>OZ030011.1:85532247-88114747 GCA_964023405.1 Apodemus agrarius | reverse complement strand
CTGGACCTAAGCTCCTGACTTGATTCCCAGGAACCACATGGTAAGAGGAGAAAACACTCCCAAAAGTTGTCCTCTGACCTCCACACACTCATTGTGGCACAAGCGAACCCACACCAGGTAAATATACAAGCTTAACTTTGTTAAAGGTAGGGTAAGGTGGCTTGGAAGGTGAAGCCTGTGTTGCAAAGCCAGAGGTCTCCATTCAGAAACTATAGAGGAGGATGAGAGGACCAATTCCAGAGGACGCCCTTGTGCTCCGGACCCACCCCTACTATGGCACATGCATGTTGGGCCCCAACGCACACAATGAATAAATGTAATTTTTAAAAAATAAAACTAAACGGTCAACAGATTAAGTGATCCCACTTATGGTTAGATTCTAACCATATAAAACACAGAATTTTTGCAATTTTATAAGGACGTATGTTGCTCTTGGAAGCCGCCTACTGTGCTTCTATAGCTATACATACAAACTCGGCTAAAATAATTATTTGACTCATATTCTTCTGTTATTTATTTAAGACAGAAGTGTGACGTGGACATTTCATGTGTCAATAATAAAACCCACTGTCTTTTTCCAATAGGGCATAATACATTGTATATTAATAAATTTATCAATGGCTACAAAACAATAACTACCCCCTCCCATCCCGAGTATTGCTCAAAGCATTCCAAATTTTACAGGCACTGGCTCCTTTAGTCGTAACACTGGGGAGCGGCTACCAGTTGTTATTCTTCTTAGAGGGTGAGGCAGAAGATCTGAAGGAGCTATGAGAGGGCTAGCAAGATTAAATCCCTCGCCCCAGAGGCCACCGTTAGTAAGCAGGTGCACTCCAGTTCTAACCCTGCTTCATTTTCCCCTTCAGTGTCATACATCTCGACCCCACCAGCAGATATATTGTCAGGGAGTAAAAGGTGCCCAAATATAAAGATAGATGGCCCAAGGGCTAGAGAGACTGCTCTGCAGTTAGGAGAGTACTTGGCACTCCTGCAGAGCACTAGAGTTTGCTCTCTATGTAGCCCAGGCTATCCTCTGTAGACCAGGCTGGCCTCAACTCAAGAGATCCATCAGCCTCTGCCTCTTGAGTGCTGGGATTAAAGGCATGCACCCACCAACATCCAGCAGCAAAGGCAATTCTTAAAAGCAATATGCATGGTGTGTATATCATGTTAAAATATATTAATATATACACATTATATATTAACATATACATATACATATAACATGTACTCCTTGGTATAAAACTTGACTATAATTTATCGTGTAACTCTAGAAAGTAAAGTCCAGAGCTAATCTACACTAATCTGATTTCATTTATTACAATTTACACAGGTCAAGAATGTCACCCCACCATAAAGTTCATGCCAAACTTGTCAGATACTCTGATTCTAAGCCAAGGATGCTCCCGTCACACCAAGGGATCTCAAGGAAAACGAGCACTGATGCCTTTCGAGTAACACGTGTTATGCTGAAGTACAACGCTATGGCTATGTCTTCTAGCCATAAAGCACTGAACTCCGTATGAGTTTTAATCCCAGGTGTGGGACATGGGCTGCTTCAGACTGTCCACAGCGGCTGACTGTGACGTGCCCAATGCCCTCCCAGGGGAGGCATGATGCTGCCAGCTGCAGACAAGATTCTGCGAGCATGTGACATCTGGAATTCTAGGGACTTTACCACGGGGATATAAATGCTTGGGCCCTGAGAGGCAGGGTGGGTTGTCCGTTGCTGTGGTTGTGGTTTCTTACATAGCTGTGCACGAAGAAACGACAAGAAGAAATTAGACATCCTGAGGGTGAAGATCAAACTTGCGCCAAGGAGCTCGATGCCCTGATCATCAGGAACCAGTCTAACGATAATGCTGCTGGAAGGTATTCTCCTCTGATAAAATGAGCCAGTTCAAGCCAAATTAAAGTATAAAGGCAGGTTTACTGTGGGGAAGCTCTCAGGCAGGTTTACCAGTCCCAAGAAATGAGGCCAGGAAGTGGACACGGAGACAGACAGGAGGGGATAAAGAGAGGAGATAGGGAAAGAGAGGGGGGATGGAGAGAGTGGGGGAGGGAGGGAAAAAGGGAGGGAGATGAAAATGTCTGGATTATATAAGGAAGAGCTTTTGGGGTTAGCCTAGCCCCTGGGCTGGAAAGTTCAGCATAGAGGACGGGGTATCAGTCATGTCCTGTAGCCGATAGGGCCTGAGGGATGCTGGGAGAACCTGGAGGTCAGGTCCACTTTGGTGCACCACAGCTGCTTGATCCAGGTCTGAAACCCAGGTCACCCCCTTTCTCCTCTATTCATTTTTTGTCTCCTATCTACTATTGAGGGGTTGAAAAGGTAAAAAGGGGTGAAAAGGTGTGGAAGAGAGAAAAACTCAAAAAGTAGCCAAAGTCCAGCTACATACCTCTGTAAAACTGAAGAAGAGGCCAATGCCACCAACAAACCTCAAAACCTCTCCAGCATACTCTCCGATTATGGGGGCACATGAGGAGCACTTCTCGGAACTTTTAGCACAGCTCTATATCAACAAAAGAAAAGGCGTGTTACTTCAGAGTACATTTACCAAAACACACAAAAACACAGCCAAAATTCAGGTCTAGGGTGCTCCTATACAATTTGAATACAAATTTTAAATTGTGTGCAAGGTTCTGAGATGGTCATTTCCTGTATATGCTCTATAGGATCCATCAGTCCACCCCCTTCTAGAAACTGGGAATATGATTGGTAGATGTCTAGACTGCATTGTGTAAGATTTCTTTCTAGGAACAGAGATTCTCATGTAAACTTGCTTCCTTTGTAAGTGATACCCAGCTGTGGTGATCTAAATAAGAATGGCACCCCAGAGGCTCATATATTTAAAAGCTTGCTTACAAGGGAGTGGAACCATTTGAAAGGATTATAAGGATTAGGGGTTATGGTCTTCCATGAACATGTGTGTTACTGGGTTTCAAAAGTCTATGCTAAGTCCAGGGTTGGTTCATATTCATTCTTCTCTCTCTCTCTCTCTCTCTCTCTCTCTCTCTCTCTCTCTCTCTCTCTTTCTCACACACACACACACACACACACACACACACACACACACAATCTGCCTGTAGATCCAAATATCCAAATACAGCTCTCAGCTACGTTTCCAACTCCATAACTGTATGCTGTGTTGCTCCCCTCCGTGGTGATAATGGAGAACCTCTGATACTGTAAGCAGACCCCTAATTAAATGCCTTCTCCTGTAAGAGTTGTCTTAGTCATGGTACCTCTTCACAGCCAAAACACCAGACACCAGCTGACAGCCACTAGGCAAACAGTGCTACAACTACAGTGAGTCAAGGTCTACAGACAGCCACCGAGCAAGGTAGAGACTGACATTCACCAGCCTTGGGTGAACATCAGCCTCTGCCGACACCTCACTTCAGCTCCAGAGACTCTGGTGTGATGGCCACTGACAACTATCAGCATGACAAAAATCTAGAATCACCTGAGAGACAGGCCTCTGTGCGGTGGTGATTTGTTTTACAGTGTAATGTAATGGTAATGGTACAGTGTAATGTCTTACTGGACATAGACAAACAAATGTGGCAGTCGTCCATGTGAAAAAAATAACAGAGGCATATATCAAACAATTTTGAAACATAATTCGGCATCAGGAAGACTACTTCTCTGACAATCATTATTAAACTGTGTGTATAACATTGACGAAAGCCTTTCCGGACTTACAGCCGGACAAGTGTCATTTGGGTTATAACTTCGGAAGCCACAGCAGTTCAAATTCCTCTGGATGTCATTTCGAGCGCTTGCCGTATTGTTCCATCCGACTTCCAGCAGCTGACCCTAAGAAATTAAAACATCAACATCTCTATGTAACATACAGAGGCCAGCCCACAGCTGGGAGCAGTGCACATACAGAATCAATAGCCTCAAAACTATTACAATTTCTCAAAAGCTTATACCTTGATCTTAAAAAAAAAAAAAAAGGTACTATTTCTAGCCTACAAATGAAAAGGACCTAGGTTTTTTTTTCTTTTTTTTTTACAACGAATTTAAAAACAGGACTTAGTTCAAAGGCATAAATGTAAACAATACAGAGTTTCAGTTGCTCCAAGACAGAAACCCATATTTTCTTTATAAAGTAACTATGAAAGGAGTAATTGATAGGAAGAATCCACAGACCCTCTAGCAACTGCACAACAGTGGGGAAAGACAGGAACCGTCTTTTAACAGCAGCAAATTTTACCCAGAGAAAGTTATGGCTTATTTATGGATACAAATTACCAAGACCAGATGTCGCCTTTCCCTGCAGTCATTCCCACCAGCCACTTAGCAGTAAGAGACTTAGCTAAGGGAGTAAAATGGCATTCTTGACAAGATGCAATAGTTTTATTCTCTAGAAATTTCTCCCAACATTTTCCTACTCGTGCTAAGTAGACTCAAATAAAAGCTTTACTTAGCTGGGAATAGTGACACATGCCTTTGATTCCAGCACTCAGCAGCAAAGTCAGGTGGAATTCAGTAAATTTGAGACCAACATGGTCTACATAGTGAGTTCTAGGATAGTCACAGCTACACAGTAAGACCCTACCTCAAAAACAAAACAAACCAACAATAACAAAAAACCCTTTACTTACCTGTTGGTCCCGATTCAGAGCTAAGCAAGCACAGGATACCGAAAACTGAACGATAAATACGAGTAGGAGAATAATCATGTACTGAGAGTTACAAGTTAAGGACTTTTTTATTATAACACTTATTTGTTTACTCTATGTGTGCATGTGTGTGGGGTTGGGGGCATGTGCACATGAGTACGTATGCATGTGCATTAGGGCACATATGTGCCATGGTGTTCATGCAGAGGACATCTCGCAGGAGTCCGTTCTCTCCTATCACTCTGTAGGTACTGGGGATTGAACTCTGGTCATCCGACTTGGCAGCAAGTGACCTTACCTGCTGCCAGGAACCTTTGCAAATGCTCTGGAAGAGCATAAAGCTAGAGTGTTGACATAACTTTCAAGTTCACTCAAAGCAGTTCTCGTAAACTAGAACAATGTTACCGAAAGTTCAAAGTGATACTTAATTATTGTTTTGCTGATACACTATAACTATAAATCCAGGTAGAAAAATATAATTACATACAGCAGGCATGGTGGGTGACACCTGCAATCCCAGGGCCTAAGAAGCAGAGACAGGAGGACTGCTCAAGCTTTGGGGGTCAGCCTAGTCTACAGGGACCGCGTCCTAAAAACAGAGCAAAGCAGCAACACAACAACGGAAGGAAGGAAAGAAGGAAAAAAGAAAGGAACAAAGAAACAAGGAGAAAGGAAGGAAGGAAGAAAACAGAAAGATAATTTTATTTTGAAAAACCCACATCCAAAGTGAAATACAAACTCTGAAATCTGCAAAATAAAAAATAGAGACAAATGTATAAGATTTCTCTAATAAGACTAGAGAATACACTGTAAAAAAAAAATCTTAACCAAAGAGTAATGTATTAGGAAGGCCTAGAAGTCACAAAATGAATTCAATTCAACTCTGAATTTGCAAAAGAAAATCAGATCTGTGCCCAACTTGTAGAAGACTTGAGGTTAGGGTATGATGTGGAAGGACTGGAAATAAATAAACATAAGGCTTTTTATTTACAGATATTCCTAAATTGTTTTTCTAGGAGTTGCTTTCCGGCAATGAATTACCTAATGATAATATTAAATTAGTAGCAACCATTGAGACATAATCACATACTCGATAATGAGAACTTCACCTGATTGAAATTTTAAAAAAAAATTCCAATTTTTCAAAAGGATACAAAAAATAGCAACACCTGGTGGTGTTTCACAGCTCCAATCAGTCCCACTAAGGCGATCAGGAACAGGAAGATGCCCACAGCGATGACCACACCCACCACTCGGAGACTGGAGATCAGCCCAAAGCCGATGCCCCAAGCAGCAATCCCGATGAGCAGCAGACTGACCAGCTGTGGAGAGATGGGGAAAGGGGCAGAGTTACAGCGCCAACACTGCTCAGGTATTCACATCTTTGCATCTTTCCTACAATGGCAAGAGTCCCTCAGGGTCCCGGGGTGTTGGTTGTGGAACCTGCCACATACACCCTATTCAGTGGTGGCTGCGTATTTGTGATACCTTCTGATATCCTCCTTTAAGCTTCAAACCATGACTTGGACTAGCTAGTGCAATGTCGAGGCGCATTGCCTCGCAGTGTTTCCCCAAATTGTCAGGGGAATAACGACAAGGAAAAAAAGAATCTTGGCTAATGAAACCATGTTTGATCCCGTTGGTTAAAGGCATGAATGTGAAACCCATAGATAAAGCTGACTGAACCCCACAAGGCTCAGTTGATGTTTTAATGCATTTAAAGAAACCCTCAATTATACTTTTTTAAAAGATTAACAATAATAGTCCAGAAAGCATTCTCGGAGGCCATCTGGATTATGACACTTACACAGGAGTAACTGCAGGCTAGCCCGGAAACAGCACACGTAAAACTAGCCACCAACACACCTCGGTCCCTCCTTCTGATGTGCTCATGCGACAATCACCTTTAGCTTTACAAGACAGTTGACCTGCAGCCTGTTCTGTTCTCCTGCTCCCCAAAAGGCTGAGCCAGTCCTCCCTCCCGTGACAGGCTGTGCTCCTCAGATGTGAAGCTACCGTGTCTCTCCTTGTACCACAATCAGCTCCCATATCTGTCTCCAGGAGACAAAGGCAACTGGAACCTAAGTTCTCCCAAGCTCTAACCTCCATGTATCCGTAGAACTAATCAGGGCCTGAGCCCTGGAGAACATTTGAAAATTGTTTCCAGCATGTCAAAGCATAGACGGGCAGGAGAGCATTAAAGCCGTCAAGATTAAAATAGGGCAGGAGAGGTTGCTATCTGAAAGGAAATGCCACCCGAGCAAGGAGGAGTCATGTGCTGTTCCAGTCACTGGATTGATAGGTTTATCAAGCACTACCTAAAGACCTAGGGCACCTGTGTGTAAGACAGGGCTTACAAAACGCAAAGATATAATTATTCTTGAAAAAAATAAATGGTAAACCACACAGAGATTATAATTAGCCCTAGAAGACATAGATAGCTTAATTCACTTTCAGAGAAGGAGTGGAGGAGGATTTATACAGCAGAATAGTTCTGAGTGCCTTCAGTATGTATACATGTGGTCAATCATCTCTGCGAGTACTGAGGTAGTGGACTGCCCAGTTTGGAAACATCGAAATTCAAAACTAGATTTTTTTTTTTTTTTTTTTTAGCATCACACTACTGAAAGGCCTGGTAAACTCTGTCTAGAAACATATAAATTACTATTTGATTTTTTTTCCATGCTCATATGTACCACTGTTTATGTGCAAAGCATTACACACTGATTAAAAAAGGTATTTACATATGCAGAGATATAAACAAAACTGCTAAAGACTGTGCATCTGTTTCTATTTTTACCCAAAGCATTTTCTTTTTTGAATCTTGGGGGGGAAGAAGCCATCTGTGGGACCACATAGCTAGTTTCAGGTGACACTACTGCAGCAACTCGTACATAAAAAAACCCTCCCTCGGTTCCCTCTCCCTTCCTCAGCTGCCCCTCGTCAGTTCTGCTTCATCTCCTCCTCACAGTCTCCTCACGATTTTAAACAGTGGTGAGTGGAGAGGACGCACTGGGTCCCTTCACAAGGGAGCTTCTTTCTCACTTTGTGACACCCAAATGTGTCACATTCACTTTCACAACCAGTAACAGAAGCCTGAGGGGGGTGTGAGGAAGGGCCTCACCTGTGCCTGCCTTAGCATCACCACAGTAGCTTGGTACAGGCACAGGAGACACTCCACAAGCACACACATCAGAGTAGCTAGCCGCAGCAATTAGTGGGCTCCGGAAAGAGAACCAACACAAAGCATGTGCATTTATATACATTTATATACATTTATGTACATTTATGTACATTTGTGTGTGTGTGTGTGTGTGTGTATACACACACACACACACACATAAAGAAAATGCAACTCAGACAAGAATACAAGAGAGATTGTAAAGCTCTCGCCACATACAACAAGGGCCCAACACACTGAAAACTGAGCAGAAAACTGTTTTCTTTAGGAAACATCAGTGGAGGTAAAGGCGTCTTACCCACACTATGGAGGACAGTCTGATTCGCTTAATCAACGGATTTGAAATGCTGGTTATAGTTCAAAACACCCTTAAAGCAGTATCCAGACTAGCATTTGACCAAACAACTGAGGACCAGGGCACCCTGTGTCCGTGGTAAGACAGATCACATATCCCACCTGCTAACATCAAGTTCTGGACGAGAAAGGCTCATTTTCTAATTCAGGTAAAGTCATGGGACGAGACTACCAATCTGTATTTCCCTTAAAATAAGAAAACCTGCTGGGCTAGGAACATGGTTCAGGAGGTAAAAGGCCTTGCCACACAAGCCTGACACCAAAGTCTGATCCTGGAACCCAGTAAAATGGCGCACTCAGTGGTGTCAGCTGTAATCTCAGCACTCCTACAGGCAGACAAGAGGCTCGGTGGAAGGGTTCAGGCCAAGTGGCATGGATACACAGCCCAGCAACAGAAACCAGACAGTCAGCAAGGTGGAAGGTAAGAACAAATCCCCAAAAGCTGTCCCCTGGTCTCCACATGGCACACCAAAGAGCATACATGAATGCACATACACGGCTCTAAAGAATCCTTCCAAAATCATGCCAAATCCTTACCACATTGATGGGATTCTTAAACATTAAGAATGTTAAAAAAAAGTTGGGGGCTGGAGAGATGGCTCAGAGGTTAAGAGCACTGGCTGCTCTTCCAGAGGTCCAGAGTTCAATTCCCAGCAACCACATGGTGGCTCACAACCATCTATAATGAAATCTGGTGCCCTCTTCTGGCCTGCAGGCATACATACAGGCAGGCCACTGTATGCATAAGTAAATTTTTAAAAGGAAAAAAGAAAAAAGGAATGTTAAAAGTTAAATATTCTTAGGTATTAAGTTAATAAACTTTACATTTTAAATAGTAAGTTAAAGACTTAAAGACAGCACATACCTGTCTCAACAGAAGTCAGAAACTGTTGTCACTTAATCTGGTTGTGTACATCACAGCCCCTGCCATGACCTGTTCCAATATTGTACACACACAGTACAAATAGAATGACCAGGGCTCGGTAGGCACCGGCCCGGTTTTGTTTTGTTTTGTTTTGTTTTGTTTTGTTTTGTTTTGTTTTGTTTTTTTCCTGTTTGATAGGCTTGGTTTGGCTGACGTTTTAACATTTTGTTTGTTTTGTTTTGCTTTGCTCTGCTTGTTATTGGTTTAGGGTTAGCATCATTTTTGTTGGAAGGGTTTTAGAGTGATGGAGATGAGGTAAGGTAGCTCAGGCTAGCCTCAAAGTCAGGATACTCTTGTCTTGGCTTCCCAAGTGCAGATGACATGCCTGTGCCGCCCCAACCATCAACACCTCTTTCCACACTGTGAAGTCTACATCAATTTTCATGTATCCAAAGCGGTTTTACTCCCTTTGATTTTTTTTTTCTCTACTATTTAAAAATGTGAATCCAGGCCAAGACGATGATGACTCAGTAAGGGTGGCTGCTGCCAAGCTGGGCAAGAACCCACACAGTGGAGAGAGAGAACTCCTGCAGTCCTGTAAACTGGCCTCTGGACTCTATACACATGTTGGGATACACACACACACACACACACACACACACACACACACGTGAAAATGAAATAGGCTGTTAAAAACAAATGAACTCACAAACAAAAACACCATGCAACTGCACTAAGGCAGCCATTCAATCAATTTAGTTTTGTGTGTGTGTGTGTGTGTGTGTGTGTGTGTGTGTGTGTGTAACAATTCTTAGCTAGTATGCTATAACAAAAACCATGGGATAAGCTTGGTGGTGGTGGCACACGCCTTTAATCCCAGCACTTGGGAGGCAGAGGCAGGTGAATTTCTGAGTTCGAGGCCAGCCTGGTCTACAGAGTGAGTTCCAGGACAGCCAGGGATACACAGAGAAACCCTGTCTCAAAAAAACAAAAACACAAAAAACAAAAAAACAAAAAACAAACAAACAAAAAAAAAACATGGGTAGATTTAGCTTGTTGGCTGTAAGTGTACTCGCTTTTGCTCTTGAAGTCAGTAGAGAAAAGATTAAAAGCTAACAAGAGGACAAATACAAAGTTTTTTTCAAAGTATGTCACGGTATAATACAATTAAAACAAAAAAAGTAGGTAAACACAATAAGCCAAAGAATGCAAAGAAAATATAGGCTCACCTAAGAAAGTGCATCCCCCTTTATGAGATAAGGTGTCTGTCTCAGACTCCCACGTCCCTCCCGGCCTCAAGCAGCCGCCTCTGACCACAGGAGCTGACCATGATGCCCAGCGCCAAAGGCTGATCGATGTCTACAAGATGGGTATATCAGATTGGCCAAGGGGACTTTGAAGCTGGGATTAAGCTGCAGATCTCAAAACAGGGCGATTCTAAAGTATGTGAACAAGATTTAAATAGTCTCAGAGTCCTTACGAGAGGTAGGAGGGGGGGTCAGGTCCAAACCCAACTCTGCTGAGGGAAGCAGGATGTAGCCTGAGAGGTCTGGTGATGGCATGCTACCGGTGTCAGACAGAGTAAGAGTTTCTATGGCAAGGAAGGCAACGATCAGATGCTAGGAAACACTCGCCCCTTCCCGAGCACGGGCAAGCCGAGACCTGCTCCAGACTTCTGACTTCTGGTGCGGAGTTCAACCTGTTGTTTTAGGCCATTACACCCACAGTACTGTGTTAAAAAACGGGAAACACTCGGTGCTTTTGAAAGTTTGTCTGGTTAGAATAGCGGGAACAGATTGAACGTCGGATTACAGACTCGTTAGAATCCAAGGTTAGTGCACCTGACTTACCACAGGGGGCTCTGAAGCACTGTGAATTATTCATAGCTGGGCATGATGGCCACTTAGGAGGCTGAAGCAGGAGGATTTCCAACAGTTCAAGACAAACCTCGACTACTTACCAAGAACTAAGCTAACAGGCAGACCTACATGTAAGACTCCACCTTTGAGAAACGAGAAAGGCGTGGGGCATGGAGAGACGGCACACTCATTCAGAGCAGTCCCTGCTCTTCCCGAGGACCCAGATTTGATTTTCCAGTATCCACGTGGCAGCTGGCAAGCATCTGTAAGTCCAGTTCCAGATTTCCAATGCCCACTTCTAGGGGCTCCTAGCATGCATATGTGGTACACAAACATACACGCAGGCAGAACACTTGAAAAATTAATTAACTAAAACATTTTAGAGCTGAGGGTGGGTGTGGGAGTTGACTTAGCAGTTAAAAGCTCTTACCTGCTCAAGCCTGAGTTTATATTTGTTTGTTTGCTTGTTTGTTTGTTTATTTGATGCCATTAACTTTATTTTAGGGTTAAATATATTTTCTTTTTTTTATTACATATTTGCTTTACTTACATTTCAAATGGTATCCCTTTACTCATTACCCCTCCAAAAACTCCCTATCCCATCCCCCCTTCACCTGCTTACCAACCCCACCCTCCACTTTCCTGACCTGGCATTCCCCTACACTGGTGAATTGAGTCTTCACAGGACCAATGGCCTCTCCTCTCATTGATGTCTAAAATGGCCATCCTCTTCTACTTATGTAGCTAGCTAGAGTCATGGGTCCCTACATGTGTAATCTTGGGTTGGGGGTTTAGTCCCTAGGAGCTCTGGGGCATCTGGTTGGTACATATTATTACTCCTCCTGTGGGGCTGCAAATCTCTTCAGCTCCTTGGGTTCTTTCTCTAGCTGCTCCATTGGGGACCCTATGCTCAGTCCATTGGTTGGCTGTGAGCCATGGGTATTTTGATGCACCTTCCAAGAAGGATCAAAGTATCCACACTTTGGTCTTTCTTCTTCTTGAGTTTAATATGGTCTGTGAATTGCATCGTGGGCATTCTGAGCTTTTGGGCTAATATCCACTTATAAATGAGTGCATACCATGTGTGTTCTTTTATGATTGGGTTACCTCACTCAAGATGATATTTTCTAGCTCCATCCATTTGCCTAAGAATTTCATGAATTCATTGTTTTTAATAACTGAGTAGTACTCCACTGTATAAATCTACCACATCTGAGTTTAATCCCTAGACTCCCCAGGGAGTCATGCTGAAGGGCGAAAACAACTCTCAAAAGTTCTCCTAGCACACTAGCAATGAGCACACTCACACAACATTATAAACATAGGCCCACTAACTGATTAACTAATTAAAATCGAGCAACAGTTCTTCCTGCTCAAATATATTTTAAACAAATGAAAAAGGTTTTAGTACGCTCAGAGAAACTACAGGAAATCCCACAACCGTTCCCTCCCCACCCCACACACACACACACCCCAAAGCAAAGAGAACTGAAAGCCTTCACTGTCCTTTCACTGTCCTGGCTGAGCTGCCAGAATACAGATGACCTGGGCAGGGGGCTGATAAGAGCAGAGTCTGAAGACTGGTTTTAGCCCAAGCAGAACTGGGAAGTGGAACTGAGAACTGTGAACAGCTGGGAAATCCAGAAAGCTCTTTTCTCACGGTAAAGCATTGTAGAAGACTGCAAAGATTTCTGGATATCCTCAAAAGCTATCCGAGAAAAAAAGAAACATCAAGTCTTCTGGACACTGAATCCTCACACACCCAGGAATCCGAGGGCCAAAAAATTCAGATGTAAGCTGACCACCACCGGCTGTAATGACTGAGCGGTGAGGGGGGAAAAAAAATTCAAGAGAAGCAAACTAAAACGACTCATGAGAGACACACAAGTCTCAAGCCCCAAACCAGTCCCGGGTTTTAAAATGACAAGCTTACCCATTACCCAATCAAAATTCTCAAAACACCTTAGAGAAAGGAAATCTATGAGAAAGACACAGCAGTACCAGGGCTCCCGAGAACCAGCTGCGACAGAGATCGGCAGGTTTAAATTCTCTAAAGAAGGGCTGAGCGTGGTGGGGCAGGGAGAGAACTCTGTAGCCTGGTCTACACAGTGAGCTCCAGGACAGTCCCAAAATAAAAATTAACTAAAGGGATTTAAAAAATAAAATAAAAACAAATTGGGGACCCATAGTTTATAGACGTAGACTTGAAAAGGAACCAAATACATCAAAGCAAAAGAAAGGAGAGGACCAGAGGGGTGTAGTGAGTAAAGACGGCCAGGCTGACAACCTGGTTTCCATCCCTGGGAGCCTTGTAGCGGAAGGAGAGAACAAGGAACCACAAGTTGTCCTCTGACCTCCACACATGCAGAGCGGCGCATACGCCCATACCCAATAAATAAATGTAATTTTAAATTTTAATCCAAAAGTAGAGCTCCTGGGAGGAGACACGTGAGCTAGAGCAAGAGCCTGGCTGCAGTGATACACGCTCAGAATCCCAGGACTTCAAGTGTAGACGCAGAGGATCAGGAGATCAGGAGTTGGCGGCCATCCCCAGCTAAAAAAAACACAAAATAATGAACTAATCAGCTTGTCTGTACTCCAGGAGGTTCTGGCAGGCAAGCAGCAGGGACAAACATTTTCTTTCTTTTCTTTTCTTTTCTTTTTTTTTTTTTTTTTTTAAAGAAGGAAAAAATAGCGCCCTCCAAACACATTCATTTTGAAGAATAAAGTAAATACCACAAAATTTCTCTGATAAAGGACACCCATGAAAACCCAGAGGAAAAAGTCATACTTTTGCTATTCTATGGGGCCAGCCTTCACCTGAATCTCCCCACGTCCTGAGCCGGTCAGGCCTTTGAGTTTTCCTCCCAGTGAATAGTCCCGTCTTTATGAAAGGGGCCCCGTGCACTTTGCAACCTTCAACAAGGAGCGACCTGTGCTTACGACAAATCTGTACAACTCGGCTGCTTCGTTCACGGGACTCTGCCATGTTATCTTCTGTGCACACGCAGCACCTATTTAGTAAACTAGGAAATGTTGATGGCACTTTCTTAAATGGGCAACAACTCGAATGCCTTCCGCTTCGCTGTAAATTAGACCATCCTTCCTCCTCCAGCCCCAATACTTACTACCTCCCAAGCTCAGCACTCCAGTGAAAATATTTTCGTGAATATTTCTCTTTTTTTTTTGTTTTTGTTTTTGTTTTTGTTTTTGTTTTTTGGTTTTTTTTTCCAAGACAGGGTTTCTCTGTGTAGCCCTGGCTGTCCTGGAACTCACTCTGTAGACCAGGCTGGCCTCGAACTCAGAAATCCACCTGCCTCTGCCTCCCAAGTGCTGGGATTAAAGGCGTGCGCCACCACCGCCCGGCTCGTGAATATTTCAAATAGTCTCTGTTGATCCATCTACGAGTCACCGAGTACCACGCACATTCCTTCCTATATTTCGCTTCCACGGAGGAAGAAGGAAAGCTTGCAAACAAAGAGCTGTACACCGGGATGCCACTGGCAATAGCTTCCCGACTCTCCTCGCACACATAGCAAAAGCGCTTCCCGGCGGCAGCTCCGTGGCAGTGTGTAAGGCCCTGCATTTGATTGCCAGCACAAAGATAAACAAACAAATGAACATCTCTAGGTCCATCACACCTGACCAATCTGAAATGTGAACAGAGACACCACCTGAGGCCCCTCCCATGCACACACCAACACAAACACACAAATACACTTCATCGTTCACAAAGGATATTCTCAAATGGAATGGAGACTCTCAAGCCTCTAACGCAAAACAGATCCTGCATCTATTACTACAAAGAGTGAAAGTGCATGAACATGAACTTAATTGAACTGATCAACTTATTCGATTAAAACCCAAAAATAGGGATTGGAGAGACTGCTCAGCAGTTCAGAGCACCTGCTGCTGTTCTTGCAGAGAACCCAGGTTTGGTTCCCACGTAGGAGCTCACGACCATCTGTAACTCCAGTTCCAAGGGCTCAACACACTTTTTTTTTTTTCTTTTTTTTTTTTTGGTTTTTCGAGACAGGGTTTCTCTGTGTAGCCCTGGCTGTCCTGGACTCACTCTGTAGATCAGGCTGGCCTCGAACTCAGAAATCCGCCTGCCTCTGCCTCCCAAGTGCTGGGATTACAGGCGTGCGCCGACGCCGCCACCACCACCGGCCGCTCAACACATTCTTTTGGACTTCATAGGCGGATGCACATATATACATGCAGGCAAGGCACTCATACATAGAAAGCAAAAATAAATAAAAAGAGGCTGAAGAGATGGCTCAGCAGTCAAGAGTTAATAGTGCTCCTACAGAGGACCCATGCTCGGTTTCCAGCACCCACATTAGCAGCTCACAACAGGCCCAGGGACCCGATGTCTTCTTCTGGCCTCTACAGGCTCGATGCAAATGTGCACAAATATAAACTCAGACACTTACACATACATATAACTCAAAATAAAAGTAAATCTTTAAAAAAAAGAGAGAAAAACAAAACTCTCAAATAAATTAAAGTCCCCTAATTTAAATGATTCGAAAACAAACAATATACACAATGTATATGCTTGTGTGCATCTGGTATTTATAACATATAATTTAAACCTATCAAATAATCACAACTAATGTTTCAATTATATCTAAGTATATTTAGGTATAATTTAATACCTAAAAATATAATAATAATAATAATAATAATAATAATAATAATATACAAATAAATACCTAAAGATATTTAGTGTGCCTATAAGATAGGACTATCACTGACCAACATTTACTAAAAAGGAGACATTTCGATAATGAAACGACTTATTTCTCAGCCGTGATAATTAACTGTTACCACTGGCTTACAATTTTAAGTAAAATGAGATTATGTCCCAAGTTAGTAATCTAAAAATTACGGATTCAAATAAAATTAATTCCAGCTGCATAATTAAAAAGTCTAAGCCTGCCACTATGCCTTGGTAGACAAAGCAACTGCAAAGATTCTTTTGTTGAAGAATAATAACAGTTTTCTTATGAAAGCCATTGTAATAGAAAATAAATTTAGACCTATGACAAATAGCTTCCTTCCTCTGGGAGGCAGAATGATGATCAAAACAGATTATAGCCCTGTTAACTCCTTGAGAGTTGTGTTTTTATGAGCAGGAAGCACCAGCCTTTCCTGTTTTCTCTTTAAAACAAAGAGAACCTGACGTATAAAAAGAGCTTTAAGAGGGGGTCGAAAGGGCTGTGATGGGAAAGGCGCACCAGCAAGCTTATGCAAGTGTCCGAGTCGAGCGCAGCTTCCTCTGGGTGAATCCCCAGAGAGCTAAGCTGTGTCGCGGCCATTGCACCAGGAAGGGACACAGACGTTCTCAGCTAAGGCTCCGCACAGGCCAAAGGACAGCACCGCAGTGCTGGTTCAGAGACCTAATTGGAAATAGGGCTCTTGAAGGCGTCAGGTTAGATGTGGTCCTGAGGGTCAGCTCAGGATGATGGATTAGAAGGGTCCTGAGCGTCACACTGCTCTTGTGCCTGTGAGACCTTTCTCTATATAATGATACAGTGCCACACTGCTTTTGTGCCATGTGAGACCTTTCTCTATATAATGATACAGTGAAGTGTCAGCCCCTTGATTCGAACTTTTCACCTGGCAGAAACTGTGAGGAGTACCTTTTCTTTAGTAATTACGCAGTCTGTTATATTCTATCACTGCAACATAAAATGGAGTAAGTATATGGCAACATAAAATGGAGTAAGATACATAGTAACAAAAGGAACCATAGGTACTTATCTATTGCTACAATGAGACACTATGACCAAGGTAACTCATCTATGGAGGGCTTGCATTGTCAGAGAATGAATCCGTGAACAATGATGGGAAGCCGGAAAGCAGACAGGCAGGCCTGGCACTAGAGCAGCAGCTGAGAGCTTACATCCTTATTAGCAAGTAGGAGGTAGAGAGAAGGTGTGTCTTAACTGAGAACACCAGGGCTTTGGGAACCTTAATGCTCATCCCCTAATGACACACCTCCTCCAACAAGGCCACACCGTCTAATCCTTACCAAGCAGTTCCACCAGCCAGGGACCAGATGTTCAAATATAGGAGCCATTTTCATTCAAGCCACCATAGATACTGATATGATGATTAAGGCTTTTGAAGCCAGAACAATTAGCTCATTCCCATGCTGGCATCCTTCCTGCCTTGTTTTAAGTCTATACTTCTCTGGTCTTAGGTTCCAAGAAAGGAACAGTCTGGAGGTAAATCATTAACTACCACTCCCCAGCCACGGCCATCTCTGTCTTCTTTAGAGGAGCCTCTATACCTCAGGTGTTTGAAGTCAATACATGTGTTGGTTTTATATTCCAGGAACTTGGCTAAATGCTTAGAGCAGAACAGGTGGTCGGTACAAACTGCTGGATGAAGAGTTCTCACTATTCCTCATGAGTGGACTGGGAAAAGCTTATTCTCCAATCTATACATTATTTCAGAAAAAGAATCTCAGTCCAACCATGTTCCAGACTATTCTTTGTATATGCAATACATAAAATTGTATTGTTTCATCAAATATCCGCACCATTCAAAAATAAAATGAATAAGCCGGGCGTGGTGGCGCACGCCTGTAATCCCAGCACTTGGGAGGCAGAGGCAGGCGGATTTCTGAGTTCGAGGCCAGCCTGGTCTACAGAGTGAGTTCCAGGACAGCCAGGGCTACACAGAGAAACCCTGTCTCAAAAAACCAAAAAATAAATAAATAAATAAATAAATAATAAAAAATAAAAAAAATAAATAAATAAAATGAATATGTATGTACATGCAATCCCAGAATTTGCAAGATAGAGGCAATATAGGCGCCTATACTTGATGCTAACCTGGTCTACAAATTGAATTCCAAGTCAGCCATGATTACCTAGCAAAGCCCTGTCTCAAAAAAATAGGGGAAGGGGGCAGGGGAGAGATAGCTCAGTGGTTAAAGAAACGTGCCGCTCTTGCAGAAGGCCCAGATTTGGTTCCCAGTACCCCACATGAAGGGTCAGAACCATCTGTAGAGAACCTGATGCCCTCTTCTGACTTCTTCAGACACCAGGCATGCACATGGTACACAGACATACATGCAGGCAAAATACCTAGACACATAAATGTAAAAATAAATTATATTTTAAAATAATTTTTTTAAAAAAAGTTGGAGCTGTATGAGAACAGCCAGGGCTTTTGCAACCTCAAGATTCACCCCCAGTGACACACTGGCATTGGTTAAATGCACTTGCTAGTCTTCCAGAGGAGCCATGTTCGATTCCTGGCATCAACATGCTGGTTTGCATCCTCCGTAACTCCAGTTCTAAGGGAGTAGACATCCTATTCTGACTTCCACAGGCTATGTCCCCATTATTTTCAGAATAAACAGGCAGGTGTGCATGCATGCAGGCATGCATGCATGTGTGTGCACATACATACATACACACACACACACACACACACACACACACACACACTAAAATAAAATAAAATAAAATAAAATAAAATAAAATAAAATAAAATAAAATAAAATAAAATAAAATAAAATAAAATAAAATAAATAAAAACAAAGAAGGACTAAAAAGAGGCCAGTCAGCCAGCCTAGTGTTGTGTCAGGTTGGCCAGAGCTCCACAGTGAGACCCTGTCTCAGAATAAACAAGTAGAGTAGTTCTGGTGAAGTAGCAGGCGATAAACCTTAAAATATTTTTCTGACCATAGGACAGTAGTATAGACTGTAGTATGGATCGTGACTTAACCATTTTCCAGGGTCAATTATTTGAAATGGCAACCACATGAAGGCCCATGAAGTCCCACCCCCTTTTCTTCTTTGCAGCAGTTACAAAAAAGAGGTGGGGTTACTGGCAGAACAGCCCATGCTGACTTCCCCATGCAGTAACTAATACTGGGTACCGCATTGGTGGCATAGGGGAAGCATAGCTGCCTCTCAATAACTAACGCTGGGGTTGCACTGGACATTAGGCAAAGAAAATAATGAGGACATAGTCCTTACTGACGTTACTGTTTTAAATTAAAATAGGGTGGAGAGAGGGCAGCTCTTTTCTTTCTTTTTTTTTTTTTCTGATAAATTGAAGATTTATTTTTTCCTTTTTTTAAATTTTTTTATTGGATATATTCTATATTTACATTTTATTTCCCTTTTTCTGGTTCCCCATCCCCCAAAGGTCCCACATGCCCTTTTCCCTCCCCGTGTTCCCCCATCCACCCCTTCTTACTTCCCTGTTCTGGTATTCCCCTACACTGATGCTTTGATCCTTTCCAGCACCAGTGTCCACTCCTTCCTTCTTGACGGATATCATTTGATATGTGGATTGTGTCTTTGGTGTCCCAAGAGTCTAGGCTAATATCCACTTATCAGTGACTGCATACCATGGGTATTCTTTTGAGACTGGGTTACCTCACTTAGTATGATGTTCTCCAGCTCCATCCATTTCTCTAAGAATTTCATGAATTCATTGTTTCTAATGGCTGACTAGTACTCCATTGTGTATATATACCACATTCTTTGTATCCATTCCTCCACTGAGGGATTTATTTTAAATTAAAATAGGGTGGAGAGAGGGCAGCTCTTTTCAATGACTGTTCAATCCAATCATTAGTGCCCAGGAGGAATGGAGCATGATGGGTAGAGTAGCTGCCTACCATGCACCAAGCTCTGGGTTCAGTCCCCAACACTGAATAACCCCAAGGGCGGTGGTGAGTGCCCGCACTCAACCGCTAACTTTGTTTTAGACCCTTCATCAGCACCGCTTGACACACAGGCTCAATCCCATCTCCTGGACACTGTGTTGCATTCAGTTTTTTCAACAACAAACTCTGTTATCAAGTTCTTCTACTTACACAGATATTCCTTCCTTGGCTCCTTTGCAGAATCTGCCTGGTTGCCTAGACCTTGTAATATCACTGCTTTGGTCAACAGACCACTGGCCTTCTAGAGCTACTGACGTACTGATTCATACGATCACAACTCTGTAAACATTCTCGCTGCTCATGGTGCAGTACCGGTACCTCCTGGTAGCCCTCTCCCCTCCAGTCCAATGCTACTTGTCTCAAAGGCTTGCTAACAACACTGCCTGAGGATCTCTTGACATCACATCTAATGCTGAACCTTCTTCTCTGGTCCTGTTAATGGCCGTTCCATCTTCCAGGGGACTGGGCCACAACCATGAGTCATCTGCCATCTACTTCTTTCTGCAGCACCCCATTTTCAGTCCATTAGAAACTGTCCTGGTTCCACTCTCAAAACACGCCCAGAATTTGCCTGTTTCTTTGACTTTGGCTAGCACTCTATCCCCAAGCTTCGGTTACAGCAGCAGTAACTCTGTAAGACCTCTCGGTGCTTCTGCTTGCCTGTCTTTTTATGTCACTCTGAAGAGGCTACTAGTTTGGAAACAGAAGGGCATCAGAAAAGAAAAACCCTCTCTTTTGGTTTCTGTTTCTTGCTGGCTGACCGCCAGGGATTTTGACATCACTAACCAGAATATTACAGAAGAACTGTACTCCCCTTTCTCAGAAACTTCATGAACCAGACTGTTACAATGACTAACGACCTATGCCCCAAGTCCAGCGTCCTCGTGATCTAAGGAAGGATATCTCCAACCAGCAACAGCAGGAGCAGGAACCAACAGGAGGAACAGCTCCTCCTTTCCTTCTCCTTCTTCACCCTCCTCCTTCCCTCTCTCTTTCCTCCCCCCTTCTTCTTCTGAACGCCCCCACCACCCCTCCTTCTTCAGAGCTCTCATCCCTCTCTGGGCTCTGGCACTGATACCTTCTCCAGAGTCCTCAGAATAAAACTATCTGCAGCAGGCTGGGCGGTGGTGGCGCATGCCTGTAATCCCAGCACTTGGGAGGCAGAGGCAGGTGGATTTCTGAGTTCCAGGCCAGCCTGGTCTACAGAGTGAGTTCCAGGACAGCCGGAGCTACACAGAGAAACACTGTCTCGAAAAACAAAAAAACAAAAAAACAAAACAAAACAAAACAAAACAAAACAAAACAAACTATCTGCAGCAGACACAATTCTGCCCCTGCTAGAGCACACACGAGGCAAACAGTCTGCTGCCGGGGACAGTCTGAAGCAGCCCCATAGCTCACACCTGAGATTAAAACAAAAACATGTTTACATAACATAACTGAGTTTTTAAGGAAACCAACCCCCTCTCTACAGATATCCTCCGACTGCCTCTGCCTCATGAGTGCTGGGATTACAGCCGTGTGCCACAACTGCCCGGCAGTCATTAGTTCCTTACAAGTAAAAGACTATTGTTTCTATTATGGATATGAACTCTTCTTTCCTGGAACATGTTGACTTAATAGCAACCTATATGTCAAAATCCCAATGGCTTGAAAAATCTTTGTTTATAACACACGAGTTTATAATTCAAAAGTTTCAAATAATTTACCTTTCATACTTGAAGCGGTAGGGACTTAATTCCGGTTCTGTGGTACATGTTAAGTGTTTTCTACATACTAAATTATTCTATCTTCACCACGATTCCATGAGGGAAGAACAAAATATTATCAATTTGCAAATGAAAAGACTGTAGATTTTAAAAAAAAAATGCTGCTTGGTTTAGGGGTAGAGTAGGAAAAGCTGAGTTCCTGAATAAATCCAGGGATATATTTCTATCGGTTGATGAACTTTTTTTTCATTCTATTATAAAATATATCCCAATTTTATTTTTTAATTACACCCATCTATTCATTCACTGCGTGGAGTGGGTGGAGTACACACACACCTCGGTGCATGTGTGACATTCAGAGGACAACTTGCAAGAATCAGGACTTCCACCATGAGGGTCCGAAGACTGAGCTCGGGGCCTCAGGCTCCTCTGAACATAACATTCATGTTTTAGACATGTTAAAATAGACATCGCTTATGTCTTAGGATGATAGAGATCAGGGCAATTTTTAATGTTTCAGGAGAACTCTTCCCAAAGCAAGCAAAGATAGAGCAGTGATTCTCACGCTGTGGGTCACAACCCTTTTAGGGGCCCAGCAACTTTCACAGGGGGTCACCTAAGGCCACAGGAAAACACAGATACTATATTGCTATTCGTAACAGTAGCAAAATTACAGTTATAAAGTAGCAACATAAGTAAGTGTATGGTTTGGGATTATCACAGCATGAGGAACTGTATGAAAGGCTCGCAACATTAGGAAGGTTGAGAATCACTGATGTAGAAGAAAAAACCCTGTAAAACGGGCAACTTACCAACAAAAGAAGAAAGCATGCTTAGCTAGGCATGGTAAGAAATGCCTGCAGTCCTAGTATCGGAAGGCTGAAGCAGAAAGATAGCAAGTTCAAGACCAACCAGAGCTAAACAGTGAAGACCCTCAAATTCAAAAAAAGAAAAAGAGAAAAACTTAGGAAGAGTTTTAGATAAGTGAACATTTTTATTTGTGTGTATATTTATACACGCAAAACTATAACTTCTGAAATTTCTGATTTGAACTTCATAAGCTCTGTTCTGAAGTTAAAACACACATATATTAAACCATTTATATTATAAATCAAACCATGCCTATAGTTTAAATTAAAAAGTGGTTAATAACAAACCGTACCATATCTAGTATTGTAGGGGAGTACCAGAACAAAGAAATGGGAGGGTGGTGATTGGGGAATGGGCAGAGGGAAGAGGACTTATGGGACATATGGAAAAGGAGGAACTGGGAAAGGGGAAAGCGTTTGGAATGTAAACAAAGAATATAAAAAATTAATTTAAAAAAAGTACCATTCCTATAAGTATAAAATGGCCATGCAATTTTTTTTTTTAATTTGGGGCTATGGCAGGGTATGACATGGTCTCCCTCTACAGCTATCATCCTCATACTTGCGGCCATCCTCCTGCCTCAGCCTCCCGAGTGCTAACCGGAATAAACTATCACCCAAGTTTCGTTTAATGCTTATTAATTTATGTATCTGTGTGTATGGGAGGAGAGCCACACAGCACAACATATCTAGAAAGGTGAGGGGAGAATTTGGAGGAGTCCACTTCCTCCTTCCTCCGTGTGGGCTCAGGGGAGCTAACTCTAGCTGTCCCGTGCCTTTCTTTGCCTCCTGTCAGCCCAGCAGGGCAACTCTGAAAAGCCAGAGTATAGGGACAACAGTTTTGGTCATATATTTCTATTTAGTTCTATTTTACAAAAATCACCTATCCAATTTTTTTTAAGGTTACATTTTCTTTTGCAGTTAAATCACAGAAAATGTATTAAAAACATTCAAAATGCAGGGCTAGGACATAATTCAGCAGGGAAGCACGTCCTCACCAAGGGTAAAGGCCCTGGCATTAGTTGCTAGTAGCAGAATGAAAAAGTAAATTTTCAAAATGTTGCATATTTTAACACATCTACTTCATTTCTTATAATTTCCCATAAATAGCAGCATAATTTTTCATTATTTTTTTAACATTTATGAAAAAAATTTGACTTAGAATATTTTCAGAGGCTGGGGAGATGACTTAGTAGCTGAAGGCTATGGCTGCTCCTGCAGAGGATCCAGGTTCAATTCCCAGCATCCAACATGGTGACTCACAACTATCTGTAACTGCAATTCTGATGGATCCCCGTTCCTCTTCTAGCACTAAGTACTTACGTTACACAGACATATTTGTGTGTAAACACTCATACATGTAAATAAACATATAATGTAAAAATATAACATATTATAAAGTATGGTGGTAGATTTCTGTCATCCTGGCCCTTAGGAAACTGAGTCAGTGATTTTTGAATACTAGAAGCATTAGGGTGACGATTTTTGAGATTGCTTGCAAATGAAGTATCACAAACTTTAGATACAGAGGATTCTGAAATTTCCATTTTCAGTGAAAATCTGAATGGCTGGCATCATAGTTAAATATCTGAAACCTCCTCTAGCTCTTCCTATGAAACTGGAGACAGTTTTAAAATGCTACCAATTTGAATTTGAGATATATGATAATTCTGTTTCATAACTGAAAGTAAAACTTATCCCTTTACCCTTGAAATTTTGGAATTCTGTATAATAGGAACTTACATATTTCATTAACTATTTTAATAAACTGCTAAATAGTTGAAAGAAAAAAGAAGCCAAGGCAGGAAGATTCCAAGTTTTAGGGCAGTCTGGGCTACATAGTTAAGTTCAAGGCTAGGCTAGATAGGACCCTGTCTCAAAATAAATAATTTCCCAAACTAATTTTAATTTATATTTGTGTCACAAAGATATGAAAAAGACCTGCAAACTATCTCTTCAAACCTCCTCAATTCAAACATCCCTTCTTTATTCCCAGCTCAGAAAGACTTTACTCAGTCCTAAATTTTATGGTGTCTAAAATCATCATTGCATATCATTTAGTATCCCCAACTAGATCCTTCATACGGGGCAAAAAATAGCTTCTATATGTATTCGTTCCCCATGGATTTCAGTAGCGTACAAGATACAACAAAGTTTACTGGCAAAATACAGTCCCCAAGTGCATATGCAGAAATGAGAAACAGCCTCATGAAAACATACTTACTTGAGTCCGGTTTGGTTTGCTACTGCATTTGCAGGCTGAGACTAATGTCATCACAAACCAACCAACACGGTTGACTGAAGAAACTCGTCATCTTTAAATACAGGAAGTTCTGAAGCAAGTGGCTCTCTCCCTTACAACATACCCATTAGGGTTCCCCTTCTCATCTACATGGACAGATTGTTGACACACAGTACATTAACCCAAGGTGATGTCAGTACTGGGGTTCCCTCCGTTAAAAGATAGACTGCAGACAAGAAAAACCCATCATTTTCCACTATATGGTCAGTGAATTCCCAAGGCAAATTTGGAGATGTTCCTCCTCCCAACTCATTTTAGGGGCCTGCTTTCTCTCTCTAGACTGGTCAGACTGAGAAATCTCTGGCTGTTCGATCACTTGAGGAGGCACACAGCTGAGCTGATAGAACCACCAACTTCCTCAGGAAAAGCTTCAAAGCAACGGTGATGAAGCCCAAGGCAGGCATGAGCATGCGTGGGCCTCTCCACTGGCAACCATGGTCCTAACACTTGCAGAAATGACCTCATCTTTATCCCTGCAGCACTGGAGAGAACGTAGGCAGTTATCAGGGCCAGAGTAGAACCTACAAAGGATCTTTTTATTCCCGTCCTAAAAAAAAATTACCTCCTAATCCCCAAATTCAACTCTGCTGGCAATTACATTTTTTTTTTATCTTAAAACGTGGAGGGAGAGACTGGGAAGACACAGATGTTTGTTTAACTAGATGCTGAAGAGCTAGTCTCCCCTTGCCTTCCGCCGTTCCCCTCCTGCTGTAACATCCACTATATTGTAACCTATTTGCAATGTTTAGGAGGAAATGTTTAGGTAATGACTTATTGTCTCTTTGTCTAAAACAGTCTAGGACTTTAAAGGGCTAGCCATATTTATAGTCCCATGAATTTCCAATTAATTAAGCTTTACTGCATACCTGATAAAAATCAATAAAACACACTTTGGAGGTCAATAGTTTAGGACAGATATTAAATAACCTTAACACATCCCTTTAGGGTCAGCTTTTCTTTCTCCTGGCTTTCAGGACATGCTGAAAAAACACAGCTAGAAATAATGTATCTTGAAAGCAAGATTACTTAATTTGGAAAAAATATGTTTTGCTTTTTTTAAATGTATATATTGCACATTGATGTCTACAGATAGCTGAAGAGGAAGCCCGGAAGCGGCCACTGCGCACTGTACTGTGTGTAAGCAGACACTGTAAGATGGAGAAGCAGGTAAACAGATGACTGAATCGCTGGAGGGGGGAGGGGGACGCAGGCACATAGAATGTGGCGTTCTAAGCAGACCATTCACGTTAATAAGAGAAACCAGTTCAAGAACGGATGGGAATTCACAACGCAGCGATGCGGTAAGCATGCCTCACAGCAGACAGGGGAACTTCCATAGGAAACTGGACATGTATCTACAGTTACAAGGAGCAGTTTTCACCGTGTGTTCTAGAATTTTTCTTCCAGGGGTACCATTTGTGAACAGGTTAACTGGATTCCTAAGAACTAGCCAGAAAAAAAAAAAAATACACCCACCATCGATGCCTATTTCTGGCTCCCTTCAAAGCTTTGCCATCATTTTCAGACACACACCAGAGGAAAAAAATGGCAAAATGCCCCGTGACCTGGTGCCTCTGCCTGTCAACCACAAGCGGCCTCTCTTGTCCACAGATGTAACCTAAGCTGGCCCAGATGGCCTGGCTCTGCTAATGCAGGGAAACTGGGTTTGTTTTCAGGGTGGGTGCTGCAAGTACCAGGTGTATTTATAGACAGAACAAGTCTCCGATGGTATGAGATGACCGAAAGGAAGTTTCTTCCACGCAGTCGAGGCAGCTTGTGGAAAGGTCTAGATTCCACAGCTTGGTTCCAGTCTAGACTCACAGACTACCAGCTATGAAAACTTAGTAAAATCTTTTTTGGTCTTTACCATTATAAAATTTAGACAACTCCGCTTCCAACAAATAAATAATGAAATGACAAATGAAAAGGATGGGATGTTGGAGGTTTTCAATAAATATCACCTCTTCCTCCTGCGGTACAGCTGCAATTATGCCTCAAAACAAACAAACAAACAAAAAAAAACAAAAAAAAAACAAAAAAACAAAAAAACAAAAACAAAAAAAACCCCGAGCTTTCCACGTTAAAACTGGAAGGCATATGCTGATAAGCAGGGAGGGGGAAAAAACAAAAATAAAAACGACTTGGGTGGAGGACTATATACTAAAGGACTTCGCCTAAAATGGAGCTAGAATATTGATAAAGGGGGAGGAAGGCGGCATGGGAAAAGCATCAGGTTGCGACCTCACAGGCAGGAACATCAACAAAGAGACTTTATGTAAGCACGAAAACAAACTTCAGAAGCCACGGATATCCTGTGAACCTGCTCCATGGCCTCCATTCAAAGGACAGCTTTCAGAGCTGAGCCAGAAGCGCGCCATCCACAGGCCGCCCGGTCCATTCCAGGCCCCACTATCCCGCAAACCTGTCCCCTAAGCCCGGGCTGCTCTCCAGCCTCCGAACACGCTCCAGGTGGGAGGGCTAGCCGAGAGCCTGGGGCTAGAAGGATTGAGATGGGAACGTGGAGAGGGATGAGAGAGTGGGGATGGACGGCAGAGTGGGAAGGGACGCGAAAGTGAAGGGCTGCAGAGAGCAGGGCGAGGGGCGAGCACCACAATGAAGGGCGGGCGGAGACTGCGACAAACAGGCTCGGGGTCCCGGGCGGGGGCTGCAGGCGAAGCTGGAGTATGGGAAGCCCGCAAGGGGCGCGGAATGGGGCACAGGCGAATACTCAAGCGGGGAGGAGGCTGATGGCCCCCGCAGGTGCCACCGGGCGCGGGCTACTCACGGTGTATAGCAGGTTGAGCGCGCACAGGCAGTTCTTGGAGCACGAGAAGCCCCCGCACACCATCGTGGCGCGTGGACTAGCGGGTGATTGCGGGTTCAGGCGTCCTCCGTGGGGCTGGGCGAGGAGCTGCTGGATCCTGGCCTCTAGAGCCTGTGGCCGGGGCTGGGCTCCGGGCTCAGGTTCGGGGTTCAAGCTTAGGGCTGCAGTGCCGCGCCCGCAGCGGCTCCCACCCGCTCTGCAACCTGCGGCCGCAGCAGATCCGCCGATCGCGCGCCCCGCCCCGCCGCCCCGTCTCGCCCTGCACTCTGATTGGCCACTGCTAGGGAACAAAGGTAGAGATATGCAAATCAATGCGCTCCGCAGGCCGGGATCCGGGAGAGGCGGGGCAGCTCTGCGGAGGAGGAGGGGGCCTAGATCGTGGGGGGGTGGGGGTGGGAAAGCCGGGCCTCTGGCTCACGAGACTGTGGCCTCTGTGTCATTCCCCCCACCCTCCCAGGTGAGCAGCCGAGGGCGGGGCTCCACGCTGGCAGGAGAAATGACAGCACCTCTCTCCATTCTTGCCCTGTGGGTGACGTGGCACCATTTTGAATGAGATGATAAATCGAAGCACCTGGCTTCGTTTGAATGAAAGAAAGACAAGAAGAAAAGATTTACAGAGAACAAGGAAGGAGGCAATAAAAGGAAAAACATTAGTGAAAGACGAAAAAGGGCATATAAAATCCCGTTTCAACATCGGTAAGAAAGGAAACCTGTTATTGTGACAGATTTCAGATCAAGAGGACTTAGTCTACTGGGATTTTTGAAATACTAACAAACCTTATGAATGCATATGTGCAAAAGAGATCAGGAATCTTTATTCTTGTAGTGGGGTCCTGGGTTTTAGTGGCTTATTTTTGCATAAATACGAGCTAGGCTGCCTTTCAATTTCAGACTCAGTTAATTTGTCATCACTTTGCTCACTGCATCTTGAATCCTGATTCTTCAGTTCTAACTAGATAGACCCCCTTACATAGAATAAAATGTCATATCAGATGCATCAGTCCAGCTGATGTGTTTTAAGGAACCACCTACTATGTTCCAACTGTTAAGCCAGTAGTAAAGGCTCTGACCTTAGCAGGCATCTAGCATGCACATGGCGCGCGCGCGCACACACACACACACACACATGCAGGCAAAACACTAGTAAAATAATAAAATAGATCTTTTAAATAGAGATTTTCAAATTCACCGTACATTGTGAGCCTAAAACTTCTCATGGTTAGGTGAATGTATGTGTTAAAAAACAAAAATCAAAAAAAAACATTGACTTAGCCGGGCAGTGATGGCGCATGCCTGTAATCCCAGCACCTGGGAGGCAGAGGCAGGCGGATTTCCAGAGTTGGAGGCCAGCCTGGTCTTCAGAGTGAGTTTCAGGACAGCCAGGACTACACAGAGAAACCCTATCTCAAAAAATCACACACACACACACACACACACACACACACAACAAACAAAAAACATTGACTTAAGTTAAATACCTTCTCTTCAAATACTCCAGCCTATTCATACTTCCTTTAAACCTCACCATACAACAAACACTCATGAATTTTCGTGTCCTTTGTAACCCTTCTCAATCTTGTATGTATTTCCAGAAACATTTTTTAAAATGAGTGTGTGAAATGACCCTCCACTGCTAACTATACTACTCTACCTTTCTTTTTAAAATCCAGAATTTTAAGACCTGTGTGGTGGTGCATGTCTTCAATTTCATCACTCTGGAGGCAGAGGCAAGCAGATCTCTGTGAGTTCCAGGTCCATCAACGCAGCACAGGGAGACTGTTTTAAACTATATAAATAAAAATAAACTAAGCAGTTTACAAAGAAGTGTCAACAAAAAAATCTGAGACGCCAACACCGATATCCCATCCGAATAAAGCGTAACCAATTCTCGGGGTGGAAGGAACTACTCCAGTCTCAAGCTTTCCTTTTCTACAGATTTCCTGTGTTTTAAACAGTCTGAAAGGTTTGGGCGGGCGAGAGAATTGTGTTTAGAAGTCAAGCTTGATAGCACATAGCTGTAATCTCAACCCCGGGAAAGCAGAGGCAGGAGCATTGTGAGTTGGAGACTAGTCTAGACTAAATAACAGAATCTATCTCAAAAAGAAAGAAAGAAAGAAAGAAAGAAAGAAAGAAAGAAAGAAAGAAAGAAAGAAAGAAAGAAAAAAAGAAAGAAAGAAAAGAAAGAGAGAGAGAAAAGGAAGGAAGGAAGGAAGGAAGGAAGGAAGGAAGGAAGAAACAGAGAATGAAGGAAAAGACAAACGCTTGGCTCAGCAGTTAAGACCACGCATGGCCCTTGCAGAGGACAGGATTGGACTCCCAGAACTCACAACTCCAGGGGATCCATCACCCGCACTCAAGTGCACATATAGTCACATCACCAGAAATAGCAAAATTTTCAAAAGAAAATCTATTTAAGTACTAAAAGGAAAGACACCTGGTGCTGAGGAGGTAGAAACAGGCAGATAGCCTCCTGGGACTCACTAGCCGGCCAGTCTAGCCCGTGCGGGCAGCAAGCTCTTAGACCACTATGGCCGTCGTACAGTAGGTGGAAAGTGCCTGGCGAATGAATGGTACCTCAGCTTCTCCTCTTGCCTCCTCAGGCATGCAAGCATGTGCTGGAACACCTGCATGCATCCTTGCTCTAGCACCCAGTCATGCATGCACGCATGTGCTGGAACACCTGCACGCATACTCGCTCTAGCACCCAGCCATGCATGCACACTCACATATACAAAAACAAAATAAAAACTTGCTTTAAGTCCTTGTCTACTGCTTTAAAACTGGCGTCTATTACATCGCCTGACTTGTTAACTGAAATAGAAAGGCAGGCTTCAGAAAAAGTGGTGTGAAGCACATGATCCTTCCATAAGGAAATGATTGAACGGAATCTTTATGCCATTCTCAGGAGGCGAGTAATGAAGTGATGAGTTAATTACCCAGTAGATGGAGGAGACTGTTGAATCACTCCTACCCCTGCCCTCCTGTCTCCTTCCTGCCCTTTTCCTTCTTCACTGTCTTCCTTTTCTCCACTTGCCTTTTAGTCTTCCTCTCTGTCTAACATTTGTCGTTATTGTTATTATTTTTGTTTAGTTTTGCTTTTTCAGAAACAGAGCTTCCTACCTATATAGCTCAAGCTAACATCAAATGGCATCCTCCTGCCTCAGCTTCCAGGTGTTGCAAATGCAGACATGGGCCACCACCATCAGTTTGAGATGTCATTCTGAGCCATGGCAAAGACATGTGGGATCCAGGAAGAAACAGGAGTCTGGGAATGCTAATCCAGCAGCACACAAGTGTACCCGTGCAAGGGTGGGGAGAGGAAGAGACGGGGGAGGGGCAGAAAGCTCAGAAAGGAAGGAAGAAAAGTCTGACTGTAGCACAGCTTTAAGATCTGCAAAGGCAGATCTTAATACATGAATACAGTTTAGTGTCTCCCCAAGATCCCATGGTCTGAAATTTATTCCCCGTTGTGAGTTATTATTAAGAAGATGGAAACATAACCTGACTTGATGTTTGGAAGGTGATTCAGATTAGATAACATCGTCGGGGACGAAAACCCCGATTGTGCATTGATAGCATTATAAAAAGAGTGAAAAACTTTGGTTGTAGGACATAAAGACTGATCAGAAAACTTCCTCTTCTCTAGATCCTGTGGAGAGATTTGATAGAGCCAGAAAGTGCTACACAGGTTGCTGGGGAAGAAAAGCCAGGAACCATCTTTTCCATCTGGGATCCCTATGAGCTGTGTAACCAACCTGCAGACAAGGTGGACAGTGTGTCCACTGGTATAAGAGTGACGAGACTGTTGTAGAAGAAAACAGCTGTTTGCTGTTGGGTTTGGGTCCTGCTTTCTATAGGAGGTAATATACCACTGGTGTTATTTATCTGATCAAAAGTAGGCTGTGGCCGGGCGGTGGTGGCGCACACCTGTAATCCCAGCACTCTGGGAGGCAGAGGCAGGCGGATTTCTGAGTTCAAGGCCAGCCTGGTCTACACAGTGAGTTCCAGGATAGCCAGAGCTATACAGAGAAACCCTGTCTCGAAAAAACCAAATCCAAAAAACAAACAAACAAACAAACAACAACAAAAAAAAAGTAGGTTGTGAAACTCCCGGTCCCCAGAGGGGAGAGATGCACTGCAATTGTAGTTTCCTTAAATGAACATGATGTCAAATCACCTTCTCTGTGTTTGTGTTTACTGTAGACTGTGCTGCTTTAACCTTGGTCAGAGACGCTGCTTTTTTACAGTGTGTGACAGTTACTGCAAAGACTGATAACTGGTGAAAGACCTGAGAGCAAGTGACTATTGAATACTCAGCCCTAAATAGGAAACATCTGTATCACCCACACCTAGGCTCAGGGAATGTCACAAAGGAGCAGGCAAAAAGAATGTAAAAGCCAAAGGGCCGTGGGCCAGTGCTGCAAAACACTGTCCTCTGGATGTGTGCCGGTTACTGCACTCCTAAACTCACAGCCGCTGGTGTGACCTGTACAAGCTGGGGGCCTCATCCACATTCCGTCATGGGTGGGGGATGGGCTTTCGGAGTGGCACTGCCCCCTCAGGAGCTGTTGGCAGTTAATGATTGCTGGGGGAGGGGAAATCAAAATATTCAAAGGCAAATTGCCTTGATCTAGTAAAAACCTCCACTGCTCACTCGGATGTAAGCAACTCTGGATTAAAGTCAGCTGAAACAAAATAATAATAATAATAATAATAATAATAATGATGATGATGATGATGATAAATAAAACTCAGTGGGTCACTACATCAGCAACAAAAGGGCAACTTATTTAAAAAAAAAACAAGGGGTTTATCAGGAGAAAGGGAAGACTACACACACACATATATATACACATATCATTTTGGTTATATATATATGAAATTATCCTATATATGATATTTTATATATTATATATGTATGAAATCATCACAGTAAGCTCTCTTGTTAAAACTCACCCAGTCTGTGGTGTTGTACTACTGACAACAGAAAATGAATGAATACCAAGGCCAACAGAACGTCTTTGGCCAAACTCAGAAGTCCCACACCTCTGTGAAATGAGTCAGCCATTGGCTGAAAAGTCACCACAGCACTATCTGTAACTAGTTTCATATGAGGGCATGGAACTCTGTGTCCTCAGGCTACCCACAATGGATCTATATTGTCTAGAAAAAGAAAGAGTAACCATATTTACATACTGCAAATATAGTCACAGTTCAAACCTTCATTCATGTCTGTTGTCATGATTTTATCATAGAAAGAAATCTGTAATCTTGGATTAATCAGATATCAATAATCCTTACTTAAAAGCACTTCATCATTTAGCCTGGCATGATCTCAGAAATTTTTAATAATAATTATTTAAGCTTAAGGTAAGCATTTCTTTTGGTTGTGAACCTTGCCTTAATGACTGAGCCACCACTCCAGCCCAGCCTGGTCATGATTTCTTTTTAAAGAATTCAACATCAGGATTTAGTTATGCTCAATATACCCTAAGGAGAGCCAGTGAGATGAATGACTCAGAGAGGTGCCTGCTCCAATGATGAGCTGTTAGGTACCCCAAGACCCACATTATGGAAGGAAACCCAGTCCACATGCCTGACCATGTATGAACACACACACACACAAACACACACACACACACACACACACACACACACACACTGTGGTGGTGGGAATATGCTTGGCCCAGGGAGTGGCACTATTTGGAGGTGTGGCCTTGTTTGACATGTGCTTTAAGACCCTCTCCCTAGCTGTCTGAAAGCCAGTCTTCTCTATGTTTGCCTTCAGAACATGATGGTGAATGCTCAGCTCCTCCTACACCATGCCTGCCTGGACACTGCTATGTTCCCACCTTGATGATAGTGGACCGAAACTATGAACTGGTTGTAAGCCAGACCCAATTAAATGTTGTCCTTATAAGAGATGCAGTGGTTGTGGTGTCTGTTCACAGCAGCAAAATCCTAACACACACACACACACACACACACACACACACACACACATTTAATTAATAAATGCTAAGCAAAGTAGTACCCCTAGATACCCACATCCAGCAGCATCAGCCATGTTTGATACCCCAATGTTTCCTAAGCTTCTCAGAAGTCTGAACATAAAATTAGATAAGCATAAAATTACTCACACACTGTTTGTAGTCATGTAACATGTCAATGCTATGGTAACTTCAAATAGTTTCATCTAGAATCTGCTGTGCTATGTCTAAGTTCCAGTGTACTATTTCCTTAATCCTATACAATATTAATTATTACTAGGCAAATTACCAATGTTTACATGTCCAATGTTATAAGTGCAATTGATAGGTTTAACTTATTTCTAATAACAAATTTCATTACAACTTGGAGGCCCATTATCCCTATGATAGTCTCATAAGCAAACAAAAAAGAACATCAAAGTTTGTTTTGTGATGATTGTCAAACTTGCATATTGAAACTCCCGAGGGGGGGATGGACTTCCTTGCTGGACAGTGACACACAGAGGCTACTTAGTCACCAGCAGTCTCTCTCTTTCCACACCCAGCTCTTTGTCTAATATCTCTCTTATCCTAACCCATTTTAAAAAGATTTATTATATTTGTGTTTATGTGTGCATATGTGTACAGTGACTGAAAAATCCAGAAGAGAGTATTGAATTCTCTATAGCTAGAGTTACACAAGGTTATGAGCCACCAGATGTGGGCACTGGGAATCTTATTTACTTATTTATTTAAATTACCTTTTATTTTATTGTGTGTGTATGAATGTATATAAGGATATCATATCCATGCACCAGATGTCCTGGAACTGAAGTTAGTGATTGCAGTGAGCCACTATGTGGGTGCTGGGAACCAAACCCTGAACCTCCCCTACAAGAGCAGAAAGGGCTCCAAACCACTTAGCCATCCCTCCAGTCCACCAGCCTATTTTTTTGATGTTTTGCCAGATTTTAGCAATTAAATGTGACAAATTCCCCATTCTTACAACAATGTTCTATCTCCTTTTGCTACACAATATGGTTCGCCATTCGTGCCAGAATACTTTGATCCAGAACTTTGTTTTTAAAAATGTTTGCTTCTACCCACAAATTAAAAGTCGTTTTTCCTTTCCTTCCTTCCTTCCTTCCTTCCTTCCTTCCTTCCTTCCTTCCTTTCTTCATTCCTTTCTTTCTTCCTGTGCTTTTTGTCATATCCAAACGTCTCTCCTTTAGTCACTGGAACTAAATCCAAGGTGTACCTGCTGCAGATGATGATCCTGCTGTGTAATGTCAGCATGAATACCTTGCTTCTGACTTTCTGAGTGAGAATTTCTAGCCACAGAGTAACTGCTGCAGTATTACATGCAAGTTGAGGGATGGATTTGCAAGTCCAGCTTCATGAACAAACAAATCCAGCCTGGTCACTGATCCAGAGCCTTTGATAAGTGGAATGGCTTGAAGAAAAGGTAAATACTTATCCCTTTTATCTCTTCTCCACATCTTCCTTTTGGCTCTTCCCTATTCGTGCCAGCAGTACACTCTGAGAGTACTGGTTAAAGTGAACTGACAATATTCTCAATATTCTACCACGCCTAAATAATTTCCTACCAACATACCCTATTTGAATTTAAGACCTGAGTCTGTTTCCATTTATGAATTTTTTTTGTTTTTTTTTTTGTACTTTTTTATTGGATATATTCTATATTTAAAATTCATTTCCCTTTTTCTGGTTCCCCACCCCCCTCCATTTATGAATTTATTTACTTAACTTACCAGGAAATAAATCTTGGGCCTCATGCATGCTAGGCAAATGTTCTACCACTGAATACCATTCCTAATCTCTCTCTCTCTCTCTCTCTCTCTCTCTCTCTCTCTCTCTCTCTCTCTCTCTCTCTCTCTCGATGCATCATACATACATACATACATACATACATACATACACACATACATACATACATACCTTCTTCCCACTCTCTCCTTTCCTTATTTCCCTCCCACTCTTCCCCCCTCCTCCCTTTTTCCAATATTTTGAAACAGGGTCTCAAGATGTACCTGTGGCTGACCTAGAACTTATGTAAATCAGGGTAGTCTCTGAGAGATCTTCTTGCCTCTGTCTTGGGAGGACTAGGATTAAAGGCATGTACTACCTTGCCCGGATCTTACTCTATTGTTGATATTGTAGATTAATATTTATTAAATTCAGTTATCCAATAGCAACTTCAAGAAATACCTTCATTCTTTAATATGAAAGCTAAGAACACAAGCTTATTTCACATATAACAGAGTAATAGTAAATGATTAGGAACTAGGTATGTGGCTCTGTGGTAGAGTGCCGGCCTAACCTGTACAAGGTCCTAAGATCAGTCCTCTACACTGCATACAACGATGTCATAGTACACACTTGTAGTGCCAGCTCTCTGCAGGCTGAAGGAGGATCAAACACTCGAAACCATCCTTGACTACTCAATGAGTTCCACTCTCTGCCTTTAAAAAGAGAACTGAGGGGGAAACGCAATCAGGTTGATGTGTGTGAGTCTGTCTGGAGTGCTGTCTTGTCTGAAAAATTAGAAGTGAGCCTGGTGCTGACTGAGGATGACTAAATATTTTTAAATTTTTGAAAAAAACTTGGAAAAAAAACTCACTAAGAAACATAGTTTAGAAGAAATGTATCATTCTGCCTGTTATCTCTGAACGGCTTAAGCATGTAAGCTTAAGTAAGATGGCTGAAGTCTGATTTAGCTCCTGGTGTGCTGGCAGTCCTCCAAGCTAGAAACATCTCAAATATCCATCCACGGCAGAAATCACTAGCCAGATACTGATACGTCCACCCAATGAAAACAGTGCCAGAACAAGAAAGCACACACCTATTTTGGCTGTGTCTCTCAAGGCATGGAGTTAAGTAAAAGGAACCAGAGATACAAAGACATGTAATGAATAGCTTTGTTCATGTAAAGCTAGAAGCATCAGTATCTAGAGATGAAGCCATATTCAACAGTGAGGGGCTGATGCTAAAGGCCAGAGAGTAGTGCATATTCGTGGGGAAGGAAATTTGGAAATTGTGTCTAGGGAAGGGCTAGAGGGCACTCTTGGGTGATGAGATTGTACCAAGACTGTCTGTCACTTTGCAGTTTCTCTGGAAACACTGATGGGCGTGTGGAGGGGGCAGGTAGGGCTCATCTACAGCCTATTACACCAATAATCTGAGTTTTGGATCACATGAACAAATGCTATTGTAGGAAAGTACTAAGAAAACCACCTGTGTTTTTTTCAGTTTCCCAAGCTCATTTTTCTTTAGAACAGTACCTGTTTACTAGGAAATGTCCTAGGTAGATGGCCTTTGTCAAAGTGTTTTTGAATACCACCCAAAATGCCAATTTTGTCTTTGTGATATTTTTGGCAGAGTCTACCTATGTATCTAGGGCAGAGATACATCGGGTTTTTTTGTTTGTTTGTTTGTTTTGTTTTTTTTTTTGTTTTTTGGTTTTTTTTTTGGAAATAGAATATCAGCCCACAATCGTATCCTGTTTACACAATCTCGAATATACTGGAACATGTTGTTTATTACTTTGCCCAAACGGACTGCTTGCCAAAAATTTTGAGACCTTATTTACCAATTGAGGAATGATTTTAGCCTCTACCCTGGTTTCACTGAGGGTTTTACAGTATATCCAGTTTCTAGGTTGGAAATTATCTCTTGAGCTTTGTTGAAAAGCTTCATTCTTTATCATTCCAAAGACACTGTGATAGTTGATACTCTTTTAAAGTCTTTGCCTTTTCCTTTGGAAGATCACAAAATCTTGTCTTTGATTGGAATTCTGCAATTTTTCTGAAATTCTTTATGATGCACAAAACCAAGATTAGGTATAAAGTAAATACCTTGCAAAAGAGACAACAAATTATAAATATTTGCAAGTAAGTGATTAAAAACTACAAACTCTCCAAGCCTTAAAGAATATTAATACATGGGGGTTTTATTAGTTTTTGCTTTTTTAATCAGAACATTCACTTTATGACTAACCATTGAACTCCTCAAGTTGAATTGCATGCTATGGCAACTATCCTCCTGGCTTGAACTGGACTGTTCCTTCATGGACTCTATGCCATAATTTGATGATCTTATGCCTTAGCCTCTCACATACTGGGACTGCAGCTATGCACCACCATTTGTGGCTAACAATTATTAGTATTGCTATATTATTGTTATTATTATTATTATTATTATTATTAAAGTATCAGGGATTAAACCTAGGACTTTGTGTATGTACTCCACCACTGAGAGATATACCCAGTCACATCCCCTCTAATTCCTAACATTAACTTACCTTCTTTCTGCCTTACACTTTGAAGCCACAATCTCTATATGTAATACTACATAAAGTTGGGGAAGTCTCATTATTTATCTCTATATTGTGATGACCTCTAAATTTTAACAGCTTTAAGCTGTAATTCTCCTGGGATAGCTCTTAATTTTCAGCAACACTTGACTATGTGGTTCTTCTACTTCCTATCAGAGTACTAAGAGGGGACTATTGAAGTGACACCCAGGCTGATCTGGACAGCTCCTACTGGGAACTGTCACAATATACATTCCATATTTTCTCAAGACCTCTCAGTAAGGGAAGGGCAGACTAACAAGGGACCAAGCAACTCGCAAACAGTTTGGTCCCTTACTTAGGGAACAGTCTTGCGGAGGGGTGGGTCTCTGTAAGAGCTAGAGCCTGCTGTTGACTTACAGGTTGGGGTCATTAAAACACAGAATGGAGCAGAGAGAAAAGACATTGAAAACTTCCCTTCTGAAGGCAAGGTTTGGCTGTGGCCAGGAGTGATCCCCAAATAGAGAACAGTGATAAAAAGTATATCCCCTGATAACCATTTCTTATGGCCAGCCATTACCAGGGGGGCTCTTTGGGTATGTGACAGGAATTGAGGAAAGCAAGTATAGAATGCTGTCACTATAGTTTCAAGAAATTGTCAGCATTTAATGAAAATGGAGGGATTTTTCAGAGCCAGGGTGTGGCTCTGGCTAACCCTCTCTGTATGATCTCTCCACTGAGATCATAGGTTTCCTACATACAGAGCTAAGGCACAAGCGAAAACTGCCCCCCCCCAAAGTCATCAATTAGTGTCTGAATGTCTGATCAAGAGACACTGCATCTCTTCTTCTGTATTCTACTGGCCAAAATATACATAGTGAATCAGGATAATACAGAAAAATTTGAGGACATGGGAAGAGAAAGGGACCCTTCACCCAAAGTCTGGGTAAAGCCCCATTGAGAATCAAGAATTCCTGCACAATGAATGGTTGCTGTAAGGCCTGCCTCCACAGAAACCATATCCCTTGAATATAAAAATACTTTCAAATAAAAATGCTAAAAGGGAAATGATCCATTCCTAAGGCCTGAACATATGTGACATTCAGTGCGTCCTTACTCCCTGCCCCAGATGCTTCTTAGGAACCACTCAACCAAGACCGCCAGCCTTTGTTTACAATGAAAACCAGTTCACTTTCCCTGCGAGTCTTGTGATCTAGGGAATGACCTCATCAACTATAATCCTATGCGGTCCACCTTTGGGGAGCTACCTTCTGCTCTCACAGCAGCCCCTCCCTCATATAGTTCTATAAGACGATGACATACACTCTTGAGAAGAAGCTCATATTCATATTCTTAGCTTGTCTTACTCTTTCCCTGGTAATATTAACCCTTGTGTTTAAGTCTATGCTAAAAAAAAATCTGTTTTAATAAACCTGAACTCTACCTTATACTGACATCCTGAAATTCCTTTCTGCAGTGAAGTCAAAAATCCACTTTACCTAAGGGGGAGATTTCTGGAAATAACTCCTCAGGCTTCAGCTGTGGAGTGTGGAGCTGTGTCTCCAGTGGACCCAGGCCACCTCTGATAATGGGTCAGCCCAAATCCCAGGAGATTGGAAATAGACCCAACTTCTTAAAAACAAAAAACAAAAAACCAAACAACAACAGCAAAAAAACCCTACTTTTTATTTATTAATTTTTTAGTTTAGTAGGGCTAGAGATCAAACGCAGAGCTTTGTCTATGTGAGGTAAGCACTTTGCTACCTGGGCCATATTCCAGCCCTCAGTTGTTAACTTTTGCAATTGCTAGGGCTAGAAGACTGGTCTTATAAATGCTAGGCAACCCCCAGTCTTCTAATTACATTCTATGTTCTCTCTTTTAGAGATAAGGTCTTATTACAAAACCTAGCCTGGCCTTGAATTTCCAAGTACTTCCACCATTTTCTAAGAAGCAACCCCTTGCTGGGAGTTACAACAGAGCTTGTGCCACTGTTATTAACTCTGTGGGGATGTTATTCCAATCCTTCATTGCTACCAATGACCCAGCCCCAAACTCAGAGTTATAAACAAGAGGCTGGGATTGGCGATGCCTGAAGGCTCTCATGGGCTACACATACAAAATCTCTTCTTGGCCTTATCCTGGAACCTCAGCCGGGATGGCTAAAATAGCTGGGAGATGTTGGCTTCTTAAGCATGAGTTAAGCCTCCTCCTAGTATAGCAAGATCATGGCAGTTGAACTTCTTATGTATTGGCTGCTATCTCTATATTGCACATTGCAAGACATCACTTCATCACTTGTTTCAAGTCATAGCCAGCATGGAAGGGAAGAATAGAAGACAATACGAATCAGGAGAAGACAATGAAGATGATAGAACTGGACACTCAACTTCCTCTTTCTGACTTCCATAACTGCTTATAACACACACACACATACATACACACACACACACACACACACACACACACACAACCTTATACTGTAAGGGCCCATGATTCTCTCAAGAATGATACCCTGGGCTCAAATAATACATAAAAGCAAAGAGTGTTTTATTCTATAGAAGTTCAGCATGCTGGGGTCTCCCATTCCAAGATGGAGACGACTAAGTGAGCTTGAGGACCCCATTTAAGGCATGTTAGGGGAATTCCGGTGGGTAGGGGACCTTTACCTCGATCCATCTCTAGGGACATTTCAGAGACATTACCTGGTCATGGGGGTGGGGGTGGGGAGGGTGGACAGTGTTGCTGACCCTTTGCCCTAGCTTCAGGCCAGGCGGCAGGGCAGCTTCTGATGGCACGGAAGTTTCTGACTAGCTGCCTGAGGCCTGGGTATTTTTTTTTTCTAGTAACTGACTTGTCTGGGCTTGCCTGGGCTTGCCCAGTTCTTAGGCCTAGTCTTCTGAATTGCCAATTTGAAGCCTGTCATGGAGTCAGCCTTGCCTTCTCAATACTTGTGCATTTTCACAAAACTATGGAAACACTTTTCTAGAACCCCTCTGAGGCCTTGGAAGGGACCTGCTTAGACTCTGCCTGCGGCCCTCTACCTCCAGCCTGAGTAGCTATGATCCTTAGCTAAGATTTTAATTTCTTCCCATCTATTTCCTACCCAGGATCAAAAAATGATCACTTTAAAGTAAAAGTCATCCTGATTGCCATTCTACTTTAAAAGCCTTAACAGCATTTGCCATCATAAAAGTTCCTTAATATGATACACAAAGCTTTTCAAAGTTCAAATTCTCTTCCTATTGGCCTCTATTACTTTTGATCTAACAGCATTGATATATGTTTAATTATGTGACATCTTCTAGTCTAATTCTTCCCAACTTCCGGATCTGTGGTAGGCAGAGTGCCAGTTGGATGTGGTAAGCCATACTTTAATAGTGAATTAAATAGTAAATCCCCTGACATTGCATAGTTAAAATGGTGCAAACGTTTACTCAAGCACATAAGAAACTGTGCCTGAACAGCTGTCAGCCATGTGCCCCTCAGCAACCCAAGGAGTGACACAGTGGAGGGTACCTGGGAACACACACATGCACATATCCCTCCACTCAAAAGTGGTCTGTGACGGCCTAGGTGTGTGACTCAGTAGTACAGTTACTACCTGGCATCTGCACAGCTCTGGGTTCAAGCCTAAACCCTGGACAGGATAGATCCATGCAATTTCTCTTTGCTACACCTTGACTAGAATGAATTCAGTGGCTAGAGTCAGCACAGTGTGGTGATGCAGAAATATAATCCTTGTGCCCAAGAAGCCGGAATACCCAGGGAGTTCAAATTAGCCTGGCCAACACAGAAACATTAGAGGCAAGACTGGGCTACAGAGTGAGACAAACAGATACTACAATTGCCAAAACAAAACAGAAGACAAAACCAAAACCAAAAACAAACAAACAAATAAAAATGAAACAACAACAAAGTCGTTGGGTGGAATAATGGGTGACGAGCAGTCTGAGCAGTCGCCTGGTCACACCTGTCACTCTGCTGTACCTGCCAACCTCACCCTCACCCCCATCGCACTGACTCCCCCGTGCTGTCACTCTCGCACTACCATCTAAAAACATCTACAAAATTCCACGAAGGAATGAAAGTGTATTTGAACGCTTAAGCATTTTGCTCTCTTCTAGTCCCCATCGAGTTGCAGGTAGCTGATGAATGCTTACTGAATAAACACAGTATTTAACCATCGAAATGGGCCAATGCATATCACTGACTTAACCATCATCATCTGAGCAAATTATGAAACTCATTTACATGCATTCCTGCTCCTCCTTTGCTTGTTTTGTTTTATTGAGCTATAGCCAAAGCAGATTTGTGTGCGTGCATGCATGCATGTGTGTGTGTGTGTGTGTTGTTTTTAACAGAGCCTTGATGTGTAGCCCAAATTGGCCATGAAGTCACCATCCCACGTGCTAGAGTCACAGGTGTGTGCCACCCCACCTGGTTGCTTCTTTTTACTTTTCTTCGATGAGAGTGGTATGGGCTTCTAACTGTTTTAAAGATGGTGAAACTATGACTAGCCTGAGCCTTAGAGAGTCTCTCACTGACTGCCCAACAGAACCGCTGTACTCCAATTCCAGAGCCCAGTCACTGACTCAGCTGCTTGAACTCTATGCATTTCACAGGAACGCCAGCTTGAAGCCAGCACTGGGCCAGCTCCCTTGGACTCCTCCACACAAAGAAGTGTGAAGTGTTTTGCATACCTGAAGTCTTGGGCCATGCTGTATTTATGGAAGATGCCTAGTGCTCTCTGTGAGAGAAGGGATTAAGAATCTGAACAGCTGTGGCTATCCTCCTGGTACTGGTGAGCTCCAGCAAGATGCTAGCTGTCAGAGCTAGCGTGAACGGCTTGTAGTTTGCCACATTTTGCAAGAGTTGTTACGCATTATTTCTTGGAGAATTGTGTGTTTTCCGTGGGACTTCACTGGGAGGAGACACCTAGACACTCATTACCTGACTATTCCAGATCTTCCAGTATGTGCCTTTTCTTTTGATAGACTTTTTGTTTACATTCTTTACACATACTTATTCTTTGAGATCTCTGCACAGGTGCACACATGTACTCAATACATTTGATCATCTCTACCTCCACTGCCCTCTTCCAACTCCTTCCGGGCCTTTCCCTCCTAACTGCTGTGTCCCTCGCCCTCTCCCACTTTGATAATTTCATGTCTTTTGTTTGTTTGTTTGTATAAGATAGAGTCTCATTGTGGAGCTGTCACTAGCCTGAAACTCACTATGTAGACCACCAGGACTTAATCTCACAGAAATAATATGCCTCTGCTGCCCCGGTGCTGGTATTAAAGGCAGGCACCGCCATGCCCAATTTCATGTACTTAAAAAGAAATCCGCACCTCCCCGAGTCTAATTAGCCCTGCCTGCATGCACATGCTTGTGGGGCGGTCCACTTGAGTATGAGGAGCGGATCAGAGGCCACAGCCCTGAAGAAAACTACTACTTCTCATTTCCCCAACAGCCATCCACTGCTCCGAGCCTTAATACATTACGAAGCCCAGCTAGCGGTGGGGTCTTTCGAACTCTGTCTCACCCGTGCTGCAGTTCTGAACAGCTTGCAAAATTTTGTTCAGATCTTGTGCAGGCCTAAAAGCTGCCATGCATTCAAGAGTGCAGTGGCCCCATCAGGTACAGAAGACACTGTTTTGTATTGGTCCACCTTGATGATGTCCAGATCTTACCGTCTTTCTACTCCTTCCACAGTGTTCTCTGAGTCTTGTGTGTGTGTGTGTTGGGGGGGGGGTGTAAGCATGACACAGACGTCTTATCTAGAGCTGAACCCTTCACCATTACTTACTCTCTGAACTTTGACCTGTAATGTATCTCAGCATTAACCAGCATCCCCTGCAAACAGAAGCTTCTCTGATGACATCTGAGAGCTGCACTAACATACAGTTATAATAAGTACTTAGAAGAAATGATCTTATGTCTATTTAGCAAATTAATAATAATAATAATAATAGGCTTTACTCTATGGTCTATGACCTCCCCTGCCGTGGGCTCATGGCTGGGTATACAGTACCAAGCAAAAGCTCCACTCTCTGGAGTAGACCTTAAACTCAATCAGAAAATGATTGGTTACCCATTGATATTTACACCACTGTTTCATGAATGGGCATATCTTTTTATTATCTTTTCATGTTTCTTATAAATATCTGAATAGACAAGTCTATAGTGAGTCTACTTTTCAGTGGTCTAAACTTATTTACTGCATTTTGCTGTGAAGTAACTGGTCGGAGTGGGATGTTTATTTGATTCTGGTCATGAAAGACAAGAATGATGTTGGGATATTTGCTTCGTGTCATTTAGTGAATTCTTCGTCAAATTCACTATACAGCTATATGCATATCATTGTATATATGTGTATATATATACAAAGATATATATCTATGAATATATGAGCTACTAGAGTGACTTATATGCCATGGTCTGGCCAGTCCAACAATAATTGTCTACCAATGGAAAGTCCACAAATCCAGTGGTTTTTCAGTCCCCAAGGCTGGATGTCTCAGCTAATCTTCAGTAAATGGCAGGATCTTGAAGTTGACTCTAATGTCAGTGAAAGAATCAACTTGCCAGTGAGAGGAAAGGGAAGCAGACAAAGAACAAAAGCCTCCTTCTTCCACGTCCGTTACATAGGCTGCCACCCGACGGAGTAGCCCAGGGAGGCTTTCCCCATCTCAGAAGATCTGCGTTCACGGTGGGTCTTCTCACTTTAAGTGATTTAATTAAGAAAAACTCTCTCAGGTGTACTCAGCTGCTGTTTTAGTTATTTCCAAATATAGTCAAATTGATAACCAAGAATAGCCATCACACTTGCCATAATGGTGGTGGTGGTGGTGGTGGCGGCGGCGGCGGCGGCGGCGGCGGCGGCGGCGGTGGTGGTGGAGGTGGTGGTAATGATTGCTTTTAGATAGGGTTTAGTTTTTATAACTCTAGCTGTCCTTGAACTCACTATACAGATCAGGCTGGCCTCATGTACATAGCAATCCTTCTGTCTTAATCTCCTAAGGGCTGCATTTCCCTGTATACACCCCCCATGTCCAGAACTATGCCCAGAATTTGTGTTGCTCATTATAGGACAGAGAGTTTCATAAGAAAAAATGGTTTATATATTAATTTACAGTTTTAAAAGTAACAACAATAGGACCAGAAAGACAAAATATTTCAGGAAATCAATAATCTCTTTCCTTGCCACATGAATAGTGTGCTGGAAACATCAAATAAAAAAATCTTGAAACTAACAATAACGTTCCAACAATCCTAAGTAAGACAATACTGTAAACAAGACAATCTGATCATTATGACTACAAATCTCATGTATGAACAAACAAAACCATAACTAAATTCTTGCTTATGCTGCCGCATACTGCCAACAGGTTCCCATTGATGGAAATGCTATCCTATCATACAGTAAGAGATTCCTAAGGTCATCATCTCTCAGGAGGGATCACAGACAACTCTTACCTGCTCTCTTCAATGTGCAGCCACTTCCCACAACACATTTTCTGAAATAATTATTTCCAGGGTCTCTGTAGTCATCTACAAGACCAGATACCGTGAGCAGTATTGACTCCTACCCAAGCATGGCACTTGCTAATGAGCGGAGGCCCCCTTGCCACTGTGAGAAGCTATGCAGATGGGGCATACCTTGGTCTCCTCTCACCTCCTACAGCTCACTGTGTGTGTATAAGTGGCGTGCTGTCAGGTTCTGGGTCATCAACTCTGCTGTTATGTGTTGGGTGTGCACCTTATGTCCAGGTAACTGGTTTCACTAGCTTCTCCCTTGCTGAAAGTAAACGATTCTGCAAAAGCAGCACTTGTAACTCAGAAGAAGTTGATTCTGCCCCATCTGCAAAGACGGGCCTTAGGTTTGCTTGGCAGCAGCATCGATTCTGGGATGGACCAGTGGTCTGATCCAGGTGAACCTCCCAGGCTTGCTTGGAGAGGGTGGGGTTTAGGGTGGACCAGCAAGGGAAACCAGCCTGAGAATGTGTGACACAACGAAGCCAGGGGCATGAAAGCCATCTAAGCGACGCTTCTGTATGAATCAACAAACCCTGTCTTTCCCTGTGGCTCCAGGAGGCCCTTCCTAAGGGTCTTCCTAAGGCCCCTGAGCCAGGTATCCCTCTAGGTGATAAGTTAAACAGCAAATCAGCTGGGAAATATTTGTTAAATGAAAATTTACTCAATGTATTTTCTTGGTCTCTAAAGTCAAACTATGTGCCTCATATGAGGACAAATACAATTTTAAAAATGTCTTGCTCTTCCATTTTTTACGCAGATACTATTTACTTTAAATTTACTTTAACCGTGTAACTGGAAATACTTTATCTTCTCTTTCAAATGCATGAAATTTTTTGAGAAAGCTAGATTGGTATTTTGCCAGCTTGATGACCTGCCCAGAGAAGTTTCTTTTTCCTCTAGGGGGAAAAAAGCTAATTAGCTACTATAAAGGCGATCATATTCAGATATTGTCATAGCAATGTCAACCAACAAATGGGGGAGGTCCAACACAGTGGCCGTAGGAGATAATAAGATGTTTGTCGTCGCTCTTACTAGACTGCTAGGGCTGTGTGTGACATTCTGGGTAAGTCTTTCTGAAGAACAACAGTGTGTTCTTTGCCTGTTACCTTTGTGGAGATTTCAGAGAAGATTTTTATTTTAAGATCTGCTTCCTCGGGGCTGGTGAGGTGGCTCAGAGGTTAAGGGCACTCACTGTACTGCTCTTCCGAAGGTCCTGAGTTCAAATCCCAGCAACCACATGGTGGCTCACAGCCATCCGATGCCCTCTTCTGGAGTGTCTGAAGACAGCTACAGTGTACTTATTTATACTAAATAAATAAATCTTTTTTTTTATTTTTAAAAAATCTGTTTCCTCGATGACATATAATGTGTAAAAGCAGCTGTGCTATACAGACAGTGTGCAGCTCAGGCTCATTCCTCCCTAGCACAGTTCTGTTGTACTCAAGTCAGTTCTCAGTCAGTATTACATTAGCTCTTTCATGATCGTATCTACACACACATACCTACATATACATACACACACATATATACGTATATATGTATGCATATATATAATATGGCCATGTTGATACTTAGGCTTTTTCTACTCCAGGTAATATATTGGGTATCTTGGCCCAAATCTGCTACTGAGTCCAGGCAGTTGCTAGACGTCATTCAGGAAAGAGAAACATGTACAATTCTCGGATATTGCTGCATCAGACGAAGATTGAAGATGGGCCACCAGCCTCTAAGAATCTGGGGATGGAGAAAAAGGAAATAGTCTAAGTCGATAGCAAAAGCAAAGGAGAGAAGTGGGTGATCACTTCAGAGCTGAGTGACTGTGGGAACTTTAGCTGCTATTGAATTCGGTTCATAAGACCAAGCGAGTGCATCCGCACGTGAACCTAGCTTTACTCAGACCTTTGGCTAAATTGCCATTGGTCACTTCACTGTACGTGTCTGAAATTATCCCAATAGTGGACGCTCTGCAGATCTGCATGTTGACAGGATTGGTTGTGCTCAATCATATTAGTTAGCAGGTTTAGTATTTTGGTTTGAATTCTGAAAAAAAATGTGAGGAGAATTCTATTAGATGAGACTTACTGATGGTTTAATGTTTTTCCCAGGTTTTGGCACCATATGATGGGTTATAAAAGAGAGAAGGGGTATTAGAGAGTGTGGCACAGCGGTGTGGGGGAAGGGGGGTGCCTAGGTGGGCCCATGCCCAGGCACCTCTTTTCCCTGAGGGACCACACACACAGACATGGTATAGAATAGACTTTATTCAGGGAAGAGGATGGGAGTTAATGGTATAGTGGAGGCAGAGAGAGGCAGAGAGAGAGAGTAGAGAAGTAGAGAGGAGTAGAGGCTGGCCATGAGCACGTGGAGAGAGGGGGGAGGGGAGGAGAGCCCAAGAGGGGCAGAGAGGTGAGAGGCGAGGGGCAAGCAGCCCCTTTTATAGTGGGCCAGATCTATGGGGTGGAGCATACCTGGCTGTTGCCAGGTAACTGTGGGGTAGAGCTTGGACAGCGTACCAACACTATTCCTACTTAACTGAGATCAAAGAAGTAAAAAGAAAAAGAATAAGAAAAAGCAGTAGACTGGTGGAGAACAGGAAGAACTTCTGCCGTGTTACACAGATGTCTGAGTCTAAGGAGCACACTTATTTTATTTTCTGTTTCATATCCAGGATTTGGAACAGAGCCCACACAGAGTAAAAACTAAATAAACGTTTTTAAGAAGTACCAGAAGGCAGAGTGGCTGAACAGGGAGAGAAAATGGGAAAAGACAATTGGAGAATAATCCCAAAGACAAATGAACAGCAGGATCTGTCTGGAGTCCTGAGTTGTATGAGAGGTCAGGAAGAACCAGGAAAGAACTGGAGCTGAGAGAGCTCCAGGAGCCTTTGAGGCACCTGCTATCTTTGACCTTTGAGTTGCTAATTTATTGATTAAAGACTTTTTATTTATGCTTAGCATTTTTTTTTTTTTTTGGTTGCCTTTGAAAAACCTTGACAGCTGACCCAGGAGGAAATTGTTCTCCTGCTTGAACTAACAGTGAAGGATGAGGTGACACAGTTAAGTCCTCCTGGTCTGTCCCTGGGCCTAACCTCAAGCTGGGGCTAGCCTGACTGTGGGTCGCTTTGCTGTAGAATGTGCAAAAGACTCTCAGGTGGTGGATAATTTTCCTTTGGGAAATTATCTGTTTTCTTTTCATGTGGCTCTTTTTGTTTGGGTGATGTCATCCGCTGCTATTTATTCTTTAAGGTTATTCAGAATAACCAAATCTCCAAACTTGTGATGTTTTGATGTAAGATTCCTGAGAGTGGCCCTGTCTGCTCTTGGTGAGCTTATCAGTGAGCTTATCTATAAGTCTAAGAATCGGTCATAAGACTCCTCCAGTAACATCTTCTGTGTAGCATCTATTCAGTCCTCACACCAAATCCCCAAGTGACACTTGAAAAAGATCTTGCAGGCTCCTCTTGTTCTAAGAATACATTTCCCTCGGGCAAGATGGCTCAGCTCTCCACGGCACTCTATGCTTTGCTAAGCCTTAACAGCCTTGGACTGGATCCCTGGAGCCCATGTGATGGAAAGGAAAGAACCAACCATGGCAGGTTGTCCTTTGACCTCCACAGGGGTCCCATGGCATACTCATGCCACTCCCCACATCCCCCATGCACAAATAAATAAATGAAAATTAAAAAAATATAGCAAATAATTCTACTGACCTACCAGGACCTGCCTACTGTTACCTTCCATGACCTTGGCTCCATATGAATGCTGTCCTCATTTATATGTTTGTTCTGGACATAAAAGATCTCATCTGGACATGAAGATCATACTAGATCTTCAGTGTCCTGAAGAACTTCCCCGCAGGATCCCTGCTCACTTGGCCTGAACTGTCCAGCCTCACACTGCTCTCCCATCCCCATCACCAGATCCTTGCCCGCCTTTCCATGATAGTTTTGACTGACTGAATTTCTTTAGTTCTCCTGCTAAATCATACCTTCATTCTACTCTTTCTAAACTGGGTTCACATACTAAATGTTCTGAGTTGTGAGGTTCTTCTCTCAAAGCACCTCCAACAATTGATAGGAAAAATTATGTAGTCTTCCATCCCAGTAAAAAAATAGGCCTGATAAAGTCACAGATTGGGTCTGTTTTGTAGTGCTAAATGTGGACCACCGGGCATGATGAAGAGGTAACAGGAGTCAAACTAGAAGCCTGTGTTGAATGAAAAACTCCAGTGGGACCTCCACTTTCATTCTACCAGTTTCAATGGATTAGCTTTGCTGTGTAAGACTGGTGTTCAAATAGACCTTCAGGTCTGTTTCTCTGCAAGTTGAGCTTGTAGAAATCAATTTACAAAGAACTCTGGATAGGATTCTAATTGAGAAGGCACAGAACTGAAGTTTTCAAATAAATTATTTCTGCTTGACTATCTTGGTTAAACAAAACCCTGGTTATCCAATGAGTCTTAATTAGTTAATGTAGCAATGTAATTCTAAAGCAGAGATCTGATGTGCAGGCTAAAGGCTATAGAGAGTGAACAATGAAAGAGACAGTGATCAGAACCAAAACCAGAAGCTGGTCATGAGGATTAAGGACATGGACCTCCACAAGAGTTCTTGGAAAGAAGCAGAAAATGTCCTTGGTTTTGCCTTGGTCAGAGGACAGTGATACCAGAGATGTTTGGGGCTCTAGTTTCTTGTCTAGTTTTATTGATTATAATCCTAGTAACAACACTCTTAGTCTTTGAACCTTTTCCATACAATTTCTGGTCCAGAAAAGACTGGTTCCAGTTTTGCAGGAGAGTACCAGAACAGAAAAAGGGTTGGGGGGGGTGATTGGGAAAAGCACGCGGGGGGGGCCCCCCCCCCGCTGGGGAGGGGGGGAGGGCTTATGGAACACATGGTGAGGGGGGAACTGGGAAAGGGGAAAGCCTTTGGAATGTAAACAAAGAATATAGAAAATAAAATTTAAAAAAATAAAGAAAAAGCACTTTCGTAGCACTTGTATGGCTATTTCTAATGCCCAAAGAAGAGCTGGACTCAAATGGCAGATCTTACTAGCTTGGGCTCCTGCAGTTCATAACCACTTTCATCCTTAAATCTCTTTTAGGTCCTAGCCCCAGGTTACATTTTAAACAACTGAAACAGGAGACTGCAAGTCTGACAAATGGGAGATTTACACAGACAGAATATTTAAGCACACCAGAGTTGTTCTTTTCATATCCTTTTCACCCAGGATCACCTTGCACATTTGGCAGAATTAAGCTTTTCCCAGGAAGAGAACTGGGGCTTTATGGAAGACCAGGGCTTAATATTTGGCTATGGTCCTGTGCTACTCCTTTGAGCTGCCTATTAGAGGCAGGTTTCTTGAGGATGGTCTTAATAGCTGATCAGTACTGGTGAAGAGACATTTACATCTTAATATCATAAATTTTCCTTATCTCCAATAGACTTGGCTAACAAGTCTTGTTTAATAGACTCATTTTTGGTGTAGTTGGGGTAGGGAGACAAGTGCTTTTAGCTAAATTCCACCTTGTGTGGTTTAGTGTTTCCTAAACAAGTCTCTTAACAGCAATTCTATTACTTTGAGTTTTTCTAGGCCAGATTCTCACTTAGATGGCCTTTTTGTGATCTTCTGTGTCTTTGTGATTCATAGAGGTATTCTAATCCAGTATCATGGCTGCTCTGGCAAGGAGCACATCCAAAGACCTAGGTCTGTGTGATCTGGCTGGAATGCAGACACGACACACTTTAATCCCTCTGGCTAGAATACAGACATACCCTTAGTACACAGGTTATTTGAAAGTGACATCTAACTGAGGGGCAGGCAAAGTGAGTAATCAGAGGAAGATTTGACAGAATAAGTCAGAGATAGGATATGCCCAACTCTCTTGAGAATAGCATAGGAAAGAGAAGCTATTCAAAAGCAGTTCTGTGAGAGTGAGTCAGTTAGTTGAGAGTCAGTGAACCGGAGCTGAGTTCATTCATGGGTTTATGCAGTACAGTGCAGGTCAGCAGAGGCAGTTGAATCCAGAGAATAAAAAGCAAGAAGCCGGGCAGTGGTTGTGCATGCCTTTAATCCCAGCACTTGAGAGGCAGAGGCAGGCGAATTTCTGAGTTTGAGGCTAGCCTGGTCTACAGAGTGAATTCCAGGATAGCCAGGGCTATACAGAGAAGCCCTGTCTCAAAAAAAAAAAAAAAAAAAAAAGCAAGAACAGATTAGAACAAGTTGCCAGAGTTAGTTTGAGGCCAAGCAGAGCAATTCAGTGAGAAGCTGAAAGAAGACAGATCGATTAGTCAGCTTGGAGAAGAGTTTAAGCCAGAAAAGCTGAGCTGAACCAGCCAGAGTTCCAAAAGTACTGAAAAGGATGAGCTTTTTCAGCAGTAAGCCTTGAAGACAACAATTACATCTGAGGAAAGAAGTTATTTTTACAGTGACTGCCCTTCAATGCTGAAAGTCAGAAAGAATAGAAATCCTAAACCTCTCTATGCCCCAATTTTAGCCCATTAGCTAAATTATTTGGGGATCTCATGTCTTGGGCACTGCATGTTAGTAAGGTGGCTAGAAGGAAATTAATAATAGCCTTGGAGGCCACTGAGGACAGATCCTTCCCTCAAGGTGAGATGTGGAACTCACATCTTATTTAACACTAGAAAGCAAAAACATCACACCTGTCCTTCCTCAGTCCTCCTGGCTAAAAGGCTGAAACATAACTGGCTTTTGGTAGAGGAATGATATTCTGATCTTCCCTTCAGATTCTCTTATTACTGATTATTCTCTCTTTCCTTATGACAGTGTTTCTCAACCTTCCTAATGCTGTGACACTTCAGTACAGTTCCTCATGTTGTAGTGACCCCCCACCATAAAATTATTTCATCGCTACTTCATAACTATGAGCTTGATGTTGCTATAAGTTGTAATATAAATATCTGATATGCAGGATATCTGATATGTGAACCTTGTAACCAATATATTGAGATCAGCTGTCTTAAGAGTTAATCCAGAGGCTAGAATGATGGCTCAGTGGTTAAGAGCACTCATTGCTCCTGCAAAGGATCCAGAATCAGTTCCAAGCACACACATGGTGCACATACATGAATGCAAACAAAACACAGTAAACAGAAAATAAATAAGTCCTAAAACAAAAACAAAGTAAGAAGTTAATCCAACTTGGCCTGTCTATCACCAAGCTAAAAGAACATCCCACAGGAAATGTGAGTCACTGGAAGACACATTAAGGAGACGGGAGGAATAATTATCTCCTTAATTAGATAATGTATCTATTCTTTCAGATGCCCCTCCCTCAGTGCAGCTGCTTGGAGATTCTACCATCTGGCAGTGCTAAGCCTGCCTGGTTAACTCAAAAAAGTTTAACTTTTCTTCTTTCCTTTTTCTTTTTTTTTTTCCTCAGATAATAGTCAAAATCCTAAGCATACTTTCTCTGTCATTTTGAGTTCTCTCTCTCTCACTCCCTTCCCCTCACCCCCGAACCTTCCCTTTCTTCCCACCATGAAGTTGATGCTGACCTCCATTGCTGACCATGCTTGCTTTCTTGATCTCTAATTCAAAGGCATAATTTTCTCTTCCTTTTCTTCATCTTCCTCCTCTCAGCAGTTCCTGAGATTTATAGGTTGCCTGCCCCACTGTATGTCTCCAAAACACTAGTAATATTGTCCTCAAGATTCCTTCAGAATCTGTTTTAATTCCCCTTGTTAGCTAGACAAAAAAGTCTACCTCAGTTTACTGGTCCATAAGTCAATCACTAATCACAGTGAATCTTGAAGCCTCTGTTCAGTTCCCAGGTCCATGAACAGATAGCTTCACGGTCTTGAGCAGTTGTGGCTGCAAACCACACAGCCACCTCTAAAGCTTTTCTATTATCACGTTACATAATTAATCAACATTTTTACTGGATCTGACTAGTTGAACAATTTATTTTCCAGAATATACTCACAGAAATTTCAAACACCTTTGCCAGTCATGTTTTAGCTCAAGGATATATGTCAGTTATCAAAAGCAATCCACTTTCTGAGTTTGAGGCCACCCTGGTCTACAGAGTGAGTTTCAGGACAGCCAGGGATACGAGGGGGTGGGGGGGGGAAGCCCTGTCTTGAAAAACCAGCACAGCAAGACAAAAAAACAAAGAGTGATCACTCTTCACTGCTCAGGAAGCTCGTGGATTTGTGCTATTACTTTTATTTTTATTTATTTATTTTTGAACAATCCAGTCATGTAGATACTGATAAAAAGTAATCTGTGAACTGGGTATATAAGTTACCGGTAAAGCACCTACAAAATCCTCGATTTGATACCCAACAGAGTAAAACAAACAAAAAAACTAATTCTTTGTGACAGTTGGCGATAAAATGTAGTGAGGCCATAGTATACAGAAGAGAAGAGTGAGGCAGTCTACATCATTGAATCCAGCCTTTTGAGCTGGTTAACTATGTCAATAGTTGCCAAATAGTTGAATAGTTTCTAGAATTCTTCAAGAAAACTGCTACAAACCTCAGAAAGGATTACTCTACTTAAGCTTTTATAACTCTTACCCATCCACACATCTCATACTGCTGTGAGGTATCCATCAGAGAAGGCCACTCAGACATGGGCTCAAACCAATAGAATGACTTTGTTATCCAGCAACTGCACTGGGTGTTGGGACCTGAGTGCAGTCCTAAGCCTTTCTAACGGTGAAATTTTAAGCAAAAAAAAAACCACTTCCTGGGTTGACAAACTTCAGTTAGCAAGAACAGTTAGTCAGAAGTGCAACTACAGAAGCCAAAGAAGCAAGGTTAGTACATTTATGGAGTTTCCCAGAGCTATGGACTTCGATGGATTCGGTCTTTGTTCTCATTTCAGTAGGTGTTGCTGTCTGTGTGCTCGATTCCAAGGCTTGCTCTTCACAGCATCAGGTGTGCTGAGGTCTGGGGGCCTGCTACCATGCCATGGCCTTTGCCATTGTTTCTGACACTCACTATGAACACCATACAACAACCCCACTTCTGCCATCAGGTCTAGGATTGTAGCTACGAGCCAATATGATTGGGATGTTCATAGTCATCTTACAAGACAAATGCATGTTTCAGTTCATTTAGCCTCCCTAGTCAGTAGTTATTTCACAGGAAATAGTTTGCGGGAGATCCACCCAAACAGTCATTTACCCCAGAGACCTACATTCTGGTTCAGGAAGAGCCTCAAAGAGAGGCCAGGCAAGTTGTGTATCTACAACCTGAATTCAGAAGTAACTTTGACCCTTCCATTGAATTGTGCCAACAATGGTGTGAGAGCTTAATTAGTTTTTAACAAAGACTATATACATTAAAGGGGGCTACCTTAGGGTTTTATTGCTGTGAAGAGACACCAAAATCACAACAACCTTTTTTCAGTTTTTAAAAAATTAGTTATTTTATTTATTTACATCTCAAATGTTGTCTCCCTCCCAGTCCTCCCTCCCAGAGTTCTTCATCCCTCTCCCCTCCCCTTCATCTCTGAAAGGATGCCCCCAACCCCAGCAACTCTTATAAAGAAAAACATTTAATTGGAGCTGGCTTACAGTTCAGAGGTTTAGTCTTTTATCTTCCTGGCAGAAAGCGTGGTGGAATACAGCCAGACATGGTGCTGGATAGGTAGGTGAGAGGTCTACATCTGGATCAGCAGGCAGCAAGATGAGAAGGAGAGGGAGAGACACTGGGCCTGGTGTGGACATTTGAAACCCCAAAGCCCACCCCAGTGACATTCTGTCTCCAACAAAGCCACACCTACTCCAACAAGGCCACACCTTCTAATGTCACTAACTGAGTTAAAATATGAGTCTATGGGGGCTATTATTCAAACAACCACAGAAGCTTTGGGAACATTTGTGGAAAAGTAATAGTTGTAGAAATGCTGTGGTCTAGATTAATAAGAGCAGGAGAGGGGCTAGAGAGTTGTCTCACTCAGTGGTTAGGATAAGGCGTCTTCCAGAGCCTGGTTCCCAGCCCCCAAGTCAGGCGGCTTCCTGCCCCCAGCAACTCCAGCTTTGGGGATCAGATGTCCTTCCCTAGTGTCTGTGAGGACCTGAATGCATGTGTGTGTGTGCTCCTACATAGATGCGCACAAATACACATATTTTTAAAGATACAAAAAAATTCTTTTTTTTAAACCAGAAAAAATTTGTTCCCAAGAAATTGGAGAAAGACTAACCAACCCAACTTAAACCCAACACAAGATCACAGACTTCTGTGTCACCATTGATATTCTACTGGTTCAAAATGATTACTATTAATCCATACTTTGTAAAACCCATGTCAGTCCTAATTCATATAATTTGCCAAATACTAGATAGAAAATTTGGAGACAGATCTTAATAAGCAAAGTTTGTGAGCCCAAAGAAATGTGATTTCTGCTGAGTTCAGTTTTTTTCTTTAATTTTCTGTTTAAAAAGAAAAAAATTGAGAAAACATATTTAAGTGTACTTTAGTGATCACATCTCTCAAAGAGTCAGCCTTAATATTCAGTGATCATAAATTCCAAGGAAATTAAAACAACAACAACAACAACAACAACAACAAAAGAAACCAACATTCTCTAAGGGCTGGGGAGATGGTGAACAAATAAAGGCACCAAGCTTGATGACCTGAGTTTAATCCCTGGGGCCCAAATTATAGAAGGAGAAAACCAACTTTCACTACTTGTCTGTAATACACACACACACACACACACACACACACACACACTAAAAGAGTTAACATTTATTAAAACAATACTATATATGCAAAACAAGCTTAGAATGTGTCCTGAAAGTTATGCATTTGATTAAGGGTACTGACTGGGGCTTGTACGGAAAGACCCATGCCTGGAAGTCAGACTTCAGTGACTTCTTGTCTCCATGATGTGAGTGACTAACTCAGCCAAGAGAGCTGTCAGTGGTGATGTAGTGGCTCTATAGACCTGCATCTACAATAAAATAAAATAAAATAAAATAAAATAAAATAAAATAAAATAAAATAAGATGGGATGGGATGGGATGGGATGGGATGGGATGGGATGGGATGGGATGGGATGGGATGGGATGGGATGGGATGGGATGGGATGGGATGAAATAGAATAAAATAAAATTAAATTAAAATTAAAATTAAAATAGAAATTACATTCCTTTTGTGTTGCTTACTATTGAAAATTAAGTATAATTACTGAAATGATAATTATATGTACCAAGTCACGTTTACAGAAGTCTATGTATTTGATTGTTATCTTTTAAATTTGACAAGTCCTTAAATTAGATACTAAAGCATTCGCCCCTCTTTTGTAGCCTATATTAGCCTCAAACACAACTGGATGAAATCCATAGCATCCAGAATGTTGCAATTATAACTCTGAGCATATATCCATGCCCAGCCATGCCCAGTCACCCTTGGGCTCTGTGTTATGTTTTAAATTTAATTTTTAATTTTATTATTTTGTATGGGGGAGAGGACATGTACGTGCCACATCCTGTACATAGAAACCAGAGGACAGTAAGTCATAGGGATTGAAGTCAGCTTATCAACCATAGTGGCTAACCTAGTGGTCCACCATAGTGGCTAACACATTTGTCCTCTAATCCTTCACACTGCCCACATGATACATAATTAGCAGTTGTATTAACTGCTTTTTTTTTGTTGCTTTGATGAAACATCATGTCCAAAAGCAATTTATGGAAGAAGGTTTCTTTTGGCTGAGAGTTCCAAAGGGAAAAGATTCCATCATGGCAAGAGGTATCAGAGCAGGAGAAGGACCTGGGAGATCTTTTAACAGAAATCCAGAGCAGACAGAGAGAATCAGAAGAAAGAAGAGGCTACATAATTTGAAGGCCCGCCCACAGTGATGCACTTCCTCTAGCTAGGCTCTGTTTCCTAAACCTTCCTAAATACCAACAACTGGGAATCAAGTCTTCAAAAGCCTGAGCCCATGGGCACATTTGTCATTCTAACTACCACAGTGGAATGTGTCCTAGTCATCTGGCAGGAACAGTTTGTCATCCGTTTTTAGAATGCTTGCAAATTAGACATTTAATCAAAATTATCTTGAATATTTTAAAATAAATTTTTTATGTAAATTTGATTTCAGTAACCAGAAGAGAGCTCTTTGTTCATCTTTGACTTTCCTGGTGAGGTACACGATTCCCCTAGCACATTTCTTCCCTCAGGTTGTTACGGCTGCATATCTTACCCTGCATGGCCTGAGTACCTGATACTTGTCACTCGCAATTATGGAAAGTGGGAAGTTCAAGAACAGGATGCCAACATGGTTGGGTGATAAGGGGCTCTCTTCCTGACTTGCAGTAGCAGCTTGTTCGCTTTACCCTCAGCTGGTGAGGGTAGGCAAGCTCTCTGGTGAATCACCTTGTGAGGAGAGCCATTCCACCATAGGACCACTACTTTCTTGACAACATCTAAACTTAATTACTCTCAAAGGCCCCAGCTCCAAGTAGCATCACCTTGTAAGAATTTCTACATAATAATTTTACAGAGACACAAGCATTCAACCCATATGATTACCGCAGACTAAGAAACTTTAATGACACAAATGTTTTATTACAATTATAGAATCTGGAGGTCTGGAACTAATGGATCCTTAGTGCTGCTTGCTAATGACTGCTACAGGGGAAAATTTGTCCCATACCATGTCTGTTTTGAACTTTGATCTTCCCTTTAACTTCTGCTGTATCAGTCCAATCTTTGCCCCCTATCATTGCCCTGAGTTCTTCTGTTTATCTTGGGTTAGGAGTCTATTGTAGTTTACCATGACCTTGTCTCAACATCTACAACAAGTCTTCACAAATAAAGTCACATTGTACAACATTGGGGGCTAATAGCCCCTTAGCTTTAATAGCTATAAAATATAGGGAAGTATATAGAACCTCACTTAACTTTCAGTTGTTCATAGTGAGAAGCCAAATCTTTTAAGTTTAGACAACCTGACCTAAGTTTGAACTCAGGTGAGCTAACAGGCTGGTACCTAGCATTAGTTTCCAAGTTTCCCCCCCAATAAAACCTGAGCCTAGCTTCCATCTCTAGGCTAATCCCCAACAAGACCAGCATCTCCGGGCCACACCCACAAGAAGACAAGCATCTCCAGGTTATTCCCCCAACAAACCTGCACCCCCAGGTTTCAAGCCCACCCCCTGCCTAATGAGCACCAATGCAGAGAGAAGTAGAAATCAAGTTTATGATATGACTCCCAGCACCAGACAATTATGATGAAGGCCACAGTAGCTTTCCAATTAGATGCTTGCACATTTACTGCCCCCCACCCCCACCCTGCTTGCTGCTTACTATAAAGCCTTGCCCCAATAGATATTTGGGGCTCCCCAACCCCCAAAACTGCCCTTCATGACTGTGGTGAATTGGAGGGGCCCTAGCTAGTTCTAATAAAATAAAGACCCTGCCGTGAGTTGCATCAGATTGGCTCCTGTCTGTTTTGGGGGGGAATCACTAAAACTTCCCTGGCACTACAATAGAATATATTTTTCTCAGAATCTTATGAAATACTGTTTAATATATGATGTAATCTAAATCATCTCACCTGGTGCTTGTGATGGTTAGTGTTCATTACTTAATCTGATTGGGTTTAGAACCACCTAGGAGACATATGTCTGGGCTTATCTGTGAGGTTTGCTTCAGGATCGTTTTAACTAAGAAACCCATCCTGAATGTAGGTGACACAGCCCAAATGCTGGAGACCTGCACTAAGTAAAAAGGAGGAAAGGAGGAAATGATTTGAGTGCGGGCATTCCTCTCTCTGCTTTCCAACCCACAGGCTGCCTCACTCCGGTCAACATAGCTAAAGCTGGTCTTACCACCCCGCCTCCCCTCCTCCATGATGACTGCATCCCAACTGGCTACTACAAACACAACATCCATATTTAGTTAAATATTTATCACAGCAATGAGAAGAATAACCAATAACATCTCCCTGAAGTGAGAACTATTGGAACCTTTGCAAGAAGGAAGTAAGTTCCTTTTGTCATTGGAGATCAAAGCTGTTAAAATTCACCATTTGTGCAGTTCCGGGGATGATAAGTTCAGGTCGAAAAGGTGGCATCTAAGTTACTTATTAAAAAGCACTTGCTTTTATACAAAGCCATTTTCACCACAAAGCTTTAATTAAAAGTTGCTGCTTAATTATTTATGTGCCACTGTGTGCATTCCCATGATTTCCCAAGAAGCAACTAACCTTTTGCAGAGTTTGAGCATTGAATGCAGTGACTCCAGGACACTCAGACCACTCTGGTTCTTTGAGCTTCAGAGAAAGCTGCCAGTTAATGAGGACTCTGATGAGATCAAAAGCCAGGAAAAATGTTGGCATTTAAGGCCCAGAGAAATGCAAAGCTCTAAGTTTTTGGGGGAGTTTATTGTTTGTTTTGTTATTTTTGTTTGTTTGCTTTTTGTTTTTTTAATCAGTTCATAGGAGAACAATCAGGCTGAGACACAGCAGATTTTAAAGAACTAATCAACAATTCTAACCAAAGAAAGGTGATCAAGTTATCTAATGCAGCCTCCCGAGAGCAGATTGGCTCTGAGGTTGTAGGAGCACCTCTCTGGCAAACTCCAGCCCTGGGCCACTGAGCTAAGAACATTTGAGGGAGAAGGATCCGAATGGGGCGAGGGGGTGGGGGGATCTCCATAGTCTCCAAAGCAATGAGCAAGGATCCATGGGATTAGCACACTCTTGTAATCCTAGTATTTGGGAGGTGGAAGTGGGAGGAGCAAGTTCTCAAGGTCATCTTTGGCTACATTAGTGAGTTTGAGGTCTACCTGAGCTATATAAGATCCCATCTCAAAAAACAAACACACAAATGAAACTCCCAGAACACAAGTGAGTTTGAGGTCAGCCTGAGCTATCTAACACCCCATCTCAAAAGACAAACACACTAATGAAAGTCCCGGAAAACAAGCAAATGAGCCACAGGGGCACTCATGACTCCTGCAATATCTTGACAGTGTAGAAGAGCTGTTTCTCCACTTGGACATTATGGCAGGAAAGCTACAGCCCATGAGCTTTCACACTTCAGTGAGTGGAGAGAAAAACTGAAGGGTGCATGCAGGTGTCCGCGAAGCAGGTTAACCAACATCTGTGCAGCTCCTGGTGAGAGGTGGCAGGGGAAGGCAGCGTGTGAAGCGCAGTGATCAGTGAGACTCAGGCTAGGGAAGCATCCTGTCTGCAGAACTGAATGGCGGATTCACAAACACAGCATCCCAAAAAGTTACCAGGTTCAGGGTATGTGGTCCTTCAGTGAGGTCCTTGATCCATTCGGAGTGGAGTTGTGTTCAGGGTGAGAGCTGTGGGTCTATTTTTATTCTTCTGCATGCTGCTGTTCAATTGGAGCTGCACTGTTTGTCAGTCAAGATTCTGCCTCTTTTCCAGTGTATAATTTTTTTTTGTCAAAAACAAGGTATTCTTACATGTATGCAACTATATCTGGATATGGGTCTTCAATTCTATATACATTGATCAATGTGTCTACTATGCCAATACCACACTGTTTTTATTACTGTAGCTTTGTAATACTACTTGAAAATTGGTGCAGTTTTACTTATTGTTTGCTTGTTTGTTTGCTTTAGGATAGTTTTGTTTTGTTTTGTTTTGGTTTGGTTTTTTTTTTTTTAGCTATACTTGCTTTTGTGTTTCTACATGAAGTTAACGATTTTTCGTTCAATTTCTGTGAAGACTTGTATTAGAATGTTGGTGGGGATTGCACTGAATCTGTAGATTACTTTTGGTACAATGGCCATTTTCACAACATCAATCCTAATTATCTGTAAGCATGGGAAACCTTTCCATAGTTTGGTGTCTTCTTCAGTTTCTTTCTTCAGAGTCTTTAAATTTTTAATTTTACAATATTGGGGCAGTAGACCACCACCACACAGAAAACTCGGTAAGTTCAAGTGGATTCTGAAACCCTGGTACATTCAAATCTGTGAATGATAGGCATTTCACCTACTCCCAACCAAGTTCCTGTCCTGGGACACATGACCATGACACCCCACGGAGAGAGGACTGTGACAATCGGTCATCTACGGGCAACCTCCAAAGCCCCTCCACATGCAGATGAGGCATCCCTAACATCTCAGGCCAAGCCAAGCAGATCAAAAGTCTCTGCTTTTAGATACCAGCCTACCCTAAAATGTATAGAAGACCTTGTCCACAAGGAATAAAGCATGAGTTATTTCTTCTTGGTATTTATTTTTATTTTTTATGTTTTTTAGAGCTTCCAAGTGTGTCATTAAGTCATTTATATGGAATTTCTTCTTTTTTTTTTCATAAAATACAGGCATTTACTGCTATTAACTTGCCTTTTAGAACTCCTTCACTGTATCTCGTAAGTTTTAGTATGCTGTAATTTTATTTCCACTAATTTCTAAAAGAGTTTTTCATTTTCTTCTTGATTTCTCTCTTGACCCAATTTTCATAGTAGTGAGTTGTTCAGTTTCCATGAGTTTGTATAGAGTTTGCTGTTTCTATTGTTAATATTCAGCTTAAATTCATGCTGTTTATTTTAATTTTCATACCTCTGGACAACAGCACCCATCCCCAGCCCCTTCCATGCCTTCTCTTCAGAGTAGGGCAGGCCTCCCATGGATATCATCCCAACATGACATAGCAAGTTGCGGTAAGACTAGGAATTATCCCTCATAGCAAGCTGGACAAGGCACTCCCATAGGAGGAAAAGGGACTAAAAACAGTCAAAAGAGTCAGAGAGAGCCCTCCTCCCACGGTTAGGAGTCCCACAAGAAGTCTGAGGTGCACATATAAAACATATACAGAGGGTCTAGGTTCAGTTTCTGTGAGCCCCTATGAGCCCAGGCTAGCTGGTTCTGGGGGCGGGGTGTTGGCATCCCTGATCCCTCTGGTCCCTGCAATACTTCCTCCCCTTCTTCTGCAAGATTCTCTGAGCTCCATCTAATGAGCTAATAGCTGTGGGTCTCTGCATCTGTTTCCATCCACTGCTGGATGGAGCCTTTCTGATGAGGATCACGCTTGGTTCCTGTTAATGAGTGTAGCAGAATATCACTAGGGATCATCTCATTGACTTTTTTTTTCTTTTAATTGCCAGTCCCATTTGGTTTTATTCTTGCGAGAGTGAGGTTCTGTGGGTGGGCAGAGTCACAAAGAACTGGAGATGGGCTGGAAGGAAAAGCTCAAAGGGGTTCCCCAAAAGGACTAGAGGAACCCTGTGTCTCCACCAAGAGACTCTGTCCCTAAAGGATATGGGTGGGTTGGGAGGAGGACCCCCCGCACCCCCCGCCCCGAACATCTGCAGCTGGGCTATATCTGCCAAGACCAGACTGAAAGATGGGAAAGAGTGTAGTATAGTTAAGTATACAGGAAAAAGTACAGTATCATTAATTTATGTTTTTAAATGATTTGTTTTTATTTTAAAACCTCATTCTTCTAAAATTGTTAATAATTAAAAGTATACTAGGATTTTAATAGTCTAAGCCTTGTAGAAGAGATTTTTCTACTGCAAGGGCATCTTGGCAGTTGGGAGCCAAAGAGTACCACAAAGTCACACACCATCCAATAAACCTCACACAAGGATTTTATTGAGGAGAGACACAGAATGATGGCTGCCTCTGTCTGGAAATAGAGATAGCAGAGTGTGAAAGGGAGGGAGGGATTTTACAGGGTTTCCGAGCATGCGCAGTGAGCTAGTGGGACAGTGCCGCGCAGCCGGAAGTAGTGGTTGGCCACCAACTTTGAAACACTGTTTGTTCATTAACGCTGAGCCAACTGAGTCATGGGGTGAGGATTTCCAAGTCTCTAAGCCGAGAGGCAGTCCAGGAACAGGGTGGTTTATCTAGTGACCTGTTACCTACACCTTGGATATTTCTTTCATTGGAGGCCGATGGTGTGTACTATTGAAGGATTTTAGATTAGCTGAAACCCCATGCCGCAAATGAAAGTGTTAATACCTTTTTGAAATATTTCGCATTTGAAAAGTTTGTATGTCAAGAAGAAGGAAGAACCAAGTATGGATACTCTGGTCCTTCTTAGAAGGGGGAACAAAATACCCATAGAAGGAGATACAAAGTGTGGCGCAGAGTCTGAGGGAAAGACCATCCAGAGACTGCCCCACCTGAGGATCCATCCCATATACAGCTACAAAACCCAGACACTATCGTGGATGCCCACAAGTTCTTGCTGACCAGAGCCAGATATAGCTGTCACCTGAGAGGCTCTGCCAGTACATGACAAATACAGAGGGGGACACTCTCAGCCAGCCACTGAACTGAGCACAGAGTCCCCAATGGAGGAGCTAGAGAAAGGACCCAAGGAGCTGAAGGAGTTTGCAGCCCCATAGCCATAGGAGGAGCAACAATATGAGCCACCCAGTACTTCCAGAGCTCCCAGGGACAAAACCATCAACCAGTACACATGGAGTTATCATGAATCCAGACGCATAGGCAGCAGAGGATGGCCTTGTTGGACATCAAAGGGAGGAGAGGCCCCTGGTCCTGGGAAGTCTTGATGCTGCAGTGTAGGGGAATACCAGGACAGGGAAGCGGGAGAGGGTTGATTGTGGAATAGGGGGAGGGGAGATGGGTTATGGGATTTTCAGGGGGAGGGGAAACCAGGAAAGGGGACAATGTTTGAAATGTAAATAAAGTATATATCTAATAAAAATAATAAAAAAATGAATAAAAGCCACAAGGAACATGGTTAAGCAAGTAAAACAAAACAAAACAAAACAATGCTCATAGCAGCTTTATTCATAATACTCAGAAACTGGAAACAACCTAAATAAAGAATAAAGAAAATGTGTTACATCTCAAAAAAGGTTATGGTCAGTTTATGTGTGCGTTGAATTGACAAACTAAAGTTTTACAAAGAATAAGACTACAGAACACTCTTGTTTCGAATGATTCAAACTTTGATTGTCAGTTGGCTGAGTGACTGCCACGGGGATCAGTGAAGTCGCAGATCACAAGACTGGTGAGGACTCAACCTCCTTGGCAAACATCATTCGTGCTGTCAGCAACCGAATGCAGCCCTCTAAAACAAATCCTGGTTCCTATAAACCAAAATGGTTCTAAGGTCAGCAAACCTCAGGACACAGCTAGCAAGCACATATGTGAAGAGTACAAAGTTTAAGCCTCAGGAGGGAACCCCTCTCTCTCCCAGTAAACAGGCTAAATGAGGGCCAAGCCTCCTCCTCTTTCTCCCTTATCAATCAATCCTTAGGAATGACTAATCTGGGCTCTGCTTGCTCAGAGTCAAGGGTGTCAACACATTCAGTTTTCCTTTAGAGTCCCTTGCCTAAGGAGCTTTTAGCTTTAATTTAATCAGAGCTGAAAGCCAGCAGCCAGGGCTGCCACTTTCTTTGCCTCCGTGTGCTGTGAATGAACAAAGCTGCTGTTTGTATGGGTGTGCTACTTTTATTTTTTAAAACCAAAGGTCAGTCTTCGAATATCCTGTGGACACACCTGCTTTACCAAGCTTCTTTACATTCTGATTAGTGTTTTGGTAATAGTCTGTGACATGGAAGTCTCTGAGACATTCGCATCCTAACCCTGAGCCTCTGTGACCTTCAATGGCTTTGCACAGCTAACTCGATAAAGACTCTGAGACATAGGTCTCAGGAGAGAGGACAGACACGTGGGCCTGTTACAGGCACTCGGCCAAGTGATGATAAAGATTTGACTCATTCAAGACAAGAGTGTCCTATAGTCATAGTGTCCTAAAGTCATAGAGAGGACAGAAGCTCTTCCCACCCCCATCAGAAAAAAATTGAAGAATAACATAAGACAATTTGAGAGTCCAGCCCAGAGAATGAAAATGATGGAACCACATTCTTAATCATCCGTAGGAGCAGAAGTAAGCCAACCATCATTTGGGCTTTGAACCAAAAGCATCACAGATCAATATTTAATTAAAGAAAGTAAGTGTTCCATGGTTTGGAAAACATATTTTAATATCAACCTATGGTGATAATCCCAGAAGTGACTCAAAGACTCAGCGGAGGTCACTTCTGATATTCAGGTTTGCAGGAATGATTAATTAGAAATGACAGACATGAAGAACTGTTCAAAGTTCTTCATTACTGATCTGTTTCTGAGTATACATACAAGCATTTCTTGAATGTTCTTCCAAATTGGCAACCTTTAACACTAGTGGGGGTGGGGGTGTTTTTATTATGTCAAATATGCCTTCTAACCCATATTGTAAGTTTCATGAGGAGAAAGAGCTCTGAGCAGAAGGCAGTTTAGGAAACACAATTCACTGTCGGCTTCAGCTGCCTTTCAGGGTGGTAACCATGGGCACCAGACAGCGGTGTGCACAGTGGTGGCTTCACCAGCGAACATAAAGGCAACATCCCAGGCTTCAGCTGCCTTTCAGGGTGGTAACCATGGATACAAGACAGTGGTTTGAACAGTGGTAGTTTCACCAGCACACATAAAGGAAACATCCCTAGCAAAATGCACAGGTTGGACAAACAAGGCCCTCATGGTTCCATTACAGCTCGGTCATGTAAGTTTCTTATTGGCACTGTGAGAACAAATCACCACAGAAGTGGCATAGCAATTTGTCACTTACAGTTCTGGAAGCCACAGTATGAAATGCGTTGTCTGGGCCATGCTCCTTCCAGAGGATCCAAGTAGATAACGAAGTCTTTGAATCACTGGTTTCCAGTTTGCACCCTCAGCTCCAGCCCTTAGTCCGTCTCTCCTGCCAGCATGATGGGGGCGGGGAGAACTTCTGTACTCTCTACCTCTGACTCTGTGTTTCTGTGTGTATCTGTGTCTGTCCATCTGTCGGTCTTTCTATCTCTGTCTCTGTCTCTTGCAAAATCTTTAACCATTACATTCAAGATTTTTTTCTTCTTCTTTGTGTGTATCTGCATGTGAGTGTGTGTTTTGTACATGCACACATATATGTAGGTGTGCTGTATGTGTATGAGTGTGTGAGTATGTAGGTGTGGTGTCTGTGTCGTATGTGCAAATGTGTCTGAAAGTGTGTTGTATGTATGTTATATGTGCACAGGTGTATGTAGATACGGTGTGTGTGTGTTGTTTGTGCACATGTATGTGTGTTGTATGTACACATGTGTATGTAGGTGCATATGTATGCTATATGTAGGTATATGTATATGAGTGTGTATGAGTACGTAGGTATGGTGTGTGTTATATGTACACAAGTGTATGTAGGTGTGGTGTGTGTGTGTTGTATGTACACAGGTATATGGAGATGTGGTGTGTATGTTGTATGTCCACATGTATATGTAGGTGTCGTGTGTATATATGTGTGTATGTCTGTATTGTATGTACACATGTGTATGTAGGTGTGTATGTATGCTATATGTAGGTATATGTGTATGAGTATGTGTGAGTATGAAGATATGATGTGTGTTATATGTGCACATGTGTATGTAGGTGTGGTATGTGTTGCATGTGCAAATATGTGTGAAGGTGTGTTGTATATGCACATGTATATGTAGGTATGGTTTGTGTGTGCTTTATGTACATATGTATGTGTTGTATGTGTATGTGTCTGTTGTATGCATACATGTGTATGTAGGTGTAGTCCATGCCGTTCCTTCTTTGGGGACAAGGCCTCACCCTAAAACTGGAGCTTGATCTTTTGGCAAGGTTGGCAGCCAGGAAACCTCCATTGTTTCTATCCCCACCATCTTGAGGTTTCACTGACAACCTCTGGTGTCAGTCCTTGTTTTCTACCTTGCTTGAGATGGAGTATCTTACTGTCTATTGCTGTGGATGCAGGGATGTGCAGCCTGTGAGCTTCTGAGATTTTGCTGTCTCTCCCTCCCATCCTGTTGTTAGAGCACCAGGATTACAGACGTGTGTAGATGTGTGTTTTCATGACTGGCCTCGTCTGGTTTGTGGGGATAGAAACGTGGTAAGTGTTTTATGCTTTACCCTTGAGTCACTGCCCAGCCTACAAGATTTTACTTAAAAAGTTTAAAAAGATTTGTGTGTGTGTGTGTGTGTGTGTGTGTGTGTGTTTGCATGTATGTCTGTGCTCCACAAGTATGATGTACCACGGTTACAGACTGTTGTAAGCTGTTACATATGTGCTGGGATTCAAACCCAGGTCCTCAGCAAGAGCAACAAATGCTCTTAATTGCTGAGATTTTAATTAATATCTCCAGCCCCCATTTTTAATTTAATTTAATATTTATTTATTTTTGAGAAGGACCTTACCTTGTAACTGTGATAGATCTCACAGAGATCTGCTTGCCTTTACCGCCTCTGTACTGGGGTTAAAGGTTTACTTCATTATGCCTTGCCACTGTCCCATATCCTCTTTTTTTTTTCAAAGATTTATTTATTTATTTTATGTATATGAGTACACTGTAGCTGTACAGGTGGTTGTGAGCCATCATGTGGTTGCTGGGAATTGAACTCAGGACCTCTGCTCACTCCACTCTCTCTCTCTCGGGCCCCACTTGCTCTGGCCAGAAGATTTATTTATTATTATGTGTAAGTACACTCTAGCTGTCTTCAGACACACCAGAAGAATATTTTATGTATATGAGTACACTGTAGCTGTACAGATGGTTATGGGCCACTATGTGGTTGCTGGGATTTGAACTCTGGACGTTCAGAAGAGCAGGCAGTGCTCTTACCCGCTGAGCCATCTCACCAGCCCCACCCCCATCCTCTTCTCAAATTGTTTATTTATAGTCTAAGTGTGAGCATGTGTTAAAGGGCAGCCTTCAGGAGGTGGTTTCTGTGCCCCACCTTGCCGAGGTACAGCATTGGTTTTCACGTGGGCTCCTTGCTGAGGTGGGTACTACGTTGGTTTTTTACACGGGCTGGGCTTGAACTCAGGTTGTCAGGCTTTCATGGCTAGAGATGGTACCAGCTGAGCCATCTCTCTGGCCCAGGTTTCTCTTTTAATTTACGTTCACAGGAGTTCATCAAAGAGAGGAAAGTAATTAGTGTGTCTAAACGGACACTATTAAACCTCATTCCTTACTTGGCTATTCTGTGGGGCATTACCCGAGATTTCAAAAACAGAGATAGGAAAGGAGTTATCTAAATGCTGTTGCGTTTATGAGACCGTGGATCGCTGGCTTTTGGAAACTGTCACATAGTGTTCTAAACTGTCACGTTGGTTCTGGCTGAAGTAGGTGATCCCCGGAGCCCGCATTTCGTCTTTTCAGTCCCAAGCTTTCCTCTTGGTGTCCCTGTAGCCGCTCATGCTCTGTTCAGGTCCACGTTCAACTGAAACTGTGAAAGCTATGGGTGCCCAGGAAAAGTACAGAGAACTCATATGAGAATGTAACGTCTAAGAAAAGCAGGAAGCCCTTATCTGTGAGACCTAACCACACTTCAGGGTCAAGGCAGCTCAAGAAACCACTTAAAGCCCGGCAGCCACTTCCTATGTGAAAGGTAAGGCTGCAGTCAAACTCAGATTCCCCTTCCAGCATCTATCTGGGTTTTGTCCTGGAGGTCATTAGTCAGATATTTTCTTCTCTCAAAGATATTTTCACAATGGATCAATGAAGAGAAAGGGGGCAACACAGAGCATTAGAATTCTAGTAAGACGTAAACACTTGGTTTGAATAACTCTTTTCAGGAGTGGTCGGGGGCTTATAAGTGTTTTCCACCAACACTAGGAAGCTGTGATATAGCTAGGAGAATTTAATGGGAAGGGGAGGGGAGAGCAGTGTAAAGGAAGGAAGATCGGGAGGATCGACTAACATTAAAGGTCTCTTGAAAAACCATGCGAAAATCTACTATTGTAGAACCTTCCTAAAATATATACAAATATAAAGGAAATGTAAATGGAGTCACATACAATCAGGGAGAGAGTGAATGCCCTAAGTAAATATCTTATGACATCAAGTGTAACTGCCCGCAGTTACATCCAGTGGGTTCCCTGGAAGGGAAGCTGGGGATTTATGGGAAGTCGGGGAAAAGATGGAGACCAAGACAACACCTGCTATTCAAGCTCTCAAAGTTTAATGGAGGACTCCAAATATATAGGCAGGGGAAAACCCATCTCCCAAAGGCTGGAAGCTTCTCTGCAGAACTGGTTCAGTTGCTCCGCAGGTGGCTAGTGTTTCTCAGGAAACTGCAGGTCCTTGAAGAACAATGAGCTTCACCTTGGTCTGAGCACTCCACCCTAGGTGGAGGGGATTATGGCTAACACAGGAGTTCCTGCTCAAAGGCTGGGAGAGGATGGGAGACTTTGTTCGATGTCAAGTTCCTACCAGGTGGCATGGCACCTCAATAAGGCTCTCTATAATCAAGTAAAACCTCCAGCACCAGGAATGAGTTACATCTTGTTGACTTGTTGGCCAAGCTGATCCATTGGAAACCCCCATCACAAGCTATTGCCAAGACTATTTGTTTCTCTTTATAACCTGATTGTCAGCCCTATTGCTGAGGAGAACAATTACTTATGTCATTGGACATGAAGAAGTTGAGCTGGTACATAACTAAAAAATTTACCCCAATCAATTAGTGGTCATGGTGCTGAAAGGAGAGGTGATCATCAATTTTGCCCAGCTATAAATCCTATGACCTACAACAGGGATCCTCTAAGATATGCTGACACAATAGCAGCACATATGTTATAGAGTAACCAACCACTTTTTAGGCCCACTACTTGAGATGGACCCATACATGACACTGCTAAAGTGGCCAAGAACCTGAGACTGGATAGGTCATGGGTCTCGGAGAAAACCTACTCCTATCATTGGGCTAAAACAACTCCTGATGACATAGTGTTGCCTACAAATAAGTGCACCACTAAGCCATTATTAAAGAAGCTTCTTGCAGTGCATGGTTATTAACAAAGAGGCTCACAACCGCAATGTGCAGAGAGTGAGAAGGTTTGGAGCACCAGTCTTAAATGGAACATCTTCATTAAAACTCTCCCCTCAAGGCTCAGGAATCAGATGGCTCAGTGGTTAAGAGCACTGACTGTTCTTCCAGAGGTCCTGAGTTCAATTCCCAGCAACCACATGGTGGCTCACAACCATCTGTAATGAGATCTGACGCCCTCTTCTGGTGTTCTGAAGACATTGACAATGTACTCATATAAATAAAAGAAATAAATCTTAAAAAAAAAAAAAGTTCCTGGTGGAAAGATCATAAAAGCCAGAGGTGACAGATGACTCCAAAGAAACACTCTGTCTTTGCAGACAGGACGGGACTGATGCAGATGTGAACTGACCGGGACTGTGACAGCACACACAGGACTTCCACAGGTTCAAAACAGACAGAATCCCAGCCCTGAAGAGGGGAAGTGAACAGAAAGTCTCATCTTTAGCCAAGAAGCTATTTGCAAATTGACACTCGTGGGTGAAAGAAAAAGAAACCAGTTTTCTCCAGTGGCATGCCACTGGGTTAATCAACTACCCTCCAGGAGTAGTTAGCTGGCCAGCACGAAATGAACTCCATGGTTTTTGTTTTGTTTTGGCATTTTTTATTTTACTGGTGGTTCTGATTTTTTTTGTTTTTGCAAGGAGGAGAACAGAGAGACAGAGAGAGATATACACAGAGACAGACAGACAGACAGACAGACAGACACACACACACACACACACACAGAAATTGGGTGGGCAGGGAAATGGGGAGGATCTTAGAGGGGAAAACATAATAAAAATTATCGTATGAAAATTTTAAATAAAATAAGCCTGAAATGGTTCAAAAGTCTTATTTATCAAAAGATAGACCCATAGGCAATGGGGTTGTCATGTCTAACTGGTTAAGTATACACAAGAATAAAATACAGAAGGATGTGACCTCAGTGCCAGCTGCTTTATAAAAGATTTGAGAGGCTAGACATACATGAATCAGGCACTCATGTCTCATGTAAGGCCTTATAATAATAGCTCTATTTATAATTTAAAATTGTACATGGTAAATCCTTAGGGTGATCATGACAAATGTAATATAAAGTAGATAAAGGCAATGGATAAATTGTAATTATTGGCAGTGTCATTATTATTGCTGTTATTCTTATTTTGAGATGGTGTCTCACTCACTATGTAGCCATCTGGCCTCAAACTCACTCTGTAACTTAGTCTGGACTTGAACTAGATCCTCTTGTTTCAGCCTTGTGTGTGCTGGGATTAGAGATGTGTGCCACCGCCCAAGCCTAACATAGAAGTCTGAAAACTCCTCAGGTAATTTAAATGGAAGGCAGGAAAGGAGATGGGGGAACAAATGCAGAGAGAACACCAAGAGAAAACTGCAAGTTTTTAGATTTAAATAAAATGGCTTAAAATCATAGAAAATTTAATATATTAATAAATTTAATATATTAATGCTATCATGGGCAAATTAGAAACAACTCACTCTAGGTATTTCATCTCAGGACGTCATCACCCACCAAGGTCTCGGTGATATTTATACAACACCCCATCCTTCTCAGCTTTGGCAACTCAGCGTAGCCTAGAGTCATCTGAGAGGAAAACTAGAATGGACAAATTGCTCAGATCAAATTAGTTCATTGCAGTGTCTTTTGGGGATGGTCTTAATTGCTTACTGACATATGAAATCACAGCCCAACCTGGACAGTTCTCCTCCCTGGGTAGGTGGTTTCAGGATGCATAAAGCTAGCTGAGCATCGGCTCAAATAAGACAGCAAGTATGACTCCATAGTTCTGCTGCATGTCATCGAAGGGTCACCGGAGTTTGAAAACCTACTGTTATGAGCGATGGTTGAGTATAATGGATGGGAGAAAGAAAGAAAGAAAGAAAGGAAGGAAGGAAGGAAGGAAGGAAGGAAGAAAGAAAAAGGAAGGAAGAAAAAAGGAAGAAAAGGAAGGAGGGAAGAAAGGAAGAGGAAAGAAAAGAAAAGGAAGACCCTGAATATATTATTTTCTTGTTCAATAAGAATTAAAAAGCTAAGAAAAACCAGCTTTCAGAAGGTGTTCCCCATACTCGCGGATGAGTTCATAACAGCTAGCAGCTATTTCTGCAGCTCAAGCTGAGTCACACAGCCACAGGACACTGACATCTATTATCTGACGTCAGGTAAGAGCTACTAAAAAATGCCAGGTCACCTTGTCCCCAGAAACATTTCTTGTATTGCCCTGTCTTTCTCCTTCAGTCTGTCCTTTGGTTTTTAACCAGGAAAGTGAAATATATCATCTCCCCACTTCCTTACCTTGTACCAATGCCTGAGCCTATTTCTACTCTTCTGCCTTTTTAGGGATGTGTCTGAGATGGGTAGACAGCTGAGGCTTTGTGTTCAAGCCAGTCATGCAGCAGAGTCCAGGAGAGCCCGAGACTGGCTGAGAAGTCTGTAGTGGATTCAGGCAGTCTGTGTTTTAGCTGGTTTCCAGGAGATTCCAATGCTGCCCATTTCGGACCTATTCTTAGCAAACCCACAGAGTTTCTTTGCTAATGGGGAAAGAGAATGCTGACAAAGGAGCTAGGATGTCTTACTTAGTGTAAGAAGTTGAGATATTTCCAGCTCTGTTTTTTTGTTTGTTTGGGTTTTTTTTTGTTTTGTTTTTTTGTTTTGTTTTTTTTTTGTTTTTTTTGTTTTTGTTTTTTTGTTTTTTTGTTTTTTTGTTTTTTTTTTTTTTTGGTTTTTTGAGACAGGGTTTCTCTGTGTAGTTCTGGCTGTCCTGGAACTCACTCTGTAGACCAGGCTGGCCTTGAACTCAGAAATCCGCCTGCCTCTGCCTCCCAAGTGCTGGGATTAAAGGCGTGTGCCACCACCGCCAGGCTCCAGCTCTGTTCTTAAGATTATTTAAAAGATAAATGGTATAGGAGGCTGAGACTGACTGTTCTAAAGCTGGAGGCCAAGCTGAGCTATAGAGCTACCTACCCTAAGAAGGAGTTTGGAAAAGCTAAATTAGAAACTATGGAATAGTCTTTAAAACAATTACAATTTATTTTCTATTTTTGAGGGGTGTGTGCGTGTGATTCAATAGTTTGAGTGTGGAGGTCAGAAAACATCTCTTGAGGGTTGGTGCTCTTCTTCTATCATGGGATTGAATTTAGGTCATCAGGCTTGAGTGGCAAATGCCTTTACCAGCTGAGCCATCTTGCCAACATCCACAGCCTTTTTGAGCTGTTCAAATCAAGGTCTCATTCTTGGGAGGCAGGGTTGCTTCAGTGTGGTTTTCCAGTAAAGCATTAGGGAGGGTCTGTCCTGGTGATGATCATTAGATGGTCAGTAGACCCAAAGAAGTAGCATTGTTTAAGAAGCTGTTAGTAAGGTGGGTCCTCAGGCAGGGCTCTTGTCAGCCATCTATACCTCCAAGCCTTCCAGATGCTGCCATGAGCACTATGGAGACATAGTGACCAAGTCAGTGATGGGTTCTGCCTGTTTTAGGGTATAGGAGGCAAACTGAGGAGTTCAGCTGATGACAAGTGTGTTGGCTGGTACAGGACTAGGTGGCAATCCACAACATATCAAACAGTCTGGGGATTATATTAAAATTGTATGATGGAATCATTGTGATCTGTTTCACAGCATGATGGTAAAGCTGTTTCCCTCCATCAAAACGCTAAGCAGTGGTCTGGCTGTGCTCCCAAAGCTTTTACGCAGGTATTAGGATAAGCCAACGTTCTTCTGCCTTTTAGAAAGGAATTTTTAATCCACATTTGCTCATTTACTCATTCAGACATTTACTGAATACCAACTTCCTGCCACAACTCCTGGCCACTGTTAAACAAATCAACTAGCAGAGATTTGCAAATATAATCTCCCTGTGTTTGAATGCTTGGCCATAGGGAATGGCACTATTAGGAGGTGTGGCCTTATTGGAGGAAGTGTGTCACAGTGTAGGCAGGATTTAAGGTTTCCTGATGCTCAGGTTCTGCCCAGGGCGGAAGGCATTATTCTGACTGCCGTCAGATTAAGATGTAGAACGAACTCTTGACTCCGCCAGCACCATGTGTTCCTGCATGTTGCCATGCTTCCTGCCTCCGAAACTGTGAGCCAGCCCCAAGTAAAGGTTTTCTTTTATAAGAGTTGCCTTGGTCATGGTATCTGTTCACAATAATAAAACCTTAACTAAGATGCCTCCACCCCATCTTGTGCTGCTGGCAAGCTCTCCTTCTAGAAGCTCTAACTTTATCCCTAATCTCTTTGGCTGAAGCAATAAGGACTTAAGATCTGGACAGGGTTAGATCTTGGAGATTATTGAACACTGAGAAGAAATCCACCAGAACCCCAGAACTTGTTAAAGAAAGCAACCCCCGCAGCCTGAGCAGGCAGACTGAATCAGACTCTCAAGACCTCAGGCATGAAGGAGATTGGTCTCAAGTTCTCCTTCCTTGTTTGGTCTTTGTTTGGTTTAGGTATAAAAGCATAACTGTGGCTTCATAGACTGAGTTGGGTAGTGTTTCTTGAGTTTCTATTTCATGGAAAACTTTGAAGAGTATTGGTATTAACTCTTCTTTGAATATCTGATAGAATTCCCTGCTAAACCCATCTGGTCCTGGGTTTGTTTTTTTTTTTTTTTTTTTTTTTTTTTTTTTTTTTTTTTTTGATGGGAGACTATTAATGACTGCTTCTATTTCCTCAGGGCTTATGGAACTATTTAGATGGTTTATCTGATCCTGTTTTAACATTCGCACCTGGTATGTGTCTAGGAAGTTGTCCATTTCATCCAGGTTTTCAAACTTTGTTGAGTATAAACTCTTGTAGTAGGATCTCATGATTTTTTTGAATTTCCACAGTTTCTGTTGTTATGTCTCCCTTTTCATTTCTGATTGTATTAATTTGGATACTGTCTCTGTGCCCTTTGGTTAGTCTGGTTTATCTATCTGGTTGATTTTTTTCAAAGAACCAGCTCTTTGTTTTGTTGATTCTTTGTATAGTTCCTTTTGTTTCTGTATGGTTGATTTTGGCTCTAAGTTTGATTATTTCCTGCTGTCTACTCCTCTAGGGAGTATTTGCTTCCTTTTGTTCTAGAGATTGCAAGTTGGTAAAACCACTCTGGAAATCATTTTGGTGATTCCTCAGAAAATTAGACATAGTACTACCTGCAGACCCAGTTATACCACTCCTGGGCATATTCCCAGAAGGTGCTCCTACATGTAATAAGGACACATGTTCATAGCTCCACTATGTTCATAGCTGCCTTATTTATAATAGCCAGAAGATGGAAAGAACCCAGATGTCCCTCAAAGGAGGAATGGATACAGAAAATGTGGTATATATACACAATGGAGTACTATTCAGCTATTAAAAACAATGAATTCATGAAATTCTTAGGCAAATGGATGGAACTAGAAAGTGTCATCCTGAGTGAGGTAACCCAATCACAAAGGAACGCACATGGTATGTACTCACTAAAAAGCGGATGCTAATCCAAAAGCTCAAAATAAACAAGTTACAGTTCATCCAGCACAGGAAGCTCAAGAAGGAAGACTTAAGTGAGGGTGCTTTGGTTCCTTTGAGAAAGGGAACATAGTACTCACAGGAGCAATAAGGGAGACAATGTGTGGAGCAGAGACTGAAGTAAAGGCCACCCAGAGACTGCCCTACCTGGAGATTCATCCTATAAACAGTCACTAAAACCCGACACTACCACAAGAAGCTTATACCAAAAGGAGTATGCCATGGCTGTCTCCGGAGGGGCCCTGCCAGAGCCTTACAAATACAGAGGCAAAAACTAGCAACCAACTATTGGACTGGGCATGGGGTCCCAAATGAAGGAGCTGGAGGATGGTCCTGAGGAGCTGAAGGGGTTTACAGCCCCATGGGAAGAACAATGATTTCGGCCATCCAGATGACTCAAGACTCCCAGGGACTGAACCATCAACCAAGGGGTACACATGGTTCCAGCCAAAAATGTGGCAGAGGAAGGCCTTGTTGGGCATCAGTGGGAGGAGTGGTCCTTGGTCAGTTAAAGGCTCAACAGAGGCCCCAACAAAGGGAAACCGAGGGGGGTGGGTGGGAGTGTGTCAGATGGAGGGGCATATACTTGGAGGCAGGGGGTGGGAGGAGGGGGTAGGGAATTTTGGGGAGGGAGAAATCTCGAAAGGTTTTACTATTGGCAATGTAAATGAAGACGATATTCAATAATAATAATAATAATAATAATAATAATAATAATAATAATAATGACCTCAGGCATCAGCTCAGGATGAGGCCAGAGGAGCCGCTTTATGGCCTGATGAGATCTGACCGATCGGCCTCTGCGCTAAGAACAGGAGGCACGGCTGGTTTCTCACTCTGCTTGCTCAGGTTCGCACTCACTGTTTAAGAATGGATCTTCTCTAGGCCCATATTTTACAATTAAGTAAATACCAAGTGTTAAGTGACTTAATAATTATCTAAGCAAGTAATTAGAGGGCTGCCTTCAAGCCCAAGGCAAGGAGATCCAGGTTCATCTCTCTGCCCCATCACTCACAAGCAGCAAACGTCAGAAGAAACTCAAACCACTGAAGCAGCAACAGTAAGCTACACTTTCTTTCATATTTTTTATTTTTTGTTTTTTTACAGCTGGCTTTGCTCATACACAAACCATATAAAATGCCTTTTGGAGAAAGGAACATTTTCTTCCTTCTTTCCTTCCTTTTCCTCCTCACTTACCCTCTCCTTCTCTTCTCTTCCCTTATCCTCCCCTCTCTTTTCTGAGATGGTCTTGTGTAGATCGGACTGGTCTGTAACTCACCATGTAGCTCAGGCTGGTGATCCTTCCTGCCTTGGGCATTTGAGTGTCAAGGCATAAGCCACTGTATTTGGCTGTTTTGTTTAACGACTAGTATAAGGGAAAGCCCATGCTCCAAAATTATCTCTGAAAACCAGCCTCACGCCTACTAATTATTCTTGGTCCCAAAGAACAAGTTTATTAAAAACAAAACAAAACAAAACAATAATCTCAGCGGGACATGGAAGGCTGAGGCAGGAGGATTGGAAGCTGGAAGTCAGCCTGAGTAACTAAGGGAAGGATGGTCTCATCATAGACGGCACTTGCTGCCAAACCTCCTTGTGGCCTGAGTTTGTCCCACAGAAGGAAGAGAACCTCCTCCCACAAGGTGCCCTGAGGCCTCCACACATACACTGTAGGATTCACGTGCTCCCTTCTCATAATTATGTAAATGTAATAAAAATGTGAGTGAACTGGGATGGGGCCATACGGCTCAATGGTTAGGCACCTGTCTAGGGTAAGCAGTCTTTGAGTTCAAATACCTAGAACTGAAACACACACACACACACACACACACACACACACACACACACCAGCATTCCTGATTCACAGATTCACGTTGAAAGAGCTGGCCATTCTGGCTGGAAGAGCAGTTATGTTCACTTAATCATATATCAGAAAATAGCTGGAGACAGAGAAATGCAAAACGAAGTGTCAAGAAATCCAGGAAAAGAAGGCATAACAAATTAACACTATCTGACCATCTGCTTCAGACAAGGGTAGGACTGATGCTTTCAGGAGTCGATGTTATGATTGTCCTGGGCTGGGAAGGACTAGGTCTGGGAGCTGGCCTGAAAGAGCTTTGATAGCTACCAGAAAACAATTATGCATAAAATCAAGTTATAAAATACCACACATAGAACAGAATGAGTACATACTATTTATACTAACAGTAGCTCTTTGTCTTCTATTTGTGTTTTGGGGAATACCGTATTGATATGGTAAGATATTACAGACTCCTGCTAATGGCAGGATATAGAATAGACTTAATTCTTAAAGAACCAAGTAAAACCATATTTATCGCTGGGAGTGGTGGCGTGTGCCTTTAACTGAAGCACTCACGAGGCAGGGGTAGGTAGGTAGGTCTGTTTACTGCGAGAGTGGGACCTAAAAATGAGGTGAACTAAAGCAGTTGTTTCAACCTGTGGGTCATGACTCCTTTGGGGGTTTGAATGACTCTTACACAGGGGTTGTCTAAGACCACCAGAAAACACACATATTTACAGTATGATTCATAACTAGCAAAATTATAGTCGTGAAGTAGCAACGAAAATAATTTCATGGTTGGGGTCACTAAGAGGACCCCGTATTAAAGGGTCAAAGCATTAAAAAGGCTGAGAACCACTGGACTAAAGCCTCATGGAATAGCCGACTCCATTCACAGCCTCAGACAATTGATGCTCTGAGGGCTACAAAGAGTCAACTGGGTAAAGTGTGTAATTGCAAGGACAGGCTGCATGTATGTAGCAAAGCACATGTTTTTCCACAGAGGCATATAAATAACAAGAGCTGAGGTAAGCCCACTGCTGTCCGCCGCACCTGGGAGGAGCAAGAGAACACATTCCAAGACCAATTCCATGCTCTAAAGAAACGGAGGCCATAAGACGCTGGTCTGTTTTCTTGCCAGCACTCAGAATTCTCACAGACTCTATTTTGGACCTGTGAATTCAAGCTCAGTGTGGTTTATATAGCAAGTTCTAGAGCAGACAGCTGTATTGTAAGATCCTGTCTAAAAGCAACCACGACACACAAAACAACCATATTTGTAAAGATATTATGTTTCTCCCCAAGGCTCTTTAATGTATTCCATAATAAATAATACTATTTTTTTTAAAGCATAAAGATGCTGCTTCTTTTCTAAGAAAGAAATTCAAATAATTCTTTTACATTAAGGTAAAGATTTGTGAGCCGCTTCATGCGTGGCAGGAATCAAAACAAACCAGGTCTTCGGTAAGAGCAAATGCTCTTAACCGCTGACCCACAGTCCATCCCCCCCCCACACACACACACCTTTGTGTTCAGTTGGGTCACTTCTTTAACTTGCAGAAACTTTGCTAGCTGTCATTTTTCAGTCTATTGAGCCTCAGGGATCCCGTGTATGTGGTGCTCATCATTTAGGTACTTCCCAGTGGAGAAAAGTTGCCAAAGTTATATAGTTCTGTGAATTTTTCACGCTTTAATCACCTTATATCTGTACATCCATATATAAAATATTACATATCTAGATACATCACTATCTAGGTCACTGTTACACAACTGAGCCGCACCCCCAGCCCTGTCTTTATTGAACGTTAGGTAAAGATTTTAATGTCTAGAAGTCGTTTTTGTCTGCCTATCTATTTTACTACAGTAGTCAGCCTTGCAAACTTTACATTATCTCTACATCCTGCTCTTCACGCCCCAGTGTATTGTCTAGGTTTTTACATTCGGTAGAGTTGGGCTTGAAGAACAGAGATGCTGTCATTCCCAGAATTAGGTTAGTAGAGATTGTCTTCTTTCCTGGGCTCCTCCTGAGATTACTCAGAGATGCAGGCAAACAGCTTATGCGGTGAGGGCACTCAGGTAGCTCAAAAGGAGGCTCTGGGTAAGAGGGGGGGTGGGGGGGGAGCTGAGGCTTCTAAAGAGCTGGCTTGGAGGCAGCTCCTGCAGCCTGCAGAGGATGGCAGCCCCAGCCCCAGGAGGACCTAGGCTAGGGACAAAGCCACTCCCAGATAAAAACCAAAACAAATGGTGAAGTCATAAGTGAGCACTTAGAGCTAATTATTAGGATCATTTATTATGCTAATTAAGTTAGCAAATTTTTTTTTTTTTTTTGAGACAGGGTTTCTCTGTGTAGTCCTGACTGTCCTGGAACTCACTCTGTAGACCAGGCTGGCCTCGAACTCAGAAATCCGCCTGCCTCTGCCTCCCAAGTGCTGGGATTACAGGCGTGCGCCACCACGCCTGGCTTAAGTTAGCCAATTTTATAATTAGTTGAAATTCTACTTTAAAAAGGAAAATAGGACTGGATATAGCTCAGACGGTAGAGCATTTGCCTAGCATGCACGGAGGAGTCCTAAGTTTAATCCCCAGGCAGGACAGACAGAAGTTCAAGGTCAGACTTAGATATAGAGCAGAGGCCAGTTGTAAGCTCTGTGCGAGTGATCCTGTCTCAAAAAACAACATGGCAAAAGACCCCGGAAGCTTCCGAAGGACATAACTTTAGTTAAAGGATTCATTAAAGTCTGGCTATGGAGTGTGCATCTCCATGCCTAAGTACTTCAAAATTACCATCAGCTTTGGGAAAGTTAACTGATTTTCCAGATTTGTTATAGGCTAGTAAAGATTTCTTAAATAGAAACTGCTTTTGAAAGGGACAGTCAAATAGATGTAATGCACTTCAGTGGCCCTCGGCTTTTTACTCATGTTCCCCTAAAACGAAGGGAAAACTTTTTAAAATACTAACACAAAATTAAATGTGAAATATCTGATATGAAATTCAACATATAAAATATTATATGGTAAACTGAATGTAGTATGTAATATTTGGCATATCTAAAATGTCTTTAAAATCCATGTATTGGAGAAACGACGTTAATTGACTGTGTGTGAAGCATGCCCGCCAGCTGACGTGACTAGCAGCTAACATTTGTCAAATTAGTTGACCAAATTTATTATTTGTTTGTTTTTCGTTACCTTTTCTTCTCATGTAGCCCAGAGGCTGGCCTCAAACTCACAATTCTTCTGCCTACAGCTTTTGAATGCCGAGATTAGCACGCGGCACTCTGTTGTTTTGAAATAAAAACATTTTCTATTAAAACAGACACATTAATACAGGCTCTGTGATGTGACGACGATTTAACTTCACAGTTCTCGTTTTCATGCCGGTGGGAAGGAAGCTAGGTGATAGACTTATGTAAACTGATGATCTGGAGGAAATCACTTTCTTCCTGACTCCCTCCCAAAAGGACTATCTAAAAATATCAGATTCTAGGGCAAGATGGCTCAGTGGGTACACCTGCCACCAAGCCTGTGACCTGATTCGATCCCTGGGACCCACATTGGTGAAAGGAGAGGACGGACTGCCGTTTTCCTCTGACCGCCATCTGAGCAGCATGGGCATGTATACACAGGCACACGTTAAGTAAATGTAGTTTAAAAAAAGGAGTATCACAGCACCTGAGACGACTCATCAGTTAAGAGCACTGAATCCTCTTGCAGCAGACTGACTGGACTTCAATTATAAGCACCTACAAGAGGCTCAGAGCTGACTGTGATTCCACAGAGCTGGTCCTGATTGATGTGATCATGAAGCCCCGCCCCGATTGTGGGCGGCACCTTTCGGTAGGAGCTCAGATGGCGGCTGAGTGGATTTGTGCTCACCCACCGTGCTGCTGGTTCCTTTGTTGACAGAGCTAGCATTTCTCCAGGGAATTCTGGACCTACCTTGTAGACTACATGACTACTGGCTGTCACCCCTCAGTGACAGACAGTTGCTTTAGAACTCCTCCAACTGTTGACAACCCAGCCTCACAGATGAATACTGGCTTCTCAGCATCTCAAGTGTGATTTGGCCCTGGCTACTATTTGGAAACCCCCTTAATTAATTATGCTATATATCTATAGCATACACACACACACACACACACACACACACACACACACACACACACACCACACACACACATATATATATATATATATATATATATATATTTTTTTTTTTTTCCTGGTTTTCAAGAGTAAAGACTGCAGAGTTTCCCAAATGGCCAGATGCATTATATTATTACCACTGAGAACAGGACTTGGGGGGGGGGGAGGAAGGGGGCAGAGAATAAAAAAAAAGTCACCTCAATATATACGAATACAAACAGATCCTTTAGCACTTACATTTCTCTACGCTCCCAGGTGCTTAAAGGAAAACAGAAGCAGAATGGAACTATAAGTTTACTTGCCTAACAGCTGTTAGTCGCCTCCAGGCGTTCCCGGCAGTAAACACACACACTGAGGTTCATTTCTATTTTACCATGAAGATAACCAAAAGAATAGAGTAAGGTTGTTTCCCCTCCACTAAAGTTTTTGAAGTAGGGTCATATACTCAACCCCAAGCTAGCCTCAAGCTCATTATGTAGCCCAAACAAGCCTCAATGTTGCAGCCATCTTCTGGCCTGAGCCCCCATAATATTGGGGTTATAGGTTTGAGTGACCATGCTCAGTCACCGTAGCTTTTACGGATAAGAAATGCGACCGTTTAATGTTTGGACGCGGAAAAAAATTATGACGCCTGTGTAAGTCATGTTAACAAACAAACCATCCAACCTCTGGGGGCCCATGAGATGGCTTAGCAGGTAAAAGTGCTCGAGAAGAGAACTGGACTCCTCTGACCCCATACCCAGGCCCGTTATCACACAGCCCGCCACGCGCTACGCTAATAAATAAAATGCGCTCTGAAGATAAACACCAGGATTTTTAAAAAGCCGTTTATTTTAAAAAACTGGTTTGTCAAATCACATACACGAGCAGAAGGAACACAACTCTTGGAGTGGCCCTGGAATACAGACACCAGTGGGGCGTTCACACAGTACCTGAAAATACAGCTAAAAAAGGGGTCCGCTGAGCAGAGAGCTTCAGGTGCCTACCTGACCCCTTGTTGAATGGCTTTAGTTAGCGTACAGTGAGAGGTAGAGTCCCAAGGGTAGTAGCTGATGCCTCAGGGCTCCGTTCAAACAAAACAGAAATGAAACCGCCTTCCCCTCTGAGCGGGGAGGCCTCGCCTATCATTTATTTCCTTGGTGCAAACAGAAGCCAAGTTTCCCTCCCCAAACACTTCAGCATTCCCAACCAAAAAGTGTGGCGATTTTTTTCTTTTTTTTTTCCTTTTTCCTTTTTTTTTTTTTTAGGCAGTGTGCTGGAGACATTTAGCTTTCTTCGCCGTCTGATTCAGATTCTAAGAGAAAAGGAAAGAAAAACCAGGTATTATCAGATTATGGATGAACTGGGAAGGGGCGGCCCAATGCTATGGGATATATATTATGGAGAATGTCCCAATGCCTGGGATATTTTTTACCATGTATTAATTAGGCAAAAACAGTTACACATGAGGACAGATGGAAAGAAAACCCTCTCTGACTTTTGCTTCCCAGTGAACTCCGGCTTTCTAACAATGCACATCACTAAACAGTGTAGCCTTCGATGAGCCGGGTCATCTAAGGGCTGCTTTTCATTCTGCGCTTGGAGCTCCAGCAAAGGTGCTGAACCCCCCCCCCCCGCCCCCGCGCCCTCCCCCCCACACACTCCAATCCCACCATGTGTGGCCAAGCGGATAATCTGAGTTTGTTTTTACTTTTCTTTTAAAAATGTATATTAACCTTGCTTTCAGAAATGGAACACTGAGATATCTAGGCAGAATAAAACCTTTGCATATGAAGACACGGTGAGAATTTTAAGGAGAGAGAGAGAGAGAGAGAGAGAGAGAGAGAGAGAGAAGGAGAAAGAGAGAGAGAGCCTAGAATAAAGCAAAAGGCATTTGGCCATGACCACCAGGGTTGTTACATGAAGTTACCTTCTTCTGCATTTTGTAACCACTCCACAAATTTCTTCATCTGGTCAAGAAAGACACTCTTGCCCTTGGCGGCGTGTGCCTCCTTATACCACTTCAGGATCGCCTCTTCGCTCAGAACGTCGGCTGCAGTCAGAAAGCAAGGTTGCCAAGTTACCACACGAACGGCATGTTTAAAAAAAACCCCCTCTGGGTGTGGGGGTGGTTCTGGAGCGTCGGCTGCGGAGCTGTAAGCATTTTCTGTAGCATCCTGAGGCCAAGGATTCAGATCCCAGCATGGGTCTATGTCCAGACTAAGCCCATTACCCGACCTCCAAGGGGGTGCGTGTGGGAGACAGGCCGGCTGCAGCATGCTGAATCCTAGCAGAGCCAATGAGAAACAGGAGCCTCTGCCTCAGGGTAAGAGGAGATAGAGCACGCATGACTTCCTCTCTGGAAGCCATTAGAGCATCTTCCTTAGACACCCCTCCCCAAAGCTCATGTCTAAGCAGCTCAGACACGTATCCTTCCAATCAGCTTAGTAAATGCTTGGTTGCTGAGTGATGTCACCTCATCAGTCAATCAGTCAGGATACAGTGTCGGTAACACAGGTCAGGTGAGTACTAAGACCAGGAAATCTTTTTTTTTTTTTTTTTTTTTTTTCCAAATGAATCAACAATTCCAACAGTTTAGAAAACCATGACCTGATAAATTCTACTGAAACCCGATTGTTGTGCAAACTTAGCTATGGGCTACATACATGTAATCCCAAAATTTGGAAAGCGGAGGCTGAGGACTCAGCGATTCAAAGTCATGCCAGCTACTCACTGAATGCTAAACTAGGTAGCCCACACAGGACCTGGTCTCATGAAACAGGGAAGGAACAACGAAATGGCTACTTTTTCCTTACGAGATTTTCTTTTTGTTGAGGAGAAATGCTGGGCGAATAGACAAGATGGAGGGAGGGGGCAGGGAGGAGATCATTAAGTAGATAAAGACCTTCAGGGGCGGGATCGCTAGACAACCCAACCTTCTACTTTTTTTAAAAAAAAATTTGATCTCAGGTGACCTATCTATTTATTTAATGTTTAGGAGTACACTGTAGCTGTGTTCAGACACATGAGAAGAGGGCATTGGATCCCATGACAGGTGGTCTTGAGCCACCATGTGGATTCTGGGAACTGAACTCAAGACCTCCAGAAGAGCAGTCAGTGCTCTTAACCACTGAGCCATCTCTCCAGGCCCCAATATTCCACCCTTAGCTGTCACAAAATTATCACCATGCTATAGTGTGACAGCCTAAGTCAGTGCTTCTGACCCTCCGTAATGCTGTGACCCTATAATACAGTTACTCATGTTGTGGTGACCCCTAACCATAGAATTTACTTGTTAGTTCATAACTGTAATTTTGCTACTGTTATGAATCAGAATGTAAATATCTGACATGCAGGATATCTGATCGCGACCTCTGTGAAAGGGTCGTTCAAGCACTTTCACTGTACCACAGTTAGAGAAACACACAGCAAAAAAAGGGTTGGGTATCTATCATCTAAAATTGTAAATGGCATCCCGTTGTCATTAATTACCATGAACTGAGGACACTTAACGAAGGGGAATATGAAAATGACAGTCTATATACTTTGCCAGAGTCCTACAGGGTTGGTTGCTTTTTGGAATTTTGTCCCCAGAAAGAATCTAATCCATTACGTGTACTGATAGATGCAATATTGACACATCTTCTAATGACATATTTGTAACTATAATTTTTTTTCTGGTTTTTCGAGACAGGGCTTCTCTGTATAGTCCTGGCTGTCCTGGAACTTACTCTATAGACCAGGTTGGCCTTGAACTCAGAAACACACCTGCCTCTGCCTCCCAAGTGCTGGGATTAAAGGTGTGCACCACTACCGCCCGGCTTGCAACTATAATTTTGACTGATAACTATGACAGAAATTATTGAATACAGCATTCATTTAAAACATCAGTACCATTTTCCTAACAAAAACATTTAGTTTACTTTTCCTTAAAAACAACAACTATAAAAACTGGCTTTTAGAAATTAGGGCTCTTGGATTAGATTGAAGAAATGAAGAAACGGGGTGGGAGGCCACCTGGAGAGGTGGCCCTGTGGTTAAAAGCCTTGGCTGATCTTCCAGAGGACCCAGACTCAATTCTCAGGACCCATGTGGCAGTTAACAATCATCTCTTATGTCAATCCCAGAGGACAGGATGTCCTTCCTCTTCTGGCTTCCACAGGAACCAGGCACACACATGGTGCACAGGCATACAGAAAAAACACCCGTTCAAATAAAATAAATAAATGCATGTGACTGGTTTAGAAAACAGGCATTGTTTCACTTAAAACAATCATGTAACGTACTACACTTTGCAAATGAAAGCTGTCTAATTTATGAGTACAGGATACCTTGGTATATAACAGTCATGACCCTACAGTAGTATTCTAATCCTCCAGCCTTTTTTTGCTTCCATTTTCAACTTCCCATAACCTGGACCACCAGTCCCAGCCCATTTTTCAAAAAGGGAAAAGCCTATGATTATGGCCTTAGGAAGTAACGTTGCTATTCAAGACCGCTTTGCAGCAGAGCTTTCCAAGAATACTAATTAGGATTGAAGCACTTCATTAATGGTCCATTGTCTTTAAGACACTACTAATTTTTGCTTGTTTTCTTTGAGACAGAGTTTCTCTGTGCAGCCCTGGCTGTCCTGGAACTTACTCTGTAGAGCCCGCTGGCCTCGAACTCCAAAATCTGCCTGCCTCTGCCTTCCAAGTGCTGGGATTAAACATGTGCACCACCACTGCCAGGCAAGACACTAAATTTCAGTTTTTTTTTTCCAAATCCTTTCTATCATGAACAATACAAGAATTTTCAGCTTGTGTGTCCAGTCATATGTGGTTTTTGGCCCCTCCCTCTCTGTCCTGAACTACTATTGTTATAAAAAAATTCATCAAAAGACACAGCAAATATGGGAAATTGACAAATACACAAATGGAAACTGCATTCTTTCCACACATGAATGAACGCAGTTCCTACAGAATGAGCCAGACAGCTGACGGTCCCTGCTGCCCAGGGACAGTGCTTATGGCCTTCTGAGGGCAGAGCCCATGCTTCTGTTTTGTCAGCTCAGAGAGGACAAAAGGAGCCATGCGCATCCTAAAATGTGTCAGCGACAGGGATGGAAATGACACCAAAAGACTGGCAAAACCTTATCAAAAAATATTGTCTGCTAAAATCACCTAACGGTACAACAGAGGTCTGAGAAGCTAAGACCCCCATTCATTAATGAGCATTTTTTTTTGAAAGTCCAAATTTCTAGCACTGGGGAATTAATAATAAAAAGAACTAAAGCCACTAACTATCTGAGACAGTTAGACACACATGGATAATAAAAAAGTTTAAGAGGGCTAGATAAATAGCTATGGGTAAGTGCGCACTGTGTTTCTGGTTTTCCCAAGATCCTCTGGTTCCCAGCACCTACCAGGGCTTGGCTCATGGCTGACTGCTTATACTCATTCAGGGGAATCCTTCTGACCTTAGAGGGCATCTGCACACATATAAGTTAGGTATGGTGCAAAGGCTTTTAATCCCAGCACTCAGGGTATTTTCAAGTTCTCCCAGGGAGCTGGAGTTATGGACAGTTGCTAGTAACTATATGGGTGCTAGCGTTGGACCTGGGTCTTCTGGAAGTGCACCTACTCGGTGCTCTTCACCGCTGGTCCCCCTCTCTAGCCACCCCCCCCCCAGGTTTAGTTTCAATGAGACATTCGTTTGGTGAGCCTCAATTTTAAGACACTGGTATCGTTGGTCCACATCCAAATAAAACTGATGATGAATCATTTCGAATGAGACTTGGCAGACTTGCTTCATTCTAAAATTTTAAACCAAATTATATTTGGTTTATCTATTGTGTGTAGGCTACAGTGAGTCGCATGTGGAGATAGAGAACAACTTGAGAGAGTTCGTTCTCTCCTTCCACCACGTGGGTGCCAGGATCTAACCGCAATTGTCACTTTTGGCAGCAAGTTCCTTTATCTGTGGAGCCATCTCCCTGGCATGGTTACTCTATTCTTTTGTTAAAATAATTATTATGAAATACGTCACTGTCTTAGGTTTCAATTGCTGTGATAAAACACTGACCAAAAGCATCTTGGGGAAGAAGGGGCTTATTTCAGCTCACAGCGTGTAGTCCATCATTCAAGGAACTTAGGCAGGAACCTAGAGGTCTTACGCTGCTTACTGGCTTGTTCCTAACGGCTTACTCAGCCTTACTTATAGCATACAGGACTGCCAGCGAGGGGTGGCACCATCCGAAATGGACTGCGCCCTCCTACATCAGTCACTTGTATTAAGAAAATGCTCCAGAGGCTTGTCCACAGGCCAAACTGGTGGGGGCATTTTCTCAATTGAGGTTCCTTTTTCCAAGTGACTCTAGCTAGTGTTAAGGTGACACCAGCACACTTATTGTCCTGCAAACGTAAATATCACTCCTAAACCCCTGTGAATAAGACACATTCATATTAGCAATCTGGATGGCCAATTAAAATTCATAGTGAAGCAGGGCGGTGGTGGCACATGCCTGTAATCCCAGCACTTGGGAGGCAGAGGCAGGCGGATTTCTGAGTTCGAGGCCAGGCTGGTCTACAGAGTGAGTTCCAGTACAGCCAGGACTACACAGAGAAACCCTGTCTTGAGAAAAAAAAAATAGACACTAGAATAAAATTCATAGTGAAATACCACCAAGCATTTAAAAGATAATTATTGGTCAATCATGTAAAAAAAAAATTTTTTTTTGTAATACAAAGTCTAAAGTTATTATTCAAACAGACAACTTGGCTGGGGGAGGTGTGAGAGAAGCAGCTGTGCACAACCCTAATTAAACTCAGGTGGTTAACAAGAAAAAAAAAAGACATGAAAGATAAAGAGGGGCTGGGTGGAATGAAGGAGCTCAGTAGGCGTCGGGGGTATGATCAAAACACAGTATGTTCAATTGATACTAGGAAAAAACTAAGGAAAACACAGCAGGCAATTCTAAAAACACAAAGGGAAAGTAAACATTTAGATTATATTACTTTATATAAGTGATCTTTGCTACTGCTACTAAGGCATGTAACACCTCGGAATGGGCCTGTTGCGATGTTCAAAATCTCTCTCCCAAGTGCTCCCTTCCTCCTCATAAAACTCTGTAACCTGGCCCCCAAGCAGCCAAGCATCATTTCTGTATGCTGTAGGTATGGAGACTGAGATCAGTTGGAGCGTTCGACACTCATTTTTAGTGCTAGTTGTCATGGCAACCTAAACCTTCTAAATACAATGAGGAGACAGTAAATGTGAATACTTAAAAATAGCCTTGCCTTAGGAAAAAACAGGAGAATGGCTGGGCCAAATAACTAAGATGTAAAGTGAAAGGCTAATTATTGCAGTCATTTTCAAGTCAGCCTTATGGTACCTAAGTGGGTCTGAACGCAGTATATATAGCATTTTGATAATCACTGTTATTAGAGCTAATTGTTTCAATTCCGAAGCAGACTCAATTATCTTATATAATTATACCCGTTCTCTATAGCCAAGAAACAACCAGTTCATCCCGTCTTCTGGCAGCTTTTGACCAGTAAGAAGTGCTCAGGTGCCTAACTAGCAAAGTTCCTGACACAGTGCTATCGCCATGCCTCCTCTCCTCCTGTGACATGGCCAACCTCCAGAACCTTCCCCAGTTAGCATCTTTCCTCCACAAGGAAAGGCTCGGGACCCCTGCCTCACCAATCTCTGTTCTCACAGAGCTTCAGCAAAGACAGAGGCGCAATGGCGGAGCACGGACGATACCTTTATAAAAGAGAACCACGATCTTCTGGAAGGCTTTCATGAAGTGGATGTTGTCGTAGCAGTATTCCTGAACCTTCTGCAGGAGGACAAGCTCTGACTGGCCTTGGGAACTGAACACGGCCAGCAGGGGAGCGTATTGCTACAACAGAGCAGAGGGGAAAGGCGTGACCTGGAGCAACACTGCTGGAAACTCAACAGCACCTTGGAGGCGCCTTTCATGGTTTTTACGTTATGTCCAATTAAAGTGAACTTTATACCAGTGTAACTCAGTAGACTTTATTTACTGGACGCCCTGAGGAGACCAAATAAGACTCTACTGCATTCCAAGCAACTGCACAGCCCACTACTGAGTATACTGGGTTCTGTGGAAGTGAAGTCACATCCCCACCAGTGCAGCCTGGTCTACAGTTAGGACAGTAGGATTCTCCTTCCCGATGTCCCAGGCACCACAAGCCACCTGAAGGATCTCGTTCTGTTGTTCCTACATCCCAGCTATCTTTGGCTTTCTGTGAGTGCTAGACAGTTAATGCTTTTTCTAAGATCTACTCATTCCCCTTTCATGGAGACGTCTCCATCTGGACAGCGTGCTCCCTCCTCTGACCTCACAGACACTGAAAGTCATTGTCTATGACCGCTTAGGGTCGCATTCTGACCTCGACTTCCTAACCAAACTCTACATGCAAGATCTACTACGGTTTCCGCTCGCCTTAGTGCACGGGCATGCTGAACTGTACCTCAAAATATTCAACTGACATGGGTCAATTTACTTCTCTAATTCTAATGTCTATTCATAGCTTACTTAAATCAAAGATTTCGGCTTTTTTTTTTCCCATATGGAACATAGTCAATAATAACTTACATTTCTCTTTAACATATGATGTTACAGGTGATTGTATACTTTTAATGAGAACCTACTTGGAGATGTTTCACGTTCTTACATTTGAAACATTTTTAGGCAGCGGCAGATTTGAAAAGGAAAACAAAGTGTTTTTAATTTGGTTCTGGGGAAATGGGCTCGGTATTCCCTTGTTTTTTTTGTTTCTCATTCTTTGTGACAGGGTCTCATGTTGCCCCGACAGGCCTAGACCTGATCATCGTCGTGCTTCCTTCCGCCTCTGGGTGCTGGGGTTTCCGGGATGTGCCGGCTCTATCCGACACATCCTCAGGAAGTGCAGCCCACCCGCCTCAGCGGCGGTTCCCTTCAGAGCCCGTTACCTTCAGGTGCTTAAGCGCCTGCTCTGCAACCAGCTCCTCCTTCTTGTTCCATTCCACAGCGTTCATGATGCAGGTCCACAGCAGCCCGATCACGGCTGTTTCCGGAAGATCGTTCCTTTTCATTTCCTCCTTGACATAAAGCACCACCTACGTTTCACGGAAAGAGAGTCAGAGGAACAGCAGAGCAAATATAAAGCCTGGGCCTTTTTCTCATCGAAGGCCCGGTCTATAAAAGGTTTGGAGCAAGGTTGGAAATCTTGGGCCCAGCCGCTCCATCCCTAATACATACCCTCAAAGGATAAATGAAAAGTAGAAGACCTAAACTTAGTTCTGGACAAAAGGTGCTCGGTGACACTGAGTAAAGAGAAAGGCTTCGTTTCCTGGATAACCATTAGGCGGGAGAACCCTTTGGGTTCAGTAGAGTAGGGCACTTGAGTCAGACTGACTTTCCGTGGGTTTGAAGTAAGCAACAGGTCTGTGCATTTTTCTGTTTCTTAAAATTAAACTTCTTAAGCCGGGCGTGGTGGTGCACGCCTGTAATCCCAGCACTTGGGAGGCAGAGGCAGGTGGATTTCTGAGTTCGAGGCCAGCCTGGTCTACAGAGTGAGTTCTAGGACAGCCAGGGCTACACAGAGAAACCCTGTCTCGGAAAACAAAACAAAACAAAAACAAACCCTAAACTTCTTGATTGGTGTGTCTTGGGCTTGACCAGATCCACTCTCAACAGTGTATCCGTAATTGCTACTCTTGAGTTGACTCCCATGACCCAACTCAGTGAAGAGTCCATTGGTAAAGAAACTGCAGGATGCAAAGGCACCCTCCTCCTTCCCTCCCCACTTTCCAGCCAGGGAACCTCACTATACACATGAGATGGCCTTGAACTTACTGCTCCTCTCTTCACCACCTAGCTGCTGAGACTTGCCACCATATCTGAGGTGCTAAGATTGAACCGAAGGCTTGAATATACCCAGCAAGCTACATCTCAAGTCCTGTCATTTTCTTTCCTAGATTCATGTGAATCCAGTGCATTCCGTGACTAGCCACACACCCTCTTCCCCTTCCTTATTGTGAAAAGATAAGCATTTTCTTTACTCCCGAGCTGAAATAGAAGAGTGGGTTTGGTAGTTCTAGAGAGGAGCGGCCGGACTGCCCGAGGCTCAGACCTGCCTGGGATTCCTCGAATGAACAGGATCAGGGACTGGCCTGCATCTAAAAGCATGGCTGTGGTTTCCCTTGTAGTTCACACCTCACCCTGTGTGCCATGAAGGTCGTGCACAGCTCTAGAATACTGCTGAAATCCCTGCTGCCATGGATGCATGAGCATTTATTGTTCTAACACCTCCACCTGGTGGACAGTTACCAGTCTGAGCTTTTCCTGCTCTCGAGAAGCCAGGGAAGGCTTAGGCAGATACAGCAGAAGCACAGGGATTTGGGAGTAGTAGGAGAAAGACACCCCACCCCCGCTGCTAAAGCTTGAGTTTATCATATAGAAAGGGTGGGGTTCTTTTCAGCTCAAAGAATGCCTTTTCAGATGTACAAACAGTTATTGCTATCTAACACATAGCAAACTATGCTTACACATGGTTCCAAAACCTGTTGCCTTTACACAGCTACTGTAGAGGGATGAATAAGACACTGGCCCAACTGATCTTTCCCTGTGTGGATCTGTGCTTTCTCCTTCACAGGTGCTGGAATACAGTTCAATGGTGGAGCCCTTGCTGTGTATGCACTCAGTCCTGGGCTTGACTCCAAGGACCATGAAAATAGAAACAAGCAACACATTCATACCCAGTGATGCAATATGCCCAGCCTTGACACTAGTGCTAGTTAATGCTTAACACCAGGTAGAGAATCGACAATCCAACAGAAATGTCACTGTACGGGAGATTTTACCAGCAGATAGCCAAGTCTTTATGTTGATAAAACAATTTGTATAATCATAGCAGCCTGGTAAAGGAGGCAGAGTAAGTCAAGATAACATACATTTCTAGAACACCCCAAAATATGATAAAATAGGATTTCGAGTGAGTACAACGAGCCAACTTCAGTGCTAGGAGCAAGGGAATAGTGGATGGTAATACTCATGAGGGAGGGAAAGCTTATGCTATATAACCTATGGAATAGGACACACACACACACACACACACACACACACACACACACACACACACACCCCAGCATGCATAGTTTTCTGCAGTGTTGTAAACAATGGCCTCGTGAATACTTCTTCAAGTGCTCTACCATTGGACACACCCACACCCATCAACCATGTATGTTGTACTGGAGTTCACTCTGGTCTCCTAGCTCCCTGATGGGCCCCACCCTTACCCTTTATCTGCGTGTGTTGTGCAGGAGTTCACTACTGCCTCCTACCTCCTTGATGGGGCATTCCTGAGACAGACGCTCTTGCAGCTCCTTCTGCAGTTCCTTCCTGGTGCCCAGCGACTGCTGTACTCGGAGAAAGTCCGACAGCTCCTTCAGCCCCGCGTCAGTGAAGTACTTAGCAAAATGATCCACACTCTGTCTGTTCACTGGGAAGAGTTCCTGAAGGAGAAAAGGAGGTGTGTAAACCACAGGCTATTCAAATTAGCATGGAATTCTCATACTTGTGACAGCTCACATTCCGATGAGGGAGACTGAAGTCTTCCTAGACAGAGAGGCGAGCACCTTTTAAAATAAGATGATTTTATGGACAGGACTGAGCAACACAGACAAGCTTGCTTTGCTCTCGGTATCCACCCATCTCTTTTTCTTTGCTTTTAATCAATGATAGCACAGGACTAAATTTGCCTGACTCTATGAATACGATGAAAACTCTGAACGGTATTTGAGTTGTTTTTAGACTGAGAGGAAGAAAACTGAAGCCGTCAGCTGCTTCCTTAATTGAGTTAACAAGGCTCTTTCTGTGAAGCCGAAATGATCAGAAACACTAGAAAAAAAACCCACTCCTCCCCAGGGACCTCCGCTCTCACTCCAATGTAAGTGCTACAGCCGTTTGGATGCAGTGAAGGAGCAACGGGGGACTTGGCCGTTCTCCACTAATATGGCGGTTCTCAACTCCTGGTCTGGACAAGACCCAATCTAAACTTACCCCATCAACTGCTCAGGTTCCTAAATAATTCAGATAGTGGGGGATTTTTGTTGTTGTTGTTGTTAAAACAACAAAAAAAGAGCAGAACACCATGGCTGCTTTGATGTCTTCATCACTCCATCTTCCCCTGCGCAGCCTGGCACCCTCTCAGTCACACTTAACTCTCTGTCTAATCCTGTGTGAATTCAGCAGCCAACTATGAGATAGATGCGGGCAATTTTCAAAGCTCTCACATTCCTCTGACTGCTGGCAAGTCTCAAAACTGGGCATGTGCTTTCCTTTGGTTAGATCTGCCTGCGTGTTGCCAGAGGCTCTGTATCTCTCTACCTTACTGCAAAGAGCTATCATGGTGTCATGGGGCCGCCACTGAGGAGAGGAGTGGAGCAGAGACTGCTGGGCCAGGACCTAAACCCCAACCTTCCCATACCATCACCCCCACGCTTCCTTTGAGTCATATATTTTATGACGGAACAGAGGCCGTTGGAGAACTTATCAAATGGGCATGACATCGAAACACCACTTCCCACCACACTGAAACTTCACTGCTAATATTTACAGTATCATCACGTTTAATACTTACAGTTTCATCCAAGATGTTCCAGATATAGGGAAAGGGGCTAATTTCATTTTATGGAGTGGTCCCTCCCCTCTCAGAGAATCAAACTGTATTGGTACTTCCTTTACACTAACAGTTTAAAATAAACAAGTGTTTCAAAAACAAAAGCTATCTATCTATCTATCTATCTATCTATCTATCTATCTATCTAGCCATCTCTCTATATCTAACTAGTATGTCTATACACATGCAGGTCATAGGACCCACTTGTGTGGGTTCTCAGAGCACAGCCTGTGAAAATCTGGTCTTTCCATATGTGGGTCCTGAGGAATCAGTTCTCAGGCTTGGTAGCAGGCACTCCTACCCATGTATCCCTATTGTGGGGCTGAAGTAGAAATGCATCAATAAATCGAGCAGCTGGTGTGGCTTATATAGCTGGGAATATTTAAGAACAGTGCTGTTGGCACTAAGGCCAACCTCGGCTCCATAGCTCATCATCACTGCTGAACATTCCTTGTCAGGAAGACATGGCGGCAAAATGGGATTTGATGTCATGTTCAAGTGCACGCCAACCATACTGTTCACAGACAGTTCATTTATGAAGATGTGGTTTTTAGGACACATACCCTCATTACACAGGCCTTGCTTACTACCAAAAGTCTGTATTGATTATTATTCGACATGATCTGTCTTCCTTTAGCTTTTGTCTATGTAATTTTCTCTCTGCAGTGTTTCACCTTGACTTTTCCCTTTGTTTTTGATTTTGAGGTAGAGTCTCATGAAGGTAGGCTTCGATCTGGCAATGTACCAGGGGACTAGCTTCAAACTCATGGTAATCCTCTAGCCTCAGCCCCCAGGGTTAGGATTATAGACAAGTGTCACAGTGACCCCAAATTCACCATTTAAAACAATGCACTTTCCATCTGTGTGTTGTCCATCCCCTTGAAGTCGGCTGTTACCTCACCAACACCAGGGTCTGTTTGCTTTCTTGCAATTATTCCCATTCTCAGAAATTCCTGGTACACAATATGCCAATACCATACTCAAAGAATAAATAAAAGGTAAGACCGACTTCATTTCTCCCTTTTCCAGGGATGAGAAATAGTTTCTCCCATCCCCTCTCCTCTTGAGCTATACAATTTTTTCCTTCTTTTGTTAATGGTGGTGAGTAATGGCTAACATCACTATTTTTGTGAACAGTTACATAAAACTGTTGCATATCTTCATGAAACAAAAATCACTCCCTCGAGAATGTAACAGACGCCAAGGGTCTCCTGGGTCGAGTCAGGAAATCTCAGGCACCTCCTGTACTTGGGCATCGAAAGCACCCCATCCTCACCCCACTGATGCTGGAAGCACTCAGAAGAAATAGAATCTTCACTTCTCTTTCCCACAATATGCAGATCTAGTAAGTACGGTTAAATGACACGTGTTTTCAAGACAGATGCGTTTTTATATCCAGTGACCCAATTCACCAACCTATAGCTATTTCAGAAACTAGACTTGCTGTGGCAAGTTGTGATAGATTCTATCTTTGCTCCCACAGGATGGTCCCAGCATTACACAGCCTCCCCCTCTCTAGCTAATCCTCTCTAGAAAAAGCCGTCATGTATTCCCAGAAGTGTTCCTCGTGATTGGCCTAGGGGGTGTTTCATTTATGTAAAATATATTAGAGTGCATATAAGACTAAAACAGATTTTGTTTCTCTAGGATAATAAAAAAAATAAAAGGCACGCACTCCAGTTCAGCACAGACCTGGGTATGTCACTGACATATCAACACCCTGACACCAGTCACGGGTACAAGTTTGATGCAAAAATACTTACAAGCAGCCTCTTGTCTAAGTTGGCTTTTCTCAATGAAGAGGTAACAGAATTGGCATCTTTCTCTGCCATCCAGGCTTTGAAAAGCTTGACAGCAAAGGAAGCTGCGATGCCTGTTAAAAGAAAGTGAGAATGTCATTCCTGGATACCAGGATATACATTTCTCAGTTGGTTTCCAGAAACAGGTAACAGCTCAACAATTTGATTCCGGAGAGAGAAAAAGGCAGACAAACCTACATGCACAGCTCTCTTTTCATACTAAGAGGAAAATGTCTTCATGAGCAAGAAGACCCCAGGCATGATGGCTCATGCCCTCAATGCCAGCAACAGGAAGTAGAGGCAGGAGCATTGCTGTAAGAGCCAGAGAGGCTGGATCGACAGTTAAGTGTGAGGACAGGCAGGGCTACATGGTGATATTCTAATTATAAAAACAAGCAAAAAACAAAAAAAAAACAAAAAAAAAAAAACAAATGAAAACAACAAAATAAACAATGAAAATAGTTTTCAGCCAGGCAGTGGTCACGCATATGCCTTTAATCCCAGTACTTTTTGAGGCAAAGGCAGGTAGATCTTTTGAGCTCAAGGCCAGCTTTGTCTACAGAGCAAGTTCCAGAACAGGCAGAACTACACAGGGAAACTGGAAAACAACAAATAAAACAACAACAATGAAAACAACAACAACAAAATCATTTTCACAGCAGGAGTACTGATGCCAATATGGTATAACTTAATTATTCGAGTGTTTAATCATTTCTTCTTATTTACTAAATGTGTGCATGTGTATATGGAGGCCAGAGGGCCACACTGAGTTCCTCAGAAGCCCTGATCTTGTTTGTTTGCTTGCATTTTCTTTTGTTCAAGAAACAGGGTTTCTTTGTGTAGCCTTGGCTGTCCTCGAACTAGCTCTGTAGACCAGGATGATCTCAAACTCGCAGATCTGCCTACCTCTGCTTCCTGAGTGCTAGGATAAAGGCGGGCACTAGTACCACTAGCTCTTCATCTTGTTTGCTGAAACAGGGTCTCTTCAGTGGGCCAAGGCTCCCCCGTTAGGCTAGGCGTTTTGAACATTAAGCCCCAGGAACCCTCTTGTTTCTGTTTCTCAGCACTGGAATTACAAACATGTGCCACCAGGCCTGGGTTTCTGCATGGTTACTGGCTAGTGAACTCTAATATACCTAAAAAAACATCGGAAAAGCATTCATTGTAAGAACTCAAGGTACCCAAAGTCCATCTGATGACTTCTAATGTCCTGGGTTTATAAACCTTGATGATATTTAGAGGGATAAAGCTGTACTTAGCAAATTCAGGCTAACCACTGGAGACTTTCACAGTATAGACTATATCAGGACACTGTTCTTGATCCATGATTAAAAAATGGCAGAGAATGGCTGGAGCTCATGCTGATGCCGAGACTACTGCTGGTCATTTGTGTTGCTTTTACCAGAGAATGTGACAGTCAGATCCCTGGGGAAACAGCCAATGCTCAGCACCAATAGGCCCACTGTGTTTGTATGAAGACTGTCAAAATTCTCACCAAGAGACACAGGCAGAGGATGTGAAAGAACCAGCCGATAAATTTACTCCAGAGAGCCCAGAAAAGACAGAGAAGGCTCCCCTCTCCATTCACCCCTTTCACGACATCTTCATTACTGAAAGTAAAAGGGCAGAGGAAGCCCAAGCCGGATATGGGAGAGCCCAGAGAGCTGCACAGGAAGGGGCGTGGCTCTCGAATGGCCACTGAAACAGAGGTGTCTGCTGACGTCAGCTGGACAGGCAGATGGACAGACGCACAGTCTGAAAAGCTATTCAAGATTCGACTTGTGGTATCAAATTTATTGCTTTTTGTCACGTGTCTTTTTTTTTTTTTTTTTTTTTTTGGTCTTGCTGTGTAGCTCCGGTTAGCCAGGAACACACAATTCTCCTGCCTCCGCAGTTAAAATGGAGAGAGTATAGTTCTGGTGACAGCTGACTTGTTAAAGTGATGTCAAAGTACCGAAGAGAACTACTAATGTGGATGGTCGCCAACCTTTCAGTGGATGTTTCTCTTTGGACAAAAAAAATAAATAAATAAAAATAAAATGAAATAAAATAAAATAAAATAAAATAAAAAATTCTTATATTAATTCACAACATCAGGGCTGCTTAAAATTAAGACACTTCTGGAATTTTAAAAAGTAGTTTTGATAGATGTTTAGATGTTAATCAAGAAACCACTCAACCCCTTATCCATACTTGAATCTCGATTAGTTCCAAAAATAAACAGCTAGCTAGCAGACAACTTTTTCTGTAAGCGTTTCTGATTTCCAATTTTAAATTCATGTTGCATTTGACGAAAATGTATGGCGCAGCTGAAATACTGAATTGATTTTCCCAAACTGAACATTCTGCCTAGGACTGGTGGCAGAGAGCTGTTGTCCACGCCCCCTTTACTCTTTTCTAAGAGAATCTCTACTTTGGTCACACCAGGCTGATTCTTGCTTAGCCTCAGTGCTGGCACTAACTCCTTCCTCATTATTTCCGTGGCCACAGCTATCCACATCATCCTGCTGATCTGGCTCCTGAGCCCATGTTAAGTGACGTCCTGCTGAACACGGAAGAGGAGGGAGCTCTGTGCCATGGCTGATCTGAAGACTCTTGATAATGACTGGGAACCAATCCTCTGATGAAGTCTATGCCACGAATGATATTCCTATTCATTCTGAAGTTTGCCCTACCTTTAAAATTATTATTTCATTAAAAAAAAAAAATATGGGCTGGCAACAGGGCTCATCAGCTAAAGGTGCTCCTACAAACCTGACAACAGCGGTTCAGTCCCTGGCATATACACAAAAGCAACACAAGAGAGTTGAGTCTACAAAGCTGTCAGCTGATTATGTGAGTTCTGTAAAAGCAACTATACATGCTCACATGTGCACACACACACACACACACACACACACACACCACACTTCTAAAGAAATATGTGCATGCATTATAAGGTCAAGAATCTTACACACACATACATACAAACACACTTCTAAAGAAATATGTGCATGCATTATAAGGTCAAGAATCTTACACACACACAAACACACAACACACACTTCTAAAGAAGTATGTGCATGCATTATAAGGTCAAGAATCTTACACACACACAAACACACAACACACACTTCTAAAGAAGTATGTGCATGCATTATAAGGTCAAGAATCTTATACTGACTACTTTCTAAGATGATTTTTTTTTTTTGTGCGGTTGGAGGAGAAAGCCGGGCCTGCAGACATGCCCGGCAGGTGCTCTGTCATTAAGCACCGCCCGGACCGATAGCACAATCTTTAAATATTGTTCCTAGTTCGCAAAATCAATATAACTTCAATACAATTGCGTAGTGGTGCAAAAATAAGATTATTCTATAATCTGTCCTATAAGATAGAAAGCAAAGCATCATTGAACTTTGGAGCCTAAAAAAAAGTATATTTAAGCCTATCACTTTGTATTAAACAAGAGTCTTGGTGGAAAACCTGGAACGTTTTTGTGTAGTTACTCTCCTAGTGAGCACAATGATTCTATTCTCTTTAATGGTTATTAGATAGGAGTTGAGGAAAGATATAATTTCTTAATCCATTCTTAATTATGGATCAATACTTAAATGTCTAGTTTCTAACAATGGTGAAGTATGAGGGAAAACCATCCAGGCTACTCCAGTAGTAAGGGCATTTTCCAATAATCAATTTTAACCACAGAAATGGTGAACACATTGAGCCGTATAATTACCACCTAAATTCTATAATGGTAGTTGTTAAAGATTTATTAGTTCTACACACGCACACACACACACACACACACACACACACACACACACACACACGTGTGTGTGTAATGTGCCCATGAAGTCAGAAGAGGGCACCGGATCCCCTGAAATAACAGAGTTGTAGGCATTAGGACCTGCATGATGGTGTTGGGAACTGAGTCTTCATGTTTGACAAGAGCAGAAAGTGCTATTAACAGCTGAGCCTCTCATTGAGGTTTGACATTAACTAGGAAGGTAGTTATTTTCTGTTGTGATGGGTTAGGTAATTCAATATTATCAGTGTATAGAGTGTAAATTTTACCTTCTTTTTCTATGAAAAAAAAAAAAAAAAAGTCTAACAACATAAGATACATGAAGTATCCTGAATCTTTTCAGGAAGAAATTCAGTCAAATAGCCCAGTATTAACAATGTACTAGTGATCCTGGAATCAGAAGCCAAGCTCTGTAGACAATCAGCATAATGCCACCTGTCTCTTGACTTATTTTTTTTTCTTAGTTACAAGAGGACTATAAGTTCTCTCACTAAGGGCATGAATGAAGCTGGGCCTTCCTACATGTAGGAAAACTCCCCAGAAGAAACAGATGTTCTCACAAAAGCGCCTTTAATTTATTTTTAAGGAAAATAACTGTTTTGCGTTGAATTGTAATTTGCATAGTATTATCCTCCTACAAGCGGACAGCCCACTCTTGTTTCATTCTCTAATCAATTCCTTCAGCAGTGCCTGCCAAACTCTTAATACTTTAACATTTGCACAAGCCTCTTTCGGTTGCAGCATTCTTGACTCTGAAGTTACTCATTGTCTTTTTGGATAATGAATGCCTTTTTCTTAAAAAAAAAAAAAAAAAAAGGCATTTTATTATTTATGTGTATGCTTGCCCATGTGCATGTGCGTATGTCCAAGGTCAAATGAGAGAAGGATGGCCTGGAACTGTGGTTATAAGGCAGTGGTGAGCACTGGGAAAGGAACTCTGGTTTCCCACCAGAGCAGCAAGGGCTCCTAGCCAGTAAGTTACCTCACCCAGAATGTCTTAAAAATGTGACTAAAACGGAAACCCCAGTAGGGCTTCCTCCCGCCCAGTCTTTGTGTATTTGACTTCTTCGGGGAGAGTACTGCTATGTTGTTCAGGTTGGCCTCGAACCTGTGATGAACCTTAGGCCTCAGCCTCCTGATCAGCTCCACAGATCCAAGATGATTAACAGTTTAGGTTTTTTGTTTGGGGTATATTTTGCAAATGGGAAGTTTCTGGCTTCTACTTTCTTTACTGGCTGGCATTTTATCTCCAAGGGTAAAAGGGTCGGTCCTACAAAGGACATAACTGTCCCAGACAATGATGTGTTATTCACAACAAAGACCAGCATCTGAGCTGGAAGAAAACGGTTGGATCTAACCAATTTCAAGGTATACACAATCTGCAGGCAGAAGTCAAATGCCAGTGTATAGTAGGTGTGCACATTCTTCTCCTAATCCCTTACAGTGAACATGTACTCCAAAAACATCATTTCTTAGCAGTGTGTGTGTGTGTGTGTGTGTGTGTGCGCGTGCGCACGCGCACGCACTCTTACATGCAAGGCAGGTAGTTTTCTCCTACACGTACCTTCTTTGACTAAGCTGTCTGTGAAGAGACTGGTGAGGATGGAGGCTGGGAGGGTGCCGTTGCCCAGCAGGATCCCAGACAGCATTGCCAACTTTGTCTGCTCTGCTTCAGAGAATGCTTTAAGGAAGAGGAGAAGCTGCAGGTAAAAAAACAAACAAAGAAAGAAATTATGTCTCTAAACCCAGACAACAAGGGAGGAAGATAAGTAACAATGTAATGAGGTCATCCATCCATGCCAAGGTGGTGAAGTAGGTCGCTGTATAGTGCAGTTGGCAGACACTGGAAATATATGCTCAATCATAAGTGAACAGTGTGTAAAGTAATAATCTCTGACACAGTACTTTCCTGTGGGTTCATACACAGGTAGTTATTCATGGAGTTCATACACATGTATGTAGTCATGGTAAGGACATTTGGGGAACAGTGTGTATTCTTAATGTACACTTGCCTATGTTCACGGAGAAGAGGACGCACACACCAAACATGTTTTCTGAAATTTATTTCTCTCACATCCCCTTACCCCCATGGGGCGACCACTTCCTGACCATGGTATACATAAAACCCTTATTTTGCGAAGAGTAAAATTTTATTTTCATTGATTTACATGTAAGCATGTGGTGTGTGTGTGTGTGTGTGTGTGTGTGTGTGTGTGTGTGTGTATGCAGATGCCTGGAAGGCCAGAAGAGAGCATCAGATCCTGGAACTGGAGTTGAGGTCGTTGCAAGTCACCTGATATGAGGGCTAGGAGTTAACCTCGGGCCCTTTGCAAGAGCACCAAGTATTCTAACTGCTGAGTCATCTGTCTCATCCTCCAGCCATAAGAGTATAACTTTTTGAAACACAAAACATAGCAGAAAAGAGTCTGTAGGAAGACCTTTGAGGGAGAAGCATTGTCTACGCTTTTAAAACATCAGACTCAAACACATTATTTCTTGGATGGTGGATTAACCACCAGCTTTGGGAAGGAGGAAATAGAAGGTAAGAGAGAAAGGAATTTCTAAGTAGAATTTGAAGACTCTTGACTTTAGGAGAGGGAGAAGTGTGTGCCCCACTACTTCAAACCTTAACATTTCTGAGAGTGAGAGAGGGTTATTTAGAGTCTGAAACAAGTCACAGCAAAGGGGATTTTATGTCCCTCTTCCCTGGAATCTTAAGTCCTCAGAGCTGTGAGCTGTGGTCTGCCTTTCCCCAACTCTCCTTTGCTTTGTGCTGTGACTAGATTTTCTTAATTTCATCATTTCTCAGGTATGACACTGACATTCCCCAGGGGATCCCAATCACAGTAGGGACCTGACCGAGTTTTCATCACTTAACACCAATGAATATTAATATAGGTTTGTTTTTACATGACGGTGACATGATTCTCTTACCAACTCTGTATCATGTGTAGGAAACACTAATTCACCATCCCTAGTATCTGAGACAGATGTCATTCTTTAGATATTTATACTGTGTGGAAGAACCTTAATCAGAGCCTTTGACTTCTATTCCATGTCTTACAGCAAGCTCTAAACAAACAAAAAGACATCACCCTATGCCAGAAAGTGAGAGAAAGGGCTGAAGTTGAAAATTCCCTGTGTATGTGTATCTCTGTCTGTCTGTCTCTCTCTCTAGTTTGTTTTTTAGATATGGTCTTGTTTTGTAGTCCATGTTGACCCCAAGTTCAGGATCCTTCTCCCTTAGATATTTGAATTTACCTTTTTCATTTCATCTTCAAATGCCTTTTCCAAATACTTGTATCTCCTGATGAGTTTATTGAAGACCTAAACATAAAGCACAATCATTGAATTATGCAAATAATTTTAAAGGTCATGAGAAAGAAGGGTGGAAATCTACCATATATGTACAATAATAAAAAGACGTGGTCATACTAAGACATGGAAACCATAAGCACTTCAGAAGAGGTACCATGACCCCAGGAAAATAAGATCAAATACATATATAGGATAAATCAAACTGCAGAATAGACAAGGGGCTAGATGCAAGGCTAAGAGTGCTTGCTGCATTTTCAGAGAACTAAGTCTAATTCCCAGCCCTATGTTGGGAAGCTCAAAAGCACCTGTAACTAGCTATAGGGGAATGGAAATGTTTCTGGTCTTAAAAGGCTCCTGCACTTGTACACATATCCTTATACAAATACAGAAAAATAAACACATTAAAAACAAAAATACAATCTAAAATGAAAAAAAATTAAAGAGAAACAATAAACAAATAAATGTTGTTCAAAATAAAATAGGATTTTTAATCTTCCAGATATAGACATTGAGTATGTCTGAAACAAAGGGGTTCTAGATAGAAATCACTGAGCCAGTGGCATGGTCAGGAGAGCAGAGTTCAGGGCACATTACTCTCCAGATGCATCATGGATGTGTTTTTGGTAGATGAGCAAAAACAATCTACATAGCTATGAAGAATTACTGGTCTCACCAACCCTACAGAACCCCAGAGCAGGACTTGCTTTTCTGTCCTGAGTCTAGACTGTTCTGTATATAAATGATTCTTTCTGTACATGATTCTATTACTGAAACAGGGATCTTGTGAGTACTGATTATCTTTAGTAACCATGGATATGTCTGAACCCAGTTGGTGCTTTCTCTAATATCCACATAACATACTTTTAAAATTTTGTTGTGTTTCTTCATATAACTAAGAAGACCAAGAACAACTGTCTAAAATGACCTCAGGTTTTCAATCACCATAAGTATCTGCCAAGTATATAGCTTATATAAAATTAATTTCCAACTCAAATGCTCATTTTTATTTAATTTTTTCTTCTGTCTGAGTATCCTATTGGCCAAGTTTTTCTGTCAATTTATAAATAAGCAACAATTTAAAAGTTCAAACACAAAGCAGAAGATCTTCTGTTTTATAAAAAATTATCCATCCATCCGCATCCATCCATCCATCCATCCATCCATCCATCCATCCATCCATCCTTCTTTCTGTGTATGTGGTGCACATGTATCATTGCACTCCTGGAGACCTTAGGAAAACTTTTGAGAACCAAATGGGTCCAGAGAATTCAACTCAGGTCATCAGGCTCGGTGCAGGTGTCTTTCCTGAGTCACCAGAGCCCTAAAAGATCTTCCTTTATATCAAAATATGAAAAATGGAAATCACTTGCTTAAAGACACCTCCCTACTAAGACACGATAAAAAAGGGAAACTATACTATATCTTTACATTTATAGGAGCAGCTGTCCTTATGACTTCAAGTTTAGTTTCCATTTTAATCTGTTTTCGTTGGAATTCAAATAATGATCTGCAGTAATTTGATGCCGAAAATTCTATTATGATACGGTAGACAACAGACTGTTCTTAGGTATCAATGAGATCAGACTTAGGAGTATGGACCTTCCAGCTGTGACAGTACAATAGGCTCAGCACTGGGAGTTTGACGCCAGCCTGGGCTATGAGACCCAGCCCCAAATCAATGAGATGAGCTATGGAACTCAGTGTTAGTATTTAAGCCTATGCCTTCTCAGAGTATTTATAGCTCTTATATACACAGTAGAAACAAAGACATCTAGAGGACAGATCAATTTGTTCCTGTCTGCTTAATCTTCTGTTTCATGAAAAAAAAATACTTTTTCCCCTCTTTTGGTAGTGAAGGCTTGTGTAAGCCATGCAAAGGCATACTCCCCCTGAGCCACACTGCCAGATCGGACTTCCGAAGAGTTCAACTACATATAATCAGAATAGGAATTATAGTTGGCTGTATTTGCAACTGATGGCTTCCCAACCTTTCACTGGGCCTTATAATCCACTAATTTTTTGCCAAGCTAATGTGGGCAAACTAACACTCCATAATTTTATTTAATATTGCCCTAAACTCCAGTGAGTTTAACATACTTGCACACATTTAATGGGGGATTTGTTTCTTCCCCTTTGAAATGTCTCTACGCATCCTTTCTCAGAAAGGATGCTTATCCCATTTTATTATTGACTCATGAATCTGTACAGGTTTTATGCTATACAAATATCTCTTTAGCTCTTATTCATTTTTGAGACTGGGTCCAATGAAGCCCTTGGTCTCCAACTCATTATGTAGCTCAGGATGACTCTGAACGTCTGCTCAGCCTACCTTCACCTCCAGAGTGCTGGGATTGCAGGTGTGTACCCGTGTCTACCCACTTTACACAGTGCTGGTGGGGATCAAGCCTGGGCTTTATGCAAGCTAGGCAAGGACTCTAGTAGCTGAATTACAGCCATGGCCTCTTCTCACTCTTTATAATCTTTTAAAAAATTGATTTATTTTTGTGTATTAGTGTTTTGCCCTTATGTATGTCTGTGGACCATGTGGCATGCCTAGTCTCCTAGAGGCCAGAAGGGGTTGTCTGATTCTCTGGAACTTGACCTGTAAGCTGTCACATGGTACTGATAGTTAAACCCAGGTCTTGTAGAAGAGTAGCCAGTGGTCTTGACCACATTGCAATCTCTCCAGCCCTCTTGATTTTCTTTAATAGCTATATAGTATGTATTCTATTAATATAAATCACAAAACTTTCTGTTGAGTTTTACATCAATTTCTTTCCTTGGTATTATTCTAAGAAATACTGTGATGATAATCACAGTAGTTGCCATTTCATACATGCTCAGGCATGGTTGCAAGATGTCTTCTAAAACCAATGGGTTAAAGGGAATGAATGGGCAACCTTAGTATGACAAGGAGCAAAACTGTTTTCTCCAAAAAATAGGATGACTGTGCAGCAAAAATTCAGCTGCAGTGGACATCTGAAGCCTTGTAGATGAGGAGCAAACGTGTGGTACTTAATGCTTTCTGTTCTACGAGGAACACAACTGTGTGTTTTCCCACACTTAAAGCGTCCATCTAGCACTGTTATTTGGAGCTCTTTCCCTGCCATTTTGCTCAGAGGCCTGTGATCCAACACACTGGATTCTTTCCACGTCAGATGCTACCTGAGCATAGTTTCGGATGGTTTCATGATCTTCATTTGCTGAAAACACACAGTGGTTGGTCATCTTGGTCTTGTCACCATCGTCTATGCGTGTTCCTCCAGGGGCTGTGAAGACAAGTTATTAATTACAGTTAGGACGCAGCTGAAGGACAATGCCAAAATATGAGGAGAGGAGCAAGGAGAACACTGAAGAGTAGATGTGAAAACGAGCCACAGTACATTCCACTGGATGCACATGTGTCAATCAAGACAGGGTCCAATCAAGACAATCCAAATAAACTGCTCCACATCATCCACTGACCACACCTGCGCCATGTCCCAGCCTTCACTAGATTCTATCACTATAAACCAGGTTCTTTCCAAAATGGAAATGAACTTTTATTCAGAGAAATGAATTCCATTATTCTCAGTGCTACTTCTGATGCTTCCCACATTGGGCCATGAAATGCCTTAGCTGGACCTCATTCAAGTAACTGTAGGATTATACAGACTCAACTCTTTGTTTTTGTATTACTTTTTTTCTATTACTTATGTATGTGTGTCTGTGCACACGTGAGTGCTGATAACCACAGAGACTAGAAGAGGATGTCAGATCCCCTGAAGCTGAAGTTATTAATCACTGAGCCATCTTTTAGTGCAAGATCGAACTTCATAGATAGCGAGTAGTGGTAGTAGGTTATTAGTCCTAATTGTGGTGCCAACCATATTAACCAATTCTTATGGACATTTTTGGCTTTTACTGGGACGCAGAAATGCTTCTAAAACCATTTCCTCTTTCATTAACACAATTTCCCATATGTGATTAATCATCTGTACTGACTCTTTGAACTTGTATTAGTCATCAAGTACCTGCATTCGTTGGAACAGGATTTTATTCTCTTATTTGTTTTGCTGAAACAACTGGACTGGAATCAGAGTGCCTTTTGATGAGAGTTCAATTTCCATGTTCCCGTAAGTTGTAACAATGGCTCCCATAAGCACTGATAGACTTCAAGGGCGGGAACAGAGCATTGAACATTTCTGTTTTTCACTTCTATTTCATTTTGGTGAAGAGGGGTTTGAGTTGTCCATGTTAGAGTGATGCCTCTCCTATACTTATCAAATATGTGAAGCATATAGTTTTACAATAAGCCATTGTGCTCTGCACCTTGGGTACAGCAACGGAGAAGAGACCAGGGTTGTTATCTCCTTATCAGTCCCTTGATACATTTGTGTGCTTTAGCTTTAACTTAATTTGTGATTGGGTGAAAAGGTCACACAACCAGTTTTGTTGCTGGACATAGGCAAATGAAAATTTCTTAGCTTAGAGACTCATCCAGGGGGCATTAGAATCTTTTTAGTTTTTTAAGTAAATTAATCTTAGAGAGAAATAGGCTCTTGAAGGAATCTGTTTTCCTTAAGTCAACTTATGTGCCCAATGTACATTAATTAATAATGAACACAACCACCTGGACAACATTATATTAAGATAACAATCTTCTCAAACCTCTGGACTAATTGTTCTTTTATGGTAAAAATGACAGAACTGGACAGTCTGACCTTGAAGCTGAAGACTTATCCCAGAGGAGGGGAATGTTTTAGAAAGTGCATTCGTTCATACACGCACCAGACACACTTGTCGTAAGCTGCTGCATACTTGCATTTAAAATGCTTTTTCATCATATTAGAACCCAGCATTAACTGCCACTTCTACATTTTGGAACACCACTACTTTTCAAGGTAGTAGTAGTAGTAAAAGGACAGAGAGCCCTTATAATGAGTTTTTCTCAAGAGAGAGGTAAAAGAGAAAAGAGAAGTATCCTCTGAAGAAAGACCAAGAACAATAGGAAAACTCTGTGGTATGAAGGAAATTCCTGCTCAACTGGTTGTTTAACAAAGGATTCATATTGAAGGAAGGAACTTGTCTTAGTTCGTTAATTACACCGTAAATCTTGTTTCAAAGGCCTCTGGGGGTAGTATACCTGGACTAACCACGCCAAAGATTTTGTCCTACTTTCCTGCTATATGGATTGACACAGTGTGAAGGATGAAGTCTGGACTGCAGAGCTAAACTGGCTATTGATTGTAAATAAGCCCTCAGGATAGTCATCAATGTTCAGTGAGCAGATACTTCAACACCTTTGCAGGGCCAGTGGAGAAGAGTGAAAGATTGGTGGGAAGGAACATCTAGCAATCTAGAAAGATGGGAAGGACATAAAAACAACAAAAATGGCAGAATTAAGAGGGTCGCCTGAAGGCCACTGGCAACCTAAAACACAACATACAGTTGTGATATGAGAACTTGAATTGTCTATGCACACGAGCTGCTCGCATGAGCAGTTATAATAGCATGGTTCCAGGGGACCAGACAACACAGTGATGTGTGACACACTTGCTGACCATTATTGCTGCACAGAGTTGCCAGCGTAACGATAAAATATCAGATAACCAGTGAATACTAAAAGTCATGCTAGAACATTCTGTATTATTAATTAAAAAATATCAATTGTTAATCTTATTGACAAGATCTAAAAAATAAGATAGATGTAAGTAGAGACTCATGGTTTACAGCAAAATGTTAACTAAAACATTCTCTTCAACTGCTGGGATCCTTACTAGCATCTATCCTATAATTCCTCAGTGCTTTACTAATTACACGGTGAAGACACAGGATTTGGGTCCACAGAAACTGGAACTCAATATTCTTTAACACTGCTGGGCTGTGTTCAAATCACCCCAAATGTAATATTCATGGAGGTGAAAGGCAGAATATATTGCTTAGTAAACATAAATTAACATGCGTAGTACCACATATTTATTTACACACACACACACACACACACACATTATTACTAAGTTCTCAAAAATGTGTGAGGTGAGATTTCTAGAAGGGAATTAACCAAAATATTATCAATAGCTATTTCTAGGTATTGGGATTTACCATACTATATATAGCTTTCTTGAATTCTATACTGATGAGTGATTTGTATAAATGGTAACACAAAATTAATTCACTATGTGGTGAAAGTTGGCAGTGTAGAACACTTGGCCTGGGGATGTCTGGGGCCGTGTTCCACATCAGAGCATGTAACAGAGCTCACAAGAAGCTTCCCATCAAAATGGAGGAATGTATTTGCCCCATCACAAGGCAGGTTGGCTTAGCCAATGTTTCTCAATTGGAAGCACAGATGGCGTCTGGGACAGACACTTTGCATTTGTAGTGTTTCTACTATCTTACCAGCACGCCCAGCACACTTGCCCCCTAATTCCAAGTATTTGTAAAACAAAATATTTCCACAGATTTGCAAAGTTCTTATTTTTCTAAATGGTATATATCTACAATGGAAAACAACTGTAGGAACTAAGATCTAAAAGGGCTGAGGAGATAATTCAGTTGTTATAAAGACCAGAACTTAAAAGAGTTCCAGATGCTACATAAAATACCCAGTGGCTATAAAGAAAGCAGGAACATGGGATTCCCTAGAGCACGTGGGCTAGCCAGTGTAGTCATCTGAGCAGGCTTTGGTGTTGACTAAGAGACCTCTCTTGTCTCACTGAATAACTTAGAAGAGCTATTAAGGAGGATTCCTAACCTTGGGCTTTCGCATACATGTGCATGTAGAGGAAAAAAGAAAAGCCAGCATTTGATACCTGAATTCCTTAAGTACACAGGAAAGATCTAAGACTTATGCAAATACTCAAAGACACGGTCTTCTATAGACATTTAGGGTTACAAACACATGAAACAGTTGGCTTTTGGCTTATGTGGTGGCCATGCCCTAATGTCAACAGAAACTCTTCGTTCTATGCTCTATGAACCAGTCATCATTTTAAACCTGCATTGGAAAAAAAAGATATATATACCATATATGTACCAATGACAAATACTCAGGGTTTCAATGGGCAACTAACTGCTTTAAGTTCTAAAAAGGCTGATTGTGTGATTACACACATTAGAAATACCTGCACAAATTAAAACTGATAATTCTCCCACTTATGTATCCAATAAGATGAAGCAATTCTTTTAATATTACAATGTAAAGCATATTTCTGGTATACTCAATCCTATAGGACAAGCAGTGATAGAAAAGAGCCAATTGTACCTTAAATGAGATGCTTATTAAATACAAAAGGAGAGTAAAAACCTCTAAATAATGCTTTGTTAACATTTTTCTTAATAGAGTAGGCTATAATAACAGCTGAGAGACACCAGGTAATTGAAAAACAATTGAGGAACTAAGCCAATCAATATACTATAAGGATGTGTACTTTAGAATGGAAACCTGCAATAGCTTTAAGATGGGGATATGGTTATGCTCATGTATCTAACATAAAAATGATATGAAAAAAAAATATGGTCATCAACCAAACATAAAGATTAGGCCTTACCAGGGAAAACCTTTTATCAGTTGAGACATGAATGTCTTCTCTCAGTTACAGATTTCTCAAAAAAAAAAAAAAAAAAAAAAAAAAAAAAGAAAGAAAGAAAGAAAGAAAGAAAGAAAGAGAAAGAAAGAAAAATGCATACAACTTCAAAAGGGTTAACCCAAATTATCAATCACACAAAGACTGGACAATACTTAGACAGGACAGACAACACAGAGACTAGATAAACACAGACACTGGGCAACAAATGCTACAGGTAACTTTTCAAATTAACCATTTCCCCCCTTCCCTCTGGACCCAAACACAAATTCTTCCCAACTCAACAGGAAGCAATTAGAAGAAGATGGTCATCTGGGTCCCTTAAATTGGGGTAGATAGTTTGACTATTTGGTATATAAACTGTTTGTTTAAGGTGTGAGGTAAAGTCTTAGTTTTGTGGTTCTTAGAACTGTTTCTATTGCATGTAGACTGTTAATGTTAGAGAAAAAGACAATTTTTTTAAACAGAAAGGGGGCTATGAAGTGGAAATTTCTGGTATTTTTTAAGGCTCAGTTGTGTCAAAATGCTTTTCTGGAGACTGCTTTATGAGAGGATGTTTTGGAGAATAAACACATGGTGTTTTTCTGGAAGCTAACTGGAAAAAGGGCGTGGCATTTGATGTTTAGAAAGGGTATAAGTATAACCTAACAGGGAGTGGATGTGGCTGTGTGGCACTGACTGTCTTGCCACTCTGCTGGTCTTCACTGAGGATGCTGTAACATTGGTTCTCCCTGTCTTCTTTGCTGACCCTTTGTTGTGAATTTGTAGAGAGACACAAACCGAAAGAACTTCTTGTGATATTCCAGCTTGTGATAAGCAGCTTTTTGCTGCTTCTGTGGACTTGGGCTGGTTGTCACAGCCTTGCAGTTTCTGGACCCAACTGCCATCGCTGATTCGCGAGTAGTGTTTGTGAGTGGATCGAGCTGCTTATCCATGCAAACTGAACTACTAATATCCTACAACGCAGACTAGAATCGCTTACAAGAACTATTTCTAAAGAGGTCCATATCCCCCTTTGCCCTATTAACCTTTCCTTTCTACTACCTCTGGTGGGTGGTGGACTAGAAGGGAGGTTAAAGCATTTAATAACCCTTATTAAAGTAGGTTTTGAAAAATGTAAGACTATACTACATTAATACCATTCTGAATTGTAATCTAGGTAAAAAATAGGTTTTGTTTAACTAAATGTAATTAATGTAACCTTCCAAAGATTCTATCGTAAGAGACAATAGAATTGAAATCCTTACACACTATAAGAAAATGCCAAACCATATAGCTTACCAAGCATGCTGCCAGCCACCAGGATATCAAAGAGTGTGTCTGCATAGCGACGGTAATCTAATCGTGAGCCAGTAGAATCCAAAAATTTGGCTACAGCTTCAAGGTCATCACCAGCTTCATTAAGCCCCTGGACAAGTGTATCCCTGAAGACTGTGGGTTCGAATTTCTCTTTTTCATCTGAAATAATAATAAATAAAATGATGTTGTGTACATGTGTGTTTATCCACACGGTCCTGAAAGAAACTGTCCATGTACATTTCCAGGTTCTAAAACACCTGTTTAAACATTTATTCAAACAACTTGGATAACTGTACAATAAGGCCACCAAGTATTTTAAGAATCACACACATAATAACTCTAGAGATTATTCATTTATGTCATTTGTAGGCTAGGATAATGTATGTAATCTATTAAGTCTAATCATGGGAACATTTGTGACAACTAATACTTAAATTATTATTTTGTAAAAGATAAAGAAATAAAGTAGAGAATCACCAGACTGTAGAAGAAGACAAACAAGGTGTAGATGAAGGAAATAAGAAGAGATATCTCTTCTATAAGACAAACTACTCTGGAGCATGAGCAAAGAACCCCGAATATGAGAAACTAGACGTGTGATGCACACACAGGGCAGGTACTGTCTCTGTCCTCAGCACATGACATTCGGTGTTGAGACTCCCAAAGATGTTATGTTGTGTGTGCAAGATGTTAAATCTATTCATATTTTGCTAGCATCCAAAGCATAACATTAAAATACATATTCGTTGAATACGACAGTGAGATACTGTTTTAGAGTCCTGCGATCTTTTTAATGGATTCTTCTAGCTATAGAAATCTATTCCAAGATCACATATCTTCTAGACTCTGGAAAATGGTGCCGTAAACTCACACAGAGGAGGTAGATAATGATTTAGGGCTATGACTAAGCTCAGTGTTGATATTGTAGGTCATCTGAAAGGGCTGCAGAGATGTAAGGAAAACAGATATTATTCAGCTGTTGTCCCTGGTGCTCACAGATGAGGCAGGTATACAATAACACTCAAGCACACAATGAAAGACATTATGACATCTACAAATGTAGAGACGTGGCATTGTGTGGCCGGGAGAGAGGTATGGGAAATGAAGGCGTCTTGTAGAGGCTCTAGGGTGTTGTGTCTTGTGGAAGGCTGATGTTGAAGACAAGAAAACTGGAAAGAAGGAGGAGGGGGGCAGGGAAGAATAGGATAAATATCTCCTGAGTGACAGTGAGCTCCTAGAGTAACAAGTGACAGAAAAGTAAAGAACTCAATGGGACAATTGAAAGAGAAAGCTGGATGTTATCTGCCAGAAGAAACTAGACAAAAAGGTGAACCAGCTAAAGAATCTTACTTAGTCAACAGACGAGGAAGAAGGCGGAGCTGTCAAATGATAAAATGGTACAGTAAAAACATAGCACACCCTCAAATCAATTGAAATTACTTTCTAAGTTTCCAGAAAGTTTTTTTTTTAAATAAAATGGAATTGAAGAATGAGTTTTTAATTGAAAAGTGTTCTGAACACACCACACTTAAATTGGTCGCACATCAATTTTAGAACACAAGAAACAAATCATCCACCTGAAGTTTCTGGGGCAACCCAAACTAAAACCAAGTCACACATAAGGTATCAAGAAACAGAATCACACCAACTGTTCAATAAATCATGAACAATTCGGGCTCAAAAAACCAGTATCTTCAAAACTTTGACTAAAACCAATTTCTAACCCAGAGTCCCAATGTTCAGCCACTAGTAGTTCTCAAGGACAAGAGCAAAGAGAGGATGGTTAGAAACATTCAAAGCCTCAAAAGAGTGAGGTAACTACAGGCTAAGCCATGAGATATAACAAAGGAAGGAAGGACACACGTAGACTGCCCAGCTCCAAGGTGACAAGCCAAAGCTGAGGAACACAGCAATGTGACCAAGAGAGCTCTTCAGTATCATAAAATGAGGAAGTGAAACTTAGGTGCCACGATCCACCCTCCAAAGTCTCAGAGATCACTGTGGAAGAGGGAGTGGGAAGAGCTTACGAGCCAGAGGCAGTGCGTGACTACAAGAAGACAGTGTCTTAGGGATGCGCAGGACAGACAGACAGACAGACACATGAATGCACCATAGCTGGGACATCTTGCAAAAGACCCACAGAGTCCTAAATAAGAAGAATGGTGAGGGGAGTTGGGTACAGAGTTCCATCCCTAGCTGAGATGGAAATTTCTACTATCTGCTAGGAGAAGGATCAGTTCCCTGTAAAAGTGGAATTCTGATAAGTCTAGAAGTCAGTGGAAGGCCACACATCCAAGAATGTTTGGGCAGCACAAGCTGGTCTTGATGGAATTAAAAAGTAGATGTAGAATATGTGTGAGAAGAGAAAGGAGATATATTATACCTAGGAAGCTTTGGGGGAAGAGAGAGATTAATATGATCAGAATCCATTGTACGAAATTCTCGAAGAACTAATAAAGTGAGATGCGTCTATGATACAAGAATTCCTCCGTCACACTATCACTGTCCTCAATTCCTTAATATAACAAAGGGGAAGTTGAGGTTGTCTAGTTTTAAGCCGTAGAAAATGAAGCCAAGATCAGAAAACTACTAAATTCAATTAATTACAAGGTCATGCAAAGGATACTTGCATCAAGAGAAACACAACCAAGCTGTGCTGTGAAGATCTTGTCCACCACAGTCACAGAAGAAGAAAGGACAGGAGGTGGATAGTGGGTAAGTGTGTGTGGTCAGAGCAGCGGGAGCAGAGCTGAACCCTCTGCCTCTGTTGTAGGAGGTAAACATTTAATACCGCAAAAGAAAGAGAGAGAGAGAAAGAGGAGGAGCAAGAGACAGCCACAGAAAAATGTTATCTGGCTTCATGGTTGTGACATCAAAAGCACCAGCTAGAAGAGTCAGAAGAGGCCCAGCTGCTGTGATTACACCTCATGGAGCCCTTTGCGTAAATTACATGCTTGCATAACTTTGGTATCATTAAAACTGTCTAGCTTGCAGATTGGCCGCTTGTCCTTGTCTAACGTAAGAATGGGTAATAAGTAGGTAACGTCATTTATACTAACATCAGAACCGGAGTATTAGTCAGAGTCATGATGGGTGAGGGGGAGACGCCATAAAGACAGATATAGATTAATAGCAACCGTGTTCACCATAAAACAAATAAAAGACCCTTTGATGTCATAAGTAAAACACTACATAGCCACCGATGTGTAAATGGCAGCAAGAGAAAAGTGTAATGAGTTGTGTGTGGTGGGGGAGGGGAAAACGGTCAAAATTCTAGAGGACCAGAGCACATAGGCGGCAGAGTGGAGAAGTCACAGCCCTGGGCCAGGGGGAGCCATGGGCAAGCAGAGACAACATGAACTCTGACTGACGCAGAGGGTCACTCTCCCTTCTCTGGAGACAGATGTTTTCTTCCTCGCAATATGAAAAACACAGGAAATAAAAAGGTCACAGGTCAGTCATTAAGTCTACGACTGACTTCGGTTGAGGCCATTCTCACAGTGATACAATACGCTTTGATGTTGGCCGTGGTGGTAGATCAGATAATTTGATCATTTGCAGATTACAAACCGAGGAGCTGAGAAATAACAGTCGGGGGTGGGGCAGGAACAGCCCAAGCTGCACCAAGGATCCACACAGAAAGAAAGAATTATTTTTACGTAGGAGACAACTTCAAAACTTGTGGCTGAACCGGACATGGTAGTGCATGCCTGCAATCCCAGGAGGCAGAGGCAGGCAGATTATCTAAGGCCACCAGGGTCTATAGATTAGCCAGGATACACAGAGAAACCCTGTCTCAAAAAAAAAAAAAAAAAAAAAAAAAAAAAAAAACAAACAAACAAACAAAAAAAAAAAAAACAAAAAAAAACAAAAAAAAAAACACACAAAAAAACCCCAAAAACAAAACAAAACAACAACAAAAAAAACCCCAACAACTCAAAACACTTGTGCTTATCAGAAGCCCTTCATCTCTCAGTCATTTCCCAAAGGAACTACCGAGGAAGAGGTAAGACACAAAGCAGCCCAGCATGGCTGTGATGAACTGTGATGTCAACGTTCATCGTCCTCTTGACAAAATCTAGAATCTTCTGGGAGATGGCCCCTGGAGAGTATCTGGGAAGCATTTTCTCCAGTCATATCTTCTGGCTGTGGATATGATGTGACCAGTTGCTCTAAACTCCCAGTGCCTCAGCGTCCACACCATGATGGACTGCTCGTTAGTGTCCACACCATGATGGACTGCGAGCAGAACAAACCCTTAAATTGCTCACGGCAGAGCATGTTATCATAGAACAAGAAACGAAATGAAGCCAGGGAGAAATAGTACCTTAGGACAAACGACCACTGAGTTTAGAAATCCTAAGTTCAGGAGTTTTACAGGACTAGGATCCTTTTTTCAGGGTTAAAAAGTCTCTTTTGTCCACCAGGGCTGTCCAGAGCTGGGGATGTAGCTTAGGGATAAAGCATTTACTTCTCTCACATGTGCCCATGTGCAAAACCCCTGGCCGGGCCCAATCATTAGCTCAGGAGGGAGAGACGTTGAAAGAGAAATCACACAGATATGGTGACTCACACTCGTAGTCTCGAGTTTCATCACTCAAAAGGCTGAAACTGGAAGACTGTGGCAAGTCTGAAGCCAGCTGGGACTATATGGTGAATTCTACTCACAGCAGGAAGGAGTGAAAGTCCCACGTGTTTCAAGGGCCAGTAGCGCTCAATTTAATCTGACTTCAAATTCTGGGAATCTCTTTCCCCTAGCATTACTACCTTTTCCACGAATATTTTCTAAAAAAAAAAAAAAAAAAAAAAAAACCCAGAAAACTAAAATATAAAAATATAAAAAAAAAATGATGTCACAATCAGCAACACTGTAAATGTAAGAAGCAGCCAAGCTAATCAATTGTTTTCATTTGGTCCTTAAGGCACAGCTCAGGGAGGACTTGAGAGTCATCCAATGCTGAACAGAAAACTCAATTCCAGCATGTCTGCACCACAGAATACAGGCTAGTTAGAGTTCCAGCAGTGAGGGGATGTAGGAGACAATTAAAACACTTCTCAATTCTAATAATTTGATTAGAACACACATACACAACACAATGCAACACAACACAACTTACCCCTTTTCCGGGTTTTGAACCGCTGGCCTGTTAGTACTGGCTTCTGATGCTTATTCATAAAATTACTGAAAAAGAAAAGCAACATTTATGTACTTTAAATTAGCATTCCAAACAACCCTATGTAGATAATCCGTACATGTTCAACCTCAGCCACATGGGACTATGGCTTTTACACTACTGGATTGGGAAAAATGTGAAAGTTTACCCACAACCACCTTTGGTAAAGGTTGCGAAAAAACCAGCGGCGGCGGCAACGTTGGCAGAAGCTAGACTTCATGCCGTGCTTTTGGGGAGTACACGGTGAATATCTGCTCGTACTTACATGTGTATACCCTGCAGTCTAACGATGACTCCACTCCCACTATCCTATAGCTATCTATGCTCACACACCAAGGCAAACATACATATATGTGAAACACTGTTGCAGCATTCCACACGGGTCCATAAGCAAATCACAACTTACCCTCTGCATAGAACATGGGCAGCCTTAGAAAGGAGTGAACTGGCCCTAACTCTGCTGCGCCCAGGCTCTGCCAACACCTCTGATGTTCAAAGAGGCGACTGCATTTATCATCTACCATTTAAAAAATGTGTGACTTGAAGCTAATCTTGGGTGGTGCAGGCCTGTAACCCCAGCTATTTGGGAGGCTGAGGCAGGAGAATTTCCAGTTTAAATCATGCTTGGGATAAAGAGAAAAAGTTCTAGGCCAGCCTTGGCAACTAAGTGAGACCCTGTCTCAAAATGAACGAATAAGTAAAAAATAAAAAGGGGGGTATAGCTCCGTGTTAGGGTACTAGCCACACTGTTGGTTTTCAATACTACAGAACTGTTTTTATAAATTGTCATTTGAAAATGCCTCGATCCGATCACACCACTAAATCATGGAGAAAATCTGCAGTACCCGAGCAATCGTTACTTCAAGAAGTTTAAAAAGAATCATTAGCAAAAAGAAAAAAAATATATCATGATTCACTTTACAAAATAAGAGTTCCTTCCTAGGGCGGGGCTACTGCCTCGTGGTTGGACATTTGCCTGGCATACTCTTGGTCTTGTGCTCCATCCCCGGAGCCATCAAAACAAAACAAAACCAAAATTTCCTTCCCCACCTACAGATAAAGCATCAAATGCTAAACGCAGTCAATTTTGCCACTGGAGTTGAGTTTCTAACAGCTTTACATAGTGAAAAGAAGTGCTTTGGGAGGGAAGAAAGGCCAGCCTGAGCAAGAGGAGGAATAAGTCTGAGTCCTTAAGTGGTGCCAATAGTTACATCAGACTCTTCATCAGGGGCGCTGCCCGTTTCACATGATGGACATGGGAAAAGCAGCGTCGCATATCCATCACTTACTCCACCTGTGTGTGAGAGCCTTCCAGAAACCGTCCGGTTGACACTTTTATCAGATGCACCCCAGACCAGCAAGCAATTAATTGATGCGAAAGTGGTGACACCTATGTCTCCCTCAGCATGTCCGGTCCGCAGTAAAAACACCCCCAAGTGTATTATCCCTCAACAACCAAAAACCATCCAGAGTGCGAGTCTCATTAGGAAATGTGGAAACAAAAATAAAATGAAAAAATGCAACTCTGTCAAAAATGTCTTTATCTGATAAATATTCGGGAAAACTCAACTGTGAGCTTTCTCTAAAAGTTTCTGATGCGGAAGACAAACCTAAGGACTTCCCTTAATTACCTCGGTCTTGGCGCCTTATTCACATTTTTTATGCCAATCTGAGAATTACCACAGAACACATTTACCTTTTAGATCAACTTCAGTTCTAAGTGCTTACATTTTTCTTCACAGCCTGCTTATGGAACGTATTGTCAGCACCATCTATCTACTCTATGTGGAGAATAACTGAATGATATGGGAACATATGTGTGTAGGCTAGGACTAACACACGTCAACAAAACTGAAACAAACCCAGTCTCCTCTAGTCCGAGACTGCCGGAGGACGCCGGAGTACCTGTCGCTGGGCTGTTGCTATTTGCAGCAGAGGCCGTTCCCTCTATATTTAGTTCTCCGTGCTACACTCTAACCTGTTCCCGTGAGGGTCAGCCTGTATAAGGTCCTCGCTAAGCCCGTGTGAAAATCCTGGCCCAAGAAAAGCCAGGTCACTTGGGATTACAAAATAGACATAGCTCAAACCTAACACAATATCAAAGAATGGGCAGCAAAGAATAGTCTAGTAGGGCACTGTTACAACTACACCTTCTATTACTGTTCATTACTATTTAGTATTATATTTACCATACCACATTGTAATCTGAAAGCAATTAACTAGATACAAAGAAGTTATCATTCTTGGCCCCACACTGGAAAATCTGGTGGGCATATCAGAAGCCCACCAGTAATCCTACTAATACTTTGGAGACTGAGGTGGAGGTGGGGTGGGGTGGGGTAGGGAGGTTACCGTTTTGATGTCAGCCTTGGTTACACAGACCCTACGTCAAATGGCAAGAGATAAACACTGTATCAAGCCAAGCACAGATGATCTACCAGAAAAGGACTTAATCCTCCCCTGTCTCTTTGAGTGAGAGATGGTTCGCACCAGTACTTGGAGGTTTGTTCATACATTCTGGCTTTGTCTGATGTTGTTTAGTCTGGTTTAATTTATCTCTAAATTCTGATAGTCTCCTTCCATGACGTGCATACTACTGCACTATGCACATCTTCAACTTAGGCACATAAAGCAGAGGGTGCAGCATTTTTTTTTTTCCTGTAAAAGAATCAACTTTATGGTCTCATCTCTGTTTCAATTGCTACGGGTCTGAAGAAGCCATCTGCAAATGAGTCCTGCAAAGATGGCTCAGAGGGTAAAAGCTTTCATCTACGAAGCTGATGACAGTGAGTGAGTCTGATTTCTGGAACCCATTAAGGAGGAGAGGCAGAACTGACTCCATAAAGTTGTGCTCTGATCTCCGCATATGCAGAGACATACATGTCCTTCTCTCCTGTCCCCATGTGTGCACACTTCATACCACACATGAATACACAAAGATGTTAAATAAAAATTTTTAAAGGAGAAAATGTGAAAACACATGGTTATGGCTATATGGCAGTAGAACTTGGTTAACAAAGTAGGTAGTAAGCCAGCTGAGACCCCACCCCCATGTCTGACTATGAACAATGCATTCAGTATGTTTATAATAAAAGAACTGCTTTGTTCACAGCCTCCAACACAGCGCCTAGTAGATATATTTAACCTTTTAGTAGGATTGAATACCTAAATGCTTAATTTTATTTCATTCTCACGAATTAAAATGTAAATTATTGGACTAATGGTTACCATATTAGACAATATGACTTTAAAACAAGTCTTATGGCTTCAAATACTTAATAAAAACATATCTATTAAGACTGTATGTTTTCTTAAATTATGTGGATGTCTGTGTGCATGAAAGTATGTGCCTAGAGGCCACTGGATTCCCTGGAGTTACAGGTAGTTGTGAGCCAACCAATAAAGGTAATAGGAACCAAACTCAAGTCCTCTGCAAGCACAGTCCACACGATCTCCTGATCTATCTGACCATCTGCAGAATTTCCAGTCAATATTTTTCCTGATATTAAGTATCTTTTGAGAATCATTTTTGCCAATTTTCAAAGCAATATATTGTGGGCAAGAAAAGAAACATCACAAAGCAACTGCCGTATGCAGTCAACACTGCTTACAATTGTTGGAGAGGCCAGACGAGTTTCGTCTTCAAATGGGTAGGAGAGCAACCTCACCCGCAAAGCAGCAAGGCTTCCACAAGGCTGTCACACCAGCACATAACTCAAGTTCTCTGGGTTGGCTTCCAAGATTCAAGGATCACCTCTTATTTCAATTTCTCATTGACAAAGACACTTTACCATTAAAGGAACTAAAAATTACCCCTTGTCATTGGTGTTTCTCATTTTTCAAACACCTAACTACAAGAAACAAACGCTTAACATAATATATTTGATATAGGAAAAACTTCCAGGCTGGTGTGTGTGTGTGTGTGTGTGTGTGTGTATGTGTGTGTGTGTGTGTGTATGTATATGTATATATATATAATACTGGCCTTAGATATTTCTGATTGTCAAAGGAAAGCTAGGACCAAAGAACAAATCCACCAGTTACAGAGACAGCATCTAGTTCTTAGGTCTGTCCCCAGAATTGCTCAAGAATGAGCTATTAAGTGATATTTGGGAAGGGTTTAGTGGTAATTCTTTTCTTTCTCCCTTAGTTCTTTTTTTTTGGGGGGGGGGGTACTTTTAAGATTGTAATTACGTTTCTCTCTTCCTTTTCTCCTCCCAAATACATTCTCCACTCTACTTCTTATGACCTTCTTTTTCATTGTTATTGGATGCATATATGTATTTATGCATGCTTGTGCATGAATACACATACACACACAAAAAAAAAACATACATACTTGGTTCATATATCGTTACTGTATACGGGTTTTCACAGCTGACCATTTGGGACTGGACAACTAATTGGTGTGCTCTCCCCTGGGGAGGGTAGTCGTTCCCACTCCCTGCTTTGCTCGTCAATTCTCAGTGTAGGGTTGAGACCTCATGGGCTCAGTTTTCTCTGCGCAGTTAGGCACATTCATCGGTGCTATCCTTCGTTCTTGTTTGGTCAGTCATGTTGGTAAGACTTTATAGCTTCTGCTGTGCATTCGTTTTATTAGTACTTTACCATATGGTATGGCAGCAGAAGGAACAGAAATCATCTGATAGGTGATATACATGGAGGTCATCAGGGTACCCAAGAAAAGCCCAGAACATTGTAACTTTGGCGGCAGTTTCTAGAGCCCAAAGAATACCCTTGGCATTTGTGGGGGCTGTCCGGTTGCCTTGGTCCTGTCCTACCTGGCATAGACGGTTTGAGCTTCCAGGCTGTAGGGAAAGCCTGACAAAGTGTCTTTGCCTCTGCTACTGTTTCAACAGAGACCAAGATGCTCAGGTTATCATCATCTTAGGGGACATGGTCAGCAGTTGCTCTGATCTGTCCAATTTGCAACTTTATTTATGTGGGGCGAGTGGGTAAGACATTTAGTGGCCAGTGAATCTGGGGCCTCACAGCCAGAGCATAGAGAACAGGGGAAACGTCACAGCTAGAATCTCACATTAATTCTGTAAGACCTGTGTTATTATTCTGACGTGCAGAGAATAATTCACGGCTTGCTGGACTCAGCTCCCTCTCTCACCCGTTTGGGTTCGAAGGATCACACTCAGGCAGCCAGGCTCGGTGCCATGCGCCCTTACCCACTGGGCTGTCTTGCCGGCTGAGTCTAAGTCTCGAGTGCATGTTTTGCATGTGGACAAGTCCATCAGAATGAAAAAGTGGATTTTACTCAGCCCAAATATGAGGCTGTTGAAGCCCTGGTTATGCCTGTGAAACCTGGCTCGCATAAACTGCTCTGTGGAGAACCTGGCTTCTAGGGCTTCCTGACACAACTTGCCCAGGGTCCTTTAGAGCATTCTGTTGGTCTTCTGCTTTTCCAAACAAGACTGGCATCTAGGAAGAAGGTATGGAATTAGCAACAGTGAGGCCACCACCTGTGTAAGGTGACAGGTGACTGTGGGGCATTATCATGGTGGAGCCACCTGGGTAACCTATACCTGGGGGTTAGGGCCTTTCCTGTTCCAGCCAGAACAACAGAAAGAATGGCAGGGAAACAGCCAAGGGGACTTCTCTGGACAAGAGGACTTTCTTTCTGCTGTGCAATCAACTACCCCACCTCCCTTTATCCCCAGGGGTTACCTGTGGCCCTCTTCCTGCCAACACCTACACGTTAAGACAGACTCCTGTTGCTGAGGGAGGCTCCTTTGGGCAACTGATGATGCTGCCGTCTGCAGATGGCTCTAAGACAGACAGCATGCATCCTTATCCTCAGTCCTTCTCCTGCGCTCCAAGCTTTTCTTCCTCGGCCTGGTCTCTAGTCTTATAAATGTGGAAGGACATCTCCAGGGATTGATTTAGGAGGGGTTGGGGTCCAAGAACGAACCTGTTGTGTTTTCCAGCAAGACGTCACATGAAAGTTGTTTTTGTTGAAGAGATATTTTCAAGGCCTGGGAAGGCGGTGGGAACAGGCCCCTTCCCACGTGTGAGGGACATGTACAGGGAGAGCGGGTTAGGGTTAATCTGAGATCCGGGTATATGCCCAGGAGTAGACTAGCTGGGCCATTTGATAGTTGTGGCAATGCATTATAATGAAAATATCTTACATTCTAAGAGACTAGAATTTTTTTTCCCCCGGACCTCATAGCCAGATTTAGTAATATACCTTAGGGTCATTTAAGCCTGCTGGCCTATGTGGACACAGCCTGTTCGTTTATCTTGCCTCCCAGAAACAATGTAACAACCAACCTTAACTTGCCTTGGATTTCCCTGTAATAAACTTTTACAACCTAAGCTAATACCCATCCATACATTATGTACTCTCTCATGACCCTGACCCAGATGGTGTGTGTGTGTGTGTGTGTGTGTGTGTGTGTGTGTGTGTGTGTGAGAGAGAGAGAGAGAGAGAGAGAGAGAGAGAGAGAGAGAGAGAGAAAGGGGGGGAGGACAGGGGGAGGGGGAGAGGGAGAGGGAGGTCCCAATCAAATGCTTCCATCATTTGCTGGAAGCAACAAACAGGCTAAAAAATGGCTTTATAAAATGAATATCTACCATAAATGTCAGATGGGGCATACAGGTATTGCTTGATGCTTATAATACTGGTCATTATCTGGGTCAGTTGGGGTTAGTTAGAGTCAGTGACTTAATCCCTTGTAAAACTCTGTTAACGATTTCTGGAAAGTGTCCCTCATTCCTTCCCCATGTGATGCTTTCTGTGCTGTCCAATAAAAAGAGAACAAAGCCCTTTGTTAGGGATGGATGGAGAGACTCTGAAGACAGCACTCTGGCAGGTATCGATTCAGACTTATGCAACAGACAGACAGCATGATGGAGGTGACAGAGTGAGGCAGAGAATTTAAATCTGTGTTCCCTCTGGGTCAAATGACACCAAGGGGATTTGGTTCCTTTTTCTTAATGAGACATCATTATTTGTGACTCTGTGTTTATTATTAATGCGCTCCAATCCACTGCAAAATATAATACATCTGTAATACTTGTATATATTTTTTTCATACTGAAAATTTTATATCCTATGCTATTCAGGAACGAGGGCAGAAGACAGAAGAAAAATATGAGATTTGAGGAGAGATGTAGGAAGAGAGGCAAGGGCCGGAGAGATGTCTCCGAGGGTATGAGTCCTACCATCATTAACACAAGTACCCGGGGATCTGATCCCGCTCTGGCCTCCACAGTATCTGCACACAGGTAGCTCACCAGCATGCATAGCATCAACTTTGAAGGCATTGTTTAAAAGGGGGAATTTGGAAGTCTATTAAAGGGATTTGAGGGTGCTGGAGAGCCTTGGCTGGTAAAAGCACTTGGCACTCTTCAGAGGACCCAGATCCAGTTCCTGAACCCCACATGGTGCCTCTCCAAACAAGCACAACTCCAGTTCCAGAGGATCTGATTCCTCTGTCCCAACAGGCACTTCCGTGCAAGCAGCACAGGGAAACATTCAGGCTAAACTCTCAGTCAACAAATACAAATCTTTTTAAGGGGAAGTGGTGGGTAATCATGGCATTGGTTTGTTTAATTTATAATCTACCCCTTAAGGGGAGAAGTTATTTTGCTGGGTGAATTTTGGAATATGGGTTTACTAGCAGGCTAACTATATAACATTTTGTAATTAAATGCATACTGTTGTGTTAAGTATTTTTTGAATCCATAAAAAACAATGGGTTTTCTGGTCAAATATAAGAATATATGCGTGAGTATACACACACACACACACACACACACACACACTAAATAAACAAATAAATAAATATAATTAAAGCAATCTACCTGCCTCTACTTCCTGAATGCTGAGATTACTACATACTGGGCTTATAACACATTTTTGGGTACATATTTTTATGCCTTTGTTTTTATGTAATAATTACAAAATGGAAAACTTTCTAATCCCTGGACTCCTGTTTATTAAGTGGCATTGAACTAAAGAAAAAGATTCCTCTGAGCTGGTTGTGTATGCTTGGTAGCATACACAACCTTGAATTGAATCCCCAGAGCAAGGTACACACCTGTAATCACAGTGCTGGGGAGGTCTATCCTCATCTACATAAGGTCAGCCTGGGCTATAGGAAACCCAGTCTCAAACAAGTCCTCCCCATGCCCATCCTTTTTTGCACTGTCAGCTGTTTTGACATAAAGTCAGAGGTTCAGGCCTCCCAGCCCTGATTTCTTTTCAGAGTGTTGTCATTCGTGTCCTTGAATCATTGACAGTCACATTGCCACAAACTAGGCTAAGATGGTTCCGAAGATGGTTCCGTGTTCAAAGTAGTTTGTATCATTTTAATTTTAAAATATTTATTTATTTATTTCAAAACCAGATATCTCAGGGATCAGACTAAATCTACCCCCCCCAACCTTAAAATCAGTTATCCTGGGACCCTAGGTTTTGTTTAGTAGGAAGTGGTGTGATGCTAAAAAAACAAACAAACAAACAAAAAAACCAACCGCTCTCCAATTCCCAGGTAAATATCCTTCTTGTGCATGTATAAATAACAATGTTGCTGTGATCCTTTTGAAATCAGCAACAGTTACATGTCTTAAGTACCATACAATTTTAGTAGTAGACTTAGTATTTGAGTGTGCTTTGAGTGTCTGTACTTAGTACTTAGGACTCTAGCAATTCAAAAATAAGAGAAGTTCTGATCTTTATTTCCTTTCTGAAAAACTGTTTCTCACTTAATTTTATTTATGCATTTGGACATTTTAGCTGCATGTCCACCTGTGAGGCACTTGCACGCCTGAAGGTAGCATCTGACTTAGTTACTCTTCTATTGCTATGTAGCCACTGGGATCAAGGCAACTTATGTAAAATAAAGCATTTCATTGGAGGCTGGCTTATGATGTTGGAGGGTTAGTCGGATATCATGGTGGGACTGACAGACAGGCATGACACTGGAGCAGCAGCTGAGCTTTATATCTGACCCACAGGTGGGAGGGAGGGAGAGAGGGAGGGAGGGAGAGAGGGAGAGAGAGAGGGAGGGAGGGAGAGAGAGAGAGAAACCCTGTGAGCCTTTGAAACCCCAAAGCCCCTCTCTGATGACACACTTCCTCCTATAAGGCCACATTTCCTCTCCAGCGCCCTCAAATCATTTCCATAGACTTCCAAACTCCCCTCCTTTAGGATAATGTCTACAAAGTTTATATGATACATGCAAGTGAGTTACCTGGGTACAGATGCCAGGGAGGGATCAGATCCCCCTGGAGTTTAATGTGATTGTGAACCACCACCTTCCGTGGGTGCTAGGCCTCAAACTTGGTCTTCTGCAAAAGCAGCAAGCTAAGCCATCTCTGTAGCTCCTTAACAAAGGGAAGAGGGCTTATGGGACTTTCGGGGAGGGGGGGGGGATCCAGGAAAGGGGAAATCATTTGAAATGTAAATAAAGAATAGGTTGAATAAAAAAATATTGAATATTTAAAAACAAAAACAAAAAAACCAAATACTGTCATTAGGACAATGAAGTGCCCTAACTCAGTGGTATATCCTACTATTTTTTTTTTTTTCTACTGAAAGCCTGATTTATTACTTCACATTAGAATTAAGCACTAGCCACTTCTGCAGAGGAAAGTCATCCTCAAATTAAACGTCATTTTGTAGTTTTAAGCTTAGAAAAGTCAGGAGCTTTTAGTACTGTTAAGCGATATTATGGCGAGAGCAAAACACCACCAAACTAACCCAATACAAAAAGGCACAAAATAGGGGTTGGAGAGATGGCCCAACAATTAAGAGCACTGGCTGCTCTTCCAGAGGTCCTGAGTTCAATTCCCAGCAACCACATGGTGGCTCACAACTCTGTATAATGAGATCTGGTGCCCTCTTCTGGTGTGTAGGCATGCATGCAGGCAGGACACTATATTCAAAATTGAATAAACCATTTTTAAAAAGGCACAGAATAAAAACTAAAGTTCACATCTCAACCTTCCTTATTCTGACCCTATGTCCTAAAGAAATGATAATTCTGATGCGTTAACGTGAGTGTATGGATAGAACCCTTTATAAAAATGTCTTTATGTATGAGAATTTCACAGACGTTAAATAAGACAAAAGTTAGTTTGTAATCACTTTCAATGCTTGTTTCTTTAGAAAGGCGTTACTTCCTGGTTAGATAGCTGAGCGGATTTCACACCTGAGTACAGGGGAGTGGTGTGTGTGTCTGTGTGTTGCATGCATTTGGTATGTGGGGCCCAGAGCAGGCTGCAGTTGTCTTCCTCTACTGCTGTCTGCAGTACTGCCTTGAGATAGCATCGCTCACTGGATCAGAGGATTGCCAGTTCAGCTAGACTGGGTTGGTCAGCAACCTCTCAGGACCCACCTGTCTCTGCTCTCTGGTTCTGGGGTTACAGGCCTGGGAACTCATACTCAGCTATTTTTAATGTAGGTGCTTGAGATTCAAATTCAGATCCCTATGATTGTTGAGCAACTGCTCCTCCCCACCCAACTTCCAGTCTTGAAAAAGATATGATTGCCTGGTGGTGGTGGCGCACGCCTGTAATCCCAGCACTTGGGAGGCAGAGGCAGGTAGATTTCTGAGTTCGAGGTCAGCCTGGTCTACAGAGTGAGTTCCAGGACAGCCAGGGCTACACAGAGAAACTCTGTCTCGAAAAAAACAAAACAAAACCAAAAAAGATATGATTATTTTTTTTGAGACAGGGTTCCTCTGAACCACCGCCCCCCCTCCCCCCATTGACTGGAAAAAGAAAAAAAAAAAAAAAAAAAGAAACAAACAAAAAAGGAAAAGAACGTGACTCCTCCAAGGTATGATGGAAGAAAAGTTTATTGTAGATAAAAGGGAGAGCATAGTCAGAGGCAGGGATATCTGGGAGTCCAGGGTGGACATGAACCCTAGCCATGTGAGGAGAGTGGGGGTGGTGAAGAGGAACCGCTGGCCAAGAAGGGTGGCTTGGGTCAAGAGACTGAGGCATAGCCCCAAACAGCTGGATTATATAGGGAAGGCAAGCTATCCTTCCCTTGTAATTTGGAGGACAAAGGAATGCTGAGAGAACTGGGTGGCCGGGTCCACTTTGCTATGTTAAACAGGCACCTCAGCCTTTTGTTCCAGAGTATGAGACTCAACATATCTCTCTCTCTGGCTTCTCTGAAATTCACCACGTCAAACAGGATAGTCCTTTGAAAAACCTGTCTCTGCCTCTGGAATGTTGGTATTAGAAGTTTATACCACCTCACCCAGGTGAAAAAATGACTTTAATACAAGATCTCCGCTCTACTTAGATGTATGAAACTTACAGATTGTGCAATAAAGGTGTCAACAAAGGTTGAGGAAAACCAGGAGATGAGGACCAGCAGAGAATAGAATGTCAAGTACCAGATATCCATTCATAAATGCCGAGAGACACCAAACTGATTGTCATGTCTGTGCTTCTGGTCCAAAGGCAGAGTCAGAGGTTGAGCTAGCACAGTGAGTAAGAGTCCTGATTCCACTACTTGGAGGGCTTTAACTGAAGGAGGAAAGTAGAATTGTTTCAGAAAACTACTGTAATCAGGACGAGGACATTTCAACATCATGGTAATGAGCATTTCAGGAAGGTCAAAGATGGTGGTGGCATGAATCCAAACATTTGCTCAGTTATTACTTCTTTCAACCTAGAAACTCCTACCCTGTCATCTGGGACAAGGACCTGCCCAAGCCTGCCTAGCAGATGAAGCTTTACTTGAAGGCTAAATACACACACCCATGCATACTTCAGACAATGAAAGCACAGGCTAGGCAGAATTGCCAAGGCCCAGACTAGTGTTCAATGGACACAGCACACCAGTGACAAGGTTCTGTATTCACCAATACAGTTTGATTGGTGACCAGGCGATGAACTCAAATCTAAAGGAAACAAACACGTATCTTAAATTTCTTCCTTCCTTCCTTCCTTCCTTCCTTCCTTCCTTCCTTTCTTTCTTTCTCTCTTTCTTTTTTTAACTTTTTAAATTTGATGTGTGTGAAGGTTTTGCCTACATGTATATATGTATGTATACCATAAGTATGCCTGGTATCCATGGAGATTAGAGGAGCATGATGGACCCACTGGAACTGGAATAACTAGAGGCTGTAGCCACCATTCGGGCATTGGGAACTGAGCAGGAGTCCCTCACAAGGGCACTCACTCTTCGCTACAGACCCATCTCTGGAGCACCCAATACCTATCAGAAACAAAGTATCCAAATCTGTACAACGTTATACATTGTTTCAAGCCCCCTTTTCTTTGCTTAGCAGTGCTAGGGGTGGAAGCCAGGGCCTTGCGCTTGTAGGCGGGAGCACTACTACCGATGGATACCCACCCTTTCCCCACCTTGGGCTTTAATATGGTAAATCATCCCTTTGTCTTACCTAATGTGCCAGGTCTGGGGTGCGCAGAAGGACCAGAGCAGTCAAGTTTCCTGGGGCTCACTTCTCAGCAGGTGCAACTTTGTTCCTACTTACTGAATTGTAATCGTTTTAGCTGAGCAGAGGCCCTGGTGGCAACTAATGTATCAAAATCCTCTGTATCCTTCACTTGAGCAGTAGCTGGGCTGATGTTTGAATAATTGTGTGGGATTGTTTTTTTTTTTTTTTGGTTCCTTTAACTTTTTAACTCATGGTTAACATGCAGACGGAATGGAATACTTTGAAAACCCTATTCCTAACCCTGGGCTCTCAAGGACCCCTCAGATACAGCTTGGAGGGTCACAGGTGTCATGTTAGCACTGGTGATAGAGCAGAAAAGAGTCTTGTTCCTCTGGTGCCTGCACGGATGGCACACACCCACTGCCCATCAGAATACTGGCTGTAGAGCCCAGCCGTCACAACATCTTAGAAAGATGTTTCTATGATTCCTGGAAGAAACGTCCTCATTACTGGCCCCATAGACTTTACAGTTTAGAGTTAGGCAGAATAGAACATAATTATTAATTTAAAGTATAATGTCAGCCCTTGGGCATATCGAATAAGCATGTTACCATCAAAATGGCAAACGGTTCTCTATACAGTTTTATGGCTCCATGATTTCTGTAATGTTTGGGATTCAATTTTGGACGATTTCCTGCAAGAGGCTCAAACTGAATAGAAACAATCTTCACACCCCCTCCCCCCCCCCAAACCTATTATGTGACAGTAGTTTCCTTGGCACCATTAAACAAACTTCAGGCTCGCTTTTCTCTTTCCTGTTCATAAAAGCCCCATCTTATTAGCTTGTAATCTGGGGAAAACAGGCCATGCTCTCCTGCCCCCCTCCCCCCCCCCTAGAAATCATCATAGTTCTAGGAAACTTTACAGGTTAAAGTGTTAACATGTTTTTGTATAACTGCATGTGAAGACAAGGATGGCGGTGGAATGCCACCAAATGTCAGTGCCACAGTAAGCAGGACAGTGGTCCCTCCTGGCACCCCTTCTGCTCCAGGGCTTTTCTTCAGATTTCCTAAACAACAGTATATTTAACAACTGTCTTCTAAAAGAGTCCTGCTCTAGAATGGGTGTGGTGGTACACTCCTTTAAACCCAGCAGAGGCAGGTAGACCTCTGTAAATTCCAAGCCAGCCTGGTCTACATAGTGAGTTCCAGGATAGCCAGGGCTGCATAGAGAATCTCTTTCAAAAAAAACCAACCAACCAAATGAATGAACAAAGAAACAAAAAGTTCTTGTCTAACATAAAAATAAGTTGAAAAGAAGGAAAAACTGAAATTTTCTCCTTATGCAAGCTGATTATTCTACTGCCATTAAATATTAATATTTATAGAATGAAAAGAATTAGAACTAGCTAAGTGTTTATTCTTTCCTTGATATTAAAGTGGGGAACTATGCTTATTTCTATCATTATATATTTCTTTATTCCTGACTTAAACAAAAAAGCAAAAAAGTCAAAGAAAAGAGCTAAGACTGAAAAATCAGCAAAGAATGATGACAGCCCCGATCTTTGGCACGGAATACAGAATGACCATTCAGTAATCTACCTCATGTTTGATTTTCACAGGAGACAGCTTACAAATAGGACTATCTGAGCATTTCTGGCACTCTTTACTCAACACATGCCAAATTTAGAACAGGCCAAATCATTCCACTTGGCACCTAACCTCCTAAAAGACACTTGCTGAAGAGATCCGTCCCTAATAAACAGACTCCAGAGAGGGCTAAGAATGAGAAGGATAACTGTACACAGCTCTTTTGCACTGGGAGATTCCTGGTTAATAACATGCTTTCTAAAAATCCTTCAAAGTTACAAAAGCGATGTTAAAAAATATTCAGTAGTTCCAAAGATATAAAAGAGATGAACTTTTTTTTTTTTTTTGACAATACAGGAGCTCAGACTCAGTGCTCCTTGATTGTTGAGTGCTCCCCCAATGAGTCCCAAAATTGTCAACATCAAGAAAGACAAGCTATGAAGTTGAAAGCCTCAGGAAGCAGGTGTCCACGGAAGCACTCAGTGAAGCCAAGGGTGAGAGCCTAAGCACACACCCTGCCCTGACCCTGGTCCCAACTTTCCTGAATTAATCAGCTTCTCCTAGCAGGGCAGATACTGCTCTGAACAGTTAACAAAGCTGACAAAGCTCCCAAGGCTTCTGCCAGGCCTTTTTTGGGAATGAGTTCTTAGTTGGCTTAGAAGTAGAAGAAGAAAAATCAGTATCTCCACCGGGTTCACATCTTGATTTTTCTCAAATAAACTTAAATGTGTGTCTTCCTTTAGATTTGTCTGCAAATAACTTTGTCAGTTTTAAAGGGGACAGCAACTGACTGCCAGCAAGATATTCATAAACCCGTGAAGCAAGAGTAACACCAGCTTCCTTGCGGTTGTGTTGGAAAGTTAAACAATATGGGATGTGTTTAGTCCTCTGCGAAGTTAGGTGTGACTGTTTTAGCCCTCCAGTGAATAACTGCACATCCTAAACACCAAGTATTCGTGTCACTTTCTTATGTTGCGTGTGGGGTAATATCTTAAGGTCTTTAAGACTTCCAAATGTGTTTTTAAAATTGCGAAATTTTCGAACATCTTCAAAAGTAAGAAGGATACTTAATGAAGTTGTAAAAACAGCTTCCACCAGTAACAGCCCAGTCTTGTCTCCTTTGCGGTTCCCACTTAGTCCCATACTCTAAGGTCACAGATACATCATATGCACACCATTTTCCTCCTAAACAGTTCAGAATGTGATTCTGAATGATAAGGGATCTTTGAAAACAGAAGCCTACTACTTCTGTCTAATGAAAGCCTGCTACTTCAGACAGTGAAAGACCAGGGCCTGGAAGGAGGGAACCAACATTGGCACGCTAAACTTGTGAGAAGTCCCTCCCCCACCCCCCACCCCCCACCCCCCCACCCCCGCCCTTAGCTGGTAGTCCTGGAGTATCAAGAAACTCAGAGACTTCAAATGTCTCAAGACTTCTTGCCCTCGATCATGGCTATGTGTGTTTAGTGCTGCATCATTTCACACTGCCAGGAAGGATTAGTCAACTAGGGAAACAAATCCACCTAAAATAACTTAAGAGATCAAATGAATTCAACTCAGCATGTAGTGAGCCCCTACTGATTGCTAGATATGGGCCTGTGTCTTCAGAAGCATGGAGAGAGTTCACCCGGTGAGTTTGTAGTCAAGAAGAAAAAGAGGTCCAATCATTTAAAATCTTAATGGGGTGTGGAAAGAATTCACCAGGAATGTAGACCCAGAAACAATGGTGTCGATTTGAAGGCTGATCTGAGGGGGGGGGGTTGGCTGGTTTCCATAGTATAGATAATTTAGAGGTTGTCTTAATGGTGCCAGACGCCATGTCATCTGTCACTGCCTTGCCTGTGCAAAGACTGGAGTCCCTGCAATGGTGTGAGGATCTGTAACGCCCCTCATTGTACAAGGTGAAAGGTACCCAGGCAAGCTGGAGAAAATTAGTTATCTTGAAAGAAGAGTAACTCCAAACAATGGAGGAGGAGAGAATGGGTGGTCAGGAAAGGCAGAGAATTCCAGGAAGAGAAAAAGAGGAAACAAAGGGTGGAAGTTACTGGCAGGTTAGGGAAGCAGCCTACAGGACCTTAGGGCAGAGAGTGGGAGGAGCTGGCTGACTGGAAATGCCTGCTCGGACCACAGGTTGGAGCCCTACTTGGTGGCCAGAGAAAGGGTGATTGTGTTTAGGGTTTACCAGACTGACTGAGAGTTCCTGGAAATAGCCAGGTGGGAAGAGGAATCCACAGCAGATGCCAAGGACACAGGTGTAGAAAAAGAGGTAACAGGAAACACGTGATATCTCAGAGAGTAGTGGTTTCTAATAGGATTTAAGAGTGAGGACAGAAACAGGGGATACATGCATATATATATATATATATATATATATATATATACACATACATACATATATATATATACATATATATTTCCCATTATGTAATAATGTGTTAATGTGGTTTCAATTTTTTTTTTTTTTTTTGTAAAGGAAAAAAACCCATGGAAATAGACACACGAACTACAAATATCCATCTCAAGAAGGCTGTGAGTAAAGGTAAGGGCCCAGGGCGAGAGGTGGAGAGGAGGCTTGTACCTATGGCGTGCTGGATCACACAAACATCACATAACACAGCCAGGCAGAAGGATGTGTGCGTTCCCGCTTGGCACCAAGCCCGTGGAGAAGGGCAAGGAGAATAAAGGTTTGTGTTAAGTCTCAAACCTGAGACAAGTAGTTGAGGTGCTGATCTGGCATACCAAAGTCAACCTAGTGACCTGGTTCTCCCAGCATCCCTCAGTCCTTACCTGTTACAGGGTTTGACTGGCATACCCTGAACTCTCCAGTGCAAGGGCTGGGCTGCCCCTCCCTCAGAGGCTCTTCCCTAGATAATGCAGCCATGGTGGTTACCTGTTTCTTTTTCCCTTTTGCCCTCTCGGCTGCTGTACCTGGTTCCCCTCTCCGCCCTCTCCTCACATGGCTCTGGGTCATGTCCACTCTGGACTCTCCCAGATATCTAATAAACTTTCTCCTCCAGCATTTGTACGGACGATCGTGGTCTTCCGTTTAATCCCCCCCCCATTCAGTTTGGCTGGTTTTTATTTATTTTATTTTTAATCTGTGAGACAGGGTGTTACTATGTAGCATACCCCTGTCTGGCAGCTCCGTAGAAAGATTTGTTTGCCTTTGCTTCCAGAGTGCTGAGATTAGAGGTGTGTGCCATCGAACCCGGAGAAAGGTTTTTACAGACAGATCACAAAGGATCTAACTGCAGATCCCATACTTTCCGACAGTGGGGTGGTGGGCAAATTAACCTCCTTTAGTTTCAGTTCATATTTTCATAAATGGAGATAATACTGGCTAATTCCTGGCCTATAGTAACAATGGTTAAAATAATCCTATGCACAGCATCTGGCAGACTATCTGGAAGAGATTAGATATTCAAAATGAATAGTTATTTCATTATCAATAGAGTTCTTTAATGAGAATACATTTGAATAAGCTCATTAACTAATCTAATTTTGACATTAAATATTTATGCTATGATGGAAACCCTTCTGAACACTCATTAGGTATCTGGTTCCTAAATTCAAACCGAACATAGGATTCACCTGCACTTCTAGGTGGATGTTTTCCTTTGTCCTTAAATATCATCAACTCTAAAAGCCATGCATTCAGAAGACTAAATACCCACCAGGTGCTTAAAATACAACCCAATGTTTCTATCGGTCGAGGAACTGACAAACCCCAGTGAGACAAACAGGTGTGACCTTCAAGTAACCATGGCCCAGATTTGGCACAAGAGATGGAAATCCTGGCAGTTAGATACCCAATTCTGTCTCTGCATCTGCTGGAATGATGTGTAATCACGTGCCGAGGTTACTCGCAGGCATTTTCTTAGGTCCGTGGCTACCTCTCTGGCACATTAATTGCTGTGGCCGTAGCATTATGTGTTACACAACGCTGGTCACTCTCTTAAGCCCCACTGCTTGTTTGAACAGCTACATCATTTTTAAAGCACCATCAAACAAAAGTTTCTTTGTTATACATTGAGATGAATAATTACCAACCAACCATTTTCGTGGGGGGAATCTGCTCCTCCCAAGCTGAGGCTCTGTCTGTCTGTGGCTGGTGGGGGATGGGCAGCAGGAGTTTAGAAAAGATTCTGCTTAAAGACAAGAGATCGGGAACATCTTCCCTGGGTCTCTGAAGTACTAGTACAGGCAAAATGAGATAGAGGGCCAGAGGAAAAGGCATTTCGCATCATTTTTGGCACTGTGGAATGAAAGAGTGGTCCTGGGGATACTTAATAAAAACCACCCACATAATTATTCAAGTATTTCTCCCTCGTACAATTGTGTTTTAACGAAAACATCAATACTAGTCTGTCGAGAAACAACAGTAGAACTAAACAGTCATTTCTGAAGAAGCAGTGATTGACGCTGTAGAACGCTACAGAGGAACGATTGCATGTTCTCGTACGCGTACCTTGCATCGGAGGCACGGAAAGGAACACACTTTATTCACTCCATATCTACCTACCTACGGCGGACGCTCAAGAATCCACGCCACCGTTGAATGAAGGCTGGATTAAGAAGCTAATCTAAGGCTATATATAGACAGCAACACTAATTTAATCCCCGCCCCTCTCCAGCCTCCCCTCCCTAGGTCCATAAATCCCCAAACCTGAGTTATAAAGACAGGCAACTCACAGCAAAAAGACCCCACACCCCAACAAAGTATCAGTGCAAGCGTAAATCGCTTCTAAATATCCTTAACGAACACCAGACTCCATGGCTTCCACAGAGGCCAAGAGATGACAGTCAAGTAGTGGGGAGGACGAGGTTTGCAAGAAGAAAATTACCTTCTCCGAGCCTCTCCCAATGTCGCAGGTCATAGGGTGTTCCCCTCACCTCCCGGCAGTGGGCCTCCCCGGGGATCACCACGCACGAGACCATGTGCACCCGCCACTTTCACCGCGTGGCCAGCTCACGGCCGGCCCGCGGTCCCTGGAGCTCTTGGGGCGGCCAAACATAGCGAGGTCTAGGACTTGCTCAAGAGGCACTAATACACGGTACGTGCATGGATGATGGCGCGGCGCGGGGGCTCCTCTACAAGAGGAAGGCAACCCGCCCCAGGTGGCACATGCTTCCTCCACGCCAGCCCCAGCCCGGTGGGAGCCCTAGGTTCGGAGCGGTCGCGGCTCCCCCAAACCCTCAGGCTCCCGCCACCCCACCTGGCCACCTCTTACCTGTCCAAGGAGGGAGCGACGACGCGAGAGACTGGTGGCTGCGGCGGATCCTGCAGCAGCGGCGGCGGTAGCAGCGGCTGAGGCAGACAATGGAGGAGTGAAGGACAGACACATTGACACAGACCCACGGAACCCGGCGTAGCCCCGCCTCCCGCCTCGGCCCCGCCCCATCCCCGCCCCTCGCCCGAACCGCGCCACTCTTAGGGGCAGTGCAGTCCGTCTAGCTGCAACCCAGGGCCTCCGCACGTGTCCAGAGAAGTCACTACCAGGCAGAGAAGTGTAATATTTAGAATTCAAGGAAACTCGTGTCCCTGTACTCCTTAGTAGGCTAGCATTGGGGTAGGAAACCTAGAAGATGTATTGAACCCCCTTCTGAATTTCTCCTTTTGGTTTGGACCTCGTAGGTTACTCCAATTGGATTCTCTTGCTGCCTCTTGCAGCTCCTCCTCCCGACGGGGCCAATGAAGCTCGGGGGCGGGACTTGCGGAGAGCGCCAGCCCGGCTCGCTCAAGCTCGCAGCACTCGCCAGCCCCCAGCCGCGAGACCCTAGCTAGTGTGCCACTTCACTGGGCTGCTGCTCCGGCCTCGAGTTGCATTGCTGTGGTGGTCTTCCGCGACGCACACACGTGTCTCTCTCTCTTTTTTTTAAACATTTCCAAAGAAATAAAATAAGCGTCAAGCTGGCGGGAACGATGGGTCACATAAAGAAAGGCGAGCTGACCCAGGAGGAAAAGGAACTGCTGGAAGTGATCGGGAAAGGTATGGGTGCAGGGCTGGTATCCGGGCGCTGCACACCTGGTCGCCGGGCGTTGAGGATCCTGGAGCGCGCCCTAGGCCCGGAGGACCTTGGGCAACTTGCAATCATGGAAAAGCCTTTCTGTCTCTGGCTGGGGACCGATTGCAGGGGCGGGGAGATGGGAGGCAGAAGCTTTGCGGCGATCAGATCTAGGTTGCCGAGCTTAGACCTCTAAATCAGCTTTTTGGAAGTCGACCGACTGTCACCACACATCTTAGACTGTCACGTGCGGCCCTGGACGCATGTCTTTGCGTGTGCATGCTTGCCAGCTTCTTGGATGTTTTGATCATAGCCATTCAAGATCATAGTGGCCTGGTAGTTCTAGGCTCTTAGGCTGGTGTATAAAGGGCCCCTTCGACTTCCGGAGGCGAAAGGATCTGGATCCCTTGCAGATCCCCGCCCCTGCTGGGGGTGGAGGGAGCGTTCAGCAACAGGGGTTCTTTATAAGGGCACAGAACTCGGTCTGCACGTTCTGCCTTGGGCTTTTTGCATCCAGGCCTTCTGAGGCTGGCTTCCTGTAGCCCAGGCCGGCGCAGGAACCCACAGGAAGGCGAGGAGATGGGCGAAACAGGACTGACCTTGGTCGGGTGTTAGACCTCAAGTGATCTTGTTGAGCTCCTAGGTGGTTTCCCTTCCACTTTGTAGAATCGAGTCCCGCCTCCTCTGTGCAGCATGTAGGAAGGAAGCCAGCCAGAAGCCATGTTTCCCCACCAGTCACTGAGTGAATGTCCCAGATGAGTTCCTGGCCCCATCCCCGTTACCTGGCAGGTGACATCAGCGTGACGACGTGCACTGTCACTTTGCTGAGATGATGGCCCTGTGGGCATGACTAATGTGGATGCTTTAAGTTAAAAAATTAAACATGTGCCCTCAAATGACAGAGAAACTGGATATTGTGATACAGAGCTCCTGGGTTTGCAGTCTTCTTCTTAGCCCAATCCATCTAGAGCCACAGATAGGAAGACAAATGTATTCTTCCTAACTAGGAATGGGCATGTGTCTAAAGAGTACGAAAAGAAAAAGCAATGTTTTGAACTCAGCAGGCGACTAGGAACTGATCTCACTTCTAAATCAGTCATGATGAGATTCTCAGGGTAATCAATATTTGCTGGAAATCTCAGAGCTCTGAGTTGGATTTTTATTTTGTGAACTGCATGCCTGTCAATGAGTTCTGGCTTTCTGTGCTGTCTCTAGGTTAGTTTCTCGCTTCCTTTAGAAGGTCTGGAATTTAGTTTAGTGAACGGGAGCCCCAGCTGTGTGCCTACCCTACCAGTCAAAAATAAGAGGACAGATTTCAACACATAATCCTTCAGGGATGGGAATTCTGATTTTAAACAGGCCAGAGCTATCAGATGTTCACTTGAAAATGAAAACCGGTTGGACAGCTGGAGAAAATAAATATGTGTGTGAAAGGAGAGGTATGAGTTCTTGGAGATATTGGGACGTGTACACAGGGTTTATTCTAAGGTTGTATCAAATGGAATTATTGTGCTTATTACTTGTATTTCTTAGGCCACCTCATGCTCAAGGTTTGTGAGTGCACAGGTGCTAGTTTTCGTTGGTTTAATTCCCCCGAAGCCTATGAAGAAAGATACAAGGTGGATTTAACTAGTGATACATTCTTGTCATGTTCAGGTTTCTGAGCGTTTCTTGCTCTCAGGAAATACCGGGAGATAGGGAAAAATAAGCCAACTCTGAAAATGCCTTTTTGAAGACATGGCATGCCCTCATACATTTAATCTAGAAGAGCTAAAGTTGGGTGTCTGTTTTGTTTTCTCTGAATTGTAGTATGAAGTATTGTGGCATGGTTATTAACTATGTGTCTGAGTTAGGGGTGTGTGTATGCGTGTGTGTGTGTGTGTGTGTGTGTGTGTGTGTGTGAGAGAGAGAGAGAGAGAGAGAGAGAGAGAGAGAGAATTTGACATAAGCTAGAGTCATCTAGGAAGAGGAGCCTCCCCTGAGAAAATATGAAAATATCTCCAATATTTTCTGCAACAATAAGGTCCTTGAAGGCAAGTCTGTGCCAGCAGCTTCTGGACTAATGATTGATAGGAGAGAACCCTGCCCACCTGGGACAGCACCACGGGCGGGCAGTTGGTCCCAGGTTCTTTAAGAAAGCAGGCCGAGCCATGGGAGCAAGCCAGGGAGTACCATCCCTCCATGGTCTCTCTGCCGGGATGACTTCCTGCATGATGGAGTGTTACCTCCTCTCCAAGTTGCTTTTGGGCATGATCTTTTATCCCAGCAATAGGAAGCTAAGCAGGATACCATGTGAGTCGGGTTTGTAACACCACTACCGCCATTTCCTGGTGGTGTGGACTTCTGCGGGTTACTTTCTCCTGTGTCAGGGTCTCTGGTGGAAAATGGTCTAATAGTCCCAACCCCAGCATTGTTGTAAGGACCAAGCAAGCTAGTAGCCTCTGCTGCCTGTGTTTTGGGTAAATATCTCCCTTTCATAGAGAAGGAAGCTGGAGTGTGAGAACGTCTAGAGACCTTGCAGAAATCTACTAGTTAGAAATCTACTACTTAAAAATCTTTTAAGACACTAGTTAGAGTAGATATAGTAGATTTTTTTTAAAAAAAATTTAAAAATATCATTTTTTATTTTTATTTTTAATATTTTTATATTTTATTTTTATAATATATTCCTAAACCATACCCACCTTTAAATAAATTTGAAGTATTTTATGAGTATGTGTGTTTTTGTTGGAAAACTGAAGATCCTGTTGGAAGCCTCAGGGTATCAGATTGCTTGAAAATGATGTTATAGGTAGCCATGTGGGTGAAATGGGTGCTGGGAACTGAATTCCAAACCTTTGCAAGAGCAGTGCGGGCTCTTAACTAATGGACTGTCTTTCCTGCCTCGAACTTTCTGCTTATAAATATTTTATAGTTCTATATGTGATGATAGCCAAAATTTATATCTATATATTTTTCTTTGAAAATTAAGGCACTTGTGGGGCACACAAAGAGCTTAGTGTGTAAGATTCTTTCTGAGCAAACTAAGCAACTTAAGTTTGATCCCTGGAACCCACCCATGAAGTTGCCTCTGACCTCCGTGTATGTACCGTGGCATGTTCCTAACCCCTCCGCATACATCATCATACAGTTAAGCTGCTTGAAATATTTTTTACATAATTTTATCTATACATAAGCATTATAGTAACTACCAACCGAAATCATATTTGAAAGGTTTAATTGGGTATAGATGCCCTCAAGCTTCCATTTTTGAGACCCTGGGGTGGTGGATTAGTGGTTAAGAGCACTTACTGCTCTGGAAGGCCCCGTTTGGTTCCCAGTGCTCATGAGCATGTGTAACTTCAGTGCCAGGGGACCCAACAGCATCTTCTGGCTTCCTCAGGTACCAGGTGGATTTGTGGTACATATACATACATGCAGGCAGAATGCTCATACACATATATAATATTTCAAATTACATTTTTTTGAGTAAAATGTATTTTACTCAAAATATATTACACTAAAATGTTAATCAAATCTATATACACCTAGGGCATAGCTCTGTGTTAGAGCCTTTAAAAAAAAAGATTTATTTATTAATTAAATGTGAGTATACTGTACCTGTCTTCAGACACTCCAGACGCGGATGTCAGGTCTCATTACAGATGGTTGTGAGCCACCATGTGGTTGCTGGGATTTGAACTCAGGACCTTCGTAAGAGCAGTCAGTGCTCTTGACCACTGAGCCATCTCTCCAGCCCCTGTGATAGAGCTCTTACCTGATGTGTTAACTAAGACCTACATTCAATCCCTAGCACCTCAAAATCATATTAATTGCTCTGAATATATAATAAAAGCATGTTGGGGCTGGAGAGATGGCTCAGCAGGTACCAACACCGGCCGCTCTTCTTGAAGTTCCATTCCCAACATCCACATGGTGGCTCACAGTCATCTCCAGCTCAAGGCCCAGGCCATCTGATGCTGTCCTCAGGCCTCTGGGTACACAGACATACATGCAGACAAAAAAAATTTCATACATGTAAAATGTAATATTTTAAAAAGAATATATACTATGCACCGAAGGCTTGCCGTATATTAGCCTTAGGGCTAGCCTTGAGTCTCCCTTGGAATTCTCTGGTGTTTTGTTATTGTTAAGGAAACTTAGGGCTTGGTATCCTTTATTGAGTTTCACAGGAGCCCCAGAAATCTCATAGGTAATCAAAGGGGGGTAACAATGAGAAGGTACGCCACTCAATGCGGGTTTATCTGGATAAAAATTGATCAGTCTCCTTCTAATGACAGAGATTGGGTTCTGTATTCTTTGGTTTCAGTCATTTGGCATAAACTCTCCAAGGAGCAAGTGGCTCCTCAGTTTCAGTAGTTCAGCTCCGTTCATTTTTGTCTGCGCCGAGGGCGGACCCACTACAGTCCAGGAACTTCTCACAGGGTTGTCTCCCCTACGTAAGAGTTTGTTAAATTAGGTAAGACACGTTTCTTTCCCCTACCTAGTAAAACATGTTTTGGAAATCTCAATTGGTTTTTAAAAATTGAAATTTAAGCTGGACGCGATGGCGCACGCCTGTAATCCCAGCACTTGGGAGGCAGAGGCAGGCAGATTTCTGAGTTCAAGACCAGCCTGGTCTACATAGGAACCATAGGACAGCCAGGACTACAGAGAAACCCTGTCTCTGAAAACAAAAACAAAAACAAATTGAAATTTAAAAATTTAAAACCTCAATTGAGTTTTTTTGTTTTTTTTTTTAAGAAAAAAAAAAAACCTCAAAATACATTGAGCATCTCCTGTGGGCAGCAAGAAATAAGTAGAAGTCCGACTCCTGTATGAGCCAGGTGCTTCGCATCTCCGTGATATTTGGCTTGTCCTATGGTTCAAGTTTTGTGTCATTAGATTGGGAATACCAAGAAAAAGTCATATTACATATATTAGCCCCATCCGGATAGTTTGCTTGCCTGTTTTCATTTTGCAAAAGCTCAAACACTTTCAGATATTCGTTTTATCCAGGTTCCTGCATCTTAAAAGGCTGAGGCTACCAGACGTGTGATCTGTATGTACGCATCTATGTGTCTTCATGGATGGGCTGTAATATGTATTGGCTCTCTGCCCTTGTTTCCTGACACACAGCTAGCTCTTCAAGCCCTCATACAGCTAAGACTCAGGAGTGTTGGGTGTATCTTACTCTAATACTTGGTTTTTGACCCTGGTTCCTGGGAACATAGTTCCTAATCGCTTGGCATTTCCTAGGTGATGGGCAAGTCTCTGTTTATTTGTTACCGTTTGGAAGGCTCCGAGATAGCTTTACAGCATGGGCTAGTCGTCGGAAGGGACCAAGCCAGGATCACAAGCTTCACCGTGCTCCCATCATCTTCCAGGAAGGGGAGAGGGGCGGAAGACTGGGCTAACAAGTGATCATATCTATATGTCAGTGTCTCTAGAAATATTTCTGAAAGAGCCTGTTGAAAAGGTGCTCAGACTGCTGGAAGATAGGATGCCTCTTCCCACATACCACGCCTTACTTATCTATATCAGTGGCTCTCAACCTTCCTAGAGCTGTGACCCTTTAACACAATTCCCTATGTTGTGGTAATCCCAGTCGTTTGTTTGTTTGTTTGTTTTGCATATTGATTTTTATTGAGACGAAACATAAATTTTTGTTGCTGCTCCATCACTATAATTTTGTTACTGCTATGAAACATGATGTAAATATCTGATAGGTAGGATATCTGATATCGTTTGACCCTCCCCACCCCCAAATGGATCATGACTCACAGGTTGAGAACTGCTGATCTACACCTTTTATAATTAATAGGTGAACGTGAGTTAAGTCTTACGAGTCGTCAGACCTGAGGAAGACTCTCGTTGGTGTCTGCTGGAGAATGGCTTGATTCGTGAGAGGTGGCAAGTGTGGGGGATGGTCTGTACTTCTGGCGTCTTAGATAAAGTCTTGAGAGTACTAAGTAAGAGTTTAGCAGGAGAAAACATTCCCTACCCTATGGTTTACAGCATGCCTAGTACCTTCTTTTTAGGCCTCTGGGCAAACACTTTATAGACTTAACAGCCTGTTCTCTAATGCAATCCAAATGTTTCTGACTGTCATCCCATCCTGACCTTACCATGTGGCAGGCTTTGATCTGTCCACAGTCCCTGTAGTTTTCTCATACTCCATAAACATCTTCTGGGCAGAAAGAAAATGACTTCCATGAGCCCTCAGTGGAGAATGTGGTTCAACTGGAGCCTCTTCTCCAAGTACAAGTGGGCTGAAGGACTTTTTGTTCCCAGATTTCCTTAAGGTTGTTTGAGAAAGGCTCAGATGAGAAGCAGCCGCAGGTATGGCTGAAGTTGAAAGTAGAGGTTGCTTCTGTATGCCATAGCTTCCCCATTGTGTGTGTGTGTGTGTGTGTGTGTGTGTGTGTGTGCGTGTGTGCCTATATTTGGGTGGAGGTCAGCCTTAGATGTCATTATCAGGAATATTGTCTCCCTCTTTTGAGACAGGGTCTATCATGTACCTGGAACTCACCAGTGAACACCAGACTGACTGGCATGTTTTACAGCAAATTCCCCCTTTTCCTTAGCTCCTTAGCCAATGATGCCAATGGCTCTCCCAGGGAGTTGAGAGGCAGGAAAACCCCCCACCGTATTTATAGAAATAGCTTCCATCATGCTCCAGGGACCGTGCAGATCATTCATTCTGTTGACGTTTTCCCAACACACCCAGTGGCATCATTGCTTGAGCATGCTGGTCTTCAGGCTGCGCTCCACTTCCCCTCTCTCTCTCAGGTTGGGGGTGCTCCTGTTTGTTATCTTGTTTTGAGGTGTGTCTCTCTTCCCGGCACTCTGAGGACATTCACTTTCTCATCGCTCGCTTCCTAATCAAGCCAGAAGTTGTTTGGCAGAACCCGTGGCTGTCCTGGATTAATGGTGATAAGACCGACATTCTCTTCTACAGCCACTTTGTGTCATGTCACACACAAAACTGGGGAAACCTGCTCATTCCGACCCAGTTACCTCTAGCTCACTTTCCAAATTTTGCAGAGACCGGAGTTTTCAATTGTAATGCGATCCCTCATAGCACAGGAGACTGAACACTGACCAGAGAGCACTTTCCCGTAGGAGCAGACCTTGTGGGTATGTGTTAACTATCAGTTTACAAACCAAGCATCCTGTTAAAACATGCTCTCAGTTACAAGACCCGGTGCTGGCGAGTGAGATGATCCTGACTGCACCTTGAATTCCAAGCATGACACAGATGAGATTGTCCATTTGGGATGGCGATTTGGATTAGATGGCTCTTAGGATTTGTTTTGGCATTAACTCCTAGGCCGAGTGGTTACGGTGTGACTGCCAAAAGGAAAATGGGGCCGAGGTAATATCATTTAAGGTCAATGGAATAAAAATAAGATGGAATTATGCGAGTTTGTATAAAACAGTTTCTCGAGAGGAATGCTTGTGACTGTGTGTGCTCTGTGTCTTAGAACCCAGCCTAGCTAGTCTCGGCTTTTCAGATAGCCCTTTAAAGTTGATTGCCTTCTCAGTAGACTCCCCCCTCCCCCCAACCCCATTTCTAGTGAGAGATGTGCAGCAGCAAATTAGTTCATCTGCTTTGGCTCCTGGTGGGCTGTGCACTGGTGCTTGCTGTATCCACCCAAGACACACACACACACACACACACACACACACACACACACATACACAGACATATGCCAGCTAAGTTTAGATCAATAGCTAGGCACTTCTAAACTTCCTGTAGGTAGCAAACACTCCCCCTGGTATTCCCAGCTTAACACCTTCTAAATTCATATTTTATCTTTGCTGCCCTGTTACCTTCTGGTCAGCCCCAGCCCCCACCTTCACACACACACACACACACACACACACACACACACACACACACACACACAAGGCCGCATTCCCTTCCCACCTACATTACTGGATGATTTCTCTCCGACAGCTCTTATATCTGATCCCTCTGCCTCCGAGTCATGGCGATTCTCCTCTCCTTCCTCAAGTCCCGACTCCATCTCCCTGCCCAGCCATTGGCTATATGGCAATTCATTATTACTAATCAAAGTCAGTTGGGTGCCGGGTGGGTGGGCAGCAGGGACCCTCGTGTCTGGAAGAGCAGCTTTGGGAGCTAAATTAAGGCATAGCATTAGAACCAATTCCCAACAGAGACGACCTCACATTTCACCACTTTCTGTCTTTCTTTTAAAGGTACCGTCCAAGAAGCTGGAACACTGTTGTCTAGTAAGAATGTTCATGTCAACTGTTTGGATGAGGTAAAATTAATATATTGTTTTACTTCCTGAGAGAATGAGTAACCTAGACAGTGGGGTCATTTCTCAGTAGGATAAATGCTTGCCATGCAAACCTAAGGATCTGAAGTCAGGTTGCCAGTGCAGATGTGAGAAGCGGGCATGGAGGTACACACCTGTATCCCGGCACGGATGCAGGGAGCAGGTGGCAGACACACGGGATGCCTAGAGCTTACTGGCCAGCAGCCGGGCTAGCCAAGGCAGTGAACTCCGGGGGTTGGTGAGAGACTGCTTAAAAATAAGGTGGGAAGCACTAGAGTAAGACACTTGACAGCAACTCCTGGCTTCCACATATGCAAACACGCTTGGATATGCACTCATGCATGCACACACACACACACACACACACACACACACACACATATACACACCCCAAAATGGATAATATAAAATTTTTTAGTAGTTTTTTGTAGCCTTTGTTATACTCAGGTTATACTACTTAAACCAAGATTAGTGACGATGAAAGCTTGATTAATCTTATGAGCAACCAGTTAAGTACAAATTAAGCTCAAATTGTAGGGACCTTCTTCCTTTCCCCTCCCTTCTTCATCTTTCTTTCTTCCTTCCCTCCTTCCTTCCTTCCTTTTTTCTTTCTTTCTCTTTTCCTTCCTACCTTTCTTCCTTCCTTTCTTTCTTTTTTAAATTTTACTGTTGTTTTTGAGATAGGGTCTTAATTCTATGTGGCCTAGGAAACCCTTTGAATTATTGGTCCTCCTGTCTTGGTTTCCCAAGCTCTGGGACACAGTTATATAATTAAAGGTGTTTGCCTTCAAATAATTTTGCTGTTGTTGTTTTTTGTTTATTTGTTTTTGGTTTTGAGTTGTTGTTTTTTTTTTTTTCTTTTGAGACAAGGTGTGCAGCACTGGCTGACCTGGGGCTAGCCTTTATCATATTTTATGAACTGTGGAAATATTATCTTTTACATACTAATAGGTTATGCATGTCATACTATCCTGTTCATTTTTCTCCTCTTCCTGAAGGTGGTTGTTGCTGTTTTACAGTGATATACTATGAAAACAACTAGAAAGGCTAGTGTAGAAGCTTTTATCTCAGAATATAGACGTGTGTTACGATTACTTCAGGTTTTTCCATGAGTCATAAAGTGTAACGTTAGAACCAACGTAGTGCATGGTAACCATTGCCTTGGGAATTTATAATTCCCCTTTGCATTGTCCCACAGTTGTGTGGTGCTAAGTGGAATTAAGAGACAAGATAGTGGGACTGACATCCAGAGCTTTGAAGAGCTGGACTAACTTTTCTCGGATTCTAACAGCCTTGGCTATTGATACCAGCAAACCACGCATCCCATGAAGGCATGACAGATAGCTGGTCCACACGCCTAGCCTAAGGAGAACTCTTTATGCTTTTGGAAAGAGGCTTCTCCTGGTTTGGGGCCCCAAATCCAATCTTGCTAAGGTAGCCACTGCTAAAAGAGGAAGAACAAGAGAATCAAGACAAAGAAAGGGGGAGATGACACTTTAAAATGAGAAGGAATAGGAGGTAAAGGGAGACTGGGGCGGACATGGGCAGAAGGGACTGCCAGCCACAGCGGAAGAACAGCGCCGTCTGCAACATAAGATGGAACGGTTTTGCACATCTATTGTCTTGTCACATTATACTGCGAGGTTCTGTTTTGAAGGCAAGATGGTGGTACAGTTTCAATATTATTCTGTGCAGGTGAACTTGCATGGTTTCAGCGTTGTTCTCTGCTCTGCGGATGAACTCTCACATCCGGGGTAGGCTTCCTGGATTGCCAGCCTGTTCTGGAAGAACAGAAAAGATGGAAACCTGAGTGAGATCTGTCTCTTTAAAAAGGGCTCATGTTGTGTGTGTTTTTAATTAGCACGCAAAACACTCCGTTTCTGTCCGACATTTTCAAACACCATTTGTTTTGGTTGGTCATCTTATTCCAATCTTTCTCCTCTTTTACTTCCAGTATTCTTTTTTTCACATATTTTATTACTTCCCCGCCTTCCTTGGTGGCTCTCTTTTGTGGGACCTTCCCTTTCTTATAGCTCCTTGCCTAGTTTCATGACTTACACACACACACACACACACACGTGCACACGCACACGTGCACACGCACACGTGCACATGCGCACATGCACACGCAGCGCGCGCGCGTGCGAGCATGTACACATATGTACGAGTTGCTGTTGTTTTGGAACAACAGGATAAATGTTCACTGTATAAACACCCAATTAATGGAGTCTTCATATTGTATAGTCTCCTTATTTTCCTCTTCTTTGTCCCAAGAAGTTTAATTACTCCTACTGATTAACTACTAATGCTATCACCTGAGAGGACCTCCGCCTCCCATTCTATTGTCCAATCCCTCTAAGATGGTGGTTTAAAGCAAGGTAGAAAGAAAGGACAATTCCAGGGACACAGGAGGGAAAGGAGACTCTTTCCTGTTGAGTCCAAGAGAAGAAATGCAACAGAATTGATAAAAAGCCAAAATTATCTACTGAAGGAGTAGCTTACTTAAAGACATCTTTACTTAGGGCTAGCATATTTATGAACCATCTTAGTACACGTCTCATTCTTAAATTGAAACCACAAGCTTAATAAAATCATATTATAATTTCATTAACAAAAAGAAAGGTATTTTGTTTTGTTTTTTGAAACAGACTCTTACTATATAGCCCTGGCTGGTGTAGAAGTCATTAGAGATTTCTGTGCCTCTGCCTTTGCTGGGATTAAAGGCATACATCATTTTTTTTTCATTGAAAAAAATTATTTGAGATAAAATAAATTAAGTAAACTATATTCACTTACATATTTTTATTAAACTTTGAAGCTTTGCATAGTCTGTAAATTTTGTTTTAAATTATACTTTTGGAACAATGTTACTTAAAACACCATAGAATTATATAGAATATATCCTATTAATTACAAATTTCAAATTGAAAGTATCAGGAACAAATCAAATCCAGTATAGCAATAAAAATGCATAGCTTAACTACTGAAGACAGGCAAGGCTAAGGGATACTGTAAGACCTTCAACACAGCGACCCTGTGCCCAAGACTACATCAGACCTTTTAAGAAAAGCTGTGAACAGCAACATCACAGACAAAGCGTCATTCGTTTTTGGATAATCCTTACCCAAGAAAAAGATGAAGGCAAGTTACCATGAGATTTTTTTAAGGATATACTAAAGTGAAAAATCTCTAAGAGAAAATGTCTTCCTTAGTGCGTAAAGGGGTCATATATGAGATATAATAGAACTGTGTATGCTGTAATATTATTACTTCATGAGGTAGACAAACAGATGTGGAGACCAAATTCAGTCTAGTTTAGATATTGCCAAGTATGTTTGTAATCATATGTAATCAAATCATTTGGGGATCTTTGTCTTATGATGTCACAGCAGTAAATATAATCCCATACCTGCTTTTTGTCATTGACAGTAGTCTGAGAATTTCCAATTCACTACACATAGATATATATTCATTAAGTTTTTAAAATTTATTTTTATTTGTGTGTGTGTGTGTGTGTGTGTGTGTGTGTGTGTGTGTGTGTGTACAGAGTCAGAAGAGAACATTGGACCTCCCGGATCTCGAGTCACAACAGTTTTGAGTATTTGATGTGAACTCAGGTCCCATGGCAAGGCAGCGAGGAATCCTAACCTCTGAGCCATCTCTTTATCCCCTCTAAAAAAAATTTAAAATCTTCATCCTATTTGTTTATTTTGCGTCTCTATCTGTATGTGTGGGGGCACATGGACTCAAAGGAAAGCTTTTTGCAGTTGGCTCTCTCCTACCAAGCAGGTCCTGGTGATCGAAGTCAGGAAGCCAGGCACATCACACCGGCAAGCCCTTTTCCCCAGGGGGCCCTCTCACAGCCTCCGTATTCACACGTTGAGTAGCTCTATAGTTGTGTATTACAAATGCACTGCATCTCATCCAGCTCCTTTATCTAAGTGTTCTGATGGCTTCAGCATCCTCGGTTTTGGGTTTGGTACTGGAAAGGCAAGTACTGCACCACTGGGCCACATTCTAAACCCCCTTTTAGCTTTTTGTTTTAAGATCAGGTCTCCCTAAGTTCCCTAGCTATAGCTTAGGCAGGCCTGGAGTGTGTGGTCCTCGTCGTTGTTTTCCTTTTGTGTGCATGCACGCCCGTTTGTTCATCTGTGTCTTGAGGAGACAAGCATGTTGAGGAGATGCAGACCTTAGGCAGTCTAGGTTCGGACCTTTGCTCTACTTGTTTGATGGTCTATGAGGTTAAACATACCTTTTTTACTTGCTAATATGTTAAAAATATTTCCCCCCCCTGCAGAAGTTGAGGTAAGATCTAAGAGAGGAAATAAATATACTTCATAGATTTTTAAAAATGATTCTGTTAATTTAGGTTTGTGTGTATGTTATGAAAATATCCATAATTGATATATTTTTCCTTTCTTTTAAAGAACGGGATGACTCCTTTAATGCACGCTGCGTATAAAGGAAAACTTGATATGTGCAAATTACTCCTGCGGCACGGAGCTGATGTCAGCTGCCATCAGCACGAGCATGGATACACGGCCCTCATGTTTGCTGCACTCTCTGGTAAAGTTTTAGTATTTACTTTATCGGCGTTAATTACCTATACGATCTAAATATGCATATATTTTAAATTTGCTGCATGCCCTACTTTAGTAATTTTTAGAAGTGTAATAGAAATCAGTGGTGAGAATTGACTTCTGGAAAGCTGTAACACAGCTGGGCGGCGGTGGCGCACACCTATAATCCCAGCACTTGGGAGGCAAAGGCAGGTGGATCTGTGAGTTCGAGGCCAGCCTGGTCTACAGAGCAAGTTTCACGACAGCCAGGGCTACACAGTGAAACCCTGTCTTGAAAAAACTAAAACAAACAAATAAAATAAAAAACAATAAAAGCTTGAATGTCGGAAACAGGTTATGTAGTTAGTGGCTTATTTCTTTTCTGCTTTTAACATGTTTCCCGTGGTTCTAGGGGTGGGGGGTAGGTGGGGGGTGGAGGAGGGGCTTGGCCACAGGTGCTTGTATCCACTTGACCATCTTGCCAGCTCAGGGACCTATTTCTTTAATGACTTCAAATCGGTTGGTTCTCTAAGCATTTCTCCTTTCAGCGTGGCTTCTTCGAGTCTGGACCTTTACATCTTAGTGAGATACAAACCTTTATCTGGTCTTTTGACCACATAACTGCCATGAAAGTGCTGGCCATTTGCTTGAGGGCTCACCCGTGTGGTAACTTACTCTTACGTGCTTACGAGCCTATTTACTGAATGAAAGAATGGAAAAAATATCGCGTACGATAAGATAGGGTTTAAGTTATTACGCACTCTCTCCCGCCCCCCCTCTCTTCCTACCATCCCTTTTTTGTTTGTGGCTTTTCAAGGCAGGGTTTCTCTGTGTAGCCTTGGCTGTCCTGGAACTCACTCTGTAGACCAAGCTGGCCTGGAACTCACGGAGATCCTGAGAGCTGGGGTTAAAAGTGTATGATACCTGCCCAGCTGTTTGTAGGCCTTTCAGAAAATAGAGATGTCATATAATAAGCTATTATTTTAAAGAAACTAATATATATTTAACAAATATATATATATATATATATATATATATATATACACACACACACACACATATATATGTATAAATTTTAAAACTGTGGAGCAGAAAACCATTTCTAGGTGGTACATATGATCATGAACCCATAAATAATAAAAACGCCTGGGGCGGTGGCTCAGCAGTTAGGATGTGTACTAGGGACAGCGGTGGAGACCGTGCAGCATTGCCGTTAGTCTGAACAAACAACTGTGGGCAAAAGGGTGCAGAAATATAGAACGCGGACACTTTTTACTTGGAGAAGCAGACCCGTCCTCCAAGAAAGCATCATCAACATCACCACAACATCAGCAGCAGTAGCCCGACATTTCCCCCCCAACACACACACACACAAACACACACACACACACACACACACACACATCCCTGTGAGTGGACGCCAGGCCAGCAGTCAGAGTCAAGGCTTGTCTACGGAACTGAAGAAATTTAGGAAACCAGGAGAGAGCCTTACTCGGCACAGCCATCGCTCTGTGGAAAACCTTCCCCTGAGGTCACTGAGGAGTAACTGAGGACAGTTTCTGAGAAATATGGAAAAGCAGGTGAGGTTTCCATTCATAAGCTTTGTTGGCTTTATCCACTTGGAAGCATGAACCTGAGTGGAATTTGCCAAGCGGGGCTGGATAATATGCCAGTCCGTGGAATTTTCTTTGCTTATCATAGTGCACCCTATATGTGTCCAAAGAATCACGTGAAGAAGTTGTTTTTGTGTTTGGCCGGGAGGGGGAGGCTCTAGTCATTGTAGATGACTGAAGAAGGCCCTCAGGGAAGTGAGCTGCTCAGAAAGTTCTGGACAGAGGCTATGATGTCTGCTTTATCCTAACCTCATTTCCTTGGCCTGTGACTGTGGAGCCAATGGACATGATGAAGAGGGACTTCCAGAGAAGCTGGTTATAAAGCTTCCCAGCAATTTCACAGCTGGAGCAAGAGCTGCCTCCCGGCTGTGTGCGGCCTGGGCCTGAGTATGAATATACCGTGTGCTAGAAGATGCTCCCTGAGGTGGAGAAGCAGCAGCAGGGTCAAGTGGATCTCTACGTGGAGGAGGCTCGTGAAAAGCTGGAGATGGTGACAGATTGCCATAAACACCAGGTTATGCTGATGAGGCAGGATTTGATGAGGGGTCTAGAAGAGCTTCCGAGAATAGAGGGGTTTCATAACCAAGACCTTCAGAAATGAAAGCAGCTGGAACTCAGGCGGGAGGGGGAGTGCATGCGCTGTGAAAAAAAGACAGTGGGAAGGATTTAAGGGCACCCTTCCCTGGTAGGAGAGAAAGAGATAGGGATGGGCCAAACGGCTCTGGGAGATGCCATGGGCATGAACAATAGAGGCGCCATTTCACCTGCTCCAGTGGTAGCTGGTACCCCAGCTCCTCCAGAACCTGGCACTATGATGCCAGATGGAACCCTGGGACCGAACCCACCACCTGATGTAATGGAAGGAATTGTAGCAATTGATGTAACTCCTCCTGCATTCAACCGTCCAGCTCATGGAGCTGTTTGCTCCAAACACTGCCAATATTAAATAAAGCTGCAGGGCCTGTTTTCCCACAACACTTAAAAGAAGGGTCCTTTTTGGACTAGCCAGAATTCTACCCTGGAAAAGTCAAAGTCTGTGGTATAGTGCTTTATCCATCTGCCTGGTGATTCCCAAAGTGACCCAAGGAACCACAACCAGGTGGACTCAGAGCTCCATTAATTTTAATCATTCCTGGTTTGGGGGTTCTTGTTTGTTTGTTTGTTTGTTTGTTTTCTTTGTCCTTCATGTTTTAATTACTTTTTCATCTTTATTCCCTTCAGCCCCAGAGATTTATATAACACAAAACCTGAAAATCCTCCAGTGACCTAGCCTATCCCTCCGTTCACTCCCTGGTGAGAGTTCAGACAAATGTCCACAGAGCTTACACCCCACACGCAGTTCTGTTTTAGCTTGTATGTGACCCCTTCATGTCCCAAGGAAGACTGTTTCTCTGAGAGATTTCTATTTTAATATATCTTTAAAAACATCTTCTGGTAATAACTTGCCTCCATCTTTCTCTTGGATGAGGACCACCCAAGAATGAATGATCTTTTGTATCAATGATGTTGCTGTTCTACAGCTTTTCTTGATAGGGCTGGTACAGTGTTGGGCACAGGGTCGCTGTGTTGAAGATCTAACTGTAGCCTTAGCCTTACATCTCTTGAGTAGTTAAACTGTGCATTTTTTTTTTCTGTACTATAGTGTTTGATTTGTTCCTGATACAATTTGAATTTTTTTTCTGAGAAATAATTTTTTTCTGATAATGCCACATTAGCTTATAAAATACATTTGAGGCACCCTACCCCAAAAAGAAAAAGGAAAAAGAGAAGATTGCTTACTACTCTTACAGAAAACTGGGGTTCAGTTCCCGGCACCTACATCATGTGACTCAGAACTGCCTGTAACTCAAGTTCCAGGGGACCAATGTCCTTTGCTTCCATAGGTCCCTGCACTCATATACAGTAAGTGATTACAGGCACATACACAATAACAATAATAATAATAACAATAACAATAATATTAATAACTTCATAAGCAAAGAGGACATCAGTGATTTAATTACATAGATTTTTTTTAAAAAAATTATTCCCTCATATACTACATCCTGATCATAGTTTCCCCTTCACATTCCTTTCAGTCTATCCCCCTCTTCTTCAGATCCATTCTTCCATTCCCCTTCAGAACACAGCAGACTTCCCGGGGACGTCAACTAAACACTGTAAAGAAGATACAATAAGATGCAGCACAAACTCTCCTATCAAGGCTCAGTGGGCAACCCAAAACACAGGCAAAAGAGTCACGAGACACCCCCACTCCCACTGTTTGGAGTCCCCCAAGTACACCAAGTTAAACAACCACAGCGTGTTGGCAGAGGACTTAGCACAGGCCCATACAGGCTCCATGACTGCCCCGTCAGTCTCTGAGTCTCTCTGCTTAGTTGGTTCTGTAGGTCACGTTCTCCTGGTGTTCTCCACCCCTCTGGATCCTACAGTTCTCCCCCCACCCCTCCAGCAGGAGTCTCTGAGCTCTGCCCAATGTTTGTGTGTGGGTCTCTGCCTCTGCTCCCATCAGCTGCCAGAGGAAGCCATTTCTGAGGATGACTGGGTGAGGCCCTGATCTATCAGTATAGCAGAATATCATTTATTAGGAATCTTTTCATTGATTTTTTTCCCCAGTTATATTGGGTTCTACCCTAGTTCTCTGGGCTATCCTGCTTCTGGTTGCTAGTCCTCCATCCAGACAGTGTCCCTCCTGTGGCATGGGTCTTAGGCTGGGCCAGCCATTGGCTGGCCACTTTTACAAGTTCTACACCGCTTTTACCTCAGCACATCCTGCAGTCAGAGCAAATTGTAGGTCCAAGGTTTTGTGACTGGGTTGGTGTCTCAGTCCCACCACTGAAAGCCTTGTCTGGTTACAGAAGATGTCCAGGTCAGGGTCCATATCCACCATTACCAGGCACCGTCGCTAGGATCGCCCTTACAGATTCCAAGGAGTTCCTGCTGCACTAGGTTTTTACATCACCCTCTAAATGCCCCCCATTTACATTGCCGTAAATGGAATGCCGTATGGATAGAGTCAAAATACAAATAAAAATGAAGGAAAATATTTATTGCGTATCTTGGTCTCATTGCTATCTCTAAGGAGGTCTTATAAATCAACTACAGGAAGACAAATATCAAAATAGATAACTGGACAGAGAACCAAAGAAATAAAGCCATTTGATCAATATGTAAAATGTTTTCAGAATTAATCAAAGAGGTCAAAGTTGGAGCCCCTGTGATCGGTCGTGTTTGCACTTACTATATTGGCGACGGCTATAGGGAATTTTGCACTGTTTGGTGGAGTGTGTTCAGTCTACCCTTGCTGGGTGGTGGGCGGGCCCAGCAATTCGCATTTAAACACGCACAGCCTTCCTCTACATCTTCCAGGAAACATTCTTTAAAAAAAAAAACAAAAAAACAAAAAACATGGTTCAGTCTTGCAAAAATGAACCAAAATTGCTGCTCACTTAGTGGAGATAATATCAGTAAAACATCTATAATGATCTGGAAAACTGAGAATGGACTAGAGATGTTTACACAGAATGATGCAGAAAGAGCCCAGAGTCTAATACCCCAGAATCTGTAGGTGTGAGAGAAGGAACTAGTCAGTGGTGCTCAAGGGAGCACTTCTGTTCATCTTCTCTTGTCTTTGTTTTTGGTAATTTCCTCGTATGTATGTTTTGATGTTATCCTAAGCATTTTCATTATGCAAACATACCGGTTCATTGTTAAAAGTGATATATTCACTTCCATACCTTATTTGCATCACCAAGTGGATTCTTTAGGAAATTGGATTGACTGTAAATAGACTTGCTACACTTTATTTTCTTGCTTTATTGTGATTTGTATTTTTTGGAAAAAATGAAAATATTTACATGATAGAAGCTTAAAAGCCAGTGAAGGGACCTGTGACAGAGGAGATGGCAGGCGAATTCGAAAGAGATTTCAGTTGTACATTTCTCAGGGTTCACTGATTTGTTTCCTGTAACACCAGGTAATAAAGACATCACGTGGGTCATGCTGGAGGCGGGCGCGGAGACTGATGTTGTGAACTCGGTGGGAAGAACAGCTGCCCAGATGGCAGCCTTTGTGGGTAAGTGTTTACCATAACTTCTCGGTGAATTATTCTTAGTTTCCTATTATGTATATTTTATTCATTTGTTTATTTAGTTGGAATTTTGAGACATATTCTCACTGTATTGCTCTGGCTGTCCTGGAACTATGTAGACAAGGCTGGTCTTGAACCCACAGAGATCCACCTGCCTCCGCCTTTCAAGACCTGGGATTAAATGTGTGTGCCACCATGCTTGGCAAAATGTTGATAGTTCACTGTAACATAGTGACATCCCTGATGGCTCTCTCGAGAAAACAAATGGCTACATAGAGTTCCCACTCTGTGAAAGACAGTGTGGCAGGAACATTTCGTTGCACTCCAATCTTTGGTGTTTTATTTCTCTAAAGGAGGGAGTTTGGTGCCAAGAGATCAGGACTGTAAAGTCTGCAGACTTGAGTTGAAATTCTGGCTGCCACCACTTTGTAGCAAATTTTTGTCTTTCAGCTTCTTCTTTATTGTAGAACAGTTACAGGGCTGTTTTAAGGATTAATGGAGATGATTGACTTGAGCGCTTCTGTGTAGGACTAACCAGATGGTTACTGTTACACCTGTGAATAGTCATCAGAACCACAATGGTGGTGTGGGAAAGGAGTGTCAGATAATAATGTCACCCTGCTTCGTTAGCTCCATCAGCTGCACCCATTGATTTTGCAGGCCCCTCATTCTTGGCCCGTTAGTCCTGTTATTTAATATAAATGAGGTGGTGAATAGGAGACAGAGTGCTTGCTCATTGGTGTTTTGGACTCTGAACTAGCAGTCAAGATCCCATTGATAGAAAAGCAGAGACAGAAACAACTGATTTAGTGGGATCACCGTAAGTGGTCTTGTGGTGACCAGTAATTAGTTATTCAAAGCCTTCATGTTCACACCCTGTTGAGTACTGTGCAGGTGCGTTGGTTACAGAGCTGAGCAAGCAGAAGGGAAGTGACTCAGGTCTCCCCGGTGTTTAAAGGCAGTCAGCAATGGACCAACGGCGTGAGAATTGAGGGAATTACGAGAGAATTGAGTCCTGTAGACATACACTGAAGAAAGGGATTTTCTACCCCTTTCCAATGGGTTTTTAAAGAGAAATTGTGTTTAAGCTGAGATACAGTAGGAATTAGTCAGGTATGGAGAACATTAACTACATATTGTAGTAAATGTTATATAAATTGGTAGTTGCTTCTTTTCATGCAACCAGGCAGACTATTTATGTTATTTTAATTTCAGGAATATTTGAGAAAGCAATAGCTTTGCTATGCCAACCTCAGAGAAGTAGTTTCAGTCTCAGAGATGGTCTGTCCCCCTCCCCACCTCCACCCCCACCCCCAGCTAACCCCTATGGAAGGTGTCAGTACAGTGGGTGTGAGCACCGAGCTAGGAGTCCAGCGGTGGGCATTTCAGTTCAGATTGTTGCTAATTAGGATCATGGGGGGGGGGGATCTCATCATTTTCATGGCCTTCAGGTTTCTGACTAATGCATCATGAAGATGATGAACTCAGGTGATCTTCAGCTTTGCTTAATCCTACAGCTTTTTATTGTGTATGACACAGCGCAAATAGAGGTTAATTTTTTCCCAAAGTTACAGGACTGGAAATGAAAGAGACTGCTCTTTCACACCCATACCATGCTCCTTGTCCTCACATCATTACCAATACTAGAAAACACAAATGTCCAAATACCGGTCTATTTTAATGAGGAGACATGTAGGCCCGCATGTGGAGGCCCTGCAGGGTGCAAGGGTTCTGGCAGGGGGGAAGGTATCACCCACCGCTGCAGGCGCTGTCACTGTCTGGGTTATTGGCGCTGCTCACAGCCCAGTCAGGTTTGGGGCTACTCAAGGCCGCCAGCCAGGGAGGATTGAGGCGGAGCAGCTGGTGGTGTTTCTGGAGAGAGGACCTCTTCCCAAGTGTTACAGCTCCTGTGACAAAACTCCCAGACGACGGAGTGATCCTCAAACACCCTTTTATTAAACTATAGGATTCAGGATAGGATTTATATACAATTTGGGGGTGCTCTGGGGCTTGGCAGCAGGTACTTCTATTTGGCTGGGATTGAGAGCTTGGGAAAACTTTATTTACATGTGAGGAAAGCTTGGTGCTGTAACTACGTGACTGACAACCATACGTCTCCCTGTGGGGTGTTGTGGGGGCTGCATCTGCGGCAGGGGCCGTGGTCCAGAGGGCGGTGACTGAACTCCTCCTGACCCATGCGGGTGGAAGCTCCGCCCACAAGGTGGAAGCCACCCTCTACCGGGTCTCAGGGGTTCAAAGTCCTTGCTCTACCTGAAACCAGGCTGCTTGCGCACAGATGACCTCCCGACAGAGACATTTTTCTTGGTCATTACATGCAGTGGTAGTTGGAATGAGAGTGGCTTCCATTGACGAGAATATTTGAATGCTTGGTTTCCGGTTGGACTGTTGGGTGGAGTGGGCTTGACGCGTGGGCATATTGGTGGAGGTGTGTCCCTGGGAGTGGGCTGTGACATTTCCAAAGCCCACATCAGGCCCAGAATCACTCTCTGCCTTCTGCCTGAGGATTAGGGTGTAAGGCACTGAGCTGTTTCTCTTAGCACCATGCCTGCCTGCCTGCCTGCTTCGACATTCCCATCTTACTGACAATGGATCGTTCCAAGCCTCTGGAACTCTAAGCAAGCTCCCAATTAAACTCGTTCTTTTCTAAGAGTGCCTTGGTCATCATGTCTCTTCATATCAGCAGAACACTTAACTAGAACATGTGCCGTACTGACTAGTTTTATGGCAAGATGACACAAGTCACAGTCATCAGAAGGAGGGAATCAGCTGAGGACATGCCTCCGGAAGATCAGGCTGGAGTGGAGCCTGTAGAGCATTTTCCTAATTAGTGATTGATGTTGGGCCACCTAGCCCGTTGGGGGCTGAAGGGGCTACCCCTGGGCTGGTGGTCCTGAGTCCTGAGAAGGCAGGCTGTGCAAGACAGAGGGAAGAGCTAGTAAGCATCACTCCTCCGTGGCCTCTGCCTCAGTTTCCTGCTCTGTTTCAGTTCTTCTCCACCTGCTTTCAATGAACTGTTGTGTGGAACTGTGAGTGACATATACCCTTTACTCCCAGGTTGGCTTTGGTGACACTGTTTTATCAAGGCCATAGAAAACCTAAGGCATATGAGTGTGTGGTTTTGTGTACCTCTATAAAATCTAGAAACCACAAATTAGCGAAGATATCCAGTATTTGCTTTTATGAGACTGGCTTAGCTTTATGTGATTATCTCCAATCATACCATTTTTTCCCATTTTAAAATAGCAGTGATGTTTCCCCCTGCATTTAAAGATAGTTAGACTCACGTCACAGACGGAAAAGTACAGCATATCTCTTGTCGGATGAAGTTATGCTTTCCATACAATTGGCCTTTAATTTTTTTTCCTCTTATTGAAAAGTTGTTTGTTTTACCCTCCCCCTTCCTCTGCTCCTCCCAGTTTTCCCCCTCCCCCTCCCATCCAGACACACCCCTTTACTGCCTCTCATTAGAAAACACACGGTCAGGCATGGGTTACAAGACTGATCAGTCCTATCTAGCTCGTGTCTGTGTTGGAAGAATCCCCACTCTTAGATTCTGCCACTTTAGCTCATTGAGGAGGAAAAAGAAGGATATTACGTTTTACATTTTCTTTCTTTTTTTTTTTTTTTATTAATCTCCTGGATCACAATGGCTTTCAAGACAAGCCAGTTTGTTTGTGTGGTTTCTGGAGACTTAATTTCAGCTCCCTGTACAAGCCCTTTTATCCAGTGAGCTTTTTTTGTTTGTTTTTTCTTTTCTTTTTTTTTTTTTTTTTTTTTTTTGGTGTTTTGAGACAGGGTTTCTCTGTATAGCCCGGGCTGTCCTGGAACTCACTCTGTAGACCAGGCTGGCCTCGAACTCAGAAATCCGCCTGCCTCTGCCTCCCAAGTGCTGGGATTAAAGGCGTGCGCCACCACCGCCCGGCGTTTTTTTTCTTTTTAATCTTTTCTTTTTTTCATCCTTTCTTTCCATTTTTTCTTCCTTCTTTTTTTTTTTTTTTGTTTTGTTTTGTTTTGTTAGTTTTGTTTTATGCAGGGTCTCCTATCATTTAAAATTGATATGTGGCTGTGGATGGACTTGTAACTTTCATCCTCCTGCCTCCACTTCCCACTTGCTGGGACAACAGACAGGTACTCCAGTATTTCATTTAAATGATATAACATATAAGCATAGAATTATTTCTGATTCCGAGTGGTAGTCCCGCTCTTTTCGGTGGGGATTTACTGTATGCACCCACCCATTCCGTTCCTCTCCTCTCTCGTCGTAGCTCCTCATCTTACTTGGTGGTGATGGTGGTGGGGTGCGTGTTTGTGTGTATCTGTGTGTGCATCTTGGGTGAAAGTTATACACACTTATACTTTGCTCTTCTGTGCTCAAGGCACTGCTTGCCCATGTAACCCTCTCCCGCAGGACGAGCTCCTCATATCTTATTTCCCTCCTTTCTGCCTTTGGCTTGTCGCCCCTCTGCTCTCAGCCTTCTGCAGCGCTGTGCTGTAGCTCCTGTCTGAACCGCACTGCATGAGTCTACTGTCTTTTGTCCCCATTCTAGAAGGCCCATGCAGGTCACGACTTTTAACCGTCCCCTTGACGTCATGGTTTCTTGGATCCCTCCCCCTCTCTTTTTGCCTCTGGAGGGGGGGGTGGGAGGGGTGCCTCTGTTTTCATTTAAGATTTCATTGCCAGACCTTCAGAGATGAGTTACATAGATTTTATATCTTTTGGAACCCATCACAGCTGAATGAGCATTCTGGGATGTACTTTTTTTTTCCTCACTTGTTCCTCGATGCTTATAGCATGGTTCTTTTCTCTCCCTTCATTTGAAAGTTACGCCACAGCTTTCTAAATTCTACTTTTTTTAGACATGAGAGTTCAGTTTAGTTTCCCTTCTAAACTTTTCCTTTCGGATTCTAAGGAAGTTTGACCTTCAGTTCATCCGTGCAGTGTAAAAATTTGCTCAGACATGCCAATGGGTCTTTGCTGTTGAGAAGATCTGCATCTCGTCATTATAGTAAAATGCTGGACTGGAACTTTGCATTTCCGAGAACTACAGTACAGCCTGGTGGCGAAGCCTGGCAAAGGGCCGGCTCTGCAGTATCAACAGGAGAGCAAACAGCTGCTTGATATGTGGTGCCAACCAGGAAGCGGACGGCAGATTGGCATAGAACCATGCTAGAACCCCCAAGGCTCACCCCGAGTTACCCTCTGTCCCAAAGCCTCTACAGCCACCCCAGACTGTGCCCCCAGCTAAGAAGCAAGTGTGAAACACACGAGCTCGTGGGAGATGATTTAGCTTGAATTCCCCCCTCTATAGCATGCACTTTTCTTTAAATTAATAATAGTTTCTAGTTGTATCTAATCAGAACATTTAAAGAATTAAAACCTATTTTGTAATAATTTTATATGGAATTTAAAGTTATCAAGTAAAAAAATTTACCAAGATAAACTTTAAATGTATGCCATTCTAATAAATGATTAGCTTGTCCTCTGACCATGTCATTGTTAGGTTGCAGATATTTTATGGATGGTTATGTATAGTGGCTAGCTACCCTCTGACTGTCTTGTTAGGAGCCGACTGTAGTAGTTATTGTTTTTCTTCCAATGACAAAATGGCTGACCAAAACAATTTCTGAAAGGAGGGGACGGTTGATTTGGGCTCATGATTGGGAAGATACAGCGTGTCATGGTGGAGAAGTCATGGGGTGGGAGGGTGAGGCTGACCACATTGTCTACAGCTGGAAAAGCAATGGATTCTGGGACTCAGCATCCTGGTGCTGTCAGTGGTCTTTTTTGTTTGTTTATTTTTTATTTACTCTAGGATTGCAGTTCATGGGATGGTTCCAGTCACATCAAAAGATTGGGTCCTCAGTCTTTACCTACACCTCTCTGGGAACACTTCCACACACTCACCAACAGGTGTCTAATAGGTGATTCTAAACCAGTCATGTTAAAGTAGAACCTAACATTTCAGGGACTCCTAGAAATCGTTCCTTTCTTCTGGTCATTTATGTCCCAGTCTTGGCATACTTGGTTTCCTACTTTTGTTGAGATATTTGAACACTGTTTTAGGCTTACAAACCTCGGTTTTGTGGGCGTCTCGGTGTAGGTTATATGTAAAGAATCAGTGTAGTTGGTTGCCCTCAGCCTTTTCCTTTCCTCGTGTGCCTCTGCCAGTTCACACAGAGACACCTGTATTGATTTTGATGCTGTGGTGTTTATAACTTGCTTGCATTAGGAGATTTGCTCAGATGAATGCTGGTTTGTTTTTTTTTTTCCTGAAAGATTCTGGAAGCAGACACCATTTACTAAACATAGCATTTTGGCTGATTTCAGATTCTTACTATGTGGTTGATTTCCCAAGACGTGAATAGAAATTTCTAGTAGGCAGAAAGAAGACATCAAGGAGGGGGGGATAAAGGAGAAGCGATAGGACTCTGCCCCTCACTTCCCCCCAACAGAAAGGCATTGGTTTGGTGTTTAATAGTAGGATGAACACAAAATGATACTGTTGTCAGTACTGAACTATCTTTTCAAACCAGGAATATTTACTTCTATTATTTTTATATCTATTCTTTTGTTTTTCACTCTGGATTTTTATTCTTTCTGGTGTTAGATTTCCTGGGTATTGTGAGCTTTCTCATCATCTCCGATTATAACTTCTCTCTGAGTGGTTTTTTTGCTCTGAAGCATTTCATCCAGTTAATCCTTTTCAAATTTAGTTCACACAAGCAAGTGGGATTCTGTCTTTGAATTTGTTGATTCATTTTGAAAAGTTTAACTTCCCCGTCCTTCTCAAAAGCCTTTGGAGACTCTTCCGGAGTCAGCTTAGGTGGTTGTTTGAGGCCTGTGATTGGGGTGGAAGCTAGGTTAGTGGTGGGACGCCAGAAGCTGGCTTGTAGAGGCACCGCCCAGTCGCAGAACTTTGCTTGGCATCTCCTAGGGAGCCAGGTAAAGCCTCCAGGGTTGTGGGGCCAGAGGAAGAAAGGGCTGAAGCCTCTGTGGCTGTGGCCCAAGGTCTAGAGCCACCTAGGCCCAAGCAGGAGTCATTCTCCTCAGTTCCTCACGAATGCTGAGTGAATGCTTCATGCCAGCTCAGGCGTGGGCATCAGATTGCCAGTAGTGCCGTTCCATTGCAGGTCACTTGTCCACAGGCACTCCCAGGACCTTGTACACATGGCCAGGAGCCAGGCAGGCAAACCGGGGTGGGCTACTATCTCCAGGACTGGCTGCCTCTCATCCCTTCACCATGGTCGACAGGCAGAGAGGGAAAGGGGTGTCTTCTAGAGACCTTGGGAAAGCTAGTTGTCTGGAATGTCCCCTGCCCGTTCTAGCTGTTTGCCCACAGTAGGGACTGGGCTCTCGAGCGGTAGTGGAGCTGGAGCTGTGGATGGAGGCAACAGAACAGGGCCAGGCAGGCCACCAGCTTTCCTAGGAAGACTGTGTCGTAGTGAAACTCTATTTGATCTGAGAATGGGCTCGAGGATGTGCTTTAGGGACTCGTGAGGGGCACAGTGTTGATTCTGAGCTGGTGGGGTCAAATGGTTCCAAGCTCATTTCACAAGGAGACCAAGCTTCTCCCCATTTCCGTGGGAGGTGGGGATGTTACTTGATAATATTAGTGACTAGAACAAAGATGTTTTGCCTAGAATATACTTAAGTTATATAAATGCACTTGAATGTCATTGGGTGAAACATGAGTGTCATTGTTGTCAGGGTGGAAGAAGAAATAGTTGAATTATAGTCAATTTTTATAAAAATAATTTTAGGTTTTTTTAAGTTAAAAAAATTTTTTTTGGTAGTCTACAGAATTCTCAGATTTGCAATGGATCCTCTCTTTGAATGTTATCTCTCTACTTTTGGGTGCTCTTGAAATATTTTGCCTCTCTTTCTCTACTCTTTTCCTGAAGAATAAAAACACGGTTGCATGTTTACTCCAAAAGCAAATAGTCCCGTTGTAAAAACAACCCAGATTCCTGTATTTAATGATAAAATAACAACGTTTCTGTTTTTTCTACTTAAAGGTCAGCATGATTGCGTGGCTATCATCAACAATTTCTTCCCTCGAGAGAGACTGGATTATTACACTAAACCCCAGGGTCTGGATAAAGAGCCAAAACTCCCTCCAAAGTTGGCAGGCCCGCTGCACAAAATCATCACCACCACGAATCTCCACCCTGTCAAGGTAGCGTGGTGTCTGCCATATCTGTTCTTCGGATCAGGGTTGCCTCCGCGGCTTCCGTGGGGTGGTAATTGTCTCAGGCTGAGCTCGCCAGCCGAGGCGTTTGCAGTGAGCTCCTGTGTCTGCTGGAGCCATTGCAGGAGTATGCTCCGTGAACTGCCAGGAGAAGCAGGCCAGGAGGCCCGGGAGTGAAGGTTTAGCTTTGCTTATCCTAGGCATTGCCGCAGACAGCCTGGCTCCAGCCATGAGAAAGCAGAAATCTTTTAGTGTCCTTCAGCCTGTCACTGGCCTGGGCTTGTCCCCAGAGGGAAAGAAAAACATCCTAGAGAGAGGAAATGGGTGGCTCCCGTGAATGAGGGAAATTCTCTGGAGGAAACTGGGCTGTGCCCTCAGTGCATGCTGAGTAGGATAGATCTGGTAATATGAATCTAGGTGGCACACTGTCTTCTCGCACAGCAGTCCTTATCCTTTTGGGAATACTCAGAAGTGTCCCATTCCATTAAACCTGAGCATGTTTTCAGTGCATGTGAATATGTGACACCTTGAATAACATGGTTTGTGGAAGCCCAGACTTCAGAGCTCAGGTTGTTCACTGAGAGCTTTAAGACCCACACTGAGCTATTTTTCCTGATGTCATCTTCATTTTTGGTTGGTCTTGGTTGGTTGGTTGGTTGGTTGGTTGGTTGGTTGGTTTGGCTTTGGTTTATTTTTTAAGACAAGGTTTCTCTGTGTAGCTTTGGCTGGTCTGGAACTCTGTAGTTAAGACTGGCCTCAAAGTCAAGGAGCTCTGCTTGCCTCTGGCTGGAACTAAAGGTGTGCACCATCCCCAAGGGTGGATTTGTGTTGTTTTTAACAGCAGACACTACATAAGAAACGTGAAGAAGATGAACTTAGAGTTTACCCCTGTGTTCTCTCCTGTGCAGCTCAGCGGTTCTTGAGAACTCCTAGGAGTGTCAGAAGCTCCCATTCAATGGGCTTTCAGGCAAGAACCAGCCTGATTGGGAGACGGGGTTTTCTGCAGATAATGCGTGAGGTGCCCTGCTTTCCCACGGACTTGCATACCCATTCCCTTTCTCTCCCACCGGCTTCCATATCAGTTTCTTTGCCTTCAGATTGCAGAGAGGTTCTGGAACCCCTTCTGACACCCACTGTTTCTACCCTATTTTTAGTTATCTTTACAGATACACACGTTATGAGTAAATTAGACTATGTGCCTTCGCATGCAGACAATGTAAAGGCTTTATGATCCGAGGTGTGATCTGCATGATTGGGTCTGTAGAGAGACTGTTGGAACTGTGGTCCTTTCTCGAGACCCGACCTTGCTCCGTGGAGGAGAGGGCGGCCCGTTCACCTGAAGCTCGCTCTGCCTTTCATCTGTACTTTGGATACAAAAGCAGTCGCACTGCTTTTGTTGTGGTGGCCTACTTCACCGCTTTACCAGTCTGCAAGCTGTCACGCGTCTTCAGAGGGTTATAAAAAAGAGCAGAAACCCCCCAGCGAAGGTCAGAACATCTTTTTAAAAGGAGCACGGACCTTCTCCCCAGGCACAGCTCACCTTCTCGCTGCTTTTGTGCCTAAAATGGCTGCCTTCGCATCTAGGTTACGTGGCTGCTATAGCGATGCGTTTGTTTTCAAAAGGGACTTGGGGAGTTGTGCAGGTGCCAGATGATAATGGCTATCTAAGAGAAAAAATGAAATCTCAGGCAAAATCACACTAGCCCCGAGAAGGGCCTCAGAGGGAAGAGCAAGCCAGTTCAGTCTTTAAAGTCCGGGAGTGACGACTTACCACTTTAAAAAAAAATAGCGAACAGAGAGAAAATAATTATAATGCAACTGCAGGGGCATCGTCTTTGCTAACTGTCCTAGGAGAAATAAGATTCATCTTGATTTTATGCTAAAAGGAACACACATACCTCCCTTGGTAGTGCACAGTGAAGATTTCCTTTATCCCCCTTTTATAATGCTGCAGATATGAAGAGAGCTACTGGGAATATTCCCTTGTGGAAAGAATAGGATTTTTTCAATAATTCCCTATTTATTGATTATACTCCTCATAAATCTTTCCTCTGATTTGTAGAAGAAAGCCTAGCACCTCAAATTTCTTTAAGATATTAACATAGGCTTTGTTTTAGATTTTTTTTAATTATTTATTTATTGTAGAAATTAATTTTTTCTACCAATTGTTTTTTTTTTTTAATATTTATTTACTTATGTTATGTCTGGGTACCTGAGGGCATAGAGTTCACCGCTTATGTACAAAGCCCTCAGGAGAGACAGTAGGTCCCAGAACTGGAGTTAGGGGTGGTTGTGAGTTGCCGTGTGAGTCCTGGGAAGCAAACCCGGGTTCTCTGTGGTAACTCTCCTAACTGCCGAGTCTGCATATATGTAGCTACACCACATGTGTACCTGGTACCTCTGGAAGCAAGAAGGGGCATCCGAGCACCTGAAACTGGAATTTTGGCTGGTTTCGAGCAGCCCTATGGGTGTGGGGTCCTCTGGAAGGGCAGCATTGCTCTGAGCCCCTGAGCCGTCCATCTCCAGCTCCCACCGATTAAGTTTTTCTTTTACATTTGTTTTAGTAGGGCAGATAATCAGCAAATTTACTATAAGGATTCAGTTTTAGTTACTTCCTGAAGCCTGATAACTTCTATAAAGTGCTGTATCTTTTTTTTTTTGATTTTTTTTATTGTATATATTCTATATTTACAATTCATTTCCCTTTTTCTGGTTCCCCACCCCCAAAGGTCCCACATGTCCTTTTCCCTCCCCCTGCTCCCGCATCCACCCCCTCCCACTTTACTGTTCTTGTACTCTCCCACAATGATGTTTTGGTCCATTCTAGCACCAGTGTCCACTCCTTTCTTCTTGTGAGACATCACTTGATATGTGATTTGTGTCTTTGGTGTTCCAAGCTTCTAGGCTAATATCCACTTATCAGTGATTGTATACCATGGGTATTCTTTTGAGACTGGGTCACCTCACTTAGTATGACATTCTCCAGCTCCATCCATTTCTCTAAGAATTTCATGAATTCATTGTTTCTAATGGCTGTATAGTACTCCATTGTGTATATATACCACATTTTTTGTATCTATTCCTCTGTTGAGGGACATCTGGGTTCTTTCCAGCTTCTGGCTATTATATATAAAGCTGCTATGAACATAGTGGAGCATGTATCCTTATTGCATGCTGGTGAATCTTCTGGGTATATTCCCAGGAGTGGTATGGCTGGGTCCTCCGGAAGTATCACGCCCAGTTTTCTGAGGAACCGCCATACTGATTTCCAGAGTGGTTGTACCAGCTTGCAGTCCCACCAGCAGTGGAGGAGTGTTCCTCTTTCTCCACATCCTCGCCAACACCTGATGTCTTCTGAGTTTTTAATCTTAGCCATTCTGACTGGTGTGAGGTGAAATCTCAGGGTTGTTTTAATTTGCATTTCCCTAATGACTAGTGATGTTGAACATTTTTTAAGGTGTTTCTCAGCCATCCGAATTTCTTCAGGTGAAAAGACTCTGTTTAGCTCTGTACCCCATTTTTGGATAGGGTTATTTGGTTTTCTGGGGTCTAACCTCTTGAGTTCTTTGTATACATTGGAGATTAGCCCTCTGTCGGATGTGGGGTTGGTGAAGATTTTTTCCCAATTTGTTGGTTGCCGATTTATCCTTTTGACAGTGTCTTTTGCCTTACAGAAACTTTGTAGTTTTATGAGGTCCCATTTGTCTATTCTTGCTCTTAGAGCATAAGCAATTGGTGTTCTGTTCAGGAATTTTTCCCCTGAGCCAATGTCCTCAAGGGTCTTCCCCAGTTTCTTTTCTATTAGTTTTAGTGTGTCTGGTTTTATGTGGAGGTCTTTGATCCACTTGGAGTTGAGCTTAGTGCAAGGAGATAAGAGTGGATCAATTCTCATTCTTCTGCATGTTGACCTCCAGTTGAGCCAGCACCATCTGTTGAAAAGGCTATCTTTTTTCCACTGGATGTTTTCAGCTCCTTTGTCGAAGATCAATTGGCCATAGATGTGTGGGTTCAATTCTGGGTCTTCGATCCTATTCCATTGATCCGCTTCCCTGTCACTGAACCAATACCATGCAGTTTTTAATACCACTGCTCTGTAATATTGCTTGAGGTCCGGGATATTGATTCCCCCAGAAGTTCTTTTGCTGTTGATGATAGTTTTAGCTATCCTGGGTTTTTTGTTATTCCAGATGAATTTGAGAATTGCTCTTTCTAGCTCTATGAAGAACTGAGTTGGGATTTTGATGGGAATTGCATTGAATCTGTATATTGCTTTGGGCAAGATTGCCATTTTGACTATATTAGTCCTGCCAACCCACGAGCATGGAAGATTTTCCCATTTTCTGATGTCTTCTTCAATTTCCCTCTTCAGAGACCTGAAGTTTTTGTCGTATAAATCTTTCACATGTTTGGTTAGCGTCACTCCAAGATACTTTATATCATTTGTGGCTATTGTGAAGGGTGTCATTTCCCTAATTTCTTTCTCGGCCTGCTTATCCTTCGCGTATAGGAAGGCTACTGATTTACTTGAGTTGATTTTATAGCCAGCCACTTTGCTGAAGTTGTTTATCAGTTGCAGGAGTTCTCTGGTGGAGGTTTTTGGGTCACTTAAGTAAACTATCATATCATCTGCAAATAGTGATAGTTTGACTTCTTCCTTTCCGATTTGTATCCCTTTGACTTCCCTCTGTTGTCGAATTGCTCTAGCTAGTACCTCAAGTACTATATTGAAGAGATATGGCGAGAGGGGACAGCCTTGTCTAGTCCCTGATTTTAGAGGGATTGCTTCGAGTTTTTCTCCGTTTACCTTGATGTTGGCTACTGGTCTGCTGTATATTGCTTTTACTATGTTTAGATATGGGCCTTGAATTCCTGTTCTTTCTAGGACCTTTAGCATGAAAGGATGCTGAATTTTGTCAAATGCTTTTTCAGCATCCAATGAGATGACCATGTGGTTTTTTTCTTTGAGTTTGTTTATGTAGTGGATTACGTTGATGGATTTCCGTATATTGAACCATCCCTGCATCCCTGGGATGAAGCCAACTTGATCATGGTGAATGATCGTTTTGATGTGTTCTTGGATTCGGTTGGCAAGTATTTTGTTTAGTATTTTTGCATCGATATTCATAAGAGAAATTGGCCTGTAGTTCTCTTTCTTAGTTGGATCTTTGTGTGGTTTTGGTATCAGGGTAATTGTGGCTTCATAGAATGAGTTGGGTAGTGTTCCTTCTGTTTCTATTTTGTGGAATAATTTGAAGAGTATCGGTATCAGGACTTCTTTGAAGGTCTGATAGAATTCTGCACTAAAACTGTCTGGTCCTGTGCTCTTTTTGGTTGGAAGACTGTCTATGACCCCTTCTATTTCTTTGGGGGTTATGGGTCTGTTTAGACGATCTATTTGATCCTGGTTTAATTTTGGTATTTGGTAACTGTCGAGGAAATTGTCCATTTCCTCCAGATTCTCCAGTTGTGTTGAGTATAGGTTTTTGTAGTAGGATCTGATGATTTTTTGAATTTCCTCAGTTTCTGTTGTTATATCTCCCTTTTCATTTCTAATTTTGTTAATTTGAATACTGTTTCTGTGCCCTTTAGTAAGTCTGGCTAGAGGTTTATCTATCTTGTTGATCTTCTCAAAGAACCAGCTCCTGGTTTTGTTGATTCTTTGTATGGTTCTCTTTGTTTCAACTTGATTGATTTCAGCCCTGAGTTTGATGATTTCCTGTCTTCTACTCCTCCTGGGTGAAATTGCTTCTTTTTGTTCCAGAGCTTTCAAGTGCGCCATTAAGTTGCTGGTATATGCTCTCTCCTGTTTCTTTTTGGAGACACTCAGGGCTATGAGTTTTCCTCTAAGCACTGCTTTCATTGTGTCCCATAGATTTGGGTATGTTGTGCCTTCATTTTCATTAAGTTCTAAGAATTCTTTGATTTCTTTCTTTATTTCTTCCTGGACTAAGGTATCATTGAGTAGAATATTGTTCAGCCTCCAAGCGTATGGGGATTTTCTGTTGTTTTTGTTGCTATTGAAGAACACTCTTACTCCATGGTGATCTGATAAGAGGCATGGGATTAGTTCGATCTTTTTATATTTGTTGAGATCTGTCTTGTGTCCAATTATATGGTCGATTTTGGAGAAGGTACCATGAGGGGCTGAGAAGAAGGTATAGTCTTTTGCTTTAGGGTGAAATGTTCTATATATATCTGTTAAATCCAATTGCTCCAAAGTTTCGATGAGTTTCTCCGTGTCTCTGTTTAGTTTCTGTTTTCCTGGTCGGTCCACTGTAGATAGTGGAGTATTGAGGTCCCCCACAATCATTGTGTTAGGTGCAATGTGTGCTTTGAGCTTTAGTAAGGTTTCTTTTACAAATGAGGGTGCCCTTACATTTGGAGCGTAGATGTTTAGAATTGTGAGTTCCTCTTGGTGGATTCTTCCTTTGACTAGCAGGAAGTGACCTTCTGTGTCTCTTTTGATGACTTTGGGTTGAAAGTCAATTTTATCTGATATTAAAATGGCTACTCCAGCTTGCTTCCTGTGACCATTTGCTTGCAAAATTGTCTTCCATCCTTTTACTCTAAGGTAGTGTTTGTCTTTGACTCTGAGGTGTGTTTCCTGTAAGCAGCAAAATGTAGGGTCCTGTTTCCGTATCCAGTCTGTTAGTCTATGTCTTTTTATTGGGGAGTTGAGTCCATTGATGTTAAGAGATATTAAGGAATAGAGATTATTACTTCCTGACATTTTTGATGTTATTTTTGTTTTTGAGTAGTTATCTTCCTTTGAGTTTGATGGAAGAAGTTTACTGTCTTGCTTTTTCTTGGGTGCCATTTCCTTCCTTGTGTTGGAGTTTTCCTCCTATTATCCTTTGTAGAGCTGGGTTAGTGGAAAGATATTGTGTAAATTTGGTCCTGTCATGGAATATTTTGATTTCTCCATCTATGTTGATTGAGAGTTTTGCTGGGTATAGTAGTCTTGGCTGACATTTGTTTTCTCTTAGGGTCTGCATGATGTCTGCCCAGGATCTTCTAGCTTTCATGGTTTCTGGAGAGAAGTCTGGTGTGATTCTGATAGGTCTTCCTTTATATGTTACTTGGCCCTTTTCTCTTACTGCCTTTAATATTCTTTCTTTGTTTAGTACATTTGGGGTTTTGATTATTATGTGACGGGAGGTGTTTCTGTTCTGGTCCAGTCTGTTTGGAGTTCTGTAGGCTTCTTGTACATTCATGGGCATCTCTCTCTTTAAGTTAGGAAAGTTTTCTTCCATAATTTTGTTAAAGATATTTGCTGGCCCTTTAAGTTGTATATCTTCACTCTCATCTATCCCTATAATCCTTAGGTTTGGTCTTCTCATTGTGTCCTGGATTTCCTGGATGTTTTGGGTTACAAGCCTTTTGGATTTTGCATTTTCTTTGACTGTGGAGTCAATGGTTACTATGTTATCTTCAGCATCAGAGATTCTTATTTCTATCTCTTGTATTCTGTTGTTTATGTTTGCATCTACGACCCCTGTTTTCTTCCCAAGGTTTTCTATCTCCAAGGTTGCCTCCTTTTGTGATTTCTTAGTTGTTTCTACCTCTGTGTTCAGATCTTGGATGGTTTTGCTCAGTTCCATCATTTGTTTGTTGGTGTTTTCATGTAATTCTTTAATATATTTTTGTGCTCCCTCTTTCATGACTTCTGCCTGTTGTTTCAAGTTCTCCTGCATTTCTTTAACTGATTTTCTCACTTCCTCTTTATTGGTTTCTGTCTGATGGCCCATATTCTCCTGGAGTTCTTTAAGTGTTTTTTGTGTTTGGATTGTAAGAGCTTCTACTCTATTGATGTTCCCCTGCATTTCTTTAAGAGATTTGTTTATGTCTTTTTTGTGTTCCTCTAGGAGCATCATGACCTGTGCTTTTATATCTAACTCTTGTTTTTCTGGTGTGCTGGGGTATCCTGGACTTGCTGTGGTTGGCGAATTGGGTTCAGATGGTGCCATATTGCCTTGATTTCTGTTAATAACGTTCCTACGTTTGCCTTTTGCCATCTCTTTATCTCTGGCGTTAGTTGGTCTTATTGTAGATGGCACCCTGCTGAAAGCACAGCACGCCTGTCCCCAGGAGACAGATCCCTTCTGGCAGCTTGTCTGTGCTGGACTATGCTCGCTCTGAGTCCAGGTCCCTGACTCCAACTGCTAGAGTTCTGAGCTGTGCCCTGAGGCGGCCCGGTGGCCCCTCGCTGCTAGTCTGCTCAGAGAGCTGGTCCCGGCCGGTAGTCTGCACCCGCAGCTGAGCTTTCTGTGCCCGGATCTCCTGCAGAGCTAAGCTAAGCTATAACTCTGGCCACGCACCTGATTCCAGCCGCTCACTGCGTCCAGTGTGCCCGCTGTTTGCGCGCGGGGGTCTGGGGCAAGATGGCTGCCCCTGCTGAAAGCACCGCGTGTCCTTGGCTGAGCTGCTCGTACCGGCTCTGCTGCTCCCTTCTGGCTGCGCTGTCTGTAAAGTGCTGTATCTTAAGAAAATATCAGGTTTTATATATATATAAAGAAATTAGTAGTGTCAAAGGTAATTTTTCATTGACCTTGAAGCTCTGAGATTTCCAGGAAGGCTGGACCTGGGTATTGTGTCAGCTCAGAGATGATTTCTCTTCATGTCTGGTGGGGGCGGGGGGGGGGGGGGGGAGGGAGGGTGGGGGTGGGGTGAGGGGATGGGGGGGTGAGCTGAAGCACACGGGTTAGCGAGTTCTGTCTGCTGCCCGCCGCCCTCTGGCCACTGCACACAGGTTGCCTGCAGACTAACTTCAAGTAATATACCCCATAGCAAAGCTCACAAAAGCACTCTTTATTAGAGCAAATTATGAACTTAATTAGTACATAAATAGGAAACGTAGGACTCAAAATTTGTGAGATTGGATAGTAGTCTACCAGTCTCCCTTTCAAAGCTGTTAATGGCTTTCATTAACATAATTGCATTATTGGGGATAACTGGGCTAATCTTAAGGCAAATTTTCACAAAGGATTTCACAAAGAACTGGAGTTCACTGGAAAGCGGAGGCCCATATTGATTCTAGACTTCTTTCTGTAGAAGTCTGGTTTTCTTAAAATTAATAAGACTGACGACTAGTGATCTAACTCAATAACTGAATGCTTGCTCAGCATTCAGGAAGCCCAGGCTTCACTCTCTAGCACCCGATAAACACAATACACACCTGTTTGTTTTTGTTTGTTCTGAAACAGGGTTTCTCTGTGTAGCCCTGGCTCTCCTGGAACTCACTCTGTAGACCAGGCTGGCCTCAGAACTCAGAAATCCACCTGCCTCTGCCTCCCAAGTGCTGTGATTAAAGGCATGCACCACCACCACCCAGTACACACCTGTTATCCCGCCCTTGGACTGTGGGGGTAGGAGGATCAGGAATTCAGAGTCATCTTTACAGTAGCAAGTTCAAGGCCAGTCTGGGATGTATGAAACCTGTCTCAGAAAACCAAAAGGCAAAGAAGGAAGAAGAAGAAGGGGGGACGGCTGTAGTTTTCCTAGTTATGGAATTGTTGAGTTTAGTAATGTTAACTAAAAGTCATTGATTGCTGGGTGATACTGTCCTGTGTGTAATGGATAGCTGTGCGGGTATACTATGTTATCATTCATAAAAGTGCTCGCTGGGGTGGCAGTGCACTGTGCTCTGGAGGCGTGCTAGCACCTCAGCATGGGAAGATGACAGACTATGTTTTAACTTTAATGTCAAGAGATTCCCTAATGCCATGTGAGCTTTATAACAGAGCAGTGCAAATTGCCTTCTGACGTGAGTTGGGCAGTGCCCATGATTCTAAGAAAAACCTGCACGGTCTGGATACCGGCTGACCGACTGCCTTTCAGAGAGGTCTTTTGTGGGACCTCAGTGTTCGTTCGGTGGCGTCTGTCTCTTCTTCTAGATCGTGATGATGGTGAGCGAGAACCCTCTGCTGGCCGACGCGGCCACTCTCGGCAAATGCTACAGGGTGATGGATTTGCTCTGTGAGAAGTGCATGAAACAGAGGGACATGAACGAAGTGTTGGCTATGAAAATGCACTACCTCAGCTGCATCTTCCAGAAGTGCATCACCTTCTTCACAGAAGGAGAGAGTAAGCTGGACGCCCTGATCAGAAGGTACAGCTTCTGCCCTGGCGTGTAGACATAGGCTCAAGATGCCTGCTTACCCGAAGCCCCGTGGCTCGTGCGAGAATTAACACTGTAGCAGCATCGGTCACTGTCCCGGAGTCACGTTTAGTCTCCCAGAACAAGGGTCAATATTACGCTCTGATGGCGTTTCAGTCATTTCTGTTGTTTTTAATGATTTACTCTTGAGGAATCCAACGAATCTATTTAAAGACAGTCAGTGACATGCATAAGACCACACAGCTAAAAGATGGTCCAAGTGATGAAATTAAGTATATTGTGAAGTAGGCTGCCGTAAGGGCACTTCCTGTGTTGTTACCACACCTGTTAGAGCTGTGTGTGACCTTTGCCTTCGGCTGGATTCCTCCTGGTACTTCCTGTGTTGTTATCACACCTGACAGAGCTGTGTGTAACCTTTGCCGTCTGACCTTTGGGATATAACTGATACGCAGCTTGAATGAGGAAGAGGAACTGAGTCATGAGTGGAGTGCCAGGCTCTCTGAGAGATTCCATTCTTCCTACTAACCGCTGATTCAGTCACCAGTAGCTGGCTGGCCAGAGGACAGAGTCCCTGGGTTGAGGACAGCACTGGGGCTTTTAAGGGCTAATCAGAACTTGGAAACAAAACAAACTGTATGGTCCGAATAACAATTTAGTTTGAGTCTGTCCTTGAGATTTGAGGAGATACTGACAATTTTAACAAGAAACCATTAACAGCTTTTGGGTCTTCCAAGGAGGAAATTGCTTTAATATCTCAACTTGAACTGTTTAAAAATTTGTCTTTCAGCTTGTTGAAAGGCCGAGCGTCTGATGGCTTCCCGGTGTATCAGGAAAAGATCATCAGAGAAAGCATCAGGAAGTTTCCGTACTGCGAAGCCACACTCCTGCAGCAGCTGGTGCGAAGCATCGCTCCGGTTGAAATTGTAAGACCCCTCTCCGCTCAGTTAGATGTCCAGTAAGATCAGACCACCGCGTGCTGTGTCCCTAAGGACGAGTTCTCCTTACGATCCGCTCTTATGGCTTCAGGAAAGTTTTAGAAACAGAACTGGAAACGAGTTTAGTTTGACAGTATTTCTCTCCATAGGAAAGTTTGAACAGGTTTGTGAATATCTTTGTGATTGCTACACTGGTTGGATGCCTGTCTATTGAAGGATGGTGACACACGTGTGCATTGGTGGAAGAGTTACTAGTGGAAATTTCCAGAGTAGATGGAAGTGTAGATTGATCATCCCGGGTACCAGGGTAGGGGCAATGGGTCACAGCTGGACTGGACAACAGGAGCTGGCTGTGATTCCTGGTAACCGTCTCATAGTGTCCCTGCTTCTCGTGTGCAGCGTTAGTGCCTCTAGGTAGGAATGTCCCATACTTTAAAAAAAAAAAATCCCTACAGCCTAGTTGTAGGAAGTAAATTTTATTGTTGCTTTAAATCGCTTGCTGCCTCTTTGTCATGTGTTTAAGTGCTGTTTTATGAGATACCTTATGCTTTCCTTGTTTTCGGTTCACCTTAGCCACACTGATTCATACTTTCTGTAAGTCTTTCAACCAATCCTGTATCAGCCTTTCACCAGATGTAGACCCCACAACATAGCTCCCTCTGTCCTTCTGGCAATTGTTGTCACCCTCAGGGTGGAAAATCAAGACAGAAAGGAGGGCCAGGTCTTCCCCCAGCGCAGAGCTTCTGCTCCGTTCACATAGAAGCCCTTCGTTTGGAACTACGGCTGGCTAGTTGTCATTTAAGCTTTGAGAAGATTAGGCAGCAAATCATGAGGATGAATTATGATGGATGTACCAGGCCTGGCCAACAGAGTTAAGACTTTACATATTCACATATACTCAAATAACCAAAGCTAGGGGACCCAGACTGGCACAGTGGCTCAGGAATGCCCAGGGGGGTGGGGTGGCTGTCCTCACACTCACCCATGTTGTTGTCCCATACTTTTTACTTGGACAGACTCACATACACATAGAGGGCAGGACACAGCTCTAGGGAGTTGCTTTCTTGCTCCAGCACTGGATTCAAGGACTGACTGAACTCAGGACTTCAGACTTGCACGCTCTGAGGCACAGAGCTTTGATGCGAGTAAACCTCATTTGTGTGCGCAGACTTCCTGGAGGACAAATGCTCATCTCCGGCAGGCAGATGGAACAAAGGCTCTATCCTGACGGGACAGTGCTCTCCATACAATTGCCACATAAATCTGTATCACACGACCACCCTGAGCTGTGCATGTGTCCAGTGGAATAAAGGTTTTTGACTTATTTACATACTGGTGCTGCAAACGAATCACTCTCTGCTGGTGAGAAGTTTGCAGGGTTATGTCGGAGACGTGACTAGCAGTGGCACAAGCCTGATGACCTGAGTTCAGTCCTTGAATCCACTGTTGGGAGCAGAACAGTAACTCTCAGCGTTGTCTTCTGCCCTCTACTCATAGGCTATGGCACATGTGTGCCAGTGAGTCTTTGCGCACACACGCACATGCAAATATGCACACTAAAATTCTGCCTCCGTGCCAGAAGACAACATCGGATCTCATTAGAGATGGTTGTGAGCCACCATATGGTTGCTGGGAATTGAACTCAGGACCTCTGGAAAAGCAGGCAGTGTCTTTTAACTGCTGAGCCATCTCTCCAGCCCTAAACTTACTTTTTTAAAGGCTCAGCCTTCTGTTTATGAGGCTAGCAAGAAGGCGCAGCAGTAAAGACACTTCCCACTAAGCCAGACAGCTTGATTTTGATCATCAAGACGCACAAAGATAGCTAAGGTAAAATTTAACTTCTAAGTTCTAGGAAACTGGCTCATCTCTGCTATGCATGAAGGTGGCGACAACCCAGTTGTGTGTGTGTTCTATGCAAGACAGAACTGATTCACTGTTGGGGCTCTGACCTCCTGCTGTGCACTCTTAGCACACACACACACACCCCACATGATATAAATCCATCTTTAAGAATTTATTTTTAAGAGTCAGGACAAGTCAGCATTTCATCTTTGTTCCACAAACGAGTAATTAATTGCATCTTAGCATAATGCTTAATGATTTTCATGGCAATTTACATTGTCAGGAAAGGTTGATGATAAAATTGAGATAGTATTTAGTAGAAGAATTTGGAAAGATTTCTCTTTCAAACATTTTTTTTGTCCTTTAAGAGTTATGTATGCTAAGCTGGGCCTGATAGCTACTTGATGTTCTAGCTACTTGAGTGATTTAAGATGGGAGAGTCACAAGTTCAAGGCCTGCCTGGGCCTTGAACTGTGCAGTGGAGTCCAAGCACAGTAGCTTCATAGGATCTTGTCTCAAAAAGTGAAAAAGAACACAGAGGATGTAATTCCATGTTTGAGCACTATCTAGCTTGCACAAAGCCTTAGTGTAGTGCCCTGTGCAAAAGCAAGTTCTCAAAAAAAAAAAAAAAAACAAAACAAAACAAAACAAAACAAAAAAAAACAACCTTTAAGAAAATTTATGGTCTTCTTAAATAGCAACCCATGTGTGTTTTCTGTGATTCTGTACGGTTTTACATCTCTAAATGGACACTGACCCATTGCTATAACGTGAGGGTCACAGGCTGGTGCCCTTGACAGTCATTGTTGCTTATGCCTGTTCTGAACCCTGGGACCCCTGGCATAGGTTTTGGTTCCCTTTATGAGTGTGGGACTCTGACTTCTCCCCAATAGAGCTTAATAGGAAGTGGCTTTGGCGTTTTTTAGAGGGTCTCAGTTGAGCACTGTGTAGCAGGTTATATGGCAGAGAACTTACCTTGTCTATCCATTAGCAACTCATGTTTTAACTTCAAGGAAAAGCCTTGTAACTGCAGGTTTTTTTGACCTGTGCTCCAGTTCTCGAAATAACAACTCTGAGAATTAATTTTATCTGACTCAATGCCTGGGCCATAAGCTTGTGCTTGTTCCCCAACTAGCTTCTAACTTAATTAACCCAACTATTCTATTCTATGAGTACCATGTGCCTGGTTACCTCTTAGTTTCATGTGTCTGTCTCCTTAGAGTTCAGGGCGATTCTCTTTCCACACCTGACTCTCTCCCAGAATTCCTCTTTCCAAATCGGAACTCCCACCTCCTATTTCCTGTTTCAGCTCATTGGCCAGTTCACCTTTTATTGACAGGTGATGCTTCCTTACTAGCTTTTATCTGCAATGCATGAAAGTGGTGATAAGCCAGTGAGTGATGTGGAAGAATTGTCTGAAGAAACAGGCAGAGGTAGGGTTTATTGGACACATGACATAGAACCACAACAAGCTAAAACGCAGAGAAGAGCTGTCTACTTGAGATATTCTGGGGGGCTATTAATATGGGATGTTCTGTGTGGATAGGTAAGCAGTGGTTCTATATCACAGTACCTTGGTGGTTTAGGTCTTATAGGATGTGAGGCTCATTCCTAGATGGTCAAACAGACACATCATTATTTAGCTGAGGAACAAATACGTGAGTTATTCTTGGGAGTGGCTATCTGTGCATGGGTTGTTAGGGGTTAAACTCCTGAGGGTGTGTGCTCATTAAAGAGCTTACGTCATGCATTGCTGTCAGCATCCTCATGCCCACAGGTAGATTGCAGCCCATGTTTGTTAAGTTCAACTCGTTGTAGTCCTACTCTAGGGAGCAGCAGCCTTACTCTGAGCCTCTCCTGCTTTGAGCTCTGCCTTTGAACTAGAACCTTCTGTCTGGCTCAGCACAGCCACCTCCCTCAGAGCATCACCCACAGTCTCTGACGTTGTGACACGCCCTGAATAAAAGCATCCTGCTTGTTTCCAGGCTGATTAGCAAAGTAGATGACAAGATTTGCTTATCAAGAAAGTTCTTGTCTCTCAACCTTGGCAAGAAGGAATCCCAGTGGTTACCCATCTCTACTATGATGAGATTTTGTTGTTGTTTCTGAAGCAGTAATTCTCAGGTACAGTCATGGGCTTAGCAAAAGGTCCTGCATTTGGTCCTTAGATACAGCTGGATGAATGTGAGTGTGTTGAGTGGCTCTCACAAAACTCTTGACTTCATGATGAACCTACCTCAGGAAGTTTTGTAAAATGTGTGTGTATGTGTGTGTGTGTGTGTGTGTGTGTGTGTGTATAAACATGAATATTCATGTTGGATGGTTGTGATATCCATCTAATGTACCTTCCTTTAATCTGTTGGTGGCGCCAGAACTACTTTCTGATACAGGACTTTATTTCTTCATATCTTAACCTTTGTGTGTCACCAGAACCAGCAAGACTCTAATTGTGAAAGAAAAGAATTACATAGATTTATAAAAATTCAGTACAATATTAACCCAAGTATTTCTCACTTTTAGTCCATCTTGGTATTACCTGGGACAGTAATAATAATGTATTTCCCTGGACCACTTACATAGAAATTCTGATTTAGAAAGTATGGATTAAGCAGATGGACCTCTATTTTTAACAAGTGTGCTCCATGCCAGTATTTGAAGGTAATGACCATGCACCTTCATTCCTGATGAAATGTGAAATTAACTTAGGCTCATTTTTTCCTAATTTTTCCTTATTTATTACCTTATTTATTTCAAAGGATAATTCTTAGCCCTCCCACACAGAAAGTTACTGGTATTCAAAAACTTGATAATTTGAAAAGTAACTTTTAAAAATGCTTCTTGATTCTTCTGAATATTTTCTTAGACTATCTTCAGTATGCAGGACAGTATGGAATCTCAGGTGACATTTGTTCAAGATCCATTATGACAGTAAAAACACAGTTCTTCCATGGAAAATCTAGCACAGTAACCAAGTAGGATCAGTTAAAGTGGTCACTTAGTTTAGCTTGTCTTTGAAAGGCTTTAATACCTTTGCTCCAGGCAGATAAATATTACCCTTATAATTTTCTTCATCAAAAATTTTCATAAACTTTTCACAACTGTTCTTCTACTAGTCCTATAACAAAAAATTTCAGTTACATGTATGCTTATTAAGGAAGGTAAAGTAGCCGGGTGGTGGTGGTTCACGCCTGTAATCCCAGCACTCTGGGAGGCAGAGGCAGGCGGATTTCTGAGTTCGAAGCCAGCCTGGTCTACAGAGTGAGTTCCAGGACAGCCAGGGCTACACAGAGAAACCCTGTCTCGAAAAACCAAAATCGAAAAACAAAACAAAACAAAAAGAAGGTAAAGTATAAAGTCATTAAAATGCTTTAAAAGATGAGATAGAAATTAGTGAGATCTCTCTGTTCTGTGGACTATCAATATTGACTCAATGGGGTGTCACTATTAACTTGATGGGTTTCAATATTAACTTGATGGGGTCTAAAATTATTAGATTACTAATGTCTCTGTTAGCTTCCAAATAAATGAGATTCAGACTGCTTTATTTAGTTAGCTCTTGCCCAATTACTGGGCTATTACCCCTAATCTGTATCTTTACTCACTAGACTGTTAATTCCCAGCTATACTTCCTGAATACATGCTGTTTGAGTCTATCTCGCTCAGGTTACTTACTTCTGCTTCAGAAGTCTTTCATGGCAGGACATTCACTCAGAAATGTGCTCCTGGTCCGTCACATGTAATGGAAACCTGTCCTCTCCATTTTCCTTCTCCTACGAACCTCTCTCTGTGTCCCTATGTGTGACTTCTGTAGCCACTTTATTTTAACCAAAGTTTTACATTTGAGAGCAGAGTTTACACAGCATCACATGATGCCCATGAAGATACGCTCCTGGGGGCAACCATATCTTGGGGGCCAGTATTTAGCATTTGAATGTATAGCAGTACCAGACCAACCCCCCCCCCCAACAACGGGGTATCAGTATTGACTTGATGTCAATTCTCAGCAAGAAGAAAAGAATCTGCAAGCTCCATTCTGAAGTTAGCATGACGCTCCTGGAGAATACTAATTGGAAATTCTTATATTCTAGAATGAGGACACTTCTTTTCTTTCATTTATGGTGATCCGTACCTTACTTGCTATATAATGTGTGTAGAAGAGAGTGTACTTGAGAGGCTGTCTTTGTCATAGAGTGTGTGTTGTCTCGAACATCAGCAATGTCTTGCTCTTGTTTCCAGTGCGTTGGCGAAACGTGCCTCTGTGGTCTTCACGGGGATCCCAGTGGGTTTTTTGTTTTTATCTCCTCTTCACATTGCTCCAGGGTTCTGATCCCACCGCATTCTCTGTACTTACCCAAGCCATCACAGGACAAGTGGGCTTTGTGGATGTTGAATTTTGTACCACCTGTGGAGAAAAAGGAGCGAGCAAAAGGTGTTCCGTTTGTAAAATGGTAAGAGTGGAATTGCTTTAATCTCGTTGATGGGTAGATGAGATTGCACCAAGCAGACAGCTGCACTCTAAAGCAACACAATCACCACAGTTGGAGTTAGTTTCCTAATCAATTCTAATAAATGAACGTATATTAATCTTAAACATCAGTCCAGAAAGAGAACTACCTGTATGCTGTGGTTTCTGTGTTTACTATTGCACAGAAAGGAGAGAGAGAGAGAGAGAGAGAGAGAGAGAGAGAGAGAGAGAGAGAGAAGAAGAGAAAATAGATCAGAGAGCAGCAGAGCCTGGGACAGTTCACAACCATTTTTGTTGACTTCCCAGTCTTTCTTCAACTCTTCCCTTCAAATTAGAACTTCTAGCTGCCAGCAAAGGAGGGCCCTAAGAACGCCACTTTCCCCTTTCCCAGAGTTATCTTTGTAAAGTACATATCTGATTATGTTCTGCTCACATCCTGATCCTGTCGCGTGGCGTGTGTGTACAGCTGCTACACTCACTGAATCGCACTGGTGACATTAACCTGTTGATGTCAACGGTGGAATTGCTCAACTTATTTTGACACGTCAGCATCTGCCACCATCATGTGCTTCGACTGCTTTACCTGTTTAAATGGCTTCCTTAGCCTGTTTCCTCGGGTGTGAGATAGGGCTCGGAGATGTTAAACCTAACTTTTGCAGGTAGGAAAGCCCTGTAAAAGCAGTGTTTAAGTACATGACACACTTCCTGTGTGTGGCAGGCTTCAGGTGGGGCAGTTTGGCCGGTGCCCATGTTCCCAAGGCCGTGGTAGAAGAACAGTGAACAACAAGAAATGCAAAAAATTCTTTTTGAGTTTTTCAGTTTTGTTTTCTCCTGAGACCAACCACCCTCTTGACTCTACCTCCCGAATGCTGGGATCACAGGTTATTAATATGCCAGTTACCAAAAGTTTTTTTTATATTATTGTATATTTATTATTATTATTATTATTATTATTATTATTTTAGTCTAAGATTAGAATTACAAATCTGGACCAACACACAGCCACATTATAATCAACCACACCTCATATAATGGTTTCGTTTTGATTTTAAGCATGGGAAACAGCATTGTTATAGGATAGCTCTTGGTTTGATGTTTGTCGGGAAATCATGGAATCCTAAATCTTAAAGTAAAATCATAATTGTGATTGCCTTCAGGTAATATATTGTGACCAGACCTGCCAGAAGACACACTGGTTCACACACAAGAAAATGTGTAAGAGTCTGAAAGAAGTGTATGAGAAGCAACAGACTGAAGCAGCCAAGCAGAAGAGACAGGAGGAAAAGAGTAAGTTCCGATCCGCGGAGCCTGGGCTGCCTCCTTGCGTCGGTCGGAAACGCAGGCCAGGTTACCCTGGCGCTGCACCCAGAGGAACGGAGTCACCTTCAGAATAGACTCAGCTCTGGGATACTGCACAAAATGCAGTCGGCAGAGACATCCCTGGCAGTCAGACACACGTGACTCTGGTCATGTGACTTCCTCCACATTTGTCTGCTGAGGAGGACTGGGAGTCATTACAGGCCACTCATGAATTTTAAGGTCATTGAATAGGCCTTGAATGTCCCCCAGTGGCAACCAGAAGCCTGTAAAGTTAGAAGTCTTTACATTTTTAGTTACAGTTCAATATTATGAATGAAATTATAGTTTATTCATAATTATAGATCGAGTTATAGATCCGATGCACACACTCAACTCTAAGCAGGAGAACACTGCGTTATACATTTTTCCTTCCTCCCATGATATTTAAGTGACTCTTTTTCCTCTGAAGCTGTGACTTGTTTCCACAGCGATTCTCATCCGCTAGGGACCTCCCAGCCCTGAGCCCTGAGCCCAGAGGATGCATCCTGCTTTCTTGGAAGTGTGTCTAGTTGGAAAACATTGACTATGTCCAGCTGACTGTTTCTAGACACTCTCTATTCATCAGTTGTGGGCTCTTGTATCATGAGTGCAATTGAACGCTATCTCAAAGTTGTTCTTAAAAAGAAACTTTTGTTTCTACTAAGAGACTAGTTAGTCTTGCTGTTTTGCTTTCTTTGCTGTGGCTCCAACATTTTTATCCCATGTTGAATGAAAATGGAGTATGGGTAGGCTTTTCCTTCTGATACTTCAGTGAGAAATAGGTAAACCTAGGCTGCTACCTGAAGGATATCAGGTTAGTTAAAAGAAAAACTCTTTTAATTGCAGATTTTTCTCAGCCCCAAACAATTCTGATATAGATTTCTGGACCTAGAGCCAGAGGCTTGACTTCTATGCAGGTACAGACTGCTACTGTTGCATTGAAACTTGGAGGAAGTATCCAACCCCTCTTCTTGATGATTATAATAAAAATAATAATTTGCCTCATAGGGACTGATTCTCAGAGTGAACACTGTCCGACGGGCTGGCACAGGGTAGCCACAAATACTTTCACTTTTTCTTTCTATTAGGTGGAAGGCCTGATGTCAAGTCTAACCATGTTAATGAAGATCAACCAGAAGCCGAAGTGGGCATCTCTCAAGAAAATTCCACTCTTGGCGATTCTGCGGAAGGGGAGAAGGACGATGGCCATGACGCCGGGCTGGCCAGCGCACAGGACGCTCCGACAGGGCCACAGCTGTCCGAGGAGTAGACGCTGTTGACAGTGGCCGGCACGTGTTGTCTTCATCCTGGCCGATAGCTGCCGAACTCACGTGAATGTACCTTCCTCTGCTCTGACACTGCATGGCACCGTGGCAGGACTGCACATCCCTAGAATAGAGGCTTTCAAGCAACGCTGCCTCCCACGCCTTGATTTCCTGTTGGTTTCTATTCTATAATTGAACAGGCGTTTCGGCAGAAATTTTTTTTTCTTTTTTTCAAAATACACAAAAAAACAAGTCCATTCCTTTGCTGGCTCCCCAGTGATTGTATACAAAGGAAAAGAAATCACCTTAAAGAAGAAATCTGGGGTCTAGGGAACAAAGAAAAGAATAGGGAAGATGTGAAAGAGAAGCGATGTTTAGGGAAGGAAGCATGGCGGGCACGGAGACGGGCAGACAGAGAAACAAAACTCACCCGTGAATGTTGTCCTCAAACTGGACGCACCAAGCTGTGATGAGGAAGGCTCTGTGTTTCTAAAGCTTCACTGTAGCCCAGCCTCCCGTAGTTTAAATCGGAATTATCGAGAGCACTTTGAACCCTATGTTCCTTGCAGGAATACTCTACATGATTTGAACAATCAGAAAGGTTGGATCCAAGCCTGGGTAGTCACTGTACACACTTCCTGTAGTGCCACCCCACCACCACCTCCACCCACCCCCCACACACACACACCATACTCAACCCAGAAGGCCAACTCTTATCTTCCCCTCGGCTTTTCCTGACCCTCCTACCCAGAAACTATGATTTCTAGCTGTCTTTTTGAGAATGTCCCAGTCTGTGTTTTCGGTGTGCGTGGCATGTAAGCAAAGCCGGGGTGTCCTATCTGAAGAAGGTGCTGTCTTTCGGTTTCCTCTGTTGGCTTTAAAATAAATCTACCTACGCACACAGTTCATCCTTGTTGCATAATTCTTGCTGAGAGGCCGAATATCAAAGAAGGCAACGAATACCAAGGCTGACACACACAGAGGAATGAAGAGTATATAATCTGCAAAATTACTCCCATTCTTCTTCTTTCTCTCAGCTGCTCAGGTCCCCGAGTCCTGGTTCACTCTAATCCTCCTCACGGCTGTTTCTTTCCCAGCCCCAGCACACGTATCTCCTCCCACATCCTATTCACATCCTCCCATTCAGTGATGACCTCATGTGAGTAACGTGTTAAAAAGCTAACTAAGGGTATTTATGCTTGTCAGTTGTAAAATGCTTCTCTTGTGAAATCCGTCAACACGCTGCAACTGTGCGGGGATAAACACTTTCCCTTTAGGTTGTGAGTGAGCCTTCCAGACCCCTCTGAATGTCACCACACTCCTCTCCCTGCATTTTAACAGTTTTTAATGTATACTTACATCATTTTCCTCAGCCCCGCCTCACTGAGCTCACTCCCACACTCTGCGAGGCTCTGACAGCCTGCCTATGAACGCTGGAGTCCATGCACTGGCACGTGGTACATTCTCTGGACTTTTTGTTTTTTGTTTTTTCTTTTATTTCACGTATCCCAAAATTAAGGGCTAAAGAGCCCTGCAACGTGGAAAAACTCAAGAGTACCCACCCCCACTCTCGAAAGTCCCAACAAAAGCCTGACATCTTTTAGCACACACTGCTGTAACCCAAGATGGCAATATCCACTCAGATCTGAATTTGCAGCCACACTCTACATTTTGAGTACATCAGACCCTCCACAGTGGCATGAGCAATTGCATATATGTTACAGCTTTATATCGCTGGGTGCTGTTTTTCAGGGAAACCCTAATAAATCAGGTACTCTTGGCCAGTTTGGGCTTATAAATGACCCACTCCAAGTGACATAAACCACAAATGTTTTTTTTTTCCAAAGACTTGTGGCATCTAGAAATCCAAAATCTGGTTTGATTTTAGTCTTCATAAGATTCTTCATTCTGACAAGGCCCATCTTGTTCTATCATTGCGTGGAGACCCCCAAAATAGCCCTGCGGAAAGACTAACCCCACTTAGGAGGCCTTTACTTTTGTGGCCCAATTTACTCAAAACACTTCCAACTCTAAATGCCATCACCTTGGATTGAATTTTACAATGTGACTTTGGGAAATTGGGGGATACACCAAATCTCGTCCTAAGAGGCACCAACCACCCCATGAGCTATGAGTCACAGCTACACAAGAAGTAGGCTAGCAGCACCCAATGTTATGACCCTCTTCCCAACCCTTGAGACTGTCTAATTGTTAGTTTTCCTAAGAGGAGTCTAAAACCTTGGGAAACAAATAGCCTTAGGCTAGACCTGCAGATTGCATGGCCCAGCTTTTATCCTGAGCTACCTTTTATACCAGGGCAAGCTATTTATATACTCAGGATGTTGGTTCTTATTCATGTGACTTCTCAAGTGATCCTGAGATGAAAGTTTTCACCAAAGTCAGCCTTAATGGGTCTTCATTGTTTAAAGCAAAATGTATAATCAAAAAGTCTTATTAAGGCTATATTCCATTGTTATTAGTAGAATGCTATCCAGTTGAGGAGTCATATTTTCTATTTTGTGTTTAAATCAATGATCTTTAAAGCAGTATCTTCCAGTTACAGCAAGTCAGCTGTCTATTTTTAAAACCCAGTATAGAAGAATGTACTTTATGAAAATTTTCTTTTATTGATAATGGATTTTTATACAGTGTACCCTGCTGGTAGTTCCCCTCCTAGTGCCTCCCCACTTCCCCTCCCAAATCCACCCGCTTTCTGTCTCTTATTAAAAAACAACAGGCCTCTAAGGGATGATAATAAAATATAATGAGATAAAACAAATACACTGGAATAGGACAAAACAATGAGAAGAGCTTGGACACAGATACAGAGACTCACTCATTTGTGGTATCCCATAAAAACACAAAGCAGAAGTCATGAGATATATACAAAGATTTGTAGGATAAAAAAAAGACAAAAAAGTCTTCTTTTAAAAAGACAAAATTAGCCGGGCGCACGCCTGTAATCCCAGCACTTGGGAGGCAGAGGCAGGCGGATTTCTGAGTTAGAGGCCAGCCTGGTCTACAGAGTGAGTTCCAGGACAGCCAGGACTACACAGAGAAACCCTGTCTCAAAAAACCAAAAAAAAAAAAAAAAAAAAAAAAAAAAAGACAAAATTAAAAAAAGAAATAAAACCTTGGTGTGCCTCCATCACTGGGCAAGTGGCCTACCTTTAAGAGTAGTTTGTTTCCCCAGTGAGACTCCATTAGAGACAAATTTGCATTCGCAAATGGGTGGAGATGGCTTCGAATTAGGGATGGGGGCTGGTGTGCACTCCCTTCGGCTCTAGGACTCCATCTGTTGCAGACTAGTGCAGGCCCTGTGCACGCTGCCTTATTTTCATTGCATTGTTGGTCACGTGGGAATTCCTAAACCATTCGGGCTGTCGATGGCTCTCCACAAACGGATGGAAAAGCACTGATGGTGAAGTCAGCACCTACACAACCCAATAAACAGAGACTGGTGCCTACCGAAAGCCTTCATTTCCACTGGCTAGGGTTCTTCCTACCAGAAAGTATTCTACATGCTTTCAAAGAAGAATCAAAAACAGCCCAGCTACCATCACTTTGGTCTACAGGGGTGTCCCGCCTGCAAGGTATGCTGGCAATGGTGGCAGGAAGCTTGTGGGAGTAATCAGCCAATATTTGATTTGACTTAAGACCCATTCCAGAATGTTGTGATTATAAAAAGATAAAGGGTATAAGAATACGTCCTAGGAGGGTGTGATGAGGTGTGGGGGAAGGGGGTGCCTCAGTGGGCCCATGCCGAGCCACCTCTTCCCCCTGAGGGACCAGCCACAGGTAGTATAGAATAGTTTATTCAGGGCATGGGGAGGGGAGTTAAGAGGGTAGTAGAGGCAGAGAAAGGCAGAGAGGGAGAGAGTAGAGAAGTAGAGGTCGGCCATGACCACATGGAAGGGAAGGGAAGGGGAAGAGAAGAGCCCAAGAGAGCAAGAGAGAAGCAAGGAAGAAAAGGAGTAAGAGAGAGAGGAGGGGGCAAGAAGCCCCTTTGATAGTGAGCCAGGCCTACCTGGCTGTTGCCAGGTAACGGTGGGGAAGGGCATACCTGGCTACTGCCAGGTAACTGTGGGGTGGAGCTTAGATTGAATGCTAACACAGAAGCTGGAACACATAGCCAGCACTGCTTAGGTGACCAAGAACCTGAGACTAGATAGCCCAGGGGCCTAGGGTCAAACGGAATACTACTCTTCCTACTAAAGGAACTTAGCAATACAATGACTCCTAATGCCATGCAGCTATACTCATAGATCAGTGCCTTGCTCAGCCATTCAAGACACTTCCTCTTGCGACAGGTGAGAACAAATATAGAGACCCCCAGCCAATGCCCAGAGAGTGAGAGATGTGAAACGGTCCTAAACAGATGCCTCCATCAATCCCTCCTCTGAGGGCTCAGGGAAGTCTGCAAAAGAGGAAGCCTGGAGAGTCTGAGTCCGAAGGAGCGGAGGACACCAAGGTGCCCAGGCCTTCTAAACGCTACAGTGTCAACACACATATGAAAAAAATTCGCATTCCAATGAGGCATGTCTCAATTCGTCATCTAATATGAAGGATACGTTAAAGCAATATTAAACACTTTTTAAAAATAAAGTGAGTTTGCCGTTCTTTTCAGTCACTGTGAGGGTAAATAAAAGTAGACAAAATGCTACACTGCATTCTTCTGTCACACGGGGGTCCACAGCGTGCTCTCTTGTTACAAAGTGTTACAACACATTCTGTTGATACAGAAGGTTACAACACATTCTAGCATTGCTATAGCCCTTTCTCTCTCTCCATTTTAATCTTATTCTAGCTTTCTGTGGTTAATCTAGAGATTATAATATCTTGTCTGCCTCTTACTAGAATAATTGAAAAATACTAATAGAATGTACAGGCCTGCTTAAGCCTGATCCTGACTTCACTGTTTTTATCAAAATGGATTCTTACACACACACACACACACACACACACACACACATCTGCTCTCTGTATTGTTACTTGGAGGTTCCACTTGAGCTCAGCTCATTATGTGTAGATTCAGTAAGGGGACAGGAACAGCAGAATATTGAGGACTGTTTGAAGACCAAGTGGATCGCTGTTATGTCAGTGTGGTCTTGCCACAGAACACGTGGGAACTACTCTTAACCTCCGCTTGGAGGCTCACAACATACGAGTCTCTTCAGAAGACAGGGTGTCATTTGTAGGGCCTGGATGCTCCCACAATATCAAACACTTTCACACAGATTAGCGAATCGTTTTTCCTGATCCTATCTGACCTTTTGACTTAGGAACCACACCTGAATGTTCCTACTCAGATCAGGCCCAGGGAACCAAGTGCTGATAGACTACGTCAACTGCCATGCCTCGCCCTCTGTGATGTCAGTCCACAATTCCAGTGTGCCCGTATTCTCTGAGCATACAGGAATGCTCAGAGAAATGCGACTGCCATGTATGAGCTTCTGACAGAGCTTTTTAAGGTAGAGAAACCAGCCATGATAAAGCGTTTTGTTTGCTTTTTTTTTTTCCCCAGTTGGTACTATGCAATTGGTAAAGGCTGCCTAGTTTGTTTATTCCCCAGCACTGGGCTTCTGGCAAGGCTGATACACCACCATGAGTCTCTTACCCAGATCTGGCAAAGGTCCCAGAGATGTGAAAGCAGTGTACCAGCCGGCTGAATTGTGAGGGGCTGCTGCGTGGCAATGAGACAGACAGAGCCGTCACCATGGCGACAACGCACAGCTGTCTTGGGATAGCAAGTGCAAAGTGTTCCTCCTCTGAGACTGCATTTGTATGACTTGCACAATCAAACAGGATTAATTTGCTCTCTAGAAGTCAGGACAGCGGAGGGAGGGAAGTGTGGGGCAGTGCCTGCTAACAGGAAGAAGGGGTTTTAGAGTTGGTAATGCTCTGTTACTTGAACAATAGTGCCAGTTACATAACCTTGTATATTTTAGGGGGAAATGTGTTGAGGTTTACACTTAGAATTTACGTAATTCCTATATTCATCAGTGTAGAGAGAATCTCTTATAAGTTTTCATGTGTCAATAAAAAGGTTTATGACCGATGAACTGAGGCAGGAAAAAGGAGGAAATCCCATCGGGGATAGAGAGAATTCTGGGAATTAGTCCGTGGCATGAGAGATTCACCCCAGAACACTGAGGAGACACGTGAAGCAGCAGGAAAATGAATTCGGGTTAAAATAAAAAGGGAGATTTGCCCCAGGAACTTTGAAGAGACAGATGTAAGAAGATAAGAAGAAACCAACCATGTAGTTGAACGTAGGTTAGACTAAAAGGGATAATAAGTTAAGAGAAAGTCAGAGAACAAGCTGAAATGGATGGGCTAGACATTTATTAACAAATAATCTGTGTCGCTATTGTTGGGAAATAAGTGGCTGGGAGAGAAAAATGGCTTTATTTTTTTACACATGGGTAACTCATATAAAACTTTTACATTATGAAACATATAGTGTAGGAAACATTTTCACTGATTCATCTACTTTAAAACTTCAGGTAGCAGCAAACGTATAAGGAGCTGAATCTCGGGATTGTTTTAACAGGTTAAGCGAACAGCACCGGGACTTGCGGAAGTGCTGTTACCGCAGGGAAATCGTGAGCATCTTGGCGGTGAAGCTCTTCTTCCTCTCATACTTTTCACTTTGTGTTAGAACAGTGTTCCAATTCAGGGAGGTGAAGGTCATCAGAGATCTCTTCGTGGATCTTACAAACACAGCATCTTCCGGGTCATCAAACACTGTCCTGCGAAGGTAGCAAGTATATCAAAAACAAGCGTCCGAGCAGCGTGACGTCCCGCGTGACTGTGTGTGTGGAGTGTGGTGACCAGGGCCTTGTGCTTCTTAGGGAATTGCTTTATCTACCTCTGGAGCACACCTAAAGCCCTCACGTCTTTATTTAAATGAATAAAGCACATAAGTTCTCACCAAAATTGTGACCTGACATGACTTTCAGGCCATGGGACACAACTTTTATTGTGTGCACGGTTTATTTTTAAAGTGTAGTGTCTGAATACATTTCAGGATCTATTATAAAAGTCTCACATGCTCATGTATTCCTAGTGGAAAACTGTTAAATGGTGAACTGCAAATATTTTTTCCGGTATCATGCATATTAATATTGTAAACATTTTATTTAAAGTTATTTTTGAACATATTTTGTATATTATGAGACTATTTTTTAACATTGAATCTAAAGAAAACATTCATACTCAGAAAAGTAATGGTTTTAAAGTTCATTAGTATTCATGAATTTGAAATGTCCTCTGTAGAATTAATGAGCTGTTTGCTTTGGGAAATGTAAATTCTAGTGGATGTGAAATGTTAATCTCTATGATAATTGACTTTACTGAACATATTTAGAGGTAAAGCAAAACAAACGAAGTTTCTCATTTGGAATAGCTAATAGTTCTTAACAAGTTTTAATATTTTATGAATCTAATCACCTGCTCACTTACTTGGTTGTAATAATCACATTAAAAGCCTGAACATGCCAAGTATGAACACATAGCTGGAACTCATTGGTCAAAGAAAAACAACCATTTTTCTATCTATTGAAAGGCTAATAGCTTTCAATTCATTAAAATCTATTTTAGAAGAGAGGGATAATTTAGAGATGAGACAATTATAAAACAGTCTGTCAATGAAAGTAAAGAAGTAAAAACAAACAAACAAACCACTTACTTGTCAACATTATCCCCAAATGCGAAATCTAAAAATAAAATTCCAAATTAGTATTTTTCAAACATTTGGACGGCACTTAAAAAATAATGAGATTACTGTTGGCTTTGCAAGGAAACTGGCAAGAAAAATAAATAAAAGCCTTTATAACTCATACAAAATTGAAATTTTCCAATAGGTAAAGCATTTTGCTTTAGATTTTGGGGTCGTGTTTAATGTACAGCAAAGCTCAAAGCCTCAAATGCTGAATCAGCCTGGCTGCCAAGGAAATCCCACCGAGTGGACTCCATCGTCCATTTTATAAGTAAGGTTCATACACGGAAGAAACTTCTGATGAGTAGTCAGGACAAGTCTTTAAGGCCATCTCAGCCATTTGGACTCTTGGCATGAACTTCAAAGAAAGAATAAACAAATCCCAGATCACAAGACTCCATCTTCCAGAGCTTTAGTGCTGAAGGGCCAGACCCCATAGCCTGGAGCTCTCTGGGTATCTCTCAGTCTGCTGTGGCTTTGTTTATTCCTTTTCAGAATGTCTGGTACCAGGCCAAAGACAGAACTTAGCCACACCTGTTGGGTCACTAAAGCCTTCAGTGTGAGCTCTTGCCAGTCCACAAGAGAGGAGACAGCCAAGAGCCTGTGGCACCATGCCTTTTACCAGTGGCTGCCCAAGTCTCCAGTTCTTTCTTCTCCTCCCAGGCTTCCCCTACCAACCCCCCACCCCACCCCCTGTCTCTCTCCATGGTGTTATTGAGATATAATTGAAAAGTAACAATTATGCATATTTATGACATGCTACTAGATGTTTGGACACACACATTATGAAATAACATTACATACTTACATAGTTACATAGTTCACATGTCTGGCATCTGACACAGCTACCATTTTGTTTTTTTTTTGGGGGGGGGCATGCGTATTTGACAGATTGTTAACCTTAGTTGTGTTACATTAGATCTCCAGAATTGGGTCACAATTGGAACTTTGCTTTGACCCAGATCTTCTCCTTTCTCCCACTGACCAGCAAAGCCACCATTTTAATGGTGACTATCCAGTTCAGTGAGATCATAGCTCAATAGAGGAAGACACCCAGTATTCCGATCTGGTGTCTACATGTGTGCTCACAGGTATGCATACCTTTGCAGTCATGTGCTTGCATGACATACACTCCACACACTGCTCTATTATCATCCTACATTACAAGTTTATGTTTTTAAATACTACAAATATATCAAGAAATAAGTCTATATGGGGATAGTTTGTATTGTATGAATGTCCAGTGAAGCAGTATTTCCCCCATGAATACCATCAGATGTCTCTTCTGCATTTACTATTACAAAAAGGCATCACAAAGAGCAGCCTTGTGGTTTTCTTACCCATGTGTGCACATACTCTCACAGGAGAGGTTTCAAATCGCTTTCTTGTGTTAAATAGCTTGCTCATTTTATATGTGGAAAGGTACTGCAGTCTGGTCTCCAAGGCAGTTGACCTACTTCCTGGTTTCATAAACAGCAGGCACTACACTTTTATTTTCTCATTTTTATCCCTTAAAGTTTTTTCCCCTCCATGTTGGATAAAAATGCTATCTTATTGCTTTGGGTTGCACTTCTTTGGCAATAAGTGAAGCTACTTACTTGTATCCATTTCTTACTTTTTAGAAAGTATGTGTCATTTGTCATGCTATCTACTGAGGTTTTATTTTATTTGGATTTGTGTGTGTGTGTGTGTGTGTGTGTGTGTGTGTGTTATGTGTGTAGGTGTATTCATTTGCATGTGCATAGATGGCAATAACCTATGTGTGTATGTAGCTACACACACCTTGTCTGTGCATAGGCAGAGCCAGAAGCCATGTTAGATGTGGTCTTCCATCCCTCTCCACTTTATCTTTGAGACAAGTTCTCTCACAGAGCTCAACCCATTTTTTCAGCTTGGGGGGAGCTTCGGGGGTCCCAGATGTCTCCACACTGCCTTTCTTCCCCCAGTGCTGGCGTTATGGGCACACGCTGTGTCTGGGCTTTTTGTTGGTCCTGGGAATCCCAACTCAGGCCCTCTTGTTCATCCAGCAAGCAAATTCCTCACTGCCCGTCTCCCCAGGCCACGGTGAGTTTTGTTGGTTTTGTTTGTTGGTTTTACAGGATCTTATTCTCTAGTTCAGGCTGACCCGGAACGCATGGTCATCCTGTGCCAGACCTCCTGATACGGGAGCACATTGTGTGCTGCCCTGCTAGGAGCTTGTTTATGTTTCTCTGATAGTACTGGAGAGCGAGATGACTCTGGGCATGCTAGGCCAGCACTTTGCGCCTGGCATCATCCTTAGCGCTCCTACTGGGATTGCACAAATTGACTTCTGGAAGCCTGCCAGGAATCGGGGGGATCAGCTGCCACCTGTTACGTGTGGCGATGCTTTTTCCAATCTGTGTTTTAGTTTTGTCCCCGTGTGGCATCATAGCTTCTACATTTATGTCGGTAAATTTGTCAAGGTTCTTTCCAGTATCCCAGAACTCTATGTTCACTCCATGTACCTTATGCCTGTGTCCTTTGCTATGTGAGAAATGTAAATCTGTTTGGATGTATGGTATATAAAATGCCTGCCAACTAATGAAATACAACTGAAATTACTTGTACTATTTCTGTGTAACACCTTGGGTATGAGTGTAACTAAAATATTGTAGTGCTCATTTTCAGCTGGTAAGCGTGCAAATCATCTTTATTTCTTCTTAATATTTTCCCTAAATCATAAAATAGTCTACCCTTCATTGAGAAAACTGTCTTGTGTCACTGGTTATAACAATGATAGCTTATGTTTTTATTTTCATTTTTTTTTTCCTTCACTGGATCCTGGACAAGGGCTTCAGGGCATCCCCCATATTACTGCATCATGTAACATAGGTACGGGAAAGTGAAAATTACATTATTCACTGTATCAACAGGGGAAATATGAAGTTAAGATGTAATATTGGAAATTAACCGGAAGGTCCTTCCTCGTACAGGAAGGTTACAGTTATTATCGAAATCGGGTGTTCTAAAGCTTTCTGAGCTTTAGTTTCACTTTTATTTTCACACCGTACCTGAGGGAAGTTTTTTCACTCGTTTTTGCTTTATTGGTAGCTTGGGGTTCCACGAGGCATCCACTCTTTTTCCAAACGCTACTGATTGAACGACATGAGCTTTTTTATGGTTAAAAAGGGTAATCATGGATCTCCTCTCTTTCTCTGTAATTTCTAATAAAGGAACAGAGACAATATTTAGAATTAACAAAAGCATACAGATTAAAAAAAAACAAAATCTGAGCAATCCGCCTCCCCTGACCTGCCAAATCCGTGAGCTCTGGTTTAGATGAGACCCTGCCCCCATACACGAGGAGGAGACAGATCAAAGAAGACAGTGTCAACCTCTGATATCACATATATGCACACACGTGTGCCCACGCATCAGCTTACACGTGTGCTCCAACAAATACACACACACACACACACACACACACACACAGAAGTAGGTTTAACTCGTGTATGGCAATCTTGTTGAAACATTATGTGAAGAGATTTCGGTTATTAATCCAGTCTCACGAGCACTCAGTAGATGTCCTCGTGCCACAGTGGAGCTCAGCCCTGTGGTCGAGCACACTCCTGAGACTTTCTAGGACATGCCAGCATATGACTAACATGACAACAGGAGACACCCTGCTTAGAGCTTACTATTTCCTCACCACTGCTGGAAAGGAAATAGTCAGGTCTTGATCTATCCTCATGGGCAGACGTTCACCCCTAAAGGATAAAGGATAGTCTTTACAGCTAGCAACATAATGGGATAAGGGATGGATCATGTTGTACTTGGGTGAATTAGACCTCAAAAGTACACAATGGAATGCATGCATATATGTATACACACACCCACACATATATGTATGTATGCACACATGAGTAGGCATGTGTGAGAGGTCACTGTTGAGTATGCCAATTTTAGTAATATGAACTTATAGAATTTCAAAGAAGATTTAGATTTTAAGGGATTTTTCTAGAAATCATTTTTGTGATAAGAAACTAAAGTGTTGAGCCTGGTAGTGGAGGTCCATGCCTTTAATTCCAGCACTTGGGAAGTAGAGGCAAGCTAATCTCTGTGAGTTCAAGGCCAGTCGGCCTGGTCTACAGCCAGGGCTAATAGAAAGGAAGGAAGGAAGGAAGGAAGGAAGGAAGGAAGGAAGGAAGGAAGGAAGGAAAATCAAAGTGTCAGTAGGTAAACAATGTGGCATCAAGAGCAGGAGAGGGGGCTCAGTGGTTAAAAGCACTGGCTGCTCTTCCATTCACAGCACCCACGAGGCGACTCACAACCATCTGTAACTTTGCATGGGATCCAACATCTTCTGGTCTCTGAGGGTACCAGGTATGTCTGTAGAGCATGTACAAACATGTAAGCAAACATATGTCCACATAAACAAGTCAGCTGGAAGTATTCTTTCATGAGGTATCCTGCCTTTCTTTTTCTTTCTCCTTCTCTTTTCTTTTCCTCTCTCTCTCTCTCTCTCTCTCTCTCTCTCTCTCTCTCTCTCTCCTTTCCCTCCCTCCCTCCATCCCTCCTTCCCTTCCTCTCTCTCTCTCTCTCTCTCTCTCTCTCTCTCTCTCTCTCTCTCTCTCTCTCTCTCTCTCTCTCAAAGCATCCTTACGCTTCCGATCAAGCAGCTCCAGTCCCGGAAGGTGGTAGATTATATACAAACGGTAGAGGTTATATTGGGTTAAAGGGTTTTGGTACAGACCTGCAAAGGAAGAATACAAAATAAGACGTCAGACTTCATAACAGTTCCTTTTACCACCTTTGAAGACAGAGGATGAAGACTCGTGGACAGTACAAGGACGACCACGGGGAGGTGAGCAGTTGTGCCTGTTGTCCGGCCAGTCTCTGCACTCATTTCCCTATTTAGAGCGCCACATGTTTTACTGTCTGTTGGATTCAGGCAGCCAAAGTTCACTACTGCCCATTAGAAACAGCCCTAGGTTCACCCAGATCTGGCACAAAAGAAGAAACCGTTAAATGCCCATAGGTAAATTGGCCAGGGAAGAACAAGATGGTAGCGCTAAGAAAGTCTTGAGGCTGCTTTTCACAAACGATCACTTGGAGTTAACCTGGCCTCAGGAGTAACGGGGTTGGGGCTTGAGTGGCTATAGGCAGTGATGCAGCACACCGTCCTAACAGGTTTCTTCCTGAACCTCACAGTCCGTATGCTTCGAGGACGCCCATGCCAGTAGTATGTGAAGATCTCAGCAGAGGCTACACCGATGTGGATGCTCTGCCTCCTCTCACATCCCTCTGTAAGACTTGTGTGGCTAAGAGATGGGGAATGAGCCTCCCTTTGCAAAACAGAAGGGCCGCTTGGGAGCAGTACGGGTTCTGAAGTTTCTGAAGCAATCATCCTTTGTAATCAGCACGGAGGGACATTTATACAATGCTTCAGTTAGACATTTTGAATGTTTTATTTTCTAGTGACATGTTATCTGTTCATCCTCTGATAACATTAAATGAGAAATGAAGTTTGTGTGTGTGTGTGTGTGTGTGTTTTCAGTGTGACATCTGAAATACTTCTAAAAAAACCACATAAAGCAGACAACCACTAGATGGCAGCAGTGTGAAGGGCTCCAGCTGCCTCACAGCTGTGTCTCCCGACAAAACGTGTCTCCTTTACTCATTGGCTCTATAGGCAGCACTCGTCAAACACAGAGGCTTTTAATAAAGGGATGATAATATCAAGCACCAGAGCCCAGAGAAACAGATTAACAAATTTGAATGCATAGTTTGCAACATAAAAAAGATCGGAGAGGCATGTTTGAAAAACAACAGACTCATTAAAAGCTGAAGAGAAACAATACCTGTATGTATTCTCTGTCAGTAATAAGACATTGAGATGTGAGTTTTATCAACACAAGCTTTTCTGGCTATTCGGAATCCTTTGGTGAGCTTTAAAGGGAGATGAAGTGAGGACGGCAGAGACCCAACCCGCTCTACCACAATGACCAGTTATAGGAGTGAGGAGAGCTAAACGGAGATGTAGACCCAGTATCCAGGGAGATGGGTTATGTGCCGAGGGAGGTGACAAAGAGAAAACTCCAGGTTTCAGTAACAACTTCAGGGAAAAGGCCTCAGTACAGCCGAGGCACATCAAACCAGAAATAAGGACCAATCTGAAAAGGCCCACAGAGACCACACCCTATAGCGTCCTCCGCTCCTTGGGGACATAAGAGCAAAACAAGATTGGCTTTAGCGAGGGTTCTGAAGGAGGAAGTCACCAGCGTTTCAGAGCAGAGGTCAGCTTCCCTGTGACTCTCCTGGGTATTCAGAGCCGATGCCTCATCCCTCCCCACTCCCCTCCCCACCCCACCCCCTCATTTATAGAGCCACTGGGCAGCCGAGCTGCCTGCTTGTGATGCTCGCGGGAAACCTCTTAGCATCTTTCGAAGATGGGTGTTCACTCTTGGTCCACGTCTTCTTTACCTCTGAGAACATTACTGTGTCACTTCTTTTCCCGGAATTTTCTCCTAATCTCTACTCAAATACTTTTTCTTAAACATTCAGTGTGTGTGTGTGTGTGTGTGTGTGTGTGTGTGTGTGTGCGTGTGAGCCCTGTGCCAGCACAAGAGTGTGTGCATGTGTGTGGAGGCTACAGGACAACCTTCGGTGCTACCCTCAGATACTCTGGTCCACCCCCTCTGAGACAGGTGCTCCACTGACCAGAAGTTCACCAGTTAGCCTAGTCTGGGGAGCGAAGGGATCCTCCTTTCTGCACTGCCCTGGTGCTGAGGTTACAAGCCTGTACCACCACAGACTAGTTTTCGGTAGGTTCTAGGGGCAGGACTCCGGCCCTCACATCTGTAAGACAAGCATTTCTCTGAGCTACCTCTGACTTCAGCTAAAAGAAGCATCACACTCAGAATAGTGCTAATATTGCTTGTGAGCAAGGCTCCTGGGTAGTCAAAGGCCACGGTCGCGGTGGGGTATTGTCCATCTCGTCTTAAAACAGAAACTATGTGGCAGAGATCAAAGCTAAATAATAGGGAAGGGCATTCAACCTTACCTTTCACTTTTCTAGCTCTTGCATTTTAGAAGGAAGCAATCTTATTTTTTCAATTCGTTCTACACACACACACACACACACACACACACACACACCCCGCACCCCCCCCATACCATCTATGGAGGTTAAGTATTAAACATTTTGGATTTATGCATCTTGGATGGCTGGTCCTTAGATTACCATAAATTAAGTTTCTGAGATATGAAATCAGCTTCCTGTGTCTGAATGTTCTGAGAGCTGTGAGTGATGTATGGGTGCATTCCTGTAGCAGCCATGGAGCAAAATCGCTTACACTTTCGCTTTCAATAGGTTAATGCTATTTAATCCACCTCTCCCTCCAGGCTACTTACGAAGTACACCTCTGTGGCGCCAGCGCTGTCTTGCTTATCTTAATTTGGGAGTCAGAGTCTAAGCAATTTACATTTACCCAATCATAGATCACAGTGTCTCTGCCACTGTACCGCAGCAACTTGCGTTTGATGAGTCACACGTGTGTGTGTGTGTGTGTGTGTGTGTGTGTGTGTGTAGCTTTGTCAATGAAAGACAAGAGGAAGACAGAAAATGATAGAGTCATCTAAATAATTGGCTCCTGCTGATTAAAAAAAAAAAATTTTAAAGCAGAACTTAAAAGTCCTCATGGAAACAGACCAGGATAGCCTTGTCTTTTTGGTTGTGAGCCTTGGCCTTTAACAGCTGAGCCACCTCTCTAGCTCAAGGACCCAAATATTCTTAAAGCACTTTAGAAAAAAAAAAAAAGGTTGATATGGACTGGGCTTGTAGCTCAGTAACCACATTGCCTACCCAGCATGAAGTCCTGTGTTTGGACTTCAGCATTACATTAAAAAAAAAAAAAAAAACAAAAGGTGTGGTAATATACACCTGTAATCAAAGCACAATGGAGGTGGAGGCAGGGGGATCGGAACTTCGAGACCATCCTTGGCTACAACTGGAGTTAGATGCCAGCCTCGGCTACATGGGAGACCCTGTCCCAAAGGGGGCAAAGTGATATAATCAACACATCGGGTTTAGTAGATAGGGGAAATGAGGATGAAGGGATTAAAAACATCATCCTGCGGAAGGAAGTTCAGGTTGCTTATCCGTAACCAGCCATGTGGACTTTGAGGTCCTCCAAAGCCGGATCACCGTCTCTCCAGCTAGCCTCCTCGGCTCTGAGATGTGTGGGCTACGACTGTACAACGCACTGAGGCAATCGCCCTTTACTTGACAGGAAACCTGGGTTAGAGCAGAGCTTGAGAGTGGAGTGAGCAGACCGTGGTCTGTCTCCCACGAGCATCTTGGGAAAGACCTAGGAGCTCCTTTTGCTTGGTAGATTGTCTTGTTGGAAGAGGCAGCTCACCCTCCAGGGCATTTACAGATAGACTCAGAAGAAGAGGCCTGGAGGTCCACCCCTCCTCCCAGCGTCCCTCCCTGGACTTGCCTTTTGTCAAAGGCAGAGACTAGAAAGAGCATTGTTGTTGTCAAGAAGAGAGAATGTTGGAGATTGTCTCTGAGGCTCCACTAGGGAGGTCTTTGTGATGGAACACAAGTTGCTAAGTGTGTTTAGCGAAATGGAGAATGCTTGAGGGAGAAGTGTAGGGGCAAGAGAATGAATGGGGTGAGGACCTTGTTGATGGCTCTCACGTACTGCTGTGTGCTGGCTACTATCATAGCAACCTGACACGTACGAGAGTTACCGGAAAGGAGCGAACCTCAACTGAGAAAAATGTCTCCATAGGTCTGGCTGAAGGCAAGCTTGCTGGGTATTTTCTTTATTAGTGGGACTGCCCAGCTCCTTGTGTGTGGTGTCATCCTGGGCCCTAAAAGAAAGCAGGCTGAGCAAGTTTTGAGGAACAAGGCTTCTTCTGCATTCGCTCCTGCCTCCAGGTTTCTGTGTTCTTTGATTTCCAGTCCTGACTTCATTCAGTAAGGAACTCTGATGTGGAAGTGTAAGCCAAATAAAGCCCTTCCTCTCCAATCTGCTTTTGGTCGTAGTGTTTCATCGAAGTAACAGAAATCCTAACTAAGACATGCTGGTAAAGGTGCAGGCAGACCGATGGGGCGAGGAACTTATTTCTGGTGTCCTGGGCTGAGACACACGAGGATTCCCTTTTGCAGTTTGGAGGACAGAAGGAGAGAGGAGGACAGACCTGCACAGGGAGGGTGTGGAAAGGTAGACCTCCTGGAGAGATGAGGTGGGGCCCTGCCTGGCCTGGAAGACAGGAATTCCAGGCACCAGGACCTCACACTCTGCTGCTGGCTTCAGGCCTCCCTGAGGTTCCAGCCCTGTGTCTCGTGGGCAATTGCTGGCAATTTTTCTCATAAATGCCAGAGGAGGGTGCAGTGCTGACACGGTTTGGAGCCTTAGCCCTGGGCTGTTTTCTCACCCTCAGAGGAACTTGAGACTGAAGTAGTAACACTTTAGATTTTTACATGGTTTTCCGACTTGAGAAGAGTTATAACTTTTGACAATGCATAGTTAGTTCCCTCGTTTTAATGAGCAGAGTCTAGTCTCAGATGGTAAATGAAGCTCCTCAGAGCATGCAGACATCACCGCCCACATGTGAGGCATCTCTTGAGTGTAAATTGTTTCCTCCTGGAGTGTCCAGAACCAGACTGGGAAATGGGATCAAATGCTACCACGCATCACCAGAAAGCGCTGTCTTTTGTACTGAATTCAAGGAAATGACCCCAGGACAAGCTTCTCAGGTGGGACATGTTACTGTAACTTGAATGATATCATCACAGTTTTAAGTTAGAGGGGATTTGAACTGTCACAACAAGTAAAACGTGGATGTCTTATTACCAGACTTGCCTTTGAAGAGTGCGGGCATTTCATCCCTAATCCTGACCGGCCGGGACACTTGTGTGCTTAGATGTACCTCTGACAAGCAGGACCAGGTTGGATTTCAGGTACCTTCGGTTCCGAACCGGCCATCTCAGTTCAATGTACAGCTCTGTTTCATCAAGAGGCCCACACATTGCATAGTGTTCTCTGCGTGTTGTCTTACAGCACAAGTTTGCTTAAGTGATTGAGTTTTACACAAAGCAAATTGTACACGTAGTATTGCATCGAGCTCCTTCATGAACCACAGTAATTAGGGATCGGGTTATAAAGCTGTAAACCCTATAGGAGGCCACATCAGGTGTCTCTTCTTCAACGTTGGCATCAATACAGAATCGGATGGTGAACCAGTGATTCCCCAGGCACAAAAATGAATAAATTACAAACATTGAATAAATGAATCAATCAATAAGTGATCAGATCAATAAAACAAGGCATGGATGTGTTTCAAAATTAGTGCTTTTGTAAATCATTGAGCCTTGTATCTACACCAATGTAAGAACAATATCTTAACAAGGAAGACATCAGACACCTAGTGGTTATCATTTAAAGCACCAGTTGTATTGGGTCTATTTACCTCTTTGCAGAGTTTCTAGACTCTAAGCAACTTTTTTTTTTTTTTTTTTTTTGGTTTTTTGGATTTAGTTTTTTTGAGACAGGGTTTCTCTGTATAGCCCTGGATGTCCTGGAACTCACTCTGTAGACCAGGCTGGCCTCAAACTCAGAAATCCACCTGCCTCTGCCTCCCAGAGTGCTGGGATTACGGGCGTGCGCCACCACCGCCCAGCGTCTAACAACTTCTTAATTATTTTATTTACATCCTACATGTACAACAATTTGGTCTTCCTATTTCAAACTCACATCAGTGACAAGAGATTTTTCTTAAGATTTGCTTGGGAGAGTTATCTCAGTGTTTGAAGATTCTAGGTGGTAGCTATGAACCCATTTTATAGAAAAACAAAGATAAAAGAGAGGTCTGTGCCTAACAGACTCCTTTAGTTGTGGAAATACTTGATTGACATGAAAGGATTTGACAAATAGGCAGGCGTATCCAGGTCTCTGATGGAATATCAGAATTCAGAAAATTCCTAATGATAGGTAGCCTTAGCACATCTTTAAAGCAATCATGGACTTGCCAAGGACTTTGTGATTTTTACCATTTGGATTTTTAAATCTACTTTCAGTTACAGGAGTCATTTCTCCTTAAGCACATGAGCTACTCCTCACAGTAGTGGGACGCTGCGGAAAGCCTTCGTCCCTCTACATGCTGATCTGATCAGAACCTTTACTGCCAATACTACTTTACATAGATTCAGGCAGTTGTGAAAGATGAAAAAGAGACTGCCTGTCTCTTGACAAGCAGAGGTCTCTCAGCAGAGGTCTGCAAGGCCTTCCTCTGTGACACCTGGACTCCTCTGCCTGACTTGGAGTTGAGTGCGAGTTCATTAACCCTTCAAGCTAGAGCCTATTGAGAGGTGAACGTCACACTCACCATTTTTTAATCTATTCCTAAATACGTATTGCTTTTCATTTCAGCAGTCAGTGGGTGTGAATGAAGGCTGTCCTCAGATATATGAAATCTTGGACAGTCTTGTTATGTGCTAGCTCACTTTATTACTATGTATTTCATGCCATATTTATTTACCCACTTAAGATTTACAAGTCAAAAATATTCATCATATGCAAGGATTTGAGCCACTTATAACCACAGTCAATTTTAAAACATTTACCACTCCTCCCCAAAACACCATACCCCTTCCATATCACCCATCAACGTGGCTTCCCTCTTCTCCTGGTCCTGAGTGGATACAATCCTACTGGAGAATGGCGACCCTCTCACCTCCGCCTCCACAGATGTACCTGTTAGGGATAGCCCTATACTATGAATGATACAACTTACTCTTGGGCTAAAGCCAAAAGAGTAGATTTGGATATACACATGCCTGTTTGTGACTTTTTGTCGTTTTCATCTCACACAGCCTATCACTCTCCAGGTAATTATTTGGAAAAGCGCGTGTGTAAAAAGGATAAAGTCTAGTCGCATTCTAGAGAACGGGCTAGGCTGCCTCTCGAAGCTTGAATTTCAGGAAGGAAAACAAGGGCGCCGTTCTCTCTCTCCCTGTCTTAACTTGTGGGTGTACAGCACAGAAGCGCCGCGGGACATACTTAGGGTCCTCAGATTCTGCATCCCCTTCATCTCCTTCATAGTAGCATCGATGTTTGTCAGCTCGTTATGGTGCAGCAGGAGAATATTCAGGGAAGGCAAATTATGCAGGCCTATAACAACAAACATTTTTTGCATGAAATTTACTTTTTAAATTGGTGAGTGCAGTTACTTTCTTTTTTTTTTTTCTTTTCTTTTTTTTTTTTACAGTGATTAGATATTGTAACTAAGCAGGAGAATGCATTACGGCTGGTGAGAAATGTCCATTAATGATATCCTGAGTTGTGATTAAGCACGTAGCAACAAAAGCAGACTGTCCTGTGGGGCCAAAGAGTCATTTCTTGCTACCGTTGCCGTGTTAGTCGTTTCTCTGCGGCAGTGGTTTTGCTTGTTTCAATGTCCAGTTTGAGTTATGTTCTTTGTTTTTGTTTGGTTTTGTGACATGGGTGCCTGCACGTGTGAATCAATGTTCCTTAGAATTATAATGCAAATCCAAAAATGATGTCTAGCCCATTCCGTGCGTTCTTTTCAAATAGCTCAGCCATTTGTAGATTGGGAAACCATATATTTATTTCATTTTTTGCTCTCCCGAATGGCACATTTTATTTCATTTTTTTTTACATAAACAAAAACGGGATGAATCTGTATGATAATTACATCATAGTTAAATTAGATTGTTTTCCTCCTTTGTGGTATAAGAGCTTATCGTAGGTGTTAAAAATCTATGGCATTTTGGTTTCATGATAGTTTAAAGTCAAGCACTTTCTCCAGCAATTTGTCATGTCTCCTGATCATGACCTGTAATACACTTATACGTGGCTTGAAACTGTCAGTATAGAGACTGTTATAAAATCAAGTCTGTGGAAACAGGAACTCAGCTGATAAAATCACAGCCAAGATAAAATTTTAAGACAATGTATAGCTCCTATATTTATTCTTACTCTTAAATATTGCTAAGGTTAGTTTCTACAGTAGCTGGTTTGTGCTCAACTGTACAGTAGACTGGTACAGCTATAAAAACACTCCTTCGAAATTTTGAGGAAGACACATACCATTGAACTGGAAACATAGTGTAACTTTTTAAAAAATTAAATGTACAGTCACTTAAAATAGTACATATTTTAGTAGACATGGTGAAAGAGACTTTTGTATGTTGTTAGTAATCATTACAGTTGAGAGTTATTATTTAATTGAAAATTCATTCAATCAGCAAAGAAAGTTTGAGACATACCTTCTATCTCAAAAATTGCATTGTTGTTCAGATAGAGCTCGGTCAGACAATAGTTTCGAGTTAAAAATGATATTCCATGTAGCTGAAAGTGAAGAATGACATATTTCTAATCACAAGACAACATAAGTGTGGCCTTTCACAACCATTATTATTGAAGTGGACTACAAGTTGTTCCTGAACTTTTTTTTTTCATAGCTGTGTGATAGTGTTTTTAACTAACCCAACAACAAAGTTTTCTGAGTACAGCTGAGCCAAACTCCTGCCTCCAGGTTTTCTTTCTAACAGTTTTTCCCCAGTTGTGCTCTGGGTGGTGTGTCTGGGCTTCCACACCAAGCCTTTCATCTGTCACTGTGAGCCTAGGGCTCTCTGTGTAAGGCACAGCCACACCAGCAGCTGCCTGGGTGGCAGTTTCCCTTTCCCCCACATCCTTTTTTCCTGGCACATTCCATTTCTGATCTAGACCAGCAATTCCTACAAAACCATGCCATAGTGCATTTTCACGATACAGAAGATTTACTTCACAGCATTCTTGGACGTTCCTGCATGTGTGCATGTGTGCATGTGTGCTACTTGCATGTGTGGTGCCAGATCCATGAAGCTGGAGAGGTTGTGGCGGTGCTGGGAATTGAACCAAGGTCCTCTGCAAGAGCAGTAAGTGCTCTACACCCCTGAGTCATCACCCTAGCCCTGAATCTTTCTAAAGGATTGCTTTTAAAGGTTTGTTTTAAATTTCAAAACGGCAAAAATACTGTTGTAAACTTCTCAGATGTACTGTTAAGTGCCATATGTGTTTGTGTGTGTGTGTGTGTGTGTGTGTGTGTGAGCATTTGTGTGTCTGTGTGTGCATGAATGATATTGGTACTCAGTACTAAGCTGCATGTCAGAAGGTCTTGTGTCATCTGCACAGAGAACAGTTACTTTAAAAATCTCATTAAATTTTTTATTACACCTTTTAATTTATTTTTGCACATGTATATGGGTGCATGTATGGTGGTCACAGGACAACTTGCTTTTCTCCTTCCACTATGTGGGTCCTGGGAATTAAGCTCAGATCTTCAAGCTTGGTGGCAGGTACCTTTACCCCAGAGTCATCTTGCTGGCTCTATAACCCTGAAAAAAACTGACTCCTTTTTTTGAATTATGGTAAGACATAGTAGAGCACAAGGCAGATGAGGATATATTTTAAGAGTAGCAGATAACTAAATTTAGGAATATTTGCTTTACTGCTCAATGTATGTCATACATATATATATATTCAATATAGGATTATGCTGTATATATTGCATATATAGTGATAGATGTCATATATCATATATATGTGTATAGATATAGATATAGATATAGATATAGATATAGATATAGCTAGGAAGAGGGGCCTTGTGAAATAATGATCAAGTTTTTCCATACTTTATAAATATAGAAAAACTTGCTCATAAGTATAAAACTAGAAGGCCGGGCAGTGGTGGCACATGCCTTTAATTCCAGCACCTGGGAGGCAGAGGCAGGCAGATTTCTGAGTTCGAGGCCAGCCTGGTCTACAGAGTGAGTTCCAGGACAGCCAGGGCTACACAGAGAGACCCTGTCTCAAAAAAACAAAACAAAACAAAACAAAAAACCAAAACAAACAAAAAGTATAACGCTAGAAACTGCTGTTATTGGAGAGAAAGGCCTGTTTTAGCATTTAATGAATAGAGTTAGTTATATAGACTCTAGTTCAGTAAAGTCAGTTTAGGTTGCATCCAAAGGATGGAAGTGGCTTTCTGTGACACATTTCCTCCAACTTCTTATATTGGCAGTCCTCACAATTTATGACACCATAAAAGGCACATATACCATTCATCTCATTTCCCAGGCTTGCCTCTACCAGATCATGCGTGCACTCAGTCAGCTAACAAGCACTAAACACTGCTGCAGCTTCGTAAAGGCCAGAGGGAAGCAAGGTTCCCCATGTAGGAAGAGCAGGGAGGGAAACGTCCCACATGACTTCCTACCTCTGAGTGCTTTTCCTGCTGCACCCCAGTTGGAAGCCGCTGCCCTCTTTCCTTTCCCCTCACCATGCCCTGCTCTAACAATAACTGCCAGCATGGGAAACACACACGAGTGGAAACTGTGATATTTTCCAGTCACTTGTCCAATACATTTTTACGACCATCAATGAAGCGTTGAGGCTCATTTCTCTTGCATTACTAATCCTGAAAGGATGAGGGCTGCAGGCTGGAAAGGTCCTTAGCGTCCTTTCCCACCTCGCCTCCTGCAGAGAAGCTGAGGCAAGGGCGGACACCGTTGTGCCGGCCGGTATGTACTTATGTGACCCTGGCCCCATAGGAAATGCGTAACAGGTAATGCCTGCATGACCCTATGCGTGGCGGCCACGTAAGCAGAAATGACTTAACTGGTTTATCTGGCCTCTATAGGAAACTGATTGGTTCTCAGAGAGCACGGGCTCGGATAATTTAAACTGATTGGCTTAGAAGCTATGGAGTGGCTTGTGTAGGCGGGTTCTGTTATAAGCCTATAAAAGCTGCCCCGATTCTGCACGCGTTGCTCACAGTCACCTACCCCGCATGGGGGAATGGCTGTGACCCCAGAGCTCTGGAATTAAAATCCTCCTGCTATTGCATCAAGACTGTTTCTCATGAGTGACAGCTTCCAAGGCATGGGGCGCTGGGGTGCTCCCCCCATTTTTCTTTGGGGCACCTCGTTTTTCTTTCAGGTCTTACAATCCATACAAAAAGAATGTTACTTTTTCTGACATCTTCACCTAAGCTGTAGAACCCTGGTTTTCCCAAGAATATTTGCATTATGGGTCAGGATTATTGAGATATTAAGATTTTTCTGTGTGTTGAGGTAAGAGAGATAATGTGGAAAGGATGAGCTTGCCCTACCTCTCATAGGCTGCGGCACTCAGGAGAGCAGACCTGCATCTAACCTGGGCAGTAGAACTGGCCCTGGTGTCTTGGACATGGGAGACCTGTTCCTGTTGTCACAAGAGCAGGAGCCAGTCCCACTTTTTGCTGACTGCTGTAAGCAGGAGAGCTGGTCCTAGAAGGAGGGCTATCAGGCTAAACTGAAAGTGTTAGCTCAGGAACTTTGGAAAGGTCATGGAACACTTACCCCTCCTAGAAAGGAGAGGCTAAATTACATCCCTCAGACCACAGGGAGGTCCCTGCAGCTAAGGGAGGCCCAGACTTATTCCAAGGCTGTTGGCCACTTACCTCATCCCCTAACAACCAATTAGTTTAAAGGTAACACTGTTCTGCCAATCACATTGTGCCTAATGGCGGCTGTTCTGAGAACTGTATAAAAGGCTCCCTGCATGGGTTGTGCATGGTTGTTCTCTCTCCAATGCAGGGTGACCCCAGCATGCTGGATATTAAATAAAATTCCTCTTGTGTTTTGCATCGATTCCCGTCTCCACATGGTTCACTCAGGGGGTTTCTCTGGTGAGTTAAGGCTCTTCAGAGTCTTACAAAACAACACAGCTACCACCCAGGCTTAGATCCAGAGCTCTGAGTTAGCCTACTCCAATCTATGAACCAATCTATGAATCTATAACCAACATCTAACCGAGCTATGAACTGCTGCAGCAGGTGAAGGGGCCAGCCCTGCAAAATCAAAGCTGCAGGATCTCCATGACACAGGATATCTGAGAGGAGCCCCAGTGAGGATCCAGCATTGATAGTGGAGCAGAAGCCAGAGACCTTGAACAGCAGCAATGGCTTGTTATTATGAACATTTGCAAGTAAAGCTCTTTGGGCAAAAGGGTATACTGTGCGGCACACTGTGACACACCCCAACTTCCATAGCAAGATGGCTTATTTTTCTTTCTTCCTTTCTTCCTTCCTTCCTTTCTTCCTCCCTTCCTTTCTTTCTTTCTTTTCTTCTTCCTTCCTTCTTTCCTTCTTCCTTTCTTCTTTCCTTCCTTCCTTCCTTCCTTCTTTCCCTCCTTCCTTCCTCCCTCCCTCCCTCCCTCCCTTCCTTCCTTCCTTCCTTCCTTCCTTCCTTCCTTCCTTTCTATTTTTTGTTTCTAGTTTTCTTTTGAGGGGAGGTTGGAAGGGTGGAGCATAGTTATGGACAGATGGGGAGATAAGTGGGATTGTGGTACACAATGTGAAATTTACAAACAATCAAAAGTTAAAAAAAATCATATACACAATCAAAACTCTAAGTAGTTAGACCTCAACTCAATATGTATGATGAACTCACAGCCGTTCCAGATGTCAAAAGCTGAAAGCTTGTTCTAAAAGATAAAAGATCCATGCTCTCACTGCTTCCCATGTAATAAAAGTCCCAGAATAAAGGAGAGAAGAAATAAAGTTATCTTCATATGCTGAAAACAAGATCTTAAATGGAGAAGTGCTGAAGACTACCAGCAACAAAAACTTGTTAAAATTGTTCATTATGTATATGTATAAAGATGTCATATTGAAATCCAGCATTATGTATAATTAACATATACTGATAAAAGCATTTCAAAAACCTCTTAGAACTAACCAAGAGATTTAAATAAAGTTATAGGATAGAAAATAAGCAGACAAAATTAGTTGGACTTCTGGATACCAATAAGACTGGGAATGTTGGACAGTAGTACAGCTCTTGCCTAGCATGTACAGGGCCCGGGGTCAATCCTCAACACGCCAAGAAAACAAGAAAAAAAAAATCAACATTTAGATACTAAAATAATTATCCTAGAGGAAGATTAAGAAAATAATAGTACTTAAAGAAGCAATAACAATAAAAATTTTTATTGTGTGTTTAATCAAAGAAGCAAAGTAACTTTTTTCTGGAAACTGAAGAAAACACAAACAGAAAGACATCCCATATCCATGACAAATTGAGATGTCTGTACCACTCAAAGCAATACCATTTCTATCAATATCCTGATGTCATTTTTTAAAAAGGAAAAAAAGTCCCTAAATTCACATGTACCCACAAAAGGCCCCAAGTAGCCAAATCTGAACAAAAATAATGAAGCTTGAGGCTTCATACCCCCCCATTTGAAAACAATCTATAAAGCAAAGGCCTCCAACATAAAATGAGAAGCAATGGACAATAAAGTCATCCCAGAGATAAACTCATATATTTATTTCAATTGATCTTTTAAAATTAAATTTTATGTGTATGGATGTTTTGCTTACAGGTATGCCTGGGCACCACCCAGAAGCAAGTGCCCCAGAGGGCAAAAAGAGAATCTCCGAGTCCCTGGAACTGATGTTAGAGAGGTTGTGAGCCACCATGTGGGGACTGAGAATCTGACTCCTCTCTTCTAGAAGGAAAGCCGGTGCTCTTAACTGCTGAGCCATCACGCCAGCCTCTCACTTGATTTTTGAGCTGGTACTGTAAGATCTGAAAGAAAAAACGGGGGTACCCCAGCACCCCATGCCTCGGAAACCGGCACCCCAAACACTAACGAGAGATAGACCTGATGCAATTTGCAAGAGAAATTTTAATTTCCAGAGCTCTGGGGGGGGGGGTGTCACAGTCCTACTATGCAGGGTAAAAGAAGTGAGCCCCTGTACCCCCTTCCCCCTCCTCTTCCCTCTCCCCCTCCCCCCCCCCCCGTGGGCTGGCTTGGATTGGCCTTTTATAGGCTTATAACAGAACCCGCCTACCACAAGCTTCTAAGCCAATCAGTTCAAACCATCCGAACCCGTGCTTTCTGAGAAACTATCAGTCTCTCACAGAGGCCGGAAGAACTAGTTAAGTCATTTCCGCTTACATGGCCACCACGCACAGGGTCACGCCCACCCTCCCCCACTGGCGTTGGGGACCCAAGTGCCCCCCAGGCAGGAGCCCTGCAGCTCCCCGAGGTGACTCCCCCAGCCCCCAGCCGTGCCCGTCCCTGCCACAGCCACTCCGCGGAGGGAGACGGGAAAAGGCGCCAGGGACACTCCCAGAGGTTTGTGGTCAGACCCTGGAGGTGGGTGGGATATGTGCACACTTCCAGGACAACAAGGTGTGGACTGAACCTCTGCTCCTTTGGGGTCACCCTAGACTCAGGCATGGGGGATTCCTAGCTTACAACCTTATCCTTTCAGTACTAAAAGAATATACATAGCCAACGTGTAGTCCCTTCAGTAAATGTGTTTGGTAAACCTGAATGTTTCCATGTGGAAAATAGGATTGGATCCTTATCTCAAACCGTACACAGAAATCATCTCCAAATAAAGACTTACATATAAGATGTGAAGGTAAAACAACTAAAAGAAGACACAGGGAAAGCCACATACATTGATCTGAAATTGGATTTTTCGGGTACAATCCTCAAAGCACAGGAAAGTAAGGGGAAAAGTCAACAAATGACAGGACCTTAAACAAAAAAGCTCTACTTCAGCAAAAGAAATAATGAATGGCACGAGGAAACATCCCACAGGATGGGGAAAACAATTGAAAATCGTGTATCTGAGGAAGGATTAATAGTTAAAATGAATTAGGAGCCAAGGACAACAACAAACTATAGCAAGTACACAACTTCTGGGTCTCACACGGCCTTGGTGGGGACAGAAAGACAGGACAGGGCCAGTAGACTGTGCCTCCATGAGGGTTGGTGGCTGTCATGGACGTAAAGCTTGTTTGAGTAGTAATGTACATATTTTGCATTCCTCCTTTAAGGAATGCTCTCCCTGTAAACACTAATGACTCCATGATAATCAGAGACCGCATGAGTCTGGGAGGGGAAGATATGGCTAATGATTTAGCAAAATGGTAAATGCTGGGACCTTCAGGACAGCCCTTGAAGCTATGGAAAAGAACTCTAAAAGTATGAGTTCAAAAATATAATAATTTCTCAATTATGCAAAAAAAAAAAAGAATGAATTATGAGAGGCTTCACAAATTTAAAGAAGCCAAGGCAGCTTTTATCAATGAACCAGCTTGTCAGAAAGATACAAACTCGGGCAGGTACAAAGGCTGGTAGATTCCTGGATTCAAGGTTAGCCAACCCCACCCCCCACCCCCAGGACAGAGCAGAGCAGATTTAGGCCCAGGAGTGGTAGAAACGCTAATTTCAGGACAGGGTCCCACCCAGCTATCTTATTGTCTGTGCTTAACTGAGACCAGCAGATATCTGAATTCTCTTGCCAAGTTCAAAGAAAATGTGTGCTTGCTTTCTCCTAAGAATTAAGGAGCTGGGGAGTCACAGGATGCTGATTCATAGGATAATCAAGAGGAAAACAGAAGTAAATGACTGAATTGATATGTAAAAATATAAGACTGCGCTTGCGACTACAAAGAGCTGTCTGGAGAACTTGAGAGAAACCAGGTTAGAGGGGGCGGGGGTGGGGTGGGGGGTGGGGGGGTGGGGTGGGGTGGGGGGGTGGGGTGGGGTGGGGAAGAAAGCAGAACAGAAAGTAAGCCAGCCAGGGAACTGACTCCAGCAGAACACAGACCACCAGCTTGGACCCATGATTTGACTTGGAGTCATTTGTTTCGCTGTTCTCAGACACTCCTTCCCTAGAACCCCTCTTCAAGCTGAGGCTAGTCCTTGGCAAACTGGATTGAAAAGGGGTAGATAGTGGCAGAGGGAAGAGGAGGCTAGAGGGGTGCTACAAGAGGCACCATGCTCCTCACTAACTCTTCTTCATTGCAGTCACTTTCTGGGAAGACCAAGAATCAGGAAGCACCAGGAAGGAATGTGGGTGTGGTTGGGAAGGGCGGGGACTGAGAATGAGAGCCACTACTGGTTGAACACACCTACAAGACAATAAAGCAGGGGTACTGGAGTGCCAGTGATGGGCAGGGCCGAGGCCTTTGAGTCCATCAAGGCGGCCACCATATTTCCAAGCTGTGGTTGCTACATTTTGTACACTGTTGACATGCCAAATGCAACTGGAGGAAGGCATTTCCATTTCCTCCAGCCTGACCTGGGGAAAGCCTTGCCATTGCCTTGGGTCTGAGACACATTCAGTCAGGACACACCCATTCCATAAGATAGAGTCAAAGGAGTTGAACATTTTGAAAGGTAACTGCATGCTAGTAGTGTAGTGTGTTAGCTATACTGTACGAAATTAAACTATCAGTGGATAAGTGACTAATGAATGGGATACTAGTCAGTCTTCAAAAAGAAGGAAAACTGTTATTTTGATAACACAGAAGAGCCTGGAAGTCAAGTTAACTAAACCAAGTCAGGCACAGAAAGGCAAGTACTACGTAATCACGCTCATATGTGTAAGCGGCAGAAGTAGACTCTATAAAGTGGAAGGAAGAGAGATGTCTACTTAGAGGCTGGGAAAGGAGGGAACAAGTAGCTATTTAATAAAAGGCTGCTATGATTCAGATGGAACTGAATCTGTCAATGGTCAACAACAATGTACTGTATATTTCAGAATAATAGTTTCAATTGTTTCCCAGGACAGGTGACAGACTCGAGAAGGCTCAGTGGTTAAGAGCACTGACTGCCCTTTCAGAGTTCCTGAGTTTAATTCCCAGCAATCACATGGTGGTTCACAACCATCTGTAATGGGATGCAATGCCCTCTCCTGGTGTGTCTGAACACAGCTATAGTGTACTCATATGAATAAAATAAATAAATCTTTAAAAAAAAAAAAGACAGGTGACTGAAATGATGAGCAAATCAAATCAGCATGACTTAGTGACATTGAATACATATACAAAACATCCCATAGTACTCCAGGGCTTGTAGTGAATTTACAAAGAGAATTAAGCAAATATTCTGTTTCTAGAGAATGTTTCCAGTCTACCAGTAGGCACCTAACTGACCTGCCACATAGAAGAGATGAAGAGAAGAGAAGGAGGAGAGTGGAGGAAGAGAGAGGAGAAAAGAGGAGAAGAAAGTGATGAGAAGAGAAAGAAGAGGAGAAGAGAAAACAGGACGACAGGACAAGACAGGACAGGACAGAAAATAAAAGAACAGAAAAGGAACAGAGAACAGAAGCGTTCCTAGGCAGTTAAAGCCAAGAGACACCAGGCAGAGCTAGAGGTAGAGCATTCTGCCTTTGAGGATTACATTTCCTAGACTCCTGACAAGTTGAAGACCATTTTCTCCAGCTTGGATTTCAAAGCCCTGATATTAACTCAGTCTTTCTGTTGGGGCAGAGGATTGCCAAAGGCTTTCCCGAGGATTCTGACCACAGGAGGAGATGCCCATGCACCACAACACCCAGGTTCCCTCAAATTCTGCCTTGCAGACACCCTAAAGTCAAGTTTGCATTGACAACGCCCAACCACACACACACTTCCAACTAACATTTGGACATCCATCCTTTTTTCTCTTCTTAAGACCCAGTCTTATTCTATAGCCCTGGATGGCCTAGAACTTGCGATGCAGCCCTCAAACCCTGAGAGATTCACCTGCCTTCCTCTGCTTCCTGGCTGCTGGGATTAAAGGCATGTACTGCAGGGTGGTGGTGGGACACTCCTTTAATTCCAGCACTTGGGAGGCAGAGGCAGACAGATCTCTGAGTTCAAGGCCAGCCTGGTCTACAGAGTGAGTTCCAGGACAGCCAGAGCTACACAGAGAAAACCTGTCTCGAAAAACCAAAATAAATAAATAAATAAATAAATAAATAAAGGCGTGTACTACTTACTATACACAGATTTTCTTTTTAAAGTGTGTATGTGTATGTGAGTATGTGTGTGGGGTGGGGTGGGGGGGTGGTGTGTGGGTGTGTGTGTCTGTGTCTTTATGTGTACCACCTCCAGAGTGAGAAGATGGCAATGAATACCTTGTAACTGGAATTACAGGCATCTGAGTTAGGTGCTTGAAATTGAACATAGGTCCAGCCAGAGCAGTGAGTATTCGTAAGGATGAACCATCTCTCCAGCCTTTAAACTTTCATCTTAAATACAGCCAATTTATAAGAGCTATTTAAGGGCAAAATTCTGATATAAAATAGAAATTAAAAGAAACACAGAAATAATATGAATATATATTAAAAATAGCAGCAATAACTCCTATTATTACCATGCTTGAAGATATTAGCGGGTATTTTTATCCTTGAAACAAAGAAAACATAACTCTGTGTGTGTGTGTGTGTGTGTGTGTGTGTGTGTGTACACGGGTGCGATGCTCAGAGCACTAAGGCATTTGCTGCCAAGCGCAGCATCCTGAGTTTGATCCCTGTGGCCAACAAAGTGGGAGGAGAGAACTAACTCCTCTAAGTTATCCTCTGACTCCACACACACCATGGTACAGGTGTGCCTGCACCCTCCAGTCCCCCACCAATCCATAAAAATGTAATAAACATTTTAATTACCTCAAACATTTTTTAGGACGAACTATTTAAAGGAAGAAAAAAATGTCATCAAGGATACAGAAGAATTGGATCTCAGCTACACTCTTGGGAATGTGAGATGTGTGGTTGCTATGGAGGGCATCCCTGCATCCTGGCCAGCAGTGTTCCTTCGCAATGTGTATTTAGAAGAACGGAATCTGGATCTCAAAGAGTTAACCTGCCTGTACTCCCACATCTACTGCTGTATTATTCAAAACAGCCCAGGGGTGAAAAACAACTCAACCTTCTGCAGAACGGGAAGGGGATTAAGGAAAAGCTGCAGTTTACAGACGAAGGAATATTAATAGAATATTAGTCTTAAAATATACAGAAATCGTACAGTGTATCATGGCTGAGCTTGGAAGACACTATGCTAAATGAACTAAGGCAGCCCAGAAAGGACCAAAACAGTAAGATTTTATTCTTGAAGTAGCTAAATAGCCAAACTCCTAGAGGCAGGAAGTAGAGAGCAATGACTGCTGTGGCCTGGGACAAGGGGAATAGAAGTCATTGATCAGGTGTAAAAGTTATGAGACATGAGTGAATTCTAGAACTCTACTGTGACATATGGTACTTGTAGTTGCTAATGTGCCAGTGTCCATTTAAATATTTGACAAGGAGGTAAATTTCATTGAAGAATTCTTTCTCCAAGTCAAGTGAGCACAACCCACAGAAGCTCTGGACTTCTTTTTGAATAAGGTATACCTTTTATTTCCATATATATATATATGATATATTCTTTATTTGCTTTTCAAATGATTTCCCATTCCTGGATTCCCCCCTCCCTGAAAGTCCCATAAGCCCTCTTCCCTCCCCCTGTTCCCCCATCCACCCCTTCCCACTTCCCTGTTCTGGTATTCCCCTACACTGCTGCACTGAGCCTTTCCAGAACCAGGGGCCTCTCCTTCCTTCTTCTTGGACATCATTTGATATATGAATTGTTTCTTGGGTATACTGAACTTCTGGGCTAATATGTTTATCAGTGAGTGCATACCATGTGTGTTCTTTTGTGATTGGGTTACCTCACTTAGGATGACAGTCTCCAGTTCCACCCACATGTCTAAGAATTTCATGAATTCATTGTTTTTAATAGCTGAGTAGTATTCCATAGTGTAAATATACCACATTTTTTGTATCCATTCCTCCATTGAGGGACATCTAGGTTCTTTCCTGCTTCTGGCTATTATAAATAGGGCTGCTATGAACATAGTGGAGCATGTGTCTTTATTAAATGCTGGGGAATCCTCTGGTTATATGCCCAGGAGTGGTATAATGGGGTCTTCTGGTAGTATCATGCCCAGTTTTCTGAGGAACGGCCAGACTGATTTCCAGAGTGGTTGTACCAGCTTGCAGTCCTACCAGCAGTGGAAGAGTGTTGCTCTTTCTCCACATCCTCGCCAGCACCTGTTTTCTCCTGAGTTTTTGATCTTAGTCATTCTAACTGGTGTGAGGTAAAATCTCAGGGTTGTTTTGATTTGCATTTCCCTGATGACTAAGGATGTTGAACATTTCTTTAGGTGCTTCTCAGTCATTTGACATTCCTCAGGTGAAAATTCTTTGTTTAGCTCTGTACCCCATTTTTAAGGGGGACATTTGGCTCTCTGGAGTCTACCTTCTTGAGTTCTTTGTATATCTTGGATATTAATCCTCTGTCAGATGTAGGGTTGGTAAAGATCTTTTTTCTGGGGGAATCAGTATCCTGGATCTCAAGCAGTACTACAGAGCAATAGTGTTAAAAATTGCATGGTATTAGTACAGCAACAGACAGATAGATCAATGGAATAGAATTGAAGACCCAGAAATGAACCCACATACCTATGGTCACTTGATCTTTGACAAAGGAGCTACAACTATCTAGTGGAAAAAGCCTTTTCAACAAATGGTGCTGGTTCAACTGGAGGTCAGCATGCAGAAGAATGCAAATCGATCCATTCTTATCTCCTTGTACTAAGCTCAACTCCAAATGGATCAAGGACCTCCACATAAAACTAGACACACTGAAACTAATAGAAAAGAAACTGGGGAAGACCCCGGAGGACGTGGGCACAGGGGGAAAGCTCCTGAACAGAACACCAATAGCTTATACTCTGAGATCAAGAATAGACAAATGGGACCTCATAAAATTACAAAGTTTCTGTAAGGCAGAGGTCTATCTTGGTTGTGGCAATGGTTTCATGGGTGTGTATGTATTTGTTCAAAATTATTCAGTTGTACATTTTATATGTACTTTTTATTGTTGTTGTTGTTTTTGTTATTGTTGTTTTTATTGCTGTTTTCAAGACAGGAACTTCCTCTGTATAGCCCTGGTTGTCCTGAAACTTTGCAGAACAGGCTGGCCTTGAACCTACAAAAATCTGGCTTCCTCTCCATCCTAAGTGCTGGCATCACAGTCATGCGCCACCACTACTTAGCTGTACATTTTACATGTATGTAGTTATTTGTGCATCAGTTATGCCTTCATAAAAATGTTAGCAATCTGAGCTGGTGAGATAGCATGCAGTTAAAATTACTGCTCTTGCAGAGGATTGCAGGTTTGTTCTGAACACTCATATCTCATTGCTTAAAACCACCTGTAACTCCATCTCTTCTGGCTTCAGCCAGCCCCTGCACACATGTATGCATATGCACACAGATATGTATATAAAATTAATCTTAATAATAAAATTAAAATATTAAAATCACGCAAGGTTAACATAAAAGGTAAACATCTTTTACATAAAACATTATATGAATATTTAATTTTCCTGGATTACATGTTTCAAAGGTATATATAAAATAAACATTTAGGGGCTAGGGATGTAACTTAATGAGTAGAGTATTTGACTTGCACGCAGAAAACACTAAATTTGAACCCAGCACCACAGAAAGTTGAGTAATGGTAGTAATGGTGGGAAGCTATTACATGAGATTCTGTTTTTGAAAAGTAAAAAGAAAGATATGAATAAGAAAAATAAACATTTAGATAAAAAAAGAGCATTTGAAAATTAAAAATTTGAAAGCAGCCTTTAAGAACATGACGAAGGCGTGGCAGAGGAAGCTGAGAGGCCATAGGAAGAGGAGCGGCGTGTGAAGAGCAGACAGGAAAATGAGAGGAAAAATTCTAGAAGGCTCTCTACAGTTCAGCAGTTACATGTGTGGATATGTGTCGTATGTGTAGACATATGTGTTTGTGTGTATGTGATTATGTGCCTGTTCCGAGACTGTGTACGTCTGCTTCTGAGTATATGTGTATATTCCAGGAAGAGAAAAATGTACATTAAAGAGGAAGAAATGAAAATACTTAAGAAAAATTGCCCCAAATCAAATGACAAGAGGTTTTTGGGTTGAAATAGCCTCAAATCCAGCACGACAGGGAAGAATGGGTTCAGCTCTGTTTCTGCTGCTCTGAGCAAGCTCCCTGACAGGGAGTTCACTTTAACCCATGGTAGTAGCAGGCGAGTCCCCGAACCAGGAAATGACCACGATCAGTCACGTTACCTCCACAGTTGAGAGCAGAGAGAAATGAATGCAAGCCTGGTTCACGGTCCACTCACTTTCTCCACTTTATATAGTGCAGGATCCGCCCCCACCCCCCACCGGTTGCTGATGTCTACAGTGGGCTGGGTCTTCCCATAACAATTTACACAATGAATACAATCCCTATAGCCGTGGGTCAACCTTCCCAGGAGATTCTAGATGGAGTCAAGTGGAATATCAAAACCAACCATCACACTTATTGACACATAACCCTGTGGCATGTCAGAATAGTGGAAGATGAGAGGAGTATGGGTGGCCAGGTCTTTTCACGCATGTTCATCTCTGCCCATCCCCCACCTCTACACCCCCTCCCCTCCCTCCCCCCCCCCCGCAACCCCCATACCAGGACTCACTTTTCAGTCAATACATTGGAAAATAGGAAAATAATGGAGGGATACCTTATCATAACCCAAAAATTCTGCTGGTGAAAAATGAGCCAGTCTCTTGGTGCTTATATGCGGATTGAACACACAGTCACAGACATTCACAGTAAGAAAACATGGATGACCTGCAAATCCTTATCCAGGTATTTAGTGGAGGAAAGAGAAAGACAAGCATTGCAGGAGACAGGGGGTCTTAGGATTTTCCCTGGGGTGGGGGAGAAGGGGGCAGGAGCCACACACAGACATGGAGCAGGCGGTCCAGAGCACGTCCAAAGGGCAAAGCAAACTAAGACAACGATGGTAGGAACTCAGCACCTTCAGGTTTGCTCAGTTGACAAGAGTTTGGGCTGAGTAAGTAGAGAGAGCATTTTAAAGGTATATTAATTCGCTAGAGCAGATCATGCAATGGATTCCTGAAATAGAAAATTCTTTACCATGTATAGGCTGGAAGACTGAGCCCAAGGCTTTGGTGGGAGCTGGGTGTAGTTCTGAGGCCTCTCCAGGCTCTTAGAGGTCACCTTTTCCCTCACTTGAACTTCCCCATGCGCATATGAATCGCTTCTCTTTGTGAGCCCTAATCTTCTCTTTTATAAAACTGCAAGCCATATTGGATTAGGGCCCACCCTTAATACCCCATTTAACGCAATTACTTCTAAATGCCCTATCCCCAGGTACCAGGGATCATAACTTCTACATGTGAATTTGGGGAGACACGATTCAGCCCTTAGGGTGGAAAATCAAACAAACAAGAACTCCAGGGAACCAGAAGGACAACAAAGGAATAGCGGAGTATAAAGCAAGGTTTAAGTTCTGAAAAGCATACTCTGTCTTAACAATGTAATTGAGTGAATATTGATTTAACCAAAATTACACTACAACCACATGAGGAGACCAGGAAGTGGGAAGTGTGTATGTGTGTGGTACAAGTGGGGACAAGAAGGGGAAAGAACTAAACCCTCCCTCACGTCCTTTAGTGGAAACAAAATAACTTGTGCAAAAGAGAAAACTCAGGAAGCAAATTTCGACTGAGAACTGAGCAAGCCCTGGGGCCGCTGCTATGTATGTATGTATGTATGTATGTATGTATGTATGTAGCATTACCTACGTTTTTTACTTTTACCACGTGAGTACATAGTGCTATTAAAATTTTAAAACTATATTTTTAAAGGGGTAGAAGGCTGAATCTTCATTTTTACTCTACAGCTGAGTGCGCGAGTGCTCCATTAATTAGTGCTTTCCCTACCCCGGAACATTGCTCTGTCATGATGAACTTTGAAGCAGTCAAGAACACCCCGTATTGCAGGAGCAGCGCTGGAGAGGTTGCGATTCAATAAACAGGGACAGAAAGGTAGCTCTCTCCCAGCCTTCCCCTCAACATCCATTCACTAAATAGCTGCTCATTCCATGGTATTCTGTCGGGAATCATCATTTCTTACATTCCTGTTCCTTTATTTTGCACACATGTCTCTCTAAACATTATCTAATAAAATTCGAGAGATTAGAATTTGAACCGCTTCACAATTTCAAGACTTCCTCGGTGGTGATTCCTAGCAGAAATTAGAGCTTACTTTCTATCGCACAAGATATTTGCCGTCCCAGACTTTCTGCATGTAGGCATGGAGAGCATCCAGATGAAGCCATTACAGTGGACCCACCCTGTTCTTCAATCAGGAATCAGCAAGGCAAAGCGCCAAGCCATTTCTCATGGCGGCAGAGATGCGGCAAGGTTGTCCCAAGCTTGGGATGGTGGAGGTGTTGAGGTCTCGCGCAGTGGCTGGTGATGCCGACACCAACATGGCCAGCAGAGGCTTCCGCTGCTCTCTGTGGAACCTCACTCTGCCATATGGTTTTCCATTTTTACCACGCTTGTATTTGATCCTGAGAAGTTTTTGAACTTTATTTTTAAATCTCCTAATATAATATCTACCCAACACCATTTCAATAAGCATGTTTTCTCCTGGAATCAGTAGGAGAATACTTCCGTCCTGTCCTTTTCATTACTTAAATTGATGACTAAGACAAGAAAAGTTCCTACGGTGATGTCTAATGCATAGGAACTAACACATCAACTTCAGACGTAAAATGCTGATGAAGACATCCCCGACGGACTTCCCTCAAGTTTATAATTGATGACCAAAGAACGTGCCTCTTGTAATTCACTGACAACTTGGAATTTTTGCATTTATGAGAAAATTCTGGGGTTTTAATTTACTCATTCTTGCATTACTAGGCAGTGCTGAGTTGCTGAAGTTTGTTGACAGAGCAGCGAGAAGAAACAGACCAAAGTCCTGGCCTTTGTTGTAGCAGTGGAAGAAGATTGAATAAACATGTACACACAAACACACACACACACACACACACACACACACATACACGTTAATTGCACATTGTGCTGTAAATGGGTAAATGTTGTGGGGAAAGGCCTGGAGATGGAGAGGAGGGTGGTGCTGATGGGAGAGCTGGCTTCCAAGGAGGGATGCTTGAAAGCCTCTGTGAAGGAGACAGAGTAGGCTCCTTGTAGGGCCAGAACCTGGGACAAACCAGGGCTCAATGGAGAGAGATAGGATGGTGGCAGGATTGGCAGGCGCAGAGGTCCAGGACCCAGCAGTAGCCGGGTCTTCTTTGTGTTGTACGGAAAGTAACAGAGGGAGGCAAGAAGACATCTGGATTTGGAACAAGAGGGGAGACTTGTTTGCACGTAGGTTTCCGCAGGCCATGGGTTTCTGTCGTTTTGTTTTTCTTGGTTTGTTTTTTGTCATATTGAGTGATTTCAGTTCACGGGAGGAAATGCCTCCCCTGACCCAAGGAATCACTGATGATGGGAAACAGTTTTGGCTGTAATTCTTGGCAGGGAATGACCTAGAAACCAATGGCAGAGGCCATGGATACTGCTAAATGTCTTAGAATGGCCAACTCTCATCATCAAGAGGAGCTCATCTCAGAAAGGCAGTAGCATCATGGCTAAAAAACTCTGAGCAAAGACCCCGCCCTCCAGACCAGTGATTAAGCGACATGTTGACACTCTCAGAAATTCTACAGTTGTGTGTAAATTAAGCTATTTATGTTTGAATATTTAAATACCATGTCTTAAGTTGGAATTTTAATTATTATTCAGAGGGGATTCTTTTTAAAATTTAATTATTTACATTATTTTTAAGACAGCATGAAAAGCAAGAGGCTTTGTCAGGCCATCTCATGCATATGTATTACCGTACCGTGATGGCTAATTGTCAACTTGACACAAGCTACTGTTATCTAGGTGGGAACATGAATTGAGAAAATACCTTCAGAAGATTCTTCTGAGAGACCTTTTCTTAATGAGTGATTGATGCGGAAGGATTTAGCTTATTGTGGGTGGTACCATCCCTGGGATGGTGGTCCTGGGTTCTCTAAGAAAGAAGGCTGAGCAAGCCATGGAGAGAAAGCCTTCCTCCTTGGCCTCTTCATCAGCTCTTGTCTCCAGGTTCCTGGCCTGCTTGAGCTCCTGTCCTGACTTCCTTTGATGGTGAAGTGTGGTGTGAAAGTGAAAGCTGAACAAACCCCTTCCTCCCTAAGTTGCTCTGGTCATGGTGCTCCATCACAGCAGCAGCAACCCTAGCTAAGACTTGCTGTTCTAACTCATTCCCTCTTCCTTATTCTCCCACTTGAGCTGCATTTCTCCACTTTAATCCTCCTTTTGGCTTTCTCATCATCTGTATTCCATTACTTTCTGTTCCCCAATTTCCTTAACATCTTTTCCTTCCCACGATTTCCCCTTTCTACCTCTCTGTTCTAAAAAACAGCACTTCCCCCACAAACCCAAATTCTACACATGAATGAAAACATGTAGTATTTGTCTTTCTCAACCTAACCTATTTTGCTTAGAATAAGGATTTTCAGTTCCATGCAGTTCCCCACAAATGTCCTGATTTCACTTTTCTTCCTGGCTATGTAAAATTCCATCCTGCATATGTATTAACACTGTTTTTATCCATTCATTGATCGATGGACATCTAGGCTGATTCTACTTCCTGGCTATGGTGAATGGAACAGCAATGAAGATGAATGTTTACAAGTATCTTTGTGGTACATTGGCTTAGACTCTGTGGGGTATTGACACTGGAATAATCCATTTCAGTCATACAAAAATTTTATTTATTTATTTATTTATTTATTTATTTATTTATGGACATTTCACACTGACTTCTGTGGTGCTTTCACAAAGTTACATTTACACTAGCAGTGTGAGACTTCCTCTTTCCCAGCATCCCCACTACCCTCTGCTGTCATTAGTTTTCCTAACGATAGCCATTCTTACTGGAGGGGTCAGAATCTTACTGCAATCTAAATTTATATTTTGTAGGGGAGAATTTTTAATAATACAACACGAGGGAAGGGAAAAAATAAGAACTAATATTCATCTAGCATTTCTAAGTTTCTGCCTAATGAATTAAAACAATATTTTATACTAGCTTAAAACATATAAACCTAAAAGAATTAAATCTTTTACCTTCAAAATTAAACTTGAAAATATTCAGAAAATATTCAGAAATAGTTGCATCTAATCAAAAAGATTTTATCTACATGTTTCCTCCCTCTTATATGAAAATTACTGAAAATTTCGTTGGAACGCTTTCCAAAAATAAATTGTAGTTATTTCTTTAAAAATGACAACTCAAGGGGACTGAGTGGCTCAGCAGCTGTGAGCACTGGCTGCTCCTCCAGAGGACACAGATTCCTGGCTCCTAACATGGGGGCTCACAACTTCTGTAACTCCAGTTCCAGAGGATCTACTGTCCTCTTCTCCTCTCTGCTGGCACCGCATGCATACAGACAGTATATACATGTTAGCAAAAGACGCATATATGTAAATTAAATATTTTAAAAGTCAAAACTAAATATATACTGTTCACATCCATGGCTTTCACAGCCTTGCAGAGAGCTTCATATCATTTCTGCTGAAATTTTTTTAATATTTTAAACATTTGGCCAAATATTAGCCTTCCGACCATAGTTGACAAAGTAATTCAGTTAATGTTGCCCTGAGGTAAGAGAAATTCATCATGAGAGCACAAATTATGTGGGAGTCATGTCGTTTACTTTGTTTATTAATGGCGTTTATATTCAGTATGGGAGCTCTTAATTGTTTTCTAGAAAAAGGTAAGGTGTTTCTAAATGCATATAGTCAAACATATTACAAGTAAACCCAAGGGGTATCTCCCAAATTTCTGCATTATGGGTACCCAGTCAATCATTAATGAGTAGAAAAGTTCATGTTAGCTTCATTCACTAATCTCAGGAGCACTTAGAATGTGTCAGGGGGGTTCACCTGTCATATATAGTTACACAGACTATATATATGTGATCTTTTGAGAAGAAGCAGGTGAGGAGTTTAGAACGTACAGAGTCCTTTGCACATAAGAAAAAGACAAGTGAAGGATTCTGACTCTCCTCCCACCCCCCACCCATCCCCATCTTCTAAAGAAAGGATATGGTGCTGACAAATGTGGAATCCCTTGCTTTCTGCAGAACGCCTCTGTAGATAAACTGTATGAAAAGTCAATGGGTGGCAGGGGGGCAGGCAAGACTCATTCACAGACAACCAGGAGACTCCTCAAATTCCCTAATCATGTCTCTCATTTCAGACATGGTATGGCACGTTTACATGTTCTCCCTTTCAGAAGTGACTACCACAAGGAACCACTCTGAAAGCAAAAATGAGTCACTGTGGCCATGCAAGATGACTGCCATCTTGGTTTTATTCAGACCTCACAAGCTACGACCCAGGATGACTTCTGACAGTGTCTTCTGATGGGAATTTTATACCCATCAGTGGTACACGTACTTTCTATTCCAGTTGTTAGTTGCCTGAGCCTTGAAGGTTTTTGTATTTTTTTTCCTTCTAGAAATTACTTCAAGATTAGGGGACAGTCTGATGCTTATAGTTAATACTGAGAGCAATTTCATTTTCCATTTTCACCCAATGTGCAATGACACATTGAGATGTTTTCATAAACATAGCTGTTTAAAAATTCAGTGTTGTGAATATAGACTCTTGCACAAACGCAGCACTGTCAGGAAAAAGATTATCATCCTTCCGACTGCTGGTGTTTGGAAATCTGAATTCAAAATGCTCAGGTTGATTTATCAATGTATAATAAGCAAAATCCAGGCTGTTGCAAGCCACAGTAAATGTTAAAAACCATCTTTCAACCAGTTAACTATACTTATTGCCTGTGTTTGAGTGTCAATTGATTCTGTTCTTTGGCTTTGGAAGAACTGGGAGCCCTACACTCAAGCCATTACTGTAAGGGTAAGGTGGGGCGCTCTTACTTCTAAACCACAGTCTCTAATGGAAGCTTTGCATACTACGACTCTGAGACATAATAGCTTGGTGCCCGATGCTTCCTGAAAAAGCTAAATTCATGTCACTAACAGTGGGACTTACTGACATCCTTTTCTTTTGACTAAAGGACAAAGATCTATGCATCCAGGAACTTGAGTATGAGAGAGAGAGAGAGAGAGAGAGAGAGAGAGAGAGAGAGAGAGAGAGAGAGAGAGAGAGCATGTGTAAAAAGCTGGTCTGGTCAAAGTTCTTAATGTAAAACCCAACACTCTGAGGTGAATAGAGGAAAACATAGGGAATGTATCTTAAGACAGAGGCATATGTAACAATTTCCTGACTAGGCCTCTAATAGCTCCAGAAATATTAGTAGGAATTTACAAATAGGATTTTACAAAATAAGAAAGCCTCTGGGAAAAAAGAAACAATTAGAGTCAAGAGACAGACTGGAGTGGGAGAAAACTCTTGCCAGCTATTCCACAGGAACCAATATACACAATACAAAGACTGAAACAAAAATTAAACACCAAAAGAACAACTAATCTAATCAGTAAATGCTAAAGTAAAGCAAGCCAGTCATCCACATAATTTTTTATATTAATCAAAAAATAAATGCAAAACACAACAGAGATAAACCTATATACCCAAGTTTACCTTGGCACTATTCACAATGTATGAATGAGTGACTAAAGTGTGTGTGTGTGTGTGTGTGTGTGTACAGTGGTGCATTAAGTCGTATATAAAGTCATCACAGGATGAACAAAATCATCCTGTTTCAGAAAAACATTGGAGAGAACAGAGTATCGTTATGTCAAATGAAATAGGCCAGAAATTTGACTAAATAGCACATGATTTTTCTTATATGTAGGTTACAAACTTAAAAAGCAAGACATGGAAGCCTAAGAAAAACTGTCTAAGATGAGGAGAGGAACCAGGAGGAGAGGTAGACTTGGAGAGGATAATGGTGTGTGTGAGTTAGTATGTTCAGTGTATGCATGAAACCTATAATTCTGTGCAATTAACATACACCAGTAAAAAGTTTACAAATGCAATATTAATAACAGAATACAGATCTGAGACAGTTTACAATTCATGGCCAAAGTATATAGTATCAAGTTCTGGAGACTTCAGTTACAAATAGCCTTTGGATAAAGGTGAGGTCAGGAGCAGTGAGTGGAAAAACCAGAACTGGAGAGTGGCTACATCTAAATATTGAAGAAAATCAACTTGGAGCAAGACTTTATTCTGGCCCCAGGTTTCAGAGCTTCCAGAGCTCTTTTTCTGTTTTTAGTCTAGCTGAATTGTGGCTGATAGTGAGGTATTATATTTTGGGAGGAATGTGTGGCAGATGAGAGTGCTCCAGAGAGCCAGAAAGCTATGAGCAAGGAAGCGGCCATGGGTCCAATAGACCCTCAAGAATGTGATGAGGCTTCCCCTAGGCCCCACTCCTAATGTTCCCACCACCCTTATTAGCACCATAGGCTGGTCACCAGGCTCTGACCACAGGAGACTTAGAACAGCATGGTGGATGGAAAATATCACAAGGGGCCTAGCAGGGAAGCATCCAGATGAACCACAGAGTCAAGAGCCAACCTGGACAGTGCTAGTGGATACAAAACAAAGAACTGTTTCTCCTTTGCTTTCGTCAACCTCCACACCACCCCAGTCCATACCAAACATGGCTGGAGATAGGGGTAAAGACAATTGCTACCATACCATCCCGGGAGAAGACTGGCGTGGAGGTGAGGAGGCAAGAAAAGCGATGACTACATCTCCCTAGGTAAAAAACGAAAGCAGACAGCCACCTACGGTCACACCATTTCCCAGGAAAACAGTTTGAAAAGAGATTGTAATCAATGCCTCAACAATGAGATGTAAATTTCATCTCACCAAGACAGGGTGTGTGTGTGTGTGTGTGTGTGTGTGTGTGTGTGTGTGTATGGGTATTGTACAACCTGTTTGTGTTTCATTTGTGAAGAAAGAATAAAATATGAAAAATATTTTCATTTATGAACTTGATCTAAGACATTGACTGGACTATATGATTTTGTATTACTATGAAAGGAGTGACTGTCCAAGCTTTCCTTCACAAAACTTGGGAGGCGGAGATAAATCTGCGGTCTGATAGAATCTCACATTGCTTTACTCAGTATACCAGATATACCTACATCTGATAGGTAGATCTCTGATATCATATATGATATGTTTGTGTGTTTCTTATTTGAAGTTAAGCTTTAGAAATAATACTTAATATTCTAAATATTAGCTCCATTAAAGGATGGAATCAAGACACTTGAGTAACTTGAAGATGAAACAGAACATTACCTTATTATGATGGAGCCACAAATATCTTAATTTTTTAAATCTGGAAAGATCAACAACCTCGGTCAGTTCCCTAGAAAGGAAAAAAAAACATGAATATTAGCAACAAGTCACTTGCTTATTGATAAGGCTGACCATACTGCTAGGATAGTTTGGAGAACTGGCAAGGCCTCTCTTTCCTTTCAGAATCGTTTTTTACACTTACATTCTAATGTCAGAAGGAATATTTGATTTAAGCTTTTATTGCCAGTAAAGTTCATTAGCTGAAACTTATATCTTAATATTGCAGAGTTTATTTCAATCTCATTTCAAAACATTTTTCTGGGTAGTTGGGAGGGAGGAAAAAAATGGGATGGACACTGGACTGTCAACTCAATGGGAAAAACTGGACTTGGTGCTGCTTTAGTCTTGTCTGCAGGTCCTCATTGTGATTGGTCCTGTCGTGGCCACACAAGATCTAGGAGATGATATTGGTAGGATAATTAGGGACAGACACTGAGGAGGGGGTTTTGTTGCTCACTATTCTGATCAATACAGCACCTACTTAAAATGGCTAAGTTTAATTCAGCAAAGTAAACCTCCAAATTATTCACACCCCCACTTACCTACGTTTCCTTTATAGTTCATTTATGTCTTATCAATATTCATATATTATATTAGGTTGACCTAACTCCAGTCATTGTAAGTTTCCATTTGCCAAAGTCTTCCCCATTAGCATATTTACATATTGAAAAGCCCTAGACAACTGGCCAAGCAGAACGCTGAATGCTCTTGATTTACCTCGCAGGTTTTTAACAGTTACATTCCAGATATATCACCTTAATGACATTGGTGGAAATTCTGTGTTACATCAGAAGGTTAATAATATCAGTTTGTCTCACTCCTGGTAAAACTAAGTTCTGTTATTTGTTCATGGTCTGCCAGATCTGTATTGTAAAAGTGCAAATTTTATAATAAAAAGCTAACGTGTGGGGCCCAGCTCTGAGTCCACACATGTCATGTTGCTCCCCACAACAGCACTGCCTTCAGTTGGTGACCCCTACCTGATTGGGATTGGTCTTCATTCTTACACCAACTCTTCTTTCTACAAAGAGCATCTGATCTTTTCTTTCTCTTGTTTATTTCTCTTCTCTGTCTTTTTTGGATTTATATGCCCTCCCTGACACAATTGCTCAGATACAACAATATATGCCAGGCTTCTCCAAAGCAGTACTAATGCATTCTCCCTCTTCCCCACCCCCCCATCATTTTCTCTCTCCCTCTCCCTTTCTGTCTCTTGTCTCTCTGTCTCTCTCTGTCTCTGTCTCTCTGTCTCTTTCTCTCTGTCTTCTCTCTGTCTCTCTCTCTGTCTCTCTGTCTCTGTCTCTGTCTCTCTCTCTCTCTCTCTCTCTCTCTCTCTCTCTCTCTCTCTCTCTCTCTCATCTGCAGTCTGTTTCTGGGAAGGACTCCTGGGAACCTAGTGCATCTGACTCTGGCACTAGACAGTGATGAGAGCATGTCAACTCCAACTCTGTGTTGATACAATCAAAACGACCTCTGCTTAGAAGTATAATGGTTTTGATCCTCTCTTTGGCAATTTCCTATAAGTTTTAATCCCTTAGTACATTATCAGTGGGTCCAGTCATCCTTATCAGTTTTTTATAGTAATAATATGGATGCTGAAAATGTGGTTATTAGATAAATATAACAAAGTGATTCACTTTTTTTATTTTCTATCTTTTTTTTATTCTGAAAACTTGTCTTCATTAAAATTTATAGAAATTTCTATTTTATAGTGAGTTTTACAGAAATATTTTAATGAATATCATAGATAGATAGATAGATAGACAGATAGACAGACAGAGCTACAGAAATCATATTTAAATGACCATCCAGATTCCATGGAACCATCATGAGCAATATAACTTTCCAATGCTTGCATGAAATATTAAGTATAAGAAATATTCTAGGGATGATAAGATAATTCAGTGAGTAAACATGACAACAAGCTCAATTACAGAAGTCTACATGTTGGAGAGAGAGAACTGACTCTCAAAATTATCCTCTTCCATGGGCATACAGTGGTTCCTATGTGCACAAAAATAAAAATGTACATGTATATAAAACATGAAAGGTAAATAAATATCCTTGGTTGCTTTAGGGTACCTTATATAATAGATGATATCAAACTATATTGTAGTTTTCTGTGGTTTAGCCATTTAAGATGATTTTTTTAAATTTTTATTTTCTATATTCTCTGTTTACATTCCAAAGGCTTTCCCCTTTCCCAGTTCCCCCCCACCATACGTCCCATAGTTCCTCTCCCCCCCAACTATTCCCCAATCATTTTTGGTTTTTTGAGACAGGGTTTCTCTGTATAGGTCCGGCTGTCTTGGAACTCACTCTGTAGACCAGGCTGGCCTTGAACTCAGAAATCTGCCTGCCTCTGCCTCGCAAGTGCTGGGATTAAAGGCGTGTGCCATCACACCTGGCGTGATTCACTTTTTAAAAAGGGCTCTCAAGCTGGTAATTTTTTTTTTTTTTTGCACACAAGCCTGTCCTACAACAAGAATGTGATGTTATGTTTTAAGATGGGGCCAAGCAAGAATATAAGGTATAAATTTACTGCTAATGATGCTATGACTTCTGCTGACAATTACATGTCAATGCATGTTACAGATTAGATGCTTTGCAGTTACCACGAAACACTGAGAAGACACTGTCATTGCAAGAGCAACAGGGATTTAAGCAAACCTCACCTAGTTTATGCATATAGACTGTGAAGTATTTTTTTGCCCCAACTCTGACTTCTGTCATATAAGAAGACAACTAAGCCGGGCGTGGTGGCGCACGCCTGTAATCCCAGCACTTGGGAGGCAGAGGCAGGCGGATTTCTGAGTTTGAGTCCAGCCTGGTCTACAGAGTGAGTTCCAGGACAGCCAGGACTACACAGAGAAACCCTGTCTCGAAAAACCAAAAAAAAAAAAAAAAAAAAAAAAAAAAAAAAAAGAAGACAACTAATTACCAACAACCAGGGGTTGATATATATTATATTCTAAAACATTTATTTATTTTTTTGTGTGTTTAAAGCTCAGGATCAAACTCATGTCCATGCTGGGCAAAGTGCTTTGTTAATGATTTATATCCAAGCATTAGTTTAAATTTCAAGTAGAGCATCTCTTTATTATCTTACCAACAAGCAATTCAGAACCACTAAAAAATTACACATTTTCTGTAATAATAAGTTAAAAGTAAATATTTAATATGGCCAAAGAAATATGCTTATTAATAAATAATTTCTCAAATCACTGTAGACACAATGATTAAATTCATTGTTAAGCTGGGTTGGTTCATTAAAGTTAGGCAGGATTTCAAAGATTTTAAAAAAATATGTCATGCCTATTATATAATAACACACAAATTATCCATGGTCAGAAAGGCCCAATAAGGGGAAAAATCAAAATCACAGGGCCCAATAAGGGGAAAAATCAAAATCAATAACTCAGGGTTAAAGGAACTTGCAGGCAGAGCTAATGGTTTGAGTTTCATCCCTGAGTCCTGCAAGGTAGAAAGGAAGAATTTATTCCCTCAAGTTGTTTTCTACCCAGCTCCCAATACAAAATAAACATAACAGGTTAATGAAGAGGAATAGCAATCCAGTCTTTGTTTTGTTTCATTACAACCCACTACCTGAGAGTGGGTTCTTTAGAAGGAGCAGATTTGATGAGGCTCAGGGTAAACACGGGGCACAAGATGAATCTTTGTCTTTCCCAGATTCTGTCAGAAAGAGAGAATAATATCCTTCCCACTTTTTCTCTCAGCAGATTATGATCCTGACAATGACAGAGATATGATTTTATGGTGTATGATCCTAAATAGTAACGTATTTATTCTGATGCTTAAAGAGCTAGTGGCCAATGGGGGAATCCTGGTTAGCTGCAACTTCCAGATTATCTCTATTGTTAAGACCTGGAGTCTGTCTCAGACACTGGCGTTACTGTGTTCTATAGATGTAAAGGAGAGGTTTTCTTGTTAATAAAAATTAACAAGTGTTTTCATGGGTTATAGCAAAAGAATTGTTTTTATATTGTCGTCATCATCATCATCATCATCATCGTCGTCGTCGTCGTCGTCGTCATAATAATAACTGAACGCTTATTATGTACCGGATCTCTAGTTTCCAACTCTCAGTGTCAGAGCAATCCTGTAATGAGGCTGTATTATTATACAAGAATAGGGTTGCTAAATGAAGTAAAAGGTATCTAGTTGATATTTGCAGATTTTGAAAAGTAGCACATATTGTCTGGGAAATAATGATACTAAAGTTATACTCATTGTTTTTCTAAAATTCATATTTACCTGGTGTTTTATTTGTTTTTAAATGTGACAATCCTAGCAGGAAAGTTATGTAACATGCCAAGATCATCCAGAGACAGCCCAATACCTCTGCCCTTTAAACCGTTTCAATGTCTTGCCTCTCCAGTGTAAGTGGCAGACCCTCATACGCAGTGTAGTAACTCGACTATGGTCACCTACCCAGTCAGTCCTTAAAGAAGGTGTAATGGGAAAACATTTGCCTCTATAAAAGATTGTAAAATGATTCTCTTCTGTGTTGATTTTTTTTAATTATGAAATACACTTACTTTTTAGAAAGGAACAGCTCCAAGACATCAAGATCCCTCTTGTGGCCACATATCTTTAGTTGATCTTCAACTGCCTGATAACATATAATTAATCTGTCAAAGCACATTCCAATGAGCAAAAATACTGAGACATTTGCAGTCAATAACAATATGTCTACAAGAAGATCAAAAGAAAGGCGAATACGGAGGCAAGCACTCTAATTGATAAATTCCAACACTACAATTATATATTATTTACTCATCTTTGTGGTTGAATCTCATTATTTTTAACCTTAGGCACAGATGTGTAAATAACTTTTAACCAGAGAGGGGAAAAATATGAATATGTATAAACACCATGATTAAGTTAATTCTCTATGAGATAGAATATTTTGGCTCTTGGACAATTACTCTAAAATGTCTCTTTAGAAATGAAGAATTGGTGTTTGATGAGGTTCTGTATTTATAGAGAGCATCTAGAGCAAGGTTACAGGTAGAAGGGGTAAAATATAATGTGTATTTCAGAGGTGTTCTTCCAGTGGCTCACGTCAGCATGCTCGGCGTCTGTAAGTTCTCAGCGAGCATTAAACAAGAGGCTAGATGTCATTTTTCTCTGAGTAAATTAATTAATACAGCGTCCGTTTTCTTGCCACAGGCTTTGTTTTTAAAAGTACAGGCCCGGCAGCAGCTTTAACACCCTTTGCTTTTTCTTCAAGAATTACCAAATAAACAGTCGTAGGGCACCTGACTGAGAGTAATATGGAATAATTATAGCCTGTCTATAATTGGCCATGACCGCGTAGAGCGAACAAGACACAACAGAAGTGACGGGGTCACCCGTGCAGTTCTGGGGCCCACAAACATCCTAATTATCAGAGTCAAAACAATCAAAGATTTGGGGTGTGGATCTGTGGAGGGTGGTAAACTGCAGCGTCAGAGAAGGACTTACAAGGTCTTGAGAGTACACTGACTGAGAAGTAGAGAACTTTAAGGGTGAGCAGATGAACAAATCCAGATGGAAGGGAGAGGGGCACATCCAGTAGCAGAGGATGACTGGAGGCTTCCTGTTCCGCCCTGCCCTTGATTCTGAAGGGAAGCGGAAGTAGGGGGTATGGGGAGTTGTAGGCTCAGGCTCAAGCCTTCCAACAGCTGGGTTATATTTTACACTTACAAAAACCAAGACTTGGAAAAACTCATTGGGCCAGGCTTGGATGTTCTCACCAGACTATTTCGTCATAAGCATCTAAACTCTCAGCCTACACAGAGTCAATCAAAACACTGCAATGTGACTTAGAGCCAAAGTAGAATTAAATTTGTATTCTGCTAGAGTTATAACCGTGCTTTTAACTTGATCTAGCCATTGCTACTCGGAAACACAGCGAAGTCCTCACAGAGAAGTGTATTCCTCTTTCCCCACACAACCTCACTCCCAGCCAGCAGCCACTGGTCTTGGACAGGAACGAGGCTAGGGCCTTTCTCAGACTTGCAGCTTGCAGATAACAGGCTCTGAGAGGTCCAGTCCTTCCTCCTCAGGTGAACCAACTTCTTAGTACATCTCTGCCTGTGCTTATGCATTTTATTGGCTTTCTCTCCCTGGCGATCACGGCATCTAGACATTTATTTTTAAGTAAAAGGTTAATGCCAGTGTAATTTGTGTAAGTCAACAATATCCGTTTTCTTTTTAAAAAGTTAAACACATAGAAAATGTACATACTAAAAACAAAAGTCATCATGTGATTATGAGAAAGTTTTCCTTTCTAGAATTTATATTTTATATGAATTTACATATACTATATGTAAATAAATGTAAGTATATATATATATATAGCGTGTGTATGTGTGTGTATATGTATATGTATATATGTATGTGTGTGTGTGCATGTGTGTGTGTGTGTGTGTGTGTGTGTATGTGTGTGTGTTTATTGAGATGGGTCTTGCTATTTTACACAGGCTGGTCTTGAACTCCTGGGTGGATATGATTCTCCCACCTCACCTTCCTGCATAGTTGTCCTGTGCCGTTGGCAATGCTCAAGGTAACACATTTTTCAATGCTTGAATATTTTATTATAAACATGTATTTAACTGGACAGTCAGAAAGTATTATGCATTTTCAAAATTTTAGCCACAGAAGAAATATTTAACATTTTAATAATTTTTAGAAAAGTATGAGTTGAATAGGAAGATTGCAAATATCACCATTACGTTGTAACCCCCTGACACACTTTAACAGCTCACACAGCTTTGATTATGCCATGTTCCTTCTCATCCAATAATTGCGTATGGCTTCAGCACAAAGTTTCAATATCAAAGAGCCACAAAGTGTGTCACAAAGACGTTTTAGGTTTCACTGAGCCATGGTAGGCAGTTCCGAACTTCAGTCCCTCCAGAGTTTCACTAACACTGCATATAACCCTTCACTTAAGAGGTCTTCCAGCAGCCTTCCCTGATGATTTTGCATACTGGACGAACACACACACACACACACACACACTTCAGCACTTTTGCTATTTTCGCTATTTTCATATTTGCACCCACCCTGCCTTATAATCAGCAGCACTGACTTCTTCCAGAGCCTTCCGTCTGTGTGTAACGGAAGCTCCACCCTTCACATGCTCCCCTGCCCTGAGCGCCCTGGCAGGCAGGTGTCCTCTGCTTCCTAATTCCCTGAGAGTATCTTCTACGACCTCTGCAGCCCTTGGCCGTGGGTGATTGGTCTATTTTAATCAGCAGAAGGTCGGTAGGATTTACGTAATAGTATATATCAGAAATTCACTTAGTGAGGTTCAGTGACATTCTTTTGCATTTAATATTTATAAAGATAGACAAATGGGTAGCTGCCCTTTCAGTTATGGCTAATAATGCAACTGTGACCATAATTATACAAAGATCTGTATAAGCCTCTGCCTTCCTCTTTGCTTAGGTAAAGGTGAAGAAGTGATAATGTAATTCAGACTTTTTTTTGTAGAAAGTTTTATGTCATTTTCTATGACAGGATAGATATGACAGGCATTTTTAAAAAGGAATACTTTAATAAAAGAGTAGATCCAAATACAGTCACCCAGCCTCAACTTTGAAACTCCTGGAAGTGCTTAATTTAGGCTGTGACTATCCTGTAAGTTTACTGGTAAAGCTAGGGGTAAATTGGTAAGATGCCTGCCATCTATGACCAGTCCTTTGTGTGTGTGTGTGTGTGTGTGTGTGTGTGTGTGTGTGTGCATGCGCGCCCTGTTATACATTGGTATTTATTCATTTATTTCAGGTACTTTAAAATTTTTATTAGCTATTTTATTTATTTGCTTCTCAAATGCTATCCCCTTTCCTGATTTCCCCTCCAAAACCCCCCTATCTCATCCACCTTTCCCCTGCTTCTATGAGGGTGTTCCTTCACCCACCCATGCACTTCCACTTCCCCCTACTGGCATTCCCTACACTAGAGCATCAAGTCTTCACAGGACCAAGGGCCTCCTTTCATTGATGTCCGACAAGGCCATCCTCTGCTATATATGTGTCTGGAGCCATGGGTCCCTCCATGTGTACTCTTTGGTTTATGGTTTAGTCCTTGGGAGCTCGGGGCGGGGGGCGGGAGGTCTGGTTGGTTGATATTGTTGTTCCTTCTATGGAACAGCAAACCCCTTTAGCTCTTTCGGACCTTCCTCTAACTCCTCGACCAGATCTTTAAGTAGGAGACAGTAAGGGACATCTAATGAGATACAAGAAGGTGACAACTGGTAAATTCTATAAGGAAGGGTAGATATACCGTAGCAAAGAAAAAGGAAGAAGAAATTCCTGTTCCTCTGGGTGATGAGGTTTCCAGGCAAGACCAAGAGTCTGGGATTAAAGAAAGACAACAAAAGAACCAGGATTTTGATGGAAAGAAGGGTTGGGTAGTCAGAGAACAAAGGATAAAATCAGTGCAAGGGATCAGCGCTGCACAGGAAAGGACCATGGAAAGCAATTGGGAGAATAAGCTAATAAAGGTGTTTGGGAATCACATCATGCGTGTTTACTTTATGATGTAGATTTGGAAGTGTTTACTTAATGAGTGTCCAAATAAAACTTTTATGAGCTTCAATAGCTATAACTGAAAAACCACTAATTTTCTGTAAACTGTAACTTGAAGTATAAGTTCACATTACATGGTCCATGTATACAGATACATGTATACAAGTTAACTACCTGGTACAATCCAAGTAGAGAAATCTAATGAAGGTCTACTTTTTCACATGAAAACTACATTCGTGTTTTAAAACAATGATCTGTGTGAAGTTATTCCCAAGGCTTGTTTCAGTTTCTCCATTGGTGTCCTGCCCTTGTTGATACCTACAACATGGGTTTAGTTAACTATTGGGTAATGTGGCTTTGGATTAACACAGGGCAATATGAATATCTTACTGAGTCTTTGGACTAAAGAAAGGATGTAACAAGCTTTCAGAAGATGCCTCTAGCATCAGTGTGTGTGATAGCTGAGGGTGCAGAAAAACGCCAAGACCGCAAGCAAAGCTACTTCTGGGAAGTGAGGAAGGACCGGGTGACAGGGAATAGAGTTGAGCAATGGCTAACATCACATGGTGTGTGGATAGAGGATGCAGGCAAACGGCAGATAATAAGGGCCACGGGAGGGCACAGGCAACGGTAGCAATGACGTCATGATGCGGATGACAACGTCATGGTTGCTTGCTTGGTGAGGAGAAGAGCACCTGGAAGGAAGACACAGCCAGCTGTGAAATGCTTCACATGTTGGCCTTGATGAAAAATGCACTACAGGTCAAGGTGTCCAGAAAAAAAAATCTGTGTGTGCATCAATGTGAGTCCCATCAGAATTGCCTGGTGAGTCACTCCAGTCCAAAGGAGAGTAAAGGACACATGTAAGGTCATGGCAAAGTGTAAGATCATGAGAACGCAGGAGGGAACCGAGCTGAGGAGGTTGAGGAAACACTGCCATGGTGTGAGTCCAGGTAGGAACTTTAAGAAAGTAGAATTTAAGGTCTGCAGTATTGTACCGAGTGGGAGCTGCTGTTACTTGGAAATGACTTTGGATTTGGGAACTATTTCACCAGCCTGCTAGGGGAGTGGGGTGCTCTGATTTAAAGTTAATTGGAACTTTCTTCCTCTCTCTCTCTCTCTCTCTCTCTCTCTCTCTCTCTCTCTTTCTTTCCTTCTTTCCTTCTTTCTTTCTCTTTCGTTTTTTGAGACAGGGTTTCTCTGTGTAGCCCTGGCTGTCCTGGAACTCACTCTGTAGACCAGGCTGGCCTTGAACTCAGAAATCTGCCTGCCTCTGCCTCCCAAGTGCTGGGATTAAAGGCGTGCGCCACCACTGCCCGGCTTTATCAAGAAAATGAAAATAGTCCAATACAGACTCACGATGGGCATGGTTCCCCACAGGAAGAGACCAGCAGATTTCTCTACCACTCACTGTCTCAGAATTTAGATAGGGGAAGATAATGTTTTAAATTTGCAGAATGGTTAAATACTGCACTAAAATCTACCAAACAAAACACCTTTGATGATCAATTCCTGCACCCCATGCAACACAGCCCAAATTAGGATTTAGTGTGGATCCCTAATGTCCCTCAAACTGCCATGGAGACTGTTGATCTGCCACTTAGCTAGAGGGACTGTGTGGATCAGCGTTGCAAACGCCCCCTTTCCAGGGCTCCAGGGGCATCCTCTAGGAGAGCAGAGCATTGTGTTATACCTATTCCTACCCCAACTGAATCTGGGTCCAAGGCTGTGGATCTAGCAAGAGATGTAGGTGCTTCTTACCTTCGCACTGCTTGGCAGAGCGTTTTCCGACACCTTCCGGAGCTTAGTACATGGAAAGACTGGCAAGGAGAACTTCCGGTTTCTGGACATCAAGAAAATGAAGGCAGCGAGGGCTACCAAGAGCCCACTGGGCTTGGCCAAGGTCGCATCCTTCTTTTTCCACCTTTCGGTCCACTAAAGGCCAGTGTAAATCAGGCAAGCACTGAAGACAAACCCTGACTTCTGTGACGTTTACGCTGGTACATCATAGACCTTCTGTGTCCTCTCCTTCTCCAGCGGGGTGTGCATGCTGTGACTCACAGTGCGGTCATCTATGTGTCAGAGACCAGGAGTGAGTGGGTCTGAGGGCCAGAGCAAACGGCCACTCAGCAGTCATTTCAGAGTCGATGTATGAGCACCGTTTATGGAAATGGAGCATCCCTGTTGGCTCCCAGCAGTTGTAACGGGAGACGCGAGACCTCTACTGGGTCTCTGGGGATCCCCACACAAATGGAAAAACATTACACCTTGATCCTTACATAAAATTTGACATTTTGCACAAGAACTAAAATTTTTCTTATGGATTTTTATTTTTGCACCAATTCTGACTTGAAATCATAGAATTAAGATTTTTATTTCAAATGCTGTGGTTTGGGTACCTCGAACCTATCTGCATCAAGGACTCACCATACACCCTTACCTAGCATGGAGAGTGAGGTTGTAGCTCTCCTGAAGGTTCCAACCACACACACAGGAAATAGAACTTGCTGCTGATTGCATGGGCCAACAGCAAGTGAATAAATATTTCCTTTGGAAAATCTCTTCTAACAGGCTTGTATGGATCCATGTATGTATGTATGTATGTATGTATGTATGTTTGTATCTACGTATGTATTAATTGCTATGTGTGTTAGCTGTATTGGAGCTAGTCACATTGACCTCTCTGCAATCTCTTATGTGTAAGTCAGGATTTTCTCAGCTGGGGCACATTGGGGAACTTAAAAACCAAGATCCGGTTTGTGGTGTCTCTTGTTTTCTGTCAGGATTTTATACCCTGCATTAAAAAAAAATATTGATTGCACAGAATGAGCTGGTGTCTGGTCTATCAATTGGAACCCGATATTTAGAAATCAAGTGCCGCTTTCTAAAATGGATCTGGCTTCTAACCATTTGAAAATGGCATTAAAATAGATAGAGCATTGGAGATGGTCTCCATAGAGGAATCAAGAGTTTGGGGCTGGAATTAATATAGTGGGTGGAATCTCCTGAGAACTGTCGTGTAAAAGGTTATCATGCCAGAAATAGAGAGATTTAGCCCATTAAAGAGGTGCTTAAAACATGTATACGATGGTTTTGTGGCCTGTCTTCCATTTTTGCAGATGATATGTATCACAGCATTTCAGATATTGATATGTTGCAGGGAGAAATGGCAAAACACAGCATTTGTTAAATTTTGTACATTTTACACAGTTTTAAAACCATAGGCAAAAACTCTAACAAACCTGCAAACATATTGCATTTAACTTCTACTAAAATTGTATTTGAAAGGTTTATCTTTTAATCTTATACATTTTACTTTTTTTCTTTTTTCTTTTCTATATTCTTTGTTTACATTCCAAAGGCTTTCCCCTTTCCAGTCCCCCCCCCACATTTTACTTTTTATCAAGTAAAATTAAAAGCAAAGATTAAAAAATGCGACAAAATCTTTCTTAGAAATGAGACTTCAAAATCACTGCAAGATCCTTTGAAAACATTCTTAACTCTCTCTCTCTCTCTCTCTCTCTCTCTCTCTCTCTCTCTCTCTCTCTGTGTGTGTGTGTGTGTGTGTGTGTGTGCTTCTCTCTTACCATGTGGGTCCCAGGAATGGGACTCACAGTATTAGTTTGGCGAGCACACTTACTTGAGCCCTCATTGTAATATATTACTGGGGTCTTTTAAAGAATATTACTACTGAATGATCATGATGCTAACATAAATGCAAAGTTAACTACAGAATGTTAGAGACAGAGCTGAAAGAAGGTGCTTTAGCCTAAGAACTCTCTCAGAGGTGTCCTTATGTTAGCAATTATTATTATTTTAGCAAGCATCTCTAGCCGTGAGCAGAAGGCTTTTACTATCATATACTAGGATGATAGCCAGAGGAACACAGCCTGAAATCTGAAAAATTCATTTAGAACGTGCAGCCTCCTTTATAATCAATCTTGTTTTAGTAAAAATAAAGTGGTTCCCCTAACTCCTCTCAAATCTTTGAGTAATATTTACACTGAAGCAAGACACCCTGTGTTTATCCTGCGGCTTCACCTCCCTGACATTCCGCCATTGCCTGGAGCTGCATGCATACCCCAGTTTGAAAGCTCCCTTGAATCCTGTGGGTTTGGATAAGAAGAAAGGGCCCTGCGCACCAAGTTGGGGCATGTGGGGGCTGAGCCTCAGCTCTGACTTAACTAGTTGTTGACCAGTTTCAAGTCACTTAATGTCACTGGATCTCATATTTTTTTTTAAACAACAAAATGAAGAAGTTGAAATTAAAGTTCAGTTAAATTTTTTTATTATTTAATAACAGTATCCTACAAAGATGTGGTGTAGTATTTACAGTGAAAATTATTGCAGAGATGGCTTACATTTAGAGATGTTCATATTTGAATTCTGCAGTAGATAGCATGTGAAGAAAACTATTAGTGTGATGGTCTCTTATTAGAAAGCATCTCATTAAATAATTCCAGTGATGTTTGCATGCTCTTTTTTATGTGAGTAAAATGTATTTATTAGTTAAAATGACCAATAATTCCAACTTTCTACTACACAGACTTAAAAAGGAAGAATAACACAGATCTCAGTCACATTTTGTGCCCTTTTGCTGTTTATGGGATGCCTTGATTATGACGCCACTTGCTTGTGGTGTCACCTGACCGTGGCTTTCACCATGGTTGCACTTTTTGCGGTATTAGGGTGGTGTTTGGTTCTGAGCTGCAAGGGGAACCATCAGTGTCCTTCCACAGCCTGAGCCAATCATTGCCATCAGGGCTCTGGAGGAATGTCTGCATGTAGCTCTCATCAGGTTCTCTCGGCAAAGTGGCCATTCCCACTTCTTTCTTTCTTGTTTTCTCTCTTCTCAGAGTTCATATTTGATTCCTAAGGGCCTGTCTAGGTAGAAAAATGAGGTAATTCTAGTCTAGAAACAGTTCTATGTTGTCCAGAAGAGCTAAAAAAGCTCACATCGAAACTCAATCAAATATTGTTCAGCTGGGAGCTCATGCCTAATTCAGCATGCCTTCGAGCTAGGAACGGTGAGCTGCTGGCCAGCTCCCTCCCTTCTTCTATAGACACTCATCCCCACCCTTTGGATCTAGGGGAGCAGGTGAGGCTCCAGCAGGCCCACCTATGGCAAACATGGCGCCAATGGGTTTTGCTTTTTTACCCTTCTCTCCCTTTCTATATCTTTAGATTTCACCCCTAAAGCTAGCCCCCAATGTCTATTTTCTGATTTCACCACTGACCCATTCCTGAGGCTGAGCGCCAATGTCCAACTATCAAAATATCAAGGTCCAGCAAGCAAAGTTCATTATTTCAATCAACCTAACTAAAATACCCAGTTAGAACTTAACTACACATCCTAGCTCCTTTGAACATAGACCTCACCTTTTCCCTTTGAGAAATACTTGCAAAGCTATTTGTGACTGTTTCTGCCAGATTCACCCATCTTTTCTCTTTGTCTTGCTTAGTAAAGGATCTCTTTGCATTTGTTTTGTATTTGGAAATTGAGTTTTAGGTGTGGTCTGTGCAGCATGCAGGGTCCAGAGAGGAGCACTCTAGAGTACAGGGGTGGGGTGGGGTTCCTTTAGAGCACACTTGCAGTATGTCAGGTCCCTAAGTAAAGAGTAAAAACAGCACAAGGTGGGAACTCCAGTAGGTTCATAGACCAATGCCATGGGAGTGGGGGGAGAGTCACATGGGAGGACCAAAACAAGGTCTTCTCAGTCAGGATGCCATGTGCAGGACTCTTGACTGGAGTTGGAGAATGTGTAGGGTGAAAATCACACCCTACACAAAAATTAACTTCAACTATGCAATTTAAATCTGTGAAGTCAATGGAATCCACCCTCCTCACTTTTCTGTTTGGAGTTGGTGAGAGCTGTCAGAGTTTTCCCTAAGTCTTGTTAATGGTAGCAGAGATGTTACATCTTGTCACAATGGGACAATAATCAGACCATTCTGTGTAAATATGTATACATGTGTGTATAGAGATGTATTTGTATTTATCTAATGTGTACATTTCAAGAGGTGAAGACTGATGGAAACTGTTAGGTCACTGAGGAAACAGCCCCTGGGAGTGCTTGGGACTTGGTAGTTTGCTACATGAATGACTTGTTGTAAAACATAGACTCTGGCCCTTGAATCAGTTGTGGACACTTATCTCATGGTACTAACACCACAAGATGTCCAACAAAATATAAAAATATACAACCACCTCATATTATAAACTCAGCTTCCTAAGCTATGCGCCAAATAAATATCCTTTCTTTATACACTATTTAGCCTTGGGTATTTTACTACAGCAAGGAAAAGTAGACCAAAATAGAAAGCACCCTTTACACTGCCCTTAGTGATAGATACTTGTCTACCTCTCCGTTTTCGAATCATTGTATGATCCCTTCTCTTCATATGTCTGGATTTATGGATTTTTGTCATAAGCTTCCTTGTCCAAATACTATGATTTTATGATGGCAACCAGGGTAGCAAAGAAGACTGCTCTCTGTTGTCTAATCATATTAATGTTAGGTGGTAGGCCTGTAGGAAGTGCTGGCATGGGGAGTAACCAGGGACATAAGGACAGTTTTACTGATCCTTATGAAAGTCCTGAATTTATTAAAAAGAACAGAAGAGTACTGTAAAGCATGGTCTTTCTGTCAAATTTGAGACATTGTTTATCAATACACTTTGACTGTATATGGATTTCACAGTGTGAGTGTGTGTGTGTGTGTGTGTGTGTGTGTGTGTGTGTTCTTTAAGATTTTAACAGAAGCATCTGAGAGTAGTTTGATTTTCTTCTGGATACTTTTATCAATTTTAAGCTAATTTTCAGAATAAAGATTCATTCTAGAAACAACTTTACAGTTCCATGGCTGACCATGATAGCAAGCATCTGGTAGACTTAACAACAGTGTTTGTGTCTCTCATCTTCTTCCTAAGATGGCAAGAAGCATCGTGAAGACTAGGATCCTGGGAAAGCTGTGACCACAGGTGGCCTGACACTGGTACCCTTTACTGTTTTCATTCATTTGGTCAGGCAGGAAGTAAAACCATAAGCCACTGTCTCTACTATGGCCAGTGGATATGAATAAGAGACTCTCCAAAGGAAGAAGGTAGAAAAAAAATAGCCTGCTGCTTACCTTTAAATGGGCTTCTGTTGTGTTTGGTGTTCTCGGCATTGACTGGCAATCAAATGGATCCTTAAAGCTCTTGCTATTATTTGCTTAGAACCAAAAGTATTTTGGTCCTACCGACTGTGTGTGCTCTTCGTGGTCATTCCGTGGCTAGCTTCTGTCTCACAATGCTTTTATTGCTACCTTTCCACGTAAAGGAAGTGGCAGAGAAAAGCTCAATGTTCATTAATCAATACTCAATAATACTTTAAGTAGAGGCACTACAGTTTGGAAAACAGTTGAAATAAAATTATCTTCATAAAGATTGTAAAGGCATTGAGAAGCTTTGACACTGTAAGTTTAAGACTTCTACAGTTTTAGGAAATAATTTCCAGTTTATTAATTCATTTGTGGTGACAATCAAGTGAGAAGAACTGTTTTCACAATAAGAATGTGTTTTCCGAAAAGTCTGGCATTTCCCAAAACATGGATAGGAACACTAGACTAATTGCTCATTTAGGTTTTGCCCAGTTCTTTGCATTTTGTGTGGTGATATGGAAATCCAAGAAGTAGGAATCAGGTTCAGGGCCATCAGAAATACCATTTCTACAATTAATAGCTACAAATGGCCCTTGCAGGAATAGGCCATTAAATGAGTGTTTGTGTGTGTGTGTGTGTGTGTGTGTGTGTGTCTGGGCAGGTACCTAAGTCAGTAACATATTTGGCTTGTAAGCATATGGATATGACTGTGATCCCAGAATCAATGTTTGAAAACAGCAGCCAGGTGTGGTAGTGTTTCCAGCACTATGGAAACAGAAACAGGAAGATCCCTGGTGTCACTAGCCAGGCAGCTTCGTCTACCCAGTTTGTGAGTTCCATGCCAACAAAATACCCTGTCTCAAGAATGATGAATAGCACATGCTGTATGAGCCCCAGATTTCCTTTGGCTTCTACATGCATACCCTTATACACACACACACACACACACACACACACACACACACATAAGTAGGAGGAGAAGAGAAATTGATTGAAAGTGAACAAATAATTGTAGGGGAAAGAAAGAGAAAGAAGAAAAAAATAAGAGCTGTGTGATATAGACAGGAGGAAGGTATAAAAAAGGGGAAGAGGAAAAATAATCAGTTTGGAGCCCAGGTAAAAGTAAAGGAAGGGAACATAGTGTGGATAAGACTCAACTAAGCATTTGCTTGAGAGAATGGCATGCTACCTTGGAGCACTCTCCTATGAGGCTGACAAACATAACTCCACGCTCCTGATATGAAGATCTAGATGGCATATGATCTCATTCAGCCTAGATAGAATAATTACCCCTAGGGTTGCCCAGGAGGCATAAAGAGAAAAAGGAGAAGGCCCTTCAATGTGAGGAGACCATGCTTTGCAGTCAGATTGAAATTATATGCACTCACTTGGTCTCTCCACTGGCCTGGATTCATGTTCCTGTCTCTTTTCCCCTGTAGACCAGGTTTCCAAGCCAACCAACTGTCCAACCCAACCCAACAGGGTCCACATGACCTTTCCATGTTCACAACCATAGCCTTTGGCACAAAAGTGGGAACCTAAATTTGGCTGAGCCTTAGCCACAGATTTTGGCTAGTCTTACAAATTGGAGCTCTCAGAATCCTTTCCCTAGGTTCTTTTCATGGTGCTATTAGTAGATGAACCTAGAAGCTTCCAGCAGCCATATTTCTTTCTACACACTGAACCAACACTGGAGGAAATCACATTGACACTCAGAACAAGAGAACAAGGTGGTGGGTAGGTGGAGCCTTCTGTTTTAGCTAATGCCAAGCTTCATATTTTATTTTTGAGCTATGCAAACCCAAGTAGTTTCCCTTTGGTTTAATCTAGTGTACTTAGATTTTTTTTTTTTTTTTTTTTTTTTTTTTTTTTACTTTATACCCAAGTGTGTTTGGATCTGGTGATGTGGTAGCGTTCTCTTGTAGGCTTATCTCGTCTTACACTCTTTTCACACTTCCTTGTTATCTCTGAGGTATACGTCCATCTACACCGATCCTGACTTCCACCGTCACTCTTCCCAGCACTCGCAGCTATTGGTGTCTCTTGCCAAATTAAGAACTAATAAGAAAATTTAAAAAAATATTCCTGCTGGAACTTCTTATTGCATCTTCTCTTTAAAAAAAAACTAAAAAATAAAATCACTGGCCAGCTGCCAAGAGCTTGAAGTACAGCTGCGTTTTGTGAATTAATTAAATGTCATAACCCTGCTCGCAGTTTTTCAGTCCCTGGAATGATTGCTATAAAGAGAACACTCTCTGAGAGGAATGTGTTGTGTAATCTAGGGTACGGTAGATGTAGGTGGTCTGAAAACTATTTCGGTGCATTCTTACTTTCACTGAGGAAGTTTGAAAATACGATTACTGACGTGTAGGTGCCATTCAAGCAACGGAAGTCAGCTAAGCCCTTTCCAGGACATTATGTGATCTAATCCTCTCTGTGTGTTCCCAGTCAGAGTGTAGAGTTAGCTGATCTGCCCCTATTGGGTACTGTGCGGCGGAAGACGCCATGCATCCTGTCTTTGCTGTAATTACATACATTCTTTTGCATTTCCTTTTGTTGACTTTGGTTATATTTTGTATCATGGCTTTAGTTCCTGAGATGTCTTTGGGGTGAAGAAAATCCCTTACTTCCGATCTTTGTCATTTATAGCTGGGTGAGTCACAGCATTCTGTGTGCTCTTCCAAGACTGTTTGTCTTGGTGTGGTCCGTGAGGAACATGGCTTCTGGTAGCTGCTCTGGAGTCCCTTTTCCAGAGAATTTAGCGAGATCATACAGAATTAATCAACTCCAGGGTTTCTTTTCTAAGACATTCTAGCCTTTATAGCTTATTTTTCTCATCTGTCAGCTACTTTTCTTTTTTCCATATATTTTGTTGTTATTTTTTTTTTTTTAATTCTTGGGTAATTTTCCGGTGTGTGCGTTGTGTATGGGTATGCTCATAGAATGGCATGCCAATGGAGGGAAAAAGCAAGTCACGGGAGTCGCTGTTCTCTTTCTATCCTTCCGTCCTAGGAATCCAACTCAGGCTATCAGGCTGGCGCCAGATGAGTTTAACTACTGAGCCATCCCTCTGGCCCTATGATATTAGTTGAATAAACTACTCTACTAACTTCATTTTGTTATCAAAATAGGGATCACACCTAAATTGTACAGCTGTGGTAGCAACTCTAGTTGATGCTTTATATTTATTACAAACATCTAAGAAGTTTCCTTTAAGTGGCGAAATAACTCTGGAATCTTTTCTGGAGTTTCACATACAAGGGACCATAGGGAAATTTAACATCTGGTTCTGGATTTCTCCCTACTAAAGACACAACTTCTAAGCTTCTTCATTTAAAAAAAAAACTAACCAAACAAACAAACAAGCAAAAAACAAAAACAATTTGTTCAGGCTTTGATGAGGGCCCATTTTGGGTTGCAGAAGTTGTAATTTCTGCTGCGTCCTCACAGGGCACAGTGTAAACTCTTTTTTTCTATATTCTTTTTTCCTAATTTGTTTATTCTTCTTTCATATAGGAAGTCCTGACTGCAGTTTCCCCTGCCTCTCCTGATCATCCCCCCCACCTTCCCTTCCACCAGATCTGCCCCCCTCTACCTCCCTTCAGAAAAGAGCAAGGCTCCCAGGGACCTCAACCAAATATGGCAATAGTCTCGCATCAAGGCTGAACAAGGCAACCAGTAGAAGGAAAAGGTTCTCAAAGGCTCATGGGTAAAATAGACATTGTCAGAATGAAACCCTGGTGTAGATGTGGTCACTGTTATATATAATGAATCAAGTGAATGGATCTTTACCAATAAAAAATGCATGTAACTCTATCTCAGTAGTTACCTCAACTCCCAGAAAATGTGAGTTGGCACGCAAACTCTCAGAACTGTGCGGTGATACCAATTAGAGACATGAAAAACAAGAATCAGTTGTTCTTTTGACAGACAAATTGAAAATAGACTGGGTGCCTTTTAGAAGCTGGTGCAATGATACTTCTAATACCTAACGGAACTGCACTGTTCTTGCCAGCAGAAGGCTCTCAGTGTGGCAATACGTCTTTTATCCCGCTTTATCATCTGCAAGATGTCCACGGTGGGTGTCGTATTAGTCCCATTTGCATTATTATAACAGAACACCTGAAGTCGTTCTGTTTAAACCTTGTTTAAAAGAAAACAAGGTTTATTCTGACCATGGTTCTAGAGCTCTGGTGTCAGGGTTTACATCTGGTGATGGTTTTTTTTTTTTTTTAAATGCTGTCAGAGTTCTGAGGTGTCACAGGCTGTCAGATGGCAAGACGCCAGTAGTCAACAGAGAGGAGAGTGAGGGTGAGGAGAGGAAGCTTTGTGGGACCGTGCTGCAAGGACTAACCTTTGACAAGCTTATCACAAGCTATCATACTAGGGCACAGTAAAATACAGAAATGCCAAAGCCAGGTAGACAGAATCCCACTACAAACCAGTAAGGGAGACACAGAGTTTGGGAAGGTTCTAGAGTGGAGTTCAGAACTAGAGCAAAGGAGATAGGAAGAAGAACTCTCACACGTATAATGGAACAGGCTGGAGGGTTGAAGTCATTGTAAGAGATGCCAGTGATGGAGGCAGTGAGGGACGGCTACATACTCACTCATGGGGCCTGGGGGAGGGTCCCAACTTAAGGTCCTTCAGTCGCTAGACCCCTGGCCTTGTGACAGAAAAGAATTTCATGATGATACAGTATAAAGCAGACATGGAGTTTATTAAAAAACATATTTTAGATTTTTGCTTGTGAGCCTAACATTGAATGACTAAGCCATCTCTCCAGCCCTAAAAGGCATAAAAAAAAAAAAAACAAAAACCACAGGTAACAAACATTGGGAAGAACATAAGATACTCCCAAGAGCATGGGTTTTTCAAAGAGTCACACTCCATAGTCTATAATAAGAAGTGGTAGTTTCTGAAGTTCTGATCACCAAAGCGCTTCGAAGGAATCTTTTTTTTTTTAAAGATGTATTTATCATTATATGTAAGTACACTGTAGCTGTCTTTAGATTCACCAGAAGAGGGTGTCAGATCTCATTACTGTAAACTCAGGATCTTCGGAAGAGCAGTTAGAACTCTTAACCGCTGAGCGGTCTCACCAGCTCACTTCGAAGGAATCTTAAATGATTCCTTCACAGGGAGGTTTTACAGAGGCACCAGGCAGGATTATAACTGAGAAGGTTTAGGTCTATATAGCAGGGATAGAGGAAGTTAGGGTATCATCCCTGGAAACAATGGTTTTTGTGATGTCGTGTTTTTATGTCGGCTTGACACAGGCTAGAGTCGTTATGGAAGGTAGAACTTCAACTGAGATGCCATCCCTAAAAGGCTGGCCTCTAGGCAAGCTTCTGAGTTATTTTCTTAATTAATGATTGACTCGGGAGGGCCCAGCCCATTGTGGGTGGTGCCATCCCTGGGCAGGTGGTCCTGGGCTCTGTAAGCAATCAGGCTGGACAAGCCATGACGACCGAGCAAGCTAGTAAGTGACTTTTTCCCCCATGGCCTCCCTTTCAGTTCCTGCTCCGACTTTCCTGGATGATGATCTACAAATTAGCTTTCGGTTGTGGTCCTTTGTTACAGCAATAGGAACTCTAAGGCAGTCTTGTTTTTGAAAGTCCCAGAAAATATTCAAAAGAGTGAGACCCAACCCAAGCTCACCCAACTTAAGCCTGCCTCATTGCTACTTGAACATGAAAGAAATATCTTTTCCAACTTTCTCAGCACACTGTTTTACAGTGAATGCTGTTAACTGAGATAGAATTTTTGCTTCTCAGATGGTGAGTGGATTCAACCACAGCCTGAACTGAGGGCCTTCTCTCTTCCCTAACATGTGCATGATTTTTTTTTTTCCTTATCTTTCCATTCTACCTCATCAGCTTCTTTCTCCCGACAGTGGTCTACATAGGGTTTGATGAGGGCGAACAGGAGAAAGACAGGAAATGGCAGAAGACAAGTTTTGGAAAAGAAATACATACCCAAACAAGTAAGTAAGACGCTTTTTGTGATGGACAAATTCAGGTCTGTATTTTTTGAATAATGAAAACCGATATATGACAGATCAATTAGGATATTCCATTTATTTCCAAGAAGGAAAGCTCATTTAGCTCATAAAAAAGGCACATCTTAGAGAGGAGACGCCTTTAGTATACCTTGTCATTCTGTCTCGCTCTCAATCTCCCATGTGTGTCAGATGTAAAATGTAGGTGAATTCCAAATGAAAGGCGGAAGCAGGCACCCAGCAGACTGGGGCTCCCTTTCTTTCTCCCGTTCCCCTTAATGTTCTTCAAAACCATGCCTTCCTTCTGTTTGCTCACCATCTGGGCCCCTTGTTTGAGTCCCCCTGGGTCCCATGACTGTCAGGACTATTTCCCCTCCCATGTCCACGTGTTACTCTGTTCCCTCGCGGGCCCCATCTTGTCAGTAGCGTGCATTCTTTCCTCTAAAGCCTCTTCTCTACTTGGGAGTCTTTGTCTCTGCTCTGTCTACAGTCAGAAGCTCTTCCAGGAGTGTGACATTATTTCTCTGTTACTTCTAACGAGACTCCCTGAAAAAGCCCGTAGCTGTGGCCGGATTTCTCCGGGACTCCTTATGGTGACTTTCCCAGGGACTTTTTGTTTAGTAAATCCAAGAAATGAGTCACTAGAGCCCTCCACGGTTAGAGAAAGCTCCTACTTGTCTCGGGAGGTGGGAAGGGTGGGGGAAGCTCCCTAAGCCTGAAGTCTGCACATTCCAGTGGAAAGTTTCATTATTTCCCCTCCTTCTATTCTTGCTTTGGCTGCCCTAGACCGGCTCCTCGTTCTACCTGCTTGGGTAGACAACAGATTGAACCAAGAATCTGTCTGGGCATGAGATCGGTGACGCCTCACTGTCTATCGCTTGTCAGGGGGAAAACAGCATGGTTGTAGCTAGTGGAGTTTGATGGCGACACGCACATTTGTTTTGTTTATATTTCTCGTCTTTTGATGCCTCGAGACCCTTGGCTCCTCTGCTTTGGTTGCCAATCTCCCCACCCCCCAGTTAAATGGCGATGATCATTTTCATGTTAGGGGCAGGGTGGGAAAGAAAAAAAAATACAAAACCTCTGGATCTCTGCCACGGGGTAAATACTTTAAAAATGGTTGGCACTAGGCTAAGCTATACTGTAGTTTAACATAAGGCAAAGTCTGCCTCCTTCTTTACAATTTTTGAATATTACTTTTCTCATGAGCAAATACATGATAAGAAGCAACTAGAGGAGGCAAAAGTTTACTGTGGCTTCTTGGTTCGAGGGCTACAGTCCGCCAAGGGGAGGAAAGCAAGGTGGGGAAAGCATTGCGCAGAGGAGACAGAAGCAAGGGCAGCAGGAAGCAGACAAGGAGCAAGCTGGGCGCCAGTCTCTGCCCTCCTTTGGTTTAAAGTCCATCTGGAACCCCGACCGTGGGGATAATGATGTCAGCATTCCCTTCTTGGTTGTTTCCCAGAAACCCCTTGACACATTAGACCCAAAGGTATGCCTTCATTTAATCTCTGCATTTCTTAATTCAATCCAACTCATAGTCAAAATCAAGTGCCCACGTTATGTTTCAGTTGCTTCAGAACAGCTCACTGTGAATATCTTTAAAGTGACCCACTTTTCCCAAAATAAGGTTATCTTATTGCTTAATATAAACTTCCTTTCTGGAGTGACATTTATTACAAAATAAACACTTGAATCCTTACCAGCCGGTTAAACCCAGTACAACTCCAATACAATTTTCTGACATTTCCCCTGTGTACTGTCTGATTTAAGGACAGCCCCTATTCTATGGGTAATGCAGACTTTCCAAGCACCCCCACAGTTTGTTGAGGTTAAGGAAATGTTGGCTGTATCCTTCCTTGCCAGGTACTTTTCTAATCAGCATGTTGCCTCATGGCACACCCTCGTTATTCTTTTAGAGCAAATTTCATATATGCATCAATATACAGGGAATAATGTTTTATTAACCTTGTATCTATTCTCTCCATTTTTTCTGAAGGTCTTAAAAATAATTTCCAAATACCATATCATTTCCCCCATAAGGAAGAAGAGTGAATGAAAACAGATTAAAATAGATATAAATACATTATGCAGACCCTAATTGCATCTGTATTTTCTGTATACTGTCAGGTAAACTTGAGAGATGTTCGGGTTTCTATTGCTGCACCAAAATACCATGCACGAGTAGCGAGTTGAAGAGAAAAGGGTTTATCCAGCTTGTACCTCATCCTTGCTGTTCATCATTGAAGGAAGTCAGGACAGGAACTCAAACAGGACAGGAACCTGGAGGCAGGAGCTGCATGCAGAGGCCATGGAGGGGTGCCGCTTACTGGTTTGCTTCTCATGGCTTGCTCGGCCCGCTTTCTTATAGAGCCCAGAACCACCAGCCCAGAGATGGTACCACCCACAATGGGCTGTCCCCCTACCTCCTATTGATCACTAATGGAGAAAATGCCTTACAGCTGAATCTCATGGAGCCATTTCTTCAACTGAGGCTCCTTCCTCTCTGAAGACTCTAGCTTCTGTCTAGTTGACATAAAACCAGCCAGCATAAAGGGTATGATTTACATTCTGCCTAGAAAAATGCTTTACAGGCGGCCTCTGTCCTCACTGAGCTGTCATTCAGGAGTCCCGCCAGCTCTTCTCTTGCTCTTTTGGTGGTGCTGAAATTGATCTGTGATTTCCAGGGACATCAAGCTGATTTCCCATCACCATATTCTCCATGGAAATTTCTCCTGGACCCTTAAGCAATCTTTGATGCTCTTTTACTTTATTTTATTAGTGATTGTAAAACAGAAGTGTGTGAGGGGGTGGTCAGTTTCTTTCTGTATTTTCTGTGCATTTACTAACTGCTATTCTTTTGTAAGCTACTTTTTCTTGTCAGTGGCTTAGCTACCCTAATGAACAGCTTCAGTAGGAAATGGAGCCAGCTTTATTTTTTTTCCTCTGTCAATTCTTCTTCTTCTTCTTCTTCTTCTTCTTCTTCTTCTTCTTCTTCTTCTTCTTCTTCTTCTTCTGTTTCTCCTCCTCCTCCTCCTCCTCCTCTTCCTCCTCCTCCTCCTCCTTCTTAATTTTTTATTGATTCTTTGGGAATTTCACACCATACACCCTAATCCCACTTCTCACCTCATTCCTCCATATCCACCCTCCACCGTTGCAACCTCACCTTCCAAAAGAAAATAAAAAATAAAAATAAAATAAATAAAATTAAAAAAAAACCCTCAACATGGAAGCTGTAGTGTATCATGGTATATCACAGTTATACCCCTTTTCCCAAACAGCTTTCCTTACAAATGTTTATTACAGTGAATCATTGGTCTGATTTGAGGCCTCTGACTTCTGCTACACTGTTAATACTGAATCCTTACCAGGACTTCCTTTAGACAATCTTGTTGTTGCCTTGTGCCATGGAGAGCCTACAACTTTGATTCTACAGGTTCTACAGCCCCTTCATGAGCTCCAGTAGTTCATAGATGGGTTAGATGTTGGGGTCAAATCTCTGGATCTGGGCCTGGATGGTACCCACATTGGTCAGCCCACCAGCTTTCTGGTGCTCATGCTATTTCAGTCTACTTTCCTGGACGGCCTAGTGAGGGGCAGGGGCAGCTTTTCAGATCTCTTGTCTTCAGATCTAGCTCTCTGTCACCCACCATCACCAGGAACAGCTCTACTGTGCTGCCTAGGTGAAATGTGGGGTCTGCTCTCCAGAGTGCTGCGGCCTGTGAGTGGCAAGGTCAGATCTCTCGTCCTATCCAGTTGGGAGTGGCAGCGGGCATGGAGCCATGTATCCTGAGTGCTTCAACCAGTGAGGACAGGGTCAGTTCTATATAGCCCTAGGCCATTAACATGACCCCAAGCAGCAGCCCAGACCAGGGATGTCCAAATGGCCTTTTGTGGTCACATGGACCATAGATATAAACACAGACTCCTGCTGATGCAGGGCCACAGACTCAGAAATGGCAGCAGGATCCCAGTACCTCACCATGGCCTTAGGAGACAGTGCAGACACAGCAGGTGTTGCTTACCACCCACAATTCTACTCTCTTTCTCTCCTATAGATCCACCACTAACTTGCTCATCTTGGTGGCACCTGGGCAGTCTGGGTGCGCTCTGTCCTGCCCACACCATCTGCTGGTAGGTGTGTGTGTGGGGGTGTCCTGTCGGTTCTTCTTAAGAAGATTGAGCTGGTGTCTGGCATGATGGCTCAGTAGATGCAAGTGCTACTGCCAAGTCTGGCAATGATAGTTTGATCCCTAGAACTTGCATGATGGAAAATAAAACCAATCCCCACTGTTGTTCTCTGACTTCCATGGGCACACCACCACTACCACCACCACCACCACCACCACCACCACCACCACCACCACCACCACCACCATCATCACCACCACATGCACAGTACTGGTCTAAGTTTTACTGCTATCACCTTTGCTCTGGGATCTGTCTCACCACCAGCCTCTCCTGGCCTCCCTTTTGTTCTACCTGCCTTTAGCTCTGGGAGGTGACCGAGCTACCAGTCCTCTCCCAGCTTCCCTGAATCTGCTGATAAAAGACACTCATACACACGTACACACACACACACACACACACACACACACACACACACAGCGAGAGAGAGAGAGAGAGAGAGAGAGAGAGAGAGAGAGAGAGAGAGAGAGAGATTGAGTTTGTTACTTTATAACTTGCCTTCTAGGCACAATCACTGGGCATTACTATCTCCTACCTGGAAAAGTATGCCCTTACCGATTTATTATCTCCATCTCTCTACTCGCTCTAAATTTCAGTGGCTAGTCCCATCTAACCCCTGCCAAACATCCTTGGCCACCCACCTGTAAGGAAGGTCACAGGCCCCAGCTTCCCCCAAGACTTCACATGGTTGATACGTTCTTCTTCCTCCAAAGCATGGCAGAAAAGCTTCTTCTCTCCTTCCTTATGTCTCCATTTTTTCCTCCTGGAAACCATAAGTCCCACCTATACCTTCCCCCCAGCAATTGGCCCCTGGCCTTCTTTACTGACAAATCATGAACCAATTGGGGAACAGGACATTAGCATCAAACCGTCCCTTTACATGCACATACACAAACAATAAAAACAAAATGTAAACTAAAAGAAAGACTAGTTGGAATCATGCATCTCCAATGGCAATTGAGTATTTTTGTTTAAATCTATTAGAATTTATAGATTCTTACTTGTTTGATATATTATTCAATCCATAGTTGCCATCATTATTTTTATCTAGTATTATACTGTAAAGCAAAATATAAAACTTTTTCAAATGTTTATGTCTTTTGGGAATACAAAACTACTTGGTAGCAATTCTCAAGACTGCTCTTGTGTGAGGCTGTGGGGATAAGGGCTGACAGTTTTATGGTGATCAAAACAGGCCTGGTGTGGTGCAATCACAAGGGCACATTACAGTCAAGGTAGTGTGTAATAGGCATTCATCATCAACCCATCATGAAAAGGCAGGGGGGACATGGACTCTTGGTTCTAAAAATTGAAACTCACTGAGTGAACACTTTGAAAACCACAGTACCTCAAAGGGAAAGGGAAGCAAAATTCGTTTATATTCTAAAGGTAAAATTGATCAAATTTTTCCATTAGGATCATAACAGTTTCAAAATGGCGCACTCAGCTACATTTTCTGTTGACCTCTGGCATTTTTCTCAAATGAAATCAAGACGATTTAACTATGTAAGGATAAAACGGTCTTGATTTGTTTGAGAAACACATTTGGAAACATTATGATGAACTTTAATGGGAAACATACTTGTATAGAGGCCAGGGCATGAGATTGAAATTGATCATCTCATTGTTTGTTTAGAAAAGAAAACATAACATTCACAGGCTATGTTAGAAGCATTGGGTTTCTTCACATAGAGAACACACACATCGCCAATGACAAGGCTTGGAGCAAGCATCAGTTACAGACTTTCTTCCTTTTTTCCTTAAGAGTGTTGAAGTTTAAAAACATACGTATATTATTGCATACACTAAAAGTTAATTAGGACATTTTTCATGGGGAATGCTTTTGTAAAAAAAAAAAAATCCAAAGTAATAGAAACTCTTTTTAAAAAAGTACTAATTACCAGGCTTTACAAATAATTCTACAAACGGAACAATGAAGATGACAGACGATTCGCAGCAGGGCACATGTGTAGATTTTAGGTGGCAGCCTATCGTTGCTCTTCGTGGGTGGTCTCCCTCCCACTTCCCAGAAGAGGGGATGGCTGAGCTTTGAGATATGGTCACCAAATATTCTGTACCTAAGGGCCTTTGTCGGGGTGGTGAGCTGCAATGGGTAAGTTTTTAAATAGTCATGGAAGGGTGTCAAAAAAGCATACAGGAAACTCTGTGAAGTTATATAAACCAATTCACTTGCCCCCGAGAAAAACCACACCTAAATTCTTCCAGACAGATTAGAATCTATCGTGTTTCAGAGGACCTCCTGAGAAGGATTTTCCATTTCCCCGAGTTAGTAGTTCACAAACTTCACTCTTCTGCTGGTTAAATCCTTCCTGATTCTGCCAACAGCTTTTTTCTTTTTTCTTTTTTTTTTTTCTAATCCTGCCAGGGAAGGTCAGCACAGTGAGTTCACTTCCAGCACTGTCTCTATGCCCACCCCTTACCCCGATCCCTGAGTTCACGTCTTTAAGGGGGGCGGGGCACTGAGAACACCTTTAGGGAACAGTTAGATACTATACAATTTGTAGGATTTGAGACTCTAGGAAAATATAGAAAATTAAGATATGTTAATAAAAGAAAAAAAAAAGGCTGTGATGTGATGGCACAGGGAGATGCCTGCTCCTCTGGAGGCATGTGTTACTAAATGCACTGATTAGGGTATGCTAACATGGCTTGGATAGAATCCTGCTTGAGAGAGAGCCACTCCCCTGCACCATGGCTTCACTTTTCTTTTCAAAGCAAGCAGCTTGACAGGACAATAGAATTTGCCTACGAGTCCAAAGGAAAAACACAGGCTTAATCCAGTTTTACAAAAGGTGGTTCTTGCCTGTATCCTCCAGCCAGCATTACTTTAGAATGACTTCTGACGCTAGGCCATACACAGCATTGCAACGTTGTCTTGAAGTCACTTGCTCCACAGGAGCACCATGCTCCGAAGATCCTCAGGTAGCTCTTGGCTGCAGATCTGGAGCCTTCCACCAAGAGCTAGCACGCTCATTTGCCAGGCCAGTACGACAGCCACCTCATGGCGGAGTCTCCTCAAGTGGCAGTCAAGACGCCACATGATAATAAGGAGCGACTGACGTGACTCCAGGAACTCCAGGGGCTCCAGGTGAGAACAGGCCCTTCCGCTGTTCCCAGCCAAGAGGAATTTGATTGAGAATGTGTTTATCATCCTTTGAATCTGCCATATTTCAGGAGCAAACAGTTCGGCAGCAACACATGAACAGACTTGGCAGCCTTCCAGCTAGCTGTGCACCCACAGCTGCAGGCATCCACCGGTTCCGATGAGATGAGCAAACTTCAGTCCTGGTCAGCTGTGTCAGGTGACCAGGTGACCATTCAGGTGTCTTGGCAGTGGGGAAGGAAAGTGGACCAGGAGAATTATTAGAAAGCAGGTGATTTTACATGAATCAAGTCCACTTTTGTTGTTTGTTTGTTTGATTTTTTGTTTTTGTTTTTGTTTTTTTCCGAGACAGGGTTTCTCTGTGTAGTCCTGGCTGTCCTGGAACTCACTCTGTACACCAATCAGGCCTCAAATTCAGAACTCCACCTCCTACTGCCTGGCTCAAGTCCACTTTTTTTTTTTTTTTTTTGGATTTGTTTTTTTTGAGACAGGGTTTCTCTGTATAGCCCTGGCTGTCCTGGAACTTTGTAGACCAGGCTGGACTTGAACTCAGAAATCTGCCTGCCTCTGCCTCCCAAGTGCTGGGATTACAGGGGTGCCCCACCACTGCCCGGCTCAAGTCCACTTTTAGTTGAAGGTCAGCAATAGCTCATATTAAATGAAGCTGTACTGTGCGGTCATGCTCTGCTGTGGGCTCTACCTACGTAAGTTGTGCCTATTGTTATGATTACCTGTTTCTTACATGTACTATAAGGAGCTGTTGAAATAAACTCATATCTAAGTAGTTGTTTTCACAAAGCATAGCTCTCATCTAAATAGAAATAAAACTTTATTCTGGAGCCAAAAGTGAGAGACTAGGATCTTAGAACATGGATATGGCTTGCCCAGAATATCATGCTCCAACATGGTAACAAGTTCATGAAGTTCCTGTAGTTACAGAGTGTGGTGCCTTGAATAAGAACGCCTCTCATAGGCTCATAGAGTTGAATGCTTAATCATCAGGGAGTAATACTACTCGAGAATTGTTAGGAGGTGTGGCATTGTTGGAGTAGGTGTGGCCTTGTTGAGCTTTAAAGCAGGGCCCAGTGTCAATCTCTGCTGTCTGAGGATCTCAATGTCCAACTCTCAGCTCCTTCTCTAGCATCATATCTGCCTGCAAGCTGCCATGCTCCCCACCATGATGATAACGGGCTAAACCTCTGAAACTGTAAACAAGGCCCTAATTAAACGTTTTATTTCATAAGCATTGCTTCAGCTCAACTCTTCTGTTAGACTCCACAAACTCCATCTAATATTTGGGTGTGAGTCTTTGCATCTCTTCCATTAGCTGCTGGGTGGAGCCTCACAGAGGACAGTTATATTATTTTCCTGTCCGTAAGCATAACAGAGTATCATTAATAGTGCTAGGGATTGGTTCTTGCCCATGGGAAGGGTCTTAATTTGGAGCAGTCATTGGTTGGCCATTCCCTCAGTCTCTACTGTAATCTTTGTCCCTGCGACTACTGTAAGGAAGACCTATTTTGGGTCAAAGTTTTTGTGGGTGGGTTGCTGTCCTTATCCCTCCAATGGGAGTTCTACCTGGCCATGGGAAGTGGACACTTCAGTATCCCTATCTCCTACTGCAAGGAGTCTCAACTAGAGTCACCCCCATAGATCCTCGGGGGCCTCTCCCCATTCCAGGTCTCTGACACATTCTAGATTGTTCTCCCCAATTGAGTCTCCCTTCTCTCCCTTGCTCAACCTACAAACAATCTCCCCTCTCTCCCCTTCCCAATTCCTCAGCCACCAAGTTCCCTCCTTTCATTGACCTCTGATAAATCTATTTTGTTTCCTTTTCTGAGAAAAATCCAACCACCCTCTCTTGGGACTTATTTGTTATTTGGTTTCTTTGGGTCTTTTATAACATAGTTATCCTGTACTTTATGGTTAATATCCACTTATCAGTGAGTATATACCATGCATGTCTTTTTGGGTCTAGTTTATCTCATTCAGGATATTTTCTAGTTCTATCCATTAGCCTGTGAAATTCATGACATCCTTGGTTTTAAGGGCTGAGTCATATTCTGTTGTACAGATACTCCACATTTTCTGTATCCATTCTTCAGTTAAAAGACATCTAGGTTGTTTTCTGAGTCTGGATATTACGAATAAAACTGCTTATGAACTTAGTGGAGCAAGTGTCCTTGTGGGATAGTGGAGCATTTTTTGGATATATGGGAAGAGCTGGGAGAAGGATTGAGGGACCTGAAGAATGTCAGGACTCCAACTAACCTGGACTCTTGGGGGGTCCTAGAGACTGAATCAGCAACCAAAGCGCCAGCACAGGCTGAACCTAGGTCCCCAGAACAAATGTAGCAGATGAGCAGCTTGGTATTCATGCAAGTCCCCAACACAGTAGAAGAGGATGTGCCTAGTCCTGCAGTGACTTGATGTGCTGGTTGGGGTCACATCCAGATGGGAGGATTTGAGTGAGGGGGTACTGAGAAAAGAAGAAGGGCTGATATTGGGTTGTAAAGTCAAGAAGTAAATACATTTTTAAAAATAGAGTTGCTTTGGTTATGAAATCTCTTCACAGAAGTAGAACGGTGACCAAGACGCAGAGAAATGACAAAAAAAAAAAAAATCACTTTTCCAATACATCAGTGGGAGCATCAGCCAGCCAGACAAAGCTAGGGAATTTCTTCTATGGGTTTTAGATGTTATTTCATTACATTCTTGGCTTTTAGGTTGTGGCCTGTCAATTCATCTTAAAGTGTCTCACAGGTTACAAGAGCATAGACATGAGCAGTAAGTGGCCACTGAGGCAGGTAATGATAGTCCACGTTAATTTGGCTCTGGAACAGCAGTATTACAATTCTCCACAGCTAGGAAGTTGTAATGTCATCCAGTTAGACTTGCAGAATATTTTAACTCAATTGCAGAACTGCAGCCCCTCCCACTGGGACTTCAGTTTACACAGTGATTTGGGGGGAAAAAACAAGGTACAAAATTTCTGTCTAAAATGTCTCAGGAAACTTGAGTTCTCACATATGCTGAAATTTCATGAATATTCTCACCTTCACTTAAATTTCATGAAGAGTTCTCACATTTACATAAGTTTTGTGAATCACAGCCTCAAGTATTTTCAAAGTCAATTTAAGTCTTAGTCTGTGCTGTGTTGCTATGAAGAGACACCATGACCAAGTCAACTTTTATAGAAGAAAGCACTTCATTGGAAGCTTGTGTACACTTTCAGAAGCCCCATCAGTTATCATGCTGGGAAGCAGACGGGCATGGCACTGGAGCAGCAGCTGAGAGCTTTACATCCTTATCCACAAGCAGCAAGAAGAGGGGACATTGGGCCTGGTTTGGGCTTTTGAAGCCTCAAAGTGAAATTAAATGAGAGCTAATCTAAGATTCATCGTCCTCGTAATATCTATGTGGGTGATAATAGGCAAAGTAATAAATTGCCTCTGGTATTAATTATACAGTATAAACATTGGCCAACTCATTAGATTGTACACCCTGAACTGTACATTTGCTATTTTAAGACAAATCCACAAATGGTCATCTCACTTACTGCCATCCTTTTCGCTTGCCTCTCCCATCCGTGGTCTTTTCAAGCTCTTTCCCAGTTCCTCCCTCCATGTTTGTTACAAATGTCATTGCTCCTAATATGTCTCACACACAGGCCAGCCGTGAATTGCCTTCTGCTTCTCAGTGTCTGAACCAACGTGTGGGAAACAACCAGAACAGAAACAGAAAAGTGAAGGCTAGAAGGTGTAGACAAACTGTTGGAGAAGCCTCCGAAGATGTAAATAAACTGTTATATAACTTGATAAAGGAGAGCCGTGTTGTACAGAGTCAGAGGGAAAGGACCGTGAGGCGATGGGGCACGGCTATCAACAGTAACAGGGATACTGACCACAAAACGTGGCTGCCTGAGTCTGGTGATCTGACTGACAGAAGTTGAATGGGTCTTCCTTTAAAACACTAATAATGTGAGGAAGGAAGGAGGCATTGAGACCAAGAGGCTGCCAAGGCCTTTTGGCACTTTCCATTGACCAGGCAGACATTCTAGGAAGCTGAAGGAGGAAAATAATTGTTTTCGTTTTATTGAAAACAGGTTTTTCTCATATAATATATCCTGATTACAGTCCCCCCCTCTTCTCCTTCCAGATCCTTCCCACCTTTTCTCCCACCTGTTCCACCCTTCCTGCTTCTCATTAGGAAACAAACATGCATCCAAGGGATTATAATAACATAATATACTATACATAGCATAATATAGTATACAACAAACAAAATAGCATAACATAGTATACAACAAACAAAAAACTAACAATTGGAACAGTACAACACAAGCAAACAGAAGGAAAAGAGACCAAGAAAGGCACGAGAAACAAATATAGACCTAGATACCCACTTCTTCACATACTCAGAAATTCTACAAAAACACAAACCAAAAATCTTAATGTGTTTGCAGAGGACCTGGAGGATTAAAAAACAGATGAGAAAAATAAAGAAATATATGAATAAAATAAAAGGAAAATAAAAATTAAAAAGTCAAGCTCCAAGATGACATTATCGGACAAAGAATCTCCGGAGATGCTGTTGAGTTTGTGTTCTGTTGTCCATTCAGGTTTCTAGGAACGCTTTGCTTCTAGAAGAGTCCAGAGCAATGTAAGAAGTAAACCGAATATGTCCAGCAAAATGGACATGGCTGGGCCAGGACTGTCTGCAAGAGAGGGGAGAAGAGAGAAGCAGGAGCAGAGCAGAGAGAGAGACCAGTAGACTAGCAAGGGAGGAAGCCTGTGAGTCGGGTGGAGCTTAGGGAAGGGGAGGAGGCGAGAAGGGCAGAATGCTAGCATGGACTTCTAAATGTGCAACAGGCACTTGTGATACCAAGGGAGCAGGGAGGCCAGCGTGAGCTTTCACATGCTGTTAGGGGCCATAGGCAGCCATATGTCCCCTCTGCCAGAGCTAAGGGAAATGATTTCTTTTGGTTGATGGGAACCAGTTTGACAAGTTCCAGAGGAATGATGGCTTTTATCTAACTGCCAGATATCCTCCTATCGTCCAGGTTGAGTTCATTTCTGGATATTTTAAAAATTTTTTTATTAGATGTATTCTTTATTTATATTTCAAATGCTTTCCCCTTTCCTGGTTCCCATTATCCATCTCCCCTCCCCCTGTTCCCCAATCACCCCTCTCCTGCTTCCCTGTCCTGGTATTCCCCTACACTGCGGCATCAAGCCTTTCCAGGACCAAGGGTCTCTCCTCCCTTTGATGTCCAACAAGGCCACCCTCTGCCACCCATGCATCTGGAGCCATGGGTAAAACACCATGTCTACTATCTGGTTGATGGTTTTTCCCCTTGGAGCTCTGCCTCTGGAGTCTGGAGAATTGGAATTTCTTCTGGACCGGACAGCCAACAATTCAATTAAATGTAACCCATTCCCAATAGTAGAAACTTTATTTGGTAACAAGAAACTCCCAGCTAAGGTTCTGTCTCCCACATCATTTAGTGATTCATTTAGATGACCTTCATACATGTATATATCTCAGGAAGATTGTACTATGTTAGCTTTCTACACCATCCCGCACAGAGCCTTATTTCAAGGGACTCTCCCCATATTTCCTCCCACATTCTGCTTTCGTCTTCCTCCCAACCAGATCCGCCCATTTCTGCCCTTCTTCCCCATCCATCCATAAACACTTCTATTTCTCTTTCCTAGGGAGGTCTGTTTGTGCCCCCTATTCCTTTACTCTATACCTAACCTCTGCTGTTCTTTGAATTGTAACTCTGTTATCAACTGACTTGACAACTAATATGCACATAGAAGAGAATATATACTATTTCTGTCTTTCTGAGTCTTGGTTATCTCAATCAGGATGATTCTTTTTTTTTCTCTCATTTCCTCCATTTATCTGATTGAAAGTTTTATTGAATATAATCATCTGTGGTCTCTTAGAGTCTGTAGACCCTCTGTCCAGGTCCTTCTCACTTTTAAAGTCTCCATAGAGAAGTCTGGTGCTATTCTAATGGTTCTGTACTTTTAAATTTATTTAGTCTTTTTCCTTATAGTTTTTAATATTCTTTCTTTGTTCTGAACATTTAGTGTCTTGATTATTCTGCACAGCAGCGACTTTCTTTTCTGGTCCAGTCTATCTGGTCTTCTGAATGCTTCTTGTGGCTTGATAAACATCTCCTTCTTTAGGTTAGGGACAATTTCTTCTATGGTTTTGTTGAAAATGCATTCTGTGCTTTTTGCCCGTGTTTCTTCTTCTTTCTTTTTCTCTATTATTCTTAGATTTGGTCTTCTCATAGAGTCCCAGATTTTCTGGATATTTTGTGCCTAGATTATTTTTAAATCTAACCTTTTCTTTGATTGAGGTATCCAGTTCTTCTACCATGCCTTTAACCCCCGAGATTCTCTCTTCCAACCCTTGAATTCTGTTGGCTAGGCTTACCTCTGGGGTTCTTGTTGGATTCCTACTTTTTTTTTTATTGAATATAATCTTTATTTACATTTCAAATGCTAAAACCTTCCCCTCCTCCCTGAAAATCCCCAATCTCTCCTCCCACCTCATGCCTCCAAGTATATGCCCCTCTACCTGACCCACTCACACCTCCCCCCACCTCGATTTCCCTTTGTTGGGGCATCTATTGAGCCTTTACAGGACCAAGGACGTCTCCTCCCACTGCTTTCACTATTTAGGTATGGTCCTTGGATTCCCGATCTCTCTAAAATTTTTATCATGAAGGGATGCTGGATTTTGTCCAAAGCCTTTTCAGCATCTAATAAATGACCATGTGGTTTTTTTTACTTGAGTTTGTTTATTTAGTGAATTACATTGATGGATTTCCAAATATTGAACAATCCCTGCATCCCTGTGATGACGACTACTTGATTGTGGTGAATTATCGTTTTGATACATTCTTGGATTCGTTTGGCCAGAATTTTGTTGAGTACTTTTGCATCAATGTTCATAAGGGAGATTGGTCTGAAGTTCTCTTTCCTTGTTTGGTCTTTGTTTGGTTTAGGTATAAGTATTATTGTGGCTTCATAGAATGAGTTGGGTAGTGTTCCTTGAGTTTCTATTTTGCTGAATAGTTTGTAGATTATTCATATTAGCTCATGAAGATCTGATAGAATTCCCCACTAAACCCATCTGGTCCTGGGCTTTTTTTTTTTTTTTTTTTTGATGGGAGATTATTAACAATTGCTTCTATTTCCTCAGAACCTATGGGACTATTTAGATGGTTTATTTGATCTTGTTTTAACATTGGTACCTGGTATGTATCTAGAAAGTTGTCCATTCTTCCAGATTTTCAAATTTTGTTGAGTATAAGCTCTTGTATTAGGATCTGATGACTTTTTTGAATTTCCACAGCTTTTGTTATTATGTCTCCCTTTTCATTTCTGATTTTATTAATTAGGGTAGTGCCTCTGTGCCCTCTGGTTAGTCTGGCTAATGGTTTATCTATCTTGTTGATTTTCTCGAAGAACCAGCTCCTGGTTTTGTTGATTCTTTGTATAGTTCTTTTTTTTTTCTATTTGGTTGATCTCAGGCCTGAGTTTGATTATTTCCTGCCATCTACTCCTCTTTGGTATATTTGTTTCTTTTTGTTCTAGAGCTTTCAGGTGCACTGTCAAGTTGTTAGTGTAAGTTCTCTCTATTTTCTTTGTGGAGGCACTTAGAGCTATCAGTTTTCCTCTTAGCACTGCTTTCATTGTGTTCCATAAGTTTTGGTATGATGTATCTTCATTTTCATTATATTCTAAAAAGTCTTTATTTTCTTTCTTTATTTCTTCCTTGACTAAGATATCATTGAGAGGAGCATTGTTTAAAGTCCACGTGTAGGTATGGTTTCCATTGTTTTTGTTTGAACTTAAGACCAGCCTTAGGCCGTGGTGATCTGATAAGGTACATGGAATAATTTCAATATTTCTGTATCTGTTGAGGCCTGTTTTGTGACCAATTATATAGTCAATTTTGGAGAAGGTATCATGAGATGCTGAGAAGAAGGTATATTCTTTTGCTTTAGGATATAATGTTCTATAAATATGTTATATCCTTTTGTTCCATAACTTCAGTTAGTTTTACTGTGTCTCTGTTTAATTTCTGTTTCCATGATTTGTCTATTGTTGAGAGTAGGGTGTTGAAGTCTTCCACTATTATTGTGTGGGGTGCAATGTGTGCTTTGAGTTTCTTTTATGAATGTGAGTGCCCTTGCATTCGGAGCATAGATGTTCAGAATTGAGAGTTCATCTTGGTAGACTTTTCCTTTGACCAGTATGAAGTATCCCTCCTTATCTTTTTTGACAACTTTTGGTTGAAAATCAATTTTATCTGTTACAAGAATGGCCACTCCAGCTTGTTTCTTGGGACCATTTGCTTGGAAAATTGTTTTCTAACCTTTGACTCTGAAGTAGTGGCTGCCTTTGTTACTGACGTAGGTTTCTTGTATGCAGCAAAATGTTGGGTCCTGTTTATGTATCCAGTCTGTTAGTCTATATCTTTTTATTGGGGAATTGAGACCATTGATGTTAAGAGATATTAAGGAGAAGTGATTGTTGATTATTGTTATCTTCTTTGTTAAAGGTGAAGTTGTTTGTGTGTCTATCTTCTTTTGTGTTTGTTGAAAGACGATTACTTTACTGCTTTTTCTAGGGTATGGTTTCCTGCCTTATGTTGGTATTTTCCATCCATTATCCTTTGTAGACCTGGATTTGTGGAAAGATATTGTGTAAATTTTCTTTTGTCATGGAATGTCTTGTTTTTTCTGTCTATGTAATTGAGAGTTTTGCTGGGTATAGTAGTCTGGGCTGACATTTATGTTCTCTTATGGTTTGTATGACATCTGCCCAGGATCTTCTAGCCTTCATAGTTTCTGATGAGAAGTCTGAAGTCTAAGGGCTTCTACCTGTTGACTCACGTTCTCCTGTGTTTCTTTAAGGAATTTTTGTGTTTCTTCTTTAAGGGCTTCTGCCTGTTGACTGATGTTCTCTTGTAATTCCCTGTGGGATTTTTGTGTTTCTTCTTTAAGGGCTTCTACCTGTTGACCCATGTTCTCTTGTATTTCTTTAAGGGAGCTGTTTATGTCCTTCTTGAAGTCCTCTATCAGCATCATGAGATACGATTTTAAATACTACTCTTGCTTTTCCAGTGTGTTGGGGTATCCAGGATTTTCTGTTGTGGGAGAACTGGGTTCTGATGATGCCATGTTGTCTTGGTTTCTGTTGGTAATGATCGTGTGTTTGCCTTTGGCCATCTAGTTATCTTTGGTGTTAGCTGGTCTTGCTGTCTCTGACTGTGGCTTCTCTGTCCTGCAAGCCTGTATATCTGTATTCCTGGGATTCCCGCACTCTCAAATGCCTTGCATACAGCTGGTTCTCTGGAAAGTATCAGAAGATGGGGTCTTCCCTGGGACAGAACTGGCAGGGGTCTACCACAGCAGAAGGAATGGGGCAGGTGGTGGTGGAGGAGAGGGTAGAAGGAACAGAAGGGGAGTGGTATTCTGGAGGAAGGGTGGAGTTTTGGTGATTGCTGGGTAGTGAGGCCCAGTCAGCAACTCTGTGTCTCCAGAAGTGTGGGTGGTTCTTACTGAATGCCTTGCATGCTGCTGGTTTTCTAGAAAGTATCAGGAGATGGGGCCTTCCCTATGGCAGAACTGCCAGAGGTCTACCACAGCAGAAGGAACGTGCAGGCAGTGGCCCCTACTTTTTCATTTGCAGATTTCCCTCTGTCTGTGTTTTCTTTATTGATTTTATTTCCACTTCCAGCCCTTCAACTGTTTTATTCATTTCCTTCCCTTTTTGTTAGCTTTTTCATAGATTTAAGAGATTCATTCATTTCTTCTTTCCATATCTCTATCATATTAATAAAGATTGTTTTAAGGTCTTTGTTTTGTCTTTGTCTTGTGTTTCATCTAGGTTGCTGGGCTCTAGTGGACACATAGTGTCCTGGCTGCTATTTTATTTTTTGTATGGGCACCTGGGTTGACAAGATTGTAATTCTAGGTGTCTTCGTTGGGTTCATGTTTTGTTCCTTAGTTTCTGTTGCCTTCTTTGCCTTTTTGGAGAGTATGGTGACTGTATGTTGCCTGATAGAGAATTTTCCTGGGATTCTGGCAGTTATGGCTTCTGGGACTTCCAGGTAAAAGGTGCTTCTAGAAATTAGGAACTGACACCTAGGAATGGGGATGAACTAGGTGGCAGATGAAAAGACCTGTAGGAGGGCAGAAAGCAGGGGGTTCCACCAGGATCTGCTTGGTTCCCTGTAATTGTGGGCAAACTGTGGGAGACTACAATGCATAGTCTGCTTCAGAGCTGGACATGGAGTGAAGGGGTTCACTTTAAAGGTGAGGAGGGAGAGTGAAGGTCTCAAGGTTGCCCATGTGCTTAACTGTCCTACTTGCTTCTCTGGCAGGTTTGACTCGTAGTTCCAAGGGCTTGGGGGCTGCTATAACAGGATGAATGGGAAGGAAGATTGGAGGGAAATATTTATATGAGCAACAAGTTGGGGGCAGAGAGGAGGAGGAGGAGGAGGAGGAGGAGGAGGAGGAGGAGGAGGAGGAGGAGGCTACACCTGGTAGTATGCTGTAGAGCTGAAGGTGAGACTGAGGCTTTCAATTTGGAGGAAAGGACAGAGAAGAATATCTCCAGTTAGCTTGCTTTCCTGGCCTGCATGGCTGCCAGGTTTATAGGAAATGAAGAAACGTTAGAAGGAGAAGAAACTGACTGGACTTGCCATTACAGATTCAGAAAACAGCAGCAGCATGCACAGGAGTAGGAAGAAGTTTAGATGCTAAAAGAACTGCTCAGTGGCCCTGACAGTCCAGAGCCCTGATTGAATTATCTAGAAAACCCCAGTATCCTACCAGTTACCATTCTCAACTTACTACAATCTGAATAAGCAATAGGTACCAGGAAAATGGAAGAATCAAAGTCAGAGCCCTAGATCTTCAGGGGGAGATTTGGAAAACTCACTTGTTCCTCTCTAGACCACAAAAATAAGTCTTTTCCCAGAGTGGAGGTATTTGGTAGTGATTTTGAAGACAGGTTGGTGGTGCAAGGTGAAGAAGAAGAAGAAGAAGAAGAAGAAGAAGAAGAAGAAGAAGAAGAAGAAGAAGAAGAAGAAGAAGAAGAGTCACTCCAGGAATGAACAAAGATTTCAGAGGCACAAGAGCCTTCAAGATGTAGTGAAGATTCCAGAAAGAGCCAGTGTTCTGGTGTGTGGAGAGGGTACTGCTGGCAGCTCAAAGAAATACTCCCCAAAACCTACCCAGAATGCTAGATGGACATTCCTATCAAGGTACACACTCCATGGTGACATTTCATAGCCTTCCTTTAGTAAAAATACCTTAACACACAAATAATAACAAAAGGATTACCCAATGATGCAAGACATTTGTCTTTCTTCTCTTTTTAACTAATCTTGTTTTAAGTACAGTAGTGCTGACCAGTCCAAGTCTCATGCCAAGAGGATCCCACTTCAAGTATATCATGGAGATAGTTTCCAGATGTATAGAAAAAAGAAAAAAAAAAGAAAAATTAAAAAGGGCAGATGCCCAGTGTCTTAGGGTTCCACTGCTGTGAACAGACACCATGACCAATGCAAGTTTTATAAAAGACAACATTTAATTGGGGCTGGCTTACAGGCTCAGAGGTTCAGTCCATTGTCATCAATGCAGAAACATGGCAGCATCCAGGCAGGCATGGTGCAGGAGGAGCTGAGAGTTCTATCTCTTCATCTGAAGGCTGCTAGTGGAAGACTAACTTCCAGGCGACTAGGGTGAAGGTCTTAAGCCCACACCCACAGTGACACACCTACACCAACAAGGTCATACCTCCTAATAGTGCCACTCCCTGGGAAAAGCATATACAAACCATCACACCCAGTTACATTAGAATTTTGGATAAATAATGAATTAATTAGGGTGTGTCATATATATCTGTAATCTAAGGATTTATTTTATTTTAATTGTGTGTGTGTGTGTGTGTGTGTGTGTGAGAGAGAGAGAGAGAGAGAGAGAGAGAGAGAGAGAGAGAGAGAGGTGGGGTGAGGTAGGGATATGCTCTGTGCACATGCGTGCACTCAGAAGAGGGGATTGTACCTCTTGGAGCTGAAACTACAGGTGGTTGTGAGCAACCCAATGTGAATGCCAGGAATCAGACATGGGTCATTTGAAAGATCAGCTAGCATTTTTAAGACCAGGAAGCACTGAGCCATCTCTTCCATCCTGTTATCATTTTAAAGGTCTGGCTCTTTTTTTCCCCTCTGAAATCTTTGTCCCACTGGGTAGCTTGTATTTATGTGGCAGAGCAGGCTAGGAGGGTCTTTTGGTACTGGAGCTTTCTCGGAAGCCATAAGCACTTCCGTAGGCCAGACATCCAGGGCATAGCAGGTTAAAGGCGTTGTCCCAAGACAACCCTCTGTGAATGGAGGAGAGCGGCTAGGGAATAGACAAGCCCCACCTGTCCTTTGACAGAGTGTGGGCACACTGCTGCTCTGAGGCCCTGGCAGCACTGGCCTGTTGGCACATCCACCGTGTCAGTTATGCATGCCAGCGCTGGCTCTGCCTTCTCCCTTTGCAGTCTCCCTGCCTGCTCACGCCTATTCCCTGTGAAGTCCCTTCAAATAAGCTTCCTTCCACATCTTGGGATCTACATCTGAGCAACCCAGAACAAAAAGAGAACATATATTTGTGCATGGAGGCAAATATCAAAAAAAAAAGATGTCAAAGATACCCTTCTCCTTCCAAATAGTTTTTAAGTATTCAGAGATTTGAAATCTAAGTTTGTAGGAATAAGTTTAACAATTAAGAAAGAGTGCCTAGCCGACTGCATGACTGTAAAATTTTGGGTAATAAGTGGAGTTTTTAAAATTTAATTTTGGAAAAATAGTATATTTCTTGTTTGGCAATTAAAAAAAAAAAAACAAGCACCTTACTCATATTTTTCTATAGCCAAAGGGAAATCTATCTGGATTCGGCTATCTGTCTATATCTATCTGTTATCTACCTGTTACCCTGTCGGCATGCACGAACTGAGCATCCACGGCTCACGATCGAGTCTATGTTCACTGTTTATAGTTAGGCTGTTTGCTTAGGACTCTTGTGATCGCTTCTCCTCAAGGGCTTCTGGTCAGCAGGGTAAATGCGGTATCTGAGATGCAGAGTTCTCTTTGTGTTTCTGTTTCGTGAGTCTAGGCTTCCAGAACCTGGAGACTGCCGGGCTCTGCCTGCATCAGGCATCTCCTCTGGGCGCTTTGGCAGAGACAGCTGATGACTTGTTCTGTCATGAACCGGAGTCATAGATATTCATAAGGCAGGAGAAGCGCCCCATTGTTCCGGGTTGTTTTGTTATTTTAAAATAAATCATGAAGGCATCATCTCACTCAGTCGCTGGCAAAGAAAGATTTGTCTTCATCTTTATGACTTTGTAGTGTTTTGACTTGTGTAGTTTAAACACACACACACACACACTCACACACACTTGTGTGAGTGTGTGTGTGTGTGTGTATTTCCCAAGACGTTAAGTGGCATAGTTTTAAAAAGTGCTATCTGTCCATGACCTTTTAGCAGCATAATTTAGAAACAAGTAGATCATGGCCCTAAGTCACAATGATATGATTTTTCACACACAGAGTTTCATGGTATGATGAGCCTCATTGTACATGGTACAGCGCGGGTAGGAACTACACAGGTGAGCTCGAAAATTCTCTGTTTCCCTCTGCTACTGCTTCTTTCTTTGCGGAAATCTCTTAAGAGCCTATTATAATTTCAGATTTTTTAAACTGTGAGGTTACCCATGAGAGCTTAAATAAGAGTATCCCTCACTCCATCACCCAACCCCCCCATTTCCCATCTCCCATTCTACCCCTCATAGAACTCACCAAAAGCATCCAGAAAAATTAATTTAGACCTTCTAATGAACAGGGAAAAAGTGAATATTTCCATCTGAAACCATCTTTCATCCAGACTTTGAGTCTGCCTCTCTAATTCACAGTGATTCTATACTGTTAAAAATCCCAGAATACCTGCCCCCCCCAAAAAAAAAATCTGTGAAATAAAACTCAGAGACAGCAAACGCAGAGACAGGCCAGGGCCATCCCTAATCATCGACAGTGTGGGTCTCACTAAGACAGTTTCTTGGGTCTTTCCTAAGACTTCTGATTTCAGCAACAACCTTGTATCCAGCATTGGTGGCCTCGTGCTGTTCTAACAATGCCTATTTGTTTGGATGGCACTCTGCCCGTTTAGAACTTAGCAGAAATTCTTGCCATAGGGATTGGCAGGGCTCAGTGGCTCCATACAGCCGCACAGGGCTGCAATCAGATTCCTTGAGTTGGAATCTTGGCTCTGGCATTTGCTAATGAACCCAGACAATTTTAATTTTTCCTTTCTAGACAGGGTTTCTCTGTGTATCCCTGGCTGTCCTGGAACTCACTCTGTAGACCATGCTGGCTTCGAAATTCAGAAATCCGCCTGCCTCTGCCTCCCAAGCGCTGGGATTACAGGCGTGCGCCACCACGCCCGGCTCCCAGCATTTCCTTCACTCTTAGGAGATACTGTGTGAGCTCAAAGTGAAGAATGTGCACTTTCAGCTATTGTTTTTTATTTTGTTATCACACCGTGTTGCTTGGCACTGAAGAACAGAGCACTCCCCAGCTGGATTAACAGAAAGGGGATCCTATGTAAAGGTGAGGGATTGCGGGCCAAGAGGAACAGCTCATCAGAGCCTGGCAGAGCAGCGATGGGAAAGGGACGATGCCACGTCACACACCCTAACGGTAGCCGCAGAACACTGTGATGCTCACACAAGAGCTGCCTACAGGAAGCCGGCCTCGTGCAGGGCGAGCATGTGCCAGTGGGCCTTTGTCCCAACAATAGGAATCCTCTTCTACTCAGAGTACCAGGACACAAAGCGTTTGCCAGCTTTCTTCAGTTTCTTTCACAACTTATTAGGGATTTTTCAAATGTACTATATGCTCTAAATAAAGAAAATGAAAACTGAAAATGATATAAAACTAGAAACTTGAGTATGGATTTTTCTCTCATTTTTTTTTAATGTTAGTTTTGAATGCAAATATATGAGCATGCAATCACATGGAAGAATTGGAAAGTCTCACAGTGTGTAAACCGTAGCTTGACTGTGTGTGTGTGTGTGTGTGTGTGTGTGTGTGTGTGTGGTGTTCTAACAGTCCCCACTCTGACACACACATGAGGAACGAGGACAGGAAATGAAGGCACTACGGCCCCACTCATTTTTCTTTGTTCCTGTGCCTTCGTTTTGTGGGTGAGCAGCTAGGCATCACAGGCAGAGAAGACATAAGAGGAAGAAAAGTGAGTCTTAGAATGTCTCAGAAGGGCAGGGTGCTTTTCTGGGTCAGAATCAAACTCTTTCAAACAGAACCTATGTCTTTGAGGATGGCCAGTGACTCTTTGAGCCTGTCTGCTCAGTTGTGGATATCAATGAGATGGTCTTGCACTAGCTTTGAGCTTTGCTGGACTCGCATCACGCCTTCTCTCTGTGGAAACGCAGAGACTGTGGGTGGTATCTGAAGTAAGCAGTAAGGAGCACATGCATCCTGGGCAAGGCATCGCACGGCCAGTAATCTGACTGCAGTGCACCTAGGAAGATTCGAGTTCGCCCAGAAGGATATTTCACTGGCTGTAATTATGCTTTTCCATGCAAGAAAATGGGAATGCGAAGAAATGTGTATATTTATTTCATTTAAAGAAACACGCATACAGGTTGCCTAAGACTAAGTAGGAGAAACATGTGTACAAACCCATCATTGTCCTGAGCCTAACAAAAGAACAAAACTCTGATGTGGCATATTGCAAAATGATGATCCTGAGCTGAAAACTGCCTCTTGGCAATGTTCACGCCTGTTACACTATCACATCAATTAGAAAGAGCCACACCTTGTCACTCAGGTCCTGTGCTTATGTATTTATAAACTACTATCAAAACTCTCCTTCATTATACACGGATGACTCAAAGAAATGTCAATCAAATACTTCCCCTCAAATAATTAAGGCTGATTGTGCAAATTCTTTCTGGTGGACATGGGACTGTGAATTTTTAACATTCATTTTTCCATATTATTTTAGCCATACATCAATCTTTCAAACAAAATTTGCTTTGTAACTTCAAAGTCAGATTAACTTTGGAGTGTAGCATATTTCATCCTACCATACACATTATTCAACTTATGTGAAAAAATTATATAAACTATAAATTATTTTTATGTTAATTGGCTTTGGTATTTCATTTCATTGTTATAGAAGTCTTTCACCCTAAACCCCAGAACAGTGAATTAAAGCTAGGGATACACATTTTTTTAAAATGTTAGAAGTAATGTTAGTAAAATAACTTCTACACCTCAAATATTTACGAAGTCAGAAGGAGTTGAAATTATATGCTGTAGATACATGAAGCCTTTCTTCCCCGTTAGATACTTTTCTTCTTGCGTATTGGTCAGAACTGCTGTTGCTGACATTGTTTAGTAAGTGCTGGTTTGAAAATGCTTTTGAATAGATTATCATGGCAATTCACTGAAAATGTAGCCTAGTTCAGAAGAGCCAACAACCTTAGAAAAAGAAGTTTCCTGAACTCCAACTTTCTATTTGAGATTATTAACATCTTTAATAATTTTCTACAAGTTTTATAAAATGAAAAAAAAAACCAACAAGATTTGAACAATGTTTAAAGAAAAACAACAGTAATAAGGGCAAAACAGAAACCATGTTTCCCAAAGTAGTTACAGAGACCTTGTCTAACCTGAGTACAGCCTTGACGTGGTTGGCTAATTTTTCCCATCATCCTTAGCAGCAGACTACTCAGCTGGATTCATGGAAGACTGAAGACTACATTTCCTAGACTAGTGAGATGTGAACACTGGAGATAGTTTGAGTAACACTCGGATTTCTCATAAGAAGAGAGAAAGCCATTTACTTATGTCTCTATGAATTTGGCTTTAGGCTACATACAGACAAATACTCATTCTAGATAATGCAACACTCAAGACAGCATGCCTTTGCAAACAGAAATGTTGCAAGAGCCCACTAATAAGTTGGTCAAAGATGTGAATGTTAGATTTTTATTCATGTACATACAAATACGTATGTATTGATAAACATACTCATCCATGTGTGTTCATATGGATTAATTATACTATTTAGAGACCTATGTTATGAAATATTAGGCCTTTGACTAGCTCAGCTCTGGAGTTCAGGACCACATGTCAGTATTTACTCATAATTAAAATGATCAACAAATAAAAGTTACATCTCATTATTATTAAAGCTACTCCAATCCAAATACTCATGAGTCCTGATAAAATAAATTCTAGTATAAATGTATTTAAAAATGCAACATGGACCAAGATAGAGCTTTAAAAAGAATGATGTTGATTTTCTTTAGCTTGTCCATGAAAAGTGTTCATCATATTTATCTCTAATGAAAAAAAAAGTATTTGGGACTTTGCTGAAAGTTAGAATTTACCATTTTATCCATGTAGACAAAGAAAACACATTTAGAATTCTCTCTCCCTCCCTCCTTCCTTCCCCCCTCCCTTCCTTTCTCCCTCTCTCTCTCTCTCTCTCTCTCCCTCCCTCCCTCCCTCCCTCCTTCCTTCCCTCCCTCCCTCTCTCTCTCTCTCCCTCCCTCCTTCCCTCCCTCCCTCCCTCCCTCCTCTGTGTCTGGGTATGTGTCTTTCTCTCTGTGTGTTCTCTCTCCCTACACCCCCTTTCTTCCTGTGTGTGTGTGTGTGTGTGTGTGTGTGTGTGTGTGTGTATGTGTGTGTGTAGATATATGATAAGCATATGAATATGAAATATTCAGGAAGGCCCAGTCTGGTTATCTTGTCTGTGAGAATGACCTTTAGCTATTTGTGTTCTTTTAATTTTGGAGTCAACTATTCCTAGGTTCCCCCCGACTGAATAAATCACCAGCTGTTGATATACGTAAGTTAAACACATGCATTGAAAAATATAGGATATACTGTTACTTTGCAGGGTGTTTCCAAAGGTTTTAGATAATATTACCAGATACCAGGGTGTGGCCGTACTATTGCATGGTACAGAAGATACACTCAGCAGCTGGCTATTACTCTGAGGTTGTTGTCAGAGTGGAAAGCAGAAATAAAATCTTTCTGATACATAATGATAAAAGTTAGATGGAGGGGGAAAGGAAGCTTGATAGGAAAATGTAAACAGTACTTTAAATTAGTGTACCTGTAAGGGAATTCACTGAAGTTACTATTAAAACATGTTTTATTACATAATTTTTTGGATCATAATCAAGACATACTGAAAGAGGTCTATCCATAACAGAGAAGTCAGTAAGAACTAATGTAAGGCTGTATACAAAACTTAATCCATAAGTCCAATACGAATACAGATTTACTATAAAACATGTAAGAACACTTCGATACATTTAGGGTGACTTCATGTTCCTAAATGAATAGCTGAGTATTGAGGTTTTCTCATCTATTTCATTTATAGCTGATAGACAGATGATATAGAGTGCATTCCTATAATCCCAGAGGTAGAGAGGCTGAGGCAGGAGGATTACCATGACTTGGAAAACAGCTCAGCCTACATTTGGAAATGCACAGTTTACCAGTGTTACATATCAAGAGGTACCTCATGGTATAACTCCAACTCTCACCACATTTTGGGGAGATTTAAACAAGATGATTTTAACATGAATCTGGGAAGATAAGGAGAAAAGAATAGTTAGAAAGGAGTACTGAGCAGGAATCACTCTTGTCAGTCAAGGCACTCTTCTCTCCACTTTGTGACAACGGATACAAAATGGCCATCTGTCACCTACTCCTACCAACAGGCCTTCCCCGTAATAATAGTGTCATGTTGAACTGTAAACCAAAAGGAATCTTTTTTCCATTTGTTGCTTCTTAATAACTATTCTGTTGCAGGAATGGGAAAGGTTAAAAATATATTTTATATGTAAAATACATACACAATTTAGCCTTGAAGACAAGATTTTTGTGTGAGTATTTTATTTATGAATGTAATGCCAGCAAATAGGAGTAAGAAGAAAATATCCTAGCAGAGAAAGATAATAAGAATATACATTTTCTAGATGACTACTCACTGTGGGTCAGGTTTTGCTGTTCCTAAGAGTGTTCTGGGAAGACTTAGAATGTCCACTGTAAGATCAGAATAGCTACAAGTGGTGACAACTAAGAGGTGATGATTCTTACAGGTTTTCACAGTGTCCTGTCTTGGAATACACATGAATTCCTGGGAACGCATACGGAGGGGTCACTGGCACCCAGGAGCATGACAGCACAGAGACTGGAACAGAAGCAAATGCATGCAGAAGCACTCAGGTAGCATTTCTGCAAAGCAGGGGAAAGTTTCCCAGGACTGGACACTGTAAGAGTCCCGAGCAGACAGGGGAGGCGGGATGATGGGAAGCCTGTCATGAGACTTATGGCAAACAAAACAAAGCATAATTGAATGGCAAAATAAAAATATTTTCTGTTTATAATAAAGCAGTTATAGCACAAAAGGGGAAGACCACTTTCAAATACACAGAAAGAACAAAGTGAATACAATTTTGAGATGAATAGGCACATAAAGGAAGAAAAACCCATGATAAACATGAACAATGACCTCATTAATTCACAGTTTTTTACAGATAATAATTCAATTAGCTATTAAACTGACAATTCAATTAAAATTATTAGTCTCAGTTGTGGTGTGGGAAGAAAATGGCTGCTTTCTCATACATCTAAAGATTCTTTAATACGGTATTTTTTGGGGGAGCAACTTGGCATTATTTGCAAATGCTATAAAATGATAGCATGCCACATTCACAGAGGTGCTCTCTCCTATGGAATTAAAAAAATATTTAAACTGCACTTTATCAGCATAATCCTTAATAATCTGAACACTTGTCCTGATATCCACACAAAAGTGTAGTCTTCACCCATAATCAAGGAAACTTCTCTGTATAATAGTTGGAGAACACCACAGAAAATGACAACCAATCAAAATGCAGAGTTATGGAGCCTAGTCCCAGTGTATCCCTCTACAAAATATTCCTGCATCTAAAGCCCAGGAACATTGTAGAAGAGAGGACAGAAAGATTATAGGAGCCAGAAGATCAGAGAGTTTGCTGTGACGTTTTGTCTCCTAGTAACAGCAGAAGCTACACCCATGAAGTCTCACAAACATGATTGCCCAACTGGGTTATACAAGGATGACAACAATGGGCATGCCAAAGTGAATGGGGGAAAGTCCGTGAGGCCTCAGCCCTACACAGAGAGGTGCAGATAACTGAAGAATGCTGGGGTAAGAGAAATATTCTTCCCTCAGCAGGAGTGCACCAATTGGCTATCTGATGCTAAATGATCAGCCATGAAAACATATGCAAAGTTACATTATATGAACTGAGCAGGTTATATTTCAGAATATATGTGTATAAATGTATACCCATATGAAATTAATGAAAAAAGAAGCCATGAAATTGAAAGAGAGCAAAGGAGGTAGATGGAAAAGGGAAATGCTGTGATATTATAATCTCAAAAATGTAATAAAAAGCTAATATTGACATATTGATAAAAATGAAAGATGTCATAATCACAATAAATGGCCTGGCTAATAAAGAAATAGTTAATTTGCATAGGAAATACAAATAACCTATCAAAATGTAGAGGTAGCCACACACTGATAGACATTAAAGTTCACATAGGTCACGATACACCAGTATTGCATAACTTAATAATCCTCTCTCATCTTAAGACAGGCCATCTAGAATAAATGTTAATAATGAAAGCTACAGAAATTTCCTAACAAAGAGCATCCCAGAATCACATAAATTTTCTCTTAAGTTCTTGTGACTCTTTAAGGAAGAGGTAGCACCCATACTCCTCATACTGTTTCATGTATAAACAAGGGAAGAAACTGTCATACTCATTCCATGAAGCCCACTATTACTCCGACACAAAAACTGGAAAAGGACACAGAATAGAATAAAATATAATAATTTGAGGAACATAGATATGAAAATCCTTAATAAAATACTATCAAATTGAATTAAAGTCCAAATTAGTTTCAACCCAGGAATGCAATGCTGGTCCAACATTATACAAAGGAATAAATATGTTATAATACATAAAAAAACTTAAGGACATAAATCTCATGGTCATCTCAATAGATTCAGAAAATCTCAATACATTTTCATGATAAAAGTCCTAAGAAACTATGACTAAAGAAATATTTCTTAACATAACAAAGGTTGTATGTGACAAAGCTAGAGCCAACACTAGACTAAATGAGCAAAATCTGAACATGTTTTGTTTACAATTAGGAACAAGACAAAGATGTTCACTCTTACCAGTCTTTAAATATAAAATTCTTCAAGTTTTGTCAAGAAACAGAAGGGAAATGAGTAAAGGGAAACATACAGGAAAAAAATGTGATCAATGAGCCCTATTTGTAGATGACATGATTCCACTTAAAAGATCCCATATGTAGAGAATCTACCAGAAAACCTCTAGGACTGCAAAACATTTTTAGCAGTGCAAACAGGGTTAAAAGCTGACAGCTGTCCTAGATAACGAGTTTGCCAAGGAAGAAATCAAAAAAGTAATTAAATGTCATATAAGTAAATTTATATAGGTAACTAGCTGATGAAATAGCCATTGACAATGTCTTTCGGAAAATAACTATACTATTGCAAGAAATGATTGCCAAAATTGACAGGTGAGATTGCATGAAAGTTTGAAGATTTTGCAGAGCAAAGGGACCCAATACCAGAACGAAGAGACAGCCTATAACATAGGAAAAACATTGTTTCCAATTGAGGTAGGAGATTAATATCTAAAACATGAAGGACTCTGAGCTGGGCACAGTGGTGTGCGCCTTAAGTTCCAGCTCTCAGGAGTCAAAGGAAGGAGGATCCCTGTGGGTTCAAGGTCATCCTGGTTTACGTAGGCCAGTGAGACCCTATCTCAAAAACTATATATCCAGATATGTCTTTCAGAGATATATACCATCTATGTCTGTCTGTGTCTGTGTCTGTGTCTGTGTCTGTGTCTGTGTCTGTGTCTGTGTCTGTGCCTATGCCTATGCCTATTTCTATTTCTATTTCTATTTCTATTTCTATTTCTATCTCTAATCTCTGTCTGTCTGTCTGTCTGTCTGTCTGTCTCCGAAAGAACTGTAAAACACTAGAAAAGCAATGAACTCAGGGAATACTGAATTGCATAGACACAACTCAAAGAAAAACCACAAATTGTTAATAAATGCCTGAAAAAGTATTCCATACTCTTGCCTACCACAGAAATGCAAATTAAAATTGTGCTGATATCCCATTTCACCTGAGTCAGAATGGCTACCAAGAAAACCAATGCTAGTAAATATCTGAGGATATGAAAAAAGAGGACCCTATGAGTATATAAAAAGAGGACTGCTGGTGGTTACATAAACTGCTGCAGTCATGGTGACAATCAGTATAGAGGTTCCCCTAAAAAATATCATATGACCCAGCTCTACCACCCTTGGGTATATACGCAAAAGATTCTGAGCCAACAAATCATAAAGATAATTTTTGACATTTACTGCTAAATTGCTCACAGTAGCTAAGAGGTGAAGATGACTTAGTTGTACATCAGTGGGTGAACAATGTAGGCTTATATTTTTAAAGCATATTTTAATAAGTATCTTTAAGTGCTATAATAGGACAAAGTGGGTTGTGGACCTGTTTAGGACTAGTCCTTTGGGGTGAATTCAATCTGCATTGTCAGGATATCAGTGGTTCAGTTCACATGAACCAGCAGTGGTAGCTTGATGCAAACATCACTCACAAATCAGAAATTGCAGTTTGATTCAGAAGAAACCTTGGGGCTCTGCCAATTGGTCCAACTGCTGAAGAGGCAAGAAGCCACCAGCCACCACAGAAAGTTTTTTTCCTGTGTTTCTCTTTGCAAAGTCACAACAAATGATGATCAGCAAAGAGTGGTAATGTTCTGAGCATACAAAGAGAAATAGGTATTAGAATATGTTCTGTGTGGTGAGGTGTGGAGGAAGCAGGGTGCCTTGGTGGGTCCATGCTGAGGCATCCCTTCCCCCTGAGGGACCAGGCACACACTGGTATAGCATAAAATAGAGTTTATTTAGGGCATGGGGAAGGGAGTTAAGAGAGTAGTAGAGGCAGAAAAAGGCAGAGAGGAGAGAGTAGAGAAGTAGAGGCTGGTTATGACCATGTGGAGAGATGGGGTAAGGGAAGGGGGAAGGAAGGGAAGAGAGAACAAGAGAGCAAGAGAGAGAGGAGGAGCAAGCAGTCCCACTTATAATGGGCCAGGCCTACCTACCTGGCTGTTGCCAGGTAACTGTGGGGGTGGAGTCTGGACAGAATCAGCAAAGCCCAATGAAGACCAACAAAGAGTAGCAAGGTGAACCAATGCCACACAGTGCCATCCACTGTCTGTTGGATTATATTTACACTCTTTCCAAACATCACGTGTTCTCTCCAGTGCCTACTCTAACAGAACATCACATGCCCTTTTCCTAGGCAGCTTCCAGAGAAACATCACATGTCTGTTCTCAGCAAACCATTCTCCCATATGTCTGCTTCAGCAAAAATAACCTCTCACAAGATGTGTTTTTTTTTTTTCAGAAAAACATCACATGACACAACTAAGTCTCAAAAAAATGCTAAAAACTTTGCACTTCAGAATGGTTAAGGAGAATGTGATGCATATGTACAATGATATTTTATTTAGCTATAAAGAGAAACATCCTCTGGGGCTGGAGAGATAGCTCAGTGGTTAAGAGCATTCCAGAGATTCTGAGTTCCATCCCCAGCCACCACACGGTGGCCTACAACCATCTACAATGGGATCTGATGCCCTGTTCTGTCAAATTAGGCTTATATACAAATGGAGTATTCATCTTCATAACGTACATAAATAAATAAATATTTAAAAAGAAAAACATTCATGACATTTGTAGTGGAATTTCCCACTAATTGATTAAAATAATAAATACAAGAAGGCAATCACTGGGTGAGAAGGAGGCAGGACCTCTGGGTAAGAGAGAGAAAGAGGGAAGGTGGGGGCAAGGAGACACTGTGTAAGCCAGAGGCTGTTATTGGTTCAGGTGGTGGGTCCTGGTGGATCTGCCCCCCGAAGATTTCTAACTTAGAATAGTTGGTGAAATTAAGATTCTAGGTTCTGCACCCAGTGATCGTGTTATTGTCTGTTGAGTTTAAACTAAGTTTGTCTGGTGTTTTCCATCCCACTGCGACTCAGCCGAGCTCCAAGGAAAGATAACCGCAGCAGACCCTGAGTTTTCAAGAGTGTGTCCCAGCTAGCTGTGGAAACTTGGGACTGCTAACAGATTTGGCAGCCACCAGCCTCGAGGAGGAGAGAGCTATTTCAGGGCTCTGAAGAGGCAGAGCCAACTTTGGTGGGACAGGCTTTGGCAAAAGGGAAAACATGCGGTCTCACGCCGTGTGCCAAACTGGGAACAGACCAAGATTGCAGGCCGGTGCCTAGCGTGGATTGTGTTTTAATATTACCCATTGCAGAACATTTGCAGAAAAGCACATGAAATTAGATATAATTAAGCTAATAATGTAAACTAAGGCAGACTCAGACATATTTTCTCTCATTTGTGGAACTTATATTAAAATTCATATATATGTACATATAAGTGTGTGTGTGTGTGTGTGTGTGTGTGTGTATGTAGAAAGGTCACTAAAATAGAAAGGGATCCTTAAGAGGAGGAAGGAATATTAAGGATGGGAAGAAACAGGATATTATATGTGATATGAAAGCAAAGTGGGGACTAACACAAAGATACTACCTAGAGCAGGGAGGAGAGTAGGGGACTGAGTAATAATAGCAAGACTGGAGAGCAGGGGCCTGGCCATGACAGCAGATGGAAGAAAGGTAAAGGACGAAAACTAGCAAGATGGGAGGGCACTTGGGATGAGCGGTTTCAAGAGGGAATGACCTGTAAGTCTGAAAATATAATAATGCCATCTGGGAAGAAGGCTGCAGGGTAGAAGAGCTTGTCATACAACCTGTGTTTGATTGCCACTGAAAGTTGTCCTCTGACATCCACCAGTGCGATCTGTAGCAAGTACACCTATTTTCACACACAGAATATCACACACACAGTACATGCAGTAATAATAATAATTTATGCTAAGTGAACTGAGCAGGAGAGTACTCACTTAGCATAAATGAGGTCCCGGGTTCAATTTGAAAAGAATAATAAGATCAATAACAGCAACATGTGCCACAAAGAAATTTGTCAAAGAGTGTTTTGTACTAAGTCAATTCTATCAGGTATTCAGCTCATAAGACTGGGAGCTTTGGGGAGAAAAAATCCTCAAAGTATCCTTGGGCTGTTTTAAAGAAAGTAGCTGATCTAACGGTGTTAGGATGTAAATTGTGACTCTTGGGAAAGTGAGACATTGACAAGAAGATCCTATGCCCCAGTCCCATCTCCAGGTGGAGACCTGTTCTTTAAGCAGTGTGTGTTGCTTCTCATTAGTTCCGTAACATCCCATCCATCCCCAGTTCAGGCCTTTCGTTGCCATAATTCTGATCCGTACCATTGAGGCCTCGGTCGCCTGTTCTCTTTCCTTTTTCTGGGTTTCTAGTCCAGGCATTCTCCTCAGTGTTCCACAGTTTGATCTGAGATGCGAAGACTCTCAGCTACAAGTGCCTGTGAGTATTTTGAACGGGGCTTTCTTCTGCAGTCCTTAGCTGTTATCTATGGCTCCAATACTGGCCCCATCCCTACTTCGCTCAAAAGCCTTCTAAGGGTCCCTCTCACTGACTTTAGAATAAAACTCAAACCTTTCAGCTTTGCAGAGGACAAACAATGGTGATGGAAATCTCCTGCGTCTTCTGTAACTACTCCACGGGAGGCATTTCGCGGTGGGGGATGTTCTCTCCGTGCCAGGCCTGGGTATGCGCTCTTCTTGCCGTTGCCAATACACAGCGCTCGCTCGCTTTTATCACCTGCCTGCTCTTGTTTGTCCCTAATGCTCTACTCAGCGTTCACTTCCACTGGAATCTTCTTGGCCCCCGCTGGTGGCTTGGAGCCCTGCTTCTGTCTGTCATGACCTCACCCTAATTTAAAACCTTCTATCGTAATTATCTGTTTAACCGACTGTCTCCACTTCGGCTCTGTGAATTGGTGGAGGTAGCTTTGTCTTGCGAATAACTGCAGGGCGAGTCCCAGGGTTAGTACTTTCTAAGTACCTCATTTATGTTTGTTCAAATGATGAATTAATGAAGGGAAGCAAAGAAAAACATATAATCGATCCCACGGGGCGGGGGGTGGGGGCATATTCCCTTTTCACTGATAAGGAAAGTCTGTTTTTAGGTTGAACGTGGGGAGGTTAGACGACGCAGATGAGGATTTAAGATGTGAATTCGTGAAAGGCTCTAGGCCTTATTTTGAATCATAGGATGATTTGACTGGATCAAAGAGCGGTTTGGCAAGCAGTTGTTTGAGAACCCTGAAACTGTGCCAACATTTCTGAGCTGATCTGCTCGGGAGTGAATCCATTTGAAGGAACCATAATTATCATGTGCGCTGGCCACCTTTATAATTGGGAGGCGAAACAGCACAGGAAGGGAACTGCGCATGACAATGTCGATGTGCTTCGGGCCTGTCTAAATGCTCAGTCTTACAAAGATTGGATCTGCAGGGATCCAAGCCTTTGGAGTGCTTTAGCCTCGGACTTGTAAGGTATTTGGAGACAGTCACCCTAGGGTGTGGCTCTGCACAGTTGCCTTTGCTTTAGCTCGACTTCTGAAGCTAGCCAGATTCCTGGGACGACCCAGTATGGCTGCAAAACCAGCCGGGCATTTCGCTGGCCACTAAAAAGCTTGTGATGTCCAGGCAGGGGTGGACTCTGCAGTCTGTTTCAAGAGCCTTTTTTGGCTGTTGGTCAGGAAGCCTGACCTCCTCAAATACAGGGAAGGAGACAACCCCAACTACGTTGTAAACACAAAGAACCATGTCCAAAACCAGTATCGATTGCTTCATGACATAAAAAAAAAAGTCCAAGTGTTAAGACATTTTAAGGATATTCTTTGTCTTTTCTTGTTTAAATCCATTTAATCAATGCCTCTTAATCAAAGAGTAATTGCTAAAGTGTGACTATGAGATTTTCATTTGATTTAATCTTCACCAACCTTACACGAGGGTAAGGCCATAAAAAACCTTACAAAAGTACTGAAGATAAAGGCCATGACCATTTATATAAATGAAATAAATAAAGCATAATAAATAAATAAATAAATAAATAAATAAATAAATATGTTAAAAAAGAATGGGGTCACAATGTAGGCATTGCCTCCCTAGAACATTTTTTCTTCCTAATAAACGATTGAACCGTATCTGTTCCTGGGCACTTCAGAGTACGCATAGTCAGTTCACTATCAACGTGTTCCAATAGGTTGTCATGCCTTGAGACTTAGCAAAGCCATACTTTGTTTCTATAGGATTTTGCAAAATTTCAAAATGAAAGGATGGATATCAGTAAGTAACAATCGATGCCAAGGAGCATTATTGAAAACACACATTTCCTCTTTAATCAAGGCAAATGAACTGTGCCCCGATGAATCTAAAGGGTCCATTACAAGTGTGAGCCTCAGTGGGGGGTTGGCAAATGGCTCAGTCTGTGTACGGACTCACCGCCAAGCCCGGAGACCTGTGCTCTATGCATGTATAATGGATGGAAAGGTCTGGCTCCAGAAAGCTATCTTCTGGCTTTCACACATGCAAAATAAATGAATAAATATTTAAAAAGTTAGAAAGGAATTTATTCTTAAGAATTCAAATACTCACGAAGATTGTATGAATTCCGGTCTAAAAGCATAACTATGCAAAAATAAAAAAAGATAAAATTGCTTTATGTTATATTTTAAAGCCAACTTAATTTAGAACCCTACCTTTATTTTCTTTTTCCTTCTTCCCTGGTTCCTCATCAAAGAGTTTGCCACGTTTACTCCTGGAATCTGTCCTGGTACCAGTTGTCCCCAGTCCACTTGTGCATTTTCCACATGCTCACAAGGGCCACAGGCCCTGGAGCCTCCTGTGCTTGGAATGTTTGATGAGTGTGCCATCCATCCCTCGGGAGGCCTCTCCTCCTGTATTAGTTACAATGTGACGCTGTGACAAAAAAAAAAAAAAAAAAAAAAAAAAAATCCCAGAACAAACAACTTTGGCTTGTGGTTCCATTATTGCCAGTGAGGCCTGAAACAATTCCTGGCTGAGGGAGCGGTGCAGTCCGCAGCTCTTCCATCTTGCAGATCAGGAAGAAGAGCACAAACTGAAGTCAGTGGCAGGTACGACATGCAAAGCCTTGCCCCTACTGACCTACTTCTGACAGACAGACATCACTTCCTAAAAGCTCACTGTCTAATGTTCAACCCGCCGCACCTCCTGTCTGCAGCAATGTCGGGGCCGGGGATTGACCCCTGTTCTCCTTACCCTTCCCTTATATTCCCTTCCTCTACCTTGAGAACGTGAAAATATAAAAACCAGAGGAATCAAAACAGTGGGTTAAGGTGAACATTCTTTTAGATTTATGAATGAGAAAACTTGGAAATGTTCTAAATATCAAACAAGTAAGAACTAGATCAATAAATTAGGTCACATCCCTGCCATACATGGTTATAAGAAGAGGCAAATGCAAATGTTCTGATATGAGAAAAGGTTCAGCGTAGTTCCTTAAATGCAAGGAGTAATTTGAGAAAAAAAAACATGATATGATCTGTATGAAAAGAAAAATAATAAATTTACATGCTGCTAAAAGCAGAAATTGTTGGCAACCAGCATAATGAACTCATAACTGGGTTTATCTTTGAAGAATAGATTGGAGGCAGGAAGGGGCAAAGTTACCTTTTATCCTTTCAGTTAACGAACCATTTTACATTTTTGAATACATGTGTACTTTTTTTATTTTCTATATTCTTTGTTTACATTCCAAATGATTTTCCCTTTCCCGGTTCTCCCCTTCCCCTAAGTCCCATAAGCCCTCTTCCCTCCTCCAGTTCCCCAATCAACCCCCTCCCACTCCTCTGTCCTGGCAATCCCTACAATGCTGCATCAAGTCTTTCCAGGACCCGAGCCTTCTCTTTACTTCTTGGGAACGATTTGATATGTGGGTTGTGTTTTGGGTATTCAGAGCTTCTGGACTAATATCCACTTATCAGTGACTGCATTCCATGTGTGTTCTTTTGTGAATGAGTTATCTCACTTAGGATGTTCTTTTCCAGTTCCAACCATTTACCTAAGAATTTCATGAATTCATTGTTTTTAATTGCTGAGTAGTATTCCATTGTGCAAATATACCACCTTTTCTGTATCCATTCCTCCATCGAGGGACATCTGGGTTCTTTCCAGCTTCTGGATATTATGAATAAGACTGCTATGAACATAGTGGAGCATGTGTCCTTATTGCATGCCAGGGAATCCTCTTGGTATATGCCCCAGGAGTAGTATAGCAGGGCCCTCCCGGAAGTGTTATGCCCAGTTTCCTGAGGAACCACCAGTCTGATTTCCAGAGTGGTTGTACCAGCTTGCAATCCCACCAGCAGTAGAGGAGTGTTGCTTTTAGTCCACATCCTCGCAGACACCTGCTGTCTCCTGCGGTTTTTAATCTTAGCCATTCTGACTGGTGTAAGGTAAAACCTCAGGGTTGTTTTGATTTGCATTTCCCTAATGACTAATGACTTTGAACATTTCTTAAGGTGCTTCTCAGCCATCTGAAGTACTTCAGGTGAAAATTCTTTGTTTAGCTCTGTACCCCATTTTTTTGTATTTACATATTTATTTGTGTGTATATAAATGCATACACACATTCATACATTCATTACCACATACAAATTTGTACAGTAATTATGTAAAAGAACCTAAGCAATTGAGAATGTGGGAGAGTATAATTTGAAAAGGGAAGCTGAGAGAGGTTGAAGGGAAAAAAGGGAGGGAAAAAGTGATGTTATTCTATGTCAATTAAGATCATATTTTTAAGGGGATGGAGAGATGGCTCAGCAATTAAAAGCATTGGCTGCTTCCAGAAGTCCTGAGTTCAATTCCCAGCAACTACATTGGTTAAGAACCAACCAATCCCTGACACTATTAATGATACTCTCTTACGCATGCAGAAAGGAAACTAATAGTAATATTCTTAAAATGAGAGTTCTATAATCATGTTGATTCTCTATCGTTTTGGTAGCTAAATGTTAGAACACCTATATACAATAACCTAGCCATTGCTTCCTGAAGGAATTGTTTGTATTAAATGAGAACAATGTTCTATAAATAACCAGGTGGTACACTGATGAGCAAAATAAACTTTCTAAAAAATATATTCCTGACTAAGTGCTTTTTCTGGAAAGCCCTTTTCTTTATGGTATTGTTCCAATGCAGTATCATGACAAAACCCTAGTTTCCTAGTATATGTCTACTAGACTGTAAGGACAAGACAAGATTCTGGCTGCCAGCCCAAAAGACTCATTTCATAAAGAACCCTCTTTGTACCCCATTTTTTAATAGGGTTATATACAATTAACTCAAGAAGTTAGACCCCAGAAAACCAAACAACCCTATACATGTACTTTTTTTCATTTTTTCTCTTTCTTTCTTTCTTTCTTTCTTTCTTTCTTTCTTTCTTTTTCTTTTTCTTTTTCTTTTCTTTTTTTCTTTTTCTTTTTTTTTTTTTTTTTGGTTTTTCGAGACAGGGTTTCTCTGTGTAGCTTTGGCTGTCCTGGAACTCACTCTGTAGACCAGGCTGGCCTCGAACTCAGAAATCCGCCTGCCTCTGCCTCCCAAGTGCTGGGATTAAAGGCGTGTGCCACCACCGCCCGGCACATGTACTTTTTAAAATAAATTTTATAACCAGATTTTTTAATATAAAGGTTGATTATTCTAGTCAATATGCATGGATGCTTGGCTACAAGCATGTATCACATGCATGCCCGATGCCTAAGGAAGTCAGAAGAGGATTTCCCTGGAGCCCAAGGTAGAGTTGGTGGTGAGCAGCTGTGTAGGTTCTGAGAACTGAACCCAGGTTCTCTGCACGAGTGACACGTGTCCCCACCCACTGCGTCATCCTTCTGGACTCATGACTTCAGACTTAAAAGAAGGGTCTATGTGGGTCTCTGCCATTCATTGTGTTTCCTCAATATTTTTTAAGTAAACTTTAGTATTCATGTGGTCATGCTGATTTTCTTGTTACTGTTGCAGAAGTAGTAAGAATCACACCTGTTTAGGAAATTTGAATAATTTGGCAGCATTCATTTTTAAGACTCATAAATTAAGTCTTTAGTCTTGCTATCTGAATTCATTTGTTTTACTTTAATGCTTCATTTATAATGGTTTGATTATTTTAATTATCATGAATGTGGTTTGTTATACATAAGGGTGGAAATGCAAATCACTCAACCTTATTAATATTAAAGTAAGTATCTTTATATTGTTATAGGACAAAATACTTAAGAATCCTCAATCTCCCATGTTTTGAAAAGCTTGCCTTTGCTCCCATTGTCCTCACCATTCTCATTGTTTGATGATATCTATATATACAATGAAGGATTAGGATGCAGATTTTATATATATATATATATATATATATATATATATATATATATATATAATGATGATTCCCAGACAGGAAATGTGTTTTGGACATGAGAAACAATGTCTGCAAAAACATGGAAAGAATCATTGAGTAGAATGTAAGCTTAAGAACTTCCATTGAAGCCAGGCAGTGATGGCACATGCCTTTAATCCCAGCACTTGGGAGGCAGGGGCAGGCAGATTTCTGAATTCGAGGCCAGCCTAGTCTACAGAGTGAGTTCCAGGACAGCCAGGGCTACACAGATAAACCCTGTATTGAAAAAATCAAAAAAAAAAAAAAAAAAAAGAACTCCCATTGAGGATAAGACACAGTAAGAGACTGATAAGTGTTGGGTAGGGTCACTAGCTAAAGGGGTGTTTATTTTTGATGCAAGTAAAAGGGGTAACTGATTTCTAAGAGAGATGTTCAGGTTGTGCATTTTAAATGTTCATTTTGGAGAGAGCAGTTCAGCATGATTGAAGAGGGAGTCAAGAGGTGAGTTAGGCGATTATGACAAAGGTTCAGTGAGTTATCATTAAAAAATGAGCGAAGCCAATAGCTCCATCTGTGCTAAAAAGACCTGAGAGCATCATGCTGTGTATGGCTTCACAGAAAACACAAATCATTCATTTTATAAGCCTGCACAAGCATAGCAGGGCCCTTGGTCACCCTCCTGGAGTGGCTGACAGCAGGGAGTCCACACACTCTATGGAAGTGATTAGGTAACTTTAAAATATCAATGAAAGCCTTATATTTTACCATTTGACCATTGGTTTTTAAACCAAGATCTATCACAATGTATAGGCTATCTCCCCAGTGAAGCTATTGTTAGTGTCTAGAAAGGCTTCTCCAGCTTTCTCCGGTTGCCCCCTTGACTTTTCTTGTATGCCCACCAGCTCTTTAGACTCTTCCTGACTGAACCTATACTATTCTTTAAGATGCTGTCAGGTTCTCTCCCTGTCATTCTCTCAGGCACTGGGGCTAAAATCTATTTTCACTTTTGTCGTCTCCTCTAATCTAATGCCAAACTAAGCCCATGGGCTCTTTGCCCTGGGCCCTAGCCTTCTCCCTCCTTTAACTGCAGGGTTTGGTTCTTTTTTTAACCAGGGTTTTCCATAACATCTCTTCTCCTTTTGTTCTAGTGTGCACACACCTAAAACATCTTACCCAGTGTGACTACATTTGGTGTCCCAAAGCATCATGTTGACCATGTCCCTGTTTCAAATTTATGAAGACAGACAGAAATTTTAGCTTCTAAAAGTCCCGTGGAAAACTCTGATATTATGTACTAAGATTGAACCTCCTATATCTCAACCATTTCACAGCTAGATACATAAACTACAAACTGTCTTTCCATACGCTTTAAGAGGCAAGGGTATTTAAAAACATTACATGTTTTGTTCAGCTGATTGTGGTAGTCAGGACAAAACAAAACAAAACAAAACACCTCAGGTAAGTTTATATAATGCCATACTGCACAACAATGGAAAAGTCAAATGATTTCTTCTTCTTCTTCTTCTTCTTCTTCTTCTTCTTCTTCTTCTTCTTCTTCTTCTTCTTCTTCTTCTTCTTCTTCCTCCTCCTCCTCCTCCTCCTCCTCCTCCTCCTCCTCCTCCTCCTCCTCCTCTTCTTCTTCTTCCAAGTTTAAAAAACAAAATAAAACTAACAACTGCTGTCAGAACTCTGGTGTGGCTCCTGTTAGGAACAAGGAAGTAAGCAGTTGCTGGGAAGGGCATCAGGAATTTAAGATACTGGAACATTTCTAGTATTTGTCTTGGGTTGAAGTTACTCGATTTTCTAATTATAAAAATGAATACTTACAGGTGTCTATCAGTGACTCTTGGCACTGAGCAGGTATTATCCAAATGTTCAAACCTACAAGACTAAATTAGTCAAGCTCTGACCCAGTCTACCACTCCAATCAGGCTAGTCAAATGTTGTTTTTCTTATTAGATCCCCCTTTGAGAACTGCTTTCTAGTTGTGGGGATACCCTACATCATGGGCTTTCTCTATCTTCATCTATCTATCTATCTATCTATCTATCTATCTATCTACCTACCTATCTATCTATCTTTCATTTATCTATCCATCTATCTATCTATCTATCTATCTATCTATCTATCTAGGGAGAAAATAATTTCATTGAAAAATATCAGATTAAAAAATTTAAAGTTCTTACATAAAATTGTTTTCTGAAAAGAAAGTAGTATCATTGTATCAAATCCTCCAAAAACATCTGTTTTTCAGTTTTCTTGTATTCCAGAGCACTTAGAACTGTGCTGGCTCTAAGGATAAGTTTTTCCTGGTGATGTTATGTCATGGCTAACTTAGCTTTGCTGGGAAACTTGCTGGCACTCATGGAACAATGCTGGATCGTGCCAGGGTTGGGAGCCTAGGTTGGTTGTGGATGTCCTTAGGGCTTGAGGACAATAACCAGAACCTAATGATCAAAGTGTTTTGTCTATATTTATAACACTGTGGGTAGCAACTGTCCTGAATACCCACTTCTGTGGAGTAGAACATTACAATCACTATGGAACCTAGTTTTTTCTAGGATTTTGGGGAGGTTCATTAAAATCCAGGTTCCTGGTATCTGATTTATGTTTTGTGGTCAGCTCCAGGCTCTGCATTTCTAACAAGCTTTCAGGTGACATGCTGTTTTAGGATTGCTGTTAGAAACAAAACTATTTCCCCTCTTTTAGTAATCACTTGGGTTAGGATATTTAATACTGTCACCTGTGGTAAAAAGTCACCTTAAATGGTACAATCTGGGTGCCCTAGATGAGAACACTAGGGATCTCTCTCTCTCTCTCTCTCTCGCTCTCGCTCTCGCTCTCGCTCTCGCTCTCGTTTTGGTTTTTGGAGGACACTAATTTCTATTCCTTAAGGTAGCAAATGGCAGCAAAATTTCTGTGTAATTAAATGAAAGCCCCACCCCTGCTTACCTAATCTCCATTCTATAGCCTAAATATGAGGCTTCTGGGTAGGTAGTTGACATCAATATCTAGATGGCAGACCTCGGTGAGACTATTAGACCTTCTATGATACACAGACAGCTCCCCCTGTCTACTAGGAAAGAGCTCATCAGCCCTAATGCCAATGATGCAGAGTTTGCAAAGCTCTGGCTGGCAATATGTATGTTGGATTTGCAAATCTCACTTGGGGTCTTCCATCGGGTTACAGGGGTCATTTATTATGTGCAGACATCCCCATTGGAGACATTAAAAGTAGAAAAAAATCCATTCTCCAAAACAAACCCCCCAAATCTAAAGAAATTAAATCAAAAATAGGCACCCAATAGAGGTGGTGAGGTGATGTCACTACTAAGAGAGCTTAGCAGAACTTGGTAGAACTCATAGCGAGTGTTTCCTTTCATCTCTGTGTGCTGCTGACTTTCTCATCAAGGAGCTCCCTTTAACGCAGGCAGGCAGAGAGAAAACTGCACATGAAGATTACGTTAAAGGCATTTCTTTTAGTGAAATTGATCAATTGGTACCGAGGCAGGCATGCCAGCACTGCTTTTGACGCAGAGTGACAGATCGGGATGTAGTAGCTGAGAGAGCTGAAGAAGGAGAGTGCCCACAGTCTGGATGACTGCAAGACCAAACCAAACAGACAACAAAGCATGTTGATGAGAAAAGGAGCAAAAGCCATCATGCACGCTCTTGGGGGGGGGGTTAAGGGAACAGGGACAGGACTCGTATCTGATTGTTCAAGACAGGGCCAGCAGCAAGTCTCTTCTCCTCCTAAATGAATGAAAAGCCTGTATTTGTCCACTTTCCCCCCCCTAAACTTATAATGGTTATTCACTTTTTTGATGAACAAGTTCTTTGTATTTACTGGAACCATATGAAAATAATTAAGACTGTGAAATCCCAGATGAAGATAATACTTGACTATAGTGAACATTTAGTATGTATTCATCTCAATTCTTGCCTTGTCAAAGTTGAGAAAAACAACTGGTCAAGCCCCATTTACTTATTTCCTTGGGGCAGACAACCTCCAACCTCCTAACCTTCTGTTTGTACCTTACACTGGGTAAACCTGGCCTTACTCAGGGCTTCTCCAGTTTTTAAGTCATGTTTATAATTTGAAGGGGCTACAATAGAAATATTGCTCTTAGAATCACAGTCAAGGGAAAGTTTTCCCATATTTTTTTCTGTGTTTAATTGATTTTGTGTTGCATTTTATACGGGGATCTAACCTGTTTCTTTCTGGGTTAAGTCAGTCAATCTGGCAATGTTTACAGATGGGGATATTGACAGAGACTTTTAGGAAAGATAGCATGTCTAGTTCATGAACACTGTAAATGGGAGAGCTAAGACCCAGGTGTAGGACAATAGTCTACCTTATGGAATGAAGTATTGCCTAACTCTGGAATTGAACATGACTGTAACTGTGAGCTCCAAAAGACACGTTCACATTCAAATTCTCTGATTGCAGCTCCAGGAGTCACGTGGTGGACAATTGCATTAGAACATGAAAATTACTTCAACACGTCTTGCCTGTTAGATCAATAGCAGAAACTCTAATGCCATCATTTCATCATGACCAGCTGAGCAATATTGATGACTGAGCTTTGAGGTAGAAGGTAGGCCACAAAACCTACCTACCGATTGTGCTCACCAAGTGTCACGGCTCAGTATGTGACAGCGGCATGGCCCTGGTATGAAAGTGACTTATTGACCATGCCGTTATTTATATACTAAATATTATACAGATTTCCCCCAGCCCCAGTTAGCTAAAATAACAAGTATGTCTTAGCTCTGAGGATCTTGTTGGTTCAGAATCGTTTACTAGGCTGCATGTGGGGAGTGATCCAGGGCTGCAACTTCATCTGAAGGAATGACTGTGAAGAGTTGTTTCCAGATGCACCTATGTGGTGATTGAGAATTCTGGACTGTTTGTCTGAGAGTCTCAGTCCCTGAGCTACAGTCTGGGATCTCACACAATAGCTTGAAGGATGCCAGAGAGAGCCAGAGCAAGACAGAAGTCACCTAAGCATCGCGGTTTTATCCCATTATGTCAGCACCCATTATCACCTTCATTGAAAAGTAGCTGTTAGGTTAGGTTCATCCCACAGTCAGGAAAAGAAGGCTGATACAAAGGCGTGAATACCATGGGGAAAGATGTATCCTGTTCCATATTGGCTACTACCAACATTGACCAATCTTTTCACATGAGGGTTTTCCTATAGTTGAAATCTTTAATTTCTTCCAATATAATGTTCATAAAATAAAACAAATGATTTCTCATTCATAAGACTTGCCAACCTGTTGCTCTGGAGCAACAGATGTGAGGGCTGAATCCAGATACGATTGGCAGAGGGCAAGAGAGTGAGTTCTAGACCTACCCACTATCTATCTGGACTTGAAGGGAAATAGGTGCTGATCAAAGAATAAGAGGGAGTAAGTATGCCACAGGAGGAGGCGAACAGATGGTGGGGAGACCCGAGCAGGAGGGAGAGCCAAGGTTGATGTTTAAAGCCTCCATCTATAATCCCGCCAGTGTTAACAGTAGACTGTAGTGGTTCTTAACAAAGTGTGTTACTCTGATTATTAAATACCCATTAAACATTTCGTTTGTGACTGTTTCTATTTTACTAGAGTAGTTTCCTAGATGAACCTTTCGTTGTAGGTATATGCAACCACACTATTTCCCCTCCTCATTTGCCTGCTTCCTAATCGGAGTGCAGAACCCCAAAGGGTACACAGATTTAAGGATCTATATTAATTTGTTCAATATGTAGCCCAACTTAATAATTAAATTCAAACTAAACTATTTCCTGCTTCTCATGCACAGAAAGAATGCACGGGAGAAGGAGTTGATTATTTGGACTCCTGCTTCCTGTAGGCTTTGGATTAGCTGTCATTATGAACACTGTAAAATTAATATGAAGTCCCTTAATGCAGAACAAGAATTCTTCATGCCATTTCAGAAGGATGCTTGGCACATAACCTACAAAATAATTTATCATGCCCCAGGAAGGATTTTGTTTTTTAGATTTGGGTAATTTATTCAGATGATTTAGGATAAACTGAACAAAATTGAAGTGTAAGAGATGGTAAATGTAATATAACTGCTAATTAATACTCTAATATTTCTTTTTTTTATCTCTTGCTCAAAGCTTGTTAATCTTTATTGTTTTTTTTAATTTTTTATTGGATATATTCTATATTTACATTTCATTTCCCTTTTTCTGGTTCCCTACCCCCCCCAAAGGTCCCACATGTCCTTTTCCCTCCCCCGGTACTCCATCCACCCCTTCCCACTTCCCTGTTCTGGTATTCTCCTACACTGATGCTTTGATCCTTTCCAGCACCAGTGTCCACTCCTTTCTTGTTGGACATCATTTGGTATGTGGATTGTGTCTTTGGTGTCCCAAGATTCTAGGCTAATATCCACTTATCAGTGAGTGCATACCATGGATATTCTTTTGAGACTGGGTTACCTCACTTAGTATGATGTTCTCCAGCTCCATCCATTTCTCTAAGAATTTCATGAATTCATTGTTTCTAATGGCTGAATAGTACTCCATTGTGTATATATACCACATTTTTTGTATCCATTCCTCCATTGAGAGACATCTGGGTTCTTTCCAGCTTCTGGCTATTATAAATAAGGCTGCTATGAACATAGTGGAGCATGTATCCTTATTGCATGAGTGGGAATCTTCTGGAAATGTTCAACATCATTAGTCACTAGAGATATGCAAATCAAAACAACCCTGAGATTTTACCTCACACCAATCAGAATGGCTAAGATTAAAAACTCAGGAGACATCAGGTGTTGGCGAGGATGTGGAGAAAGAGGAACACTCCTCCACTGCTGGTGGGACTGCAACTGGTACAACCACTCTGGAAATCAGTCTGGCGATTCTTCAGAAAACTGGACACGATACTTCCAGAGGACCCAGCCATACCTCTCCTGGGCATATAACCAGAAGATTCCCCATCATGCATTAAGGAAGGATTTTAAAATAATAAACATACACAACATACACAACAATAAAAAGTCCAACTACTGGTCATTGATTGTTTGGCTCTCATTTTCAATTTTTTACTTTGTACAATTTTTAAGATATGTAAGAATAATCAGGATACATCACAGTCCCCCAGCCCTCAACCCATATGAGTTGACCAACATCACAATCCTAACTGCTCTCCACTGTATTATCTTGACACCTATCCCAGAACCCATCTTGTTTTAACCCATGGACATTTTATATCTGTAAAGGATAAGCAGTCATACTTTCAAAAATAAAATCAAAGTACAGGTTTCCCCTGGGGGAGGGGTGAAGAGAACACATTCTTATTTAATGCTTAGTCTTCTATTCTTATGCTTACTTTCTTTTTAATAGTGATAAGTGGATAGAACATTGTTAGTTCTTAATCAGGGACAGTTTTGACATGCCGCGAGAAATTTGGCAGTAGCCGAATTACTTTTCCTTACAACAGACGGCCTCTGGGCAGAAGCCAAGGATCGTAGCAAAGATGCAGGGCAGTGCTCACATACTAAATAATTGCTTGTTCCAAAATGTCAGTGGGTGCCACTGTTAATATGCATAGTTAAGGAAGAAAGACTGTGGTGGTGAGTAGTAGTTATAATGGACAAGAACTTAATAAATAAGAGAGGTACAAAATACCAAGACATTTTTCTAACAGCCACACTAACCATTAAAATTGAACTTATAATTGAACAGGCCATTTGAAAGTTAACCCAATCAAAATGTTTAACAGATCCCATGAAAATTGCTTTTCTTTTTAAATCATTTCTTTATCTTATGCTTCTGTACTCGTGTCACAGCACACGTGTGAAGGCGAGAAGACAGATGCCCAGAGGCCACTCTACTTCTGTTCTGTGGGTTCCGGGACTGAATTCAGGATTGTTGAGTTTGGCTGAAAGTGCCCTTACGTGCTGAGTCATACTGTTAGACCCTTATGTTTTCAGAGTTAAAGATCAGCGACCTAATCATGGAATGGTTGTGTCAGATGGAAAAAAAAGCAGCCCAGACGGTTACAGCACCTACTTATTGCTTAGGCAGCAGACTTGAAGGACGTTACAAAAACTAATGTTAGACAAGTACAAATATAACCCAGGACCTGCAGTATATGAACAATCTAGAAATATTCTGAATTGGTTAAGGATAATATGTAGAAAATGGTTTTCTTTTGGGTAAGAGACATGCCAAATGCTAAACCTTGTTGGCATATTTTAAGATGAAAACTGATATGAGTTTATTTAATTCAGACAGAGTTCTGCTCATTACCCCCCCCACACACACACCCCACCCCATCCCCAGGACCGCTGGCAGTAATTTACCTAGCAGGACAGTTGTTCATGCAGATCAAAGCAGCATTATTTAAGTGTGTCCAGAGGGCAGGTTTTAGCTCTGTGTCTTCCTCTTTATGGGAAAAGAGAGGGGAAAAGGTTTTCTTCTTGAGAGGCAAAAACCTATTTAACTAAATAGATCCTTTACTCAAGTCTGACAAGACTGAAAACTCATATGGCTTCTTCTAACTATTGGGGAAGAAGCCCCTTTCAGGCCTGCATTTTTTTTTTTTTTTTTAAAAAGGGGGAATAGAGAACAAAATTATAAAAAAAATAAAATAAACTGAGTCCCTTTATGGGAACAGCAACCTACTTTTCCTTCCATTAAACGTGAGCATGAACCTAGGCTCCCGAGAGGACCTGACTGAGGAGGGTAGCAGTCCTGACAGAGCTGTGCCTAGCCTGCTTCTGCTGGCAGACTAGTAAAGCCCAACTCTGAAATCACAGGCACTTCTTGGCGCAAGCCCCTCCTCTTCTGCAGCCGTCCGTCTTCTCCATTGGTAAAATTCTTTTGCAGGGTCAAGTAGGGATCCCACCCCTTCTCTGTGTTTTCACTCCCGCAGCCCTACACAACTTTACACCTGAATGAACGCCAAGCCTCTCGGCTATATAAAGGGAACCTTGGGGAGGGATTCCACAGTCGATAGGGCAGAAGCAGTGGGAAAGAATTAAGCGGCTCCGCGGCCAAGCAAGTCCTCCACTCACCATGCTTCCTCCTACCATTCATCTCTCTCTCATTCCCCTTCTCTGCATCCTGATGAGAAACTGTTTGGCTTTTAAAAATGATGCCACCGAAATCCTTTATTCGCATGTGGTTAAACCTGTCCCAGCACACCCCGGCAGCAACAGCAGCACCTTGAACCAAGCCAGGAACGGAGGCAGGCACTTCAGTAGCACTGGACTGGATCGAAACAGTAAGTGTGTTTTACTTGTACAGTTTTTTTTTTCCTTTTTTGGGGGAGCGTCAGCTCCCACTCCTGTAGAATGCTTTGGCTGTACACTAACGTGAACCATCTATGTTTCTGCAAAAACAATCTGGGAGCAATCTGGTGCACGTCTGTGTAGGCTTGGCGCTCTTTCCTGGGTAGTGATTGTAGAGTTAATATAATTAAACCGGTGGCTTGACAGTGCAAGTACAGGCATGGTTTAGCCAATGCCCACAGGAAAACGCATCAAGGTATTCAACAGCTGCTTAAGAAAAAAAAAAAACTCTACAAAAGGAGATTTCTTTAAAGTGTTGTTCTGGGCAGTTTAAGTTCGTCGCCTTACACTTTGTTAATTTCTGATCATGCACAAATTTGGTGAAGTGTCTAAAGATAACTAGCCAGCACTGTGTGTAGGGAATGACAAAGGAGGAAAGGAAGCTTTCAGGAAACATGGAATTGCTCACACAGATGTCTAAAATATGTCTAGTTTGGAGAGGTGTACAGACTTGATGTTCTCTGTTAAACAGGTCTATGCTACAAAGTGTTGGAGCATCATGGTTTCCTAAATTGTTCTTTATTCAACAGGTCAAATTGAGGTAATTGTATGTTTCCATGAAAGACTGAGCATATATTTGTAACAGGAGATTTTAAATAATAGTATGCTAATGTTTGGCACAGGGAATCTTTCTTTACCCTTTTTAGTTTGCTTAGTTGACATCCAGGCCAAGTGACTACACATTAGAGGGCTTCAAATTTCTTCCTCTAACTTTTGCTTTATTCTCTTTCTCTAAAAGATTTCCTGTTAGCAACCAACATGAGGAAAGACAGAGAGACAGTGCACAGGGAACCTCACACAAATCTCGTCCCCTCCACCTTAAACTCCACCCAACTACGGAAAAAGAGTTTTTGACCTTTGAAAAGTCATACCATCTATGACTGGTAATATCTCACTAAGAAAGCCCAAGTGCTTTACTTGCATGTAGGTGATTTCAGAGCATAGGAAGTGTCTGGTCAGTGCTGAGTTACTGAACGGTGTGGTGGGTATTCACTGTCAGTGAAAGAAACGTCACCACAGAAATGCCCAATCTTATACACGCTGGAACAAAAAGCCAGGAAAGTCAAAATCCTTGCTGGCTGTTTCCAGGTGCATTCCTAAGGCAGCTGCAGGAGGGTGAGCTGGAATCGAAAGCAGGCGAACGCAGCACACTGTCCGGCCAAACCGTTAACCCTTTCATCTCAGCCTCTAGCTTGAGTTCTGTATGCACAGAGGTAAGCACGCGTGTGTCACGCATCTCCCTTAGGCTGGGAGCCTCAAAGCAGATGTGCAGGGCAAAGCAGATGTGCAGGGTACAGAAATGGAATGAAACCTCTGACTCACCGTCCACTCTGAGATAGTTCTCAGGAGTCAGAAGAACAATTTCAACAGGTTTTATTAGTTTTGGCTCGGGCACTTCATCTGCCTATGTTGTCAAGCCCCTCCCCCTCCCCCACTCCCGTGTCTTTCCTAGTTAATAAGCCTTGATTTCTTTTCAAGTTTGTCATAAACAATTCTCACTTAGATAACAAAGGGTTTGGATATCAAAGTAACTAGAAAGAAAGCTTGAAGTATTTTAAGATTAATCTTATTTTAATTACAGGAGGCACGTGACCAGAAACAGCCAATTAGAGAACATACTTATCAAATCCAAATAACTAAAACGAAAAGTTTTCCATGCCTGATATTCAGGAAATGAGCACCGTGGCTCCTTGTGCACTTGTAAATCAGACACGTTAGGTATTTTTCCTGCTATAAAATTCACGGAAATGCAGCCAGGTTGTTATGGTAACCATACGTTCCTAATTTAGGGGCTTTTGTATTCTTTAAATATTGAATTGTGGTGGCATTTTGCATTTCAAACATTTTGCTGCCTATATTTTTAAAACACAGCTTGTGAATTTATGTTTAGAATATAGCTATTAAGTTTGATATGCAAAATGTCATTGCCTGTACCCATATGCCCGTGTGATCATGCAGCTGAATTCTATAATTGAAACAAAATATTACAGCATGCATATGCAGTGTACACAGTATTTAAATACTTTCCACATTTTCTCAAGAGATTAAAAAAAAAAACTTAATTAAGAGCACTTGCAGACATTAACCAATGTGATCCACGAGAACGGGCACATTAAAGTGTGTTCTTTGAAGAGTGAATATTTACAGGACGGGAACCATTACTGGGAACGAGACTAAGACAATGTGACTTTTCAATACTTTAATAAACAATCCGATATTGAAACACATGAAAAAGAAGGAGTCTCTCTCTCTCTCTCTCTCTCTCTCTCTCTCTCTCTCTCTCTCTCTCTCCTCCTACCCCATAGTTACAGCCTTTATGTAGCCTGGCCATTATGCTGAAAGTGTCTCCCAACCCTCCCACAGACTTGCATTGTGAAAATAAAGTACATCGCAGTTTGCTGCAATATGGATGTTATATTATATACACACTGTATACATACTCACTGCAAATTACTTAAAACAAGAACAAAACCCAAACACCTTCAGCTGCTTTCTGTCTCTGATGCAGTTCTGTCCTGTTTCCTGCAGGTCGAGTTCAAGTGGGCTGCAGGGAACTGCGCTCCACCAAATACATTTCGGATGGCCAATGCACCAGCATCAGCCCTCTGAAGGAGCTGGTGTGCGCAGGCGAGTGCTTGCCGCTGCCGGTGCTCCCCAACTGGATCGGAGGAGGCTATGGAACAAAGTACTGGAGCCGGAGGAGCTCCCAGGAGTGGCGGTGTGTCAACGACAAGACGCGCACCCAGAGAATCCAGCTGCAGTGTCAGGACGGCAGCACGCGCACCTACAAAATCACCGTGGTCACGGCGTGCAAGTGCAAGAGGTACACCCGGCAGCACAATGAGTCCAGCCACAACTTTGAAAGCGTGTCGCCCGCCAAGCCTGCCCAGCACCACAGAGAGCGGAAGAGAGCCAGCAAATCCAGCAAGCACAGTCTGAGCTAGAGCTGGACGGACTAGAAAGCATCTGCTACCCAGATTTGATTGCTTGGAAGACTCACTCTCGAGCCTACCACTGCTCTTTTCTCACTTGAAAGTATATGCTCTCTGCTTTGATAAGGCCCAGCAGGCTGTCCTTCTCTGGGACCTTCTCTGGGACCAGCTTTTCCTTTGCAAGTGTCTCAAGATGTAATGAGTAGTTTGCAGTGAAAGCCAGGCGTCCTGTAGTTTCCACCCCCTCCCTCCCTCCCTCCCTCGGTCATTTCTTTAAAAAGCACCTGATGCTGCATCCTGTTACAGTTAAACAAAACAAAACAAAACAAAACGTTCCTTCCATTCCCTGGCCCACCCTTAACCCTTCCCAAACCAAATCCCCCGAACCGGAGAAGTTCATGGGAAAATGTATCTTCACAGAACATTTCTGAAAGGGGGCTTTTCCAGTAGTTTTTATGGGAAGTGTTTGACAGCCGGGGGGCGGGGGGGGGATAGCTTCCTTTGAAAGAGAGGCAAATCTTGTGACATTTCACTTCAAAAATAAGCCCGGTGGCATTTTCCAGTCTCAGTGTGAAATTATCCCCCGCGTGTTGACCTCTCTCGGAGTGGAATGCCGACAATGCACGGCAGCAGCTAATAGGTAAAGGCGGTTATTTATTTGTCAATGTTGTTATTTAATGAGCTCTCGCATGTGATTATTTTTTTCAAAAATGTTAATTTTTTTTATGTTTTGAAGCTTTTTCATGTACCTAAATATTTCCCAATATGATTTGTGGCTGGTCTAGAAATATGAAAATACATGTATGTTGTAGATATGTAAAATAAATATTGTAGTCTCCTTATATATTACACGGTTGGTTCAGCATACACTTTGTCATTAGCGTGGTTCTCTGTAAAGCTGAAGTATGTAATACTTTATTATTTAGTCCATGAAATCGGAAGGCAGCTTGGCCTTCAGTGCCATTGGTTTCTTTTAATAAACATGAACAGGGCTAAATGCTGTTGTCCTTGCCTCTAACATGTATAAAAAGGTGCATGCTTTGCAGACATTGTAAAATAAAATTGTAAGTGTAATCGCTGCTTTCTGTTGTTGCTGGGGATCGAGCGTAGGTCCCAGGAAGTGCTAAGTCCCAGCCCCAGAAAATGGCCTTCCTACCCACCACAAGTCACATTCAAGCTTTGCTAAGACAATTTTCTTGGGGGGGAGGGGAGGGAAAGGCATGGGGAACCACATCTTCAGAAACTGAGGTAGACTGAAAGGATGGGCGGTCCAAAGGGAACTTGTAAAGAGTACATCTATCTAACCTCTGGGTGAGAGGGGCTGTGGAAAAGCTTCCCTCAGAGTCACCTCAGAAGTTCTGGGGCTGGAACTCCATTATTAATGTAACTGTAGCTACGTTTGAGAGGAAAGGAACAGCAGTGGGGAAAGGATCTGACCTTAGGGACCCTTGAACACTCTTACAGCCGCCCCCTCCCCCCCCAAGGCCCAAAGAGAAAAGTTCCCAGCTTATATTATCGTTTTCTCAGTTGGCATACTGTTAGACTAAGTAACACGACAGCTGGACAGCTGGTTAGCTGACTGACGCTAACTCAAGCAGGTGATTGAGTTCTCTACAAGAGAACAATCAGAGAGGCTGCTTTTCCCCCCTTAGCTGTTGGGCAAGAAGAGCTAAGGAGTCCTCCTACGAGCTTAGTCGTTCCTGTGTGGTAGTCACAAGTCTGGGCATCACATGTATACACAGAATGCTGTCAGAGGAGGAACGCAGGAGCAAGGAAAGAGCTCCAGGCTACAAAATAATATCAACTGTCGTGTTAGCGATCAGCAAATACTATTTTACTATTGATTTGTCCTCCATTCTTAAACTGTTTTACAGTATATCAATGCACGGGGACATTCACAATTATATCACTAAACCAGAATGTGTGATTTCATACCCTGGTTTTATTTGCTTGGTCACAGAAACTTGTCCTGACAATGGTTTCAAACCCAAGAAGACTCTGTTCTGCACTAACCAAATGCTGAGTAAACATCTCAGTGAAGAAAACACAAGAGCAAATTCTGATTAAGCAGGGCACATGGTGTGGAATAAAGGAAGTCCACAAGCAAGACTTCCAACAGTCTCCCCTGAACCAATGGGTGCACCTAATTTTCATGCTCACATTCAATTTGCTAGTCCATATCCATATCCATATCCATGTCCATGTCCATATCCATATCCATATCCATATCCATATCCATATCCATATCCATATCCATATCCATATCCATATCCATCTGTGTTACACTGGCAAAGCGCTCGCTCACTGTGTGGTATGTAAAACTAAATGAGAAGGAAAGGTCAGCAGTCAGTTGGAAGGGCCTGGAGTACAAGCTCTTTCAGAGAAGTACAACTAAAAAACAACAGAAAGAGCAGTTCAGTTATTATCTTTTAGTAAAAAAAAAAAAAAAAGTGCTGTGTCTGAATTGCTGTTTATACTTTGGGTACTTTTTTAAACAGTTAACTCAGGTTCCAATTTTATAAGCCGTACACAACTTTACTAAGTTTACACCTTAGTAACTATCCTTTCAAAAGGATAGACTATAGTAATTTTAACACAGAATGCCCCCTGGTTTACTCTCAAAATGTCTACCCACAAAAACATTGACTCGGTCAATTTATTTTGGTTACTGTGGGTAAAGGGACATTTAAAGTAATTTGGTTGATATGTAGGTAGATATATTGATACTTATAGCCATAATAAACAGTTATACATACATGTATACCAATTAGGATAGGGAAGAATAATTACTACTACAATGCAAATGGATAACATATATAGTGTGCTGCCCTTAAACCAAGCATGGATCTGAACCCTTGTCTGTTTGCAGGGCCAGTGACAATGGTGCCCGTTACCAAGACTGATAAGTGTCAATCCCCAGGGCCTACATGGTAGGTAGGAGGGAGAACTCATTCTCACACTAGTCCTGTGGCTTTTACAGAGGCTTGACTGCATAGCCACCCTCAACATTAAATAATGATTAAATAAATTTAAATCTATCTGTAAATAATTAATATTTTAGTTGCTAGTCACTATTATTCACTAACTATACTAACTGTAACTTAGCCAGTCTGCACTGGAAATGGAAGACAATCAGAAGTGCAAGACCACATGGGAAAATCATTGCCCCATTCACTCAAACAACAATGAGCAGAAAAAGATAATAATTGGAACACTTTCTTAATCTTTTTTATTTTACTGCATTAAAAATATCCATCAAGTTTAATGTATAAGCATATTTTATTTAAAAGATAATATCTCTAATGGAGATGTAGCTCAGTTAGCAGAGTGCTAGTCTATCATACACAGAGTCCTGGATTCAGTTGCTGGGCTGGCTGGTTTTGTGTGTCAACTTGACACAGGCTGGAGTTATCACAGAGAAAGGAGCTTCAGGTGAGGAAATGCCTCCATGAGATCCAGCTGTGGGGCATTTTCTCAATTAGTGATCAAGGCGGGGAGGGCCCCTTGTGGGTGGTGCCATCCCTGGGCTGGTAGTCTTGGGTTCTATAAGAAAGCAAGCTGAGCAAGCCTGGGGAAGCAGGCCAGTAGTAAGTAAAATCCCTCCATGGCCTTTGCATCAGCTCCTGCTTCCTGACCTGCTTGAGTTCCAGTCCTGACTTCCTTTGGTGATGAACAACTGTGTGGAAGTGTAAGATGAATAAACCCTTTCCCAACTTGCTTCTTGGTCATGATGTTTGTGCAGGGATAGAAACCCTGACAGTTGCCAATGCTATAGAAACACTGGGCATGGGGATGCATGCCTGTAATCTCAGTGTTCAGATGATAAAGGCAAGAAGATGGTAAATTCAAGGTCATCCTTGGCTGCTTAGTGAGCTTTAGGTTAACCTGAGCAACATGAGACCGTATCTCCTAATAGAAACAAAAACCAACCAACCAAAAACCTCAACCAAACATCCAAAATAAACTTTAGTCCATTCCTGCCCTTTCTTAAATGTGTAACTGATAACAATATTTTTATTATGTAATATCAAATGACACAAACAATGTTTTTATTGGACACTAATGTTTACAAGAACTTGTAAGTGAAGAAAATAATACCTAGCATTAGGAAAATAAAAATTACCTAATGTCTAAATTTCAAAGTATTTGGTAGCTTCCTTTTTTATGTTTGATTTTATTTTTACTATTATTAGGAATCTCTAGGTATTAAAATCCACCTTATTTTATTTGGAATTAGAGCACCATCTGGATTATATTTAAATCTAATCAGTACATGTTAGTCTTAAAATAAAAATTTATGCCAGTTGATGGTGGTACATGACTTTAATCTCAGCACTCAGGAGACAGGCAGACAGATATCTGAGTTCAAGGCCAGCCTGGTCTACAGAGTGAGTCCCAGGATAGCCAGAGCTGCACAGAGAAACCCTGTCTCTAAACACACAAACACACACACACACACACACACACACACACACACACACACAAAACAATAACAATAATAATTCATCCCATACCCTAAGCTCAGCACTTGTGAGCTTTCCTCGTAAGACAGTCTTAGTAAGAAATGAAACTCATATAGCTGGCCACCAACAGATACTTGAACAAATCAGAAAATCTGAATATTTATTCAGCCACAGAAATAAAAACTGGCCCTGTGAGATGACTAAGTACAGGAAAAGGTGCTTATCACCAAGTCTGACAGCTTGAGTCAAGTCTCTAAAACCCAGAAGGTGGAAGGAAGAAACTAACCCTGCAAATTGTCTTCTGCCTGTGTGCTATCATATGCAGGAATGCACATGTACACACACACACACACACACACACACACACACACATCACACACAGACTTTTAGGGCATTGTTTTGAACTGGACCAATGAAATAGAATAAGTCAGACTCAGACATAGACTTTATGTGTTCTTTCATAGATGAGGAAGGGACAGGAGAGGGCGGAGAAGGTGCAATTATTGGTCTTGATTGTTAATTTGAAGGTTCTAGAATGTCCAGGGACACAAATCTCTGGCACTTCTGTGAGAAAATATCTAGACTGTCTTAACTGGGATGGGAAGACGCACCTTAGACCTGGCTGTACCATTCCACGGGCTGAAGTCCTGAACTGAATAAAGAGAGTGTGAGCGGAAGACAAGCTTTCATCTCTCTCTGCTCCCTGACTGTGGGCTTACTGCAGCCAGCTACCTCCTGCTGTCAATCATACAGTCTCTGCCTTGAAGGACTGTACTCCCTGGAACTGTAAGCCCACATTAAACCATGCTATTTTGTGCTCTGTTGACTTGACACAAGCTGGAGTCATTTGGGGGAAAGGTGATATCAATGGAAGAAGTGGCTCCATTAGTTTAGCCTGTGGGCAAGTCTTTGATGCTTATTTTTTTGATTCATGGTTGATATGGGAGGGCCTAGATCACTGTGGATGGAATTCTTCTCTTGGTTTCTGAGGAACTCTTTCCTTCCCAGTGTGCTTTTTCTTATAGTGTTTAATCACACAAATAGAAAGCAGTCTAGGACCAAATCCTTTTTTTTTTAAAAGGAGAGATTTTATTTTTATGTGGGTTTACATGTATGTGTCTGCAATGCGAGTATGTCCACATGTATGTGGGTACACAGAAGAAGCTGACAGATCCCTTGGAGCTGGTTGTAAACTATTGCAAGCCACCTGACTTGGATGCTGATCATTGAATTGATTTCTTTTGTAAGAGTATAAGCCCTCTTAACCTCTAAGCCACCAGTCCAGCCTGCCTTCCTTTTTATTTTTAGTCTTTGTGGATATGCATGCACACTCAAATGGCCAGCGCACATGGAGGACAGAGGGTAACCTCAGGTGTCACTTCTTTGAGACAGGGCCTCTTGTTTGCCACCGTACACACTAAGCTGGCTGGCCTGCCAGCCTCCAGGGAATCTCCTTCCTCCACCTCCCATAGGAACACCGAGGTTACAGACACATTCTCCTGCCTTCAGTCTTGTGCTCAATCAAAACTCAGTTCCTAACAGTTGCTCAGTGAAGGTTTTTTTTATCCATGGGACCATGTTCTCAGCACACACTCTTCATTGAGTTGCTTTGTCATGTATTTTATAACAGCAATAAGGCAAGACCTTAATACAAGGGAACTATGATGAATAGTATATGATTCAAATATCATAGCAAGAAAGTCCCATCAGTTTCTACAAACATAAATACATAATTTTAAAAACCATGTCAGTTTCCTGGTGGAATCCTGATTGAGGCCAAGTTTAGTGAGAAGATGACTTAGAGCCAGAGGAGAGCATCCTCCTTTTTAGAGTATAATTCCTTCGCTCAAGAGCAGATGAGGATGCCCGCAGCATGCTTCCACTGGAACCTAGCTTGAATTCAAGTGGTCCATTTCTGAGTGAAGCAGATATTTGGCAGGTAGAAATCTTTGTTACATCTGCGGCGGAGACAGGCTGCTACAGCGGACAGCCTAGCATGCATTCCCATCACTGGTGTCCTCCTGGTGTGTGAATCATTCCCACGATGCTTTTGGTATAGTAGCCTGGATATTTCACAATTTGTCTTGAAAAGCTGTACTATAGATGTTATGGTAAAAATGCTCATAGAGAGATGGTTCAGCTTCTAGGATCAAATATTTAGTCACATGACTTATTATCAAGCTGACTGCATACTCATCTCTAGAGAGAATCTAACCAAGTAGTATTGTACCACCAGGTGCAGCTGACTTGCTGAATTATTTTCTACTCACAATTGAGTCAAACAGTTGGAGAATGTCTATAAAGAAATGAGATATCTTCTTTAACATTAGTAACTGGAAATCAGGACTTATACTACTGACTTTATTTTCAGCCACGGAAAGACGGTCAGAATGTTCAACCTGAATGGCGTCGTCAGGGGCTCACATATTCGTGCCTAGTTTAAAGTTGTCAAAATGACTAATTGTTTGATGAGGCTTAAAGATATGCTACCACTGGAGTTCAGCCATGCTTTCACTTTCATTTTTTTAAAAATGTTGTGCTTGTGTGCTACATGTATGTGTATGTGCACATGTGTGCATTCTTGCATACCTCTCTCTCTCTCTCTCTCTCTCTCTCTCTCTCTCTCTCTGTGTGTGTGTGTGTGTGTGTGTGTGTGTGTGTGTGTGTGTGAAGGCTAGAATTGGATGTCAAATATCTTTCTGTCACTCTCCTCCTTGAGATAGGGTTTTTCACAGACTGGAAGTTCATTGATTGGCTAGGCTTGCCAAAAAGGTCTCAGGAGCCTCATATCTCTGATCCCCAACCCTGGGATCTTGAGGATGTTGGGGATTCTCACTCAAGTCCTCCTGCTTGCTGCACCAAGACCCTTACTCACTGACCCACCTCTCCAGCGCCCCTTTGTATTTTGACCCTTTTAATTATATTTTTTAGTTTGGGTCAAAAGCAATAGCTTTTACTATGGTATATATTTTTAAAATTCTCTGTCATTCTCTCTCTCTCTCTCTCTCTCTCTCTCTCTCTCTCTCTCTCTCTCTCTCTCTCTTTCTCTCTCTCTCTCTCTCCTTTACCCTAACCATCCCTCTCCCCCTCTCCCTTACCCTTCTCTCTCTCACCCCTTCTCCCTCTCCCCTCTCCCTCTCCCCTCACCCTCCTCCTCCCTCTTTTTCCTTCTCCCTCTCCTCCCTCCCTCTCTCTCCCGTGTGTGTGTGTGTGTGTGTGTGTGTGTGTGTGTGTGTGTGAATGTATGAGAGTGTGTTTACATTGCACATCCACTGCATAGCTCAGAAAAGCTGGCACTGGTGGTTGTCCATTCTCTGATGGAGACACACCAGCAGTAGCCAAGAAACTCAGTGTGTTGAGTTTTTACATCTGAACAGAGTTGGTAAGTTTCTTGTATACAGCAAAACAAGCAAACAGAGTTAAGTAATTTTGGTGGGTGGTGTCTATAGTGAGCAGTTTGAGCTAGCAGTCACCTGAGGAGGAAGCTGAGGTTGATACTGTCTACACATACTGTCAACAGGCATACCCAGGCCAGGGGATGCTTTGCTATTTCTGTGGGTCTGAGACCTTTGGAGTCCTTGACACTGCCTTACTCAGGTCAACAACTCCCATGTGCTCAGGACTTCATTCACACTTTTTGCATTCTCCCAGGCCCTTCTCTTCTTCCCATGGCCCGTATTACCTTCATCTCCCTCCGTGCTGATTTGCCTTTGTCCCACAAATAGCTGCCTCCTGCTTTCATATTTAGACTCTTCAAGTAAGAGAAGCCATACTTGTTTCTCTTTCTGAGTCTTGCTCACTTTTCTTAACAGAACGATCACCCGTTCGGTCTGTTTTCCAGCAGGGCCGTAATTTTGGTCCTCTTTAGAACCAAACGAAACTTTATTGCGTGCATCACAGTCTCTTTCGCCATTTATCTGGTGGTGGGCATCTAGACAAAGAGTGCAGCAATGACCGTGGGTCCGATTCCTTTGCTACATGTCAAGAAGTGTTTACTTGGCCCATATGGAAGTTCTGCTTTTAGGTCGTTTCAGAGCCTCCACGCTGACTGCACCAGTGGACGCTCTCCCTGTTGGTATGTAGGTGCTTCCACACCAGCATTTTTATCCTTTTTTATTATAGATATCCCACCTGGGGTGAAATGGATTATCTCACTTTGCACGTCCCTTGAAGTCATTATGTTTTCAATAATAAATTCATTTGAATTTTATTTTTCCTAATTTATACAAAGTTTAACTTTAAAAACAAATCTTATAGCTAGTGTAAATATGCTACAAAAGGACCAGTAAGCATTTTTTTTGCAAAGTTGTTCATTTAAATTTGGCATTTAGAGACAGTTTAAAACACTGAGCACAACCATAAGGTAATCAGAATTTTTGACTAGTTCTCTACAGTATGCCATTGACAGTTTATTTTTTTAAAGCACATGACAGTCTTACTGTCCGAGTGTCTGTCCTAATTGCTTACTTCATTTCCTCCCTTACTTTTCATCCATGGTTCATAAATGAAAATAATTTTTGCCTTAAACATATTTTATTTGCATTATTTTATTTATGTTACTCTGCTTGTGTCCATGTTTATGTGGGTGCCTGTGGACTCTAAAGGATCATATTAGATTACTTGATGTTGGATTACAGGCACTTGTGAGCTTCCTCATGTCAGAGCTGGGATCTGAACTCTGGTCCTCCACCAGAGCAGCTTGTGCTCTTAACAGCTGAACCATCTCTTTAACCCCAAGTCGTTGCCTTTCGAAGAGAGACGTCTCAATCTCAACGAGTTAAGAGAAACTTTCTTGTCATGGTTTTCTTTATGAAAAATCCAATCCCAAACCTGCCAAGTGCACTAACCATCTAACGAAGGGCTTTTAATTCTACTTCTGACAATATTTTTCGAAAGTTGATTAATTTAGTCATCTTTTTATTGCAATACGTATTGCATACTTCATCTATGATTGTTTGGTGTTTCTAAAAGTAATAACATTTTCAACTCAACCGATTTGTGTTAGATAAAATGCAGACATGACCCGGAGCCCAGCCTATCCTATGCCTCACTACACTTCTGAGTGTGCCTAGAAGTCAGAACACTAAATTCTGAAGTAGCACAAGTAGCTGGTCTGCTGTGGAGCCCACACTCTCCAAGTCTCCTTTTATGTGCTTCTTCCAATCAGAGGTAATGTGCTAATCAACCACAGTCAATAGGCTTCCATTATTTAAGTAGTTGTTCTTGTACTATAAAGTAGATGTTCTTCTCAAGCCATCTCTAGAGTGGTTTATCTCCATGCCTTTTTACTTATCGGCATTTTGTTCTTGTTGGAGAATGCGGACAGCACAATTGCAGTGGATCTCAGAATGTGTGGACTTGATCCTAAAAGTCTGCTGTTGTGTTGCTAATTGGTTGAGTGAACTCATAACTGTAGCTTCAGCTTCCTGTGTCCCTGTTATGTGACCAGTAAGGTAAGGTGACTGAACTACACAGTATCTAAAATGTCATGAGGCTCTCAAACCTTCTCTTATCTCAAACAACGTGATTGCATTTCCAACTGTAATGACAGATACAAACATGGTTTCATTTATACTACTCTCAAATTCTGATTATGTTTCTAGTTCACTCAGTCATGTAATTTCAGAGTAAGATTTTGCTCAAAGTCTTTATGAAAGTTGGCATATTCCCCCATGTTTACTGTTTCTGGAAGTCAGGCAACATATGTTGAAAGTAGAGACTCAACCTTAGAGGACCAAGACTTGAGCATCTTTCAGGCATTTTTTTTTTACTCTGTACAAACACCAGGATCATATTAAGGGCCAAGAAAAAATGGAAGAGCTTTGGAACAAAAAACATTAGAATTTTCTTTCTTATTAGAAAGCTCTTCTGATTTAATACCTATGTGATTCTAGAGAAAGTGATAAGAAAATGGGAGTGTAACTTATAAGTTATCTTATTGTAAATTAATGTTCTGATTTTATTGAAAGGTTTTCTCTGGAAAATGCTAAGCACATATATTGTGACAGCAACAGAATAGAGATCTTTTTACCAGAAAATGTTGTGCTTCTTTAAAGTCATTCGCCAACCAGCTCCTTCATCTCCCCGTTGCTGGGAACATGGTCTGTGCCTATAAGGTTCTAAGAATATAGCAGTGTACAAATGGTAGCCCAATTGGGAAAACAACATGTGTTCTACTGCTAAGTGCCAAGGTAAGCACACACCATCCTGTGTGTGAACAGGGCTTGCAGGGCAGCATTGCTGTCATGCAGTTCCTGAGTTGAACTATTTGGACAAAACAGCAGAAAGAATATTCTTCACAAGACAACACTGATATTGCTACAAACATTTGAGTTAAAGTCTTTCGAGTAAGAAAAGTGTAATGGAAAAAACTTATCTGTTTTGGATTATGAAGTCTGCCAAGTACAGCTGAAACCTCTATTTTTAGTACATATAATCTTAGAAAAGATTTTTAAAAGCATCTATCTTCATGTATAAAAGTACTAGATTAAAAACATTTAATTTTTGCATGCATCTCTCTCTCTCTCTCTCTCTCTCTCTCTCTCTCTCTCTCTCTCTCTCTGTGTGTGTGTGTGTGTGTGTGTGTGTGTGTATGCATATGGGGAATGAGTAGATTCATGCACTTGTGTGCATATTTGCAGAAACAGGATGTTAACATCATATGCCATTTTCTAACTCTACGTTTTGAGACAGTTTTTTTTTTTTAAAACTGAATCTGAATGGTGATGTTTTGACTAATTTGGCTGCCTAACAAGTCCCCAGGATCTGTCTGTCTTCAGTCCCAGCTGGCTTTGATGTTCCATTTTTTTTTTTTTGTTTGTACATACCTGTAAAGCCAAAGGTCAAGTGTCTTCTTCAATTGTCCCCCACCCCAACTCCTCTTTTGAGTTAGGGTCTCTGATTAAACCTGGAGCTTGCTGGTTTGGCTAGACTTGATAACCAGCAAGTCCCAGGGATCCCCGGTCTCCTTCTGGAGTGCTAGCATACAGGTGGGTGCTCCTCTACCTAGCAGTGTTTGTATGTGCTAGGGGAACCAACTCAGGCTCTCATGTTTGAGCAGCAAGACCTTTCCTGACTAAGCCTATCCCAGATTACTACTCTTTATACACATTCAGTTGCTTTTTTGAGGTCTTTCCTCTTCTTATCCTTTATGATAAATCTGAAGGTGCCCATTTATTAGTTGAAATCATTTTCTTTCTGAAGATAACATGATGCATTTTTTTTAAAAAAATAATATTGATTCTTAGTGAGTCTCACATCATGCATTCTAGTCTAGCTCATTTACTCGTTCCTTCATATCTGCCGTTTGTCCTTGCAACTGTTGTCCCCCAAATAACACACACACACACACATAACACACACACACACACACACACACACACACACACAGAGAGAGAGAGAGAGAGAGAGAGAGAGAGAGAGAGAGAGAGAGAATAGAAAACATCTCATTGTTGAAACTGTATTATATCACAGTATGCCCCACATCTTTACTTATTCATTGTTATAAATTGTTCATTGCCATGAGTCATTGGTCTGGTTCTAGAGCTTTGGCTTCTGGGACAACATCAATGTTGGAACCTCATTGAGACTCCTAGTTATCCAGTTGTTGCCCTGTGTCATGGAGACCCTGCAGCTTTGGAACAGCAGGACTGGCCCTTTCATACATACCAACTGTTTGTAGATTATATAGATTTTGGGGGTGGGGGCAACTCAGAGCCCCAAATCTGGGCCTGGGTTGTAGCTGAGCTGGTCAGCCCGCCAGCTCTCCCTCATCAGAATTAACAGGGTGAGCTCTCCAGGACTGTTCCAGCTAGGTCACCCAAGGCTGCCATCAGCAGGAGGCAGGGTCCACTCTCCTGCTCTTAGGCTCTCGGGGCTGGCTACCTAGCACCTCTGCCTCCAGAGCCCGCTCTACTGGGCTGCTCAGTCTTGGCTCCAGGACCACTCTTCCAGTGCTACAGCCCACAAGGGGCTAGGCCAGCTCTCAGACTCTCACATCGTCTGGGATGGCTTACCTATACCTTCGCTATTAGGGGACAGCTCTCCTGTGCTGCCCAGACCATGTGTAGGGCCTACTCTCCCATTTTCATGACCCCAGGACTAGCTCTCCGAACTGTGCCACAAAGTGGTGAGGGAAGGGGCAGGAACATCACTCCTGTGCCTATGCATCCTGGTGGATCGAGCTCTCCAGCACCCTTGCCCTGAGGCTGGCTCACCTACACCCCTCCTGCACCATGTGGCCTGCAATGGCAGAAGGAAGTTTTCTCTGTCTTCCTCTCCCCGCCCAGTGCTGCCTGGATTTGAGTTGATTTTTATATGTTCTAGGCATAAAACAACTTTGACCATCAAGACAAGCATCAATCTAGGATGAACAAAGGACTGTCTCTGATATAAGACTATAGCCACCATTAAGGTGTCTCCTTGCCCATTTCCAGGGGGTGATGTCATGAGTTTTAAGGCAATAGTTGTGGGCAACTTTAGCAAACAAAATATGAAGAGCTGTTCATCCATGCCATTAAACGTTACTGGTGTCTACTAGTTAGAAAGACATTTAAAAATAGCAGTGCCCCTTTGAAACGGAGCCTCTGTAATCAGTTTGTTCTGGAGAGGGGAGTGTGGTGATCGGATGGTGTCTGGCTGTGCACAGAAATCTTTAAGGCTATGGGAAATTTTATAGACTACACTGGGTACTTGCAGGGCTATCAAGCAAGCCATGTTGCTGTTGTCTAAGTGACGCTGATTCTTAGTCATTAGCATATGTCTTGTGTAAAAAATAAAAGTTAGAGTTGAATTTCATTTGTGTAAATATATATTATATCTGTGTTCCTTAATCCACACAGTAAGGGAGGAATCCAAGAGACTGCCTCCAGCAGATGTTGGAGTAGGAACAAAACTCCTTTTTGATCATTTAGTTCTTTCAGAGTCGAGATATTTATAAATCAGTAATGTTCTTAAACTGAAGCAGGTGTGGTTACTGGACATTGTGGGTTAAGGATTTTTTTCCACTGTATTTTATTAGCTGTTGTAATAAGCCATCATGCTCAATGGGTAGGTAAGCACAGCATCAGAGCTGAGGTCGAAGAGCTAGGAGATGCTGATGATGGGGGGAGGCTGAAAAGATACATTGTCAGCATAGTAGGATGATGCTGGGCCAAGTCCTGGAAAGCAACCATCTCTCAATGGCTACCCAGACCAGGAACCTTCATACAATGCTCTCAGAAGAAGCCTGGTTGCTCTTCCAGCCTGCTTATAAAAAAAACAAAGCACAGCAAAACACCTCTCTTGTTCTTTCCAGCAACTACTGCTATTTCACCATTATAGGATTACCTCCATCAGTTTGTATTCTTCCCAAGGGAAAACAATATTGTCTACAGAAAAGAATACAGCTTCCAGTCTGCTACCACCCAGAAGCCCAATACATGAAGCCTGGATATTTCATATAAAGTTTATTAACTTTATATCTTAACAGTTAATTTTGTAAAAAAAAAAATGCATTTAACAAAGTGGATGTATCCACACATTTCCTGGATCACTTTTATCTGTTCTATGGGCCAATAGTTGCTTACATGATCTCTCAGAGGTTAGAGGACCTGAATTGTAATCTTAAATATGCCACTAATGATTTAAGCTGGATCGCCAAGTCCCTGAGTCAAGTTGAGATTTCTATATTAGCATGCCAAAAGAAATGAAGGACACACGCTGAATAATTGCAGGGGCCTATTTATAAGGATTCTGTTTATTAAAGGTCTGAGTCGGAGGGTATAAGGCTTAGTGCGGAAGTGCAGGCTGGGCCAGCGACAACAGAGCTGTCACTACTCCAGGCTCTGCTAAACGAAGAGGAAAGAATGGATGTATAGGAGGCTGGACATGGAGGGCAGGCAGAAGGACTGTATTAGGCTTTGGCCAGTCTGAGCCCATCAGAGGGACCTGCAGAGAGAGGAAGCCAGGGAGTGATTACCTTGTTGCTATCCTCCAATTGATCTCCTGCCAGGGCTGTCACCAGCTGACTCCATCTGGAGCCCATGGGCCTAGGAGCTGCTGGGCTTACCTTTCTTTACAACATCTGGAAGAGTGGACTGCATTTAGTTGGCACAGAGTCGTGAAAGAACCTCTTGGTCTTTTGCGTGTCATTCCCCAAAGGCAGATATTAAGATGCTCTTCAAGGGCCCTCCCATTGTCCGTCCACCATCCCACCCCATTATTTCATGCTGCAATAACAATGTGACAGTCTGGGAGGAAATTCTGAAAACTATGAGTACCTTACTGTAAAGTCAGATACCATGTTTCTCCAGAAACAAATTAAATCACAGAAACAAGACAGCATTTGTTTTGGGCAATATACTATAGAATATGAAACAGGGAAATATCTCCTGTCAGCTCCTATAGAGTCTGAATTTTCACACATATATATTCTACAGCAAGGGGGAGAGAAAGGATGCTTGTGTTCTTAATGCTACCAGATGCACTCATAAAAATGGTGACACTAGCATGTGCCATCCGTGAGTGAGTGATTGGTAGGTGCTAACTACCAATGCCAAATAAAGGGGCTTATTGCAGAAGGTTACCATAGCTCTAAAATGGGATTTTAATTGGAAAAAAAGACCATGCAGCCTTAAAGATCCATTAAAATGAATTGAGAGAAATGATGCCCCAAATACGATAATGTTCACCAAATTGCATTATCAATGCCACTAACAACACAATGTTTCAGGCTAGGCTTATTCTTCAGCTTTAGGGAAGCCGACATTCGCATGTAGCAGCTCTTAAGGTTGTCTGCCATCATCAGCAAAGGCAAGAACAAAACTTCAGAAGGTTGAAGGTCTACAGCTTTGAGATACGTTCACTGCGTGATCTTTCCTGTGACTTCAAAATGTGTAAATGTCAACCCCCCCCTCCCCCAAACCCCTGCAACAATGTACCCTCTGGCGGTCATCAGCATAATCCATTAGCTCCTTGAAGTCATAGAAGGACATCTTCATTGTTCATGTGCAGCTGGTCTCCTCACGTGGGACAGTGATGAGCATATCACAGTTTCACAGAGTGAGACAGATCCAGGGAATGACAGCGGGGTGCTGAGCCACTTTAGATACACATCAAAGCCAATCTTGGAACTTGGCATAGGTGTGGAATGATGGGAAAGGAGGCACTCAGCTTGCAGAATTTCAAAGGCTCGCTTCACTTTAAGGGGAAAGCACTTCATAGATAAAAGACAACAGGACGGCAGGAACAGCTGTGCCAGGCTTTGCTTCAGCTTACACGGCAGAGGACAGCCGTTAGATGTATGGCACGTGGAAAGGACTGCCAAGTTTGTGATTTCATTTTCACCTACTTCTGAGTGCCTGGAAGCAACAACATCTGTAGCAAGAACGGGCCCCTTTCCTTCTCTCTCCGCTCCTTCACACTTGAAAGGCGTGTGACGGGTCTCCGCCATTAACGGTACACATTACTTGATCCATGTCCAGACTCCAGAATGTTAGGATTTTAGGACTAGGAACACAGGGAGAAGATTAAAGAAGAAACACACTCTCACTTTCGTCTCATAGTTTTAGGTGGTGGTGCACAGTCGTCAAAAGCAATAGCACCAGAACCGAGGAGCTGGGATTGGATCCGAATCTCCACACTTCCAAGTTGGCTGCTCTGAGCAGAACGTGTCTCCGTTTCCTCAGCTGTAAGGGTGATTAACTGTGTGAGGTCCGGCTTGTTGGGGCTTCTATTATTAGGTACACTGTTGGTGTTTCTTTGGTGGGAATTAGTCCGGTGAGGGAGAATGTTGACTTGAGTAGGACTCCATGTGCCTGTGTTTGGAGTAGGAGTTGGGCACAGAGAGGCAGAGGAGAGCAGGAAGCATCAGCAAAGTGGGGAATCTGGAAGGACAGAAGGGGTTTGGGATTTATTCTGGATTTATCAACCCCAGCTTTGCCATCCAGATTCTTGTCCATTTCCTTCTGTTCCATTTTCAGTTTGTTCTTAAAAAAAAAAGATTTAATTTATTTTATGTGTATTTAAGTACACTGTAGCTGTCTTCAGACACACCAGAAGAGGGCATTGGATCCCTGATGGTTGATTACAGATGGTTGTAAGCCACCATGTGGTTGCTGGGAATTGAACTCAGGACCTCTGATAGAGGGCTTCAAGAAGGACATAAATAACTCCCTTAAAGAAATACAAGAGAACACAGGTAAATAGGTAGAAGCCCTTAAAGAATTACAGGGAAGCACAACAAAACAGGCGAAGGAATTGAACAAAACCATCCAGGATCTAAAAATGGAGGTAGAAATAAAGAAAGGGAAACAACTCTGGACATAGAAAACCTAGGAAAGAAGTCAGGAGTCATGGATGCAAGCATCAACAACAGAATACAAGAGATAGAAGAGAGAATCTCAGATGCAGAAGATGCCATGGAAAGCATTGACACAATAGTCAAAGAAAATGCAAAATGCAAAAAGGTCCTAAGCCAAAACATCCAGGAAATCCAAGATAAAATGAGAAGGCCAAACCTAAGGATTATAGGAATAGAAGACAGTTTGTTCTTCTTGCCACTGATGTACAGTGTCACTGCCCGCTGGTGCGGGGTGTGTTTTCTGCAGGCACACTTCTTTTGTGCTCTCTGTAACTTTCTCTACTCTTGCATTGGTGTATGTGTGCGATGTGTTGCTTCAGGGATAACCTTGTATGAAGGGATAGGAGCAGAAATTCTCACTTCATTTCTGTTTTTCATAATCCCAATACATTAGTCAGGGCCATCCTAAGTGTTCAGATTTCTACTTTGTTCTGGCTTCCCACTTTTATTCTCCAGGTTTGCTAACGGCGCCATTATTCCTGAAAGTCAGTCTTTAATTATTTCCAATATGGTCTCCACAAGGAAAAGAAGAATTCTGAGCACTTCCCCATATACACTTATTTATAAATTATATTTGGTAACAACACTATCTCAGAACTCTTAAAATTGTAAAACACATGTGAGAGCACTCATTTGTCAAATTCAAATAAAGGTATTTTTGGTCTGAGTATTTGTGCCTGCTCTGACTCAGGCTCAAACCTAATCCCCTGGTGACAGTAGTAAGTGACATGGTCTCTGGGAAGTGATCAGGTCATGAAGGTCCTAGTAGCATGCACAGATCAGAGACTTGTGCCCTGTGAGGACACATTCTGGCCATGTATCTCTGAGGAACAGTACCTCAGCAGACACTGCCTTGATTTTGAACTTCCCAGCCTCCCAAACTGTGAGAAATAAAGGCTTGTGTTTTAAGCCACAACTGATGGTGTTTTGGACACATTTGTCTTAAGGGACTGTGGCACATACCAAGGACAAGAAAACAGCCCGGTAGACCTGAATGTATTAGCTGTAAAGAGTAGACCCTGTTAAGTAGGGACAGGTGCATCATGTGACAGAGTGAAATTCTCCGTGTTTCTTGTCCTTTCTTTACTTCATTCTTGGTGCCCCTGAGATGCTCAGGGTCACCTACGGGCCACCAGTCTCAGTGTATTACAAGTTAGTTTTCTTTGATATCACAACTGGATAAATTTTCCCCATTTGCTATTTTTCTTCTATAAACCAAGGCAGTTTTGTATGAGTAAAACTCAGAAGATGACAACAAATGGAAATAGAATATTCAATACCATTGTAAAAAGTGTATTTCATGTTTGGTTTTATAAAAGGATGTTTTAAAGGAGACTAAATACTGGGCTTGTTTTTAGCACAGTTGGCTAATTTAAGTAATGTAATGATGCCTTCTCCCAATATACCCTTAACATGCTTGGCAAATTTGTCTATGTTTCAGATGAATAGCTGTATTTTATGCAGACACTGACTTTTAATTTGTGACCTCTCTCAGAAGATAGGGAAGGCACAGTAGAAATATTGAAAATTTCACTTCTACAAATGAAAACTTTCATTTCTTTTACTTTTCTGGGCTAGAAACAGACATAACTTGTTAGTTTCAAAATGGTACCCCCTCCCGGTTAGCTTTCTATTGCTGTGATAAAGACCACGACCAAAGCAACCTGGGAGAAAATGACAGTCGATCATTGAAGGATTTCAGGGAAGGAACTCAAGCAGGACTGCTGCTCAGTAATTCCTCAGTGTGCTTTCTTATACCACCCAGCACTTCCTGTCCAGGAATAAACTACCCATGATGGGGATGGTTCCTCCACATCAGTCATCCATCAAGAATTGCTTGTAGGCAAAGTGATGGAGCCAAATCGTCAGTAAAGGTACCTTATTCCCAGGTGACTCTAGCTTATGTCAAGCAAAAAGCAAAACAAAACAAAACAAAACAAAACACATACACATAAACTAAGCAGAACAGTACCCAGCCATTTTCTTTTTTGATTTTTCATCGGCAAAACTACCACCATCACATAAAGGTTAACTCAGATCTGAGTATTCAATGCTTTCTATTACAACAAAAATATAAACTATAGATTAAATATTAAACCCTTGGAATGAAAACAGAAACAATGCTGCTGAAGGCCAATACCATCTGCTGCCCCATGACCTGTTACTAGCATTGAACACTTAACCACACTGGGTTTTAGGGGGAATTTTTGCTGTGGTTTAATTAGATGGAATGTGTTCGAGGGTTTGGCCATGGTTTATAGCATCTGTATAGTAGTGATCCTGATGTTCCGTTCCTGATTCTAGGCCAGCCAAGGTAAGTACCAACAACTCAACTGAAACTAATAAAATGGTGACAATTATGAGCAAGGCTTGTTGGCAGAACCAGCTCACCACCCAGGCTGGATCTGACACACACACGTCAAGCCTTTTAAGAAAGTCTGCTTCAGGAATCCTTGTTTTACTTTAATGTTTCTTATCTTCTTTAAAAAATAAAGACTCACTTTCTCAATTTGGAGTCACGCTTGCAATTATCGTCTGCATTTCTTGATTCTGTAATTCAATACTTTCTGAGGTGGAAGGCAGCATCTCAAGCAGGGTTGAGAATCTCAGATGACCAGAGGCAGTGAGCTTGCACTGCCATGGACACAAAGAACCATTGTTTAATGGAACAGAAAAATCTCAACAATGTGGAGGAAACAAAGTAGGTTTCTGTGTGAGTCTAATTGATGAGCGTCCCTTTGATATGGTCGGGATCCATCAAACTAGGGTTGAGGGCTCATTGCGTCAGAGAGTTAAACTTGTTTTACTTCCATTTAAGGTCTAATCTCCTTTGAACAGTGCTCATGAAGGGGTTCACAACCGAAGCAGGCTTCAATATTCACATTACTGTACAACGCGACCCTTGAGAGAACTGAGGCAGACCTTTTACTTCTGCCATTAGACAAAATAATCTGTTGTTTTGTAGTCTTTCCCACCACAATGAAGATGAGACCTGAGATTTAATGGTTGGCCAATGGCATAAAGGTGAGAACATACTTTGCTCTTATACAAGATGCAGCCTATTTCTACCAAAAAGAACACAATAAATACATTAAAATAGGGATGTTTTTCCAATTCCTAGGCCTAACTCCATTTCTAAGCCATGTTGATAAAAGTCATTACGGTTTTTTTTTAAACTAATTTGTTATTTGTAGGAGTTAACCATAAATATTAAGTTATTAAAGCAGGTTCTATCATACAGCTATTGTGCCTTTAGGACTGTCATATTGGCTCTGGCTAAGTTGATTCTAAATGCCATGTTTCAATTCTATTTGAATTCTATCATTGTTGACCTTGGATTTACTTATTAGACTAAGGATCTCAAGTACAGTATGGAAAAAGAATGAGGAAAAGCCTGAAACTATGAATAAACACACACACACACACACACACACACACACACACAACCCTGACAGAATTGCCTGCATGGTGCTTATATGAAGTCTGATTTCTCCAATGGGCTAAATTTCTCTCACAGAAGGCAGCAGTCAAAGACAGAGGACCCAAGGCTGTAAAGAACATGTCTTCCATTCTCTAAGATAGAGGAAGCCTCAGCCTAAAGTAAGAACTTTTTAACAACCTGGATCCTGTGGTCACTCTCTTGATCTCCCGAATCAGTAACTGGTTTTGGAAGCGAGGTGTCTTAATGAGCCCCTCAACTTTCCACCATACTCATGTGTGGCTGACTGGCTTTTGACTCAGTGGAAAAAGATGCACCAGAGCAGATCTAAAGCAAGTCACTAACTTGAAGCCAAATACACTCCCGAGGTATTACCAAGGTATTACCAGGACTACAGATTTCCTAGTTAGCCTGGAGCTTTTGTTTGTTCATATCTTAAAGGAATTTAATTTTAGACAAGCTTTGGCTCTTAACAAAATTGATAGGAAAGCGGGAGCTGTCGGAGATCAGCCTTGGGTATCCTTTCTATATCCTCCTTGTGTTTGATACAGAGTCTCTCACCGGGAACTGAGGCTTACCAGCGATGATAGCCTAGCTGGTTAGTGAGTCCAGGAAGAACTTGTCTCTCCCTCTCAGTGCCATGATTTCCAGTGTGAATGACCAAATCTAGATTTCTATGTTTGGGGGCTGGTGGTTGAACTGAAGAATTCTTTAAGGTGAACAGTTTATAACTGAGCCATTTTCCCCGGGCCCCAGTTTTCCCCAGCAAAGTCTGTATCTTTTTCTTTACATGTTTTTGTTGTTTTTGTTTTTTGTTTTTCTTTGCTTTTTGCTTCTAGATTTTTTTTAATACTTAGATTATCTGCCCGTTCACCTTTGCCATGTGGCATTGTGTTGTCTGTTTTTTCCATTAGAATTTTAGAATATTAATCATAGTTTAAAATGTTTCTCAGTTTGACAGTTTCTGAACAATTTTTCAACATTCTGATCATACTTTACCATGGTTCTGAAGATTTCTGGGGGTGTATTCTCTATCCTTTTGTTCAACAATGCTTAGCTGAAAAGGAGGCAGGGTGTGCTGGGAAATACTGCTGTGTCACTTTTGGCCCCTTATAGTTACATTAGGCATAATAAAGTTTAGATTTGAAGAAAATAGTCTCAAGGTTAGGCCTAATTCAAAAGAACAAAACAGTATTGCTCTTTCTTTCTTTCTTTCTTTCTTTCTTTCTTTCTTTCTTTCTTTCTTTCCTTCCTTCCTTCCTTCCTTCCTTCCTTCCTTCTTTCTTTCTTTCTTTCTTTCTTTCTTTCTTTCTTTCTTTCTTTCTCCTTCCTTCTTTCCTTCCTTTCTCCCTTCCTTCCTTCCTTCCTTCCTTCCTTCCTTCCTTCCTTCCTTCCTTCCTTCCTCTCTCTCTCTCTCTCTCTCTCTCTCTCTCTCTCTCTCTCTTTCTTTCTTTCTTTCTTTCTTTCTTCCTGCATAGACTGAGTTCCTTTTCTGCTCTCTGCCAGAAGCATGAAGTATTTCTGTAGCTACTGAATATAAGGAAGTAATAAAAAACTCCTCAGAGTAAAAAGATGATCAAGTCCCCCAGCATCCTAATACGCTGTAATCCTTTGTACATCTGTTTGCTTCTGCAATATTAGAGGGAAAAAATGTTCTCTGTGAGCTCTCTTGTCTCTCAGATCTAAGAGCTGTTAGAGTCTTACTGTGTTTACAGAGTGGAAATATCAAAGCTCCACATAAGCCCTGCTGTTTTGAGCTGTATGGATAACTTGCATACTAATTTTGATTATAATTAAATTGTCACTGCAGTGGTACTTGTCTCTTTCAGTCTCCTATAAAATAGCTACTAACTTCCTATATTAAAATTTTTTTATCATTTAATTACAAATAACAGATTACAAACACAAAAACTTACTGATACAATTTTCTTGGCATGTCCATGGAAAAACAAGAAAAAGGCTCTTTCCAATGCAGTGGAATGTGAAGACAGACATAAATGTTGTCTTCTGAACTCCATGTCACTGGGTAGCTTACTCTCACATTTATTTTCATATACAAATGTACATACATGTGCATACATGATTATACACAGAGACAACATCACAATACAGATTTTGTTATGACCATTATTCCATAAACAACAGTATAACAACAGTTTTTACTTAGAACTTGTATTATAGTAGAAAATAGGCAAATACTAAATAGCCTTTTTTTATTGGATATATTCTATATTTACATTTCATTTCCCTTTTTCTGGTTCCCTGCACCCCAAAGGCCCCACATGCCCTTTTCCCTCCCACTGCTCCCTCATCCACCCCTTCCCACTTCCCTGTTCTGGTATTCCCCTATACTGATGCTTTGATCCTTTCCAGCACCAGTGTCCACTCCTTTCTTATTGTCGGACATCATTTGGTATGTGAATTGTGTCTTTGGTGTCCCAAGACTCTAGGCTAATATCCACTTATCAGTGAGTGCATACCATGGGTATTCTTTTGAGACTGGGTTACCTCACTTAGTATGATGTTCTCCAGCTCCATCCATTTCTCTAAGAATTTCATGAATTCATTGTTTCTAATGGCTTAATAGTACTCCATTGTGTATATATACCACATTTTTTGTATCCATTCCTCCGTTGAGGGACATCTGGGTTCTTTCCAGCTTCTGACTATTATAAATAAGGCTGCTATAAACATAGTGGAGCATGTATCCTTATTGCATGCTGGGGAATCTTCTGGGTATATGCCCAGGAGTGGTATGGCAGGGTCCTCCGGAAGTATCATGTCCAGTTTTCTGAGGAACCGCCAGACTAATTTCCAGAGTGGTTGTACCAGCTTGCAGTCCCACCAGCAGTGGAGGAGTGTTCCTCTTTCTTCACATCCTTGCCAACACCTGATGTCTCCTGAGTTTTTTTTTTTATTTTCTATATTCTATGTTTACATTCCAAGGGCTTTCCCCTTTCCCAGTTCCCACCCACCATAGTTCCCATAGTTCCTCTCCCCCCCAAATATTCCCCAATCATTCCCCCTCCCCCCTCAGTTTCTTTACTAAACTGGATGCAATCTTTACATGCCCAGGGTCCTCTCCTTTCTTCTTCTTGGGAATCATTTGACTTGCTATTCGTGTCTTGAGTATTTAGTGCTTCTGGGCTCATTAATATCCACTTATCAGTGATTGCATTTCATGTGCATTCTTTTGTGATTGGGTTAGCTCACTCAGGATGATATTTTCCAGGTCTAACCATTTACCTACAAATTGCATGAATTCATTATTTTTAATTGCTGAGTAGTATTCCATTGTATAAATATACCACATTTTCTGTATCCATTCCTCCTTTGAGGGATATTTGGGCTCCTTCCAATTTCTGGCTATTATAAACAAGGCTGCTATAAACATAGTGGAGCATGTGTCTTTATTGCATGCAGGGGAATCCTCTGGGTATATGCCCAGGAGTGGTATGCCAGGGTCCTCTGGGAGTGACATGCCCAATTTTCTGAGGAACCTCCAAACTGATTTCCAGAGAGGTTTTACCATTTTGCAATCCCACCAACAATGGAGGAGTGTTCCTCTTTCTCCACATCCTCGCCAGCACTTGTTGTCTCTTGAGTTTTTAATCTTAGCCATTCTGACTGGTGTAAGGTGGAATCTCAGGGTTGTTTTGATTTGCATTTCCCTGATGACTAATGATGTTGAACATCTTTTAAGGTGTTTCTCGGCCATCCGAATTTCTTCTGGTGAAAATTCTTTGTTTAGCTCTGTGCCCCATTTTTTGATAGGGTTATTTGGTTCTTTGGGGTCTAACTTCTGGAGTTCTTTGTATATATTGGATATTAGCCCTCTGTCGGATGTGGGGTTGGTGAAGATCTTTTCCCACTTTGTTGGTTGCCGTTTTGTCCTTCTGACAGTGTCCTTTGCTTTGCAGAAACTTTGTAATTTTATGAGGTCCCATTTGTCGATCCTTGATCTTAGTGCGTACGCTATTGGTGTTCTGTTCAGGAACTTTTCCCCTGTGCCCAAGTCCTCCAGGGTCTTCCCAAGTTTCTTTTCTAATAGTTTCAGTGTGTCTGGTTTTATGTGGAGGTCCTTGATCCACTTGGAGTTGATCTTAGTGCAAAGAGATAAGAGTGGGTCAATTCGCATTCTTCTGCATGTTGACCTCCAGTTGAACCAGCACCATTTGTTGAAAAGGCTATCTTTATTCCACCGGATGGTTGTGGCTCCTTTATCAAAGATCAAGTGACCATAAGTCTGTGGGTTAATTTCTGGGTCTTCAATCCTGTTCCATTGATCTGCTTGCCTGTTGCTATACCAATACCATGCAGTTTTTAACACAATTGCTCTGTAGTACTGCTTGAGGTCAGGGATATTGATTCCCCCAGAAGTCCTTTTATTGTTGAGAATAGTTTTAGCTATCCTGGGTTTTTTGTTGCTCCAGATGAATTTGAGAATTGCTCTTTCTAGATCTATGAAGAATTGAGTTGGGATTTTGATGGGGATTGCATTGAATCTGTATATTGCTTTTGGCAAGATGGCCATTTTTACTATATTGATCCTGCCAATCCAGGAGCAAGAAATATTTTTCCATCTTCTGAGGTCTTCTTCGATTTCTTTCTTCAAGGACTTGAAGTTCCTGTTGTACAGATCTTTCGCTTGTTTGGTTAGAGTTACGCCAAGATACTTTATGTTGTTTGTGGCTATTGTGAAGGGTGTTATTTCCCTAATTTCTTTCTCAGCCTGCTTGTCCTTTGAGTACAAGAAGGCCACTGACTTGCTTGAGTTAATTTTATAACCTGCCACTTTGCTGAAGTTGTTTATCAGCTGTAGAAGTTCTCTGGTGGAGTTTTTTGGGTCGCTTAGGTAAACTATCATATCGTCTGCAAATAATGATAGTTTCACTTCTTCCTTTCCAATTTGTATCCCTTTGACTTCCTTATGTTGTCTAATTGCTCTTGCTAGAACTTCAAGTACTATATTGAAAAGATATGGAGAGAGAGGGCAGCCTTGTCTTGTCCCTGATTTTAGTGGGAATGCTTCAAGTTTCTCTCCATTTATTTTGATGTTGGCTACTGGTTTGCTGTAGATTGCTTTTACTATGTTTAGGTATGGGCCTTGAATTCCTGCTCTTTCGAAGACTTTTAGCATGAAAGGATGCTGAATTTTGTCGAATGCTTTTTCAGCATCTAATGAGATGACCATGTGGTTTTTTTCTTTCAGTTTGTTTATGTAGTGGATTACATTGATGGATTTCCGTATATTGAACCATCCCTGCATCCCTGGGATGAAGCCTACTTGATCATGGTGGATGATCGTTTTGATGTGCTCTTGGATTCGGTTAGCAAGAATTTTATTTAGTATTTTTGCATCTATATTCATAAGAGAAATTGGCCTGAAGTTCTCTTTCTTTGTTGGATCTTTTTGTGGTTTAGGTATTAGCGTAATTGTGGCTTTGAAGAATGAGTTGGGCAGTGTCCCTTCTGTCTCTATTTTGTGGAATAGTTTGAAGAGTATTGGTGTTAAGTCTTCTTTGAAGGTCTGGTAGAATTCTGCACTAAAACCATCTGGTCCCGTACTTTTTTTGGTTGGGAGGCTTTCTATAACCCCTTCTATTTCTTTAGGGGTTATGGGACTATTTAGCTGGTCTACTTGATGCTGATTTAATTTTGGTATTTGATATCTGTCTAGGAAATCGTCCATTTCCTCCAGATTCTCCAGTTGTTTTGAGTATAGACCTTTGTAGTAGGATCTGATGATCTTTTGAATTTCCTCAGTTTCTGTTGTTATGTCTCCCTTTTCATTTCTAATTTTGTTAATTTGTATACTGTCTCTGTGTCCTTTGGTTAGTCTGGCTAAGGGTTTATCTATCTTGTTGATTTTCTCAAAGAACCAGCTCCTGGTCTTGTTGATTCTTTGTATGGTTCTCTTTGTTTCTATTTGATTGATTTCAGCCCTGAGTTTGATGATTTCTTGTTTTCTACTCCTCCTGGGTGAGTTAACTTGTTTTTCTTCTAGCACTTTAAGGTGTGCTGTTAAGCTGCTAGTGTATGCTCTCTCCAGTTTCTTTTTGGATGCACTTAGAGCTATGAGTTTTCCTCTTAGCACTGCTTTCATTGTGTCCCATAGATTTGGGTAGGTTGTACCTTCATTTTCATTGAATTCTAAAAAGTCTTTGATTTCTTTTTTTATTTCTTCCTTGAACAAGGTGTCATTGAGTAGAGTATTGTTCAGTTTCCATGTGTATGTGGGCTTTCTGTTGTTTTTGTTGCTATTGAAGACCACTCTTACTCCATGGTGATCTGATAGGAGGCATGGGATTAGCTCGATCTTCTTGTATTTGTTGACATCTGTCTTGTGACCAATTATATGGTCTATTTTGGAGAAGGTACCATGCGGTGCTGAGAAAAAGGTATATTCTTTAGCTTTAGGATGAAATGTTCTATATATATCTGTTAAATCCAATTGGTCCAGAGTTTCAATTAGTTTCACTGTGTCCCTGTTTAGTTTCTGCTTTCCTGATCGGTCCATTGAGGAGAGTGGGGTGTTGAAGTCACCCACAATTATTGTGTTAGGTGTAATGTGTGCTTTAAGCTTTAGTAAGGTTTCTTTTACAAATGAGGGTGCCCTTGCATTTGGAGCATAGATGTTCAGTATTGAGAGCTCTTCCTGGTGGATTTTCCCTTTGGCCAGCAAGAAGTGACCTTCTGGGTCTCTTTTGATGATTTTAGGTTGAAAGTCAATTTTATCTGATATTAGAATGGCTACTCCAGCTTGTTTCCTGAGACCATTTGCTTGTAAAATTGTCCTCCAGCCTTTTACTCTAAGGCAGTGTTTGTCTTTAACACTGAGATGTGTTTCCTGTATGCAGCAAAATGTAGGGTCCTGTTTCCGTATCCAGTCTGTTAGTCTATGTCTTTTTATTGGGGAATTGAGTCCATTGACGTTGAGATATTAAGGAATAGTAATTATTACCTCCAGACATTTTTGAAATTATATTTATCTTATTTATTTTTTATATTCGAGAGGTTATCTTCTTTTGGGTTTGATGAGAGGAGGTTTCTATCTTGCTTCTTCCCGGGTGTAGTTTCCGTCCTTGTCTTGGTGTTTTCCCCCTATTATCCTTTGTAGGGCTGGATTTGTGGAGAGATATCTTGCAAATTTGGTTTTGTCATGGAATACCTTGATGTCTCCATCAATGGCAATTGAGAGTTTTGCTGGGTAAAGTAGTTTTGGCTGAAGTTTGTGTTCTCTTAGAGTTTGCATGATATCTGCCCAGGATCTTCTAGCTTTCATGGTCTCAGGTGAGAAGTCTGGTGTTATTCTGATAGGTTTTCCTTTATATGTTACTTGGCCTTTTTCTCTTGCTGCCTTTAGTATTCTTTCTTTGTTTATTACATTTGGAGTTTTGATTATTATGTGACGGGATGTATTTCTGTTCTGGTCCAGTCTGTTTGGGGTTCTATAGGCTTCTTGTATATTCATGGGCATCTCTCTCCTTAGGTTGGGGAAGTTTTCTTCCATAATTTTATAGAAGATATTAGCTGGCCCTTTAACTTGTAAATCTTCACTCTCGTCTATACCTATAATCCTTAGGTTTGGTCTTCTCATAGTGTCTTGGATTTCCTGGATGTTTTGCGTTACCACCTTTTTGCATTTAGTATTTTCTTTGACTGTTGAATCAATGGTTCCTATGTTATCTTCGTCTTCTGAGATTCTGTCTTCTATCTCTTGTATTCTATTGTTGATACTTGCGTCTAGGGCCCCTGATTTCTTCCCCAGGTTTTCTATCTCCAATGTTATCTCCCTCTGTGATTTCTTAGTTGTTTCTACATCTGTTTTTAGTATCTGGATGGATGTGCTCAGATCTTTCGTTTGCTTGATTGTGTTTTCATGTATTTCTTTAATAGATTTTTGTGCTTCCTCTTTCATAGCTTCTACTTGTTGGCCCACGTTCTTCTGTAGTTCTTTAAGTGACTTTTGTCTTTCTTCCTTATTGTCTTCTTCTCTTTGATCCATCTTCTCCTGAATTTCTTGAAGTGATTTTTGTATTTGCCTCGTAAAGGCTTCTAACTTTTGATCCATTTTCTCCTCTATTTCTTTACGAGATTTTTCTATGTGTTCAGCTACCAGCATCCTGACCAGTGATTTTATATCCAAGTCTTGTTTTTCTGGTGTTTTAGGGTATCCAGGGATTCCTGTTGTTGGAGAACTGGGTTCAGATGCTGTCATGTTGCCTTGATTTTTGTTAGTAACGTTCCTTCGTTTCCCTTTTGCCATCTGGTTATTTCTGGTTTTAGTTGGCCTTGTTGTTAGTGGCTGGTGTTTGAATCTCCTGTGAGGCTGGGCTCACCTGTTGTTTCTCTATTGGTAAATATGTGTGACTTCTGCTTTAAGGGATCATAAGCTGGCTGCCACCCATGCGATTGTAGCCCCTGTTGGAGTCTGTCTACCTGGGCTTCTCCAGCTGTGTCCTGGTTGCAAGGAACTCGGCCTGCTTGGTTCCGGGACCCTAGCAGATCCCCCTGTGCGGGTAGCCCTGGAAGGGGTGTTTACCTGGGCCTTTCCAGCTATGTCCTGGTTGCAATATGGAGGCCCGCAGCTACCGCTGGTCCAGGGGCCCGTGAGCTGGTTGCAGAATGCAGCCTAGGTGCTCGCCAGAGGGCGCTGGGATGTCCCACAGAGCCTGGGCCTTTCCAGCTGTGTCCTGGCCTTTCCAGCTATGTCCTGGTTGCAATATGGAGGCCCTCCGCTTCTGCTGGTCCAGGGGCCGGCGAGCTGGTTGCAGAAAGCAGCCTAGGTGCTCGCCAGAGGGCACGGGGATGCCCCGCAGAGCCTAGGCGGAACTCAGCCTGCTTGGGTCCGAGACCCTAGCAGATCCCCCCGTGAGGGCAGCCCTGGAAGGGGTGTTTACCTGGGCCTTTCCAGCTATGTCCTGGTTGCAATATGGAGGCCCGCCGCTTCTGCTGGTCCAGGGGCCGGCGAGCTGGTTGCAGAAAGCAGCCTCGGTGCTCGCCAGAGGGTGCGGGGAAGTCCCACAGAGCCTGGGCCTTTCCAGCTGTGTCCTGGTTGCAATATGGAGGCCCGCCGCACTGGTCCAGGGGCCGGCGAGCTGGTTGCAGAAAGCAGCCTCGGTGCTCGCCAGAGGGCGCGGGGATGTCCCACAGAGCCTAGGCCGTCTCCTGAGTTTTTTAATCTTAGCCATTCTGACTGGTGTGAGGTGAAACCTCAGGGTTGTTTTGATTTTCATTTCTCTAATGACTAATGATGTTGAACATTTTTTAAGGTGTTTCTCAGCCATCCGGATTTCTTCAGGTGAAAAGTCTTTGTTTAGCTCTGTACCCCATTTTTGGATAGGGTTATTTGGTTTTCTGGTGTCTAACTTCTTGAGTTCTTTGTATACATTGGATATTAGCCCTCTGTCAGATGTGGGGTTGTTGAAGATCTTTTCCCAATTTGTTGGTTGCCGATTTGTCTTTTTGACAGTGTCTTTTGCCTTACAGAAACTTTGTAATTTTATGAGGTCCCATGTGTCTATTCTTGCTCTTAGAGCATAAGCAATTGGTGTTCTGTTCAGGAATTTTCCCCCTGAGCCAATGTCCTCAAGGGTCTTCCCCAGTTTCTTTTCTATTAGCTTTAGTGTGTCTGGTTTTATGTGGAGGTCCTTGATCCACTTGGAGTTGAGCTTAGTGCAAGGAGATAAAAGTGGATCAATTCTCATTCTTCTGCATGTTGACCTCCAGTTGAGCCAGCACCATTTGTTGAAAAGGCTCTCTTTTTTTCCACTGGATGTTTTCAGCTCCTTTGTCGAAGATCAATTGGCCATAGATAGCCACAAACAACATAAAGTATCTTGATGTGACTCTAACCAAACAAGTGAAAGATTTATATGAAAAAACTTCAGGTCTCTGAAGAAAGAAATTGAAGAAGACCTCAGAAAATAGTCTTATATAAGGGACTTGAGCATTCTCAGATTTTTGTATTGGCCACACTCCCTGAATTAGCCTCAATAGATGATGAATAGCACTCTGTTTCTTCACTAGAAGGAGCTATAAAGTAACATGAGGTCCATAAGCAGAAGCCACCAGTAGAATTGGCTGTTCAGATCTTTACCTAAATCCAGTCTTTGTCCCAGGTTTGGAACTTTGCAGTGACTCAAAGCTTAGGAATGTATTTTCAGTTATTCTCTAGGCACACACTAAAAGATGAGCTTTATTTCCCTCAACTTTCATTTAATTCCCTATAAAGGACTTATCCTTTGAGTTAATTAAAGTCTTATTCTGCATCATGTTTTTGTTTTTCATTTAAAAAAATTTTAAAAACCATTTTTAAAGAAAGCCTTCAATCTTCAGAATCTAGAAGGAAAAAAGAAAGAAATCAAGGGTTGGAGAGATGGGCTCAGTCTCTAAGAACTTGCATGCCTGTTACATAAGACCTGAGTTAGAATCCCAGTAGTCACATCAGGCAGCTCATGGCCACCTGTGTATCCAGCCCCAGGGATCCAACAGCTCTAACCTCAGTCTGCTCCTGTACATGCCTGCACATACTTACACAGAGACACACTCACATATACAAATTAATCTTCAAAGAGAAATAAATTCTATTTTTCCACAGAATATTCATATACAGTGACAGAAACATATTTTACTTAAAGAAGGAAGTATTTAGGTGAGCAATCCATGTAAAAATGTGAACACAGCATCAACAGTATAAGAATCTTAAGTCTGCCATACATGTTATCGTATGCAGGGGAGGCTCTAATGCTAAGGTTCTGTGCCCATCTGATTCTTGGTCTATCAGTAAAGAAGCCATGGGCCAATCGCTGAGCAGAAGGAATAGGTGGGATTTGCTGCTCTCTGCAGGCAAGCAAGTGAGCAGATGCCAGGAGAGGAGAGGAGAGAGAGAGTTCGACATGCTTCTGAGGGAAAAAATGTGACCAGCCATGTGAGATCTCGAACAGAATGACCACAGGCTGCTTCTATAGGCCAGAAATTGGGAATGTTGAGCTGGGACTGTATGTAACTGAGCAACTAAAATTGAGGGCAGGTGGAAAGGTGTGGAGCGAAGTATTGAGAAGAGCACACTTCTCCTGGCAGGAGAGAAGTAGCACACAGCAACTGTGCCAGTAAGGCAAGCTGAAATTGTTTTTCATCGGTGGATCTAATATTCTCTGGGTGGGGACTGGTAGTGTGGTTCATTCCCAGAGCTTAGGCAGGGTAGCAAAAGCTACACATAACAATTCTATGTAAATTAAGTACTCATTATGTGACTTAAAATTTTAGAATAATCAATGTGTGCATGTAGAAATCCCAACATTGTTTTCCTCAATGTTAGGGCAGTTAGCTCAGTCTTTCTGGCCCCATGAGTCCTGTAATGTACAACGAGGGGACAAATGCTCAGACATGAAAGCTTTCTTTCACCAATAAATTCATAGTCTATTGTGCTATCAAGTTGATGCTGTTTATTCCACTATAAACGATACATTTGTGCTAGAAAGTGATATTCAGTAAAGAGATCTCTTACTTTACTTCAAAGATGAGTTTTTTACAGAGACATTTTGGCAAAATCATAAAGATGGCTAGAAAACTGTTTTGGCTTCTTACAACCTTAAGAAGATCAATGAAAGGATGTTAATGATGTAGACACCATTGACAGAAATCCATGGGACTTATTTACTAGTTTTTGAGCACCCACTAAGACATGTGAGCAGGTACAATTGTGAGTCAAGCATCTACGATTCTTCACTAACAATGATCCTAGAACGGGAGCTCATTTCATCACACTGGAAAGCTGTCTGACATACATTCTAAAACTGAACCCGTGCACACTCCATAATATAATGATTCCATTTCTGAGTGTATATACATGCTTTAGAAATGCACACATAAGTTCACCAAACATCTACTTTTTGTAAGCATAAATTTATAGCACTATATAAGTAGTAACTACCCAAGTATACATCACCAATATAATGGATAGATTTAGTGAAAGAGAAGACTTTAGTCAACAAAGCAGTATGAATGAACAGTCTATATATCAGCTTTCTGATACTATGATGAATTTACTGAGCTAATTGGCTTATTCGGAGTACAGGTTTATTCTGACTCACAGTTTTCAAGTTTCCAGTCCAAGATCAGACAAATCCATTTTTTGGGGGAGAATGTGCTAAACAGAAACTGGAGGGAAGAATGTGTGTGTGTGTGTGTGTGTGTGTGTGTGTGTGTGTGTAAGCTGATCATCTCATTGACAGTCAACAACAGAGAGTTAGAGGAAAGGACCAGAGTCCTATAATCCCATTCCTGGACCTATCTTTGGTGTCCTAAAGAGTTCCCAATGTGTTTCACCATCTAAAGGTAGCACCCAAGGATCCATCTTTTAATCCACAATCTTTTGGTTACACATCTAAACCAAGGCATCTAGATCTATATTAACAGTGTGGTTTTCATAAAGATTATGTTGTACAAATGAAGCTAAGTACAAAATAGTCTATGTATAATAATTTAACTTATATTGATTTCAAGAACTGGTAAAACCATTTTAGCATTTAGAAAAGTTTACTTTTAAAGCATAGCAATGAGTAAGCTAATAATCGTTTTTTGTTGTTTTTGTTTTAGTTTTTTCGAGACAGGGTTTCTTTGTATAGGCCTGGCTGTCCTGGAACTCACTCTGTAGACCAGACTGGCCTTGAACTCAGAAATCCACCTGCCTCTGCCTCCCAAGTGCTGGGATTAAAGGCGTGAGCCACCATCGCCCGGTGCTAATAATCTTTTATATATAAAAAGTATCTTTTTTGCTCAAGAAAAATGGCCATGAGTGACGTGCAATGTAGAATAGGAGACACATGAGCAGATACAGAAGTGTAAACATGCGCAAGGCAGAAAGTGGGAGAATGCAGCAAATGATGAACACCTGTGAGCAGACAAAATAAACTAAAACAACGAAAGACAGTCCAAAGGAAAAGAAGAAACCCTTGCCTGGAATGCCACAGAAACATGTGCGGTGAAATGACATATGAAAAATGTCCGGTGATTGACAGCCCTTGGTTGCCTCTGAGAGTTGTCTTGCCTGCCTGTAATCAAAGGTACTTGTCCAGAAGGAGGCCGAGTACGACTTCTTTGACCGTTGTGATGCTTCACCAGTGTGCATGTCTGTGGTACTCGGTCTACATTCCTGCTTTAAGAACCTAGGGACATCTGCCCTAGCTGAATTTCTTAGCATCTGTTCTCTTTTTTATTTCCTCTGCCCTGACGGCGGTAAACATCTATCAGCACCCATCTCAGGGCTCAGACTGGGGATGGGTGACATTAAAAAAGAAATCTGGATAGCTGTCACCTTGGCTTCATTATGGACAGAAATAGAGTCATATTCATAAACGAATTGTTTTAGATAACTGGGATGCAAGTGTTGCATGATTTTATTTTCAAATTTGATTTTATTTGAGCAGCTAAACCCTTTTTATATTTGATGACAGTAGAATCTGTCAATTAAAAATAAAGATCCACATTGCATTGCTGTAGCAAATGAATCTGGATAGACTGAGCTGTAAACCAAGTTCTATTTGAGCCTGTTTTAGCAGTGCGTCTGAAAGGAAGTCGAATTACACCAATCTGCCTGTGCAATGCCCCTGAGGTCTTAGGATGTGCAATGAATCAGTAACCCAGCCTTCGTCGTCGTCGTCTCTTTTTTTCCTTAATTAACTTGGGACCAGAAAAATCCATTTGTTTTATAATTATAAACAATTTTAGAAGCACAAAATATGTTCACAGCATGCTGCTAATGTGCAACAGACTAAGCAATCTCCATGAGATGTAATCCCAGTTGATGAGAAAAAGATTCATTTCCTTTGACTCGGTCTCCCAGTGTTCTTAGCTTGGTCCCCAGTCCGTACAAGAAGCTAGCTGTCAGTACATCGTCTGCATGAGCTCCAACAGCTCTTGACAGATTGACTTTTCCAGCCTGGTTAGGATACAGCCATGTGAAGCCTCCTTTGAAATTGAGAGCTATTTCAAATCAATGTTTGGCTAGTTAGGGTCTCATTATCTAGAGCTCCCTGTCCACTGCGCCACTCCCTTCACCTCTTACTTACTGCTTCTAATGCTTATTTATTCTTTCATTCACTTTTAATTTGAATATTTTGGGAGATTCTATTTTTATTATTAATATTAGTATTTACTTTTATGAGTTCACTCCTCATTTGTAAATCAAACAGGAGGTAGACAGGTCAAGAAAAGAGGCCTAATTGGCCACCTGAACAGCTGGACACAGCTGTGCCCCTGTCTTTAGCATGCCACCCCCCTCCCAGAGAGGTAACAGCCATCGGCTGCTCTAGAGCGGGGCAAGCGGCAACTCCAGGAGAGTTTTAAGGAAAGCAATGTTCTTTCCGTTTGCAAATTAGCACATACGGAGTGTAGGATGCAGGGGGCTGCACTGTGCTCTAAACATGTATGTGATGTAGCTGGCTTGCCCTCTTGCATTCTCCTATCCCTACCCTAATGCTCAGAAGCAGTGATTTTTGCACAAGATTACAATTTGCTTAGAAATCTCTCAGAAAAATTGGAGGCATCCACTCTCTGCTGCCCCAGCCTCATATCCAGAGGTGAGGTAAGTGCAGGCAAGGCAGGACTCTATCTGGAACCACTGGCTTGTTTTTGTTTGTTTTGCGGAACTAGAATTTTAGATACTTAGTGCTGGGAGATCTAGAGACACGCACAGTTTGAATTCTATATGAATTCTGTTAATGGAAACTTGAGAGTAAAGTCATATTGTGAGTTATAACTAAAGAGAAAGCATGAGGTGAGCCTGGGGATTGGGCCTGTCCTTTAAAAAAAAAAGATTAAACAATCAAGAATGGGACCAGCTGTGCTCCAAGTTCTAAACCATGGCATAAAGCATGTGTGGCCTGGGCTCGCTAAGGCCTGTCTCTGCAGAGCCGGGGACCAGCTATGGATATCCTCTTCACTCTTAGAACTGATGAGGTCTTGCTGATTGATATTCTGTTAATTGTTTCCATATACACTCATTTGAAACTACAGGTAGAAAATTTTGAATTATGTTGACTTTAAAGAATAAAGAAAGAAAGAAAGAAAGAAAGAAAGAAAGAAAAAAAGAAGACCAGAAAATGTATTTCTTCACTCTTAGATTCAAGAAGGATATTTTATCTTTGTTAAAATATAAAATTTATTCTGTAACCTCTCAGGTTTGTGTATAAAACAATTCCCTGGGTTATAAATTGGGAGGAAAAATATAATTAGTTCAAAGAGATATGTAAATGAATTTACATTCAAACTTATGGTAATTATTTTTTCTTAAAATATGAAATTATGCCCCTCTGAAAATAGGAGCTTGGATAATTATATATTTTCATCAACAGAATGTGGTGTGTGTGTGTGTATAAAGGTGGAGAGGGCTGAGGGAGGAAGGAATTGAGGGAGAGACAGACAGAGAGACGGACAGAGAGAACTGACAGAGAGAGACAGAGAGAGAACAAATACATATAAACACAGGAGAGAGATTTCATTCCAATCTGAGGAAGGAAGGAGCTTAAATTTGAAAATAAATTCAACACAAATTCTCATTCTTTTCCACAATGAAAGGAACTAGGAAAATGTACTGAATGTTGAGTGAATAACTCAGTATTTCAGAAGAGCGCACATAGTCTTCATTTTTAAGTTAATGCCCTCATTCACTCTTTACTGAGCCCCTGGAAATCTGGTCCTTTTCTCACTAAAGATGCTGTAGAATCACAGATGTGCTTCTGTTCACAGAGCTTTCTTTAAGCGACGACGTGAAGAAGGAATGCCACTGTGACAAACTCAACAGTGCAGCAACAGAACACAAAATATCAACACCGTCTTCCTGATTAACTGCCAAACTTCCATCGCTTCTGTGGGCGGGAGGGAGGTTGCCTGGACAGGTATAAATCTAGCATTTTCTTGGTGCATGCTTTGAGTTTTTATTGATACAAAATGCTTGGGGGAACACAAGTTGGTACTAGTTGGAACCCCTTAAATACCATCCTTTTTTTCTTTCTCTCCTTTTTTCCTGACAAGGAAGGGCAGCCTTAAAAACAGAAGGCCACCATTCACTAAGAAGATTTTTTTTTTTGAAGAGCCCATAATGGATAGGAGTGCAATGAAAGTAAGCCAGGGAGACCTTTCCTTCCAGTCAATGCATTTCTGTGAATGTGATAAAATATTGATGAATATTGATAGAAATAATGATGTCAGCACACACACACACACACACACACACACACACACACACGCGCACACACACGCACACACCACAGACCACACACAGACACACAGACACATACAACACACGCAACACACACACACAAACTACACACACACAAACACATACCATACACACACACAGACACATGCCACAAACACAAATACCCCCCCCACACACACCACATATATCTTATTCTGAAAACAATCCTGTGATACTGTGAAATGGAATAGGAAAAAAACGAGGCTATTATGTCCAATTAATAGAAGTTTTCCAGCAAAAATAACTCATTTGCAGAAGTCCCAGGGACAGGATGGAGCAAGTCCTTACTCGGCGCTTCCCAGTTCACACATATTCATGTTTTCAGCTCCGTTTTGCCCTTTCTTGTAAGAATGTTAATGATCCTCTACACAGAGTCTCATTCATTTATTCATGTTTTTTTTATAGAAGATCTTCTATTTGTCAATCACTGTGAAAAGTGAAAATACAAAAGGCCTGTTATCAAGGTGCCTCCAGGTCTTTGACCAGCATTTTATCTCTTACAAAATGCTTTTGATGAAAATTAATCTTAGCTGTATTCTACTCTATCCATTGATTATTTACAATTTACAGATGAGGAAATATAAGCTTTGAGGAATAATGACTCACCAATAAAAATGATAGGAAGACCTGAACATCATTACTCAATACTTAAGGTGTATTGAGTAGAGAACATGGACCCTTATTCTAAACATTGCCGGACAAGCATCTCTACCCCCTAACCAAACTGCATAAACTTGACATGGTTGGTGATGCATGCCTAAAATTTTAGTTCTTGGGTAGTGCACAGAAGATTATAAGCTCAAGGTTATGTACATTTGCTCAGCAAGTTCAAGACCAAAAGAGACTGTCTCAACATCACCACCGAAAGGAGGAGACCTCAATTCCAACGGAGAGACGACAGCCTGCAGGGCCACACAGACACAGTCTTCTCTGCACCCCCCCCATTCTCCAGGCTCTACTGTCTTATATATGGCCTTGGTTGGAGCAGACATCAAACAAGAAAGGTCAAGACAAAGAGCTAGGCTGCCAATGAAGACCTACTAGAGGTATTCTGAGTGTCCCGTGCCTAAGTCTGCAGCCTAACATTTTTGTCATGGGATGCAAGGAAACAGTCTAAAGATTTGATTCTATGACTACAGTGGCAAGAGGTGGTAGTCACTCAGTCCTTTCCCCTCTTCCACTGTAGCAGACAGAGGCCAAGCCCATACGTGCCCCTGAACTAGACAGAATCACTTGTATTACTTGATAGCTTGACACCCATGCAACAGACCTGTGAAGGGCCATGTGAATGATTAAGCCTCTGATAATGTCTGTGAAGGAATCTCTTGGTTAACTGTGGTGGGATGACCCACCCACCTTGAATAGCACCATTCCTTCAGTGATATCCTGGGCTGCATAAACAGAAAGGGAACAGGACTACAGCACTGGTCTTGTGTGCTTCTCCCAAGTGTGGACATTCGTGCGACCAGCTGCTTCAAGATCCTGCTGTCTTGGCTTCCCTGCCATGGTGGATTGTGCTTTGAACTCTGAGCTGAAATAAGCCCTTTCTCCTTAAGTTGCTTCTGTCAGAGTGTCTTATCACAGAAATAGGAAATGAAACTGAGACACTAGGTCCAATACACCGCAGAACTCACAATATTAAGGCCTAAAAGGGATGAAAGGCAACGCCAATACGAATAGAAGCCTTAGTACTTATTTTCTGTAATTACATCCTAATGAATTCTTTTACATAACATCCAGGGCACACATACCTTTCTTTGGGAGTCACTGAAGTAATGAGGTAATAAACAACAAATTCTCTTTATTTGTATACATATGTGTCTGCATGTGGGAGTGTGTATCTCATGGATTGAAGTCAGAGGACAGCTTGAGGGAGTTGTTTTTCTCCTTCCATGTGGGCTCTGGTAACTGAACTCAGGTTGTCAGGCTTGGCAAAGAGTACCTGGGCCACTAAGCCATCTTGCTGGTTGGACAATGAATATTAAATATGTGTTAATGGATTGACACTCAAAATGGATGGAGGATACTTTGACAATGCTGTTTTCATTGCATTCTGAGAGCCTAATAAATTGTGGGCACATAATGAATAATTAAAAAAAAAAGATCTTCATGGTGCAAGTATGAATGTCACAGAAAACCGTAGTAAGATGTAAAATTTTCATATTCATTTCTATTCATTTGTTTCCGTATTATACTGTTTAGCTTTCTGGCAACAGGACAACCAAAAACTTGAATGCCAATCATGGCATGCAAGAAAACTTTGAATTAATAAATTCTCTCTGCAAGGACAATACAATGAAATTCTTCAATGTCATTCCATTCAAGTGTCAATCATAGAAACCATTTCTAAAGATCACAGCGGTGAAGGATTTGCAACTTTGAAGCATTTCGTTTCAGTTCTCTATCACCTATTAATATAATTTGTACTTTCAAATAAACTGTAGCATTCTAAGGAAACAGTTTCCATTCATGAAGAGAAGGTCACTTGTCCCTCCACAACAAGTTCCAGTTGAGTCACACTTTAATTGCTTATTTATAATGTGTACAAACTCTGCCTTCACCCACAGAGAGAAATTTCCACTCCAAACATGGTAGTATTGAAGTTCTTTTTTTCCTTTCTTTCCAATTTTCAGATGTTAGCTTAGCGAATAGCTTCTACCAGAAGGAAAAGCAAAATTTTCCTTGGGAAGAGCTAAAACAGGTGATTTAGAAGTATATAATCTTTGTGTTTTTAATGCAAAACTTAAAACACAGACACACACACTCATACACAGAGATAGATGGATAGGCGATTGATGACAGATGACAGCTAGCTAGCTAGATGATGGGTAGCTGATGGGTAGACTGAAGCTGTCACCTCTATCTTCAAACATTAGTTAAGAGGAGAATAACACACGAAAGTCTTCCTCTGTTCCAGTGTGTTACCCATTTTCAGGAGGTAAAATGTACATTGTATTTTCCAGGCACAGTGATTCTTGGAATGTTGCAACACGGTGGCCTCAGCCATTATTAAGTCAGGGCAAATTACTGGTGAAATAAAAATATGTTTGCCTTTTTAAAAGGAATAATGATGTCTCTGTGCTGTGCTAAGATTCTTTGAAAACCTAATTGAACATGTTTGAGACTTGAAAAAGCTTTTTCCAATTTCAACAACAAAGACCATTAAAAATTGAGTCACTGTGCAATTCTTGAGAATATTTCATCATAAACAGAGAGCTCAATTTCAAGCTATTTATTTATTTATTTATTTATTTATTTATTTTAACACTTGTATTCAAGAAGAATTGTGGTCTTTCCTTTGTCTTATGTCACAAATTATTTCATGATTTATTTTTGTGGTGCTTGGAATTGAACAGAGGGCCCAGGACATATGAATTTTAAAATAAATGCTAAAAAAAAAAAAGTAAGAGAAGATGTTGAAGCAGAAAATGAAATGAACAAATAGGAATATTTGGATGAAAAATAATTTATAATATGTAGTGATGATGTATAAGGCATCATTCAAGATAAAAAAATCTTAATTTCTACAGGATACTATAGGTTCCAGCAGTGGCGTGGTTTCCATGTGAAATGTCCCTCAATGGCTCATGTGTTTGAACACCTTGTCATTGGTTGTTGGCACTGTTTTGGGAGGATAAGGGACTTACATGACTAAGTCCTAAGGAGCAGTTGATGTACCCTGGAAGGTCTCATCAACTTCTGGTTTCAATCTGTTATGCTTCATGGTCAGTTCCATACAAGCCATATGCTAAGTTCCTTCTCCCTTGGACAGAGCATCCTTAGCTACCCTGGTTCCTACTGCTAAGGATAGAGCAGCTCCAGCTCCCATGTGTGTCTCCTATCACGGTAGACTGTATTCCCTGATTAAAACAAATAAAAATAAAATAGCCCTCCATTGCATGGATTCTGTCAGAGATTTGGTCACAGCAACAGAAAAAGTATTGCAGAAATGGCTACATCCATGTGGGTCTTCCTCTGAGATCCACCTAATCTCAGGCTCTATTGCTTTTCAGGAAGAATGTGGAGATGTTTAAAGTTGTGGCTAGACAAGCCCTAGTATGCTGTATGCAGAAAGCAGAGCTTACTTTACTTGTGTGGATAGCAAAGACGATGCTGATCTGAAGAGATGGCTTATCAGTTAGGAGCATGTGCCGTTTTCACAGCAGGCTTTGGGTTTAGCTCCCAACCAACATCCACTCTGAGTAGCTTGTAACTATTGATAAGAGATCCAGAGGGTCTGATGCCCTCTTCTGACTTCTTCAGCCCACTGTGCTCTCACCGTGACCCAACATATCATATCTCACCGTGACTATTACTACAATGGTCTTTAAAAGACAATTATAGTAATCAAAATTAAAAACCATGGCGAAGCTTCTTTCCCTCCTTAGACCATTTATGTTCCTGGATTAAAGATACACACAGCCTCACATTTTCATACAGCCTTAGGCAGCACAACAGTTGGGCAGCTGCCAACCTTCTATGCTGTTAGAAACTGCTTTCCCATCGATAACCCCAAATTATCACTTGCTATTTATTATGATCCACCTGGGCTGCTCTTAACTCCAATTGGCCAGCCTACATGGCTGGCCTACATTTTTATGGCTTAGCTATCCCAGGGTGACTCTTTTGTCCTCCTGCACCTTCTTCTTCTAGATCATGGTGGCTTCTTTCACTCGTTTCTTCCTCTTGGTCCTCTCTCCCCAAGCCCCTGAAACCTTAACCCCACCTATGTCTCTTCTGCCCAGCTATTGGCTGTTAGCATCTTTATTCATCAATCAGAATTAACCTGTGTGCAGGGTCCCAGGAGCTAAGTGCAGACTCCAGGTCTTGAGGGCCCGCACTTAGCAATACAACAGACAGAAAAAGACAAAAAAACCTCAATAGACTCTTATGGAGTTTTATATGGGAAGACGGCTTGTATTGGCAATTGGATTAGAGGCTAATTGTTGTTGTTGTAGTAGTAGTCATAGTGAAAGGATAAAAAACACAGCTTCAACGCCAGCCTCCTAAGAAGCCCTGAACAACTCAAATTCCAGACCCTGCTCTTTGTTAGAACCTAGATAAAAAGGCCTTGAGTATGTGATCCTGGCCCCATAAGAGAAAATGAGGTAACTAGTTGCTTTCTGACTTCTTTAGAAAACTGATTGGTCCATGGAGCATGGACTTGGATAATTTAAACTGATTGGCTTAGAAGCTATGGAGTGGTACAAATCGATTGGCTTGCAATGTGCAAGCTTTGTTATGAACTTATAAAAGCTGTTCCAATTCTGCACTCGGGGTCCACAGTCTACCCCTGCGTGGTGTACTACTGTGAACCCCAGAGCCTCTGGAATAAAAATCTTCTTGCTGTTGCATCAAGACTGTTTCTTGAGAGTGATTGGGGTGTCGCCTTCTGAGGCATGGGGTGCTGCGGTATCCTCGTTTTTCCAGGTCCTTCAGTAGTAGTAGTAGTAGTAGTAGTAGTAGTAGTAGTAGTAGTTGTTACATTTTGGGAAAGTGCACACATTTTAGCCCTGCTCTGACACTCTTCTAGAAGATGTATTCAGAAGAATGGATTAATTAATTTGGCAGAAGAAATTCAAGACAGCATAACATTCAGACTGAGGATGGTTACTGCTCAGTGCTTTCAGCCTGGTTTATGGAGAGAATGGTCGGGAAAATGTGAAGGAGAGAGGAAGATGGGCAGTTTGGCAAAGAAAGGAGTATAAGGACATTGAAACTTTCTCACAAGATGGGGCAGTACATTGTAGCATATGAGTTTGTCACACACAGCCTTCATTATGTTAGGGTATAGTCTTTCTGTTACTGGTTTACTTCAGTTTCTTTCTCATAGCTTTTGTTGAGAAGGAACATTGGGTTTTGTCAAAACCATTTTGTCTGTCTTTTGAGGTGATTATATGATTTTTGTCCTTGAGTCCACTTGTATTCATTCACATGAATGATAAATTATAAATGATCACGATAAATTATCCTTTTTATGGGTAAATTCATTGGATCCATGTTTACTTAGACCTTTAGTTTTCTTACTGTTTATTTTATCTTTACCCAGTTTTGGTACTGGGGAAATTAATGGCGTTGTTGTTGTTGCTGCTGCTGCTATTGTTGTTGTTTTTAAAGGCTTGGTAGCTGTGCTTTACTTTGTGCTCTAAAGAATATAATGAGGAGTTTGCTATGAACTCTTTAAAGTTCTGTAGAATACAGCAGCAAGTCAATCTGGGCGTCAATGTCTAGTTGGTGGGTGGGAGGTTTCTTTTTTAAATTACTGTTTCAATTTCACACTTTGTTATTGATTTGCTTTAATTATTTATCTCACCCTGGCTTACTTTTGTTAGGCCACACACGTCTAGGAATTCTTTCATTTATTCCAGATTTTCTCATTTGCTAAAAAATAAATTTTAGGTATGTCTAAATGAGTTTTTAAATTTCATTGGTATCTACAGTAATGTTTTCTTTTTCACTTTTAGTTTTATTAATTTGGACCTTCTTTCTGTTTCTTTTAACCAAAAGAAACTTTGAAAAGTTTGCTTAGCTTTTCAAAGAAACGACTCTGTGTTTCAGATTCTTCATATACTGCTCTTGGTTTCCTTTAGATTAATTACTGCCCTAAGCTTTATGATTTTTTTCTATATACTGATGTTGGACTTGTTATGTATGAGATCTGATTGTTTTGAAATGCACACATCTGTAGTTTTCCTCAAAGGACTGTGTGCGGGATAATTTTTATGTCATCTTGTTTTTTGTTTTTTGCTTTTTTTTTTTTTTTTGGCTTTTCGAGACAGGGTTTCTCTGTGTAGCCCAGGCTGTCCTGGAACTCACTCTGTAGACCAGGCTGGCCTCGAACTCAGAAATCCACCTGCCTCTGCCTCCCAAGTGCTGGGATTAAAGGCGTGCGCCACCACCACCCGGCTCTTATGTCATCTTGATACAAGCTAGAGACACAGGAGAGGAGGGAGCCTCAATTAAGGAAACACTTCCATAGATCTGCTTATGGGCAGGATGGAAGGACATTTTCTTAGTGATTGATGTGGAAGGCCTCAACCCATTTTGCATGGCACCATCTCTAGTTAGGTGGTCCCTGGCTCTATAAGAAAGCCACCTGACGTTACCCCCCATAGCTTCCGGGTAGCCTCCCTCCCTCCAGGTCTCTATCATGTCCTTGAGATGCTACCTACCTCTCTACCCCTGCCAATTGTAGATTTCCTTTCATTCTCATGGCCCTCTGACCCTCTCTCCTGTCTCTCCCCCAACATGATACTGCCCTCCCCATCCCTTTTCCCACCCAATTCCCTCTCCCCCTGCCTCCTATGACAATTTAATTCCTCCTTCCTGAGGTTCAAGTGTCCTCGCTTGGGTCTGTGGAGTATAGAGAGTATCCTAATATCTACTTATAAGTACGTACATACCATGGATGTCCTTTTGGGTCTGGGTTACTCCACTCAGGATGGTATTTTCTAGTTCTATTCATTTGCCTGCAAAATGCATGATGTCCTTGTTTATAATAGCTGAATAGTATTCCATCATAAAAACATTCTATTTTCTTTATTCATTCTTTGGTTGAAGGGTATTTATGTTGTTTCCAGTTTTTGCCTATTATGAACAAAGATTCTATGAACATAGAGGAGCATGTGTACTTGTGGTATGGTAGAACATCTTTTGGGAATATGCCCAGGAGCAGTATAGCTGGATCTTCAGGTAGAACTATTTCCAGTTTTCTGAGAAACTGCTGGACTGCTTTCCAGAGTGGTTGTACAAGCCTGCATTCCCACCAGCAATGAAGGATTGCTCCTCTTGCTACACATCCTTGCCACCATGTGCTGACTTTTGAGTTTTTGATCTTAGCTATTCTGATGGTTGTTAAGATGGAATTTCAGTGTTGTTTTGATTTGCATTTCCCTGATGACTGGGGATGTTGAACATTTCTTTAAGTGCTTCTCAGCCATTCAGGATTCCTCTGTTGAGAATTCGGTTTAGCTCTGTACTCCATTTTTTAATTAGGTTAACTGTTTTGCTGATTTCGAACTTCTTGACATCTTTACACATTTTGGATATTAGCCTTCTGTTGTGTGTAGAGTTAGTGGAGATCTTTTTCCATTCTGTAGGCTGCTGTTTTGTCCTTTTGACATTGTCCTTTGCCTTACAGAAGTTTTCAGTTTCATGAGTCTTGTTAATCAATTGTTGATCTTAGAGCCATTGGTGTTCTGTTCAGGAAATTGTCTCCTGTATGGATGTGTTCAAGGCCCTTTCCCACTTTCTCTTCTATTGGATTTAGTGTATCCAATTCCATGTCTTTGATCTACTTAGACTTGCATTTTGTGCATGTCCAGAGGGCAGTGTTTCTCAGCCTTCCTCTCCATTCTCCAGCAGTTCTCACTCTCTTTCAGCATCTTCCATGTTGTTCCCTGAGCATTGGGTACTTGGTAAAAATATCTCACTTAGTGATGAGGGCCCAGTACCTTCTCTGCTCTTTGATGCCACCTCTGTATTGACTTTTGTCCAATTCAGAATGTATCTTCCCAGACCAAGTTTGAGAGCAGTTCGTGACTATAAAAATATGAACAAGCACATTGAGAAGGTAGCTTTACAACATGTTCATTTAGCAAAATAACAATAACTGGTTCTCTTACTAGGGCCTATGTTCTCCCCAGATAAACATTTTTGACAAAGATTGCATCACCAGGCTTGGATTCTCTCAAGGAGCAGGGTTCAAATTCTATCAAAAAAGTCATTAGTTACCCTACAACAGTCATGCGGCCATTGCACTAGTGGGCATTATTTCCTTGGGAGAGTGGTATTGTTGTAGTTAGGGTTTTTCATTGAGTAAACCTGTTGATGGGTTTTCTCCCCAGCAACCTGCTCAGTATCTTCCAGCACAATGAGTGCTATCCAGCAGGAACGAACTTACTCAGCCATTTAAAAATTGATTTCTCTATGTCCTGCAGTCAAAGAACATAATACCTTCAGCAATAGGGTTTTAATGTGAACACATCTGGAATGTTCATGGCATTTCTCATCTATTTGCTTTTTCTGAAGAGAAATATTTTTTAGGTTTTATTACAGTTTTCTAACTATTTTTATTTTGATGACTAGCTATACATGCTATTTCTAACTGAACTTCTGCATTTATTTGTGGTTAATATTTAAAACCACATTCATTGGTGTCACAAGTCTATATCCTACACCTTTATATAACCTATAATATCTTTTAACTTATTCATTGTTTCTAATACTTTTCTGTATCAATGTATTTTGTGAATAAAAATGCATTTTCTTTGGAGAAGACAAGAAAGAAGGCCGAGCAAGCCTTGTGGAGCCAGTCAGGAGTCAGTGGCCTCCATGGCCTCTGCATGAGCTCCTGCCTCTAGGACTGTGCCCTGTTTGAGTTGTTGTCCCGACTTCCTTTGATGATGAACAGCAGTGTGGAAGTGTAAGTCAAATAAACCCCTTTCTCTCCAACTTGTTTTTCCTCATGGAGTTTTATCTCAGCAACCGTAACTAACAAGGGCAGGGGGCTTTCTTTGTACCTCGTAGCACTAACATTGTATTTTCACTTGCTTTATGTTCTGAGAATTTTTATAATTTCTGTTTTATTTATTTGATAAATCTTTCATCAGTAAATCTCCTTGAGCTTCTATCTTGATGAAGATTTCCAGTTTTACCCGATTGTGACCAGATACAGACAAGAAACTGTTTCAATTTTCCTCTATTTGGTGAGACTTCTTTCCACGCATGGGTGCTCAGTGCATATTTAGACGTGTAGTGCCCTCTTAATGAATGGTTCCTTTAATTGGTATAAAGTGACCATCTTTAAAAATCTCTTTTGATTAGTTTTGATTTGGAGTCCATTTTATCATAAATAATAACTACTCCTTCCTTGACTTCTACTTCTGTTTCCTTCTAATAACTTTTCCATCTTTTCCCAATTAGGCTGCGTTTGCTTTTGATGTCAAGGTGTGTTTCTAAGTCAACAATTAGTTTAGTTAATATTTTTTTGTCTGTTTTCTGATTAGTCTATTTACATTCAGTTATGGTTGAAAGGAGTGTATTAATTTTTATTATTTTATTGGTTTTGCTTCTTTCTTTTATTCTTTTGTATAGCACCATGAATGTGTTTATTGTCAACCCAATGGATTCCTTTACATATATTCTTTGGAGTGTGTGTATATGCCTATAGGTATGGTGTGTATGTGTGTATGCAAGCATGCATATGGAGGCTAGATGCTGTGATATCAGATGTCTTTCCCAGTGACTCTGCATTTTACTTTTGCATCAAGGTCTTTCATGAAACAGGAGCCCACAGGTTTGGCAAGACTATCTGGATAGAGTTCCAGGGATCTGGCTGTTTCCTACCTTATCCCTCCACTGTAGTACTGGGTTTACAGAACCATGCTATTTATTTTGCTCTCTTTCAAGTATCCTTGTAGGGCTGGTTTAGTGGCAATGCACTTCTTAAGTTTATTGTTATTATGGAACGTCTTCCTTTCTTCTTCAATTATGACAAATCACTTTGCTGGATTGATGCTTACAGTAATCTAGGTTGACAGCTAATTGTCTTCTGGAGCTTGGTTAGTTTTTATTTTCAGCTTGACACAACCTAGAGCCACATTGGAGAAATTCACCATTCTCAGCAGAAGACTTGCCTTGGCAGACTGGTGTGAGGAACTGTCTTGACTGATGACAGATGTGGGAAGGACTAATACATCATCCGCTCCTCGCTTTTGGAGCTCTGTTGAGACATTGTCTATAGTTCTGATAGGTTTTCTTTTCACATGTGACTTGGTGCTTTCCTTGCCGCTGCATTCTGTATGTTTAGTTGGCTAATTATCTAACATGGGCGTTTGTCTCTGGTCTGATTGGTGTTCTGTAACAAACGTCTCCAGAATGTGCATGCTTATCGCTGTCCCTAGATTTGGAGTATTTACCGAGACAATTGAGTAATATTATTTATGTCTTTAGCCCCCTTTATTTAAAAGTTCCATATGTTAGTGGTGTTCAGACTTTCTTATTTTAATTTCTGTCAGTTTCTGAATTTGTTTATTTTGTTTTCCATTCCTGATACACTTGTTCCGTGGAGTATGTGTGAGTGTGCGGTGAATATATGTCAGAGTACAGGTTAAGTGTACATGTATGAGTATAAGGAGGAGAGAGGAAGACAGTGTTTTCTTTTGTTTTTTTTTCTCCTTCTATTATTCTTTTCCTTATTGCCTTGAAGCAGGCAGAGCCTCTATCTGAACTCCAGGCTCATTATTTTGGCTATGTTGGCTGGCAACTGATCCTCTGGGGTCTACATGTCTCTACTGCTCTGTACTTAGGTTTTCTGTCTTTTTATTTTTTAAAAACTCTATCCTAGTTCTTTGTGAATTTTACATCATGAACCCAAATCCCACTCATCTCCCCCCTCTTCATACCTAACCTCCACTTTTATAGCCTCTTCTGAACATAGGGGAAGAAATCTCATTGTGAAATCGGTACTGTGTCACAGTTTGTCCCACAGTATACCCTTTCGTCCACACTTCTCTGCTTGCAAATGTTCTTTGCAGTGTATGAGGCCTCTGGTTTCTTCTACTCTATCAATACTGGAGCCTCACTTGGTCTCCTCTTATATATCCTGCTGTTGCCCTATGTGATGTTGATCCTGTAGTTTTACATCTGTAGGATCAGCTCCTTCCTGGACTCCAGCAGTTCATTGATGGGATAGATGTTGGTGTGGGCCAGTTCAAAGTCCTGGAAATGGAACTGAGAGGTCCTGAACTGGTCAGCCTGCTGGCTCTTCTTCTCTCATGCTCCCAGGCCCCTTTCCACCATCCACCCCTGCAACCAGGGCCAGCTCTACCCTACTGCCCAGCTGAGATGCAAGGCCCTTTCTCCCGAGTGTTGAAGCCAGTGAGGAATATGGCCCATTCTCCCACTCAGAATCCGGGGGCCAGCTCTCCCACCTGCCACAGGTGGTGAGGAATGAAAGAAAGGAGGAATGTGTCTCTCCCTAGTCTACACTACCACACAGATGACAAGAGGCAGGAGTCACTCTCCTGTGGTCACACCCTAGGGCCTAGAACCTGTAACCTCCATATCCAGGGCCAGTGCTACTGTAGTGCAGGACCTGTTCTCCTGAGTGCTGAAGCAGGGTGGGGACAGAGCCAGCTCTCCCATTCTGTGACTTCCAGGCTAGGTCTCCTGCCTTCTGTAGGTGGCAAGGGGTAAGAGGTGAAGGGAGTCTCTACCTGTGCCACTACATGGCAGACAAGGGTCATCTCTCCCATGATTATGCCCTCTTACTGGCTCACCCATGTGCACACCACCCGGACATTGCCTGGTCTTTGGTGGTAATAGACCCAAGCTGCTACAGGGCCATGGACTCAAACATAGCCCTCAGTGGCAGACCAGGCCAGGACCCCACCATGGTCCCAGATGGGGCCTAAGCATAGCTTGAGCATAGGAGACCACAAAGCCCGCCAGAGGCATTGCATGCCAGTCCCAATGAAATGTTTTCCTTTATAAGAGTTGCTATGGTCATGGTGTCTTCATCACAGTGATAGAAACCCTAAGTCAGGTGCTATAAGCTGATGCAACAGGAAATTGTTTCTATTACTGTAAGTATATTGAATGGAAAATCTATTGTTTATGTCCATACATGCAAGCTACTCACATCAAGCTGTCCCTCCTGCCCTTCAAGTCTCTAGTTCTGCCTCTCTTTACCGTACCCCATAGCCTTCTGTTTCTCTTTCTATCCCATTTCTCCACCACTTACTTACTTTTCTCAGTGGTGCCTAGGTTATGTATTATATTAAGCAGGGGGCATCTTGTTCATGGTCTGTCCCCTGAAGCCTGCATGGTGCCGGACTGGTGGCCATCTCAGGCTCTCCTTTTTTTCAGGGAATGTTAGGCTACTAATCATTCAGATGTTTATAGGTCGGACCTTAGTCTCTCTCCTCTCTGCCACCTACTGACAGACATGTGATACAGCAGGAACCCCTGCAATGCCTCTGGGGGCAGTGGGTATCTGTCTTTTTACATGGGTGCTGGGGATTAGAACTTGTGCAGCTTGTGCTCTCACTCACCATCTTATCTCTTTAATATCTCGCATGATGGTCAGGTGCTGTGGTGGGTTGAATTGGGAAGGTCCCCATAGACTTATATGTTTGAATGCTTGGTCCATAAGGAGTGGCACTATTAGGAGGTGTGGCCTTGTTGGAGTAGACGTAGCCTTGTTGGAGGAAGTGTGTCATTATGGGGGCAGGCTTTGAGGTCTCCTATGCTCAAGCTATGCCTAGTGTGGCATTGTTTTTCCTGCTGCCTATGGATCCAGATGTAGACCTCTCAGCTCATTCTGCAGCACCATGTCTGCCTGCATGCTTTCTGCCATGATGATAATGGACTAAACCTCTGAACCTGTAAGCCAGGCCCAATGAAATGTTTTCCTTTATAAGAGCTGTTATGGTCATGGTGTCTCATCACAGTGATAGAAACCCTAAGTCAGGTGCTATAAACTGATGCAACTTTCTATTACGGAGAGTATATTGAATGGATACTATTATTTATGTCCATACAATATGCATAAGATATCGCTTTTACCATATATGCATGAAGACTGTTGTTTGTCCCTTTGCTGGCTACCAGTTGATCTGCTGCACTTTGTTATATACGGCATATAAATCTAAGGATTCTTAGTGACAAGATCAAAATTAACTGTATTTTCTCTAAGAGCAAATCTTAACCAATGCTGTCAGACTCTCGCTATAATTTGTCAACTTTTGATTATGGAAAATGATCCAATAGTAATTGATAAGGCAAGCCATTTTTAGTTATGGGAATGAAAAGGTTTCTCTGTGAGGTGTTCATTCCCAAATGAATGCTCATGTTTACTCACGTCCATCCTCTCTACTACCTCATCTTCCTCTGCACCCCACAGAGGTAGAAGTCTTAGTCTACTTCAACGGTCCCCCATGTATGAGAGAAAATGTGACACTTGACACGATTCCCCAGGCCCTTCTACTCTGTGCAAATGACATGACACGATTTTCTCCTTTATCGCCAAATATTCCATCATGAATGACCACACATTCTTTATTCATTCTCCTCCGCTGACAGCTAGGCCAGTTCTGTGTCTGCAGAATTATGAATATTGCCTTCATTAACAGGTCCTGTGCATTATTATGCCCTGAATTGTATTTCCTCAGGGATGCACAGGAGAAATCTAGCTTGGTCATATGCTAGTCTACCTTTTAATCTTCATGGAACTTCTCTACTAACTCCTTGTGGCTGTTTGAATAGGGGTGGTCCCCATACACTTAGTGTGTGAATGCTTGGCTTATAGGGAGTGGCACGATTGTAGAGAGATCCTGTGTGCTGTATGGATGCTTCACCTGTCAATTAGAAGAAAACAAAACCAATGGCCTATAGAAAAGTGTAAAATAGATAGTGGGACATCCAGTAGGTAGAAAGAATTCTTGGATAGAGGGAGGTGGGAAGAATCATAGGGGAAGATGTGAGAACAGGCATATGGTACCCCAGCAGAGGAAACCAGTCATGTGTCAGAATATAGATGAGTATAAAAGGGTTATTTTAAGTTATTAGTTAGGGAATGAGCCTAGCTATATGATCTAGGTATTTGCAAATATATCTTGAGTCTGAGTTCCTATTCTGAGAGCTTGAGGCTGAGGAAAACAGCCCATTACACATTATTAGGATGTGTGATCTTATCGGAGTAGACATAGCCTTGTTGGAGGAAATGCCACTGTGGGGCGGGCTTTGAGGTCTCATATGCTTAAGCTATGCCCAGTGTCTTCACAGTCTTCATTCCTGCTGCCTGCAGGTCATGATGTGGAACTCTCAACTCCCTCTCCAGCACTGCTTGCCTGCATGCCATCGTGCTACTCACCATGACTCTACTGGAGTGAATGAACCTCTGGAACTGTAAAGCAGCCCTAGTCAAATGGTTTCCTTTAGAAGAGTTGCTATGGTCATTATGTCTCTTCATAATGATAAAATCGTAGCTGAAACTGTACTACTATAAAGCTACACGAATTTAGATTTCCACCATGAGCATACTTGGCTTCTTTGCCTGCATTCTTGCCAGCACTCTTTCTGGTAAAAGTTCCATCCTTTTGGGTGGCTTGCTCCATAACCCACGTGTTCATTTACAAGCCCTACACTTTAATATGTCCTACCATAATAAAAGTTAATGGCTGACACCACAAGACACATAAATAATGTACCCCTATGCACAGATTTAAAAAAATTCTAACCAGCAACCACTTGGGGGAAGACCCAAGGCCCTGGGTTTTATGGAGGCCAGTTTCCCTGATCCTCTGCCTCTGGTACTCCCCGCGTGCCGAGGGCTCTGCTGTCTCTGCACTGGTCACTGGGCTTCGTAAGTAACACAATCCTTCTATTAGTTCATGAGATGGCGTCTCCTTCTCTGGCGTCTCCTTTGAGCAAGCGCTAACCAATCAAACACCCAACTACCTAGCAAAGAGCTCCTCCACCCAACTACCTAGCAAAGAGCTTTCTCCTAGAATCAATACGGCTTTCTGACACCCCCACCACAGCTTCACGTAGTCTCTCTCTCCCTCACACACCCCTGTCTCCTGGAAAGGAAACCTTCAAGCATTGCAATACAAACAAGCAAGCTCTAAAGCTTCCTTTTCATCTAAGGGTCAAGAGTTCAACAAGCTTCAGTTAGCACAGAAGCTGTCCATTAGTCATAATGAAAGCAACAAAAGAAAGAGCTTTAGAATATTAGACAAAAGAGGCTAAGAGAATTTTTTATTTTTGTATGCTTTCAATGGGCAAAGCGGATAAAAATAATGAGATTTAATACTGTAACTGGGTAATTTCAATCCTCAAGTTTTTTTTGTTTTTGTTTTTATGATTCCAATTTAGCTATTGATGGCTGAAGATTAATAATATACATGGTCAAATAATTCCTTATCCTTTGTCATTTTTCAATCAGCAGTTCCTTCAGTAAGTATTAGGCCCCTGTCACATTCCTGAAGCTGGGCATACAACCCAAACCAAAAGCAGAGCTAGGGTATGCTCTCATGAATTTCACATTCCAGATCCTGAATACAATGGTGCTTGGCATTAGGAGTGCCCGTTCTATTTCATCAACGTTTCCCAGGACAGTATTAAATAAGGGTGAGATGAGCACCACGCCTGAAACTTCTCAACGCTCATTGCACCTCTAAGCCGAAGATTTATGGCTGCCTTGCCGTCGCTGGCTGTGCAGTCTTACACAAGTTACTCAGCACCCATGTTCTCCTGTCAGTGAAAATGACCACTAGAGTTTTTTTTTTTCCCCTGTTAGCAGATGTGTGCTGATTATTCAGCAGTTAGTGTGGTTTCTGTACTCCTCTGGTTACAACAAAAACACACTTGCCCAATAGAATCACCTGCGGAATTGAAAATCATTTCACAGTCCTTGCTGCACACAATCAAATCTTAAAAATTTGAGTGTGGAATACGGGAGTTCAGGGACTACTTGGTGGTTCAAACGTGCAGCCAGGTCTGGGAATCAACCTTGCAGGCCGGCTTCTAGACTTTGCCGAGCCATCCATCTTTCCGCTTGGTAGAATCATGGTGCCATCTGTGCATAACGAAATTCTTATGACCGAGGTGCACACATCTGGGTCTTGAACTGTACCTTGAATACAACCATTTCCCACTTATCTAGAATGGGGCGGGTGACTGTGTAGTGCACAGCTGCCGGTGTGTGTGCGCGACTGTCAAATGTGTAAGGACTGCCACCGCAGCTTCAGCCCGGCCTGGCCTGCCCGGAGGGATAGAGGAAAGAGCAGGAAGAGCGCTGCCTTGGGGCGCTGGGCCCAGGCTGGGAAGACAGGCTTGTTGGCTCTCCGCGATCAGCACCCGAGGCCACCTTCCCCGAGTCCGCTCGGCGCCGTTCCGGGCCCACCCCGACCCGCAATCTCGGCCCAGGGCCGGTGTTGGCGTCTCGCTCTCGGTTCCCATCTGCACCTCGGGGTTCTGCGCTCTGCTCGCCATGGAGCCCGGGCCGCACAGCAGGCCGGCTGAGCCTGGGCTTTGCGTGAGCGGCCCTGCGGGCGCGGGCTCAGCGTTCCCGGAGTCCCTGTTGTCTGCCGCCGGGGCGGAGCCCGGGAGCCGCCCTGTAACTGTGGCCGCCGTGCTGCCCGCTGGGGGTTGCGGGGAAAGAATGGGCGTCCGCACCCCGAAGCAGTTCTGCCGGGTTCTGGAGAGGCCGCTCATCAGCTACACTTTGCAGGCCATGGAGAGGTAAATAGCGCCGGCCATCGGCTCCCCAGAGCCCAGGATTATCCCCAACAGGCAGCGTGGCGGGGAGCGCCGGGCCTGGGGCCCTGGCTAGCCAGTGCATGGGGACCGAGGGACTTTCGGTTCCAACGCAGGCCCCGTAGGGCCGAGGAATCGCGGCTCTTGGAGCGCCTTGGGCACACTGCCATCGCGCATGCGTGCGCTGGAGAGCCGCAGCCGCACCTCTGGTTCCTGGGCAGACAGGTTTCTTCTAGGAGTCAGGCCTGGCTAAATAACCAGGTCCTAGAGAGAAGAGCAGGGTTAATTCCAGCCTTTCAATAACGGGAAGGGATTGGATGGTGATGTTGAGGCCAAGACCCTCTAGAAAAGAGACTGAAGTTAATTCATTCCAGAAATAATGAGCAGTGTCAGGGGGGCTGTGAAGAAGATACTGAGAGGAGAAAAAGTTGCTGTATTTGTGTTGTGACATGATGGGTCTGAGGTGGGACTGGAAGCGAGGATTTTAATGGTGCTTAAGTTCTGCAAGATCTCTACTCTTTTGAAGTCAAATGGACAGCTGTGGTGATGCCTTACACCTTGAATCGGACTGGTTACATTTCAAGATAGATGCCAATATTTAGCATAAGTAACAATTACAGGAGGCTTCCATAGAAACCACTGTCCTTGGCATTTTGTTCAGAAGATCAACTCCCAGCACACTTCGAAAAGTCAAAGGGACAAAGTCATTTCTCATGAGGTTATTTTACTTTCTGAGTATTGGCATTGGTTAAACGGGAGTGTAAAAGGCCTGCAATCATCCTTGATTAGAGTAATCAAGACCCGTGGTTACATCCGAAACTCAGTCAGACCTAGAAACGATTCCAGTTACCACCCCTGTCTGTGTCTTTTATCTTTCTGGATGGTACAGGGGTTGCTTCAGACAGTCAACCTACCAACAGCACACACCTCCAAAGTTCTAGCACCAAAGTCATGCTGGCATCGCCGTTCGTGTTTCCAGCAACGGGCAATGAAATGGCTTGCAGTGGATATTGGCAGCGGATCTTTGTCTGCTTGGAAATTATATGCAGGGAGTTAGATTGTTTTCCATTTATTTTATTTTCATTATGCTTATTCCCTTGGGGAAATACTTTCTATTAATTTGCCCCCCCCTTTTATTGCATATACCAAGGTAGCCTGAGATGGGTGAACACTAAAAATTAAATCTTTTAATGCTAAAAGAATGTTTGGAAAGGGTTTATTTGTGGACATTTGCTTTCCATTTTTGCTTAATTGATCACAGCAGTTAGAATTCCTAATAGCCCGTTAGGGAAATTGAAATAAATTATAACAGGTTATATAACTCAGGGAACATTCATTACTTTTTTTTTTGTTTGTTTGTTTATTTGTCTGTTTGGCAAACAACGAGCTGAGATCAGGAGTCTTGGTTCCTCATGCTCCATGATGCCACTAACAACGAAGAAATTTTGTTTCAGGAAACCATGTGACAAAAGTGTTGTGTAGTCTAGGGCTTACAACTCTGTGAAGAGGCCCAGTTCAGTTGATTAACCCATGTACCCAATTTTTACTGTTTAGAAAAAGGTTCTGCCTGGATTTGAAGTAGGAAATTATTTTGTTGCTCATAGTCATTGACTGGGGGCCCACAAAAACTGTAGTAGCGTAGTTCCCACAATGGAGTGCCCTGAACTTTTTTGCAATGGGACTGGTTGAAACTCCACAGAAAGAAGCAGCAGCTGCTATACTGATGGGTCAAAACATATATTTGAGGACCATACAGAATGCTGTTCCTCTGCCGGGCAGTGGTGGCCATGCTTTAATCCCAGCTTTTGGGAGGCAGAGGCAGGCAGATTTCTGAGTTTGAGGCCAGCCTGGTCTACAGGGTTCCAGGACAGCCAGGGAAAGGCTGTACCTCTGTGCTCACCGTTATTTCTTCTGCCTTGCATAAGAGAGGGCATATGCTAGATGCTTGGTTGACATTTGTTGAATATCCCAGTAAATAAATGAAAGAAAACTTTCCTTTGTTGGAGTTATTAGAAATTATAGGAAATTGATGGTTTTACTGGCAAAGGTAACCATGACTTTGCAGAGAAAACAAAAAACAAAAAACAAAAAACAAAAGAAAAAAAAAAGCTGTTTCTCATCTTCCTGACAGAGGAGAGAGAGGAGAGACAGGGTGATGCTCTCTCTAGGCATGTCTTGCATGAGGGCATTATAGGATGGAATTGACTGTTCAATGAACTTTAGGTCACATCATGACTGGGCCAGTATCTTTTACTACTCTGAGTAACAGCTTTGTCAGTACCTGGGAATGTTTAAGACGTTGACTGAGGTTAAAGTCTGTTGGGGAAAACCCTTCAGCTAGCCTGGGTCACAGAGGGGCTAAGGCATTGCTTTTTATTGTTGTTGTTGATGAATGCTTAACAATTCGTCTGCTGCCTCCCTCAGTGCTTGGAAATTAAGGGGGGCCCATGCTTAGATTTTTTTTTTAAAGACTGAAAGGTATAGATTTCAATGTATTAACTTACAGTTTAACTTTCTGTTTTCTATAGTCTGTTTTTTAAGGTCCAAAAAAATTGGGGTTGGTGACTAGGGGACCATAGAAATAAAAATTCTTACTAGTAATCTGATTTCTGGTTTCAAATATTTAATACAAGAAAATGTTAATTAGAAGTGTAGGTTAGTGTGGGACATCTTTAAAAAGACAATATTATGACCACACAAGGACAAACAAATGAGGTGAGCTTCAGCCATGTTTGTTTAGATATGGGCTCTTCTCTTCAGTCGGTAAGTGTGCTGTGACCACGCCTTCCCGACAGCTCCTGAGCTCTCTTAGTGGAAGACCCTGCTTAAGATAACTTTTTCCTTGATATGGTTCATTCTTATCAAAACATCAAAACTGGACCTCTGATATCAATTTATAGGAAGATGGTCCTGTAGAGCAATACATAGCAATACAACCCCCTGATCAGTATCTGTAGTTTTATCAGAGTGGATTAATCTTGATTTAACAGATATGATTCAGTAGATCAATATGAGTATAATAGAAATACAAAGTCATGCTTACAATTCTCTGCTGCCTCTCTTAGTGCTTGGAGACCAAGGATGGCCCATGCTTAGATTTTTTTTTTTTAAGACTGCAAGGTATTGATTTCAATGTATTAACTTACGGTTTTCTTAACTTTCTGTTTTCTATATTTTTGATTTAAACCACTGCAAATTATGTTGGCAGGATAGATGAGAATTACACGAGTGTTTCCCTAAATGAGCAACGTTGATGATGTGGGTTAAACTGAGATAGTAAAAATGGGGAGGGGGATGTGAGAAGTGTTTGAGAGATAGCATTGATCCTGGGGATTCATGAATCAGAAGGAGAACGGTGCTTGGGATAGCTTCAGTTGAATGGTAGTTGATTTTGAATCATTGAGAAGGTTGGGTCTCAGTGAAGGGGAGAAGAAAAGCCCTTGTGTTTTGTGATGGTTACAGAATAAGAGCTTTGTGCTGTCTTTCCTTTGAGACTTTCAAAAACAGGTGAAGACCATTGGCTCTGAAGGTCTCAGAACAGCTTGCTGTGGATGACGGGAGAGCCAACCTGCTTTTCTCACGAACTCAACATTTTATCCTAAAACATCAAAACAGGCACAACGAGGTGGGATTCTGTAGGCAAGGCTTCAGTGCAATTCAGAGTCAAGTTTCCATCAAGGCAGTCGTAAGAGAGAGCAGTGGCTGCCACTGTCCCTTTAAGACTGCCTTTCTGCAGCTTGGATGAAAGTATTCTGTAGGTGTTAACTTGGCTTGACTCTCCCCAGGTTTGTAAGTAAGCATTTGTATAAATGTTCTGCTTTCAACTGGTTTTATTAAACTATCCAAGCAGAGTATGCTTGTAACCTTATTCCAGGAGAAAATAACTTCTGAGATATTATATTTCCTCCTCAAAATGTCTGTAGGTGTTATGAAGCTTGGGGCTACGTTTATATTTGCTATGGAATGTGCCAGGAAGGAAGCAATCATGTGGATTTGATAGAATTGGGCTGCCGGGGGTTTGGTGTGGACTTGTTTTCAGCTCAGAGGTAGGCTGGATGCTTCTATTCTGCAAGTATTTACTCAGCGTGCTCTGTGTGAGGTACTTAAAGTCTTTTACAGTCTCATGATTTTACATTATTAAAAGTCTTCTGAAGAATTAAAATTTAATTCTATGACTTGAAAAGAATGTGAATAAATCCTTTGGAATACAAACAGTACTTAACAAATCTTGCAGGTCCTGGGTGGATTCTGGGTTTGAACAAAATAGCATTGTTAAGTGGGTAAGCCCACTACCGCTAGAGTGGTACGAAGTAGTGTTCTCTAAACCTTTACTTTTTTTGAGGAAACTTTCCCCATTGTATACTACGCATTTTATTCTCATTCTATTTAGCCTAGTCAACAATACCGAGTTTAACTTAATAGGAAGCTGTGACAATGCATGATGGTTCCTGTAACACACACTTTGAAAAATGGTAGTTTAAGTCATTTCAAAGCTGGCCATGGTGGGTCAAACCTATACATCTGTCAGTCAGGAGGCTGATGTAGGAAGATTGTCATGTGTTTGAGACTAACTTGGGGTTAGTAGTGCATTCCAGGGTAACCCGTGTTAGACACCGTCTCACCAACAGTACTACCCCACCCCCAAGCCCCAAACCCATCATAAATTCAACTTAATACATTGGGGCTAGAAAGATGGCTCAGCGGTTAAGAGCACTTACTGCTCTTGCAGAGGATTCAGGGTCAGTTTCTAGCACCAGCATGGCGGTTCACAAACATCTGTGTCTGTCTTGTAGTCTCACTGGACTATATGTGTATGGTGCACATACATATGTGCAGGCAAAACACTCATACATTTAATAAAGCTAATGCAATTGCCTAGGAATGGTTTAAAGCCACAGCTCTAGCTGTTTATGATTACTTACATCTAATTTAATTCATTTGAAGCAGAAGGAATCATTGAACAGATATTTGAATGCTTATGTTCTGGGTTATCCTTTCATTTTTTCTTCTTGAGTACTTTAGTTGACTACAATTTTTCACTAAACTTTTAAAAGTTATCTCAGCTGAATTCTCTGGAAGAACATACAATGGAAATTAAAAAAGTCAATAAGCTTGGGAATCTACTTCCTCTCTTGCTTTATAGAAAAATTCTGCTGCTGATGTAGCTGAATATATATTATAATTCTTTTATAATAAAAAGAAGGTAACGTGGGACCACATTAAATAATCAACACATTATATGGCTTTTAATAATTTCCCCTCTTTCTCTCTTTCTTTCTCTCTCTCTCTCTCTCTTTCTTTCTTTCTTTCTTTCTTTCTTTCTTTCTTTCTCCTTTCCTTCCTTCCTTCCTTCCTTCCTTCCTTCCTTCCTTCCTTCCTTCCTTCCTTTCCCCCTCCTCTCTCTTTTCTTCTTCCTTTCTTCCTACTCCTCTTCCTCCTCTTCTTCATCTTTCTCTTCTTCATTTTTCAAGACAGGCTTCTCTGTGAAGTTATGGCTATCTTAGAACTTGCTTTGTAGATTTAGTTGGCCTTAAACTCATATAGATCACCCTGCTTCTGCCTCCCAAATGTTGGGACTAAAGGCATGTGCCACCATGTCCAGCTTAATAATTCCTTACAAGCATTTTACCTAATTCTGTAAGCATTGTTTCTGTCCAGTTAGCAGGTATTTATTAACATATGGTATGCGATATAAAAAAGGCTGTACTTCTGTGCTCACTGTTGTTTCTTCTGCCTTGCATAAGAGAGGGCATATGCTAGATGCTTGGTTGACATTTGTTGAATATCCCAGTAAATAAATGAAAGAAAACTTTCCTTTGTTGGAGTTATTAGAAATTATAGGAAATCGACTGCTTTACTGCAAAGGCAACTGTGCCACATGTTTTACTACTGGTCACAGAAATGAAGTGTTAAATGTAGAATGGTCCAGAATGACATTTTCTTTCCTAGACGTTAGACTTTCCCTCTGAGGCAGTGTGGGTCAATTTATTGAGGTTAACGGTGTGTGTTCCAAAGTCAGATTGGGTTCATCAAAGTCCTTTCATTTTCTCCTGGGAAGACCATTATCTCTGTGTCCTCAACCATAACACTGAGACCATAGCAATGTATCCCAAAGAACTGGGTATAGAGATATTGCATGCAAAATCAATGTAGCCCATAGACACTAACAAAGATTCCCTATTTTTTGCTGTTTCTCTAACTAATGTTACTGAAAGTAACATATGTGCTGGGTTCTGGGATGTGGTCTTTCTGAGAACCAGGATACCAATGAGAGAGAAAAATGACAAACTATGTCATTTTTGTAATTGTAATAACCCTTGGGAGATGAGTCTCTTGGGAGTGGAAGGAAAGGAGGTTGCACCCAGCTTTATGGTCAAAGGTTCCTAGATTGAGCTGTGTCTCCACCTGAGGAGCACGTAAGGCTCAGAAATGGGTTGGTAGGCTAGGGAGAGAAGGAAGGGCAGGGCTGAGAAATGAGAGCACCACAGAGACATGCTAGTAAGAGGATATGTTGCCCTCTTTATTGGTTTTCTCAACTGTGTGAGAGGATCAATTTAAATGAGGAGAAGCTTGACTTTACAGGAGATGCAACCTGTTATGTGGGAGGGCAGTTGAAGTGGGTCAGCAGAACTAACAGAATGTAGGCTGGAAGCTTGCCTGACTTTAACTTTCAAAGACCCTGTGAATCATGGATGCTGGCCATGACTCTTGCCACTATAGGTTTTATGTTACCTTAAAATAGCATTCCCAGCTGGGGATCAAATCTTCAAATACACGAGCCTATATGGGCATCTCAGACCCACATTACTTTCCTATCAGGGAGCAGCTACTCATGAAAGAAGAGGGTCGTAACAAGAGGGAAGGCCTGTGTGTTCATGGGCTGGGAGGGGGCAGTAAGGTCTACACAGGTCTGGGCCAGAACCGGTAGTATGGCCCTAGGGTTTGAACTTGAGAGGGATCATCTAGAAGTAGCAAGAATATACTGGGTTGGGCTAAAATGAGACAGTTAAGACCCCATTCATGAAGTTTCAGACCTGAGAGATTACAAGAATGAGGAGTTGAGCCAGAGCCTTTCAGAACTACACCCTGAGAGGGTGGGGTGAGGACTGCAGAGTGGTGGTTTTCCAGTTGCTATCATCTTTGTGAACAGTATAATTTCCACACTTGCAGAGTGGGGTAAGTTCTAAAATTGTTATGGGGGGATGGACTAAACAAACCAAAGAAACATTTGCACGTAATCTCATTCTATAGTTTTTAGCACTTGGAAAGACTATGGAGTGCTTGTGGGCATTTTATATTATTCATTGTTTTCATTATTGAAGCCTTCTTGAAATGTCTGAGAAAACATAAAAGTAATTGAGTACCTCTAAGGAGCCTTAGGATCTAAGGTTAAAAGCAAGAAAACCAGTGCATAAGTGTACGATGTTACACTATGGGCAGTTTATTCATTCAGTAAATACTTATTGAACACCTGGTAAGAGTTTTATATAAAGCAGTGTATAAGACAGATATATGTCCTGCCATGGAGCCCATACTCTAGAGTACGAATTGAAACTAATGAACAAAAAAGAATGCTGTTTCATCAATGAAAAAGTGGCATTGTTTTCTGTCTTATGTTCATTTTGAATAAAATAGAAATATTTAAAGGTATATACCATATTATGGAAGATAGTAAAGAAATTATATGACTCTTGCATAACTTAAAAAGTATATTCTATAAATTATCATGTAAATGTCTTCTGAAAAATACTCTCCTGGTAAGAGACAGCATTGAGGTTTATGTGAATCTCATACAGGTTACAAAACAAGACGACATCCTTAATGTATGTTAAGTGCATTTCTTGTTATCTCTCATTTTGAAACTTTCCTTTCAGTACTTAACTATTCTAGCATGACTGAAGGAAGGGGTCATAGGCTCATAAGTTTATTTATTTTTCTTATTTTAAATTGAATTTTGTAGTTAGCATGTAAAATGTTAGAAATTTCAAGTGACTTTTACTCCGACTTGACTAAGACCCTGGGTCGAGGCATTTGCTCTAGCTTTGGTCCATGGGAACATGCAGGTCCCCAGTGTCACTTGCTTACTCCCTCGTACTGGTATCTGTTAAACTTGTTTGATTCCAGAGCCAGCCAGCATGGACTGTGATGAGTCTGGTGGAGGTCTGTATGAGATCAGCCACCTAGTTTTAATATTTGTGTGGTTGGTTGAAGCTCATGTAACATCTTGAGATAGCTTGTAGAACTCAAGAATGTTTTACGTTGTTCTTACCCTACTGAAGGGTAAAATAATAGGAAAAAATATAAATTTAAAAGTATAATCCTTTGTATGTTTTCTCAGACAATTTACAGAATACCATTTGTTCAAATTTTGCTGAAGTGAAAAATTTCATGTATTTACTATATGGGATAGCATACTTTATGCAGCATTCCATGTAAGATACATACAGTGTGAAAAATCACCTTTATTGATGAAATGCTTACTGATTCCCAGACTTCATAAAAAAGCTTAACAACTGAGCCTTCAGGATTGATCTCCCAATGTAGATCAATTGTTGATATTTATTTATACTGGACATTCGGTTTTCTTTTATGAGCTTTAGAGTTCATGTATAGTAATGTACACATGCTTTCTTTGTAGAGTATGCTGGATAAAGGACATTGTTGTGACAGTGACAGGGGAGAACATGGAAGCCATGAGAAGTATCATCCAGAGGTATGGGCATAAGCGCATCTCACTAGCTGAAGCAGGAGCCACGCGCCACAGATCAATTTTCAATGGACTGAAAGCCCTGGCAGAAGGTCAGCCAGACTCTAAACTCACTAAGCCAGAAGTTGTGATTATCCATGATGCCGTGAGACCCTTTGTGGAGGAAGATATCCTCCTGAGAGTTGTCTTAGCAGCTAAGGAACATGGGGTGAGTGTTTGACACTGATAATGGTTAAGGGGCAAACATGGTGGTGTTGTTAGTTTGCTGAATTTTGATAGGAATATATTTAACTGTAAGTGGGAACAATGACTTGAAGACATTACTTTAGGGCTGTCATAACATTGCAGACTGTGAGATGTGGACTTCTTTTATTATATCATTTATCATATTGTGATACGAGCTATGTAGAGAAGAATAGGCTAATGATATAATATTATGTTCATTCGGTCCTTCCTTTTCCCCTTATAGTTAGTTAGTTCTTTTCTTCCTCATGATACCTGTACTAACATGTACATTTTTGTTTGCATCTATCTATCTATCTATCTATCTATCTATCTATCTATCTATCTATGTATATGTGTATATACACACACACACACACACACATATATATATATATATATATATACACACATTATTGACTAGATTCCACATACGAGAGAATATTTAGTTTATTTCTTAATGAGATTGTAGATAATAGGCGTAAGTTGTTAAAAAGGGTATAAAGCTAACTATTTTTCTACTTCTAATTCTGTTCTTAAAATTTCTTTTTGGTTTTGGTGGTAGTTAAGTATATTAAGTATATTTAGTACTAAAGCTGTAAAATGTAATATATAGTTTCACAATTTCCATTTCAATGCAAATTCTAACTATGTATTTTCATTATGTTATATAGACTTTGGGTCTGGTTTATTTTGGTGTGTGATGTTTTATTTATTTAAAAATTTTCATAATGAAAATTGGATATATTATATATACACACAAATAAAATTTTAATGAGTGAAATTCATAAGCTGTTGTATTTCTGCATAGAAATCTGGCAGAAGTGCAGGATATGCACAATTAATAAATATCTGGCCCATGGAACTTGATTTTGTAGCTTGAGTCTGTTAGCAATGGCTTATTTTCTAGAATGAATAGCCACCCATGACGTTTGCATCACGTATACTAGTCATTTGAAGAGGACATGATTGTCTCCCATTCTTTGTCACTTGAGTAAACGCAGGCTGGGTAAATGCCTGTCATAGCTATCTGTAGAACATGTTTACTTTTTCTGTTCATTAGGTAAACTTCTGTAAATATGGGCACAGACATCAAACTGAAGTTTGCAGTCTAAATTTGAGACAGGGGAAGAATATAGCATGACACTTTTCCAAGGAAGACATAAACTAATGTCTGTTCACCCCAAATAGGGAATCAATGACAGACGAAAGCAAGGATGCCACCTGTGGTGGTTTGAATAGGTTTGGCCCCCATAGATACATGTGGTTGAATGCTTGATCCATGGGGAGTGGTACTACTAGGAGGTGTGGCCCTGTTGGAGGAAGTGTGTCACTGTGGGGGGGCAGGCTTTGTGGTCTTCTAAGCTCAAGCCATGCTTCCTGCAGTGATGATAATGGACTAAGCCTCTGAAACTGTAGGCTAGCTCTAATTCAGTGTTTGCCTTTATATATAGAGTTACCTTGGTCGTGGTGTCTGTTCACAGCAATAAAACCCTAATTAAGATACCACCAAAGTCCAGCTTGTTGAGCCAAGGATTTTAATTGGTGTTATTTACAAAAATGTGGATGAGTAGATGGAGCTGCACCACTCAAAGCCTGCTCCAGCATGGGTACAGGAGTGCTGGGAATATTATTGCATAACTCGAGAAGTTGCCAAATTAACAGTAACTAAGTTAAAAGTGCAGCTCAACAGGTTGGAGAGGTCCTTTCCTCAGGGAGCTTATTTGATCTCTCTCTCTTCCAGGGAGTTCAGATGATATCTTTTTCCAGGTAGTTTCTTCTAAGCATCTTGTCTGATTTGCCTTTTCGAGGCAGTCTGAGAGTCTTGTAGGCAACTTGACTGTTCTGTCCCTTTCAGTTGCTGCCCTACTCCTTACTATTTTTATAACCAGTACACTGGGGAGAAACATAGAGTCTGGTCAGTTTCAGAGACTTCCTGAAACCTCTAAGTTGTTTACTTCCTGAGGTTAATGTATTTCTCTCCATTCTGTAGGTATGTCTCTGTGGAAATGGATCCTTAACATATAGAATTAGTTTAGTTTAATAGAACTCAGATGCTGTTTTTGTATTGGGAGTCCTCTTGGTAATATCTTAAGTGACAGAAAGATTATTTTTCTTGTTCTAATTAATATGCTGAGGATGTCATTGTTTTATGCAGTTAATAAAGCCTATTGAAATGTATGGCGGGTACTTTTTGTTAAGTATGTCAAAGAGAATTCTTGAAAAGAAGCTGTCTGTAAAGGTGGATTGATGGCTGAGAGTTGTGGCAAAGGGAGGGCTGGAATCTTGGAGGTGGAGAGCCTCCTCCAGGCTTACCTCTAGCTAGCTTAAGCCCCTGGGAGTAGCCATTCCTGTTTACCTTGGTGCTGGAAGTAGTATCTTGTGACTCATGATAAAATGCCTTTGGCATCTATTACTTTAACAGAACAGTAACTTCCACCAACTCCAAAGCTAAGATTGTCATCAGATAGCAGCCATGGCTGACAGAGCTTTCTCCATCTTGCTGTTATTTCCTTTGTGATATTTCCACTAGTATATTTGGAAAGTGTCTTGATTTATGACTTTCTCTGCTTTGTTACTATAAAAACTTTATGAAACTGCTTCCATGTTGGAACATGAAATTTAAAGTAACCTAAATTTGTGTTCCCAGGCTATGATTAGTCAAATTTGGCTCCAGAATAAACTATCTTCTATTCCTGTTGAGGTGAGGACTGGGTTTTTTTTTTTTTTTTTGACAAACATTTGTGGCAATTCTTATTAAACCGTAATTTTCTTAAACTGTGACTCAAACTATTTTTAAAGTTTAATCACATATATATTTTAAAATCATCAACTTGTACTTTTCATGAAATCTGGGCCTTTCTAATTACATTTAAAAGCATGATTCAGAACCAAAACTTTATGACATTAAGTTTTAGAAAAGGCAAGAAATATGGTTTCTTTTGGAGACATTGCCGTGGTTTTGCGGATGGGAAAGGACGCTTTTCATGAATGGTAAAGTCATGAGTTTCATATGTGTATTAAAGATTTTCTTCAATTTATTAATGATTAACTAGATGTTACAACTGGTTTAAATTTAAATCCAGAGAAAGACAAACTTCTATGCAATAAAAATCAGCCCTTAGATGAATTAAAGACAGACAAAGCTGGGATTTCCATGAAGGAGTCACTCAGACCACTCCAGACAGAGTGTATTTGCATGTTTGCGCATTGCTTTAATTATCTGAAAGCTTTAAAATGATAAAAAATTCAAAGGCTACATTCAGATAATGTGGGAGGGTCCCTAAGAAACAGGTTTTTCCACTGATGCAATCCATAACCTGCTCTGAAGTTTTCATAAGGGGCTGGGAGTGCTTGTAATACTGTCCTCTTAGCCTCAGTTATATGCAAATGATACTTCCTGCCAACCAAGACTTGTAATCATGAAGAAGCAAATACAGATTAGAGGAGATGGATTCCTTCAAAGGGTGGTAAATAATGCCACTAACCTGTCCACAGAAGGTGAAGAGTGACCTGAGTCATGTTGCCCTAGGACATGAGCATTCTATTGGCCACTCAGCTAGAGCTACTCTATACATTCCAATTTAGTTTAAAAGCTATCAATAGAGATGGGATACACCAAGCAACTATGAATAAGGTTAGCTGCATACAAAAGCTTGGAAGTGTCACCCAGGACCCAGTTTGTCTTTGTGTAGTTATAGTCTCAAATTCTACATGTAGGCAAGATAGCTTCTATAAGTCAGGTGGGTAGATTCTTACAGGAGTCTCTCTTACTGTTAATGGTAATTTGGGTATAAAATATTAAGTGAACATTTTTTCCATTACCTTAAAAAATAGATTATGAAATTCTTTCCTGTTTTCTTTCTTCTCTGCTTTTGATAAGTCTGCAAAAATAAAACTAGACTTTTAAAACTGTTTTCCCATGGAAATGGAGAGATGGTTTAGTGGTTGAGCATGTATTATATGATACTTGCTGAGGACTGAAGTTTATATCCTAGCATTCGTGTCTTGTGGCTCACACCTGTAACTGAGGCTTCTGGGGATTTAATGTCTTCTTCTGGCCTCTGCATATGCCTATACTCATGTCCACACAGACACCACACATCATTAACAAAAAAATGTGACAGATACATTGTTGTTATTCTCTTGTAAGATGCTCATATCCTTTTCCTCATAATTGTTCAGTGTGTAGATGTGCCTTGGTATGAGTTTCTTTCTTTCCTTTCTTTGTTTGCATTCATTATTATTTATGAAACTGGATTTCATATTTGTATTCTAGGGAATTCTAAATCATTGCCTGGTTATTCTCTGCCACATTCCCTAACTGCATATATTTTCCTTCTCCATATATATGACATATGTATATATGATATATGTATATATGCATACTAGAGTCTTTTATCCCATCTTCATGTCTCTTTTCTGCTTCCATGTTTTCTAGGTAATCTGTTTTCTATTTCATTCACTTTTTTAGCTGTGTCTAATCTCCTGGTTAGGAATCCATTTAATATTTTTTGGTTCTCTGGAGTTCTTTCTAGTCCTTTTTCCAATGTGATTTGGCTTCTTTCTGTTTTTGATTTTACATTTTGTCCTTTAATATTTAAACCATATATACATTGCAGCTAATTGTACGTCTTGGTAGCTCTCCAACTTTTCCTTTCTGTTAACTCTTGCTCATGATCTGTTTCCCCCTTTGCCTTATAGTTTGAGCTGTAACAGATGTCAAAGAAAGAGTCCCACTCTTGTTTGGCAGGACTTTATCAGGGAGGATCCTGTGGACATGGGATAGGGTGTGTGTTTGAAGCATGGATTTATGTTGTTTCTGCCAGCAATTCCAAGCACATTTGCAACTTTGAACAGCACTGCGTTGATTCTTGGTTTGTGGTTTTGTAGATGCTGGGTAACATTAAATCAAACTATTCCTCCACATGTGCCAAGCTGTAGGGCTTTCCAGGAGCAGCTGGCCCTGCTGCCTAGGTCGAACGCCAAGACAATCTTGCTTGTTGTCTTCCTTGACTTGGATGTTCCATGCTTTCAAGGGGAATGTGTCCTTCATAACCTTTCGTCAGAGCCTTGTCCTACCCAAGCGGTCAGGCTCATGATGTGAGTTATCACTCTTTGTTGTCTGTTAAAGTTAAATATCCTTGTTAACCCAAAACATTTTAAAAATCTTATTTCCTTTTGTTTCTTTGTTACTTCCCAGAAATTTTGACATAAGCTCAGTCATATTTTTAAGGATTTTTTAAATGTTCTGACTTGCATTTATTAGTTTTGTTTTCAAATTGCATTAGTTTAAAAATTCTTACTGTCATTTTTTTTAACAAAAGTAGAAATATCTGTATCTTCTAAGCATGAAATAGTCACATATTTCTATACTTGTGTTAAGATGAATAGCAACAAGGATTTCTTACAAGGGAAATGTGAGAGAGTAAAAGTATACAGGATTAATAAGAAATGTCTAAAAGGTGGTTGGGACTCTTTTGTACAGGGGCAGCTAGTCTACTGCATACTAGGAGAACCAGCAAGGCCTAGCTACTGAGTACTAGAAGAACTGTAGTCATGACATGAATTGTAAAGGATAGAGTATTTGCTAAACAGTTTCCAAAAGACTTGTGCCAGAAGAAGACATATGGAAAGCTGCTTGAGTTTCTCCCTTCCCTGGGGTGAAAAGTTTGATTGTATCTTTGCTTACTTATATTTTTATAATTTGTAACATAAAGTTTATATCATATAATTACCTATATTGCTATTTTCCTAATCAGCTTATAGAAATAGATCATATTTGATGTCTCTATTTCCATATCCCAGCTTATTCTCCAAGGCATGGCAATGTGATTTCTTCTAGAACTATTCTTCCTAATATCTTGGAACTTCCTGATTTAGAAACTAAATGTATTTTCTGTATATTGTATAATAAAGGATTTACTAGCCTTTGCTACAAGTTATTGGAAGACTCTAAATACTTGGAATTTCTAGTTGATAGGGTATTGTTGTTGTTGTTGACATTTCTGATCCTGAGATCACACCTGATCTGATGTTCATGAAATGTTGTAACTTAGGATGGAAATCAGTAACTGTAAGGCCTCTGATGCTATTAGAAGGTTAATCCTTTGGGATAGCCCACCATCATAGAGGAGAAGGGGGCCATAGATTAAATTGAATCATGGGGAATCCATTCAACAAGTCATTCATATGTCAGGAAACTGTTGTAAATCTGTGGATCCTGAAGCACAGAACAGCTGCCTGGTTATTGTGAACACACTGAAGTACTGGCAGTTGTGTGTTCTGAATCCTTGGAAATTTGTATTCCAAATTCTTCTAGACCATATTCAATATAGCTCTTCATTTGGGAGCTGGTCTGACTTGTATCCCTAGTGATCAACCTGGTATTGCAATTATGATTGGGATGTTGATTCTTCAGACCCAGATAAGGGTACTGTGCCAGGTCCTGCAATGTAGAATGGATGGGATGGCATAGTTCCTGCCTCTGGAGCAGAGCTATCCGGGCATAAAGCTTGCTTGTATAATGCTGTACATATTTTCATGTTCCTGCTTTGGTGAATGCTCTCTCTGTTAAGGTTAATGAATCCATGATAGTTAGAAACAGCACAAGTCCAGGAGGCAAGGGTGTGTCCAGTGTTCCTCAGCAAAAATCATAAATGCTGAGACCTTCAGGACAGCCCTTAAGGCTGTAGGAAAGAATTCAGAAAACATGAGTTCAAAAATATTTACCGGGATTTCTCAACTACATGAAATAAAAGGATGCAATATGAATTATATAAGGAGCTTCATGGACCTAAAAGAACAGAAACAGCTGCACTATGAGCTAGCTTGTCAGAAAGGTATTAAAGAAGGAGATAAAAAAGATTTAGGGAGTGACGATCACAGAGCAAAGCAAAATCCCACCCAGCTAAATTTATTGTTTGGGCACACAGATTCCTGAGTTTAAGTGCTGCCTGGGACAGACCTAATTTAGGCCCAGGCTTGGCAGGAATGCTGATCTCAGAGCCATATCCCACAGAGCTAGCATATTGTCTGTGCTTACAAAGACAGGCAGATCTCTGAATTCATTTGCTATGTGATATCTATCTATCTATCTATATCTATCTATCTATCTATCTATCTATCTATCTATCTATCTATCTATCTATCATCTATCTATCTCTATCTATCTACCTACCTATCTATCTATCTATCTATCTATCTATCTATCTATCTATCTATCTATCTTTACTGTTTTATCTAAGAACCAAGGGGCTAATAAATTTCTGAATCATGGGATCATCAAAATCGAACCTGGGGAAATAAAAGAATGGGCTTTGGTCTTCAAGAGCTGAGTTGTCCAGAGATCTCTAGAGAGTTCTCATGCAGAACACAGAGCTTGTATCCATGATTGATTTCGAGTCATTTCTTTTGCCACTCCCTAACACCCCTTCCTCAGGACCCTCTCTCCAAGCTGAGGCTGGTCCTTGGTGGTACTGGGAACATTCTGGACTTGTGGCTCATGTGTGATATGAACCCCTCACATAGGACTGTTGTCTGAAGTAGGGGCATCTTGTTAGGGATTGTTCACTTTAATCTGTGGTGTCAATGTTAACATGGTAACCCAGGAGTGGTATAGCTGGGTACTGTACCAATACCATGCAGTTTTTATCACTATTGCTCTGTAGTATAGCTTAACATCAGGGATGGTGATTTCCCCAGAATCATTGTTGAGAATAGTTTTCACCATCCTGGTTTTTTTGTTATTCCAAATGAATTTGAGAATTGCTCTTTCTAACTCTATGAAGAAATGAGTTGGAATTTTGATGGGGATTCCATTGAATCTGTAGATAGCTCTTGGCAAATGGCCATTTTTACAATATTAATCCTGCTAACTCATGAACATGGGAGATCTTTCTATCTTCTGTGGTCTTCTTTGATTTCTTTCTTCAGAGACTTGAAGTTCTTGTCATACAGATTTTTCTCTTGTTTAGTTGGAGTCACACCAAGGTATTTTATATTATTTGTGACTATTATAAAGAGTGTCATTTCCCTAATTTCTTTCTCAGTCCATTTATCCTTTGAGTATAGGAAGACTACTGATTTGTTTGAGTTAGTTTTATATTCAGCCACTTTACTGAAGTTATTTTTCAGGTTTCGGAGTTCTCTGGTGGAATTTTTTAGGTCACTTAAATATACTATCATGTCATCTGCAAATAGTGATATTTTGACTTTTTCCTTTCCAATTTGTATCCCTTTGATCTACTTTTGTTGTGCAATTGCTCTAGCTAGAACTTCCATATTGAATAGGTAGGGAGAGAGTGGGTAGCCTTGTCTAGTCCCTGAGTTTAGTGGAATTGCTTCAAGCTTCTTACCATTTAGTTTGATGTTCACTGTTGGTTTTCTATATATTTCTTTTACTATGTTTGACTATGGTCCTTGAATTCCTGATCTTTCAAAGATTTTTAACATGAAGGAGTGTTGAATTTTGTTCTATGTTTTTTTCAGCATCTAGTGATATGATCATGTGGTTTTTTTTTCTTTGTGTTTGTGTAGTGGATTATATTGATGGGTTTTTATCCTTTTTTATTGGATATATTCTATATTTACATTTAATTTCTCTTTTTTTTGTTTCCCCACCCCCCCTAAGGTCCCACATGCCCTTTTCCCTCCCCCTGCTCCCTCATCCACCCCTTCCCACTTCCCTGTTCTGGTATTCCCCTACACTGATGCTTTGATCCTTTCCAGCATTAGTGTCCATTCCTTTCTTCTTGTCAGATATCATTTGGTATGTGAATTGTGTCTTTGGTGTCCCACGATTCTAGTCTAATATCCACTTATCAGTGACTGCATACCATGGGTATTCTTTTGAGACTGGGTTACCTTACTTAGAATGATGTTCTCCAGCTCCATCCATTTCTCTAAGAATTTCATGAATTCATTGTTTCTAATGGCTGAATAGTATTCCATTGTGTATATATACCACATTTTTTTGTATCCATTCCTCTGTTGAGGGACATCTGGGTTCTTTCCAGCTTCTGGCTATTATAAATAAGGCTGCTATGAACATCGTGGAACATGTATTTTTATTGCATGCTGGGGAGTCTTCTGGGTATATTCCCAGGAGTGGTATGGCAGGGTCCTCCGGAAGTATCATGTCCAGTTTTCTGAGGAACCGCCAGACTGATTTCCAGAGTGGTTGTACCAGCTTGCAGTCCCACCAGCAGTGGAGGAGTGTTCCTCTTTCTCCACATCCTCACCAACACCTGATGTCTTCTGAGTTTTTAATCCTAGCCATTCTGACAGGTGTGAGGTGAAATCTCAGGGTTGTTTTGATTTGCATTTCTCTAATGACTAATGATATTGAACATTTTTTAAGGTGTTTCTCAGCCATCTGAATTTCTTCAGGTGAAAAGTCTTTGTTTAGCTCTGTACCCCATTTTTGGATCGGGTTATTTGGTTTTCTGGGGTCTAACCTCTTGAGTTCTTTGTATACATTGGATATTAGCCCTCTGTCGGATGTGGGGTTGGTGAAGATCTCTTTCCAATTTGTTGGTTGCCGATTTGTCCTTTTGACAGTGTCTTTTGCCTTACAGAAACTTTGTAATTTTATGAGGTCCCATTTGTCTATTCTTGATCTTAGAGCATAAGCGATTGGTGTTCTGTTCAGGAATTTTCCCCCTGAGCCAATGTCCTCAAGGGTCTTCCCCAGTTTCTTTTCTATTAGTTTTAGTGTGTCTGGTTTTATGTGGAGGTCCTTGATCCACTTGGAGTTGAGCTTACTACAAGGAGATAAGAGTGGATCAATTCTCATTCTTCTGCATGTTGACCTCCAGTTGAGCCAGCACCATTTGTTGAAAAGGCTATCTTTTTTCCACTGGATGTTTTCAGCTCCTTTGTCGAATATCATTTGGCCATATATGTGTGGGTTCAATTCTGGGTTTTCAATCCTATTCCATTGATCCACTTCCCTGTCACTTTACTAATACCACGCAGTTCTTAACACTACTGCTCTGTAGTATTGCTTGAGGTCCGGGATACTTGTTCCCTCAGAAGTTTGTTTACTGTTGATGATAGTTTTAGCTATCCTGGGTTTTTTGTTATTCCAGATGAATTTGAGAATTGCTCTTTTTAACTCTATAAAGAACTGAGTTGGGATTTTGATGGGGATTGTGTTGAATCTGTATATTGCTTTTGGCAAGATTGCCATTTTAACTATATTAATCCTGCCAACCCACGAGCATGGAAGATTTTTCTATTTTCTGAGGTCTTCTTCAATTTCCTTCTTCAGAGACCTGAACTTTTTGTCATATAAATGTTTCACTTGTTTGGTTAGAGTCACACCAAGATACTTTGTAATGTTTGTGGCTATTGTGAAGGGTGTCATTTCCCTAATTTCTTTCTCGGAAGCATTTGACAAAGTTCAGCATCCTTTCATGCTTAAAGTCTTGGAAAGAACAGGAATTCAAGACCCATATCTAAACATAGTAAAAGCAATTTACAGCAGACCGATAGCCAACATCAAAGTAAATGGAGAGAAACTTGAAGCAATCCCACTGAAATCAGGGACTAGACAAGGCTGCCCCCTCTCACCATATCTCTTCAATATAGTACTTGATGTAATAGCTAGAGCAATTTGATAACATAAGAAAGTCAAAGGGATACAAATTGGAAAGGAAGAAGTCAAACTATCACTATTCGCAGATGATATGATAGTATACTTAAGTGACCTAAAAAACTCCACCAGAGAACTCCTACAGCTGATAAACAACTTCAGCAAAGTGGCTGGTTATAAAGTCAACTCAAGCAAATCAGTAGCCTTCCTATACATTGATGGGTTTTTGTATATTGAACCATGCCTGCATCCCTGGCATGAAGCCTAATTGATCATGGTAAATGATCATTTTGATGTGTTCTTGGATTTGGTTGGCAAGAATTTTATTGAGTGTTTTTGAATCTATATTCATAAGGGAAATTAGTCTGAAGTTCTTTCTTTGTTGTGTCTTTGTGTCGTTTTTGTATGCACATAACTGTGGCTTCATAGAAGGAGTTGGGTAGTGTTCCTTCTGTTTCTATTTTGTGGAATAGTTTGAAGAGTATTGGATTTAGGTCTTCTTTGAAGGTCTGATAAAATTCTGCATGAAATGCATCTTGTCTTGTGATTTTTTTTGGTTGGGAGACTTTTTTTTTTTTGATTTGGTTTTTTCGAGACAGGGATTCTCTGTGTAGCCATGGCTGTCCTGGAACTCAATCTGTAGACCAGGCTGGCCTCGAACTCAAAAATTCGCCTGCCTCTGCCTCCCAGAGTGCTGGGATTACAGGCGTGTGCCACCACCGCCTGGCTCTGGTTGGGAGACTTTTAATGACTGCTTCTGTTTCTTTAGGGGTTATGGGACTGTTTAGATGGTTTATCTCATCCTGATTTAATTTGGTATTTGGTGTCTGTCTAGAAAATTATCCACTTCATATCTCCCTTTTCATTTCTTATTTTGTTAATTTGGATACTGTCTTTATGCCCTTTGATTAGTCTGGTTAAGAGTTTATCTATCTTGTTGATTTTCCAAAAATGAACCAGCTCCTGGTTTGTTCTTTTTGTTTTTAATTGGTTGATTTTAGCCCTGAGTTTAATTATTTCTCACTGTCTAATCCTCTTGGGTGTATTTTCTTCTTCTTCTTCTTCTTCTTCTTCTTCTTCTTCTTCTTCTTCTTCTTCTTCTTCTTCTTCTTCTTCTTCTCCTTCTCCTCCTCCTCCTCCTCCTCCTCCTCCTCCTCCTCCTCCTTTTCTATTTTTATTTTTTATTTTTCGGATGCGCTGCTAAGTTGGTAGTGTAGCTCTCTCCAGTTTCTTTTCAGACGCACTCAGAGCTTTGTTTTCCTTTTAACACTGTTTTCAATGTGTCCCATAAAATTGGGTATGTTGTGTCTTCATTTTCATTAAGTTCTAAAATGTCTTTAATTTCTTTGTCTTTTCCTCTTGACTAAGTGTTATTCAGCTTCCATGTGTATATTGTTTTCTGTTGTTTTTGTTGTTATTGAAGACCAGCCTCAGTCTGTGGTGATCTAATAGGATGCATGGGATTATGTCAATATTCTTGTAGCTGTTGAGGCCTATTTTTGAGCAATTATATGGTGAATTTTGGAGAAGGCACCATGAGGTGCTGAGAAGAAGGTGCTGATTATTTTGTTTTAGGACGAAATGTTCTATAGATATCTGTTAAATCCATTTGGTCCATAACTTCTGTTAGTTTCACTGTGTCTCTGTTTAGTTTCTGTTTCCAAGATCTGTCTGTTGATGAGAGTGGGGTGTTGAAGTCACCCACAATTATTGTGTGAGGTGCAATGTGTACTTTGAGCTTTTACAAATGTGGGTGCCCTTGCAGAATTGAGAGTTCTTGGTAGATTTTTCCTTTGATGAGTATGAAGTGTCCTTCCTTATCTTTTTTGATAACTTTTTGGTTGAAAGTTGATTTTATTTGATATTAGAATGGCTACTCCAGCTTGTTTCTTGGGACCATTTGTGTGGAAAATTGTTTTGCAGCCCTTTACTCTGAGGTATTGTCTTTCTTTGACACTGAGGTGAATTTTCTGTATGCAGCAAAATGCTGGGTCCTGTTTATGTATCCAATCTGTTAGTCTCTGTCTTTTTAATTGGGGAATTGAGTCCATTGATATTAAGAGATGTTAAGGAATAGTGATTGTTGCTTCCTGTTGTTGTTGTTAGAGGTGGAATTCTGTTTATGTGGCTATCTTCTTTTGGGTTTCTTGGAAGATTACCTTCTTGCTTTTTCTAGTAATTTCCCTCATGTATGTATGTAGTTTCCCTCATTGTACTAGAGTTTTCCATCTATTATTTTTTTGTAGGGCAGGATTTATGTACAGATATTGTATAAATTTGGTTTGTCATGGAATATCTTGGTTTTTCCATCTATGCTAAATCAAGGTTTTGTTGAGTATAGTAGCCTGGTTGCATTTGTGTTCTCTTAGAGTCTATATGACATCTAAGCTTTCATAGTCTCTGTTGAGAAGTCGTATAATTCTGATAGGTCTGCCTTTATATGTTACTTGACCTTTTTCCTTTAATGATTTTAATATTCTTTTATTGTTTAGTGCATTTGGTGTTTCAACTATTATGTGATAAGAGGAATTTCTTTTCTGGTCCAATCTATTTGGAGTTCTATAGGCTACTTGTATGTTTATGGGCACCTCTTTCTTTAATTAGGGAAGTTTTTTCTATAATTATAATTATTACCCTTTAAGTTGGGAATCTTCACTCTCTTCTATACCTATTATCCTTAGGTTTGGTCTTCTTATTGTGTACTGGATTTCCTGGATATTTTGGGTTAGTAGCTTTTTGCATTTTGCATTTTCCATTTTGTTTGACTCTTGTGTCAATGTTTTTTTGGTATCTTCTGCACTTTAGATTCTCTCTTTGACTTCTGATCTCTTTCCTAGGTTTTCTATCTCCAGGGTTTTCTCCCTTTGTGATTTCTTTAATTTTTCTATTTTCATTTTTAGATCCTGGATGTTTATTCAATTCCTTTACCTGTTTGTGTTTTCCTATAATTCTTTAAAGGATTTTTGTGTTTCCTCTTTAAGGGCTTCTATCTGTTTACCTATGTTCTCCTGTATTTCTTTAAGGTAGTTATTTATGTCCTTTTAAGTTCTCTATCATCACCATGAGATGCGATTCTAAATCAGTCTTGCTTTTCTGGTGTGTTGGAGTATCCAGGACTTGCTGTGGAGGGAGAACTAGGTTCTGATGGTGCCAAGTAGCCTTGGTTTCTGTTGCTTGCCCTTGCCTCTTGTCATCTGGTTATCTCTGGTGTTATCAGGTCTTGTTGTCTTGCTGTCTCTGACTGTGGCTTGTCACTCCTGCAAGCCGGTGTGTCAGTACTCCTCCAGGTGGAATTTGGGTATGGAGAGCTGTGGCACAGGGTCAGCTCCAGGGAGCAGATGGAAACCTGAAGGATTCTGTTCCAGGATTTTCCTTGGTTCCTGTGTCCTGATGGCTCTGGGTGGGCTACTCTTGGGCCACGAATTTGAGCAGAAGTGGTGGTCTTACCTTTGTTCAGAGGTGTGTCAGCACTCCTGGGAGACCAGCTCTTTCGTGGCTGTATTTGGGTATGGAGAGCTGTGGCACAGGGTCAGCTCTGGGTGCAGATGAAACCAGAAGGATCCTGTCCCAGGCTGCTCGTTGGTTCCTGTGTCCTGAGGGTTCCAGGTGCGCCCCTCAGACCTGTGCTCACAGGTGTGTCAGCACTCATGGGAGACCAGCTCTCTCATGGTGGTATTTGGGTATGGCGAACTGTGCACAGGATCAGCTCCAGGCATAGGCCTGTGACTCTTAATTTCCATAATTGCTTTCCTCTTACCTTTTGTCTGCTTATTCTAATCCATAGTCCTACCTTTATGAGCTTCCTTTATTTTTGTTATCAATAATCTACTGATCTCTGAGAAACCTAAATCATGCCTGTATTATAGTTTTCTTCATAAAACTTGAAGTAAAATTTCCATTTTTTTGTGGTATAATCATGATTTATTTTTGTTTGTATGTTTGTTATTGGATGCTCCATTAAATGAATGAAGGCAGAGGTATGTGTTAAAAACCTCATTCTGCCATCTAAGAATATCTAGTTATCTTCCTCAGCGTCTATTGCTGTAAAGAGACACTGAAACCACAGCAGTTTTATAATAGAAGGCATTTGATTTTGGTTTGTTTTAAGCTTTAGATATTTAGTCCATAATCTTCATGGAGGGTCAAGCATGGTAAGATGCTGGCAGACGTGGTGCTGAAGAGATTGCTAGGAATTCTACATCTACATCTCTATTGCCTGGGAGGAGGAGGAGGAGGAGGAGGAGGAGGAGGAGGAGGAGGAGGAGGAGAGAGAGAGAGAGAAAGAGAGAGAGAGAGAGAGAGAGAGAGAGAGAGAGAGAGAGAGAGAGAGAGAGAGAGACTGGGCCGGGCTTGAGCATTTGAAATCTTAGCATTTGAAATCTCAAGGGCCACTCCCAGTGACATACTTCCTTTAACAAGGCCACGCCTAACCCTACAAGGCCATACTTCCCTATGAGCCATTCCCTATGAGCCTTTGGGGACCATTTTTATAGAAACCACCCCAACAATCCAAACTCTTCTTTCCTTGGAAGGCCAAAGAGAAAGGGCTTGTACTTTCAGAGGAAAGGGCTCATGAGATCCCTGTTACTGGCTTGGAACTGTCAGGCAGGAGGCAATGCGGGAGATTGCTTCTTGGTGCCTCTAAAGGGAAGGCCTCTGAGGTGGTTTTGGGTGCTCAGTAGTTGGCCTTCAGAATAACATATGGCAACAAGATTCACTCAGCTCTTTTAGCTCTTGGCATCCAGACTGGGAATTAGAAGTGTGAAAGGGCACTGAGCTGGCCTCGGGGTATTCTACTCTCATAGTTTGTTGTTCTTGTACTTTTCTAAATAGATGCCATTTAGCCCTTTGTTAATGGCTTCAAGATGACCAGAGTCAGGGTCCTGGTCCTTACTGTTGTTGTCTAGCACAGCCTGAGCTTGGGCAGGAATCTCTACGGATCTTCTCAGCAAACCACACATAGATCCTTGTAACATTACTACAAAGTACAGGATAATTTGAACACTTGAGAGAATTCCTTACTCTGTCCCCTTTATTCAGGCTCTCCCTTAATCCCTGGAGATTGAAAACATGTATTCTCTCTTCTTATACTTTTTGCCTTTTCTTATGCCACAGATAACCTTTTGAAAAGACCACTAATTCTGTGTATATGATGTGTTTGTATGTAGACTTTGACTCCCACGCCATACTGAGGTCTTCCAAAACCCCTATGTTCATGCCTTTCTTCTAAATTCAAGGTTTTCTGAATTCAGCATCCTACTGAACTAAGGACCTTGGATTTGTCTTTTTCCATGACTGTGGCTTTAGATACATGTCAGAATATATTAACCTTCTCTTGAGTTTACCTTGAATTTAATAGTGGTGGTGGGGGCCTTGATTCCAACCCTGGCCCCTTCTAACAGAGACTAATAGATCAGATTTAGATATTAGGAAGGTGACTTCTCACTTACATGGTATGTACTTTAAGAAGATGAGTATTTCATAAAAAATTACCTTGGAAGCTATTGTTTTAATCCTTGAGAGATGAAACAGGCTTGTTTAAGCTACTGAGATGGTGATGACATTAGATGTCTAGGATTATCTTGCCCTGACTAAGGGTATGTAAGCCACTGGGAAATGAAATGTGTGTGTGTGTGTGTGTGTGTGTGTGTGTGTGTTTGTGTGTATGTGCACGTGCATGTGTCTGTGTGTCTGTGTGTCTATGTGTTTGTATTGTTCATCTTCTTTTCCTGTCATTGGGGCTAATTGCTTCTCTGCAGTGTTTCTATCCTTCTCCATCTCCCCATTGAAGACTAGGCACTGACTTCTTACTACAGTTTTGCCTATATAGCCATGGAAATGGTATTTATACAAGAGGTTTTACTGTCTGGGTCTTCTTTAACATTGGGTCATAGGTCTCCTTATGTCTTAATCCCATAAAGCAGACTCCATTCACTTATATTGGGATGAGTTTCAAGTATTTAAAAACAGTACTTTTTCTGCTTGCAAGCAGGCTCTAGACCTTAGTTTTTTCAGTCTTTAAATTCTCAACCCTGATATTCTACCTAATATAATTCTTTGTTAGAAAAGTGGCCTTATGTATGGTAGGATGGTTAGCTGCCTCTGTTTCCTCTTGGTCCCTCAATCAAGGATTACTAATATAGCAGCCACAGAGTAGGAGAGATCATAATAATTCAAAGTATTATAATGTGTTTATATGTATTCTTCAACAGAATGACTGATACTGTTATTCTTTAGCAACTGATTTTCCTGTTTAACAAAATGACTAATCTTTAGCAAAAAGTGCAGTTGTCTTAAATTAATGCATGATTGACTATAATGAGAGTTTATAAATGGCTCTAGATATTTTGTTCATCGATTAAGTTAAAAAAAACAAGATTAAGTAGTTTCAGAGTATTATGAAACAGCACAAAGTTTTATGTAGAAGTCAATTCTTGGATAGGAAGAAATATTTTATCATTCTAGACTTTTAACTAGTTTCTAGTTTAAAAATTGGTCACTTATTTTGTTTCTTTGGAGACAGTGACAACTTCATAACTGGAAACCCTGTAAGGGTGCATCCATGCAATCTTGGGCTTATGCAATACAGCTATATTTAGCACTGATTAATGGCACTGTGGCAATCCTCTTAGACTTCATTTTGGTTCATCAGGGAAAATATAAGCTAGCATGCAGTTTTACAGCTCCAAGCTGTGTATTCTAGGCATGAATTTTGGAGCAGAGATGGAAAAATCACTTGGCAAATGTTTTATTCTACATTCAAAAATTTGACTTTGGCTAAATTAAAATTAACCATGGCTAATTACTTGTGTTTGATTGTCATCAGTGTGCTAGAAATCTGAATTATTTGTGTGTAGGTGATATAGCGATCCTTCCCGGATGGCTGAGTTCCATATTGTTATTGAAGAATAACTTAAATTGATTTAAATCCAGAGCTAATGAAGGTATACTTTTGCAAAACACTGAGTTTTAGAAACTGAACTACTTCTTGGAAACAGTTGAAACTCTGTGTTTAATCATGCTGGAGAAGCTACTTACTGGTTCCAAGGTTTTTTGTTTGGCTCAATTTTAAAGCACCATTGTATGCCTGTGCTATGATTTGATTTCAAAGGGGGATAGAAGTATGTCAAGGATGGTTGATTCTATCTAGTGATTCAAGTAAAACAAGGTTTATGGACACACAAACACAACCTTTAGTGCTATTAGAATTAAGGTGAATATTTTCTTTCCAGGAGTTAAAGTTTAACCAATGGCATGGAGCTCCTCTTAGGACTCGTTGCAGATTTAGTTTAGAGATAGAGTAAGATTCTCCCCCTCTCTCCTCTCTTTCTCTTATCCCCTCGACCCCCCACCCAGCATGCACACTCAGGATGAACATTCCCTCATCTTTTAAAGCTTTCTGGAAACACCTCATAGATATACATAGAAGTATGTTGTCATGGTGATTCTAAATTCTATCAAGTTGACAATTAAGGTGAATCATCAGAAGGTTCTTTTCCTGTTTTGGGAATTCCCATCCTACTTTTTGAAAGATTCTTGACATTTTCATCTTGGTATTTATTGTTGGTTGTACGGCTTTTCTATTTCAACTTGATTTTTATGCATTTTGTGCAGAATATCCCATACAGGTTTCTTCACTGGAGCTTTTTCTTCATTTTCTTCCTTAAAATCATATCAATAGTAGCAAAACTTACACTTTCTGTGGAATATTGCAACCACTTCGAGGGGGAGGTAGCTCTCCGGATGTATTTCATGCCCTCTTTGTATTGTTGCCCTCCACAGCTTCTAAGTACTATGCTAACACACAGGTCAGAGCCACTAAGCCTGAAGACCACAGGTGCTGTAATTCCAGAGGGCAGCAGCTGGTGATGCAAATATTTTCACAGGCTAGTGTTACTTTACTGAGCCTCAGTGGGCTTATATCCATTAATAAGTATTTCTGCTGTGCACTTTCTAATTAGCTATACTGCATCTGGTGGTTAGTTCTTTTTTGTTTGTGTTTTCTTTTCTTTTAGTCAACTTGTCACAATTTAGGGTCATCTCAGAAAGAAGGAATGTCAATCAAGAAAATGCCTCTATCAAGTTGGCCTCCACCAGAAATTAGATATTCACTTATCACCTTAATTTTGTAGGCATGTCTGTTGGACTTTTCTTGATCAATGATTAGTAGGAGGGCCCAGAATACTATGCGCAGTGCCATCCTCAGACAAGTGATCCTAAAATATAGGCATGGAAACATGTAAGTTCTCTAATAGATGAGGGGCAAGTCATGACAACAGTGCTCAGATCGTAAGTTTCTGTTTGGAGCTCACTAGGCTAACTTCTAAGAATTTTTATAACATGGGGATGGTGCTCTATATAATAAGGTTCCCAGAGAGTTAATGTTTTAGCAGGAACTGTCTTTTTCATATTTGTGTCATATTTGTGACACTTTTATATCAGGAAACATTACACAAAGAAATATTCATTGTACACATGGTTCTGAAGAGAGGTCTGTTAACACAACTCTGGAGTGGGTGCCTGTAGCATGAGCATTGGCTGTTGCCAGATGGGTAGTGAACAATGGCAGAGAGGCCACAGAATGGTTTCTTTGGGATCCCCTTTTCAGAGTCTTGTTTAGTGAGACCCCTGAAGCCTCTGTCACCATGCACTAATATTCTTACTGAATTTTGAGGCATGCAGAGACAAGACCTAACAATTCTTTGAAGTTACCCATTCTTCTCTAATGGAATTTAAAATGTGGATGAGTTCTGCCCCTAAGGAGCTAGTTTTCAATAATCAAGAGAGGAAGGCTCCCAATACTTAGTTTTGAGATTGTTCTGTATGCCTTGCTATATGGAGTGCAATGGACACTGATACGGAGCATCTTGTATGACAAGGTTACCATTGATTTTGCAATTCTTCCCCAATTTTACTCAGTTGCATTTTCTCTCCAGTCTTTGCCATCCTCTGGCTTTTTAATTTAGTCATGTCATACATATGCCTATGTTTTGCATGTATTTAGACTTTTTTGAATATTGTTTTTTTCGGTAAATTTGTGCAGTTACATTTTATTCATAATCAATACTATACTACCACAATTCATTTTTCTTATAGATGAGATTTACTTTTTTAAGCCCTTGGTGCTACAGATGCCAATGGGAAAACTAACAGGAAAACCCATGGAAAGGCCTCAGAGAAGAACAAATGTAATATCTAATGTTATGGAGGCAATTATGGCAGAAGGGATGAGAAGTAGGCATGTCTGAGGTAGTCAGCTGTTGCTAGAGTTAACTGAGAGGATGAACAGTTATTATGAGACTGGAGGAGATATCACGAATGACTTTTAAGATGCTGGACAAGATTGACTAGAACAATACAGTTATCATTCTTGTACATAGGGATATCTGTGAGAGCACTTTGTGGTATATAGCAGAGAAGACCAAAACATTGACTGTAATGCAGTAGTTTGATGTGTATTTTGAATTCAATGAAGGTAAATGGAGCTGTTTAAAAGGCAATTGGATCTACTAGTCCAGAGTTTCAGGGAATCTTCTCAAAGAAGATCCATACATTTGGAAATTCTTATTTAGGTCATATTCCAATTTATGGAATTCGAGTAGAAATCTGTGGAATGAATGCAGGTGGAGAAGTCTTGAGTTTCATGTCTGTGATATTTTGAATTGAGAAAAATAATATATATATATTATATTAGAACATCACTAGAGCACATTTTGTAAATAGTTTATAAAAACTAAATGGAAACTCTTAGATAAAGAATTATCTATTGTATTTGCCATTATGTGGATCATTGGTGATACTAGTAAATGTTCTTCAATTGAGGCAAATTAAACCCTAATTGACATGGATTCTGGACAGTTGGGAGGAAACAGAAGTTGGAAAATGTCATACTATAGGTACTTTAAACTTGTATCTTAGGTAGTTTCTCTCATCTCACTGACAAGGCCTTAAAGTAAATAGCTTGAAGGAGGAAATTTCATTGTGACCCATGGTTTAGAGACATTTGTCCACAATCATCTGTGTCCATTCCTTGTAGTTGTGTGGCAGGGCAGACATATTGTAATGGAGAGGCATAAGGAAGGAAAACTGATTATCTCATCATAGCCAGAATGCAAGAGAGAGTTTAGAGGGGTCAGGAGAGAGGCAGGGAGAGAATATAGAATATGGAAGATATAGAAGTGTACTCTATGATGCTGTACAAACAACAGTGTAAGAGATAAATACATGAGAGACATCAAATGGGTTTTTGAAAGCTATTTTTTACTGAAAATAGCTAAATATTAATTTACTATTCAAACATGGCATTGTGTGATACTCCCTTAGTGAGTTAATTGAACCCCTCTAAAATTCCTAGAGAATTCTTGTTCCAGTTAAAAAGACCCTGATAAAAATCTGTATGTGTTTAAGGCTAGCCTGTTCTACATAGTTAGTTCCAACCAAACCAGGGCTAAGTTGTGAGGGTTTTTCTCAAATATATGAATATATTTAAATATGGATATGATATTTATTAATTCTTGGAGAATTTTCTAAATTTTATTTTAATCATATTCACCCCAGTCCTTCCCCTAATTCTGCCCTACCTCCTAACCTCTCCTGGCTTCCTGGAAAGGCAGCTCTTTCTAATAGGAAATAACTTTAATTAGGGAGTGAATAAACAGATTTGCATTCAAGCTCAACGAGCAATTTGGAATCCTAGTATTCATGAGTGACTTCCTAAATTACATATTGGCTTAATCTGCAAGGTAGGAGATAAAATACTATTAAAATGAGTAGTAAGAAGAAACTCTTCATGTGTGAGTATACTTCAGATCAAATACCCACTGATAATTAAAATGCCTAGAGGTAAATTTAATAACACACTTCTATTTAATTTATTGTCAACCCTATACAAGAATACACAGGGAAAGATTCAAATAAATGAAAGGATGTTAGCAATCAAGAGCCCACCTATTCCCCAGAAGAGTCTCCTCTGGGAATGATAGTATTCGCAGAGACATATTCTAAATGCTCTAGGTATCCTGACCTTGTAAATGTAACATAGTCATTGGTCGTTTGATTCTTAATTGGAAACTAAACGAGGAGCCAGAGAACAGCGGTCTAAGGAAGGAAACATGCCCTTCAAGGCCATGCCCTCCTGTGATCACTTCCTGTAAGCAGATTGCATCCCTTAGTGTTCCATTTAGACAGTAACTCATTAATATGGTAACATTAGAGCCCTGAAGATTAAGTTACTTCTCAAGGCTTCCCTATGGACAGTTTTGCACCCAGAACCAAACTTTCAACACATGAGTGGGCCTCATTTTATATCTAGACCCCAACTTGATTCTAGCTTGAGGTGAATTTGTGATCCAGAGTAGCAATTGACATAGCATACTTACAAACTAATGGACATAGTTAATAAAGGCTAGAGACTCAGGTAATGCAGGAAGATGGGTATTGATGTGTACTTGAGGGGTCCAGGTAACAGCATCTACAGTGAGGTTCCCTTTGGAGCTAGGACTACTTGTATGTTTTTCAGGATTATGCTTTAAACTTGGACTAAATTTACTCCTTTAAAAATACTCACGTATGTGTCATTTTCATAACTCCAGTTTTGCACTTTTCATTTTTCATGTGGCTTTTGTGTGTTGAGCTTGCCCTGCATCTTTTCAGGATTTATTGTCTTAAGAATTCTTTAATGAATTCGTAAAGGGATTCTATAAATAAGATGCTGTCATCTGCCTAAGATGGAGATAGTCTTGTTTCTTTCTGATCACATCAGTAACATTTTCTTAAGAAAATCTCCCAGTTAGAATTCCCAATGTCATGTCTAAGAGTGAAAATATGGCAGCAGATTTCTGTATCTTTTTCCATGATCATAAAAAGGGAACATTTAGCTTTTACGGCTGTGTCTGATCTTGGCTATACTATTTACAGGATGCTTTTTAGTGGATCAGTTCTGTTCTGTTTCTAATTTGTATGCTTTTTGTCAAGAAGGCAGCGTTGTACTTTGTGGTGTCTTCTGCAGCTACAGAGATGTCCATGTGCTTCAGCCCTTGTTCTGTTATTATGGTGTATTGCTTTTTGGTATGCTGAATCAATCTGTTGGTCCTGGAATACATTCCCCTTTGTCATGGTGGATAATACGTTTTATATGCTTTGAATACTTATAAGCAAAGTCAGCCCTCCATGTCCTCAGGTTCTGCATTATAGATTTAAGCAACTGTGGAGGAAAATACTTGGAAAATACAAACTACATCTGTAGTGAACATGTAGAGACTTTCTTCTTGTCAGCTCCCCATAATATACTGTAACAACTGCTTACATTATATTTACATTGTATGTGGTGTAAGTAATCTAGAAATGATTTAAAGTATCTGAGAGGCTGAGGGTAGTTATATGTAAATCCCATGGCACTTGCATAAGGGATTTTAGTGTGCACATGTAGTTCTGGAACCAATCCCCTGAGGATACAGAGGAATGATTGTGTTTTGGGATTTGTATATATGTTCATGAGGCTATTGTTCTGTAGTTACTGTCCCTGTGGTGGCTTTGCTTTGTGTGGGTATTTGAGATGACACTGGATTTTACCAAGTGAGCGAGGAGGGGTTCCCTTCCTCTTTCCTTACCTGCTCTTTCCTTTGTGGAAACATTGTTGGAGGAATTAGTATTTTCCTTAAAATTTTTATATAATTAATGAGCCATCCCAGTCCTGACTTTGTTCATCATGGGAATTTAGATTGTTAACTCAATTTTCTTGTCACAGATGATTTTCAGATTTTTTTTCCCATTTTTCAGTTTGTTTTACTAGATTGTGTATATATAGGTATTCAAACAAAATGCTTCCTCTCATGATCACCATTTATCCAGATGTAATTTCTATAACTCATGTTCAAAACTTGTTCAAGAAGAACAAAGACTCACAAAGCTATGTCAGTGATGCTTAAGCCGAGTGCCTTGAGTACTTGTACATTGCCTGCGTTTTCATCTTAAAGTATCTTCAAGTTCCCGAATGATTCTCTTGACTCATTGGTTTATATTTTTGATAGTACATTTTAAAATTTGTATGTATTTCTAAAACTTTTAACTTTCTGCTCTAATTTCTATTTCAAAGAGAGAATATTCTTAGTATGATTTGAGCCCTTCAAAATTTAGTGAGGAAAATTTATTTTCCTCAACATAATACATATTTTTATTAATTATTTGGAAATTTCACACAATGCACTCTGATCACACCCAATTCTCATTCCTCCCAGTTCCCCCCACCCCCAATGCTAAAATAAAATAAAAAAAAACCCACAGCAAAATCCCACCAATTCCAATTTGTGTTGCCCATATACTCACTGGAACATGGTCAAACTCCCAGTGGCCAGCCCCTTAAAGAAGAATGAATCTTTCCCATTCCAACCCCTGCCAGAAGCTATTGACTAAGAAGAGCTATACTTTAGCATCTTCATCATAGTTTTTAAGGATAATTAGCTTCCTGTCTGGAATGTTTCTCTTTTGGAGGGGAGAGGAGGCAGGGAAAGAAGAGGAGGAGGGGAGAGGAGGAGGGCAGAGGAGGAGGGGAGAGGAGGAGGGCAGAGGAGGAGGGGAGATTGTTACAGAAGCCTTGAGTGCCTCTTATTCTCAAGACATGAGCCTGCAGTCATCCATACAACTGCAAAGAAGTTTCTTTGCCCATGGCACCAGCAGCAGCAGGATCATGGACTTCGAGGTGGTTTCTGATGGCAGTTGGGATTGTGGATGTCTGTATGGCTCCAGTGGAAGTACAGAGCACAGACATCAACATAGCCTACAGCAGCAGCATGCACCGTGGACATCAGCATGGCTTCTGGTGGCAACGTGGACCATGGACATCCACATACCCTATGGTGGCAGCACAGAACACAGACATCAACATGGTCTCTGGCAGCTGCACAGACCATGGATGTCAACTTCACCTCTGGTGGCATCATGGACCTCAGAAGTCTTTCCAGTAGGAGACTTAATCAAGAAAATGAACTGTTCTATATCTCAGATACCTTACGGTTGTTCAGAGTCAGTGCTGTTGGGCATGTAGGCTGTGTGGGGGACAGCATCTTGCAGGCATCCCAGGCATGGCCATTGTGATTGGAGTCCAAGGTCAGCACCAAGGCGCTGAGCTATCCTGCCCCCAGCACGGTGAGCAGTGTGAGATGTCGCAGCAGTGGTGGCTCCATTGCAGGTAATGTTTGGCACTGGCCCAGCAGGCTGTGAAGGGCCCAAGGCTACACTCGTCAGTGACACACTCATTTGTCAGCTGTCCCATGCCAGTTGACACCAGTTTATTACTGGTTACGCTTCTCTCCACTGCAGCTCTGTTCTGCTATCTTTTTGTCCAGTTTCACAAATCTGATTTTTAAAAACATCTTACCATAAGACATGCCTTTTTTCAGTTGTTCTGGAGATGTTGCGTGCTCTAAGGTTCATCCTCAGCTGTAGCATCCTCCCCTTGAAGCCTCTCACACTTCCTGGAGCAGACCTGGGGCCCCATGGGTGCTGGTGGCCACCTTCAATATTTTCTCTCAAGTCTTATTTTATGGTAACCATGGTCTGCCTCAGAGAATTTTCCATGTTACGTAAGAATCTATAATTTGATATTGTTGGTTGGCACATAATGCTCATGTGGCTTTAAATACTTTTTAAGTCTTTCATTTTCATGTTGATATTCTAATTGATGTGATTTTATTGAAGGTGTTTTTCTTAATAACCTTTTCTATTGCTGTAATGAAACACCATGACCAAAAAGCAAGTTAGGGAGGAAAGGATTTATTTGGTTTATATTTGCTGTTTATCACTGAAGAAAGTCAGGGCAGGAACCCAAACATATCCAGAACTTAGAGGCAGGCTGATGCAGAGGCCATGGAGGAGTGCTGCTTACTGACTTGCTTCCTATGGCTTTCTCAGACTGCTCTGTTGAAAAGACTCAGGACCTATGACTAATTTATTCCTCCTTCTAAGTGAGATTCAAACATTATCACTTGTGCTTTCCTTCTTGTTCACCTTCTTTGGGTCTGTGGATTGTAGCATGGGTATCCTGTATTTTATGGTTAATATCCACTTATAAGTGATTATATACGATGCAGGTCCTTTTAGGACTGGGTTACTTCACTCAGGATGATATTCTCGAGTTTCATCCATTTGCCTGCAAAATTCATTATGCCTCTGTTCTTAATAGCTAAATAGTATTCCATTGTGTAGATGTAGCACATTTTCTTCATCTATTCTTCATTTGAGAGACATCTAGGTTGTTGCCAGTTTCTGGCTATTATGAATAAAGCTGCTGTGAACATGGCCATCCTGGGTTCTGTAAGAAAGCAGGGTGAGCTTAAGGACAAGTTTTTTAATTATTTTATTTTATTTTATTTTATTTTATTTTATTTTATTTTATTTTATTTTATTTTATTTTATTTTATTTTACTTTACTTTACTTTATTTTATTTTATTTTTTGCCTTGTATTTTGTATTTTTGGTACAAGCTCCCTCTGGACACTTACTTTTTTTTTTAGATTTATTTATTATATGTGTTTGCACTGTAGCTGTCTCCAGACACTCCAGAATAGAGTCAGATCTTGGTATGTATGGTTATAAGCCACCAATCACAAAAGAACACACATGGTATGCATTCACTGATAAGTGAATATTAGCCAAAAAGCTCCGAATACCCAAGATACAATTCATAGACTACATGAAGCTAAAGAAGAAGGAAGACCAAAGTGTGGGTGCTTTGGTTCTTCTGAGAAGGGGAACAAAATACTCACAGGAGCAAATATGGAGATAAAGTGTAGAGCAGAGACTGAAGGAAAGGCCATCCAGAGACTGTCCTACCTGGGGATTCATCCCATCAATAGTCACCAAACCCTGATACTATTGTGCATCCCAAGAAATTTTTGCCAAAAGGAGCCTGATATGGCTGTCTTCTGAGACAGGTCCTGCCAGAGCCTTACACCTAAAGAGGCAGATGCTTGTAGCCAACCATTGTACTGAGTGTGGGGTCCCCAATGGAGGAGTTAGAGAAAGGACTGGAGGAACTGAAGGGGTTTGCAACCTCATAGGAAGAACAACAACCAACCAGACTCTCCAGAGCTCCCAAGGACTAAGCCATCAACCAAGGGGTAAACATGGCTCCAGCTGCATATGTAGCAGAGGATTGCCTTGTCAGGCATCAATGGGAGGAGAGGTCATTGGTCCTATGAAGGCTCGATAGATGCCCCTGCATAGGGGAATCGAGGGTGTGGAGGTGGGAATGTGGTGGGTGAACACCCTCATAGAAGCAGGGGAAGGGAGGATGGGATAGGGGTTTTCTGGGAGGGGGGAAACCGGGAAAGGGAATAACATTTGAAATGTAAATAAAGAACATGAGGAGCAAGTTAGTAAGCAGCACCTATCCATGGTTGTGTGTCAGCTTCTGCCTCCAGGTTCTTTCCCTGCTTGATTTCCTTTCCTAACTTCCTTCAAAGATAAAAAGTGATATGGAAATATAAGCCAAATAAACCCTTTGTCATGGTGTTTCATGATTGCAATAGTAACCATAACTAGGTCTGTGTTCTTTTCTTAGCCTTGTCTACATGGCCTACAATATACTTGACTTCTGATATGACAGTTAAGAGGCAATGCTGAGACCAGGCTGGCTCTACCCTACATTGTTATATTATTATGTAAAGTGTTTATTTTTTAGAATGTCTTCTTGTGAGTGGTACCATCTTATAAGCAGCTCTTGACTTTATCTTGTAAACTGTCGATGGCTCTGTGTCTGGGTTGACACGTGAATGGCCAGCACCATTCCTGCAACACAGACTGATAATTAGCTTGTTACTAGAGTAGGAAGGGTTGGGTAATGTGGGACACACGAGCACATTGATATAATCAGGAAAACATTCCTGAGAATTTAGAAGATACATCAGACAGAAAAGATGTTACAGTTCCCTCATCTGGACTCTGTAAAGAGAAGGGAGGCCTAGCCCTGGAGCTGTAAAAGCCAGTTGATCTGTTATTTGACCACCACATATGTACAGTAAGGGACCAACAGGCAGAGAAGCTGACTGCCTCAGGTGCTTTGGTATTGATGTGGCCCCACTCAAATTGCTGTGCGCCTGTCTTCTGTTCACCTGCCTACACTCGCTGTCTGTCTCGCTGCTCAGTTTGCCTGCACCTAGTTCTCCCCTCTTGCCTGTGCTACTAGACTTTATAGCTCAACTCTGACCTTGTTGGATGCTATGGCAACAGTCCAAATGCCTTTCAGATCAGCTCACTGCCAGACTCCTCTATATGTGTATTAATTTCCTAGTATTTTTGAAGATACTTGCCTTTTCAACTCCTTAACAGTCATTCTGTGATCTACATAAGTAGCTACACATATGTATGTATGTTTGCTATGTGAGCTGTAGTTTGTGATGACAGTTAATATTAGTTACTAACTAATATTAATTAAAATTGGATTAAGAGAACCCATGTTGGCCTATCAATAAAGCTGGTATATCTAGCAAATTAGACATTGTAGGAAGGCATAGCCATGTCCATATATGTTTCTGACCTAGAGTTCTTACAACAGAAATATTCTCATATGAATCTATCCTTCCTTCTATGAATCATTGTTATGCATATCTCCTTTATGTGTTACTAACTGAAATCCACTGTTAGAATTATTAACTCATTAGCTCCATAGCCTTTTCTAGAAGCTGGAAGGAGAAGTCATGAAGCATGTATCATCTCTATTTTTTGTTAGGGACTTTTCATTATGGGTCGCCATCTTTATGTTCCCGTCCACTTGCATCTCCTTATTTCTGTACACATTTATCTCTGCTCAGTTTTTGTTTTAATAGCATTTCAATGGGTGGATTATGTATTTACTATAATTCAGTTGGTTTTTCAACCAGTTAATAAAAGAAGGGAAGAAATTTCCATTTTTTCCTGGCGTCTTAAATTTGCTGGTTTCCGGCATAAGAATCGCTGTTGGAGTTCATTTTGTATAGACTGAAGAATACTGTATGTACTCTGTAAAGTGAACTGGCCAGCAAAGCATTTCTTTCCCTTTTGTTTTTTAATTTCTTCTTTTGAGATGCTGGTTCTGTGGTTGTAGACTAGATTATTACTTTTCTTTCAGTGTGACTGCACCCCCATTGTCTTCTGTCTCTCTTTCTTTCTCTTGGGGAATCACTGTAGAGCTCCTGTAGAGAGTCGTGTTAATTCTTGCAACTCTCCATCCTACAATTTCTTTTGGAAAAAGAAAGTATCTGAAAACCTTGCTTTACTTCAGACATGATGTCCTTAGTTTTCTGAACACACTATCAAGAGGTGCTTTGAAGACTGCATGTCTACCTGGGGGCAGTTTCTGTGGCTTCCCTAGTCCCTTCACGCACCAGTCAGACTGTTCCTTTTGGATACAATGCTTCATTAGAAATGGAATGTGTTTACAAATATGCGTTTCTAGTTCCAGATACTGACTGGTTCCTATCGTCTACCTTCCCAGGAAATGCTGTTCCTTGTTTTATGAGTTGGCACTCTACCTGAATCTTTTGCACAGAAAGCTTCAAATGTCACTTTCTTGGAGGTCAGAAAGTTGGGCGTGTGGACTCATGCTGAGATGACAGGTTTAGTCTGGCTGGTTCTGACTGCTTTGATTGCTCTGCACGGTGTAGACTGGTATCACTCCTGGCCGTTCACAGTCATCCTTCGGGAGCTGTTCAGCTCCAGTTTTCATAATGCCTGTGGCATACTTACTGTGCAATCCAACCCAGTTAAACACTGGCCTTTCTGCAGGGGTAGGTTTAAGACCAATGTTTGAAGTTTGTTTTGATCCTAGTGGGTGGGAGTTTCGCTAGCCTTGCTTCCTGTGCCTTCTGGGAAAGAGCCTTAAACACAGCCCCCTCCTGTCTTCTGTAGATTCCAGTATCTTCTTAATTGGTCATTCTTATAATCTCCTTTTTCTAAGAATGGACTTAGTCTGAATTTTTCTCTCCCTCTCCCTTTTCCTTTCTTTCTCTCCCCCCACCCCCCTTTGAGGGGATGTTTAATAGAACTTTAATCTTAGACCCCTTCTCTCCCTCTATAAAATTTTTGTGCTACTCTGGAGCTGTGGGCGAGATAGTGTCCAGTTTCTTTGGGAGTAGCACCGACTACATTGTCCTGGTACTTAAAGAGAGCCTTGAAGAATTGGGCTGCCCTCCAGCCTTGCTCTGCCTGTGAGCAGTCGAGCATCTGGGCCACATTTGCATGGTTTCCGTGTCTGAGCCAGGTGCTGGGGGGACCACTGCCTCCCTGTTTCTCCACTATGAGCGGGAACCGGGGTGCTGCGCTATTGTTTGTATTGCTTTTTGTCCTCCGCACCCCCACCCCTCCTTTAAGTTCCCTCTTTTGGAGCTGCCATTACACTGAGCCGTGGGTGGAGTAGCAGGTCGCTTCTGAAGTGCCACATACACTTTATTCCCAGCCAATATTCAGATTTTCTCAGATAAGGTTTTAGTCTGCTGTAGGCCCCTCGGACAGTTCTCAGAAGTTTTCAGTGGTTGCGTTAAAAATACCTTTTATACCTTTCACTGCCTGCATCACTGGGGGCGGGGGAGGGGTCTGTGACACCTCTTGCCCTCCCAATCTGGTTCTTTCATGTTTCTCTCTCTCTCTCCCTCTCCCTCTCTCTCTCTCTCTCTCTCTCTCTCTCTCCCTCTCCCTCTCCCTCTCCCTCTCCCTCTCCCTCTCCCTCTCCCTCTCCCTCTCCCTCTCCCTCTCCCTCTCCCTCTCCCTCTCCCTCTCCCTCTCCCTCTCCCTCTCCCTCTCCCTCCCTCCCTCCCTCCCTCCCTCTCTCTCTCTCTCTCTCTCTCTCTCTCTCTCTCTCTCTCTCTCTCCTTTTTCATTATGGTCTGGCCTGGAATTCTAGTAGCACCTATAGGTACTTTTAATGAAAATTTAATATTTTCCTTAAAAATTAGGGTGCACATATCTCTTTCCCTTTTTACCCTCAACTCCTCATTGTAGGTCATACGCGTGAGTCCCTTCGCCTCTGGCCGTGTCACTTCTACATGTGTGTCTAGGCTCCACACTGACTCGATGGGCTGGAAACAGTAAAGCAGTTAGAAACTGTCCCCATGGCTCACGCAGTAGCTCTGTTTCCAGTCAACTCCTGGGCTTCTGTAAACTCTCCCGCCGATCCTTCTGACCAGGGCATGGTCTCCTCAGAGCACACTTGTGCTCTTGGTTTATTGCTTATGAGCCAAGATACTCACAGAGCAAGTCTGAGGAAGAAGTGTCACGTTGAAGTAAAGATACGGAGGTTCAGTGGGCTGCCGCTTGCGATGCTTCCTTTGAGGCCATGCCATTGAGGTAGCTGCCTGGGAAGGGCAGTCAAGAGCACATTGCAAGGGAAACCCGAATGAAAGCAAATGGCAGATGGTCAGTCAGGAAGGAGGAGGCATCCTTACCACGCAGTGTAGTTGCAGCTGTTAAGGAGACAGGGCTTCCACTGTAGAAATGGAAATGAGTGGACGCCTTGCCCGAGGACGGGCTGCGCAGACGTTATATTTGAAAAGAAATGTTTGTAAAATGAATTAGAGCAAGACATAAATTCTTTGTTATTCAGGTTGTTTAGTCTCAAAGTGGGGATCCTGGGGAGATTGTGTCTTTAATGATCCAATGTGTAAATTAAATTTTCTGAAAGCACGCTCGTTTCTAAGCATTAATTTGAAACTCATTTCAATTGTTTCACAATAGTCTCTTTCTTTCCCTCCCATCTTCAGGGAAAACCCAATTGTCCTGTAACATTCCTTTCTAGAGTCTGACCTCAGTGACTTAGGATGGAAAGGATTTTTATTTCATTTATTTATGTGTGTGTGATGTGTGAGGGTGCATGTGTCACACTATGCAAATGTAGGTCAGAGGACCACCTGTGGGAGTCTGTTTCCTTCCTCTGCCACGCGGGTCCTGGGGATCAAACTCAGGTCATCTGGCTTGATAGCCAGCACATTTAGTTACTCACTAAGCCACTTTAGCCTGCCTGATGGAAATAAAAAGGAACATGTGATGAAACAGTATTTCCATCTGAAAGTACATAGAATTGCCATTCTATGAAACTGATTTTCAAAATTTTAGATGTGAATTGTGGATTGAGCAAACACTTCTGTTTGCATGCTTTCTTGAAAAAGATTGTTGAAAGTCTGAAGTCTGTTTTTGGAAGTGCAATGTTGAATTTAGAGTTTCCCTTCAAATGCTCTGTAGGGAAAGTAAATATGCATTTGCCCTTTGTCTTATAGGCAGCAGGAGCCATTCGACCTCTGGTGTCCACTGTCGTCAGTCCCTCTGCGGATGGTCACTTAGACCACTCACTGGACCGTGCCAAGCACAGGGCAAGCGAAATGCCCCAGGCTTTTCTCTTTGATGTGATCTATGAAGCGTATCAGCAGGTAAGAATCTGGGCTTTCAAAAAGCTGCTGGTTCTGTCATGGTTTTTAAAACTCTGTTCACATTTGAATTTCTAGAAAAACCTGTGAGACTCATCATGTAGTTGTACTTTAGACCAGTTTGTGCTACATTGGAGCAATAGGGTATTCTATTGGCTTAGAACAGACACTCAGGCAGTGCTTCTGCAGAATTCTTTTGGAAGCTGCCTCTGCTCTCGCTTTCCTTTGATGGGTCCCAGGAAATACTTCCCGGAGCAATGCAAGTGCAGGAATGCGGGTGTAATGCTTGGACATCCATTAGAGGCTCTGAGCCCAGGGGCTCTGTTGGGCTTGGTCACATACATGTCCTCTGGCTAGCACTTAGAGACATTCCACAGTCTCCAGAGGAATGCGGATACTCAGGGTGAACAGGGCCATGCATTCAGACAGTCCAAGCACCGTGAGTGCGCCACAACAGTGCCTTCCCAAACACCAGCCCATGCCTACCTCACAAACTTGTCTTCTTGAGGAGAGTAGTTTTAGGTCCAGTATAATAAATTTTCTGACACAGATACCTAAACAGCTTAATTAAATATTTAACTTAAACAACTATAAAAATAACATCCCAAATTGATACTAGAATACATGTGTTTCTTCCTTCGTTTGGAAACCCTCTGTACTTATATGCTTTTATTGCCATTTGTTTACATATTTGGATAAGTCATTATTGAGTATCATTAATTGATCCACCAGAAACTTCTCAGTGAACCACAGTGGAGTAAATTTGTGCTTGACTGGCACTGGGTAATTAGTAAGTGTGTCAAAAGAGATGGGCAGCTAGGGTTGTAGGATAATGGCAACAAGTACATTTATACCAAATATGCCAGATATAGGTTATAGATATAGATGTAGGTTAGTGGTAGTGGTTATTCACATACATGCATTCAGTTATCAATACTTGGCTCCAGTTAGTTTTAGAAAAAGATTATATAGAATGTTACTTTAATGAGAAACTCAGCCAGTTTTCTTTTCCTTAAAATAATTTTGAATACAGGACATTACTTTGAGAATTGTATTTTAATTATACTCATTTTGCTATTATGAATTTCTCCAAGTTCACATATTCCATTTTAGAGACTGGATGTTGCTGAGCTACATTTTGCCACTGGCACATTTCTGAGGTTTCTGAAAGTGTTTATTGACTTTAATATATACCCTTCTATGTTGTTGTAGTTTGAATCTGAACTGTCTACCACAGGCTCATGCGTTGACTACTTGGCCCCAATGCTTGGAGAAGGTAGAAACTTTATAATGGAGGTTGGAAGACATGGGCTCCTGGTGGCATACCTTTGACAGAAAAGCCTTGTCTTGTTCTCCTTTAGTTTACTTTTTGGTTTTTGAGACAGGCTCTTATAGCCCAGTCTGACTTCAGAATATCTATGTAGATCAGGCTGGCCTTGGACTTCTGTGCCGGGGTTATTAGCATGAATCCCTTGTCTGCCCGGCTCTCATTCTGAGTCCCTTTCTCTGCCTCTTTACCATTATGCTATGAGTGGTTCTTTCTTTGGTGGTAGGCTGTAACCTCAGGAATCATGAACAACACCTGCCCTTCTTCCTTTAAGTCATTTCTGTGATATTTTGTTGCCCAAGACAGGCAACATAGTTTTGGCAACTGGGATAATTTAGATACTATAGTATGAAATGCTAATGAGATAAAATTAGGACAATTCCCCCAGGAGATTGTATCTCACATATGAAAGATAAGGAAGAGACATTAGCTTAAAGATTTGTTCTGTGAGACTAGGATATAGGTATCTTTATTTGAGATGGAAGTGAAGGTTTTGGGAGATTAGAATTAGAATCTTGCAAGTATGAGATTTTTGTTAGGCTGGTGGATTTGCAAAAAAGGCAAGATGGCCTGGGCCAAGAGGTCCCCATCCTTCTCTTCTGACCAGGAGCTCACATTTTGCACAAGGCTGCACAAAACAATAGATACTACCAGCAACTAGTTCCAGATTCCAGTGGGACTACTGGACCTAAGACTCACATCCAGGTCTCTAAACTTAGGTACTAGCTACAGCAATTCGACAACATAAGGAAGTCAAAGGGATACAAATTGGAAAGGAAGAAGTCAAACTATCACTATTCGCAGATGATATGATAGTTTACTTAAGTGACCCCAAAAACTCCACCAGAGAACTCCTACAACTGATAAACAACTTCAGCAAAGTGGCCGGATATAAAATCAACTCAAGCAAATCAATAGCCTTTCTATACTCAAAGGATAAGCAGGCTGAGAAAGAAATTAGGGAAATGACACCCTTCACAATAGCCACAAACAATATAAAGTATCTTGGTGTGACTCTAACCAAACAAGTGAAACATTTATATGACAAAAAGTTCAGGTCTCTGAAGAAGGAAATTGAAAAAGAACTCAGAAAATGGAAAAATCTTCCATGCTCGTGGGTTGGCAGGATTAATATAGTTAAAATGGCAATCGTGCCAAAAGCAATATACAGATTCAATGCAATCCCCATCAACATCCCAACTCAGTTCTTCATAGAGTTAGAAAGAGCAATTCTCAAATTCATCTGGAATAACAAACACCCAGGATAGCTAAAACTACCATCAACAGTAAAGGAACTTCTGGGGGAACCAGTATCCCGGACCTCAAGCAATACTACAGAGCAGTAGTGTTAAGAACTGCGTGGTATTGGTACAGTGACAGGGCGGTGGATCAATGGAATAGAATTGAAGACCCAGAAGTAAACCCACACATCTATGGCCAATTGATCTTCGACAAAGGAGCTGAAAACATCCAGTGGAAAAAAGATAGCCTTTTCAACAAATGGTGCTGGCTCAACTGGAGGTCAACATGCAGAAGAATGAGAATTGATCCACTCTTATCTCCTTGTACTAAGCTCAACTCCAAGTGGATCAAAGACCTCCACATAAAACCACACACACTAAAATTAATAGAAAAGAAACTGGGGAAGACCATTGAGGATATTGGCTCAGGGGGAAAGTTCCTGAACAGAACACCAATTGCTTATGCTCTAAGATCAAGAATAGACAAATGGGACCTCATAAAATTACAAAGTTTCTGTAAGGCAAAAGACACTGTCAAAAAGACAAATCGGCAACCAACAAATTGGGAAAAGATCTTCACCAACCCTACATCTGACAGAGGGCTAATATCCAATGTATACAAAGAACTCAAGAAGTTAGAACCCAGAAAACCAAATAACCCCATCCAAAAATGGGGTACAGAGCTAAACAAAGGCTTTTCACCTAAAGAAATTCGGATGGCTGAGAAACACCTTTAAAAATGTTCAACATCATTAGTCATTAGAGAAATCCAAATCAAAACAACCCTGAGATTTCACCTCACACCAGTCAGAATGGCTAAGATTAAAAACTCAGGAGACATCAGGTGTTGGCGAGGATGTGGAGAAAGAGGAACACTCCTCCACTGCTGGTGGGACTGCAAGCTGGTACAACCACTCTGGAAGTCTGGCGGTTCCTAAGAAATCTGGACCTGATACTTCCAGAAGACCCTGCCATACCACTCCTGGGCATATAACCAGAAGATTCCCCAGCATGCAATAAGGATACATACTCCACTATGTCCATAGCAGCCTTATTTATAATAGCCAGAAGCTGGAAAGAACCCAGATGTCTCTCAACGGAGGAATGGATACAAAAAATGTGATATATATATATATATATATATACACATATATATGTATATATATGTATATACATATATATGTATATATATATCACATATATATATATATATATATATATATATATATATATATACACACAATGGAGTACTATTCAGCCATTAGAAACAATGAATTCATGAAATTCGTAGAGAAATGGATGGAGCTGGAGAAATCATACTAAGTGAGGTGACCCAGTCTCAAAAGAATACCCATGGAATGCACTCACTGATAAGTGGATATTAGCCTAGAGTCTTGGGACACCAAAGACACAATTCACATACCAAATGATGTCCGACAAGAAGAAAGGAGTGTACAGTGGTGCTGGAAAGAATCAAAGCATCCTTTGGGGGCGGGGAACCAGAAAAAGGGAAATGAAATGTAAATATAGAATATATTTGAAATATAGAAATGTAAATATAGAATATATCCAGTAAAAAAATGAAAAAAGAAGAAAAGAAAAGAAAAGAAAAGATAGCCCCCCCCAACAAAACAAAACAAAACAAAACAAAGGATATAACCCTGGTACCTAACCATCATGTCACCATTCCCTATCCTCTACTCCCCTTTAAGAAGCCCCTATCCCAGCCTGTGACTTCACTGAACCTGTCCAAGAACCTGTCCATTAAACCTGCCTTTTTACTACAAATTCAACTCAGTTTGATATATGTCGGTGAAGCCTTTCAGTGTGATTGAGTGCTAAGAAAGTCTAATGAATAGTAAACTGCTTTTGGTAAAAACAGAATCTTTACTTTCTCATGGAATGACTGATGGTTTAATTAATAGGATGAAGTTGAAGGCTCCTCCTTCATCTTGCATCTCCCTCCTTTATTGCTTCAAAACTTGGGATCATATCCTGACTCAACTGTGCATGTAAATGTTAGTCATTTAAGACTGTGTATAAAAATCTTCCCTTTTGGGGCTGAAGACTCCAAGGGGAAACCAGGAAAGTGGATAACACTTAAAATGTAAATAAAAAATGTATAATAAAAAAAGAAGAACTAAGTAAGGTATTTTCAACTTCCAGCTTTTACAATCTCCTCCAGAATCTTGGAGTTAAGTCTACAAGTTTTCAGTCATTTCCCCAATCATTTCAGCAGCAGGAGAGCTCAGGCAGACCGTCTCATGTTGAGGAACAATCAAAGAATCAATAATTTCTTTTACTTTATGCAGAACAGTATGGGAACCAAGTTGCCACTTGTTTTGGAACCACAGTTTTGGTAGACAAGCATCCTGTGAACAGAAGCAGATTGACTTCCTAAACATGGACAGTTCTATAAGAGCCAGTGGAAAGATGTTATTGACTAGAGCTGGGATAATGAACAATTAGACTACTATTTGACAGAGACTGCTTGACTCCTGTGCAATATAGAACTAATATTAACATCTGTAAGTGCAAGGGTTACCTGATTATGGTCAGTAGGAATGTCATCTATCAGGCATGGTTTGGAGGGGTTTCAGAAAGACTGAAGCTGAGACTTTTTATACCCTTATCTGAACCAGTACAGTAGACCATGTCTCCATAATTCCCTGCAAACATCACTTAGGACAAGAACTAACTGGTTTTTCCTATTCTTGTCTCTTTTCTTTCTTTTTTTCATCCATTCATTCTATCTATATCTATCTATCTATCTATCTATCTATCTATCTATCTATCTATCTATCTATCTATCTATCTTCTATCTGCATACTTGAATACACATGTACATATGTAAGATTTTCTTTCCTTTCTTTCAACATTATTCTTCTCTTTGTTTCTAGATGTAATTTATTGGAGTTCCCAAAAGTTGAATCCACTATGTGCTAGGACTTTAGAAACAGAGAAAGATTTTAGTGCAGATGTTTAGCTAGACATAGAGTTGCTGTCATATAGGCATTTAATGCTTTGGATTTGACCACAATCATTAAATGAATGAATGTAGAAAGAGTAGAAGAGAACAAATGGCCGAGCCAAGGTTTTGACACTGTAGCGGAATTGTTATTTCATATGACTGTTTACTGTTTCTAAAAATTATCAGAAGCCTCATGCTTTAAAGCTCCAGTAATAAAACTGGAGATGGGAAGTCGAAATCAAGGTGTCAACAGCATTGTGCCACCTGAAGGAACTCCAGGGGACTCACCTCCTGTCCTTCCCTTTCCTCTGTGTTGCTTGCATTACTTGTTCCTGGTGCTTTCCTTGCATGTTTATGGCCACATGCACTGAAGTTCACTCTGTCTTCTGCCTCTTAGAGGATGCCTGTGATTTCTAGGACTCACTTGGGTAATTCAGGATAATTTCCTTGTCTCATGATTGTTAATTTAATCACACCATCAAAGCCTTTTGGCATCTGTTAATAGATTATAGGGATTAGGGCATGGGCATCATTGTAAAGGAAAACATTGTACAGCACACCACAATGATGAGGAATAGCCGGCTAAGGGAAAAGATGATTGGTCATGTAGCCAAGTAGGCCACATCCCAGAATCCCACTGAAGGAAATTCTCAGCATGGCAGAACCATTGTGCTACGGGATGGCTAAGAATTTGTGGAAAATAGTGCCCAGGGATCTTAGCAGATTGCTGAGATCACAATCACTGGATTGAGGGTATTGCTGTACTTGAAAACCTGGATTGAGTTAATTTCAGGGAGAATGGAGGAGCACTTTGGGGAGGAATGTTGGCATATTTAAGAAGGAGAACAAGTGAGTAGGTACAAGCAATTTTAGATCAAGATAGAGGACTTAACAGTTCATTGACAGAAATGATTCACTAGTAGACAGTGTTGCAGCGAGGGATCGACCCTTGTAGTAAGGGTCTTAGCTCTAGGGAGCAGGCCTTTTATACAGGAGGGGTTGAGCACCATATTTAGGCTTTGGAAGAGTAAATGCTGCTGTTTCATTCTTTTCTTATCTCCTCACCTTCTTTTTGTGCTAGAGATTGAACCCAGGAACCTTCACTCTCATGTACAGCCTAAAGACACACACACACACACACACACACACACACACACACAAACACACTCACAATCTTTTCTAATTATAAAAGTAACAGATCTCTTTTGGGGGTATTTATGACAAACTCTAAGAAAAACTTCATTGAGAAATCTGCAAAGCTATTGAAAGATTCAGTCATTTATTTGGCCTTGAGATATAGATTTTTATTGACCTTTTTTCAGGATAGAACTTCTCTTTGTGCAACTCATGTGAAAAATGCATACCCAAATTCATCATTTTCCAATAGTTAAGTAAACATACGCTCATTGTAGCTCAGGTTGGTTAAAGTTGAGTCATGAGGCATATGCACTCGGATGCTTTAGGTGACTTTGTTGGATATGTAGGGATCTGGAGGGTACAGAGGCCACGCCTGTGCTTCGTGCAGCCTGCTGTTCTTAGTTCCCACGTCCTCCTGCGTATCTCCTCTGTGCTCTCACCATTTTTAGCTCCTTTTAGCTTCTTCACATATGCTTCCTTCTTCCGGGATTTGTGTTCCGATTTTATGTTGCTGTTCAGATAAGAAACAGATCCTTGAGAAGCTTTTCCAGCTCCAAGCAGAGGAGTTAGGTCAAACCATCCCGTCCTTTGAATTCCTTCCCACAGTGACTTAGGAATTCAACTGTGAAGCATCTGACTCCAGATAGACTTCTGAGCCCCATGAAGGTAGATGTCTTAGTTAGGGTTTCTACTACTGTGATGAAACACCGTGACAAAACAAAAGAAAAAACAACAACAACAAAACAAACAAACAAAATTTACCAAACAACAACAACAACAACAAACTGGAGCAGACAAAGTTTATTTCATTTTCCAGGCTGTAGTGCATCATCCAGGAAAGTCAGGACAGGAACTCATGTCAGGTACCTGGAGGCAGGGACAGATGTAGAGGCCCATAGTGGAGTGCTGATTGCTTGACATTTCAACTTGCTTTCTTATACCATCCGGGACCACCCACCCAGGGGTAGCACCACCTCCTGTGCATGGGCCCACCTACATTGATCATTAATCAAGAAAATGTACCATAGGTTTGTCCACAGGCCAATTTGGTAGGGCATTTTCTCAACTGTGGTTTCCTCTGCCAAAATGACTCTAGCCTGTGTTAAGTTGACATAAAAGTAGTCATTGTGGCAGATATGGTATCTGTTTTATTCTTAGCAGCCCATCTCATATTTTATTAATATCACATACATATCTGTTATAAAGAATAGCTATGAAAGGGTGTCTGAGCATGAAAATACAAACTATGTATGTGTGTGTGGGGTGTTCTATACATGCTCCTCAGATATTTCTCTCTATGGTTTACATCTTTATGCAAATGTCACCCCCCCTCTGAAGCTTTCCCTGTTCTCCAAATGTGACGGTCTCTGTCATGCATCTCTTTGTTTTCTCTATTAGATATCACATTCCCTTAACATCTACCATTTTGTGATTTTTTTCCTTCTGTTATGATAGAATTTTAGTTCCATGAGTGCAAGAAGTTTGTCTTATCCACCTTACCTCTAGCAGCTGGAAGAATTCAAAGCTCACATTTGGTTCTTAATAAATATTGTTGAGTTGAATTTTGTATCGAGCTACATGTATGTAGGTAGATACAGTGCTACCAGTGGAATGAATTGTGTTATATGGGCAATCTCTGTCTCTTTGTCTCTGTCTCTGTTTATATCTTTGTCACTCTGTCTCTTTCTCTGTCTCTCTGTGTCTGTCTATCTATCTATCTATCTATCTATCTATCCTCTATCTATCTATCTATCTATCTATCTATCTATCTATCAATCTCTCTATCATCTATCTCTCTATCTCTCTATCTATCATCTGTCTATCTCTGTGCTTGTATGCATGTGCATGTTTAAGGGGGCATGGAGATACAGCCTAGAGGTAGGACACGTATCTGATGTGTGAGACTCTTAGTTCAATTTGTCAAGCCAGCAAATTAAACAAAAGAAAACACAGAAACTAAACCAAATTACCCCCAAATACCCTCAAGCCCTCATATTTTTTTCATAAAACCTTCAATATATTTATCAGATGTTCATAAGAGCTATAGGGAGAGACTTGTTTGTGAGGTTGGCAATTTCTAGTATTTTAATAAAAGTGAATAATTCCGTTTAAACTATCAATCTTGATATCAGTTAAATTGTATCATGTTTGTTATTAAACATTTAAAAATTCATTAAAATTGTTTTGCATAATTGTTGCATAAATACTCATGAAAGCTCTACAGTAACTGGCATTTCAGGCATTATACTAATATATAAAATGAACTACCTGATTTTCTAAAGTATACATGAGTTAGACACACAAAGCAGGAAGATTGGTTGAATTCATGAATCCTGAAATGTTAATGCCATGTCTGGAATGTTGATAATTAAAAAGTCATTAAAATCCACAAGCTTGATACTTGGGTTACTTAAGATTATAATATAAATATTTAATTTTTTCCTTTGCTTCTGAGCTCCTCTCTGTGATTAGATGTTTATTGGTTTTCTCTTGCTTCTTTCTTTTAAGATCATCTGGAAAACATGACTACCCATTGAGAATTTTTAATGATATAGTAAGAAGTTGCTAAAGGAAAAGATACCTAAAGAAAATAGCAAGAATTAAAGAACAGTAAACAAAGCATTGTAGGGGATTGCCAGGACAGAGGAGCTGGAGGGGGTTGATTGGGGAACTGGTGGAGGGAAGAGGACTTGTGGGACTTATGGAGAGAGGGGAACTGGGAAAGGGAAAATCATTTGGAATCTAAACAAAGAATATAGAAAAGAAAAAAGAAAAATGGACTTGGTTTTACAAAATATATATTTGTCACTCTTGTCTATTGGATAAAGTATTTTAGAGTGTATAAATTCACAAAATATAATTGCAGTGCTGGCTGTCATATGAGGTGTATATTGGAAAGTTATATAAGGCCATAGTTGCAGAATATATTGTACCTATATGTTCTACTTCATTTCAGAGATATTTATTGCTGCAATGAGAATCATTTGTGTTTGTTTTCAAAGCTGGACATTATTCTTCTTTACTATAGTACAAAATAGTTATATATTTACTTTTATTTATGGTTTATTGGCATGTAGTTACTATCTAATTAGAAATCTCTGAATTTAGACGTGCTAGGAAAGATATATGCCTTCAAGTAAATGATCCCACAGAGTTATTCAATTTTTTTCTAAATATAGCTAAATGATCACCACTTGTTAAAATTCAGGATGTGTGTTTTTATGTCTTTGTATATTATGCAGTGTTATTAACTTAGTAAATGTTAAAATCCTATTTACATATAAAGTGGGAGGAAAAATCTGACAGTTATCTAATTGAATATTTCTGTAAATCCTAAGCAAGTTTTGACAGATGTTAGGATTGTCTAAAGAAAATTTGATAACCTGTGTGTGGGAGGGAAAGAACAGCAAACAAATTTTATAGTTAGTAGCATGAACTAAAACCCAGAGTGGACCCTGAGATTTCTACTAATTGTTCAACTATGCCACTGTATCCTTATAGTTTTAAGGCAAACAATAGAGTATTACACAGAAATGTTTTCGAACACATTGCAGAAAACTGTCATTTGAGAAAGTTGATGTGATAGTCACAGATCATATCCTAGGCTGTATTGTTAGGAAACTCTATCTCACTTCTTGCCCAACATTTCTAAGAATACCATGTTTAGAATGTCTGATTTGTTAATTAAAAAATTTGGGAATGCATATGTATAAAGGATATAGCAATATTTATCAGTGTCAGAAATGTTCTATGGGATGTGAATTACTTGATTAAAATGTTGACTTGCTATCCTAGGCTTTCCTGTGAATATTTGTAGTATTTGCATGTTATCCTAAAGTAGAGTTTTAGAGGGAAATCTTTTTTTTTTTTTTTTTTTTTTTTACAATATATTGCTACTGAATTTTGAATGCAATGATTTTTGCCGTGTCCCTGGTTATGAAATATAAGAATATGAAAGAATGTAACAGGGATTTTATTCCTAACACATCTCCCACCCATGACTCACATGGGTTGAAATGAATGAAGTCTGCGTCTTACATAGTCAGTCTGTCTGGGACTCATCTGCTGAGTTGATAGAAAACCACTTAAGGAGATGGCATCATGTGAAAGATGTTTTGCAATTGTCTTCAGAGCATTGTGATTATTGGTAGTTTATTTCTTTTTCTTACAGTAATTTCTTGTATTGTTTTCTTTCATCTTATATCATTCAGCTAGCATGAACTAGGACATTACTGAGGGTCTAATGAGGATTGGGCTAGAGGTTGAGGTTTTTGATATTTTCAATTGAAAAAGGGAGTATAAGAATGATTATGATATGCCTACGGAACCTACAGAGTTAAGGAGAAAGAGGAGGACGTATATGTTGTTTCTTATCATGTATATGAGGAAAGGGATGAAAAGATGTGTGTGTGTGTGTGTGTGTGTGTGTGTGTACATGACGTGCAAGTGAATGGCAGGAAATAAGGAAAAATGAAAGTGAAATTGACAGGGATTAAAAAGTGAAACATTTTGCATCCAAAAGAGGAGTTAATGTTTCTACAAACCTTTATTTCATTCTGCATAAATGTTGGTTGCCAACTATTCATAGTAGCTCTTGGCGAATCTCAGCTGGGATTGTAAACAGGACTTGCGCCTATGATGCCTCATGATATAGACCAGACTCAATTTCTGTGATGTGTTGGAAATTGAACACTATCCAAGTCATGGTGTTCTCTACTTTACATACTTTGTCATTTTCTTGTTCTATGTTTTTTTTTTTCTAACAATTACCGCAACAGGAATGCTAACTTAGGGATGTTATTTTTCTGGTTCTCTTATGGGAAGATTCTGGAGTGTAGATCAAGATTCTGTGGCCTTTGCTAGGACCTTTAAGCACAAAAGTTCTTATCTAGAGAAATTGTTGGTCATTAGTCTAAAAACCATAAATTGTTCCTTTCTCTGGTTTAGTGCTAGTGTTTCATGAGTGCTGGTATGTTTTCTTCTCATGGTATTACCTTCTCACTTTGCAAATAAGACTTCAATGCATTTGGAGATCATTTAAAATATTCTGTAATTTAGGGCTCCTACTTTCTTAACTTTTTCTGACATGATTCATTAATCATTCATTCTTAGTAATTTGTGTCTCCTTTGTGTGGTTAATATCTGTTATATATACATATTGAGTACTTCGGGGTTCATTATTTGTTGATTTCAGTGAAGCTACTTCATTTTAATTTTCTTAATTACTTTCAAAAATGTCTTCTTGGCAGAGGCTCCCCAGGAATGTAAGCCTTAGGCAAACCTTAAATGCTGATACAAGAAGATATATTACTAATCTGCCCACTGCCTCAGGAATACACAGAGCGTGTCGTTTCATCTCCCAGATAGGCTGAGCAGAAGGTTTGCATGCCTCTCTGAGTCAACTGTCCAAAGACATAGGATTCATCTGCCTCTTTCTTAGCTTGTCTCACAGAAGGTCAAACTCTGACCTATCAAACCTGGCTTCTGTCACTAAGCCACATCAGAAATAAGGGAAGCCATATACCTTGGCAGCTGCCATGGAATTTTACCATAATATCCACAGAGAGGAACCATAGAAATTCTATCTGCAGATATAGGACCTGTAGCTCAGAGGCTCTCCCCTTGGTACATAGGGCTGGGAGAGACCAAGAGACTCACAGGGGAGGCATGCTCTGCTACTGGCATCCCATGCATTGGTCTTCATTGTATTTCAACCAGTTATATATCTGATAAATTCCTCATGTTTGGGTATTTTTATTGGTATTCAGTAGAATTATAAGGAAGAATTAAATCTATGTTCTTACATTTTAATTCTTAGTTTTGAACATCTGGCTCATTTGCTCAGAATGTTTACTTTGAGGGCTGTTGCTTTCTATATTATATATTCCCTTAGTGAGTTTTCAAGGTACTAAGATATTTTCTATCTTTTTTTTTTATATTCTTTGTTTACATTCCAAATGATTTCCCCTTTCCCGGTTCACCCCTCTCCATAAGTCCCATAAGCCCTCTTCCCTCTGCCTGTTCCCCGTTCTATTACACTTCGTAAACAATCTTTATTGCTCTATGTTTGTTTTCCACTGGTGTATTGAATGTATAATGGCAATCCTGACTACTTAGTGTTAAGCCTATGCTGGCATTGTAAGGCGGCGATGCCATGCAGTGTCTTCCTTCACTCCGGCCAGGACCTTACTGTAATTTATAGAACATTAAACCTATCGATAGTTGAATGTGTATCACTGTATGATTTAAAAATTAAAAAAAATGTGTTTCAGCATAAAATATGATTTGCCCTCAAGAAAGTGTTTTTGTCCTTTCATACTGTGGAATAGAGAATAGTATTTACTGTAAAATGCTTAGAAAACACCACCATCAAACCTTGAGAGCTAACAAGGTGTGAAAATAGTTTTTGAGTTAGGTTAAACAGATTTAAAGACTGTGGCTTGGATGTGGTTGAATTTCAAATGTATGTAAAAACAACAGGAGAATATCAAAGGAGGCACCACTCAGAGGCTGTAGACTCAGAGCCTAGGGGTAGGCTAACAGAAACAGGCCTCTTTCTCCCTGTGGTTTGCTCTGAGTTTGTGCTATTGTGCCAAGAAAAAAAAAAGAAGAAAGAAAAGAAAGAATCCCATGGAAAGGTGTTGGTTTGGAATACTATTTGGGATACCATGTACTTTTCATGTGAGTGAGTTAAAGGCAGGGGTGGCAGTGGGGGAAGAGGCAGGCAGTACTTACTGCTGCATGCTCTCCTGTGAGGAGGAGCGCTGGCCTCTCAGCAAGGCTGAGGGAATTGCTTCTACCTTCCACAGGAAATGCTGCCTTTTTATAAATGATAACATTAAACTTTAAGCTACAGCGTCACCTCTTCCCAATCTTGTGCTGATTCTGACCCTCAGATTAGGGGTTTGTTTCTGGTGGACAGTCGGGGAGGGGGGACTGGAAATGATAAGGAAAACAGACACAGGTGGACACTGAAAAACTAAACATAACTGAGACTCATACTTTCGGTTTTGTATGGTGAGAAGTGACAGTTGCTAGTCTCCAGGCTGTTGTCTGACAGAGGGTGGCAGAATGATCAGGAACAGAGCAGTCTAGATACTGCATGGGAACAAGAACATCTGCTCTTCAGTGTTCAGAAGGAAGTCTCATTGATTGGTGTTAATAGCAGATGAAAGCCTGGTGGTAAGCATGATGGGGTCACTTAGGCTTTAGCTCCTTTTGGATCTCACCTGGTCCTTTTAAATCTCAGCTGTACAGTGTAGACGTTACTATATTGGGGGCTTTGTGGCTTGTAGAACCCTTTTCTTAGGCAGGCAGGCCTTAGAGCTTCCATTCTTTGAATTTTTGGCTTTTTTGTTTTAGAAAGTTGTAGCATGATAGAACAAGTCTGGTAAGATTGATGGTATAGTTTATCAAAAGAATGTAGGTTTTAAAACCAAATCGCGGGTTTTGCAAACCTTCCTCACCGTCTTTAGGTTGATGAAGGAATCAACCTTCTATGTGTTCCTGAATCGTATGCTCTTCCTCTATGGTGTCATTTTGAGCAAACTGGGATTTACGTTTGGTTTGTGTTGATCAGTAGGGCCATAGGAGCAGTGCTGAGAAGACAGATGTGTAGCAGACACCGCTAGACTTTCAAGGTCCTTGAGACTTTCAGGCTGTTCTTGCAGTTGAGGTTCATTGTGGAGCATGTTTTCTTCCTGCTTACAACACGAGCATTAGTAGCAGTCATTGGGCTGTGGACCCACAGAAGCAGTGAACAGATATACAGGCCTAATTTTTTTTTTTTTTTTAGATTTTCCTGTGAATTCCCTTAGCTCCCCTTCAGTGGCTGGAGAGCATGGCCTGGCAGACTCAGCATTCAGGGTTTCTTCCTGCAATATTTCCACCTAACTTTTTGTTCTTTTCCTTCCCTACTGTACTGGCTGGTTTTATGTGTCAACTTGACACGGAGAAAGGAGCTTCAGTTGGAGAAGTGCCTCCATGAGATCCAGCTGTGGGGCATTTTCTCAATTAGTGATCAAGGGGGGAGGGCCCCTTGTGGGTGGTACCATCTCTGGGCTGGTAATCTTGAGTTCTATAAGTGAGCACGCTGAACAAACCAGGGGAAGCAAGCAAGTAAGTAACATCCATCCATGGCCTCTGCATCAGCTCCTGCTTCCTGACCTGCTTGAGTTCCAGTCCTGACTTCCTTTGGTGATCAACAGCTGTGTGGAAGGTGTAATCTGAATAAGCCCTTTCCTCCCCAACTTGCTTCTTGGTCAAGATGTTTGTGTAGGAATAGAAACCATGACTAAGACAAATTGGTACCAGCAGAGTGGGGTATTCCTGTGACAACCTGACTATGTTTTGGGGCGAATTGTGGAAGGCCTTTGGAACTTTGGACTATAAGATCAATTTGGTGTTAAGAGCTCTGTGGGATGTTGTATAGGAGTTTAGAAGATAATGTTGAGAATAGTGTAGAAGATGGAGACCTGGCTTGTGAAATTTGAGAGAAGATTAAAGACTCTTATCAAGGTACTTTTTGATTGTGAAGACTCTATGTTTTTGGTTAGCTGGGGCTGAAGAATCAGCTGTGATTAACAAGATTACCAGAACCAGTAAGGCAAACCTTTGTGTTTCTGGTATTATTGATGCTGGTTAGCTGGAGATAAGAAATTAGCGGTGATTAAGAAGAGACCAGCATCTACAACCACTCTGGAAATCAGTCTGGTGGTTCCTCAGAAAACTAGACATGATACTTCCGGAGGACCCTGCCATACCACTCCTGAGCATATACCCAGAAGATTCCCCAGCATGTAATAAGGATACATGCTCCACTATGTTCATAGCAGCCTTATTTATAATAGCCAGAAGCTGGAAAGAACCCAGATGTCCCTCAACGGAGGAATGGATACAAAAAATGTGGTATATATACACAATGGAGTACTATTCAGCCATTAGAAGCAATGAATTCATGAAATTCTTAGAGAAATGGATGGAGCCAGAGAACATCATACTAAGTGAGGTAACCCAGTCTCAAAAGAATATCCATGGTATGCACTCACTGATAAGTGGATATTAGCCTAGAATCTTGGAACACCAAAGACACAATCCACATACCAAATGATGTCCGAGAAGAAGGAAGGAGTAGACCCTGGATCTGGAAAGGCCAATTCATCAGTGTAGGAGAATACCAGAACAGGGAAGTGGGAAGGGGAGGATGGGGGAACAGGGGGAGGGAAAGGGGCATAGGGGACCTTTGGGGGGGTAGGGAACCAGGAAAAGGGAAATGAAATGTAAATAAAGAATATATCCAATAAAAATTTTTTTAAAAAAGAAGAGACTAGCATCACTGAGGTGAAATCTGAGAAGTGTTTTCTGAGAGCACAAAGACTGTGTTCCAGAGATAGCCACGGTTGTACTTTGTGCTGTGGCTGGACTTGGTACTGTGTAAGAGTCACCTGGGTGGTACTGGTTTTGAAGGCATGAAGACGTCATGAAAAGCAGCTGAGGCTCAGCATTGTGAGAGGCCGCTGAAGGCCATTGGTGAAGTTGATGGTCCAGGATTGAAGGGGTCATGCATAGGAGTTGAGGCTTGGAACCATGAAAAGAGCAAATGACAGGCTATTGGTGAAGCCTAGTTACAGCAGAAGACAGCAGTGTTTTGGAGATGCCAGTACCAGGAATGACCACCAAGAAAAACAGCAGCAGTGGAGAACAGATAGCTGGAGCCTAGAAGACAAGGTATGTACTACAAAGGGCAGAGCTGGAGAAGTGACCAAGCCCTTGGAGGAGCCCTGAAGTTCATGAGTTGGATCCCAGACATTGAACCATTGGAGTTTGAGTTTTGCTGTTGATTGTGACTGTGCCCTGATATTTTTCCCTGTTGAAGGAAGAAAATATTTTAGTAGAGCCCACAGTTAAGGGACTTTGAATTTTTAAGACTTTGAATTTTAAAAGATATTGGACATTTAAAAGGGATTGAACTTTTAATATGACTGTGGGATTTTAAAGTTATTTAGATCTTGGGGATGAATAAGAAAGTAAGGGTTGAGGCTTAATAGTGATGTGTTTGTGTGTCAAGTTGACAAAGGGTCAATTGTACTGGCTGGTTTTGTATGTCAACTTGACATAGGCTAGAGTTACTACAGAGAATGGAGCTTCAGTTGGAGAAGTGCCTCCATGAGATCTAGCTGTGGGGCATTTTCTCAGTTAGTGGGGGAGGGCCCCTTGTGGGTTGTACCATCCCTGGGCTGGTAGTCTTGGGTTCTATAAGAGAGCAACCTGAGCAAGCCAGTGGAAGCAAGCCAGTAAGAAACATTCCTCCATGGCTTCTGCATCAGCTCCTGCTTCCTGACCTGCTTGAGTTCCAGTCATGATCTCTTTTGGTGATTAACTTCAATGTGGAAGGTGTAATCTGAATAAACCCTTTCCTCCCCAACTTGCTTCTTGGTCATGATGTTTGTGTAGAAATAGAAATCCTAACCTTACCAGCTTTTTAAGGTTTAATCTTCCTGATTTAGTATATATGCTTATGGCGGTTCTCTTTCCCATGCTGCTTGTGATTCAAATCAAGCCCAGTGCGCAGACTATTCTCTAATCCACTAATGTGCACAAACAGCTCTTTCTTCCCTCTATTTCCAATGCTAACCTATTTTCTTGCCCTGTTTTTAAAATGTATATACTTAAAAATACCCATGTCTCATGTAAGGTAGTCATTTTCTGAGATGTTTGATGCCGATGTTGTTTGAGTTTGTAATATAAGCTTTTTAGGTGTGTCACAAAGGACAAGTCAGTGCCGAAAGACCTAGAAGGAAAGCTTTCTTTTAAGTGGTTTGGCAGGGCTTTGGTTTGTTGGTATGCATCTTAGTGCACAGAAAAGTCTGCGTTATTTCTAATATAAGGTTCTCTACAGAAGTTAAAGCTAGCCTGTTTATAAATTCACCCATGTTATAGAAATTATCCAGCTCTGAACTCTTTTGTGGGACCCGTACTCTGCAAAGTTACATTCTCCTGAGCTATATTAATGCTTATCCCCTGTTCCTCATGTTTGCTCATCTTATGTTTTATTTTTACAGTGTTTGAGATTGAACAAAGGCCCATTGCCTGCTCTCCAAGTGTCCTGTCACTGAGCCATGACCTTAGCACCAGTGTCACATACTTCTGATAATACAACATTTAGATTTTCCTTGTGTATGATTTTAAGTTTAATGTTTTATGTATTCGTACCTGTGGGCATTAGTATTTTCAGAAAGTCATTGTCATTTCTAGATCTGATCTAGTTCTGGGATTTGTCTGTATCTGGATAACTACTCATTTACACAAGATTTTGAGCAAACTCAGTTTTAAGTTTTTTTCAGAAATAGTAAAAATAAGTAATTTTTGCATTTTGAGTTATTTGGATAAGATATTGTTAATTGCAATTTATGTGCATTGTAGAATTTCAAATTAGCTATATATTTCATAAGCCTTTTTGTAATTAGTATGTGACCTAAGACTATGTACCATGTGCTTTGGATTGGATCAAATCACCACTTAGGATTTGTCTCTTGGTTATGACATAATAGCCTGTAGAGCCAACCCTCTGGTGGATAAAGGTGCCAGTGTGCCTGAGGGTAGCGATGGGCAAGGGCAGGTCTCGAGGACAAACTTATATAGAGACAATGAAATGTGATCAAATGTGTGCAAAAATGGGGACATATGGAACCCGTGAGAGGGATTCCAACTGGCTGGAATTTACATGACATGCCACTCAATACATTCCCTGTCTTGGTGGGCTCCGTAAACCTCCGCTGCCAGGACTTTCAAATGGTATATGGACAGTGGGTAGAAAGGCTTCTCTTTCCAATTCTGGTATGTACACATTTTTTCCTGTTGCACTGCTCCCTCCCACTGGGGTGATTGCAGAGGCTCAGCGGTGTTAGTTGTCCTGCAGGATTTCACACTTCTGCTGACTTCCTGTTGTATGTCTGCTTGTCACTTCTGTCTACAATTCTGTGCTGGCCATCTGCAGTTTGCTGGGGTTGCAACAGTAGACTGTGAGGCTGTTGGCAACATCCACAGGTTCATCAGCCTTGTTCTCGCTGGCCATCCCAGTGGGATTCCCAGCTTGTTAGTCCCTTGTCTGTTGATTCTGACATGTTAGTCTTGGCTTGAAGATGGTAAGCCAACTCTGGCCTCACCAAGCTGTTAAATTCTTCCAATTTCTGGTAGGCTATGGCTCTACTTTTCACTGGAGCAGAGGTTGGCCTGGAGCTCAGGTCCTGCTGTGATAATAGGTATTCAACAAACACTGATGGGGTTTATCACGTAGAATCTATTTGCCTTGAACAGCCTTCTGAGAACAATATCAAACTCTAGTTTGTAAAACATCTATAGGGTTCAGGACATAGTTAACATTTATTGTATATTAAATATGACTTGTACTACGGCAGTACTGGATTTTAAATGAGACTCCTGACTAAACGAAAGAAGTTACTATAATGTATAGGCTAAGAAATTTCAAGACAGATGCAGAAATGGTAAGAAAACAATAGAAACCTCAGGGCCAAGTTCCGTGAATATATTGTCTGTGATTAGCAGTGAAGTGAAGGATGGGACTGTGAGCTTGAAATCAGGCTCGGCTCCAAGAGACCACAGTAGAAGTTGCTGGTTGCCATTCAACCTGGACCCAGGCCTGGAACAACGGTGCTTCCCTTGTGGCCTCCCATTGGAGCAGACAGGGGCCAGCGTGCATTTAAAGAGGAAAATTCCCCAGGAACTTGTGGTCATCTTTAATTCAAAATAGCCATTATGTTTTCAGAGCAAGAAATATGCAGTTCAGCTCCTAGAGTTCCTGTTACTCACTTGCTGGAGTAATTCAGTATGCTTTTCAGTCAGCCTACTTCTGGCCAGGAAAGAAGCTGTCTCACTTGCCAGAACGTTTAGAAGGAAACATGCAGTGTAGAAAGTATTTGAATATTTGAATATTCCTTTCTTCTTTGGTTTAGTTTCATCTGTTTCTAGAAAAGTGTTTGTTATGTTGGTATACCTACACAACTCTATGAGCAAGCTTCTGAGTGCCTAGAACTGTAGTAGATTTGTGAATGAATTATGATGTTGGTTTGGTTTCTGGGGAAATCTTGGTCTTTAGTGGTTTCAATTATATTTTGCTATTCAGTGTGGCTAGGATACAAACTGTCAAACTACTAAGAAGGTATTGTTATACCTTTAAGTAGTCCAATCTGCTTTTCTTTTACAATTATGCATAAAGTGGTAAGGAGTTTAAAATGAAATCATCATGATATAGAGAGATGATGGTCGAGCAGCTCATGCTCTTCCAGATGACCAGAGTTTGGTTCCTAGCACTGACATGGCAGCTCACAAGTGTAACTCCAGCTTCAGGTGGTTGATGCCCTTTTCTGGCCTCCACAGGCACCAGGAGCATGCTGTGCACTGACATACATGCAAGCAAAATTATCAAACCATAGAATAACACATTGTTACATTATAGAAAATAAAGATCTTCATACTATAATGGTGAGTGAACTGGAGCCTCAATTCAGGAGCCTGGAGAACAATAAGCCACTGTTTACCTGTGCTTCCTTTCTTGGGTCATCCTGGCCTCCACTTTGGTACCCCAGTGCCTTTACTCCTAGCCTCTTCCATCAGGGAAGTTAAACACCTGAAGCAAGGAGGATGGTGGGTCTACAATGCCTGCTTCTATTTCTAGCTCACTGACTCAAAAGAATTATAGCCACAGACTTGTTTCCATACCTATAAAAGAATGGTTTTGATGATTGGTTCCTGAAACTCTTTTGTGTTCTGATTCAGACAGATGAAGGCTGTGATTATTCAGAGAGCATGGATGGAGGCTGGAAGGACATCCAGTGGTCATGTTGCTGCTTACCTGAGTATTATAGGTGTGAAGCATTAATCCAGCTGATGGCGACTGCACTGATGTAGTGATTTAGTTCAGGTGTGTGAGGTAGCGTGGTGGTGATACAGATAATTACCAGATGAATCACTGTGAGGATAGTCTACATTCTGTTGGGGGGAAGAAACGATTGCTTCCAAAGAGATTTCCTGTTTGGAGATTAAAACATAGCAGGAGGGCCATTTTGGTTGCATGATACCATCATTATATGCAAAGCTCTCATAATAATTTATTTTTTAGCTTAAGAAAATAAAACATACTTAATAATTATTTCAGTTTACACAACATAGCATATTGTTTCTTTCCTTCTTTTTATTTCTAGAGAGCAATTATGAAGCAGGGAAATAAGGTGAAGATCTAGGATTTACACACATGCTGTGAATTAACCTGTGGCAAATCCTGTTGACAGAGAAAGAGGCTCAAATTCTCCCCTCTCCATGACAAGGCTCATATATAACAGAGTCTCACAGACAGCTGGCATTCAGTGCAGACTCAAAGCTAAGCTCTCAGAGTCCCGTGCTCTGTATAGTGTCTGCCACTGAGTTTCTACCCTTCCTCTCAACTCTGACCCACTTCCTCTCTTGGAAAGCTTCTGCTGCTATACACTGACCAATCTTTTGTTCTGAGATTCAAGAGTTTGTATATCTGCCTCACTCCACTCCCATGTCAGATGTATTTGTTATTGAATGAAAGGAAGACGTCTGTGTCTGGTGCACTTGGTTACAGCTATGGCTTGGATGGCTGCTTCACCTGTGTTCTTACTTTGAGCAGACTCTTAGCTTCTAGCAGGGATTAGGGACTGATTGGTGACATTACACGTTCAGTAAAATTATTAGACCAAGTGAGACTGAGCTAAAATGGCATCCGTCCCTTTCCCTCAAAATCTGCTATACTTGTCAAATTTTCACACCCTTTGCTTGAAGGAGGGAGAAAGGGAAAGGGAAATGGTTTTCTGAATGCTTACTCTATGGAAAGTGTAATCACTAAGAAGTAATTGTATCATCCTTAAAATGAGAACTCAGGAGTTGTTCAGAGAGATTGACTGTTAGATGACCAAGCAAGATAACAATGATAGAATGTTTGATTCTAACAACAGTCATGGTAGCACAGACACATGAAGCATTACTACTGTGGCAAGCATCTATTGGATAAGATGTGGTATCCCCAAGTGGCAGGTCCTAGAAGATTCCCTCAGCAGCCTGGGTTTATTCACACATGGTTCTGATTTTTATCTAGTTTTCATCTTTCTTGTTTAATGTTATGGTCTAGTCCTAATGGCGAGTGTATTTGCATACCTCAGGGAAAATACATTTTTTTTTGAATAGAAGAAATAAAATATGACTTTTCTGATGGCTACAGTTCAATGAGGAGGTTCAGGAAATTATTAAATGCTTAATGACATTAGATTCTTTTCATGGGAACACACCTTTTCTCAACCACATTGTTCTTTAGGGTAAAAAAAAAAACTACAAAGAAAAAAATCATTTTCCCCATTTCTCAGAATAACTAAAAACTGAACTTTATTTTTTATTTTCTCCCAAGGTAATTTCAAATATCTTTGTCAAGTTAAAAAAAGAAATGTGAACGTCTAGACTCTCCTTGGGTGGAGAAAGATAGGTTTCCTCGTTGCATGCAGCCTGTGTGTTCCCTACTTCAGAACGTAAATGGCATTAGGAGTGCCAGGCAGTCACTCAGACCTTCTTCCTGGTTTAACGTAGGCTGGTCTACTTACCGCATTCCTGGCTCTGACGTCCTGTGCGATGCACAGATGTCTTTTGTTTTCAACCATAGTACAAGTCATGTTATATCATGTCCTGGTGTACAAAGGCAGTATGGCATCCTGTAGGGGGAAAAGCTGAATTGTAGATTGAGTTCTGTATTATAAATTTCAGTTTTCGCTCATGGCTTTATTAATACAGATAAAGGACTTCATTGAAGGGGTTTTCCCAATAAAATGTTCTTGCCATCAAACTTTTCAAAGAAGTTATCGCTATCATTACTATTCTCTACTATTATATAGAAAATCTGTATATTATTCTATATTTTAAATGTAATGTGTGATACTTGTGGTAAGCCATTTCTGTTTAAATTGAGTTGAATTTGGTAAATTTTATATAATCAAGTTGTTTTATATACTAAAACCACTTTTTAGGTTTTATCCTAAAAATTGATAGGCAAAATTGCATACATTAATGGTATATCAATATGTGTACATATTATATTGCATACTCAAACCAGACTAATTAACATATGCATTGCTTGCATTAAATGAATATTTATCTTTAGATATTCAAAGAATATTTTTATTCTTTGAAGGTTCCATACTTTATACAAGTAGAGTTTTATCATATATATCCACACCACCTCCCTCCAAGTTCTGTTAGAAGCCCCCATCCTTTTTTTCTCCCATGTCATGTCCTCTTTTCTTTTTTGTTACTAGTATCCTGCTGAATCCAGTTAACATTGTCTATATGTGTAAGGATGTGTGGCCAACCAGTGAGGTGTAGGCAACATAGCAGTGAGCACATCCCCCAAAGAGAGTGACTCCTTCCCTCAAAGCCACCAACTGCCACTACATCCTCCAATAAACTCGGTGGTGGAATTTTGACTGGCTGACCTTGTGCAGATAACAGCAAGAGATATTATCTATGGCTTAGGTCCTCATCTGGGAATGTGTGCGGTTCCTTCCTCCCATTGTCCCCTATACCTTCTGTTACATGTTTGAGGATAGGGGAGCTAACTGGGTTCAAGTTATATCTGTTTTTATTTGCAAATTTTGTACCCCTTGAGCATTTGTGTGTAAGCACTACACTACTATTCAGAAAATCATTTAGTCAAGTCCCTTTTCATGTTTTTATTTTTGGTTGTGAGTCTAGCCTTTAATGACTGAGCCATTTTTCTGAACTAGCCTTTCCATTTTTCTTTTTCTTTTTTCTTTTTTCTTTTTTCTTTTCTTTTCTTTCTTCTTTCTTCCTTTTCTTTTTCTTTATTTTTAAGTTGCAACAGTTACCAGTTTTATTTCTCTACTGTGAGAGGAAATGTGTGTTCTTCTGGTGATTTTTGTTTTTTGTTTTTGTTTTTTTTATTAGATATATTCTTTATTTACATTTCAAATGAGTTCCCTTTTCCTGGATCCCCCCTCCCCGAAAGTCCCATAAGCCCACTTCCCTCCCCCTGTTCCCCAATCAACCCCTCCCTGCTTCCTTGTCCTGGTATTCCCCTATACTGCTGCATTGAGCCTTTCCAGGACCAGGGGCCTCTCCTTCCTTCTTCTTGGGCATCATTTGATATGTGAATTTTTGGGGGGGTATTCTGAGTTCTGGGCTAATATCCGCTTATCAGTGAATGCATACCATGTGTGTTCTTTTGTGGTTGGGTCACCTCACTCAGGATGACATTCTCCAGTTCCACCCACATGCCTAAGGATTTCATGAATTCATTGTTTTTAATAGCTCAGTAGTATTCCATAGTGTAAATATACCACATTTTCTGTATTTATTCCTCCATTGAGGAACATCTGGGTTCTTTCCAGATTCTGCCTATTATAAATAGGGCATCTATGAACATAGTGGAGCATGTGTCCTTATGACATGCTGGGGAATCCTCTGGGTATATGCCCAGGAGTGGTATAGTGGGTTCCTCTGGTAGTATCATGCCCAGTTTTCTGAGGAACCACCAGACTGATTTCCAGAGTGGTTGTACCAGCTTGCAATCCCACCAGCAGTGGAGGAGTGTTCCTCTTTCTCCATCCACATCCTTGAACACCAATAGCTTATGCTCTAAGATCTAGAATTGATAAATAGGACCTCATAAAATTACAAAGTTTCTGTAAGGCAAACGACACTGTCAAAAGGACAAAACAGCAACCAACAAATTGGGAAAGGATCTTTACCAACCCTACATCTGACAGAGGGCCAAGATATACAAAGAACTCAAGAAGATAGACTCCAGAGAGTCAAATAACCCTACTAAAAATAGGGTACAGAGCTAAACAAAGAATTTTCACCTAAGGAATATCGAAAGGCTGAGAAGCACCTAAAGAAATGTTCAACATCCTTAGTCATCAGGAAAATGCAAATCAAAACAACCCTGAGATTTCACCTCACACCAATCAGAATGGCTAAAGTCATAAACTCATGAGAAAACAGGTTCTGGTGAGGATGTGGAGAAAGAGGAACACTCCTCCAGCTTTCAAGTGCAGATATTTCTTTTTTTATTAATATATATATATATATTTATATTCATTTACATTTCAAATGGTAAAACTTTTCCTGGTTTCCCCCTCCCCAAAGACCCCTACCCCTCCTCCCACCCCCTGCCTCCATGTATATGCCCCTCTACTGGACCCACTCCCACTCTCCCCCCCCCACCCCCCCCCGCTCGATTTCCCTTTGTTAGGGCATCTATTGAGCCTTCACCTGACCAAGGACCACTCCTCTCACTGATGTCTGACAAGGCATTTCTCTGCCACATTTTTAGCTGGAACCATGTGTACCCCTTGGTTGATGGTTTAGTCCCTGGGAGTCCTGGGGTATCTGGGTGTCTGACATCATTGTTCTTCCCATGGGGCTGTAAACCCCTTCAGCTCCTCTGGACCACCCTCCAACTCTTCCATTGGGGACCCCATGCCCAGACCAATGGTTGACTGCTAGCATCTGCCTATGTATTTATAAGGCTCTGGCAGGGCCTCTCTGGAGACAACCATGGCATGCTCCTTTTGGTATGCACTTCCTGTGGTCCATAATAGTGTCTGGTGGGGTTTGGTGACTGTTTATGTGATGAATTCCCAGGTAGGGCAGTCTCTGGGTGGCCTTTACTTCAGTGTCTGCTCCACACTTTGTCTCCTTAATTGCTCCTGTGAGTATTTTGTTCCCTTTCTCAGAGGAACCAAAGCACCTTCACTTAAGTCCTCCTTCTTCTTGAGCTTCCTGTGTTGGGTAAATTGTAACTTGTTTATTTTGAGCTTTTGGGCTAACATCCACTTATCAGTGAGTACATACCATGTGATTGGGTTCCTTCGCTTAGGATGACATTTTCTAGTTCCATCTACTCTGGGAATCAGTTTGGTGATTCCTCAGAAAATTAGATATAGTACTACCTGAGGACCCAGCTAATACCACTCCTGGGCATATACCCAGAAGATGCTTCTACATGTAATAAGGACACATGCTCCACTATGTTCATAGCTGCCTTATTTACAATAGCCAGAAGATGGAAGGAACCCAGATGTCCTTCAACCGAGGAATGGATATAGAAACTGTGGTATATATACACAATGGAGTACTATTCAGCTATTAAAAACAATGAATTCATGAAATTCTGAAGTACTGGTATTTCTTATCAAGTCTTTTTCCTCATCCTACTTTTGGCTGTAGCACCTTATCTGATGATTTGCAAATGCTTTCTTCTGTCTCTGGGTTCTCTGGAGTGTCTCCTCTGTAGTGATTTCCTCTGTAGTGTAGATGCATTTTAGTGTGCACCCTGCTGATCTGTTTGTGGTTTGGATGCTTGTGGTTCTGGAAGTTATAACCAAGAAATGGTTCAGATCAGTGTTGTTACAGTGAAATGAAGCTTTTCTCTTAGTGTTTTCTCCTGATTCAATAGTTTGAGCTATTATACTAAAATTTTCAGTCTATTTTAAATAGAGCTTTGTAAAATGTTGCAATATGAAGCACTGTTTCAAGTCTCTATAGCAGTTTTGCTGGGATAATTTATTGAAAAGACTGCTGACATTTTGTGTTTATGGCATTGTTGTTGAAAGTCATTGGAAATACATAATTTATTTTTATGTTTTGTATTAGGTTTTCATGTCAGTATCATGTTTTTTCAGAGAGTTACAACAACTTTGTGGTATCTTATGAAAGAGTTTGATACTTTTTTTATTGAATATCATCTTCAATTACATTGCCAATGGTAAAACCTTTCCCGATATGCCCCCTCCCCTAAAACCCCCAACTCATCCTCCTCCTTCTTCCCCCTGTCTCCACATATATGCCCCTCTACCCAATACACTCCCCCCCTCGGTTTACCTTTGTTGGGGCCTCTGTTGAGCCTTTACTTGACCAAGGACCACTCCTCCTACTGATGCCCAACAAGGCCTTCCTCTGCCACATTTTTGGCTGGAACCATGTGTGTCCTTTGCTTGATGGTTCAGTCCCTGGAAGTCCTGGGGCGTCTGGGTGGCTGACATCATTGTTCTTCCCATGGGGCTGTAAACCCCTTCAGCTCCTCTGGACCATGCTCCAGCTCCTCCACTGGGGATCCCATGTCCAGTCCAATAGTAGGTTGCTAGCATCTGCCTCTGTATTTGTAAGGCTCTGGCAGGGCCCCTCTGGAGACAACCATGGCATGCTCCTTTTGGTATGCACTTCTTGTCATCCATAAAAGTGTTGGGGTTTGGTGACTTGTATAGGATGAATCCCCAGGTAGGGCAGTCTCTGGGTGGCCTTTACTTCAGTCTGTGCTCCACACATTGTCTCCCTTATTGCTCCTGTGAGTATTTTGTTCCCTTTCTTAGAGGAACCAAAGCACCCTCACTTAAGTCCTCCTTCTTGAGCTTCCTGTGCTGGGTGAATTGTAACTTGTTTATTTTGAGCTTTTGGGCTAACATCTGCTTATTAGTGAGTGTATACCATGTGTGTTCTTGTATGATTGGGTTGCCTCGCTCAAGATGACACTTTCTAGCTCCATCCATTTGCCTAAGAATTTCATGAATTCATTGTTTTTAATAGCTGAATAGTACTCCATTGTGTATATATACCATAGTTTCTATATCCATTCCCCTGTTGAGGGACATCTGTTCTTTCAATCTTCTGGCTATTATAAATAAGGCAGCTATGAACATAGTGGAGCATGTGTCCTTATTACATGTATGAGTATCTTCTGGGTATATGCCCATGAGTGATGTAGCTGGGTCCTCAGGTAGCACTATGTCTAATTTTCTGAGGAATCACCAAAATGATTTTCAGAGTGGTTTTACCAGCTTGCAATCCCACCAATAATGGAGAAGTGTTCCCTTTTTCCCACATCCTCTCCAGCAACTGCTGTCCCCTGAGTTTTTCATCTTAGCCATTCTGACTTGTGTAAGGCTGAATCTCTGTTGTTTTGATTTGCATTTCCCTCATAACAAAGGATGTTGAACATTTCTTTAGGTGTTTTAGAGTCATTCGAGTTTCCTCAGTTGAGAATTCCCTGTTTAGCTCTGTACCCCATTTTTAATAGAGTTATTTGACTCTCTGGAGACTAATTTCTTGAGTTCTTTGTGTACATTGTACATTAGCCCTCTATTGGATGAAGGGTTGGTAAAGATCTTTTCCCAATTTGTTGGTTGCCGTTTTGTCCTATTGACTGTGTCCTTTGCCTTACAGAAGCTTTGCAGTTCTATGAGGTCCCATTTGTTGTTTCTTGTTCTTAGAGCATAAGTCATTGGTGTTCTGTTCAGGAACTTTTCCCCTGTGCCCATGTGTTCAAGATTCAATTTTGTGTTCTTGTACTTAATATAAAATTTGCTATTTGGTGTGTTTCATGGTTCCATATGACTTTATGATTTTCCTCCCTATATATCTGTAGAATTTCTTAACAATGTTTTTCCAATCCATGAATACATTTCCATTTACTTGTATGATGTAAAAATTCTTGTGTCTGTGTTAAAAAGTATTTATTTATTTTTTATTTGTGTCTGTGTGTGTCTGTGTGTACTTGAGTGTATGTGCATATATCAAATTTATGTAGCACATATCTGTAGAGGCAGAGTATATAGACTATCCTGGAATTGGAGTTGCATGCATTGTTACCAGTACCATGAGTTTGCTGGGAATTTGGGCCTTCTGCAAGAAATTGCATGTTCTTAAATTCTGAACCAAGCCCTCATTCATGTTTTATATTGTTCAGCATCTTTATCTGTTGCTCTTGGAGTTTTTTTTATTGGGAGTAGATTCTTTTCTCATACATATATCCTGATTATAGTTTTCCTTCCCTCTAGTCCCTCAGTTCCTCCCCACCATCCCCCTGCCTGGGTCGTCTCACTTTCTATCTCTCTTTTTTAAAGGATAGGCCTCTCTGAGATAACTAAAACTGATAATATAAAACATTTTTATTAGATATTTGCTTTATTTACATTTCAAATGGTATCCAGTTTCCTTGTTAGTCCTCTGAAAACCCCCTATCCCATTTTCCCTCCCCCTGTTCAACTTCACCCCCCTTTCCTGACTGGCATTCCCCTACTCTGGGGCATCAAGTCTTCACATATGTAGTTGGAGATGGGTCCCTCCATGTGTACCCTTTGGTTGGTGGTGTAGTCCTTAGGAGCTCTGGGGGTACAGGTTGGTACATATCATTGTTCCTCCTGTAGGTTGTAAACCTTGTCAGCTCCTTGAGTCTTTTCTCTAGCTGCTCCATTGGGCTCAAGTCCAAATGGATCAAAGACCTCCATATAAAACCAGGTACACTGAATCTAATAGAAGAGAAACTGGGGAAGAACCTGAAGCACATGGGAACAGGGGAGAGTTTCCTGAATAGAACAATAGCTTATGCTCTAAGATCAAGAATTGGCAAGTGGGACCTCATAAAACTGCAAAGCTTCTGTAAGGCAAAGGACACTGTCAACAGGACAAAATGGCAACCAACAGATTGGGACAAGATCTTTACAAATCCTACATCCGATAGAGGGCTAATATCTAATATATACAAATAATTCAAGAAGTTAGACTCCAGAGAACCAAATAACTCTATTAAAAATGGGGTATAGAGCTAAACAAAGAATTCTCAATTGAGGAATACCAGATGGCTGAGAAAGACCTAAAGAAATGTTTAACATCGTTAATCATCAGGGAAATGCAAATCAAAACAACCCTGAGATTTCACCTCATACCAGTCAGAATGGCCAAAATAAAAACAATATAAAATATAATTAGATGAAGTAAAAACTATCATTTCAAAGTTAGACCTGGCAATCTAACAGGAAGAAAAGAGTTTCAGAAGTAGGCACAAGAATTAGAGACCCACTTATTCTCATAGTGAGGAGTCCCAAAAAATACTAAGCTTGGAGCAAGAATACATACAAGAAGGATTTGGTGAAGTCCTGTGTGGGCCCTGTCCTTGCTGCTTTAGACTTTGTGAGCATTATGCACCTTGTTTAGTTGATTCAGAGGGCCTTGTTCTCATGGTGTCCTCCAGCTGGCTTTTTTAATTTTCTGCCTCCTCTTCTGAGCTCCCAGCAGGGAGGGATTGGTAGAGACCTTAAAGTTAGAAGCTCTGTCTGCATAAAACCAGACACACTGAACCTAATAGAAAAGAAACTGGGGAAGACTTTGGAGGTCATGGGCACAGGGGGAAAGTTTCTGAACATAACACCAATAGCTTATGTTCTAAGATCAAGAATTGACAATTGGGACCTCATGAAATTACAAAGTTTCTGTAAGGCAAAGGACATGGTCAGAAGGACAAAACAGTCATCAACAAATTGGGAAAAGATCTTCACCAACCCTATATCCGACAGGGGGCTAATATCCAATATATACAAAGAACTCAAGAAGTTAGACCCCAAAGAACCAAATAACCCTATCAAAAAATGGGGTACAGAGCTAAACAAAGAATTTTCACCAGAAGAAATTCAGATGGCCGAGAAACACCTTAAAAGATGTTCAACATCATTAGTCATCAGGGAAATGCAAATCAAAACAACCCTGAGATTCCACCTCTCACCAGTCAGAATGGCTAAGATTAAAAACTCAAGAGACAACAAGTGCTGGCGAGGATGTGGAGAAAGAGGAACACTCCTCCACTGTTGGTGGGATTGCAAAATGGTAAAACCGCTCTGGAAATCAGTTTGGCGGTTCCTCAGAAAATTGGGCATGTCACTTCCAGAGGACCCTGGCATACCACTCCTGGGCATATACCCAGAGGATTCCCCTGCATGCAATAAAGACACATGCTCCACTATGTTTATAGCAGCCTTGTTTATAATAGCCAGAAATTGGAAGGAGCCCAAATATCCCTCAAAGGAGGAATGGATACAGAAAATGTGGTATATTTATACAATAGAATACTACTCAGCAATTAAAAATAATGAATTCATGCAATTTGTAGGTAAATGGTTAGACCTGGAAAATATCATCCTGAGTGAATTAACCCAATCACAAAAGAATGCACATGAAATGCAATCACTGATAAGTGGATATTAATGAGCCCAGGAGCCCTAAATACTCAAGACACAAATAGCAAGTCAAATGATTCCCAAGAAGAAGAAAGGAGAGGACCCTGGGCATGTAAAGATTGCATCCAGTTTAGTAAAGAAACCGAGGGGGGAGGGGGAATGATTGGGGAATAGTTGGGGGGGGAGAGGAACTATGGGAACTATGGTGGGTGGGAACTGGGAAAGGGGAAAGCCTTTGGAATGTAAACATAGAATATAGAAAATAAAAATAAAAAAAAAACATTAGTCAGTAATAACACTTGATACTAATGTTCTTAATCCCCTAATAAGAAGATAGACTATCAGATTAGATTAGAAAACAAGGTCATTTTTATACTGTGTCTAATAAGCACACTTCACCAATCAAGCACAGACATCACCTTAGGATGAGAGGTGTGCTTAATAAATGTATTAAAAGTGAATGGAACAAAAAAGTTGTAGCTATTATAATATCTCAAAAAGATGTAGCTATTATATATCAAAAATAGATATTAAATAAAAACAAAAAGGTATGGAGAAATACATATGCATTGATGGAAAACTTTGAAAAAGAAGGCTTTATAATTTTAAGCACTTATACACCAAACACAAGGGGCACCCAAATTAATAACAAATACTATGGCAGTTAAAACAAATAAAAAATTACATATTGGTCCTAATACAGTGATAGTGAGTAACTAGTACCATAGTCTTGCCAAATGACAGGACATTTAGACAAAAACTTAACAGAGAAACATGAGTTTGCAGCATAAATCAAATGGACCAGCCAGTCTTTATAGGATATTTTACCTAAACATTAAAGATTATACTTTCTTCTTAGCAGCTTATAGAGCGTTCTCCAAAATGGGCTACATAATAGCATGCGAAGTATCGTGAAATTGAAATTACTCCCTGTTGCCGGGCGGTGGTGGCTCACGCCTTTAATCCCAGCACTTGGGAGGCAGAGGCAGGCGGATCTCTGAGTTCGAGGCCAGCCTGGTCTACAGAGTGAGTTCCAGGACAGCCAGGGCTATACAGGGAAACCCTGTCTCGAAAAACAAAAACAAAAACAAAAACAAAAACAAAAACAAAAAAAAAAAAAAAAGAAATTACTCCCTGTTTTCCATGAGGAAACTCCTGTTTTCCAAGGAGTAATGCTAGATATCAGCAAGAGGAAAAGTAGAAGAAATCGTGCCAACTGAAAGATCTAACTAGCTCATTACTGAATGAAATCTGAGCCACAACAGAAATAAAGAAGGAAATCAAAAAATTTTTGGAATTGACTGAAAATGAAAACACAATATATCCAAACTCATGGAACACCATGAAGTCAGTTTTCAGAGGAAGGGTTGTAACACTGGAAAGATTTTTATATCAATAACTTAATGATATACTTGAAATCTCTAGAAAACCAAGAAGAAATAATACTAAAATGTAGTAAATGGAAAGAAATAATTAAACTCGGGTAAAAATCAATGAACTAGAAACTTCAACACCACAAACAAAAAAATATGACACAAAGAATCAATGAAAGAAAGAGTTGGTTCTTTGAGAAAATCAACAATATTGACCAACTTTGAATTAAGTTGGCCGAAAGACAGAAAAGGAATCCACATAAATAAATTAAGATAAAAGGGAGATATTATAGTCAACAGACACTGAAGAATTTCAGAGAATCACATGAACATACTTTAAAAATCTGTATACTACCAAAGTGGAAAAGGCTAAAAGAAAGATGCAGTAATTGATATATATGATCTACTAATTTAAATCAAGATAAAATAAAGGATTTAAGTGGACCAATTACACAGAGTAAAATAGAAACAGTATTTTTTAAAGTCCAGGGCCAAAGGCATTCAGTGTAGAATTCTGCCAAGTGTTTAAGGAAGAACTGACATCAACCATTCTTACATTATTCCACAAAATAGAATTAGAAACAAAATAGAAACATTTTCAAATTATTTTATGAAGTTACTAATAACTCTGATACCAAAGCCACAGGAAGAGCCAGCATACAGATGGCTTAATCACAGAAATACAGAGATGGTTTAATATATGTAAATCAATACATGTAATCAACCATATAAATAGACTAAAAGACAAAAGCACATGATCATTAGATATAGGAAAGACCTTTGACAAAAATCTAACATCCCTTCTTGATAAAATCCTGGAGAAATTAGGGACACAATGACATAACTCACCAGATGTAATTTATAGCCAGCCCATTGCTAAAGTAATCCTAAGTGGAGAGAAAGAAGAATGAGGCAAGGATGCCCATTCTTTCCATACCCATTTAATGTTGTACTTGAAGTTTTAGATAGAACAATAAAATAACTGGAGGATACTACAGGGATACAAATAGGAAAAGAGGAATTCAGTATTTTTATTTGAAGGTGATATGATTTTATATATGAAAGACCCTAAACACAACCTCTACAGGTAAAAACCTTCACTAAAGTAGCAGGATATAAAGTCAGCACGCAAAGATCAGTAGTGTTTTTTATGTACAAATGACAAACACACTGAGAAAGACATTAGAGAAACAGTACCTTTCACAGTAGCCTCAAAAAAAATTGTGTTAACTCTAATTAAGCAGATCACAGAATTGTATTATAAAACTTAAGATATTGAATAAAGACACTGAAGAAGAAATCCAAAGATAGAAAGATCTCCCATGTTCATAGATTGGTAGGATTAATATGGTTAAAATCTTACTAAAAGTGATTTCCATGAAAATTCCATATGCCTTTTTTTTTAAAAAATAGAAATTCATAAAAGAATCTTAAATTCTATATAGAAATAAAAACCTAGGATATGCATAATCAAAAAATTGTCAATTTCATTTTATTATAAAAGATATATTCTATTTTTTATGGACACTGTCACTGCCTTCAGACACACCAGAACAGGTTGGATCCTATTACACACGCTTAAGAGCCACCATGTAGTTGCGGGTAATTGAACTCAGGACCTCTGGAAGAGCAGTCAGTTCTTTTTTTTTTTTATTAAATTTTTATTTTCTATATTCTATGTTGAGCAGTCAGTTCTTAACCATTGAGTCGTCTCTCCAGCACTTTACTCTGTTTTATATGTTAATAATAATGGTCAATCTTTATTTTCTTTGATATTTTTCCCCTCTAAAATTCTCATGAGTTGAGTTTCTGTTGTGTGTCTTTGACTTCCATCTCTTGCATGCTTCTTAGAATATTTCTTGTGAGATATGCTTATTGGCACATTTTCCCTCAATTTTTGCTTTTAAGAATGACTATTCCTTATTTCTGTCTAGATCATGTTATAGAATGTAGAATTCTCATGGGTGTTATTCTCTCCCTCCTCCCACTAGCTATTGCACTTTGTTCTTTCTCTCTGTGTTTGTGTTCCGAGAAGTCAGTTTCACACTTCTGACTGCTTTATATGTCAGTATTTACTCTTCAGTTTCCTTAAGAATTCCATCTTCTACCTTTAATTTTGTAGTTTGAATATTAATATGCCTAGGTAAAGATTTTTGCTATTTATCACCTGGATTTGTTGTTTACCATCTGATGTTGTTTGGGAGATTATAATTGCTTTGATTACTTTCTGTGGTCCTATTCTTTCTTCCTTGTGTTTGCATTTTTGTTATCTATATTATATGATAATCTCTTCATTTGAGGCAAGGTCTCACTGTTTGGGCCAGTGTGGCCTTTAACTCATGGTAATTCTGCCTTGGCTGTTTTATTTTTCATTTTTTTCTTTTTTTTTTTTTTTTTAGTTATTTTTATTTTCTATATTCTATGTTTACATTTCAAAGGCTTTCCCCTTTCCCAGTTCCCACCCACCATAGTTCCCATAGTTCTTCTCCCCCCCAACTATTCCCCAATCATTCCCCCTCCCCCCTCGGTTTCTTTACTAAACTGGATGCAATCTTTACATGCCCAGGGTCCTCTCCTTTCTTCTTCTTGGGAATCATTTGACTTGCTATTTGTGTCTTGAGTATTTAGTGCTTCTGGGCTCATTAATATCCACTTATCAGTGATTGCATTTCATGTGCATTCTTTTGTGATTGGGTTAGCTCACTCAGGATGATATTTTCCAGGTCTAACCATTTACCTAAAAATTGCATGAATTCATTATTTTTAATTGCTGAGTAGTATTCCATTGTATAAATATACCACATTTTCTGTATCCATTCCTCCTTTGAGGGATATTTGGGCTCCTTCCAATTTCTGGCTATTATAAACAAGGCTGCTATAAACATAGTGGAGCATGTGTCTTTATTGCATGTAGGGGAATCCTCTGGGTATATGCCCAGGAGTGGTATGGCAGGGTCCTCTGGAGGTGACATGCCCAATTTTCTGAGGAACCGCCAAACTGATTTCCAGAGTGGTTTTACCATTTTGCAATCCCACCAACAGTGGAGGAGTGTTCCTCTTTCTCCACATCCTCGCCAGCACTTGTTGTCTCTTGAGTTTTTAATCTTAGCCATTCTGACTGGTGTGAGGTGGAATCTCAGGGTTGTTTTGATTTGCATTTCCCTGATGACTAATGATGTTGAACATCTCTTAAGGTGTTTCTCGGCCATCCGAATTTCTTCTGGTGAAAATTCTTTGTTTAGCTCTGTGCCCCATTTTTTGATAGGGTTATTTGTTTCTTTGCGGTCTAACTTCTTGAGTTCTTTGTATATATTGGATATTAGCCCTCTGTCGGATGTGGGGTTGGTAAAGATCTTTTCCCACTTTGTTGGTTGCCGTTTTGTCCTTCGGACAGTGTCCTTTGCTTTGCAGAAACTTTGTAATTTTATGAGGTCCCATTTGTCGATCCTTGATCTTAGTGCGTACGCTATTGGTGTTCTGTTCAGGAACTTTTCCCCTGTGCCCAAGTCCTCCAGGGTCTTCCCAAGTTTCTTTTCTAATAGTTTCAGTGTGTCTGGTTTTATGTGGAGGTCCTTGATCCACTTGGAGTTGATCTTAGAGCAAAGAGATAAGAGTGGGTCAATTCGCATTCTTCTGCATGTTGACCTCCAGTTGAACCAGCACCATTTGTTGAAAAGGCTATCTTTATTCCATCGGATGGTTGTGGCTCCTTTATCAAAGATCAAGTGACCATAAGTCTGTGGGTTAATTTCAGGGTCTTCAATCCTGTTCCATTGATCTGTTTGCCTGTTGCTATACCAATACCATGCAGTTTTTAACACAATTGCTCTGTAGTACTGCTTGAAGTCAGGGATATTGATTCCCCCAGAAGTCCTTTTATTGTTGAGAATAGTTTTAGCTATCCTGGGTTTTTTGTTGCTCCAGATGAATTTGAGAATTGCTCTTTCTAGATCTATGAAGAATTGAGTTGGGATTTTGATGGGGATTGCATTGAATCTGTATATTGCTTTTGGCAAGATGGCCATTTTTACTATATTGATCCTGCCAATCCAGGAGCAAGAAATATTTTTCCATCTTCTGAGGTCTTCTTCGATTTCTTTCTTCAGGGACTTGAAGTTCCTGTTGTACAGATCTTTCGCTTGTTTGGTTAGAGTTACGCCAAGATACTTTATGTTGTTTGTGGCTATTGTGAAGGGTGTTATTTCCCTAATTTCTTTCTCAGCCTGCTTGTCCTTTGAGTACAAGAAGGCCACTGACTTGCTTGAGTTAATTTTATAACCTGCCACTTTGCTGAAGTTGTTTATCAGCTGTAGAAGTTCTCTGGTGGAGTTTTTTGGGTCGCTTAGGTAAACTATCATATCGTCTGCAAATAATGATAGTTTCACTTCTTCCTTTCCAATTTGTATCCCTTTGACTTCCTTATGTTGTCTAATTGCTCTTGCTAGAACTTCAAGTACTATATTGAAAAGATATGGAGAGAGAGGGCAGCCTTGTCTAGTCCCTGATTTTAGTGGGAATGCTTCAAGTTTCTCTCCATTTATTTTGATGTTGGCTACTGGTTTGCTGTAGATTGCTTTTACTATGTTTAGGTATGGGCCTTGAATTCCTGCTCTTTCCAAGACTTTTAGCATGAAAGGATGCTGAATTTTGTCGAATGCTTTTTCGGCATCTAATGAGATGACCATGTGGTTTTTTTCTTTCAGTTTGTTTATGTAGTGGATTACATTGATGGATTTCCGTATATTGAACCATCCCTGCATCCCTGGGATGAAGCCTACTTGATCATGGTGGATGATCGTTTTGATGTGCTCTTGGATTCGGTTAGCAAGAATTTTATTTAGTATTTTTGCATCTATATTCATAAGAGAAATTGGCCTGAAGTTCTCTTTCTTTGTTGGATCTTTTTGTGGTTTAGGTATTAGCGTAATTGTGGCTTCGAAGAATGAGTTGGGCAGTGTCCCTTCTGTCTCTATTTTGTGGAATAGTTTGAAGAGTATTGGTGTTAAGTCTTCTTTGAAGGTCTGGTAGAATTCTGCACTAAAACCATCTGGTCCCGTACTTTTTTTGGTTGGGAGGCTTTCTATAACCCCTTCTATTTCTTTAGGGGTTATGGGACTATTTAGCTGGTCTACTTGATGCTGATTTAATTTTGGTATTTGATATCTGTCTAGGAAATCGTCCATTTCCTCCAGATTCTCCAGTTGTTTTGAGTATAGACCTTTGTAGTAGGATCTGATGATCTTTTGAATTTCCTCAGTTTCTGTTGTTATGTCTCCCTTTTCATTTCTAATTTTGTTAATTTGTATACTGTCTCTGTGTCCTTTGGTTAGTCTGGCTAAGGGTTTATCTATCTTGTTGATTTTCTCAAAGAACCAGCTCCTGGTCTTGTTGATTCTTTGTATGGTTCTCTTTGTTTCTATTTGATTGATTTCAGCCCTGAGTTTGATGATTTCTTGTCTTCTACTCCTCCTGGGTGAATTAACTTGTTTTTCTTCCAGGGCTTTAAGGTGTGCCATTAAGCTGCTAGTGTATGCTCTCTCCAGTTTCTTTTTGGATGCACTTAGAGCTATGAGTTTTCCTCTTAGCACTGCTTTCATTGTGTCCCATAGATTTGGGTAGGTTGTACCTTCATTTTCATTGAATTCTAAAAAGTCTTTGATTTCTTTTTTTATTTCTTCCTTGACCAAGGTGTCATTGAGTAGAGTATTGTTCAGTTTCCATGTGTATGTGGGCTTTCTGTTGTTTTTGTTGCTATTGAAGACCACTCTTACTCCATGGTGATCTGATAAGAGGCATGGGATTAGCTCGATCTTCTTGTATTTGTTGACATCTGTCTTGTGACCGATTATATGGTCTGTTTTGGAGAAGGTACCATGCGGTGCTGAGAAAAAGGTATATTCTTTAGCTTTAGGATGAAATGTTCTATATATATCTGTTAAATCCAATTGGTCCAGAGTTTCAATTAGTTTCACTGTGTCCCTGTTTAGTTTCTGCTTTCCTGATCGGTCCATTGAGGAGAGTGGGGTGTTGAAGTCACCCACAATTATTGTGTTAGGTGTAATGTGTGCTTTAAGCTTTAGTAAGGTTTCTTTTACGAAGGAGGGTGCCCTTGCATTTGGAGCATAGATGTTCAGTATTGAGAGCTCTTCCTGGTGGATTTTCCCTTTGGCCAGCAAGAAGTGACCTTCTGAGTCTCTTTGGATGATTTTAGGTTGAAAGTCAATTTTATCTGATATTAGAATGGCTACTCCAGCTTGCTTCCTGAGACCATTTGCTTGTAAAATTGTCCTCCAGCCTTTTACTCTAAGGTAGTGTTTGTCTTTAACACTGAGATGTGTTTCCTGTATGCAGCAAAATGTAGGGTCCTGTTTCCGTATCCAGTCTGTTAATCTATGTCTTTTTATTGGGGAATTGAGTCCATTGACGTTAAGAGATATTAAGGAATAGTAATTATTACCTCCAGACATTTTTGAAATTATATTTATTTATCTTATTTATTTTTTATATTCGAGAGGTTATCTTCTTTTGGGTTTGATGAGAGGAGGTTTCTATCTTGCTTCTTCCCGGGTGTAGTTTCCGTCCTTGTCTTGGTGTTTTCCCCCTATTATCCTTTGTAGGGCTGGGTTTGTGGAGAGATATCTTGCAAATTTGGTTTTGTCATGGAATACCTTGATGTCTCCATCAATGGCAATTGAGAGTTTTGCTGGGTAAAGTAGTTTTAGCTGAAGTTTGTGTTCTCTTAGAGTTTGCATGATATCTGCCCAGGATCTTCTAGCTTTCATGGTCTCAGGTGAGAAGTCTGGTGTTATTCTGATAGGTTTTCCTTTATATGTTACTTGGCCTTTTTCTCTTGCTGCCTTTAGTATTCTTTCTTTGTTTATTACATTTGGAGTTTTGATTATTATGTGACGGGATGTATTTCTGTTCTGGTCCAGTCTGTTTGGGGTTCTATAGGCTTCTTGTATATTCATGGGCATCTCTCTCCTTAGGTTGGGGAAGTTTTCTTCCATAATTTTATAGAAGATATTAGCTGGCCCTTTAACTTGTAAATCTTCACTCTCGTCTATACCTATAATCCTTAGGTTTGGTCTTCTCATAGTGTCTTGGATTTCCTGGATGTTTTGGGTTACCACCTTTTTGCATTTAGTATTTTCTTTGACTGTTGAATCAATGGTTCCTATGTTATCTTCAGCTTCTGAGATTCTGTCTTCTATCTCTTGTATTCTATTGTTGATACTTGCGTCTATGGCCCCTGATTTCTTCCCCAGGTTTTCTATCTCCAATGTTGTCTCCCTCTGTGATTTCTTAGTTGTTTCTACTTCTGTTTTTAGTATCTGGATGGATGTGCTCAGATCTTTCGTTTGCTTGATTGTGTTTTCATGTATTTCTTTAATAGATTTTTGTGCTTCCTCTTTCATAGCTTCTACTTGTTGGCCCACGTTCTTCTGTAGTTCTTTAAGTGACTTTTGTCTTTCTTCCTTATTGTCTTCTTCTCTTTGATCCATCTTCTCCTGCATTTCTTGAAGTGATTTTTGTATTTGCCTCGTAAAGGCTTCTAACTTTTGATCCATTTTCTCCTCTATTTCTTTACGAGATTTTTCTATGTGTTCAGCTACCAGCATCCTGACCAGTGATTTTATATCCAAGTCTTGTTTTTCTGGTGTTTTAGGGTATCCAGGGATTCCTGTTGTTGGAGAACTGGGTTCAGATGCTGTCATGTTGCCTTGATTTTTGTTAGTAACGTTCCTTCGTTTTCCTTTTGCCATCTGGTTATTTCTGGTTTTAGTTGGCCTTGTTGTCAGTGGCTGGTGTTTGAATCTCCTGTGAGGCTGGGCTCACCTGTTGTTTCTCTATTGGTGAATATGTGTGACTGCTGCTTTAAGGGATCATAAGCTGGCTGCCACCCATGCGATTGTAGCCCCTGTTGGAGTCTGTCTACCTGGGCTTCTCCAGCTGTGTCCTGGTTGCAAGGAACTCCGAGAGCCTAGCAGATCCCCCGTGAGGGTAGCCCTGGAAGGGGTGTTTACCTGGGCCTTTCCAGCTGTGTCTTGGTTGCAATATGGAGGCCCGCCGCTACACAGCTGGTCTAGGGGCCGGCGAGCTGGTTGCAGAACGCAGCTTAGGTGCTCACCCGAGGGCGGGGATGTCCCACAGAGCCTGGGCCTTTCCAGCTGTGTCCTGGTTGTGATATGGAGGCCCGCTGCTACACCGCTGGTCTAGGGGCCGGCGAGCTGGTTGCAGAACGCAGCCTATGTGCTCACCAGAGGGCGGGGATGTCCCACAGAGCCTGGGCCTTTCCAGCTGTGTCCTGGTTGCAATATGGAGGCCCGCCGCTACACCGCTGGTCTAGGGGCCGGCGAGCTGGTTGCAGAACGCAGCTTAGGTGCTCACCCGAGGGCGGGGAAGTCCCACAGAGCCTGGGCCTTTCCAGCTGTGTCCTGGTTGCGATATGGAGGCCCGCCGCTACACCGCTGGTCTAGGGGCCAGCTACACCGCTGGTCTAGGGGCCGGCGAGCTGGTTGCAGAACGCAGCTTAGGTGCTCACCAGAGGGCGGGGATGTCCCACAGATCCTGGGCCTTTCCAGCTGTGTCCTGGTTGCAATATGGAGGCCTGCCGCTACACCACTGGTCCAGGGGCCGGCGAGCTGGTTGCAGAAGCAGCCTTGGTGCTCACCAGAGGGCTCGGGGATGTCCCACAGAGCCTAGGCGGGACTCCGCCTGCTTGGCTCCGAGACCCTAGCAGATACCCCCGTGAGTGTAGCCCTGGAAGGGGTGTTTACCTGGGCCTTTCCAGCTGTGTCCTGGTTGCAATATGGAGGCCCGCCGCTACACCGCTGGTCTAGGGGCCGGCGAGCTGGTTGCAGAAGCAGCCTTGGTGCTCACCAGAGGGCTTGGGGATGTCCCACAGAGCCTAGGCGGGACTCCGCCTGCTTGGCTCTGAGACCCTAGCAGATACCCCCGTGAGTGTAGCCCTGGAAGGGGTGTTTACCTGGGCCTTTCCAGCTGTGTCCTGGTTGCGATATGGAGGCCCGCTGCTACACCGCTGGTCTAGGGGCCAGCTACACCGCTGGTCTAGGGGCCGGCGAGCTGGTTGCAGAACGCAGCTTAGGTCTTATTTTTCTTTTCTTACAGAATGTTAAAATATAATTTTACCTTACTTTCCTTCCTTCCTTCCTTCCTTCCTTCCTTCCTTCCTTCCTTCCGTCCTCTTTCTCTCTCTTTCCCTCCCTCCCTCCCTTTTTTCTTTCTTTCTTTCTTTCTTTCTTTCTTTCTTTCTTTTTTTCTTTCTTTCTTTCTTTCTTGTAGAGAAGGTCACACATGAGTAGAGGATAGAGACAGCTTGTGGGATTTCGGTCTCTCTCTCCACTGTGTGGGCTCTAGGGACTGACCTCATGAGTGGCTTGTCAGCAGGTGCTTCTACCCTTTGAGGCATCTCTTCATCACTGGCAGCTCTTGCATTTGATCTTTTACTATTTTTTTCAGCCTTTCTCTTTCCAACTCTCACTTTAACTGTGTATGTACAGCTCTTTGCAAGCTAGAGAGTCTTCAGTTATTTCTCTTCTACTTATGGGCCCATCCAAAGCACCCCGTTTCTGTTACTGCTTTCCATTTCCAATAGTCTTAAAAGGATTTCTCTCCACTTAATTTGTCCATTTGTTGTTTTGTGATGTCTGGTTTACACATGCAAACTTTTGTGTATAAACTGGCAATCTTAAGTTTACAGTCTGGCAATTCTATTGTCCTGTTTGTATAGATATATTCTTGCTCATTCTGTTCAACTCCCCCCGCCCCACTCCTTTCAGTATGCTTTGTATTTTTTTAATTGAAAGATGGGTGTGCTAATCTGGGTATTTATAGTAAATAGGACTTTAGTAATTTAGTGGTACACTGTGGGGAAGTGTTCCATATTCCTGATGAGACAGGCTTGGGCATTTTGTCTGTCCGGTTGTGAGTTTGTAACATAATTCTTGTTTTTGGTTAGGTAAGGCAGGATAGTCAATGTGGGTTGAAGCTGGACATTTCCTTTTCCTGTGTGAAAGACTAGGGATGTGTGAGCTGATGATTCCATCACCTGAGTTGGCCATGTTCTGATGAATACTCTAGCACTTATGAGTCTGGTTAATTAATGAGGTTTTTTTTTGCAGGAGAAAGTTCCTGCTGATGATGGCAGAGTTTCTGTAATTGTGATGAGATGATGAATCCCCTGAAGTGAGATTCACAAAGGTTACACCCTTCTCTGACAGGGCTCTCTCTGGAACTTAGATTTTAAAGACTTATCCACTGAGACTCCAGGAATTAAAACTTAAAACATGATAAAAATGTATGGGGGTATCTGATTTCAGTCACTGCCATTATTTTGGCATGAAGACAATACTAAGACCCCACACTACTACTCCCACTACAGCAACATAACCAGAAACAGTGATGGCCCACACTACTGCAGTGCTACTCTTCTCCTTTATGGTGTTTAGGCTCCTGCCAAAATTGGTTCAATGTGCAGTTTCATAGGAAAAAAAAAAAGAGTAGGTACCTTTTGCTTGCTATTTGGATGCCTTTCATCCTCAAGTGTAACATCCTCCATCTTTCATTTTCACCACACATTTTGGAGAAAAGAATTACACATCCTCTCAAGTTCTGTGAGAGCTGGTGACAGCTAGTTGGTATGTATGGAGACTAGTATTTTCTGCTTGGAGCATGATATACACAAGAATGTATGAAATGCATCTAACATAGATTAATTCCTCCTTTCCTTAGGAATATTGTTTTAGCCTTTTTGGCCATTCCAGAACCTACAAATAAAGACTAAAGAGTTTTAGCTCATAATACTTGATGACTATAAAACTTTTTGCTCACATAGGGATTTCCCAAAGAAAGAAGACCTCTGTGACTAGCTTTGTAGGGCAAATAACCTACTTTCATCCCCAACATCTGTTTTAAAAGCTTTTTTTACTTTAGCATCTGCATCTATTTCCTGGTCTTAAATATCTTCACAGTGCAAATGAATCATCAAGCTATTCCTCCTCCTCACTTTTTATTTTATTGTTAAGCCTGATTGTGTCTGATGTCTCTACAGTATCTCTAGAATCTTTTGAGAGGAGGACATGTTGCTACGTACACCAAATAGCAAGGAATGCATGTTATCATGAAGGAAGTAGTAATTATTAACCTGAGAGGGAATGTAGTTCATTCAGACAATTAGAGCCAGACATAGAGAATCTTTAGGCTTAAAAACTCCCTAACTTTCCCCACCCACTGTTGTGGTTATGTTAATGCACATTTGCTGTGATTTGTTTATGGTTTGAGTGACCAAAGACTCCTACGTTTCCTACTCATATTTGTTACTATAATACGGTTTTTGAGAGTAGTTGCTAGGCAAAGTATCCTTTGCCGTATTATATTGGCAAATCTAACACACACACACACACACACACACACACACACTTTGGCTATATTGTTCTAAAATACATCATTCATATTGACATCAAACACATTGTAGATTCCTTGGTACAAATGTAGTTTTAGTTGAATAGGGAATCCTGTTCAACTAAACCCAGTCCTATGTAGTATATTTAGAACCGTTGTACATAGTAGAAGTTCCCACCAACACAGGCAATAAACTGATACTTTGAAGATTTCTAATACCTTGTTAATGGGAATAGTGGTTCTGTAGAGTCCATTTTGCTGTGGGAAAGGCTTTTGTATCATTTGTATAATTTGATAGATTTCCATGCCGCTTCCCATAGTCTTCTTCATGCTCAGAGAATTTGGAGGTCTTTGCTGATATTTATCACTTTTCCTGGAACTTGGTAATGTCCATGGAATTTCCCTGACTAACTGTCGTGTTTCCAAGGAACAGATCCTCAGTATTTTCCAGTAAAGTCGTTAACCACTGAAAATACACACAATTGTTTGGTAAATGGCAAATGAAGAGCAGAATCGTGACTTGGGCTTTCCCTTTCCCATCTGCTCAATCCATGTTCCTTCATTTCTTCTGATTTAATCCGTGTATGCTGCCCTCCCATTCCCTAAGGAGTGGGTGACAGTTATTTCACTTTCTTTCTCAACTTGGAAATTCTTGCATTGTTCTTTGCAGATGGAACATGAATAATGACTTGCTTTGCCATGAATAATGACTTGCTTTGCCAGCCTATTCATCAGGGTAACAACCCAGTAATCACAAGCAGGCTGCGGGGAGGCTAGGTCCTCAGCTGTGTGCCACTCAGAGCAAGCTCCAGAGTGAGAACATGGAGGAAATCACAGTAAATAAATAAGGTTGGCACTTAAAAAACAAAACAAAACGAAACGAAACTAGGACTTTAGCTTTTCTCCTAGAATTAGAGAAGGAAGGATGCTCAATATATCCGACATTTTTGTTTTTGTTTTTGTTTTTGGTTTTTTTTGGTTTTTCTGAGACAGGGTTTCTCTGTGTAGTTCGGGCTGTCCTGGAACTCATTTTATAGACCAGGCTGCCCTCAAACTCAGGAATCCGCCTGCCTCTGCCTCCCAAGTGCTGGGATTAAAGGCGTGCGCCACCACCGCCGGGCATATCCAACATTTTAAGTATGGTGTCTTATTTAATAACATAAGTTTCAGAAAAAGAAAACAGTTAAATTCATGCAAAGGTTAAAAACCTTTTGTGTCAAGCACTTTCATTGATCTAAGGAATAGTAAACTTCATTGGAATAGTTATATTTTATATTGCACTGTTCAATCATGGGCAGACTGCATAAAGATAATGAGATTGGAGACTGTGTATCTAGAGGGCATAATCTCTTGGTCTTGCTCATGTTGATGTATGATTTCTTTGCAGTTTATAAGAGTCAGTTGTATCAATGAACAACTGTCTTCAAAGGGGCAAGGCCTATAATAGTGTCTTTGCACTTGAGGGGTTTCTTCAAGTCATTATCCTATGGCTAGTGGCCAGAACCAAGGATAATGGATAGTCATTGGTGCATGCTTCCCTGACATTCTGGAATACATACAATACGCAGAGAAGTTAGGGTAAAACCACCTGCCTACGACTCTACCTGCTTCTTTCACTTCATTCCAACTGAGCAAATACAATGACCTCAGCTCACTGGTGCTAAAGAGACTTAGGAACTCTCCCAGTAAACACTGAGAGAGGAGACATATCAAATCATAGGTGAGTAGTTAATAATATTCTTTAAATTATTAAATAATATAAGTGATATTAAATATGCATTGGCAAACAATAGAGAAGAATTACATGAAGAAGCAAGATACTTCTACCTGAACTTCCAGTGTTGTTGAGGCAACCCTGACCTGAAAGTACTAGAAATTCCTACACCAGTTTGCACCTTCCTGTGCTATGTAGGGGATGGACATGAAGGCCTTGGCCCGTTCCAGCCAGGAGGGTTTTTTTTTTTTTGTTTTTTTTTGTTTTTTTTTTTTTTGAGACAGGGTTTCTCTGTGTCCTGTCCTGGAACTCACTCTGTAGACCAGGCTGGCCTCGAACTCAGAAATCCACCTGCCTCTGCCTCCCAAGTGCTGGGATTAAAGGCGTGCGCCACCACTGCCCGGCCGCCAGGAGGGTTTTTATACATGAACGTGCATATATATAATAGGGGAAGATAGCAGGTTAGTGACAGGCAGTGTCAGCTCATGCTTTAGTTACCTAGTGGGGGGCCTGCTCATTTAGAGTGGATTTGGCTGACATTTCTGCTTTGTGTTAAAAGACAACTCTGGCCCCTCACATTGTCTTTCTTTAACCAGGGGGCTCTTTAGGCTTGTTCTTGTGCAGGTGTGGACAGGAGAAATGTGCAAACTTTCCTAAACCCGATGTTGGGACACTGTCCTTTCTGCTTTTATCTACTGCCCATGTCATCATCAGTAGATGGGGACAATACCTCCCCTTGGTGTGGAGAGATATAAATTTATGTCACTAAGGGTATAGATAGAAGGGACACCTGGAAGCCATCATGTCCAAAGTTATAAACTTATTAGAACCATTCTCGACCTGCCAGGTTACTGTGAAGCATTTTTAATTGTGGTACTATATGATATGCTCGTTTTCTTTTCCTTTTTATTTAAACCTTATAATGCCAGGCTCTCAGACTGAACTTCAGTGTTTTCATTACTGTGTTGTTTTCCTTTTCAGTGCATATATTAGTTTCTTAGGTTTCAGAAAGTCCTCACAGTAGGCTAGTAACATCAGAAAGTTCATGTGTTTTATTTCTGGAGCCTGACAGTCTAACCTTTTGGTGCTGGTACAGGCCTGTTCCCCTGGATGACAGTAGGCTGGAAGTCTTGCTTGTCTCTACTGGCTCTCAGGCATTGCCAGCAGTCTCACCTTTCCTGGCACATGGAACCGGCACCTCTGTCATCTAGTGTGTGTAGTGTGTGTATTTCTCCTTTGCATGTTTACCTTTGTCTAAAAACTGCCATTTTAAAAGGACAAAGTAATGGGACCATGCTAATGACTTCATTTAACATTCATTTTAACTTTTTTCTTTTCTTTTTTTGCTTTTATTGAATATTGTCTTCATTTACATTGCCAATGGTAAAACCTTTCCCGATTTGCCCCCTCCCCAAAGATTCCCAACCCCTCTTCCCACCCCTTGCCTCCATGTATATGCCCCTCCACCAGACCCATTCCCACCTCCCACCTTGATTTCCCTTTGTTGGGGCATCTATTGAGCCTATACCTGACCAAGGACCACTCCTCCCACTGATGCCCAACAAGGCCTTCCTCTGCCACATTTTTGGCTGGAACCATGCGTGTCATTGGTTGATGGTTTACTCCCTGGGAGGCCTGGGGCATCTGGGTGGCCGAAATCATTGTTCTTCACATGGAGCTGTAAACCCCTCCAGCTCCTCCACTGTGGACCCCACGCCCAGTCCACTGGTTGGTTGTTAGCATCTGCCTCTGTATTTGTAAGCCTCTGGCAGGGCCCCTCCAGAGACAACCATGGCATGCTCCTTTTGATATGCACTTCTTGTCGTCCATAGTAGTGTCAGGGTTTGGTGACTGTTTATAGGGTGAATCCCCAGGTAGGGCAGTCTCTGGGTGGCCTTTACTTCAGTCTCTGCTCTACACTTTGTCTCCCTTATTGCTCCTGTGAGTATTTTGTTCCCTTTCTCAGAGGAACCAAAGCACCCTCACTTAGGTCCACCTTCTTGAGCTTCCTATGTTGGGTAAATTGTAACTTGTTTACTTTGAGCTTTTGGGCTAGCATCTGCTTATTAGTAAGTACATACCATGTGCGTTCCTTTGTGATTGGGTTACCTTACTCAGGATGACACTTTCTAGTTCCATCCATTTGCCTAAGAATTTCATGAATTCATTGTTTTTAGTCGCTGAATAGTACTCTATTGTGTATATATACCACAGTTTCTGTATCCATTCCTCTGTTGAAGAACATCTGGGTTCTTTCCATCTTCTGGTTATTATAATAAATAAGGCAGCTATGGACATAGTCTAGCATGTGTCCTTATTACATGTTGGAACATCTTCTGAGTATATGCCCAGGAATGGTATAGCTGGGTCCTCAGGTAGTATTATGCTCAATTTTCTGAGGAATCGCTAAACTAATTTCCAGAGTGGTTTTACCAGCTTGCAATCCCACCAACAATGGAGAGATGTTCCTCTTTTCCCAATCCTCTCTAGCATCTGCTGTCCCCTGAGTGTTTCATCTTAGCCATTCTGACTGGTGTAAGGTGGAATCTCAGGGTTGTTTTGATTTGCATTTCCCTGATAACTAAGGATGCTGAACATTTCTTTAGATGCTTCAGAGCCATTCGAGTTTCCTCAGTTGAGAATTCCCTGTTTAGCTCTGTACCCCATTTTCTAATAGGGTTATTTGCCTCTCTGGAGTCTAACTTCTTGAGTTCTTTGTATATATTGGATATTAGCCCTCTGCCGGATATAGGATTGGTAAAGATCTTTTCCCAATTTGTTGGTTGTCATTTTGTCCTATTGACAGTGTGCTTTGCCTTACAGAAACTTTGTAATTTTATGAGGTTTCATTTGTCAATTCTTGATCTTAGAGCATAAGCTATTGGTGTTCTGTTCAGGAACTTTTCTCCTGTGCCCATGTGCTCAATGCTGTTCCCCAGTTACTTTTCTATTAGTTTCAGTTTGTCTGGTTTTATGTGGAGGTCCTTGATCCACTTGGAGCTGAGCTTAGTACAAGGAGATAAGAATGGGTCGATTTGCATTTTTCTGCATGCAGACCTCCAGTTGATATAGCATCATTTTTTTTTAAAAATTTTCTATATTCTTTGTTTACATTCCAAATGCTTTCCCCTTTCCTGGTTCCCCCTCTCCATAAGCCCCATAAGCCCTCTTCCCTCTGCCCATTCCCCAATTACCCCCCTCCCATTTCTTTGTCCTGGTATTCCTCTACAATGCTGGATCAAGCCTTTCCAGGACCAGGGTCCTTTCCTTCCTTCTTCTTGGTTATCATTTGATATGTTAATTGTGTTTTTTGAGTATTCAGAGCTTCTGGGCTAATTAATTTCTACTTTTCAGTGACTGCATTCCATGTGTATTCTTTTGTGATTGGGTTACCTCACTTAGGATGATATTTTCCAGTTCCAACCATTTGCCTAAAAATTTCATGAATTCATTGTTTTTAATTGCTGAGTAGTATTCCATTGTATAAATATACCCCATTTTCTGACACATGCTCCACTATATTCATAGCAGCCTTATATTATAGCCAGAAGCTGGAAAGAACCAAGATGTCCTTAAATGGAGGAATGGATAAAAAAAAATGTGGTATATTTCCAGCACCATTTGTTAAAGATGCTCTTTTTTTCCACTGTATGTTTTTAGCTCCTTTGTCAAATATCAAGTGATCTTATGTGTGTGGGTTCTTTTCTGGGTCTTCAGTTCTATTCCATTGATCTTCCTGCCCATTTGCATACCAATACCAAACAGTTTTTACCACTATTGCTCTGTAGTAGAACTTGAGGTCAGGGATGGTGATTCCCCAAGAAGATCTTTTGTTGTGGAGAATAGTTTTTGCTATCCTGGGTTTTTTGTTATTCCAGATTAATTTGAGAATTGCTCTTTCTAGGTCAATGAAGAGTTGATTTGAGATTTTAATGGGGATTGCACTGAATCTGTAGACTGCTTTCTGCAAGATGGCCATTTTTACTATATTGATCCTGCCAATCCATGAACATGGGAGATCGTTCCATCTTCTGAGACCTTCTTCGATTTTTAAATTGATGGCCTTTGTGTAATCATTGTTTTCAAGAAAAGTCCTAGGCTTTTCATGGTCCCAGAGGTGAGAGTTTTCAAAGGGCAGATACAGCTCATTACATAGTAGGCCATTGTTAGGCTCAAAGGATTTCTGGGTACTAAAACCACTCAAATTCAATGGTCTGTATGTTGTAGTTGTGCTTCTGTCTGCCAATGGGAGGTTATCATGAGAGCCCATGCCTTTCATGAGAGAATGCGATGTTATGGAGATTGCTAGAGACATAAGAAAGCTGGTGCAAACTGAGATAGGACTCTTAAGTGTTAGGCTTTGTATAGGTGAGTATTGGCATTCATTTTTTATTCTTTTGGATAGTGAAATCTTTGGCCAAACCAAAAGCTCAGTAAAAGAACTTCTACTGGATGTCTGTATCTCATATTAACACCAAAGGCGATATGAATGCTCCTGGTTTGAGCTTCTTCCTGAAACCATGTTTGTATGCAAAGGTGGCCTCTTGTATGCAAAAGAGGCAGAAGTGTTTCCCAAGTAGTGATGACAATGTCAATATAGTCCTTAAATATTTTATTCCAGTGTAAGATAAACAGCATTTCCTGTATTAGCTTCTTTGTTTGATTTTTGTCTTTACTTTTGATTTAGATATATGTGGGCAATTTGTGGTTTTCTTTTGGTTTTCTTTTGTTTATTTATTATTTAGGCAGGTTATCATTGTGTAGCTTTGTGTAGCTTTGTGTAACTTACTCTATAGACCAGTGTGGGCTCAAACTCATGGACAATCATTTGTTTCTGCCTACCAAGTATTGGGATTCTAAAGGCATGTGCCTGTATATTCATTCAAGACAGCTGCACTTATGAATGAATGTATGTATGTATGTATGTATGTATGTATGTACATATATATGGGCACATACATACCATGGGCATGCTTGTGGTGATCAGGAGACAGTGTGTGCTACTCAGTTTTCTTCTTCAATGGGTCCTAGGGAGCAAACTCAATTATTCATGTTTTATGGCAAGTGACTTCACTTGCTGAGCTGTCCCTGCCCTCTTTGATAGTCTTATACTGATTTATTCTTTACTGACTCATTAGAGTCTTTTTTATATTCTCAACAAATCATTTTTTATTAATGGTACAAATACCTTCCCTTCCTTTGGCTTTTTAATTTTGTGGATTTTTGAGAGTCTTTGTATTTGGAGACATGTTTTCAAGGCACAAAAATATTCTTCTATATATTTTTCCAATCTTTCATCTTTTATTTGAGTACAGAAAAAAGTTGTAGAGTAATAATCAATTTAATGAGCATAATTTTTAAAATAATTCCTTACAATTTTCCACTTACTCGTAAACCCAACTGTGTTTATAGCTACATGTATCTGTTTCTGCTATCAAGTTCCCTGGGCTAGCTTTTCTTCCTATGCTATCTTAGTTATCACATGATACTATTATGGCTATAGGGGAAAGGCAAGAATATGATATTTATTATAATTTATAACTTATTGACAATAAAAATCTAGGAAGGTATATTGACTGATTTTTCTTTAATAGTATAATGGGATTTTAGCACCTTATTTTTAACATAAATATTATGGTTAGATTTAAAAATTTTAAGAATACATCAGTTTATTTTTTATTTGTAATTTATCTGATGGTTATTTGAGGATGAACTGTTATATTTCTTATATAGCATCTAAACCAAATAATCAAATCTCCTCCAATTAAAAACACATTTACAGCAAGTTTTATAGCTTTCTCTTTAGAAGTCTTAAAATTCTTTTGTTAAATTTACTTCTAAGTAGTTTGTTGGATTTTTTGCTATTATTTTAAATGATGATATTTTATATTTAAGATTCACTGGGACATACTTTACATGAAAGTCAAAATTGCTCCATAAGTATTCACAAAACATACAGCCCTGAACATTCACAGGAAACTACCTAACTTATGTTTCACCTGGGAAATAGTCTCATCCTCCCATGCCCCCTTCCCCATGTACCCCCTTTTCCCCATGCCCCTCGTGTTCCCTGTGCTCCCCCTGTGCCCATCATGTCCCCCATGCCCCCATGCTGCTCCTGTGCCCCTCATGCTTCCTGGGGTCCCCCTTCCCCAGGCCCCTCATGTTCCCCATGTCTGGTGCCCCTTGTGCTCTCTATGCTCATATCCCCCATGTCCCCCATGCCCCCATACCCCCCCACGGTGCTCTCTGTGCTCCTTGTGTTCCTCATGTCCATCATGGCCCCCATGCTTCCCATTTCCCTATGCCCCCTGTTCTCCTTGTGCTCCCCATACTCCTGCATGTCCATTATGTCCCCCATGCCCCCATCCCCCCCCACGGTGCTCTCTGTGCTCCTTGTGTTCCCCATGCTCCCTCATGTCCATCATGGCCCCCATGCTTCCCATTTCCCCATGCCCCCTGTTCTTGTGCTCCCCATACTCCTGCATGTCCATCATGTCCCCCATGCCCCCTACACACTCTGTGACCCTTGTACTCCCCATGTTTGCTGCCCCCTGTGCCCTTCATGCCCCTTTGTGATTGATTCCCTTTTACCCCCCTTCGACCCTGGACACACTGATCTATTTTCTGTTTCTGCAGTTTTTCTGCTCTAAAGTCAGGGCTGGGCATGGTGGTATATACCTTTAATCCCAGTACTTACGAGGCAAAGGCACATGAATCTCTGTGAGTAAGAGGTTGGTTTGCTTTCCATAGTGAATTCCAGGACAGTCAGAGCTACATAGAGAGACACTGTTTCAAGAAAAGTCATATTAATAAAATCATGGATTTATAATCTGTCTTGCTTTCTGTAGAGAAACAATGATATTGAAATTCATTCATGTTCTTCTGTTTTATGTTGGGGACTAAAGCAAATTGTCGTAGTTCTAATTGTACTAAGGTTAAGTTTGATTTTTTGATGTATCAGTTGAATGGAAGAAAGATGTCTGACACAGTCCTGGGTGTTTCTCTTTGCCTTCCCCCCCTGTGGCATGCTGCCACACAATGAGCTCTGCATTTTACATGTGCCTGTTTCTGCTTCCCACCCCATCCCTTCCCTTCTCAGCCTCATTCATCCTTCTCAGCATATTGCCTGGGAAAATCTCCAGGAATATTTGCTTCATTATTGAGCAGATCTCTAACATCTCCAATCATTCTTGTTCATGTTTCTCACATAAATCTTAGGAGATAATTTTCCAACAGTCTGTGAGCAGGTCACTTCAACTCTGTTGATCAGTAGCCTCTCTGGTAGACTGGCTTTGTCACGTCATCTGCCTCTGAATGTGAATCTGATCCTGCTGCTACAGAAAGTAATTCTAGGTCTTGGGCTCCTTTCAGCTCTTTACTCTTCCTTGATGAGCTTATGGAAAACTCTCTGACAACTCTTAGAAGGATTGAAATCTTTCTTATCTTCGTGGTTGGATTATGATGCGGGTTTTGTTTCCTTCAGTTATTCACACACAGCAGGTAATTCCATGCCACATAAGGGTAATGACTTTTGATTTAGGCCACTATTTTATTTTCTGCTTTTATTTTCCAATGTTTGAGTAGCTTACCCAAGAAGATAAATGAAAATCAAACATTCCAGTGACATTTTTACTTTTTTAAGTTCTCATAGTATTTGATTATGAAAGTCAACAGTAAGGGCTAACAGTGCAACTTTAGTATTATGAGTAAAGTTCTTTCCCACACTACTACTTTGCCCTAATTATCTGTATCCACACATTAAAAAAATAAACATTCCTGCATTGCTGAATTATCAGCTATGGATAGGATTGCCACTTACAATGTATATTGGCTGTGCAGGCTTGCCAAGGTTTGGAATAATGCTGAAAGGTTTGTTTATTTATTTATTTATTTATTTATTTATTTGTATTTAATGATAGGTATTTGAAGGCCTTTGCAAATGCATTCTGTGTAAACCCATATAGAAATTCCTACCCCAAAAGAAATCTCGCGCTTGTTTGTCCACATTATTTGTGCTTTTATTTCTTATAGAATGATGGGTGTTTCTGTATAAGCCTCATATGGACACAGTCTGAGGTTGTTTACTCAGAAGATGATCTGATATAATGTAAGAACAAAGCTTTGTGGATAACTGTCTCATGCAACCTGAAGGAACATTGCATAATTCAAGCAATGCTAATGTATGCAAAATGCTTCAGGTTTGATTTTGAGATGATAAATTGAGTGCAGGTGTTCATTGTTTATCTAATTGTAAACTGCTCTATTTTGTTAATACTTGAATACTGTTAGCATGTGTCTCCAGCGCTGGGGTGGGAAGCCTGTGCATGCATGCCTTTGATTTACCTTTACTTTAATGTATACATTGTTCCCTGTTGGGCAAGCTTCCCTGGCTACCCTACTGCAATACTAATTTGAATGTTGTCGTGGATGGAAGGATAGAGACATTTATAATCAGATTATTTGTAGTCATGAACCATTACATCATTACCATAAAACAATAGTTTCTAACCTTTTGGGGGATATAAAACCTCTGAAAATTAAGGAATCCTTACTTTCTCAGAAAAATAATTGCATTATATAAAATACCTTTTCCAAGGTTTTGAGTCCATGTTATTCATATTCCTTTACTTTATGTTAAAAATTCTGCTACAGTTACATGCCATTTTTAGGAATATTAAATGGAAGCCATCTTTATAGATGTCAATTTGGAGTATGTATGCAACTAATGTGCATTCACTTTCTGTTTATAGGGACTGATAGCAGACTGGAAACTTACCTAATTTTGCTCACTACTTAAACATCATTCAAGAGAACATAGATGAATACAGCCTGCCATAAGTCCTTAAGATCAAGAATAAGAAGAGTACCAATAACAAAAGGAAGTTAGCTAGAAAGTGGGTAAATTAGTGAAATGTCCTCAGTAAATACAAAAGGACAAAATTCCCAGCAAAAGTTGGTAAGTAAAGAACTCTTTAAGTTTAGGAGATGAGGGAAAAGTACGTTTATTAAGAGGAGTTTATAAAGAAGTCAGCTTTCGTGGAGTGTGATGAGGAGAACGTAATTGTAGTGGAGGGCTGAGGTACATTCCAAACAGAGACAGCAGAGCCTCTGCATTCTAACTACTGACTGAGGGAGCCCCTGCTACCCCTCCCAATAGCTAGCCTCTTAGTGTAGGGTGGCTTATCACCCTGCCACCCTACAACTCTGTTATGAGTAAGTTTATTGTAACTGATCACAGATTTCCTGCATATTTGTTTACTGGGCAAAGGTTGAGTGTTTCACATAGAAATAAATACTACATTAAAGTATACAGCCAATGATGGTTGTCTGCTTGAGAGTATGGGAAACAAAGTAAGGTATAGGGAAATGGGTGGATTGTTATCACAACAAACATTGCTGATTGTGTGTGTGTGTGTGTGTGTGTGTGTGTGTGTGTGTGTGTATGTATATATATTTTTTTAACAGGGTCCTGGAAAGGCTTGATGCAACATTGTAGGGGATTACCAGGACAGAGAAATGGGAGGGGGTGATTGGGGAATGGGTGGTGGGAAGAGGGCTTATGGGACTTATGGGGAGGGGGAAACCGGGAAAGGGGAAGGCATTTGGAATGTAAATAAAGAATATAGAAAACAAATAAAAAAATAATAAAAAAAAGAAGTTGTTTATCTGGTCGTTGTTTATGTGAGGACAAGTGAGTTCCCAGGTGCTAGGATATCCATTAGCAAACTGCCAGGAGGAGAGTAGTGCGGTGGGGTTGGGGAAAGGGTATTCTTGGACTTTAGTGGTAAGACCATGACCCAAAGCAGCCATTACTGTAAACAATCTGAAGGTTCCTCAAAATCTGCCTCAGCTCTGGCAGACTGAAGAACACAGCTTCCCTTTAGGACTTCATTTGTCTTTCCTTTGCTCAAATATGTGTCTTGTATCTTGTAATTTTTCAAGTTTTAGTAAAAACAATCTGATCGTTAATATTTGGAAAAACAGAAATTCAGATTTTTTCATTGATTGCAGATTTCTGTACTCACTTTTAAAGAAAGGTTTTATTATAAAACGTCCCAACCCCTTTACTATATTAATTTATATCATAAGTCCAGACCTGTATTGCCTGTCTTTGCTACTTTGTGCATTCTTCTTCTTATCCCACCCTCTATCCTCCCAGTTTCACTCCTTAACACTAGATAGGAGAGAAAGGATAGGAAGGAAGGAGGGAGGGAGGGAGGGAGGGAGAGAGAGAGAGAGAGAGAGAGAGAGAGAGAGAGAGAGAGACCTAAATTTAATTTCTTTCCTTTTGTTTCTTCTTTGACCAACATTACACAGTTGCAGGTACTATTTGTAGGTGGCAAACGAGGCAAATCATGTCGTAGGAAGTACTATAAAAGAACCATAACCTTCCCCCGCTTGTGCCCTGCTATTCTCAGCCCTGGCGGTCTGGCTGGCCTTCTTATATTGTCAAGACTCTCTGGCCTGGAACTCCTGAAACATCTCCCCAGCTCGCTAGGTTCCCACTGGCGGGTCACTATTACACCAGCCCCATGCTTCGATACCCCCATGGCCTTTGTGGTGCCCACCAGGCAATCCCACGCTTTGCCATTCTACCTTTCTCCTGAGAACCCAGACAAGTCTCCGAGAGAAGACAAACACCACACAACCTTAGTTCAGAAGCGATGGTAACTCAGTCTCTGGGTGCAACAACTAAAACCTAATCTTGTTAGCCTTAATAAATCTAAATTCTTCAGTGGCAAATCCTGATGATCAGCCATTGAAACCAGGAGACACCACATCTTGTCCTCAGGCTATCCCTGTCCAGAAGGGTTCTCTGTCTCTCCTGCTTCCTCATCCTCCCCCGTAACCTGGAAGTTAAGTTCCACCCGGTGATTGGCTCCTTTATTCACTAGGGTATTGGTTCACAAGAAGTCACCAGAGTAAGACTCACTCCTTGTCCACAGCCCCTCCCAGGAGACCGTCAACCTACAAAAAGCAGCAGGCCCATCTACAACAGCTGCTGAGGGCAGTCTGAAGCAGTCCCATATTTCCACATTTGGGATTAAAGCAAAAGCACATTCTTATAATATTTCTGTGTTTTTAAAGAAACCCAATCTCCAAAATTGTCACTCCAGACTTGTCTCTAAGTAAGCCCAGCCTGTGTTTCCTGAATAAATTTCATATATATTTGCGTGATACTTTTCTGTTTTCCACAGACTTAGCTATGGCATGGCCAGGAACATAGATAGTATCCAGTGTGCTTCACATCATGACTGGAGGTGGGAAGGAACTCATGTTATGGCTTTTCTCATTATGCATTTGTGAGCACCTGTGAGGCTAGCTGAAGAGCATTCATGTTCTTGTGTGTTGAGTCAGGGAGAAATCAAGGTTGTATTACTGGGATTTAATTAGAGGATGGCTCTTCCCTGTATAGACATCTCCCATACTACCAGACAATACTCTGAAGACATTGAAAGTACAAAGCAGAAGTGTGCCAAAAGCCTTCTTAGCTTGTCAAATGTCATCTTGTTGATGCTGCATTACACTTGTCTAGAAAATCTCCCACATAGCACGTAACGGCAGATGTGAGCTGTGACTCTTCAGGTGAGATAGAGACTTATATTTGGTTATATTCGGTTATAGTCTCATTAATTTCAGAAGCTACTACAGTTAGGACTTTGTAGTCTTCCAGAAGATTAAAATACTGTTGGAAGTCTTGTTGAATACTGTATTCTTCATTGTGCTTCTTTGCTGTTCCTCTTCCATGGTGACTTGGTGGGTAAAGTACTCATCACACACACTTAAGAACCTGAGTTCAGATGTGTGGCATCCACCTCTTCAGCCCTAATCTTAAGTATCCTCGCACATAGTGCACACGGACACACATAAACTTGTAAAATAAGAGGGTCTTGTTCCTCTTACTTTTATGAAATTTTATTTTTATTAGATAATGTTCCTCATCCTCCAGTTATTCTTTAAATTGGAGACCAGAGACCATTGCCTCATAGGCCTTTCCTGATAACCTCACATAAACTCAGGTAATTTTTTCCAGCTTGTCTCCTGCAGATACCCTTGCTTCCAGCACAGCAGGCCACATTCTGTTGTCAGTTTCTGAAGTCAGGCTCCTCTCTAGGCTGGAGTTCCTCTGAGGACATGTGTGTTCTTTACCTTTATGTAGCTGGTACATAGTTTAGGACTTCAGCCGACTAATATTATTGCTTAGTGATTTTGATGGTTTCACTTAAAATGCAGTTATTTATGTTTTACTGAATTTGACAAGCTTATGTTTTTCTATACAATGAAAAATGGAACCATCTTTGTGTTCATAGATATAAATGTTTTAAGAATGATATATTGATATTATAAATATTAAAATGAATAATAGCTGTGATGTTTTCATGTCTTGTTATAAACAGAAGGGGATCTGGATCTTGCAGATGTGTCTGTTAAATGAGGAATTTGGATGTGGTAATTCCTCAGCTCTACTTTCAAGTGTGAACAACAGAAAGAAATATTGTTATGATCAGGCTCCTGAGACACCCGAGGGAGCCCAGATTTCTAGGGATGTTATAACTTTCCTATTAGCTTTTTGTTTTATTTCATTTTTAGGGTATGGGAAGGATTATTCTACTATACAATCAGAGATAATTAACCAGTTTTCTCATTCTCAGACTGGTTCCTTTATATTGTTTGTAAAATAAAAAGGCTTTTTGTTTTGTTTGGCTTTATTTTTTTACCAATTGTATTACAGTTTGTTAATTCTTCTATGTCTGTTTCTCTTTTCCTTTGTCGCCAGTGTAGCGATTTTGACTTGGAATTTGGAACAGAGTGCTTGCAGTTGGCCCTAAAATACTGTCACAGGAAAGCAAAACTTGTAGAAGGGTCCCCTGACCTCTGGAAGGTAAGAGATTCATCATGTTGGGGTTCTTCTGCCTGTGAATGTGTGTGCTGTACTGACAGTTATAAGAGAAAGGACCCTGGAAGGCAGAGAGTCTCTCTGGTGCACGTGAACAGCAGCAGGTGAGGACGTTTCTGTTTCTTAGCTTCAAGTAAAGTCACATTGGATTCCTAGGAAAAAGAATGTTTTTTTCTGTATTCTCATCTGACAAAATGGAAATGAATTTCAAAAATACCCACCATGCACAATGGTGCAGAGAATTCATCAAAATGATCAATGCACGGTTGGGAAGACTTTTATTATGGATATGAGAGAGACAATAGTTAGAGGCCTTTGGGGTAGTTCACACAGCCATGGCTGCCTCTCTGTGGCAGAGAGGAGAGGGGCAGACTGGCCATCTCTGAATATCTCTCTAGAAGTAGAGAGGAGTAGAAGAAGGAGAAAGCTTCCTGGGTTATAAAGAAACCCCTTAGCTATAGAGAGGGGGCGCTCTGCCGGCCCGTGGCTTAGGCACCACAGGTACATGCTGGTCAGAAAATGGCTCATCCTGGCAGATAGAAACCCGAGGGATGCCGAGAGTGGGCAGCTGCAGTCCCCCTGTAGTCCAGCTAGCGCTAAGCTGAAACTGTTATTTGGGATTCACATTAGATTTGACATCTGTGTCTAATAAATATTCTTTATCTTTTAATTAATACAATTTTAGGCTAAGTATTGGGGTAATGTCTCCATTATCTTATGAGGTTGCTTTGTGGGAGCTTCAAGTGTAGTGTACTCTTAACTCAAGGAAAGTAGAGGCCACTGTGCCTTGGTTTAGTTCAGAGAGGTCTCAAGTGCCTTAACCTATAAAATGAGTAAAATGTTAACTGTAGTATTCCTAGATAATGTGCATGCTGGTTCCTGAGGGCAACATGTCCTATGCCTGAGAGAATAATTTTGTGTAAATGTCAGGTTCCTCTTCTGTTGATGGTTCATTAGCTAAACACGTGACTCAGGGGAATCTGCACAGACAGAACATACGTGTAAGGGAGCCATGACTGAGCTGTGCTAGTGAGCGGCATAACCTCACTACAACCTCCCTTACAGACCCCCTCACTGACTTCCACAGGGCTCCAGGGGCTCCACTGAGCAGAGGTTGAAAACCAGTCAGTGAGAAAGACATCAACACGCTTGTCCATCACAAGGGTTTTTAAGAGTAATTATTTTCAGTAGTTGGGTATTGTGCAAGGTCAGCAGAAAGGCACAGATTGTGCTGACGAGAAAATCAGCGTCAGCGCTGATCTTGCACACAGGCTGAGACGTGCTGGGCATCAACCTCAGGACTGATTGTTACAATGCTTCTGTAAATTAAAAATAAGGAAAGGACAACTCATTTTTAAAAGGTTAGCTGAGTGAATAATGCATCATTTCAAAATTATGACAGTTTCCAGTAATATTTCCTTTGAAGTATATTTGCTGTTTTTATTTAGGGGAAAAAACCCAAACAGATTATCCCCTCTAGCTGGCTATGTAGCTCATAGCTCAGCCAAGCCTCAAACCACCATGTAGACTAATCTGGGCTTAATTCATCCTCCTCCTGCCTCAGTCTCCAACTGCTGGGGTTATAGGTGGGTGCCACTATGCCTGGCTTTAAAGCTGTCCCTAAACACATAGTTCATGTTAATATAAGTAAAGAATCATTCATCTCTGTGTTGGCATCTATAATCTATATGCTGGAGGCAGCAGAAATAGACTTTTAAAATCTAGTTTGTGGCTAATACTATAAACTGAAAAACATGCATTTTATTCATAAGCAATTGCTTGAAGTTTTAAGAATGCTGAAAGCTAATTTAGTATTTGGTGATAAATTTACATGGGTTTAAATGTCCAGTATTAATATTAATTTGAATATTAATTTGAACTTAGAATGTAGTTTACCACTCAAAGCAGGAGAAAATAGAAAGTGAGTATACCTATAATAGAAAGACTATACTTAGTTTGGTAGGTATACTCTTGATTTCTGACTGGAGTTTAATCTATACAACAGACAATAGATATACAAATTATTTTCTTATTTAAATTGCAAATATAAGTTAGTTTGGAATTCAGATATGTAGTTAACCTGAAATTAAGAAATAGTTCAAAACTAGGCTTATTCTGTTTACAGGAAGTCCTTGACTAAGGGGTCATCCCTCGAGGTCAAAGGTTCCACTGGCTCCCGCCATTGCTCTGCTCCCAGCAGTCCGAAGGGAACTGGAACACTTCATAACACTTTTATAAATGCTTATTGGAATCAGCTACATCGCAATTGACAAATCCATAGACTGAGTTCCTTCTTGTTTTGGGGACTACAGAATTACTATGGACAGTAACTGCAGTGCTGAGAGTCACAGAGAGCAGGGAGTTGTACTTCCTGTACAGACAGCCTAGTAATGTCATCTTTGATTTTAATAAGGTTAGTAAACTGGTCCAGTAGACTTCCATCTGTCCTTCTGCAGTTGCTGTTTCTGCAGTGAGAAGAGTATGGCATATCAAACTTGCCTGCTAGGGTAAAGGCTCAACAAAGGAATGTAATTGATAGAAGTCTCCTGGTTTGCATGAGCTAAATAAGACATCTACAAATCCATGGAGGAGACCATTTAGAGGAAACCAAACCAAACCAAACCAACCTAACAATCTGGAAAGGGACTAGTTAGGTGAACATTTGACGTTACAAAGTTGAGGACATTGACATTGTTAATTAACTGGGCATTTGAATGACGAGCCTATTGAACCTTATTGTACTGACTTGATAGTGTTTTCTTGTTCACTCTGTGTTCTAGTTCCATGGTACAAAACAGTAATTTGCAGGTGTTCTGTATCTGAACTTACTGGATGGCCTTTGGGAAGGATCTGCCATAGACCAGATATGCATACCATGGAAGGTTACTTTTCAAGCACGATGCAATTGTGAGCCAGCTGTTTGCTATTAAGGAAAGTGCATCATTGTCTTTAGGTGCAGTGTGGTACCCTATAGATTGTTTTTCTAGAGGCTGTGTTTTAAGAAAAAATTCAGGTGCAACTAACCTGTTTCACAATGACCTTCTGAATTCAGAAGTCCCTTTAAATGTAAATTGGTCTTTGAGAATTTCAGCTTAGAATGGAGCTGGTCAGCTTTTGTTATTTGGAGAGTCTCTTCCTCCCTCAGCCTCCCAGCCTGTCTTTCCTCTCTCTTCCCCTTTCTTCCTCACCTCTTTCTTCCAGTGTGAAACCTTATAAAACAGTGGTGTGCATACTTCTGTTTGAACGCTTACACATTTCCTTTGACTATAAAACGCCAGTTACAGTAATTATATTTCAGTAACTACTGCTACATGCTATCATAACTTAGTCTAAGATATAAGACTTGGATCTTCATAATTTGTTGAAATTGAATTAGATTTAATGTGAACATCTAATGCCTCTTTCATTTGGAAATCGCTTGTGTGTGGTGTGTAGTTTCTCCCGAGGGAAGAATTTCCTTGGGGCTTTGTTTTACAGCTCGCATTCCTGCCTGCCTTGTTGAGTCTAATGAGGTTTATCTGTCCTTTAGGTGACCTACAAACAAGATCTGTGTGCAGCTGAAGCCATGATTAAGGGTATGTTCAACCTCGTGACTGTCAGCTCCTGAGCTTCAGACATGAGGCCACTGAGGATTTCTCAGGACAGTTAAATCTCAGACATGTTAGGAGGACAAATGTCTGGAGGCCACAGAGGTCTCTGATTTGTTTTGAAAATTGCATTTTATTTTGTTTCCTGCTTGTGAAACACCATTTATTAAACCACACTGATTTGAATTTTTATAAAAGAAAGACTTCGGCCTATTAAGCATGGATCATCAATCCTATCGGAAAGGCCACTACAGAAACTGATATTTCAATGAGCCTGTGAAGGTCCTTCCTGTTTAACCCAGAGCTGTCCCTGCCCCTCTCCACTATCTTGTCAGAGCATTAAGATGTGCCTTCCATATGATAGTTTGTACAACTTACAGAATTTAGGATAGATGACTATTAAAACAAACAAAAAAATCCAAAACAAACTTATTTTTCTGACCATGTCTCCATTATATATTTTTTCAAGGAAGGTGATCATGTATATGGGAACAGTGCCTGCTTTTCATCACTTTATAGCCCTTAAGATCCTACATAGTGTATTTAACAACCCGCCAGTACTTATTACTATGCTGGGAATGTAATCAGCACACAGAAAGGGAATTCTCTCTGTGTTCTGCAGGCTCTGTAGATCCAGTCAGAGTTCTCAAGCTCAGCACCGTCCTGGATGTGTAGGACAGAAGATCCTAGGATGTCAGGAAGGTTTGGTGCTTTGTTTAGTAGTCCCCACACAATACACCACTGCAGTGCCAGCAGCACCGGCCCCTCTCCTTTACACCATGTCTGTGACCGTGAAAAGTATCTCTTGAATTTGTCAAATGTCACAAGGGATAAAGTTGTCACTGACTGAGAGCTCTCATTTTAAACACCCAATTTTAGTAACAAGACCAGGGGTGCTCCCTCTGCCCTCGAGGCAACAGGAAGTTGATGATTGTTCTTTTCCAAATTAGACTATGGGCAAAATGATATGCTCAAGTTTTGGCTGAGAAATAAACTGTTAAATTCCGTCTTTTGCTGGGGTGGGGAGCCCTTGACCTAGATTGGCTGCTTCATTTTAGAGTTGTAGGAAAACAGTTGGCCTCACATGTGGAAAGCTGCGCTCTTCTCTAATTGTGAGACAGTGTTTTAGTTAACCTCAGATTTGTTTCCCTTCAAGAATATTTTGTTTCAAACAATTAATGTCATATAATTTGTGTTTCTGTGGTTGTAAATAGTTAATCTATAATCATAAATCAAAAAGTTGACATATATTTATATATCAGCCAGACGATGTATAAATATTTCTTTGTGAGCGGTTGGCAAAGTCATGCTGTGGTTGTTTATGCTTTTAACACAAAGACATTGAAAACTTAGTTTGATTGTATTTCTACGTAAGCTGTGCATTGCTTAGGGAGAGGGGTGGTGCGAGCAGCAAGGAGATCACTGTCCCAGCTGCTGATTTTCCATGTTCTGATACTTTCCCCACATATTATCAGAGCCAGCAGGCATGCAAAAACAAATATTTTAAGCCAATTGTTATCATGTTTAGGTAACAGTTTCTAGGACGATATTTTCAAGGTATTCTATTTTATTTGGAGAGAATGATCTTATATGGCTAGGCTTAAGCAGTTGATTTAGTTGGAAACTAACTAAGGAGTTTTCTTATTCTTTAAGGTGTTTATTTCTAGGACTTTAGAGAAGATTCTGATGTTACTGGGTCTACATAGGGCCACATCTCTGGGGCCTTCCTACTCTCTAGGCAGCCAGGTCAGCAGTCATGTGATTTTTAGATACTCTGAGATTATAGTCTTTAGACCCACTCCCATGTGAATCAGAATCCGTTTTGGTAAGAAACCTAGCCACTTTTGTTGTAATTCATATTTGAGAAACATTGGTTAAAGCTGTTCCTTATAGTCTCCTATATGACCCATCTATCTAAGCTATTTCTACTGCCTTTCTTTTTTTTTCCTACTGCCTTTCAAATTTAGAGTCTTGCTATAGTCTTCCAATTCCAAATGTGTATTTCTTTACCTCCTTCATGATTTGTACTAAATACCAACACTGATAATTGAAGTACCTTTGGAAACAGGAGGAGCAGAACTTGGAGTTTACTTTTGGATTTTTGAAGTTGTGAGACACAGCAGTGTGTGGTAGTATATAGCTGTAATCCCAGTACTGGGGAGACAGAGACGAGGATTGAGCCTTGAGCCTCGAAGCTCAGTGGTCTGCCAGCCTAGGTGAATCGGTGGGCTCAGGTTTTCCAAGGGACCCCGTATCAAAATGTCAGGTGGAAAGCAGCTGATCATGATACCCAGTGTCTGGCCTATACATCTGTACATTTATATACACTGTTGCCACACACATGCACACAAATTGTGAAATACAAGGTGGTTAGCAGAAGCCTATTAAAAATATTTATTTGTAACCTTGCCTTTTCTAACTAAATAAGTTAGGGTTGTCCAGGGAAAGTAAGACAATACATAGAAGTATAGTTATAAAGGAAGAGATTCCTCTTAGCAATGGTAGGAAGATGAGCCAGAGACGCACAACACACAGATCAATGAAACTCCCTGCTGCTGCCCCAAGAGTTCCTTTCCAAGTTTTCCACTAAGAGGAAGTTGAGATTCTTTACTTTGCTGAAAAAAAATTTAGAAAAAGTCAGTATGAAGCACCATTTGAATTTAACAAGTGTTTTATTCAGTAACAGGTTAGAAAAAAAGTACTCAGGGAAAGAGAACCCAAGTCAAAGTGGGTGTGGGCTTCTCATGTATTCGATACTAATGGGTTCTGAAGTTCCATCTTCCCAGGGTTGCTAAGGAATCTAAATGAGATCATTGGGTGGTTCCTGAGATGTGCAGACAAAAGGATAGAGGACAAATTTCATTTGGTACCATAAAACTCAAGATCACAAGAACTGCATGGAAGTTACGATGTTTCCTCTGTCAACAAAAGTTAATGTTCTCGCTTGTGAGACTCCCAGATAATATCTGGGAGAGGAATAAGGCAATATTCAGGGGTGTATACATTTGTGCCTGAAGCATGTTTCATTGCTGTTTTCATATTCTTATGTATCTCTATATAAATGAATATTATCTCCACATTAGTAACCGTCATAGTACATGTCATTAACTGGAATGCTTGCTTACCACTGCAGAGCTCTGAGTGAGCTGCTATTCTCCATTTTCATGACTTCCCTGTTTTTCTATCCATGACCATCTGCAAGCTTGAGACCCAAGAAAGTCTGTGGTATTGTTTTCATCAAACCCCAAAGATCAGAGAACCAGAATATCCATTATTGTTTGGACTAAAACAGACCAAATGGAGAATATGGGTGTGTCAGCTTCAAAGAGGGAGGAGAATTTTTCCTTGTCTCTTTTTTTCCTGTTCTAGCTAGACCCTGGATAAAATAAATGCTCCTCTCCCCATGTTGATGAGGACCATTTCTTTGTTTTGTATGCACATTAAAATGCTGACCTCTCCCAGAAACTCCAGTTCTCTCACAGATACAATCAGAGCTCAACAGCTATTTGGACATCCCTTTCTTAGTCAAATAGTTGCGTAAAATTAACAATCACTTTTAATAAATGGTCAAAGTTTTTTTGTGGTTTATTTAATTTATTTTGTACTTGGGATTGAATCCAAGCAATCTTGGCCTTGAAAATATTAGGCAAGTGGCCTACCATGGACTTAGGTTCCCAGCCTCCCCTTTTTTCTTTTTTCTTTTGACATTGAGTCTAAGTTGTCAAGGCTGTCCTTTAGCTTGTGATCTTCCTTCCCGCTTTAGCCTCTTGGGTAGCCTATTGGGCAGGCTGGCTGCACAATATACTTGTAAGCACTAGTTCCTAGCATCTAATGGGCTCTAGCTTTTTGTTGAGCACTGTTTGGAGCTGTCTTAGTTAGGGTTTTACTGCTATGAACAGATACCATGACCAAAGCAAGTTTTATAAAAGACAACATTTAATTGGTGTTGGCTTACAGGCTCAGAGGTTCAGTCCATTGTCATCAAGGCAGAAACATGGCAGCATCCAGGCAGGCATGGTGCAGGAGGAGCTGAGAATTCTACATCTTCATTTGAAGTCTGCTAGTGGAAGACTGACTTCCAGGCATCTAGGGTGAGGGTCTTAAGCCCACACCCACAGTGACACACCTACTCCAACAAGGCCACACCTCCTAATAGGGTCACTCCCTGAACCAATCATATAGGAACCATCACAGGAGCATTTTGTCTATAGCTCTTCATTTCCCCAAATCAATGACTTAGGTAGTATTATGATTCTTAGAGTACTAAGTCATAGGGAGGTATCCTGTTCTTGAAACTAGATTTTCATTTAAGTACCCATGTCTTCTCAGAAAAGTATTGTCTGTTCAGGGTACCTAAAATTACATCATTTATTATATCACCAGTAGATTTTGATTCACTACAAAATGACGCCTAAGATACATAAATCTTTATATTCAACGTGATAAACACCACAACGTTTATAGTTAAAGTTCAGCATTCATTTAGTCATGAAATTACATAACAAAATAAGTATTTTTATTTTAAGAACTTGTGGATTCAGTGTTAGTCAAAGTCAACATGATTTGAACCTGCTTCAGAATCACTGTTCAATAAACATGGAAGGAATATCTCCTGTTTTGTTTCCTGTCTTTCTGCTGATATTGCTTTGGGTTTAATAATTTGTAGCAACATATACACACATTTTTTTCCTTGAAGATATATAGTTTAGGAATATATGGCTTTCCCTTCCCACACTACTGCCTTTCTGCTCATAAAAGATATATATCTTGATTTTGTCTATCTGTCCATCCATTCCTATGTCATTAATAAATACTGTTGTAATGTAGCTATGTTGTTTGAGGGCATATAATATTCATACCAGGCCTCTTATCTCATTTATTCTTTAGAATAATATTAATGCATGGTAGCTATTATAACTCCAATTTTATGGGTAGGGAAATGGGGTAAAGTCTCATTCTTCTGTGTCTTAAAATTGGAAAAATCATGATCCACAATTAGAATACAGATATGCATTATTCATATGTCAACTTACTTTTAGGATCATGTCTTTTTACCTGCAACCATGCAGACCCGTTTTTTTGAGCATGAGAGTTGATCTTATGTCCGAACACAGTCCATGAGTCAAGCTGTCCGAGGAGAGTTCTGAGCTTGTGAGCAAACTCCAAGTAAAGAGAGCAAAAGTCTAATAACCTCTGTTCCTCCATAGCCTAGGTTTGTTTGCGGATGTGCTTTGAGCCTCCTCAGGTGTGTTAATAGGAGTGGGCTTACTTTAGATTACCCATCATCATCTTACCCACTATTATTCAGAGTGATGCTTCCAAGCACGCGTTGTCCTCATGACTGTATATGGCCTAAGCTCATATGACCTTGCCCTTGTGACTGTATACAACTTGAACTCAAGCGAACTTCTCTCACATGATCTTGCTTAACTCACAGTGCCCTTAGAATATAAGTTGTTTGAGGCTCTGAATAAAATTGGCTATTGCAATTTTAGTCTAAGCTTTAGACTCTACCTTCCCAAGTTCATGCTGTCATTAGAGTGGATCCAAACGTTCTCTCCGGGGCACCCTGGCAGTGTCTACATTCTGCCTGTCCAGGCGCCATTCCTTTGGTTCAGCACTGTGTCTTTAGCTGACCTTCTTGAGAATAAAGGTCTTGCCTTCTGGTACTTTTTCTAGAGTACCTGCTGATAGCATCACACATGTTCCAAAAAATGGATGATAATTAACTGGTTAAGTTTCTAGACATGTCCAGGGATAGAATAAACATAAAAATGGAATGACAGAAGAATCATTTATGTAATCAATTAATTATGTACTGGTAAGGCTATACTTTTATTTTTAAAAATCTTGTCTTTGTAAATAGCACCTTCCTATTTTAAGGTAAACTTGTAACTTTTTTCCTTCTGTAGTAGGTATGCTGCTTATTCTGTAATTGGTATATTTCAGCTATCCTCTCCTTAAATGGGCAGCAAGTGGTTTGATGCGACTATTTTCCTGTTCATTTAGTATTTTTCACACTCTAAAACTTTGCTAGGATAGATATGTCAGATGCAAGAACATTTTGTACTGGCAAATTTACTACTTACTGGAATAACAGATTTGGTTATATAAATAAAATATTTGGTCTATATTAATTTACAATCAAGTCAACATCTTTGGTTTAGTGTGAAAACCTCATTACCAGGAAATATTAATATTTGACTTCGGTTATTAATTTAAGGCAAGATTATGTATGACCCAGATCCCCAAATAGAAATAAAATTCCCCCTCTAGTTCTCATTTTCTGCTAATTTTTAACTTGATTTAACTTAGCGTAATTGCCTACATGGGTTCCTATTTACAGTGTGCCATGGTTAGTAGGAAAGCTGTATGGAAAGTGGTATCTTTATGGCAGTCTTTCCTAGAGTCTGTGCTAAAACGGAGTTAATTACAAATTACTGTTATTCTTACATAAAACAATGCAACCTCAACATTTCTTTTTCCTAAGGTAGCATATTAAATTTGGTTCATGTTATTTAATGTTTAACTCTTTCCAGCTTTTAATGAAAACAATCTTTTCAGAGTCTTGTGATTAATTAGTACAACAAAACCCTAGGCTGACTGATACGTTTGTAAACATCCACTGAACAAAGGACGACTGTCTTCTCCCCCTCCCACAAACTGGCTGAGCCCACCCAAGCCTGTTCTGCAAGTTCAGACAACCCCCAATGATGTTAAAGTGGTAACAGACTCTAGTCCTAGAACACTTTATCTAGATGTACACAGCCACACAAACAGCCTCAGCCATACTTAATTTACTATGCTGACCATATCTTGGCAAAAGTTTTCTAAGAGAAGAGCCCCTATGGAATTTCTTCATTAACAGAATGTATTTATTTTTTCAATATTGCCCTTCAGCAAACCTTAGAATACATTTCATTTTGTGATTAAAGGGTGTTATAAAAATTCATTTTATTCTTTTCTGGTTATAATTGTATAAACTTGAGTAAATTTATGCTACAAAAATGGCTCATAGTGCCTCTTTTTATTTGATGTTTTATGTAAAAAGTGAACAAAAGACATTAAAATTTAAAATGATTTCTAAACTGCTTTTAGTTAGAATTAGTTACTATCAATTCATATAAAGATCTGTGTTTGTTTTCCTGGTCATTGTGTATTATTTTCCCTTTGTTTTACTTAAAGGGTAATTGATTTGTCTGATATTTTACTGCTAATAAATTATATTTTATTTGAAAAATACTCTCTCTACCTCCCATTTTTAAATCTCTACCTCTATTTCTTTCACAATATTAGGAAGACTAAATCTGTATACTTATACATACTTGTTTCTTCCTCATATGGTTTAAAAACTCTGCTGACGGGACAGTGTTTGAATTCCTTTGTGCACATGCATGAAAAGGCATAGTAATGCTTTTAAATAGGTCCTGACTGGAAAGAAGAAGATAAATCGCACAGGAGCGAGGTTAGTTCGGCATTATGGAGACAGAACTCACTGTGTTGGCTTTGGTGTTTGCGCACATGGAAAATGGATGGTTTAATTTCATAAGGATCTTTTAACGTTTACTTAGCATTGTGAATTTTTTAAGTGCAAAAGTCTTTTTAAACTTTTGAATGTAGCTGAAAAGATGAGCAAGGGGAAGTCAGGTTTCTGCCGGGTGCATCCGGGCCACTCTCCGTCTGTGGCATGTCCTTGTCAGGGTTTTCTTGTTAAACTCTTGGTTATGGTGCCATTTGTATTAAACATGTTTCTTGGGACAATGCAAAGTGACAACTAAGATTTACTCTGAAACCTTGCTTTTTGATGTTTCTGGCTTTTGACTGATATTTAATTTTCCACATTTCTCCCATTAATACCAAGACTTCTTTGTACATAATGGTTTTTGTTCTTTACCCTCTTGAAAACAGTGCTGTGATGGTATCTTGTGTGAATATGTGAGAACATTTGCGTCAAGAACATTTGCGTCAAGCTTTCATTAGTAAGAATAGGAAGGCCGTAACATAATTTAAAAGGAGCTTTGTTTCCCAGGCAGTTTATTGTTAAGAAAGATGTAAATTAGAAAGTTAAATATTTGGGTCAAGATTAGAGAAAGTATAGTTTGCTTGTTTGTTTAATCTTATAATTGTCTTAATTTGTCATCAGTGAAATGTCAGTTCAAGTACAGGCTAGGAAATCTGTCATTTTCAAAATGTCAAAGGTCACCGCAAGCTACTAAGCATCAAATAAGTAAGGAGGTCACAGATAGAAGCCAGCCACCTGTGCTTCTCTCTAGGGTATGTATTACAGAAAGCCCCAAACCCAACCACATTTTGTTAGTGCCATGAACTTTCCTGAATTTTAGAGGAGGATTTTTTCAAACTTTTTTTTTCTGATTTTGGAATGAACATATCCTTAAAGGGGAAAAGATATGCTATGAGAGTATGGTAAACATGTATGTGGCCTCCACATCAATCTGTGCCAAGACAAGATACCACATGCCCACTGCTTGTGCTCAGTTTTAAGGTAGGACATTTCATTCTGGTACCTGGGACTCTTTTTAAAATGTGGTAAGATCTGATTAGAAGTGACATCTTTTACAAAGTATGCCTTCATGTGGTTGTCTTTTAGTTGCAATGTTCACAGGTCAGCATAGCTTCCTCCTGTGTGAAGAAGGCCCTGCTGTGTATTTAGTGCGAGACGTTACTGACTGGTTTCTTGTCATCATGGCTTGTTGGTTATTTCTCCTTTGTTTGCTGTCCGCCTTCCCTGTTCATCTACACTAGCCTTCCCAGGCCTCATGATGAAGAACTTCCAGATGAACTAAGAAGCGTACCCCAGGCTCAGTAGGACCACTCTTTCTTTTTTCCTTTTCTATTTCCATACAAGGTCTTCTCATGGGACCCAGGCTGGCTTGACCTTGTGTGCTGGGACTATAGGCATGCACCCCTCACTGTTCCTCACTATGGAGTCTGCTTAATACCATACTTTATCTTTGAGGGATGGAAAGTAAATCCTCAAATTGGGCTCTTGAGTCACAGACCTCAGCAGTAGATAATAGATACTGTCCTGACTTTGGATGGATTAGAGCTTCAGGTACCAAACATCCTTTGGAAATAACTACCTGTTGATTAAACACAGTTCTTATCTACGTATGAACTCCAAAGCTTTGATATGAGAGGCCCATCCAGGGGGAAAGGAAGCCTGGCAGAATAAACTTGAATTGTAGCATTGACAGAATAAACTGAATTCTCCTGTCTGTGGAACTGGGTGGTGTTAGTGTTTGACTTTATTTAGCTGAAGAAAAATATGATGAGTATCACAAATTAAATTTTATTCCTTCAGAAACTTTCAGAATTATTGCCCATACCTCTTTTTGCTTATGAAAGATTTGTGTTACAATAGCACCTGAGTTAAACCTTCCTAAAAGAACATCACATGTGACAGTCATATTTCATGAGCATTGATTAGGGTCACACTTCCTTGATTGGTACTCTAAAATATTTGTCAGACAATTTCAACATCTATGAGTGAGCCCAGAAAAATTATCTATGCTGACTGTCTTTACCCATGGTGTTAAAAGTTTCCCAATTCCTTGTATACCAAGCAACATGGTTTATATTGAATATTTTGAATGTAAGATACTATCCTGTTATGGTCTATTGTAAACTTTGTTTAAGTTATTAGTGTTTCAGTAGTAAATTCAGTTTCTCATAGCCCCTGCTTTAATGCCCTTGTGTTATTTCTAGTATTCATTGTGTTTCTCAAAGCTTCTGCGGTTTTATGTGGATCAGTGTCCTGTGGTATTGCTCAGTGACCTATCAAGTATGTTGTTTATCACTTAGACCCACTCTAAAACTCTACAGCATGGTACTTTGGGTCTGATCAATTTGTGGACAGCTCAAAGGGTACACATGGGAGCTGAATCTGTTCTATCATATCACCATATCCCTTTGGTTCCTTGTCACCTTTCAATATTCTCCTGGAAAAATGAGACCTTGTTACACTTCCTCACATTTCGAATGACTCTGCTTATGCCCAGAACTTAGCATCAGGAGAGGAAGAAGAATGATAACAGTGCCCGCCCACAGTTCAAAGCCACTGCAACTCCTGATCCATGAGAAATGTGCCTTTCTGAGACAATTCAGGGTCTACTGTTTCCACACAGTTGCTGTTCTTGTCATGGACACCACTGACACAACATCAGTTGGAGGAAAAAGTGTTCAAGAATGAACAAAGAAAAAGACTGGCAGAATTTATTCTATTCCCTTAATTACCTGACAAATATTTTAAAGTACTAAGGAAGTGCTACACTAATCAACCCTTCTTGAAATATGGAAACAATGTCAAAGATAGTAGAAATATAAGGAATCAAATAATAACTTTAGAAGTGAAATAATATATTCAAATTGACAACTAGCTTGTTGTATAGTTCAGAAGTTAAGACAGCATTTGTCTCAACACAATTCTCTCACAGAACATGTAGCTCACTAATTGATAAGACTGGTTGGCGAGCAAGTTCCAGGGATCCACCTGCTTCTGTAGCTTCTCCTTCCCCCCTCCCCAGTACTGTGTGTGTGTGCTTTATCATGCTTTGTTTTATTTCTTTGACATAGCTTTGAGGTAGGGTCTGTCATTAACCATGGAGTCAGGCAAACCTCAACGATTCTCCTGTTTTCACCACTTCATCCCTGGAAACTTTTGTGGGTGCTGGGAACTCAAACTCAGGCCCTCATGCTTTTATGTGGACTTACTCCCTGAGCTATCTCCCCATTTCAATGTGATCCCTGGTTCTGACGTAGTGGGATAATAAAACCAGAATGGCCCACAATTATTCCATGGTTTTATTCAAGGATACATGCTCTAGCATCTCAGGAAGTAAATGCTAATTATATCAATATTTCAGTAATGAGACAGGTTTTAAAATATGTATTCCCACTTATGACCACCATTTCTTTTTCAGACTGTATTTATGTAGATAGTATAAAGTGGGGTAGCGCAGTAGAATAATATTTGTTTGATTTTTCTTAAAAATTGATCTTTAGTGTTATCTTTCAATTCATTGTTATAACACCTTACGAGGGTATGACCTAGGACTTCCAGAAACATCTCAGATACTGAACTGAATTTGTATAAAACTTGGTTATTGAATGCTTGTCCAGTTGCCATTACCTATAATTGTTAAATGTGTTATTTATTTTCCTATGTCATCTTTAGACTATTGGGAGGTTATTTAGAGTATTGCTGAACTGTAAACCTCTGTGAGACTTGCAGATAAAACTACTTGTTGTTTGGGGTTAGTTTTTTTTTTTAAATAATTTTACATCAAAACTAGAAAGAGTCAGTGCCTGGGTGGCTCACCAAGTCTTTCTAAACTCAACAATCTTCCAGTTGCCACACTATGGAAAAAGATTAAAGAAAACTGAAAAGTTACCTCAAAAGCGTTACACTGCTTGAGGGGAGCTAATCAGCTATGGTAGGCAATTAGCATAGTTTTTCAAGGAGTGAAGCGTTTATGATCCTCAAATTATATAAAGTTAGTGTCAGCTAAGCAGAGATTCCAATCTGGCTATGCATCAGATCACTTTTAGAGTGTCACAAAATGCAGGCTAGGAATTTGTTGAGTACTATAAGCTGAGCATTTGAAGAATATGAGTAGAAAAAGGTACTCATCCTGGCAGAGGCACTGAGTTAGAAGAGCTGGTAGGAGGTTTTGAATGCCTGGTCTTGGAGTAGAACAGATTGAGAAATCACCAATGTTACTAGATGATATGGACATATGGTCTGCAGAAAGCGTAGGAAAACAGCTGCTCTGTCTCAGAGCACTGGATGATATGATGTACAAATGGTAGGGAATTTTATTATATGAGCCGACCACCCAGTAAGCATAACCACTTATCATTATTATTATTATTATTTTTTGCCTTGAATCCAGATCATCCTCACTTAGGTTTTGCTCTCCTTATCGTTAATGTGTAAGGATGGGAATTGTAATTTCTTTTACTGTTAGTTTCTTTGTATCTCATTTGTTTTGTAAAAGGAGAATACTTTTTAATTCTAAAATGTTTTCAAGATTACAGGGTACAAGACCCTCACAGATAGCATCCATGTTCTTACCTGGTTTCACATATCCACAACATGATAACTTTTTGCTACATTTACTTTATTATTTCCATGTGAATCCTTCTCTTCCCATCCACATAACTGTGTGCTAAGTGGCTGATGGATTAGGCCTATACATATATATTGTTACATAGCACTTTAGTAACAAATACTTTTCTGGGAAACTGCTAATATACTGATTAGTACATTAGCAGAGTTAACCAGGACAAGTACTAAAGGCTTAAGTAATTAGGACCAAATGAGAAGAGAACATTGAGTTACTGAGGACATTTAAACCATTATAGACACTCTTTGCTGAAAGTCATATGAATTTATGTAGATGCATTTTAACACAAATACAATGCATTAAACTGATACAGAATAGAGCTTATGAACTCTAATAATTTGAAACAGGGACTCTACTTACAAACGCTGAAAATTTCAGAATGATAGCAGTTTTATGCCATTCTCTGGAGAGTAGACAAAACACAGCTCTCACCTTCAAATAGTTTAGTTATTTATTATGAATATGACAGGTCTTAATCAGGATTTAAAATCTTATTTAAAATTATCAGACACAATTATGATTTTGAAAGAAAAGACTTTAATCATCTTATGTTTATATGTATGTATATATGATAAAGCCTAGAGCTTATAAATAAACTTAGCAAAATTACTATAAGATCTGTATAAAATAATTTTGTATTATTTTGCATAATTTTGAAATAGAATATAAAATTAGAAAACCAACTGAACTTTTACCAATGAGCAATTGAAACAAATTAAAATGACTTTGTGCTAGATGCTGTAAACCACTGGTACTTAAGAAAAATGAAGGAAGATACTAAGAAATGAGAAGAATCATGGTCACTGAAAGAGTTTGTAATTTTAAACTTGTTATTTCTTTTAAAACTCAGAATTTGGAAACTGATTGGAAAATTTTCTTGGCAATAAATGATTCATAAGTAAAAGTTCTGTATTTAGCTCGCCGAGGAAGAGTAATAGACTTAAGGTACAGGGATGGGGGGGGATAGGAACAGGAATGATAAGGACAGGGGAGAGCTGAGGGAGAGAGTGCTGGCAGAGACAACTGGACTGGAGGTTACCTCTAGGACAAGCGAGGGCAATGCAAAGTCCTTGGAATCCATGAGGGTCACCCTAGCTAGGACTCCTAGCAGTGGGGTATATGGAAACTGAGACAGTCATTTCCTGAAACTTAGTAAAATGTCTAATGGAGGGATTGGACATCTACAACCCAGCTACAAAACCTTAGACCTACAATTTGTCCTGCATACAACATGTACAGAGATAGAGGGGAATTTAAGGGAAAGCTGTATCTGACTATACTGCCTGCCTTTGGATCCTTTTCTCCTAACTGGGTTGCCTTCTCCAGCTTCAACAGAAGAAAACACGCCTGCTACTTGATATGCCAAGGATAGTTGATATCTATGAGAAGCCTCCTCTTTTCTGAGGAGAATGCAGGGAGGAGTGGAGGGGGCCAGGGGAGGGGTGAGGGAGAGAATGAGAGGAGAGAAGGGATGGTAAGTAAATACAAAACTGAACAAAAAAACCTACAAAAGTTCTGTATTTAGAATAGCTGAAATACAGTCTAGGATAAATGTAAAATACAGTTGAAATTCATTTTTTAGAATAGATTTTTGGGTGATAGAATGCTTCTAGCTTTAGTTTTGTTACTATTAATTTACACTGAACTTCTAGATTATAACTGCATAAGGAATATTTGGTTAAACATGGAAGGGACAATCTATGTGCTACATTTTTTTGCTTTAAAAGTTCTTTTTTTTGATTGTTTCTTTTTTTCTTTTTTTAATTTTCTATATTCTTTGTTTACATTCCAAATGCTTTCCCCTTTCCTAGTTCCCCTTTCTCCATATGTCCCATAAGTCCTCTTCCCTCCACCCATTCCCCAATCACCCCCCCTCATTTCTTTGTTCTGATACTCCCCTACAATGCTGGATCAAGTCTTTCCAGAACCAGGGCCCTCTCTTTCCTTCTTCTTGGGAATCATATAATTTGCTAATTGTGTCTTGAGTATTCAGAACTTCTGGGCTAATTAATATCCACTTATCAGTGATTGCATTTCATGTGTATTCTTCTGTGATTGGGTTACCTCACTTAGGATGATATTTTTCAGTTCCAACCATTTGCCTACAAATTTCATGAAATCATTGTTTTTAATTGCTGAGTAGTATTCCATTGTATAGATATACCACATTTTCTGTATCCATTCGTAATTTTTAATTATTTGTAATTTATCAGTTTTTCAAAAATGATTGTGGCACTGACACAGTAAACACTGAGTTGGCAGATAATGTTGTCATCATAGAGTCAACTTTTTGTACAATAAAAACATTTCAAAATGTTTCTAGGCATACATAAGTAGAACCACATATCCTTCCACGTATTTAAATATATAATCTATTGATTGCAACAATTTTATTTGAGGAGACTCTGGTTGAAGGATGGTTACCTTAAATCAGAGTCTTTTGAGAAGGACCTCCATGACTTTCGTTTTGCCTTAGCATTTCCTGTTAAATCATTTCATTGCCCCCAAGTAATTTTGCTTCCTATTGATCATATCATGTTTATGGGTCCTTTTTTTTAACCTCAACCTATTTTATCGTATTTCCATTTTTATCTCTCTGAATTCTTTTCAAATTCCTTGCTTCCACTGCTAAGCAAAGGCACTCACATTTCTAGGGTAAGCTCTAATCTCATTTAATTATCAAAATCATCTGATTTTGTCAGCAGTCTGTGTTCCTTAACTTGGTAGTGTTTTATAGCACAGTTTGGCTCATTTCTCTCCATTCATCATCAAACTAGATTTTATCAGCGTTATGTATCTGTAGAGTTTTGGAAATTAGTAGAACCTTATTAAGTAGGGAAATAGAACCCCAAAGAGGTGAGGTGATAGAAAGGCAGTGTATCTTAGTGCAGTACATCCATATTTAGAATTGAAGGATTCTGTCCGTCTCTATCCATTGGAATTACTTTTCTTGACTGAAGGGTCTGAGCAAAGAGCATAGGCTGAGCATTTGCTGGAAACTGTTACAGGCTGGGTGTCACTGTAGGAGGGGGTTACACGCTGGGTGTCACTGTAGGAGGGGGTTACACGCTGGGTGTCACTGTAGGAGGGGGTTACACGCTGGGTGTCACTGTAGGAGGGGGTTACACGCTGGGTGTCACTGTAGGAGGGGTGGTCTTTGGGCAGACCTGAAACTGTTACAGGCTGGGTGTCACTGTAGGAGGGTGTGGTCTTTGGGCAGACCTGAAACTGTTACAGGCTGGGTGTCACTGTAGGAGGGTGTGGTCTTTGGGCAGACCTGAAACTGTTACACGCTGGGTGTCACTGTAGGAGGGGTGGTCTTTGGGCAGACCTGAAACTGTTACACGCTGGGTGTCACTGTAGGGGGGGTGGTCTTTGGGCAGACCTGAAACTGTTACACGCTGGGTGTCACTGTAGGAGGGGTGGTCTTTGGGCAGACCTGTTTTTAAGTAGGTGTGGAAACAGGAATTATGCCACTTAGATAATACATATATTCTTATTTTGAGCCAGTAAGTGGGATAGTGGCAATAGAAGACTATGGGGGTGATTGAAGCTCACTAAGTGTCCCATGCCTTTCCCCTACTCACATTTTTGTCCTTCAGGGTAGCTATTGGCCTATAAATGTAAAAAATTTTGGATTTTTGTATTTTTCTACCACTAAAAACCCAGAGATCTTATGAGAGTCAGTCACTTATCTGTAACAAAGGCTTCTGTCTTCAAGGTACATAGTCATAATAATTCTTTCCTCTGTGGTCACCATGGTTTCTATGTTACTAATGGCTTTGTGAATAGACAGGGCACTTTGTAAAATGGGAATTAGTGACAGGAGTATTATTAGCTGGTGTTATTTTGACTGTCTTTTTGAGCTGTTCTAGAAAAGATTATTAATTGATAAATTCATATAGAAAACATACTACATAAGCAGCCCATGTATGAAGCAGCCAGGACAATGGTGATCCAGCCAATGTTTGATTGAGAAACACTATTTCGAACTTGTTGTCTTAGTTCAAGACTGAATACTTTACAGCTGTAGCAATATTCCTTATTTCTTCAGGTTTCTCTAGAGGAGGATTTCATATCTTTTCGGAGAGTGAACAGAAAGTTCAGAGGTGAATGCCTCTGTGTCACATGGTTCATACTTTAACTTTTAAGCTATCTTAAATAAGCCTTGCAAGATTGAGGAAAGGTTTCATTAGTTGTGGTAAGAGTCCAAACAGGAACTGCACTGTATTGAATTGACAATATACATATATGGTAGGGAAAATTTGGCCATGACCAGAAGGCTATAGGTGAAAATCTCTGAGAATTTGGGAGAGTACTTATGAACAAAGAAGGATAGAAGTCATCACACAAATGATTGTCACGTCTAGTTATTCCTTTTAAAATACAGATGGAGATCTCTTCCTTCTCATCTCTGTGCATAATGGATATTTATTACATAGCATTTAATGTATGAATGTATCGGTAAATAGAATCTGGTAAATAGAACCTATTTACCTGTCTGGTAAATAAAATCAAGGATGTCTTAGTAGGTAGCTCAGGTCACCTAGCTTGGAGCTAGACTCTCCCTCATCTTACTCAAGGGGATGAACATCAAGCAAGCATAAGTTTCAGGATAATAGTGCTTTGTTCGGTGCTTTTTTTTAATTATAAAAATTTAAAACTTTTCTATTTCTAATTGCAGAGAAAATTTCACAAGAGATTTGTGTGGTCACGAACACAAAAGATGAAGAATCTGTAGGACATCTCCTTGAGGAAGTGCTAAGAAATGAACTCAATGTAAGCATTCAAACAATGAGTTGGATCAACTGTCACACATTTTTGTGGTATAAAGGCAGCATCATTGCAAAAGCACACAAATCACTCAAACCAAATGTTGCTATTTCCTCCTCCCCTAAGATACTTCATTCTCTTAATGCTGGGATTGAAGCATACTCCATCCTGATCCATTTTTGTTGGGTAGTGGTTCTTAACTTTCCTAATGCTGCAAGATTTTGGTACAGTTCCTCTTATTGTGGTGATCTATACTCATAAAGTTATTTTGGTGCTACTTCATAACTATTATTTTGCTACTGTTATGAATTGTAATGTAAATATCTGATATGCAGGGTATTTGATATATGACCCTGTAAAAGTAATTATTTAGCAGGTTATCTATGTCCTTTGGTTCTCAAATAACTGCTGGGCATTTGTATGCCCCTTTCATCCTGTTTTAGGTCCCGAATAAAGACACAGAGACTTGTACTTTTATTAATCAGCTGCAAGCCCAATCTGGGCTGGCTCTGAGCCCAACAAGGCTGTAAACAGACAAATGCCCCATTACTTGCCATCTCGGCTTGCCCTGGCCTGCCCTGGCCTGCTCTGGTCGACGTGTGTCCTCATGGCTACTCTCTCATTGTGATGTTATGGCAGACCCTCCGGGTCTTTCCATACCTTCTTCCTGTGATCTTCTGTTTCTCCCACTGGACTCTTTTATGGGATCCCCTGACTTAGGTTGGAAGTCCTTCCTTATTCTCTTCTGCCTAGCTCTGTCTCAGCAGTTCTTTATTAGGCAATCAGAGGTGATGGAGAAGAATGTTTATAAGAATGGTGATACTAGTGATGCTTCATAAAAATGACAATACCAAACTCCAGCCTTTATTCAACTCTCTGCAGGCACAGAAATAAGCTTTTGAATAATGCAAAGAAAACCTTTACACAGCACACAAAACCATGCCCTATCATGACTCTTGTGCGGTTTGTGACCCACAGATCGAGAACCACTGCTTTTGGGTGTTTTTTTTTTTTTTTTTTTTTTTTTGAGACAGGGTTTCTCTGTGTAGTTCAGGGTGTCCTGGAGCTCACTTTGTAGACCAGGCTGGCCTCGAACTCAGAAATCTGCCTGCCTCTGCCTCCCAAGTGCTGGGATTAAAGGCGTGCGCCACCACCGCCCGGCTTTTGAGTGTTTCTTATGGTCCCCATTTTCATATGTTGTTGAGTTCCTCCCTAGCTATCTGCAGCTACTGCGGACTGGTCCCTGCAAGAGAAAACTATGGGGTGGATGGGGAAAGTGGTGCAAAAAGAATTGGGTCAAGGAGACATTGCCTTTCAAGACCCGAATTTTAATAAATGTAACCCAATATATAATCTGGAAGATTCCCTCCCCCTAGGCATGAGGTAGAGTCTTGGAATCTTGCTGGCTCCGGATCTCAGCAGGTGGTCGGCTCCGGAATGATTCCAGGGCTTCCAGGTGAGGCTGGGCTGTTCTATACAGAACAAAGGGCCAGGAAATTCACAGACTGAGCAGAGCAGAGGTGAACTGCCTAGCTCAAATGCTAGTGGGGGAAGGGACAATATGTGACATGTTCTAAAAGCCCTGCTAGTTGCTGTGTACCATGTTATGACTCAGATACAGTTGGAGGCCTAATGCCCAGCACATACTAGACGCTACTAAATTTTAAGTATCAGAGATGAAGATGAAGGGAGAAATGAAAGACTATTGTGACCACAGATGAGAAAATCATGATGCTGAGAAAATTGATGTATTTGTATCTATTATGAATTGATCAGCCTCCTAGTTAAACTTCTATGATTAAGGATGGGAAAACAGAAGAAACCACATGATAGATACAGAAACTGTTTATTTCTTCCATCACTGAAGACTTCTGCAACCATTTTGATGACAGCTTTATGTTTTGAAATGTTGTTTGCCTAATTGGTTTTATTACAATTTAATTAATTTTGTGTTTTCTTTTTTGCCTTTTTTCCATTAGTTAATATGTTTATTCACTTTACAGCCTGATCATAGACCCCCCCTGCGAGTCTGACCCTTACAAATCCCTCCCCCTCATTATACCTTGCTCTTCTCCTCAGAGAAGGGGAAACCCCCTTGGGTACTAGCCAGCCCTGGGACATCTAGGACTGAGGGTGGGACTGAGTATATCCTCTCCCTCTGAGACCCAACCAGGCAGTCCAGTTAAGACAAGGAGATCAATTGGCAGGCAACAGAATCAAGAGACAGCCTCCACCCACATGAAGATCAACCTGCATATCTACAAATGTGTAGGGAGCCTAGGTCTAGTCCCTACACACTCTTTGTTGGTTGTTCAGTCTGTGAGCCCCAGGTTAGTTGATTTTGAGGGTCTTCTTGTGGTGTCCTTAACCCCTCCAGCTTGCTCACTTCTATCCTCCCTCTTCCAGTAGACTTCCTTAGTTCCACCTGATGTTTGGCTCTGGGTCTCTGCATCTGTTTCCATCTGCTGCTGGATGGAGCTTCTCAGGAAACAGTTATGCTAGGTTCCTGTCTGCAAATTTAGCAGAGTATCATTAATAGTGTCAGGGGTTGGAATGATGGGTCTCAAATTGGTCCAGCCATTGGTTGTCCAGGCCCTCAATCTCTATTCCCTCTTTATCCCTGTATATCTTGCACACAGGACAGATTTTGGGTTGAAGGTTTTATGGGTGGGTTTGATGTCCCAGTTCCTCCACTGGAAGCATGAGGCTGACTTCCTGACCAGAAACATTCAGGGACAACCACATGACTAAAAGCCAGTGTAAGAACAAAATCAAGAAAAGCCAGGGCCAAATGACACCTTCAGAGCACAGCTATCCTATTATAGCAAGTCCTGGCTATCTTAACATAAACAAAGCACAAGAAAATGACCTTAAATCCAGTCTTATAAAGAGAGTAGAGGCCTTTGAGGAGGAAATGAATAAATTCCTTAACGAAATAGAGGAAACTGCAATTAAATAAGTGAAGGAAATGAATAAGACTGTTCAAGACCTGAAAATAGAAATAAAAGCAATAAAACACAAACTCAAAGAATTGTGGAGATGGAAAACCTAGGGAAGAGAACAGGAACAACAGATGCAAGCATGACCAACAGAATATTAGAGATGTAGGAGAGAATCTCAGGTGTAGAAACTCTGATAGAAGAAATTGATACATCAGCCAAAAATATGTTCAGTCTATAAAAATTACTGACAAAAATCATTCAGGAAATGTGGGATATCATGAAAAGACCTATTCTAAGAATCATAGGAGTAGAAGGAAAAGAGTCCCAACTCCAAAAATGAGAAAGTATTTTCAAGAATATCATAGGAGAAAATTTCTCCAACCTAAAGAAAGAAATGCCTGTAAATATACATGAAGCATACAGAATGCCAATTAGATTGAATGAGAAAAGAAAACCCACCTACCACATAATAATCAAAACACTAAATTTATAGACAAAGACTATTAAAAACTCTAAGAGAAAAAAACCAAATAATAAACAAAGACAGAACTATCAGAATTATACCTGACTTCTCAACAGAGACTAAATGGTAGAAGGGTTTGGACAGATATCTTGCAGCCTGTGAGAAACCACAGATGCCAACCTAGACTACTGTACCCAGCAATACTCATAATCCCCATAGATGGAAAAAACAAGCATTCAAGATAACCAAGTTTAAACAACATCATTTTGTATTTTCACTGAAGTAGTTTGCTTCCAAGATGAATTTTTAACATATATGGTATGAAAAGTCCAAAGTGAAGACTTCTGAAAGTCCTTTGGAATTTGAATTAGAATTTGGGCAGCAGAGAAGCAGCCATGATATCTGGCGGTCAGCATTTAGAGGTCAGTTTTGCTGACTAAGTTCATCAGCTTCTGCACTATATAAAGAACATCTACATTACAAAGTTGAAAGGGTTCCATAAAAGATAGTGATGATGCACATGCTATGGTGTAGAAATAAATACACATTTAATGGCTGCTACAGTCTTTGTAGTGACTCTTTCTGAAATGAGTGGAATTTTTTTCTGTTGTTTCTCAATATTCCAATGCTGATTGTTTACGTCATTTGAGTGTACTAAATGCTAGGCTAGTATCTATCTGTTTTGTAGCTATGTCTGCCTGGGTACACTGCTACTTATGGGAACATTTTTTTTTTAATTTCTTCATTTCTCATACTTCCTCTACATCCCACTAGTATTCTTTTTTAAGAAAGATGATTTCACCTCCTTTTAAGGGGAAGTTGAAGCTTGTCCCATAATCTCCAGCTCAATGGTGGAATGCTCCTTCTGAAGTTGTTTTCCTGAGAAGGAACCACTTCCCTCTGTTCTCTCTGAAACCTTCACCTTTGCCGCCCTTCTCCTTAACTCATGGACCTTTTATTTATTCATAGTCTTATTCTTTTTAAATAATTGATTAATCTAGACCTCTCTGCTGATACTCTGTCCCACAAGTGTATTTTAATCTACAATTTTGAGAGTTCTATTGCCCTGGAACCCCAATATCCCTAGCAAAGTGAGAATTTTCATGTTTCTTTATGTTACTCCATGTTTTTCATAACAAGTTTGGGTGCCCTTTAAGATCTTGGTGGATGTTGGAATAAGGTGTCGTTCCTGCTTAGCGCTCTCTGACTTCTAGTTTTCCTGTTAAAGTACAGACCCCCATCAGGACGTTCTTCCTCTTTAACTGTTGTGACCTAACAGTTTTGGGTCGCTCTCTGTGTATCAGTGCAGTGCAGTGTGTACTTATTTTCAAAAGCGCCCCATCATTTCCTCCTTTATTTTGCAATAAAAGAAATTGCCCAGCTTTTAATTTGTACAATGTCATTTAATCAGTGCACCAACTAGTGTTAGTTAATGCAAAATGCTTTTTGTTAATTAATATCTCTCAAGGGCAGATGAAAGTAAAAAAAAATCAGTATGATGTTTTAAAATTTGACAGGATTATAGTTAAGTCTGAAAGAAGTGGCTCCCTTGGATAGGGATTTGTCTGCTTTTCTGTAGACACCTCTCCCATTATAAAAGCAGGTTTATCTTGTGGCATTGTATTTTTCAGCCCATAATTTACAGAAAAGCACAAAATGGTGGATATTATAACTTTTTACACCCGAGAGCTTTTGTCTGCCTTTGAAAAGAGCATATAAAAATGATGAAGTCACTGCTGCTGAAATCTGTAGGGAGATCAGTGTGGGTGTGGAGCTGTGCCTCACACAATGGGGGGATTGTTTTATTGATATGAATAGGAGAAATGTTTCCCACTGAAACTGAAGGAAGAGATTGGGTATGCTTATGGTAATTGCCTGGGAAAAATTTTGCAACATACACTTTGGGTGACCCAAATGTCTAAGTGTAACATAATGGAAAATACCAAATTCATGTATGAGGTGGCTGTAAGTTAAAATGGCCTACATTTTGATAGACACACTTTCTACCCCTGTACTCACGTTTATGCACATGTCATTGACATTTAAATTGTAGGACCTCAGATTCTGTCTTGTTGTCATCTTTTGAGTTTATTTTTCTGGGCCTTGAATTTCTGTGAAAGAGCTCTCCATGTTTGGGAGGTAGATACTGATGAATAGGACCTGCTTGGATTTGAATGTAAAAGGCCTCTAGTAAATAGATATGGTCGAACACTTGGTACCCAGATGGTGGTTCTGTTTTAAAAGTTTTAGGGATCTGTAGTAGGTGAGGTCTGGTACCAAGTAGGTCAATGATCATAGGCTTTGAGAAATATAGCCTGGCCCCACCCTCGTTTCTGTTTTCTATTTCTGAACCACCATAGGAGCTGTCATAAACTCACCAGACCTTCACCACCGATGAGCTGTGACTGCTCAGACTAGAGGATAAAATCAGTCCATCCTTTCTTAGGTCATTTATGTCCAGTTACTCTGCCACACAACAGAAAAAGTGAGGAGCGGGGTTGTTGCTGTGCTGGACGCTGCACTACACAACTGGTAGGCTTCAACTGGGCTGTGGGAGGAGCATGAAGGGGTTTTGAGCTGCAGCCTTGTGAAGCCCCAGAGTCCTGCAAGCAGAGCTTAAAGGCAGTTCTAAGAGTGCAGGGGAATGAAGGGAGAGTGTGGGCAGTGAGCACTGGTTGGAAGATTCAGAGGGGAACAAAAGTTCTACTGAGAACTGGAAGTCATTCATATTATACTGTGGGAATGAATTGGCAATATCATTCCTGTGTCCTGATAGTTTATGTGAGGTGGAATTCAGAAGGAATGGGATAATTGGGAAAGGAAATTTAAAAACAATGTAATATTCAGTCTCTACTGCTGTCTCTAGGAAGATTTATAGTGAGAGATAAGAGAAAATGGAGCAGAAAGATGTGAGAAACATGCATGCTTGCAAGGAAAGGGACATGCGCGCAAAGTAGTTTTGGGCAAAGGGGAGTTCTTATATTGAATATTGGCATAAAGAACCCTTTCACTGTACAGTGGCAGCATGAATGGTGGCCAATGACGCAAGCTTACTCTTGGTTCCTTGACATTGACATAGAAGGTTACGGTCATGATAGGAAGTTATTCCTCTTGTGGTTAATCTACAACTAAAGCTTGCAACAGGGTTTGGCATTGTCCACAGAATGCTTGTTTTACTAGCATGCAAAATGTACTGAAGCTTGCACCAAGGTTCTAGAAAGCTCCTGTGGTAATCTGTCCAGGGACAGGTTACCTGTAAGGAGCTTCTTGGTGGGCCAAGGATCTTCTTGGAGCTATAAGTTGAAGGCAAAGGTACAGTGAAGACGCTATGGTGTTGAAGATGGCAAAATTATCGAGGAACTGCTTCAGTGAGGAGAGAGAGAGAGAGAGAGAGAGAGAGAAAGAGAGAGAGAGAGAGAGAGAGAGAGAGAGAGACAGAGACAGAGACAGAGACAGAGACAGAGACACAGAGAGAGAATGCTTGAGGCTGCTGTACCCAGGGCGGGAGGGGCAGGAGTACCCATTCATCTGTAGCCCAGATGATTTTAAAATGAATTTTTGATGACAGACATGTTGTTATAGGCTTACTGTTTGACCTGTTGAGTTTCAGACTTGCTTTGACCTAATCTATCCCTGATTTGCCTATATTATTTGCTTTAGGAATGGATGTGTTTTCTTTGTATCATTGCAGTATGGAAGTTAAGGGCGGAATAAATCCTATTCCCTTGAATTTTTTTCTCTCAGGTAGCCCCTCACTATCAGAATAAAACTTACTAATACCAGTCAGTTCTCAGTCACTTCGTTTTAACTCTGAAAATGTGGAAAGTATCTATACTGCTGTAAATGTCGTGAAGGTTGTGGAGGTAGAATGTGTGATTAGCTTTTCATTAGTTATTTAATTCATTCACTTACAAGATAGTCAAGCAGGTGCTACTCTTAAGGAGTTTTCTGTTGAATTGGGTAATAATACAGTACACAATAATACCCTAAGGAATGCAACTGTGCCCTCAATGGGTTGGTTCTGGAAAACAGTATGGGGTGATGAGGGGATAAAGCAAGAACTGACTCCTGTGCAGAAAATCTGGGATTGGGTGGGCCATGCACTCTCTGATGAAGGCGTCCCAATGATGTACAGCAGCCTGGAACCTCTGTATGTTTACTATGTACAATGCCAGAATTAGGAGGTAGGGGGGCTCTGTAGGGAGCAGTTCCAAATGGCGGTCATCCAGAGAAGTAAGCTGCACTTGCTAGGTTTTGCACACACTGGTCAATGCTTTGTAAAATCTCATATATGGAGCAGAGGGAGGCATTACTGCTCTTCAGAACCTTTCCTCTAGGAAGGCTTTACTGGTTCCCATGGATTCAAACCATCAAGAGTTCTTGTCATGGAAAGAAAAATAACCTGTGCTTAAATAAGAGAATCATGGAAAACAAGTTTTGGGGAGTGAAAGTCCCCTAGTGAACTTTCTCAACAGACATGTCATTTAATGAATCCTAAAAGGGGACTCAGCAGTTACTTAAAGGCCAGACTTAAAGGAACCATGCTGTGGAAACTGCATGAGGAGCCTCACAGAAAGAGAGTAAGATGGGGTTGGATGTTGAAGTGCAGCTGGATGGGGGTAGATAGGGCAGAGGTAGGAGCAGAGCCAGAGGCAGCCCTATAGACTGTGCACAATTATTTCGCCTGTATTATATTCTGGTTCACCGCAGCATAACGTCAAGAGGAATTGAGCTGAAGACTGTCCATTTGTCTTCAAAGAGTGTTCACACTGGCTGCTGCTGACTGGCTACACACAGGAAGATCTGTGGTGTTTAGAGCTTTTATTTTATTTTTTCACATTTTCCTAAAAACCCTTAAGAGCATTCAATTCAGTTTGGAGTCCTGTAGCAAAGGGATGAATACCAGAAGGCTTCAAACCTACACGCTACGAGCTTTGTAGCAAAGGGATGAATACCAGAAGGCTTCCGACCTCCACGCTACGAGCTTTGTATGTATTTGGCTCATCCACCACTTCCTGTTTCCTGGAGACCAGAATTTAATTATTGTTTTTTATAACCACAAATGACAAGCTGTGTTTAACTGGAAATCATTCATTTTCTGGGTATAAGGCAGGATCTGGTTTTGTTGGCGTTGTTCTCTAATGCTTGATTTATTTCTCCTGATAGCCTGAAGGTTGAGTCTCGTGTGTAGTTCTGTGCCTTTTGTTACAGTGAATAGAACTGTGTTTTGTTAGTGTGTAGGATTGTGCCCTTTGGAATGCTGTGGAGATCTGTGCCTTTTCTTACAGTTTTTATCACACTCAATGTATGACAGTAGAAAAACAAAACTTCAAGATTAGCAAAAGCCAAAAGAAAGGTAAAAATGAAGTAGAGCAATTGTGGCCTTGGTAACATTTTCAAACATAAAAAGAAAAATTAAATATACATATTTTGATATGCACAGTAGCATCTTGATCTGAAGATAATAGACATTTGTTTGGGGGTACTGAACACAGTTAATAGTCAATGACACTCTAAGCTAGTTGGACTTTTTGCGGCCTACTCTGAAAGGCAAGGACTCATTCATTATGTCATGGTGAGTGAGTGCATGAGTTTGGTGTGTGTGTGTGTGTGTGTGTGTGTGTGTGTGTGTGTGTATGTAAGGCTAGAAACTGCCTGAAGTTCATTCTGCTAAATTACATTAAGTTTATTTGGACATTAAACAGAGATTCTGATGCGTACTAGAGGGGAAAGAAAGTCCAAATGTAGTGGACTATAAGTAACTCAAGCTGCTATTGATTGCACTTATACTATATCCAATGAAATTAGTTTTTCATTGGTTGTCATAGTTTTAGAACATTATTATATGAGAGTAGGGTAATCTCTAAATGTAACTTGGTGTGTTTTTCTGTTTTAAAGACACTTTTGCCTTTTTACACATTATATTATTTTATGTGGTAAATGTTATGTTCTTTATGAACAATTTTTTATACTATAATAGAATTGCAAATTACCCTCTTCCTGTTCTTCCCACCAAACTCCCTAGTTCCCCTTGCTCTCTTAAGAATATCATTTATAAAAATGTTTCTCTATCTGTATCTTGTCTATATAAGAATGATGTCAATGTTTCTAAGTGCTAACAAATATAATGTTAAAAATTCAGACTATAGAACAATAGATCATCCAGAGTTATTAGCCAATGTTATTATTATTTTCATGAAATTAGATCTTCTTGTACATATCAAAATATTATTTTATACATACAGGAAGTAGCCATTGTAAGAAGTCCATACAGGACATTGTTCCCTTAGAACAACAGCATAACACAGTGCTTCACTTCTCACTTAACAGCATGAGGACTGGAATTCAGTACCCGGCACTGAAGAATCAGAACATTCCTCCCCTCTCTGTAAGCTTTGGTACATTTACCTGTCAACCTTTAATAGTTGACTTCCCTCCCTCTCTTTGGCCTTCTCTCCCTTTCTCGCACTCTTCCTTCCTTCTTGTGTATGTGTGCTCCTCTGTGTGTATAGTGTGTATGTGTGCTCCTCTGTGTGTATATTGTGTATGTGTGCTCCTCTGTGTGTACAGTGTATATATGTGCTTCTCTGTGTATATGATGTATATATGTGCTCCTCTTTGTGTACAGTGTATATATGTGGTACTTTATGTGTACAGTGTGTATATGTGCTCCTATGTGTATGCAGATATACATGCAGTGTCATGTATGTGAAGACCAGAAATTGGGAATCTTTCTCAATCTCACCCCAATTTTGGAGGAAAGAGTCCCTCACTGAGCCAGGAATTCACTTATTCAACTAGACTGTCTAGCCAGAACACTTTAAGGATTCTCCTGTTTATGCTTTGCTGGTGATGGGATTGCATATACTCACCACCACAACCATCATTTTATGTGTTTGCTGGGGATCTGATGTTGGGTCCTTATGCTTGTATGGCAAGCACATTTCCCACTGCGTCATCTCACCCATCCCCTTCCTTTCATTTTCTTAATCTTCAGTCTGGCCTGGGACTTAGTAGAACACATTACATAGTCCACTTTCTTCAAATAGTCCACTTTCTTCAAACTTGCCATCATGTTCTTTGCCTGGGAACTGCAGGATTGCACCATGTTTAACCATGCCTGTATTTAGCTGAGTTTTGTAAATAGGCACATACTGAACATTTGTATTTTAAAAATCACGATATAGTTTTAGTTTTTAATATAATTTTATCATTCTCAATAGATTGGTTTGGTCTAGTTAGAGTACACATGACTCTTAAAAATATTGCTTATATTTATGAAGGCTTCATGTAATAATTATTAGGAGATTCATTTCAACTGTTTATCTGTGGTACAATCCTACTTTAAAGTGCAAAATGGTAAGTTATTCCATTGTCCCATTGGCTCTAGCTAGGTTATCATTCTAGAGTCTGGTGGCTCTAGGATAACAGGAGCAAAACACCCCTTTGAGCTTATGAATGCATTGGTTATGGACTTCTGATACCTGAAAACTTGTTCAGAGCCCCCAGACTAGAACTTGCCTATCTGCTCTTTCTTTGTTACCATGACACTCTGCAACTGTGCTGACTACTTAGCATTTGTGAGTTAAAGCCCCCCTCCCTAATCTCTACTGAAAGTCTCTCTCAAAAATACATTGCTTTCATGTTTCAGTACGTTGTCTTGTTTGTACCTTGACATTATGTAGTTTTCACTTTTCTTTTGTCCCAGTGTACTTGATTTTATTTTCTAAGGAATGGTACCTTCTCTCTAGCCTAATGTATTTGGCTTTGGTTTTGTATTCCTCTGATGTCTGTGTGGACCCACCGACTGTGGTGTCATTCTGCATAGCCTGGTTTCTACTGTAATTAAGCATATGGCCTTCATCACCTCTTTTCCAGGATCCCTCACACAGCTTTGTCAATGTATATGTGTATGTGTATGTGTATAAATCACCATGGGTAATGATGTTGAAGGAAACTTCTGTATTATCTCTTCGCCTGGACATCAGCCAGATGCATTTCTGTAGATAAATCGATAGCTGGGGCTAGAAGAACTTTTTTCTCTAAATAGTTTGGTTCAAAAATACATTTAAATATTTGAAGCAACTTTCCAATATATCCAGTAAAATTAAGGAATTAAATGGTTTCTTAATAGTGTAATGGCCATTCAATAAAAGATTTACCATGAACTAAATGCAAACATCTGCACAGTAGAAATATTGTTAAAATATAGATATGAGAAAGGAAGGTGGGTTGTCAGAGAACTTCCTTCCAAGAAGAGTCAAGGCTTAACTAAGCCTGAAAGAATTCAAGTCCCGGGAGTCAAATATTGAAAATTGTGTTTTTGAGAAGCCAACTCACTTTTAACAGAACATGTTGGTTGAGGTGTCTCAGAATGAGAATCTTCCAATATTCCACTTCCCGCCCTGTAGCCCTAGTGTGCGTATAAACAAGGGAGTGGTGGAGAGGTGCACTTTCTTTCCAGTCTGAGGAGATATTAATAATTTAAAGATGTCATTGCAAGTGGTCTACTATACAAATATCATGGAAGAGTTAGCAACTTATCTGCTAAACCCTTTCAATTTTTTTTTTTTGGTCATTTTAGAGGCCCATGAACACTTTAGCATCTCCTTGTAATATCTAGAAGATGTGATTTCTTGGGGGACACTGATTCTTACTGGGAGATTCCATCTATTATAGTGCTAATATGCATATGCTAACAAGGAAGACTTGTGTTTGCTTTGTAAAATCCAACATTCTCTTTGAACTTGGGGCTCAGTACAAATTTTAAATGGAAATAAAACCTTAAGGGTTATCAGTGAACTAATTTCTCTGTCAGAGTTAGACCTGCCCTCTGCATCCTCCAGTAGGCTATAACAGTATGTGGATTTAAACTAGTGAGTAGAGCATCTTGAGGCTACAGTTCCCTATGTTAGGAACAACATTGCATTTTAGATGTGTAGATTGAAAAGTGTGTTATATACCATGCAGGTATGTACCATGGGATGAACCAGGACATTATTATATAGTTAGATTTTATAACAAAAATCCTATACAATAATTTTTAAGTTTGTGTTCATATTTAAAGAAAAAACGTGGAGCAAGGCACTACCAGATTATAAGAAATATTTCATTAGGAAAGTTCTTTTTGTGGTAGATATCTAAATCTATCTAAAGTTTCTTACCTAAAATTTCTATCTAGCTTCTAAATCTAAAGTTTCTGCTTTTTGTTTGTTTGTTGAGACAGAACCTTCTCTGACAGTAAGGTTGGCATGGCGCTCACACGGATCTACCAGCCTCTATTCCCGAGTGCTGGGATCAAACGTGTGTGCCACCACACCCAGATGCGCTACCTCTTAAAAGGTTGTTTTTGGCAATGTCTCTTCCTGTGTGATCCATAACTTTGGTTATTACTGTCCAAGTAATTTATCTCTAACAGACATCATTGTCATAATTTTTACTGTTTTCCTTGCATTTATTCATTGAGTAAATTTTACTGTTTAAACTACAGTATTTAATGAGTTCCTGTAATCCTACCACCACCGCCCACTCAGCCTTTCTTTTCTGTCACTGAAAGTCCCCTGTAATAAATTCTTTATAAAATACAAACCATTCTTCTTCCTGTTCCCTAATTTTTTTTGGTCCCTGAAACTTTTTACCTATTTGAAAGTTTCCTGTATTCCTATATTCAAAATAGTATACATTATTCATGCATTAATTCCAATTATCTTTCTTGTGGTGGTCTGATAGATTTCATCCTGGATTTACTAATGTATATGCTGCAAGGTCCCAAGAGTTTATAGCAAATCTGCTGCTTTGTCATAAAATAGCTTATTTATGTTCATGTTGGTCTGTCTGTCTAGATTGTAAATATCTTCTGGTGTGCCTTTTCTCCTAGTGTATTAAAGTCACATCCACAGTGATGGATCACACAGGAGGAGACATTAAGAACTTCATAGACCAATGTTACAGTTTCATCTCTGTGAATGTAAGTAGTAAACAGAATTGATTGGATGCATTTGAGACCCAAGCAAACAATGTCAGAGAATGGACCCCTCTTGACCCTTGTGCAAAAGAAAAATTTTGACAGATTAATTGTGCTATTCACTATCTGATTTAAAATTTTACTCTTTACCATTTCAAATAGAAAAACATTATTTTATGAACCCAATTCTTATAATGAGATGCAAGTATTGCTTCCATTGACAGTAATTTTAATTTTCCATCAGTAAAGTAGATATATAAGTTCAACCCAGGATATAGTTCATATCTTAATATGCATAAATTATGGGTAGCTTTTAAAGTGGGTTTAGTGTTAATTTTGATAAATACATTGGATATCATGCAAAAACTCATCTCCCTGTGAGTCATCTTCCTTTCACTTTCTCTTGTTTTCTTGTCTTTGAGGTTGAGCCCTCTGATAGTCAAGAAACCAGGAAGTTACTGAGTATACTGGAAGAGAACAGCCTTCCTCTTCTTTATCCTGTAGTTGTTGTTTTGGTAAGTGAGTAAATATGTCTCTTCTCTCATTGAGCCTCTGCTTTCTTCTTGATAACCTAATGTTTATTTCCTTGAAAAAGATTAGATTCATTTGAGAGTGTCCACTAAAGATGCAGAAGACATTAAAGATCTTTGACTTTTCTGCTGACTTGTGCCTTTGTTGATGTGGTCACATGGCTCAATATTTAGAAAACTAGCCATCAATTAATTTATCCTAACCAAAATATAAACCTATGTGGCCAAGCTGACTTTTTGTTAAGCTAATGTCTAAGAGATGGATTTAAGGTGTTCTATTCTCACAACAAGCAAGAACAAAAGAAATTAAAAGGCTTAAAGAATGTAAGAATGTAAAAACAGGAAAACTCTTGTTGGCCTAGGAATATGTAGCATGAGTGAGTAATGCACACACACACACACACACACACACACACACACACACTCACACTCACGCACGCGCGCGCACACACACACACACACACACACATATTTTCAATGACTGAAAGAATATGTTGACTTAAGAATTCAGAGATGCAAAAGATCAGAATCCATGCTTGTCTAACCAGCTAAGAAACAGGGTCTGAAGTCTGTAACACTTTTATCCTGTGAAGAGGGCGTCCAGACAGTCACAGACATACCTAGTTCCTGAAGCTCAAGCCTATTGTGTAGTATGGGAGCATAATTCTTGTTGGTTAATTGGTAACATAGGTAAGATATTAACATAAAACAAAGAAAAATCTTTGTATTAAAAAGAAAACTCTAATGTGATCAGTGACAGAAGAAGCATGTTTAGTAGAGTGGGATTAGTTCATTCTCCATCCACATGTTTTTGATTATGTGCCCTAAAGATAGGTTCTAGGGGCGCAGCTAGTATGGAAATCCATCACATGTGAGTGATTTCCAGAGCAATGGGGTATCATTGAATGTTTTAGGAAGGTTATAGAATCAACTCAGTGATGGAATACTGCAGGGCTTTAAGGGTGGAGGACATTTTTGAAGTCCTGGGTTGAGTCCTCCATTCCATATTTCTTAGTATAGAGATCTTCATTTGATGTTCACTGGTAAGATGCCAAGGCTATTCTGTCTAGTGAGAAGAAGAGACCGAAGCCTTGGTTCCTTTCCTAAGATCCTTAACCTTAAGCTTCATTTTACTTAGTGTAGAATTGAAGCTAATAATATGCAGTTTGTATAGATTAGCATGACTCAAATGCAGAAAGTAACTCCCACCTTGCATTGGGTCCTTAGCCAGCCTGCAGTGCTGACTTGTCCTGGGGTACTTGTCTGGCTCTGCTTCTTTCCATTCTGGATAGGATGGTTCAAAGTTCACTTCCATTACTTTCACCTATTTCCAAGCTTTGGTCACATTTTCCAACTTTCTCCTGGATACTTCCGTTGGATGCCTGTCTTTTCAGATTCAGTACCTCAGCTCTATCTCTAAGCTAGCAGTTTTCATGCCTCAACAGGCACCCAGAGTTGTTGTCCTATGGATGAAACTTAGCTAATTATTTGCCAAGGTAGTAGAAGTATAGGAATAATATGATTGTAAAATTGAATAAAATGACTTTAAGTCTAGATAAGCAATACTTTAAACTTTAGAAGAATAGTGTGAATATTTGTAGCGTGGTCATTTATAATATATATATATATATAAATGAATATGTCTATAAACATATACAGATTTTGTTAAACAGGAAAGATGTCTGTTTTAAAAGCCTTAGTAGACATTCTTTCATATTGCTTCCTTCTAAGTTAGCTTGCTGGGGGAACCGATACAAAAAATAAGCTTTTCTTTTGATTTTTTTTTTAAATTTTATTTTCTATATTCTTTGTTTACATTCCAAAGGTGTTCCCCTTTCCCAGTTCCCCCCTCACCATATGTCCCATAGGTTCTCTTACCACTGCCCATTCCCCAATCACCCCCCTCCCCCAACACACACACACACACACACTGTTCTAGTACTCTCCTACAAAACTGGATCTAGCCTTTTCTGGACCAGGGTCCTCTCCTTCCTTTTACTTGGGAATCTTTTGATTTGCTAATTGTTCCTTGAGTATTCAGAACTTCCGGGCTCATTAATATCCACTTATCAGTGATTCCAATTCATGTGTATTCTTTTGTGATTGGGTTAATTCACTAAGGATGATATTTTCCAGATCCAAGCATTTGCCTACAAATTTCATGAATTCATTATTTTTAATTGCTGAGTAGTATTCCATTGTATAAATATACCACATTTTCTGTATCCATTCCTCCTTTGACGGACATCTGGGCTCCTTTCAGCTTCTGGATATAATAAATAAGGCTGCTATGAACATAGTGGAACATGTGTCTTTATTGCATTAAGGGGAATCCTCTGGGTATATGCCCAGAAGTGGTATGCCAGGGTCCTCTGGAAGTGACATGCCCAATTTTCTGAGGAACCGCCAGACTGATTTGCAGAGCAGTTGTACCATCTTGCAATCCCACCAGCAGTGGAGGAGTGTTCCTCTTTCTCTACATCCTTGCCAGCACCTATTGTCTCTTGAGATTTTAATCTTAGCCATTCTGACTGGTGTGAGGTGGAATCTTAAGGTTGTTTTGATTTGCATTTCCTTGATGACTAATGATGTTGAACATCTCTTAGGGTACTTCTCAGACATCCAGATTTCTTCTGGTGAAAATTCTTTATTTAGCTCTGTGCCCCATTTTTAATAGGGTTATTTGGTTCTTTGGGGTCTAACTTCTTGAGTTTTTTGTATATATTGGATCTTAGTCCTGGGTCGAATGTGAGGTTGGTGAAGATCTTTTGCCAATTTTTTGGTTGCTGTTTGGCCTTCTGACAGTGTCCTTTGCCTTACAGAAACTTTGTAATTTTATGAGGTCCCATTTGTCAATTCTTGACCTTAGAGCATAAGCTATTGGTGTTCTGTTCAGGAACTTTTTTCCCTGTGCCCATGTCCTCCAGGGTCTTCCCCAGTTTCTTTTCTATTAGTTTCAGTGTGTCTGGTTTTATGTGGAGGTCCTTGATCCACTTGGAGTTGATCTTAGTACAAGGAGATAAGAGTGGGTCAATTCGCATTCTTCTGCATGTTGACCTCCAGTTGAACCAGCACCATTTGTTGAAAAGCATATCATTTTTCCAATAGATGGTTGTAGCTCCTTTATCAAAGATCAAGTGACCATATCTCTGTGGGCTCATTTCTGGGTCTTCAATTCTATTCCATTGATCTACTTGCCTGTCACTGTACCAATACCATGCAGTTTTTAACAGAATTGCTCTCTAGCACTGCTTGAGGTCAGGGATATTGATTCCCCCAGAAGTCCTTTTATTGCTGAGAATAGTTTTAGCTATCCTGGGTTTTTTGTTACTCCAGATGAATTTGAGAATTGTTCTTTCTAGATCTATGAAGAATTGATTTGGGATTTTGATGGGGATTGCATTGAATCTGTAGATTGCTTTTGGCAAGATAGGCATATTTACTATATTGATCCTGCCAATACAAGAGCATGAAATATTTTTCCATCTTCTGAGGTCTTCTTCGATTTCTTTCTTCAAGGACTTGAAGTTCTTGTCATACAGATCTTTCACTTGTTTGGTTAGAGTCATGCCAAGATACTTTATATTGTTTGTGGCTATTGTGAAGGGTTTTATTTCCCTAACTTCTTTCTCAGTCTGCTTGTCCTTTGAGTACAGGAAGGCTACTGATTTGCTTGAGTTGATTTTATAACCAGCCAATTTGCTGAAGTTGTTTATCAGCTGTAAGAGTTCTCTGGTGGAATTTTTTGGGTTGCTTAAATATACTTTAATATCATCTGCAAATAATGGAAGTTTGACTTGTTCCTTTACAATTTGTATCCCTTTGACTTCCTTATGTTGTCTAATAGCTCTCGCTAGAATTTCAAGTACTATATTGAAAAGATATGGAGAGAGAGGGCAGCCTTGTCTAGTCCCTGATTTTAGTGGGATTGCTTCAAGTTTCTCTCCATTTAGTTTGATGTTGGCTATTGGTTTGCTGTAGATTGCTTTTACTATGTTTAGGTATGGGCCTTGAATTCCTGTTCTTTCCAGGACTTTTAGCATGAAACGATGCTGAATTTTGTCAAATGCTTTTTCAGCATCTAATCAGATGACCCTGTGTTTTTTTTCTTTTAGTTTGTTTATGTAGTGGATTTCATTGATGAATTTCTGTATATTAAACCATCCCTGCATCCTTGGGATGAAGCCTACTTGATCATGTTGAATGATCATTTTGGTGTGCTCTTTGATTTGGTTGGCAAGAATTTTATTTAGTATTTTTGCATTGATATTCATAAGGGAAATTGGCCTGTAGTTCTCTTTCTTTGTTGGATCTTTGTGTGGTTTTGTTATCAGCGTAATTGTGGCTTTGTAGAACGAGTTGGGTAGTGTTCCTTCTGTTTCTATTTTGTGGAATATTTGAAGAATATTGGTGTTAGGTCTTCTTTGAAGGCATAATACAATTATGCACTAAAACCATCTGGTCCCATACTTTTCTTGGTTGGGAGGCTTTCTATAACCCCTTCTATTTCTCTAGGGGTTGTGGGACTGCTTAGCTGATGCTGATCTACTTGATGCTGATTTAATTTTGGTATTTGGTATCTGTCTAGGAAATTGTCCAGTTCCTCCAGATTCTCCAGTTGTGTTGAATATAAGCTTTTGTGGTAGGATCTGATGATCTTTTGTATTTCCTCAGTTTCTGTTGTTATATCCCCCTTTTCATTTCTTTTGTTTTTCTGTGTGTGTATGTGTGTGGTTTTTTTTTTTTTTTTTTTTTGGTTTTTCCAAGCAGGGTTTCTCTGTGTAGGCCCGGTTGTCCTGGAACTCGCTCTGTAGACTAGACTGGCCTTGAATTCAGAAATCTGCCTGTCTCTGCCCCCAAGTGCTGGGATTAAAGGAGTGTGCCACCACCGCCCTGCCCCCTTTTTTTGCTAATTTTGTTTATTTGGATACTGTCTCTGTGCCCTTTGGTTAGTCTGTGTAAAGGTTTATCTATCTTGTTCATTTTCTCAAAGAACCAGCTCCTGGTTTTGTTCATTCTTTGTATGGTTCTCTTTGTTTCTATTTGATTGATTTCAGCCCTTAGTTTAATGATTTCCTGTCTACTACTCCTCCTGGGTGAATTATTTTCTTTTTTTCCAGGGCTTTCAGGTGTGCTTTTAAGCTGCCAGTGTATGTTCTCTCCAGTTACTTTTTGAGGCACTCAGGGCTATAAGATTTCCTCTTAGCACTGCTGTCATTGTGTCCCATTGATTTGGGTAGGTTGTACCTTCATTTTCATTGAATACTAAAAAGTCTTTGATTTCTTTCTTTATTTCTTCCTTGACCAAGGTGTCATTGAGTATTGTTCAGTTTCCATGTGTATGTGGACCTTCTGTTGTTTTTCTTGGTATTGAAGACCACTTTTACTCCATAGTGATCTGATAGGAGGCATGGGATTAGTTCGATCTTCTTGTATTTGTTGACATCTGTCTTGTGACCAATTATATGATTGATTTTGGAGAAGGTACCATGTGGTGCTGAGAAAAAGGTATATTCTTTTGCTTTAGGATGAAATGTTTTATATATATCCGTTAAATCCAATTGGTCCAAAGCTTCAATTAGTTTCACTGTGTCCCTGTTTAGTTTCTGCTTTCCTGATCCGTCCATTGAGGAGAGTGGAGTGTTGAAGTCACCCACAATTATTGTGTTAGGTGCCATGTGTACTTTAAGCTTTAGTAATGTTTCTTTCATGAATGAGGGTGCCCTTGCATTTGGAGCATAGATGGTAAGTATTGAGAGTTCTTCTTGGTGGATTTTCCCTTTGACAAGCAAGAAGTGACCTTCTGTGTCTATTTTATGACTTTAGGTTGAAAGTCAATTTTATCTGATATTAGATTGGCTACTCCGGCTTGTTTCCTGAGACTGTTTGCTTGTAAAATTGTCTTCCAGTCTTTTCCTCTAAGGTAGTCTTTGTCTTTGACACTGAGATGTGTTTCCTGTATGTAGCAAATTGTAGGGTCCTGTTTCCGTATCCAGTCTGTAAGTCTATGTCTTGTGATTGGGAAATTGAGTCCATTGATGTTAAGAGATATTAAGGAATAGTAATTATTACTTCCTGAGATTTTTGAAATTATTTTCTATATTTGAGTGGTTATCTTCTTTTGGGTTTGATGAGAAGAGGTTTCTGTCTTGCTTCTTCTGGGGTGTATTTTCCCTCTTTGTGTTGGTGTTTTTCCCTTATTATCCTTTGTAGGGCTGGGTTTGTGGAATGATATCGTGCAAATTTGGTTTTGTCATGGAATATCTTGGTTTCCCCATCTGTGGTGATTGAGAGTTTTGTTGGGTATAATAGTTTTGGCTGAAATTTGTGTTCTCTTAGATTCTGCATGATATCTGCTCAGGATCTTCTAACTTTCATGGTTTCTGGTGAGAAGTCTGGTGTAATTCTGATAGGTCTTCCTTTATATGTTACTTGGCCTTTTTCTCTTACTGCCTTTAATATTCTTTCTTTGTTTAGTACATTTAGGGTTTTGATTATTATGTGATGGGAGGTATTTCTGTTCTGGTCCAGTCTGTTTGGGGTTCTGTAGGCTTCTTGTATATTCATGGCCATCTCTCTTTAGGTTAGGGAAGTTTTCTTCCATAATTTTGTAAAAGATATTTGCTGGCCCTTTAAGTTGTAGATCTTCACTCTCATCTATACCTATAATCCTTAGGTTTGGTCTTCTCATTGTGTCCTGGATGTCCTGGATGTTTTGGGTTACAAGCTTTTGGCATTTTGCATTTTCTTTGACTGTTGAGTCCATGGTTCCTATGGTATCTTCGGCATCTGAGATTCTTTCTTCTATCTCTTGTATTCTATTGTTGATATTTGCATCTATGGCCCCTGATTTCTTCCCAAGGTTTTCTATCTCCAAATTTGTCTCCCTTTGTGATTTCTTAGTTGTTTCTACTTCTGTTTTTAGATCCTGGATGTGTTTGCTCAGATCTTTCGCTTGTTTATTTGTGTTTTCATGTAATTCTTTAAGAGATTTTTGTGTTTCCTCTTTCATGACTACTACTTGTTGACCCATGTTCTCCTGTATTTCTTTAAGTGATTTTTGTATTTCCTCCTTATTGCCATCTATTTTTTGATCCATATTCTCCTGAATTTCTTTAAGTGATTTGTGTTTGCCTTGTAAGGGGTTCTAACTTTTTGTCCATTTTCTCCTGTATTTTTTTAAGTGATTTTTGTGTTTGCTTTGTAAGGGCTTCTAACTTTTGATCCACTTTCTCCTGTATTTCTTTAAGAGATTTATGTATGTGTTACTCTAACAGCATCCTGACCAGTGATTTTAGATCTGAATCTTGCTTTTCTTGTATGTTGGGGTATCCGGGACTTACTGCTGTTGGGGAACTGGGTTCGGATATTGCCATATTGCCTTGATTTATGCTAGTAATGTCCTAATTTTACCTTTTGCCACTTGTTTATTTCTGGACTTAGTTGGTCTTGTTATTACTGGTCGGTGTTTAAAGCTCCTGAGAGCCTGGCATTTGGTGCTGCTGTCTCAGAGGGCATCGGTTCTCCCGAGGTGGAAACTGGAAGGTTTCCACCACTGGGCTCTGAATTACCTCCTCAGCTCTGCTGGGCCAGACTCAAGTCTCCTCCTGGCTTGCCTCTGGGCCCTTAACTGGCCTCCTGCAGTCCCCCCCCCAGGTTTGCCTGGTTAGTCTATCAGCTCCAAGATGTTGGCGGATCTCAGGGCCCTGTCTGATCACGGGAATCCCTGCAGGACTGGGACTTCCATGTCTGGACTGCTGAAGCCTAGACAGTGGCTCTCTCAGTCTGCAGTGATCCATCTGGCTGCTCTCCCCAAGATAGTGTTGGACCACAGAGCTCTATCTAACCACGGGGCTCTCTTTGGATCAGGAGCTTCCCTGGTTGAACTGTGGGATCCAAGATGGTGCAGATCTTGTTCTGTGAGTTTCCGTCTATCTATGGGACCTCCTGCAGGTCAGATGCTCCCCAGCCTGCCCAGGCAGCTGTAGTGCTGCCCAGCTACCTGGTGAGGAAGGCACCCAGGCAGGCTATACCCCAGGAAATCCTTCACTCTAGTGCCCAGTGTGTACCTTGCTAGACTACCAGCTCTAAGATGGTGGTGGGTCTCAGGGCTCTGTCTAACCATGGGAATCCCTGCAGGCCTGGGGCTTCCTGGCTGGACTGCTGAAGCCTAGACAGTGGCTCTCTCAGTCTGCAGTGTCTGGTTGAGCTGCTCTCCCCAAGATAGTGTCAGACCCACAGGACTCTGTCTGGTTGAGCTGCTCTCCCCAAGATAGTGTCAGACCCACAGGACTCTGTCTGGTTGAGCTGCTCTCCCCAAGATAGTGTCAACTGCGGAGCTCTGTCTAACTGAGGGGCTCTCTGTGCATCGGGGGGTTTCCCTGGTTAAACTGAGGGATCAAAGATGGTCTTCTTTTGATTTTTGTTTTGTTCTTTTTTGTTTTTTGAGACAGGGTTTTTCTGTGTATCCCTGGCTGTTCTGGAACTCAGAAATCCACCTGCCTCTGCCTCCCAAGTGCTGGGATTAAAGGCGTGTGCCACCACTGCCTGGCTTTCTTTTGATTTTTAATGAAGATTCAAGTTTAAATGACTCTAAACCCTGAAACTAGATCAAAAAGTATCTGGCCATTTCTGTACAAAGGTACTTTTACTTACCACAAATATGTTCTAAAATTATAAATTATAGAGATATATGTGTTTTTCCTTGAAAATAATGTGTTTCAATAGATATAAAATGTAACAAGGTTTCATGACACCCAGGCTTGTCTTCCAGTCACAGTGCTACCAGGAATGATCATTAACTCTTCACTTCCAAGTGCAATAATTACAGGGCTGGAGGTTCCTCCCCTTCTGGTCATACTGTAAACACTTACAGGACTGTTTAGTGCTAGATGAGACATTATAAGGGCTATCAACCTCCAATTTGATTCTACTTGAGAATGTTGTCATCTGCATGATGTTGAGGTAAAATAATTATAGAAAAAGGAGGAGGGAGGTCAACTAAGCTAGGGTATTTGACCAAAGAATTAGTGAATGAATTTTAAAAATTTATTGTAATTAATTAAATAATTAAGTGTTCAGTGTATGAGTTTGTATGTGTCAGTGTGCGGGCACACATGTACAAATGTCCATGCACATGTGTATGTAGGTCAGAGGATAACTTATGGAAGTGGATTATCCCCTCCCCCATATTTTGGGGTTTCTACTTCAGTTCTCATGCTTAGTACATTTGCCTACTGAGCCATCTCAGTTTTAAGAGGCAGTTGTTGGTATTGGGATTAATAATGAGGAAGTTCACATTTTCTTCTATTACCAACTGGATACAGAAAATCACCTGAATTTTCTTAGTTTCTGTCATCAAAGGGACCATCAGCTTTTGAGTTAATAATAGTTAGGCAACTACATACTGAAAGGAACAAATAATATGTTCCTGAGTTCTTGGTAGAGTCTGTTGGATTTTATTTTAGATTTTGTGCAAGTCTTTATTATGTAGTTACTTAATTAAAGAACTCAAAAAAGTTAAGATATGTTAATGCTGGAGAATTTTATTATTTAGGATAAACTGGTGTGGGAAAACAGTCTCTGCTTTAAGATTAGGCTAGTTCAATATAGTACTTGAAGTCCTAGTCAGAGCGATTAGACAACAAAGGGGGATCAAAAGGATTCAAATTGGAAAGGAAGAAGTCAAAGTATCACTATTTACAAATGATATGATAGTCTACTTAAGTGACCCCAAAATTTCCACCAGAGAATTCCAAATCCTGATAAACTTCAGCCAAGTGGCTGTATATAAAATTAACTCAAACAAATCAGTAGCCTTCCTATACTCAAAGGATAAAGAGGCTGAGAAATAAATCAGAGAAATGCCACCCTTCACAATAGTTACAAATAATATAAAATACATTGGTGTGACTCTAACCAAGCAAATGAAATATCTGTATGACAACAACTTCAAGTCTCTGAAGAAAGAAATTGAAGAAGATCTCAGAAGATAAAAAGATCTCCCATGCTCATGGATTGGCAGTGTTAATATAGTAAAACTGGCCATCTTGCCTAAAGCAATCTATAGATTCAATGCAATCTCGATCAAAATTCCAACTCAATTACTCATAGAGTTAGAAAGATCAATTTTCAAATTTGTCTGGAATAACAGAAAACCCAGGATAGCAAAAACTATTCTAAGCAATAAAAGAACTTCTAGTGGAATCACCATTCCTGACCTCAACCTGTACTACAGAGCAATTTTGATAAAAACTGAATTGTATTGGTACAGTGACAGGCAGGTTGATGAATGGAATAGAATTAAAGACCCAGAAATGAACCCAAACACCTATGGTCACCTGGTCTTTGACAAAGGAGCTAAAACCATCCAGTGGAACAAAGACAGCATTTTCAACAAATGGTGCTGGGTCAACGGGAGGTCAACATGTAGGAAGATGCAAATTAATCCATTCTTATCTCCCTGTACAAAGCTCAAGTTCAAGTGAATAAAGGACCTCCACATAAAACCAGACACACTGAATCTAATAAAAGAGAAAGTGGGGAAGAACCTGGAGCACATGGGCACAGGGGAAAAGTTCCTGAACAGAATGCCAATAGCTTATGCTCTAAGATCAAGAATTGACAAATGGGACCTAATAAAATTGCAAAGCTTCTGTAAGGAAAAGAACACTGTCAATAGGATAAAATGGCACCCAATAGATTGGGGAAAGAGCTTTACCAGTCTTACATCCGATAGAGGGTTAATATCCAGTATATACAGAGAACTTAAGAAGCTAGACTCCAGAGAACCAAATAACCCTATTAAAAAATTGGGTACAGAGCTAAACAAGAATTCTTAACTGAGGAATATGGGATGGCTCAGAAACACCTAAAGAAATGTTCAACATCCTTAATCATCAGGAAAATGCAAATCAAAACCCTGAGATTCCACCTTACAGCAGCCAGAATGGTCAGGATCAAAAACTCAGGGAAGGAACCAGCTTCCGCCATCTTAGCAGCTGTTCCGATCCACCCTATGGAACCAGGTACCCGAGATATCCCGAATTTAAGACCTTTTGGGACTCAGGCCTTGAGCAGGAGCTGTTCACAGAGCAGCAGTTTGGGGGCCCCAGCCAAGCCTGGGCTCAGTGCCCTGAAGGTGGACCCTGCACTCCCTGCAGCCTCCGCCATCTTCCCAGGTGTTCTGATCCAGCCTGTGGAACCAGGTACCTGAGATATCCTGAGTTTAAGACCTCTGGGGACTCAGGACACCAGAGAGCAATACCTGAGCAGGAACAGTGCAGAACAGTGGCCCAGCAGGCGGAACCAAGTACCTCAGATATCCCGAGTTTATGAGCTTGGGGGCCTCAGGCCACCTGTCACCAATCTGTGAGCAGGAGTCCTGCAGGGCAGTGGTTCAGGTGTCCCAGTCATGGGGAAACAGCCTTACGAGTCCACAGGTGGTTCAAGCACCAGCTAGTAACTACAGGACCAACTAACATCAGAGATAACCAGATGGCAAAAGGCAAACATAAGATTGTTACTAACAGAAATCAAGGCAATATGGCAGCATCTGAACCTAGTTTCCTGATAGCAAAAAATCTCAGGATACCCCAACACACCAGAAAAACAAGACTCAGATCTAAAATCACTGGTCAGGATGCTGATAGAGGAACACTTAGATAAATCTCTTACAGCAATACAGGAGAAAATAGATCAAAAGCTAGAAGCCCTTACAAGGCAAACACAAATAAGTCTTGGATACCCCAACACACCAGAAAAACAAGACTCAGATCTAAAATCACTGGTCAGGATGCTGATACAGGAACACTTAGAAAAACTCTTAAAGTAATACAGGAGAAAATGGATCAAAAGCCAGAAGCCCTTACAAGGCAAACACAAAAAATCACTTAAATAAATTCAGGAGAATATTGATCAAAAAATGAATGCCAATAAGGGGGAAACACAAAAATCACTTAAAGAAATACAAGAGAACGTGGGTCAACAAGTAGAAGTCATAAAAGAGAAAACACAAAAATCCCTTAAAGAATTACAGGAAAACACAAACAAGCAAGTAAAAGATCTGAGCAAAACCATCCAGAATCTAAAAACAGAAGTAGAAGTAGCAAAATGCAAATCCAGAATCTAAAAACAGAAGTAGAAGTAGCAAAATGCAAAAAGCTGGTAACCAAAAACATTCAGGAAACCCAGGACACAATGAGAAGACCAAACCTAAGGATTATAGGTATAGATGAGAGTGAAGATCTACAACTTAAAGGGCCAGCAAATATCTTCTACAAAATTATGGAAGAAAACTTCCCCAACCTAAAGAGAGATGGCCATGAATATACAAAAAGCCTACAGAACCTCAAACAGACTGGACCAGAATAGAAATACTTCCCATCACATAATAATCAAAACCCCAAATGTACTAAACAAAGAAAGAATATTAAAGGCAGTAAGAGAAAAAGGACAAGTAACATATAAAGGAAGGCCTACCAGAATTACACCAGACTTCACACCTGAAACCATGAAAGCTAGAAGATCCTGGACAGATCTCATGCAGACTCTAAGAGAACACAAACTTCAGCCAAAACTACTATACCCAGCAAAACTCAATCGCCATAGATGGGGGAACCAAGATATTCCATGACAAAACCAAATTTGCATGATATCTATCTACAAACCCAGCCCTACAAAGGATAATAGGGGAAAATACCAACACAAAGTGGGAAACTTCACCCCAGGAGAAACAAGATAGAAGCCCCCTCTCATCAAACCCAAAAGAAGAGAACCACTCAAATATAAACAAATAACGCCCAAAATGTCAGGAAGTATTAATTAATATTACTTAATATTCTTAACATCAATGGACTCAATTCCCCAATAAAAAGACACAGACTAACAGACTGGATACGGAAACAGGACCCTACATTTTGCTGCATACAGGAAACACATCTCAGTGTAAAAGACAAACACCACCTTAGAGTAAAAGGCTGGAAGACAATTTTACAAGCAAACAGTCTCAGGTAACAAGCTGGAGTATCCAATCTAATATCAGATAAAATTGACTTTCAACCTAAAGTCATAAAAGAGACACAGAAGGTCACTTCTTGCTTGTCAGAGAAAAAATCCACCAAGAAGAATTCTCAATACTGAACATCTATGCTCCAAATGTAAGGGCACCCTCATTCATGAAAGAAATGTTACTAAAGCTTAAAGCACACATTGCACCTAACACAATAATTGTAGGCGACTTCAACACTCCACTCTCCTCAATGGACCGATCAGGAAAGCAGAAACTAAACAGGGACACAGTGAAACTAATTGAAACTTTGGGCCAATTGGATTTCATCCTAAAGCATAAGAACATACCTTTTTCTCAGCGCTGCGTGGTCTTCTCCAAAACTGATCATATAATTGGTCACAAGATAGACCTCAACAAATACAAAAAGACCGAACTAATCCCATGCCTCCTGTCAGATCACTATAGAGTAAAAGTGGTCTTCAATAGCAAGAAGAACAACAGAAAGCCCACATACGCATGGAAACTGAACAGTACTCTACTCAATGACACCTTGGTCAAGGAAGAAATAAAGAAAGAAATCAAAGACTTTTTAGACTTCAATGAAAATGAAGGTATGACCTACCCAAATCTTTGGGACACAATGAAAGCAGTGCTTAGAGGAAAACTCATAGCCCTGAGTGCCTCCAAAAAGAAATTGGAGAGGGCATACACTAGCAACTTAACAGCACACCTGAAGTCCCTGGAACAAAAAGAAGCTAATTCACCCAGGAGGAGTAGAAGACAGGAAATCATCAAGCTAAGGGCTGAAATCAATCAAGTAGAAACAAAGAGAACCATACAAAGAATCAACAAAACCAAGAGCTGGTTCTTTGAGAAAATCAACAAGATAGATAAACCTTTACCCAGACTAACCAAAGGGCACAGAGACAGTATTCAAATTAACAAAATTAGAAATCAAAAGGGGATATAACAACAGAAACTGAGGAAATTCAAAAAATCATCAGATCCTACTACAAAAGCCTATACTCAACACAACTGGAGAATCTGGAGGAAAGGACAATTTCCTAGACAGATACTAAATACCAAAATTAAATCAGCATCAAGTAGATCAGCTAAACAGTCCCATAACCCCTAGAAAAATAGAAGGGGTTATAGAACGTCTCCTAACCAAAAAAAGTACGGGACCAGATGGTTTTAGTGCAGAATTGTATCAGGCCTTCAAAGAAGACCTAACACCAATACTTTTCAAACTATTCCACAAAATAGAAACAGAAGGAACACTGCCCAACTTGTTCTATGAAGCCACAATAACGCTGATACCAAAAGCACACAAAGATCCTACAAAGAAAGAGAACTACAGGCCAATTTCCCTTATGAATATTGATGCAAAAATACTAAATGAAATTCTTGCCAACCAAATCCAAGAGCACATCAATATGATCATTCACCAATGTCAAGTAGGCTTCATCCCAGGGATGCAAGGATGGTTCAATATATGAAAATCCATCAATATAATCCACTACATAAACAAACTAAAAAAAAAAAAAACCCACAGGATCATCTAATTACATGTTGAAAAAGCATTTGACAAAATTCAGCATCCTTTCATGCTAAAAGTCCTAGAAAGAACAGGAATTCAAGGCCCATACCTAAATATAGTAAAAGCAATATACAGCAAACCAGTAGCCAATATCAAACTAAAGCGAGAAACTTGAAGCAATCCCACTAAAATCAGGGACTAGACAAGGCTGCCCTCTCTCTCCATATCTTTTCAATATAGTACTTGCAGTTCTAGTGAGAGCAATTAGACAACATAAGGAATTCAAAGGGATACAAATTGGAAAGGACGAAGTCAAACTATCACTTTTTGCAGATGATATGATAGTATATGTAAGTGACCCAAAAAAATTCCACCAGAGAACTCCTACAGCTGATATAGAACTTCAGCAAAGTGGCTGGTTATAAAGTCAACTCAAGCAAATCAGTAGCCTTCTTGTACTCAAAGGGCAAGCAGGCTGAGAGAGAAATTAGGGAAATAACACCCTTCACAATAGCCACAAACGATATAAAGTATCTTGGTGTGACTTCATCCAAACTAGTGAAAGAACTGTATGACAGGAACTTCAAGTCCTTGAAGAAAGAAGTCAAAGAAGACCTCAGGAGATGGAAAAATATTCCACCTCACACCACTCAGAATGGCTAAGATTAAAAACTCAAGAGACAACAAGTGCTGGCGAGGATGTGGAGAAAGAGGAACACTCCTCCACTGTTGGTGGGATTGCAAAATGGTAAAACTGCTCTGGAAATCAGTGTGGCGGTTCCTCAGAAAATTGGGCATGTCACTTCCAGAGGACCCTGGCATACCACTCCTGGGCATATACCCAGAGGATTCCCCTGCATACAATAAAGACACATGCTCCACTATGTTTATAGCAGCCTTGTTTATAATAGCCAGAAATTGGAAGGAGCCCAAATATCCCTCAAAGGAGGAATGGATACAGAAAATGTGGTATATTTATACAATGGAATACTACTCAGCAATTAAAAATAATGAATTCATGGAAAAATATTCCATGCTCTTGGATTGGCAGGATCAATATAGTAAAAATGGCCATCTTGCCAAAAGCAGTCTACAGATTCAATGCAATCCCCATCAAAATCCCAAATCAATTCTTCATAGATCTAGAAAGAGCAATTCTCAAATTCATCTGGAGTAACAAAAAACCCAGAATAGCTAAAACTATTCTCAAGCATAAAAGGACTTCTGAGGGAATCAATATCCCTGACCTCAAGCAGTACTACAGAGCAATTGTGTTAAAAACTGCATGGTATTGGTACAGCGACAGGCAAGTAGATCAATGGAATAGAATTGAAGACCCAGAAATGAACCAAAAGACTTATGGTCACTTGATCTTTGATAAAGGAGCTACAGCCATCTATTGGAAAAATGATATGCTTTTCAACAAATGGTGCTGGTTCAACTGGAGGTCAACATGCAGAAGAATGCGAATTGACCCACTCTTATCTCCTTGTACCAAGATCAAGTCCAAGTGGATCAAGGACCTCCACATAAAACCAGACACACTGAAACTAATAGTAAAGAAACTGGGGATGACCCTGGAGGATTTGAACAGAACACCAATAGCTTATGCTCTAAGATCAAGAATTGACAAATGGGACCTCATAAAATTACAAAGTTTCTGTAAGGCAAAGGACACTGTCAGAAGGACAAAACAGCAATCAACAAATTGGGAAAAGATCTTCATCAACCCCACATCTGACAGAGGACTAATATCTAATATATACAAAGAACTCAAGAAGTTATACCCCAAAGAACCAAATAACCCTATCAAAAATGAGGTACCGATCTAAACTAAGAATTTTCACCAGAAGAAATTCAGATGGCTGGGAAGCACCTTAAGAGATGTTCAACATCATTAGTCATCAGGGAAATGCAAATCAAAACAACCCTGAGATTCCACCTCACACCAGTCAGAATGGCTAAGATTAAAAACTCAAGGGACAACAGGTGCTGGTGAGGATGTGGAGAAAAAGGAACACTTGTACACTGTTGGTGGGATTGTAAGATGGTACAACCACAGCTTGGCGGTTCCTCAGAAAATTGGGCATGTCACTTCCAGAGGACCCTGTCATACCACTCCTGGGCATATACCCAGAGGATTCCCCTTCATACAATAAAGACACATGCTCCACTATGTTCATAGCCGCCTTATTTATAATAGCTAGAAGTTGGAAGGAGCCCAGATGTCCCTCAAAGGAGGAATGGATACAGAAATTGTGGTATATTTATACAATGGAATACTACTCAGCAATTAACAATAATGTATTTATGCAATTTGTAGGCAAATGGTTTGATCTGGAAAATATCATCCTATGTGAGTTAACGCAATCACAAAAGAATATACATGAAATGCAATCTCTGATAAGTGGATATTAATGAGCCCAGAAGCTCTGAATACTCAAGGCACAGTTAGCAAATCAAAAGATTCCTAAGTAGAAGGAGGGGGGGACCCTGGTCCTGAAAAGGCTGGCTCCAGATTTGTGGGAGGGTATCAGAACAGGGAAGTGGGTGGGTGATTGGGAAACATGTGGAGGGAAGAGGACTTATGGGACTTATGGTGAGGGGGGAACTGGGAAAGGGGAAAGCCTTTGGAATATAAACAAAGAATATAGAAAATAAATTAGAGAAAAAAAGAAAAAAATCCTCAGGGAACAGCAAATGCTGGAGAGAATGTGGAGAAAGAGGAACCCTCCTTCATTTCTAGTGAGATTGCAGGCTGGTAAAACCACTCTGGAAATCAGTTTGGTGGTCTGTCAGGAAATTGGACATAGCACTACCTGAGGACCCAGCTATACCACTCCTGGGCATATACCCAGAAGATGCTCCAACATCTCCAACATGTACATGCTTTAACACGTAATAAGGACACATGCTCCACTATGTTCATAGCAGCCTTATTTATAATCGCCAGAAGCTGGAAAAAAAACACAGATGTCCCTCAATGGAGGAATGGATAGAGACAATGTGGTACATTTACACAATGAAATACTACTCAGCTAGTAAAATTAATGAATTCATGAAATTCTTAGGCAAATGGATGGAGCTAGAAAGTGTCATCCTGAGTAAGGTAACCAAATCACAAAAGAACACTTGTTAAGCACTCACTGATAAGTGGATATTAACCCTAACGCTAGGAACACCCAAGATAAATTCACAGACCACCAGCCAAATAGTGCACATGGAGGGACACATAATTCCAGCTACATATGTAGCAGATGACCATTTCAGATATCATTGAGAGGAGAGACCATGGGTGCTATGAAGGCTCGATTCCCCAGAATAGGGGAATGCAGGTCAGAAAATTGAGGGAGGCGGGTCACAGGGTGAGCAGGGGGAGGGGGATAGGCTAGGGGATTTTTAGAGCAGTAATTTGGAAAGGGGATACCATTTGACATATAAATAAAGCAAATATCTGATAAAAAATTACTAAAAAAAAAGTTTAGGCTAAAGGAGGGGACAAAATTTCCACATAAAGACAATGGAAAAATAAAGTATTTTGGAAAAATTAAGAAAATTAAGAAAATAAATTTGTTGTTTTCTTTTTTAAAAGTTTGTATTTTTCCATAATCTTTTTTATTAATCTTGTGGATTTTGTGTAATAATACATTACGACAGGCTTCATTTCAAGTGGTCATTTTTCTAAATGTGTAAATTTAGTTCTCTAAAAAATATTTTATTAAACCTTTCATGTTCAATATACTGTTCGGGATCATCTATTTAATCTTCATTTTTTCCATTTTATTTGTTTTTATATTGGCCTGCTTTGACAAAGTCTTGTGTAGATAATGATAATGTTTAAGGAATATGCTTGCATTAGATTATTATATTTTTATTCTTTGATAACTTCATTTGCTGGGTTTTGACAACCCTCTCATCATCTCATCCCTTTCCTACCCAAAGTTAAGATTAAGTTTTTTCTCTGCCCACCAAGTCCAATTCCTGTTGCCCAACTAGTCTTAGGATTTGGCCAGCTCTGCTGTGTGGTCACAATACATCTGTCACACCATTAAAGCAACTGACTCTCCCTTGTGTAACCATTATCAAATGCTAATAGCTTTTCATCTAGCAGTGGGATCATGAGTCCCACCACCACCCCACCACTGTGCTGGAAGCAAGCATTACTTTGATCAACCTAAAATCTTCATTTTGGTATATTTAACTATGTATTTCTACAATAAGCCAGATATTGTTGGTAATATTGTCTAGTTAATTCAAGCAGATATTTGTACTGAAAGTAGAAAACGATCATTGAGGAGAATAATTCCTAGTGCTGTGTTTTCCCATACAGTTTATTTTTCCATACAGTCTTTTTTAATGACCTTTAGGAAGATATCACCTCTTATTACTACTACTAATAAGTATGTCGCTCACAAGGAAAATATTCTCTATTTGGAAGAAAATACTTTATTATTCATTAGTACATGTAAAAGGATTCACCATTGAGGTCATTTATGATATTCAGCAAGAAAAGTCATAAATAGATGTTAAAATGAATGCTTTCTTTCTCAAAATATTAAGTATGAATATATTTAAATTATCTTTTGAGGTTTGAATTTTGCTTTTTGAATATGTATTGTACACAACAGCATATTTCTTATGATATTTTCATATAACTACATAATTGTGAACTCACCTCGCTTCTGCACCAACCCTTCTGTTTCTCCCCACACCTCCCCTCCCCTGTAAGTTACCTTTGTCTCTTAGGAGCTTGTGCTTCTGCTCTCAGTTTCTAAATAGCTCCATACTTTTATATATCTGTACAACATCTGTGATCCAAAGAGGGGAGAAAACATAATGTTTGTCTTTCTGAACATGATTTAATCTTTTGGGACACTTCCAAGCAAGTCCTTGCCTCTGTCTGTATTTGAAGCACTCCCATGGCGTTCCCTCCAACCCTTACAGCCCTTCACATCCAATGTAAAGTCATTTGTTGATTTTGAATTGGGCTTTATTCATGGTGAGAGAGAACAAGGTTCATTGTTGATGTATGCATGTCCATATTTCCAGAACAACTATTCGTGAATGTTTTTTTCCTTTGGTTGTTTTTTGTTTATATATATATATATATATATATATATATAAATAGATATATCTTTATATCTTCATCATAAAATAGGAATATTTGGCTGGGAGTGTGTGGATTTCCTTCTGGGTTCTTCATTTGACTCCACTGATCTATGTGTCTGTCGATATTGCTTTCATTATTATGACTCTAATGTGTCTCTAAGCCAGGAATGATAATTATATCTGGCATGGTTCTTTCTGCTTAGAAAGGCTGTAGCTATTTGATCTTTTATGCATCCTTATGAATTTTAGGATTTTTTCCAGTTTCATAAAGAAAGTCTTTACAGTCTTAATTTTGCCAATGCATAACATTGGGAGCACTTTCCAAGTCTTATAGTGTCTTCTTAGATTTTTTTTTTCTTCTGTGTCTAAAATTTTTATTGTAGAGGTCTTCCACTTCCTTAGGTAGGTTTATTCCAAGGCATTATTTTTGAAGCTCTTGTGATCAGAATTGTTTTTCTTATTTCATTCTCAGAATGTTTATCATTGCTATACAGAAAAGGCTACTGAAATTTGTATGCTGTTGATGTATCCTGCTACTGCTGAAAGTGTTTATTAATTGTACGGGGTTACCTGTTAGAATCTTTACTGTCTCCTGTGTTCCAGATTATGCTGTCTTGTATTCCTTTTATTTCCTTCTAGTCTTAATTCTGTGCCTAAAATCTTGAACAGTCTCTTGAAGAATAGAGAAAGTCAACAGTCTTGTTTGCCTCTGAATTTTATAGTAGATACTATTTGATTTTCTCTCATTTAGTGTAATATCAACTGTAAGTTTGTTACTGTTTATAGCATTTTATCATGTTAAGGTACATTCATTCTATTCCTCATTTCTTAAGAGCTTTTAGAATAAAAGGATGTTGGACTTGGTCAAAACCATGCTCATGTGATTTCTATTCTTAAGTCAGTTTATGTGATTATATTTATCAATTTGTATGTATTGTGTCATATTCGTGAGTTGAAGTTAATTTCAGAGAGTTGAATGATCTTTTTGATATGTTCAATTTGATTTGCATATATTTTATTGAGAATTTTGCATCTGTGTTCATCAGGGTAATTGTTATACAATTTTGTTTTTGTTACATTTTCTTTTTTTTAAAATGAAAACTAAATTTAATTGTTTTTTAAAGGGAAAACATTGGGTTTTGATATTTTTACATGACTAATCCATTGCAGTGGATGCTATCAAGTGTATTTTTGGAAAAAAAACCAATTATCTATCTAGACAGAGTATAAAGTGTTTTCACAGAACTGGGTCGCTTTCACAAATATGGCTCATCAGCCACTTTTTGGTGCAATCCTATCCCACAGGAATGTTCCTGTTTTGTACTGAAATTTCTGAAACATTACTTTTTTTATCATAAGGTAATTTATAAAATTAAAGATTTTTTTGGAAAAACACTGATACAATGATAGGCATAGAAATACAATTAGAATACAAATGAAATCCACCCCTTCCCACTTCCCTGTTCTGGTATTCCCCTACACTGATGCTTTGATCCTTTCCAGCACCAGTGTCCATTCCTTTCTTTTTGTCAGACATCATTTGGTATGTGAATTGTGTCTTTGGTGTCCCAAGATTCTAGGCTAATATACACTTATCAGTGACTGCATACCGTGGGTATTCTTTTGAGACTGGGTTACCTGATCTGATTTTAATAGCTATAATATTGACTTTATAAAACGTGTGGTTGTATTGCTCTTCTTTCTACTGTATGAAGTGGTTAGAGATGCATGGAGCTAGTTCTTTACACATCTGGTAGAATTCACCAGTGAATACAAGTGGCTCTCTACTTTTATTATTTTGAAGATTTTTTGATCTTTTTATTCCATTGCTTGTTATTGATCTGTTTAAATTGTTTATACCTTCTTGGTTTAATTTTGATAAGCTATTGAGGCATAGAAATTCATTAAATTCTTGTGATTTTCTGGTTGAATGGCATTTCAGTTTTGAAGTGTAAGCTAATCATTTTCTGAATTTCATTGGTATCTGTTGTCATGTTTACACTCTCATCTCTAATTTTATTAATTTGGGTCTTTTCTTTCTCTGAACAGTTTAGCTAAGGGTCTGTTGAATGTTTCAAAGATCCTAGTTCATTGACTATATATATATTTTGGTTTTTCGAGACAGGGTTTCTCTGTGTAGCCCTGGCTGTCCTGGAACTCACTGTGTAGACCAGGCTGGCCTCGAACTCAGAAATCTTCCTGCCTCTGCCTCCCAAGTGCTGGGATTACAGGCGTGCGCCACCACGCCCGGCTTATGTTTATTATTTCTTCCATATGCTCATTCAGAATTTGTCTTCTTATCTTTTCTAGATTGCCATTTTTTTCAGATAGTCAACCATTTCCAGCTTATGTTTATTATTTCTTTCATGTGCTCATTCAGAATTTGGCTTCTTATCTTTTCTAGATTGCCATTTTTTCAGATAGTCAACTATTCAGAATTTGGCTTCTTATCTTTTCTAGATTGCCATTTTTTCAGATAGTCTAAATTCCTAAGCTTGTCTCTTATTTTTTTTTAACACAGGCACTTGTTAGCACTTTCAGGACTGCTTTCACTGTATGCAACAGGCTTTGATACACAGTGTTGTTACTTTCATCTGCTTTGAGGCATTTGAAATTCTCCTTCTTGACTTTTCTGATGACCACTTATCAGTCAGTACTATGTGGTTTGGTCCCCATGAGTTTGCAATGTTTCTGTTGTTGATTTCTCTCACTGTTGATTCCTAATTTTACTTCATTGTGATCAGATAGAGAATATATAAATTTATTTTGTGTTTCCTATGTTTACTATGACTTGCATTGTATTCTATTATTTATTCTATTTTAATGAATGTTACATGAGCTATTGACAAAATTATATATTCTGTAATATTTGCACAGAATGTTCTATTAATATCCATTAGATCCACTTGATCTAGATGTTATTTAGCAAGAAGGCTTTTATACTTGCTTCTTTTGGATTGACCCTTCTGTTCATGAGGGTGGACTATTAAAATCACTCACCATTATTGTGCTCTGGTTAATTTTTGTTTCATGAAATGTGTATATCAATGCTTGGTGCATAAACACACACACACATATATTTGTTCCTTCCTTGATAGATTGTTCCCTTAGTCTTTTAAACAATAGTTATTTATGTATTTTTATGTATACAAGTATTCTATCAGCATGCATGCCTGAATGCCATAAGAAGGCATCAGATGTCATTATTGATAGCTGTGAGTCACCATTTGTTTGCCAGGAATTGAACACAGCACCTCTGAGTGCTCTTAACTGCTGAGCCATCTCTCCAGTCCCATTCAGTTAATGTTATGAAGTAACATTTGCTGTTTTCTAAGATTGCCATTTTGTCTGATATTAAAACAGTGACACCTGCTCACTCTATACACCTATTTGTATAGGAACGTCATTTGCATCCTTTACCATAAAGAAGTGTCTTTGATATATATATATATATATATATATATATATATATATATATATTTCTTCTAGATAATGAGTAAGTAGATTCTGTTTTTTAAAAAAAATCTTCTGGGTTGTGTCTATTTATTAGAAAACTGAGACCAGTAGCATGCAAGAGTTATCACTGAATGTAGTATTTTCCTGTTACTTGTTGATTTTTGTAATGTTAAATATTTAGTATTTCTGATTTGTATATTTCTGAGAAGAGATACTATGACTGCAGCAACTTTTTGTTTGTTTGTTTGTTTGTGACAGAGTTTCTCTGTGTAGCACTAGCTGTCCTGGCACTCACTCTGTAGACTAGGCTGCCCTTGAACTCACAGAGATCTGCCTCCTTCTACCTCCCAGTGTTGGTATTAAAGCAACATTAAAGCCCAGCAGACCCCAGCAGCTCTTATACAGGAAAGCGGCTCACAGGCCTGGGGTCCAGTACATTATTGCCATGGTCGAAGCATGTTGGCATGCAGGCAGACATGGTTCTGGAGAAGCAGCTGAGGCTTCTACAGCTTGATTCCTGGGCAGCAGCAAGTGACAGTGAGCCACTAGGCTTGGCTTGAGCTTCTGAGATCTCACAGCCTGCAACCAGTGGCAGACTGTCTATAACAAAGCCACACCTATTCCAACAGGGCCACAGTTCCTAATAGTGCTGCTCCCTATGATCCTATGGGGCTCATTTACTTTGAAATCATCACAAGGTGGTAATTACATTGCCCTGGCATAGCCACTTGGATCAGCAGTATAGTTCTCAATCCCTATGTTGTTATTTTTCCTTGAAGTTTTATATAATTCCTTCTTAGGATGTTTTCTCTATGGTGCCTAAGAAGATTCTTCATCTTCAATTTCGCGGGTTGCAGAAGTCTGGGATGCTCCGGCTTCTATGCACATGGCCCATGATGTGTCCAGTTCCTATTGCATGTCTTCCTTCACTACTGATGTTGGAGGATGGGCAGAACAAGGCCCTGGGGGTAGTGGTGGTGGTTTGTGGCTCTTCCTTCCTTCTTGGTGAGGAGCTAACTTGGTATATTCCCTTTTCTTTTGGCTATTATCTCATTCATGAATAAAGATCATTGTCTTTTGTTTGTTTGTTTTTGTTTTTTTTTACATTGTCAGTTACTGCTCAGCCTATTTAAGTTTTTTTTCTGAGTTAATCATAGTTGTTCTTTGTGCCTTCTTAGACTATATGACATAAATCCATTACAGCTTACAGTGGGCTTATTATACATTCTGAGAAGGCCATATTATGATGAAAATACATTTAGCATTCCATAACCTGCACAGCACTGTAGCTTAGCAACGTATACTGTGGAGTATGTAGGTTATTTTTCCTCACAGGAGTGGCTGAGTGAACACTGACACCCACTACATTGCATAGTATCATAGAGACTATCCCAGCTTTGTCAAGGAGATGATCCAAATTCAATGTTTGATTTCTATCAAATGCTGACTGCAGCCTTACCATCGTGGAACAGAAATACTCAAAGTGAATAGTCTAAGACAGGATCGTGTGCATATGGCTTTCTTTGTCAGATTGTTTCTTGCTACAGGATCTTTTGAAAGCTCTTTCAGTGTCCCTAAACAAAAGCTATGAATGTAGTACACATCCATTCTCTATTTCTTTTCTTATTTTGTTTGTGTGCATGACTTCAACAGTGACATATATTCACAAGTATCTCATTTGAAAATATCAAAAGTGAATTCATAAAATGTAAGTCATATTAAAATTACTCAGGTAATAATTAGCTTAAATGAAACAAGACTCCATGTGCCTAAGACTGTGAACTGAGGCCGTGCGCACAGTGACTTAGGATCAAGAGTTACTGATTTTTCCTGGGTAGTGGAGAAAATAGGTTTTAAGATGAAGATGCAGTATTACCAATTATCTGTATTCTAGACTAGATTATGTAAAAATGATCTTGTAAAATCCTCATAATTCATATACCATGTCTAAAAGGCTTCGCTTAGTAGGATTTCTATCATACTTGGCTATATTTCCACAGAATATCTATTAAAAAGTGGGCAGCATATGATTTAAAGCTTAATTCTTCAGTATATATGAATCACCTAAGCACCCAATTTTAACTTAAGTTAAAATTGTGGAATAATGGGAAATACATATATAAATGGAAATTTAAATTTGAGAGTTAGAAAAAATTCTTAAATATTACTTAGTAAAATCATGTTTCCATTTTTTGATAGAAAAATAATTTTACTATAGTTATCTGTTGCACACTTTTCTTTGACAGCACCTACAGTTTTATTGGTGTTATGAGAAATGGGAAGCTTTGTGAATTTATTCATGCAAAAAATAAAGTATCAAGTGGAATTTTAGTGTTCTAAGAACATAATTATAGCTTCAAAGGCATTAAACCTAGTTTAGTTTTTGTTAGTAGGAAGTTGCTTATAGAGATATAAGATCAGAATATGTGGTCTTTAAAATAGTTCAGAATGTTTAGTATTTGAACATGTCAGCAAATAAAATAATTTTTAAAAGCCCGGAAAACCATCAGCCATTGACACTTGATACTTTACATGTGAGGAAACTGTCACAGAGAAGTAAATTGTTTCCAGAAGGTTCCTTAGCCCACAGTGGCGGCACCAGGAGCAGAATCAATCCAGTGTGCTGTTCAATATACATTTGTAACTTTGATGCTTTCATGAAAGTGTTAAATAATGGAAAAGGATTAAAAATATACATATGTACACATGGATGTATCCAATGTTCCTGACTAATAAAGAACAAATGTCAATTGGAAAATGGGGGCAGGGCCTTCTTTTAAGTATAATGGCTTCTTATTTTAGCTTCAGAGTCTCGAGGCCGTTGCTGTATTTAAGATCTAAATTTCTACGAGCTTGTTCAATTTCCCAGCCAGTACCAGACATGGGGCCTTTACTTTTTCCTGTTTTGACTTTTCATCTTTTGCACACCTGCTTGTTTAGGGAAATTCTGCTGTTAACCCTGTCATCCCTATTCTGAAATGATATGTTTTTCAAGGTACAAATTCTTACTCAGCAAGCCAAGGAGGGTGCTTTACCTTTCAGTGTCTCTATCCTGGCGTTTGCTTCACAGTTCATTTGCTTCAGGTTTCTAGATTACTTGTTCTTGTTTGCAGTGTTTGTTGCAGCTTGGGAGTCAGCCACTGGCTGGCCTCAGGGTAGCTACTAGTCCTGGTTCCACTATAGTCTCGGCTGTATTGCTTTTGTAGCTCCACGAACACTTCTGCATTTTTTCTGAAGTATTTCCTTTGTATTATATGTTAAGTATTTATGCTTTTCACTTTAGTTTATTGGCTTTCTCTTTCCTGTCTGCATACCACCTCAGCAGAAATGGTATTTCATGTACAAGTTTTACAAATTCTTGTCTTGTACTAATACAGTAAGTCTCAGGTATTTCCTGCCTAAGTCAATAATAAAACTAAGATAAATACTGGTTAAAGAATACCTTTGGAGCCTTTTACAACAGTGGTAATAGAGGAATTAATTTCTAACACAAAGATGAGGAAGGCTGACATCATTCCTGTAAGGGGTGTTGAATAGAGAGAACCGGCTGTGTTGCTATAATTTTAGTCTTTGCTCATGACTAAATGGTGAACGGAAAGCTCATGTTGTGGAGTAGAAACTGGCGAAGATTAACTGTGATGAACATATAACTGATGAAGAACAGAGAAATGATTCTCATAGAAACACCTTCCTCCTGTTAATCCCGTTAAAGAATAGGGGTATTTGTTTTTAGACACAACAGTGTCCTAATGGAATCTGCAAACAGGATGGAATCTAGAGGACATTTTCTAATCTTCATAAATACATTTTTCCTAATTAAGCATGGATTTAGAACATACTAATTATTCCCTCTCTTTCAATAGGCTACTCAGCTTGATTCAGTGAGCAAAACAATTTGCTTTTTTTTTTTCCAGTGTGATCCTAGTTAATCAGTTTGAAAATTGACATGTGAAACACATTAGGCTAAGGCAATAAAATTGGACTGCTTTGTTAGCCCTAGGAAGAACTGGATGACTGACTTTGTCATTCATTAAAAATACACACACTTGGTTCAGTAGAAGAATTGTACTTCACATGTTAATTATTACCCCGCTACTTATGAAGCTTATCAAAAGGTTTATTTGACTTATAATATAACTGCTCTTTAGATTTCTGCTTTCATAATTTAGTTGATAATTTAGGTTAAAACTACCAAGGGACTGAGGACAGATAGTATATGTAGTATGTTTTCCCTAGTAACTATTCCCTACTTGAGTAGAGATATTGCTGTGGTAATGCGTGCCCACATTGTGGAGGTACTCAGTACTCTGTAACATTCACTTCGGGCAAATGCTTTCTCACCCTTAATAAATATAGATGACATAAAAATATGCTTGAGAGTTTCTCTACTATCTTGTGCTACTATCTTCTATTTAAATAATGAAATGAGGTAGTGAAACCCTACCTTAGCGGTTATTTTTTTTTCAAAACTACTATACCTTTTAAATACCATTAATGTATCATACTTATATAATAATAATAATAAATATAATTTAACAATCAAAATATAGACTATGAATTTGGATGCATTATTTAATTGCATGAATTATTTGGATTAATTGTTTAGTTGAGAAAGCTAATTGCATTCTCAGGTGACTAACTTGGTAAGGGTTCTAGATCTGGAGTGAATGTTCCAGGTAATAGTACCAGCTTCAGCACACTTTAACCAGTCCGGATTGATTTGTGTCTGTGACCTTCACTTCAGAACTTTACCCATAATAAAATATTATGCCCTTTATGCATCTAAGATTTTCTTTTGAAAATATTTTGTATATATTAATGGCAGCATTTCACTTTGTAATGCTCTCCAGGGTGTATATTTCAAATTTAAAGTAGTTTGTCAGTGTACCAGCTATGTTAAAATATATATCAGGCACAATGGCATGTCTGTTTCTTTTGTTTTCTCTTCTTTTTCTTTTTCATTTCCTTCCCCTCTCCTTGTTTATTTCCTTTCTTATTTTCCCCTTTCTTCTTATTTTTCAAGACAGGGTTTCTCTGTGTAGCCCTGGCTGTCCAAGAACTCCCCCTATAGATCAGGTTAGCCTCACACTCACAGATTACTGAACACCTTTGCAGTCCAAGTGCTTGGATTAAAGGCATGCACCCCTATGCCTAATTGACTTGCAAATTTCAAGCCACTTTTGAGATCAAGAAACCTTCTTCTGAGTTATTTTTCTGTGTTTGACATTCTTATTCTCTCCTTTTCACAGTGTGGTTTTTATAAGCGAATCCAAGATCTTTCCTTTGGACTTTTCGTTACCTTCCTCTGGCTCTCTATTGAAAAATTAGATCTATAGTTAAAAATTAATTTTACAGTTGTAAAAATATTAATCATTCTTCCAACCAGGCTAGTCTTGTATGCCTGTCTTGTGCTTCATTTTTGAGAATGCCTTGCAATACTGAATTATAGATAAAATCCAGTAATCACTTCCAGTAAACTGCTCTCTCTACTACATAATTAACTTTTTAATGTTATAAACTCATATAGTATTTAACAAACATCTGTGAGATAAACATTTTAAAGTGCTTGCATTTTGCTTTATACAGTTATTCCTTTTTAAAGACATCCTTTTTGAAGGAGTTGTAGTATTTTATGCTGGGTAAGCTTTGTTTTATTTTACATCAGTGAAGTACAGATATAATTGTATTTATCTTTTAAAATTTTAAATGGCCAGCAAATATCTTTAACAAAATTATGGAAGAAAACTTCCCTAACTTAAAGACAGAGATGCCCATGAATATACAAGAAGCCTACAGAACTCCAAACAGACTGGACCAGAACAGAAACACCTCCCGTCACATAATAATCAAAACCCCAAATGTACTAAACAAAGAAAGAATATTAAAGGCAGTAAGAGAAAAAGGCCAAGTAACATATAAAGGAAGACCTATCAGAATCACACCAGACTTCTCTCCAGAAACCATGAAAGCTAGAAGATCCTGGGCAGACCTCATACAGACCCTAAGAGAACACAAATGTCAGCCAAGACTACTATACCCAGCAAAACTCTCAATCAACATAGATGGAGAAATCAAAATATTCCATGACAGGATCAAATTTACACAATATCTTTCCACTAACCCAGCTCTACAAAGGATAATAGGAGGAAAACTCCAATACAAGGAAGGGAACTGCACCCAAGAAAAAGCAAGATGGTAACCTTCTTCCATCAAACTCAAAGGAAGATAACTACTCAAAAACAAAAATAACATCAAAAATGTCAGGAAGTAATAATCTCTATTCCTTAATATCTCTTAACATCAATGGACTCAATTCCCCAATAAAAAGACATAGACTAACAGACTGGATATGGAAACAGAACCCTTCATTTTGCTGCTTACAGGAAACACCCCTCAGAGTCAAAGACAAACACTACCTTAGAGTAAAAGGATGGAAGACAATTTTGCAAGCAAATGGTCACAGGAAGCAAGCTGGAATAACCATTTTAATATCAGATAAAATCGACTTTCAACCCAAAGTCATCAAAAGAGACACAGAAGGTCACTTCTTGCTAGTCAAAGGAAGAATCCACCAAGAAGAACTCACAATTCTAAACATCTACGCTCCAAATGTAAGGGCACCCTCATTCGTAAAAGAAACTTTACTAAAGCTCAAAGCACACATTGCACCTAACACAATGATTGTGGGGCACCTCAATACTCCACTATCCACAGTGGACCGATCAGGAAAACAGAAACTAAACAGGGACACGGAGAAACTCATCAAACTTTGGACCAATTGGATTTAACAGATATATATATATATATAGAACATTTCACCCTAAAGCAAAAGACTATACCTTTTTCTCAGCTCCTCATGGTACCTTCTCCAAAATCGACCATATAATTGGACACAAGACAGACCTCAACAAATATAAAAAGATCAAATTAATCCCATGCCTCTTATCAGATCACCATGGAGTAAGAGTGTTCTTCAATAGCAACAAAAACAACAGAAAATCCCCATACACGTGGAGGCTGAACAATATTCTACTCAATGAAACCTTAGTCCAGGAAGAAATAAAGAAAGAAATCAAAGATTTCTTAGAATTTAATGAAAATGAAAGCACAACATACCCAAATCTATGGGACACAATGAAAGCAGTGCTTAGAGGAAAGCTCATAGCCCTGAGTGTCTCCCAAAATGAACAGGAGAGAGCATATACTAGCAACTTAATGGCGCACTTGAAAGCTCTGGAACAAAAAGAAGCAATTTCACCCAGGAGGAATAGAAAACAGGAAATCATCAAACTCAGGGCTGAAATCAATCAAGTTGAAACAAAGAGAACCATACAAAGAATCAACAAAACCAGGAGCTGGTTCTTTGAGAAAAATCAACAAGTTAGATAAACCCCTAGCCAGACTTACCAAAGGGCACAGAGACAGTATTCAAATTAACAAAATTAGAAATGAAAAGGGGGCCGGGCGGTGGTGGCGCACGCCTTTAATCCCAGCACTTGGGAGGCAGAGGCAGGTGGATTTCTGAGTTCGAGGCCAGCCTGGTCTACAGAGTGAGTTCCAGGACAGCTGGAGCTATACAGAGAAACCCTGTCTCAAAAAACCAAAAAAAAAAAAAAAAAAAAAAAAAAAAAAAAACCAAAAAAAAAAAAAAAAAGAAATGAAAAGGGGGATATAACAACAGAAACAGGAAATTCAAAAAATCATCAGATCCTACTTCAAAAACCTATACTCAACACAACTGGAGAATCTGGAGGAAGTGGACAATTTCCTAGACAGTTACCAAATACCAAAATTAAACCAGGATCAAATAGATCGTCTAAACAGACCCATAACTAGAAGGGGTCATAGAAAGTCTTCCAACCAAAAAAAGCACAGGACCAGATGGCTTTAGTGCAGAATTCTATCAGACCTTCAAAGAAGTCCTGATACTGATACTCTTCAAACTATTCCACAAAATAGAAACAGAAGGAACACTACCTAATTCATTCTATGAAGCCACAATTACCCTGATACCAAAACCACACAAAGATCCAACTAAGAAAGAGAACTACAGGCCAATTTCTCTTATGAATATCGATGCAAAAATACTAAACAAAATACTTGCCAACCGAATCCAAGAACACATCAAAATGATCATTCACCATGATTAAGTTGGCTTCATCCCAGGGATTCAGGGATGGTTCAATATACGGAAATCCATCAACGTAATCCACTACATAAACAAACTCAAAGAAAAAAACCACATGGTCATCTCATTGGATGCTGAAAAAGCATTTGACAAAATTCAGCATCCTTTCATGCTAAAGGTCTTGGAAAGAGCAGGAATTCAAGGCCCATATCTAAACATAGTAAAAGCAATATACAGCAGACCAGTAGCCAACATCAAGGTAAACGGAGAAAAACTTGAAGCAATCCCACTAAAATCAGGGACTAGACAAGGCTGTCCACTCTCACCATATCTCTTCAATATAGTACTTGAGGTAATAGCTAGAGCTATTCGACAACAGAGGGAAGTCAAAGGGATACAAATCGGAAAGGAAGAAGCCAAACTATCACTATTTGCAGATGATATGATAGTATACTTAAGTGACCCAAAAAACTCCACCAGAGAAATCCTGCAACTGATAAACAACTTCAGCAAGTGGCTGGCTATAAAATCAACTCAAGCAAATCAGTAGCCTTCCTATACACGAAGGATAAGCAGGCCGAGAAAGAAATTAGGGAAATGACACCCTTCGCAATAGCCACAAATGATATAAAGTATCTTGGAGTGACGCTAACCAAACATGTGAAAGATTTATACGACAAAAACTTCAGGTCTCTGAAGAGGGAAATTGAAGAAGACATCAGAAAATGGGAAAATCTTCCATGCTCGTGGGTTGGCAGGACTAATATAGTCAAAATGGCAATCTTGCCCAAAGCAATATACAGATTCAAGGCAATCCCCATCAAAATCCCAACTCAGTTCTTCATAGAGTTAGAAACAGCAATTCTCAAATTCATCTGGAATAACAAAAAACCCAGGATAGCTAAAACTATTATCAACACCAAAAGAACTTCTGGGGGAATCATCAATATCCCGGACCTCAAGCAATATTACAGAGCAATAGTATTAAAAACTGCATGGTATTGGTTCAGTGACAGGGAGGTGGATCAATGGAATAGGATCGAAGACCCAGAATTGAACCCGCACATCTATGGCCAATTGATCTTCGACAAAAGAGCTGAAAACATCCAGTGGAAAAAAGATAGCCTTTTCAACAGATGGTGCTGGCTCAACTGGAGGTCAACATGCAGAAGAATGAGAATTGATCCACTCTTATCTCCTTGTACTAAGCTCAACTCCAAGTGGATCAAGGACCTCCACATAAAACCAGACACACTAAAACTAATAGAAAGAATAGACAAATGGGACCTCATAAAATTACAAAGTTTCTGTGAGGCATTCTCACTTGGGCCTTTTGGCTTGTTAACCTTCTTGGGTTCTGTGGATTGTATCTTGGGTTCTGTAATTTTTTGGCTAATATCCACTTATTAGTGAGTACATACCATGCATGTCCTTTTGGAGACCCCATCTTAAGAAACAACACGATAACAAAGAACAAAGGAAATACTTATGAAAACAATGAAATAAAGATTGGTGTTACAGTAAGTGGGAGAGAGGTATAGCTCTTGATTTTATGTTCCATGAAATTAGGAACTGATAGCAAACTAGAAATCATTGAAGAAGAATTTTTTTTGTTTTGAGGGCTGGGTGCCTAGGCAATATTTCCAGTACTTTTGTCACAGTATACTTAGAAAGATTAAGATCTCCCATAATGGCAAGTTTGATGTATATATTGCTCCATTAATATTTGAATTTTAATGTTTTAAATATTATATTTCACATAATGGCATTACATATAGTGTATATATACATTATTTTTATGTAAATGTATTATTATTTAATATGCCAATGTCTTAATCAAGTCAGACAATTTATGAGTTATGGGCTATGCTTTTGTACTATTTCTTTTGCAATATTTTATATCTTGAAAACTAAAACAGGAGAAGACCAGCCAACAAAACCAAAACCAAAGCAACCACGGACTTTGGACTGATTCTCTAGCAGAGGCAAGAAAATGGTCAGAACAATACAAAACCCAAGTGCTACTCACTCAGGATAAGAATATGAAGTGACCTAAAAATACATCACTTTTGCAGTTTTCTTAGACTCTAAATTGCTTGTATTGAATGTGTGGGAAGACGTTGGAGGTAGTGCAAAGAACTACTGTATGTGAACATGCTTAGACTGGAATGCTGTTTGCAACAATTTCATGTGTGATTGCTTGGAAAAGCAGAATGTAATTCAATTTTCCAGGCACCAGAGGTTTTATTTTATAGGATTCTGAAACTAAGACTTATTTTTGAGTCACTGCTAAGGTGAAGCACAGCAAGTTTTATCATGATGTAGCCCCCCCATCCTCCACCCACACATCCTTACTGGAGACTGTTGTGAATGGCAGCACCTAATACATACACATCAGTGAGTCCTCCAAACTGAATACTCCTTTAGAATCTGCTGAGAGAGCCCTGGAGAGCACCACTGACTACCTTCTTCTGTGCATGTATGATCAGGATTGAGTTCTCAGCATCGTGAAACAATACAGTCTAATGGAAATCTTATGTTTCTTGTTCTTAAAATTTGGAGGAGATGGAATTATCACTCCATTTGTAACTGTCAGAATCCTCCTAATAAATGTTACCTGCTAATGCATATTATTAATGTAATTATGTCAACATTAGTCATAGCAGACACTTATTGATGGTTGAAGAAATGAGTCACCATTCTCCTTTAAAAGTAAATGATCCCCTTTAATCCTGACAGCAGTTGTGAGAGTTGATTGTCATAAATACCATTATCATTCATTCAACATTAAGCCACATATTCAATCTGCCTTACCACATAAGATGCCTGAGTAATGTCAATACTTGTTCTTTTTGAGTAATTGAAGCATATATCATTAGAAGAAAATGGGATCTTAAAAATAATTTGATAAAAGATTCTTATTCTAATACATTCCCAAACAAGAAGTAGCTGAAATCCTTTGTCTGAAATTAACTTTTTATATGAGGAGTTGGCAGGTCATCCCTGTCTAGGGAGAGAATATCTTGGGCTCTGCAAACCGTAGGAACTCTTGCTGTAGAACCGGGTAACTGTACCCAGTGTGCACTGCAGTTTCTATTGGAATGGCTTTCAAATGCTCATGTTGTAAACACTGGTCAACTTATGGACTTGTTGGTTCGGTGGAAGAAGTTAGGCTGTTGGTGTATATCCTGGTGTCTTGCCTGTTCTCAGACCCAGAAGTCTGGAGTCAGCTACTTTTGCACTAAATTTCCTAAACCCAGATGCCAGAAACATCTCCTTATAATCAAGGTCTTTGTGTTGGGTTTTTACTGACAGTATGATGGAAAAATAATGCCAACAATCGGTTGTACAGGGTGGTGTGTGTGTGTGTGTGTGTGTGTGTGTGTAGCTATTGCATCTAGTGACATCATTTATTCAGAAACTTTTGGAAATGTTTCATGAGGGTTTGGAAAAGTTTGAAGTCACTGGTTAAGGAAAGCTTAGAATTTGTGAGTAGAGCTTAGTAGACCATTCCTGGGAGGGCCAAAATGTGGCAGCAATGAGTGCCTTACAGGCAGTGCTCAAAATGTCTGAGATGGGAAGATGGACTCAATTGGGAATCAAACTGTCGACCAGTCTTGTTCCACAGCAACAAGGGATGAGAATGCATTTCTGCCCCTGCCCTGTTCCTTGAGGCTGTGTGTGCCTGAGTTCTAAATGGATGGGATAAAAGCCCAACAGAGGGACCTTGCTCACAAGACTTTGGCATGAAGCTTTTGATAGGAGTGATATTGACAATCATTTAAGTGACTGCATAATATAAAAAGATGTGAATTGTGGCATCCATCAATAACTCCACCTGGAGGAAGCTTAAATGATGATTTATTCCTTTCAATTTAAGTTGCCAATACTTGTTATGTTTTCTGTAGCTTCCTGATAATGACAAAGCAAAAACATAGATATATTATTTATTTAATTTGTGTGAATGTTTTCAATGTGTGTGTGTATATATATATATACACACACCACATTTATGCCTTGTGTCCATGGAAGTCAGAAGAAGGCACTGGGTTCCTTGGAAACCTGTTACAGATGATTGCAAGTCAGTGTGGGTGCTGGGAAACCAACCTAAATCTTCTGGGAGAATGTCAAGTGCTCTTAATAATTGAACTATCTCTGCATCCCTAAGATGTGTATTTTAGATATTTAATGTGTATAGGTGTCTTAGGGTTTCCATTGCTGAGAAGAGACATCATGACCGAGGAAATTCTTATAAGATCCATCATTTAATTGGGGATGGCTTACCTGGTTCAGATTATCATCAAGGCAGGAAACATGGCAGGGTCCAGGTAGACATGGTGCTAGAGGAGAGGCGAAATGTTGTGCATTTTGATTTGAAGGCAGTCAGGGGAAGACTGTCTCCAGACAGCTAGGAGTAAGGTCTCAAAGCCTACCCAACAGTGACACAGTCCCTCCAGCAAGAGTAGTGGACTTTGTAGTTGATAGTGTAAATACATACAGTCTTTTTGACTTATGAGTGAACTTCAAAACATTAATCTGCTTACAGAAATCATGTAATGCTTATCTAGATCATCTACAGACAACTTTTAAGTTTCATGATATAAAACAAAATTTTGCAAAGTCACAAAAATATGCAGATTGTTCCAACTTGAGATGTTTTGATATGAAAGTTTTAAAATTTCTATGACTGGAGAGAATTGCTATCGACCCAGTAGAAACCATTCATTGAGTTATGTATTTTGTATTTTGTCTTTTTTTTTGTCCCAGTGTACCATTGAAACTGAAAGACCATGCTCTCAATGTTGGTAGGTGCTTCTCACCAGACATGTGTCTGTATAAAGACAAATGACTGATGCTCTACAGGGTGCGAAGCTGTAACATCTGGGTGAAGCAATATTAAATACAGTTTCACTTAAGATGTTTTCATTTTCTAAGGCAAGTTTCCCAAGACCTAACCCTCTGAAAGAGGAGGAACATTTGAATACATATAGTATAAGAAACTCTTGAAGACTCACAATCTTGTACCTTCTTACTTTGGTGGATTACAGTCTCTGATAATTTTTTTCTAGAGAAAATGTAAAATAAGTGTTAATGCTATGTATATATAAAATGCCTCATATCAATCACTAGTATTGCTTTTAACTTCCATTTCTAATGCTTATTTCAGATGTTCCAACTGTGTTGATAATTACTGTAGTTGTGTATAATGCGTAAGATAGGTTTTTTTTCTGTAGAATCAATGCCAAAGTTATATTCTATTAAAAAAATGACTGTGTGTGGGAGAGATGACTGTGACTAAAATGACTGGCTGCTTTTTCAGAGGACACAGGTTTATTCCTAGCACTCACATGGTGGCATCCACCCATTTGTAAGGCCAGTTGTAGAGGGTCTAATAGCCACTCAGGCTTCCATTGGCATTGCATGTACATGGTGCACAGACATACATGCAGAGAAAACACCCATACACAATACTAATTTTAAAAAGTTCAGAATCTAATTCAAAATCCCCCCCATGTGTATGTGCGTGCATGCTTGTGAACATGCACATGCAACTGCCTGTTGAGATGAGGAGAGGGAATTGGATCATCTAGTACAAAGTCATAGGCTACTGTAAGCTGTTCACGGTGCATACTGAGAACTGACCTCCAGACCTAAAGTTATATTCTTATAAGGTAGACTATTTCATGAAATAATTGAATGGAAAATATATCTAATGAATTTTAGTAAAAGCTTTTAATTTTTTTCCTAATTGTTTAAAACACAAAGTTTTGGTTCTGTTACTTTGACCTTTCAAATAAAGATAGAAAAAACAGTGTGCATTCCAGTATAACATTAAACTTTTATAAAACACTTATTCTTAAAAATGTTTAAATCAAAAGAAAATTTGGAATTCTGTGTAGTTGACATTTTCATTAAAATGTTTTTTTCTTCTTTACTTTTTGTTGTTGTTGGAAGCTATTCTTTTCCCAGTCTGCTAGGCTTGATGGTGGCTTGGAAAGATTTTAGAAAGCAGTTGGTAAACAGTTGGCCTGGGTTTCCCTGATAGCTCATAACCTAATTTGTGTCCATTTTTCCAAGTGCTGTCTTAATCTTTATGAAGGCATTGGGACTTGTCCTGAGTCAGTCCACTGTGAGGTGCTTGATCCTTGTTTCTTCATTTTTGTTTTTTGAAGTTAGTTCATTAAATTAAAATAATTTTATTAATAGATTTCAAATAATTCTTCAATAGTTGACGCCAGTTAAAAGTTTTTGAAGAGCTCTCTGATCCTAGAGATAAACCCTGCTTTGATCTGCTTAGACGCTGGCTGCTTCTCCAGCTGTCGGATGAATTCCATGCACTCTTGAAAAAGTCAGGCTTTGCTTACGCTGAGCCTGATTTACCCATGGACTTTTTTGTACACATGTGGGTTGTTTTACAGTATCTATTGTGTCAAAATCACTACTCTGAGTCTGTTTTCTTCTAAGTCATTTAATAATTTGATAATTACCAGTACTTTTTTCCTGGCCACCCTTCCTTCCACATTTGTTGACTTTGAGCAATATGTGATTTGGATACATTTAAGCTCCAGAAATTAAGTTTTGTCTTAGCCAAATAAACAGTCTCTTTCCTCCCATACCACAAATCTTGACTTCTTTTTCTAGCTTTCCTGGAAACACGAACAATGGAATTAAGAGTGGCCAGTTGGAGTTTTATTATACTTAATATTTAGTTCTGCTCCTCTAACAAATGTACCTGTCCTCAGAGATGAATAAAAATCACATTTTAAATTCTTAAAAATTAATTGGAATTCATCTGGGACCAGTAATACACTGGCAGGTCACTCGAGAAATTTAAAGCCTGTGTGGGATTGAGTGCAGGAGACAGGAGGCACAGATGGGCTTGTGCAAACACTGGGATCCAGAGCCCTTGCCACCCATGGTGCTGTTCAAGGTTAAGTACATAATCCATTTGCTAGTTCACTCATTAATTATGGGTGACATGTTAGCCAGCACAATTTTACAGTGTCTACATGATACAGGTACTTATGCAGATTTAAAGATCTAATTGTATTTTGAAGCCTTCAGCACCATACAGCCATGGTCTTTCACCAAGTGGTTCAGTATCAAGGTGTACACTCTGTGACAGAATTACTTAAGAGGATTTTATATCCCTTAGTCAACCCTGACCTTAAGTTCTGACCATGACTAAATTTTTTTGCAATTGTCTGAAGTCTGGTAAACTAGCTTACTTTTTCTTTGCAACCCTCTCATCAGCAATTCCAGTGCACTTAAATGTTGCAAACCCATAGGAAGGAGACTTTGATGAGTTAGTTTGATCAATGATATAAAAGAATCTCTTAAGTTCATCCATCTTAAGATGGTTGGTGAGCCATGATTTGCAGGACTTCAAAATGGGAACTAACATCTTTTGATCTAGTGGGCATTGAGGGCCTGAGTACCAAGCACAAATTTACAGGCTACACTACACTGGTGGCATTTATAGTACTTTGACACTTCAGGCCATACTACCCTTCACTACACTGGAGTTGTTTTTACCATAAGAAGCATCGTCTTATAAGACAGCAGAAATCCTACCTTTGTGAGTTGTCAGAGAAGCAGGGAAGAAGAGCCGAACGTTCCAGACTCATATCCTCTCACCGTCTACCTGTCAACTGGTTAGCTCACTGGAAAGCCTCTCTGCTTTTAATTTTATTGAAAAACATTTGCCTTTTTTATTTTAAATTCTTTGTAGAGTGCTATTTTATTTATTTGGCATATAATTGTACTTATATCATTTAATATACATAATTTCAATTCTGTTTAATGACAAAGTTCTTAAACGTTGTTGAGCATCTATTGAACAAATGTGTACTAAAAGTCAGTGTAAAAGTCTTTAAAATAAGCATTATAGGATTTGGGACATAACTCAAAAATTGTACATTCTAGCCAGGTATCAGATCCTCGGCTTAATCTTCAATAGTAAAAGAAAAACAAAGAGTTTTATCTAGATATTTTTACCTGGAAAAAAATGCCACATTAGGATGGAAAAAATCATTTCTTTGTGGTATAGCAAGAACATAATAGAATATATGTTTCTTTTTTTTCCTTTTCTTTTTCTTTCTTTCTTTCTTTCTTTTTTTTTTTTTTTTTTTTTTTTTGGTTTTTCGAGACAGGGTTTCTCTATGTAGCTCTGGCTGTCCTGGAACTCACTCTGTAGATCAGGCTGGCCTCGAACTCAGAGATCCACCTGCCTCTGCCTCCCAAGTGCTGGGATTAAAGGCGCCACCACCACCCAGCAGAATATATGTTTCTTATGAAATGTATTTCCATAGGGAAGAGCAGGATGGAAGGGCTGTGTCCATACAGGAACATGAGGGGATCATATACTTTAAATATTTCTGGTTAGTAAGTATATGTAATAGAGAAATTTCTAATACCAAGAACTTATTTATTTATTTATTTATTTATTTATTTAGGTTTTTTGAGACAGGGTTTCTCTGTATAGCCCTGGCTGTCCTGAAACTCACTCTGTAGACCAGGCTAGTTTTGAACTCAGAAATCTGCCTGCCTCTGCTTCCCAAGTGCTGGGATTAAAGGCGTGTGCCACCACTGCCCACCTTGAGAAAACATTTTAAATTCGGTATTTTAGAAGAGCACACATGTTTCTTAGTGGTCTTTGCACCATTTATGCTGGTGTTTTCTAACCTTCCTAATGTTACAACTCTGTAATACCATTCATGTTGTCATGACCCCAGCAATAAACTGATTTTGTTGCTACTTCATAACTGTAATCTTGCAACCGTTATGATTCATCATGTAAATGCTTGTGCTTTTCCTATGGTCTTAGGTGACCCTTACAAAGAGACCTAAAACCCCTGTAGTTGTCACCATCTACTGGTTGAGAACCACTGATTTATGTTTCCCTTTAAAAATTATCTTGAAAAATCACTCTGAGATCTCTTAAATTTTAATTCAATTGTTTTAATTTGAATTTATTGATTATTTGCAAATTTCACACAATGCACCCTGATCACTTTTGCTTCCTTTCTTCCCAGGCCCATGTCCAACCCTTCTATCCTACACACACACACACACACACACACACACACACACACACACGCACATACACACACACACAATACACGAAGTCTGGTTTGTGTTGCCCATATACTCATTAGAGCATGGGCAGACTCCCAGTGGCCAGACCCTTAATGCCATGTTTTCTTAAATACTCATATGGCTAAAAATAATGGTCCATAGAAAAATAATCTGGGTTTATTACAGACATTGATAATTATTTATTAGTGGTGTCAGGTACTCTAAAATACTGTACATTTTAGTACCCTTGAATTTTATTAATTTTATAGGCTAAAAATTGATTATTAGTTATAGTTAGTGGAATCATATTTTTATATAATTGGTATGATCTTCAACAGAATGGTAGCATATTTTTCAGTGTTGTAGTTCCATTGAGTATTTCCCTCATATATAATAGGGAGGAGCAATTTACTTTCTAGGTGTGTATTGCCTAAAAGGCATTGGAGATAATTAACATGTAATAACAAAATTAATCGAATGTCATGTTGTGTTTGGAGCTTTGCCCTTCTCAGGAGGAAGGATGATGAGATGGTGCTGTGCTCGCCCTTACAGGTGCATTGCTTCGACTTCACGTCAGTCCCGCTCGCCCAGAGGATGGAAAGCCTGGTGTGGATTAGGGAACTAGCAAAGAAAGCGAAAGAAAGGAACATTCTACTAAGTGGACTTCTCCTAAATTACTCACAGGTATGTACTTTGTTAGTATTTGCAAAATGCATGTTTTCATACTTCTAATAGTAGGAAAGTGATTTCGATAAAGCAAATGGATGATGACAGCGCACAAAATGATGATTGGAAAATGATTCTTCTGGGGATCCAGGAAAGGGTTCAGGAGGCAAAGCTTTTATGCACAAGATTAGGAAGCAGAGTTTGAATCACAAGGACCTGTGTAGGAGCTGAAGCTTTCTCTGTAAGACCATAATGCTCTTACAGAGAAAGGGACATGGAGACTGTGGTCTACAGCAATGCTTATGCCAGCTAGCCTGGCACACACAGTGCGGACAGGCAATGTCTCAGACAAGGTAAATGGAAGGACTAACACTTGAAGTTGTCCTCGGATCTCCACTTGTGTGCTCTACTCAGGAGAACATGCATACACTCTCATATATGCACACACATACATGTGGATTTACTTATGTCTTCATGGGCTGTAATGTGTCTTATGCATTACATAAATAAAATAAAATAAAATGAAAATAAAGATCAAAACAAATGTTTTAGAGAAAAGAAGGAAACACTGCATTTTAACCAGCTGTAGGTCTTTGTAATAATGTTCATCAACTCCAAATGGAAACTTCTTTAATGAGTGTGAGAGCTACACTTTATCTGTAGGACCAAGAAAGAAAAACTGTTTACAATACAGTTAGAGATTGCATTCATTTGGGAGAATGACAATAGTAGGTTGTCTTCTAGGGTGAAAATTATGTGAATATAATGTTTATGTATGAAACCCCACCCCCTCCAGAAAACTAAGGAAATGAAACCCAAGAAGAAAGTGGTAAGCTGGCAAATACCAGATATTAATTAGGTAATTCACATAAGACTGCCACATTCAGAAAGCAAAAATACTTCAGATAAATGTGTAACTATGTTCCAAATTGGAATTTAAACTTCAGATTTAACTGCTCTCTTCTATGTTATGGGAAATCCTGTAAAATTATGTCTCATTCCCTGTGGCAAATCTGAAATTCCTTAATTTTATGTCATTTCCATAATATTGTTAACCAAGTGCTTTCTAGAGGTACATGTTATTTAAGCACTCAAAATGAGTGCCTGGCATCTCGAGTCTGATGGAGCATAGCACTTCCCTGGAGGAAAGCGCTTGTTAGTGTGCTAGTAGCAGCAAGTTAGTTAAGTGGGAGGCAAGATGCTTTGCTCCTAATGATTCTTTGTACAATGGAATAGGATTTCAAACAGCATTTGGAGAATACCAGAGAAGTTGGCCTTGCCTTTTTTTTTTTTTTTGAGACAGGGTTTTTCTGTGTAACCATGGCTCTCCTGGAACTCACTCTGTAGACAAGGCTAGCCTTGAACTCAGAAATCCACCTGCCTCTGCCTCGCAAGTGCTGGGATTAAAGACATGTGCCACCACCACCCGGCTACTTTATAATTTTATCTTTGAGGTATCATATAGATTGAGGTCTCGTATAGATGAAATTAGGTGTCAGACTCATCAGTTTGTCAGTTGCTTTTAGAGTGGTTTGAAATAAATTCGGCTTGTTACTAGTTTTCCAGGCAGTGAACTGATACTTAAACTTACATATGGGTAGGACATAGAGCAAAGTCTCTATGTTTAAAAGAGCTTGCAGAAGGCCTGAGTTTGGTTTTCATCATCATTTTTGGGCAGGTTACGAACACCTGTAATGCCAGCTCCAAGGGACCTGGAACCCATTTTTAGTGTGTGCATAGAGCTGTACACATGTGTGCATGTATACACAGATATATGTGTGTGCAAATGTAAAATATAAATAAAATCTTTTAAGGTATATAGATGTGAACAATCAGCAAAAGAGTGTATTTTTACCTACAGCTACAATTTGTAAAGTTATGTAAGGCCTGTCATTAGCCTGCCGGTATATGTTTTAAATAGGTAAATTTTAATTTAATATAATGATCATTTACAATCTAGACATGTGGGGCCACTTGCAGCACTACATGGAAGTGTGAGGTTGGAAGATAACTTGAGCTGAGGATGACATTAGCTTTTCTGTACAAGTTGGTGAGTCTTGAAAATATTAAGAACATTTTATAGGCAGTACTTTAGTCTTCTTTGACTTTGATATAGCTTTGCTTCTAAAATACGTAAGCATGACCTCACTTTAGTCCTTAGCAAGGTGATGCATTTTAGTTTACATTGGATCCTGGAAATCTAAGATGTTGAAAATGTAGAGGCTATGAAAATCAAAAGGCCTAAAGAGATACATATTCTTGCTCAAATACAGAGAACTGGTAGAGTAAGAACTTAGTTCTGTGTCCTTGGTCAGGAATATTTCCTCCTCAACATACAATAATTTTTGGTTATAGTATATAAATATGGTAGGAATTATAGGTAAACCACTTTCCATGTTTGTAATGTGTAGCATCATGGATAAATGCTAACACCACAGTGTGCATATGTGATATAAAATGTATTTAGGATAAACTCAAATGAAGAAGCAAAGAGCATATCCAATCCCTGGAAACTTCAGAGCTCCATAGCTCACATGTACTGTAGCCAGCTTTTCAGCAGAGAGTGGAGCTGCTGGTAAAAGCTTGGATGCCTTGGGTAGTTATAATTCCTAAACCACGAATATTTTTTTGGTATTAAGTGCATCCCAAATATGACATGGGACACACATGCATTATCTATTGCTTTCGTGCAGTTTGAATTTAACTTAATACCTTGTGACTTTTACCTGATGAATCCATCAGCCTTAATATAGCATTCCAATACTCATCATGTTTGGCGTATTGATGGTATGAGGTAAATATGTGTCTCTGCAACTCTGTACCTGAAAGAATTCTCTGGTGGGAAAGTGTATTTGCCTGAAAACAGGCATTGTGAGTCCATTGCTTGCTCTTAGACAGATCTCCATGACTCTGAGCCAAGACCTGCAAAGCCAAGTCTCTGTAAGCTATCCTACGTAAAATAGGGAAAAGGCCCATAAAGTCTCTCAGGGTACCTTGGTCAGTAAAAGGTTACTCTCATACAGGATGCTGGGGCACACTGATGCGTCCATCCATCCCTTGGATGTCTGGAATATGAGGATAATAGTTTGAGACATTTTCCTAAAAAATAAAATCTTATTTTTATTAGTTTTAATCCAATGTTGCTACAGAAGTCACTGAGTTGTAGAATAAAAATTCAATTGGATGAATGTATTCTAATTATCAAAAAAAATCTGTGTCTGATATAGTCATGAATTTATTAAGATATAATATTTAAGGCATGAATGTTTTTAAACTAATAACAAAGTTTGTGGGCCTATTTTATTAATATGTAAAATATTTTATAGTGATTCTTCATGTAAATATTTATAAGTATGCATTCTCTATAATTTTTATTCATGAACTGTAATAAAATATTTAAGATCTATAAACTTTATAAACCACTTTATTTTTCTACTCTGTATATGTATTTTGAAGTCTCAGGTATTCAAGATTGAAACAAACATATGGTTCCATGGTTAAAGAGTTTTCCAAACATGACCATTTTGATGGTCAATGTTTGCTTGGTTCCGCACTGATGAAGCAGCTGTATAGTGTTTGACAATTTATGTAAAGATTTTAAGGCTCAGACGCTGCATTTGTAAACTTTAGAATTTAGAACCATCGTGTGAAGCAGGCCATGGTAGAACTTGCATATACTCCCAGAATTCATGAGCCAAGGCTGACTTAAATAATGGGACCCTATCACAATCAAACAAATAAAGCTCTCTACAGAACCAAATGCAGGTATGCAGAGCAGCTGGAGAGCCGGGGGTGTGCTGGCTCTGCCAGGTGATACCGCAGGCCTCACTTCCTCAAACTCGAAGCTAGTGGAGGTTTTTTCTTTTCCTTCTATGACCATGAGTTTTACTATATTATTTTTTATTTCACTGATAAATTATACCTTAGGGTTAGTGTATTTTAGATAGAAAGGCAATGTTGACTTTCTTTTAGAAATCATAATAAAAAGAAAATAAAAGGCAACCAGAGGAGAGCTTGATTTATCCAGAAAGAGCTAACCAACAACAACAACAACAACAACAACAACAACAACAACAAAAACAGCAGCATCAGCAACAACAGCAACAATAAACAGGAACAACTCAAGAGGGCAAGGCGCTGTGGAATTTAGTCTATAGATTTCTTTCTCCCTCTTTTTTTTTTGTTTGTTTGTTTGTCTGTTTGTTTGTTTGTTTTTCTGAGACAGAGTTTCTTTGTGTAGCCCTAGAGTTCCTGGAACTCATTCTGTAGACCAGACTGGCCTCAAACTTAGAGATCTGCCTGCCTCTGCCTCTGGGGTGCCAGGATTAAAGGTGTGTGTCACTACCACCAGGCCAGATGTTCTCATTTTTATTTCTTCCTGCTAACAGTCTTTTGGTGTTTGGCTCAGGGGCAATAGGGGTTTAGAAAGGAATGCTTGAGTTTGTGAGCGTTTGTTATAAGTGGGAACACTACAAGGACTCTGGCAGTTGTCAGCGCCATAGAAGGCAACTCTGAAGATTGGAGTCCAGGCTCCAGTCACATTGATTCTGCTTCCAAATTCCAACTTTCATGTTACTACAGATAAGGAAGTCAGATAGTAAAAAAGAAGTTAACTAGGCATTTCTGTACATTTTTGTTTAGTAATTACTTGTGAAAGATTTATGAAAGTCATGTAAATTCCCTAAAACAAGATATGAAAGTAAAAAAGAAGCCTTGTTGCAACATTAAATTAAATTATGTAAATAAGTCTTACATCACAAATATACTGTATTTGGCGGGTTAAATGCTTTGTTGTGAATGCCTTATGTGTATTCTGAAGGGTATTTAGAAACATTCTGCATTCTGAATCTCGGTAATTATTGCAAGTGCCCTTACTAGGAAATATACAAACAAGTCCAACATTCTAAGGTATCTTTGTGTTCAAAGACTGAATTTCATTTCTATTCTAAAGTTTTATTTGGCATCACCTCTCAAGAGCATAGGAATTTCATAGGGTAGGTAGGTATGTGTAGTGAGAATGTTGGTTTCTTCAAACACAGAAATGCTATAGGAATATGTTTTTGCTTTAATCCCAGGTATGTTATATGGGGCTTCTTCAGACTGTCCACTGTAGCTGGAACTGCTGCAGGCTCTAGCAGGTGTGAGTTTGCCAGTTTTATATGATGTTAGGAATACTGGGGACTCTTGAGAGGGTATAAAAATGCCAGAGCCCTAAGAGTGGTGGTAGCCACCTTCCCTGCTCCTGCTCCTGCTGTTACTGGTTGCAGGTTGCTGTTGCTGGTTGGAAATATACTGACCATGAAAATCAAACTTGCCTTAAGGAACTCAAACCTGATCAACAGGGATCAGTCTAACAAGATGGATACCCCCTTTCCCCTCAAGCCTTCTTTTTCTCTTACTGAGTTTTGGGGGATTGGAAGGTATAAGGTATGGAAGGGTCGTAGAAGAGAACCCATGAGGTAGCCAAACATCCAGCTACAGGTATGTCTGTGTGCTGTCAAAATTAAACAAAGAAGCAAATAAACAAACAAACAAAAACATCAAGTGAGATTGGAGGAGGTTAGACTTGGTTTTCATCAGAGAGTAGTTCTGTGGCATTTAACTAGTGTAACAGAGTGAACACAGGACTTTCTACAGCACTGAATCTAGCACCCCAAATAGGCTCCCCCCTTCTTCTCTCTGTCTCTGTCTCTCTGTATCTCTGTCTCTTTCTGTATGTGTCTCTCTTTATTCTTTTCTGGATGTGGGATGTTTGCTTGTCAATATTACTTGTCTTTTTATTGCTCAGAGTTAGTCATTTGGAAAAGTATGAAGGTCATGAAAATAATATCTTCAAAGTTGTCTAAGTTTAAAAACAAATTATTTTTAAAGAGTTTGGCTCATTTAAATAAGCTCATTTATTGGGGTATATCCAAAGAAATGCAGTATTAGACACGCTGATTTGTTTCATGTCACTTTTCTTTCTGGTAAAAAGGAACAAATAATGTATGAAAATGGAAACCTGTATTCTCCCAGGAAATGCAATATGGAAGATTCTTGAACTGATTCTTCTGGGAATGCATTTATTTCATTGTTGTTTACTGTTTAGAAGCCTGAGAGCAGTTTTACCTCAATAATCACGGTGACCATGTGTCCCTGGGTCTCTTTCAGGACTGTAGTCACTGTAGGCTCTCTTAGAAATGATCCTTCCTCAAAGTCCGTGCTCACTGCATTCACCACGGGCTGTTGCACTCAGCCCGTTCCCTCTCACAGGACCTTCTTCACAGAGGGTCTTCTCACAGCAGCACAAGCAAAGGAAACACCCAACAAGATTAGCCCACTCTCCCTTAACTTCACAGCCAAGCAGCAACCCCTCACTGCTGTATTCCGTGAATCAGAGGCAGGTTCCCAGGCCTGGCCCTCACTCACAGAGGGCATTACCGGACGGCACAGACACTAGGTGCTGGCAGTTGTTGGAAGCCAGGTCAGATTCTGCCAACCACAATACTAGTAAAGTGCTAGCATAATAGATTGTATACTGAATTTATTGCTAACTGTCTTCATGTAAATTTGGGTATTTAAAAATGGAACAGGCCTTCAGCCTCTGTTTCATTTTTGTCCCTGCATTCCTTTAGACAGGGACAAATCTGGGTTAAAATTTTTGGATAGGTGGCCATGCAGAGACTGCCCCACCGTGCCATTCATTCCATCTGCAGACACCAAACCCCAACACTATTGTTGATGCCAAGAAGCACTTCCAGACAGGAGCTTAGCATGGCTATCATCTGAGAGGCTCTGCTAGCACCTAAGACAGAGGCAGATACTCACATCCAACCATTGGACTGAACACAGGAACCCCAATGGAAGAGTTAGGGGAACAACTGAAGGAGTTGAAGAGGATTCCAACCCCATTGGAAGAACAACAATATCAATTAACCGGAACCTTCCTAGCTCCCAGGGACTACACCACCAACTAAAGAGTACACATGGATGGGCCCATGGCTCCAACTACATATGTAGTAGAAGGCTACCGTATCTGGCATTAGTGGGAAGGGATGTGCTTGGTCCTGTGGAGGCTTGATGCCCCAGAGAAGGGGACTCTAGAGGAGTGAGGTGGGAGAGGGTGGGGAGTGGGGGAGCTCCCTCTTAGCTACAAAGGGGAGAGGGCTGGGATAGAGGGGTTGGTGGAGGGGAGATGCGGAATAGGGATAAAATTTGAAACATAAACAAATAAAATGATTAATAAAAATGAAATATGACTTTACTTAAATATGAAAAGCATATTTGATATGCACATGCATATACTTAAATATATGTATGCTAAAATCACATATGTGTTTTCTCGATGGACATGTGCATATATTAGTAACAGCTAGGTAGGTATAGTGGACTATAGAAACCCAAAACAAAAAAAAGGAAACAATTTTACAGTGTGTTTACAATTATTTTCAATTCAAATCATCCATGTCAGGCAGTACAGTTGGCACCATTATTTTCTAATTTTGCTTCTTACTGAGGAGTCAGGTAAGCTGTATATGAGTTTTTTAAAAAGAGAGAGTAGTGAAAAGAGCATATTCAGCCCTAATTTTGTTTTTGATTTTTAACCATATGATGATTCTCCTCACTTATTTTTGGTCTCAATTATGAATAGCCATAGCCTCTTAGGTACCAAGTTCAAATTAAACATACTAATAAACATAAACGTTTTATATAAGTCATGCATTCCAAAGAACCTTCAAAGGCATTCTACAGCATTCTAGCTTCAAGTGGTTCAACCTCAAGCTTTGCATTTTGAATTTTCTTTCAGATCCTTTCCTCCATCCCAGTTCTAGTCGCTCAGCTTGCTTGCTGACTTACCATCATCACATTCATGTTATCATGCTGAGATGGAACTGTCATAAATAATAGGCTAAAACCAAACTACCTAAGCAGTCTGTGGGAAATTAGAAAGTTTATAAGTGTGTGTGCTGTTATGTCTGTTCTTGCAAATAAAGTGTGTTATATTTATATGGAAAATCCCTGTTGACAGTAGCTTTGGGAAGACTTTCTTTAGGTACCAGTTGAGTGAAGAAGCTGTCTTCCTCAGTTTGTTGTAATTTATGGGACACTAATCACCTAAACTGGAGGAGCATCTGTATACAGAATGTGACAGCTATAGCGCTTGAGTGAATCAAGTGAAGCACATCACAGGGAGGTGGTTTTGATAGCCTTGGTGTGGTGGGAGTGAGAAGTGACATCTAAGTCAAATTACAAACACACAAATGGGGCATATTGACCATTAGATATTTATTGTAGATAACTTCGATACAAAAGAATCCATTTAAATAAAAGTGAATTATTTGTCAAGAACAGTTTTCCAGGAATGATTTTGGAGAGTATCATTTAGTCCTCTTGTATATCTTTTTTTTTCTGTGCCAGTCATTACTTTACAAAAGTTGATTGTCTGCATACTCAGATGTGTTCACAGTCTCTCAGAATCCATCGCTAAAATTTCATTATATGGCGAATAGTAAGCAATGTCTCTTCCTCCTTCTGGGGTCCCAATGACAAATCAAGGAGCCAAAGTTCACTGGACAAATGATTGGTATTTATTGGGGAATGGGTGTTCCCCCAAAAGGGGTACATTGGCAAGTTTTTACTAAACTACATGGATGAAGGCTTCCCGGAAGCTGCATGGAAGGGGCCCCTTCCTCTAGTCTTCCCAGGTCTATGCACTCTAGCTCCTCCCTGAGGCCACCTGTAATGTGGGCAGAGTTGTAAACTGAAGGTGACATGGGATAGCTGGATATTGTGGTGACTGTCATACGACCCTCTTCATACAATAAGGGGATGATAGGGGGTGTCAATAGTCAGTGAGCCCAATATAGATGATCTTTTCCACATGGGCACATCTGAGCCCCTCTCCATGGTGGCTGCTAGACCGGGGAGTATAGTCTTATCCAATTGTATCCTCTTGGCATTTTTAATAGGACCACAGTGAAATGTGCGGCACATTTTCCAAGGAGATTGAGAAGAAAAGAGCAATATTTGCTGCAAGCTTGTGTATAAAAAATGGTGATGTTTATTAGTTTTTCATCCATCTAATTACTCACCTTTGGCAAGTGATGAGGAAATATATTTTAATTAAACTCCCATTTCCTCTTGCTGAGTGGAGAATGATGGCTGTACCCTGATGTCATTAGGCTATGATTTGCTTGAATAACAGACATATCAACAGTAACTCCTTTTATACTCTTGTTCTTAATGGACAGGAAAGACAGATGTTTTACAAAGACACCATTCATGATTGTTAATTTCTGCCATGTTTTGTAGTTTGTAGTCACTATATCATTCTGACTCTGTCAGGAAGAACATAGGGAAGTAAGTTCAATAAGAGTACAACAAAAATGGCCACCTTTTCAGTTAAAATTGTGTATAATCTTTTGCATTTTACTATTTTTTTTTTACAATTTTTTTTTCGAGACAGGGTTTCTCTGTATAGTCCTTGCTGTCCTGGAACTCACTCTGTAGACCAGGCTGGCCTCGAACTCAGAAATCCACCTGCCTCTGCCTCCCAAGTGCTGGGATTAAAGGTGTGCACCACCACTACCCGGCAATTTTTTTTACAAAATTATTTGTAATTTGTAATTTTAGGCTGACAGATAGACAAATATTTCAAAGTATATACTCAGATACGTAAGAAATGCAGCCTGTTGGACATGTTTGCTATTTTGTTTATTTACTAGAAAGACTTTCTTATTGAAAATACTCAAGTTAAGAAGGGGAGCTGAAGAGAAGGCTCAGAGGTGGACATTACATTTATTTACCAGAAAGACCATCTTATGGAAAATACTCAGATTAGGAAGCGGGGCTGGAGAGAAGGCACCGAGGTGGACATCACACACTGCTTCGGCACAGGACCCTTGCTTATCTCCCAGCATTCAGGTGGAGTGGCTTACAACTACTTGTAATTCCAGCTCCAGCAGGATCTGAGGGCTTAGGCGTCAGGAGTCCCTGGCACTCACATTGCACGCACCCCTTGTCTCATATACATAATGAAACACAAAACTTTGCTTGAAAATGAAAACAAGGTGCAAAATGAAACACTAAAATTGAGTCTTATGTTTAATTTTTGTCCTTTTTATTTAATAAACTTTATTATTTAAAAGTTGCAAATAAAAAATTTACACACCAAAATTAAGAAGAAACACAATTTAAAGATTTTATTGAACTTTTGCGCCATTGGAATAGCCTTTGTGAAGCTGCACATCTTCACATTGAAGATTTTCACTATTGAATATATATACATATTTCACTTCATCCCTTCCTCCCCTCCAATTCCTACTACGTCCAGCCTTACTCTCTCTGAGTGATAGCATCCTCTTGTTTGATTACTGTAATATATATTTATATTTATGTATGTATATATTTGCATACATATAGAAATGCAACTTGGTGAATTATTTTTTGGTTTTCTTTTGTGCATGTTTTTAGGACTGATCACATTGTATGGGATACTACACAAATAGCTCATTTTTGGGAGAATTGTCCCTCTCTTAGCAATCATTATGTGCCTGTAGTTCTTTGTTTAGAGGTGGGACTCAATGAGGTTCTACCTACTATGCTATCAGGTATGTTGCTACTGTCATTGTTCAGATCTTAGGCAGTCATATTGTTTTGGTATAGATATAACTTCCCTGTCATTTCTAGGAGAGACAACTCATTGCCGCTATTTCACTCCTGGGCATATATCCAGAGAACTCTATATACTACTATAGAAATATTTATATCCCTACATTTATTGTTTCTTCATCCACTATAGCAAGGGATTATTCACCTAGTTGTCCATTAATAGATGGATAGATTATTAAAATGCATTTTGATTCTAGAGAAAAGAATATACTGTTGAGAAAAGACTGGAACCACTACATAGAAAGCTACAAGCAGTTGTTTGGGGGAACATATGCATAGAAAGCTTTTTAATGCGTCCGCATTATGTGCTGTGTTTTCAACTTCATTTTAGTAAGAATTCGCTTCTTGCTTGCTTATCGGTGATAGGTTCTGACTAGAACTATTCACCTTTGAATTTTAAGTAAGGAATGAGTTTTGCTAAATAAACTTGAGCTTACATCTAATTGTACTGTATTCTTCACTCTAATCCTCTTATCCCTTTATTAAATTTCTGACTCCATATTTAAGATGTTTTGATGCAATTAAAGGATTTTGTCTCTCTGGGGAGGGTGGTCTATTTTTTTGTTTTTAATTTAAGAAAATCCTGCATCAGGCCAGACTTAATTGTATTTTTCTCACCCTTGTGAGTAGATACAAAGTAAAGCCCTTGAAAGAAAAGTTACAGCAAGTTTAATTAATGAGTTCAACTCTCAGTCATGGAAGAATGATTAAGCATGATCTCTAAATCTACCTTTTTACCTGAAAAATGAAATGGTTATATAATTTTTCTCCAAAAAGTACACTAATCCAAGAGCAAAGATTAAAGCCAACAGTGACACAGCTTTTTGGATTTCCACAGTACTTTGAACAGTGAAAGCAGTTATTTCATTTAGCCTGAAAAGGAACAGAGGAAGCGGTGATACAAACACTGTTGGCAACTGTCTTCATAACTTCCTACAGGTGTCTTGGCCGATGTGTTAGCTTGAATTTCTTCTTCATGGTTTATCTGGGGCAAACTTGATCCTTGAAGTAGTAGTATTGAGGAAGGGATTGTTAGTGTTGAGATGAATGGCTTGATGCTGTTCCTTGACAGTTGTCTTTATCCGTGGTGCCTTTGCTTTCCTTTCTTTCTCTTTCCTGTTCATGATGCCTCTGCTGTGTTACAAGGAAGCATGGAAACCTCCTTAATTGTGATCCGTTGATCTTCCTTTTTCAATACCAGTTTGATGAGAAAATATCAGTTGTTTATTTTCTTGTTTTTTGTTTTGTTTTGTTTTTTGTTTTTTTTCGAGACAGGGTTTCTCTGTGTAGCCCCGCCTGTCCTGCAACTCACTCTGTAGACCAGGCTGACCTCGAACTCAGAAATCTGCCTGCCTCTGCCTCCCAAGTGCTGGGATTAAAGGTGTGCGCCACCACTGCCCAGCCTGTTTATTTTCAAAAAACTAAGAACACTAGGTGTGACAATAAAATCCTGAGGACTTTCTTAACAAATAATTTTTAAGTCTAGTATGTCACCCTGTGTGACTTTTAAACTATTTGCTTCCTTTTCTGAGGCATTGGGGAGAAGATCATAATTTTAATCTAGTTCAATGATGGAAAATATCTTGCAGATGTCACAGGATGGTGTCAGATGTAGCTGTTGGGCCTTCCGGAGTGTGGCTGGGTGTATGGAGCCCCAGGCTTTTGGAATGCTAGTGGCTTCTTTGAGGTTTCCTGTGTCAGCCATAATATCTGTTGAAGTCAGAAGAAACAAACAAACAATATTTGTCCTAAGACAAGACAGAAGAGAGTTTTCTCATTAGATCTTTGTCAATTATGTCAATCTATAACTAAAATGAGCAGCAAATAAATATAGAATCATTAGTAGATGGGGATGGAGAGATTCTTCAGTGGTTACAAGCACTGACTGCTCTTCCAGAGGACTGAGGCTTGTTTCCCAGCAACTATGCACAAGTTCACAACTGTCTGTAACTCCAGGTACAGGGATTCTGGCACCTTCTTTTGGTCTCCAAGGGAAGACACATATGTGGTTCACATGTATAGATACAAGCAAAACACCCGGACACTTAAAATAATAATAAACTAAACTTTAAAAAAATTTATAGAAATACTAAAAGCATCCCTGGTTTTAATTTTTTTCATTGAATCCACCAATTTTAATTTCAGTGTTACATACTCTTTGACTTCCATGGGCAGAAAAAAAAAGAAAATTGCTTTATGAGTTTTAAATGTTATCTCAAATGCAAATTGGACAAACTTTGTGAATCTTCGTCTCCTCAACGATCCAAATTTAGAAGCCAAGTACACGGGCATAAGGGTACGACGTACAATCCAGTCCTCAAAGACACTCATGGTCCCATTCCCAAAGGATGGATGCAGGACATGCAGAAGCAATATGTCATTACATACTTGTGATTCGGGAAGTAAATGAGAAAACATACAGTAAGTATTTATGTCCATATATTATAAAATTGTGGTGCTTAATAATTTCCTATGATGTTATGAAAGATCATATTTTTAGGGTATCTTATACAGATTATTCTAGAAATATTGCCATTATTTTACAGTTAATTTTTAAGTACTGGTGAAATATACTGTAAATTTTATCTTGCTAAAATACTTCCAAACCTTAGGAAATTTTAACAAAGCCAATTAACCATTATGACAGTAATATACACTTCCCTTCACTTCTTTCTAGGATTCTTCCTAGGCAAAAAAGTAAAACCATAGTTCATGCCATAAATATCATTTTTTGTTTTAGTTATACTGGAAGCAAGTAGGATTTTGAAAAACTACTATTTCTACAATATCTGTTAGATTTGAAAAAATTGTCTTTTGCCCAATAGAAAAAGTCAGGACTTTTGTATATTTATAGTACTTTACCATAGTGCATAGGTTTCTTGGTTATCTTGGCTTTAGTTAATTTCTGGGACGTTTGCAGCCTGCAGCAAGTGTCTAAAGAACTCTTTTCTCATCCAAGCACTTCTCATCCTTCCCTAACAGTGGTGCTGTGATATTCTTACATACTATGGACTACAGTGCTGATTCCTCTGTACTATCTTCAGGATAGCCCTAAACACAGAGGGTGCTCTGGGGTGCTGTTTGTAATTTTTGTTCTTTGGTTTCCTGCTATATTTGTAGTACTTAGAATGCCCTGGCATGCTAGGCCCTTCATAGCTATTTGTTGATGGATTGATGTGTAAACCCACAAAGGCAAGTATTTAGAGAGTACCCTAAATTAATGTGTTTTTGTTTTATTTTTAATGCAGTATTTCTTCACGTTAGTCATAGTATGCTCATGAAAATATTTAAAATATTAAGAGCATTCTGATTATATCACATGTAGATCTCACAATGAATTGAACTTATACAATTTTTTAAAAATTTTTTACTTCAGGAACTTAGACAATTTATTTAGTAAACTTCCAATTAGTAATTTAACATATATCCATTTTAAATATAAGTGATGATATCATTTCAATAATTAGAGAAGAGATATGAGACACAATTTCTTTTTTTCCCAAGACAGGGTTTCTCTGTGTAGCCCTGGCTGTCCTGGAACTTACTCTGTATACCACGCTGGCCTCAAACTCAGAAATCAGCCTGCCTCTGCCTCCCAAGTGCTGGGATTAAAGGCGTGCGCCACCATCGCCCATGAGTCACAATTTTACATCAAATCATGATACAATCCTAGCAAACCTAGGGCATGGTTAGATTTTATTTGAAAAGTTATGTACTATAAATATAAGTAATGTATCACACTTAGTATGCTAAGACAGTGTTAGGATAGTGTCTCTGCCCTGGCACATGAGCAAAGAATGCCCACAGTTTCTATTCAGCCTTGTACATGATCTAGCACAGAAGGCTGAGGCTGAGATGGAGAGGACTAGAAGAGGTAGGGAATTCCTGGATCTTGGCTCACAATTTAAAAAGAATACTGATTAAGAAATTACAGGTAAAATTGTTAAGGATCTTAAAAGTTTTACATACAGAATAAATATATTTATATACTTTTATTTCAACATAAGTTTTAAAAATTCTTAGAAACCTCAATTGCTATGTTGTAATGAGTGACTTGTTGTGGAAGTGTCTATGTGTTACGGTGTCATAATGAGTGATCCTATTAGGGATATATATACATATATATGTATATATGTGTGTGTGTTGCTGTGTTGTAATGAGTGATCTTGTTATGAATGAATTCTCTTGATCTCTAAGTTTATAGAAAAATGAGCATCATGTTCATTTATTTCACAATGTATTTGATTTATTGATGTGTTAAATGAAGCACTGTGGCTTATTTATCTTTCTTTCTATAAATGTCTCAAAAGTACTGAGAAAAATGCATAGGATAGAGTACTGCAAATGAACAAACATCATGTTGGACTGATCACGTTCAGCACCACCCTCTTCCTGGTGAACAGTTAAGCAATGCCAGCTCGTGCTATCTGAGCATGCGAGACTCTGCTTCAGGTTTCTGCATGCTTTGTCTCCACAGGCCGTGTGAACATTCTCTGGCAGGATTGCACCATTGCTCAAGGGAGTTGGTAATATGCCAATTTATTAATGGCACAATAATTCATTTAGATGTATATATTTTTCACTCTTCGTGAAAAAGCCCTGTGATTTTTAAATGTTAATTGACTTTTCAGAAATCTTAAGGCTTAAGGCTGTTGCAGCTTAATCATACACTGTGTAGACATCAAATTAGGCAAACAAAACAAAACAACCCCCAAAACCAGTCAACCAAATAAAACCCAAAATCCAACTTCAAACTTTTAGTTGAAGATCCAATTTTTTATATATCAAATAGCTATAAAACTTCATAAGTCATTTCACTTTATATGAATGGGAATGTTATGAATAAATTAATTTAGATTCTGTCTGGAGTCTTTCAAGTTCTTCGTCTTATATCTAGTCATTATGATGACTAAATATCCGTCATTATGTAGACGAATGGATTTTGGAAATATTCTGTGGATGAGAAGTTGGGAGGTTAACAATAACTTTGGTAAGACAAGGTATAACAGTCAAATAATTCTTTTTTTTCTCTGTGTAGCTCTGGCTGTCCTGGAACTCACTCTGTAGACCAGGCTGGCCTCGAACTCAGAAATCCGCCTGCCTCTGCCTCCCAAGTGCTGGGATTACAGGCATGGGCCACCACGCCCGGCTGATCAAATAATTCTTATTACATTGAAGCATGAGTGTAATCACTGAAATGGTGAATGATCTCTAGTGGAAGGTGGAGATTTTTTTGGAATTATAATAAATAAGAACTCAGTTTATTATATATAGGCATAATATATATATCAGTTTATTTATTATAGAATTAATATTTTTTCCTTATCAGGGGACCCTGATCTTATAAGGCTGAACTTTTAGCCAACTAAATAACATATATGTCTACGTTTTATAGAATTTTTCAAAGAGGACACTAAATAAATAACTAGCTGGTTTATGAGTTCTACATTTCACTGGAAAATTTTATGCTATAATGTCAATGTGGACTTTAGAAATTGATGTGCCACTGGACATTTTTTTCCATTGATGCAGAGTCTCTCATGCTCAGATAGCAAGAGTTGGCTAGTCTAAGTGTGATTGACCCAGTTGTGTCAGCCACTTGGCAATTCAATTAGAATCATGCCTTCCTGAGGAGATTTGGGTAGGGCCTTGTCCTCTTGGAGGTGAGGAAGATTAACTCTTGGTGCCTAAACAATTAAGCTCTCTGCAGGTAGCTGGAATCATTCTGGCAGTGTGGCTCTCCAATGCTGAGAGTCTTCTGAAGTTTTGTTGTGTTAGGCATAGCTGTTAAGGTTTCACTGTTGTCACTGTGTTATATAAATTCCTATTTGCAGATTGCCAGTTTTCCATCCAAATAGATTTGGCACTAATTTTGCATGGAAACTTGATATATTCTTTCCCGAGTTGTATCTATTTTACTGTTTTGTGCTTGCTCTGCCTGTGATATAGTGCTGTGTGTTGTATGTGTGCTTCCATCTGAAGATTAAAAAACTACTACATAAGATGGTAGGCTCCTGTGATCGTGTGTGCCCCTCCTCCCTGCAGCAGCTCCCTTTCCCAGGTGGTGGTTTGGTTTCATAACTAGGTTCTCCTTCTTGCCCTGGAGCGTTATTCAAACTCACAATGGCGCATTCATGATGTAGGTGTGCCGTGTTTGGCATGTTTTCCTTATTCTGGCTGACCTGAGATGTAGGTATGTTTTTGTTATTGTTGTTGTTGCTTTTGTTTCTTTTATTTTTAAGATTTTAATTGTTATTCTCAACAATATTGTCAAGTAAACACAGTCTCTGCTGGGTTTCACCAAACAAGATAGTTAACATTTTAGTAATTTGAGTAAGCAGCCGGTGAGGTTTGCTTGTTTTGTATATGATAGTAATACATCATTAGGTCATGAGAAGGCAGTATCATGGAACAGCAGTAGCTTTATTCATAGTGATCTAGTTGACTTTCCTGCATGTGCTACTCATGGAGAATGAAGAGCAGTAAACATTATTGCATTTGTGTGATCAGAAAGTGCTAGGAGCAGTCTTTGTTTGACCTGTGTAGATAGCTTGTTTATATTGGATTCTGACTTACTTCTCTGATTTTAGAATTTAAATGTGAGGTCTCTGCAGATATGCTACGGCTTTGAATCTATTCAGGCACATCATTTCAAGCACTGTTGGGTTTATCTTAGAAGCCTATGTTACCGTCCATAGTATTCCTTTCTAGTTTTAGCTTAAGGTCCCCTGCTAACTCAGGTCAACCTTTACCTAGTTAAAGATACTTGTGGGGAAATGAGAAGATAAATGTTTATTGATTACTGTGTGCCAGGAACTTTCAGTTGCTCACTCACTGAAGCTTCAGAATAGTTTCATGAAGTGAGTATTGATGATCTTATCTAGGCATTTTATCAATTCTGAGGGCAGTGGTGGATTAGCATGGAAATCCAGGTGGGCTGAAGAGTGGGTCAGTTTAAAAATAAACTCCTGTAAGAAAGCAAGAGCTGTATGGAAATTCTTGGCTGAAGAGGAAGAGTGTTTAGAGCCTTACTCTTTTTGTTTCTCACCCAATTTCTTTCCCCAGTGGGGCCTTTATTTTTCAGCTTATCTTAATTGCCTCGGGCTGAAGGCATCGTGTATGGCATTGATTAGTGTAGGGGACCTAATAGTACACTGTCAACAACCTTGGAAACAATAGTTTTCATGTTTTGTTTTCTTAAGTTATCTCTGAGGTTTGGAGAGAGCATGATGATAATGGTATTGCAAAAATCCTGTCAGTGTGATAAGAAAAATTATTATTTAAGTTGCAAAATTCTCTACTTCATTTTTTACCCCACTTCTCTAAGATGTCCCATCCCCAGTGGCATCCCTATTAATGGTTTGTTCTAAAGGTGTATTAGAAAACAGATGCTGAGTAATAGAAATCCCAAGAACCCCAAAAGGGTTTTTAAATTAATCAATAATTTCTTAAGGTTTCTCAAGATTCAAAACATTAAGGTCAATCAGACTATTGACCATCCAATCCCCCCATCTTGCTCATAAGTATGATTTTGACATAAAAGCGTTCCTTATGTTCTTGAATCCCATTTGATTGGCCTCAGAAAAATCTTGCTCATGAAGATAATACAGTAGAATAAAACATGATAAATGCAAACATGCTTTTTCTTGGCACTCTGATTTTTCTGACTAGAAATATATTTTCATGGGTTTTTGTTTCTTCTGATACACATTTTGAACTTGTAATGGGTTTGGTTTGTAAATATTTCCCATAGGCCTAACATTGCCTACTGGAGGAAGATAGGTGTTAGGATTGTGGCTTTGAAGGGCACAGGGACCCCTGGTCTCTTCTGCTGTCCACTTTCTGACCACCATGGGAATGGGAACAAGATGTGAGAAAATATATGAGTCTTCAAGAGAAATAGTGGGAAGAAACTTATTCAAGGAAGAAAGCAAAACTGTCTTAAAGGGACAGACACTCACAGGACTGGGCTTTATAGTGTTTTAATTTTTTTATTTTTTTTTCTTACTTTATCAGCTCACAGCTTCTTCCTTATTATGGCACTTATACTTGAATGTCTATTCTGTGCTTTCCCAAGCTTATGTGGCCAATCACTTTAAATACAGTAGAATTGTTAGCCTATACTTCCTGATTTATAGGAGACTGGATGAGAACATGTGTGTATCACAAGCTCTGTATTTATGGAGCAAACTGATTTTAGAAGTGCCTTTGTAGTACTGTGTCAGGTAAAATGTTCTACAAGTTTTTGATATACACTTAATGGAAAGTCCCATATTGATTCTCTTTGAGGGGGGGATTAATGTTTCCCTAACTGTAAAGGCTTTTATCTATAATTGGGATGTGACTAATCTAAATTACCAAAATAATTTGCTTTACTTAAAACTAAATGATTGTTATTGTTCATGGTATTTCAAGAATGTCTCCCCAGTTAAATCTAGGTTAATTCCTTATCCAAATCATAGTGATTTTGTGTTCTTCACATTTTCCTTGGCTTTAATATATCATATTAAATCCAAGTTCAGTTGAGGGAATACACCACAAAGGGATTTGGGAGAGAAACTGTCTTCTCTATTTTCCATGAAAAGTGTCTAGGAAGGATGAAGGAATGCTGAAAAATCTGAGTATGAAATGATATTCTTAAAGAACTATAGCTATATTCCAAGCACTGTCTGATATTTTTTGAAGATACTAAATTGTTTTCTTCTATCAATAGGTGTTATAATTGAGGAAGACAGTTTTAACAGTGTTTTAAATTATTTGCTTTTTAAATAATATTAAGTTTGGCTACTAAAAGTAGGATTATGAAGTAAGAAAGGTTTGTCTTACTTGAGCATGCTAGGATAATCTCATCTTTACTAGATGAGATGGTAGATTGGGGCTAATTCTACTAACCAGAGTCAAACCTTTGGTACAAGGAAAAACTTTGAACATTTAGCTGGAAGAATAACGTGATGAGACCTGTGGGTTTGGGGAAGGTTGCTTTTCATTGCCAGTTGTTTTGGAGAAGCCAAAGAGGATAAATGTATTGAGAAATGCTTATTGTTTAATTATGGTTAGGCTTCATTTTGTAACACAGTGATCTAAGCAGTGATGAAAGTAATTCCTTTGTTCCTATCTCTTCACACAGTTTAACTTCAAGTGTTTCTGCACAGTTATGGAAAGTATTGCTTCTAAATCAGGGGTGTTTCCTATTAGGACCAGCAACTGAAGATAGGCCTTCAGTGAAGATTTGCCCTGACAACTTCACATGAGATATGAGGAACAACTCTAACAGACCTGTGTGAAAGTACACACACACACACATGGCAGTATCAAGAAGTCTGGCTTGTGCGTTTACAAGCTAGCTTGACATTTATTTGTATGGGAGAATTTTTTTTCACTGTACTGGAAAATACAACCTAATGTAACTGTTTTTTGAGTATTTATGAACTTTTATGTATCTGAGTATATGCCTGTATGTATGTATGTATGTATGTATGTATGTATGTTTTTATGTGTATCACATACATTTCTGGTTCCTGTGGTGGCCCCAAAAGAATATCCAGTCCCTCGGAACTGTCATTACAGAAAATTGTGAGCCACCATCCCTTGTGGGTGCTGGGAACTGAATGTAGGCCTTCTGCAAGAGCAGCTTAGTATTCTAACTGCTGAGCAATCGATCTACTTCCTGCCTTTGTACATTTTAATCATAGGTGATACACTATACTGTACTAAAGAACTCTCTTATGAGAGGTGTTAAAATATATATTGTCATCTGTCAAATTCTCTCACTGCTGTTTGATATTGAATACTTTTAGATTGAAGTGAATGCTGCTTAAATAATTTTAGAACATAGAAACATAAATAGCAGACTTTGATAGGATGAGCTCTTAGTGCATATGTGTATATAAATGTCTTCCCAAGCCTGTATACTTCACCATGTGTTGTGTGTGCTTTTACTCTGGGTTCTGGATATATTCTGCATTGCATTTTAGCTTTCAGCAAAGCCACGCTTCTGTGGTTACTGCTAGTCTTTGTTTTATTTCCCCGCACTAAGTACACGTTCTTGATTATTTGTTTTGTATCATGCTGGATTTTTGATCTTCTGATATTGCTGTCAGGTGGGCTATCAATATGAAATTGTAACATTTGTGTTTAATTCAACCTGTGTGGTACTGGCAACATAAACATTCATTTGGGGCAGGACTCTGCCTTTGGCTATGCTGTTGATTCAGATTTTTCATGTATATGTTCATCCTTAAACAATTCGATGCTTATTTTCTGAGTTGTTTCCAAACTAGCCACATGAGAAACATGCAGCTACTACTCTGTAGATGATATTGCTAGCCTAGTAGAAATCAGGATAAACTATGAGTGTTTCATGGGCATGTCCCCTGTTGTGTGTGTATGTGTCTGTTTTCATGAATGTGCACAGGCATACAGGATGCAAGTACATCTGAGTGCACATGCATGTGGAAGCCAGAAAACAATCTTGGGTGCTTGTAGTCATCCATTTCTTTTTATTTGTCCGTTTCTCCCATTGGCCTGGATCTAGCCAAATAGGCTATACCAACAGATAGGACCCTACATATCCACCTAGCTCTGCTTCGCCAATGCTAAGATTATAAGAATGTGCTGCCACACCTGGATTGATTTGTTTTTAACTGTAATTATATTGGTGTTCTGCATCCACATATGTCTGTGTGAGGATGTCAGATCCCCAGGAATAAGAGCAACAGACAGCTGTGAACTGCCATGTGGGTGCTGGGATTTGAACCTGGGTCCTTAGGAAAGCACCCAGTGGTCTTAACACTGAGCCATCTCTCCAGCCCAGGAATTTGTTTCTTTTAAATAACTAAAATTTTTGGGCTTAAACTTAGATTAAAGCAACTCTTTGGTCATTTTCACCCACCTACTTATTTCTACTCTCTGTGAACGTTGAATGAGAACAGAGCACGATGCAGTGACTCTCTGTCCTTAACTTAGTTCTATGATTTCTTAGGTTCCTACACTTATGGATACATTCAGTGTCTGTGGACATATCTGTTGTTAGTGAAATAAACTCTTGGGATGATTTGTTCTTGTTCTGATATCAAATATCATCCAGAAGAATCTTGCTATGTTGATGTCTATGTGAGCAGTTTTAGAAACTTGTTTCTAAATCAACCTCAGGAGATACTCATGCTGGAACATACAAAGATGTTCACATGAGCGTCCCTTGTCACTCATTCAGTCTGCTCTTAAGTTATGTCCTCTCAAATTATTTTTAGATATGACTTAAAAAGCTGATATTATAATCTTTAATATTTTTATAATTTATGAAAAATCTTCAAAAAGACCTAGAAAATCAAATATATATTGTCATATACCATTTAATATGTTTGGACAAATGGCAAAACACCACTGTTAGATTTTAGATTATTTTTGCAAATAAGGTATTTCTTACAAATATACAGAAGAGGCTGTGTAATTTCAAACAGATGATGCTGCTTTTAGAAAGCTGGGCACATGATGGCGAATAATATCAGGATTTACTAGGAGCCCACTGTGTGTCTACCCTAAGCTCTGGGCTTTAGAGTCATTGAATGTTAAGTGTAAAGAAGGATTATTATGCTGTTTCTGCTGAGAAAATAGAATCAAATATTCTGTAATTTTTTTAAGGTTTTGCTGCTAACTGAGGTACTGTAGAATTGAAAATGGATTGAATTTTCAAGCCAGTTAGAAATTTAAGCCTTTAATAATGAAAGTGATAATGCTGCATAATAAACTTTTCTGAATGTATATTTAAATAATAATGTAACAATTTAAATCAATAGTACGGTTTTAAAACAGTATCAATAGGAGATTTCTCATTTATGGCATTTACTTAAGCAACCAACTTATCTTGTTATTTATTTCAAAAATTATGCTATTTGTTCCAAATATAAATGTCTACATACTAAAACCCTTATTTATTACAGACCTTTATTCATGCTGCTTCAAGTCGTGAAATAATGAGCATCCAACATTCAACATGTCATCCTAACATGTGGTCACCTCCTCATTTATCTAATGCCACAGACCAGTTCACATTGCAGCTTGGAAGGATCATTCAGGGTGTGGAACTTTTTTCTTCTTCTAATTATTAATGGTGGTTCAGTATCTCTACCTGTCTGCCTTGACCATGTAAAGCTTTGGGCTCCTGTCTGCTGTTCCTGCTCTAGGCTCTGTAGGGATGGTTTCCTTTCCATCTTCTCAGAGAGTCAAAGTATCTGTTTCCGTTCCCCTTCGATAAGAAATTTCACTCCTGCGCATTCTCTCCTCTCTCAAACTCACACAGCTGTCTGTCACACCAGCCATTTCCCTTTATGTGGAATAGTGTTTTGTGTTGTTACTTCTTTATGTCTCTGTGCTGAACATTTATTGACATGTGCAGTTTGCTGAGTGAATTGTTCTAGTTCTTTTAAGGTAACAGAAAAGTGAAATAACAAGAATACATTCTTAAAACTGACCAACAGAATTTAGGCTTGAAGAGGATTCAGGAAAATATCCCATTTCTAGTTCCTATGTTGGATATTTATGCTAATATGAATTCTTGAAATGCTAAGAAAACATCTTTCTATCTAAACAGAAAACTGTTAATGTATTTGTTGGGCCATAATTGGAAAATATAATGTGCTGTAAGTTTGAGAAAAATCTTTTAGAATTTTGCCTACATATGTTTCCATTGTACTGTGGCTAATTAATACCTACAAATGGAACAGAAAGTAAACTCCAAAGTGTATCTGTGTAGTGGGCTAAGGTACGTAACACTGGATGAAAGAAAAGCATTTCATCCACTGCTTTAGTCTATAAATTGCAACATGATAGTTGAAAATAGAATTACCTGATATTTTGTCTTAAAAATGGGTAAGGTTCTTTATTGACTGATGATAATACTCTCTTTAAATGATGACCCTAAAGACTTTGGAAAGTTAGGGATTCTTAAAAAAAAACCCAAAACCCAAAACCAAAACAAAACAAAACAAAAAAAAAACTAGACCAGAGATTTCTCTAATACAAATGTGTTGCCTTCATTTATGCATTTTGTGAAAATTCTATACTAAAATAGTTACATTCTAGATCTTTCATAAATCTTGACAGATAGGGTCATTCTACAAATTTCTCATGTAGGTAACAGCTGCTGGAATGTGCACCCCCTCTCTTGGTGATGGGTTTCTCAGACGATTCTGTTCATTGACGTGTGTAAATCCTACACTACTTAGTATATCTGGGAACTGTGGGTCCACATCCAGTTCCTTCCCTCATGGTTAGACAGCCAGCCAGGGCGTTATTAAACATGAATTATGTTGTACTTAATCCTTAAGCTGAGGCTGTCTCCTGTCAAACTCATTTGAGTAGGCTTTATTTTTAATATTTATTTTTGTTGAAAACTAATCATCAACTAATGATCTTTAAGTCTCTCTCCTCTGTCTTGGTACAGGATATCCTGATTAACTCCCATAGATTAAGTTATAAACAGATCAGGTGGAACACATTTGGGTTCCTGCCGGAGCCTTACTCCTGGAGTTCTCATACAGGAGAGAACATCTCCGTGAACTGTTCATCCACAGATTGCATGGCACTTGTACAGCACACTTCCCTACTAAATAGGGAACTCACAAATCCATGATGTTAAGTAAATTCTAAAGCATAAGTTTTCATATATGAATCTGGGGAGAGAAAAACAAGTTTTTCAGCTCAGAAGACCTTACAAAGACATTTTCTGCTAATATTTTAGAGAATATCTTCCTACATACATTTATCTACATTATTTGATTGGACTTATTGTAGGTACATACAGATTTTCCAATCCTTGAGGATTTTTCATGTTAGCATATTTAAATTCAGCTTAAATGTAGCTGTAAATTATTTATGGTTTATTGATGTGGCAGTGAACATTAAGGAGTGTGTGTATGTGTGTGTGTGTGTGTGTGTGTGTGTGTGTATGTGTGTGTGTGTATTTGCTATCAAGCTCATGTGTATTCTATGTCTATAGAAACAGATAATCATCTCATAGATGTGTAATCCTTAGATTAAGATCCTCGTATTTTCTTTTGTGGCTGTTCTCTCACCCCTCGCTTCGGGAGACATGGCACATTGCAGTGTTGCTGCTTCCAGTCAATCACTTTGCTGATATCTTCTGGCTGTAACACCTGTAACCTCTGACTCTTCCACCCATGGCCCAACCAGTTCCTGAATGTCTTAGTTAGGGTTTCCATTGCTGTGAAGGGATACCATGACAAAGGCAACTCTTACAAAGGATAACATTTAAATGGGGCTAGCTTACAGGTTCAGAGGTCCAGTTCAGTATCATCAAGGCAGGAGCATGGCAGCATCTAGGCTGACATGGTTCTGGAGGAACCAAGAGTTCTATATCTTCATGGAAAGGAAGCCAGTAGGAGTAGAGTCTCAAAGCCCACACCCTGGTGACATACTTTCTCTAACAAGGCCACACCCACTCAAACAAGGCCACACCTCCTAATAGTGTCCTCTCAGGGCCTAGCATATTCAAATCTCCATAATGAATACTGACTCAAAGACTTATTATTTACTTAAATGTACCTAGGACAAAAGCTAGGCTTATAATTCATTTAACCTATTTACTAACCTTTGTCTGCCACATGGCTAGTTACATCTCCTTGTTTCATGTTTCAGACTTCTCTGAGTCCAGGCAGGGAAATCTGCTCATATCCGACTCTTTCCCAGAGTCTCCCCAACCCCCTCTGTGCCAGATGTCCCACTTTTTAAAAATTTTCTATATTCTTTGTTTACATTCCAAAGGCTTTTAACTTTCCCAGTTCCCACCTCTCCATATGTCCCATAAGTCCTCTTCCCCCTCCCATTCCCCAATCACTCGCCCCCACCATTTCTCTGTTCTGGTACTCTCCTACAAAAACTGGATCTAGTCTTTTCAGGACCAGGGTCATCTCCTTTCTTTTTCTTGGGAATCTTTTTATTTGCTAATTGTGCCTTGAGTATTCAGAGCTTCTGGGCTCATTAATATCCACTTATCAGTGATTGCAATTCATGTGTATTCTTTTGTGATTGGGTTAACCCACTTAGGATGATATTTTCTAGGTCCAATCATTTGCCTACAAATTGCATGGATTCATTACTTTTAATTGCTGAGTAGTATTCCATTGTATAAATATACCACATTTTCTGTATCCATTCCTCCGTTGAGGGACATTTGGGTTCTTTCCAGCTTCTGGCTATTATAAACAAGGCTGCTATGAACATAATAGAGCATGTGTCTTTATTGCATGCAGGGAAATCCTTTGGGTATATGCCCAGGAGTGGTATGACAGGGTCCTCTGGAAGTGTCATGCCCAATTTTCTGAGGAACCACCATACTGATTTCCAGAGTGGTTGTACCATCTTGCAAACCCACCATCAACTGAGGAGTGATCCTCTTTCTCCACATCCTCGCCAGCACTGTTGTCTCTTGAGTTTTTAATGTTAGCCATTCTGACTGGTGTGAGGTAGAATCTCAGGGTTGTTTTGATTTGCATTTCCCTGATGACTAATGATGTTGAACAACTCTTAAGGTGCTTCTCAGCTATACGAATTTCTTCTGGTGAAAATTCCTTGTTTAGCTCATACCCCATTTTTTAATAGGGTTATTTGGATCTTTGGGGTCTACCTTCTTGAGTTCTTTGTATATATTGGATATTAGCCCTTTGTCGGATGTGGGGTTGGTGAAGATCTTTTCCCAATTTGTTGGTTGCTGTTTTGTCCTGCTGACAGTGTCTTTTGCCTTACAGAAACTTTGTAATTTTATGAGGTCCCATTTGTCAATTCTTGATCTTAGAGCATAAGCTATTGGTGTTCTGTTCAGGAAATTTCCCCCTGTGCCCATGTCTTCCAGGGTCTTCCCCAGTTTCTTTTCTATTAGTTTCAGTGTGTCTGGTTTTATGTGGAGGTCCTTGATCCACTTGGCGTTGATCTGAGTACAAGGAGATAAGAGTTGGTCAATTCTCATTCTTTGGCATGTTGACCTCCAGTTGAACCATCACCATTTGTTGAAAAGACTATCTTTTTTTCCACTGGATGGTTGTAGCTCCTTTATCAAAGATCAAGTGACCATAACACTGTGGGTTCATTTCTGGGTCTTCAATTCTATTCCATTGATCTACTTGCTTGTCACTGTACCAATACCATGCAGTTTTTAACACAATTGCTCTGTAGTACTAATTGAGGTAAGGGATATTGATTCCCCCAGAAGTCCTTTTATTGTTGAGTATAGTTTTAGCTATCCTGGGTTTTCTGTTACTCCAAATGAATTTGAGAATTACTCTTTCTAGATCTATGAAGAATTGATTTGGGATTTTGATGGGAATTGCATTGAATCTGTAGATTGCTTTTGACAAGATGGCCATTTTTACTATATTGAACTTGCCATTCTAAGAACATGAAATATTTTTCCATCTTCTAAGGTCTTCTTCGATTTCTTTCTTCAAGGACTTGAAATTCCTGTCATGCAGATCTTTCACTTGTTTGGTTAGAGTCATGCATGCCAAGATACTTTATATTGTTTGTGGCTATTGTGAAGGGAGTTATTTCCCTAACTTCTTTCTCAGCCTGCTTGTCCTTTGAGTACAGGAAGGCTACTGATTTGCTTGAGTTGATTTTATAACCAGCCACTTTGCTGAAGTTGTTTATCAGCTGTAGCAGTTCTCTGGTGGAGTTTTTTAGGTCACTTAAGTATAATATCATATCATCTGTGAATAGTGATAGTTTGACTTCTTCCTTTCCAATTTGTATCCCTTTGACTTCCTTATTTTGTCTAATTGCTCTCGCTAGAACTTCAAGTACTATATTTAAAAGATATGAAGAGAGAGGGTAGCCTTGTCTAGTCCCTGATTTTAGTGGGATTGCTTCAAGTTTCTATCCATTTATTTTGATATTGGCTACTGGTTTGCTGTATATTGTTTTTACTGTGTTTAGGAATGGGCCTTGAATTCCTGTTCTTTCCAGGAGTTTTAGCATGAAAGGATGCTGAATTTTGTCAAATGATTTTTCAGCATCTAATGAGATGACCATGTGTTTTTTTTTTCTTTTAGTTTGTTTATGTAGTGGTTTACATTGATGGATTTCTGTATATGGAACCATCCCTGCATCCCTGGGACGAAGCCTACTTGATCATGGTGAATGATCATTTTGATATGCTCTTGGATTCGTTTGGCAAGAATTTTGTTGAGTATTTTTGCATTGATATTCAGAAGGGAAATTGGCCTATAGTTCTTTTTCTTTGTTGGATCTTTGTGTGGTTTTGGTATCAGCATAATTGTGGCTTCGTAGAACGCTTTGGGCAGTGTTCCTTCTGTTTCTATTTTATGGAATAGTTTGAAGAGTATTGGTGTTAGGTCTTCTTTGAAGGCCTGATAGAATTCTGCAGTAAAACCATCTGTTCCTGTACTGTTTTTGGTTGGGAGGCTTTATATAACCCCTTCTATTTCTCTAGGGGTTATGGGACTGTTTAACTGATCTAATTCATCCTGATTTAATTTTAGTATTTGGTATCTGTCTAGGAAATTGTCCATTTTCTCTAGATTCTCTAGTTGTGTTGAGTATAGACTTTTATAGTAGGATCTGATGATCTTTTGAATATCCTCAGTCTCTGTTGTTATATCCCCCTTTTCATTTCTAATTTTGTTAATTTGAATACTGTCTCTGTGTCCTTTGGTTAGTCTGGCTAAGGGTTTATCTTGTTGATTTTCTCAAAGAACCAGCTCCTAGTTTTGTTGATTCATTGTATAGTTTCTTTGTTTCTACTTGATTGATTTCAGCCCTTAATTTGATGATTTTCTGTCTTCTACTCCTCCTGGGTGAATTAGCTTCTTTTTGTTCCAGGCCTTTCTCTTGTGCTGTTAAACTGCTAGTGTATGCTCTCTCCAGTTTCTTTTTGGAGGCACTCAGGGCTATGAGTTTTCCTCTTAGCACTGCTTTAATTGTGTCCCAGAGATTTGGGTAGGTCGTACCTTCATTTTCATTGAAGTCTAAAAAGTCTTTGATTTCTTTCTTTATTTCTTCCTTGACCAAGTTGTCATTGAGTAGAGTATTGTTCAGTTTCCATGTGTATGTGGGCTTTCCATTGTTTTTCTTGCTATTGAAGACCACTTTTACTTCATAGTGATCTGATAGGAGCCATGGGATTAGATCGATCTTCTTGTATTTGTTGACATCTGTCTTGTGACCAATTATATGGTCGATTTTGGAGAAGGTACTGGGTGGTGCTGAGAAAAAGGTATATTCTTTTGCTTTAGGATGAAATGTTATATATACATATATCTGTTAAATCCAATTGGTCCAAAGCTTCAATTAGTTTCACTGTGTCCCTGTTTAGTTTCTGGTTTCCTGATAGGTCCATTGAGGAGAGTGGAGTGTTGAAGTCACCTAGAATTATTGTGTTAGGTGCAATGTGTGCTTTAAGCTTTAGTAAAGTTTCTTTCACGAATGAGGGTGCCCTTGAATTTGGAGCATCAATGTTCAGTATTGGGAGTTCTTCTTGGTGGATTTTCCCTTTGATCAGCAAGAAGTGACCTTTTGTATCTCTTTTGATGATTTTAGGTTGAAAGTCAATTTTATCTGATATTAGAGTGGCTACTCCAGCTTGTTTCCTGAGACCATTTGCTTGTAAAATTATCTTCCAACCTTTTACTCTAAGGTAGTGTTTGTCTTTGACACTGAGATGTGTTTCTTGTATGCAGCAAAGGTCCTGTTTCCTTATCCAATCTGTTAGTCTATGTCTTTTTATTGGTGAATTGAGTCCATTGAAGTTAAGAGATATGAAGAAATAGTAATTATTACTTTCTGACATTTTTGAAATTATTTTTTATATTTGAGTGGTTATCTTCTTTTGGGTTTGATGAAAGGAGGTATCTATCTTGTTTCTTCTGTGGTGTAGTTTCCCTCCTTGTGTTGGTGTTTTTCCTCTATTATCCTTTGTAGGGATGGGTTTGTGGAAAGATATCATGTGAATTTAGTTTTGTCATAGAATACCTTGGTTTCCCCATGTATGGTGATTGTGAGTTTTGCTGGATATAGTAGTTTTGGTTGAAATTTGTGTTCTCTTGGAGTCTGCATGATATCTGCCCAGGATCTTCTAGCTTTCATGGGCTCTGGTGAGAAGTCTGGCATAATTCTGATAGGTCTTCCTTTATATGTTACTTGGCCTTTTTTTCTTACTGCCTTTAATATTCTTTCTTTGTTTAGTACATTTCGGGTTTTGATTATTATGTGATGGGAGGTATTTCTGTTCTGGTCCAGTCTGTTTGGAATTCTGTAGGCTTCTTATATATTCATGGGCATCTCTCTCTTTAGGTTGGGGAAGTTTTCTTCCATAATTTTGTAGAGGATATTTGGTGGCCCTTTAATTTGTAAATCTTCCCTCTCATCTATACCTATAATCCTTAGCTTTGGTCTTCTCATTTTGTCCTGGATTTCCTGCATGTTTTGGGTTAAAAGCATTTTGTATTTTCTTTGACTGTTGAGTCCCTGGTTTCTATGGTATCTTCGGCATCTAAGATTCTTTCTTCTATCTTTTGTATTCTATTGTTGATATTTGCATCTATGGCTCCTGATTTCTTCCCAAGGTTTTCTATCTCAAAAATTGTCACCCTTTGAGATTCCTCAGTTGTTTCTACTTCTGGTTTTAGTTTCTGGATGGTTTTGCTCAGATCTTTTACTTGCTTGTTTGTATTTTCATGTAATTCTTTAAGAGATTTTTGTGTTTCCTCTTTCATGACTACTACTTGTTGACCCACATTCTCCTGTATTTCTTTACATGATTTTTGTATTTCCTCTTTATTGGCTTCTATTTTTTGATCCATATTCTCCTGAATTTCTTTAAGAGATTTTTGTGTTTCTCTTGTAAGGGCTTCTAACTTTTGATTCATTTTCTCCTGTATTTCTTTAAGAGATTTATCTATGTGTTCCTCTACCAGCATCTTGATCAGTGATTTTAGATCTGAATCTTGCTTTTCTGGTGTTTTCATGTATCTGGGACTTACTGCTATCACGAAACTGGATTCAGATACTGTCATATTGCTTTGATTTCTGCTAGTAACGTTCCTACGTTTGCCTTTTGCCATTTGTTTATTTCTGGACTTAGTTGGTCTTGTTATTACTAGTTAGTGTTTAAAGCTCCCGAGAGCTTGGTGTTTGGTGCTGCTGTCTCGAGGGCGTCCGTGCTCCCTGGTTGGAAATTGGAAGATTTCCACCAGTGGGCTCCGAATTACCTCCTCAGCTCTGCTGGGCCAGACTGAAGTCTCTTCCTGGCTTGCCTCTGGGCAATTAATTGACCTCCCATGGTATCTTCCTAGTTTGCCTGGTTAGTCTACCAGCTCCAAGGTAGTGGCAGGTCTCGGGGCTCTGTCTGACCACGGGAATTCCTTCAGGACTGGGGCTTCCCTGGCTTCATTGCTGAAGCCTACACAGTGGCTCTCTCAGTCTGCAGGGCTCTGTCTGGTTGACCTGTTCTCCCCAGGATAGTGTCAGACTGCGGAGCTCTGACTAACTGCTGGGCTCTCTGTGGATCGGGAGCTTCCCTGGTTGAGCTGTGGGATCGAAGATGGTGTGGATCTTGGTCAGTGGGTCTGTGTCTATCTACAGGACCTCCTGCAGGTCAGACGCTCCCCTGCATGCCCAGGCAGCTGTAGTGCTGCCCAGTTCCCTGGTGAGGAAGGCACCCAGGCAGGTTATACCCTGGGAAATACTTCACTCTGGTGCCCACTGTACCTTGCTAGGCTTCCAGCTCCAAGATGGTGGCCATTCTCAGGATGTCCCACTTTTTAATCCTGCCTCAGTTTATTGGCCACAAGATTTTTATTGACAGGTGATACTTCCACAGAGCACACTCGAGATTATCCCTATAGACACTAACCATGAGTGGATTGTCTATAAAATTTCCCATCTGAAAGATTTATTTTTATCTAAGATTTCAATCAGAACACATAACATAGCAATGTATACCAAGTATTTTTCCTGAGGTACTTGATATTACTGTCATAATTATCAATTGACCTTGAAACAACACTTAGTAAATGGCCACCCAAGATGGAAGCTCTGCACATCCAGGTGCCTGGATCCACAGAAGCATTAAACTTTCCTTTTTATTGCTACTGTCACTGCTTTTTCCCTGGGATGACATGACTGTTACAATAAAGAAGGTTTAAGTTAGGACCAGGAGCCTCAGAATTATATACTCATTACAACACTGTATTTCCAAAATGCTGCAGAGAGTGATTGCTAACATATTAATGGCATCTCCCTGGATACATTCACCTCTGTTACTTTTTATTAAGGTTATTTTTATTAATGTTTCTTTTATTAGTGTTAAAAAAATCCAACCTTAGCAAATAAGTAGTAGATAATGTTGTGTGAGGGAAATTTTGATTTAAATTTGTCACAATCAACTGTTGTGACTATAGAACAATGCAAGATTGTATTGGTAATTGTGGAAAGAACTTTGGGTTCTAATGTTTTTATAATATTTTGCTGCAGATATTAAAAACTACTTTTCTTATCTCTTTCAGTTATGACTCACTATAATGTTAAAAAAAAAAAAACTATGTACCTTACAAGTCTCTGTGGATTTATATAATTTCTTTGAAGGTGTACTTTTAAAAGGTGATTTAGAAAACAGAATCATCAATGGATGTTATAATATTAAGGCCCTATCCTACTAGAGAGATAGCCTAGTATGTTTTTGGAATATGAGTTCAAATTTTGGAATCAAGTTCATGATTCCAAAATCAACGTGACAAGTCCTAATCTAAGTAGAGAAGAAATTGCATCTAGAGATGGGAAAGGGGCATAAAGTCATTATATAACAGCTGAGATTCTGCATATGTTCCGCAGACATATTACTGCCAATGATGGAGCTTTAGACAGTATTGAATCTGGATTCCTGCTTAGGGAACAGGGCACTCTGCCTTGGGAGGTTTAGGCAACTGCCTAGAATTAGGTATGAGCCTGCAAGGTAACCAAGCCTGTTCATTTAGAAAGTGACCATATGTGTGTTGATGACACAACAGCACAGGGAACAATGTCAGAGGTTAATACTGGGTTTAACTATGTGTGCAGTATAGAACAAATAAACCTGAGCTAAGACGCTCATTTGAAATGGAGAGAAAAAACATGGTTCAACTGTGGGAAGTCCTGCCTACTAGTGAACTAAAATATAACGTGAAATAATATTGAACATTTTAGGGTTATAAAGTACACTTTTTTCATTATAAGAATTTGTGCTGGTGATATCTATGAGCATTGGATATAGAGTCTGCTCCTTCTTCAAAATGAAATTATATAGACATGTAGAATATGTCTAAAGCTCACTGGTAGTCGTTGAATATCTAATTAGTTCAAATGTATTTAGATATGCAGGAGTCATCCTGTATATTTATGATAAATCTATACTAATGTAATGCTAGCCCTGACAATTGCCCAAGAGACTCTTACATCCTTAAGTCAGTTTCCTAGGCCCCTCAATGTGCTAGTCTTTTGCCCTAGATTTGACAAGGCTGCACAGAGAGTAATTTCCTTTCTCTGTAGATTGTTGCTTTATCACTGAATTTTGACCATGAGCATAGATAGAGCCTTAACTTGGAGAATTCTAATATTTTGTTTTTACACTTAAGCCTATGGGAAACCATTCTCTTCATGAGGTTAATAGAGAAAAACCTCCATTCTTTCTACATTATCAATAAAAACTAATATCACAATGAAGCTGAAATTGTTGAAAAATCCATAAAAATTTTGGAGATGATGTTATGAAGAGTCATAAAAATTCTTTCCTCTTTTTTGTTTTTTTATCATTGCTAATATCAGGGGAAAGCAAATAAAAACTGCTATGAAATAATATCTCACTCCAATATGAATGACTGTTATCAAAAGGCTAAGAGATAAGAAGCCGTGGCGATGACTCGGAGGAAGGGAGCCTTTGTCTACTCTTGCTAGGAATGTAAACTATTAGACTGTTAAGTAAGAGTTAAAAACAGAAACATCCCCCCAACTTAGCAAACCTAGTACTGGTTATTTAGGTAGGAGAAATGCCTGTACTTACTAGGCTTATTGTAGCGATGTTAGGTTTAATCTAACAACCTAGTGTGATCAACCTAGTTTTGACATGAATAAAAGGATGAAGAATACATGGTATATATGCACTATTTAGTCATAAACAGAATGGAATCTTTCTGAGAATAGCTAAGATGCATGTTGCAGATGCTAAATAAAATAAATCAGGTACAGAGAGACATGAAAATATAAGTTCTAAAAAATTGAGATAATGATGGTAGAGAATAACTAATGTGTGTGTGTGTGTGTGTGTGTGTGTGTGTGTATGAGACAAAGATACAGTGACAGAGGGAGATGGGAAGATAGAGATAGAGACAGAGAGAGAGGCAGAGAGAAAGAAAGAGAAAGCAGTCAAGCATAAAGTCATCTGGGTAGAGAAGAAGCAGAAGAGGAGAAAGAAAGGAAGAGGAGAAGATGAAGAGGAGGAAGAGAAGAACAAGAAGAAGCAGAACAAGAAGAGCAGTGAATGTGGAAAATTGGCCAATGGGTACAAAGCTACAGCCACAAAGTTGGAGTAATTTCTATTATCCTGTTTGTATGCAACAGTGAATGGTGACACCAGTAATTTGTTGCTTTCCACATGGAATAGAGGCATAGAAGATTTTATTACAAAGATGTTTGAAGTAATGATGGACATAATAATTACCCCAACTTGGTCATTACCCAATATTTGTGTGTATTGAAACACTGGATTGAGCTTCATAAACTCACTGTGATGTTAATAAGAAATAAAACATAGAAAATAGTAAAAATGGTGGAGAGCCCCTGAGACTCCTCAGTGGCAAGCTGAGATGGACCGACAGCATTGGATAATATATGACTTTCTTTATTGGATGACTAAGCCCAAATATTTTATAAGTTTATGATAGTTGAAACACAGAAACCTTATCAGTTTTCTTCTGATGTGTACAGAAAGTGGTTTAAATCCCAAGGAAGCTTTGGCCATTTTACCCAGCTCCAGGTCACTAGCATAGTAGAGAAGGCTATGTTCTGCATGAAAAATGCTGCTCAGGGGCTCTTTAGCTTGGAGTAGGGATGGTGTGATGAAAGAGCAGTGTCTCTCACACACCGACATACATACAGACACACATAGACACACATCACACACACACAAACACACACACACACACACACACACACGAAATACAGAAGGGAATAAGACAAACTTGGCACAAGTCACGTCCTTTCAGTGAGTCCAAAAGGTTTCATTAAAATGTCTGTGGCTAAGTAAAATCCTGAATTAGGAATTAGGGAACTGTGCCTGATATTTTTATATTAACCAACTTGCCTTTGAAAAAAATAAATTCCTTGGCTCTGATTGCCTTTTGTTAGAGTTAGTGGCTCGTTGTGGATACCTCTAAGATGCCTTACTGCCAATGTCCTTGGGGTTCTTAGGTGACTCAAACAATTAACAGAGATTTAGAGTTTTGCTTTGGATAATTTAAGAAATTCTTCATTTTTTAAAACATTATTACAAAATAGCTTTGCTCCCAGTAGGTTAACTTATTGATATGCTACAGGAATTATGTGAAAATATATATTGTGTTTTTATAAAATAATTTTCTCTTAGAACTTCTACTATGGTTGTTGGCCAGTTTTCTTGACCTTTGAAATGAACTTTTTGTAGCTCATAAACCTTTCTAATAAAATGCATTTTAAGCATATTTATTATGTTTAGCTTATCTAGGACAAATATTTTCCAAGTTACCTGTAATAATTTTATGTAACACCAATTGGTTGGCTAAGCATAGAACAACCTTAAGCAACTTGAGCAGATGGTAACCGAATTTTTAAAACAACTGTAGAGTATGGGTTAGGTATGTTTTTCTTTTGTTTATGCTTTGTTTATTCAGTGATGAGGTTTACCCCCGTTTACAGCAACTACACATTAGTTTTATAGATTGAAAAATAAATATTGATTATAATCAAAGTTAGACCAGTTCTGTTTGCCATTAGGTTTAGCTAAACAGTTTATGTGTGTGTATATGAATTTCATATGTTGAAATATCAAAATCTGCAAGTTGTTTGCTGTTAACTGAAAATGTAAAAGCAGTTGATATTTATTATGTTATTTTTCTACTATTCAGAATTTAATATTTTCATGTTTTTATTTCTTAGAATAAGAACTCCATATATATTTATATATGGAAGAATGCATGGGATTAATTTAATAATTCATGCAGTCTTATACATATCTATAAGTGTGTGTTTCTATGGAGATCAGAGGTCAGTCTGTGGTATTGGATATCTTACACTCTCTACTTTGTTTCTCTGAGGCAGGGTCTTTCATAAGCCCGAACCCCACCAAATGCACTACACTGACTGTCCAGGGAGCTCCGGTGATGCATCTGATTCTTCCTGTCTCTCTCATATGCACCACTACATCTAGTTTTTAATATGGCTCCTGGAAATTGAATGTAGGCCTCCATGCCTATGAAATAAGCATTTACGGACTGAGCTATTACCCAAGTGCCTGCTGGTTTGTTTAATTAAGGAAAGTGCTCCCCTATTTCTAGAGAGAATGTGCTTTTAAGTGTACAAGTTCTAATCAGATAATTTGCATTACAAGCACTGAATGACATTGATTCTATGACCCTCATATCCTGTCTCAGTTTTTGAATGATATTCTTTACAGATATTACTATATTGTAAGCTCATTTGGAAAGCAAGCGTATGTTAAAGGTCTAATTAGGATATGGTGTTCCAGAATTTGGATGTTAAATGCTTCCCCAAGGCCCATTCTTTTACGCATTAATAGACTAATTGGGAGCCAGTGGTAGGTGGAAGGATATAACAATGCCATTGATATTCCATCCTTAACTACATGTACATTATCCTAAAAGGAAAGAAATTTTAATGAAAGAGAAATATCAAGGGAAAATATTTCAGTGGCAGGTCATGCAAGTCAGAGGTTAAGGCCACTTTTTGATCTTGCAGAAAACCCAGGTTCATTCCAAGCACCTACCTCTGGAGGCTCACAGCCTCCTGTGATCTAACTCCAGGGGGGTCTGACTCCCTCACCCTTCATGGGCAACTGCATCTGTGTATATCTACACACACACACACACACACACACACACACACACACACACACAGGCACACGCACGCGCGCACACACACACAGACACACACAAACATAAGTAAAATATAATTTTTAAAAGAAAATTATTTTATTTAGGAGGTCAGAATTTTTAAAATATTATATAAATGCTATGTTTGTTTCTTGAAACTGAAACAAAATGGTTTATCCCATGTTTTCTCTGTAATTCATGAAAGAACTTTGTATAAAAATTCATATGTAATATGCATAAATATTTTTCTTTGGTCTTCATATTCTACCAATTACTTTACTTTAAATTCTAAAGTGTTGCAGACATAATTATGAACCCTCAGAAGTTCTCCTAACAACTGTACTTCATATGGTCTTGGAGTCTCTAGGAACCCGTTTTACCCAGCCCAGATGCCACCAGACAGATCACAGAGAAGCGCTGCTCTGTCCTCTCTGCATGCCCCATCCATCTGTTGCTGTCTGAGTCTGCATCCGGCTGGGCTAGGGGCAAGCTCTGATCTGAGTGTGTTCCCCTCAGATACGACAGCCCAAGATAAGCCCAAGATAGTTCCTCATCAAGACAGTCACTGTCCTAACCAAGTTCTAGCCAAGCATCCTTTCCTTCTGCATTCTGCTTCTATGAAAGCTAGGAAACTTTCACTGTCTTCTCTGCTATTTGTAGTTTACTATCTCTCATTGGCTTTGAATATATTTAAACCACTGGTAGAAATGTGTGGACAGAAAGACACACGAGACTTTACCTAGTACTTCCAAGACTGGCATGAAGCACCACTGTTATAAAAGGGTCAGGAAACGCTTAAAGAGAAGCAGCTATCCAGTTGATATTGTGTGTGTGTTCCATGCCAAAAATGAAAGTAGTTTTTGTCTATTATTGATATGCAGCTCCCTTAACTGATTTTCATAAAGAATTATCATTGAATTGTGAGAAGAAATGTAATGGGAATGTTTGGTTTTAATGTCAGTTATTTTTATAATTATTTTCATAATTTGCTGTAGGCTTTTAAGTAATTACCCTTTAAATTTTTGTTTGAATATTTTTGGTAAAACTATATTCATATATTCTTTTTCTGGAGGATTTACATGCATTTCCTTGATATACACATAACTGTCCAAGTGAATATATATATATTCCTTACTGACTGATTGACTGACCTCTGGAATTTCCAGAATTTTGATTATTTATTGTAAAGATTTCATCAGAAATATACATTCTTAAAAGGTGATTGATCCCCTTTACGATATTTTGCATTTTACAATACTTTTCATTTTACAACTGGCATGTACTAATCTGTCTGTGGCATCCATTCCATTTATTTTTATAAACATATCAGTTAAAGACAGGTACAAACAAACATTCTGTCCTCCTGTGCCCTTTGTAAAGTTTCTAAGTCTAACATCAGACCAACTAGCGATGTCTTTTCTGATGCTGTGTCAGTGGGAGCCACTAACATGCAACATGTTGCATCTTACTTCTTTCCCCTTAGTGCCTCTGACCCAAGTGCACACTGCTGATATATCTGTTGTTGCTCTTTTCAAGAATGCTAAGTAGCATAAACTTTTTTGGTTTTGGGATTTTTAAAATTTTTTGTTAAGATTTTGGTGATTTTCCTTGTTAGTTTTATCAAGTTGACACAAACCAGAGTCACTAAGAAGGAGCGAGCTTCAGCTGCCTCCCTTTGATTGCCCTGTGGGGCATTTTCTTGACTGAACATTGACCTGGTAAGGTTCACGTCACTGTGGGCAGTGCCACACTTGAGCCATTAATCAGAGTTGCATATTGAAACAAGCTGAAGAGCCCACTGTTCAGTGTTGCCAAGTGGTCTCTGTTTCAGTTGCTGCCTCCAGGCTCTGCCTTAAGTCCCTGCCCTAGCCTCCGCAGACTGAAACACACCATTTCATTCTCAGGTTGTTTTTGGACAGTGTTTTATCACAGAAACCAAAACCAAATGGGAAGAAGGGAGTAAAAAAGGGAAAGGAAAGGTTGGTGTCACCCGAGTATCAACACAATGTTGTCCTCTGGTCTCTACAAGTACAAGCATGTGTGTGCACACTTTTGCACATGCATGCATATATACATTTATGAGCAGGAATTCACCTATGTGCATACATATGTAAGGATTTTGATGATTATAAATGTTACTGGTATAAATACAAATTTATGCATATTTTCCAAATTTTTAAAATTATTTTATTTATTAACATTCTAGCCATTACCCTCCTTCCAGTCCCCCCTCCCACAGTTCCTCATCCCACTCCTCCTCCCCCTTGCCTCCAAGAGGGTGCCCCTTTCCAGGCCTCCCCCTTCCATGGGGCCTCAAGCCTCTCGAGGATTAGGTGCATCTTCTCCCACTGAAGCCATATTTTATTTGACCAATTTTCATTTAACTAGAACCAATATAAAGTATGATTTCTAAGATGTATATAAAATGCAGATTTAATTTGACAAAAATACTCCTATTTTTCTTGAAGTAACTCTAGAATTTCATATGTTGCAGGGAATGTCAAACTTTCCACTCTCTACCCTGCGTTTGGCTTTGTCTGTTCAATGTTGTTTTTAGCATTCTTGTAATAGCACTTAATGTGATTTTAATTTGCATTTCTCTAATGACTAAGGATGCTGATCCTCTCAGGTATCATTCTTATTTGATTTCTTTATTGATTGTCTGCTTAAATCTTATGTCCATTCTTAGCAGATTTTTATTTGTGTTTTAAGGTTTTTTTTTTTAAACTATCAGTCATTTGTGTAATTTTTAAAAAATCTGTCCCTGTTTTTAATGCATGATTCTATTATTGTAGTTTTTTTTGTAAAGTCATCATTTTTTATAAAATTCATATAAAATATCCATGAAGAACTGGTTCTAGGACCCTCACGGATATGAAGCTCCCTGTGAGCTCATGTTTTTTGAGGTGAGATGGAGTGGCATTTATGCAAAACTACAGTCCTTCCTCCGGAGTCCCTGGAGTATACAGCACACTTTCTGCAGGGACAGTTACTATAGCATGTTGTTTCAGGGACAAGCAATACAACAGTAAGGAGGCTGTCACGCTGTCTAATAGATAAGGATGTTCTTACGGTGCCCATTTGCAGTGGGAGCTGCAAGTGCAGGACCTGCTGATACAGAAGGTCGGTTGCATGTTTGCTGGTTGTTTATTTGATAGAATCTACTTCTGGCATCTTCTCTGAGACTTCTTTTCTTAATCCAACATAAAATTTTCATAAGCAGTTTTGTTTATTTACACTTGGGTTTAAAGTTCTCTTTGAATAGTTTTTAATGTAAAATATAGGTACAGGTTTTATCTTTATGAACAAATACCAAATTCTACCACTGTATATTGAAAAGACTGGCACCCTTTTAGAATAGTGACTGATTATATTCCTGTGTGGGATTCTGAGCTCCTCCTGGCCCTGTGAGCTGTGTTCTTCTGTTTTTCAATCTTCTGTGATCTTGAATATGTAGATTTATAATATCTTACAATTTGTTAGTAAGAATTTGATTTAGAAACCAGCAGGATAGCACTGGTTTTTGGACCTGTGTATAATTCTATTATAATCAAAGAATAACTGTGGATGCTTTCAGATCTTTGACATTTGTTTTATAGCATACAACTCTGTCATTAAATGGGAAATCATCTGACTATTTTCATGGCGACTACTTTTTTAAATTTTTTTTATTTTCTATATTCTTTGTTTACATTCCAAAGGCTTTTCTCTTTCCCAGTTTCCTCCTCACCATATGTCCCATAAGTCCTCTCCCCCCCACTGCCTATTCCCCAATCACCCCCCACTCCCCTCCCCCCCACTGCCATTTCTCTGTTCTGGTACTCTCCTACAAAAATGGATGCAGTCTTTTCAGGACCAGGGTCCTCTCCTTCCTTCTTCTTGGGAATCTTTTCACTTGCTAATTATGCCTTGAGTATTCAGAACTTCTGGGCTCATTAATATCTACTTATCAGTGATTGCATTTCATGTGTATTCTTTTGTGATTGGGTTAACTCACTTAGGATGAAAGGCATGTGCCACCACTGCCCGGCTCATGGTGACTATTGATGTTGGATTTTTTTTTTCTTTTGGAGCATCATATCCATTGTGATTATGTCTTAGTGTTCCATGAATTTGTTAATAGGTTTTTAATTTTAAATAAAATTTCTAAGTGTGTAAGTCTTTCTAACTTCATTCAGTTCTATCAGCTTTCCCTTCAGGCACATCAGATTGACCTGTGATTATGTCATAGGATAGAACAATGAAGTCTGGGTGAAGTGAAGGCTTACTCTGTGGCACCTTCTTTACCATCAAAATCATGTCTACTAGTCCAGCACTCCTGCCTTGTGGCTGTGTTTCCAACATTGCGCTTTCTCGCTTTTGCAGTGGCTATTATGATTCCGGCACACTCTGGGAAGACTTGCTTGCCCAGAACATTAAATGTGTCTTAGAGATTCAGCTTTCAAATATTTGAGCTATGTATCCAAAAGAATTCCCAATGCTCTTAATTTGTCGAGTGGCTCCCACATCTTTCTGAATGCTGCCCATTTTCTGTTATTACTCATCAAGACAAAATTGGCTACAATGTCTGTGTTAACTGCAAGTTTTTTTCTGTTCCGGCTGTGGGGATTTTAAATAACAACAGCCATACACAGGAAGTGGTATGTTATAGTGGTCGTGGCTTGTATTTTTATGATGGATACTTGATGTGAAAACCTTTTCATATGATTATTGACGATTTATATATCTATTTTTGAAAATTATGTCTTTTTCTCCCACTCAAGTGCCTAGCAAGCTCAACACTGCTTAGCTCCCAATGTCTGATGAGATCAGTCATGCTCAGTATTCTTTTCTCATTGTTGGACTGCTTTATTTTCTTTTGTGTATTACTTCTAGCCATATTTATCACGAGACCAGATTATTTCTACTAGAATGTCTTTAAAAATGCTACCATCCTGACCAAAACAGCATGTGGTCTATTCCCTTTTTACAGTTTTGAGATTTTTCTGTGTGTGTGTGTGTGTGTGTGTGTGTGTGTATGTGTGTGTGTGTGTGTTACGTATTTTTCTACTTAACCTGTACATTTAGAATACTATAAAGGTATTAATACTGTTAAAACTGCATGAATACTACTAATTTGCTTCATTTCAACTCATAATCCACACAGTTAGTTTCACACTACAAATTGTAATATGTTGAAGGATGAGATTTTATTATCAGTTTAGTTTTCTTTTGTTGATTCATTCTCACATTCATTCATTCATTCATTCGGTGTGTTTGTACCTGGTGTGTGGTGTATATGTATTCATGGTGTGTATGTAGAGGTCAAAGGGCAATTTGGGGAGTCTGTTCAGGCTCTTCCAGCCTGTGGGCACTGTGTATTAAACTCCAGTTATCAGGCTTGTAGGCAAGCACCTTTACTTGGTAAGCCATACTACCAGCCTCCTTTTAGTTTACTTAAGCCACTTCCATATTATATCACCACATATGTCCTAGTATATGTCTCAAAAGGACATATCTGGGATCTGGGCAGTGGGCTACTTGATAATCACATGCAAGTAATTTATTGAAAGCTGAACTTTTTCACCAGTGTACATTGACCATAGACTCAAATACAGATTTAAGATTTATTTTATCCCACTGTATCATTTTTGTGATTTCTTCTGTAAACTCTGGCTCCCAGGGACTTTTACATGAATTTATGTCACTTCCAAGCAAACAACTGGTGATTGGGAGTATTACTGAATATTGCATAAAGAATGATTATAAAAAGTAGCCATATGAAGATTGTGTACTTTGTTAAACAATGATTTTTATGTTGGGTAAAGTCTACATGGAATTGTTGCATTATTTATTATTAGAAAAACAGGCTGCCTTAATTAGTAAGTTCATCTTCCAGTAACAAGGATAATGGACAGTGGTAATATTGCCTGTATTAAAATTTTTCTGGTTCGTCCTTAATTTTGGATTTAAGACCCACTATTGCTTTTCCAGATGTCAGAGTCAAAGAGATGTTGGCACCGATAAGAAATCATTTAACAAATCATCAGTCTGACATGATCTATAGACTGGTAACCAGTGTTTTCTCATTCCCTAACTGGAACCCTCTATATTCTATTACATTTTATTTTAATGAGCATATTTTATTTTCTAAGAATACAGAATTTCTATTGTCTTAATACAAGGAGGCTCTCAGTGTCTAGACCTCTATGAGGGTGGAATAGAGATCCTAATATCTACAGAATCCATTTAGCCTACAACTTTACCTTCCTTCTAATGAGTCTTTGTAAAATAAAAGGATGGAAGATTGAGTGGATCAATCATTGCTATAATAAATTAGAACTGTATGAATATTCAAATGCTGTATTCTATTTTTACTGAAAATGAGATTTATGATGATAAATGTTCTTAGAACATAGTTCATTGCTTCTGAAGACCATTTTATTTAAAGTAAATAAGGCACATTTATATATAAGTAAAAGATGAATAACCATAATTAAAGATCTAGCTGTTCTATGCTTTTGAGACAGGTCTTGCTATATAATCCTGACTTGCTTGGTGGCATGTACCTCAGGCTGACTCCAAGCTTGGTGGCATTTACCCCAGACTGACTCTAAACTTGTAGTCTTCCTGTTTCCCATGCCATGCCCGGTATTGCAGGCATTTATCACCATGATCAGTTGAGATGATTACTTTCAACTCACTATGAGAATTTTGCTTATTTTAAATTGAAATACTTCAGAGAAACTGATTTGTGTGTACATTTTAAAGCTGTTCAACTTAAGACTCTCAAACAGCAGACTCTCAGCTCTCCTAGTGCTCTAATCCTGCTTCTCAAGCTTCTGAACTTTGTTAAGCCCTTGCTTCTGAGAACCATTTTCACTGGTTTTCAAGGACTCCCTAAAAATGTAGGGCATTTCCATGGAGCCACATGAACATAGAACTGTGAAAATGTTCCAGATGTTACTTGAAAAACAGCAACGAAGTTGTCTGCTCTTCTCTCAGTTGGAGACCTGTGGTATATCATCTAATTGGTTAAAGAATGTGTGGAAGTGTTTACACGTTAGTTGTTTTATCCCCCAAAGAGTTGAGTGGAAATTATAGATTATTCTGATACTAATTTGAGCTTTTTACTGAATAATGCAAGGGACACTTTGAAGCTCTGCTTGAAATTTATTAAATATTTCATCTAAATAACTGAAAATCTATTGACTTTTCAAATAATTTCCATAAAAAATCCATTTCCTAATTTTAATAGCAATGAAATTCTGCCATTTAAGTGGGATATGGCTGATTGGATACTTCCCATTTAAAAAAAAACCACAGTTATACACATATACACTATATAGGTACATAAAACATTATTTGTTTTTATAATTTTATAACTATTGAAGACTCAGTTTTTCTATGTAGAACATTTTTTCCTCTGAATATGAATAAAGAATGATGCATTTCTTTGAATTTTAATTGTGAATGGAGTTTTTAAAACTCATGTGATAAAGATTATCAGAAGTGCGGTTGGCTTGCTGTAACTAATGTGGTAGTTTTCACTCTTATTTTCTCATGTTGCCTATGCCCTTGCTCATGCTCCAGGACAAGACTCCAGGAGTTCTGCAGAGATCCTATGGACCACACATGTAAAATATTATCTGTCCTTTACAGAAAAAATTATTGACACCACCTCTTTCCATGACAGGAAACACCCAATCTTGACCCATGAACACCTGGATTCTTATTGTAGTGGGTAGTTGTTTCAATGGCATACTGTAATCAGTGTTCAGGAATAGAAGTGGATGGGATTTTTACTGGGCTTCCAGGCAGTGTATAGTAGCTTGTAGGTTATGGCTATTGACAATAAAACCATCCCATGCGGGAATCAATATCCCGGACCTCAAGCAATACTACAGAGCAATAGTATTAAAAACTGCATGGTATTGGTTCAGTGACAGGGAGGCGGATCAATGGAATAGGATCGAAGACCCAGAATTGAACCCACACATCTATGGCCAATTGATCTTCGACAAAGGAGCTGAAAACATCCAGTGGAAAAAAGATAGCCTTTTCAACAAATGGTGCTGGCTCAACTGGAGGTCAACATGCAGAAGAATGAGAATTGATCCACTCTTATCTCCTTGCACTAAGCTCAATTCCAAGTGGATCAAGGACCTCCACATAAAACCAGACACACTAAAACTAATAGAAAAGAAACTGGGGAAGACCCTTGAGGACACTGGCTCAGGGGAAAAATTCCTGAACAGAACACCAATTGCTTATTCTCCAAGAGCAAGAATAGACAAATGGGACCTCATAAAATTACAAAGTTTCTGTAAGGCAAAAGACACTGTCAAAAGGATATATCGGCAACCAACAAATTGGGAAAAAAATCTTCACCAACCCTACACCCGACAGAGGGCTAATATCCAATGTATACAAAGAACTCAAGAGGCTAGACCCCAGAAAACCAAATAACCCTATCCAAAAATGGGGTACAGAGCTAAACAGAGACTTTTCACCTGAAGAAATTCAGATGGCTGAGAAACACCTTAAAAAATGTTCAACATCATTAGTCATTAGGGAAATGCAAATCAAAACAACCCTGAGATTTCACCTCATACCAGTCAGAATGGCTAAGATTAAAAACTCAGAAGACATCAGGTGTTGGCGAGGATGTGGAGAAAGAGGAATAATCCTCCACTGCTGGTGGGACTGCAAGCTGGTACAACCACTCTGGAAATCAGTCTGGCGGTTCCTCAGAAAACTGGACGTGATACTTCCGGAGGACCCAGCCATACCACTCCTGGGCATATACCCAGAAGATTCCCCAGCATCCAATAAGGATACATGCTCCACTATGTTCATAGCAGCCTTATATATAATAGCCAGAAGCTGGAAAGAACCCAGATGTCCCTTAACAGAGGAATGGATACAAAAAATGTGGTATATATACACAATGGAGTACTATTCAGCCATTAGAAACAATGAATTTCTGAAATTCTTAGAGAAATGGATGGAGCTGGAGAACGTCATACTAAGTGAGGTGACCCAGTCTCAAAAGAATACCCATGGTATGCAGTCACTGATAAGTGGATATTAGCCTAGAATCTTGGAACACCAAAGACACAAATCACATACCAAGTAATGTCTGACAAGAAGAGAGGAGTGGACACTGGTGCTAGAATGGACCAAAACATCATTGTAGGGGAGTACAAGAACAGGGAGGTGGGAGGGGGTGGATGAGGGAGCAGGGGGAGGGAAAAGGGCATGTGGGACCTTTGGGGGTGGGGAACCAGAAAAAGGGAAATGAATTGTAAATATAGAATATATCCAATAAAAAAAAATATATATATAAAATCCCATGCAGTAACACGGAAGATCATTGTGAATGTTACATTGTTATGTAAATATTTGATATGCAAGGTATCTGATATTGAAAGCCTATGACAGGATCATTTGACTCAACAGAGGTCATGACCCACAGGTTGAGGAATACTGTTTTAGCAGCTTGCACATAGATAAGGGCAGATTCTCTTAAACTATAACATAGCTTCTCCTTTTCCCTTCCTATATACTATCAGCTAGGACTTCTCAATGACATTAAATATAGTGGTGAGTTATGGATATCATGGATTTTAATTTGTAAGACGACCTTTAGCTTCTAAGGTGAAAAAGCATATTTTATTTAGGTACATTTTTGGCTTTTTTGATACTTAATGTCTTCTCAAAATTCTTGTATTCCACCTGTGTACTCTTTTAGTTCCTCTAAAATAAATTGGGATTATTAAGATTAACATGCTAAGTAAATTCTGTCCATCATTTATATGTATAATCAAAGAGCTATTAGAAGAAATGGGAGAAGGGGCACTTCTTTGAGTCATAATCAATTATTAATAATTCTTAAGAGAAAATTAGAAATATTTTTTCTCCCAATATTATCACAGTATTTGTTTATTTAATGGTTAAATTTCATATTCCTCCATAAAACCTGACAGAGATAACACATGAATATATTCCATCGTTCCACATTCATTAAATGGTTTCCTCTGGATTCCCTCTAACATATGATAATTTTATCCACTGTATGTCAGTCTTTAACCAACCAGTCTCTGGCATGCATCATTGCTTCTGGATGTCTCCACTCTAAAGATGCTGCTGTCCTTGGCAGCCACTTGGAAACCACTTTCTCTCCTGCCATGGACCCACAGTACTCCAGAACAGTAAAGTTTCTAGTTTCTTTCTGAACACTTGTATTCGATTACAGAAAGGAAATTCAGCTTTTCCTGCCTTACCTATCTAGGGTTGACAAGGGATTCTTTTTCTTCTAATGTTAAGAATATATAGAAAGTAGACAGTTACTCTGCTAGTATTGGAAAGGAAGTGAACAGTCTTAAAAAGAAAAAAAAAGTATTATTCCTAATGCACTTTGCTTTTATTGTGCATTTAAATAAACCATTTAAAAACCTCTGTTCTATAATTATCAGGAGATTTGGTGGAAGAGCAGTGTCAGCATGTTTTCAACTCAATGTTGAGATAATTGCAGAACCACTTTTAAAAAGTATTTATTTTCAACAAAATAAGCACTCATTTTTTGTACTAGATACTTGTCTGTCACTGACAAAACATGAAATGATAGATAAAGTCAAGAGATTGCCAAGGACCACCCTTGGCTTGGAGAGGGGTCTGGGGTTCTGAGGAAGGGGTGTCTGGGAGCAGCAAAAACAAAGGCTGTAGGCCAAGCTGGCAGCCTAAGTTCAGCTTGAAATAGCTTTCCAGTCTGCCTTCTCTCTGCTCTGATTTTGTTCTCTCTGATCTGCTTTTTTTCTGGAGACTTCCAGACAGCTAAATTCTGAGAGAGAGAGAGAGAGAGAGAGAGAGAGAGAGAGAGAGAGAGAGAGAGAGAGAGAGAGAGAGGAGGAGGAGGAGGAGAGAGGAGGAGGAGGAGGAGGAGGAGGAGGGGGTGGGGCGATTCTCTTGCTAGCCTGAAAATTTCCCTGGATAGCTCATTTCCTGCAGATCATAAGCCCAGGCTTTTACTTTATATATCAATCCAGTCATTTACTTCTGGATTCCTTTTGATTCCCCTATGAATCATCGTCCCTCCATCCCAGTCCCTTAGGAGGCAGTGAGCTTACATATTTTAACATTCCAAAAGAATTCAGAGATCTGCCTGCCTTTGTTAAGCATAGACAGTGAGGTTGCTGGGTGGGACCCTGTCCTGAAATTACCATTTCTAGTACACCTGGACCTAAATTAGCTCTGTTCCAGGCCAACCTTGAACTCAGGAATCTGACTGCATTTATATCTTTCTGTCTTTGTATCTTTCTGGAAAGCTGGCTCATAGTGTAGCTGCCTCTGTTCCTTTAGATCTGTGAAGCCCCTTATACAAATCTTATTGCATCCTTATATTTTTGTATAGTTGAGAAAGTATATATTTTTGAACCCATGTGTTTAGAATTCTTTTTCACACTTTTAAGGGCTGTCCTGGAGGTGGCAGCATTTACCATTTGGCTAGGATATTAGTCACACCTTTGCCTCCAGGACTCACATTCTCTCTGATTATCTTGGTTACTGGGAGGACATTCCTTAAAGGAGGAATGTGAAAATATGTACAATATTATCCAAACAAGTCTTATGTCCACAGTAGCCTTTGACACTCTTGGAGGCCCATGTCTGCTGGCCCTGTCCTAGGATCAGCATCCATGTCATTTTGTCCCTACTAAGGACATGCTGTACCTGGCAAGATATGTTTATTTTGGCTCATGAATTCTGAGGTTTTAGCTCATGGTCACTTACTTCTTCGTTTCTAAACTTGAACATCAAGGGGTGGAGTGTTTGAGTACAAAGCTTCTCACCAGGAAACAGGAAGCACAAAGATGGTCCCAGCACCTTCCTCTGATGTCATGAGTTCTTCCCCATACTCTACATCAATGAGTCTACCAAACTACCTTCCAGTTGCAGCACTGGCTGTCAACCAAGCCTTCATAATTTGGGCCTTTGGAGAATATTTAAGATCTAAACCAGAGCAATTTTAAACAAGTTTTTTGTTGGTTTTTTTGTTTGTTTGTTTGTTTTTGGATAATACAAATTCTGTTAGCAAGTTTGGAGAGAAATTTTGAAATTCAGAATCAGAAAAACATACAAAATTATTTAAAGGGAATACAAGTGCTACATAAATGAAGTATTTACATTTTACTGCACGTGCTTTGAAAGTTGAGCATTTAATTACTGAGAACTTAGCTGTCAATGTAGTTATGTGACCTGTCCCAGGAACACTGTGTAGCTTTGTACCTGCTGCTTAGATGCCTCTTGATGTACAGTGGAAACAGATTTGAGAATATGTTTCAGCTCAATGTCTGGTCTACCTAAGTGTCCTAAAGGCATCAGGACTCAGTTCTTATCCTCTGGTGATTGATTTTATAGTTTTCTCCCCTTGCTTTCTTCCCCCAAAAGAAACAAGACAGTTTCTTGGACAAATAATACTCCCAAGGAGCCAAGACAGAGTAGATTCTGAAAGTCCAGAGTAAGCATTTCATGTGTTTATGGTTTACCTATTTGTACTTTCATATTTCATTTGTTTATGGGAGAACTTTAGAAGTTAATCAGTGTAATTACTATCCTCTTAACATATGGATTAATAAGTTTCACAGGGTAGTTTACCCTCCTAAAACTCTATGTGTCATAATGTACATCAGCAAAGTCGCACTGGTGTTCTCATCTCCCAGCACAGTGTTCCTTGGCTTGCTTGCTTGTGTCTACGTATACAAACGAGTATTTGGGGGAGTAACTTAATTCTTTAATCCAGACATTCAAATGCAATGTATGAGTTTTACAATATTTTAATACAGTTGGAGGCTTAGATTTTTTAAAACTTACTTTAATCATAGTTCTTTAACATGTCACCCTCCCTTCTAGCCCCGCACCCACCAGAGGTGGGGGGAAAGAAATGTTAATAGGAAATGGGGGTTATGGACCTGTTTAGAAATAGTTTTGTGGGGGCAATTCCAATCTTTGTTGTCAGCTGTGCAGTCTACTGGAAAAACATCAAACATAAGTCAGTAGCAGTGGTTCCATCCAGATGAGACGTCCAAGCCTCCACTGATTGGCAGGAGTCTGTGAAAGTGGCAAGAAGCATCTGGGATACCACCAGAAGATCTTGATACATTTCTATAAAGTCCCAACTTGTGAAGATCAGTAAAGACAGCAAGGCGAACCAATGCAAGAATATTATCCACTGTCTTTTGCATTATACATATACTCTTTCCAAGCATCTTGGTTCCACTCCAGTAAAACATCACATGTCCTTTTATCAGGCAGCTACCAGAAAAACAGCACATACCTGTTCTCAGCAAAACATCCACTCATGTGTCTCCTGCAGCAAAACATTCCCTCACATATCTGCTTTAGCAAAACACCCTCTCAAAGGGCATTTCCCAGAAAAACATCACATGTCTCCATGGAGTCTCCAAGGAAACCAGAAATTCCTACTTCTTTATATTTATGAGTGTTCTATTTACAGGTATGCCTGCATGACAGAAGAAGGCATCAGATCCAATTACAGCTGTTTGTGAGCTACCATATGGTTGCTGGTAATTAAGCTTAGAACCTATGGAAGGGCAGCTAATGTTATTAACCACTGAGCCATCTCTCCAGCCCTCAGAAATTCCTATTTATATAGTACTTGAGAGACATACTAATATAAAATGACTAAATAAAGGACTCGGATCTGTCCTCTGAGTCATATACTGAAGTAACTGGATGGCACTATGTTAAATCCACTTTCCATATTGACTGTTCAAACCATGGTGTTTCATTCTTAAGTTCCCTACATTTTTTTGTCTAAGAGTGCTACACTGTGAATACTTAATATACTATATAATTATATATATTTGACTGGTTCATGAGATAGTAGTTTTGCCCTCCTAACAAATAGGTTTAAATTGATTGATTTTTAATGTTGAATTAAGAACTTATAAAACTAGATAGAGACAAGTATACAGGTAAATGGTTATTTTATCTTTATATTATTTTTTATTTCTTCAGATATGACTGGATTGAATCTTTCTACTTCATATGATTTCCAGTCTTAATTTCCCGTTTATTAGTTTTAATCTTCCCTGGAGCTTCCTCCATTTGCATGATGTCTTGCATTTTGTAAGTTATGGGTGATATAAGCTAGGTATTATGGAAATAAGTTGTAATTTCTATGGTCTTTTTTATTTATGTGAGACAGAGGATTTATGTGATTCTAGCAGTTAAGGGCAATGAAAAGTCATGTTTCTGGGAGTAGCTTTTCAGTTCCTTAAGTTCTACATGCCTGAACTTTCTCTAACAGAATTTACCATATGGATTGACAGTGACTCCAAGTTTTTAACTGTGTGATTTTATTTGAGAATCCCCTCAGGGATCTTTGTATTGCCAGGAACTGTCAGCCAAATCTCCCTGTAACTGCCTGAGTTGCTATCATCACCTCATTTGTTGAGAAACTTTACTTTCATTAACACTTGTGTAAATAAAGCCATGTAGTGTATACATTCTTTTTTCCTTTTTCCAGTGTGCACTCGTTAACCCTGACCTTTACCCTAAAATTAAGAGGGAGAATTTATTTGTATTGTCTTCTAGATTTTTCAAATGTTCTTGTAGACACCCTGATACCACAGGCATCACTGGAATTAGTGCATTTATTTTTTATTTTTTTGATACAAATGCATTCTTGCTTCTGTGGCACACCAGTGTCAGTTCTCATTCCTGTGACAGCTTTGTGAGCAGGTATGTATACATACTTTATTTCACTTTATACTTTATCACTCTGAAGGTTTACTTCGGAAGATTCTATTAGACTGAAGCATTAAGGCTGAGGATAAAAACAATGAAAATTGGTCATATTTTCATGTTGTCTGCATAAAATTGGTTGCAGTCTAATGTATGTTATCAACAATTTGCATACACAGAAAAATTCCAGTTTTAGCTTTTGGTTCCATGGGGTAATATTATCTCATTGACTTCACCTTGCAGTTAATTTTTGCACAGAACTATGAATAGTTATTTTCTTTTCATTTCTTCCAGTAAAGCAAAAGCAAAAATCAGGGTTAGGGAGATGGCTCAGTCAGGAAACTGCTTGCAATACAAGCTTGAGGATCTTAGTTCAAGATCTCTAGCATCATGTGGAAACAAAGAAAAAAACAGGTATAGCAATGCACACCTATAATTTCTGAAAAAAACAAAAACAAAAAAAAACAAAAAACCAAAGACACAGGAGCCCTGGGCTTTACTAGACAACTAGCCTATCTGAATTGGCGATGACCAGGTTCAGTGAAAGACCTTGGATCAAAAACTAAGGGGAAGAGTAATTGAGAAGATGCCTGGCATTCACCTTGGACTTCATGTGCATGCATACACTTATTTATCCCTATAGACATATACAGAAACAAACATGAATGTGTGCTCAGCAAATATGTGAAACCAAAGCAGTCAAGAACCATGGTGTCAAAACCAAATTACCAGAAGTATTTTACAAAGAAATGTCAATTGAACATAGAGGGCACCAACTGACTAGAGAAAAGGTTCTGTCCAAGTTCAGCTTGGTGAACTAATGAAGCCAGCTTAAGAGTCCCACCCCAAGTCATCCTTCTACCTCCTAGGTACTTCAGCACTTTCTGACCCCAGATGTGTCTGGGGTAAAAATGTTAACAGCTCATTACCATACACCTAATTATCAGCTTCATAGGTCTGTTTATTTCCTCAAGTGACTGAGACCCTATGTTTTTCTGTAGATCACCACAGCAGCTCTGGTGTAAGATGGTAATGGTTATGTGATGACTAGGGAAAATAGTTACCTTATTATTACCTTTTTTAATGTTTAAATTTTTAAAATATTTTTATTAATTATTTTTATACACTCCATATTTTTTATTGCATATTTTCTTTGTTTACATTTTAAATGTTATCCCCTTTCTGGTGTCCCCTCTGAAAATACCCTATACCAGCCCCTCCTCCTCCTGCTCACCAACTCACCCACTCTGCTTCCCTGTCCTAGTATTCCCCTATACTGGGGCATATTCCCCTTCTCAGGGCCAAGGGCCTCTCCTCCCTTTCACGTCCAACAATGCCATCCTCTGCTACATATGCAGCTGGAGCCATGGGTCCCTTCATGTATACCCTTTGGTTGGTAGTTTAGTCCCTGGGAGCTCTGGAGGTACTGATTGGTTCATATTGTTGTTCCTCCTAAGGGGCTGCAAGCTCCTTCAGCTTCTTGGATCCTTTTTCTAGCTTCTCCATTGGGGACTTTGTGCTCAGTCCAATGGTTGGCTGAGAACACCACCTCTGTATTTGTCAGATACTGGCATAGCCTTTCAGGAGACAGCTTTATCAGGCTCCTATTAACAAGCACTTGTTGGCATCCACAATAGTGTCTGAGTTTGGTGACTGTATATGGGATGGAACCCCAGGTGGGGCAGTCTTTGGATGGCCTTTCCTTCAGTCTCTGCTCTACACTTTGTCTCTGTTTCTCCTCCCATGGGTATATTGCTTACCCTTGTAAGAACGACCAACGTATCCATACATTGGTCTTCCTTCTTCTTGAGCTTCATTTGGTCTGTGAATTATGTCCTGGGCATTCCAAGTTTCTGGGCTAATATCCACTTATCAGTGAGTGCATACCATGTGTGTTCTTTTGTGATTGGGTTGCCTCACTCATGATGATATTTTTTAGTTCCATCTATTTGTCTAGGAATTTCATGAATTCATTGTTTTTAATAGCTGAATAGTATTCCATTGTGTAAATGTACCACATTTTCTGTGTTCATTCCTCTGTTGAGGGATATCTGGGTTTTTTTTTTCAGCTTCTGGCTATTATAAATAAGGTTGCTATGAACATAGTTGAACATATGTACTTATTACATGTTGGAACATCTCGGTATCTGCTGAGGAGTGGTATATCTGGGTCCTTTGGTAATTCTGTGTCCAATTTTCTGATGTACTGCCAAGCTGACTTTCAGAGTCGTTTTACCAGCTTGAAGTCCCACCAGCAATGGAGGAGAGTTCTGCTTTCTCCACATCCTCGCCAGCATCTGCTGTCACCTGAGTTCCTTCTGTTTCTTTCTGTGGAAGAGTTTCAAGAGTATGGGCATTAGGTCTTCTTTCAAGGTCTGATAGAACTTTGTGCTAAATCCTTTTGGTCCTGGGATTTTCTTGGTTGGGAGACTATTGATAACTGCTTCTATTTCATTAGATGTTATGGGGTTGTTTAGATCATTTATCTGATCCTGATTTAACTTTGGTACCTGGTCTCTGTCTAGGAAATTGTCCATTTCTTCCACATTTTCCTGTTGTGTTGAATAAAGGCTTTTGTAGTAGGATCTGATGATTTTTTTTTTTTTGGATTTCTTTGGTTTCTGCTTTTATTTCCCCATTTTCATTTCTGATTTTGTTAATTTGGATGCTGTCTCTGTGTCTCCTGGCTAGTCTGGCTAAGGGTCTATCTATCTTGTTGATTTTCTCAAAGAATTAGCTCCTGTTTGTATCGATTCTTTGTATAGTTATTTTTGTTTATACTTAGTTTATTTCAGCCCTGAGTTTGATTATTTACTGCTGTCTACTTCTCTTGGATGTATTTGCTTCTTTTTGTTCTAGAGCTTTCAGATATGCTGTCAAGCTGCTAGTATATGCTCTCTCCAGTTCCTTTTTGCGGGCACTTAGAGCTATGAGTTTTCCTCTTAGGACTGCTTTCATTGTATCCAATAGGTTTGGGTATGTTATGGTTTCATTTTCATTAAATTCTAAAAAGTTTTTAATTTCTTTCTTCATTTATTCCTTGACCATGTTATCATTGAATAGAGTGCTGTTCAGCTTCCATGTATATGTGGACTTTCTATTGTTTTTTTATGTTATTGAAGATCAACTTTAATCTGTGATGATCTGAGAGCATGCATGGGATTATTTCAATCTTCTTGTATCTGTTGAGACCTGTTTTGTTTCCAATTATATGATCAATTTTGGAGAAGGTACCATCAGGTCCTGAGAAGAAGGTATATTCTTTTTTTTTTTTTTAGGATAAAATATTCTATAGATATCTGTTAAATCCATTTGGTTCATAGCTTCTGTTAGTTTCACTGTTTCTCTGTTTAGTTTGTTTCCATGATCTCTTCATTGATGAGAGTGGGTTGTTGAAGTCTCCCACCATTATCGTGTGAGGTACAATGTGTGCTTTGAGCTTCAGTAAAGTTTCTTTTATGAATGTGGGTGCCCTTGCATTTGGAGCATAGATATTCAGGATTGAGAGTTCTTTTTGGTATGTTATTCCTTAGATGAGTATGAAGTGTCCTTCCTTATCTTTTTTGATAACTTTAGTTTGAAAGTTGATTTTATTTGGTATTAGAATGGCTACTCCAGCTTGTTTCTTGAGACCATTTGCTTGGAAAATCGTTTTCCAGTCTTTTACTTTAAGGTAGTGTCTGTCTTTGTCACTGAGGTGGGTTTCTTGTATGCAGCAAAATGTTGGGTCCTGTTTATGCATCCAGTCTGTTAGCCTATGTCTTTTTATTGGGGGAATTTAGTCCATTTATATTAAGGGATATTAAGGAAAAGTGATTGTTGATTCCTGGTATTATTGTTGTTAAAGGAGTTATGTTTATGTGGCTGTTTTCTTATTGCTTTGTTAATGGAAGATTACTTTCTTGCTTTTTCTAGCGTGTAGTTTCCCTCCTTGTTTTGGAGTTTTCCATTTATTATGCTTTGAAGGGCTGGATTTGTGGGAAGATATTGTGTAAATTTAGTTTTGTGATGGAATATCTTGTTTTCTCAATCTCCATCTATGGTGATTCAGATTTTTGCTGGGTATAGTAACCTGGGCTGGCTTTTGTCTTCTTTTAGGGTCTGTATGACATTTGCTGAAGATCTTTTAGCTTTCATCATCTCTGGTAAAAAAAATCTGGTGTAATTCTGGTGGGTCTTCCTTTATATGTTACTTTACCTTTTCCTCTTAGCATTTTTAGCATTCTTTGTTTTGTGCATTTGGTGTTTTGATTATTATGTGATGGGCGGAATTTCTTTTCTGGTCCTATTTATTTGCAGTTCTATAGGCTTCTTGTATGTCCATGGGTATCTCTTTCTTTAGGTTAGGGAAATTTTCTTCTATAATTTTGTTCAAGATATTTACTGGCCCTGTAAGTTGGGAGTCTTCACTCTCTTCCATCCCTATTATCCTTAGGTTTGGTCTTCTCATTTTGTTGAAGATTTCTTGGAGATTTTGGGTTTACTGGTATCAAAGTGAGCAGCTATGAATGCGAGCATGCTGGTTTCTTTTAATTGTCAACTTGACACAATCTAATTTCACCTGGGAAGAGAGTCTCAATGAAGAATTGTCTAGATTAAATTGGCATGGGGACATGAGTATGAGATTTTCTTAATTAATTAATTTAGGAAGACATACCTGCTGTGGGTGGCACCATTGCCTATGCAGGCACTGGAAGAACAGAGAAAATGATCTGAGTGCAATCTATTTGTGCTCTTAACTTTGGATGTGATTAGCTGCTTCACGTTCTTGCCTTCTTGACTTCCCTCAATAATGGACAGTAACCTGGATTTTGAGCTATAATAATTTTTTCCCCTTCGGATCCTAAGTTGCTGTCATCAGATTATTTTTTTACAGCAACAAAAATGAAACTAGGATAGCAATGAACATATCTGTTGAGTCAATTCATAATTGCATCCTCTTTTTTGCTAACCTGTATCATCTGCATGTTATTTTGTTTTGGATTGTTCTGTTTGTCATTAAATAGTTGCTTGATGGTTGATGCCCATGACAAACTAAGAAATATATCATTGAATATAGTCACTTAGGATATTTAAAGTGAAAATAAATCTTATATGACAAGAAGAAAGAAAGAGAAATGTTCAATAATTAATATTTGGATATTTTCTCAGTATATTAAATATACCTTGTGGGATAACACAATGTGATTTCTTTATTCTAGAAGGCTACAATTTCCAATAGGAAAGGATGCTCCATCCATCAAAGAAGCTATAGACATATGGGAAGTTTTCTTAAGAAATTGATACATAAGAAGAAATAGAAGAAAAACCAGGCAAACCAATAAGGTTAAGAAAAAGCCCAAAAGCTAAGGAAGTCAAATAAATCAGTAGCAAATATTCTTATTGCTGGTCTTATATAAAAGTGTCAGTGGGTCACAGATCTGTGTATTTCCTTAAATAAGACACAAGCAGTAAGCTAGAAGTCTATTCTCTTCTCTGTTCTAGAAAATGCAAAAACATTGGTCATTGAGTTACCTGGAAATGTAGATAGACCCTGTGCCTTCTCAAAGCCTGTGTAGTTCACCTGTAAAACTTAGTTGTGGACTACAGTTTAATCTCTAAAGGCCTTTTTTTTTTTGCTTTGCATTGATCATCTCCTTTTATGTGGGTCATCTCTCAGCACATATCTAAGAAAGTATATATATTTCTCACAGTTTATAAATTAGATTAGAAAACTAAACCAGATTAACTTAGCACAATCATAGTATCAATTTGTATTATGAGCTAACAATATTTTTATGAATTTGGGGTTATCAGTGATGAAAGTTGTTCAGAAATTATGGGGGAAGCTCTCTCAAAGATATTGTATACAACCTTAGATTCCCATTTCAGATTTAAGGAAGTAAAGCAAAGCATTGTTGAGAATAAAGAAAGAGGAAGGAAAGAGCTGCTGGTTGCAGAATGGGACTGAATTCATACTGAGGAACAAAGATGCCCATAAGGTCATAGTTTGGGATGTTGACTATGACTTTGTAGTTGATATAGAGTCAGAGGTAGTTCTTGGGTGGTCAACAACTGAGAATCAGTGGAATATGTAGAATCTATAGTTCTTTGATATGGTAAACATAGTTTAGGCTGTACAAGGGTTCTTAATGAACCATTTAACTGATTGTTAGTTATATATCCATTCTTCTGATACTTTGCAAATGAATGGATAGATATAGAGTGATTAACAAAGGCTAGGAAACAGAACTTGCCTTTTGTACAACCAAGTGTGTTCTAACACTTCAGAAGTAATGAATAAGGAGGTAGGTATGCATCCACATGATTAGAAAGAATGCTACTAATGAAGCCTACACATTCTTTCAAGGAAAGAAAATTTGAGGTAGGACTTTGAAATTATTTATTAATAATAAAAGGAACAAATGCAAATGTTAGAACTTAAGGCCTTGGTCAAACTAAAGACTTTATAGTGGCAGGAAAAATAATGATAAATGATGCTGTCTATGCAAACACACCCAGCAGTACCTTGGAATAAGTATAAAAGTCTGATCCTGTAAGCTGGGCTTTCTTTCATTGATTGGATGCTCAAGACTTTGTATAGTAGTCTAACAGAGAATGGAGAGGCCAGAAAAGAAAGTGATGGAAAAAAAACTGTGACATTTCAAAAGCTTATTTTAAGTATTTCCTAAGGAAAAGGCTATTTTTGAATTTGCATTTACATGTGGGTGCCATGTGACAGCAAGCATATGGCAGTCAGTTAATTGGAGACTGGCTCTTCTGTGTCTCATCCACACATGAGTTGCTGATAGAACATATATAGTCTCCAATGTGTCCCTCCATAGCAGGAACATGTTTATGGCATTGATCTGGTTCCTGGAACTGATGATTACTGAACATATTTTAGAAATCTGGCTGCTTTTTTCCAGATGTAAGAATTCATGTCTCTGGGTTTAAACTGTAAGACGAATTTAAATACATTGAGTTTGCAGCACTAGTGTTAGTTGATTTTTATGATCTAAGAGATGACCCAGTTTCCCAGTTCTTCTAGATGACATGTGACCATAAACACAAGCTCAGGGATGATTGACTCAGAATACCCAGAAGAGTTGAATATTCTTTCTTTCTTTCTTTCTTTCTTTCTTTCTTTCTTTCTTTATTTATTTATTTATTTTTTTTTTAGAGTGGTAGAAAAGAATAAATTTAGATATAGCAGAAAACGTGTAGGAAAATAAACTTATTAAATTTCCCTGAAGAAGAATAACTTCTATAGTCTGTTTTGCTAGGTTTTCTGTATGTTCTGCTGTCTTGTTCAGTTTCTTTAAGATTTCATTTTTATTTACGTGTGTGTGTGTGTGTGTGTGTGTGTGTGTGTGTTTATGTGTGTGTGTGTGTGCACGCCACGTCTGTGCAGGTACCCACAGAGATCAGGAAAGGACATTGCATCCCTGGTAGCTAGAGTTGTAGGTGATTGAGAACTCTCCACACTTGAGTCCTTAACATTGTTTTAACCACTGAGCCATCTCTCCAGCCCTGATTTTATTTTACTTTTACATCTTTGTGTTTGTGTGTTTAGTGATGGGAATGTTCATGTGTGTAAATCCTGGTGTACCTGTAGAGGTCAGAGTATAACTCTACGTGTTGCTTCCTAGCCTTTCACCTTCTTGGAGACACCCCCACCCATATACATGCATACATACATACATACAGACATGCAGACAGACAGACAGTAACTCACACACACACACATCATGCATGCACGTGCACACACACACACACACACACACACACACACACACACACATATCCCAGGCTGGTTCTTGAGCTTCTGGGGATTCTCTAGTCTCCACTTCCCATCTCTCTATAGGAGTACTAAGATTTTAGCCACAAAATATTCTGTTTGGCTTTACATGGGGTTTGGCCCATTGAACTCTGTCACCATGCTTGTTCAGTGAGCACTTTTCTCACAGGTCAATCTCTACCCTTCTGCTATTTTCTAAAAGCAAAACTCCAATACTGCCTTTAAAAATGGCCTTTGATTGTAGGCTTCAGAAGCAATATACATGTCTTTTTTTAAAAAGATTTATCTATTTATTTTATTTATATGAGTACTCTGTAGCTTTACAGATGGTTATGAGCCACCATGTGGTTGCTGGATTCGAACTCAGGACCTTTGGGAGAGCAGTCAGTGCTCTTACTCATTGAGCCATCTCACCAGCGCAATATAAATTTCTAAGTCACTGAGGTATTAGCAAATCATAGCAGACTCAGCAAAACCATGACGGTAGATAATCTTTGAATTTTTTTTCTTTTCAAAAAAGAAAATTCACATTTCACATATACATTTTCTCTCCAAATGGAAGAGACTGTTTCACTTCTAGGGAACCTGATGGGCTGAGTGACTGATTGGGAAGGTCTTAGGATTTTGGATTTGGACTATGTATAGCAGGATTACAGCATAAAAATCTAAGCCTTCCAGGGAGATATAGAGGCCAGATTGTCTAGGGTAGCTCTTAGCTTTGACCAACTAGCAATTTAACAATGAATGATAATTTAAAATCCTCTTAACTTCCTTTCCCTTTCCCATTTCCACTTATTTGAAAAGGAAATAGGAAAAACATTTCCATGGCATTGTTATGAAAATTGTGTTAGTTATCAAAGCATTTTATAAAGTATTAGTTATACTATAGTCCCTATTAGAATAAAAGCGTGTCATTGTTGGAGATAATTAAATACAAAGTCAACTGAGGTCATGTTGGTGCCTGAGGTTTGTGCTGATGCCTGAGGCCATGTTAATGTCTGTTTTCCACCCTGCCCTAGGGGGAAATTTTGATTTCCATGATCAGGGTTACCCCAGGAGGCCATGCTGATGTCTATGGTGTCTCATGTCACCAGAGGCCATGTTGACATCCCTGACCAATGCTGAATCTGGGACCTTGTTGATCCAGGATGCACTGAAGACCATGTACATGTCTATGGTCTCTTCAGCCATGGGACACCATGTAGAAATAGATGATCTGTTCTGCTGCTGGGTGTTTTGGGCAAGGAAGCATCTGTTACAGTAATATTGATGACTCTAGACTCATAATTGAGAATGAGAGATATTGAAGGCTTCTGCTACAACCCTCCCCACCCCATACACACCCCCTATAAAAAGTAAAAGGAAACAGTAGTCAGGGTTTCTATTCCTGTACCAAACATCATGACCAAGAAGCAAGTTGGGGAGGAAAGGGTTTATTCAGGTTACATTTCCACACTGCTCTTCATCACCAAAGGAAGTCAGTACTGAAACTCAAGCAGGTCAGGAAGCAGGAGCTGATGAAGTGGCCATAGAGAGATGTTTCTTACTGGCTTGCTCAACTTGCTTTCTTATAGAACCCAAGACTACCAGCCCAGAGATGGAACCACTCACAAGGGGCCCTCCCACCTTGATCCCTAATTGAGAAAATGCCTTACAGCTTGATCTCATGGAGGCATTTCCTCACCTGAAGGTCCTTTCTCTGTGATAACTCCAGCTTGTGTCAAGTTGACACACAAAAGCAGCCAGTACAATTGACCCCTTGTCAACTTGACACACAAACACATCACTATTAATCCTCAACCCTTACTTTCTTATTCATCCCCAAGATCTAAATAACTTTAAAAGAGCCCTAGTCTTAATATATTAAAAGTTCAATCCCTTTAAAATATCATATTTTTTAAAACTAAAAGTCTTTTAAAAATTCAAAGTCTATTAACTGTGGACACCACTAAAATACCTTCTTTTTTAATTTTAATTTTTATCATATTCAATACAATATATATTGTTATACCAATCATAAAAATAATGGACATGTCATTAAACATACATAAAAAGATAAAGTCTTTTTGTTTGTTTTGTTTTTAGTGGAGCTTAAAATCTTGACTCTTACTGTGGTAGCAATCCAAAATAAGAACAGTATTTAGACTTTGGAGTTCATTGTACTAAGGCTGTACTTCAATGTTCTCACATCACCAAAGGATTTCACCTCCATAGTAGCAAAGCAAAGAGCTGACAGTTCTGCTGCATCGAGGAATGAATTGTGGGCACAATTATTTGGATACAGATTTCCTGCTATGGTCAAAGCTATTTGACTTGAGTGATGTCATCATTCTCAGCCCACTGGGGACAGGTTACATTCATATAAGTGGTGTGTGTATTAAGATGGTCTATCCATGAAGTCATTCACCAACTGTTTCAATGAACAATGGTTCTGCTTGGAGGGTGGCACAGACATTAGGTGAGGGTAAGATTTTGGTTCATTGGCTGTGATAATTTTGAAAAGCATTCATCTCAGAAAAAGAGTAACTTATAAGGTCATCTTCTTTAAAATTGATACAAAAATTATAAATATCAAGCAAAACATTCAGTCTCACTCTTTGTTGTTCTGTTACAAGCCACATCCAAATTAATTGTCTACATTTCTTTTGGCTGTATAACCAATTTTGAAATACATAAGCTGTCCTGAAAACCATAGCATAGTATAAAAACATCAAATAAACAACCCTTCTACCTCAGGGGCTGAGGTAGGAGAAGCATGACTTCAAGACCATTATGTGGTTCACAGCAAGACACTGTCACGTACAAACAAGCAGAAAGTGTATATGGGTTGTACAATATTGGACATATCTTTCCAATTACCAAATTAGAGAGACCACTGGATCACAGCCAACAAATTTTTTAATTCTGCATATTTTAAATTTCAATCGATTGGAATATGTTGGTAATTTTAATTTTCATGTTAAAAGAATCTTAAGGAAAAGTGATTGTTACCTCCTGTTATTTTTGTTGTTAGAGGGGGAATTATGTTTGTGTGGATTTGTTGATAGATTATTTTCTTCCTTTTTTGAGGGTGTATTTTTCCTCCTTTTGTTGTTTTTTTTTTATCTATTATCCTTTGTGGGGCTTGATTTGTGGAAATATATTGTATAAACTTGGTTTTGTCATAGAATATCTTGTTTTCCATCTATGGTAATTGAGAGTTTTGATGGGTATAGCAGCCTGGGCTGGCATCTGTGTTCTCTTAGGGTTTGTATTACACCTTCCCAGGATCTTCTAGATCCACCAGACCAGTGGCATGGGTTCCTTCCTGTCTGTCTGGGCCTGTACCCTGAGCAGACCTTGGGTGCCATCTCCACAACCTTCTTCCTTCAAGAGGGAAAATATCAGAGTACAGTCACAATCAAAAGCAAAATCAAACTCTAACCGTCCAGTGTCTGAGATCTACTCACAATCTTCTAGGCTCCTCCAAAGCTTGGATCACTTCTCCAGCTCTGCCCTTTGTAGCTCACACCTTGTCTTCTAGGCTCCAGCTGCCTGTACTCCACTGCTGCTGCTGTTCTTGGTGTTCATCTCATAGTACTGGCATCTCCAAAACACTGTTGTCTTCCACTGCAACTAGGCTTCACCAATAGCCTCTCATAGGCTTTTTTCATGGTGCCAAGCCTCAACTCCTTTGCATGACACCTTCAGTCCTTAGTCATCAATTGCAACTGAGGCTGCACTTTCACCTTAAATGGCCTCTCACAGTACCGACCTCAGCAGCTCTTCATGACCCCTTCATGCCTTCAAAACCAGTACCACCTGCGTAACTTACACATTACCGAATCCAGCCACAGCACAAGATATAACCTTAGTTCTCTCTGAAACACAGTCTCTGTGACCTCAGAAAACACTTCCCAGAAGATTTTACCTCAATGATTCCGGTCTTTTCTTCATCACCACAAATTTCTTAGCTCCAGTGAACCAGCATCAACAGTTCCAGTAATGCAAAGTTTTCTCTTTAATAGTCCTGGTATCCTGTTAATCACAGCTGATTCTTCCGCCCCAGCTAACCGAAATTACAGAATCTTCACAATCAAAAAAGCAATGGCCCTGATAAGAGTATTTAATCTTCCCTATGAAATTTCACAAGCCAAGCCTCCATCTTCTGCACAGTTCTCAACATTATCTTCCAAGCTCCTACACAAAGTCCCACAGAACTCTTAACACCAAATTGATATTCTAGTCCAGAGTTCCAAAGGCCTTCCACAGTCCTCCCCAAAACATAGTTAAGTTGTCACAGGAATACCCCACTATGTAGGTACCAATTTGTCTTAGTCAGGGTTTCTTTTCCTGCACAAAACATCGTGACCAAGAAACAAGTTGGGGAGGAAAGGGTTTATTCAGCTTATACTTCCACACTGCTGTTCATTACCAAAGGATTAGAACTCAAGCAGGTCAGGTAGAAGTAGCTGATGCAGAGGCCATGGAGGGATGTTACTTACTGGCTTGCTTCCCCTGGCTTGCTCAACTTGCTTTCTTATAGAACCCAAGACTACCAGCCCAGAGATGGTACCACCCACAAGGGGTTCTCCTGCCTTGATCCCTAATTGAGAAAATGCCTTACAGCTTGATCTCATGGAGGCATTTCCTCACCTGAAGGTCCTTTCTCTGTGATAACCCTAGCTTGTGTCAAGTTGACACATAAAACCAGCCAGTACACAGTCTAAGCAGGAAGCCAGTACTTTAAAGTTGTGATAAAGATGCTGCATTTCCAGGACCAGGGGCCTCTCCTTCCTTCTTCTTGGGCATCATTTGGTATGTGAATTGTTTTTTTTGGGGGGGGTATTCCAAGCTTCTTGGTTAATATCCACTTATTGGTGAGTGTGTTCTTTTGTGATCGGGTCACCTCATTCAGGATAATGTTCTCCACTTCCACCCACTTACCTAAGAATTACATGAATTCATTGTTTTTAATTACTGAGTAGTATTCCATTGCGTAAATATACTCAGAACACCCAAGAAATGATTCATATAGCAAATGATGCCCAAGGAGAAGGAAGGAGAGGTCCCTGGTCCTGGAAAGGCTCAGTGCAGTAGTGTAAGGGAATACCAGGACAGGGAATCAGGAAGGAGGGTTGATTGGGGAACAGGGGGAAGGAAGAGGGCTTATGGGACTTTTGGGAGGGGGAAATCATTTAAAATGTAAAGAATATATCTAATTTTAAAAAAGACTTTGCATTGTAGCTTTTCACAGTTAGTTTCTGGTGGGGAGATGGGAAAGGACTTAATTATCAATAAGGGGATGGTCACTAGGAGTTTGACCATTCTCTGGTGAGTATATGGGCAACACAAACTCTACTTAGTTTATTGTTGTTGTGATGGAGCACAAGGGTGAGAAGGTAGTTCTGGAATGGGAATGTGATCAGGATGTGTTGTATGAAGTTCCCAAATAATCAACATAAATGTGTTGAAAAATGCTTAGCTTAGATAGAATACCATAGGCACACCAAGTAGATATACTCTAAAGAAGATATATTCCAAGATAGATATATTCTAAAGAATATAATAGTCAAAGGAATGGGTACAAGAACGAAGAGTATGCTGGCCAGTTTTCTATCAACCTAACACAAGCTAGAACATCTAAAAGGAGGGACCTCAATTGAGGAAATGCCTCCATAAGATCTGGATGTAAGGAATTTTCTCAATTAGTGATCAATGGGAGAAGGCCAGTGCATTGTGGGTGGTGCCAGCCTTGGCTGGTGTTCCTGGGTTCTAATAAGAATGCAGGCTGAGCAAGTCATGATGAACAAGCCAGTAAGCAGCATCCCACTGTGGCCTCTGCATCAGCTCCTGCCTCCAGGCTTCTGCCCTTTTTGAGCTCCTGTCCTGACTTCCTTCAGTGATGGATTGCAATGTGGAAGTGTGGGCCAAGAAAATCTTTCCTCCCATTAATTTGGTCACAATGTTTCATCACAGCAATGGTAACCCTAACTAAGACAGGGACTAGCTGAGGCATAATGATAAATACTTTTCACTACATTTTCTAAGTGACAGCTCTCAACAGTAATCTGTATTGCAGTGATATTGCTGTCCATATTGACTAAGGAATAGAGGATTCTCATAACCAAGTAAGAAAAGAAAAGGCAAAAGGTTGCTAACATAGATCAGAAGATGCTAGTGACTATGCCATGAGTTGTTATAGTATAATTGTAAGTCAATGATCTTAAATGAAAGTATAAGCGCTAAGAAAGGGGTAACAGAGCTGTGTTAAGATGGTGTCTTAGTCAGGGTTTTACTGCTGTGAACAGACACCATGGCCATGAACATTATAAAATGCAAGTTTTATAAAAGACAACATTTAATTGGGGCTGGCTTACAGGTTCAGAGATTCAGTCCATTGTCATCAAGGCAGAAACATGGCAGCATCCAGGCAGGTATGGTGCAGGAGGAGCTGAGCGTTCTATCTCTTCATCTGAAGGTGACTAGTGGAAGACTGACTCCTAGGCAGCCAGGGTGAGGGTTTTAAGCCCACACCCACAGTGAAACACCTTCTCCAACAAGGCCACACCTCCTAATAGGGACACTTCCTGGGCCAATCATATACAAACCATCACAGATGGAAAATGCTTATGTTAAGACATGAAGATGTTGACAATGGAATCTTATCAGGGCACCTGAAGTAAAGGGTGCAGACCACAGGGAGGGCAACAGGACAGGAAAGATAGAGGGAGTTTGAAAGAGCATTTTGGAAGAAAAGAGTGAGTCCCCCATAAATTTTTAAAGTTTCAAAACTATTTTATTACTTCTTTGAGAGTTTCCTATAATGTATTTTGATTATATTCAGTCCCTCCCCTAATTCTTACCTAATCTACTGCCACCCACTCAACTTTGCATCTTCTATATGCTCTCTTCAGACTGAAGTTAAATTTATGCTACATAAATATTCTTAGGATTCTACTAGAGTATGATCATTTTCCCAAGGGTCACAGTCTTAGAGAAAACTGACTTTCCCTCCCCCGTAGTTATCAGTGGCCAATAGCTCCTTGGCAACACTTTGTGACAGCTTTCCTTTTTCATGGTGGGCTTTGGTTTGGTTTGAGTTTCTGTAACTACTGTGTTCATATATTCAGCTGCCCCTCTTTGTCTGAAAGACACTGTTAGCTTGTGTCCATGTATACTCTTTCTGTCTCCTATTCCACAATGAACCCATAGCCTTGGGAGGGGAGTGGTGAGATATAGATGTCACATTTAAGATTGGGTATTCCACAGATTCTTATTCTTAACACCTTAACCTGTTGTGAATCTCTCTGTTAAATAGCTTCTATAAACAGAAGCTTTTCTAGTGAGGGATGAGCGATGAATTAATCTATGGATAGAATGGACAGTCATTACAAGTTGCTTCAATACTATTTATACTTAAGAAAAAAATAATCGCTGGTTTTCCACTGGTGTCTCTTTCCTGTCCAACCACAGGTTCTTAGCCTCATACTACACCGGTATGGGTTTCATTTTGTGGACTGGGGCTAAAATCCAACCAGAATGTAGTTGTTTATGCCACTTATACCAGTCCTACTATTAGAAGCTCATTTAATTTTCAGATGAATATCACACAAAACTATTCTTCAAGCAGTATTAGAGATGCTCTTAGAGTAGTCATTAGCAACTCCTTATTTACAAATATCCTGCCTCACTGTTGGAACAGAGATGAGAATTACTCAGGGCTGGCTGCAGGAATGTTTCAGCAAAGGGAACTAAAGGAGGCCAGATTAGAACTCCAAAATAAGGCTAGAGGGTATTGGAGAACTGGCAACTGTAGTTTAGGTTCTTTTTTGTTTGTTTGTTTGGTCTGTTTGCTTTGGTTTGTGTCAGGGTCTCAAATGTACTGTGTAGTTGAAACTTGCTTTGAACTTGTGGTCCTCCGGAATCTGCCTCCTGACTTCTGGAAATACTACACTGTGCCTGAGATATGTGCTTTCTAGTTGATTTAAAAATATGTTTAAATGCTAGAGAAAAATACTGACAAGTCCCTGTCTTTTCAAAAAACTCCTTTGAATATTCTCTCAAGCAAAAACCACTTCTTTTTTAAAAGCTTTTACTTTCACGTGATGCTTTTGAGTGTGTCCTTGAAAATAAACACAGAAACTTATGATAGTATTCACTTATAGAGCAAAATGCAGATGATTCTGACTTCTACTTTCTATTCTGAATGAGGTTTAGCAGGAACTGGATATTATAATGATTTTGCATTGTATGTGTACTCAGTTCTGTCTTCCAGGGGACTAGGATCTCTTTCAGCAATTACCCTACATGTAACAAAAGAAACTTGGATTCCTTTTAGTTGTGTTTAATAATTCAGACATCACACTTCAAAGCATTGTAATATAACCCAAGCATTTCTGGAAAATATCAACCTGGTAGGTTTGTACCAGATGCTTCCTTATTAGATTTTACATCTCTTTTCCATAGGGTCTTCCCAGAGGAAATTCTATCATGTCTGTTTCATATAAACAATTGTCTTATATGTATCAATAAATCTTTTAAAAGTATAGAAACAAGATAATCTTTTCATATCTGGTTTTATGGAGTGTTTTTGTTCAAAGACTTTTATAGGTCAAAATATGAACTCATTGTTAATATTAATATTTACTGGTTTTAAAAGTCTGATTGATCGATTTATGGAAATTGGGCAAAATGTGTAAAGGAATTGTACCCAGCTTTACATTCTCTAATGCTTGTAACAATTAGGGGAGACTTCCAGCCAGTGGTGGCACATGCCTTTAATCCCAGCACTTGGGAGGCAGAGGCAGATTTCTGAGTGCTAGGCCAGCCTGGTCTCCAGAGTGAGTTCCATGATGGTCAGGGCTATACAGAGAAACCCTGTTAAAAACAAAACAAAACAAAACAAAACAAAACAAACAAACAAACAAAAACCAATTAGAAGAGTCACTCATTTGTTCTATCAAAAAGATCCCAAGAAATAGTAACTCAATCAAGATAAACCTTTCTCCTCTGAGTAACATCTAAATAGACAATTTCCATTTCTTGGCTGAAAAAACACTAACCATGGATGAAAATGTATGTCTTATAGATTATATAGATTACTTTAGGTTTGTACCCAAGGTGTAATGGGTCATATGATATATATGGGTTTTATATATATATATATATATATATATATATATATATATATATAGAGAGAGAGAGAGAGAGAGAGAGAGAGAGAGAGAGAACTTTAGGTTTGTACCCAAAAGCTGTAATGGGTCATATGATATATCTATTTTAGCTCTTTGAGGAATACCCGCAGTAATTTTTATAATGGTTTGTACTCCCATCAATGAATTAAGTGTTCTTCTTTCCATGTGCTAGCGTTTGTTATCATTGTTGTTTCTACTCTTAGTCATTCTGATATAGGGTAATATGAAATTTCAATGTGTTTTAATTTGTCTTTCCATGATGACCAATGGTATAAAACATTCTACTAAGTGTTTCTTTCCAGATGTAGTCCATCATGTGAAATCTCTGTTTTGTCCCTTATTTTCAGTTGGGCTATTTATTGTTTTGATGTTTAATTTTTTGAGTTGTTAATATTGTTTAGAAATTAATCGTCCATCAGGTGTAGATATTTTTCCCATCATATAGGCTGCCTACTTATTTGAATAATGGTGTCGATGACTGTACAGAATTTTAGTTTCATGAACTCTCATGTAGTAATTGTTCATCTTCCATTAAGAGATTTTTGAAAGCAAAACTTGTTTACTAAATGTTATATCAGATTACTTAATGGCATTATAAATTTGGCCACTGCATATGATGCACATACAACATACTTTAGATACCAAAAAATGGGCAAAAATTAGAAGGATTCTAAAAGGGAGAATAATAATACATCATTGTATCTTGTGCCTTTTATATAGGCACTTAGGAAGTAGAGCCAGGTGGATCCCTTCTGTTAGATGCAAGACTGTTGTATATAGCAAGGAAACTCTGTATGAGCACAACACCACAGGACCTGGATGGGTTGCAGAAAGGAGTACTCTTGTCAGAAGACCTCAGAAAATGCTTCTACACCAGCTTCTAAAGATTGGGTTGCTGTACCTACATTTACAAAAGAAGAAAATAAGGTGGTACATTTGAGGGGTCAAGGGCATGAGGAGCTCTGCCAGTGCAGATGTGGAGTGAGACGAGAAAAATCATGCAGGCAGACATGTGCTGTGGAGCTGAGGTCAGCAGGTCCTATCCAGTGAGCCTAAAACACCAGAAGTAATCCAAGATAATTCTTGAATTCACTCTGCTATAAAATCTTTTCCAATCATATTCTTGAACTTAAAAGGTGGAAAATTCATACTTCAAACTAAACTACTGTTTTTCTTTTATATTTTTGTAGTTCATGTAACAAGACATAATATGTTTTTAATTAATAAATACCATCAATTTTAGTCTACATCTCTTTCTTTAAACTATTCTACCTGGTTTTGTCTATGTAACATACATAATGCTATACAAATCCCACATTTTCCTTTGTCAATGAAACCAAAATCTTGTTTCGTAATTAAATTCCTTTATTGATGAATTCAATGATGGCTAAACATTTGTCACCAAATATCTAATAATTCCAAGCAGTCTGAAATGAGCATTCCTCCTTATCTTAACTAGGTAAAAGGACAAAATGATTCTCATGACATTTTAAAACTATTTCTGTAAGTGAAAGAAGGTAGGAGAACAGCACAGTTTGATTTGATTTGTTGTCTGGAAAGGTCTCTTCCAGAACAGCTTTCTGCATCTGTTAGATTGAGGAGAATTAGGTACAAGTGAAAATGATGTAAACACTTTGGCAGTTGGCTAGAATTTGAGGCTTCCAGTGAGGATGGAGAGTCCATGGTAGGTTCAAAAGGCTTGGGCACAGAACTGATAGAGAGGGTGGAATTATTCTCACGTTTCTCGCTTGCTTACTCTTTGCACAGTGGTCGTGTCAAGCAGACAGGAACCAGCTAAGTGAGGGGGCTGAAGCATGTGCTTTCATTTAGAATTTAACTAGTGCCATTATTAATATAGTTACAGTAGTTTTCCAGATGACTTGCTTTTATCTGAGTCTCTTGTTTCAGAATCAAATTATTTTCTTAAGAGAATAGTCTTACAACTCTCAGATGTCCTTCTAAGTACTCTGCGTAACTCTACTTTTGTTTCTCTTCTTTTCTGTTTTGACTTTGTTGCTGCGTGTCAAAATAACCAGAGTAAGCTTAAGACAAGCACTTCTGGTGAAGAGTTGTGGCACAGGCCTGTGGTCTTTGTATGCTTTGTGCTGGAAGCTTTGTGCAGAGGCAGGGGTGCCATCACAAGTTCCACACCACCCTATTCTACATGGTGACCTCCAGGACAGGACAGGCAAAAGATTGTCAGTTGTTTCTCTTGAAGGAAACCAGGAAGGGCTGATGCCTCCTCTATTAAAGGGAAGAGACATCATCCTTCAAAACCATCAGTGTCTCTTCCCTTTCTAGGGAGCTCCTTGCAATGCACTATTACCACAGTTATTAATATAAGCATCGTCATGAAAAGAAGAGTGTTACAAAGGAATGAACATTTGCTGATAATTTGCTCTGCAGCATTGGGCTAATATTTTATTCATTTTGCCATTTACAAAATCAAGAAAATATATTTTTGGTCTTAAATGGAAAGTTTTGGCATATTTGAGGTGATTTAGCAGCTTCTTCAAGTTAAATGAAAATTCTATGTTTATAGTTAATACTGTTTTAAAGGCTTACTTATTTTAAATTGTACATGTGTGTGTGCATGTTTATGTGAGTGTGCTTGTACATGTGTGTGTATGTATGTGTATGTATGTGTTTGTGTGTGCATGCAAACACATGACTACAGCTACTTGAGAAGACCAGAGGTATCAGCTCCCCTAAATCTGAATTTGCCCTTACAGGCTGTTATTGAGCCACCTGTTCTGTTGTTGGTGCTGGGAATTGAACTCAGTTCCTTTGTGAAAGCAGTGCTCACTCCTAACTGGAGAGCCAGCCATCTAGTGGCTGCATTCTAGTCTTCCCTCATATTTTCATATTTCTAGACCCCCCCTCTCCCCAGTTGTCTTTTCTTACATTTTGGTTGTTTGGCATGAAGAGTGATTACTTGCTATAAAACCTTCATGGTCTGGTAGAAACAGAAACTTTCTGAATGACCTGGAATGGTATGCTTGTAGAAGCAGAGATTTCATCTTATAAATTCATTCATAGCAAAGGCTGTGTCTGTTAGTGGCTTTGTGTCATTCGAAGGAGACCTCAGTAAAACTCTAGCACTGGCTGCTGAAAGAGTCATGAAAAACTACAGTGGTCTCTGGAGCGTAGTTTCTGTGTGTGACCAAAATTGTCACCTTGTTCTCAAGTATAGGAACATATTTAGACTTTTCTTCCCCCTACTCATACAAGTCACAAAAGAGGAAATGACTTCTTGGCACAGCCCTTTTCAAAAGCTGCCTATGTCTGTATGAGATGTGCAACTGGCTGCAGAGTGCATGGGTGGATAAAGTCAGCCAAAGTCTTGTCTGACTGACATGTATTGAAATGTAACAACAGTGAGTATTGATCCTAGAGCTGTTTTTCAGTCTGAACCTGGACCAATGCTCTCACATATTAAACCAAGCATGTTCTGGGGCTCTAGAAAATATAATTCCATAGCATTTTAGAAAGGAATGTGGGGAAATCATACAGAATTTAGCTTTGTTGGTGTTAGTGTACTTAAAAATATGAGTTATCCCTAAGTATGTTCCTGTGCCACCTGAATTGTTCCCTTCACCCATGCAATCAGACTGCAGAGAGCAAAGCTTCCCACACTAACCAAGATGGAAGACTATTTAATTGATCTATTTAACTTGGTCACTTCTCTGTGCTTCTTCTGTACATGCTTAGGAATCAGTGTGTACCAGAGACTAATCCTGTGAGCTCTGTTGCCTGTCCCATGTCTGTCAACACACAACTAGTGTAGATGTGACAAAGATGTGGTTTCCAGAATTTTTTTTGAGACAGGGTTTCTCTGTGTAGCCCTGGCTGTCCTGGAACTCTGTAGACCAGGCTGGCCTTGAACTCAGAAATCCACCTGCCTCTGCCTCCTGAGTGCTGGGATTAAAGGTGTGCGCCACCATGCCCAGCAAGAATTTTTTTTTGTACCATTGAGATTAGAAGGTTGTTGATCTATGTAGAATATTTATGGTAGTAGCAGCAAGCTCATAGCTTTAAGAAAAAACCAAAATGTATACACAAAGCTTTGCTGCTTTATGTTCTAGTGTAATACAGATTCATTATGAATAATGACATTATTTTAGAAATGTTCAAAACAGGGTGAGTGGTAAAATATTAAAAGAAATGTAGACAATGTATCCATGTTTTGGTACAAAGTCAAGAACAAAAACAACAACAACAAAACCATCAAATCAAGTCTTTGGTTTTAATCTAGCTGAAAAGATTAAGAGTACATTCATTTATCAAAGAATATTTATTAAAATATACTTATAAGTTTAAATGCACACGTGTCAAAGATATCTGATTGATTCACATTCAACATGTAATTTGTGTGTGAGATAAACAGCATACAATTTAATCAGGACTCAACAACTGTGTGTATAGTTAAAATTCTTGAAATTAAAACATTCTGTTTGATTTTATATTCCTCTGGTTCATTTCAGTGTGTGAATGGCAGAATATTGCCCAGCTAGCTGCCAATGATATCTTTTGCTTGCATCATGACCTTACTCAAGCTTTGTGGATAGAATTGTCTCAACAGAATATCATAATTATAATTTGGGGGTTACAGGCTAAATTCTGTCTTCTGTTGCCAGAAGACAACTGAATCTTAAGATTCAGTTCTATTCTGAATCTTAAGACCGAATATGTCATATTTAGTCCTGGGGGGGGATTTGCAGGTTGTAAAACACACTGTAACTGGGACCTTGGGGGCAAAAACTTAACCATAGTCAGTGGTTCCCAGGAAACAACCCTCAAACTCAGACCACGGGAGACAAGTGTTTCACACCGAATCACTACTATCTGTCAAATATAATATAACAAAGAACCAACAAGCCATTACCAATCCTGACATTGACATAAGTCAATGAGCATTGTTTTAATACAGATGTGAAAATGCAACACACACACATACACTCACACATGCAGCACATGCACATACAATTTCATGTAGCCTTGGCAGACTTACGATGTAGCCAAAGCTGGCCCCCAGTTTCTGAATCTTTTGATTTAAACTATTTCTGCCTCTTATGAGGTAGGATTACAGGCAGATAGCAGCTCACCCAGCTCCTCTTTGACTTGAAACTTAATTCCAGTGTTTGCCACCTCATCATGCTTCGTCAAAGTTTATCACAGAGGGAGAATAAGGGCATAATGCTGCTATTTAGAGAACAATTCTCAATTACTCTCCAGTGGGATAACATATCTCTAAGGAAAGCTAGCTCACCTTCCAGAACTTCTGGCTCACTCTGTGAGATGGATGCCATAAAGTCAACCACAAGGAACAATTTGAGATGGAACCACTGAAGTGTCTTGTATAATCTTTCCTGCTTCTCAGAGTTTCTTGAAAAGATTTGGCGTGTGTGTGTGTGTGTGTGTGTGTGTGTGTGTGTGTGCGCGCGCGCGCGCGTGTGTGTGTGCAGGAACATGAGCATGTGCATGTGTGTATGCACATATGAGTGTGTGAATCTGTGCGTGTGTGTGTGTGTGTGTGTGTGTGTGTGTGTGTGAGAAAGAACTGCGCATGAACCTGGGCTTGGTGAATATTCATGTGGCTGAGTTTTGGTTACTTGTGGTTCACTTTGATTTACACATATATTACATTATTGGCATATTATATAATTATACAATTAAAAATTTTAATTAAAAGAAAAACTAGTGTATTATACCAGTGATCTGTTGTTGACTTTCTACAGTCTCTGTTACATAATCCCATTTTTCTTCGCTTTTCCCTTTTTCTTTATTTTCTTCCAATCCCATTCTTTCGTTTTTTTCCTTTCCTTTAAAAAAATATAGTGTAATTCTTAGTGTATAGATTAAACAAAAATGGGCCACCAGCCGTTAGAATTGTTTGATTGTTTCAATATTACAAATAATTCTATACCTCATAGGTAATTTCCAAATCAACAAGTTATGGTGTCAGTTAGTTTTTCTAATAGGTTTATAGATCTTCTGATAGGTTAACAGATCTTATGATCTGTTGAATCACCAAAAATTTAATTTAGTTTAACTTAAAGATAAGCTTAACTAAAGGCAAAGAAGCTACTAGCAGCATGGTTCATTGTCCTAAATGTTCACACTTTGAATTCATGCAAACTAAAGTATAAATTTTTATCAGTTAAAGAAAATGTATATAGGCATAATGAGATATAGGCATAATGTATGTAATGCCATAATGTATATAGGCAAAGTGAGAGTATGTGGAAGAATGCACAACACTAATTTAGCTTGTTTCTGTAAATACATTGATCATCCTCAGAAGCATATACTGGTTAGAAAGTAAAAATTGATTTCTGAAAGGAAATATGCCTAGTGTATACTTCATTATAAAATTAATTGTTTCTGAGAATTTGACATGTGAATATGCCCGCAATGCCATTTTCACTCATCTGGTTCACATTCTAACTCTACTCATGTGTACCTAATCCCTCTCCAAATCAATACTTTTCCTTTTTCTACTATTATTTTACACACACACACACACACACACACACACACACACACACACAAATAGACACAAGCTACTGAGTCTACTCAGTGTTGCTTTCATGTCCATATCTTCAGGCAGAATACTTAGGATGGGATGACCTCTCAGGGAGCTCTGTTTAGGAAAACGGATTCTCCCTTTTGCTGAAACCATGAAGGCCTGAGCCTCTCTGTATAGGGCTGGGCCTTGTGAAATCCCCACACACCTACATATGATGGCACGTCACTGGCATGCTCATTATGCAGGTCTTTTCTAGGCAAATATGCTGAGTTTTCAAGCAACTTCTTCCTCCAGTCTAGAAGAGATAGCAGGCTTTCTGGGCTTCTGGCTCTTTGGATCTTTTGGCCTCCTCTGCTGTCCTGAGCTCTGATCATTAATGTAAGTAGGTATACCAGCTGGAACTTGCCACCCACCCGACAGTCACTCGCTGCCTTCTGATGAGTCACTGCATTCTGAGAAGTTGAGGAACTCTCCAGTAGCTTCATCTGTTGTGAAATGAAACAGGGGGAAGAACTATATTTATTTGTGGGGGGAAAGACAAGTATTTAGAATGCAGTTAGAGGTTATTTTGGCTTAGGAAAATGGCAGTAGGAAGTTCTTAGGGTCTGTGATCCTCCGGCAGTGGGTAGTTGGCTAGTTTTACAGTACCAGATACTACTTATTAAGTAGGATATAACCCCTTTTTTAAAATGTGATATGTTTCTAAACAGATTTCTCAAAGGAAGAAATAATAAATGGCTAAGAAAATATTTTAAAGTGTTCAAAATCCTTAGCAAATAGAAAGATGTAAGTTAAAATGACTTTGATATTTCATCTTACTCCAGTCAGGATGACTAAGATGCTGAAAAATCACTGCTGCTGAGTATGAGGAGTAAAGGTCACCCTCATTCACTGCTGGTAGGATTGCAAACTGAATATCCTACTGTAGAGACTTTTGCTCATCCATTTCTGATCTATGAGTTAGGACGCAAATGTAACCTAGGTGGTTTTCATTTGATAAATGAATAATGGCAAATGTGTTAGACGTACACATCAGAATTCTGTTCTGCTGTAAAGGAAAATTAAATCACTTTTTCAGGTAAGTGAATAAGATTGGAAAATATTTTACTAAGTGAGGCAACACAGATCAAAAGGATCCAACACAGTTTGCTTCTTGTTTGTAGATCCTAGCTCCAAATATTTAGATTTGAGTAGATAACCTGAAGTAACTGCAGAAGTGAGGAAATTATAAAAAAGGTACCATGAGAGGAGGGGAGAGGGAGCAGAGAGAGAGAGAGAGAGTGCACTAGAAAGTGGATGGGTCATAAGTCCTATAAGGAGGGAAATACAAAAACTGGGTGTGGGCTTTAAACGTGGAAGAGCAGGGATGATAATACAGAGACAGAGGGAGAAAGGAAATATAGACAATGCTACAAGTTTCTCAAAATTCACAGGGAAACATACTATTTTATAAGCTGACTTAAAAATACATGGTGTGTGTGTGTGTGTGTGTGTGTGTGTGTGTGTGTATGTGTGTGTATTAGTTAAAGAGACAGAGACAGAGAGAGACACAGAGACAGGAGACAGACAGTGAGACAGAGAGACAGAGATATGAGAGTGACAGAAAGAGAGAGAGAAAGAGAGAGAGAGAGAGAGAGAGAGAGAGAGAGAGATTGAGAGCACTATGCCACACAGGTTGATAATGCTACCCTCCAGAGCCATAGACTATCAAAAAGCCAACGGTGACCATGGCAAACTTCTCTTGAAGTTGTGTCCCAAAACAATAGACACAGTTGTCATTGATGTTGGTTGCCTCCAGAACTGGCAGGAAAATTTCCATTGTGGACAGCTGGATCTGACCTGGAAGCATCTTCCCTAAGGCGTACCTCCCATAGCACGAGAAGGTGCTAGGCAGGCTGCTAAGCAAAGGGGCAGTCAGCAGTGCTCCCCAGCCCACACCTGTGCTCCACAGCACTGGCCACCCCAACAACCTGCGGCTGTCTAGGTGGACCAGTCTACAGTGTTTTCAGGTGTATCACAATGTTTATGCACCACAGAGTTTTAAAGAGTTACCAGTTATGCTACCTCCTGCAGAGGAATCACATTCAGCGGTGAAGGCATGTCTTGTTTTTCATGGATTTCAGTAAAGTGTGACTGACCTGTGTTGAAAGTTCACTTGAGCTTTGTTCTGTTTTGTTTCTTTATAGTTTATCCATATTTCATGTGCATGTTTAGCCATTGTATAGAACACCCAATGCATTGAAAATTATTTTAAAATGGTTTTTATAACTTTAAACTGATACTAGTTTTTTTTTTAATCTTAACTAAAGGAAAAGTAATATTATGATTTGTTTGAATCTTTAAAGAGAAATGCAGTTCTCTTTTCATTTCTAATATTTCAATTTTAATATTGCTAACATATAAGCATTTCATGAAATAGTAAAAGCAATGAATACAACCTCTTTTGAACAATGCTGTAGATGTTTCTAATTCGCAATAAGGAAGGTATTGGAGTTGTCTCAAAGACTCCACTTAACATTTGTAGATTCTCATTAAAGAGTAATTATGAATAACTTGAGGCTTTTAAAATTTATATAAAAATTGTGGGTTTTCCATTTAAAATTCATTTCTAATGTATAATTTTAAAGTCTCTTGTAAAATATATTCTATTCAACATCATCCTTATAAATTTAAACATTTAACTTGCATCACATAACGTTGCTTGTTTCTGTTATTTCACAATATTTTAATTGGTAATTTCTCTACTTGTTTTTACATAAATTACACTAAGTGGTCTCGCAGTTCTGTGATGTTTTCTCATGGTTTTAAGAGCACATCATCTTTTTCATTAGTTAATTTATTAGCCCAACAGAGTCATGCCCTGTTGGTGGCGATGTTAAAGGTGTGGGTGGATGGAAGGAGCAAAGCATCGTCTGTGTTGGGTTTGACTTTCTTTGGTATCTTAAATGCTATTAAGAATTTATGTTTTTGAGCTTTGTTAATATTGTATTCCAAGAAATTTTAGAATGTAGCTTTTGGTGTTTGTCCGTTGCATTTTCATTTCAGCATTATGAAATACCTGTAATTTTTGCTAAACCACTCTGACCACTTTAAAGATGTAATACATTTGTGGCAATTACCTAAAAATTTTGCTCAAATTTTCCAAGAAAAATTGCTCTGGAAAATATTTCAGTCTTTGTGTTCTGTCCTTTTAGAGATAAATGATTTTTGCTCACCACAAAGCAATCCAATATATTCTAAACTAAAAGTTCATAGAGGATGTACAATATTCAATTTGTAAAGTATGTATCCATATGAATGTAGATCATTAATATTCATAGAGAAATCCTCAAATATACTTCAAAATGTTTAGACAGATAAAGGATAATTATTCAACTTTTTACAATTAAAATATTTTTATGATGAAAATGCAAGCCCAAAATACCTGCTAGTTTTGAGAGAACACAGGCAGGACAACATTTTCACTCCATGAGCAGAGCAACTTTTTAAAAGTTATTATTACTTCAAAAAGCAAGCCAACCAGATCATGTATGTTTATGATGTTCTTTTTTCTCAGTTTTGTATATAATTTTAATCAATTTTCAAACACTTCTCTATTGAAGTAACAATATATTTTGATGAGTAAAGTCATCATGTGACAATTTTTAGTTTGCTGAAACTCCTGTTTTTAATGAATTTAGCACCAGACATATGTTGTATGTGTAGAAGAGGCAAAAGTTAATAAAAGGTAATTGTTATATTTCACACATTTAGACATGTCATGTAATTTTTGTCTTAGCTTACACTGTCTCCCACAACTTGGTTTTAAGGAGTTTTAATATCGGAAACATTGAAATAACCTAAAGTACAGGGTACTGAATTATTGACTTCATTCTCCCAAGTAAATGACAGCATGCTTAAATGTATTTGTTAAATGATGCATACTGTATACCACTCCTGGAGACAGGGTGAATGTTGCCTTTTATATTAAAGATTTCAGGCAGTAAGGCATAAAGAAATCTACTCAACCCATATGACATTGAAAAACCTTTATGTAAAGCACCAACAAAATAAATAAACAAGAGTAAGCTGGGGCCTAGAGCTTACAGCTTAGAGATGAAATGGGAGATCACTAATAACCTAATTCTTACCAAAATTTCTAATCATGTCCTGTATGTCTGCCTCAACATTTCAGAGAGCATGATAAAGTTTTGTGTATTTCTAGGTGTTCTAGATATGATTATTTGTACTTTTAACTTCATAGCCTTATAGTTTTGTTGTCTATCATTATCTTATTTGACTGTTAGAGTGTTTTGGAATATATAAAAATATGCAAATTCTGTGTTGAGCTTTCTGTAACAGACTCTGAGTTGGGTCCATGAATCTCTTCATGTGGTTGTACTTTGTATTGTATTCTTGTTTTCCAATAATGTTTATTTCATTTTGACAAGAGAGGCAATTGAAATGGGAGATCACTAATAACCTAATTCGTACCAAAATTTCTAACCATGTCCAATTACAATTGCCAAAGGGTTTACCTACATCCCTTTTCTCTTTCTATTTTCTTTCCATACCCTGCCTTCTCATCTCCCCCTGTCCCATGTTATTATTGTCATCTTCTTTCTTCTATATATATTCTCAAATATTTCTATCTAGCCTCAAATTTTTCATGAGCCAAAGATGCCTTGTAACTTCTGATCTTCTTTCTACCTCAAAATTCTAGAATTACAGACACCATGTTTGGAGTTTGTGCAGTTTTGAGGAACAAATCCAGAGCTTAGTGCATGCTAAACAAACACTACCAGTTTAACTATATCCTCACTTCCCAGTACTTTTCTTTTTAGCCACCATGACCTAGTCAAGTAATACTTCTTCAAACTTTATAGGTGAGCATTCTGAATCACTGTCTGTGTCTGACTATTCTTTTATCTGAGGCAATCATGGGGAACACACCTGATGGTACATTTTGACACTATTCCCTTTATAATCTTACATATTTACATGTTTTCCACATCTTTATGTATTAGCTTGTAAATATACCTGTGTAGATGTTAGCCATACCATGTGCTGTTTTGCTATGTATTTGTTCTTTGTTAAATGACTACCATCAAGGTAGTTAACATACCTGTCTCTTGACACTGCTCCCTTTAGCTTACATCTATGAAAGAACCTTTATAGTCTACTCTGAACTGAGTGGGAGTATAAAAATAACCCAGCACCTTTTCTGGTAACATTGAGTTACCAGAGCACTTTATCTTAGAACAACTATGCACATTCAACCACCAGGTCCCCTTTCCCCTGTGCTTACTTAGCTCCTGGAAATCACCTCTTCACTCATAGTTTTTAAAGTTACATTTTTTTGCTTAGGCTGTGTGTAGGTAAGATTAGGCATTAATGTCTTCCAGTCCCTGGCTTATTTCACTTACCATAATATTCCCTGCTGCTATTTGGATATGAGACGATCCGAAGAGGCCATGAGGTGAAGGCTTTCTTGCCATGCCCTCCTGTATGACTTCACACAGACCAAGCAACCATGGAACAAAATGTACAAAACTGTGGATACAACAGCAAACCACAACACAGAACCAAAACTAGTCTTCCCGACTTGGCTAGTTATCACATCCATTTTGTTGGACTGTAGGGAAGCAGACTCAAACTGTGCCTTATTTACTGATTCACGATGCTAGGGATAGAGGGCCAAACTTCCATCTTTCCTAGCAGAATCATGCTGTTTCACAGTTTCATTATCTCCCCACGGATCACTGGATTCTCTTCTTGTTTCTATATATCAACTATTATAATTAATGCTACCATGGATCTATAGATGTGTTTTCAAGATTATAATTCGATTTGTTTAGACATATAATTAAAAAGTAAGATTGCCGTATTAATAAGTTCTATTCTTGGGTACAATTTTGGGTGCACTTCTCTGCTGTTGGTAATAATGTTTATTCCAAGACACATTTTTCCAAACACAATAGAAGAGTTCACTTTTCTTCATGTTCTTTGAAAAATCATCATCTTTCATTATGATGGTCTCTGTGCCTGTATGATGTGTGTTGGTGATTGGTTAATGATGAGCACATTTTCATATGAACATTGGCTGTTGAATGTCTTCCTGTGTGAAATGTACCATCATTGAGTCCTTTGTACATTTTTATTAATTATTTTATTTATTTACATTTCAAACATTATCCCTCTTCCCAGTCCCCCTTCTATAAGGCCCCTGTTCCATTCCCCTCCCCTTGGCCTCTAAGTGGTATTGAAGCATGCACACATAGGCCTTCCTTCTCTTTAAGCTTCATATGACCTGTGAGTTATATCATGTGTATTCTGAACATCTTGGTTAATATCCACTCATTATTCTGAGTACCACCCCCCCACTCTCACCTCACCCCTCTTGCATCCCCCTTCTCTGAGGCATCAAGCCTTCACAAGACCAAACATATCACCTCCCACTGAGGCCGGATAAGGCAGTCCTCTGCTACATATTTAGCAGGGGCCATGTATACTCTTTGGTTGGTGGCTTGGTCCCCAGCAACTCTGAGGAGTCTGGTTAGTTGTTCTACCTATGGGTTTGAAGTCCCCTTCAGCTCCTTTAGTCCTTCCGCAGACTCTTCCATAGTCATTCCCGAGCTCAGTCCAATGGTTGCCTGTATCTGCATCTGTCTCAATCAGGTGCTGGTAGAGCCTCTCAGAGGGCAGTCATACTATGCTCCTGTCTGCAAGCACAACATGGCATCAGAAATAGTGTCAGGGTTAGGATGGATCTCAAGTTGGGCCTGTCTCTGAATGGCCTTTCCTTCTGTCTGTGCTCCATTTTTGTCCCAGCATTTCCTTCAGACAGGAACAAGTCTAGGTCAAAAATTTTGAGATGGGTGGGTGGCCCCATCCCTCAACTAGGGTTCATGTCTATCTACTAGAGTTAGTTTCCATCTCTCCCCTGCTGGGCATTTTGGCTAAGGTTGTCCCCACTGGGTCCTAGGAACCTTTCACATCCCTGGTGTCTGGAAATTTCTAGAGGTCACCCTCCCCATCTCTCATGCCATACTGCTGCATATTTCTATTCATTCTCCTTGCCCTCTGGGCTTCTCTCTTATCTTCCCCCATACCTAATTCTGCCCCTCTTTTCCCCTTCCCCTCCCCTTTCGCACACTCTGCCTTCTGTGATTATTTTGTTCTCCCTTCTAAGTGGTATTGAAGCATGCACATATAGGCCTTCCTTCTCTTTAAGCTTCATATGAACTGTGGGTTATATCATGTGTATTCTGTACATTTTGGCTAAGGTCCACTCATTCTTACACACGGGTATGCATTATTTTCCTGATCCCATAGAATGAAGGAACTATTTTTCTTCAATGTGTGTTCTTGGCATTCTTGTGGAAGATGAAAGTACATTACTTTTGTGTGATTTATTTGGTTTCACTGATCTATATTTGTGCTGTTCTGTCAATTGCTCCATTGTTTTTTATGACTGCAGATTTGTAGTGATAGGAATGTGTGGTGCCTCTGGAGTTGTTCCTTTTGTTCAAGGCCATGCTGGCTACTAAGGGAATTTTGTGTCTTTATATGAATTTTAAGATTTTCTTTTTCATTGAAATCTGTCATTTGAATTTTGTTGGTGTCATGAAATTGTCACAAAACAAGAAACTCAATTTAGTGTTTTGTTTTCTTATCTCAAATGATAAAGGCATTTATAAAGAAAAAGCAGGAATTTCTGCTTCAAGAGTTCTACTTTAGAAAGAATTTTTTGTAGATGAGTTTTGCTTTTGGGTTTGAACATATGTGAGTATGTTCATATATAACCATCATGCAGATTCTAGATGCTGTCTCTTCAGTGCCAGGAATGATTTTCAGTTCTTTGGAATATAATATTAACTTAGTCAATCACAAGAAATAAGTATATTCCTTTACCCAAGAGCATTTTTCATCTCTGAGCTTCAAATATAAAACACTAAGATCATGTAGTTATAAGATGCACAGCAATTATTTTGTTCTTGAAATAGTAGAGGGATTTAACAGACATTAAGGTTTTGTGCTTGAAGTACATTATGTCGTCTGCAGTAGGATCTTACTTTCCAGTTCAGGAGGCAAACCAGGGCAATCACAATATCCTACTCAAACGTACCTTTAATTACTGTAGGAAAATGATATTAGACTTTTTGTGGGCAAGAGGAAACAGAGCTGAGGGTGAGCAAGTGTGGAGATTCTTTGCTCCTTGTCCTGGTAGCTTGATAATGCACAAATGTACCACAAAGCTAAAAGTAGTTGAGACCTCATTAAAATTTAACACAGGAAACAATTTCAATTATTTGTTATTCTTCAGAGATTTATTAGACCTCTATACTTAATTTATAGATGTTGTATTTGAATAATTTATGAGGATCTTGAAAGACATTGAAAATATTAATAAGTAAATATAAAACATAGAAAGAAACACATCACAGATTTTCCTTTTTCATTAAGAAGTGGGAAGGAAATATTATATGACAGTTGTCTGACCAAAAGTAGATTAAAATATAAAAGACTTATTCATGTTTATATTAAGAATACCATATAGCTCAGAATAGTCTTTTTGTAGATAATATCTTTAATATAATATAAGACTTTTATTTCTATAATAAATAACTTTCATACAAAATATGATTCTTTTAAATGGAAATTACTAAGAATATAAAACATTGGTATTCTTTGACTTTTTATATACATAAATATGACTCTTTATGAAAATTACCATGTACTTGAATAATTTACCTTGTAGACATATGCATGAATATTTTGTTCATGAACTAGCCTGACTTTGCATACAAACCAATGATGTAAATGTGGTTCTGAAGGTTTCTGTTGCAAACCTGAAGTCTCTGGCATGTTAGTTGTTCCACTTCTGAACTATATCCCAGCCCTCCTTTTGCTTTCACATTTTGCTGGAAGAACCCACTCTGTTGTCTAACATGGCTCTGAGCTCACTCTATTGTGGAGGTGCCTTGTCACTGCCTCTTGTCATCTGTGACTTCCAGAGCTGCTCAGCCCATGCAGTTACTTGTACACTTAGCCTTTAAATAGCTGGGATGTTATATAGGCTGCTACTTCCGGCCAATCTTGGAATTTTTCTAATGTAATTTCTAGTGTTTTGAAATATCCTGCCACACTGGTAATTAGCGTGATAAAGATAAAATCATAGTTCATGGTAGACTAGCTGTACCATTTTATTTGCCTTTTAAAATATACCACTTCAATATTCACATTTATGTAACTCACGTAACCCTCTTGTGTTTAATATTTTTGATTTGTTGGCCTTTATTCTTTACTACATTAAGACTGTGTACCATTGTTAGTTCAATTTGTATGCATATGAATTAGTGAAGAAAATGTGGACAAGTTAGTTCTTAGTGACTTATAATTTTATTTAAATGCTGATTAAATACTTAAGAAGTGGTTTGTTTAACACTGAAGGTTATTGATGGCTGACTAGTGGTTTTGTTTTCCTCGTGAGAGGGAGAATGTACACAGCTTTGGGTCTTGACTCTGCTGCAACAATGCAGAAGCAACTGAGCACATGGCCTTGCTTGGACTGAAAATTTCTTTATAGAAGTAGATCACAAAGTCTTGTCCCGAGGGTAGCAGTTTGTTCATCTTGGGACCAAATAGGAATTCTGTCAGAAGACCTAGGAAACAGGACACTAGTTAGATGCGGGGAAAGAGCAGCAAGGGCAGGGTATTTGCCTTGCTTTGCTTTTGTGTTTGTTTTGTTTTCTTGATATGTAGTCTAGCAGCGAGGTCCAGGTTGGACTGGAACATGGCATCCTGTTGCCTCAGACACCCTAATGTGAAGCTTGGGCCAATATGATTGGTCTTAACATCAGGCCCATTGTTCACACTTAGCTATTCCTGTGATTGTTCACATTTAAGTATTCCCGAGCCTTGTTCAGGTTTAGGTACTCCTATGCATTTTTTTTTCTATGAAATGTTCCACATTTATCTTCAATGCCTGTGGCATTCTAGGTGCTCAAAACCCAACAAAAATTATTGATACCTTAAATCAATTAATAAGATTGATTTAAGTTATTCTTTCTCAGCAGTCCATCAATGATCAAAAAATATTCTATTTGTTAGAAATGACAGAATTTCTATTTTGGAGATAGAATTTCATGTAATTTACACTGGCCTTGAACTTGATATGTAGTAAAAAAAAAAAAAAAAAAAAAGGACCCTGAATTCCTGATTCTCCTGATGGCACCTACTAAGTCCTAAAATGGTATATATACACTATCATGTCAACAATACCAAAATTATAAATAAGCACTTTTTCTTGATTGTTGAAAGAGGTGTATAAGGGATGGGGCATGTTTACTTATTTCTGCCCAAGATTCAAACTGTATCAAAGTCATTAGCCACTCTGTGGCTGGGCTCTCCCACTCTGCTCCACAGAAAGGCAGAACTGATCATGTGTAGGCTAGAGAGACAAAGGCTCACTGCTGTCTCTATACTCTGGTTCTTCAGCCAAGGCATTTCTACTCTATGATTTATTTTCCTATGTCTCTATGTAGTGATTTGTGTGGTTAATGCATGTAAGGCCTTTCTAATTAAAACCATTAGCATAGTAGACTTATGAATAACATTTATGGTAATTACACTTTCATGCTGTGTCCTTGGCCTTTATAAGTGCACTTAATCAAAGTAATAGTTTGGCTTGTTTTAACAAAACCTAAAATGATAGCCATATAATGTACTCTTAAGTTTGTCCATTACACTTAGTGCGTTTCTGCAGCTCATCACAGACAGTCTGCTTTTGAAAAGCACTGCAACTTTTGCTTGTTGCCAAAACCCAAGTTAGAAATATGCCAAGTGTCTGAGTCAGGCATGGTAGTGCACGCCTTTGATCTCAGCACTCAGGAGACAGAGGCAGGAAGATTTCTATGAGTTCTGGACAGCCTGATCTACACAGGGATTTCCAAGCCTGCTAAGACTACATGGTAAGACTCTCTCTCTCAAAACAAACAAACAGACAAACAAAAAAACCAAAAAACCAAAAAAACCAAAAACAAAAAAACCAACCAACCAACCAACCAACCAAAAGCCCATTTTGTTAACTTTTGACTGTATTGGAGATTGTATCCTGGTTACTACAAAAGATGGATTTCTCTTTCTACTTTTAGTGTTTAGTTTATTTTTTTCTTTTTTTTTATTGGATATATTCTATATTTACAATTCATTTCCCTTTTTTTGTTTCCCCACCCCCCTAAGGTCCCACATGCCCTTTTCCCTCCCCTTCCTCCCTCATCCACCCCTTCCCACTTCCCTATTCTGGTATTCCCCTACACTGATGCTTTTGATCCTTTCCAGCACTAGTGTCCATTCCTTTCTTCTTGTCAGACATCATTTGGTGTGTGAATTGTGTCATTGGTATCCCAAGATTCTAGGCTAATATCCACTTATCAGTGACTGCATACCTTAGGTATTCATGAGGAGACTGGGTCACCTCACTTAGTATGACGTTCTCCAGCTCCATCCATTTCTCTAAGAATTTCATGAATTCATTGTTTCTAATGGCTGAATAGTATTCCATTGTGTATATATACCACATTTTTTGTATCCATTCCTCTGTTGAGGGACATCTGGGTTCTTTCCAGCTTCTGGCTATTATAAATAAGGCTGCTATGAACATAGTGGAGCATGTATCCTTATTGCATGCTGGGGAGTCTTCTGGGTATATTCCCAGGAGTGGTATGGCTGGATCCTCTGGAAGTATCATATCCAGTTTTCTGAGGAACCGCCAGACTGATTTCCAGAGTGGTTGTACCATCTTGCAGTCCCACCAGTAGTGGAGGAGTGTTCCTCTTTCTCCACATCCTCGCCAACACCTGATGTCTTCTGAATTTTTAATCCTAGCCATTCTGACAGGTGTGAGGTGAAATCTCAGGGTTGTTTTGATTTGCATTTCTCTAATGATGTTGAACATTTTTTAAGGTGTTTCTCAGCCATCCGAATTTCTTCAGGTGAAAAGTCTTTGTTTAGCTCTGTACCCCATTTTTGGATAGGGTTATTTGGTTTTCTGGGATCTAACGTCTTGAGTTCTTTGTATACAATACATTGGATATTAGCCCTCTGTCGGATGTGGGGTTGGTGAATATCTTTTCCCAATTTGCTGGTTGCCGATTTGTCCTTTTGACAGTGTCTTTTGCCCTACAGAAACTTTGTAACTTTATGAGGTTCCATTTGTCTATTCTTGATCTTAGAGCATAAGCGATTGGTGTTCTTTTCAGGAATTTTCCCCCTGAGCCAATGTCCTCAAGGGTCTTCCCCAGTTTCTTTTCTATTAGTTTTAGTGTGTCTGGTTTTATGTGGAGGTCCTTGATCCACTTGGAGTTGATCTTAGTTTATTTTTTTTATATACACACCTTCTATGTGCTCAGCACATACATATATTCTAGATCAAGAGAAAAAATATGTCCAATATTATCTGATTATAAATGCTAAAAGTTTTCAGTTTTCTTCTCCACTGCTCCATAGTATCAAAGGCATCAGTGGCAGAATTTGCATGAACATCAAATTCCCTAGGCTGTATTTGATGAGAATTTCCATAGCTCTGCCATTTAAACTTGCGTACAGTTCTGTCATGGACAGGCAAGTAGGTCCAAGGGTTGCTGGGTCACCTACTTTTCAGTTAGGGGTGGGAGAAGAAAATAAATGTTGAGAGACCGATGATTCCCCTGCAGACCCGCACCGCCTTACAGTGTTGACCAGCTTCTGTTGTTTCCCCTTGCAATCTTCTCCAAACTTCAAGCTGCCCCTTTCTCAACTGCGCACATCTTAAGTTACATACTGGTTAATAGTAAATGGGCTCTTGACATGGCTGATATGTATTTTAACTAAGGATTCTTCATCAAAACAGAAGATAAGCCTAAAGCACATTCCTTTAAATGATTTAGCAACACAAAAAGCATTTCACTGTTACCAAGTGCATTTTCCCTTATGTTTATGCTTTGCAGCTTATGCAAGATTATTATTCTCATGAGTTTCAATCTCATTAATAGTTTGTAGGGTCAGGGATGGGAGTTAGTACAGGTGATATGGATATGCGGTGAAAGTGGGGTGTCCTCTGACAACCTCTTCAGAGCTCTTGGATGGATGAAAATGTTCTGGCTTAGTAATTTTGAAGGTACTTTACACTTGATTAATTATTCCTCAGATTATAATTAAACTTAGTTGTAACTTCCCTTCTATCCCAAGCTAAGATACTTCTGCCAGCTTTACCATTGCAGAGGTAATAATGGTACCACAGATGTCTCCTGTCTGAACAATTATCCTTGCAGATGGTAAGTAAACAACAGACATTCTCTAAAAACGATGAGTTTATTTTCACATAAATATCTTTAGCTGTGTAAAACACAGTCCAGGAGATATGTGACATATATATGAATGGTTGGCATGGTGTATGGCCTGTTAACTGTTGACCCTCATGGATGGCTGCTTTTATTGTCATTATATTCATGTGACGTATCTTTTGTCATTTCAAAACATAATAAAACTTATTTTGTAAAATATTTTTCTGCATGATAATTTTCTAGAGTTTTAATACGGCATTGCTGGTTTAATGAGCACGTTATGCTCATATTTTGTGCAAGATACATTTGCTATGCAGTTCATCCTAGATTGTTTTCATATTATACATAGTATGATAATAAAAAGCAAAGGGAAAGAGGGAAAAAAGCAAAGGAATCACTTTTAGGACAGGATTATTAGCTGTATTCCATATATGCTTATATATAGACATGCACAAACACATATATACAAACATACATATCTCTACCTATATAAATTCACATATACTATTCCCTATATACTTTCATACGTAGATATACACATACACATACAAACAAACATATTTCTACCAAAGCAGAGGTTAATTCAAATGCCAGGAAATCGAGTCTAATGTTGATGAATGACGACTGGCAATTAATGTAAGAACTATACTGGTCTGAGAGGTGAAACAGGCGTCATGTACAGTCTTTCCGTCTCAGTCTTGAAGCACCGTGGTCGCACATGTGCATCACCCATGTCTAACTATAAGGAATATTCAGTCATTGTGAAGAGATGGGCAGTTACTGTTTAGCGGCTTCCAACATTTATCCTCCTTTGAGCGTTTACATTTGGTTGTATGTGTTTGATATTATCATTTTTGAAACGTAAACAACAAGCCTTCCTTTTGCTCTGTAGTATATTCTCTTTTTTCTGATTGAATGAATTTTTATATTTCATTGATTCACAAAAATATCAATATTAGGAAATTAAGAACAAATAATTAAAACAATTGAGCAATAAATAAAAAAAAATTACACAGGCAGACTGCCAAATTAACTTTGGACTGTATTAATCATTCATAAAACAATTCATCGATTAGGAATAAAAGACAAAAAAATAAATCCCTAGGAATGATCAACACTATTTGTTTCAAAATGACAGGCAATATTACATCTGAGGCAAAGCATTAGGATGTTCTCCTACAAGTCTGGGAGAAGATAAAATTATCAGTATTATTTTACAGTTGATTTTAAATGTTAGATTTGTTGAAGCATGATTTATAAACAGGGAGATTCATTCTTTTAAGTATGTAGTTTGATACTTAGTCTTTGTCATCAGAATAACAATAAACTATTATAAATATTATCATACTTTCTTCCTAGTGTTCTGTGGATCCTGGGATCCCAGGCTATAGTGACTGTCCAGCTCTGATGCCTCTCCTGTGTTCATCTTTTCCAAAATTCCATGTCAGATTATGACTTTTTCATAATGCCTGGTACTTTTAAAATTTATCCCTGAGGTATTAGTAGCATTATTCATTTTTACATGGAAGACACATATCAACATATTTTTAACTTGTATCTCCAGAGTGGCTGATCCTGTTTTTGTAGATGCTTGTCCTCTGCAATTTTCTTTTTTTTTTCCTTTATTTTTATTATCAGATATTTGCTTTATTTACATTTTAGATGGAATCCCCTTTCCTTGTTACCCCTCTGACAAACCCTTTCCCATCTGCCCTCCTCCTATTCCCCCCTCCCAATTTCCTGACTTGCATTCTCCTATTCTGGGGAATCGAGCCTTCACAGAACCAAAGGCCTCTTCTCTCATTGATGTCTGAAATGGTCATCTTCTGCTACATATGTAGCTGGAGCCATGGATCCCTCTATGTGTACTCTTTGGTTAATGCTTTAGTCCCTGGGAGCTCTAGGGGTACTGGTTGGTATATATTATTGTTCCTCCTGCAGGACTGCAAACCTCTTCAGCTCCTTGGGTCCTTTCTCTAGCTGCTCCATTGGGGACCCTTTGCTCATTCTATTGGTTGGCTGTGAAACATTGGTATTTTGGTCCACTTTCCAATAAGGATCAAAGTATCCACACTTTGGTCTTCCTTCTTCTTGAGCTTCATGTGGTCTGAGAGTTGTATTTTGGGTATTCCGAGCTTTTGGACTAATATCTGCTTATCAGTGAGTGCATACAATGTGTGTTCTTTTGTAATTGGGTTACCTCACTCAGGATATTTTCTAGCTCCATCCATTTGCCTAAGAATTTCATGAATTCTTTATTTTTGATAGCTGAGTACTCCATTGTGTAAATGTACCACATTTTCTGTATCTGTTCCTCCGTTGAGGGACATCTGAGTTTTTTACAGCTTCTGGCTATTATAAATAAGGCTGATATGAACATAGTGGAGCATGTGTCCTTATTACATGTGCAGTATATTCTTAAAATACAGAAGTGTATCACACAAAGAACTAAGGTCTGTTGTTTTCAAGGTATTTTAGTCTTTGGGGTTTACTATAAAATGTAAGATAGAGTAGGTGACTTATAATAATAGACATAAATTTCTTATAATTTTGAGTCTGAGAACTAGGCAGACATTCTTTGCTGCTGGCCTCTTTCTTGGTTCATAGATATTTTTCCCTGCATCTTTATGGAGTACAAGGAAGCAAGGGAGCTTTTTTGGGGGATGGGAGGGGCTCCTTTTCAAGATGCTAATCTCATGCAGGCTCTACCTTTACTAATCTTCTAACATCCTGGCCTCTGAGTAGGATCAGTATAGTGGCCAGTATTTGAACACATACATTTTGGTCTATGCAAATGTTAAATCATACTGTGTACCTAATCACAACCAATAATTGGAAACACAAATAGCAACTGAACATTTCAGTTAATTCATGTAAGATGGACTGGTGCAATAGTGGCACAAAACTTGTACCACTAATATCAACTAGTATGTGACTGTATTTAAGGCCCACTCCATGAGACTGAACTTATCCCTGACCCTGCTCAAGTGGCCAGAACCTGAGATCAGATAGGTCAAGAATCTAGGGGAAAACAAAAAACTACTGTTCTGTTAACTGAATGTATCAGTAAAATGACTTCTAATGACATTCTCCTATACTAGTTTTGATGGCTATTGGTTGTCAAGTTGACTATGTCTAGAGTTAACTAAAACCCCCCAAATAGAGGACACGCCTGTATGTGATTTGTGTAATTTGAAGTGGGAAGATCTACTTCTAATCTTGATGTTTGGAGTAGACACACCTTTAATCCAGATCCAACTCAGTCCATATAAAACTATATAAAGACATGAAAGAAGGAAGATTTTGCTTTTTGTCTACCTACTCTTGCCTTGCTAGCAAGTGTATTCCTCAGTGACATTAGAGCCTACATCTTTAAGATTCCCGCATATACTGAAAACTATCTGAGACATCCAGTCTCATGGACTAAGCAACCTCTGGATTCTTGGACTTCACATCTGTAGGCAGCCACTGTTGGACTAATGGGTGCAAGCCTCTAAAATTCTACTAGATCCAATTATAATAGATCATTGTATAAGTTCTGTTACTCTAGAAAACCCTAACAAATGCATTCATAGATTAGTTTCTGATTAAGCCATCACTAGAGAAGCTTTCTCCCATAGTAGATGGGAATAATGACAGAGACCCATAGTCAGACATTGTGAAGACAGTGAGAGACCTTGGAACACTCAGACATCATTGTGGGAGGTCTCCAACAATTCCCTCCCCTCAGGGCTCAGAGAACTCTGCCCAGGAGGAGGCAGAAAGAGGGCAAGAGCCAGAGGGGAAGGAGGACACCAGCAAAACCAGGTCCTCTAAGCTCAGCTGGTCTGATGCACATTTGACCTCAGCCAGATGTGGCCCCAGCTCTGAGTGCACACAAGGCCCCACTCCTAATATAGAAGCTACCTTAAGTTCATAAGCACTTGTAAATGAGAAATAGTTTTCTCCAAAGGAGTCTCAGTGGATATACACACAAGTCTTAAGGGTAGGCTCCATGCCCAACAGTGGATGGCTACCACAGAACAAATTCAGGGGCATCTTTCGACAAAGTTTTGACTCATCATATTTTGTCAGAGAATTTGTTTTTGTTTTTGCTTTTGTAAGGCTAAAGCCTTACAGTTTCTTCACATATGTATTATGGGTTTTTGATCTTGCTTCTGTGTGATTCCTCTGTGAGAGAATGTATATGTTATATATGTGTCTCCATGTCTATAGCATAAGGCTTTTGTTTAGTTCTTTTTTTTCCAGCTTGTTTACTTGTTTTGCCCCATTCCACTTTGTCTGTGGTTGTTGTTTTATCTCATTGCTAGTCTTTAGATGCCTGTTTTGTTTTCTAAGGCAAGATGGCAGCATGTGGATTTGGGTGGGAGGAGCAGTAGGAGCCACTGGGAGGAGCTATAGGAGGGGCAACCATAATTGAAACATTATATGAAAAAGAATCAAACTTGAATAAAAGAAAAATAGGAGCCGGGCGGTGATGGCACACGCCTGTAATCCCAGCACTTGGGAGGCAGAGGCAGGCGGATTTCTGAGTTCGAGGCCAGCCTGGTCTACAGAGTGAGTTCCAGGACAGCCAGGGCTACACAGAGAAACCCTGTCTCAAAAACAAAACAAAACAAAAACAAAAACAAAGAAAAATAGGAAAAAATAAAACATCTTATTGTCTATAATATTTTTAATTAACTGTTTTAAAGGTTAAAACTTGACCCCCATTCTTTTGTAGGTAATAGCATAAATTACAAATAAAATGTATATCCTATTAAGAGTTCTCCAGTGAGTGAGCTAGCCTATCTCAAAAGAAAAATAATCTCTGTAAATGTATATGTGTATATGTAAAACTTCCCACTTTGCTCACCAGCCCCTAATTAGCAATGGATACCTCCTTTCATGGTTCTTACTGTTGATGGACTGAACTTCTAATATTTGCCATGATTTATGGGAAAAGGGCAGTGGGAGATGGCTTGAGTGGTCAAGCGCTTATTGTGCAAGCATGAGGACTTGTGACTGGACCCCTAGAATCTCCATTAATGCTGATCACAGCAACGAATGCCTGGAATTCCAGCACTGGGGAGAAGGGTCCTCCTTCTCTTGTGGAATTAATAAGCTCCAGGTTCACTATGAGAATTCTTTGTGGGGAATAAAGGAGGTAGAAACCCACCAAAGAGGGCATTTGACATTGAGTTTAAGCTTGTACACATAGATATAGAAAGAGACATAGCCCCACCTCCCCGCCCTCTCTCTCTCTCTCTCCCTTTCCTCCTCTCTCTCTGTCTCTGTCTCTGTCTCTGTCTCTGTCTCTGTCTCTCTCTCTCTCTCTCTCTCTCTCTCTCTCTCTCTCTCTCTCACACACACACACACACACACACACACACACACACGCGCTTCTGTGCACTTGCCCATACTAACATGTTTGTACATTCAAGCACATGAGTATGTACATTTGTGTACACATGTACACAAATATATAAGATATTGTGGAGATAAAAAGGCTTGACACACTGAACTGCATGTTTTTTAAGAGTAAAAAAAGCTGCTCATGTTATTATAATTTGTATGTATTAATTTACAATTATCAGAAGGTACATATTTGGAGTCATTATAACTTATAATTGGTTTCTTTTCAAACTCCACAAAGAATAGAATGTAGAGTCACAAACAAAATGATCTCTAGATACAAAGTTCTATTCTACAGCTGTAGAGATGGCCCTATGGCTGCCAGTACTTGCTGCACATGCAGAAGACCCAGGTTCAGTTCCCAGTACCCACATTGTGCCTTTTAGCAGTCTTTAACTCAGTTCCAAGGAGGCCCTATGCCATTTTCTAGCCGCTGCAGGCTCATGCACACAGGGACTATGCATACACTCACAGAAGTGCACATACATAGAGAGAATTTTTTAATACTTAAATTACATTAGGAATTCATATTAAGATAAATTTAATGCTCAGGACCACAATTATTTGCCTCTTAAAATAGGGTGACACTTAGCATTGAAGCGTTTGTTAGACTTGTTTGCAAATCTAAAATAATAATCATACCACATAGTTATTGAGTGTAGAGTTGATTTATCACACTCAGTGCAAAGCATACAAAAGTTTTAGTTTCATTCTGCATTGAAGTAACTTGAGTAGGTTTCTATGGTTTTAGAAAGGCTTCTACGTTCTAGTACAAGAGCCCAGTTCTTGAGAATTAGGTCCACTTCTGTAAAACTTTAGGAGACAGAGAAAGAGTCAACTGGAAAGAAAGCAACATGCTTCTCAGTTTTGTTCCGAGGAGAAATTTTGAATCTTTCCTTTTCCAAGGACATGGGAGGGGGCATGGCACAGACAGACATTCTAAAGGGCACTATGGCAGCTTTCATGCATCAGAGATAAACAGATAATCATTGCCATATACAAGCTAAAAATAGTATGGAAGTAATTTTTCATGGGAGATTAACAGCTGAAGCCAGAAATTTTTGTGGCTATTCATATGGAAATTGCTTTGTTACATGAATGTAAGGACGAGGCAAGGGAGTCAGTAAATCCATGTGAAGTGGGACATTCACTGTTCAAAATTCCACACAGAATGACTCTGACTTCAGATAATGCTGCACATACGGTAGAATTCTTTGTCTTTTGAATCATTTAGGAGCACAACTGTTTTAATGGAAAAAGAACAGCGTTCCCCCTGGTATTGTTTATTATCAGAGTATAGTGTTCCTGTATGCATCCTCTGAAGTGTTCACAGCAAGCTTATATATCCCAAAGGGGGCTGCAGAATTATTTCTGGTGGTCTTTGAGTCTATAATTGCTGCCAGCTGAAGAAGCAAAATTCCAATAAGTTGAAGAAACTTTCACAAATAACACTTACCATAATTACAAGGTAGAAAGCTCAAAGTGTAGTTTATATAATAAACTCCCAGCAAACCACAAAGCATGCACATCCAGTCAAATGGTGGTCTTCATAGGCGTATACATTAACCTTTTGCTTGACACTGAACTTGTTTAGGTTTATTAAAACCTTCTGACTGTGCATTTGAAATTTTGCCTGTTTAAAAAAAACCCTTTTTTTCAGTCTTGCCTCTTTGGTGGAACCTATTTAAAGAGCATGTCACAATTAATACAAATGTAATCTTCAAAAGGCAGAAAACCTCCATCTTTGCCTAGTTCTTGTTTGGGTGTGTCAAATTAATCTCCAAGAACACACACTGTTATTGCTTTTTTAATTGTGTGCTCTAGTTTGAAGAGATACAATATAAGAAATGAGACTCTAACGTAGAAATGTTAGTAATCATATCATACAATTGCCCCACTCAAGGTTGAACAAAGAGGTAGGGTTATTACATGTCTAAGGATTCAGGATTTGGTTATCTTGATAGGAACAATCATGATGACAGATTGTTCAACGTAAGGACTTTTTTAAAAAAATGAGTTTATCTTTGCTCACAGTCTCTAGTTATAATCTCTTGGTTCCATCATTTCTGGGCTTTGTTGAAGCAGACATTTATGGGCAGATAGGACGTTGTCAAGAGCAGAGATGCTCATCATGAGGCGGCTAGGAAGCAGAAAGACAGGAAAGTCTGGGGGGGATAACACAAGCCCTACAAAAGAATGCCCCACTGACTTACTGACAGGATCCCTCCTACAAGAAGTCATCTCCTAACAACCTATTCAGCTACAGACTCATCAGTGGATAAATATGCATTGCCTAGCGTGACTACAGACCACCTATCACTGGGTTGTGAAAAAACTCTGCTCATTAGGCTCACTGAGGTAGCGAGCCATGCTGTAAGTGGGCAGCACCAGCCCCTGGCCTTGAGTCCTGGACTGAACAAGAAGGAAAAGCCAGCTGAGCATATTCACTGCTCTCAGCTTCTTGACTGTCCCTACAACTTGACCAGGTCCCCGAAGTCCTACAGCCAGGCTCTCCCTGCTACAATCCACTCTACCCTTAACCTGTTAACCCTCTTGACTTAAGTTGCTGTGGTCATGGTATTTTATTACAGCAATAGGAAAATTAACCAACATTCTACCCATGAAGAAGCATCTTGTGACATTTCAGATTCTAGAACCCTTGTACTTTGGGACTAGATGTGAGGGGCAGCCCCAGGCATCTGGAAAGTCCTTCGAGTCATTCTTTGCCTTGCATTGCCGGCATCCCTGGTTTCTGTTTAGATAGCGGATCCATACATACGATTCCCCACTTGCTGTAATGAGTACAGTCTGACTTATATTGATGGCTGCTACTTGCTTATATTTTCCAGTACAGGTAGGGTGGACATATCCTGAATCCAAGTTCTGCTTTTTTTGGGGGGAGTGGTGAACAAGCAAATCTTTAAATCATTTTGCTTACATTTTACTATTGATAGTTAAATTAGGAGGAGTCAGGCCCCCTCACCACTTTGAAATTGTTTCAACTAACTAAATACTCACTGTTCGTTTGTACTGCTTTCCACAAAGAACTAATCTACAGCCAAGAATTCAGCCAAGTTCTTCAAAACTTTATAACAAAGATCACCTTTTTCTCTACTTTCTAATACAGTGCTCTGTTTCCATCTGTAAACTCATCAGAATGCCTTTTGCTCCTGGTATTTCTATCAAGTGTGTGCTTCCATATTCTTTAAGGAGAATGAAACTTTGTAACAGGTTTCCTCTTAATTTGCTTTTCTGAGCCCCACTACAAATTTTAAATGGTCTACACAAAGGAACTCGTGGCTTTTCCTCCATCTGTCTCAAAGCATCTGCTCCTCACCCAGTTCTAAGTCTCTTCCAGATTTCTAAGCATTTCATAGTACCTCCTTCTTGGTACCCATTTTCTGAATGTTTATGCTGCTGTAAAAGTATCCTAGATCAGGTGACTTAGAGGCCATACAAACTTATTCCTCCCACTTTTTAAAATTTGTGTGTCTGTGATATATGCATATAGTGTAATCATGTGTGAGGAGGTTTGCACATTGCTCTATGGCAGCCCAGGATTGGTTGTCATTTTCTTCCTTTATTGATCTCCCCCTTAATTTCTGAGATATTGCCTCCTACTGAAGATGTAGCTCACTAATTGACTAGTCTGGCCAGCCAGAAAGTCCTTAGGATCCTCTTCTCTCAGCCTCCCCAGCACTGGGATTAAGGTGTTGCTTCTGTGTCCTGAATTTTACATGCGTGTTAGGTAACTTACCACAACTTGTCCTGTTTACACTTTGCACATCAAGCCATCTTCCTGTAATTCTGGATTCCGGGAAGTGCAGCGTGAGAATATTAACAGAATCTCTGTAGTCTATGGGCCTACACCATGAGTTAAACATGCCATCTTCCCCGTCCCCTGCCACATCCTTACCTGATAGAAGGCTACAGGAACTTTTCTAGATCACTTATAGAAGAGGACTAGTCCCAGGACTGATTAAATGTCTGAGTTCTCTGTATCTAGTCACCTACCACCACTATTGTCAGTCAAATATCATCTCATTGGGAATTAGGGTTCATAATATCTGAAGTGTGGAGGACATGTATATCAAATCCCTAGTAATACTTTGGAGATGTTATTTTTCCAAATCTTATTTAAGTAATAGGATACAGAAAGTCATAACTTATCTCCTATAAATAACTGTGTTCACAAGCAATGTATAGGCGGGACTGGGCACCTGCTAATTACTGCAACTTGAAAGCAGGGATCCGTGCAGGGAAGGTGATACATGACCTTTGCAAACGTGTTAGTCTACTTATGAATGAGTTGACAAGAGGCATGGAAGGTGTTGAAACTGTGGGATTTTGCTTTTTATTGATATCTTTAATTGTAGTCTACAACTCAGGTAAAATGTTAAAAACAGTCTTTTAGGTGCCCTTCTCCAAGGCTTTTCTTTTGTCTACAGAAACCCAATTTCATTTTTTAATGTGGGTGGCTTCTGTGAGTGTTCATTTAGAGAGTCCCTTTTGTGTTTCCTCTTATTGGCATGCAAGAAAGGTATCTAATGTTGCAAAATTAAATAAATCATTTTTTTCTTCAATGCAGTTACCATCCTTCCACAATAACACAAAATATGCTCTTTTATAAAACCTTATTATGGTGTTATTTCTGCTAGGTGATTTTTCTAGACAGTTGATTATCTAGAGTGATATGATAGGTGTACTGTGGACAGTAAACAATCTAAGGGGGACCAACTGTGGGAACATTTCAATAGTTATTTGATTGTATTGTTCTCTTCTTTGTCTTGTGTCTTATACAAACTCAGGATAGCAACAGGGATTTTGAAATGGTGGTGTGGCAACAGGTTTGAACCCTACAATAAAAATGTTTCTCCTGGTTGTTGGGATTAGACATGGTAAGGACTGGGATAGTGGGGGCAGGGAGTTGCAGGAAGACAATGAGCAGACGAGTTCTCGAAACCCACAAGGCATTCCTCATGCACTCCTCGTTTGAAATATTACTGGACACCTCCCGAGGACTGGCTTAAGGGTTCCTCCCGAGGACTGTGTGAGATAACAGGATGCGGCATGGCTGTATGGAGTTTCAGGAAATAGATAAGATGGGTCTGTCATTGCTGCAGGAAACAGGCCAGGAGGGAATCATGGTAACAGATGGAACATTTAGACAGGGCAAGTGCTAAACAAAGGGGCAGAGAGAAGGGGAGATGAATGCGTTTGACTTACGGAGAAAGACTTCCCTTGAGTTGAAGGAAAATGACGAGCAACTCCCCATGCAGGCAGAGATGTGGGGTTGGAGACTGTGTCACAGGGATTGGCCTGTTGTGCTGGTGGTGGTGGGGGGGGGAGGGGCAAAGAGCTAACTGAGAGAGCCTAGAGGGCTGAGATGGGCTAATTTAGTTAGGGTGGAGAGAGAAAGGAGAGACATAATGTGTGGGTGACAAGAAGGAGTACAGTCACTCTTCCTTAATAGAATGTGTTTGGTAATGCTTATAAAGTGTTGGATGGTGGCTAAAATTTTGAATCATGTTTGTATAATTTTGCATTATTTTTTAATAAATTGAAATTGAATTCTTACAGCGATTCTTTTATAACAGATGAAGCAATATAGCAGTGTTTCTTGTTTATAGCAGTAAGACTGGAGTAATTAGTATACTCAATTTAAGGTAAAATATTCTACCCTGTGTGTGGACCAGTGGATTTCCCACCTATTTTCTTTTTATTTCTTCTGACGGCATTGCCCTATGGTCCAGTAAGATTTCTTTCTTCCTTCAATAATCTTCTATAAAACTACAGTATGTTTTGCCTTTTCTTATTTTTTCATTACATGGTCTAATTTCCTATCTGGCTACATCAAAGAAGGTTCTTGGTTTACACTCTCCTGCTGGCCGGCTCTCTATCTCTAAAAGCTCCTGTGGTTTGTAATCCGGCTCTCAGGCCCATCCTTCTGGCCAGGTTACTCTGAGGACTTGAGGCTTCTTGTTTCAGTAGAACCCCTTTGTGTTCTGACTTTCCTGCTCCCATGAAAGTCAAGACTAGTTTAAAGTTTTCTTGTAGATACTCTTGAAACTCTAGGTATAGCCACTCTTTCCTGAAGCTCTTGATAGAATGTGATAGTTTTAAGATTTTTGAAATAAATCTCTATTTTTCCTATATCTAGCAGAACTAAAGGTAGATTTGCAGCTTGAGCTGACAAGCATGACAGTCCCCCGATTTCCTGAATTAGTATTTTTTTTATCAAATCTTCACCAAAATTAACATATTATTTGACTGTTTAATTGGCTAACAAATCTAAAGGGGAAGACTGCTAATGGCATTACTTATGAAAGTGTCACCTAAGATTCAACAGTATATAGATTTTGTGATGTATTGTTTCAAATACCTATAAATCTAAAATCAAATTACTGGAATTTAAATTGCTAATTTTTATTATTGATTAATCTACTTCATTTAGGAAATGTGAATCCTTTAACTCATCTCAAGCCTTCTCTATACCCATTTTGTAGAAGTTTTTTCATTTTGTTGTACTGGTTTGTGATTATAATTTTTACTGTATTTCATAATTGCTTATTAACAGTGTTTTAAGAGTATCTGAGGGAGGAATTACCAGAAATATTGTTTTATATTTGCTATTCATTTTATTTAGGAAAATACATTATTTTGTGAGTTTACCTGCACCTTTCTTCTTATTGAACTCTGTTAATAATTCATCTGCATTTTCTCCTGTCTTCTGTATAAGAAGGGAGGAAAGATTTATGTTTTATTTCCAATGGTTACCATTTGTTTTTCTTTTCCTTGTTTTGTTATAAAGTCTGAGAACTCAAATACACTAAAACATTTTAGTTGTGATGTGTGTTGTGCTTCCTGGAAGGAAACTTGCAAGGCAGGTAAGCATTGCTTCATTTTTCCACTTAGACATTGGTGGCTGGTGGCTGGTACTGAATGCTTTTGAGCCTTTGTGCGGCTTAGCTTCTTTCACTGTGACAAAATGCATATTGCAAGCAAATTGGAAGGAGGAAGGTTTTACTTTTTCTCATACACTCAGGAAGTTCACTCCTTCACCATTTAGCTCCATTGCTGTTAAGTCAGTTACAAACGGATCACAGTGATCACAGTGAGAATCTTGGTAGAACAGATCTCCTTACACCATGATGTTCAGGATGCAAATCAGAGTACAGAAAGAACTCCTATCTCAGAATCACCATCAGGTTCACACCCGAAGTAGGATTCTTTCTTCCCATTAAGTAAGTTCCACGGGCTTGCCAAAGTACAGCAGCATCTAATTTTAAAATTTCTCTCATTTCTTATTAAACCACATCGATAGATGGATGGACTGTTTGCTTTGTGGGGAGTCCCTTTTCTCTCCAGGATTTCCTGGACAATCTATAAAGCACTATTGTTGTTCTGGACTAAGTGCCCAACTTGGCTCATTCAAGAAGAGATTTAAAAATTGCCATCTCATTACAAAGCTTAGAAAATGAAGACTAGGCAAATGTTTTGACTTTTAGAAAGAAGCAGGTGTTCCTAAATTTATAATGAAGTTATGTACAAGCAAATGCACTGTTCAACAAATAGAGTCAAAATGTGCTATACTTAACCTACTGAGAATTATCACTAAACAGCATGGTGTGATCTCAGCTACTTACCTTTATAATTTCCCTTGTATACCCGGGGATTTTAGCTTGCTACCTTTGCCCAGCATGTCTGGAGGCTATCATGTGATATGTGGCTCATTCAAGAACAGAGAAAAATTCAAACATAAAAGTACCATGACTATTGAATGTGTATTGTTTTTATACCTCCACAAAATGGATACATTTATAAATGAAACTATGATATGTTGGGAGTGGTCTGTAGTTCTATAGATGGCTGTTCTTATGAGTGGTGTAGAATATTTCTCTGTTTCTTTATTTGTTCCCATCATGTTAAACAAACAGAAATCTGACTTTTGTTTCTCTTGGCATGTTTGTGGTGGGATTTTGTTTGTTTTCAGCATGCTTCCATCTTGTCTTGATTCTCAGGAATTTCCGGGAATTTCTACCACAATATAGCACTTCCTTTCTTTTCTAATATTATACCTTACATATCCAGAGTATAAATTTGTGCATATCTATGTCTGTGCACATTCCCATGGTGCAGCTCAGTTCACCATCCCTCTACCAGGACCCATGTCCAAGTGCTTAAGTGAGGAAGCCATGCATTACCGTCTGCCTCTGTCTTAGTCCTCACTTGATCTCCTATATAAGAAATATTCAGTTAGAAAAATTAACTTTCTGCTATATTCTTCTCAACCCTTAACCCATCTTATAAAATTCTAAAAAAAAAAAAAACCCAGTTTTTCTTTAAATGTTGGAACTTACAGCATTTGTAAAAATTATTTGTTAAGGAGTACATTATTAATATTTGCACAAATTCTCATTCACTTGAAAGCTCATCTTGTCTCAGCTATTATCTTTCTCACATTATCCTCAAATTGGTTTTGATGATTCTGTTTCATACTCCAGCTTCTATTTAGTGAAGCTCTAAATTATTCTACTGGGTTTCATGTCATAAATGAGCTACTCTTAGAAGCATCCTGCATCCTGCTGATGGCCCAAGTAAACGGCAAGGCGATGTTTAGTATTGTTTCCTTGCCGAGGAAGGCGAGTACTCACCATGTAAGTGGGAAATCCCTAGCCTTATGCTTGTTCTAATAAGTTTTAAAGTGTTACTGTAGTTTATTCATAGGAATTCTTTCATGGCTTCGCTCCCCATCATTCAATAAAAATAAGGGATTATATTTTAAAAACCAGTTCAGATATCTGAGTGTCTCTATAAAAGATGTGAATGGCAGTTTAAAAACAGGATAAGTGCTTGTTGCTAAAATCAAATTTAATCTACATTTTTAGTTTTATAATTGCTTCTCAAACTAAAATCTTATGTTATAAAAATGTTGTTATTAAGAAAACCTTTATGTATTTGTCTCTCAAATTGTCAAGCCATTTTCCTAAAAAAGCTGAGTTAGAAGTAAGGGAATTAAATCAACACAAGTTCTAAATCCGTTTCAAATGCAAACTCATGGGATGATGACGTTTAACGTGGAGCATCGTTCTCCACAGCGCCCCTCAGCCCTGGATAACTCCGCATGCAGCCCATAACTCATGCTCGGCACTATTATCACCTATTCACTGGGTGGCCTAGGTTTTGTGTGGTCCCTTGAGTGGAGCTACAAGGGTTGTTTTTAGAAAATATCCTTGGCCTCTTGCTGTTGATGTGGAAATAGACATCATAGGACAGACAGAACTCTAAGTCCCTGCAGATTCAGCCTTGCTTCATGTCTAAAAAGACAACTCCTTCCAGGCACATATAGCTTGCCTTTAGACATTTTGAACTTTGACCTTCTGTGTCTCTTCCAGAATTTAAAGGACTGTTCTCCTGTTTCATGGACTTTGGTAATTAGCAACATACTGCACTAAAGAAAATGGCAAATTATTATTTTGTTTTAAAGGGAAAAATAATGCAAACAATGTTTATTAGAATGTTTAAATACCAATCATATTAAAGTACATCTTTATCAGTTGTATTCCCCCAAATCATCGTTCTCCCAAATCTTTTTATTAATACGCAACTATAAGTGACCACAGTAATGTCTTGAATTTCTTTGCAGTATCTTCTGCTTTGTTAAAATAGCATGCTGCAATTGTGCTTAGTTCAAAGCAAGAAATTTCTTATATTCTTTTCTAAAACTCTGTTTCGTGTCTTTCTTAAAATATATGCTTTGGTTGGCATGATGTAACAAGACAGAGAATGGGACTAGCTTAGAGAAGAGAACCAGCCTGAAGGGGGGAGGGGGATGAATACGAAAGCAGTGGGGGCATGAAGACAAAGGAGACCTAGGCAGCACAGGAGTGCAGATGCCAACATGAATCCCATTACTTTACATGCTAACCTAAAACATTTCAAAAGCATGTACTTTATTATTCCTTCTATATATCGTGTAATTTGCTAAAGACAGAAAGGTAATATATGCTAGGGTTATGGCAAGAAATTTACCATTAAAAACTAATGTATGTGACGTTAATTCCCCAGTGTTCCATATGGAGGGCCTGATGCAAACTCTGACCTTTCTTCCCTAACCATTAGACAAGTCACTTCATCCTTTTTGTGAACTTTAAAGATCTATTTTTAGAACGTGTACTGTATCCATACAAATGCCAGTCGATAAACAAACTGTGATGTCTATTCTGGGCATTTTTATTCAGTCACAAACAAGAATGAAATCATGTTCTTTGCGGGAAAACACAGGTGACTGGAGACCATGATGTAACGTGACAAAAGCAGATTCTAAATGACAAGTATCACATTTTCATCCATGTGTGGAATTTAGAGACAGGAGAGAGAAAAACAGAGACTGCTAGCTGTAGAGCAGAAAGGAGGCTGGGGAGAAGAGACTGTAAGAGACAGGAGTTGGGGTGGTCGCGACCATGGGACAGCAGGCGAAGCTGTGAACAGTTCACAATGAAAGTAGGGATTTTTATTTTGTGCAATTAGCATACACTGAATTAAAAAAAAATGAGACGAACTACAGCTTTCATAGTTGTTCTGAATAGTTTATGTTTCTTACCTGTGGTTTTTTTATTTTTATTTATTTTATTTTTTTACTTACTGACTATCCAAACAATACCACCTGAGCAGGGCACATCCTGGTGCAAGCTTTCTTTGCATTGTTTTAAGTCCTGGAAATAAACTGTTCATCTTGTTATAAGAATATACGTCTACAAGACTGTTGCGGGCAATTATAGAAATTATTCCTCTGACCTTGGAATGGCAGCTGTTTTCATTATATCCCTAGAACGATTACTATCTGTTTTTGCTTTCATAACTGACTGTTCAGTATGTGGTAGTCTCTCCCATTCTTTTCACCGGAAATGTGGATAATCAAGACGGACACTTTCTTTCTTGTAATTATTATTGCTCTGCTAGATTTTAATTATTTATAGCCTCCAGGCATTTATTGTTTTTTTTAAAGGCCTTCCAATCCCAATCAAAATGAATAAACAATTAAAAGGAAGAAAGATTTTGCAGCCTGTCCTTTCCTTTTGATTGTGTGTGTTCTATATAACACTTAAATTATTCTTTATGAAATTAGTATATCCAGGAAACTGGAGAATTATGCTTTCGGCTGAGAGAATGGAAAACATGTTAGCATCTCCTTTGTTGGGTTTCCAGGATGCCACAAGAGAGTACTAATGTGCTGCTCTCTGTGTTCTGCCCAGACCTTCTCCAGCTTATTCTAATGCCGGAGCAACAATTAAACGTTGCTTAGTCTTTCCTGTGTCCCACACCTCACTGCAAACATGTCGGCAGAGAAAGCAGACGTTCGTTATTTCTCAATATAAAACAGATCCTGCCAGGGAGCCTGCCAAATCCCATCAACCGTGACAGCCAAATCAATGCGTGTTTGGTTTAAAGTTTTATTTTTGCCTTTGCTCTGTTTGCTGGGCTCTGGTATCTGTTGTCCCGTATGGCTTATCACCTTGTGTCCTGACAGTTTCTGACATTGACAAGGCTTCCTGCCTACCTTTGTAATGTATATGCATGACCATATGACTGTAACAGAAAATGACATTTCGACTCAGTAAATATTTGCGTTCAGTCCACTGCATCTGTTTTACAGGCTCCCTTTTCTTTTTATTCCCTTATCATTTGGGAAACCATATGTACTTTTAGCTTTTGTCTGGAAGTTACAAATCCTTGACTTGTGAGAATTTCAGCTCTCCTGTTAGGGATTTATTATGGACCCTGGGGATGTAGTTCTCTCATTAGTTTGTATTAATGCCATAAAACAGAACTGAGCTTGGTAAATTGTGGAGAATGGTTATGGAGCTGTGAATATGTGTTATACCACATAAGAAATTTTCTGATGCTGATTCTTAACAAGAACAGTTATATTTGATGTTATTTTAAAATGTGCACACACACACACACACACACACACACACATAGTAGACATACCCAGGTTCATACCTGTAATCCCAGCAGGAAGTTTGGCTTCTAGTACAACATGGGTAAGAGCAATATCGACTGGGGGCAGCGGGTAGGGAGATTTCAAAGTCTCTAGAAGCATACTTTCAGGGATAAGACTGGCTCCACACTGCTGTTGAATGCTGAAGCTCTGTAGATTTGGCCTCTAGTTTGGAAGCTCTAATTTTCAGTGATTAATAATGTATCTATAGAAAAGATATTTTCCTTTCCTTGGAACCAGTGTCCAAATACTGGAATTTGCCTCATGTTGTTTGTTATATTCTGATACTCTCTTCCCAGGATTTTGAGTTATATAATCATGTTTAACTGCTGATATTTTGTGTTTCATAGTCATATTTGATTTTATATTTATTTAAAACTGTTAGTGATCCAAAAGAGATCAGCTTGTCTGTGGAAGATGACTCAGTATAACTTTAAATTTCCTTCTCACATGTCAAGGGTTTGATGTATGATGTATCTTTGTAGAATTACTACTTGCATTGTTTTGCTTTATATCCTATTAAACTGTCCATGTTTATCTCTATAAACGAATCTGCTTTTCTTTAATGCTAAAGAAAATTATCCCAACTGAAGAAGTCAAGAAAACTTTATCCCATGAACTACTGCAGTAGTAGGCCTCCACAGCCTGAGCCTGACTGGCCCTGCAGTGTGCGGGATGGGAAGGCAGTGGATGGGAATGTAGATGAGGAAACAGTGACATCATTGCTTTCTTTCCGTCTTCTGAGACTGTGCACTACAAAGTGAGTGGAAGTTTGCATCTAGCCATCTGCAGTTTCTCTACATTTGTAAAATTCAAACACTACTATCTGTCATATACAATGATGGGGTTTGTGTAAATTAACTGGAAGCTGGGTTCCTGGCTATAATTCCAGCACTCAGGAGCTTCATGCAGATGGGTTATGAGGAGACTGAGGCCACCCTGGGATACATAGTGGGTTTCAGGCCAGGCTAGGCTAGAGGTAGGACTATGCTAAAGTGCAACAACAGAACAAAAACAGAGACAGAAAACAAACCACAGTAAGAAAGACATGGGCTTTTTGTTCAGTGACTTTGACAAAATTCTTGCTGGCAGTAAGCCAGACTGATTACCTTTCTCTAGGGGAGGTGGGTGCTGAACTCAGAGACCAGATGAGGACTGAAGAGGTAGAGAAGGTAGGGGACACTGGCTAAAACTGGATGAAGCGTGAGGGGGAAGTCTGAGACGGGAAGAGCGGCTCGATGGGGTGAAAGTCTTTGCTACTGTGCAAGCACAGGACACCTAGTTACCTTGGCCTTCTTCAGTTGGGATGGCTTTTCCTTAGCATTAAAGAAAAGCAAATCCATTAATAGAGATAAATATGGACAGTTTAATAGGATATAAAGCAAAGCAATGCAAGACTACTTCTATAAAGATAGGGTTTTTAAGTGTACATCAAACCCTTGCCATATGAAGAGGAAATTAAAGTTCCCCCAAGTCTGTTGAGTTCTTTTGAAAAGTCCCAGGTTTCACAAAATGGTGATTCTTTGCATTTCTTTCTATGGAAAATGTAGCTTTTATCTTAAACTTCAAGCCAGCCTCACTTCTCCAGATCCTGGCCTTTGTGGTTCTTAGGGATTATTTCCCATTCTTCTGATTCTCAGTGTTTCATTTGCAGATGACTCTTCCATGTTCAGACCCATACACACACACAAGCTCCATTATCTTTTCACGGATGTCTTTCTGGCCCATCAGGTTAATCCATAATAGACTGGGCTGTTCTAAACATCCCAAGCCTGTGATTGGTTAATTACACTTGCACATACAGGTGCACACATGCTCACACATCTGTGACATCTACTTGCTCTAAAGTCCTGTGGTGACCATAGAGAGCCAAACTTTCTTTTGGCCAGAGCCTGGCTTTTGAATGTCATTTAGTCCTGTGGAGTCCAGCCCTTTGATTTTGTCTTTCAGTGGTGACTTTCAAGTTTTTTTTTTCAACTCAACATATTATTTATTTTATTAATATTGTCTTTTACATTCTTTTTTATATTATTTTATTTTATTTTATTTATTTTCTATATTCTTTGTTTACATTCCAAAGGCTTTCCCCTTTCCCAGTTCCCCCCTCACCATATGTCCCACAAGTCCTCTTTGCCCCCCACTCCCCAATCACCCCCCCACACACCATTTCTCTGTTCTGGTACTCTCCTACAAAATCAAGTTTTTAACTCAAGCTGGCAAGTTCTGCGTGTCTGTCTGTGAGCTTTGTGCATTTATATTTGCCGACATGAGAGAAACACTTGGTTTATTTTGTTCACTTGGTTGTCTACCTTTGCAGTGTTTTTTTTCTTAACTGTTTAATTAAAATTGTTTTTTTCCCACTTTTTAGTACTTTTGTTATCTTTTTATTTTTCATTTTAAAATGTCTCAATTTTACCAAAAGAATTTAAGAGTAGTACAAGGAGTTCAAGTATACCCTTGAGCCAGAACAGTGTATGTAATATTGATGTCACTCCACTATTTAACCTTCAAGTAGTGTCCCCCTTTTTATTTTGTGAAACATATGTTGCAGTTTGTTTTGTCAACTCCTTTAATCTGTTGCATATCTTTGTCCTTTCATGGTCATGCACTTAGAATATATTATTTGTCGATATATTCAGTATTGATTTGCATATGTGTGTGTGTGTGTGTGTGTGTGTGTGTGTGTGTGTTGGGAGTATGGAACCCCGGGGAGAATGTCCAGTCTACTGCTCTATCCCTCTCTGCTGTGTTCTCTGGAGATAGAGCATCTCCCTACACTTGGAGCGAGGCTGGTAAACAGCAGACGCCCAGCTGTCCTTCTCCACTGCCACCTCCTGGCCCCTTCGCACGCACAGCCATTCTGGGCTTTTGTGCAATGCATACATCCATGCCTGACTTATGCTACTTCCATGGATTTAGACTCAGACCAATCCCAATACTTACATAGCCAGGCACTCTTGCCCTTGGCCTTCTCCCTGGCTCAGCCCCCACTAGGACAAATATTAGATAATTATTTTGTGTAAAATTGCCAGTTAGGTTTCTGTGCTGGTTAGTTCTCTCCCCACCCCCCACGCCCTTGTGACATAAACTGAAGACACCTGGGAAGCAGGACTCTCAACTAAGGAAATAAGTCCACTCGGTTTGCTTGTGCGCAAATCTGTGGGAGCATTTTCTTGATTGCTAATTAACACAGCGCCTAGCCCACTGTGGGCAGGGCTACCCTTTGACAGGTGGGCCTGGCCACCCTCAGGGAGCCAGGCCTGAGCTCTATAGGAAAGGTAGCTGAGCGAGCGAGGGAAAATCATCCAGTGAGTAGCATTTCCCTGTGGACCTCTGCCTCAGTTCTCAGCTTCCTGTTTATGCTCCCCCCATGGCTTTCCTTGCCAGTGGACTGTGCCGTGGAAGCAGAAAGTAAATTAATCCTGTCCTCCTGCAAGGTGGATTTGGTCAGTATTTTATCATGGCAACAGAAGGATAGTTTCTGAACTGTTTCCTCAACAATGACCTTAGTATGTAGCTCACTCTGAAGACCAGGTTGGCCTCGAACTCAGAAATCCGCCTGCCTCTGCCTCCCAAGTGCTGGGACTAAAGGCGTGCGCCACGCCCGGCTCAGTATGTGCATTTTCAACAAGAATATCACAGAAATATATTTTATCTACCTCACTGTATCATGTGAAGTTCTCATTATTAATGTTAACTTAAATCAGGAGATTAAGGTGGTATATATCTCTATTAAAAAATTATTTTGTCCTTTAGAACATACCATTATTTTTTATAGGGGATTTCTTGAGGCTATGTAAATATCCCAATTCTCAATCATCCTTTGCACACTAATTTTAGACACACTGATAATTCTTAAAGGAAACAGACAGTGTGGCTTATCGAAAGTTGGAATTCTGCAGTGAGGAAAAACTGTCTTCTATCCACGTTTGCCTACGTGCCCTATTCTCTTTCATTTCTTTCCTTAATACTTTCCTGCTTCTCACTGGACTTAGAGTTGTCTGCTTTGTTTTTGTTGTTGTTGTTTGTGCTTTTTTTTTTTTTAATTCTGTTTTTAGGTTTCAAGTTCTTGTTTTCACATTGTCCCAGTTTGGGAATGTCTCATGTTGCCTTCTCTTGTCTTTCCACACTATTTAATATCTCCACTTTTGTTCTACTAGACACTAGAGAGACCTCTCGTTCTGTTTCCTATTCACCCCTGGACCCATCAGCTTCTTTAGAGCCTAGTATTTAGAAACCATGAGGGCACAAAGGCACTCACTGCCCGGGTGTGTCCCTGTTTGCAATCTGTTCAAGTGGGAAGAAATTGAAAATTATGTATATTTCTAAACACAAGGCCTCATGCATCTGTGTCTCCTTTGATGAGTGTGTTCATATTCTAAACAGAATGGACCCCATGTTCCCATCTCACTCTCCAGCAATCTGAGGACCCTTTGTAGGCTTCCTGCTTTTATATGCAACCTTTAACTTGACTTATGGTTTTTGTTGTTGTTGTTTTGTTTTGTTTTATCATTTCTATCTAGGATACACAGTAGTGTAACCTCTAAACTGTTAACCCATGCCTCCGGAGAAACACAGTCAACAACCACAGTATAACACTTTTATCCCTTTCATGGAGCACAGAATCAAAATACTCTTTTCCAAACTGGGTTATTTTATCTCTGGCTTCCTTCAGTTTCCTCCCTTATAACAGACTTGGGCTCAGTTGCTGTCCCTACTAATCCCTTCCCAAGCTGCCCCACGTGATTGTTCTTTCTAATAGGAGTGTGTGTAACATGGTACATGTCTGCAGTCGGGCTTATGTAAAAGTGTTCTTCAGACTGAGGTGTCACCACTTTATCGTTAATTTCCTAGACGGAGATTCGTTAATAGAGTTGGTCAAATGTTTTCTCTTTTGTGTGACAACTGTAGGTGATTACATTCTCTCCTCCTCCTGTGGGCTTGCCTTGTTTACCTAAATCAATGCTGCCCTCTTCTGTTACAGTAGCAGAACCCGATGGCTTTAAATGCGTGCTCCTGGTGAAGTTAGTGGAAGGAGTTGCACGTTTTCCAGTTCCTTAATTCTCTTTGTTCTTCTGGACCCTAGCTTTTGTGCTCTGGCTTCTTGTCTCTGTCAATACCCAGTTGCAAAAATGTCCTGTCCCTCTCTGTGCTCTTCTGTTCCAGGGGAAGGCTGTCAGTCAAATCAAGCTTTGTTTTATGCTCCTCCCCGTTATGCAGGTGGTATCCTTGCTCATCTCTATTGGCTTTTTTTTTCCTTTCTGCTGTTGTTGACTTTATATCAGCCTCCAGCCTTCAGTTCTTTCCTTCTTCTCTCCGTTTTTCAGCTTGCCCTTAGTTGCTGCAAAGTTTATGAGAGGGCAGAGACGTGAGAACTTTGTACAGTTTAGTGCCCCCTCATTTTCTTTTTCCATAAATTAAGTCATTTTGACATTCAGGATTTTCGCATCATCATATTGTGTTCAGGAGGCCCAGGTTCATTTGATCTTTTCGATCTTCTCCTGGTTTTAGGAGAAAATGCTGAGACCACTGCTACTGGCTTTAGATACCTGGAGGGTGGCCTTTGTGGTTTTTTGCCCCCTTACTCTCTTCTGATTAAGAAGTTTCTCACCTTACCTTCAGACATTTTGAGATTTATTCTCCATATTTATATAAATGTTTAAAGTTAGTATTTTAATTAGCCTTCTTTCATGTCATCCTTTTTATTAATAATTTAATTGTTTACATTTCAAATGATATCTCCCTTCCGGGTTTCCACTCCTCAGCCGTCCATCTCATGCTCCCTCTCCCCTTTGCCTCTATGAGGGTGCTCCTCCACCCACTCATTCACTCCCGCCTCACTGCTCCAGCACCCCCTAAGCTGGGGCATCAGACCTCCACAGGACCAAGGGCTTCGCCTCCCATTGATGTCAGATAAGGGCATCCTCTGCTACATATGTATCTGCAGCCAGGGGTCCCTCCTCATAGCATCATTTTAAATGCATTTTATTTTACTATCATCTTCCACTTTTTAAGTGACTTTTTTTTCTTATCCAATATTGTGATTTTTAAATTTTAATTATCTTATATAATTAGCTGTTATTGTAATTACTTCCTGGAAAATGCTTGGTATTTTAGATTCATGTACTTACTTTAATATTATTACTTTATTTTGCACATCTTCTTACCTCCTAGAGTTTTATTCGGAGGTCTGTTTTCTTGCATGTGACTCTTAATTTAAATAATATATTGATTTATGGGCACTCATGTTTTGCCTCTGTAACTGTAGTCATAGACAGCTGCAAGCTGCCTTGTGGGTGCTGGGAATTGAACCCAGGTCCTTTAGGAGAGTAGCCAGTGCTCTTAACCACTGAGCCATCTCTCCAGCCCTTCCTCCCCCACCCCACAACGACTCTTTAGTGTATTAAATGGATTTTGCTCAAATGACAGACTGTCTTCTATTATCATTTTTCAAAAGTAGCATTTGTATCTAATTTGGTGGATTTAGGAGAGAAGGTTAGTTTTCACTTTTTTTATATAACTTATAATAAATTGTCATTTTATTCCTTCCACTATTGTTGAAGTGACAAAATGGCTGTCAGTACAATTGTTGATCTCTCTCTCTCTCTCTCTGTGTGTGTGTGTGTGTGTGTGTATGTGTGTGTGTTCTGACTAGCTAATTTAAAGTTGTCTTTGTATTTAGTGTCCCAATGTTTCCACAATATTTATTTAGATGATTGCTTATTTTCAGTTTATTTACCCCAAAATTCAATGGGTTATGAAACCTAGTGTTCATCTGTTTATGAATCTGTAGAATAATTTCAGCAATAAGTCTTCAAAAATCACTTCCCATTACATCTGTTATTCCTCTGTACAGATCTTAATAACTGTATGCTTGCATACGTTGTATATTCTGAGTCCCTTACTGCCACTCTTAGTCTCTGCTTTGTTGCTTTCTCTGATTTTTTTTGCATAATGTCCTCAACTCCTTCTTTAGTTTTAATAATTTTCTCTTCAGCTGTATCTAATTTATTGTGTGATCTATTTTTAAAGATATTTTTGCTTAAACTCCACAGAGTTTTAAATATGTCAGTGTTGCTTCAAGCTGGGCATCCTTGAGATGTTTCAATCATAGGCATGTTTGAAAGGGTTGCCTATTTTTGAATTTTAATTATTTAAAAGTAGTGCCCAGTTTAATTTTTATGTTATGTCTGTAAATTCAAATGTAAATTCACTTTGATGCTTAATTTGTCTATTGTTTTATTTATAACTTGTAATTATGAACACATTCATACACTTACCTATTTATCTGATTACATAATTCATTTGCACAAAACAAAACCAAGCAGTAGGAAACACATATCTATCTTACCATATATTCCAAAATAGACTAGGTAGGCTTCTGCAACATAATCCTCAAATGAGTCAGAGGGTTTCCTTTCTGCTCTCCCCTAAATTTATCTCATCACTGATGAAGGAACTTCTAACTCTTGTCTGTCTATAAGCCTTTGGTTAGCTGGGATATCTTCGGAGTTCCCTGAGCTGGCACACTGACTCCATCTTTGTTGATGGAACAGCTTAAGTAGTAATCTTTGCCTCAGATGCTCCTGTTTCCCAACATGTATTCATCCCAGAGGTTTAACTCTGGCATCCTTTTGTGCTCAGCACACAGTGCTTTCTCCTGGAAATAACTGCATTGCTACGTTAAGAGAGAAGACATAACCATCAGCACATGGCTTCTCCTTGGTGTTCTTTTTTTCCCCCTGATTTTCTATCTCATCAAATGAGCTCTTTCCGCAGATCCTGAACTTAACCCCACACACATTGTCTTTTCCTGCCTTTATAATGACTGCTTACCCGTTGTCTTCCCTTGGTTTCCCTTCTACATCTTGTTCTGTAGCTAAAACTCACCACTTACCTGTTACTATTTTCTGGGATACTGCTGTTTTCAAACCTGTGTTATGTAAGACATAGATTAACTGTAAGAAAGTTAATCAGGACATTGCATCTAATCATTTTTTAATTCAATATACATTATGTTCTGCTTCTGTGACATCTTTGCTGATCTTGGATCTCTTTGTATCTTTGGCTAAAGCATCATCTTCATAGCTCTGAGTGTGAAAATAAGTACTACCAAGAAAATAATATCTACCAAGTTTCCTTGCTTCAATACAGACCACCATTTCAGAGGAAGATGTGTAACCTAGTGGTGCTGTGAAATTTTCTACTTCCTGTGTGCTCATTCATTTTGTATCCTCTGTTGATGGGAAACAGGTCAGGAAGAAACAGGCGTGCCAGCCCTGACCTCGGGGAACAGCCGCTTCTGCTCCCATGGAGGAAAGCAACTTTGCCAGATTAGTTTTACAGGCTAAGGCTGACAGACCAGACCAGACCAGACCAGACCAGATTTCTTTTGCAGGCTGGCTGCAGCTCAGTTTTTTTTTTTTAATCACTATTTTTTTTTCTTGGAAGCATATTGATTTTTTAAGACAATAGTAAACAAATATTACAGAAAAAACTTGCACTTTACTTGCCCCTATTAGACACTGGAGATTCTGATGGTTCTTAACCAGAGCTTTTGATTTCTCTTGTTTGGAAATATTTAAAAATTAACAAAATTTACACACGATCGTTTCTATTAGGGCTTATCTGAATTGCACTGATTTTTTTTTTATCTATGTTCTTTTTATTTGTTAGGTTTAGAATGAAAAATTTGAAGCTAAGTCTTATGAGAATCTATCGAATTGAGTGAGTCTATCAGACTCTGTGCTTCAACAGAAATTATTGCTGGGCTGGAGAGACGGTTCAGCAATTTAGCATATAGTGGACCCCAATGTACTTCCCAGCAGGCCCATAGTGGCTTAGAGCCTTCTGTCACCACAGGTCTAGAGGCTCCCATGCCCTCTTCCAGCCTCTGTGAGCTTCTGCACACCCAGTGCACACATAAGTATACACGTATATACTTGTGCAGGCTCACATACATACACATATGTAAAAAAAAGAAATTCTTGCTATTTCTGATGGTATATGCATAAGAAGAAATGCTCTAAAATCCATTTTGTCAATTATTCATCACTTTATCTTTAGATGTGAAGGCAGCATCTGAACAAGGCTAATCTCTAGTGTCCTTGGATGATACTTTTAGGATTTTTATTTTATGCGTATATGGTTCCTTTGCCTACATATGTGTATGTATACAACATGTGTGCCTAGTGCCTGAGAAGAACAGAAAATGGAATCAGATCTCATGAAACTCAAGCGACAGACATGACCCACCACACGGGTACTGGGAATTGAACCCAGGTCCTCTGCCAAACAGCAAGTGCACTTAAACACTAAGCAGTCTCTCTAGTTCCCTTCCATTGCGTTTGTATTCATTTTCTTTGCCAAACAATATTTAATGTGTGGATTTCCTGCTGGTGCATCTACACTGTGTAAAACAGTGCTTCTCATTTGATGGACCCTTGGTATTTAATAGAATGTAGTAGAGTGAGTGTTCATTGTTGTCCGGTATGTGTAATTCTCAGAGCAGGTGTTGTCTCATAAGAGGGGAAACAACACAAACTCCTTGCTTTTGACATGTTTTCCAGCTGACCAATGAAATACAGTTGTGGGTGCGTCCAATCTGGGGCCTGCTGGCTGCATGTGCAGCAGGATGGCTATGAACGCTGCCTCGTTCCAGACTGAAGATGGGACTAAGACAGTATGAGACTTTTCTCGTCATTTCCCCCTTGTAACACCATCACACAGATCTCAAGGATGAGTTTGGTACATGACAATGACATGCCACTTTGTCAAAAGTTGCACATGACTTATAGGCTATTTCAAACATGATAAGCATCACTTAACTAAAAATTCTTGTGTATCAGAATTGTCTTACCAGTCATCTGTAAGCATGGCATTTGGAAGATTGGGTAATCTAATGACTAGCACTTTATAGAGTACATGCAATAAATGGAATACTTTGAGCCTATCTAGAGTCCATACAATGAATGAAGGCAGTACTTTGAGCATAGAATACAACTCGGAGTTCTGCCTTAGCATCTTACAGTTTAACTAAGAAAACAGTACCTGTAAACACGATGACAAAAAAAAACAAAAACAAACAAACAAACAAAAAAACAACCATACTTTTAAGAGACTTTGAGTAAAACTATGGAGACCAATTGGTGAAGGAAACTGTCATAGTTGGGTCTTTGAAAGTGGATGAGATAGAAAGACAGCTACTGGGAAGCCATTTTCTGGGGAAAGATAAGAGTAATCCCACAGGCTCAGCCACAAAATTGGATTCCAAATTCTCTTGTGACATCACTCATATCCATATGTGAGAATGTCTGTTAGGTGTTCAGTCAGGTTGTTTTGGAAAACTCTGGAATGTGAAGATGAACTGCTGATGAGAGTGTGTTTCCATGAAGTGTGACTACTTTCTGGTGAGCTGTAGCATATCTATAGGCCAAATCATGTGGCTGTCTAAGACATGTTAGAGTAGTGTGGGCACATGGTGCTGTGCACATAGACCGCACTTGAGGTCTGACTGGAGAGGGTGTCACAGTGAAAAATAACTAGTGGGTGAGTTTGTCTAGGTTCAAAATTGGTGTCTGGTTAATTTTTCTAAACTTTTTATTCATTCCTTGTGACTTGTACATCATGTATCCCAGTCCTACTCATCTCCCCAGTCTACCATTAGAACTTGCAACCCTCCCTTAAATAAAACACACACACACACACACACACACACACACACACACACCAAAGCATAGAAAACATCTCACCGTGGAAGCTGTAGTATGCCACAGTTTGCCCCGCAGTATCTGCCTCTGATTTTGCATCTTCACTTCATTACAGTGAATCACTTGAGTTCATTACAGTGAGTCACTATTTCAGTTTAAGATCTCTAGCTTCTGTGACACCATCAGTCTTGGATCTTCATGGAGCCTCCTCTCAGTTATTTGTGGTTGTCCTGTGTCATGGAGATCCTGCAGCTTTTTGGGTCAGCATGACTGGCCCTTTTGTGCATCCCAACTGTTCTCAGATGATGTAGATTTTGGGATGGGCCAACTCAGAGCCCTGGATCTGGGCCTGGGTGGCAACTGAGCTGCCACCAGTGCACCAACTCTCCCGTAGCCGCCCCACCAGGGCGAGCTCTCCAGCACTGCTCTGGCTGGGCCACCCAATGCCACCATCAATAGGAGGCAGGATCAACTCTCCTGGTCTCATGCCCTTGGGACGGCGTATCTGCACCCATACCTCCAGAGTGGGCGCCACTGTGTTTCCCAGTCAGGGCGTGGGGATCGCTCTCCTGGTTGCGGCAGCCTCTGAGGGGCTGGGCCAGCTCTCCCGCTCTCATACCCTCAAGGCTGCTTCGCCATCAGGTTGCTCCTTTGTGTTCCTCAGGTGAGATAATAGGCTCGCTCTCCCAAATGTGACAGCCAGTGATGGGGCAGGACCTACTCTACCCCATCTCATGCCCCGGCTGGGGGTGGCAGCTCTCCCAACTACTGCAGGTGACAAGGACCAAGGGGAGAGGGAGGGCACTGCATCCACACCTATGCCACTTCACAGTAGAGAAGGGAGGGGCAGTTCTCCCTTGTGGATCTTACCCTCGGGCCTGGTTCATCCGCAACCCGCCCCACCGGGACCTGCACTAATGCGCTACTGCAGCTCTGCTGTCCACTGTTCTCCTGAGTGCTGCAGCTAGTGAGGGACACAGCCAGTTGACCCACTCGCAGGACCCCAGGGCAGCTCTCCTACCTGCCACAAGTAGAGAGAGGCCAGGCTGGGGAGGGCGTAACCCCCGCAGCCATGCTTGCTCTCGGCCTTGGCGCTGGTTCACCTACGTCCCCACCACCAGCGTCAGTTCTGTTGTGCTGTTCAGGTGAGGTGCAGGGTCTGCTTTCTAAAGTGTTCCTGTCCAGGTAAGGGGCAGGGCTAGGTTTCCCGTGCTGAAGAACCTGTGGGAAACGTTCGAGACTGCTGGAGATGGCGACGGGTGGTGGCATTTCTTCTGTGCCCGTGCCATGCCGTGTCCTCCGATGACTGCCAGGGTCAGTTTTCCCACACTCAGGCCTTCAGAGCCAGCTCACCCACCTGCAATCTGGGCCAGCTCCACTGTGCTGCCTGGGCAAAATGCAAGGCAGGTGAGAGATCGGGCCAGCTCTCCAGAGCTTAGCAGCCAGGGAGGGGTGGAGCCAGCACTGCACCGCCTCTGAACATCCATGTGGTCCCCAGTGGCTGCGCCGACCAGGGACATCCCCATGGGCATCTACACCAACTCTTACCCCTGTGGAGCCATGGACCAGACATGGCCCTCAGTGGCAGCTCGTGCTGGGACCTCACCATGGCCCTCAGTGGCAGCTCGGGCTGGGACCTCACCATGGCCCTCAGTGGCAGCTTCTGCTGGGGCCTCACCAGGGTTCCAGGTGGCGAGGCTGTCCACTTACAACAGGCTCCTCTTCTCCATCCTCAATCCTCCAGCATCTCTCTTCATAGCGCTCAAGGTGCTCCAGTTCTTTCTCCCTCATCTAACCTCCATACCCTCCACATTTCAGTGGCTCTCACTGAAGGCTGGCCATGTGTGTGGGGCCACCCCTGGGTGACACCCACCATTTGTGCTGTGTGGCCTAGTAACAAGTGAGTGCCTATGGCCTTCGTTCTGTGTGGCAGAGAGCAGGTCTGTGGGTGTCATGCCAGTCTGTAGTTCTGTCTGTCTTCCTCCTCCTTCCATGCTGCACTGTGTGGGTGGTGGTAGGCAGGGCTCTGTGTATCTATGGCCGCCCTTGCTTTGGGGCAGAGAGCAGGTCTGGGTTTTTTTTTTTTTTTTCACTGCAACACCAAGTGGCCCTGCAGACCTCAGGTATCTGTCGGTCTTCTCCCTAGCTGCACTGCCTAGATTTAATCTGATTTTTATGTGTCCTAGACATAAAACAGATGGGGCAACCAAACCAGGAGTCACTAGGACAAAGGACTGCCATCCGCTCTGCCCCTGACTGATATAACACCACCACCACCACCACCAAGGCATCTCTGTCCATTACCAGAGGTGTCAAAATGATTTCTAATCAAAGGAGACATTGTATAAAAGACCACTTTTTTTCAGCACTATTATGTTATAAAATTGATACTATGAATTATGGTATATATATATATATATATATACATATACATATATATATATATATATATATATATATATATATATATATATATATAAAAAGGTACAACTGCAAGACAAGCTTCAGCCCTAAGCAATTGATGTAGCAATTAACTGTTGTCTCCAAGTCAGTCCCCTGGGGTTTCCACTTTCCACATTTTACCGAATTTTAATCAGCTCCTTTGTTACCTCTTCTTTCTCTTTCCTATTCAGCAAAATATTGGTGCTGTCTCCTAAGACATTCTTTTGTATTTTATATTTAATCGCCCCAGGTTATTCTTTTGTTCATAATTATGTCATTTCAAATACTAATTGAGTATCAATTATACTGTAGAGCTCTGCATTAGGCAGAAAATAAATGAGGCAAAAGCTATATGTGACTCCAAATACATTTTCCATACTACGTATTGCCTAGACCTTGGGGAGAGTGTGTTTCCTTTTCAACAAATAAAAGAGGTTCTCTCTCTCTCTCTCTCTCTCTCTCTCTCTCTCTCTCTTTCCTTTCTTTTCTTGACCTTAATAATTAGTTTTTGTCTATTTCTCAGGGTTTCTTTGTTCTGAATAATCAACAATAACATGGTCAGTAAGATCTCAAATAAACCAAATCACTTCATAATAAAAATATATGACCATGTTAAAATGTTTTTCTATTTGACAGAGCCATTTCTTTTATTGTTCTTCAAACGTATCAAGGGGTGATCACCTTGATATGCCCTGAACACTTAGTGGAATTTCCACTAGGTGACAGTGTGTCACCATGAGACTTCCCATATCTGTAAAATATGTAAAGAGAAAGTTAGCACCAAATAATTTTGATTGGATATTAGTGATGATATTCATGATATAAATTAATGTAACAAGATGATAGAAGATTTATAAAGTCCACCACTTGACAATTTTATGCTTTGCAGTGGGAATGAATAGATACAGCCATATATATGTATAGATATAGTTTTAACACTTTTGTTTGTTTGTGTTTGCAAACTTTAGTCTAGTAAAGTATAACTTTTGTTCCGTATTTACCAAAGCAAGTTTAGTAAAGGTGAAGGATATTAATATCAAAGGATAAGCAATCTGAATTTCAGAGTGGTTTTATAGCTCCAGGAAGCTGAGTTGAATGTTGAGTGTGGAATTTGGAATTTGCTTAGACAATACAATATTTATTTTTCTGGAGGAACTTTTAAATCTCCTGAGACATCTGAAGTCTAAATATATATGTGCATTTTTAAGTTTATGGTCTCAGTAAAATTCATTGCATTCCAATGTTTATGGAGAAAGAATATCTGAAAAACTTCCTTGCACATTGTCTGTAAAGTTTGGGAGAACAATGACATCACTGACTTCCTGCTGTTCTTTAAAACTGACTTCTGAAAAGCCTGCTTGTTTGGTTCTCACAGCCTAACACAAACATAATTACACTTCCTCAAGTGAGGACATCTGCATGATACAATGATGGAAGTTAATAATTTTAAATCTACATTTTTAAAGAGATCTTCTTCTTCAAGTACTCTGAAAAGAGTTTCCCCAAAGTGGCCCTTTGTCATAGTTAAGAGGGACAATGAGAAGTGCAGAGTCGCGAACACACAACATCACATGCTGTCAGCCACTCGTGTGCTCGCTGATGCCACTTGTTTGCAATGTAATTTTGGACCGAGAGCTTTTCTGGATATAAACATCAAGGTGGAACTCTAGAAGCAAAGATTGCTGCCAAGAGATTAGGGAGTGTTGTGGTCAATTCCTCAGCTCTGGTCGACCTAAAGAATCACTTTTTAGAAAGCATGCTAGAGGCTTAGAAGTCTCACAGAATTTTTCTCTCAAGACTTTAATATGAGGGACCTGAGAAAATAAATTGTTTTTACCAGACAATAATGAATGACACACATAGGGCAAAACCAAAGTACCATGTAGGTTTCTACTCACAAAAAATATTTGCTACGGAATAAAATTAGAATATTGTATTATATGATAAAAAGATAATAGTCACTTTATTTTTGTTTGATTATTTATATTTTTTAAAAGACAGTGTTTCTCAATATAAGCTCTGACTCTCCTGGAACTCACTCTGTAGACCATGCTGGTCTCAAAATCTGAGATCAGCCTGTCTCTGCCTCCAGGGAGCTGGGATTAAAGGCATGCACCACTTTAATTCCAGTGAGTATATGGACAATATAAATTGGACTAGTGGTTTTTCTTTCTTTTTTCTTATGTAAGAGGGGCGTCACAAGGTTGGGGAGAGCAGATATGGGAGGACTGTAAACTGAGTGTCATATGGGCATATTAATTCAATTTCCCAAATAATCAATAAAAATATGTTGTCCAAAAAGAAAAAAGAAAATAGTAATGTTTTCAAGCAGAAATGCTACAAAAGGAAGAGCAGGATACAAGTGATATGAAGGAGAATATGGGAAAATGGGGAGAGGTTTTTGGGGTAGGGGAGGGAGGTCAATACAGAGGAAGAGGGATGGAGAAGGGAGAAATAACTAAGGAGGTTTGGGAAAGCCATAGGGGATCATATTTTATATTTACTTAAAATTACATCTTAGTGTGTGGTGGTTTCACTGAGAATGCTCCTCATAGGCTCATGTATTTTAATACTTTTTCCCAGTTGGTAGATCTGTTTGGGAAAGATTAAGAGGTGTGACGCTGGAGAGATGGCTCATAAGTTAAGAGCATTAACTGGTCTTCCAGAGGTCCTGAGTTCAATTTGCAGCAGCCATGTGGTAGCCCACAACCATCAGTAAATGTGATGGGATCTGATTCCCTCTTCTGGTATGTTGGAAGACAGCGACAGTGTACTCATAGACATAAAATAAACAAATCTTAAAAAAGAAGAGGCGTGGCCTTGCTGGAAGAGGTGTCTTGCTGGAGGTGGGCTTTGAGGTTTTAGGAGACTCCCCCTGTTCGCAGTGTTTCTTCCTCTGCCTCCTGCTTGTGGACCTGGCTGTGCGCGCTCGCAATTGCTGCCATGCATTCGTTCTGCCACTGTGGACCGTAACCCTCGGGAACTACAAGCCACCTAGGTGCTTCCTTTTATAAGCTGCTTTGGTCATAATATTTTATCATAGCAACTGAAAAACAACTAAGTGTGCGTAGACATACACAGACAGTTTTCCATGAAGTTATGCTACTAGGGGAGATAGAGGTTCCCTCAAGAACTATAGACTAGATGGCAGAAATCCCAGTACCAGGCAGGACAAACATCCTTTTGCATTGTTGAACAGGGTAGTCCAAGACCCTCCTAAAACAATGTAGGGCATTGCTTTTGTCCTTGGTTCCCTCCCAGAAGTTGAGGGTAAGTTTCTGTTGCTAAAGACAATGTGAAACTTGGGCAAAGGATTTTGAAGACTAAAGCTAGATCTGACTTGACTATCTCCCCGAGAACTGGCCTTCATGGTTCTGGAAAGTGCTATGCAAGCTTACAAGGGAGAGAAGAAAGGACCTACGATGCTAACCGTAGCACTGACCAGCACAGAAAATAGTAATCAAAGTGGCACTTAATGTCTTGGCAGTAACTAGATGTCTAACTGGACGCCCTCCCCCCGCCCAGGAAAATCATGCCTGGTAATGGAAATGTAGCCAATTATCCATGATTAGTGATATCATGACTCTAAGAGGAGAACTTACCACTGCCCCTATATTAAACCAGGATAATTTGTAACTGTATTCTAAATACTCATCCTTTTGCCCACAAATAGGTATGACTCACTCCAATCACCAAAGACATTCCTTTTTGCAGCAAAAATATACCATTACAGAAAGCCACAGCTGGACAAAATGGGAAAAAACCTGATTGTGGGGTGTTGGACTGCAGTAGATACATGTACCAGGACAATCCCTACACCTAAGACTTAGGAATATCACTGAAGAGGAGGCAGAAATAGTTAAGAGTCAAAGAAACACGTGGTCAGCTGTGAGAGTATTCCATCTAGAAATGACAGGCAGACTACCCAGGATACTTCACCCACGTCACTTCTACACTATGCCTGCCTACATCAGATCTGGACCATGGCACCACCCATGGGCATGCTGATGCAGAAAGGAAAAATCACATGGGCTCCAAAACCCTAGACAAACAACTGCAGGCAAATAAGGACAGCAAAGAAGGGAGAATTAGTCTTTCTTGGTGCTCCCTAATTGATTATTCCTAAATAAGTGGTCAGCCCTGAAATCACACACGTACAAACAGATTCAGCAGGCTGTATTTATATATTTATGTGCATAAATGTGTGTGTGGGGGTGTGTGTGTATGAGCAATAACTAAAAAGAAGCCATGAATTTGGAAGGGAGTTAGGAGGGCTTTGGGAGGGGTTGTAGTGAGGGCAGGAATGATATATTTATATTTAAAATATTTAAATTTCAAAAATAAAATATAATTTGTGTTAGTATTCTGTCAAAGCTTCCCCCCACCCCCGCATAATTACCTGGCAATAGCCAGGTATGCCCTGACCCATAGACCTGGCCCACTATAAAAGGGGCTGCTTGCCCCTCCTCTCTCTCTCATTGCTCTTGCCTCTTGGGACTCTCACCTCTCTACCCATCTTGGGCTCTCCTCCCCTCCCTCCTCCCTCCTCTCTGGTCATGGCTGGCCTCCACTCCTCCACTTCTCTTCTCTCTCTCTGCCTCTCTCTGCCACCACTACACCATTAACTCCCATCCTCTGCTCTGAATAAACTCTACTCTATACCATGTCTGTGTGTGCCTGGTCCCTCATGGGGGAACAGGTGCCTGGGTATAGGCTGGCCTAGGCACCCCATAGCCCCACCCCACCATATACCATTCCCTAAGCCCTTTTCTCTCTTTTTATAAACCCATCATTTGGTGCCAAAACCCGGAAACAACAAACCTTATCAATGTGGATGAGAAAAAAGATAATAGTGATTAAAACCGTGTGTGTGTGTGTGTGTGTGTGTGTGTGTGTGTGCACGCACGCGCGCGCGTGCGCGTACACACAACTTTTGTTCAAGCATAATGTAACTACACATAGAAATTGTAGGTGTTAGAAAGATAGATGAACAGAATTTTGTAGGTAAAACTCATGGTGAATTTTGATTCTCAGTATTGCATTTGAAGAATAGAGAAAGTTAAAAATAATCATTTCATGTGGTTCCTTTGGAGTTATCCCTAACGCTGTCAAAATCCATCAGTTAAGCTTTTCATATGTTATTGAGTAATTGCTATGCACCAAATAAAATTAAGTACAAACTTACTTACTTTTAGCTTCAGTACCACAGTATATTGCTTAATATTCTATTTACTTAGGTCAATAGTAAACTAAAATTGCTGAATGTTCTTTTGGCAGTCGTTTTGAAAAGAGTAAAGTTTCCAAACAAGAAGTTTTCTTTGTAAGAATACTGATGATATGTGTAGACATAAATGTTCTCTGAAACTTCAGAGAAAATTCTAGATTGTTGATTTTATATGATGTACATTCAACTTAAATGTAAACCATCTTGAAAATAAATCTAATGTAACTTGTTTTGCTTATGAGAATCTTAAAATAAGTTCATGATTAAATCTTTTAAAAGACAAAGCACAAAGAATTACCATAAATCTGTTGCACTGTCAAGGTTCTCTAGAGTAACAGAACTTATAGAATTATGTATTATATATAACATATATTAATATTTAATCATAAGCATATATATGTAAAGGGAATTTATTAGAATGGCTTAAGACTCTGGTTCAGCTAATCCAAAAATGGCTGTCTGCCAAAGGAAGGTTCAAGGATCCAGTAATCGTTCAGTCCATGAGATTAGATGTAATAGCTAGGCTTCAGTTTCTGTTGAAATCCAGAAGAAGCTGACTCTAATGCTAGTGAAAGAATGGACCTGCTAGCAAGAATGAAAGCCAACAAGCAAAGAGAGAGCAAGTTTCTTCTGTTCACGTCCATTATGTAGGCTACCAGCAGAAGTTGTAGCACAGACTAAAGGTAGATCTTCCTACCTCAAAAGATCCAGACTCAAGGATTGTTTGTCTAAAGATCTGGATTAAAAGTGGGTCTTCTGATTTCAAATGATTTAATTAAGGGGAAAAAATCTCTCACAGGTATAACCCAGCCATTTGTGTTAATTTGTCAAATTGACACTCAAGAATAATCATCACATCTATCAACCTCAAATGGGACTTCTTAACAGTTAATATCCTTCCTCCCACTGTTTTCAGTGGAGTTCATTTGGTTCCCTTTTCAGCTGGGTTTCTACCTTTGTCCACACTATAGGTATAACCAGGAAAAATGAGTGAATGTTATTTTCTCAAATACGTGTTATATTATTGATTGTTTTACAAGAGAATAGAATTTCAAGTAAAAAAATGTTGTGGTGCTATGGAGTGAACAGGGTAACAAAACAAATAACAGTAGCCCTGGCAGTGATTGTAACTGGAGAGGAATGTGTGGTTTTGCATATCTTAGAGCCACTGACAACACTGAGTAGCAAATTGTTACTTCTTGAGTTCACTGAGTGTGTTTTGTAGAAAGGGTAAAAGTCGAGGCATGTGTAGGCAAATGCTGGCAGGCATTTAAAATGTATTGGATTCCTGGTGTGGGTTAGAAGGAAACATGGGTCTTATAGAAGAGCAGTATGTTCTCCTGGGCCATGTCAGTAGGCCTAGAATAAGTGTTGCTGCAGTTATAGATAGTAAATAAACAGATGATGAATTAAATTTGGGTCCTTTTCTTTTGCTTGTTAGTGTGGGAATTTGGTTTTGCATTGATGCTTATGACCTGGCTCATAGTACTGATACATGTCTGTAAGACCGACCAGTCATCACATTTGATTATCAAACATCATTCTTGTCTATTATGGACACTTGTCTCATCTCTCTCATTCCCTCTTCTCTAGGAAACATCCCAGAATTTTGTGCTATCACTATACTCTGGGTCCGTGTCCTGTTTGTGTTCCCTGAGATTACATATGACCTGGAATCCACGCACATTGAATAAAACTAACTGTCCAGGGTTAGAGCTGGCCAATTTTACCCTTTTATCTTTCCTAAAGTGAATATTCTAAGATGACATCACTTCTGAGGATGTCCTTATATGGTTTCCTAAATGGTCCATAACATTTCCTTGTGGTGAGAGGGAGGTGGTTCCAATAAGGGAAACAGAATGGTAATAATACCATATGATAGTAAAATATAACATTACCCTTCTCTCTGGGCTTCATCTGATACGCTGCTCTTACTTATCTTTAGGATCACTACTACTGGTTTTAGCTCTGCCTATTTCATGTCAACCAGCTTAATTAATTCTTAATTTCAGTGTTGTATTTTATCATTGCAAAGTATTTTTTAATATTGGGGATATGTTGGAAATTTCCATTTTTTGTTTTTATCAACATTTTGGCCTCTTGTTATTTTATGGGTGTTAATCAGTTATTTTTTAAATCCTTGTGCTCTGCTTTTAATTTGCATGTTATTGTTTTGTCTTTTATTTCCAGGATGAGTGGAAGCTACAAGAGAGTTTGGGACAAAGTGCAGCCATCATCGCTGCCTTAGTTAAGGAAAGAAATTCTGCACTGGCTGGGCAGCTCCTGGTGGCGTGAAGAGCACAGACAACAACCATCTCTAAGCTTCCAAAGATACTTCCCTAAGACACCCCTTTCTCCACCTCAGTGTCTCCTCCTTGTTCATAGAATATTTTAGTTGTTTTCGTTATTTTGCTACTTATTGGATGTGATGATTAGGTTGTAAAAATGGGTTAATGTTTGTGTCTATGAAATTACGTGTCAAATAAAAATGGCTCCAACCAGAAAAAGATAAATAAATGGAAAATACTGCTTTCATGTAAAGAATTTGTTCACTACATAAAATGCAAAAAAGAAAAAGAAAAAAAAAGGAAAAAGAAAAGAAAAGAAAGAAAAAAGAAAAAAAAGAAAAGATAATGTGAGCCATTCCTTCAACAGCTTGGCTGTCATATTAAGTCTACATTAATCATCGTATTGGTCACATTATGAGCTAATGAATATGCTTCAGAATTAGTCCTAATTCTAAAGTCATCCTCTTACTCTGTGATAATGTATCTTTTTGCCTTGTTTTGGAATTCATTACACCTTATAAAAAGGGATACACTATGCCTTATAAAGAGGAGCTGCGAAACTGGCTTATTGGGCAAGCTCTTGCCTAGTCTGGATAGAGCAACATCACAAAAGAAAGAGAAAAACATGCTGGTGAACATTGGGTAGAAACAGGAAAGGGGATGCCTCCAGGTTTCTTCCCCTTTGTCCTTATTGCTCTCCATCTCTAGAGATCGCTAAAGATAATGAGATGCCACTTTTTTTTTTTTTATCAGTTTTAAAGTCTATCTTGTCTTTGGTTTATGAGACGTTATGCTGACATTATTTTAAAGAGTCTCTGCTTCTTCTGGGGTAGTTTCAGAAATGTCTGGAGAGCTTCATGAAAGTGGAGTTGCTTCGACGCATCTGTGCCCATGAACTTCTGACAAGCAGGGAGGCCAGTGCTGTGGAGTTAGCTGATTTTGATGCAGGAATGTAGCCTTGCTAAATCAAGATCGCATTCTCTTCAATTCTATTGGCCATACATAATATTGTTCTTTATGTTGCATTTGATAATTTTATATTCATACAGTTGTTAAAATGCCTTTGGTTATATACATACATTTTTAATTGAAATATGTTAAATCAGAACACTCTAGAACTTACACTGGATGAAGAAATTATAAAAGCTGCATGAAGTGTGTTTACTCAGGATTGTCAATAAATGTTTACTTTCTGAAATGTCTTCTGTAACATGTTAAATAAATTCCTCTATATTTTAGAGTTTCAATACACAATCAAACTTAATGTGTTATATTTGAATAGTAGCGGAGATTTCAAGTGCTACTATTGTATTAGAGTTTATTTTATATTTAAATAAAAAAGGGGTAGATTATAATGGCATGGAGTAGATACTGCAGTTCTTCCTAAATATAATGGGTTTATTGATTGTAAATTCAGATTTAAATTAGTCAGTAAATCCTTTTCTCCCCCGTATTAAGAAATGTAAATCAATTAACTCAAATTCACACGGGTGAAAATGTGTAGGAAATGTGTACATTTTGGCTTGTACTTCTGTGTCCTTGTTGATGTGGCCAGCTGTGTTTGGATGGCCACTCGGAGGCTTGTGATTGCCTGCTAAAATCTGAAGACTTTGAAAGTGCTCACAGGACACAAGGACATTGTTAGCAAGGCTTAAGGGGAGCACCAGTGGCTCACAACATGCCACAGATTCGAACATCTACACGTTAGAAAGATTGCTCTCTAGAGTGCTGCCTAAGTCATAGGTTTTTATTTAGGGCGGAGTATTAGAGAGGCCAGGCATTCATCCAGGGTGCACACTAGTGATTCACACATTGAGGATGCAGAAGGAATGCTCCATCCAGCACTGTTTACATGAAGAAATTAAGACTTGGAGATCTTAATTTGCTCAAGGTTGCAGGGTTACACTGTAAGAAGAGGCAGGGCTTCCTTAGGAAGACTGGAATCAGTTTGAGCTCATATCCTTAATGTAGCAGCAACTCCTGGCAAGGATATCTGGTGGAGAGGCTGGAGATAGAGAGGATCTCGGATACAGCTCTGAGAAATGGAAAGAAACAGGGAAGGCAGGAACAGAACACATCTCTGGCACTGGCTGGAACAAAGCCCACCACCATCCAGCCTTAGCAAGGAGACGGGATTGGAGAGACTTAGCAACCAAAAGATAAGGGAAAAGTATTCTATTTTAAATTGTTTGTCATGTAAGACCATGAACTTTACATTTTCATCACCATTTGTGTAAATTTAACTACTTTAATAACCTATCAATTCTGACCTTATTTTACAAAATCTCTTAAATATGGTGATTATGGTGAAATCACATCTAGATGTAGAAAAGTGTTGTAAATATTTATACTTCAAAATCCATACTGCTTAGTTAGAAAAGATTTAAGTGATTTATTTTAAAATTCAAAGCTGAACAATGGAGCAATGACTTATATTGGTAAAGAGTACATATTATATTGGCAGGGTACATGTTACAATAAAATGCTTCATTTAAGAGGTGACTTATTGCTATGTCCATCACATCTCCGTGGATGGAACTGATTGTAGCACTGAGGAAATGAAGACAAGACCTACACACAGAGAGGCTGGAATTGATGGTTTGGCATTTCTGATTGAGAGACCTCAGAGCCCTAGAAACTCAGAATGTTTACTATATGGACTTGAACATAGAAGCAGGGTTATATTCAGATAAACATGGAGGGAGGGTTATAAATTCAGCTGAAGCAGGTTTAGCCAATCGTGGTAGGAGCAATGTCTGTAGGTGTCTTAGGATTTCTGTTGCTTGAAGAGATACTATGACCACAGCAAGGCCCCATCTATCCTGACAGAACACACCTCCTAATAATGTCACTCCCTAGAAGCAGACATTCAAATAATGAGCCCTGTGGGGTCCATTTCTATTCAAGGCACCACAGTAGGGGAGTAGTCTTCAGACTGTTAACCATGGGGTGGGAGAAAGCCATGGTGGATATCATCTGCACACACTGTCGACATCCACACATGGATAAGAGGGAGGTTTTGCTATCCTTCTGAGACTATGCTGGGTGCCATTTTCTCAGGGATTTTGGGAACACCAGTGCCAAGAGCACCAAGTCACTGAAGACTTCACTCATCAAGGCTTCCTGCTCTCTGCACCATCTGCAGAAAAGAGTCAAAACTTTAATTCTATAAAGGCCTGTGTAGTCATCTCAGCCACTCTGCACTGGTTTAATAGGAGTTCATTTTCCATAATTCTTCATCACTATAGATTTTATTCCAGGATATTTTAATTATAGTGATCAATGTTTGAAAGTTAAATAACAAAACAGCATATTAAAATATGTAAATTTCACAGTTATAGTAGTGAAACTAATTGCATAGCATTTTAACTAAAACATCAAGAAAACCATTTAGAAAAATGACTGAACTTATTTACAAGTTTCAACTTGAAAATAAAACAGTAAATGTTTACATGATTATTTTGCCATTAAGCTAGTTTAAACTCAGTGGCCCAGCAATGGCTGCACAGTCAGTGCTTAGTTTTATGTAGTTTGTGTTTTTACACAGCTTAATTTCAAACTGAAAAAATGTGTTCTCATTTTTAAAAATGAAAAGTAAAAGAAATAAACTCTTTATTCTATATTCTTTTTTAACTTGCTTTGAGTAAATCACCCACAAAGGAATTTCAAAACAACTGAGTGAACCGAACTATAGAGTTATAACTATGTGGGGGAAGATCCTCAATTATTAATAGATCCATACTGAAGACTTTATGGACAAACGCTATTTTTCTTAAGAAAAATATTTAATCCTAAAACAATGGCACAAACATTATAAAATGTTTAGAGTCAAGACTATGGCTGTCACCTCATAGAGGCAAAGGGGCGGCAGGAGAACGTAGTCATGGGATGGGGGTCTTATGGAGGGGTAACTGGCAAGTGGGATGTCATTTGAGATGTAAATGAGTGGAATGATTAATATTTTTTTAAAAAATCATATAGGTATCAATATTGCTAAGTAACCATATTGCTGATAGTTTGAAATCTAACGTCAGTTTCTTTTATATTTAGTACATATATATTTTTAAACAAATACACTAACAAGTGAATAAAATATTTTCAAAATATGACAGTGTAATAGTCTATATTTATGAAGAAAGAATCTGAATTCTAGGTCTTTTATGACTCCGAGGACACTGTAAAATTGTGCAATCATAAGTCTGGCTTCTGTTGTCCCGTCTCATTCTTGGGAGGTTTCAATTTGTAGTTTCAGTGGCTTTCAAGGATGAAAAACTTTTCCTGAGCACAGTGGAAAGGAATATTTTGGTCACTTGATATCTATGGTAAGTTATGTTCTTGTTCAGAAAGTTCACTTCCGTTGGAGGAGCTTGTCTCTCTCTTTTACACTGAGAGTCACATGACCTGCTTTGACCAATAAAGTGAGTTTACAGTGACAGTATTCCACTACAATCCCTTGGGAAGAAGGGCCCTGGATTGGCTGAGAGTACATCTCAGTTGATAGCATGCTCCCTGTTAGCCTTAGCACCTGAGTTCAATCCAGGATCCACATAGTAGCCAAGAGCAGCAGCAGTGTCATCTGTAATCCAAGCACTCGGGAGGGAGAAGACAGGCAGACTCATCTTCTCATACCAAATTGCTCAGCTCCAAAGTCAGTGAGAAGATATTTTGTCCCAAAACACTATGGTGGAGTAAGATTTGGCAAAACATCTGATGTTGACCTATATACTCTACATATGCAAAATTTTACACAGTGCACATACATAGAGTTACACTGGAGAGAGAGGGGGAGAGAGGAAGAGAGAAGAAAGAGAGAGAAGAAAAAAGAGAGAAGAGAGAGGGAGGAGAGAGAGAAAGAGAGAGAGAGAGAGAGAGAGAGAGAGAGAGAGAGAGAGAGAGAGAGAGTTGTTCTGAGAGAGTTGTTCTTGGGAGATGTCCGGAACCAATCTAGTCTTCTAACCCAGAAAGATAACAGAAGCCTGAGTCAACTGACTTCTAGCTCACTCTCCATTGATGAAAAGTCCCACAGATTTCAAGAGCTGTGTCCATCTGACCTTCTACAGACATTGAACTAAATAAATGCTCAGTGATTTTGTTAATATTGAATATGGGATCTTTTATTGCATGACAATTAGTGACCAAAGTAGGGTAGGGGGTATCTGAAGCAATAGGTGCTGTATTTTGCTTTTGTAAGTCCAGAAATTTTCTGAAAGACACACATTTGCTCATAGGATAATTTTTGGTCAGAACAATGATTCCAAAGTGCTGGTAAATTCTAAGCATATCTCCATAGTCAGTAGTGTTGTAAGGGCATAAGTGACCTGACTATTTGGAGTTTTTCAAAACAGATAAAGCCTTCTTGGACATGAAATGATATTGAGTTAAAATTATGGACAGTGAAAACAAAAAGATAAAAATAGCTAATGCTTATTGAATGACTACTATGTTTGAAGAAATGAGCTCCATGCTTTATATACACTTCATATTCCATGATATAATTTTTCATAACAATTTTATATGCTAGGTACATAAAATGGGACTCATTTATATGATAAAGAAACCAAAGCACATTTTGAATGACTAATTCACAGTCACTGTAAAGAAAGTGAGAGAAATGATAATGAAATTTATTTAACTGATGAATAACTTGTTATTTTCTAACAACAATGGAATGTAATATTATAAAATATGCTCTTAAATTTTAATTTAAAGCCCTCAAAGATATGACTCTTTTTAATTAGTAACAAAATATTTTCTAGATGAAGAAGCAGGTCTAGAAAATAGCTTGGGGATGAGAAAGTAGCCTGTCTTCCCTTTGCTATGAGCAACTCTGGATCATACATGCTTCTCAGTGTTTGCTCTCATGGGAAACGTTTACCATGGTGAGCTGTATGGGGGAACAGGGGCAGATTGGAACCAGATTGCTCTGCCCTTTCCATGGGAAACGATGGATCCTTTGATAGTTATAAATGTCTGCTTAGCTAAAATGAATTATGTAAATTAATTCTCTACTTAATTAGGATGCTTCCAAATAATCTGAACAGTTGTTAAAACATCTGGCTCTACTTAGCAGCACTGATGAGGCCTGGCTTGTCTAATGCAGTTTTTTCTTCCATTTGAAACTTAGTAATCCTTCCAGGGTTTCAGTTAAGTCTGTCTGGACCAACCTTGTGACGTGACAATTGTGAAAAGGCAGATGTAGAGGTGGAGGACCTATGGTCATCCCGGATGCTAGAAACCTTACAAAGACAGGTTTTAGCAAATTACATCACAAATAGGAAGATCTTTACTTGGGGTTTAAAAATTTAATTTATGTCCATAATCCTAAATTTTATCGGGATACAGTCTCTTTTATTTTCCATTTTGTGAAGCTGGTTGAGCTTAGAGGCAGAAGCATCCAAAGGCAATATTACTGATGGTTTGACCCAAGTAAGAAACATGGCTCAGGACTCTTCATAGGACCAGTCTTGTATCTCTACTATTCTGTAGAGAATCATTGTAATCTGATTACTGGGAAAGGCTCTATCAATGTGTCTGGTAGTTGACTGAGAGAGGTTTCTGGAGCTCTACTATTGGGATCTATCCATCAAATTATTTTTTGCTCTGCATATAATAAATATGGGCTCTTGAAATTGGTTGTCTTGTTGTTGCAATCAGGTGTTTTTCCTTATCCAGTTTTTACATCCAACTCCTTAATTCAGTTGCACTTATGTTTTTTAGTCTAAGTGGATAACAGATTCCATTTTAGGTTTTTGTTACTAATCTGTGGAGCTAACTTTCAATAGTTTGAACCCTCCCACACCCCGTGTGTGCTTTTAAGACCCGTGAAGCTTGTGGTTCCCTTTTCTTTTCCTGTTTGAACAGAAATTCTTTTTCTTTATTCCCACCTGAGTTTAAAAAAAAAAAAGCAACTATTCTTGAACTGCCCACTTGAGGAATTCAGTTGTTGGTTTTGCTGAATGAAGGTATGCATGACTCTATGGTAAAAGAATTCTATTCAAAGACATTTCCGCCTATTTGTTTTTTGGATGAGTTACTGTTTGCATACGTCTGGAAAAGAGCCAAATTATGTAAACAATTAGACTTTGAGGATCCCAGTGGGGATAGCCATAGGTACTGCCATAAGCCAGCAACTTAAGACAAACGGAACATGCATGTTGCCAGAGAAAGCTAGAGACTAGTCGTTCCTTGCTATGGTTGGGGATTTTAATGAATATTAAAAGATTTGGGTTAATTATGCACTAATATAGCTCACCACTCATTTTTAAACCTATGTGTTTGCTAAGTAAAATTTATTTTGATTTCCTTGTAATTTCATATCAGACAAAAATTATTTTTGAAGCTATAGTTTATACTCTCAGTCTACTAAAATGTATAATATGTAATTTTATATCATTATAAAAAACTAACAATTATCTTTCTGTGGTTATATAGCAGTGAATTCAGTAAAGGACTATTTGAAAGAATAACTATTTCCCCATTTTTAGACTCCCATTTGTCTTGAAATTATCATTTCCAGCATATAAGTTGAAAGGCATGATGGGAGAGAGAGGCAACATGACAGATTTCTAATTTTCTTTTTTATTAATGTTGATCAAGTGATGAAACTTAAATCTAAACCATTATGTAAAGAAACACTATCTAGACATTTTCCCTTATACTGTGGGGGTTTCCTTACTTTCTCTTTGTATCTACAGAATGTGAGTGTATGATCGACACACAGGACAGAAAGAAGTAGAAACTGGGTTGTTTATCATAGTGAAATATGTTAAATATATTTAATGCATGCACATAATAAATGTTTTGTTTAACTCTATTAGTACACTCATAATTGGCAATGTCATGGGCACTGCCAATTGGACACTTGTAAAAAGATAATTGCTTAACTTTTTTGTAATATTGGCATCCTAACTACCCTGTGATCTAAAATGAAACTGTGCTTCCATTTTTCTTATTTTTAAACTAAATTACTATAATGTAAATTAGCATTGTTCCTTCAGGAACCTAACAGCATTCACAGTATCCTTTCCAGCACTTTGACACATGGGTTACAAGTCCTCCAGCACATACCATCCCGTAATATGTTATAATAAACTACCAGAGTATTGCCTTTGTTTTTCATGAGAAAGCCCCCAGGTGCCACCCTTTTAATTCTCTTAATTATCTGTGTGTCCCACAAGAAGATCTATTTCCTTTTCAGGAAATCTTTCTTAGAGGCTGTTCCAGCTTTCTCAGACAGTTTGATTTGAGATGTGTGCAGTGGATGGAGTTATAGGCAGACTCTCTGACGTTCATCTCATTTATCCCATCTCTCTCCCCACCCACCGCTCACCAACCCACCTACTCCTGCTTTCCTATCCTAGCTTTCCCCTACACTGGGGCATCATTCTCAGGACCAAGGGCCTCTCCTCCCTTTGCTATCCAACAAGGCCATCCTCTACTGCATATGCATCTGGAGTCATGGGTCCCTCCATGTGTACTCTTTGGTTGGTAGTTTAGTCCCTGGGAGCTGAAGGAGCTTGCAGTCCCATAGGAGGAACAACAATAAAAACCAACCAATACCAGAGGAGCTATCTCTTTCGGGGAGCAGTCTTCAGGCTATAAATATCTAGGGGAAGGGAGGCTGTGGTGGACAGTTTCTGAGTACATTGCTGACACTAATACTCAGTTCCTTAAAGAAGGAGTCCATGACATAGTCATGTCTGTTTCAACAGCACACATTAGCATAGGAATCCCTTACTGGGGCTTTCTTTACTCCCTACACTTGACAATATTATTACATGAAGAAAGGGAAAAGAATCAAATGAAGTCAGTTGTCAAATGATTTGTGAGGGCTCTAGTCAAGAAAACATACATTACCATTACAATAGGTTTTTAAAACAAGTAGTAGTTGACGTTGACCTTGTTTCTTTATATTTTTTTCCTAAGGTGTACAAAACATTCAAACTGTTCAAATTTATTTTCTGTGTTTAATGTTTTAATGGAAACAAAGCTCCATCTGGTGGAAGAAATGGCTTCTGGGTTTGGCTTAGAGCAGAAGCAATGAGGTCTGCTCCTCAGGGAAAGTGAATGTGTGTATGTCTACTCAGTGCACACATGAGTTTGCATGTAGTTTGCATAGACTTTCCTTTGACATAAAGATGTAAAGTGGACTTGCGTCCTGCTTCACAGATTTTTAAGAAATTACGTTCAGCATTCGATTATTCAAAGTGGTTCAGCAATTTATCACTAGAATAATCTTACTGTGAAAATCACAAAGAGGCTCTTTTTTCTTCCTTCAATTTTATATAAAAATGTTGTGTACATATTGTGTGTATGTGTGTGTGCCCGTGCCCATGTGTGAGGATGTGTGTGAAGACCAGAGATTTACAAATACTTTATTTTGCAATCACTCCACACCTTTATTTTTAGGTAATGTTTCTCTTTCTCCCCACCTGGAGCTCATTCATCTGGCTAGATTGACTGGCCAGGGGGCCTTATTCTCATGTTTTGCCTCTCCAGTGCTGACATTACAGGGTCACACTGCCATGGCCAGTTTTGTAAGAGGCTGCTGGGATAGAACTCAGGTCTTTATACAGCAAAAACCTTTGAATCTGAGCCATCTCAACTTGAAACTTCCTTTGGAAACCTGATTGTATTTATGTTTTGATAACAAAAATTTAAACTATAGGACACTATGAAGTCCAAAAGAAGAATCTAATGGAGAAATGCATGAGTATTGACTAATATGACATTTTACTCAACGTTTCTTCTTTCCCAAACACATGGGTATTACTATATATACTCCTTGTCGAATGGCAGAGCGTTGCAGAGAGTCACTTGATAATGACTAGAAATCTCACATGTTCCATATGGCCTCAGTCCACAAATCTGTTTTGTTTTATTTATATTAAAATATTAAATCAAGGACTGGAGATTAAATGGCTCAGAGATTAAGAGCACTGGCTGCTTTTCCAGAGGCCCTGAGTTCAATTTCTAGCAACCACAAGGCAGTTCATAATCATCTATAGTGAGATCTAGCGCCCTCTCCTGACTGTGCAGGCAGAATATTGTATACATAATAAATAAATGAGTCTATGGAGCCTGCCTTCAGTAGAATTCCCCCAAATCCCCAATACTGATTAGGCCTTAATCCTGAACTCTGTCTCTCTGTGGAAACAAACAAACAAACAAACAAACAAAACATACTTATAAAAGAGGCCCCATACAATTTGCATTCTCCATCAAAAGAATCTATTCGAATGCTTATAACAAGTACTTCTTCCCTAGGCTCCCACCCTAAACACTGTCAATCAATAGAACTCCTTTTTATGGTAAGAGCCTTTTGCTACATTACTGGGGAGTTTTGGTGTGGCCAATCCTGAGGCTTTGCTGGGATAATTGTCATGTATAGACTTTCCCACGAAAGTTTTACTGTGCTTAAATATCTAAGAAAATAAGTCATGGACTCTGGAAGTCCCCGCCCTAGCTCTGCTTCAGCAGTGTTGACCTAAGTTATACATCACTTGGTGTTTCTCTGCTGCTGTGGTGATATTTGCAGAAACATCCGTTGACATCAAGGCTTTGTTCCCCTTGAAACATTCCCCTCAGGACAGGAAACGTTGAAGCAGAATTGTTTCTCTTTCTGTTGAGATCAGTTTAGCATTTTTATACATCATTATATTCAGCTTATTTCACAACAGGAGCTGAGGTCTAGATCTAGGAGTGACTCTGGAAAATGTGTGAAGTTTGTTGATTGAAAAGTTGAAGCTAGTTGGGTGGTGGTGACACACACCTTTAATCCCAGCACTTGGGAGGCAGAGGCAGGCAGATTTCTGAGTTCAAGGCCAACCTGGTCTATAAAGTGAGTTCCAGGACAGCCAGGGCTACACAGAGAAACCCTGTCTCAAAAAAACCAAATCCAAAACAACAACAACAACAACAAAAAAAAACCAAAACAACAACAAAAAAAGAAAATAAAGAAAAGTTGAAGATAAAATCCCAATAGTTACTTCTCTTTTTTTTTCTCAAGGTGTTTTTTATCTATTCTTTCCTCTCTTTTATAAATTGTTTTTGCTATTAGTTGTTTACACATATTGAGTTATTACTCTTTTCTCAACTTAATTTTTATTTATTTTTATTTTTGTTTTGTTTTTCGAGACAGGGTTTCTCTGTGTATCCCTGGCTGTCCTGGAACTCACCCTGTAGACCAGGCTGGCCTCGAACTCAGAAATCCACCTGCCTCTGCCTCCCAAGTGCTGGGATTACAGGCGTGTGCCATCACTGCCTGGGTTCAACTTAATTTTTATTTATTTTACATCATGATTGCATCCTGCCTCTCCTCCTGTTCCCTCCTTCTCAATTCCCCCTCCCACTATCCCCCCATCCTCCCTATCTCCACAGACAAGGAGATGGGTCCCAGGGATGTCAACACCACTTGGCATATCAAGTTGCAGACCTGGGCCCATAGCAACCCAGGAGACTAGACCACCTAATAGAGAAAGAAAGAGGAGAGAGAGAGAGAGAGAGAGAGAGAGAGAGAGAGAGAGAGACAGACAGACAGACAGACTTAGGCCCTTGGCACATATGTAACGATTGCTCTTTTGGTGGAACTCCTAACAGCAGAAGGCAGAAGGGCCTGCCTCTGGGTCTGCTGCTTGCCTTGGATCTCTTTCTCCTAACTTGGCTGCCTTGCCTAGCCACAGTAGGAGACGCACTCAATAGCCACGTCTATCTCTGTGTAGCAATGAGCACAGTGGAGAGAAAAGACTTTATATCTAGGCTCTGTTGTAGCTCAGTATGGGAGTGCTGGCCTAGCAGGCCCGAAGCTCTGGGTTTAATCTATAGAAGCTCCTAAATAGAGAATAATAAATTTTATAGCTATAATTTAGAAGGACTGCAGTGGGATATATGGTATAAGGAGCTAATAATAATTTCAAGGTATCAATTATGTGCTTTCCTATGGTTTCCACAGTTAGTGTATATTTGTGTACATAGAAAATTAACACATGATCATACTTCTGAAACAGCATAGGTGATTTTGCTCAGGGTTTCTCTAGTGTGTGTAGAAGGCTACCTTGGTCAGAAAGATATTTTTTTTTTTGGAGGTAACTAAGTGAAAGAGGTTGTGAAGGAAATACAGTTGCTCTGTTGTGGAGGAATTAAGAGTTAACAGTGAGAGTTTGAACATCAAAATATGGAGTATTTATAAACATGTATAGGTAAGGGTTATGAAAGTGGTTTCAGATAAATATGTGAACTGAGCTGCTCTTTTGATCTGCTCAGACAATGATGCATTTAAAACAGTCACATTAGCTCTTTTATTTCCTCTGTGGAATCACTAAGGAGGATACTGATGATCAGATCAGTATGGGCCTGTGACGGAGTTACATTATCTCAGGAAGTGTAGAGGTCAGTTGAGGCCCCTGAGCCATGCATCCATGAGTCTTGTCTTCCCAAGAAATCAGTCCTCAGAATGTGCTATAGAAAGTTCAGGAATACTGTCACTTCACTTAAGTTATTAACAGGTTCAGCTATGTACATCAATAAGTTGTGACATTCTAAAGAGAATATTTAAATCAACTGTAGTTATAACAGCCAATTATCTGTAGAAAACTCAGTGTTTTCTTTCTGTAATCAACCTGTGAACAAACAGTACTAACATCCTGAGTGCTAATTAGTTGTCCTCACCATTTTCTCACTCATAGCTACAATCCTGACTGTGTTCTAAAGTGCAAATATAACAACAAAAATGGTTGAAAGATTTCTCAACTTATTAGGCAATTTTTAAAATAACAATAGTTTCTGGAAATATAAACAACACATCTCTAGTCAATCTGGCATTTATATCACTAAGCACATCATATTGAACTGTTGAAATTGTGTGGAAATAAACTAGCAAAAGAATCGTCTCCCTTTGTGGTCCATTGACTAACTCTTGGTCTTTAACAAAAGATGGCTGAGAACTCCGGCTCTTTATCAGGGAATCTCATTTTATTCTCAACTTTGCAGGCTCATTTCCCTAAAATCAAGGCAGTTCTAGAATATAAAGATGGATAATTTTTAGTACAGCATCCTACTGTTGGCCAGATATTTATTATGGGTTTCGTTAAAAAACAAAATGACAAGAAACCAAACAACAATAACAAAAACAAATTTCCAGGCTGGTCTCAGGGAAATACAGATAAGTCATGCAGAGCTTGTGTGCACACAGGAATCTCTAAGAATTTTGGTGAGTTTTAGGCCTGTTTCACACAGGGTTTTTGAAGTTTCAGAGACTATTTGTCTAGGACCCTACTCTTTTCACTCTTGGGAGGATAGTTTTAGAGTTTCTGGTGCTGTAATGAACTCTTATTAATAAGTATCTATAAGCCATGATGCACAAACATCATAACCAAGTTTATTCAGCTTACACTTCCATATTGCTGTTCATCACCAAAGGAAGTCAGGACTAGAACTCAAGCAGGTCAGGAAGCAGGAGCTGATGCAGAGGCCATGGGGGGATGTTTCTTACTGATTTGCTTCCTCTGGCTTGCTTAGTTTGCTATCTTATAGAACCCAAGACTACCAGCCCAGGGATGTTACCACCCACAAGGAGCCCTCCTGCCTTGATCACTGATTGAGAAAATGCCCCACAGCAGGATCTCATGGAGGTATTTCCTCACCTGAGGCTCCTTTCTCTGTGATAACTCCAGTCTGTGTCAAGTTGATACACAAAATCAGCCAGTACAGAAAATCAGCTGGGACCTTGACAAATTTGTTGATTATGACACTGCTAAAGAGTCTAATCAAGTAGGCCCGATGTCACATGTTTGTGTAACTAACATGTTATACTCACAGATCCAATTTGAAGAAGTTTATCTTACATTGCTTCATGTGATTGTATTGCACTTTAGCTATATAAACAGCAAATACATGCCTAAATTATATAACTAACAGGAACTTACCATCCAATACTTCACTACTCTTATGTCTGTTCCTCACAATGGCCAGCTGTATTACAATTTTCCAAAGCAAGTCTTGCTTCTATCGAGACCCAAGGCAGATATAACTACCACATAAAAGGTCTTGTAATTCTCTGAGTTTATACCTCTTTGTGTTTATGCAAGGTTGGCCACCAGCCCCAGGAAAGCTCATGTGAGCTGGTCTTGGACAAGTATTTATTTTCAGTGCTTTCTCTTGCAAATACCGTCTCTTCCTCCAGAGTGGGTGGTGCTCTGTCTCGCAAGGTATCCCAGCTCCCATATTCACAGGCTTGTTTCACTCTGACGTGATCTGCTCATATTTCTTGATCCCTTCTCTCCTCCAGAACACTCCTTTCAGAGATAATAATCCAAAAGATGAAATTAACTTGCCATATAGTGTGACAATTAGTAAATGGAGTTGGACACAAGCATTCATCTCCAATAAAAGACATAATGATCAATTTCTGGAACATACCTCTTGTCCTTAGAGAGAATGAATTTTTCCAGAGTTTGTGGCTAAGTTAATGATATGCTTAGAGGTCATTGAAGACTATATATTTAGCATGTAGTCTTACTGTGCACTAAGCATATTTAACCTACCTTCAAAAGAATAATGCAACTAATCTCACTGTAACTTGGATTTCCTCTCAAAATCTACTTTTACAACCTAAGACAATGAATAGCTTTAATCTTTTTTAATTTATTTTTTATTAGATATATTTTTATTTACATTTTAAATGATTTCCCCTTTCCTGGTTCCCTCCTCCTGAAAAGTCCCATAAGCCCTCTCCCCTTCCCCCTCTTCCCCAATCAAGTTCCTCCTGCTTCCCTGTCCTGGTATTCCCCTACACTGCTGCATCAAGCCATTCCAGGACCAGGAGTCTCTCCTTTCTCCTTCTTGGACACATGCTCCACTATGTTCATAGCAGCCCTATTCATAATAGCTAGAAGCTGGAAACAAGCCAGATGTCCCTCAATGGAGGAATGGACACAGAAAATGTGGTATATTTACACTATGGAACACTACTCAGCTATTAAAAACAACGAATTCATGAAATTCTTAGGCAAATGGGTCAACTGGAAAATATCCTAAGTGAGGTAACTCATTCACAAAAGAACACACATTTGCAGTCACTGAAAAGTGGATATTAGCCCAGAACCTTGGAAAACTCAAGACACAATTCACATATCAAATGATGCCAGAGAAGAATAGCTTTAATCTTAAATTGTGTACTCTTCTATTCCCATGCTCCAAGTAGTGTGTGTGTGTGTGTGTGTGTGTGTGTGTGTGTGCGCGCGCGCGCATGCACACGCGTGCATGCACACTGTGGCAATCATTTCCTAAAAGCAGTCTACAGACTGAAACCACCCTTATGGAACAAGTATCTACCATCACACATGTTGGAAGAAATTAGAGGGTGTGTAGTGCAGAGAAAATCTCTTATGTTCTATGTGGAAGCGAAGCGTGTCAATAAAAAGCCGATGGCCCGTGACCTGAGGCAGAAATAGAAGGTGGGACATCAGAGAGAGAGAGAGAGAGAGAGAGAGAGAGAGAGAGAGAGAGAGAGAGATTTCTGGGAAAGAGTCAACAGCTGTGGATTTGCCTTGAACTCAAAGGAAGTTGGAAGCTTAGAACAGCAAAGTTAGCCAATCACGTGACAAAGACTAGAATAAGTAGGTTATATAAGTTACAAGCTAATCAGGAATGAGCCTATGCAGTTATTCATATATAATTATGGCCTAGGCCTTTATTCATATATAATTAAGTCTCAGAGTTGTTATTCTGGGAACAAAGAGGCAAGGTAGAAAGGCTCACAGCTACACCATAGCTTGGTAACATATGTTTACAATAGTGAGTACTTCAGTTCGGTGTTAGTAAAATCACTTCCTCACTTGCAAAACTGAGGGGCCTAGAGAGATGGCTCAGCAGTTCAGAACATGTGCTGTTCTTGTAGAGGACCAGGATTCGGTTCCTAGCACCCACATGGCAGCTCACAACTGCCTGCAAGGCCAATTTCAAGGGAATCTAAGGCCTTCTTGAGACCTCTGTGAGCACCAGGAATTCTTGTGATATACAGCTATACATGCAGGCAAAATAGGCATAAACGTAAAAATAGACCTCAAGTATTTCTGTCGAGAATCCTTATTTTCTTTTTCATACCATTTTCTTTCTAATGTTCAAAAAATACAGAGAAAATCTTTTTGTTAGGGACAGCCACAGCCCACCCCCATACACACATGTAAATACACATAGACAGGCACAAATTCAGGTGTACACACATCAGGCACCAGTCACAGACACACAAACAGATTGCAAAGTGGTCATTCACCACACATTACAGACAGATGGAAGGTACTGGGAGAGAAGTGAAAAAATAGAAAATTTTGGCTTGCTATTGGTCACATGATTCCAAGAGGAAGTTGTTTTGCTTCCTTTCCTTCCTGTGACATCAGTGGATTTGGTGACCCCTGAGGCTATCTGATGAAAGAAGAAAGGAGGATTTTAGTGTATTCTCCATCGTAGCTCTGTGTTGGGCTCAGGGATTCAAATTTCTCTTCCAGTTGGGAAAATAATTTCCTTCCTTCCTTCCTTCCTTCCTTCCTTCCTTCCTTCCTTCCTCCCTCCCTCCCTCCCTCCCTCCCTTCCTTCCTTCCTTCATTTCTCCCTTCCTCCTTCCCTCCCTTCACCATTCCATCCTTCTCTCCCTCTCCCTCCTGCCTTTCTTCCTTCCCTCTCTTCTTCCTTCCTTCCTTCCTTCCTTCCTTCCTTCCTTCCTTCCTTTCTTCTCTCTCTATTTATATCCTTTCTTTTAAATACAGTGTCTCACTATACAGCAGGAATAGTCCATGAACTTACCATGTAAACAAGGATGGACTCAAATATATAGAATTCCCACTTCTACCTCCTGAATCTACAGGTGTGCACCATCATGCCTGGTATAACTGAGTTTCATGAGTGAATTCTAGATTATGGAGGTAACTATCACTTAGAGGTTAGGCTGAAGGACATTAATCTCTAATTAATCTAAAGTTGCTTTGAGCTTGGTACCACCACAACAGCAACGACAACAAAAACAAGAACAGGGTGAAAAGCTCAGGGTAAACTGAGGCAAGCTGGGGGAAGCTGAAAGCTTAAAAGCTTTCTAGGAGAGTTAATACACGAGTAGATTTACTTTTCCCTTTCAGATTTACTGAGATAAACAAAAATGGAAAAATACATCTATTATTAAAGATACACAATGAACCATTTGTGATATGTGTATACACTGGATATATATTATGGCTTCCAGTTTAGTGTTTTATGGGATTTCTGAGCACATGAACAAGTGGGTCTCTGCATTGATATCTGTTTCTTGTGCCTTACCCTGTATCCCTTAGAACACTATTTGTTTTCTAGTGAAAGACAGAAAGGGGGGGTATCCAGATGGGAGTGGAGGGGAGGAGGATCTACGAGGAGGAAAAGGAGGGGAAACTGTAATCATAACGTGTTATGTGAGGAAAAAATTATCTTCAACAAAAAGAAAAAGAACTGTTTTCTCACTCAATGTGTGTGCGTGCGCATGTGTGCTCACGCGTGCGCATGTATGAGCACATATGTATATGAGTGTATGTGTACATGTGCATAAATGCATATGAAACAGAGAGAGAAGGGGAGGAAGGGAGTGAGGAAGAGAGTGGGGATTGGAAATTTTTGCACGAGCATACATTTTTATCAGCAGCTGCTACCAGGGGCCATATTGGAACTTATTCATGACCTAACATCAAGTTTGTCCCTATCAAAGGCAACTACTGGCAAACAGCCTTCTGCTATCTGATTTTGTGAGGTTAACAGTTTCTAAGAGTATGAAGTGTTTGTTTTCCTATGTTTGGGTTATTATACTTAGTACAATGTCATCTGGGTATATCCATGCCATTTAATAGTGTAATCTTTTAAAGACTGATTACGATGTCTCTGTTAGTGTATGTGTTTATGATGACATTATAATTTCACTTTTTCTGTAGCACCTGGTTGTGTTGCTATGACACAAATGGTAGGAAAGGCAGGGTGAGCGCAGGAAGAAGAGAAGGAGGGGGAAAGGGAAGGAGTTAGTGGAGGAAGAAAAGAGGGAGGAAGAAAGGAGGAAGGAAGGAAAGAGGAAGGAAGGAAGAAACTTGTTTTTGTACTTACATTTCAAATGATTTCTCCTTTCCTGGATCCCCCCTCCCCGAAAGTCCCATAAGCCCTCTTCCCTCCCCCTGTTCCCCCATCCACCCCTTCCCACTTCCCTGTCCTCGTATTCCCCTACACTGCTGCACTGAGCTTTTCCAGGACCAGGGGCCACTCCTTCCTTCTTCTTGGGCATCATTTGATATGTGGATTGTGTCTTGGGTATTCCAAGCTTCTAGGCTAATATCTGCTTATCAGTGACTGCATTCCATGTGTGTTCTTTTGAGTCTGGGTTACTTCACTTAAAATGATGTTCTCCAGCTCCATCCATTTGTCTAAGAATTTCATGAGTTCATTGTTTCTAATGACTGAATAGTACTCCATTGTGTATATATACCACATTTTTTGTATCCATTCCTCTGCTGAGAGACACGTGGGTTCTTTCCAGCTTCTCGCTATTATGAATAAGGCTGCTATGAACATAGTGGAGCACGTATCCTTATTGCAGGCTGGGGAATCTTCTGAATATATGCACAGGAGTGGTATGGCTGGGTCCTCCGGAAGTATCATGTCCAGTTTTCTGAGGAACCGCCATACTGATTTCCAGAGTGGTTGTATCAGCTTGCAATCACACCAGCAGTGGAGGAGTGTTCCTCTTTCTCCACATTCTTGCCAACACCTACTGGCTCCTGAGTTTTTAATCTTAGCCATTCTGGGACTGGTGTGAGGTGAAATCACCATCAAAAGGACAAATTTGCAACCAACAAATTGGGAAAAGATCTTCACCAACCCTACATCTGACAGAGGGCTAATATCCAATATATATAAAGAACTCAAGAAGTTAAAGACCCCAGAAAACCAAATAACCCTATTAAAAATGGGGTACAGAGCTAAACAAAAGATTTTCACCTGAAGAACGTTGGATGGCTAAGAAGCACCTTAAGAAATATTCATCATTAGCCATTAGGGAAATGCAAATCAAAACAACCCTAAGAAACTTGTTTCTTGTTATGGAGTCTGGAAAGTCTAAAACCAATGGACAAAAACTACCAGGGGATTTCTTTAACATCCCTTGGGAAAGAACAGGATAAAAAGACAGCTAGGCAGAGCGCTCCTTATTTCAAGTCTTTGTACAACCGGGAGGAACCCATTCATAAGAGAAAAGCCTTCCTGACCCCAACACCTTAGGCCCCCCTCCCAAAGCTTACATCGAGGATTAAGTTTTCAACACATAATGTCTTGGGTACCCTGCTTAAGTGCAGTTTGCCATATGGACCATTTTTAGTTGGAAAGATAAATTTTAGCATCTGGGGAATGACACTTTAATGGGACTAAACATGCTACACTGTGCACTTATTCTTGCCTCAACTTTCAGAAGATGTCCTGTCAATCCTTTGAGGTTATTTAGGCTTCACACGAGGCCCCCCTGACACTCTTTGTGGGCAAAATACAAAAATACGTCGCACGAATCTGTTTAGTGGAAATCATTAAAGTTTGCACAGATTGAAAAGAAATCGTTTTCAAAACTCAAATAAATCTACATCTGAGCATATTTATCTGCATAAAGTGTGAGCTACTGGGCACAGTGTTCAGATTTGTATTTATGGTCAATGTCACTATATAATTGCAAGAAAAACCCACTTTCTATTTGTAATTTCATGGCTTATTAATAATATGTTCTAAGCGTTTTACTCCCGTATGTTTGATTCATCTGTTTGTTGTTCCTATTCTGACTGACTGACTTCCTACACCTAGTGGAAGGGTGGTCGTCAAGGGCTCCGAGAGGTGTGGGTGCAGTGGGAACTTTCATTTGGTCCAGGCAAAATTTCATACCCCTACTTAGTTATAGTTTGGAACTAGCTTCCTTGATATTGCAAAACAGGTAAGACGTGAGCAGATGGACTGGGAAGTCCGTGCATCTGGAGCAGGCCTGTCCATTCTGACTTCTCACCAGCCGGGCAGGCAGCTGTAGAACGAGCCATTTTAAAACTGCCCGCTAGAGGGAGCCGAGCACCGCAAATCTCGGCGCGTTGCCTGGCTGCTTCCGTGAGGGAAAGCAAAAAAGGCGCAAGTGCAAACCTCTAGACCTTATTTAACATTTTCTCCGATGTTTTCTCGTCCAAATCTCATCATTTATTCCTATAAGCAAACAAAAATCAGCGTAGCATATAACATTATTACATTCATATTTTCATATGTGAAATGTTCAGAAAGGAAAACTGCTATGGAGAGATGGGATCATTATTTGAACTTAAAAAGCGCAAAACACCCTGGAAAGCATGGGCTTCCCCACACTTCCTGAGGTCTCTCCCTCTGTTTTCTTTGTCCTGGATGTAACTGTTGTATTTACCTGCTTGTCTGTCATTTTCTTACATTTTGCCCAGGCATTTAAGGTAAAGGACTTCACCAGGCAGAGGTTTGGACCATACTGAAATAAAGTCAAACGTTTAACTTTGAAAAATAAAACTGTCTGCTTACTTAGAAAAATGAAAACGGGCATTTGTTTTCAATGGTAAAAAAAAAAAAATCTCAGTTGCAGGATGACTGGCCTAAGTTTGAACTGTTTTTCATGTTCCCTTCTCTATTTTACATATTCTTCCCCGCTTCCGGAAATTATTTAAAATGTTCAGATCCCGCAACAAATGCTCAAGTTTGTTCTGTATTGAATTTTTATGTTTGACTCTTTGAAGAAAAATGAAAAATAGTGTAGGTAATCCTGCTTGAGATGTTAAAACACAACATTTGAAATTAAAAATAAAAATATTGAAAATTGAGAAATTAGCTCTTTATATAGTAAAATATTAAGTTTTGAGTTCCACTAATTCTTATATTTTAAACTAACTCTGATTTAGGGAAAGGGTCATTGTTGTGACATGTGATTATCTCAAACTTAATTTCAATAAAGAAAGTATAACTTTTTAACCTTTTAACTACTTTTAAGCATTTGAAACTGGTTTTCTTCCCCGTTACCCTGAGTTAGTATCTGCAAGTTTATCTATAAGTTTTGTTAACACTCTCCAATTTTTCTTAAATCGTCTCTTTCATTTAAACAAAACTGGTTTCTTTCACTTTTCCTCTGCTACACAGTCAGAAAGACACACAGTCACACTACAAGCCATGCATCCTAGAGGCAGCTCTCTTGAGTTTGCATTCTTGTTTAATAAGCGACTTGGGCGTGGCTGATTCTGTGATCTCGTTTCCTCCTCACCTCTGCCTTTCTTTCTCTGAATGATACTCGGCTTTGACCATGAGCAAAACTCAAAAATCTCCCACTGGCCGCAAAGGCCAGATCATCCATTTCTGTTTTTTTTTTTATTTCGTTTGTACTTGGAAAAGTTTAGTGCGGAGTTAATACAAACTGGCTGCAAACAGCCAACACGTGTGATGATACTGGACACAAATGAGAATATCAGTCACCTCCCCTCTACCCTTTGGCTGCGTTATGCCTTTGCACAGTTTGGATCTTTAGGGGCATTTTCCAGCAGGCGCCATTCTATACGTATGACAGTTATTATGTTTGGGTATTTCTTCAATGTTTCTTAACAAAGGTTGGAATCATGTGAAAAATAGAGAAATTTGCAGTTCCGCCGGCAATACATTTTAAAGATGCCTCTTCCCCAGTGCCCAGAATTATTTCACTGGTTATAGCTGTGTGAGCCCCATCTTTACTGGCTCCCATCTCCTTTTCTGGAAATTTCAATCACTTCCAGCATTTGTTCATTAAACAGTTTTATCGGTGCAGTCCGGTAAGTAAATATCTTTGGAATCTGATGCATTTCCAACATTTTCATAAATAAAATCCTGTAGATACTGAAGTCACACCTGGCTTGCTATTTACTTTTTACTTAAGGTTTTCAGGGGTCTGTATTTTATGCTGCTCTGGGTCTCTGAGAGACGTTTGTTTGTTTGTTTTTTATCCATCAAGCATGTTGCCTGCCACAATTAGATTTCAAAACGTAAAATGCTATTCGTCTGAATGCATATTTACTAGAAAGTGAAAGAACATCATTGAACTGGACAGCTCTCGTAGAAAACTCTTACCCGAAGGACTGGAAGAGTAACAAAACTTCCCTCGCTGGTTGACCGCGTTTCTGTTGGATTCAGATCACACTGACCAAATATGGGATCATCTCCCGTATACTGTCAGTTTTGCTGTTGATTAAAGGCAAGCGTTGAGGGGTTGAGTAGCAGTTTAATGGGCGCACAGAGTGATAATATGATTAGTTTAAACACAGAGATACTTAAAAACGTATCAAACACTGCGTATTAGACAAGACTACAGAGGAATGCATTAGTACATTAGTGTCATCCTAGGGGAAATTAATGTGATTGGGGAATGAACCCCAAAGGCAACAGGAAACAAAACAGGAAGGTACAGCCGAAAGGCGCTCTCAGCGCTCTTGGGACGTTGAAGCGTTTGGAGGAAATACCAGTTTTGTTTGTTTGTTTTGTTTTGTTTTGTTTTGATTTTTCCCTGAGAGCAGTTTCTACCGTCTTATTTATGGAAGTGCTTTTTTTTTCTTTTTGCTCTTTTTTGTCTCCTCTGTCTCTGTCTTTGTCTTTATCTCGCTCTTCTTTCTTTCTCTTTTTTTCCTTTAAGGCCATTAAAACAGTCAGAAAAGACGCAATGAACAGCCTTCAAGTGATCTAATTGGAGCTGGAGTTAGTATCCAGCATATATGTTTGTGACGTTGGATAATTTATTAGGAACTATAGATATGAGTACTTATACTCTCTGTCTATTGGGGCACTATCCAGAGCTAAAATTTCTGGAAAAATGAAAAGTTCATTAAAGCTTCTCCTAACACAACCTCAAATTAAAGGTATAATAACTGACCAGCTGTTTGAACCATTGCAGGTGGTGTAGGGGTATACCAGCTTCAAGTAGAAACCCAGGCAGAAAGATGGTATAATTACTGTCTGGCGAAGACTGGCCAAGATATCACAGGGGAAATACAGATTTCAGAGAGAGAATGTGTTAAAAACACTTCCTGTGCTCCGGGCACGGTCTGAGAACTTTTCTCAAGATCACGTAACCTGGAAAAACAAAGCTATGAGGTTGGAGATGTGGAAAAGGGTCACAGAGAGGTTTAATAACCCGCTGAAGATCGTCCATTTAATGAATGTAGGAAATGGTGTTGAAATCTAACAAGAGTTCAAGAGTTCCTAAGCGAGTTTAACCCACCCTGAGGAAGACGTGGGTGGGAGTGGGGGTGGAGATGGAGGTATAACATAAGGAACAGGAAGGCAGAGACAGAAGTTGCAAGGTCCTTTATTCCGTTTACGTTACACTGGGTTTTACATCTTCCTTGCTGTGTCTGTAGAAGGGATGTCAGAGTCAGATCCACAGAGTAGAGGCAGGATTCTGGAAATGGCATTCTCTTTGCTTTGGAAAGGTTGGCAGCCTCTCTCCAGCCTCTCTTTTGGAAGTAACACAAACCCCAAACATCACAGCCGGATGTTTGAAAGTTTTTAAACCTTGCAATTTTGCAAAGTTCCTCAACTTCTCCCCATGCTTTTCCTAACCCCGCTGAATGTCACAAAGTTCTTAGGCTCTGTTGAGTTTAGAATGAAGAAAGTGTAATTTGAGTTTGTTTTCTCAGCAAGGCGATGGCAAAAAGATATTTATGGTGCTGAAGAATTTCAGCTCTTTCTCCAGCATGTAGAGTGTGTAGTATATTTAAAATACCACTCTCCAGGATATCTCCCTTCTGCTGAGATAATAAAATTGATCATATGTTTTGAGGTTAAATAAACTGTTGTAACAATCTTGCAGCTGCCTGCTGGTTGCGGTTTGCAAAAGCAATTACTCACTCCGGAGTCAACTTTGAACTGTACATTTTAATTGAAAAGCTAATTGTAGGCCGTTGCTCCTGATTTAGCATTTAATTTGGCAGATTAGGAGGCAAAAGGACTTGGGAAGGGAGGGAAAGGAAGAGAAAGCTTGCAGACAAATTGCAGAGGTCCCATTCTCGTTTGTGTGAAAGGCTTTACACACAACACTTTGTATTCTCACCAAGAAAAGCCCGGACCAGTGAGCACCTTCCTGAGACAGCTGTCTGCAGTGCTCTACAAGGTCCTGAGTTTATCCAAGGTTGCTCCCCTGACCCCAAGCCCAGCACCTGTGAGATGGAGGGAGGGGGGAGGAAAGGAGAGGCAGAGAGGCAGAGAGAGAGAGAGAGAGAGAGAGAGAGAGAGAGAGAGAGAGAGAGAGAGAGGAGAAGGAGGGGGAAGTGAGGAGGGGGAGGGGAAGGGGAAGAGGAAGGGGGTTAGAGCTTCTTGATTCAAGAATTCATCTCTGTTACCTTTTCCATCAGGAGTTTACTTCATTTCTTCAAATCCTGGTGTTGTCCAAGGGTAAGGACCGACTCTTACCGAAAAATACCTAACATTAAGAACGCTGTCGCAGTCCAGCAAGATGCTGGCTTGTTTACAGGTAGCCCAGCAGAGGGATTCAGGCTTCTGGTGTATTTATTAAAGTTCTCCATGATTAAGAAAACAGTGAAACCTGGATTTTCCATCCAGGAAGTTAGTAGCATCCTTAAAATGGCCAGAAAACAATTCTTTTGGAGTCAACTTGTGGAATGACATTAAGGTTTTTTGTTTTTTTGTTTTTGTTTTTTTTTTGTCTGTTCTTATCTAAAAGTAAATTCAGTACTTTCAAGGTAATTTAGACAAAACTATGCAGTGCATTTTGTAGATGCATGCTTTCTTAGCTTAAAACAAATGTGTATGTATGGTGTCTTTGGTCTTTTCCATCAAAGGTTAGTTGTGACCCTGTCCTGGGATCTTTCTATGAACCAGATAACACATTGCCGGCCTAAATCAGAGCGGAGATGAAAAGCAATACAAGAATGTGTTGATTTTTTTATTTTTGCAAGGAACTTTTAAATACTCATTATATACCTTTTGGGGCTTGTTGTGGAATGTAGATTTGGCTCGTCTCAATTGTGGATATTTTCAGTGACCTTGTAAACACAGTCTCTGTGCATCAGTCCTTTGCTCTGATAGGGGAAAATTGGTCTATCACAGTGCTCTCAGAACTCTATTGAGATGTAATGTGTGACTTGCACGGCTGCTTCAGAGCTCAGTGTCTGCTCTACCAACAACAGAGAACAGCTGCCATTTATTTGGCATTTGAGTATCAAATTTGAAGCTTGTGTAGTTAATGGAAAAATGAAACATCTGTGTTGATATTACGAAAATCATCCTGAAGCAAGAACATCAGTAGAGATGGCAGCTTCCTGGTATCCAACTTCCAACGGCCTTTATTTATTTATTTATCTATTTATTCAACTTATTTTATCTATCCATCCATCTAGCTATTTATTGGCGATCTCGGTGTTCGTGATCTCCAAGTATAAATAACTCATATTCAAGAACAGACAGGGGCTTTACAGAAATGAAAACTTGAAATTAAAGTTCAAAACTTTCAAAACACTTTAACAGCAACATCCAGCAGCAACAAAAAAAAATCCTATTCATTATATAAAACAAAACAAAACAAAACAAAACCCCAAAACTAAACACACACACATACAAAAAAAAAAGCAAACAAACAAACAAACAAAAAACCCAACTAGTCCTCTACCCTGGGTGAGTGAATTTGCTTAGAAAAGTAGAAAAACGAAGTAGGTTGTGTAGTAAGACTCAGAGTGCCTTCACCGTGGGGCAGGAGATCAAGGAGTTTGTATATATTACTGGTGACAGAGTATAGACATAACAGGTTAACATTTTAGACATAATCTCCATACATGAAAAATCATAGTTGTACAATTTTTTTTTAATAAAAGACTGAAATCATTTAGATTAATAGGAATTACCTTTTTGATGAACTCGGAACACAAGTAAGGTAAGTTTGAAATATTAGTTCTATAGTCTGCATTTCAGAAACTAAAGCAAAGTTCACTGATTGTGTACCGGTGTAGCAATGTTTAAGAATATGGGCTCTAGGTATAGGAGGAAGGATTCTATCTCAAGGCACACATTCTGACTCATCTCAATTCCCTCTTCTGTAACATCAGGGATAAGAACATGATCACATTCACCGAGTTATAGTTAAGGCTAAATGAATTAATTATCTGACCTAAATTGAAATTCCTAATTATATCTCTGTGATATAATGCCTTTGTTTTACAGGTAATAATTAGAAATATTTCTCAAAATTATTACAAAAAAAGTTATACAAATCAAATACCAAGCCCCATTTGAAACATCAATTTTCACTAAAGTTAAGAATAATTAATAACATAAAATTTATATTTAGCCTTAAAAATGAACTTTAGTTGTTTAGACTTCAAAAGAGATAGTTGGGAAAAATAGTCCTAGGAATTGCTGCACTTTATTATCAGGCACAGGAGCACTGCAATTCAATTGTTCAATAGGAAGAATATAAGCAAGAATAATTTTGTCTGGATGCAATTCCTCATTTTATTTCTCTGTGATAAATTTTAATTTAACACTAAATTAGTGGAAACTTTTACAAGAAAGATTAAACAAAGGATCAGACTCGCTCTATGATAGAAATGATGTTATGATTACTTATGGATATTGGAGTTTGTTGTAGGCCAAACCCATACTGCAAATCTCTATACTAGACTGGCCTTTCTTTATATTCTTTGGCAAACAGATATGTCAGACTCTCACCCCTAATTCTTCAATGTTATATAATTTCTCAATGCTTAAAATCCCGTGTGCTTGTGTGTGTGTGTGTGTGTGTGTGTGTGTGTGTGTGTGTGTTCGTTCATTCCTCAGGGACCTCAAAGCATGGCGTGCAGGTCATCAGCTACTACCTCCTTTGGATGAGGTTCACTGAAAGTGCTAGCCAGAACGGAGGTAAACTCTCTTTGCCTCTTCAGTTACTCAGCCCGTCTGCACTCAGCTCTGGTGGAAGCTTGATTATGAAGACTGCGTTTTGCTTCGCTGACGTACACTTGAGTCTTATTGAGATAATTTGCTCCAAAGAAACTCTGGCTACTGCTCAGGTGAAACAGCCTTCTTTCCATAAGGTTTCAGTTTACTGGAGGTGAGATTCAAGAATTGTACTTTAATGGGAGAAGGAGGATTTCTCCAAGGCGGACTTGCTAGCATTTCTTTGTTCAGTCCACTTTCTTTCATTTCAAGTTGATTGAGAGACATCAGATAGTATTCTTGTTTCCCCCTGTATGCTTCTTGTCAACTATCTTGCCTTTCACAGCCCAGCTACACTGGGACGTTTACAGCCTTTCATTGGAGCCTGCCAGACCTAGGTGTTATGTAGCATACCTCCAGGGATCATTACCATATGGTATTTTAGGAGAGGACACAGTTCATTTCAATGCAATTCAAATGAGCAGATTTCTTTTCTTTATTACACCATTGCATTTGGCGGCAATCCACCAGGGGCAGAGTCTGACTCTCAAAGGAGTGCTCTGCCCGCTCTGTCCATTTAACAGGACATTTGGCTCGAAAACCTCGTCGGTTGATCACACATGTGCAACAGATGTGTGAGCATGCATAGCGAAAATAAAAAATAAAAAATCCCAGCAGTGTGCTGTGGGAAATGTAGCATGGAAAACAGGGACACAAAAGAAGTCTGGTGCTTGAACTTTGATTTTTGTTGTTGGAAGGCAGTGTTTCTTATTAATCTTTTCCTCCTTTCCAAGGAGAGACAGGTATGGGTTCCCATTATTATTTTGCAGTGATTATTCATGTAACACTGGTCAGGAAACTTAGTTCATTTTCACAGACCTTGTTTTATAAAGATATAATTTTAAATATGCAGGGCAGACTTTTCTTGGGCCCCTCCTTCTCAGGAACTGAGTGTTGGCATACTTCCACTAAAAAAGAAAAAAAGAAAGAAAGAAAGAAAAACCACCCATTTACAAGGGAGGATATCAGAAATATACATCCTTTCATCCCTACCCCACGGGCTCACACACACACACACACACACACACACACACACACACACAGAGCACCAGCTGTTTTTCTCATGGAGAATAAGGGTTACTTGGGGAAATCTCTCTTCCTGTTTTTATATGGACAACTAAATTGTTGTATAGCCAGTTAATTTTGGTTAGGTCAACAGCACAAGGTTAATTATTGGAGCCTTTCCTTTTGCCTTCATAAGATTAATAGGAAACTAAAGAAGTAAATGAAATATCATGACTTATCCTAGAAGTGGTTTTTATTTGGGAAGATTTTGGTGCTTTAAAATTATATTTGAAAATATTTTATTCTTTTTTTTCCCTATCTTTTCTGTGAGGAAATAGTGGAAGAAGGGTTTGAAAAACGGAATGATATGGACCTAAATTGCTTCAGAAAGGATGTTATAGTATGCTAACATTTAGAAAAGCAAACCAATTTCCATTTTATAGCAGAGACATTGTCAAAGTTAAAAAGATTGTCTAACCTATGAGATAACGTTGAAATGATACTTTTTTCCCTTGATACTCTTCAATTTGTTCAGAATAACTGTTCATGTTTAAAAAAAACTATATTATGATCCAACATCTTCTTTAAAACTTGGGATTTGAGTCACATATCAAAAGGCAAGGAGACTGATTTTCTTCAATGGTCTGGATCCAGCTTCTTGCTATTATATAACCTCAGAATAAAGCAGCCATATCCCTGTTGATATTTCCACTTCTTTTCCTTGAACTTGCTCTGCTTCAGTCAAGGAAAAAGAAATCCACTCTATTCGTTTACAAGGACAGTTTTTCATTCATGCCTCTGTTACTCTTAGTACGTGTCCCAAAGAAAATGATTCTGCAACGGCCACTCATAAAGAAGCAGAAAAATGGCAAAGCCACAGAGAAGGAGACGTATGTGACAACAGTGGCGGTGTCTTCCTGGAGACAGAAAACAAACAGAGCTGTGGAAGACCTTGCCAATGCATGCCTGCCAAATAAAATATTGTTTTATGAAGTCAGGAAAAAACTAATTTAAAAGGTTATTGTAGGTTATTTGTGGTCACTTCTGGTGTGCATACAGAGTGATGTCATCCTGAACTCTTCTCTATTTATATTTCAGTCTTAGAGATCTTTTGTCTATGACTCGATCTCAGCTACTAGACACATCTAAAATTCAATCCTCATAAAAATCTACTCTGAGAAAAAAAAAAGAAAGGAGATGGAAAAAAGTCCCAGCCAAGTCCAGGCAAGAAATCATTCAGGCAAATCCATCTTCTAAAATACCTACACTTGTAGATGTCTTCTCAGTCTCAGGACATATTGGCTGGGAAATTTCTCGAGTAACCGGAGGAGAGTTCCACTGGAAAAGTAGAGGCAGGTGGAATCTTTGCCAGAGACATCACATCCAAGGACACACTCGAGTGGGAGTGAAGGACCCCTGGTGTCGTGCAGTGCTTCTGTCCCCTCCTGAGAGGACCCTCCTGTGTCCGCCAGGGATTGGTCACTCTGCCATGAGTGAGCTTGTTAGCACCAGATCCTCTTCACCCATGAGCTTCGGCAATACCTTTTTCTTGGTGGGCTTTGTTTTCAGGGCAGTGTGGCTGGAAAGCCCTCTTTCTCCTGTCAATCTTTAGTGAATTAAGAACTGTCAAAGTATCATTGTATGAAAATAGCTGAGAATCTGGTGAGATGTTAGTAACTAGGAAGAAGGGAGATTAAGAGAAACCCGAAACCAAAACAACAAAACACGTAGGATGTTAGAAATAGCATACATAGAAATAACATACAACCCCCCACATGTTTATATTGAATAGGTGACACATTAAAGGATGTATCCTGATACCAAGTTGACATAATTTGCAAAGTCTTTATATTTATTCAGTCATTAAAAAGACTTAAACATTTTTGAGCAATTTGGTTTATCAGACATTTCTGTAGTAAACATTTCATCTTTGCACCATTGCCAATAGCTTTTTCTTTGTAGAAATAATAAACAGAAGACAGAGTGAGTTATGAATAGAGCAGAAAACATCATGCACTAAAGAGAAAATGGAACAGGGAGGAGAGATATGTAGTTTTGGGGTGATGGGGTTACTGTTTTAATTTGGTGATCTGGTGATGCCTCACAAAGAACATTTGAGCAACATAGAAAGTAGTGGAAAGCGTGAACTATATTGACATCTTCCGGAGACTATTGCAGTCAGTTATTGAGAGTCTTGAGCCAAGAGGACATGTGGTGTGTAGAATAAACACCATGAAGGCAGTGGGAATTGCAGGATAGTATACAAGTTAGCATCATACGTCCATGCTCGCATACACCACCTCTATGTGGGAGCTTGACAGTGCCTGTGATATTTGCTTCCGATTTCACAGGCACTGTCACACAAAGGGCTTCTTTCTGTTCAGGATTAGGTAGACATTTCAAAATCTCTTTGCATGAGAACGGAGAGTCTGAGGAGATCCAGAACATTCAGGAGAATTCTGAAGTCACCAACTCAAGCCAGCAACTGTTGGGTTACAGTATATGCTAATAAACTTGTGGTTACATTGTGGAGCATGTCCTGTGCTATCTTCTGGTTTAAATACTCTTAAGCCCATAAATGAATTCTACTCTGAGCTTTCCAGTGGTTCCTTACTAATAGTTTCTTTTTGAGAAGTCTGGCCCTGAAATTGTTTCCTCATCTCTCTTTGAAGCTTTGAAAGTGATACAAAGCGTGAGATTCAGCAAGCAGTTGTGATAAACAAAGCTGTAGAAATCACAGAATGGAGACAGGTTGTAAGAATATGTGGTGGGTGGATATAAAGCAGGATTAAGGAAAAGCAGGGCACTGAGGAGACAGACGGCTATGTGGCTAAACTGCTTGAGTGAGGATGAGACTTTGGATCTACAGGAATTAAGGAATATGCCTGTAGATGTGGCCGACTTCCTATAATGCCATTTACTGAAGGCAGAGATAGAGGATCTCTAGACTAAACGAATAAATAAGATTTGTGATATCTGGGATCGATTAAGAGACCCTGGCTTAATGAACAAGATGGAAAAGAACAGAATCCCACATTAGCCAACACATGTGTTCATGTGCACTCATCCACACATGATTACCACAAACATGCACCCACACAAATGCAACACCCAGGAATTCTGGTAGCTCAGTAAGTTAGGACAAAGTACTCTACACATGCAATGTGCACGCATGTGCGCGTGCGCACGCGCGCGCGCGCGCGCGCGCACACACACACACACACACACACACACACACAGGAAAATAAAAACAGATACAGGAAGATCAAAACTGGTTTCAATGTGAATTGTTCCCCACAGGCTCATGTCTTTGAACATTTGCTGCCCAGCTGGTGGCTGTTGGGGAGGTTGTAGAACCTTTGGGAGGCAGTGGAGCCCAGTTGGAAGAAGTAGATCACATGGGACAGGCCTTATAAGTTATATTCTCAGTCTGTTTCCCTCCATATTCTCTGCTTCCTGACTGCCCAGCTGCCCCCTGCCCCTAACATGCCTGCTGACATATGCCAGGCTTCTCTTCTTTGTTATGTATCCTCTACCACAATGGACTGTTCGCTGTTCATCTGAGCTCCAAAATATTTCTTTCATGCTTAAGTTGCTGTTTTCAAGTGTTTTATCAGAGAGATGAGAATGAGAACTAATACAAATATCAAGCATCTCTTAGTACAGCATCCCTTAGTCCTACACTCAATGGTGTTTGCTAAACAGTTTTAGGAAAATGTGATTTGGGGTTTCCATGGATCTGGGTTGCCACCCTCTTGACTGAAGTTTTATCAGAGAAAAAAAAAGAGATAATTACAATTAGTTTTAGGAAGATGGGATTAGAGTTCTCTGTTGTTCCCCTTTTAACTCCAGACTGAAGGGAATGTATTTTTGCCTCTTGATAAGATGGTGCATTCTATTTGATATCTAGAATCGAGATGCACAGAAAACAGACCCCCCCCAGACAGGACAAACAAAGGGTTTGATCTTCCAAGAACATTTTAATGTTTTCTGTTTTGAAGTCTAAAGAAATTTGAAGAGAGAAACTGAGTATACCTCATGCAAGGTTACACAGGGACAGGCTGAGGTTCATTCTCCAGAGGTGTCAGATCTCTGTTAGCTATCTGTTACTTCAAGGTTCACTGACCAAGTCTCAGACTGGGGCCTTGAAGCTTCTCTGGGTTTGTTCAGACCTCGGGGCAAACCTGCTCACAGAGCTGAGTAGCCATCTGTGCAGTCCAAAGGGATCTCTAAATTTTGGTTGAGCTCTGGCTATAAATCAGTTTGAATGATTCCAGGACCCAAGTTGCTCTTCTGTTTCTTTCCCCTGACTGACACAGACAACTCAGCTCACTTAGACTGATGCTTGTAAAATATTTTACAAGTTATTGGGAAACTTTCTTCCAGCACAGAGGTTTATTTAGGTTCTTCCCATGCAAAGGAAGACAGGTTCCTTCATCTTCTTGATGTGGGATGGCATACCTTGGCAGAGGAGTAAATATAATGTCAAACCACGGTTATGATATCTGGTGTTCCAGAAGAGAGAACTCTTCTTGAGGAGTTCCCTTCTACTGTCATGCCAACTGCCCATATCTTCATTTACTTGGATTAAACAGTTCCTTCAAATGGGAAACATAACACAACAGCTTGCTGACCTTTCAGTCCTTCTATACAGAGTCATATTCCAAAGAGGCTTTCACTTATTACTTTAAATTTTGTTTAGCTACTTAAAAACAACCTCCAAACAGTATCACAATAACAATGTGTTGCTTTTTTCATAAACAGTGTTAACTGTGAGGTTTCACATCTGTGTGACTGTGGTATAGTTTATGCTTCCTGCCGTGGGTAATTTGTACCAAGTATTCGTTTTAAAATCAGACAATTTTATTTTTCCATCATCCAGTTACAGTATAATTTAAAAACCAACTAGACAGTTCTTTCCCCAGTTTTTAATCTGTTTTTTTTTTTTTCCGAGATAGGGTTTCTCTGTATAGCCCTGGCTGTCCTGGAACTCACTCTGTAGACCAGGCTGGCCTCGAACTCAGAAATCTGCCTGCCTCTGCCTCCCAGAGTGCTGGGATTACAGGCGTGCACCACCACCACCCAGCTCCCCAGTTTTTAATATCATCAAGTATGATAGTCTAACATTTCCAAAAATAATCAATGATAATAGTCATGCTGCGAAATTTGGAGCATACATGTTCAGTATTGAGAATTCTTCTTGGTGGATTTTCCTTTTGACCAGCAAGAAGTGACCTTCCGTGTCTCTTTTGATGACTTTAGGTTGAAAGTCAATTTTATCTGATATTAGAATGGCTACTCTGGCTTGTTTCCTGAGACCATTTGCTTGTAAAAATTGTCTTCCAGCCTTTTACTCTAAGGTAGTGTTTGTGTTTGACACTGAGATGTGTTTCCTGTATGCAGCAAAGGGTAGGGTCCTGTTTCTGTATCCAGTCTGTTAGTCTGTGTCTCTTTATTGGGGAATTGAGTCCATTGATGTTAAGAGATATTAAGGAATAATAATTATTACTTCCTGACATTTTGGGCATTATTTTTTATATTTGAGTGGTTCTCTTCTTTTGGGTTTGATGAGAGGGGGTTTCTCTCTTGCTTCTTCTGGGGTGTAGTTCCCCCCCTTGAGTTGGTGTTTTCCCCCTATTATCCTTTGTAGGGCTGGGTTTGTGGATAGATATCGTGCAAATTTGGTTTTGTCATGGAATACCTTGGTTTCCCCATCTATGGCGATTGAGAGTTTTGCTGGGTATACTAGTTTCAGCTGAAGTTTGTGTTCTGTTAGAGTCTGCATGAGATCTGCCCAGGATCTTCTAGCTTTCATGGTTTCAGGTGAGAAGACTGGTGTAATTCTGATAGGTCTTCCTTTATATGTTACTTGGCCTTTTTCTCTTACTGCCTTTAATATTCTTTCTTTGTTTAGTACATTTGGGGTTTTGATTATTATGTGACGGGAGGTATTTCTGTTCTGGTCCAGTCTGTTTGGGGTTCTGTAGGCTTCTTGTATATTCATGGGCATCTCTCTCTTTAGGTTGGGCAAGTTTTCTTCCATAGTTTTGTAGAAGATATTTGCTGGTCCTTTAAGTTGTAGATCTTCACTCTCATCTATACTTATAATCCTTAGGTTTGATCTTCTCATTGTGTCCGGGATTTCCTGAATGTTTTGGGTTACCAGTTTTTTGCATTTTGTATTTTCTTTAATTTTTGAATCCATGATTCCTATGGTATCTTCAGCATCTGAGATTCTGTCTTCTATCTCTTGTATTCTATTGTTGATATTTGCATCTATGACTCCTGATTTCTTCCCAAGGTTTTCTATCTCCAACATTGTCTCCCTTTGCAATTTCTTAGTTGTTTCTACTTCTGTTTTTAGATTCTGTATGGTTTTACTCAGATGTTTCACTTGCTTGTTTGTGTTTCCCTTTAATTCTTTAAGGGATTTTTGTGTTTCCTCTTTTATGACTTCTACTTGTTGACCCATATTCTCTTGTATTTCTTTACGTGATTTTTGTGTTTCCTCCTTATTGGCATCCATTTTTTGATCCATATTCTCCTGAATTTCTTTAAGTGATTTTTGAGTTTGCCTTGTAAGGGCTTCTAGCTTTTGATCCATTTTCTCCTGTATTACTTTAAGTGATTTATCTATGTGTTCCTCTATCAGCATCCTGACCAGTGATTTTAGATCTGAGTCTTGTTTTTCTGGTGTGTTGGGGTATCCAAGACTTATTGCTGTTGGGGAACTGGGTTCAAATGTTGCCATATTGCCTTGATTTCTGTTAGTAACGATCTTATGCTTGCCTTTTGCCATCTGGTTATCTCTGGTGTTACTTGGTCCCGTAGTTACTAGCTGGTGCTTGAACCTCCTGTGGGCTTGTAAGGCTATTTCCCCATGACTGGGACACCTGAACCACTGCCCTGCAGGGCTCCTGCTCACAGATTGCTGACAGGTGGCCTGAGTCCCCAGAGGTCTTAAACTCAGGATATCTCAGTACCTGATTCTGCCTGCTAGGTTGAAACAGCAGGGAAGATGGCTGAGGCTGCAGGAAGTGTAGGGTCACTCTTCAGGGCACAGAGCCCATGCCTGGCTGCCCCCCGCCAACCGCTGCTCTGCGTGTGGCTCCTGCTCAAGGCCTGAATCCCCAGAGGTCTTAAACTCGGGATATCTCGGGTACCTCTTCTCTTTCTTTCTTTCTTTCTTTCTTTCTTTCTTTCTTTCTTTCCTTCCTTCCTTCCTTCCTTCCTTTCTTCCTTCCTTTTCCTTTTCCTCCCTCCCTCCCTCCCTCCCTCCCTCCCTCCCTTCCTTCCTTCCTTCCTTCCTTCCTTTTTTCCTTTCTTTCCTTAAAACAGATTTTCTCTGTGTAGCCTAACTGTCCTGGAATTCACTCTGTAGACCAGGTTGGACTCAAAGATATCTGCCCTATCTACCTCCAATTAATAGGGTTATATGTGTTGTACTACAAGTGCCCAGCTTTTATTATTTATGACAATTTCAAACTTAAATATATTTCAGTCCCTTCCCCAGGTTCTTCCAGGTATTCTCCCCCTCCATTCCCTCTCAACTTTAAGTCAATATTAATTTAAAAACAAAAACAAAACTAGCAACGCCCCCAAACCAAATAAAATTTCCAAACCAAGAAAGTGAAATAAAACAACACTCCCAAGAAAGAAACAAGCACCAAATTCTAAGCAAATAGAAGCATACAGGGAAAAAGATACCTGCGAAGAGCATTTTGTCTGGGTGGGCTACTCCTGAGTATTAGACTTGTGCGGAAGTAGATGAATTGCAACTCTGGTTTTGGTACGCTGGGGGATTGCTCTATAGCTCTAACCCCGGCTAAAAACAACATTTTAAAACATTTCCTTTGGGCCTATGGTTTGTCTTTTAATTTTGTTGGGTGGTTAAATAGGATTCCTTAAACATTTCTACATAAGCATATAGCCTATAAAAAGAGACATCTTTGTTTTCTTTTAATATGCCAGTGTTGTTATTGTTGTTGTTGGTTTCCTGCTCCTTTCCTCCTCCTCCCCTCCCTCCTCCTCCCTCTCCTCCTTCCCCTCCGCCCACTCCTCCTCTTCTTCTTTAAATAACAGATCTTTTTATCAGGGCAATGATGTCCCCTTTTATTCTTATCAACCTTGAATTTTTAAGTGATTAGGGTTAAATATGTCACATCTCAAACAGAATTTGACATTATCTTGGGTGTTCCCTTCCCCACTTTTATAAAATATAAATTCACAAATAAAAAATAACATCACATGATTTATTGGAAAGTTTCTTATAATGTTCATAAACATTTTAAAAAGAATATAGATTTGCATATTCTCTCTTCTGCAGATTCTTTCCAAAGACTCTCATCCTTTGAAGTCCTTCTACTCCAGCTGTGTGAACTACTGTTTTCACCTTTGCATGAGCCTCCAGAACTGTTTGGCTTTAAGGATTTCCAGTTACTATTACTTCTATTTCAGGTAGCAAGTATGCACAGGTAGTTTTTTGTTTTGATTTTTTTCTTCTGTTTGCCCCACCCCCACCCCAAGACAGGGTTATTGGGTTTCTCTGTGTAGTCCTTGGTGTCTTGGACTTGTTCTTAAACCTGGTTCACTATAAACCCACAGATTCACCTGCTCTGCCTCCCTCATTCTGGGATTAAAGGTGTGTATCACCATGTGTTCATTTCCACACACTTTAATTTGGCGGTAATATGTTCTTCTTCCTATAGCAGAATCTCCTCTTCGGTAACCCATCTCATAGACCTCTGGCTGTGGCTTCTGTAAATTCCTCTCTCTCTCAGAAACCACTCTGGATGTTCCCTCACATTGACAGGGTGTGGGCTCAGCTTTCCTTGAGGTAACAAAACACCTTAATTTATGAAGATAAATTTAGTTTTTCTTGTGGTTCTGAACATCTGGTGCCTGGTGAGCTCTGTTGTTTCACGTCTGGGATAGCGAATTATGAAGAGTGTGTGATTCTTAATTGATTCTGTGGGCCATGCTCTTTGCATGTCCTCAGTTCATCTGGTGCTGACGTTTTTCCTCCCTCTCTTCTGCTGTGTTCACTGAGCTCTGCTTAATGTTTGGCTGTGGGGTTGCTGGATGAAGCCTCTCTAATGATTGGGTTAGGCCCCAATCTATGAGTATAGCAAGCAGAATACCATTAGGAGTCATTTCATTGCCTTTGGCTTTTTTTTTCCCAATCATGACTGGTTTTAAACGAGGTCTCTGCATGGTCTGGTCTCTGGTTCCTGGCCTTCTAGGCAGTGTCAGGAGTGGACTTCTTCCCATGGTGTGGGCCTCAAGTTGAACGAGTCATTGCTTGACCAACTTTACAGCCCCATAATTTCTGAGTCACCATTACCCCTGCTTTTCTTGCAGGCAGGACAGATTGCAGGTCTACACTTCTGTGTCTGGGTTCATGTCTCTGTCCCAACCCTGGAACCCTTGCCCAGTTATAGGAGATGGCCAGTTCAGGCCCTGTATCCCCCATTACTAGGAGTCTTCACTAGGGTCACTCTTGGAGATTCCAGGGAATTTTCACTGCACTAGGTTTTTACATTGTCCTAAAGTGTCTGCTAATTCTAGTCATCTCTCCTAGTATGCTTACCCTCCATCCACCCAATCCCTGTTCTCATCCCCATTCATCCCCCAGTCCACCTGCAAACATTTATTCTATTTCCTAGTCCCAGGGAGATTCATGAGTTCTTTGATTAGCCCTCCTTGTTTATTAGCCTCTCTTGTTTGTGGATCATATCATGAGTATCCTTTACTTAATAGCTAATATCCACTCATAAGTGAGCACATACCACAAACATTACTTTTTCTCAGTAGTCGCAATTTGTGTGAGAGGTTGGGTTGTGGAGGGGTAAAATGAGGGTGGGAAGCGGGAGGTGGCAGGAACCAGAGTGGACAGCTATACTAATTAGGTATATATTGTTACCACGTACTCCCTAGATCATACAGGAAAATTATCTGTGGGATTTTCCATGCTGGTTTGAGTCTAGTATTTATCTCATAGTCCCTGTGACCTGCGAAGCACTGAAAATTGGCATTTGTGGGCTGATAAGATGGCTCAGTAGGAAAATTGCTCGCTTACTGCCAAGCCTGATGACCTGAGTTCAATGTCCAGAACCCAGAGGAGGAAGGAGGGACAGGGACCAAATCTTACAAGTTGCCTCCTGATTGTCACAGGTGCTCCATAGATGTTCACACTAGAACTGGATAAATAAAACAAGGAAATGTAAAAAACAAGCACACAAAACTGGCATTTAGGTGTGGTAGTTTGAATGACAAATGTCCCCAATGGGCTCCCCTATTTGAATACTTGCTCCCTCATTGGGGCACTGTTTGAGGAAGTTTTGGAACTTTTAGAAAGTACAGTCTTGCTGGAAAAATTATGTCACTGTGGACGGCTCTGAGATTTTACAGTCCCTACACACTTCTAGTGTGTTCTCTTTGCTTTCCGTTTGTTCTTGAGGATGTGATCTCCAGCTTCCTGCTCCGGATGCCTCACCGGAGGTTCCCCTCACCATGATGGACTTTGCCATAGCCAAACTTAACTCCTCATGCTATAAATTGTTTTATTACAGCAACAGAAAGCAACTGATTCATCAGGTTTACTGAGATTAATAAATACCTTCTAGGTGAAATCAACATTATTGATTCATCTATTTATTTTGCTTTTTCCCTAAATAATTCTTACCTTTTGACATACCACCTTGACAAATACAATCAATATGATAGATACTGTGTGTAAAATTCTTTACTTATAGGATACTTTATATTGGGATGTATAGGCTAATCACAGTGGTAGAAAATGTTTTTTTTTTTTTTTTTTTTTTTTTTTTTTTTTTAATTTTATTTTCTATATTCTATGTTTACATTCCAAAGGCTTTCCCCTTTCCCAGTTCCCACCCACCATAGTTCCCATAGTTCCTCTCCCCCCCATCTGTTCCCCAATAATTCCCCCTCCCCCCTCGGTTTCTTTACTAAACTGGAAGCAATCTTTACAGGCCCAGGGTCCTCTCCTTTCTTCTTCTTGGGAATCATTTGACTTGCTATTTGTGTCTTGAGTATTTAGGGCTTCTGGGCTCATTAATATCCACTTATCAGTGATTGCATTTCAGGTGCATTCTTTTGTGATTGGGTTAATTCACTCAGGATGATATTTTCCAGGTCTAACCATTTACCTACAAATTGCATGAATTCATTATTTTTAATTGCTGTGTAGTATTCCATTGTATAAATATACCACATTTTCTGTATCCATTCCTCCTTTGAGGGATATTTGGGCTGCTTCCAATTTCTGGCTATTATAAACAAGGCTGCTATAAACATAGTGGAGCATGTGTCCTTATTGCATGCAGGGGAATCCTCTGGGTATATGCCCAGGAGTGGTATGCCAGGGTCCTCTGGAAGTAACATGCCCAATTTTCTGAGGAACCGCCAAACTGATTTCCAGAGCGGTTTTACCATTTTGCAATCCCACCAACAGTGGAGGAGTGTTCCTCTTTCTCCACATCCTCGCCAGCACTTGTTGTCTCTTGAGTTTTTAATCTTAGCCATTCTGACTGGTGTGAGGTGGAATCTCAGGGTTGTTTTGATTTGCATTTCCCTGATGACTAATGATGTTGAACATCTTTTAAGGTGTTTCTCGGCCATCCGAATTTCTTCTGGTGAGAATTCTTTGTTTAGCTCTGTGCCCCATTTTTTGATAGGGTTATTTGGTTCTTTGCGGTCTAACTTCTTGAGTTCTTTGTATATATTGGATATTAGCCCTCTGTCGGATGTGGGGTTGGTGAAGATCTTTTCCCACTTTGTTGGTTGCCGTTTTGTCCTTCTGACAGTGTCCTTTGCTTTGCAGAAACTTTGTAATTTTATGAGGTCCCATTTGTCGATTCTTGATCTTAGAGCATAAGCTATTGGTGTTCTGTTCAGGAACTTTTCCCCTGTGCCCAAGTCCTCCAGGGTCTTCCCAAGTTTCTTTTCTAATAGTTTCAGTGTGTCTGGTTTTATGTGGAGGTCCTTGATCCACTTGGAGTTGATCTTAGTACAAGGAGATAAGAGTGGGTCAATTCGCATTCTTCTGCATGTTGACCTCCAGTTGAACCAGCACCATTTGTTGAAAAGGCTATCTTTTTTCCACCGGATGGTTGTGGCTCCTTTATCAAAGATCAAGTGACCATAAGTCTGTGGGTTAATTTCTGGGTCTTCAATCCTATTCCATTGATCTACCTGCCTGTTGCTGTACCAATACCATGCAGTTTTTAACACAATTGCTCTGTAGTACTGCTTGAGGTCAGGGATATTGATTCCCCCAGAAGTCCTTTTATTGTTGAGAATAGTTTTAGCTATCCTGGGTTTTTTGTTGCTCCAGATGAATTTGAGAATTGCTCTTTCTAGATCTATGAAGAATTGATTTGGGATTTTGATGGGGATTGCATTGAATCTGTAGATTGCTTTTGGCAAGATGGCCATTTTTACTATATTGATCCTGCCAATCCAGGAGCAAGAAATATTTTTCCATCTCCTGAGGTCTTCTTCGATTTCTTTCTTCAGGGACTTGAAGTTCCTGTCATACAGATCTTTCACTTGTTTGGTTAGAGTTACGCCAAGGTACTTTATGTTGTTTGTGGCTATTGTGAAGGGTGTTATTTCCCTAACTTCTTTCTCAGCCTGCTTGTCCTTTGAGTACAAGAAGGCTACTGATTTGCTTGAGTTAATTTTATAACCAGCCACGTTGCTGAAGTTGTTTATCAGCTGTAGAAGTTCTCTGGTGGAGTTTTTTGGATCGCTTAAGTAGACTATCATATCATCTGCAAATAATGATACTTTGACTTCTTCCTTTCCAATTTGTATCCCTTTGACTTCCTTATGTTGTCTGATTGCTCTCGCTAGAACTTCAAGTACTATATTGAAAAGATATGGAGAGAGAGGACAGCCTTGTCTAGTCCCTGATTTTAGTGGAATTGCTTCAAGTTTCTCTCCATTTATTTTGATGTTGGCTACTGGTTTGCTGTAGATTGCTTTTACTATGTTTAGGTATGGGCCTTGAATTCCTGCTCTTTCCAAGACTTTTAGCATGAAAGGATGCTGAATTTTGTCAAATGCTTTTTCAGCATCTAATGAGATGACCATGTGGTTTTTTTCTTTTAGTTTGTTTATGTAGTGGATTACATTGATGGATTTCCGTATATTGAACCATCCCTGCATTCCTGGAATGAAGCCTACTTGATCATGGTGAATGATCGTTTTGATATGCTCTTGGATTCGGTTGGCAAGGATTTTATTTAGTATTTTTGCATCTATATTCATAAGAGAAATTGGCCTGTAGTTCTCTTTCTTTGTTGGATCTTTTTGTGGTTTAGGTATCAGCGTAATTGTGGTTTCGAAGAATGAGTTGGGCAGTGTCCCTTCTGTCTCTATTTTGTGGAATAGTTTGAAGAGTATTGGTGTTAAGTCTTCTTTGAAGGTCTGGTAGAATTCTGCACTAAAACCATCTGGTCCCGTACTTTTTTTGGTTGGGAGGCTTTCTATAACCCCTTCTATTTCTTTAAGGGTTATGGGACTGTTTAGCTGGTCTACTTGATGCTGATTTAATTTTGGTATTTGGTATCTGTCTAGGAAATTGTCCATTTCCTCCAGATTCTCCAGTTGTTTTGAGTATAGGCCTTTGTAGTAGGATCTGATGATCTTTTGAATTTCCTCTGTTTCTGTTGTTATATCCCCCTTTTCATTTTTAATTTTGTTAATTTGGATACTATCTCTGTGCCCTTTGGTTAGTCTAGCTAAGGGCTTATCTATCTTGTTGATTTTCTCGAAGAACCAGCTCTTGGTTTTGTTGATTCTTTGTATGGTTCTCTTTGTTTCTGCTTGATTGATTTCAGCCCTTAGTTTGATGATTTCCTCTCTTCTACTCCTCCTGGGTGAGTTAGCTTCTTTTTGTTCCAGCGCCTTCAGGTGTGCTGTTAAGTTGCTAGTGTATGCTCTTTCCAGTTTCTTTTTGGAGGCACTCAGGGCTATGAGTTTTCCTCTTAGCACTGCTTTCATTGTATCCCAGAGATTTGGGTAGGTCGTACCTTCATTTTCATTGAAGTCTAAAAAGTCTTTGATTTCTTTCTTTATTTCTTCCTTGACCAGGGTGTCATTGAGTAGAGTATTGTTCAGTTTCCATGTGTATGTGGGCTTTCTGTAGTTCTTCTTGCTATTGAAGACCACTTTTACTCCATAGTGATCCGATAGGAGACATGGGATTAGTTCGGTCTTCTTGTATTTGTTGAGGTCTGTCTTGTGACCAATTATATGATCAATTTTTGAGAAGGTACCGTGCGGTGCTGAGAAAAAGGTATACTCTTTTGTTTTAGGATGGAATGTTCTATATATATCTGTTAAATCCAATTGGTCCAAAGCTTCAATTAGTTTCACTGTGTCCCTGTTTAGTTTCTGCTTTCCTGATCGGTCCATTGAGGAGAGTGGAGTGTTGAAGTCACCTACAATCATTGTGTTAGGTGCGATGTGTGCTTTAAGCTTTAGTAAAGTTTCTTTTACGAATGAGGGTGCCCTTGCATTTGGTGCATAGATGTTCAGTATTGAGAATTCTTCTTGGTGGATTTTCCCTTTGACAAGCAGGAAGTGACCTTCTGTGTCTCTTTTGATGACTTTAGGTTGAAAGTCGATTTTATCTGATATTAGAATGGCTACTCCAGCTTGTTTCCTGGGACCATTTGCTTGTAGTACTGTCTTCCAGCCTTTTACTCTAAGGAGGTGTTTGTCTTTGACACTGAGATGTGTTTCCTGTATGCAGCAAAATGTAGGGTCCTGTTTCCGTATCCAGTCTGTTAGTCTGTGTCTTTTGATTGGGGAATTGAGTCCATTGATATTAAGAGATATTAAGGAATAGTAATTATTACTTCCTGACATTTTGGGAATTGTTATTATTATTTGTATTTGAGTGGTTCTCTTCTTTTGGGTTGGATGAGATGGGGTTTCTATCTTGTTTCTTCTGGGGTGTTGTTTCCCCCCTTGTGTTGGTATTTTTCCCCTATTATCCTTTGTAGGGCTGGGTTTGTAGATAAGTATCTTGCAAATTTGGTTTTGTCGTGGAATATCTTGGTTTCCCCATCTATGGCAATTGAGAGTTTCGCTGGGTATAGTAGTCTTGGCTGAAGTTTGTGTTCTCTTAGGGTCTGCATAAGGTCTGCCCAGGATCTTCTAGCTTTCATGGTCTCAGGTGAGAAGTCTGGTGTAATTCTGATAGGTCTTCCTTTATATGTTACTTGTCCTTTTTCTCTTACTGCCTTTAATATTCTTTCTTTGTTTAGTACATTTGGGGTTTTGACTATTATGTGACGGGAAGTATTTCTGTTCTGGTCCAGTCTATTTGGGGTTCTAAAGGCTTCTTGTATATTCATGGGCATCTCTCTCTTTAGGTTGGGGAAATTTTCTTCCATAATTTTGTAGAAGATATTTGCTGGCCCTTTAAGTTGTAGATCTTCATTCTCATCTATCCCTATAATCCTTAGGTTTGGTCTTCTCATTGTGTCCTGGATTTCCTGAATGTTTTGGGTTACCAGCTTTTTGCATTTTGCATTTTCTTTAATTGTTGAATCCATGGTTCCTATGGTATCTTCAGCATCTGAGATTCTGTCTTCTATCTCTTGTATTCTATTGTTGATATTTGCATCTATGACTCCTGATTTCTTCCCAAGGTTTTCTATTTCCAACATTGTCTCCCTTTGCGATTGCTTAGTTGTTTCTACTTCTGTTTTTAGATTTTGTATGGTTTTGCTCAGATCTTTCAGTTGCTTGTTTGTGTTTTCCTGTAATTCTTTAAGGGATTTTTGTGTTTCCTCCTTTATGACTTCTACTCGTTGACCCATGTTCTCTTGTATTTCTTTGGGTGATTTTTGTTTCTCCCCCTTATTGGGATTCACTTTTTGCTCTATATTCTCCTGGATTTCTTTAAGTGATTTTTGTGTCTGCCTTGTATGGGCTTCTAGTTTTTGATCTATTTTCTCCTCTATTACTTTAAGAAATTTATCTAAGTGATCCTCAATCTGCATCTTTACCAGTGATTTTAGATCTGAGTCTTGTTTTTCTGGTGTGTTGAGATATCTGGGATTTAATTGTGTTTGTCTTGCAATGGCTTCTAGCTTTTGATCTATTTTCTCATGTATTACTTTAAGAGATTTATCTAAGTGTTCCTCTATCAGCATCCTGACCAGTGATTTTAGATCTGAGTCTTGTTTTTCTGGTGTTTCGGGGTATCCAATATTTATTGCTGTTGGGGAACTGGGTTCGGATGCCGCCATATTGCCTTGATTTTTGTTAGTAGCGATCTTACGTTTGCCTTTTGCCATCTGGTTAACTCTGGTGTTAGTTGGTCCTGTAGATACTAGCTGGTGCTTGACCCTCCTGTGGGGTTGTAAGGCTATTTCCCAGTGACTGGGATACCTGAATCACTGTCCTGCGGGGCTCTTGCTCACAGATTGCTGACAGGTGGCCTGAGTCCCCCGAGGTCTTAACCTCAGGATATCCCAGGTATTTGGTTCCGCCTGTTGGGCGGCTGCTCTGCACTGCTCCTGCTCAGGGTTCGCTGTCTGATATCCTGTTTCCCCAGGGGTCTTAAAGTTGGGATATCTCAGTTATCTGGTTCCGCCTGCTGGTCCCAAGCTGCTGGGAAGCTGGCTGGGTCCGGTTTCCAGCTTCCCTGCCACTGGCTGGATGGGAGGCTGGTTCGGCCTCCGGCTGGGTCTGGGTACCTGGCACACTGGCTGACTCTGGCTTCCTCACCACCAGCTGGACGGGAAGCTGCAGGCAATATGGCAGCTGCCTGCAGGGAGCTCGGGGTCCGCCCCGCGCGCGAGTGCAGAGTGCACCCGCTATTCTGTGCCCAATTCCCACTCCAGGCCTGAGTCCCCGAAGGTCTTAAGCTCGGGCTGTGTCGGGTACCTGGTTCTGCCGCCGCCGCCGGATGGTTCTGAGCACCTGGGACGCTGGGTGACCCTCCGGCTTCCCCACCGCCAGCTGGGCGGGAAGCTGCAGGCAATATGGCAGCTGCCTGCAGGGAGCTCGGGGTCCGCCCCGCGCGCGAGTGCAGAGTGCACCCGCTATTCTGTGCCCAATTCCCACTCCAGGCCTGAGTCCCCGAAGGTCTTAAGCTCGGGCTGTGTCGGGTACCTGGTTCTGCCGCCGCCGCCGGATGGTTCTGAGCACCTGGGACGCTGGGTGACCCTCCGGCTTCCCCACCGCCAGCTGGGCGGGAAGCTGCAGGCAATATGGCAGCTGCCTGCAGGGAGCTCGGGGTCCGCCCCGCGCGCGAGTGCAGAGTGCACCCGCTATTCTGTGCCCAATTCCCACTCCAGGCCTGAGTCCCCGAAGGTCTTAAGCTCGGGCTGTGTCGGGTACCTGGTTCTGCCGCCGCCGCCGGATGGTTCTGAGCACCTGGCACGCTGGGTGACCCTCCGGCTTCCCCACCACCAGCTGGGCGGGAAGCTGCAGGCAATATGGCAGCTGCCTGCAGGGAGCTCGGGGTCCGCCGCGCGAGTGCAGAGTGCACCCGCTATTCTGTGCCCAACTCCCACTCCAGGCCTGAGTCCCCGAAGGTCTTAAGCTTGGGCTGTGTCGGGTACCTGGTTCTGCCGCCGCCGCCGGATGGTTCTGAGCACCTGGGACGCTGGGTGACCCTCCGGCTTCCCCACCGCCAGCTGGGCGGGAAGCTGCAGGCAATATGGCAGCTGCCTGCAGGGAGCTCGGGGTCCGCCCCGCGCGCGAGTGCAGAGTGCACCCGCTATTCTGTGCCCAATTCCCACTCCAGGCCTGAGTCCCCGAAGGTCTTAAGCTCGGGCTGTGTCGGGTACCTGGTTCTGCCGCCGCCGCCGGATGGTTCTGAGCACCTGGCACGCTGGGTGACCCTCCGGCTTCCCCACCACCAGCTGGGCGGGAAGCTGCAGGCAATATGGCAGCTGCCTGCAGGGAGCTCGGGGTCCGCCGCGCGAGTGCAGAGTGCACCCGCTATTCTGTGCCCAACTCCCACTCCAGGCCTGAGTCCCCGAAGGTCTTAAGCTTGGGCTGTGTCGGGTACCTGGTTCTGCCGCCGCCGCCGGATGGTTCTGAGCACCTGGGACGCTGGGTGACCCTCCGGCTTCCCCACCGCCAGCTGGGCGGGAAGCTGCAGGCAATATGGCAGCTGCCTGCAGGGAGCTCGGGGTCCGCCCCGCGCGCGAGTGCAGAGTGCACCCGCTATTCTGTGCCCAATTCCCACTCCAGGCCTGAGTCCCCGAAGGTCTTAAGCTCGGGCTGTGTCGGGTACCTGGTTCTGCCGCCGCCGCCGGATGGTTCTGAGCACCTGGGACGCTGGGTGACCCTCCGGCTTCCCCACCGCCAGCTGGGCGGGAAGCTGCAGGCAATATGGCAGCTGCCTGCAGGGAGCTCGGGGTCCGCCCCGCGCGCGAGTGCAGAGTGCACCCGCTATTCTGTGCCCAATTCCCACTCCAGGCCTGAGTCCCCGAAGGTCTTAAGCTCGGGCTGTGTCGGGTACCTGGTTCTGCCGCCGCCGCCGGATGGTTCTGAGCACCTGGCACGCTGGGTGACCCTCCGGCTTCCCCACCACCAGCTGGGCGGGAAGCTGCAGGCAATATGGCAGCTGCCTGCAGGGAGCTCGGGGTCCGCCGCGCGAGTGCAGAGTGCACCCGCTATTCTGTGCCCAACTCCCACTCCAGGCCTGAGTCCCCGAAGGTCTTAAGCTTGGGCTGTGTCGGGTACCTGGTTCTGCCGCCGCCGCCGGATGGTTCTGAGCACCTGGCACGCTGGGTGACCCTCCGGCTTCCCCACCGGCAGCTGGGCGGGAAGCTGCAGGCAATATGGCAGCTGCCTGCAGGGAGCTCGGGGTCCGCCCCGCGCGCGAGTGCAGAGTGCACCCGCTATTCTGTGCCCAATTCCCACTCCAGGCCTGAGTCCCCGAAGGTCTTAAGCTCGGGCTGTGTCGGGTACCTGGTTCTGCCGCCGCCGCCGGATGGTTCTGAGCACCTGGGACGCTGGGTGACCCTCCGGCTTCCCCACCGCCAGCTGGGCGGGAAGCTGCAGGCAATATGGCAGCTGCCTGCAGGGAGCTCGGGGTCCGCCCCGCGCGCGAGTGCAGAGTGCACCCGCTATTCTGTGCCCAATTCCCACTCCAGGCCTGAGTCCCCGAAGGTCTTAAGCTCGGGCTGTGTCGGGTACCTGGTTCTGCCGCCGCCGCCGGATGGTTCTGAGCACCTGGCACGCTGGGTGACCCTCCGGCTTCCCCACCACCAGCTGGGCGGGAAGCTGCAGGCAATATGGCAGCTGCCTGCAGGGAGCTCGGGGTCCGCCGCGCGAGTGCAGAGTGCACCCGCTATTCTGTGCCCAACTCCCACTCCAGGCCTGAGTCCCCGAAGGTCTTAAGCTTGGGCTGTGTCGGGTACCTGGTTCTGCCGCCGCCGCCGGATGGTTCTGAGCACCTGGGACGCTGGGTGACCCTCCGGCTTCCCCACCGCCAGCTGGGCGGGAAGCTGCAGGCAATATGGCAGCTGCCTGCAGGGAGCTCGGGGTCCGCCCCGCGCGCGAGTGCAGAGTGCACCCGCTATTCTGTGCCCAATTCCCACTCCAGGCCTGAGTCCCCGAAGGTCTTAAGCTCGGGCTGTGTCGGGTACCTGGTTCTGCCGCCGCCGCCGGATGGTTCTGAGCACCTGGCACGCTGGGTGACCCTCCGGCTTCCCCACCACCAGCTGGGCGGGAAGCTGCAGGCAATATGGCAGCTGCCTGCAGGGAGCTCGGGGTCCGCCGCGCGAGTGCAGAGTGCACCCGCTATTCTGTGCCCAACTCCCACTCCAGGCCTGAGTCCCCGAAGGTCTTAAGCTTGGGCTGTGTCGGGTACCTGGTTCTGCCGCCGCCGCCGGATGGTTCTGAGCACCTGGGACGCTGGGTGACCCTCCGGCTTCCCCACCGCCAGCTGGGCGGGAAGCTGCAGGCAATATGGCAGCTGCCTGCAGGGAGCTCGGGGTCCGCCCCGCGCGCGAGTGCAGAGTGCACCCGCTATTCTGTGCCCAATTCCCACTCCAGGCCTGAGTCCCCGAAGGTCTTAAGCTCGGGCTGTGTCGGGTACCTGGTTCTGCCGCCGCCGCCGGATGGTTCTGAGCACCTGGGACGCTGGGCGACCCTCCGGCTTCCCCACCGCCAGCTGGGCGGGAAGCTGCAGGCAATATGGCAGCTGCCTGCAGGGAGCTCGGGGTCCGCCCCGCGCGCGAGTGCAGAGTGCACCCGCTATTCTGTGCCCAATTCCCACTCCAGGCCTGAGTCCCCGAAGGTCTTAAGCTCGGGCTGTGTCGGGTACCTGGTTCTGCCGCCGCCGCCGGATGGTTCTGAGCACCTGGCACGCTGGGTGACCCTCCGGCTTCCCCACCACCAGCTGGGCGGGAAGCTGCAGGCAATATGGCAGCTGCCTGCAGGGAGCTCGGGGTCCGCCGCGCGAGTGCAGAGTGCACCCGCTATTCTGTGCCCAACTCCCACTCCAGGCCTGAGTCCCCGAAGGTCTTAAGCTTGGGCTGTGTCGGGTACCTGGTTCTGCCGCCGCCGCCGGATGGTTCTGAGCACCTGGCACGCTGGGTGACCCTCCGGCTTCCCCACCGGCAGCTGGGCGGGAAGCTGCAGGCAATATGGCAGCTGCCTGCAGGGAGCTCGGGGTCCGCCCCGCGCGCGAGTGCAGAGTGCACCCGCTATTCTGTGCCCAATTCCCACTCCAGGCCTGAGTCCCCGAAGGTCTTAAGCTCGGGCTGTGTCGGGTACCTGGTTCTGCCGCCGCCGCCGGATGGTTCTGAGCACCTGGGACGCTGGGTGACCCTCCGGCTTCCCCACCGCCAGCTGGGCGGGAAGCTGCAGGCAATATCAGAAAATGTTTTTTTAAATTGTATTTCCCAGTATAATACTTACTATGTTTGATTTATTTCACTGTTAAAATTGTATCTTTTATTTTCATTGTTATTTTAAATGTTTTTTCCATCAGAAAAGAAAGGAAATGCATGTACTCAAATTTATTTTTAATTATGTTTTTATTTATTCTTTTCAAATCTCATACAATATATTTTTTATCACATTTGTTCTCCTCATCCAAATTCTCTAAGATTAGTCCTACTGTTTTACCCACCTAACTTCTATCCCACTCCTAAAAAAGAAAGAAAGAAAGAAAGAAAGAAAGAAAGAAAGAAAGAAAGCAAAAAAAAATCCTCTATGGCATTTAATTTTCATCCACAGATTTCTTTTGGTACTCAAATTTCTTAAAATGTAGTTCCTCTGAACACATGTTACAGCTGTGTAGCTTGGTCTTCAGGCGGGAATCCTAACAGCAAGGGCTGCCTCTGACTCACTTGCTGTTAAGACCCTTTGTTCCTACTTGGATGCCTTATCTGGCCTCAGAGGGAGAGGAAGCTCCCAGCCTTATTTCAACTTGGTATACTAGGGCTTGTTGATAGCCATTGGAGACCTCCTGTTTTCTGAAGAGGAATGGAGGATAATTGGATGGTGGGGGAGCAGAGGTGGTAAGGGAAAGACTGGGAGAGGAGGAGGGAGAGGAAACTGCACTTGGGAAGTAAAATAAAATAATTAATAAAAGAAAAATACAATTATTTTAAAATACAAATATTGTATAATATTTATATTCCAATGATTTTAATTTTCTTTTAGGTAAATTGAATTTTCTTTCATTTTCAAAGTAAAAAATAATAAGGAATTACATATAAACATGAAATATGTTTGATTCATTATTCTGAAAACTGGAGATTAGTGGCAAAAATGTATATTGAACTGACTAAGTGAAAACAGTCACTGATATTATGCTAGTATGATTAGATTTTTGTTCAATTATATTTCTTCTTAAATTAAAATTTATACACTATATTCTGATTATGGTTTCTCCTCTACAATCTTCCCACCCTCCCACTCTTCCAATTCTATGCCTTCTTTCTCTCTAACTCAATAGAATACAAATAATAAAATAAAACAAACAAACCAGAATTGAACACAAAATTGAAAAAGCATAAGAAACACATACACACACACACACACACACACACACACACACATGAAAACACAACCTTGAGAAACATAACATATACACAAAAGACCAGTAAGATTAAAATAAGCAGAAATGACAAACAAAAATGCCTAGGCAGAGCAATTTGACATCTTCAGCATCACCAGTGAGTATCTTTGTGTTTGTCATCTACTGCTGGGCATGTGGTCTGCCCTTAAGTGTGATTTGTATAACCAGTGAACCTCCAATGGAGAAAACTGATCACTCCTTTGCACGTGCTTGTCAGTTGGAGATAGAATCTTGGTTAGGGATGGGAGGTCATGTCTGTTTCCTCACGTCAGTGCTGGGACCCGTCTGGCTGGATCCTGTGCAGGCCCTGTGCATGGTTCCATGGCGTCTCTGAGTTGATTGGTGTGGTCTATCAGCTCTGTTGTGTCTGCACAGCACCATCTTTTTTGGTATTGTCAATCCCCTCTGGTTCTTACAATCTTTCCATCTCCTCTCCAGAATGGTTCCTTGAGTCCTGAGGAAAGGGTTTGATGAAAACGTTTATTCCAGTTAGTTCTGAGTGTTCCAAGGCCTCTCACTCTCCATACATCATCCAATTTTTGGTCTCTGTATTAGTTCCCATCTACTTCAAGTGGGACATTCCCAGATGATGGCTAAGCAAGACACTCATCTATAGTTATAACAGAAGGTTGTTAGGAGTAATTTTATTGCTAGTCCCCTTTGGCAGAACAGAATTATTTCTTTTTCCCCTAGATCTGTGGTCTTTCTAGGCTCAGGTTCTTGACCACTAGAGTAGTGTTAGGCATGGAATCCATTTTGTGGAGTGGTCCTTAAATTCAATCAGATAGAGTTTTATTACTGATATGATGTTTGTGCCACTATTATAGCAGCTTAACATACAGGTAGGTCATCATTTTAGATTAAACACAAGTTGGTAGTTGGATTTGACCTATGGTAGTGTGTAAAGTACCTTCTGGTACCAGAATAGTAGTCAGCAGGGCTCTAGGTAGGCACCCATTGAGTTCTCCATGTTCAATGAAATATGTAAATGCTATCTTCAGCATTAGTGCCTTACCACCAGTTTAGGGAGAGCATATAATAACCTTGGCAACAGGTTGAGTTGTTTCAGGGGGTTTCCAAGGGGCTCATTTGACCAAGAACTCAATTAGATGTAACTCATTCCTGAAACTGAAAGTTTAATTTTATGACAAGATGTCTAGTTGGGGCATAGTCTCCCCCATTATTTGATGACTTTTGAAAGACATTATTTAAATGTCTTCATATGTGTATATATACAAAAGCTTCTACAGTAGTACACTTTTATATGACTCTTCAAATGGCCTTTGGTGGTAGCTGTCCTTCTTTGTATTCTGTCCCTCACCCCATAACTACATGTTCCATCTTCTGTTCCTTTATGCCTCCTGGACCTTTAGTCTATACTAACCTCTGTGGTTATCTGGACTATACTATGCCTATCAAAGGCTTAAAAAATAATATCTGCATATAGTAGAATACATGCCATATTTGTCTTTTGAGGACTGTATTATCTCACTCAGAATGTTGTGATCACATTTCTAATATTTTTCTTTCATAATTTCAAAAATATTTGAGCATATATTATATTCCATATAACATGCAGAAATACTTGGATACAATAGATTACATAATTCCAGAGTTAAATATTTTCATTTGAAAGGCATGTAAGGAAGAAGAATGTTTTTCTAGTTTTGAATATTATATATTTTAAATATTATTTGATATTATCAATATAAAAGCATAACTTTTAAAAAATTCATTATATCAAAAATATCAGGATATAAAATGAACTTACAATTTTTCTGGTGTTTTAAAATCGCTGCTCTGACAGAGATTTCCGGTCCCCAACCAGAATTCATATATTAACATTTCATGAAGAACGGAAAACTTGGATCACAGTCATGATATACCAAATAGTAAAATAAATATACACTAGATAAGAATGTTTCTTTGTGGTTTGGCCCACAGAGATGCATTCCCTGGCCAGTTGACAATTACTCTCTTAGGAACTATGAACTTTTTTTCTCTATCTGTTCTAGAATGTTTGGCAGCATGGCTAGCCCTATCAGCGAGAAGACAAGAAAGTAGATAGTATTTTGTATGGATGGATATCAGTCTGAGCATGGCAAGTGTTTCTACTGATTCTGTGGATTATAGGGGATTATAGGCCTGTGATCAACAGTTCCACACTAAAGTGATTTATGTCAGTTCCCTGCATCATACTTAGTTAAATTTATACCAGTGAAGAAGTTCCTCTACAGAGGAGAAATATGTCCTCAGCACAGTCCTCTTCATTCGGCTAGAACCACAATAACCCTGGAATGACTCCAGCCTAAATTTCCATAGACTTTTCTCTCACTGGGAAAATTGGAGGATGTTTCAAATCACAAAAAAACTGTGAAACTTCATCTGGCTAATCTTTGGGTATATGTTATCACCTGGCCCAGTTGCTGTTTATTTTCATAATTAGAATAAAATTCCACTGGAAAGTTTTCCTAAGCCAGCAGATAACAGTTTAGACCTGCAAACAGAAATTAATGCTCTGTTATTTCTACAGGATTGTTGCTGTTCTTCAAATTGCCAAGTCAAAGCTGAGATGCTTTGTGGCTGAATTTAATGACTTTATTACAACAGAACCCCTGCCGGTGTTGTTTGATCCACATGGAGTCTTGGCAAGGGTTCGTTCCTTACGTCTCATTTAAATATATGTGTATCTGGGCATAGAGCTGACATCTCTGGTACTAAGACACACCAGTCTGTCTATAGTGTACCAACCAACCAAACAAACAAACAGACAAACATTACATCCTTCTTTGGTAAGTGATGGAAATTAATAATTTGCTTTGCTACTTAATTCTCTTTTAACTATTCATGTTAGCTATCACACTTGTGGCTTCATATTAATATTAATGAGTAATTGAAAAATGTGGTACCTACCGTATCATCACACTAAACCACAGAGTAACTTATAGTTTAATATAATTTCCCCTCTATTTTTGACTTATATTAGCTGCTTAATTCCCATTATTACAGTGGAATATGGTTGGTTTATGTCCTTACTAAGCACAAGCAATTTGAAGTGTTGACCCAGAAAGGTAGAATCCCATTGAGACTATTTTTGTGCTAGCTACATTTTGTATCAATTTCAATTTTACCTAGACTCATTCAAAACAATACTTAGAAAGTATTTTCTTTATACTTAGAAATATAATATCTCAAATAAAGCACTGTAAGCTGGCCACACTGCAAACAATACAAGTTTATGAAAAGATTCACACTTAAACTGCATTTCTAGAAGACAGAGTCCATCCTTATGCTAACAATTCTTATGACGATATCAGAGTTGCTTTTAGTATTAAGTGTTTTCTTGAGAAAGAAAATAACTTCAATTGAATTATACCCAATACTTTGCATATGACCTTGGGAGTATTTGGCTTTAAATATTCTCTTTCTCCATATTCTCAACATTGTAGCATTTATCTTGTTTAACTAAATTTCCATTTTCCTTTGCCTATCTTTCAGCATACCATGGCCTTATGAAATTACAAGCCATGCTTTCTTGGCTTATCTTGTTTCTGTAATATTTGCCATAATCGGCTTCTGTATCTTGGAATGAGGTCTTTCAATATGTAATTAATAAAATGATAATTAACCTAATAAAATTATTTTGATGTGAAAGCTTAACATGTTTACTCTGCTGTGTAAACGTATAATACAGAAAGCCACAGGATAAAGATGAACATGCTTTTATCTTTGGTTGTACTAGTCTGGTTCTCAAGACTCCTCAAGGAACTCAAATAAACAGAACAGAACAGAACACATGAGAGAACAAAACAGATCCAAATGAAGGAACACAAGTATATTTTTGCCACCGATTTTTCACCCTTTGCTAACTATATAGATCATTTCCCAAGACTGTGGCAAGATAAATTTTCTTAAATCTGGCTGATGAGATAGAGAATGATGCTTGGAAGTCACATAAATTTGAAAGGAAACATTGTTATGACTGTTTGCACATGGCTTCAGAAAATCCCCCAATGTGATCACACAATTTAGGTGAAGGACACCCTGGAAACATTTGTCAGCAGGACCACTTTTATGAACAGACTGTTAGCTTTGCAAAGAATGGATCGAATATTATATTCTTGGAAAATGATCTAATTGTCAAGAGTAGCATAATGTAATTTTCTTATTTCAAATGGGCACTTTTTCTGTACTCTACTGCCTTCTCAAATTTTCTTCAAAAATAATAATTAAATTTGGAAGCATGCCTGCCTGTAGGAGAATTCTATCTCCCTTGCATCGTTTCAATCATATTTCTAGCTGATGGGTGAAAGTACTCACTTCATAATAGAAGCTACGCCACAAAGAAAGGAGAATGGTGAAAAACTGGTCTAGGAGACTGAAGACTGTAACCTTAGGTCTTACACTTTTTATTATTTATTTATTTATTTATTTATACACTCCAGATTTTATTCCCCTCTTGGTTCACCCTCCAACTGTTCCATATGCCATCCCTCCTTGTGTACTTGTGGCTGAATCATCCATAGTTGACCAGAACCTCGATTTCTACCCTTATGTCAGGCATATTCCTGATTCATCCTATCTTACGGAAAGCAAGATAAGAAACAGTCTATCTCTTTACATCCCAGGACATCACCCACATTTGAGATATCAGTTGTGTGTACCATGCCAACAACTCAAGAACGTGGTTATTAAGAACTGGGATTTGGAAGGCGCTTCGTAAGTGCGGCAGGTGGAAACATGGAAGGGCAGCTGAAGGAAGAAGGAAACATTTTCAATAGCAGCAGAATCAGAAGTCCTAGCGTGAAAATCTGCAGTTCAAGGAGGAGAAAGCTGAGTGCACTAGAACCACTTACGGCATTTATTTCCCTTGGCCTAGAATTACAGTGTATTTCTTAAATAAACCTATTGTTGGTCCAGGCTGCCAGCGAATGATGTACAGGTCTAAGGCCTATTCTGAAATGTTTTGTTGGCTGAATTTCTTGGAATTATAATCAATTAAAATATTTTTCTTATGCTTTTTGGACTGGCAACGTTTCTGAGCCAGAGTAGGCTTACAAGGAAAACAAAATTCTCTGCTACTTGCCCATTATCCACATAGCAACTTTTTTCCCATATGGAAGATGATCATCAAGAGAAAATTGTAGGTAACACAAATGATTGAAATAAGTCTCTCCTCCCCACCCCACCCACCTTCCTGGTAGATTGATGCTACAGAAAAGAAGATATAGCTGAGGAAAGCATATATACATATGTTCACACTATGTTCTGCCTGCTATACATGCATGTGCATACACACACACACACACACACACACACACACACACACCTGTGTGTGTTTATATGTTTTTCCTTTTTGGAGATATTATCTCGAAATATAGTCGAACTTGGACTTATTATACTAGTCCTGGCCCAACTAACTACATGCTGGGATGACAGATTGGCTATGTATGGGCTTTTAGTAAACACTCTGAAATAGGTATTTCTACAATATGAATTTAATATGAATTTAACGTATGATGTTAAATATTATATAACTTAATTTCAAGTAATAGTTTCTCAGTTTAGAATGATTCAGACAAGAGCCCCCCTTTTTTCTATTTAATGGAAACAGAAAACATCAAAAAGTGCAGAGTAGATTTCATACTGCTTTATGTGTAAGACCATGAATTCTGAATGTGTGACCATTTTCTTTGGTGCATATGTGAGCATATATATGTATGTGGAAATGTGTATTATGCTAGTGCGTATGTCTGATGTATGTGTACAGGTGCGTGTGGATGCCGGATGATAACCTCAGGTGTAGTTCCTCACATGCTACCATCCATTTTTGGTTTTCAGTGTTCGTTTTTAGACAGGTTCCCTCCCTGGCTGGAAACCATCACACACCCCAGCCTGTGTTGGCAGCAAGCCTGCCTATCTCCGCCTCCTTGCTAGCTGCTGGAATGGCAAGTGTGGGCAATTGCACCCAAATCGTTACAAAGATTTTGGGCTCTGGGATCTAACTCTTGCCTTTCTTCTTTATGTGTCTGGAAATACAGATATTGGGACAACAGTTATCATTGAATCTGAAGATTTAGATGTGGATTGGGTTATATCTGCTTTGTTAATCACCTATTCATCATCAGAGCTTAATTTTCTCTGAATACAAGAATTTTGTGGAAGATAGTTTTTTTTGTTTTTTTTTGTCTTATCTCCAAACAGCCAAATTACAATGATATCCTAAATAATATAAAGACAAGCTTTCCCAAGATATCCTTTTAACACAATAATTTGTAATCAGAGTATCACGTAGAATGAATTGAAATCAAACCCTGAGCTTGAATGGCAAACCTAATTTTGTTTGTTTGGATGCCATGGGTGAGAATGTGGAAGAGTGGATCTTCTGATTTGATCGGTATTGGTTGCGTGTTTTGTACCTGCTTTAATTTTTATCAGGTTCAGTCCTTACTTTGTTGCAGATGTAGTTGAGTTATGAGGTGGTCATAATGGTGTGTAATGGTTGCTTATATATTTAGAAAAAGAGGAATATCTGGATCTACAAAAACAGAGGAAGAGACTGAGGGGACATTGACATAGGGACACATCTTCAGGGATGATAAAGGTTGCCAGCAAGAAATAGAAATAGATTCTTTGTCACAGTCTCTAAAATGTATCCTAACATCTTGTATGTTTTCCTGTATTGCTAAAGAAACAAAGGTCTGGGTTAAGATTCTCACATTCTTCTAATTTCTTACATCACCCTTAGAAAATTAATGAATACAAAATATGCAATTTCTACATGAAATACTTTGAAAGACGAACACTAAGTTTCTATTCTTTTCCTTTATGAGGATAAACATCTCCACTGCATCACCTTTATATATAAACTGCTTTTATTTTTAAGCCAATTATTATTTATAGCTTGCTTTGCTTGCTCACCAAGCAAATCTGTGAATACTGGAACTTTTGAATTTGGAAAAATAGGGAGAATAGGTTCCCTTTGAAATGAACAAGTTTGTATTATTATTTTGACTTGTGATTTTTTTTTCTTTTTCGAGACAGGGTTTTACTGTGTAGTCTTGGCTGTCCTGGAACTCACTCTGTAGACCAGGCTGGCCTTGAACTCAGAAATCTGCCTGCCTCTGCCTCCCAAGTGCTGGGATTACAGGCGTGCGCCACCACGCCCGGCTTAATTTGTGATTTTTAAAAATTCAACTCAATGGTTTCATGAAGAATATTCATATCACTAAATGACACCGACTTTGTTCTAGCCCTGTCAGCACAAGAGGGAGGCTATATTAATTATACACCGAAAATAAACAAGCATATTGATTTCTAGGAAAATAATATTGCATTGTAAACACATTTAGTTACTCATAATTACAGAAAATGTAGAGCAGAAAAAAAGAAATATTTGAACTTGTCAGGAAAAAGAAAACCAAAGCCGAAAACAATTTGTAAAAAAAGACACAAAAAGGAGGGAACATGAGAAAGAGACAATTGTTTGTATGTTTTTACCACCACACTTGTTTTAGGACATTTTAATGTCTGACTTTCATCTCTGATTATCAGACTGGTGGGTGACCACTGCATGATTGGTTCTTTGACAACTTTATATTTAATTGACTGTTTATTACCGAAAACATTTGCTAATCTCCCTGTCAAGTCTTTGTTTTAGTGTCATCTCATCGGAGAATTCTTGGACCATTCCTACCTATGAACTGTGCTTGTTAGCCTTTGCCAGCCCCACTGCTTAAAGCACCCCTGTCCCTTTCCACATGCCTACATTGAGTGTTTGTTGGAATTACTTGTAATTTTCTTTTTTGGTCTGTCATCTCCCTTTTCATATAATTGAAGCATTTTGAATCATACACCTTCCTAAGTAAGGACTCCTACGAGTCTAAGGTGATGTCTGCTATACTTTACGTGCTTTGTATTACTTTTTAAGACTAGGTATTGTAGTCTTTTTGAGACAAAAAATTATCCATCTTCTATTTTAAAGACATTTTGGTCATTGTGTATTGAGTTAGAAGTTTTGGGGCTTGGATAGCCTTACTTTATTACTTGACATGGAATTACATATATTTAATGAGGATTTATTATTGCTTGACCTGGCTTTGCTTCCTGAAATTTCTCTATAACACAGTTTAGCAAGATGCTAACAAACCCCAATGAAACACATCTGGCGTACGGTTGTCTCCAACTCCTGGTCTCTTCAAGCTTTTAAAACTGTCATAGATTACTAGAAACGCAACTGTGTTTGAAATTAGTTCAGTAAAACAGTAGTTACAGATGCTCCATTAGGGGTTTGAAAACAAAGTCGTCAGCCAAAAATAATGGCTTGTAAATGTCTAGCCATCACTCCAGTGACGCAAAGGAAGCCTTCTGGCAGTGAGGGAAGAGGAGCTCTTGCTTGCTGACACACTGACAGAGTTGGGGAACTTTATTTGTCACCTGCTAGCCACCAGCGTGGAAGTGCTGCAGTGCAGTACTTGGTGTGGGAAGTGATGAAAGACAATTTCCTGATGCACAGGAATAGAACTGGAGGACCTCCTGGGAATGGATCAACCAGGTACAACTTTGCCGATTCCTCTTTCGAGTTCTTGTATGAATCTCTACTGTAATCTATACAGTATAATGACAATGTTTTCCATCTTAATGGATGACTCAGTCTGGCATAAGTAGTTCCACATGGTGGTTGACAAATGACTTTTGGGCTAAACTTTCTTCCAACTCAAGAAACAGATCTATCAGTATTTTCTTGTTTCTTGAAAAAGTATCACCTGCGCCTCAATGTGTGTATCTTCGATGGAATTTTAAATGGTTCTCAGCTCATCCATTCTGCTGCTCTTGGGTGGGGCATCATGAAGAGAATTTCCTTAAATGTTCTGTCAGTGAGGGTGATGGATACTCAAGGACAAGTAGCATCTTGAGTTGTTCAGAGTAATAGTATGTGGTGTTGTAGGTCATAGTTGTGAGTTGTCATGTCTCTGTGCTGCTATCTCTTTACATTTGAACATAAGAAAAATTTATTTTAAATAACAGTATCAATTTGCAGTTACATGGGGGATTATACAGAAAGGGTGGTTATGGCAGGAGTAACGTGTATTCAAATGGTCAACATATTTCAATTAGGAAAATGTTCAATACATTTGATCATCACATTCTGCTTAGGGTCGTATAAGTCAAAAATACACAACTAAATAGATATACAGCTGACATCCCAGCACCTTGAGGCTTTAAAAGCAATGAGGCTCCCAACGTTCTGCTTGCTATTGGTTCATGAATTTTTCCGATCCAATATTATGTTACAAACATTTCTGACTTTATTCCCCAAATGTATAAAATGGCATAAGCTGAAAGACAGCATTTATAAATACTATATTCGATGTTTATAGTGTATTTCAAAGTACTATATATAAGCCATTTCATATTTTTGAAATATAAGACATTGAGTAAAATGCTCTGAACTTACTAATCATTAAATAAAGTCAATAGAAAGGAAGGGAAGATGAATGTACCCTCCTCTGTTGCAGAGGCTGGATTGTAATGATGGCCTGGAGAGTCCACAGGCTGTGAGCCTCAGATGTGGGCAGCTGATCTTCACACAATCACTGCAGCCAACTGGTAGGACGAGATGCTGCATCTCAGGCTATTCTCTGTGTGAACAGGCTTTAACTTGGCTTCTCAATCCTGGGGAAGACATCTCACATTCTTGGGAAGTTGAATCCAAACCAAAACTCCACTGGATCTCCTATCCAACCTCTGTGTGGTCTTGGGTGAGCCAGTTTTCCCCAAAGGAGCCCTGGGAAATTTGATATGGCTACATACAGTTTAAAGGTTACTCTTGGGTGGTCTATAACAGTTAATAGAGTTTGCTTCCAAAGTCATTGTAGGAGATTCAGAGAAGTTCAAGAATCTAGGTCTGGATAAAATCCAGTCTCTTGAGAGTGTAGATTACTTCTATGTATCTTAATATGCCAAGCTGGAAAGACTATGGTAGTGCTGGGAGGCCCAGGTAGTTTATACTAAAGATATCAACTATATGCTGCCAGCCTTGGGTAACAACTTGACTCAAGCCACCATGTTGTCAGTTTGAAACCTAACTGAACCAATGTGACGCAGCAGTATGAATTTTCAAAGAACTGCCTTACAGCAAAGAAGGTAGGGAAATTTGTTGTCATAAATTTGACAATTGTCAAAAATTTTTATTTGAGACTAATAAATTCTTCAAACAGCTAATAATTAATTATATACAAATTAATAAAGAGAAGAAAGATATGATCAGTAGACGATCATCTAACTTTGCTACAGAAGATAGCATAGGACAGAGGAAAGAAAAACACAATTAGAGATTGCCATTGTGGATTCTAAAGCTTATCACTTGCTGATGATGACATCCAGACAAACATCATTAACCCAAGTCATGCTACATGTCAAAAATACACCCTATTTGTCTTAGGGTTTCTCTGTTGTGAACAGACACCATGATCTAGGCAACTCTTATAAAGACAACATTTAATTTGGGGGCAGCTCACTGGTTCAGAGGTTCAGTCCATTATCATCAAGGTGGGAACATGGCAACATCCAGGCAGGCATGGTGCAGGCGAAGCTGAAGGCTGTTAGCAGAATACTGACTTCCAGGCAGCTAGGATGAGGGTCACTAATCCCACACCCACAGTGACACACCTACTCCAACAAGACTACTCCGCATAATAGTGCCATTCTCATTCCATTCCCTGGCCCCCATAAGCTTGTTCAAACACATGAGTCTATGAGGGCCATACCTAGCCATAGCATAATAAAAAAATACATTTAGTCCAACTTCTAAAGCTCCTATACTCTATAGAAATCTCAACAATGTTAAAAGTCCAAAAGTCAATGTCTCTTCTGAGATTCATCCAATCACTTAACTGTTATCTCCAAAGCAATACAGGAAATCAGTTGGGCAAACTCTAAACTCGTCATCTCCATGTCAGATGTTAAAACAGTCTTCATCTTTGTTAACTGCAACAAATTTCTTTCTTGGGGACTGGTTCCACTCCATATTAATATCTTTCTTCAGCAGATAGCCCACAGTTTTGGCATCTTGAGCATTCTGAGGTCTCCAAGGCAACTTTAATGTTTAAAGATTTAAGACTAGCATAGCTTTTTTTTTCACTTAATTTTTTTATTGGATATATTCTATATTTACAATTCATTTCCCTTTTTCTGGTTCCCCACCCCCCAAAAGTCCCACATTCCCTTTTCCCTCCCCCTGCTCCCTCTTCCACCCCTTCCTTCTTCCCTGTTCTTGTATTCCCCTACACTGATGCTTTGATCCTTTCCAGCACCAGTGTCCACTCCTTTCTTCTTGTCAGACATCATTTGGTACATGAACTGTGTCTTTGGTGTTCCAAGATTCTAGGCTAATATCCACTTATCAGTGACTGCATACCATGGGTATTCTTTTTTTTATTGGATATATTCTATATTTACATTTCATTTCCCTTTTTTTTGTTTTCCCACCCCCCTAAGGTCCCACATGCCCTTTTCCCTCCCCCTGCTCCCTCATCCACCCCTTCCCACTTCCCTGTTCTGGTATTCCCCTACACTGATGCTTTGATCCTTTCCAGCATTAGTTTCCATTCGTTTCTTCTTGTCAGACATCATTTGGTATGTGAATTGTGTCTTTGGTGTCCCACAGTTCTAGGCTAATATCCACTTATCAGTGACTGCATACCATGGGTATTCTTTTGAGCCTGGGTTACCTCACTTAGAATGATGTTCTCCAGCTCCATCCATTTCTCTAAGAATTTCATGAATTCATTGTTTCTAATGGCTGAATAGTATTCCATTGTGTATATATACCACATTTTTTGTATCCATTCCTCTGTTGAGGGACATCTGGGTTCTTTCCAGCTTGACTGGGTCACCTTACTTAGTATGACATTCTCCAGCTCCATCCATTTCTCTAAGAATTTCATGAATTCATTGTTTCTAATGGCTGAATAGTACTCCATTGTGTATATATACAACATTTTTTGTATCCATTCCTCCGCTGAGAGACACGTGGGTCCTTTCCAGCTTCTTGCTATTATAAATAAGGCTGCTATGAACATAGTGGAACATGTATCCTTATTGCATGCTGGGGAATCTTCTGGGTATATGCCCAGGAGTGGTATGGCTGGGTCCTCCGGAAGTATCATGTCCAGTTTTCTGAGGAACCACCAGACTGATTTCCAGAGTAGTTGTACCAGCTTGCAGACCCACCAGCAGTGGAGGAGTGTTCCTCTTTCTCCACATCCTCTCCAACACCTGATGTCTTCTGAGTTTTTAATCTTAGCCATTCTGACTGGTGTGAGGTAAAACCTCAGGGTTGTTTTGATTTGCATTTCTCTAATGACTAATGATGTTGAACATTTTTGTAGGTGTTTCTCAGCCATCCGAATTTCTTAGTTTTTAATGAATGTCTCATCTTGAGTGTATCATAATCATCATTTCAAGTGTAGTAGGTCCAGAATTGAACTTCTGCTCTTTAACCTCTCAAATTTTATTTCACATCTTTTTACACCTCAGTTAATGGAAACTTCATAATCCAAGTTGCTCAAAATCACAAACATTAGCTGATATTTCACTTAGTCTTTTTTCTCATAGTATTTTATTAAAATTATACATACATTTTATCATGTATTTCATCTCAGCCAAATTCTCACATACTCTTTTTCCCTACCCAGCCAACTTTATGCTTTCTACCATTCACAAAAACATCCCCTATAACATAACAAAAAAATTACAAAGCCACCCGAAAATCCCCACAAAACCACATAATTAAAAATAAAAACAAGCAAGCAAAAGACTAATCAGAAAAAGAATGCAAAACCAGTTCAAAATGAACCAAAATGTCTACAAAAATAATATTGGTATCAGTTTTCCTGGGTCAACTATTCTTGAACATGAAGCCTGCCTTGGGTGTGGCTGATAGACTCAATGAGAGTTCATTTTAACTTGTTCTTCCATTCAAATTCCATATCTGATTTATTAACAAATTCAACCAGTTGTCTCTGCTCTGAAGTTGCTTAAACAGACATATTAGTGTTGGCATCTGGCTCAAATCCTTGTCTTCTCCCTCTGTGTCATTTATGTAGCCTACTTGTATGTAACATTGCTTTCATTCTTTCCCTCGTTCTGAACAGCTAGATAAATGCTGTTAAAATAGGTCAGATCCGTAAGACAGATTGGAAGGTAAAGATGTGTGTTGCCAATAAGACAACCTGAGTACGTTTGATCCCTTGAATCCAGGTAATGGAAGGAGAAAATGAATTACAGCAAGAATTTGTCTGACCTCTACAGGTGCCCTGTGACATGCACTTAGAAATATCCTTTAAATTAAAAAAAGTTAGATCACAGGACTGCACCAAATAAGCATTTCAGAAGGTATACTGGATAGTTTTGTCTGTCAACTTGACACAAGCTGGAGTTATCACGGAGAAAGGAGCTTCAGGTGAGCAAATGCCTCCATGAGATCCAGCTGTAATGCATTTTCTCAATTAGTGATCAAAGGGGAAGGGCTCCTTGTGGGTGGTACTGTCTCTGGGCTGATAGTCTTAGGTTCTATAAGAAAGCAAGCTGAGCAAGCTAGGGGAAGCAAGCCAGTAAGTAACATCCCTCCATGGCCTCTGCATCAGCTCCTGCTTCCTGACCTGCTTGAGTTTCAGTCTCAACTTCCTTTGGTGATGAACAGCAATGTGAATGTGTAAGCTGAATAAACCCTTTGCTCCTCGACTTGCTTCTTGGTCATGATGTCTGTGCAGGGATAGAAACCCTGACTAAGACAGAAGGTAAATATAACCCATAGGGTATATCACAAACAGCCTTTGCTCCCTGTCTTTATGGTGCCCATCATATATGAACAAATTATTATGATTTAACTGCTTTAATTTCTGGTACCCTTATTTTTACACAGGTAAGATATTCTCCTCCCTCGTTTTAGAACATTCCTTTCTCAAACATGAACATACCTTCTCTGTGTCTTGTCTTAAAACTGAATGGAAAGCATTTTTAGATGTTACTGTGGCAATCATTTTCATTGAACATATTTCACACAGTTGCTCATTTGTTGCTTATCTGCTAATTTTTGGGGCCTAAAAGTAAATACCCATTTCTCTAGGAATTGCAGGTGGGCTGTTCCGGTTCATTGTTATATCACTGGGAGCTATACAAGAACTATTCCAAGACACGGATTGAAGATTCCTTGCTGTGTAAGACATAGACAGTAGCCTATTGGATTTTCTATGGCTATCAGTCCTGCTGGCCCTGTGAATCCTCTTCCAAAGTTTCCACAAACCTGCCAAGTAGTAGTTAAGTTAATCCCTTTTATGCTTATTGGCCCTAGAAAGCATTCAATTTTCTGAGACTTACAGCTGCTATAATACAAAGAAAGGTATTATTTGGAAATGGCTGTGCAGTGCATACATGGTAGGAAAGAGAAGGGATTTTGTTTCACGTTTACCTCAGAGAGAACACTAAGCATTTAGCGAATGCCTAATAGGTTGAGAGTGCTAGACTTGCATTGTGACCTCAGCTTACTAAATCTAAAGGTCAGCAGTGGCTACCCAACCAGCAGTAGGTTTATCAACCAAGGATAGAGTGCTGAGACTGGATCTTGTCATTAAAAGTTTTCTTTATTTCTTTGTCCCCCCTATTTTCGCCTTTTATTGAAACTAGTTTCTTTTTTCACACAACGACATTTCCTGGTTATAGTTTCCCCTTCTACTCTTTCCAGTTCTTCCCACCTTCCCTCCTCTCCATGTTCACTCCCTGTCTCTCATTGGAAAATGAGACAAATAAGCATAACAAAATAAATATAAGATGAGGCAAAAACTATTAAAATTGGACATGGCAGCCCAACAGAAAGAAAAGACAATCAAGAGCAGGCACAATAGTAAGATATCCACTTGTTCTCAGAGCCAGGAGTCTCATAAAAGTACCACGCCAATAGCTATAATATGTGCACAAAGGGCTTGGTACAGACCTACATAGGCCCTGTACTTGATGGTCAGACTCTGTGAGCTCATATGTACCTTGCTTATTTGATTCAAAGGGCCTGTTTGCCCATTCTCTTGATGTCCTTCATCCCCATCCGGCTCTTAAAATCTTTCTAAATCTCTTTTGTGGGATTCCTTGAGCTCTGATCGGAGAGAGTTGATGGAGACATCCAATTACATACTCTCTCTGCATAATGTCTGGCTGCGGGTCTCTTCATTTGTTTCCATATACTGCCAGAGGAAGCCTCTCTAATGATGACTGGATAAGGCACTAGTCTATGAGTATAAAAGAGTATCATTCGGCATCATTTCATTGATTTTTTTGACCAATAGTGTTTGGTTTTACCCTAGGTCTTTGAACCACCTAGTCTCTGTTTCTTGGTTACCCAAGCAGTGTCAGCTAGGGGTTCCTTTTCATGTAGTTGGTCTTAAGTCAGATCAGACATCGGTTGGCTACTCCCATAAGTTCTGTACCACTATTGCCCTGGTATATCTTGCAGGTAGGACAGATAGTAGCTCAAAGGTTTTGTGGCTGGGTAGGTGTTTACATTTCTCCTTTGGTAGTCTCTGGAGTACCCTCCCCTGCCATAGACACTAGAATGTAGGGGTGAGGCCTTCATGAAAAGGCTAAAATCCTAAAGTTAATTAACATCACTAAGACTACAGAGCTCCAATAGTTTGAGTTCAATTAAAATGTATGAAATTGGTACTCTTCTATTATGTAAGCTATTAGTGTCTACTAAGAAAATTTAAAATTAAGTCCTACAGAGTTAACTAGCATGATAAGCAAGTGTGACCACCTTACACGTAAAGATACATGCAAAAATTCAGAAGACATATATGCACACATTGATGGCCTGTTTTCCTCCTTCAGTTATCTTGGAGCCCCAGGCTATGCTTGTATCTGTCTGTCCAGATTCACTGACAGGAGCCTCTGTCATCTGTCCTCTGAGAGACTGAACCGAGCAGCTGACTGAAACATGCAGGGACCCTCAGAAAAACGTTAGATGGAGCTAGGGAAGTCTTGTAGAAGAGTTGGGAGGAAGGATTGAGGGACATGAGGAGGATAGGGACTCCATGGGAAGACCAACAGAATCAACCTGAACTCTTGGGGGCTCCTAGAGACTGAACCACCAACCAAAGAGCATACATGAGCATGACAAAGCCCTTTTCCCCCATATGTAGTAGAAGTGTAGCTTGGTCTTCATGTGAATTCTCAAACAAATGGATGGGGGCTTACTCTAACTCTGTTACCGGCCTGTGGATCCTGCTCCCCTAAGTGGGCTGTCTTGTCTGACCTCTGTGGGAGAGAATGTACCTTGTTCTGCAGTGACTTGAGGTGCCAAGGTGGATTGGCTCCCCAGGAGCGAGCTCCCCTTCTTAGAGGTGAAGTGGAAGGTGAAATAGAGTTAGGTGTCATGTGTGTATGGGTGGGGGCACTGGAAGAAGAATGGGGGTCATAATGGGGCTGTAAAATGAATGAATGAGTGAATGAGTAAATGAGCGAATGAATGTGTAAATAAATGTGAAAAAACAAACAAAATAAAAACCTGTAAAATAAAGAAATGAAGGAAAGGCCATCCAGAGACTACTCCACCTAGGGATCTATCGCATCTGCAGACACCAAACCCTCACATTATTGATGATGTCACGAAGCACTTGCTGACAGAAGCCTGATATGGCTATTCCCTGAGAGGTTCTACCAGCACCTGATCAATACAGATGCAGATACTTATAGCTAACTATTGTAATGAGCCTGGGTAACCCAATAGAAGAGCTAGGGTAAGGACTGAAGGAGCTGAAGGAGCTGAAGGGAACTGCAACCTCATAAGAAGAACAATATCAACAAACTGACCATCCAGAGCTCCCAGGGACCAAATCATCAACCAAAGAGAATACATGGAGGGAGCCAGGACTCCAGATACATATGCAGCAGAGGATGGCCTTATCTGACATCAGTGGGAGGGGAGGGAGGCTTGATACCCCAGCACAGGGGGATTCTAGAGGGGTGAGGCAGCAATGGGTGAATTGGTGGAGGAGCACCCTCATAGAGGGAAAGGAAGGGGCAAAGAGAAGACGGGATGGGGAATCATTTGAAATGTAAACGAATAAAATCCATCAGCATATTATCTACATTAGTCTGAGAAAATAAGAACCACATGATAATATTAACAAATGTAAAAATAATAAACATTTACAATGAAAACTTCATGATTAAAAAATACAAAACAAAATAATAAAAACAAGCTACAGTTTACCCCAAAACAAAATTTATCATTGTTAATTATCATTGTTAATTATAAAACTCCCCTTTTAAATAGTATAAAACATGAGATGGGATTTGTACTTCTTAATTGCATTGGTATGTGGAGTTAAGGCAAATTAATGTAAGTTTAAATATTGGAAAATAAGTAACCTTTCCCTTTGAAAATATTATGCTTATAAATCTCAAAATTCTTTTAAAAAAGGTAATGAAAAATTCTTTAACAAGAGAAGTTTATAGGAAAGAAAAATAATAAACATTGGAAGGTCAGTAATATGGTCTGTGTTATCTGCAAACAATTGACAATGATAAGAAGTATATTCTGCTTATTATAAAAAATATGGTATAATTAGAGTTAATAAATACAGGATCTGTAGCATACTAATGAAATGTTACTAAAATCCAAAACAGATCCAATTCAGAAATGATATAGTGATTTAAATGAAAATAATTAATTTAGAAAAACTGTTCTTATTTTTTTCTATCAATTTTAGGCACTTCTAAGGAGGAATACATCAAATACTGACTTTAGAGTTGGATACAATGATATTCAAGTTCATGGGTAAAATATATTTTTGAGAACAGGAAAAAAGTTTGGTATAGAAAAGGGAAAAGCTGGGAAACATAACTTTAAATATTCTACATCAGAATATAAGGTCATATAATCTAATAAGTTTGGTTTGTTATGTCTGGCTGTATGAGAAAGCTTAGCTTTTATAGGAATCAGTAAACAAAATTAAAAAGAGATTTATTTTGCATTTAAAAGCTATATTAAAAGTCACTTAAGACATTTGTGTATCAATACAGTACTTCATACACCATAAATTAAAAATATAATTTAGTTTTGTTTTAATTTTTCATTGTGTCCTCCCCACCCTACCCTGGTGAGTGGTGTGTGTGTGTGTGTGTGTGTGTGTGTGTCTTTATAAGTTCAATACTGACAGAGGCCAGAAGATGGCATTAGACCTCCTGAAGCTGGATATTTATTTATTTATTTATTTATTTATTTATTTATTTATTTTTATTAGGTATATTCTTTATTTACACTTCAAATGCTGTCCCTTTTCCAGGTTCTCCCCTCCCCCAAAAATCCCATTCAGGGACCAGACAAGGCTGCCCTCTCTCTTCATATCTATTCAATATAGTACTTGAAGTTTTAGCTAGAGCAATTAGACAACATAAGGAGGTCAAAGAGATACAAATAAGAAAGGAGGAAGTCAAGTTATCACTATTTGCAGATGATATGATAGTGTACTTAAGTGAACTAAAAAACTCCACTAGAGAACTCCTAGAGCTGATAAACAACTTCAGCAAAGTGGCCAGATATAAAATTAACTCAAGCAAATCAGTAGCCTTTCTATACTCAAAGAATAAACGGACTGAGAAAAAAATTGGGGAAATGACTCCCTTCAAAATAGTCACAAACAATGTAAAATATCTTGGAGTGACTCTAACCAAACAAGTAAAAGATCTGTATGACAAGAACTTCAAGACCCTGAAGAAAGAAATCAAAGAAGACCTCAAAAATGGAAAGATCTCCCATGCTCGTGGATTGGCAGGATTAATATAGTAAAAATGGCCATCTTGCCAAAAGCAATATACAAATGCAATGCAATCCCCATCAAAATCCCAACTCAATTCTTCATAGATCTAGAAGCAGCAATTTGCAAATTCATTTGAAATATCAAAAAACCCAGGATAGCGAAAACTATTCTCAACAGTAAAAGAACTTCTGGGGAAATCAATATCCCAGACCTCAAGCAGTACTACAGAGCAATAGTGTTAAAAACTGAATGGTATTGGTACAATGACAGGCAGGTGGATCAATGGAATAGAATTGAAGACCCAGAAATGTACACACCTATGGTCACTTGATCTTTGACAAAGGAGCTAATTTCATCCAGTAGAAAAAAGATAGTCTTTTCAACAACTGAAGTTGGATTTTTATGTAGTGAATAGCCTGACCTGAGTACTGGGAATCAAACTCATGACTTCTGAAAGATCCGTACAGGCTCTTAACTATTGATCAACCTCTCCAGTCCCCAATTAAAATGTCTTATTTGCTACAGCTCAGTAAAGCTGGATAATATGTATCTTTACATACAGACACATATTAGTATCCTAGGATACATTGTAAAAGGAAGGAACTGTATGATGGGTCAGAGAGTAACTGTAGACATCCAGTTAGGGGGGGATTGGCCTGGGCTTGGATTTCTGAGAATAAGTAAGTTGAGACAGAGTAGAGAGCTTTGATATGGGCAGGTGGGCAGATGGCACATTGACCTGAGACTGCAAGCCTATTGGAACATTAAACATCAGAGAATTGCCACGTTATGGATACAAAAAGAAAGGTTGTTTAAACTAAGATCAGAGAGACAGGTGTCACAGTTTAACTTACACTTATTTTTTAAATGAAAGTTTGGGTTGCAATGCGCTCTAGTCAGCAAGTGAGAAAGCACTTTAAAAGCCTTTATAGCAGCTCTATATTGCTAACACCCCAGTATTTGATCGCTGGACTCATGTTAAGGTCCACAGCTCCCTGGTGATTTAAAGGTGAATGTTTTATCTAACATTTTAAAGTGGCTCTAGTTCAATGGGTTTCATGTCAGTCCATGTAGGAAACAGAATCAAACACTGCAGATCTAAGTAGGTGTTCCAGTCAGTAATGTGCTTCCTATACAAACTTGAGTTTTGGTCCCCAGAACCTTTGCAAAAAGTTCTGTACTGGGTTTGGGGGAATGTCTGTGATCTCAGAATTGGGAGGATCTACAGGTCAATTAGAGAGCTTTATGTGTGAGGAAAAAATTAAGTTCTCAAAAATTAAGGTGGAGAGTGATTGAGGAAGACACTAGACTCTGACATCTGTTTCTCTTACTTGTATACATGTATATACACATATATGTGCACACAAATGAACATGTACACAGCATGCACACATATGGAAAAAAAATCAAGTCTTGTGAAATGGCTTCGTGAGAATAAGAGCTCTTAACAAGAAGGCCTGATTATTTCGGTTTGGTCCCTGGAACTCATCATGGGAGGACAGAGCTGACTCCTGAAAGTTCTGCTTTGACCTCTACATGCTTGCCGTGGTGCCTGTGGGCCCATTTATATACACATATTATACCCACATGTACTAATATAAATAATTCTTAGAAGAAAAGCCTAACAAAACTCAGATTCATTTCCCTAAGGATATTTAGATAAGCCCTATGTTAAGTCCTTGAGAGAAGCCTTGCAATATTTTTAGAGCAAAAGAAAGTCACTAGGCCGTTGAAAGGAGAACTGAGTCTGTATTCATACAGTGAAAGCTATCTGTTTAAAAGTAGAGACCAAAAAAGTCTAGACTGCAATTAACCTGTCACTATACAGATGGGCTAGGAAGGAATCACAAGTTAAATGATGGAGAGTAAAGAGTTGTGGGTTGGTGGGAAGAGAATATCGTGGTGATCTACATGGTTTCCTCCTTCTCTTCCTCCTCTTATCCCTCCTCCAGTCCATCCACCTCTTCCTCTTCCTTTTCCTATCCATCTTCCTCTTCTTATTCATTTTTAAAAATAATAACTGCTGCCCTGTGATGGTGTTTATGGAGCTGGAATAGGATGAGTCAAAATTAAATCCTGTCTTAGAAAAATGTAGTTTGATATGAATATATCAGCTTAAGAAGAAATAAAGTTCATCAGAGAAAGGCTGGAAGTTTAACAATATACTGCTTGTCTAACTCCATTTCCATCTTAGCACGGAATGTTCAACTCCTGGAAAATCTCACAGATAAGATCAACCAAAAAGATAGCATGGAGTCAAGTCAAGCGAACACTGAAAGTGAATGGAGACTTGGAAGCAACAGACAACATTGCAACAGAGTTTCAAATTTCTGAAACACAAAGGAGGTTGGTATTTCCAGAAATAGAAGATTAATCCTAAAAATCTAAGGACTTCCAGGAAAGATGGAATCCAGCTTGACAAGATGGTGGTCACAAAGGATCCAAACAAGGAAAGTTTCCTTAGAATGATGAATGTAAAGGAAACTCCATAAAAAGACAGAGTTAATGCCAAGAAAGAACACCAGGGTATTCTGGGAAACCAAGTCCGCACTGAAGAACAGCTGGGAAATGGAGCAGTAGTAGTATGGGTGGCCATACTACTAAAATATTAAAAAAAATTTTTTTTTGGTGCTTCTACTTAGGGTGCACAGAAGGTCCACCAAGAAATGTTGGGTATTTCAGGTGGAATAATTCTGAGTGACATTTATCTTATAAATTTAATGTAACTTTTTCTATCTAGTTGGTAATACTTAATATTCAGTTCCTCAAATGCTGGAATGAATGAGTTTTAATTATCATTCCAGTATTTAAGTTTCCCAAGGGAAGATGCAAGAAAGAATTGGAGGCAAATACGTTAAAATCACTAAATATGATTCCAATTGGGAAACATAAATTAAATGTCAGGTTAAGTGAGACAAGTGAAGCTCACGGCTCAGGTGCCTCAGTGAAGTGATGCTATTGAAGGATGCATACAAAATGAAGCCTGAGAAATCCAGGGAGAAGAACAGCAGGTGGCAGTCAAAAGAAAGCAGTTTCAGGTTTTTTGGCATTTGAGCGCTCGTTGGTAAGGGGCAGAGAAAAAGGTGATAAGATGCGAAGAAGGAATGGAACATCCTTATATACCCTGGAGTTAACAGAAAAAGAGAGATGAAGAGCCATGCACAAATTTAAGAAGACAACAGGGTCAGCATTGGAAGGAGGTAAAGTGTAGTTTAGAGTGGTAGCAAAAGTTTAAGTGGCAAGGTGTGACTAAGGAAAGATAAAACTAGAAGCATAGAAGCACACACACACACACACACACACACACACATTTGCAATACACATACACACATATACATAGTTGACCTGAGCTTGTGGTATACAGTGTATAAAAGAAAAATATTCCATTCTAGTTTTTTAATAAGAAATATGATGCCATCAGGACTAATGAGAAAGTCTATAGAGGGTCCTAATGTGGGACCCTCTATATGGGAATCTCATAGTGGCATGTAGTTATGATAACTGGAAAGCCTAAAGCAAGATGACAATCTAGAGCACAAGTTCAAAGTTTGTATTGTTTTGTTTTTGTTTTGTTTTAAGAATTTCTAGATGGTTATAGGTGAGCATTGAACTGTGGGCCCTTCTCTATGTGGGGTCCTCTTGCATGACTCCTCAGGATACAGGCTCTTGAATTTGACCAATCTGTTCTGGAAATCACAAACCTTGAAAGTCGACTGACGGGAAAGGGCAAGGTGTTATCAGAGAAAGACCATATCCTTTCAAAATTCTTGACATGTTAGAATTAATTCTTTCCATAATTCACACGTTCTTCAGCTTTACAGATGAGGAGTGTGAGGTGCTGGAAATTTAAGTGACATAGCTGTAGTCATGGTATGCATCAGCCTGACTCTAGAGCCCATCTCCTTAACTATAAAGGCATAAGGTCTTTCAGCAATTCTAGAGAATATGATGGACATTTTGGGAGATTTAAAGCTAGAGTGCTCAAACTATCCAGGATCTCAAGAGAATAGGTCTGTTCAGGAAGAAAAGTGATTATTTGAAAAGGTGAAGTAATTTTAAGTACATGCATATAGTTAACTATCTTCCATTTCCAATTTCTAAAGCGGAAGGACAGTTTATAACTGAGGAAGTTCCTAGGCATAGTTTTTTTTTTTTTTCATCTTTGAAAATGAAGATGAATAGTTACTTGTAAGTATCTTTATCTCTGGCAGCTCAGGTCTTCCTGGCTGTTTTCTGTTTGCTCCTGTTGACAACATCAGCCAATGCTTTCCTCTTTGTGCCTAAGACAGTGAATGGGCACCTCAAATCCTTTTCTCTTTCTGTAATAGAGTAGTCTGACAAAAACAGCGTGAAAGAGAAAGGGCTTATTATAGCTTACAGCTCAAGGTTACAGTCCATCATGGTGAGACGTTAACAAGGCAAGAGATTGAAGAGATTCTCAGTAAATTCACAATCAGAAGATAGGAACGATAAAATGCATGCTGCTTATTCCTTCCCCTTCCCCATTTTATATAGCCCAAGATTCCTCATCTAGAGAATAACCCTATTAAGATGGATCTTTTCACATCAGTTAACACAACCCAGGTAATGCCCAAAGGCATGTTCAGAGGTCTGTTTCCCAGGTGATTCCAGATCCTTCAAGTTAACCATTATTGCTGTTATAATGCTACTCCTTGTCAATTTGACCTATAGCATTTCACTTTAAAGCCATAACCTGTCCCCAAGGCAAGCTGTTCACTCACAAGCATGTGTTCATCCCTTTCTTTCTCTTTATTGTGGATTCAATGTGACTAGGTGATTCACGTTCCTGCTCCCAAGTTCCCCTCCATAATGGACTTTGAACTACCAGCTAAAATAGACTACGTTACTTTTGTTAGAGACAATGTTATAATGGAAAATGGTATAGTCCATTTCAAAAATCCAGTTTTTTAGAAACAGTTTTTAACAATTTACTCCTGAGATCTCTCAGACACTGAGCCACCAAACAGGCAGCATACACTAGCTGATATGAGGTCCCAACACATATACAGCAGAGGAATGCATGGTCTAGCCTCAGTGAGAGAAGATGCACCTAGCCCTTGAGACACTTGAGACCCTAGGAAGTAGGGCGGTCTGGTGGGGTAGGGATGGAGGAGGTAGGGACATCCTCTAGGAGACAGGGGAGGAGGAATGGGATGAAGAATAGTTGGAGGGTAGACTAGGACGGGGATAATGGCTGGACTGTAAAAAAAAGATTAAATAATAATAATAATGATAGTAATAGTAATAATAATAATAAAAACAATTTTAATTTCCAAGGCCTCTTTACGGGGCATGCCTATAAAACAAACAAATGAACAATAACAATAACAAAAACAATTATAAAATCTAAAACCAAGTTGCATACTTCTAACATATAATGACACAATGTAAATATACACTTTACAAAATATAAGATTAGGATATGCCAAAGACTGATTAGTCCTAAGCAAACCCAAATCTAACAGGACAAAAATTTTGTAGTGCTAGATTCAGTATCTGTGACTCACAAAATAATTGTCTGGGTTCCAAAAAGCTAATGTAACTCTACCTCTTTGAATCTCCCAACTATAGGAAAAATATTCTGTAGTCTGTTTCTACTCCATGCCTCAGATCTCCTTGGCAGATAGATATTCCACGGTCCTTCATATCCACTAATATGTTATTTGCTACAACTTAGGTTTCAACTTCAGAGCTTCACAATTAGGGTTCCTCAGATCCCCTTTCTCTGTGATATGGGCCTCTGTTCATGTATGTGGAGTATTATTGATGAGGTTAGTTGAGGTTAATATCCACAGAATGTGATGCTTAATTTTATTCACATGTTGGGACTAGTCTGTTCCTGACAGCTTTCCCTTTCTTGAATTTAAAGATGAAATCGAGCATCTATGGAGTTGTTCTAGTTGTGGCAAGACAATCACTAGGTATTGGATAATTAAAAAAATAAAGAAATTACTTTACATAGATAATTGGTTTTCAACCATGTCAGAAATCCAAGAATGACTAATATTACCTAAAAATATGAGAAACACAAAATAGAACTTCCAAAACTTAGCCAATTTACAGAGACTGCTGACCACGTGGACAGTCCCTTACTTGAAAACTGGAAGCATCAGTCTTCAGGCTTCTGGCCCAGGATCATGTGACAGACCTTAGAGAAATTAAGGAATAGCCTATTTTGTCTCAGCAGAACTAAGTTGCCCTAACCTGTAAATTGTGTCCTATTTTTGGACAGTATTATATCTGTAGATGAAACGAAGCAATTTTTGCCTAGTGGCTGTCTTGCCATAACTGGGGCAACTCCATAGATGCTCAGTTTCTTCTTTGAATCAAAGAAAGGGAACGCTGTCAGGAGCAGACTAGTCTCAAAAAGTGAATAAATAACATTAATTGTCACATTCTGTGGATTTCTGAAGTTTTTGAAAACCAACTATCTATGTAAAGTAATCTGAACTGTTCTCCATAAACTACCCTCAGCTATTTCTAATTAAAATATCTGAAAATATCCTGACAATAAACTCTGAGCCATGAATTTGCTGTTTGGACCTTAACTCACAGGCTTAATCATCTCAGATCAGTTTATAAAAACAGTAATAGAAGAATTGGGTTTAAACCCTGTCTGTCTATCTGTCTGTCTGTCTGTCTATTTACCTATCTGTATCATGTATGTATATATGTATGTATGTATCTGTATTGTGTATGTATTGATCATCTGTCTATCTCACCTATCTATCATCTATCTGTATTATCTACGTATCTATGAATTTATTCTCTCTCTCTCTCTCTCTCTCTCTCTCTCTCTCTCTCTCTCTCTCTCTCTCTCTCCCTCCACTCTATCTACCTAACTATATTTCTATGTATATTCCCATTTTTCTCAGAAAAGCGGAGGCCTCTCATGGATATTAACTGTCCTTGGAATATCAAGTTGCAGTAGGACTAAGTACATCTTCTGTTGTGGCTAGACAAGGTAGCCCAGTTAGGAGAAAGGGATCCAAATGGAGGCCAGAGAGTCAGATACAGTACCTGTTCTTGCTGTTAGTAGTCCCACATGAAGATGGAGCTGCATAACTGTTACTTATATGCCAAGGGCCTAGGTCTCTCCCGGGCTTGCTTTCTGTTTAGCGGTTCAGTCTCTCTGCGTCCCTATTGATTCAGGTTGGTTTCTTGTAGTTTCTTGTGGTATTTGTCCATTATAAATGAACTTGGCTCACAGTACTCAACCTAATTTTTATGAATCAAAATGAGGTGCAGTCCAGAATTTATACATTCTTGTTTTACAGAGTTAACACCGAAAACCAATGATTCAAAGCATGACTAACCTGAGATAATTGGCAAGTTTAAGAAATACATTGAATAAATATGAAATGATTACATGTAGAAATGAAGAAAATTTGTGTTACAATAAAGATGAATACTTATACATATGAACTCAACAAGTATAATTTTGTATTGGTGTGTTTAGTGAGTAATAATTTTTATGAAAAAAAATCTCATTTTAATTCCTGTATATAGAAAGATTTTCACTGGTAAGTGTATATGAGGATATGTAGAAAAATACAATTACAGTCAAATAATTATTTACCAATGTTATTAAAATGTACAGTTGCTTACATGATTTATTAGCTTGTATAATCTGTGTACTTATTGAAGTTGAGCTGATTAATGTCCTGTCTAATTTTTCTGTCTAAATATATTAATTAAAATGTATGTTTTTGTCAGTTAGATGTAGCCCAAAGCAGAAAACAAATGATGATAGTGAAAGAGGCCTCCCAAGTCTTTCAAATCTATTTCCTTCCATATGCTGGGTGATGAATATACATTTTGGCATAATCGTGTAACAGTAACTTAGGTTGACAGAGCTAAATTCAAAGTAAAGTGAAACCATTCGGTTTCTTCCCATTATTCGGCATTGTTTCACACTCACCATGGAGCCTGAGACAGCGCTCAGGGAAGCGTGCTCACCCACCATGCTGCCTGCTCCAGCTCATTTTCAGTGCCTCGAACCAAACTCAAACAGCAACAGTAAAGCACGAAACAAAGCAGTCAATTTTCAGAGTTTCGAGTATAATGTACTATAATACAGAATCTTTTTTATTGTTTAAGCATACAATTTATGAAATTTAAGTATAAAAAAACTTTACACATTTACAAAAATATATCTTAGCTAGAAAGAGTGCTGTATTTTATATTTTACTGCTAAAAAATAACCTAAAGTACCCATTCGCTTACAGAATATTAACACATAGAGTTTAACAGGAGTTTCCATCTAAAGATATTTGAAAGTTAAAGCTGGATAAGTTTGGTGTACTGTTCTTTGTTTCATCCTATATGTTGTTATTAAAACAGCAAAGATTTCTTTCTTTTACAAATAAGTTTTAGTTTCAATCTTATAAAGTGTTTATTCAAAATACTTAGAAACTCTAAGGAAACTAAGACATCAGTTTGTGTCACCCTGTATAGGGTTACTTACTTAATTATAAATTTAACCAACAAGATGAAAGGTATATGAATTGAAAAAAATAAACCCTTGATGAAAGCAACATATGGAGGTAGATACAAATATGGGGAATGGTAGTTTATGTCTGTGGATGAAAAGAATTAAGATTGTTTCTCTATCCAGACTATGCAAAGCTATCTATGGTCTCAATCATTTTTAAATGCTGATCAAATACTAACCCATATCAAAGTACAATCCCATCTTTCTCAGGCATAAATTATATGCATATGAAAAATGTATCTACCCCCTAAATATTCTGAGTAGTCAAAGCAATGTGACAAAACAAGACTATTTAGATATAACCTCCAAAACAGATGAATTAAATCAGTAATTCACAGATGAGATTATACTGAGCCAAACAATTTCAAGGTGCAGGAACTAGTCAATTTGAGGAGACATTCTACAGATGGGGAAAGACACTTATAAAGCCTCCTAGTCCAATGAAAAGTTAGGTATATCTGGGGCTATTTTGGGAGGAAATATTACACATTGGGTGTTCCTTAGATTTTTAAATGCAATCATTGTATCTTGGCAAACGTCTTCTGTGGCCATATTTTTTCCTTTTTATTAAACATTGACTATTACTGTATGTGATGTGCACTTTTAAAAAATTTTGACTTCAGAGTGTTCATAACCTGCCTTTTCACTTTTAAGTGAAATATGCTCAGATATTCCACGAAAAAGTTCAATTTCAGTTAATGATACAGACATGACTTTTCTAAAACTATAAAAACTTTGTAGTTAACATGATGGGGAATATTGTTTTTAGCTATTGCATTTGTGGATTTGGATAACAGACCAGAGAGAATGAGGAGGGTTTATTAGATTGCCTTCCACAGTATGATCTGGGTAGCCCGCTCATGGTGGTCTGCACATCGGAGGATCTGAGAACCTGCCAACTTCTCAGTCCATGCGGCTGGATGCCTTGGCAGGATTAATCTGGTGTTGAATGAATGAGGGATTCCCGAAGAGCTGCTGGTCTTCAGTCTACACTGGAGTGCCAAAGAACCTGGGGTCTAATGTTGGCATAGAATGGCAGAAGAAGCCGTGATGGCAGGGTAGATGAGGGCTGATGGAATAGAAAAAAGATGATGTGCAAGCAGGCCAAGGGCTTTTCTCTGTGGCCTCTTCATATTTAAGCCACTGACTGAAGGTGTCACCCACATTCTGAGTGGGGTTTTCACTTCAGTTAAGATGATAAAGAAAATCACTCGCAGGTATTCCCAGAGGTTCACCTAATCTGTGCAAATCCATCACAAGTATACCCTGTGTATGAGGCGTGTCTCTTGGGTAAGTCTAGGTCCTGCTGACAATCAGCGTTAACCATTACACTTATTATTTTCAGATTAGATTTGTCTTTTTTATACATCATTATTTTTAGGCTCAGTATTTGTAAACATAGTTTCTTTACATTGAAAATGTCAGTCAGTTTCTAAAACTCACTGATTGTCAGAGAACATAGAGCAGTAGAAATTTCAGTGTTTCCCCCCCTTATATCATATGAAGAATCAGAGGATAAAATCCTTTACCTATAATTCAGACTGTCATTCCTATTCTCTTAGCCATCTTCTGTATATTTGATTTTCCTACTCAATACCTCTGTCTTTTAGAATATAAATATAAAAGCCTCTTATTTGACCCAAATGAGGCTTATTTGACTGATGGGCCTTGGACTATTTCTTCCACACTTTTTCATTTTCACATGTGTTTGTTTCTTTGCTTTTCTACAGAGTTTCATGTAGCCCAGGCAGGCCTGAAACTTGTCTCATGTATAAAATGCTGCTGATGGAGCCTGGGTTTCCATTCACATTGGGCACGACCCCTACCAACTGAACTATATTTCAGTCTCTTGATCTGTTGCCAGTGTTTAAGTGTTCTGAGTCTGGCACTTTTAGGTTCTGGTGTCTTCTTCAGCAGGTTAGAATAAAGGCTTATATATTTGTAAAAGTTGGAAGATAACTTGATTTACAACAAAATGGTAGGACAAATCATAAACACACAGCTGATGGCTGGCAACATGACCCATGGATTGTCTTCTTGCTGCCCGCTCAGGCAACCTGACCTTGAACCTTGATGCACTAATGTGGTGGAAAGAGAGAATGCTTGAACGTTCTCTTCTGAACTTCCCAAGTGTGGCACAATATTCTTGCATGCACCTGTCATGTAAGTGAGTACATCTTTTAAAAGAAAGAATACAATTGTTGAAATTGACAGAGACACCAAAGGCAACACAGGCCTATAACTATTTGTGGCTTCCTTTTATGGGTTTAAGAGAAAAACTAGGTTGTTAAGGATGATATTTTTGGTTGTTCTTCATTTTAACTGACAGATTAAATTATAAAACTATTTCGTTCCTGAATATGTTTCTTCCCATAACAGATCAAACTTAAATCACATATATGCTACATTATATATGGGCAATTTATTGTTTATTCTGTTTGAGATTCATTGAAATGCCTCATACTGTAATTTATACCTACCCATCACCATTCCTTCAGAGATTTAACAGGTGCTCTTTCTACTTCATCCACTTCCAATCATGCATTCTGTTCAAACTTCTGATAGTTAATATTCTGACTTGATATTTTAAACTATTTCTATACTTTTTACCAGCTTGTATTCTTTGTTATTAACATACTCAAGTGGTCATGTGAGACTTTAGCAAGTTGTAATTGCTTTACTGCTTTTGAGCTGATGTGTATTAAATTAGCTGCATTGTTCTGAATGAAATTTAGAGCATCTATGAATATTTCTGAAAACAGAACACCAGTTTCATCTTCTGCCTCTCATCTTATCGGGGACATTCCCTGTGGCTCTGTGATGGTGTTTGGAGCGCCTGGCTCCTGTAAGGGTAACACTTTGCTGGCATCTGCTGCATTGTCAGAGGACAGTTTGCTATTACAGTGACTATGATCCATCAGATTCTTTTGAGGCTGACTCTTCTAGCGGGAGTAATGTATCCTAAGATTTTGTTTTATTTTTACAAACTCTTCAAACAGCAGTATTTTTAGTTTTTGGATTTCTGTTGGTTCTGTCTTATATTATTTTTCTTAAAATATTTTCATTTCTCATTCATTATGAACATATTTCATTTACAGTCTTTCATTGCTAGATAGAAGCTTTAAATATCATTTTTTGTTAAATTTGAGGATTAACTCATCTTGAGGTCCCTCTGTATTGATTTTCCACATACAGTAGGGGTTATATGGCTCATGACTTTTTTTGTTACTGCATTTTTTTTCTTTCTTTCTTTCTTTCTTTCTTTCTTTCTTTCTTCCTTCCTTCCTTCCTTCCTTCCTTCCTTCCTTCTTTTCTTTTTCTTGTTTTTGGTTTATTCTCCTTCAAAAAGTTAACATATACACACATATTTGCTGGAGTATTATGAGCACATGAGATTGCACACATGTGGGAATTAGCTTTTGTGAATTCTTTAGCATGTTACCAATTACAGATTCTATCTGGATACTGTAGACTCTATTTAAGAAAACTCCAGACTCACCTATGTTTTTCTGAATAATACTGTTTTTTATTAATTATAGATAGCTGACTTATAAAACTTCAATCTACTTTTCTTGTGGAAGAAGACAGCTCAAACCTCAGTGTCTTGAACTTCAATATAATGCATGATTTATAAGTCATTCAGATATGGTTGGCACTTTATCCACAGAGCACAAGCTGTATTCTCACAGGATTAAATTTTCCTTTCCAAAGGTCTAGATTTTCTTTTCTAGTTACCTAAGAATTTAGGTAAGAATCTAGTTGCCTAAGAACTTCATAAATTCATTTTTTAATAGCTGGGTAGTACTCCATTATGTAAATGTATAACATTTACTATATCCATTACTCTGTTGAGGGACATCTGGTTTTTTTCTAGTTTCTGGCTATTATAAACAAGGCTGCTATGAACATAGTGGGGCATGTGTCTTATTACATGCTGGAGAATCTTCTGGGTATATGCTGGGAGCCATATAACAGGGTTCTTTTGTAGTATTATGCCCAATATTCTGAGAAACTGCCAAACTAATTCCAGAGTAGTTTTACCAGCTTGCAATCATATAGCAATGGAGGAGTGTTCCTCTTTCTCCACATCCTCACCAGCACCTGCTGTCTCCTGAGTTTTTGATCTTAGTCATTCTGATTGTTGTGAGGTGAAATCTCAGGTTTGCTTTGATTTGCATTTCCCTGATGACTAAGGATGTTGAACATTTCTTTAGGTGCTTCTCAGCCAATTGATATTCCTCAGTTGAAAAGTCTTTGTTTAGCTCTGTACCCCATTTTTAAATAGGGATATTTTGTTCTCTGGAGTCTAACTTCTTCAGTTCTTTGTATATCTTGGATATTAGCCCTCTGTCGGATGTAGGGTTGGTAAAGATCTTTTCCCAATTTGTTGGTTGCCATTTTGTCCTATTGACAGTTTCCTTTGCCTTACAGAAACTGTAACTTTATGAGGTCCCATTTGTCAATTCTTGATCTTAGATCATAAGCTATTAGTGTTCTGTTCAGAAATTTTCCCTGGTGACCTTGTGCTTGAGGCTCTTCCCTTCTTTCTTTTCCCTTAGTTTCAGTGTGTCTGGTTTTATTTGGAGGTCCATGATCCACTTGGACTTAAACTTTGTACAATGAGATAAGACTGTACCGATTTGCATTCTTCTGCATAATAACTGTCTGTTGAACAAGCACAATTTGCTAAAATGGCTATCTTATTTTCCACTGGATGGTTTTAGCTCCTTTGTCAAAGTTCAAGTGACCATAGGTTTGTGGGTTCATTTCTGGGTCTTCAATACTATTCCATTGATCTACCTGTCTGTCACTGTACTGTACAAACATGCAGTTTTAACACTATTGCTCTGAAGTACTGCTTGAGGTCCAGGTACTGATTCCCCCAGAAGTTCTTTCATTGTTAAGAATAGTTTTGCTACCCTGTTTTTTTTTTTTTTTTGTTATTCCAGATTAATTTGATATTGCTTTCTATCTCTATGAAGAATTGAGTTGGAATTTTTATGGGGATTGCATTGAATCTGTATATTGCTTTTGGCAAGATGGCCATTTTTACTCTATCAATCCTGCCAATGCACGAGCATGGGAGATCTTTCGATCTTCTGAGGTCTTTTTCAATTTCTTTCTACTGGGACTTGAAGTTCTTGTCATACAGATCTCTCACTTGTTTGATTAGAGTCACACCAAGATATTTTATATTGTTTGTGATTATTGTGAAAGGTGTTGTTTCTCTAATTTCTTTCCCATCCTGTTTATCCTTTGAATATAGGAACACTACAGATTTGTTTGAGTTAATTTTCTATTCAGCCACTTTGCTGAAGTTGTTTATAAGCTGTAGAAGTTCTCGGGTGGAGGTTTTGTGTCACCTAAGTATACTATCATATCATCTGCAAATAGTGATAGTTTGACTACTTCCTTTCCAATTTGTATCCCATTGACCTCTTCTTGTTGTCTAATTGCTCTAGCTAGAACTTCAAGTACTATGTTGAATAGATTTGGAGAGAGAGGGCAGCCTTGTCTAGTCCCTGATTTTAGTTGGCTTGCTTCAAGTTTCTCTCCATTTAAATTGATGTTGGCTACCGGTTTGCTGTATATTGATTTTACTATGTTTAGGTATGGGCCTTGAATTCCTGTCCTTTCCAAGACTTTTAACATGAAAGGATGCTAAATTTATCAAATGCTTTTTCAACATCTAATGAAATGAACATGTGCTTTTTTTCTCTGAGTTTGTTTTTGTAGTGGATTACATTGATGGATTTTTTTATATTGAACTATCCCTCCATCCCTGGGATGAAGGCTACTTGATCATGGGAAATGATGGTTTTGATGTGTTCTTGGAGTCATTTGGCCAGGATTTTATTGAATATTTTTGCATAGATATTCATAAGGGAAATTGGTCTGAAGTTCTCTTTCTTTGATGTGGTTTTGGTATCAGCATAATTTTGGCTTCATAAAATGAGTTGGTTAGTGTTCCTTATGCTTCTATTTTGTGGAATAGTTTGAAAAGTATTGGTGTTAAGTCTTCTTTGAAATTCTGACTTCTTGAGTTCTTTGTATATATTGGATATTAGCCCTCTGTCGGATGTGGGGTTGGTGAAGATCATTTCCCACTTTGTTGGTTGCCGTTTTGTCCTTCTGACATGTCCTTTGCCTTACAGAAACTTTGTAATTTTATGAGGTCCCATTTGTCAATTCTTGATCTTAGAGCATAAGCTTTTGGTGTTCTGTTCAGGAACTTTCCCCCTGTGCCCATGTCCTCCAGGGTCTTCCCAAGTTTCTTTTCTAATAGTTTCAGTGTGTCTGGTTTTATGTGGAGGTCCTTGATCCACTTGGAGTTGATCTTAGTACAAGGAGATAAGAGTGGGTCAATTCGCATTCTTCTGCATGTTGACCTCCAGTTGAACCAGCACCATTGGTTGAAAAGGCTATCTTTTTTCCACTGGATGGTTGTGGCTCCTTTATCAAAGATCAAGTGACCATAAGTCTGTGGGTTCACTTCTGGGTCTTCAATCCTATTCCATTGATCTACCTGCCTGTTGCTGTACCAATACCATGCAGTTTTTAACACAATTGCTCTGTAGTACTGCTTGAGGTCAGGGATATTGATTCCCCCAGAAGTCCTTTTATTGTTGAGAATAGTTTTAGCTATCCTGGGTTTTTTGTTGCTCCAGATGAATTTGAGAATTGCTCTTTCTAGATCTATGAAGAATTGATTTGGGATTTTGATGGGGATTGCATTGAATCTGTAGATTGCTTTTGGCAAGATGGCCATTTTTACTATATTGATCCTGCCAATCCAGAAGCAAGAAATATTTTTCCATCTTCTGAGGTCTTCTTCAATTTCTGTCTTCAAGGACTTGAAGTTCCTGTCATACAGATCTTTTGCTTGTTTGGTTAGAGTTACGCCAAGGTACTTTATGCTGTTTGTGGCTATTGTGAAGGGTGTTATTTCCCTAACTTCTTTCTCAGCCTGCTTGTCCTTTGAGTACAAGAAGGCTACTGATTTGCTTGAGTTAATTTTATAACCAGCCACTTTGCTGAAGTTGTTTATCAGCTGTAGAAGATCTCTGGTGGAGTTTTTTGAATCACTTAAGTAGACTATCATATCGTCTACAAATAGTGATAGTTTGACTTCTTCCTTTCCAATTTGTATCCCTTTGACTTCCTTATGTTGTCTAATTGCTCTCGCTAGAACTTTAAGTGAAAGTCTGATAGTGTTCTGCACTAAAACTGTCTGGTTCTGTGCTTTTATTCAATGTGAGACTTCCAATGACCACTACTTTTTCTTTATGGGTTATGGGTCTGTTTAGATGGTTTAACTTTGGTATTTTGTATCTGTCTAGGAAATTGTCCAGTTCATCCAGATTTTCCAGTTGTGTTGAGTATAGGCTTTTGTAGTAGGATCTGATGATTTTTTTGAATTTCCTCAGTTTCTGTTGTCATATCTTCCTTTTCATTTCTGATTTTTGTTAATTTGGATACTGTCTCTGTGCCCTCTGGTTAGTCTGACTAAGAGTTTATCTGTCTTCTTGATTTTATCAAAGAACCAGATCCTGGTTTTGTTGACTCATTGTATAGTTTTTTGTTTGTTTGATTTTAATTGGTTGATTTCATCCCTGAGTTTGATGATTTCCTGCAGTCTACTCCTCTTGGGTGTATTAACTTCTTTCTGTTCTAAATCTTTCACGTATGTTGTTAAGCTGCTAGTGTATGCTCTTTCCAGCTTCTTTTTGGAGGCACTCAGAGCTATGAGTTTTCCTCTTAGCACTGCTTTCACTGTTTCCCATAAATTTGGGTATTTTGTGCCTTCATTTTCATTAAATTCTAAAATGTCTTTGATTTCTTTCCTTATTTCTTTCTTGACCAAGGTATCATTGAGTAGAGCATTGTTCAGCTTTCATTTTATGTGGGCTTTCTGTTGTTTTTGTTGCTATTGAAGACCACACTTACTACATTGTGATCTGATAGGATCAATCTACTTATTTCTGTTGAGGTCTGTTTTGTGACCAATAATGTGGCCAGTTTTGGAAAGGTCCCATGAGGTGCTGAGAAGTTATATTCTTTTGATTTAGGATGAAATGTTCTGTTAGTTTTACTGTGTGTCTGTTTAGTTTGTGTTTCCCTCATCTGTCCATTGATGAGAAAGGGGTGTTGAAGTCACCCACAATTATTGTGTGAGATGCAATGTGTGCTTTAGTAAAGTTTCTTTTACCAATGTGAGTGCACTTGCATTTGGAGCATAGATGTTCAGAATTGAGAATTATTCTTGGTAGATTTTTCCTTTGATAAGTATGAAGTGTCCTTCCATGTATTTTTTCGTGACTTTTGGTTGAAAGTCAATTTTATCTGATATTAGAATCACTACTCAGGCTTGTTTCCTGGAACCATGTGCTTGGAAAATTGTTTTCCAGCCTTTTACTCTAAGTTAGTGTTTGTGTTTGATACTGAGATTAATTTCTTGAATGCAGCAAAATGCTGGGTACTGTTTACGTATCCAGTCTTTTAGTCTATGTCTTTTTATTGGGGAATAAGCCCATCGATGTTGAGATAATAAGGAATAGTGATTGTTGCTTCCTTTTATTTTTGATGTAATTTTTATGTTTGTGTGGTTATTCTTTTGGGTTTCCTGAAAGATTACTTTCTTGCTTTTTCTAGGGTGTAGTTTCCCTCCTTGTGTTGGCATTTTCCATTTATTATCCTTTTGTGGGCTGGGTTTCTGGAAAGATATTGTGTGAATTTGGTTTTATCATGGAATATTTTGGTTTCTCCATCTATGGCGATCGAGAGTTTTGCTGGGTATAGTAGTCTGGGCTAGCATTTGTGTTTTCTTAGTGTCTGTATGAGATCGCCTAGGATTTTTCACGATCTTTGGTGAGAAGTCTGGTATAATTCTAATAGGTCTGATTTTTTATGTTATTTTACCTTTTTCTCTTACTGCTTATTCTTTCTTTGTTTAGTGCATTGCGTGTTGTGATTATTATGGACAGGAGGAATTTCTTTTCTGTTCCACTTTTTTTGGAGTTATGTATGTTTGTGCCCATCTCTTTTTTTAGGTTAGGGAAGTTTTCTTCCACAATTTTTTTTGACAATATTTGCTGGCCCTATACATTGTAAATCTTCGCTCTCTTCTATACCTATAATCCTTGGGTTGGTCTTCTCATTATGTCCTCGATTTCCTGGATGTTTGGTGTTATAAGCTTTTTGCATTTTGCATTTTCTTTGACTGTTGAATCAATGCTTTCTATGGTATCTTCAGCACCCGAGATTCTTTCTTCTATCTCTTGTATTCTCTTGTTGATGCTTACATCTATGACTCATGATTTCTTTCCAAGGTTTTCTTTCTCCAGAGCTGTCTCCCTTTGTGATTTCTTTGTTGTTTCTATGTCCATTTTTAAATCCTGGATGGTTTTGTCCAGTTCCTTCACTTATTTATTTGTGTTTTCCTGTAATTCTTTAAGGGAATTTTGTGTTTCATCTTTAAGGGCTTCCACCTTTTGACCTATGTTCTCCTGTTTTTCTTTTAGGGGGTTATTTATGTCCTTCTTGAAGTCCCCTATCAGCATCATGAGATGTTATTTTAAATCCAGATCTTGCTTTTCTGTTGTGTTGAAATATCCAGAACTTGCTGTTGTGGGAGAACTTGGTTCAGAAGGTGCCATGCTGCCTTGGTTTCTATTTGTAATCTTCTTGCTTTTGTCTTTTGCCATCTGGTTATCTCTTGTGTTAGCTGGTCTTGCTGTCTCTAACTGAAGCTTATCGGTCCTGTAAGCTTCTGTATCTAGCTCCTGGGAGACATGTTCTCTCTGTGTATACAGGTATGTAGGTACTCTTGGGAGACCAGCCCTCCTACGGTGATATTTGTGTATGTAGCTCTGTGTCCCAAGATCAGCTCTGAGTGCAGAGGGAAATAGAAGACTCCTGTCCCAGGTTGCTCCTATGCTCTTGTGTCTTCAGGGTTTCAGGTTGTTTCTTCTGATAGGCAAAGGATGGTCCCGAGCTGTGCTGTCTGGCCTCTTTGTACTCCTGTGTGGCCAGCTATCTCCCTGTGCCACCTGGATATAGCTCTTTGTGGCAGAAGAGGATGGTCTCATGCTGGAGAATCTGGACATGATCCTCTGAGCAGCAGGCATGATCCTATCTGTGCTGTTTGGCTTCTTTGCACTCCTGGGTGGTCAGCTATCTCCCTGAACCACCTGGATATGGTACACTGTGTCAGAGAATAGTCCTGACATGGAGACAGAAACTGGAAGGCTCCACAATTTTTCATTTTTAATCAGGTGTCATGCATACACAGACACATATAGACACACACACAGACAAACACAAAGAGATTGTATTCTATTGTAACTTAAAATATTTCTTAAATTATTATTTATCAATACTTGTAAATTCTTTGTAAGTAGAATATATACTTTATTTTGCAATCACAAACATTGCACTGGTTCTGCTTTGTGTATATGAGACTTTAACATTATATTCCTCAGTGAAAACGACTTAGCCAGCTAATAATACATACTTAATATTAGCACTTTGAACATCTTCCTGTATCATTAATACAAAGAATTTCATTCTATAGAGGTTGAATGCAAGGGGAAAATACATTTATTCTCTTCAATTTGAGGTTTATATGCCTATGTACTCTAGATTCCTTGCCTACACAGTCCATGTTTGTTGTTAGTTCCTGACACAACAGGGCACAAAGTGTATTTTAATTAATTGATTAATTAAGCAAAATTCATAGTAACTGACTGTTACGCAACAAACCCAACAATATAATGGGAAAGAGCATACAAGTTTTCCAGGGTAGCAATTCTAATCAGCATAGGCAGGGACAGAGGACATCAGAACCAAAACTAATAGCTCTTACTTGAATGGTTGACATTCATTTGAATCTAAGAGATTCAAATCGAATCTAGCACTGAATTCCGTATCTTGAGAAAGATGGGATTTAATTGTACAACAGAGACAAAGACCTCTTAATTTCCTGCCTTTGGTTTAGGTCATCTGATTTTTTGTTTATTTCCTATTTTCATCTGTTTTTATGTAGCAAGAAACACCAACTCCAAATTCCACAGCTGGATACAAATGTGGCCAATATAACTTGTACTGTAATCCCCTGTAGTGGGGTGCTTTTGAGGGAGGTCTGTTAGATGACCCTCAGACTGGCAGCTTTGGTTGCTTTGGATAACTGGGATGGTTGTGCATTTCTAGCTACTGTGGCAAGTATCGTGGCAGAAAGAAACTAAGATAAGGGATTGCTGTCTAAGCTGACACAAGTAGTTTAAAAGATAGCCAATGATGACTTTAGAGTTCGGGCAAAGTTAAGCACTTGTTGCTTTGGGCATGGCATGATTGAGCTACCTGCCCCTTCCCCCAGCCAACACATAACCCAGGACCCCTGACATTTACAAAGGGTGTTTCTAACAGTAAAGGAAATGCTATTTGCAATTTTCAGAAGCCAGGGGAAATACTCCTCTCATTTGCGGTTCAAGTTTTGCTTAAATTGGCTCACAGATTTATCTACAGTGCATGGCACATGGATATTTTTGTCACCACTCATGTTACAACAGCTGTGATCCTGATGGGGACTGAGTTAACCAAAAACCCCTCTGCATGCAAACGGTAACCAGGCAGCTAATGGGTAAGAGCTGAACCGACAATAAAGTGAGCACAACCACACAGCTATGTGCCAAATGTAAGATAATAACTACCGGTCGGCCATTATGGGGTTAACTGCTGGTGTTCTGGTAAGTGTAAAAAAATGTTGAGGTTCTGCCCAAACACACAGCCAAAATGTGAACATTTCCATTGGGTCAATGTAAAAACTGTCTGTTTCCTTTTAAATTGGTAATTATTTTTAGGATGCCAATCTTGTTCGAGTGTGTATGACCTATAATATTAGTAGAATAATTTTTTTTGGTGATAATTATGTTATACCATTCCAGCACGTGTTCAATCTAAATAAGGCATCCTTGTAGAATATCAGCTTCCTGGTCTCTGGGGTTCCAGCCTTCAGTGCCTGCGACTTTATAATTTCCAGACTTGTTACTCTTAGCTGGGGAAGAATTTTTACCTACTTTTGTTGAGTTAAAGGCTTCTGTTGTTTTAAACAAACCAAATAGTATTACTGCAATGTCAGTCCAAACATGTGTAATTAACATGGAAAATATGTCTGAGCCATATTGGTCAAGATAGATGACTTCCTTGCATGACTTATAAACAGTTAGAGGCATAAAGCCAGGATGTCGAAACCAAGTTGTATACCACAAAGGTTTATCTGGAAAGGCTTTGTAATTACAAAGGAAAAAGAGATACACAAGCAGACTGCCATATTTTCTTAACAAGGGAAGTCAGGTTTGGCTATCTGTAGAAAAATAAGCCTTCTGTCTTGCTTTTTGACATGTGTTACTCACACTGCAGAAGCCAATACAGACATCTCATTCTTCTGGAAATGTTCATCAAAAAATGTAATGGGGTGTGTCAAGGGTGTCCAAAATATTCTAGATAGAAATAGGTCTCTAAATGCCTTTTAAATTTTAGTGGAGACTGTGAGTAGAATTCTCTTCAGAATTCTTTGATTCCCTTTAGGCTGTGACAGAGAAAGGTCAATCTCTGTTCCCTATATGTCCTTTTAAATGTCTGATGAGTTTTTTCTTGTTTTCTCCAAGCTACACACTCAATATTGGTACAAGTTAGATAATAAATGTGTAGACACTGGGAATAAATAGGATGATAATCAGAATCTTTGGTACTTTCTGTACAAAACAAGATTATCCTAAGTACACAGCGAAATGTTTTGTGTCTTTCTAAAATATAATTTATTATTATTATTATTATTATTATTATTATTATTATATTTATTCCTCATTGCCATTTCTTATCTGGATCCACTCCCCCTGGGTCCCTTCTACAAGTCATAACCATTCTACATGTATGACCTCTTTTTATAATTGAAAATAGATTCCTCTCTCATATAATACATCCCCATCACAGTTTCCCCCTCTCCACTCTGCCCAGCTCCTCTGCCTCTCCTCTGTCCCAGATCTGCTCCCCCCATTTCCTTTCTAAAAAGAGCAGGCCTCCAAGAGATAACAACCAAACATGACAGAACAACATACAATAACATAAGGAGAAATCTCTCATATGGAGGCTAGGCAAGGTAATGTGAATAGTCCCAAGAGCATGCAAAAGTGTCAGAGACTCACCCATTTCCATTGTGAGGAGTCCCAAAAACCATCATGCTAACAGCCATAACAAAATAAACCCGATACAGACCCATGAAGGCTCCCAGGATTGTTGCTTCAGTCTCTGTGAGCCCATGTGAGCTCTTCTTAGTTGATTCTGTGGGTTTTGTTCACTTGGTGTCCATCCCCTCTGATTCCTACAATCTTTTCTCCACCTCTTTTGCCTTGGCTCTGTAATCTCTGATTGTAGGGACTCCAATTTAGACTCACTCTTTACATAATGACTGGCTGTGGTCTCTGCACACTCTTCCATCTGCTGCTGAAAGAAGCCTCTAATCTATAAGTACAACAGAATATCATTAGGAATTATTTTACTGATATTTTCTCTTTTGTGCTGGTCATGTTTGGTTCTCTTAGGTTTCAGAGCTATCAAGTCTTCAGTTCCTGGCCATTTGGCAATATAGGGAAGGAGCTCCCTCTTGGTGGGTAGGCCTCAAGTTAACCCAAACATTATTTATACCCCTACATATTCTGCATCACCATTGCCCCGGCAATCTGTAGAAGGGACAGATTGTAGGTAGAGGGTTTTGTGGCTGGGTTGGTGTCCAGGTTTCTCTTTCTATAGCCTGTAGAATACCTTCTCACACCAAAGAGGCTAGAATGTAAGGGTGAAGGCTCTATTCAGGCAACAGCTTGACTTCTCTACATTCAATGAGTTGTACAGATGTTGTCTTTGGCAATGGGACTCAGCCATCAGTTTTGGAGATCAATCCTTTTGCTCTGGCATCAAACTAGGTTCTTTGGAGATCTACATGGTAACTTCTCCACTTAACTTAACTACAGGCAACCCAATCCTACCACTGTAAACCTTTCCGGGCTACAAAAGATGGCTAGTTCATACTCTGTATCCTCCATTGCTAGGTGTCCTCCCTAGGGCTACCCTCATAGATTGCAAGAAGTTTTCATTGCATTTCATAACTCTCTTCCCAAATTCCAGCTTTCTGTTCTAGCACTCTACCTCCATTTTTTCTCTCCCATGCCCAACCCTTCCCTCTCCTTTTCCCACCCATTCTCATTCTATCCACAAAAATCTCTCTTCCCAGGGAGATCCATGTGTCTGTCTACAGCTCACCTCTTTAATTAACCTCTCTATGTCTGTGGATTGTAGCTTGATTATCATATACTTAACAGTTAATATCTGTTTATAAGTGACTACATATTATATGTGGCTTCCTCTGTCTGGGCTACCTCACTCAGGATGATTTTCTTTTTCTAGTTGCATCCATTTGCCTATAAATTTCATGATGTCAATTTTTTGATTTAATATTTTGATTTAATAATTGATTTAATTTTTTTCCTTTTTTAAATTTATTTTCTATATTCCTTGTTTACATTCTGAAGGCTTTCCCCTTTCCCCGTTCCCCCCTCATGATATGTCCCATATGTCCTCTTCTACCCCACCCCACCCCCAGCCTATTCCCCAATCACCACCCCACCATTTCTCTGCTCTATTCTGGTACTCTCCTACAAAACTGGATCCAGTCCTTTCAGAACCAGGGTCCTCTCCTTCCTTCTTCTTGGGAATCTTTTGACTTGCTAATTGTGCCTTGAATATTCAGAGCTTCTGGGCTCATTAATATCCACTTATCAGTGATTGCATTTCATGTGTATTCTATTGTGATTGGATTAACTCACTTAGGATGATATTTTCCAGATCCAACTATTTGCCTACAAATTGCATGAATTAATTATTTTTAATTGCTGAGTAGTATTCCATTGTATAAATATACCACATTTTCTGTATCCATTCTTCCTTTGAGGGACATCTGGGCTCCTTCCAACTTCTGGCTATTATAAATAAGGCTGCTATGAACATAGTGGAGCATGTGTCTTTATTGTATGCAGGGGAATCCTCTGGGTATATGCCCAGGAGTGGTATGACAGGGTCCTCTGGAAGTGTCATGATGTCAATTTTTCAACAGTCAAGTAATACTTCATTGTGTAAATGTACCACACTTTATTCATTCTTTGGTAAAGGGATATCTAAGTAGTTTCCAGTTTCTGGTTATTATGAATAAAACCTCAATAAACAAAGTTGAAGAAATGTCCTTGTAGTAGGAAGCATCCTTTGGGTATATGCCTAAGAGTTGTATAGTTGAATCTTGAAGTAGATCAAACTGCCAGTTCTCTAAGAAACTACCATACTGATTTCCGCAGTAGCTGTATAAGTTTACACCTCCAACAGGTGTGGATGAATATTCTGCTTGTTCCTCATCCTCACCAGGATGAGCTGCCATTCGTGTTATTGATGTTAGTCATTCAGACTAAGATGGACTCTCAAAGTACTTTTGATTTGTAATTTTCTGATGGCTAAAAGTCTTTCACATTTCTGTGTTTCTCAGTTATCTGAAATTTCTTTATTGAAAATTTTGTTTATATCTGTACCCCATATCTAAATTGTGTTATTGGAGATCTGATATCGAGTTTCTTGAGATCTTTATATATTTTGGTTGTTAGTCCTCTACCAGATGTGGAGTTTGTAAAAGTTTTGCCCAATGTGTAAGCTGCCATTTGTCTGATTGATGGTGCCCTTTGCCTTCAAGAAGTTTTTTTAGTTTCATGAGGTCACTTTTATTAATTTTTGATCTTAGAGACTGCATTATTGGTATTCTGTTCAGGAAGTTGTCTTCTGTGGCAATATGTTCAAGACTGTTACCACTTTCCTTTCTATTAGATTTTATGTTAAAGTCTTGATCCATTTGGACTTGAGTTTTGTTCAGGGTGATAATATAGCCCTATTTACATCCTTCTACATGGAGATATACAGCTTCACCACCAACATTTTTTGAAGATACTTTTTTCTTTCCAGCATTTTTCCAGTTCGTTATCAAAAAGTATGGTACACATGGGCATGTTGGTTTGCGTCTCAGTGTTTAGTTTGATTCCATTGATCAACATTTCTGTTTTCATGCCTATATTATGCAATTTTTATTACTATTGCTGTACAGTACAGCTTGAAATTAGGGATGGTAAGAGCTGTAGCAGTTTTTATTTTTAATTGTTCAAGATTGTTTTTTATCTATCCTGGGTTTTCTGATTTTCAGTATGGAATTGAATATTTTCCTTTCAAGTTCTTTAAAGAATTGTTTTGGAATTTGATGAGGATTATGTTGAATCTATAGATTGTTGTTCTAAGGATGACCACTTTTACTATGTTCATGCTACTGATCCATGAATATGGGAGATCTTTCCAATCTGATATCATCCTCAATTTCTTTTTTCAAAGACTTGACAGTTTTTTGTTTTTTGTTTTTTATTATACAAGCCTTATAGTTGCTTGGTGTGAATTACCCTAAGATATTTTATATTATTTGTGGCAATTGGGAAGAGTATTATTTTCCCAGTTTCTTTCTAAATCCATTTGTCAGTTATAAATAGGAGGACTACTGATATTTTTGAGTCAGTTTTGTATATAAGTATTTTGCTGAAGGTGTTTATCAGCTGTAAGAGAATCCTAGTGGAATTTTTAGGATCATGTATGTATACTATCATATCTGCAAATAAAGATACTTTAAGGTCTTTGTTTTGAGTTTGTATATCTTTTATCTCCTTCAGTTTTCTTATCATTCTAGCTAAAAGATCAAGTACTATATTGAGCAGATATGGAGAGAGAGAGAGAGAGAGAGAGAGAGAGAGAGAGAGAGAGAGACCAGCTTTGTCTTGATTCTAATTTTACCAGAATTTCTTTGCGTTTTTCTCCATTTAATTTGATGTTGACTTAATTTGATGTATGCCAGATTGGTTTTAGGTCACCTGTGGCACTGGCTAGAAATTACAACTTCCACAAAACTTTGAGAAAGTCTTGCATCTTATTGATATATTCATTTCTAAGTAGCTTCAATAATTGAGGCACCACAAATTCCTCTGGATCAAGGAGTGGGTCAAGACTTAGACCTTCTATTCTAGGAACTGTGAAAAACTTTGTGGAGAGTCCAAAAACCTTAATGTGAATAATACTGTTACTGTAAATTCTTTCTCTGAGATAAAGTGCCATTTCTATTTTAGTATAGGTCAATGATGCTCTTGATCATTTGGTTGGTGAAATGTTTTGTTTTATTGAAAGTAGATGTTTTCAATCACTATATTCTGATATTCTGATCTTGGATTAACTGACTCATACTCCTCCCAGTTCCTCCCTACCTCCTATCTCATCAGGATCCATTTCCTTTTTGCCTTACCTTAAAAACTAGGCACTTAAAAGATAGTAATAAAATAAAATATAAGATAAAACAAAAGTTAAAAAATCAAAATAAAATAAAATAAAATAAAATAAACAGAAAAAAATGAGCCCAGGAAAAAGGATAAGAAACAGATATAGACACAGAGGCTCTATTGTTCACATACTCAAGAGGTTCATAAAAGCACACGAACAGAAGCTATCTTATTTTATGCAAAACATGTAAGATAAAAAATAAAATAAACAAAGCAAAAGTTAAATAAACAAATAAATACATCATTAAATACACAAATAAAGCCCTGTTATGACATTAAGAGACAAGGAACATCCAAAGATGTCATTCATTTAATTTTCTGTTGGTCATCTATTGCTGGGCACACAGTCTACCCTTTAGAATAGTTTGGTTCCCCAGTATAACTTTTGTGCCAAAACTAAGTTGTCATTTACAGGTGGTTATCAGTTGGGGAAAGCTTCTGGGTTAGGGGTAGGTATATGTGTCTACTTCTCCAGAGTCCCATGTACAAGCCCATGGAGGCCTTGTGCGTGCTTCCATAGTTTTTGCGAGTTCATGTGTGCTTCAGTCCTGCTGTGTTTAGAAGGTTTTGTTTCCTTGCTATCCACCTCCTCTGACTCTTTCAACCTCCTCTTTGCAGGGTTCCCTGAGTTGTGAGGAGAGGGATTTGATGGAGATATCCCATTTACGGATTAGTGTTCCAAGTTCTCTTGTTCATTGCATATAGTTGTCTAAGGGTCTTTGTATTTTGTGACCATTTGGTGTAGGAGACAGCGTCTCTGATGATGGCTGAATAAAGCAATGACATATGCATATAGAGAGTGTCATTAGAAGTCACTTGCTATTTCCCTCTTAAAAATAGTAGTATCTTTCTCTTTAGTTTTCTGGCTGATCTACTCCTAGATTCTTGGACACCTAACCAGTGTTGTGTATGAGTTACATCTCATGGAGTTTACCTTAAGTCAAATCAGATATTGGTTTGTGACTCCCACAAGCTTTGTGCTGCCATTGCACTGGTATGTCTTGCATGCACCTACAAACACCTTAGCTCAATGGGTTTGTAGCTTGGTTAGATTATCTGTTTCTCCTTTGGTAGCATACAGAAGATCTTCTGGTACCAAGAACACTAGCCAATAATCATGAAGGCTATCTGGTAGGCTCTAGCAGTTTTACTTCTTAGTGTTTAGTGAGTTGGGTGACTTCACTGGCAGGGTTCATAAAATCTTAATGAACTAAAGATACATGTCTTCTAATAGTAAAGATTTTAAGATGTGCAGTTGATTCCTTCCCTCTGAAGTAGTGTAGATTTCTGGGTTATGTACATATATAAAGAGAGAAGTAGAGAGGGCAAAAAAAAAAGACTATTTAGAGTGAGAAACAAATAAAGAAAAATCTAGAAACATTTTGTTAAACTCTTCCAAGAGAAAACTGCCTTTTGTTCTGAAGTGGCCTGAAGTGGAGAGCTCAGGAAAGAGGGTTGAAATACAATTGCTGCAGAGTTCAGATTCACCAGGAACTGCAGGAGAGTTTTACATGGGCTTTGGGAATCTTCTGATCAATTTTCTCTCAGTTCTATATACTCATGCTGCACAGAAGAGAGGTAGAAAGTTACATCGAAGCTGTTCAGGATGTGGACAAACTGCGAAGGCTTCATTTGGACTAGGGAGTATGGGAAAGCTGGCAAAGCAGAGACAAAATTGTGTTGTAGCAGTAGCCACATGCCAGAACTTCAAAACACTTTCTGTATTCTTCCCATGACATTCTACTCTTCAGACAAAAGTCAAAATTGTTAGAACAGAGTTGAAAAGATGAGTGGAAAGTGACTTACACTTTTCCCATCTTTATCCTGCACAGCACCGTACTCAGGACCCCAGAGTTGATAGTAGATCAGTTTTTTAATCTAAGAGAAAGAATCTCTTCTGGCTATTGACGCTCCATCTTTTCATGAAAAAAGTGTGCCTCCCATTAAGGAGCAGGCTCTAGAAACTGAGTTTTGCTCATTTTCCTTCTTTCAGAATAATTCATGTGTGAGAACCATAGCTTAAGAGAAATAATTTTGATCTAGATGTAAAATCTAAAAGGAAAATGGAAAATATTAGAATCTTTTATAAAGTTGAGAACTCATCAATACATATCTTATGTTGTAACCAGAAATGTAATTCAAGCTTCTTTTAGTATATAGTATAATTTTAACAGTTATGTAAATAACTGACAACCAATCAGCAAGTTTAATCCCCAGGATTTATTTTTCAATGTTGAAGGGGTAAGGTATTAAATTGCCACTAGATATTTCTCTCAGGCAAGATATATGTGTTATGTAAGCATGATATATACCCATAGGCATATCATCACATGTGAATCTATGAAGGAATGAATATTTCACCTAAATGTATTCAAACATTGGTGAATTATTGAACATTGGAAATTTCTGCCTGCAATGGCTGCATATGCTATAAGCATTTCAATTTTTAAAGTACCTGACACTTGGCAGGTGCACTCAAGAATGACAGCTCTTGGCAAGTACATTTCTTTGTGCATGAATAAGAAAGAGAAAGGGTGTTTCAGTCTGAGAAGCAACAGGTGCTGAAGGCATTTGTGGGGCTGTGTGACTGGAGCTCTTACATCAAACAGTGCAAAATAAGCAAAGGTAGGCTGCTTATAATTAAAATGATGATGGGGTTAATTGTGATTTAGATTGACTCAAAGACTCTAGAGTCAACACTTCTTTATAATGATTACATCTTAAAAATAACTGAATATAGACAATATTTCAGACTATACCCTCCAGTGGTAATAATCCTTTAGGGATTCTAGAGTTAAGGGCCATTTTTTAAAAAAGATATGACAGCTTAAAGGTTATTCCATATGCTTAGCACTATAGTCTCTAATATGTTCTTATCTAGAGTTTATATAGCCTTTCTGTACTTGCTGTAGTCTAAATTCTCAATCCAGGAAAAGTTTAGTCCTGCTTTTTTTTTTAAATTCATTCTGGTTTTTGCAGTTGGTTATATACTTACTACTTTGGTCTCCTAGTCAGCAAATGTTAGTGGTAGCTATGTTACGAGCAATGGATACCCTGTGTGATTAGTACATAGAAGCCAATAGTAATCCCGATATGTCTCTAGATCATGCATGGTGGCATCCCTTACCATACCTTCAGAAGTGAGTCCATTGCTTGCAATTCAGCTAAAAATGCTTGTGGGAAGCTCTGGTCATTTGCAAGGAGGTTGACTGAGCTATGAACACTCTCTTCAGGTATGTTGGATTCAGACTTTGGCTTATTTTGTGTGTATTGCCTTGCCTCGATTAACTTCACTAACCCTAAATCCCCCTTTTGCTTAAAATGGGCATAGTCAAGTATGTACTTAACCAGGTTGTTCTACGGGTTAAATCGAATAATTTCTTCACCATAATAAAATGGTACCCTGTGATTATTTCATTCATGGCTTCCAGGTGGGTTCATTGAAAAAGAGAGCTCCGCAGAGGTAGTTGGGGAGAAATACAATTTGAAACTCAATGTCCCTTGATGACAGCTCTAGGATAATGACCTTCCTTGTCTGCAGTTCTGGTCTTCATAGGTGTGATCAATGGGCTAGCGGCATTAGCATAACCTGGGAAGCTGCTAGAAATGTAATGGGGCTCACAGGTGGTTAACACATTCTCTTCCTTTTTCCTTTGCAATGGCCGTGCTATTCTCATCATCCGAGTTCTTACTTTGATTTATCTTGTTCTAGACAAACCACTAAGTCAAGTTTTCCATTTCTCAGCCTTGATTCTGAAGCTGAAATAACAACTGTATGGATTTTGTTGGACGAAACCAAGAAGAAAGATCATTCTATAAATCTATAATTAGGTTTTGACTGTTAAAGTCTTGGCAAATATATTTATTATAAGGAAAAAAATTTAAAACCTGACATACTTTGAAAATACTCACCGGAAGGCAAATCTTCTCAAATGAATAGGAATTACTCTTTTAGGAGACAACAGGTAGTTATGTGGGGTGGTGATGATAAGGATTTCTGGAATTTACTTACATTTTCTACTACAAATAAGAATTCAGGGCTTTATAGTATATTGTTCTTTACTTTGGGAGCAATTAAGACTATCTCCATTGGAATGAATAGAATTATCTTTCCATACTGTGTTTCCCTCTTACCTTCATATTTGAGGGCTATCTCATAATAAAAACAGCTTGAGAACGTCTGTTAAGAAATACAAACATAAAATTGAATTTTACAGAACTCTGGAGTGCTCATTCTCACCTCATGAATCTAGAGGTGTCTATGAGTTTGAAAGATTGCTGCTGGTGGATGACCTCATCTTCCATCCTTACCTAGTCTCGGGTTACATTATACCCTCTGGAAAATGGTTCCCGAGTCTTCAGGTTGCAGTGCCAAACTTTCTAGACAGGTGTAAATTAGTGCTACCTCTCCCTTCCTCGTTCATATTTCATGCACTGTGACCAACTGAATGTTGAGTAACAGATGTGTCGATGGGACTTGACTATTTACTGCATTTTCTTCAAGTCTGGGACATTTTAAATGTCCGAATCATCAAATTGCATGCTAGTGACCTATATGAATTGTCTGGGGCGGGGGGGGGGGAGGGAAGGGGGGAGAGGTCAAGTGACAAGACTTGGAAACTTTTCTTTGTGAGACTGAAGCTTTGGTTTTTATAAATTCAGCTGTAAATTTGGATGCTAATTACTAATGAAAAGAATGTCTAAAAACATGTATCTGGAAAAGTCTATGAAAGAGAGAAGCTATGAGAGCAAAGTGGTAAAGCCCATGTTTCTTTAGCTTCCTCTTGCTTAGTACACAGAGGCACTCAATGAATGAAAGTCCCGTCACAAAGCTACTTATTTTATAGAAGTGTGTTTTTATTTTTCTCTTTGCCTTTTGAGGAATGGGGGTTAATTATGTCATGCTAACTGAAATGTAAATGGCAGCCCAGCACCTCGCTCTCCCCAGCTGACTGTGGTTGAGTTAACAGGCCTGGTGACCTTCATTTCTCTCCTGTGCTGCCTTTTGTTTTCTTTTCCGAATGTCCTTAAACAATTTCTCAGGTCACATACCAGTTTTATCTTCTCTGTTGAGGTGACATATGATAATTCTTGTCAGTTCTCATATCTCCTGACATTCCGCTTAGTTGAAAACATGAAAACACACAAGCACACCAGATATGTGAATACATGTAAACATTTTGAAGTACAAATGATTCTAAAATGCTGAACAAATTTTTCCCAATCTATTTCATTCTCTTGTTTTAATTTTAAGCACCAAGAGCTGAAGCTGGGAAACAGGCCTTCTGACTTAGTCGATCTTTCTGCATTACTCAAAATACAAACGGTAAAATTGCCCATTAAGTTGGTTTAAAGTTGAAAGTAAATTGAAAAAAAATTATGTCTGTTTTTTTGTAATCATAGAATGTATCAAATATTTCCCATTATTAAATAAAACCACTACCAAAAAAAATGAGCCAATATTTTGTGATATCTAGTGTCTCTCTGTTTCTCTTCAATGTCAAGGGTGGATCAGACTCTCCACACACAATCACTGTTATGCATAAGGAATTTTATATATGGATAGGAATGACAGATTTCCTTATCTCGATAGGACTGGAACATTGGTCACAATATATTGTGCCAAACCCCAAAACAGAAACATGGAATTTCTGTCTTGCAACTAAGACTGCAGTCTACTGTCTTAACTAATAAATGTGAATGACTGTCAAAAGAATGTATTTTATCTAATGTATCCTGTCTTTCCATTTCCCTTCCAATTCCAAAATTGGCACACTGTAGAGATTTGTATTACAATGGAGCTTAAAAGATTCATTTTATATATACATATATATGTATATATATGGATTTTTTTTTCAGTGTGTATGGCCATCCCATGCCCATAGGAAACCTTTTTCTGAGGGCATCTGGACTGGGGTTACTGAAGGTTGTGATCTACAATGCAAGTGCCGGGGCTTGAACTCTGGGTTTTTGAAAGACCAGCTTTCAGGCGTGGTAGCGCACGCCTGTAATCCCAGCACTTGGGAGGCAGAGGCAGGTGGATTTCCAAGTTCGAGGCCAGCCTTGTCTACAGAGTGAGTTCCAGGACAGTCAGAGCTACACAGAGCAACCCTGTTTCCAAAACAAAACAAAACAAAACAAAACAAAAAAAAAAGAAGAAGAAAGACCAGCTTTGAGCCATCTCTCCAGCTTCTGAAATGGATTACTATTTTTGAATATTAATATTGTTTTTTTTTCTTCCTGGACTGCAAATCGAACATTGACTCGGTTGATGCTCTATGGATTAAGACAGGTATTCTGTTGTCACCACTAGACTTGCAGATGAAAATATAAGGTTTTATAAATATGGATTGAATGGTAAGCTTTGGCACTATGTTGAAATTTTTTTATACACATTGCTTCTGAAGACCTAGATATCTGAAAATCATACAACGGCAGCAAAGTTTTAACATCTTTAGGCTTTTGGAATTCTCCATATAGGTGTGCAGGATGTAGGCTGTAGTTGCTATGTATTTAGATTAGCTGGGACTAATTATTGCTCCTTAAAAGTGATCCTGTCCTTTGTTCTCACTGCTCTGTAAGCTCTTACTTTTTTGTTTGTTTTCTTTCTTTCTTTTTTTATCTTTTATTGGATATTTTCTTTCTTTACATTTAAATAGCATCCCCTTTCCAGTTCTCTCCAGAACCCTTCTCAAATCCCCCTATCCCCTGTCTCTCCAACACCCACCCGTCCACTCCTGCCTTCCCTTGGCATTCTCCTACACTGGGGCATCAAATCCTACCACTTATGTCCAGCCAGGCAATCCTCTGCCACATATGCATCCAGAGCCATGGTCCCACCATGTGTAATTTTGGTTGGTCCAGTACCCGGGAGTTCCAGGAGGGGGGTGTCTGGCTGGTTGACACTGTTGCTCCCTCTGAATCCTCCATGGGGCTGCAACCCCCCTCAGCTCCTTAGGTCCCTTCTCCAACTCCTCCATCTGGGAGCCCACACTCAGTCCAATGGTTGGCTGCGAGCATCCGCCTCTGTATTTGTCAAGCTCTGGCAGAAGCTCTTACCTTCTAATGGACACTTTGTCTTCCCCTCCTCCAATGGCCTTCCACCCATCTGTCAGCCCTGCTTATTTCACATAATGCTCCATGGTTGAAAGTAAGAAGTTCTCTTCTGTGTGACCAGGGAATTTCTGATACAAATATCAGTTCAGGTACTAAATTTCTAATATTTTATACTGTACTACATTTTCTTGTTGCTAGAAAATCACTAAATACAATCCTCATTTTATTTAGATTGACTGCCAGGACATACATTCTTAACCCCCCTCCATTTTTTTCCCTCACTGCTTCATTTTTGATCCATCAGCTCAGAATCTATTTTTTATTGGATATTTTATTTATTTACATTTAAAATGTTATCCTCTTCCCCTGTGGAAACCCCCTATCCCATCCCCCTCACACTGCTTCTGTGAGGGTGCTCTCTAGCATTCCCCTACACTGGGGCATCAAGCCTTCACAGGACCAAGGGCCTCTCCTCCCATTGATGCCAGAGAAGACCATCCTCTGTTACATATGTGCCTGGAGCCATGGATCCATGTGCATTTTTTGGTTGGTTGTTTAGTTCCTGGGAACTCTGGGGGATCTGGTTGGTTGATATTGTTGTTCTTCCTATGGGGTTGTAAACCCCTTCAGCTCCTTAAGTCCATTCTCTAACTCCTCCATTGGGGACCCTGCGCTCTGTCTAATGGTTGGCTGCTAGCATCTGCCTCTGTATTTGTCAGGTTCTGGCAGAGCTTCTCAGGAGACAGCTTTATCAGGCTCCTGTCAGCAAGCACTTCTTGGCATCTGCAATAGTGTCTGGTTTGGTGTCTGTAGCTAGGATCCCCAGGTGGGGCAGTCTCTGGATGTCCTTTCCTTCAGTCTCTGCTCCACACTTTGTCTCAGAAATTTGAACAGAGGTGTGTAGCAATGGGGGATGGGGAACTGTAGGTAGCCACCAGCAAGTCCCAGATGCCAGAAAAGCAAGAGGCTCCTAGGACCCAAAGGGGATGAGATTAGCTGAAATGTCCCATATCCAGAGGTTAGATAAGGCCCTTGTTTGGGCAATGGGGCCACCTACTCATCTCCAAATTTTTAACCCAGGATTGCTCCCGTCTAATGAAAACACGGAGTTCAGAATCTTAAGTACCTAGTAAAAACTTGACTTGATTAATAGCCAGTCACTCCTACCAGAAGATCGGCTGAATTATGTTCAATGAACTTCTGATTTGAAAACATACACGTGCAGCTTACATCTCATGCCTCATATCTAGGTGGACATATCTACCTACATGCCAAGTCATCTCCACTTGCACATTTATTTGGTATTACAAATGAACTGCCCACAGGAGAAAGCTAAGTTCCATCCCACAAAAATACTAACTCTTTATAAAATGGAAGTCTTTGATATTTACTTTTGTCAATGGTGACCAAGGCCTTAGAATAATCATTGGCTCAATTTTTCCCTCATACTCTATTCCAGTATTTCAACAAGTTCTGTCCCTACTTTCACAATTTATGAAATAAAATGAATCCAAAATAAAAATAAATCCAGTTTTTGCCATACCATACCAGAACCCTTTTCTTTATTGAGACATTTAATGATTTGCTAACAAGATTTTCTCTTTCTACATTCATATACTGTAGTGCATATTCAACAGGTCAACCATACTGGTTTGTCATTATTCTAATAGACAAATGAGATACCACTTCCCTTGTTTATTTCCTGTGCAAGTCTCCACATCATTCATGTGCACATCCCAATGTTGTTATTATGGCTTAGAAGTCTTTATGTAATTTGACTTCTTGTTATGTCTATGAAATCACTTCTTTCTTTCTCAAAGTTTTCACATTTCTTAAAATAAAGAAATACATAAAATAATAATAATAATAAAAAGGACCTGTCTAGTCTCCCACTTCAGAGACTTTATTACTCTGTCTCAGGAGGAAAGTTTTCCTCTCAAGGTCTGCATTGCCTGCACTTTTTCTTAATTGCTCTTCTAATTTTCCCTTTATTTTCTTTTCCAAATAAGATATTCCCTGATCAACTCACTTAAAAGTAAAAACACTGCTACCACTTGGTTTTCCTTCTCTCTTTGTTACTATTCTTGGTTTGTTAGTTTGTTTCCATAGGTCCAGCTTCCAGAGGCAGGGGAAGGGTTGTATCCACAGTGAATACTTCATAAACATTTTAAAATTATTAGACTGTACAACGTTTTGCTTGCAGAAAATGATTGTTTACTTTTCTCTGTTAATCGGCAAGGCAAAGCTCCAAATTATGTTTAACACCAAAATAGGGAACACAGATTTTTTTTCCATTTCATGAATTTTTCAAAGTTAACAAGAATTGAAAGTGGTTGTATATCAGAAACAGGTGTGTTTCATCTGTGTAGTAAAACCCTGGGTTTCAAAGAATGGAAAATTTTGGTTGGCCATAGCAAAAGGAACTATTGAATGAATAACAGAGACATGGCTCTATTAGTCTATATTCTGTGCCACATGATAGGAAAATGCTCATTGCAATGCTGTTAGGGTACCTTTGATCACATTTAATTAACTGAAATGTAAAATACACATTTACTTAATTTCTTCTGTCCCAAAACCACAATTGGGTTTTTTTTTTTTCAAGTACAAGAGCCAGAAAATGATAAGGTGTACCGGCCTCGTACTCCTAAACTCCATGAAGAATTTTATATTCTTTAAATAAAACAATATAAACTATAATTGACTTTTTTGACTAAAAAGAAATTTAAGAACTTTTCGTTCTGTGGAAATTGTTCTGCGATGCTTTGACTTTATTCATTGTCTTCATCGTCTTTTTACTATCACTCACTACTCTAAAGCTTTTTAGAGATTTAAATAGAATAATAAATCCTAGGAACACTGAAGAGCCACCATACATAACACATTTCCTTTGGATTTTCTTAATTCTTATCACATATGTGTTTTCTGGCACCACGCACATACATCACAGTAATTTCCTTGGGACAAACATTGTTTTTCTTATCTTGGGTCTGATACTCCCGTACACCATCCTCTTCCTTAGGAACAATGGTAGAGTTAAAATAGACAGCTTTTACATGCAAAGAATCAGTGAACTGTAGTCAATGAAACCCATTGTCAGTTCTCATAGGCTGCTTACTTTAGAATTTAGAGAGAGAGGAACTGTCATCTTCATCTGGCTCAAATGCCTTTCTGCAGAGAGCCGTAGATGCAGTTTTGCACTACCTTAGCAAATTTCAGCACCTCTAGTACAAGGAGAAAGATGATTTATTTAAAAAGTACACTGTTCATTTTTTTTTAAGCAGGAGATTGGCAAAGATACCCTGAATGTTTGATTCAGTCTCTTTTGTCTCCGGTGCATAACCTAGCCAGCCTCCCCGAGATGTATATGAAAAAGAAGCTCTGATCTGCCTGCCTCTGTGATGAATGATTTGGGAATGGGCCAAGTAGTGAGAGGAGGATTTAGTCTGCTTTTTTTTGACTGTAGCCCCATTTATTTATGAGAAGCTTGTGAGAAGATTTGCAGGGAAAGAGAGAAAAAAAAAACCACTCATAATGTAGCTTTTCATTCAGAATTGTGTTTAGGAATAACCATGGCCGCCACTGCTTCAGTGTTGGTGGTAAAATTGTGAGGATTGTTTTTTCCCGTGCAGCAAAAACAAAAGAAAAGAAATAAAGTGACTATCAAATGTCTGTAGTCTCATGGGTTCTGTTTAAATGCATATTTTATTGTTACCCTTTGCTTACGGACATTTTCATTAAGTTTCGTGTATCTTCTGCTTTGTTTTCCGTCTGTGCTAGTGTGTATTTGTCGTCAATACATACAGATTTTGTTATTCTTAGAAGGACCTTCAGGAGTATATGGTGAATATTTGCCCATTTGATAAGTGATGGAATGAATATTTTCCTCGCAATATTTTTTTTGGCGAACAAACAAAATGGAGAGAGATCCCAAACTGAAACTTAAATATACTTGACTTCAGACCTAAAGTTAATTGCTATATCTCCTTGTGCCTAACATATAGGGTAAGAATTGAGTGCCTTTACTCCTAAGTGTATAGGTAGGTGGATATACAGACATTCATATTCTAAACTATCATGTACTTCCTGGCCAATATCATTCATATAAAATCACTTTTATTTCCTTCATTTGAAGTAAAAGTCATTTAGGTAGAAAGTCATTCTCTTTTGTATTAAATAGCTATGATGAAGATTTAAACATGATATAAAACAGAATTTCAAATTATTAAAATGCTCTACTAATTATTGAATTCTCTATTAAAAGTGGCAGTGACATTCATTGCCTCTTCAGGTTTTATCTTTTAAGCTTTTAAATCTCAGGAGCAATACTGTGAAAGCTCATCAGAATTTTGTGTCGACAATGTATTATGATATTTATCTTCGGGAAGCTTTAAAGGTCCCTCCAGGGAGTACCCACATACACAGCACTTGACATCTCTTAATTTCTTTTAAAATCTATTAATCTAGCACTCTGCCAAGCAAGTCATTTTATTTTTGTAAAGTTAATCACAGAAATTAGTATTCTTTATATCAAAAAATCATCAAGTGATTTATTGACATTTATTGACAAAAATTTATTGACATTTTTGCTGGGTGGATTTTATAAAGGTGAAATGTACAAATCTTGTTTGTCAACTGTTGAATATTTTACATATATACATGCATAAGAAAGCTCTCTCATAGTACTGAAAACCTTTGTGTCAAATTTAGCATAATTCTCAGTTCCTATTCCTTTGCCTACCAAAGAGAGACACACCCTGTCCCAGCTTTTACATTATAGGTTAGTTTTGTCCATTTTAGGCTCAAAGAACATCCAAACACTATGATAGTCCTTTGCTGGCTTGCGGGAGGCTTCTTTTTCTCAGCATAATGTTTTGAGGCACCTCTTCGTAGGGCAGTAATTTGTTTCTTTGTGTTTCTTGGTAGAGCTCTACTGTGGGAAGTTATCATAGTCTGTCCATTTTACTGTTGATGAAATTGATTTACTCCTTGAACAATGAAACTTACAGGAATGTCTTTTGGGATGCTAGAGAGGTGGCTCAGCCTTTAGGAGTGGTTGCTGTCACCAAACAGGCAGCATACAGCAGCTGATATGAGGCCCTCAACACATATACAGTAGAGGACTGCCAGGTCTGTGTTCATTCAGAGATGACGCACCTAACCCTCAAGAGACTGAAGGTCCCAGGGAGTGTAGAAGTCAGGTGGGGTTGGGGGTGGGGACATCCATGTGGAGACAGAGGGGTGGGGAGAAGGTAAGGGAGGGTGGACTAGGGGTGGGGATAAAATATGGAGTGTAAAAACAATAAATAAATTTTTTAAAAAAATGAGTGGTTACTGTCTTTGCAGAGGATCAGAGTTCGGTTCCCAACACTCAAGACAGGAGGCTGACAAGTGCCTGTAATCTTAGACCTAATGATTCGACCTATTTTTTTCTGGCATTTGTGTGTACCTGTGCACAAGTGCCCCACCCCCCAAAATAAAAATCTTTAGCAAAATACAAGATTTTTGGTTGTTCTTACATACATTCTTCATGTTCTTATTTCTGCTAGGAAAACATTAAAAAGTAGAATTAATTCCTGCATCTTTAGCTAGCGATATTTCAGTTTCATAGAGGAAATTCAGAACAGTTCCCAGGGTAGTTTGCACAATTTCACATTCTCAACAATAATAAATGAAAATGAAATGGTGTCTCTGTGGGCTTACAGTGTTTTCTGTTTTTTAAATCTTAGATAATTTTAGGGTACATACTTGTATCTCATTGTGTTTTTAATCTTTATTTATTGATGATTGATTACATCAATCATTTTCACCAAATTGAATATTTTAAAACAGGTAGCTATGACCTGACCAAGAGTGTTGCCAACTTTTCAAAATTGGCTAGCTTTTCTTTTTCTCTGATTGACTTTTGAAAATTGAGAAATGCTGAGAACAAGAAAAATAACTGTTATTTATGTGTCTAAAATTTTAATTATAAAATTTTAATTTCAATTATATAAAAATTTAACTTAAAACCATCCCAATTATACTAATGATTATAGATAAAGCACAAAAAAATGACCTTAGGTATGGTCCACAGTGTAATAATAAAATCTTTTTTTTTGTTGTTTTCAGAGCAATTTCTCCATGGCTCAGCAGGGTTGTCCTCTTCGGAGTGGAGGGTGACATGCCAAATTAGTCTGAGATTCATCAGGTTATCTTTAATGCTGAGTTTAAGTCTCTGAAATCTTAAGGCATCTATCTAATTTGGTAATGATGTCCTGAGTATGCCATTAACACCTGCCCCTCCTTCCTGCTATCCAATATTTCCCTGTAAAATTCAACTAGACACCTAACACATTACTCTCCACACTATTTAATAATTTTATGATACCTGTGGCCAACCTCTAAATTTAACAATGGAGGATACGTTTAAGAAGGAGCAGAGGGATGATAAATGCATTCCTCTTATTACCATAAAGTAGGAAAATTGAGACCAGATGCATAGGAGGTGCCAGAGGGGCAGAGAATTTTCTCTGTCTCCTGCTTATTCACCCACTGTGCTGCTCGAAGATCTTTCAGTGGTCAAAGGGTGACAGAAGCAATACATCAGGCTTGTGCTGTAAAATGTTATCTAAAGGCAAAAAAGTAGCCCTACAGGACAGATAGAATTCTAGGTGGAGACATGGGATTTATGATAAAATTCTATAACCAAATAAAAAATATCTGTGATCACATTTATGTGAAGCAATGGTGCCATTCATTGGCTGGCTTAGGTGCTCACAGGTGCACATTCTTTGTCCTAGTAGGGGATAGATCCCAGTAGACATTCAGGTCTGTTTTGAATTTAAAGTGGAAGTTCCAAGACAGATTTGGTGATTCTTTTCCTCTCCTTGCCTCTCTTAATATACATTGAGGAAGAACAACAGAGCGATACAGATTATAGTTCAGGATAGTGTCCTACACACACACACACACACACACACACACACACACACACACACATTCGCTGAGTCCATCTGACATTCCTGTCACTTACGGAAATAAGTTGCAGGAAATTGAAACAGGAAGTTTAGCAATGTATATACATACATGGCACAGGACTGAGGATCAGAAAGGTTCAAGTTGAAACTCAGTATTGATGAAGTTACACCATGATAGACTGATTGAAATAATATTTCTAAATACATAAATAATGATCTGAAGATCTTCTATCTCCAAGAAAAATATATTAATATATTTTGATCAAAATTGTGAAACAATTTTTCTTCCCTCGTCACTTTGGTTAACATACCCAATATCCATCATCACTGTGTAGTCTTTGCTACCATGAAAGACAGACAATAAGCCTTTGTTGTGTGAGTTGATATTTAGACTTTGTTGCCTGTTTAGGATATAAAGAAAATAAAGGACTTGGTGTATTTTCTCATTCTTTAGGATGAAGGAAAAATTTAAGATATTAAAAAATTACGCAAAATATATTAAAAGAAATTTAGAGCCGTCTCGTGGAGGAAATGTGTTACTGAGCCTTGTTCTATTTCCATATCAATGCCTCTTCCCCTGGACAACTTCATATGAGCGTGTGAAAGAAATACCTGCTTTGCACTCTTGTTGCCATATGAACTGGCTAATGCAGTCCAGCAGCTGCTATGTGTGCACTAAAGAAGAAGCTGACTGTTAACATTCTGGTCATTAGCACTGGTATACATGCAAGTCTTTGAATTATTATAGTAACTTGGGCAAGATGATTGACAACAGCAGGAAGCCAATAGCGGAAGTGTGCTGCTGCTTTCCTCATTCTTCCCTCCCGCTCTTACAATCACTGAGCTTTCTACATCAGGTCTCTATCACACAGCTTCCTTTCCATTAGCAACTAGGGCGGTGAATTTGTTGTAACTGAAGAGTCAGTATCAACCTCTTGAGAGCTGTGATTTTTCCAACACAGGAGCCATTGTATGACCATAGTGTGGGTATTGTTTGATGGGGTTATTGAAATATACTAGTGGCTAGGTTGATTTGAGATATGCTATAGATTAATACCTTAAAGACTGTGTTGCAAAAATGTAAAACTTTAATAATGAAAATACTTTATACTATAAATATTTAAACATTTTTGTTAAATAAGGCATATTATTAAAATTAATTCCATAGTTCTCATTTACTTTTTAAAATAAAGCTATTAGAAATGTTTAAATTGTGGATTATATATGTATAGTACCTTATGTTGCCATTTGAGAGAGCTATTTCAGTTATGCAATTTCTCTTTATTCCTGGTTATTAAAATTGAGGCCTCTGCTTCTGACAAATTACTTTCCTCCTTTCATTAATTGAAATCCTTAATAATGGCACTCAGAATTCCAGGCTTTGGTGGATATAAATCAAGGATATACTAAAGTAGATGACCAAATGACAGAGAGACTATCCAGTTCCCAAAACTCCTTTTAAGAAAGTAGAACAGGCTTCCTGCTCTTCTGTTATTGTAAAGGTTAGATGGAAAGCCTTGAAAACACATGTTCTAAGGATACAAATAATACATTCAGAAAGAAGGAACAGGTCCTGATTTTGTAACTGTTCTGAAAAGTGTAACTTTTCAAATGATCTAAGCAATGAGTTGCCCTAAACCGTACAGATGGGTCCTGAAAGAAATAGTATCTTGGTTCTGTGGCTTGTAGGAATAATAAACTTTTATATTGTCCATGGACATATGGCCCCAAACACTTGAATTTGGTGGAAGATATAGTGATGTGTGCAGCTTTCCAGCTAGCTGAACCATCCTCTCCATACTTAATGAAGTGTCTTACCTGTAGGTATCTCTTCAAGCCTGGCCTCAGCATGTGCTAGCTGCGGATGCCCAGCAGACTAGGGAGGAGCTCAGTGTGCTGTGTCTGTGACCCAGACAATTCTAACAGGCGTTCTTAGCAGACACAACTAACAATGACAGCCACGACCTCTGCTGTCATATATATGTCATATATCTATTTTTCACAAGATACCCTTTCAGTAGCATTGAAATGAATCATATAATTAGCATAATACATACATTATCAGGGCTGAGTTTAAAATATATTGAGCCCAATTGATTTAAAAATAGTTTTCCATGCTCCGTGAACCCCGATGGTGGCAGTTTAATGGGTCTGTGGGTCTTCTTGTGTTGTCCTGGTCTCCTCCTGCTTACTCAGTTCTATCCCCCATTCTTCCACAAGATGCCTGAGCGCTACCTGATGTTTGGCTCTGGGTCTCCGCATCTGCCTCCATCTGCTGCTGGCGAAGGCTCTTAGGAGACAGGCATGCTACGTTCCTTTTTGTTACTAACCAGTGAGTTTGCAGAAGCTGGACCTAGACAACTCAGATATTTGTGGCAAATGTGCAGTTTGGTCTTCCTGTGGGGATTGTCTTAGTCTCTAGTCCCTACTATTGGATTCCTTTCACCCTTCCTAGACTGCCTGGTTCTGCCTTAGTGGAAAGGATATGTTGTGTGTGTATGTGTTGGGGGGGTCCCCTTCTCATCAGAGAAGGGAGGAGGGGAGGGATTTGTAAGAGTGGGATTGGGAAGAGAGGAGCGAGGAGTTGCTCTGATCGAGATATAAAATGAAAAAAAATTGGAAGAAAAAAAAGAAAGAAATTATAAAGTTAAAAAATAATTTCCTTTGATATATAGATATTACATTTGTCAGTGAAAGACAAGGATGAGTTTTTCCATCCTAAAACCTAATTAAAAAGTTTTTACATAAAAGCAACCTCAAATTTATACCAGTAATTTGAAAAGGTTTTATTTGGAAGTATACTATGAATTCAACATAAAATAGTTTCCCTAATGCTTACAACTGTATAGTTAAGAAAATAAATATTTCTCCCAAAGAATATATGTATTCTTAAGTCCTTTTGCTTTCCTTCAGAGAAATAGATTAATATTTCTCTGAATTCTGTGACAATAAAAACACTAGGAATCCCTTCAGTAAGGGAAGTGTGGTACATTCATTTCCTTCCTGGTATTATTAGCTATTGAGAGCACATAAACCAAAGCCATTTATGTCAAATCATTTATTAATGAATTAGAGATTCTTATATGAGAAATTATAACACAATGGATAAAAAGCAGTAAAATCAATAGTCACCATAAGACGAAATAAACATATTCACAAAGACATTTTATATAAGTGGCAATGACAGTGGGGCATGGCATAATTCCTCTTAGTGTCTGGACACACAGAGCCTGGAGGTGCAGTTTTGCATGTCTGTCATAGTGTTTCAGCACTTCACCAGTCTCTAAGCTGCTTGCTGTTCTCTCTAAGAAGCATGTCTTCCCTTTTTAACCTATAGATCATAGACAGTCTCCAGGAACCTAAAAATAAAAATGAAAATGATAATACTTTAAAAGAATCTCTTAATTTGTTCAAAAGATAGTGTTCATACATACATTCTACTTGCAGGAATAATGATAACCAAGGGTGTGCAAAAGAGGGGCAGACCCTCCTACAGTTCCCCTGGTCACATAGTCTTTGCCCAAGGTTACCACTCCTTCCCATCATGATAACAATAGCTCTTCACTTCAGCTCCTCAGATTTCACCACCAGCAATTTACTGGCCAACAGGGTTATAACTCTACATGTGCCACAAAGGCTTGACATGCCTTTTATAATAAATATGGCTAGAATAATTCTTTTTTTTTGTCCCTGAGTTCTGCACTTAGCTCATTTGGATAGATATTTGGTGTTGTTTGAAAACTAGGTCTTCAATAATTTAAAGGAACCACTCCTAAGAGAAATGTTCTAATTGAAGAATTAGTGAGATTTTTATTTTCTGAAACAATTTAAGCAGAAGTTTGGGTTCTTGAGTCACAGGGGTGGAAGCACTGAGGGGCCTTCAGAATTCCTCTGGGGATGTGTGATCCCTCTGGGGAGGGAGGGTACCAGGGCTGCTTTCATTTTCTACACCTCCACTGCACAGTTTCAACTTAAGTTACTATCATGGAGATACGCACAATGTTGATCTAACTAAGTTTGCTCTTCCTATTTATTTTAAGTATCGTCTGCTCTCGATAAAATGGCCAGTTAAAATAAACTACCTCTTCTTACCATAGTCCAGCGTGGGATCGTATTATCATTCTCTCCCCTGTTCACGATGGTCTAGCCCACATTGCCCACGGCTCTCAGTTCTTTATAGCTTTTTGGATCTCTTTGTTTGACATTTTCATGGTCTATTAGATTTCCTTCTCTATCTTGATCTATGCAAATTATCTTTTTTTTTTAAACTGTCCACATCCCAATCCAAGTGTAATTTTATGAGATGCTTCCTTTTCTGACCATCCGGTCCCTAAGAATGACTCTGCCCAAAAGTTTTCTTACCTTGTAGTCTTTACAGAAATTCACATAATCTTCCCATGTTCAACTATTCACTAAGTTTCTGTCCCTGTGAGATTAGGGATGGCATCTCTGATACAGAGCTGTAATTTTAACTATAAACTGATGGGCCACACTAAGGGATGGTTGTTTTTTGCAGAAGCAAACTGTTCTTGGAAGTGAACAATAGAGGGTCACACACATCAAAACCCCAAGCCAGCATTTTAAGAGAAAAGTGCTTTTAGTTTCAAACATCAGTTGTTAACACATGCGAAGGTTCCAATTATAACTGAAAAATTTCTTTGGCAGCTATCTCAGCTATTTCTTCCTCCTCTCACATGGCAGGAGCAAAGTATAGCTTGATAAATATTTTAAGCTTAATACATGCTTTAAATAACTCCAAGTCCAAAGAGGGTTTTAATTTACCCGAAAACAAAACAAAAACAAACAGAAAACATTAATCGATATTCGTGGTCTTCTGAAGGAAGTAAGGTGAAACTCTGCTAAAGACTCATTCCAAGCGAGCATGCCAAATATTTAGAAGTGTATTACTACAGATGCCACAGCTATCAGTAAAAAGTATTTATGGGATCCCTTGCAGTACTCCTGTGTCCTACATTTCCCTGTCACAGCCCGAGGTTAAGGATCTAGGAGCATCTATATGCTATATGAAAGATAGTCAAGGTCTTGTTCAAACACACTAATCCACATTAATCTACATGAACACACATTGTTTTACTCTTCCCTATAAGTTCCTCATGCATTCTTTACTGCCCTTCCTTTTGTATTAGTCTTTATATTGCAGTATTTAATGTGCAAAATACTTATATCAAATAATCAGTTGCCCCAAGGTAACATTAGATATATTTTGCTCCTATACATTAGCCTCATATACATGATGCCTGCGCAACCTTGGTTTATTTGCATCAAAATTCCACTGGCAGAGTTTTGCCTTTGATCTGTGAGCTATTAGAAGCCCTGTTACTACAGATGAAAGGAGTTAGAAAGGTCTATATCATAATGCAGTGTGATCAGTAATTCACAGGGCAGGTAATTTGCAATGACTTGCCAAGCCTTTGATTGCACCGGGTTTATGGCTATTAGCAGTTTCCCCTTTCAAATTTGTATGGTTCCATACTTCCTTTTTGACCTCTTTTTCATCATTTATGGTCCAATTTGGTAGTGAAAAAACATAACTGCTTGCTTAGCGCATGGCTGTCATTCAAACCCCAGTGACTTACTGAGCACCTTGACATTTGTGATGATGAAAAAAACATTAAGCAGGTGTACAGAACACTAACCAGGTTCCTGAAACAATGCTTTACGGGATTCACAGTGGACCTCTGGGCTATAAACTGATTCATGCCTGATTTTTCTTTATCATTTTAATCTCGGTGTTCAAATTTGCATTCTCGGAAGGAGGCATGGCTTTTGCTAAATTGAAGCTAAATAAAATTTCCAATAATATTGTTAATATAGGAACCTGTAGGAACAATTGGAAGGGCAGAGAACGCTCAGCACTAAAATAACATGAAACCAGGGCTCACATGCCTACTTTGAAGTCCTGCAATTAGGAGTAGTACTTGATACTGAACTATATAAAATTTAAGCCCTATAAAATCCTTCAGCAATGAAAACTTGCAGCTAAATGGCATGATTCAGCCCCTTAGTTGTCTGAATTGTAGGAATGCCATGTGAAAAAAAACACACACATCGTATTATATTGTGGAGGGCTTTTCTGTGTTAAAATTGGTCATCTGTTGTACAGGTGTGCCGCACATCTTGATGTGAGTTAGTCTGCCCTCATACGCAGTTTGACTGGGAGATGGGGAAACCTGTGTAACTCAACATAGTCCAGGTCCCCAATTAGTGTGTTTGAGGAAGCATTCAAAGTCGGTACTACTAAGCACAGGGTACAAGCAGTCAGTGATTTCTCAGCACCAGAATCCAAATCTGTTTACTGTTAGACACAAAAGAATAAATCATTGAAATTTAGAATCCAAGTGGCAAAAAAGTCACAAGTCTTTATGATAAATCAAGAATATTGTCAGATCATCTATTTCCTGTCTTCGTTTTAGTATCTAAATAACATATCATTCTAAAAATATTATAGAAAGACAAATATATTTTGGTCAAGATATTTAGTATAACCAGAAAAATACATTTTCTAAATCTTAGCTGGGCACTTTAAAATTGTTTATCTCTAAAATTCATAGCTCCTAAAAGTTAGCATGGATAGTCTAACTAACTAACTAACTAACTAACTAACTAACTAACTATATATATATATATATAGTTAGTTATCAGGAATAATTTATTTTCATGGCCCCCTGTCAAAATTTCTATAAACAATGTGGAAAGATGGGGAACAGGTTTTATTTATTTGTGAGTGAGACTATTCACACAATAAGAAATGCATTTAAAAATCAAAGACTCTCCAAACATTCCATACACAAATATTGGCTTATATAGTGGAGTTTCTTGTGACGAACATTGTCTATGTCTTTTTGAGTCCTACACAGATTAGTGGAAGGCAGGGGCCTTGGCTGCTTCTCTGGGCACATAGTGTGCACAGTGGTTTTTGACTTCTTGCATCTTTGCTGAAACACAGTGGCAACAGCACTTGCACTCACCTTTACTAACTTACTTGTAACCTTTTCAGCCTTTTCAGAATACCCACCTCACAGTCAGTGCTCTGTTCCCAGGAGTTTACCATACTCTTTCCTTTCTGCCAAATGTGCTAGGAAGATATCAGTGACATTAAAAATGCCCAAGACAGGAAGTTCAACTCAAAAACAAGGCAATGGTGATGCTTTATGAGTTTTACAGAGATGGCAGGAAATTTTATATCTGCTTTGTCCCCAAGGCTGGTTGTAATTTCAGTGTAGAGTGGAACTGTGTCTGAAAAGTTATTGATCTTGACTTTTACCAAGCCTGCAGTAAAGCAAAGGTAACAAATAATGTCGTGCTTGAAGTTGGTGAAAAAATATTTGCAGTCATGGTTGGGGGACCAAACTTGGAAGCACAGAAATCAAACCTAGTGACATCCTGATTTTTTTTCAATCTCACCTAATATTTTTATTTCTTTACTTCTACTGATGAGATTTTTAGGTTAGTTAACTAGTACTTCCCGTTCATGTTTTTTTAGGTCTAACAAAAAAAAAACATACCTATGTTTGTATGTGTGTACACATGTTGACAACTTCTTACATGTCTCACCCCATATATATTACAGCTGTTTTTGCTTTCATCTTTTCAAGGGCTTAACATAATCCTTTAGCGTAGCTTATTTAGAAGAATGGATAAATTAGTTAGATACTATTATTTAAGAAAATATGAACATCTCTTAAACAGAGACCACACAGGAACCAAAGGCTAGTACAAACACTGTGTTTCTATGTACAAACCTAGTCTGTTCCTTCTTTGAAAGTCCATTTGAAATTGGCTATAATGATATACTTTCATTATGATGGAAGATCTGAATGAATTCCTTTATAATATAGAAATACTAGAGACATTCGTTTCAGTTTATGAAATTACACTTAGCCAGTTTATTTTTTTCTCTCTCCACTTGAAACCCACAAGTTTTTATTAAGGCTGTGGTTCATATTTCAAATAGTAAGAAATCCTCAGGTCTCTCCCCTTTCTTCCCCTTCAAAATAAATCTACAAAGCACCTGGATTCAGAAGAACAACAGAGATATATTGGCTATTAACTCAGAAGAAAACTAGCAAACACTTCCATAATAGAAATAAATAGTGTGTACTGTAATCGATGAGGAGGCAACAACCTATGTTGTTTATTGATTCATAAGGTTAAGATTAAAGTTGGTTTCTTGAGCATGTTTATCAACACACTTTTTTTTTTAAAGCAGTAAGTGAACCTGGAATCCCACAAGCCAATCAATAAAGTTTAAAAGCTTCAGTGAATCTAACCCATAACAGGTCCTTGTTTGGGGAACATGCTCAAGAAACACATGTGCCTTTAAGAGGTCTTGAAAGACTTTACACCCATGGACCATTACCATTTCCAAACACCCTGCAGCATTACCAGCCCAACATATGCTGACTGTATATCACCGTGACTCTCTCACTAAAGCTCTTTTGACTGGAGTGCTTTTAATACCCACTTTCTCAGCTGAGCTCAGGAGTGATTTGTTTTACATGCCACATTAATCCTTTCCACATTTTCTGGATGAGGCAACCACAATTCCACTTGTGAGGTGTTTCTAAAACACAGTTATAGGAATAAAGCAGCGGGGTCCCAGCTTTGACAACTTCCCTCTAGGCAGCTGACAAAGTGGGCTATCGTGCTTTGCTTTAAACTCTTCAAACGAGCAATTGTGCCCAGCCACTAGGGTGGCCAGCCTTCCAAGCCTGTAGGAGGCCCTCTTTATTGAAGGCAATATACTCTCAATTAAAACGCTGTAGGAATCTTTAGCGATCTAATGCTGTATTGATACTAATGCCTATTAGTAAAATGAAGATCGTGCCGAAAGGGAAAGGAATGGGAGAAATAAAATACTTAAAAGACACTCCTGCAAAAAGCTAAGGAAGTTCATGTATGCACATTCTCCACCATTCAAAAAGAGTGTCCCCCCCCCTTAATAAATGGGCAATTAGCGTTCAAAGCACAGGCTTTTATTATGTGGTAATTTTATAGGTCTGACTTTAAAAGCAACTGCTCTATGCCTTCCTCAAATGTATTCCAAGGCCACTGAACTTGTGCTACATGTCTTTATGAACTCTTCTATATTTTTAATGCTCATTGAATATAAGTAATGTAGGTTTTCTAAACTTTAAGTTGTCAACGAGGTTAACTGATTGAACTAACCGACTGTTAAAAATGTTTTTTCATGTCAGCACTGGGCTGATTTTATTAACTTGTTAGTATTATGCTCTGAATTTTATGTGTTAAAATAGAACTGTACAAGCAACCTGAGGCCGAAAATTGTACCTTTATCCAATCCTAATTTATTGTTCTTCCTCATAAATTTTATTTGCAGCTTCAATAGTCTGAAGAAAGCAGTAAGTCATAGTGAGGAGACTTTTAGTTTAGACAGAGTCCTTATTTTTATTTGAAATTAGTCCAGTCCATTTCTCTGGTGTCATAATCATAAGGCTAATCATCTGTCTCCAAGCAGGAGATCACTTGAGTCAAACACACTTTCTTCCTCCATGGTCTAGAATATCCATTCCATATACTCAGGGCACAACATCTTTCCATGTGTTGAGTGGAGGTTGATCTCATACACAGAAAGCTTTCAGAAGTTTGGGAATGGGGAAAGATTCTAGCTGGCCTCTTATCTCTGACTCTTCCTAAAATCATTAATCAAGAGTAGGAATCTGGTTGTGTCCCGAAGCAGTTCCTTAGAATAAACGTATACTGTGGTTCCATCCCAAGGCTGAAGTCCTGGATACCAACTGTTCCCTGATATCTGCCATGCTCAATTAACATTTACACAATAGATGATGGTTCAAATACATGGTCCCACACTCTTAATAAGAGTCTAGTTCTAAAACTACGACAGAAATCAACATTCACTTCACGGTAAAATTTCTATTACATTTTAGTATTGAAATTTCTGATCTTTTAAAACACACATATATATTATATACATACAAATATTTGTATATTTATATGTATAAATATATATACCTTAATATATTGTATATATATAATCAAGTAATGAAAAATGGTACATAATTATAATCTTTCCTTTTCTCCCTCATTCTCTATCAACATTTATCAGGTATATAATCAAAGGTAGTAAGTAGAATTAATACTTAGAGCTGATGATTTGCAGATGTGAATACATATTTGTGTATTACCTAAATTTAATGAATTTAAAATTATTTAAACAACCAAGCTCCTAAAATTTGAATTTAAATTTATTTGCCCACTGATAGGGAAGCATAACTTCAATTCACTTATGCAAGAACAGATTTCAGTTTGAGAGGTCTTGTCTCAGTATCTAGAATCATCTGTTTTCTTCATCATTTTAAGTATCTTCATTTTCAATATCTTTAAAATAGTCTTTCTAGATTACTTTCTACTCCAAGTTTATGCTTCTTTAAGAGGATCTAGAATTTCTTGGCAAACTTAACATCGTAAAAACATTGTTTTTTCCTCTCCTTAGACAGTTCCCTCAGCTGAGTTTGGGCTCATATTTAGTTTTATCCACTAAAATCGCCCATTCCTTTCTTGCCATTGGGCATTTTTTCAATCTTAACAAAAACCAAGTCCATATTATAGGCCTGTTGGCCAACATTCCAGGTAAATGAACGGTTTTAAAGAAAAATGGTGCTATTTTTCAAAGCCTGACATTTTAAAAAAATACAAGTCCAGAATTGAAGGCTTCAATAATTTTTCCATTCCTATATGCTACAAGAAGCAAATGGTTACACAAATGAATACATCTGGGATTGTTTTCCAGCTGTAATTCCCCACCAGGGAGAATATTTAGAAATAAGGCTCCGTCTTTGTGTTGGAACTACAAAGGGGCCAGCCATCTTGATGCCTTTCCAGGTCATTTAATGGTTTTCCTCATATTGTGTGGTGGCTTTACTGCACGGGTGCCTATGTTTCCCTATCACCATTAGCAACCACTCATGTTGGGTCTGTTCCAACTCCCAAATCTGTTTTGTGGTATTTATAGCTTAGAGCTAATAAGACCATTCGCTATTTTTAATATAAATATGAAAAATATATTTTGCCATGGAAATCTAGAGGAAATGATTCAAAATTAAAAAGCAGATTTATTAAAGAATAGGGTACCTTTGCCTTTAAATTGCTAAGAGAGAGGGGTGGTGGTTGGGAGGTGGCATTTTGGTTCGAGAGTCCTGAATATATAGAGATAGGCGCCCATGCACATGCTACATACATGTATCACTTCATTATGCATACGCACGCATATCTTATGATCTATGTGTACGAGTAATACAAATATGAATCTATAGATTTACTTAAATGAGAAAGCAACAATAATTTTGCTTACTTATTTTGAAATCTCTGACTTCATAGTGCAAAACTCTAAATGCATGCATTTGGATGCATCTGAATTGTGTTTGTTATCAACTTTAATTTGAAAGTTTTTTGAGATATAGAATTTGTACTGTCTTGTGACTTTATATGAAATTAGAGATACCTACATACTGTAACTTAAAGAATGAAAAGTTAATACTATTTAAGTTAATTATTAAGTTAATACTTAATAATACTATTATTAAGGCTTTTAGTAAACATATATTTGTGATTGTCAGTCTTATTTGCATTAAAAAATTTATCTTTACATTATTTTTACAATGCACTGAGTTTAATAGATTTCTTACAGCTATAATTTACTTTACCAAACTAGGAATTTTCAACTTTTTTTAATTAATTAATTAATTAATTAATTATTTTTACCCTCCATATTTTATTCCCCACCCATCCACCCTCTGACTGTTCTACATCCCATACCTCCTTCCTACGCCTCTGTCCCGACATGGATGGCCCCACCCCCTAGCATACCTAACTTCTAAACTCCCTGGGGCCTCCAGTCTCTTGAGGATTAGGTGCATCTTCTCTGATTGAATCCAGACTCTGTGTTGTGGGCCTCATATTAGCTGGTTTCTGCTTCCTGGTTGGTGGCCCAGTGTTTGAGAGATTTCAGGAGTCCAGATTAATTGACATTGCTGGTCCTCCTGCAGGGTCGCCCTTCTCCGCAGCTTCTTTCAGCCTTCCCTAATTCAACTGCAGGGGTCAGCTGCTTCTGTCCATTGGTTGGGTGCAAATATCTACATCTGCCTCTTTCAGCTGCTTGTTAGGTCTTCTGGAGTGCGGTCATGCTAAGTCCCTTTTTATGACCGCTCCACAGCCTCAGCAGTTGCAACAGGCCTTGGGACCTCCCCTTGAGCTAGAACCCACTTTGGTCCTGTCGCTAGACATCATTTCCCTCAGGCTCCTCTCCATTTCCATCCCTCTAATTCTTTCAGACAGGAACAATTATGGGTCAAAGTTGTGACTGTGGAATGGCCCCCCTCTCCCTCATATGATGCCCTGCTGGAGGTGGGCTCTATAAGTTCCCTCTCCCTACTGTCAGGTATTTCATCTAAGGTCCCTTTCTTTGAGTCCTCAAGTCTCTCAGTTCCCAGGTCTCTGGTGTATTTTGGAGGGTCCCCCAAACCTACTTACCTCCTGAAGTTGCCTGTTTCCATTCTTTCTGCTGAATCCTTTCAGCGATTCAGTCTTTTTCTCTCACTGTGATGGTTTGTATATTGCTTTTCCCAGGGAGTGGCACTATTAGGAGTTGTGGCCTTGTTGGAGTAGGTGTGTCACTGTGGGTGTGGGATTAAGACCTTCACCCTAGTTGCCTGGAAGTTAGTCTTCTACTAGCAGCCTTCAGATGAAGATGAAGAACTCTCAGCTCCTCTTGCACCATGCCTGCCTGGATGCTGCCATGTTTCTGCCTTGATGACAATGGACTGAACCTCTGAGCCTGTAAGCCAACCCCAATTAAATGTTGTCTTTTATAAAACTTACATTGGTCATGGTGTCTGTTCACAGCAGTAAAACATTAACTAAGACAGAAGTTGGTACCAGGAGTGCGGTATTGCTGTGATAGGCACGACCATGCTTTTGTTTGGAAGACTGTGGATTTTGGGACTTTGGATTTGGAAAGCCACAGAATTCTTTAAGTGGGGTTTAATGGGCCAGACTAGTAGGACTATGGAAGACAGTGGTGCTGAGGGTCATTTGAACTGTGTAGGCCTGATGGCCCAAGAGGTTTCAGTGGAGAAGAACTTTAATATGTGCCTGAGAGACTGTTTTTGTGATGTTTTGGTGAAGAACACAGCTGCTTTTTGCCATTGTCTGAAGAGACTGCCCAGGACTAAGGTAAAGAGATTTATATTAATTGCATCTGCAAAGGAAGTCTCAAAGAAGCCCAACAAAGACTTTGTTCTCTGGTTAAGTCTGATAAAGAGAATTTTGAACCAACATAGCAAGCTGAGAAAGGAAAAGTACAAAATATATAATTTGAGTATTAAAGGGACTCCAGGAAGTGAAATGGAGCTCAATTCAAGGATATTAAACTGAATTAAAGGAGTGGTGACCTTGGGGGCAAGATTTACCCAGTTAACTTTAGGTCTAGGCATGGTAGTACAAGCCTTTAATTCCAGGAGGCAAAGATACGCAGATCTCTGAATTCATGGCCAGCCTAGAACAGAGTAAATTCTAGGTGAAGAAAAACTTTAATCCAGGCTTGGTGGACCACACCTTTAATCCCAGTGCTTAGGAGACAGGCATGCAGATCTCTTGAGTTCAAAGTCAGTCTAAGGAGCAAGATTCAGGACAGCCAACTTAGGCAGTGAAGGAGCTGGGAAAAAGGAAGCCAGTGATAATGGAATAGAACAAGGGGGGCAATGTTCTAGCTCCTGCAAGCAGCAGAACTCAGCAGCTTCAGCCATGTGTCTCTGGATTTATATTCAAGAAGAGAAGGACTACTGAAACAATTGATGCTGGTTAGCTGGAGCTAAGAAATTAGTGGCCATTAAGAAATGACCAGCATCACTGAGGTGAAATATGGGAAGTGTTTTCTGAGAGCACAAAGAAGCTGTATTCCAGAGATAGCCAAGTGTTCCTCATGCTGCAGCTGTACTTGGTAATGTGTAAGAATCATCCAGGTGGTACTGGTTTTGAAGGCATGAAGGCATCATGAAGAACAGCTGAGGCTTGGTACTGTGAGAGGCCATGGAAGGCCATTGGTGAAAGTGTACCCTCAGTTGTAATTGACAGCCCAGGACTGAAGGGGTCATGAAAAGGAGTTGAGACTTGGTACCATGAAGAGAGCCTATGAGAGGCTTTGGTGAAGCATAGTTGCAGTGGAAGACCCTAGCATATTGGAGATGCCAGTACCATGGGATGACCACCAAGAACAGCAGTGGCACTGGAGTGCATCAATCTGAACTTAGAGTGCTACAGAGGGCAGAGCTGGAGAAGTGACACCAGCTCTTTGGAGATGCAGAGAAGATCATGTGTGGATCTCAAACATTGGAACAAGAAGCTGCGAAGCTGAAATTGACTTGGGGTACCCAAGATGTTAAAGATGCCAGAGCCACAGGATGCCTGCCAAGGAAAGATGCTAACAGGGAGTGGAACAAGCCCAGGAGAAAGAACCTAGTTGCAGTCAACAAGGATGAAAAAGGAGTTGGATATCTGAAGACTGCTTTGCCATCAGACATGGTGATGCAGAGTTTGGACTTTGCCCAGCTGGCTTCCATCTTGCCTGGAGGATTACAGTTAAGTGATTGAATGAATCTCAGAAGAGACCTTGAACTTTGGACTTTTAACACTGTTAGGACTGCTATAGACTACAGGGACTTTTGAAGTTGGACTAAATGCATTTTGCATTATGCTATGTTTAAGTATGGACCCCATAGACTCATGCTAAAACAAGCCTATGGAGACCAGGGAGTGGAATGTGATGGTTTGTATATACTTTTCCCAGGGAGTGGCACTATTAGGAGGTGTGGCCTTGTTGGAGTAGGTGTGTCACTGTGGGTGTGGGCTTAAGACCTTCACCCTAGTTGCCTGGAAGTTAGTCTTCTACTAGCAGCCTTCAGATGAAGATGAAGAACTCTCAGCTCCTCCTGCACCATGCCTGCCTGGATGCTGCCATGTTTCTGCCTTGATGACAATGGACTGAACCTCTGAGCCTGTAAGCCAACCCCAGTTAAATGTTGTCTTTTATAAAACTTGCATTGGTCATGGTGTCTGTTCACAGCAGTAAAACCCTAACTAAGACACTCACCTAATTCCAGATCAGGTTCCCTCTCTTCCCACTCTGCTGCTCAGTCCCAGGTCCCTCCCAGGAATTTTCAACTCTTAATATTTTCCTTTAACTCAGAAATTAAGCACAATTAAGTATTTTGATTAGGGATAAAGTCCAAACTAAAATAAACTATTCTAAAGGCACAGGTAAGTACCTTTTAAAATTTCATCCTCAAAAATTTCTAATTTAATATTCTAACATTTTAGAGAAGCTGTTTCCTACAAGGACATTATGCTGTGTTTTTCAATAATGTTCAGGTTATGCATGAGAAGAGGCATTGGCTATTATATTGGTGACAAATGCCAGTTTGGGGAATTTGTCACATCTTCTTTCATACTTTCCTTTGATTACAATATGATTAATGAGACTTTTCTTTCTAGTGTTGCAATTACTGATCTCATTTTTGTCTTAAGAAATATTTTCCTGTTTCACAGGCAGATGCTATTTACACCAGGCTACTTTGTTTTTCCCATTTCAATGCTTTGAAGTTTAGTTGGGATTTATTCTGGGGCAGGGAAGGTAGCTACACAGTGTTAATTTCCAAGTTTGTTTTATTTCACATTTTGCCAGTGCAAGCTGATTTGTTCAACAGCACTTGATGACATCATAGGGATGCCAGCTCTCATGCTCATTCTTGTCCACGTGTGCTTCTATACTTGGTCCTCTGCTTGCTTGTTTTTTTATATTTGTTCCTGTATCAGTGCTGAATATTTCTAATCTCCTTAACTACATTGTGAAACAGGTTTGGAGGAGGTAGCAGTCATCTTTAGGTTGTATATATATATATATACATATATATATATGTATATATATATGTATATATATATATATATATATTCACACATACTTAATGTTTATATTTATTAATTCTTTCCTTAGAAATGCCTTGTGGCTATAAAATCAACTCAAGTAAATCAGTAGCCTTCCTATACGCGAAGGATAAGCAGGCCGAGAAAGAAATTAGGGAAATGACACCCTTCACAATAGCCACAAATGATATAAAGTATCTTGGAGTGACGCTAACCAAACATGTGAAAGATTTATACGACAAAAACTTCAGGTCTCTGAAGGGGGAAATTGAAGAAGACATCAGAAAATGGGAAAATCTTCCATGCTCGTGGGTTGGCAGGACTAATATAGTCAAAATGGCAATCTTGCCCAAAGCAATATACAGATTCAATGCAATCCCCATCAAAATCCCAACTCAGTTCTTCATAGAGCTAGAAAGAGCAATTCTCAAATTCATCTGGAATAACAAAAAACCCAGGATAGCTAAAACTATCATCAACAGCAAAAGAACTTCTGGGGGAATCAATATCCCGGACCTCAAGCAATATTACAGAGCAGAGGTATTAAAAACTGCATGGTATTGGTTCAGTGACAGGGAAGCGGATCAATGGAATAGGATCGAAGACCCAGAATTGAATCCACACATCTATGGCCAATTGATCTTCGACAAAGGAGCTGAAAACATCCAGTGGAAAAAAGATAGCCTTTTCAACAGATGGTGCTGGCTCAACTGGAGGTCAACATGCAGAAGAATGAGAATTGATCCACTCTTATCTCCTTGCAATAAACTCACTCCAAGTGGATCAAGGATCTCCACATAAAACCAGACACACTAAAACTAATAGAAAAGAAACTGGGGAAGACCCTTGAAGACATCGGCTCAGGGGAAAAATTCCTGAACAGAACACCAATTGCTTATACTCTAAGAACAAGAATAGACAAATGGGACCTCATAAAACTACAAAGTTTCTGTAAGGCAAAAGACACTGTCAAAAGGATAAATCGGCAACCAACAAATTGGGAAAAAATCTTCACCAACCCCACATCCGACAGAGGGCTAATCTCCAATGTATACAAAGAACTCAAGAGGTTAGACCCCAGAAAACCAAATAACCCTATCCAAAAATGGGGTACAGAGCTAAACAGAGACTTTTCACCTGAAGAAATTCGGATGGCTGAGAAACACCTTAAAAAATGTTCAACATCACTAGTCATTAGGGAAATGCAAATTAAAACAACCCTGAGATTTCACCTCACACCAGTCAGAATGGCTAAGATTAAAAACTCAGAAGACATCAGGTGTTGGCGAGGATGTGGAGAAAGAGGAACACTCCTCCACTGCTGGTGGGAATGCAAGCTGGTACAACCACTCTGGAAATCAGTATGGCGGTTCCTCAGAAAACTGGGCGTGATACTTCCGGAGGACCCAGCCATACCACTCCTGGGAATATACCCAGAAGATTCACCAGCATGCAATAAGGATACATGCTCCACTATGTTCATAGCAGCCTTATATATAATAGCCAGAAGCTGGAAAGAACCCAGATGTCTCTCAACAGAGGAATGGATACAAAAAATGTGGTATATATACACAATGGAGTACTATTCAGCCATTAGAAACAATGAATTCATGAAATTCTTAGAGAAATGGATGGAGCTGGAGAACGTCATACTAAGTGAGGTGACCCAGTCTCAAAAGAATACCCATGGTATACAGTCACTGATAAGTGGATATTAGCCTAGAAGCTTGGAACACCAAAGACACAAATCACATATCAAGTGATGTCTCACAAGAAGAAAGGAGTGGACACTGGTGCTAGAATGGACCAAAACATCATTGTGGGAGAGTACAAGAACAGTAAAGTGGGAGGGGGTGGATGCGGGAGCAGGGGGAGGGAAAAGGACATGTGGGACCTTTGGGGGTGGGGAACCAGAAAAAAGGGAAATGAATTGTAAATATAGAATATATACAATAAAAAAAAAGAAAAAAAAGAAATGCCTTGAGTATTCATATTAATTTAGGGAGATCTAATATTTTAAAATGTTTTATTAAAAATACTATCTGGAGATTTACAGTGTATCTCCTAAAGATTTTTTTCTGTCTGTGGGTAGAATGTTAGAGTCATTTTCTTGTAAGCAGTAGCTACTTTTGAAATATTTTATTTATGGTATATCTTTAATTGACTGAAAAGCCTGTGTTCTATATGGCTTTTATTATTAGAGAAGATAGCTTAGTTTTAAAATGATTATCTTCTTTTAGTTTGTTATAATTTTATATCAATTATTTACTTTTCTAAAGAAATTATCAATCTATAAATAATCGACATTTTTTATCCCTTGTTATATTTATTTAGTGTTTTATTATGCCTGAAAATGGATACTTTTTTATTAATTTTTTTTCTGCTGTACTGTTACAGTCTACCTAAACTGCACACTTTTGACTTCTGACAGGAAAGATCTTTTAACCATGCTACCAAACTCTATTTTTAGTAATGGATTTTGGATTTTATAATAAGTCACTGTATTGAGATGCATTCTTATTCTCACCATTCATCTATTAATGCAGTGAGTCTTACTAATACATTTCCAGGTAGAAAGTGGGATGTAAAGGAGGGAAGGAGAGTCAATGCATGAAGCATGGTACAGAGGAAGGACAAGCAGAAGATGGATAGGGAAGATACTGACAGGATACTATAGGATGGGGGAGTGAATGAGTGACGTGAAAATTTAAGGGACAGATACGAGGCAGAAGGTTCCTGCTTGAGTCACAAGATACCTCGATAAAATTATCAGAAAGGAGAAATGCAAGAGGAGACATTGGAGTGGGCTTAGAAAGGATAAAGAGTGTATCTCATAAATATTTATTGAGTATAGAGTCATAGACTTGCTAGATTTTTGTGTGTTTCCTACATTCATGTAAATTGTCATATAATATTAGGAGACTAGGATGTGCATATCTGTAATTTGGCCTGAGAATGTTTTCAACAATTATAACTGTATCCAGAAGTATCCTCAAGTGATCGCATAAGTCCCCAGATGCATAAATATCAGATAAAATCCCCAAATGCGTAAGTATTATAGCATTAGTGCGCAAGGACTTGTTCTCCATTTGCAGAGTAGTAGTGCACATAAGCTTCTAGTCTGATAAGGCCAAAACTATCAATGCTCTAGGAAAGTGAGAATGTGGAGGCTAGATGAAAATAAAAATCAGAGCAATATTGTTGAGTTCCAAAAATCTCAGAAGAAAACTGGGTCATTTTCTGGAATTTTTCATAATTTCATATATTTTTCTGAAGTAACATTGTTTATACTTCATTTAGACCCTTTCACATAGGTATTGCTGTGCACTCCACTACCATAAATAATATATTAAAATGCACGAAGATTCTCAGAAAATAAGGACATATTTTTGTTAGTTTAGGTGAAATTTACCTGTTCTTTTGCCACTTCAAATGACATTCTATTGCTAGTAAAGTCTGTAGCAGGGAAGGGTTTGTGAATTCCTGGATGACAGATAAGGATCTATGGGCATGACTGGGTAATATACTCTTTGTTGCTATTTACTCTACTGGGAGTAAGTGAAATATTTCAGAGAGAAAAAAATTATATTAGGGAAGAAAATATAGTGAACAAAATTAATGAAAATATTGTGATCCTCCCTGCTCCCAGCGATTGTCTGCTGATATTGGTCCATGATGGTAAATGAATAGAGGCTTGGGGAGTTTCAAGAATTGAGAATTATATATATATATATATATATATATATATATATATATATATATATTTGATTTTTTATTTTCTATATTCTTTGTTTACATTCCAAAGGCTTTCCCCTTTCCAGTTCCCCCCCTCATCATATGTCCAATAAGTCCTCTTCCCCCACCCCCAGGCGCCCATTCCCCAATCGCCGCCCCACACACACACACCAATTTTCTGTTCTGGTACTCTCCTACAAAACTGGATTTAGTCTTTTCTGGACCAGGGTCTCTCCATCCTTTTTCTTGGGAATCTTTTGCTTAGCTAATTGCGTCTTGAGTATTCAGAGCTTCTGGGCTCATTAATATCCACTTATCAGTGATTGGAATTCATGTGTATTCTTTTGTGATTGGGTTAACTCATTTACAATGATATTTTCCAGATCCAACCATTTGCCTACAAATTGCATGAATTCATGATTTTTAATTGCGGAGTAGTATTTCATTGTAAAAATATACCACATTTTCTGTATCCATTCATCCATTGAGGGACATCTGCGTTCTTTCCAGCTTCTGACTATTATAAATAAGGCTGCTATGAACATAGTGGAACATGTGTCTTTATTGCATGCAAGGGAATACTCTGGGTATATGCCCAGGAGTGGTATGACAGGGACCTCTGGAAGTGTCATGCCCAATTTTCTGAGGAACCACCAGATTGATTTCCAGAGAGGTTGTACCATCTTGCAATCCCACCAACAATGGAGGAGTGTTCCTCTTTCTCCACATCCTTGCCTGCACCTGTTGTCTCTTGAGTTTTTAATCTTAGCCATTCTGACTGGTGTGAGGTGGAATCTCAGGGTTGTTTTGATTTGCATTTCCCTGATGACTAATGATGTTGAACATCTCTTAAGGTGCTTCTCAGCCATCTGAATTTCTTCTGGTGAAAATTCTTTGTTTAGCTCTGTACCCCATTTTTAATAGGGTTATTTAGTTCTTTGGGGTCTAACTTCTTGGGTTCTTTGTATATATTGGATATTAGCCCTTTGTCGGATGTGGGGTTGGTGAAGATCTTTTCCCAATTTTTTGGTTGCTGTTTTGTCCTTCTGACAGTGTCTTTTGCCTTACAGAAACATTGTAATTTTATGAGGTCCCATTTGTCAATTCTTGATCTTAGAGCATAAGTTATTGGTGTTCTGTTTAGGAACTTCCCCCTGTGCCCATGTCCTTCAGGGTCTTCCCCAGTTTCATTTCTATTAGTTTCAGTGTGTCTGGTTTTATGTGGAGGTCCTTGATCCACTTGAAGTTGATCTTAGTACAAGGAGATAAGAGTGGGTCAATTTGCATTCTTCTGCATATTGACCTCCAGTTGAACCAGCACCATTTGTTGAAAAGGCTATCTTTTTTCCACCGGATGGTTGTAGCTCCTTTATCAAAGATCAAGTGACCATAAGTCTGTGAGTTCATTTCTGGATCTTCAATTCTATTCCATTGATCTGCTTGCCTGTTGTTGTACCAATACCATGCAGTTTTTAACACAATTGCTCTGTAGTGCTGCTTGAGGTCAGGAATATTGATTCCCCTCGAAGAAGTCCTTTTATTATTGAGAATAGTTTTAGCTATCCTGGGTTTTTTGTTACACCAAATGACTTTGAGAATTGCTCTTTCTAGATCTATGAAGAATTGATTTGGGATTTTAATGGGGATTGCATTGAATCTGATTGCTTTTGGCTATATGGCCATTTTTACTGTATTGATCCTGCCAATCCAAGAGCATGAAATATTTTCCATTTCAGGAGGTCTTCTTCGATTTCTTTCTTTAAGGACTTGTAGTTCCTGTCATACAGATCTTTCACTTGTTTAGTTAGAGTCATGCCAAGATACTCTATATTGTTTGTGGCTGTTGTGAAGGGTGTTATTTCCCTAACTTCTTTCTCAGCCTGCTTGTCCTTTGAGTACAAATGTACTAAACAAAGTAAGAATATTAAAGGCAGTAAGAGAAAAAGGCCAAGTAACATATAAAGGAAGACCTATCAGAATTACACCAGACTTCTCACCAGAGACCATGAAAGCTAGAAGATCCTGGGCAGATATCATGCAGACTCTAAGAGAACACAAATTTCAGCCAAAACTACTATACCCAGCAAAACTCTCAATCACCATAGATGGGGAAGCCAAGGTATTCCCTTACAAAACCAAATTTGCATGATATCTTTCCACAAACCCAGCCCTACAAAGGATAATAGGGGAAAAACACCAACACAAGGAGGGAAACTATACCCCAGAAGAAGCAAGATAGAAATCTCTTCTCATCAAACACAAAAGAAGATAACCACTCAAATATAAAAAATAATTTCAAAAATGTCAGGAAGTAATAGTTACTATTCCTTAATATCTCTTAACATCAATGGACTCAATTCCCCAATAAAAAGACATAGACTAACAGACTGGATATGGAAATAAGACCCTACATTTTGCTGCTTACAGGAAACATATCTCAATGTCAAAGACAAACACTACCTTAGAGTAAAAGGTTGGAAGATAATTTTACAAGCAAATAGTCTCAGGGAACAAGCCAGAGTAGCCACTCTAATATCAGATAAAATTGACTTTCAACCTAAAGTCATCAAAAGAGACACGGAAAGTCACTTCTTGCTGGCCAAAGGGAAAATCCACCAAGAAGAACTCTCAATACTGAACATCTATGCTCCAAATGCAAGGACACCCTCATTCATGAAAGAAACTTTACTAAAGCTTAAAGCACACATTGTACCTAACACAATAATTGTGGGTGACTTCAACACTCAACTATCCTCAATGGACCGATCAGGAAACCAGAAACTAAACAGGGACACAGTGAAAATAATTGAAGCTTTGGACCAATTGGATTTAACAAATATATAGAGAATTATATTGTTTTAGGTGTATGTGTATGTTTGTGTGTGTGTGTGTGTGTGTGTGTGTGTGTGTGTGTGTGTGTGTATGAGTATTCAGATTGGACAAAGGTCATTGGCTAAAGGCTTAAGGTACCAAGATGCCTTATTAGCATAGCGAGATGTTCTAAGAATCTCAGATTCTAGCTCAGCAAGTTCTTATCTAAAGATAGGAAGTTGAGGGTGTAATCTACCGAAGGCTGTGTGAACATTGGTAGACTTCAACCTTAATTAGAATGGCAACAAATATCTTTTAATGAAAAAAATCTAAATGGTTGACATATTAGTGAGGTTTAATAGTGAAATGTCAACCAGCACATGTAAAACATGCTGAGCTAACTATCAGATGCATAAGCAAGAAGCTCAAGAGATGCCAGCAAATTACTGGTATGTTGTGTGATATTAGCTGACAAACACTCAATCATTACTTTTCCAGCCAAGGAAAACCCTGCAAAAAAGTAGATCTCAGAACAGCATATTTATCATCTACTTTCTATGAAAACAAATTTTCAACCCCCCCCCCAAAAAAAAAAAAACAAAAACCCACATGAGATCCTAAAGAATATCTCAACATCTCATCATTAAAAAAAGAATGAGCTTTGGGACCAAGGCTATCTGAAGAAATAATATGTAGTTGCTCTGTGGAAGTAAGATTTTTATAAGATTACAGAAGAAATATGTGACTGTATTTAATTCATATATCCAGTTTTATTTGAGAGCCAGTCTGATATATACTGAATAGGCACTAACCAAATAATTATAATGATAGAATGACCTAGTCAACAGACATTACCCAACCTCTATCCTAGGCAGGCTTGTGAGCCGTGCTTATCCTTCTATGGGTGCTTTGCACAGCCCTTGTAGTAGGGTGCTCACTCATCAGTGATGGTAAAGAACTGCCACTCATGAAGATTAAGCTGAAATTATTAAATGTTCACCCCATCGTGTAAAAAGAATAATCTTACATTGTGGCAGAATAGGTCTTTTGGAGAAACTAAGCAGCTAGTCAACCATTGCAAAAAACCGCAACTAGTCAAAATGCAGAGTTGAGGAGCCTAGTCCCAAATGGGACAGCTACAGCACCACTCTTACACCAGAGGCTCAGGAGGCATTTGATATTGAACAAGCAATTCATGTGCTCCTCCCTGGGGAAGACAATTTCTCCTACTCTTAGCATTCCTTAGTTGACCTTAGTGCTTCATCTCATGTTGAGAACTCATAGTCCTTTCTCCATTTTAATGTCAATTTTGTTCTTGTCTTTGTTTACTCATGTTTACACAGTCCATGTTGGTGAACTTTTAATCCGATGACATTGTGTCATAACTATATCATCCTGATTTCATCCCATCACTAGTGAAATGTAATAGGCCAGTATCGGTACCCTCTAAGTATCTAATCCTGAGAATGTGTTACGGGCTTTGCGATTTTTGCTTCCTATTTATAAATAAATTGACGGTCCAGGTGCCCAAAGCAGTGTCAACAAAACTGTTTGTCTTCTTTGATGTTATTTTGTGCGGAAATCACAGTCACTGACCAAATGATTTGAGAAGATTAAATTCTGCTTCTTTTATGACGTTCTAAAACAGCAGGGTTAAAGGCTGCGGCAGCTGCCAGCTGCACAGAACCATCCCTTTCATGTGTGGCTGCCAGACACAGCCGCAGAAATGATTCTGGAGCAGAACTCTGCAGTAGCGCCGTTCTGGAGGGAAGAACCTGTTTCTTGGCATTTTGAAGCTTCAGCGATATTTCAAATACATCTTATGCACATATACAATATTTTTTAAATTAGGCGTATTTTCAATTATTCATGATGCAATTTCAGTGTCTGGGAGGATTATTCTACCCTCTGGAGGCCATCTAGCTTCTCTGTTGGATCAGTACCACTTTTACTGTCTGGGAGGAACAGAGGATCTCTCTTGATCAAAGCTTTGTCATTTTATTGTGATACAAGATAATTTTATATAATGTTGTATATATGTATAATGTTGATACATACATGTAGATACATGTATTAGTGGGGCATATTTTAAAATATTAACATGTGAATCATTTAAAGGAAGAAAATGGCTGTGATCACACAGAAGGGGAGACTTTAGCCTATGTGAACTCATATTGGAAGTGTTTTCTTCTCTGTGCTATCTGGTTTCATCGTCTAAGGAGCTGCTGTGCACTCTGTCACACTCTGTGCACTCATTACCTAAAGTCAAAATGAAGTGGTTCACAGGTCCAAAGAGCTCTGTGTCAGGTACATAGACCCACTATACCACATCAGACACAAAGCCTACAGACCCCATGTGGACACCCAGAGGTGGGACTTTGTTAGTTATACGAATGACTGGAATCGTAAGAGGCTTGAAACAATAATATGATCAAGAAAACTGTAAATACACAAAAGCAATCAATGTTGGGAGTTTGGGAATAAAAAAACACCAGTGTCACTAAACAATTGCTGTAAACTATGTTTTAGAGAAATTGTTATTGGCCTGGATTTAGAGAATATTAAGATATTCCACAGACACTGACCTTGGAAACATAGTTGTTATCTCAGAGCACCATGTAGAGTAGCCTAGATAGGTTGTGTTTGTGTGTGTGTGTGTGTGTGTGTGTGTGTGTTTGTGTGTTTAATTTTTTGTGTTAAAGCAATATGAGTGAGGAGTACAGTCAGAGCTTAGATTTTAGCATATCAGAAAAAAATGCTAAGCTGAATAGAAGGACTCTAGTCTTGTTGACAACAGGGGAAGAATGCATGCTGTTTGGATGGCTTATCTCAAGCTGGAACACTATCAGCTGTGAGCCCTGGACATCCAAGGCAGAAGCAGCATCCATTTCTTACAGAAAATTATTTCTGATACTTCTAGTATCCATAAATATGAGCTATATCAATTTTCAAGACTTACCTCATCAGCGTGATAAATAATGCAGAAGACACAAGAGAAACAAGTGCCAGGTGGTAGGATAGGAGATTGTTGTAGAAACAGGAGAAGTCAAATTTTGTTTTAATTCAAAGAAAACAAAGGGACTTGAAGGAGAAAAAACATGTTATGTATTTTATGACTTCTTAAAATAGCTTCCTTTGAAAGGACAAGTAAATATATATTTTAGTTGTTAACAATTTTAAAGTCTGTTGAAAAACTTGAAAATTTGAAAAAAAAATTAACAGAACATGCTCAGTAGTGTGAACCATTTTTACCTTTCAACCATGTGCATCATGACTTTGACATAAATATGGTCAGAAATGTGGCCTACTCTTTATTCCCTTCTCAAAGTGCTTTGCTATGTAAATATGTATTTTACGTTCTATCAACCTCTTGTCTCTTTGCTCAAGGAAAACATTGTTTTGGGAGTAACTCTGCTGTTTCTCTTCATGTGCTCCTTCTATCCTTTTACCCTCTGGTCATGCTTATTGGCTTTGAACTCACCAAGAAGAAAACTCTTCATGTTGCATTTTATCTGTATGATGTAGCCTCTTCCTAAAATCAATAACAACATAATGTTGAGGTGCATGCCTCTGTGTGTGTATGTGTGTGAGTGTGTGTGTGTCAATGTATGTGTGTGTGTGTGTGTGTGTATGAAAGAGAGAGAGAGAGGAGAGAGAGAGAGAGAGAGAGAGAGAGAGAGAGAGAGAGAGAGAGAGAAGAGAGAAGGGAGGAGAGAGGAGAGAGAGAAAGGAGGGAGGGAGGGAGAGAGAGAGGACTGTCTTGGGAAAGTAAAGAACTATGGGGTTTTCTGAGACTACTCTGGGGAGCAGCCTTTGAATTCCCACAGCCTTTCAAATTCCTAAGAAAGAACAATGCCAGGGTTCCTGCAGACAATGGACAATCAGACCTCCGTCAGCCTTTAGTGTCATAAATCGGTTTCTAGGGATGCTCTGCACACGGAAGGTGACTGTCCGCCAGCTTTCAGTACGAGAAGTAAATGTCAAAAATAATTTGATTCACATAAAAAAAAAGTAAAAGAATACCCGCAATATTTCTTTTAAAAGGAGACTTTTTTTTTATACATGGTTCGGTGTTTTGCCTGCATGTACCTATGTGTACCAAATGTTTGCAGTGGCCTTGGAAGCCAGAAGAAATCAGATCCCCTAGAACAGGAGTTAGAGAAGATTGTGTAGTGCTGGGGTTCTGAGTCTTCTAAAAGAGCTGTCAGGGCTCTTAACCATCTTCCCAGCCCTGTGAAATAATTCTTATATTGACAATTTATCAATGAAAGCATGTAAGCTAGAGAATTTGAAGTTTTGATTCATTTCTTTGTTCTTTATTTTTTTTTTTAAATCAAGCTATTCAAATGTAGTCTCACTCCGCGAAGGACCAAATGGTTGCACTGCTTGCATTGATTTTTTTATCAATGTTCAGTAATGATTTTGTATCAGGTTCCATTATTTTCTCACTTTTTGAATGACATAGTTGAACCACATGACGATTTCCTAAAGAGGTTTTTTTTTTTTTTTTTTCTGAAGTTCTGATGGTGTCAGAAAAGCTATATGTGTCTGGTCCTGGATCTGATGATGACAGACAATAGATTTTATTTGATTTTTTTAGCAGAAAATATTTGAGAAATACAATTTTTTAACCCTACCACAGTGCTTACAACTCCTTTGCCTAATGATTTCTGATAATTTAGATTAAAACAAAACAAAGCAAAGCAAAATAGGCATTAGGTTATGTCCTCAAATTCTTCTTAAAGAGAAGTGCCATATTAAACAACCATTTTACAAAAGCTCTGAAAGTGGTAGTTTTCCTTCCTTTAAGGTATGAATTTTCCTCAACCTTAAAAAGCCCTCATGAAATCAATGTTCCAGTTAATAAATCACTCAGTGCCCCTTTGATTATCCATCACTTTTAGTAAATGAAGGTTTTATTGTGTTATAATTGAAATCTTAACTGCAGTGTTGAATTTGCATATAACATGCTATGTGAAGGATGGAGAAATCTTTCTACAAGTTGTCAGTAAAGCCTGAGATGCTCTTGTTGTTTCTTCTTATTCCTGCCTAAGAAATGTGCATTGTTGATAGCTTCAGTAAGCCTCATGACTGTCAACATTTGCAGTGTTCTTTTACTTCTCCCAAGATTGTATTCCGACACATTGGTTTCCTTTAACAAGTTAGTAGCATCTACCCTTAGAGATGATTATAATAGGTGCCACAGGTCCAAAGCCATAAATTAACAACAATATAAACCAACCAGGACCTCCAGAGCTCCCAGGGATTAACCACCAACCAAAGAGTACACATGGAGGGACCCATGGCTCGAACTGCATATGTAGCAGAGGATGGCCTTGTTGGACGTCAAAGGGAGGAGAGGCCTTGGTCCTGAGAATACTTGATGTCCTATTATAGGGGAATGCCAGGACAGGGAAGCAGGAGTTGGTGGGTTGGTGAGCAGGCAGAGGGGAGGATAGGATGGGGTGTTTCTGGAGGGAAAACCAGGAAAGGGGATAACATTTGAAATATAAATAAACTAATAAAAAATACAAAAAACATTTATTGAAAAATAAGTTATTAATAATAAGGTTCAGATCTTGTTGCAGTAGTTCTATATTCTGTAAATAAAATTTGTTTTTTTTCATGAATTGTCAGAACTTGAAAACAAAATAACAAAAAACCAATTAACCATCCAAACAAACAAACAAAAAACCAAGAGAAGTCCTCATGCCTCAGGTGGGGTTTAACTCAAATTCAAACTCGTCCTAATATGAGGAGGAAGGAGATGTTATCAAATCCTTGGGGGCAGTGCCCACTTTAGTGTCGAGGCAAACACTGCCAACAGGAGGGAATACTTAGGAGATCATTTGAGTTAACATGTTTGGATGTGAACAGATGTTTATACACATGTGATATTTTTAAGAAGTTGAAGGGATTGTGCAGATCGTTTTCATTCTGAGCAGCCAGTTTCCTGTTTAGGTCTTTGCTGTTGATTGTTGGTCTTTCATGACACTTTCATCTCTGGCAATTTCATCTAGGTCTGTTGTGTTCTTGTGGTTCTCTACAATCATATATACATAGGTTGAGGATTATATGCAAGATGAGATCAGTTTTCCTGATGAAGTTGCAATTTATCTCCCGGGACTGATATGAAATTACTTACTCATTTTAGTTCAAAAGATGCAAAGTAGGAATCTATCATGTCTCAGGCTTATATGGATATCTTTTGCAGTCAATCTAGAAGATAGTAATTGGATGAAAAGATTATAAGGCGAGCAACAGAAATGATTTAACAACATACTTAGAAGCTGTAAGTAGAAACTTGTATTTGGAGAATATGAGTCCTTATCAGATGAGCAGGGTGTGCTACTCTTACTAGTTTTGAAAGTTTTAATACTCATTTCTAGACAATAAATTTCCCTAAAGAAGTAGTTTATTGGTGTTGTAGCACTGACTTTTTTTCATTATGAAATTTTGTAAGAATAATAGTTTGTAGAGCTTAATCCCAATTTAGTTTTATAATTTCAATTTAATTTGCAAAATCTCTGGTCAACAGTGTCTTAGCATCTACAAACATTTTAAAGAAGAGAGATGATTTGTTTTTAATTCAAGGAATTATGCTAAAAATGGTGTAGTGACACTGTCTCAGTTCATGGTGCTACAACATAAAAGGAAATTGGGAAGATTCAACTACAGTCTGTCTGTATTCTCAGAGCCCTGGAGGCCAAACACCTGAGGTCTGGCCCTGAGAATAGATGGATCTCATGAGAGTTTGCTGCTTCATTACAAGTGGCAGACTCCCCCTGTTCTCTTGTAGCAGAGAGAAATTGATAACAAGCTTCCTGAGAGCTTTTCTTTTAAAGACATTGGTACCAACCTGAGGGTACAGAATTCATGACTTCTTGTAAACACAGTTATCTTCCAAAGGCACTGTCTTAGGGTTTTATTGTTGCAAAGAGACACCATGACTAAGGCAACCCTTATAAAGGTAAACATTTAATTGTTCTGGCTTATGGTTTCAGAGGTTTAGTTCATTATCATCATGGCAGAAAGAATGGTGGCATTTAGGAAGACATGATACTGGAGAAGGAGCTGAGAGTTCTACATCTTGATCAGATCCACTAGGCTAGCTTGATCATATGAGACCTCATGTCCATCCCCATAGTGACACACTTCCTTCAACAAGGGCACGGCTCATATTGCCACACCCTATGGGCCAGGTTATGAAACACATGAGTTTGTGGAGGCCATTCTTATTCAAACCACCACAAGCCCAAATTATGAAGACCATGTCAGTGAAAATGAAGGCTTTATCTTAAGATTTTGTGGCGATTTCATATAGACTATCTTGACTCTTGTGCAATACTGAATAAAGCAATCTTGTTATTTGTTGCATTTATAAATTTTTAGTAAATGAAGCTTTTTAAATTAAAGGTTCCTTTTGTTCATTTCTAATCATGTTGTTTGTTATCCCAAAATAAACCCATTCTCACAATTTTGCTTTTCCTTCCTATTCAGCTTCAGTATTTTTCTACTTCTTTAAGTGAAAACATTATAGTCTGCTCTGAAAGTCATACAGTAATTCATAGGTCATTCTTTGTGTTTCGCTTGTGATTTTTGCTTCCTAACACTCACATGATATTTATATATGTATTTTTATATGTATGTAAATATAAAAGTATGTCTGTGCAGTCATATGAATATTAGTGTGTAAAAATAAGAGTATAGAGGAGAAAGAAGCTTATAGAGGAGAAAGTGGGGAAGAGCCTTGAACACATGGGCACAAGGGAAAATGTCCTGAACAGAACACCAATGGCTTATGCTCTGAGAACAAGAATCAACAAATGGGACCTCATAAAATTGCAAAGCTTCTGTAAGGCAAAAGACAGTGTCAATAGGACAAAATGGCAACCAACAGATTGGGAAAAGATCTTTACCATCCCTACATCTGATAGAGGGCTAATATCCAATGTATGCAAAGAACTCAAGAAGTTAGACTCCAGAGAATCAAATAACCCTGTTAAAAATGGGGTACAGAGCTAAACAGAGAATTCTCAACTGAGGAAACTCAAATGAGTGTGAAGCACCTAAAGACATGTTCAACATTCTTAGTTATCAGGGAAATGTAAATCAAAACCTTGAGATTCCATCTCACACCGGTCACAATGGTGACAGTAGATGCTGGCGAGGATGTGGAGAAAGAGTAACACTCTTCCATTGCTGCTGGGATTGCAAGCTGGTACAATCACTCTAGAAATCAGTTTGTTGGTTCCTCAGAAAATTAGACATAGTACTACCTGAGGGCACAGCTATACCACTCTTGAGCATATACCCAGAAGATGCTCCAACATTTAATAAGGACACATGCTCCGCTATGTTCATAGAAGCTTTATTTATAATAGCCAGAAGCTAGAAAGACCCCACATGTCCTTCAACAGAGGATTGGATACAGAAAATGTATTTACACAATGGAGTACTACTCACCCATTAAAAACAATGAATTCATGAAATTCTTAGGCAAATGGATGGAACTAGAAAATATCATCCTGAGTGAGGTAACCCAATCACAAAAGAACACACATGGTATTCACTCACTGATAAGTGGATATTAGCCCAAAAGCTCAGAATAAACAAGATACAATTCACAGACTACATGAATTTCTAAAAGAAGGAAGACCAAAAAGTGGGTGCTTCGGTTTTTCTGAAAAAAAAAAAAAAAAAAAAAAGGAACAAAATACTCACAGGAGCAATTATGGAGACAAAGTATGGAGCAAAGACTGAAGGAAAGGCCACCCAGAGACTGTCCTACCTGGGGATTCATCCTATAAACAGTCACCAAACCCCAACAATATTGTGGATGCCAAGAAGTGCTGGCTGAAAGGGGCCTGATATGGCTGTCTCCGGAGAGGTCCTGCAAGAGCCTTGCAAATACAGAGGCAGATGCTAGCAGCCAACCATTGGACTGAATTCAAGGTCCCCAATGGAGGAGTTAGAGAAAGGACTGGGGGAGTTGTGGAGGTTTGCAACAACAATGTCAACCAACCAGACCCCCTCCAAGAGCTCCCAGGGACTAAACAACCAACCAAGGGGTACACATGACTCTGGCTGCACTTGGAGTGCCTTGGTTATCAATGGGAGTAGAGGTCCTTGTTCCTATGGCGGCTGGATAGATGCCCTAGTGTAGGGAAATCGAGGAAGGGTAGGTGAGAGTGGGTTGGGTGGGGGTGCATACTCCTGGAGGAAGAGGGAGGGGGAATGGGATAGGGGTTTTCTGGGTGAGAGGAGCGGGAAGGGGAATAACGTTTGAAATGTAGATAAAGAATATATTAAATAATAATAAAAAAGAAAATGTATTTAACATTATGGGTATGCTTTCATCTGCTCTGAAAGTCATACAGTAATTCATAGGACATTCTTTGTGTTTTACTTGTGAATTTTGCCTTTCCTAATACTCATAAAATATTTGCATAAGGATTTGCATATGTATGTAAATATAAAAATATGTCTGTGCAGTCATATGTATGGGTGTATTAGTGTATAAAAGCAAGAGTAAAGCAAAGATAATAAATTCATATTAAAATAGAGTATATATGTAAATAGATGAAAATGTTTGAAAATTTAGATATATTTTAAACTTTTGAATGTACTAATAAACCATTATCCCCTACAAAAAGACATTTAAGTTTTTTTTTTCAAATTTTTCTTATATTTATGTATATTATTAACTAAATTTGTTTCTGGCAGTCTCAAATATGTATATGCTGAATTTTGATTACTTCTGTCCCACACTCTCCCTTATCTTCTTATCAGCTTCTCATCACGATTCCTTCATGTGGTTTATTTCATGACCTGCTGAGTTTAGCCAGGGCCCTTTTGTGACCACAATTTTTCTAAATTAGAAGCAGAAGTCTTAGCAGATGTGTGTTTTTTAAATAGAATGCTTGTATTTTTATATAGATAAATTCATAAATGTAAAAGTGTACCTTTATGATATCTACCCTAACTCCTTCCACTCCTCTCAAGGCATCTCCAACATGGTATCCATGCCCTCTCTTTTCTCTCTTGCTTTCTCTTTGTTTGGTAACCCACCAAGTCCAAGTATTGCTGCCTGTTAGATTGTTTAACCAGAACCACTTATTGAAGACACTATCTTTTCTTCAATGTGTATTTTTGGTATCTGCTGAAAATAGGTGTCTGGTTCAGTATGGTTATCTAATTTATTCTTTTGATCTACGAATCTGCTTTTGTATCAATATTATGGTTTTTTATTTAAATTTTTATTTTCTATATTCTGTTTACATTCCAAAGGTTTTCCCCTTTCCCAGTTCTCCCCCACCATTTGTCCCATAATTCCTCTCCCCCCCAACTATTCCCCAATCATCCCCTCCCCACGAGTTGTTTTAATCATTAGGGCTCTGAAGTATAACTTCAAATCATATCTAGTGGTACGGTATTCTCTTTGCTCCAGGTGGCATTGGCTATCCAGGATTTCTTATGTGTCTATATGAATGTTAAGATTATTTCTTGTATTCAGTGAATAATGTCACTAGAATTATGATTGTGAATTCATTGAATCTATAGACTGTACTAGAGCTATTTTCACAATACTTATCCAATGAGCATGATAGATTTACGATCAGGATGACCTATTAATTGGTGACCTTGGGATTTTGCTGTCACTTGGTATTACTATGTTGGAATCAATTTGTGACATTACTTAGAAGTCATATTTGTTTATGAAATTGAATGTATCTGTGTTTGGGACATACATGTTTAGAATAGACATGTTTTTTTCATGATGGACTTTTCCCTTAATCAATAGTAAGTGACCATCTTATTTCTTATTTATTTCTTTGCATTTTAAACTTCGGGTCTTTCCTGTTTCTCATGTTATTACATTGGTATTTATGGATCTGGTGTTATTTCTTTGTTGGCTTTATTTCTCATCAGCTACAATCTTTTAGATGAAACCATTTGGAATGTTCAAGTAGTAGCACTGGATGTCTAGTTCAAAATTAATTCCACACATAGTAGCTCCCAATCCTCTACGTTAAAGTAGGATGTTGGTGTAAGCTCTAAGTTAAAGTAGAATATTTACCTTTAGAGGAACCACAGCTGTTTGAAACTAACCTCTGTGTAGTTTTCATAGTAGCCAGTTGATAACATTGGCCCTTGACTTCAAAAACTTTTGGAGGTTAAACTACCAAGGATAGCTGCGAGGATACCTAGATTTTTGTTAATAAGTTTAGGAGTAGGAGGGAATTAGGGTGCGTTAGAATTAAAATTAAATATTAGATTGACTTTGAAAAAAGCCATGGCAAATGAAGTAGAAAGGAGGAGAAACTTAGAAAGGGATACTGTTATGGGACACAGATTTTTAGAGATGGTTAAAATTCTGGAAAGTTATAATTAACAACTTGAAAGAGAGGGCTGAGGTATATCTCAGTTGTATAAGACTTGCCTGGTGTGTGAAAAGCCATGTGGTTAATACAGATAATTAATTATTTAATTAATTAACTTCAAAGAGGAAATAAGGATAAGAGAAAGAAAAGCATGGTAAGAAAAACAATGCTTTAAATTAACCTGGGTGGAGAAATAAACAACATTCTTAACTCTTACTGAGTAATACACAAACAAAATCAAAATCATCCTGAGGCATTCATGTCAAACAGAAATTAAGGAATAGAAAATAATACATAAAACACTTACAGAATTAATTGTTGACACAGCTTCCCTAGATGAGGGGTGAAAGTCACAGATTTCTCTTGGGCTCCTACTAGCCCAAGAGAAATCTGTGACTTTCACCCCTCCATGATGCTGTGTGGCAGAAAGAAATGCTAGGATCACCCTCCTACTGCAGCCTCTGCATTCTTGGGTTTCTGTTTTGTGGTGGAGACAGGTTCTAAGTCTTTTCCTGACAGTGTCCTTGGGTCCTACATTCCACTGTGACATCTTTTGGTCCAGTAGGTCTGGTATATGTGCGGAACAGCTCTTCCCTGGGTATTTCTACTCCTCTCTTCTGGGTAGCTTTACTGGGCAATACTCAAGGAAGTTTCTTTGTTTATTTGTAAAGCATAGTATTATGTACCCCCGATTGGCAAGGAACTCACTCTAGAGAGTTTTGAGTGTCATCAGCTTTACTAGATTGGAAAAGTGCCAAATGAATGCCTCTCTATTTCTACATTTTTACTTGATTGCTAAGTGCATCAAACACTGAAGTACCCTCAAAGATAGGCATAAAATGACAGGCCACTAAACTATACATTTTTCCTGATGAGAAATGTAGTAAGGATATTTTCATATGATTCTTTGTTAACATATTTCCTGATAATTGCCTGTCCATCTTATTGTCTTTTAATAGTGAATTATTTTTATATAACAAAATTTTAATTTGTAGGAGTTATCTTTATACCTTAAAACATTACCATCTTTATTGGATTCATTTAAAAATACCTTCTTTCACAACTCTTTTTCATACCAGTTTTACCCATAAATTCTTCTCTATTTATCAAATTATCATGTAGCCCATCCTTGATACACTAATAAATGTTTGGAGTAGTAGAATAATATATTGCAATTAACATGAAGCTTTGTACAACTGACTTCTATTGTTCCCTGTAAGTAAAAGTTGTTTTGATATCTTTGTACTTTCATTAAAATTATAGTACAACCATGTTCATTTGTACTTGGTGTGTTTCCTGTGGTTTGTTTTAAACAAATTTGTGATTTGAGATATAACTCAGAGGTAGAGCACTTAAAGAACAATAGCCCGTTGAAGACCCTGAACAAAATCCTCAGGATGGAAAAAATTAAAAGAAGCAAAGAACCACATTTAAAATCTTAATTATAGGCATTTTGTGCATTCTTTATGTAGTATTTAATGTATTTAGAAATGACCTGGATTTGCTTTCACTTTAGTTCTCTGAGTAGTATTTGGATGATCAAATCTCTTCATTTCAATTCAGTTCATGGTCTCATCCTTTATCTATGATATTGGTGCTGCATGTGTGTGTGTGTGCGTGTGTGTGTGTGTGTGTGTGTGTGAGTGTGTGTGTTGTGTATGTGCATATGTGTACATGTATATGCATGCTTACATGTGTTTATGTGTATGTGTCATCTTAAAGAAAAAAATTCCCTAAACTAAGGGCATCAAAAGAAAATTATTCTTAAAAACTTTAGTTATGCATCTTTAATATTTACTTTGATAGTTAAGAGTGATTTGCTCTTTGTTCTGTGGTTTATGTGCTAAGTATCACCTTTAGAGTGTCACTATCTAGGATTTCACTGAGCCATGCATCTAACTCTAAATTAATTTCTTTCTCTACTTTTAAAAATGTTTTTATTGTTTTGAGAATTTTATATGTAAATACATTACACTTGCATAATTTCCACTCTGCCTACATATGTCTCCAACTCCTTCCTCCTCCATCTTCCCCTTCAGCTTCTCCATCTCAGACTCATGCATATGTATGTGTATGTATATGATATATACTACATTCATATTCATATGTGTATATGTGTATGTATTTACAACCCACTGAGTTCATTTGATGTTCCTTATTGATACATTTATTTATAGCTGTCAACTTGGGTTAGATAACTTTTAAGGGGTCCTGTCCCTGGAGAAAACTGATTTTCCCTCCCTCAGTCATTGCAATTGGGACTCATCATCATTATGGGTGGGGCCTTGTGAAATTTCCCTCATCCCTATTGACCTGTTGACAGATGTGTTCTTGATGCAGAGCTTGTTTAGGCAACTGAATTACTGAGATTTCATGGTTGTAGCATTCCTTTTGTGTCTACAAGGCTCTTTAAGCAGGCACATGGTATAGTGAATTAAGCCACTTTGGGTCCTAGTGGGTCATGTGCTCTGCATCTGCTCAAGAGCTCTCTGGATTAGTGAATGAAACACACACACACACACACACACACACACACACACACACACACCAGCTAATTTTGATATGTGTTGACTAGCTCAATGGTTGGGTACTTCTAAACCTGTAGGGCTGCTAGCAAACACTGCTTTCCAGTACTCCAGAACTAATACCTTTAAAATCTACATTTTATCTCTATTACCCCAGACTCAATTGGGGAAGTAGCTCCTAGGGCTACTTTTCCTGATCCTTACATGCCAGCAGGCTTTTATTTTTCATCTTTCTGCTTCCCCATTATGGCAATTCTCCTCCTACTCCCTTCTCTCTTGGTCTCTTGCCTGCTTTGATCCAAAAATCTCACCCTTTCTCCTTGCCCAGCCATTGGCTGTACAGCAATTCTTTATTATCGATCAAAGCCAGGTGGGGACAGGGACCCTCAGGTCTAAAAGTATGGCTCTTGAGATGTATTAAGGCAAAGCATTCGAACTAATTCCCAACAATATGGCTCTTAAATCTTTCCACATCCCTCTTCCACCATGTTTCCTGAGCCATTAGGTGTGGAGTTGTATTGTATTGTAGATGTACTAATTGCCCTAGAACACTTTCTATTTGTGGATCCCTCCAGTAACCCCTCTCTGTTGTAAGAAGAAATTCCATGAATTCCACAGGATGTGGCACTTTATGTAACTTTTGTGTAAGTATTTAAAATGTAGTGAGAAGTTACATTGATTTAGGAAGTGGTAATGGTAGCTTTTCCTTTAGTGTCTATAATTACTACAGCTACAGTGGCTAGGTTTAAAGTACCAGGCATGAATTTCCTCCCATTGATCAGGCCTGAAGTCCAATCAGAGAAACTGTTGTTTACCTAAAAAATATAAGTGCCACTGCTACCTCATTGGGCACATCTTGTCAATCTGGTCATTGTTGTGGTTAGCATTCTTGACAGCTGGTAGGACTACAGATTGCATTTCTTCTTTGTAGCTTATCTAGTACCTTCTAACCTATGAGAGCTAGATCTCAGGGAGACTTCCAGGTCAGTACCGCTACTTTGCTTGAAGTTCTGTGTCTGAAGTATGTGTTGAATCTTGCTTTCAAATTCTGGGTATTAGCTCAGGTCAATTGTGATGATTATATTGTTTTGAGGGTTGCTTAATCTTTTTTAATGAACAACGTGAAGGTAGGGTTTCCTTGGATTTGTTAGAGAACCTCTGGCTTCAACAGGAGTGTTATGACTCAGCTTGAATTTTTGATGTGGTAAGAGTCAGGGATTCCATCTTTTCTTTCTTATGTTTTGTGTTTTTTTTTTAATCTGGATTGATGAATATAATTTGAAAATGATTATTATGATTTTGACCATTTTACAACAGACTCATGATTTAAGTGGTTGTGATATCAACGATAAATTTGAAAACAGGCTTGGCAACATAGACCTTTACTGACCAAATCTTCATAGCTAAAGCCCCTACTCTATCTGCTTCAAAGACTAGCACTGAGATGGAAAATGGCATTATTTGCTGGGGTGAGCAGGCAACTGTCTCATGATTGGTTGATGTCATTGTATCACTGCCATTGAGGAAAGAACAATGTTTTGTTCTTACTGGAACAATTTTCTAGATATGGAATTTTCTTACCTACACATAATTACCCTTTTGAAATTTAATTTTTATTTTTGATGTTATCATAATATCATTTCCCCTCCCTCCAGACCCTCTCTCTTACTCCCTTATTATCTTTCAAATTCATGTCTTCTTTCTTCTTTAATTGTGCTAAATACATAAATACAATCATCTTAGTTTATATGGTACTTATGTGTATGATTTCTCAACTGACCATAACATATTGGATAACCATTTGCAATGTTTTTTCTAGGGAAGACTATTTCACCAACTCTTAGCATTTCTTAGTTGCTTATAGTTTTTTTTTTTTTTTTTTGCAACTGCCAAAAAAACCAAAAACCTACAAAAAGCACTACAACTGATCAAAATGTAGAGTTGTCAATCCCAGCTCCCGCGGTTACATCTACAATCCAGAACAGTCCTGAAGCTAAGACTCAAGGATCCTTGTGGAACACAGGGCACAAGTTTTTAAGAGTGAGAAGATCAAGGAGTTGCAGAAGATATTTCTGTCAATATGGCAAGGGTGCACACTCTGATTTCTTTATGAACTGTCAGGAATGTCAACATAGTATTGCTGCTGATCAAATGAAGTGCAGCAATGGGCCTAAGATTATGCAAGTCTGACATATTGTTACACTGTGCTGAAGACATTAGTTGAATTGAATAATAGGATGGTCTATGAAGATATACATGTAGTACCAGTTAGGGTAAGATGATGGTACATACAGCATATGATTTTTCCCAGAGGATGTATGTACTGTGTATCTGTGTCTCACTTGTGGACCTTGGTCTCTCGTTGCCAAGATTAATGGGTAGAAAGGGCAACAACACTACTCACTGTTGTCCCACGTGACTCCTTAGCATCAAGTTCCTTCCTGATTGTAGCTCCATATGCTCTGCTGGTGTAGTACTGGCAGTTCTATTGAATAGAAACCGAAGGTCGCCACCAAGTCACATTGTGTGGTTATGTGGTTAAATCGACAAAATGAGTTATTGTCCATTCTAAAGTGATAGATCCTTTCTACTAAAGGGATATTTGACTAGTACTGTACAAAGACTATAAGAAGGAAGTAATGTGTCTGCATTATTTGAAATCTTTACATTCTGGCTTCATTTGGCTTGAAGTTTTCTAATGTTTCAGTTCATTTTGCTTGAGCTAATGCAGTATATGTATAGCTCTTTGCTCCTCTCCCAGACTTGAATATTCTTGCTGATAAACATAAAACTCGCTTATTAGGTTTCCTTAAAAGAAAACTAAATGAAACATATTTGTGGGAAAAAACCCTCTGGGCCATGGGTGTATATGTTTAATGAGCCACCATAAGAGTGGAGTTTTCTGACACCTCTTTTTTTAATCTTGGAATTAATGTTTTTCCTCAAAGTATTCTTGAATAAACAATGTGCCTTATCAGTAGAAAGTCTATTTTGGGTAAGAATTAAGACATGGACAAGTCTTATTGCTTATTTTATGCAACACTATATTCTTGGCTCAGTCAGTTCCTCGAAGCTGGCCTGATTGGTATTGTTGTTGACCCTGCATATGGCGAATGTTATCCACACCTTCCTTATTCTTAGACTCACAGTTTTAAAAGGAGCCAGATTGACAGAAATGGATGGTTACAAATATGTGCATTTTAATCCATGGCTGCTGTGTACTTCTTTCTTTCTCTCTTTTTTGTTTGTTTCTTTTTTCTTCCTCCTCCTCGTTCTTTCATGGGATGAAGTAGAGTCGGGATTTAACAAAGATATGTTAAATTTTAGCTTTAGGATTAGGGTTAAGGAAAAGAAAAGCACCTAAAAAGAAAGGCAAGACACACCAAGAACATGGGCGTAGAGTTCTCAGAGTCACAGAAAGTGTAAAACACCTTAAGATGAGAAAAGCCTCCTCCAGAGAAAGTTGACAATTCTCTTTGTAATGTGTCAGAACAATCAAAGAAACTCAGCAGCAATGACTACTGTACCTCCTAGCTCACTCTCATAATTGCTTCCTTTTACAATAGTCAATCACTTTATTAAACACCAGAATCACTCAGGAAAGTACTGATAATTGTCATCAGGACTGACTGCCTCAATTGCTTTTGTAACAATGCCTCATATTTAGGAACCAGGAGGCATAAGATGTAACTCAGAGGATATCTTCTTCATGTACAAAGGGTAATAATCAACCTAAGATGTAAAACATGATCCTTTCTTTAGCATTTCACCCCTCTACAACACAGTTTGAAATCACAAAGGCAAATAAATAACAGTAGGAAAATCATAGTGTATGTAACACAGGGTTCAGAAGAAGATTACATAGTTCTTATAAATCAGTTTAAAACAAAATATACAGAGATATAAATCTAGAGAATTCTTACCAGTTAAGAGATGAAGGGGTTAATTTACAACATCCACAAGGTGACTTACAACCTTCTATAACTCCATTTTCAGGGAATCTGACACCCACTTGTCACTACCAGGGGCACCAGTTAAGGACATATGCATGGTCATACATAGAAATAAGAGAGAGAGAGAGAGAGAGAGAGAGAGAGAGAGAGAGAGAGAGAGAGAAGAGTTAAAAGGAGAAAGGAAAAAGGGGGCATAACCCAATCCAGAACAACAAATGATTGGTGTGAAGACTTTACCAGAAGCTATACATGGGTATGAAACATACAAAGGATGTTCAATAGTAGAGTAATTAAAGTTATATCTATATGGACATACTCACATACACCCATTAGAATTGCTATAACCAAATAAATGAATGGATAAGAATTTGTGAAGACAAAGGAACTACAATATGAAAAAAAATCACAGAGCAGGGTAAAATCACATGTAACTTTGGAAAACAATTAGACTGTTGCCTACAACATAGAAAATATATTTTAATATTGTCTACCCAACTCACACCTAGGTGTATACCCAAAATACATGAAAACGCATTTCTATACAAAGATTTAGGCCTTAAATGTTCAAAGAATCCTTATTTATAGCCTCAAAATGGAAAGAGCTCAAATGTCTATCAACAAATGAATTGCAGTAATAAACATGAATGCTAGCCACCAAAAAAGAAAGGAATTAGTTATTGAGCCATAGAAACAGTGAGTAGGGCTTAGAACCATCCTGTGGCACAGAGCTCCATACCCAAGTGGCAAAGGGAGGGAGCCAACCACTCAGGAGTGCAGAGATGCCAGACAGCACAGGTAGGACCACACCTGCTGCTCAGAGAAAACAGCCAGAAATCCTTAGGACACAAGAGTCTAGGAACAGCCTGGGACAGAAGTCTTCTGAATTCTGCCTGCACCCAGAGTTGATCGGGACCACAAAGCTACATACCCAAATACAACCACAAGAGAGCAGGTCTTGCAGGAGTACCTAAATACCTGTATACACAGAAAGAACAGGTCTCCCAGGAACACAGATACAGAGGTTTGCATTACAGAGAGTGGATCTTGCAGGACCCACTGCGAGTACAGTGACAGCAACACCAGCTAACATCAGAGATAACCAGATGGCAACTGGCAAACACAAGAACATTACCAACAGAAACCAAGGCAGCATGGCACCATCTGAACCAAGTTCTCCCACAATAGCAAGTCCTGGATACCCCAACACACCAGAAAAGCAAAATCTGGATTTAAAATGATGCTGATAGAGGATTTCAAGGACATAAATAACTCCCTTAAAGAAGTACAGGAGAGCATGAGTCAACTGGTAGAAGCCCTTAAAAAGGAAACAGAAATCCCTTAAAGAAGGACAGGAGAACATGGGTCAACAGGCAGAAGCACTTAACAAGGAATCACAAATAAATCCTTTAAAAATTACAGAAAAACACAAACAAGTGAAAGAACTGAACAAAACAATACAAGATCTAAGCTAAGAAACAGCTAAGGAATCACAAAGGGACAACTCTGGAGATAGAAAACCTTGGAAAGAAATCAGGAGTCATAGATGCAAACATCAACAACAGAATACAAGAGATAGAAGAATCTCAGGTGCTGAAGATACCATAGAAAGCATTGACACAACAGCCAAAGAAAAGGCAAAATGCAAAAAGCTTATAATCCAAAACATCCAGGAAATTCAGGACACAATGAGAAGACCAAACCTAAGGATTATAGGTATAGAAGAGAGCAAAGATTCACAACTTAAAGGGACAGTAAATATCTTCAATAAAATTATAGACGAAAACTTCCCTAACCTAAAGAGAGAGAGGCCCATGAACATACAAGAAGCTTACAGAACTTCAAACAGATAGGACCAGAATAGAAATTACTCCCGTCACAAAATAATCAAAACACCAAATGTACTAAACAAAGAAAGAATATTAAAAGTAGTAAGAGAAAAAGGACAAGTAACATATAAAGGAAGACCTATCAGAATCATATGAGACATCTCACTTGAGACCATGAAAGCAAGAAGATTCTGGGCATATCACATACAGACCCTAAGAGAAAAAAAAATAGCCAACCAGACTACTATGTCCAGCAAAACCCTCAGTCACTATAGAGGAAAAAACCAAGATGTTCTATGATAAAACCAAATTTACAGAATATCTTTCCACAAATCCAGCCCAAGTTAATCGATGGAAAACACCAATATAAGAAGGGCAACTACACCCTAGAAAAAGCAAGATAGTAATCTTCTTTCAACAAACCCCAAAGAAGATAACCACACAAACATAAAATTAACATCAAAAATAACAGGAAGCAACAGTCACTATTCCTTAATATCTCTTAACATCAATGGACTCAATTCCCCAATAAAAAGACAGACAAACAGACTAGATATGTAAACAGGACTCAGAATTTTGATGCATACATGAAATGCTCCTCAATGTCAAAGATGAACACTACCTCAGAGTAAAAGGCTGGAAAACAATTTTCCAAGCAAATGGTTCCAGGAAACAAGCTGTTGTAGCCATTCTATTATTGGATAAAATCTACTTTCAACCAAAAGACATCAAAAAGACACAGGACACTTCATACTCATCAAAGGAAAAAACTACCAAGAACTCTCAATTCTGAACATCTATGCTCCAAATGAAAGGGCACCTCATTTGTAAAAGAACCTTTACTAAAGCTCAATGCACACATTGCATACCAATAATTGAGAGTGACTTGAACACTCCACTCTCCTTAGTGGACAGATCAGGAAAACACAAACTAAACAGAGAGACAGTGAAACTAACAGAAGATATGGACCAAATGGATTTAACAGATATTTCTCTCTCTCTCTCTCTCTCTCTCTCTCTCTCTCTCTCTCTCTCTCTCTCTCTCCCTCCCTCTATGTGTGTGTATATATATATATATATATATATATATATATATATACATACACATTATATATATACACATTATATATATAAGCATTATATATAAACATTTTATATATATATATATATATATATATATATATATATATATATATAAAACATTTCATCCTAAATAAAAAGAATATACCTTCTTCTCAGCACCTGATAGTACCTTCTCCAATGCTGACCATATAATTGGTCACAAAACAGACCTTAACAGATATAAGAAGATTGAACTAATCCCATGCCTCCTATCAGATCACTATGGAGTAAGGATGGTCTTCAATAGCAACAAAACCAGAAAGCCCACATACATATTGAAGCTGAATAATGCTCTACTGGATGATAGCTTGGTCAAGGAAGAAATAAGGAAAGAAAACAAAGACTTTTTAGAATTTAATGAAAATGAAGGCACAACATACCCAAATTTATGGGACACAATGAAAGCAGTGCTAAGAGGAAAACTCATAGCTCTGAGTGCCTCCAAAAAGAATCTGGAGAGAGCTGTCAGTTGTCCAGATTAGTGAGTATGGAGAGTTATTTGGTTTTTAATTCTATTTGTTTTAATTTAAAGTCTTTATTTTTTAAGAATTACATACATGGATACTAACAATATTTGCATCATTTCTACTTACCACTACCCACATCAACCTCCACATGTCCTCTACTCTCTTTTAAATTCATAATCTACTGCTTAATTATTATTATTACAAATTCATTTCTATAAAACCTACTGAGACCCTTTAGTGTTATTTCTATGTACATGTGTGTAGGGCTGAGCACAGGATCTGGTTCTCCTCCTTTTCTTTTTACTGTTGCCTTTCTGATTAGAACCTGGTTTTCTGTTTGTTTGTTTTTTGTGGTATTAAACAAACAGGACTCCCAGTGCTTGGCTCCAGTTTCATGAAATGGTTTAAAATGAGTGGTGTTTTGGGACCCATTTTTGCCCATTATTTACTCTTTTGTTATGGTTATTTTGTTTATTTACATTTCAAATGTTATACCCCCTCATAGTTTCCCCCTGAAAACTCCCCACTCTTCCTCTCTCCCCCTGCTACCACAAGGATCATTCCTACCCACCCACTCACCCACCCACTCCCACCCCAACACCCTATCATTCCCCTTTGCTGGGGCATCCAGCCTTCACAGGACCCAGGGATTCCCTCCCTTTGGTGCCAGACAAGGCCATCCTCCACCACACATACAACTAGAGTCATGGGTCCACTCTTCTTTGGTTGGTGGTTTAGTCCCTGAAGTTCTGGGGGGGGGGTCTGGTTGGTTGCTGTTGTTCCTCCCAAGGGGTTGCAAACCCCTTCAGCTCCTTCAGTTCTTTCCCCAACTCCTCCATTGGGGTTCCTGTTGCACTGGAACTAAGCACTGGGGTGCTTAGTCCAATGTTTGACTGCAAGCATCCACATCTCTATCGATAAGACTCTGACAGAGCCTCTCAGGAGACAGCTACATTAGGTTCTTGTCAGCACGCTCTTCCTGGCATCAGCAAGTGTCTGGGTTTGGTGGCTGCACATGGGATGGGTCCCCTCTCTATAATTTCTAAACCCTAAAGGAAAAATTTGTCCTCAAATTCATAATCATCCTTTGACAAACTTATTCATAGTCATTAATGATTTTTATAGCAAATGCGTCTACATTTCCCATCTTAGGCACATACTGGGTGTATATGCACTGGTCTTTTTGGAGCTGTGGGCATCATGGCACCATAAAACTAGTGGTGAACAATGAACTGTAGATAGAAATGATAGCTGCCACTCTAGAAGTTCAAACACCCATTTTCTCCTTCAAGATTTCAAACTCCATTTGCCTTAGAAAAATTTCAAGGAAGATCTGTCAGCTATGGTGGTGACCAGAAGCCCCTAAATGTAGTGATAATGCAAACTCAACCAAAGCAAGGGGGAAAAAAACAAGAAAGGAAAGGAGAATGAAAACCTGTGCCATGAATCTCATTGTATCATCTAGTGCAAGGCTACTTGAGTTGATTGCTGCTGTTACAGAACTGTATTGTTTCAGTGTCATCCCGAGAACACTGACATAATCTATTGGATTGAGTCTGATGGTATATTCTCTGTTCCAGCAAAAGAAAGAAGTGTTCTTATGCTGGGGCACATGAAACCTTTATCTGTTCCTCAAAGCACATTTTATATGCACTACATATCAATATAATGACAAGGGCAATTATGATGATGGTTTAACTGATGGGTATGATTTATGGTTAATAATGAAAATATAAGCCATTAACAAAATTATTTCCACCATAAATCTCTCTTCTTTTTCTTTTCTTTTCTTTTCTTTTCTTTTCTTTTCTTTTCTTTTCTTTTCTTTTCTTTTCTTTTCTTTTCTTTTCTTTTCTTCTTCTTCTTCTTCTTCTTCTTCTTCTTCTTCTTCTTCTTCTTCTTCTTCTCCTCCTCCTCCTCCTCCTCCTCCTCCTCCTCCTCCTCCTCCTTCTCTTTTTTGTTGCAACACTTTTTATTCTTTGAGATTACCTAATATATAAAAATCACCAATTAAGGCACAACTGTGTGGCTGGGTTTCTATCTTCTTGCCTTAACCAAAATGGTTATTATAAAACCAAGAGGCCAGAAGAATATACTTTGTCATGATTTCTGAGTTTACAAAGGATATTCTAGAATTTATATTGATATTGCCTAAGTCAGAAGCCTCCCAGAAAAACACAGTCTCTGAAGCTAAGTAGGAAATCTCCATTCCAGATTGATGACAGTGTCTCAGCAATTATTCTGCACAATGTGACTAAGTGACTAATGGCTCTGGAACAGGATTGAAGATTTTATATTTTGACACAGGGAACACATACAAACACAATGACCAGGTTTCCAGTTTTTTGCTGTGGATATATCAGATATTACTTTCTAATGTGGATGTCAGGTACTTGCCAGAGACTAACAACCTTTCATAATGAACAATTTCTTCAACGACACTGTCAAATTCCCCCATAAATAAAGTAAATGTCAAATCAGCAGAGAATTAAAATCTATTTATTTTTATAATCACAAGTAAAAGGGCATCTGATGTTTTACAGACATTCCAACACCTTCAGGAAATTTGAACTCACACCAAAGGATCTGATAATCATTTGAGTCTCCATCTGGACTGGAACATATGTGCACAAGTTGCACGTTGAATCACTCCAGTGGAAGAAAAACCCTGGCCTTAAATTATCAACATTTCTACTATTCTCCTTAACCACAAAAGCTTTGGCAGCTTTAAACATTGGAGACCTGGGGCGATCTGGTCAGGAAGCTTCCACCGCTGCAAGTAACCACAATGTTGACTACAAGTAAGTGAGTCTCAGGAGCAGAGAGACTTAAAACTAAATAGTTAAGGAGAAACCCTAAACCTTAGGACACTTTACAGGCCAAAGTAGGAATTTTTTTCTGCTTCTGATTTATCTTGCATGGGACATCAGTTTCTCCAATATTTAATTATTCACATTGTATTGTCAGTAATCTGGACATGTAACAAATACATTTTAATATTTTCTTGAAACCCAAAGTATCCCTGCCATTTTCCAATCTTTGGTGGTTCATATAATACATTCCTTAAACATAGATTTCTGAAAATAAAGTAAATGGTCAGATTTCATCAGGTCGAGTTGACGAACAAGTTTAAGGAAATATATATTAAATGCAAAGGATTAATTCCCAACAGTTGCTATTCTTTTATTGGGTAAGGCACACATTACCTAACATTCATTGTTCCTTTTGATATTTAAAACAATCTTGTTGTTTTCCCATAGTACAGAAAGGAAAGCCAAATCTTGAGCAGGATGGTATCTGTCTAACATTGAAAAGCTTGGAAACAGACAGAAGACAGGATTCAGACTGTGGCAACTCTTAACGAATTTCCCTGCTGTCTTCTCAGATATCTTTCTCTTTTCTTTTTCTGCATGTGTCTTTTGTCTTCTTATATTTTGTTAACTCTTTGAGAATTGTGTGTAGTGTACTTTGACCATCACCTCCCCCCCTTTCTCTGCAATTCAACTTTCTGCCATCTTAAAACAAAACAAAACCTATAATGTAAAGTTGATGCTGCTCATACACTCTTGAATGTGTGACATTCTGTTGGAGTGTGGTTGACCCACCAGGATCCTCATCCCTAAAGAAAACTGACTTTCTTAATCCCAGCAGGTACCATTGTCTGCAGCTCCTTAGCTGGGGGTGGAAGGCTAGCTGATCTCACCACCCTTTAATGTACTGGAGTTTTGTCTGGCTTGAGCTTGTCTATTTTTACTGCTCATATAAGCAATTTTTTTCCAGTTCTGTCAGGAAGCTGACTTTCATATACAGATGTTACGTATTATTTAACACAGTATGTAGTTCCCTCTGAAAGAAGTATCTCTCTGTTTTGAATGATGATTTCTGTTAAAAAAGGATGGCAGTAGGAAAAAAATCTTCACCAACCCCACATCCGACAGAGGGCTAATATCCAATATATACAAAGAACTCAAGAAGTTAGACCCCAAAGAACCAAATAACCCTATCAAAAATGGGGTACAGAGCTAAACAAAGAATTTTCACCAGAAGAAATTCGAATGGCTGAGAAACACCTTAAGAGATGTTCAACATCATTAGTCATCAGGGAAATGCAAATCAAAACAACCCTGAGATTCCACCTCACACCAGTCAGAATGGCTAAGATTAAAAACTCAAGAGACAACAGGTGCTGGCGAGGATGTGGAGAAAGAGGAACACTCCTCCATTGTTGGTAGGATTGCAAAATGGTAAAACCGCTCTGGAAATCAGTTTGGCGGTTCCTCAGAAAATTGGGCATGTCACTTCCAGAGGACCCTGGCATACTGCTCCTGGGCATATACCCAGAGGATTCCCCTGCATACAATAAAGACACATGCTCCACAATGTTCATAGCAGTCTAGTTTATAATAGGCAGAAGTTGGAAGGAGCCCAGATATCCCTCAAAGGAGGAATGGATACAGAAAATGTGGTATATTTATACAATGGAATACTAAGTCAGCAATTAAAAATAATGAATTCATGCAATTTGTAGGCAAATGGTTAGATCTGGAAAATATCATCCTAAGCGAGTTAACCCAATCACAAAAGAATACACAAGAAATGCAATCACTGATAAGTGGATATTAATGAGCCCAGAAGCCTTAAATTCTCAAGGCACAATTAGCAAGTCAAATGATTCCCAAGAAGAAGAAAGGAGAGGACCCTGGCCTGAAAAGATTGGATCCAGATTTGTAGATCCAGAACAGAGAAATGGTGTGTGTGTGGGGGATGATTGGGGAATAGTTGGGGGGGAGAGGACTTATGGGACGTATAGTGGTGGGGGGAACTGGGAAAGGGGAAAGCCTTTGGAATGTAAACAAAGAATACAGAAAGAAAAAAGAATTAAAAAAAAGAATGGCAGTTAGGGAAGACAATGTCTAGCAGCTAGCACACAAGTTCAAGTGGTATTAGCATTACGCATGTTCACAGGTATCTAATCCACACTCTAAAATTAATAATAGCTTACAAATATTCCAGCGCAGCCACCCAAATGGCACCGACCTTTTCAGGAGGTTAAGTGCAATAATAAAGAACTTATAGCAGCTGTGACTTGGAGAAGTCCTAGCTTAGAGCAGGACAAATGGAGAAAGTGATGGTGCCTGCTACCGACTAATAAACTTCAAACTAAACTCTGACCTCCTTGTCCCCTTCTCAGATGAAATTCATGCTCATGACACAGTCCTCTCATTCGGAACTTTATCTTACATTTCAGCAGCTCTTTGGGGCATCTCAGTTGATACTGTTCAAATTTCCTGCTGGCCAGGTAGCACTAATATCTGCATTTCCCTTTTATTCCCTCCACAACATTTCGGGGCTTTCTTCACTGAGGAGGCACTTCCAGATTCGGGGTGGAAATTGAAACTGTGGAGTAGCCCTGGGGGCAGCAAGGCCAGGAGCACTGGAGGACTCATTAATCAGACCCAGAACTGCCACCAGAGAGGACTCTGGGAAGTGGGCGCATTCTTTCCACAGTCTTGATGTGGAAGGGCTTGGCCTCCTTCTTTTCTCTTTCCTGTGGTGCCTCAAAAAATGTGCAAGCTCTGGCTCCTTGCCAGCCATGCGATTTCTTTGTTTGAGAGAGAGTGTAAAGTATTTTCACCTTAAATGAAGGACTCTAGGCATCTCCAGGAATCTGTCCTTTGAGGGCTTGTTAAAATTCAACAAAGGCCAATTTATACTTGAAAGAGAACCTCTTCTTTCTTTGCTGGCTTGCCTTGAAGGTTTTCAGTTCTTTCTGTATTTCCACTTGATTCTCTCTCTCTCTCTCTCTCTCTCTCTCTCTCTCTCTCTTTCTAGAATGTCAAATGCATTTCTTTCTTTCAAGCATCATTATCCTATATTTAGTCTCTTCTGTGTTTTTGGTATTGATACCGTAAGACATAGGAATTGATTTCAATTGTTAGATCTAAATATCAGGGATTACAGCTTTCGATTTTCAAATTCATAGGACATTTTAGTTTCTAATAAGATTGGTTCCTTTGATTGTCTACTTGGAATTATGTCAGCTGCCATCTTAGGATTGTCCTAATTATTTTTAAACTATATAACTATAGTTTTAATATATTATAAATATATATTAAATATATAATTATATATACAATGGGAATGATATTATAATTGGGGAGTTCACACTTACTACCAAAAATATTTAGGCAATTTTATATTCTTCCTATTTCTGCTTAGTCAACCTTCCTTGGATAATGCCAATATTCTATGCATGACTGGGTAGTTTGTGCAGTCTATAACAGAGTGTCAATATTGCTAACAATGTGACTTCATTATCTGGAAAGCAGGTTGTGCAGACCTTTTGTCAATTGGAATAAAAATACTCCACAATAAAATTGAAACATATTAATCAAAACATATAACCATCTACCCATCCACACCCATCCATCCATCCATCAATCCATCCATCCATCCACCCATCCATTCATCCAGCTAGTTATCATCCATGTAATCTACCTATGAGCTGAGTTTACAAGGTTGAGAACCATTGTTGAGACCGCATCAATTCTCCTTTGAAGACATTGTTATCCTGGAGCATTCTTACTTTGGTGCTTCTTTTCTCTGTTATTCTGCTACCCCAACCTGGGAATAGAACAGATGCGGTTCCTCCTCGGGCTTCTGGGTGAACTTTCATGCCTCAATACTTGCAGCTTCAACACTCATATGAGGAGACTTGCCTGCTCTCATTTAGTGATCTTCACTTTGGTCTTCTACTTTCCCTTCAATACTTTTTCTTTCATAAAATCACATTCTTCAAATAATTCCTGACTCACCTCTTGGTGACTTCCAAAATCTTTGTGGTTGCTTTCTATCTGGCATCTTACTTCTCCAACTGCTTCAGTTCTGAAATGATCACTTTTCGTTTATGTCAGACAACCAGCATTATAAATACATTACATGATTTCTCTTGGGTCAAAACTGTCAGCTTCTCCAAATGTCTTATCTCGGCATTTTCTCCACAAAACTACCTCTTGCCTTTCTTGTTCATTTCTCCTTATATCAGAGAGGCCACAAATCAATGGATACAATACTTTTCACTGTTCCTGGCCACACTTTTATATCCATTTATTTATCCACCTGGAATATCATGATCCATTATTGTAAGAAGTCTCATTGAGATATGTACATCTTCCAGAATTTCCTTCATGGTTAAACTGTGATTCAATTCATCTCTCTTCCTCCCCCATATTTGTTTCTATACCACTATAAGCGGCTGCTGAAAATAACCAGAATGATTGTCTTTCTTTAAATTTATGACCTTCCGTCTCAACTGGGGTATTAATTCTGCTTGAAATCATATTATATTTCTTCCATCTATTCATTTTGCCACACTCTCTGAAAAAATATTTCCTATTTCTCTCTCTTCTATGCTTTTCTCCTAGATCCTAACTTGTGCCGATGACCTCTCTTAAACAAAATAGAGGCAATCAGAAAGAGCTTCCTTTAGTATCTAGCATAATACCTATCATGCTGATGACTGTATCACTTAGACAACGGCTAGTTTAAGGGTGCTCTTAGCTGTAGACATGCCCTCTATTTGGCAGAACGACTGCTTTTTCTTCCTCTAAACACATCCTGCATCATTTTTGCCTCTTTTCCTGGATCATTTATATCAATATATAAACATACTTTTATTTCTTCCCTGTAAAAAGTTTATTATGTCTGTCCTTGCCAGTGACAATTGCTCTGATCTTTAACAGAAGAATCTCTCCAAATACTGTCCAAATTAACTATGCCCAATTCATTTTATATCCTCTTTCTTGAATATTAAATATTCACTATTGAGGCTTCTGTTCATGCCACTCTCATGAAATTTACCTAAAAAAGACATTAATGGACTCCACTCTGCTTTACCCAGTGGTTAGTTCCTCTTTACTATCTCACCTGACTCATTGCCATAATTTTATGTTTTTCCCCCGTAATAGCCTCCCTCCATAGCTTCTGGAATGTCAGATTCTGAAGTTTAAAATATATTGTTTATCTATTATTTCTCTTTTTCTCCTTAAAAAAAAACTCACTGGCTAATACTTCCTAGCTTCTTTGGATACAGTTATAATCTCTTGGACCACAGATGCCTCAGATCTGGGACTCTCTTCTTTCTACACTCACTATATTGGCTGTACTTTTCATGATTTTACAAATTATCCTTTTCTACTAAAATTTCCAAGGTTCTAATATGTAAATCTTTCTATTTCCAATTTCTCCATTTTGATATACCATGGGATACTTAGCAAGTCTAAAATTACATTCCAAGTCCTATATTTCTCTCCAAATCTAATCCGCAAAATCTCCATTTTTTTCTTAATGGCATTCTATTATTCCATTTTCCCCTCATACCAAAGCCACTGGACCCTTTCTCATGCCCTGTCTCCAATCCATCACCAAGCTCTACTCTTCCGGAGTTTAGAATGCATATGCAGTGTGTCAATCTGTCCCTTTTCTTGTGGCTACTTGTTCACCCCTATTGCTTCTCATCTTCTAGGTTCTTCCTTGGCTTTTGTAACCCAACAGTTTATTTTCAGTAGCAGGCTTATGAAGCATAAGCTTATATAGGCCATCATGATATGAATTCTCCAATGGTCACTCATTTTATTCAGTGTAATGACCAACATTTTCACATTGATCCACAGAGTCTTCTTTGATTGTAACTCAGTGGGTATCTCCTACTGGCTGTTTTCTTTGGTCTTATTGGTAATTTAACTTTTCCTCCCATGTTCCACATATCATTTGCCTTTACAGCTTACATCATAGAACAATATTTTAACATAAATCTAGGGCTGCATTGTTTTTACTTCATAGATATGTTTACTTTTCTCAGTGAAATATTTTCTGGTTATTATGATTAAAATCCAATCTATTTATTTAGATATTCTTTCCTTTAGTTATTCTATGATACCTTTCAGTTTATAGCTTACTAAACATTTTTTTTTCTGCTTGTCGTATCTACTATGGACATCTTTTGCTTGCGGATATATGCTCTGTTCTGTTTCTTAAGATTGACACATAGCCGGGATTTAACAAATATCTTTTCATTGAGTTACTGGAAGACTGAAAGAGCACAATTGTCTTCTTGATTTTCAAGTGGCCAATGTTGTTATTAAGATACCAGACATTAGAGGGAAGAAAAAGGGAGAATCATCTTTAAGTGTTTCAATAACATGACATTGAAATAAAAGATTCTCCCTGAGAATAGTTCTAGTATAGTTATAGCCCAAAACATATATAGAAACCATGCCAGAATCTTTGATGTACTTACATCAGTAGAGAGTCCATGATAATACTTTTTGTTAAGGACATTTGTTCTTCAAAATACCCTATGGAATGTTGAATTCTGATTTGTGTTTTGGACCTCAACATTGGGCATTATTTTATAGAGAAGAGAAAATTCACAAGGCTCTACTAGAAAGAAAAAAAAAGCAGAGAAACAGTGCAGAAAATTTAAGGTAGCAATTTAACCAACTTTATGATAAAATTAGAATTGGGCAACTCAACCTTTATATCCAAAATGAAGTGCCCCACAAGTATGCACTGATACATATTTTGTACTACAATGCTGAACAACTCCAGCAGTTCCTCTAAGTTCTTTATACTCTAATCATTTATTAGCACTTTATTTCCCAAACTGGTTTTGTGCCACACTGTTAATCAGCCTACGTTTCCCCCACTATTAGTTTAACTGTTGAATTGCTTCGGAATCTTCCATCTTTGTTTCAGTGAGACCTTGAAGAATTCCAACTGCTGTCAAAACACTCAGACTGAATTAGCAGGAGGAGGAAAATGGAAGTGAAAAAGAGCAGACCTATGAATTCAACGGCTTGGCTTTTTATCCTACGTGCTCTTGAGGTCACATCGGTGGCTTTGCTTTCATGCCAGGAGCAGCGCAAGTCATAATTAGAATATGGAATACTGCAGAAAAAGGGGAACGGACCCCATCTGTGCAGCCACACTAACTACAAGTCCAGAACCTGTTTTACAGCTGAGGCACAAAGAATGCATTAAGACATGGGGTTAGTTCCTTCTTTATACATACTGTGGGTTCATTGTGTCTGCCTCCCCTCGGTGAAGCTAATGCAGTCATACAATGTTTGGTTCTCTCTTTGCTGCTGGAGTTCCTTTCTCACCAGATGCAGCAAACCCTTTCCTAAGCCACTCTGTCTGTGCCGCTCTGCACATTGACACCCATCAGCTTGCAAGTGAGCAGGGCTGTCAGCGCTGGATATTTTCTCCTCCATTGTCACTGGTCTAATGACATCCTCTGGTTTATGTGCTTTTCTCCCCAACACCACCGTAAGCTAGAATAACTCACTCAGTCTGGGTGTTAGGTACCTCTCCTATAATTCATGCCAACTGAAGGAAATCCCCAGACTTAAGGACAAATGGTGCAGCATATGTACTGAATATGGAGCAGTCTCCACGTGTAAATGTTCCATTTATTGTAATGAAACTATACATCTCACTACTCATGCTGCTATTTTTATTGCAGATAAAGAAAAAAAAGTTAGAAATGGGATGCCCCAGTACAATAGGACCATTATTCCAAAAATTACCTTGGAATTAAAGGAGAACTGTCTAGATTTATATTGATATCAGGTTCTAATTTATTATGGAAGTTTGGTAATTGATTGTTAATTATGGCTTAAACACAAGTGTTGACTGAATCATAATGTTAATAGTTCTCTTTGGGACTATTATTTTAGATAGCATTACTTTACCCAGACTGGGTATGAGGTTTTGATTACAAGGTTATACCAACATAAGCATTAAAATTAAAAAAAAAAAACTCAGATTTTCACAAATCAATAAGATTAAGCACATAATAGGTATCCAAAAAGTACAATTACTTTGATTTTTATAACCTCATTAAATTTTGTTTTGGCAGCTAGGGGCAACTGAGAATTATAATTTGGCTTCCTAAAAATTCCTGCCTTTAAAACTTGGTCTTCAGTTTTTCTGTCTTTTTTGGGTCAAGCCATCATAATCAAAAGAAGAACAGATGTAAAGTTTTTATCAGTATGTTGCAAATGAAATAGCCCCAATGTATTTGTTTATATTTTGACCTTTAAATTTTATATTACTTTTTTTGCCTTTGGCAATGGCATTTTTTTCATTTTTATTTTATTTGTAAGACAGAACTTTACTAAATAGACAAAGCAATACTCAAATGGCAAACACTTTTATTTCCCCCTTCTGGGTGTCAGCGTGGACCGCCATATCCCAGACCTATTGCTGATGATTTTGTAAGTGAGATGGCTATCGAATCCCAGGAACAAAAAAAAATTTGGATTGTTTCCCTTCTCTTGATACTGATTAGTGAATGATAGGATGTAATTGAAACATTAACCCAAAGGTCACCTTTGCAATAGTATCATTGTGTGGTAAGATTCAAACCACCCAAAGCACCCATCCAAAGAAACCACCAAATAGCAATATAATAATTATATCCCATAAAATCAATTACCAATAAAAGTGACAGTAATGTAATAGTTAAATAGTGTTTGTCATATTTCTACCTAGATTTTAGCATATAGACCTATGGAAAAGCATTTACATGATGCCTATCATGAATTTGAATTTAATTTTCTAATTTTTAGCTTGACTTAGAAATTTGGTTAACTTGAGCATGGAAGTAGAGTTCAGGAATTTTTTTTTTGCCTTTGTAAATTTTTGGAATCCCAATCTGACCACTTACTTTAAGTACTTAATATCATAGTTTTTAAAAGATGATTTCTCAAGATAGTAACCATGTTATACATAGACATGATTTTGTTCTTGATAAATGGTCACTTTCTCACTTTTGTTTCTTAGGTAATTAAAATGTTAAAATTAATATTTATCAAAAACCCAATAAATTATGTCAGATACTGTATTAATTAAGCAAAGTACTTCTTTTTTATTAATAAATGTATACTTTTAAAGCGGTTATCTTAACAGTTTACTTTGATGTGACAAACACAAAGAAAAAAATTAATTTTGGGATTGTGAGCTGGTTACCTGTGCTTTATGGAGTTGCAATAGATATCTGAATTTCAGCAGACATTGCTTTAATATGGATAGTTGACATATTAATTATTTATTCATCTTGATTGATTCTTTGATCAATGAATATCAATGGAACTAGCTATAAAAATAAAGGCTGTCATTCTTTAGTTTTATAACCAAATGACTGCAGGATCCTTTTCTCCTTCTTTGATACAGCCTAAACATACAGTGTACTCAACACCCCTTGCTTACTATAAAGTTTCCTCTCATCCCAGGTTGGACATAACCCTTGCTTTTGGTACTAGTGCTGCTTTGAAAGCCATATGTGGAATCATTCTATATATAACCCTGTAAATAGAGCATTGCTCTGAGGAACCTCTTGACAGTCTGCAGAAAGCTGTAAATGGCAAACAACCTTTATTATTCAAATGTTTTTTTTTAAACAACTGCAGCATTTAGCATATCTTGACTACTCTAAGTCCTACTACTATACTTTCATGCTATGGTATCATTTACCTTCCAGTGATTTTGAAGTGGAGTGTAACTCATATAGTCTTTAACTATTCAGTTTTATATTGATTTTTTATTCAACTTGACACAAGTCAGGGTCTTCTGAGAAAAGAGAACCTCAAGTGAGAAGATACCATCACCTGATATCAATCATTAGATAAAACGATGTCCCACATATGGGAGCCTGTGGGATGTTGCTTTATTTAATGATTGAAATTGGAAGACCTAGCCTAGTGTGTGTGGTGCCAATCTTTGGCAGGAAGTATAAGAACATGAGCCTGGAGAACAATCCAGGCAAGAAAGGCACAGTGTTCATTCATTCTCTCTGCTTTGGTTCTTGCCCTCAGTTTCTGCCATGGCTTCCTTCTATGGTAGACTGTAAGATGAGACACATATTTTCCTCCCCAAATGGCTTTTAGTGGTGGTGTTCTAACAGTAATAGAAAGCAAACTAGAACAAACTATATGTTATATATCCCTTAATGGTTAGGGAATACTAATCTCATCATATGTATCACAGTTAGATAATGAGTTAATGATAAGGAGAACTGAAGTTATTCAAGACAGAGAGTTCTAAGTGTGCTTAGACATATACAAATACTTAAGAAGTTATTCCATCTAAGAACGTTGCTGTTTTTTATTATTTAACCAGACATGTGTGAGTGTATCCAGACATGTGTGAGTGTATGTGTGTGTGTGTGTGTGTGTGTGTGTGTGTATGTGTGTGTCTTATGAGTGTATGGCAGGTAAATGTGGGGGTAGATGCCAGAAGAGGGAGAGCGATTCCCTGTCCCTGGCCTCCTGTTGCATTCCTGGCAGAAGTGAGCCCTCTGACATGGATGCTTGAACTCAGATCCTCTGTTGATGTTTTTTCATATATCAAAAGTAGCTTATATCATTTATTAACGTCTGCAACCATGTGCAATTAATCTCAAAATTCTCCTAGTTTGATGTAGAACTCTACCCCATCCTGCTCCTTCGCAAATCGTCCTTAGAAATAAACTGCTCCGCATGGAGAGTCGCGGTAGACACTGCCTGAGAATCTGGCAGGTCTGCTTTTAAGATATGCCGCTGTCTTCATCTCAGAGAGGAGGAGGTGTTGGTTGGTGCTGGCTCCATTTCTGCTCCTTAGGTTTGTTTCCTGAATTGAGAAAAGCTTGGCTTCGCTCTCCTTATTCGGGTGGGTAGTAGTGTTTCTGGGGCGCAATCCTAGAGCAGAACATTTTTGTAGCTTCTTGCCTCACGTGGGCCTGCTGTATCAAGCTCTGTTCCACTTGTGGTCAGTGAACCTAAACCCTGGAGGAGGTCCTTTCCCACCGGAGCCGCCCACCCAGGCTGGGAGCTTGAACACAGCGTTCACTTTCCTGCTCACTTTCATAATTTTCCAGTTGCTTTTGCCCTGCTCTGGTTTTCATTCATCTGAACCCAGCATGGTTTTCCCTCAGCTAACTTCTGTGTTGTTCTAGGCATTAATATCATTGTCAGCACAGTTGTGTGAACAAGCTTTTTTGGTTATTTTTGGGCTGTTTCTAACGGTCCAAAGACTAGGTCTATGCCAGCAATCCAGGGCCTTAGAGGACCGTTCCTTTCACACTGGTCACTTGCCAAGTCCATTGAAGAGGATTTCAACTCACTGTCTGGAATGTTTACTGTTGCTGACTGGAAGTGTTACTAGACACACAATGAAAATAGAGAAAGTACACTTCACCTGCAATTTCATTCTTCAGCAGCAAATGCCACTAAATTTGGGTGTTACGTTCAGTTATTTTCTTGCTAATGGTTATGTGTATGTTGTCTGCATACACACACACATGCACACAGACAGACACACACTCACACACACATTCATACACACTCACACACACACTCACATACACACACTCATACACACTCACACACACACTCACACACACACTCACACACACACTCTCACGCACACACTTGCACTCACACAAACTTACACTCTCAGACACACTCTTACAGACACACATACACTCACACTCACATAATTCACACTCATATACACTCTCACATATACTCTCTCACACACACACACTCATACACACACTCACATACACACATACTCATGCACTCACACACACACTCACAGATATATTCATATACATGCTCATGCACTCACATAAACACTCATACACACACAACTCATACTCACTCACACATACACACATACACACACATACACTCACACCTTACAGAAAACTTAAATTGGGACTGCATCATGTATATAATTTCATGTTTAGCTTGTAGTTTACTATCAGGTTACAAAATGTTTCAGTTGCTAATTCACTACTCCCACACAGTCTAATTTCTAATGTCTATAAGCAGCTCCTTAAATGGACGGATTGTATTTTACATATGCAGACCATTCAGCATTCTATGTATACATGGAATAATTTTTTATGTTTTTATTAGGAAAACACACAGATTGAGTCTATATAGACACCACTTTTTGTGTATTTAATTATTTAATGAAGATAATTTTCTAGGTCAAAATGAAAAAAAATGCAAAAAACTTTTAAGTCTCTTGCTTCATAATGTCTTCATTTTTTTCCTTAAAAGGTATAGTAATCCTGTTTCTTGCCTTTCATAACATTAATCATTAATATAAAGATCATTGGTTTTGTGGTTTTATTTTAATTTCTTTGAGTAGAGGTTATTAAATATGTTTTTTTGGCTTTCCTGGCCATGTCAAAATCTTCCTCAGAGTAAGTTGTGCAAAGTTTTTTCCCATTATGTAATCTCACCCTGCCTCTAAGAAGCTTTTGTCATAGCCTCTATTATCTTAAGTCTCGTACCTATTCGCCTCGCGTGTTGACAAGGAACGTTCCCTTTTCTGACTTTGCTCTGCTTTGCTTCATGTTGTCTATTTTTTGCTTAAGATAAACATGTTTGGCCACACAGCCCTCCAGAGTAGGCCATAAATATACCACAGTACTTTCTTTTATGAAAATAGAAGAAAACCTATCATCATTATCTTCTGCCTTCAGATTATTGTTTTGGGGAAATAATTATTGGATTCCTTAATTAAAATTGAAATCTAATGATTTTAGTTCTGCCAGCTTTTGCCTTTCAAAAAGACTGAAATTCATTCAGATCTAAATGGAGCCTAAATTCATTTATTGAAAGTTCAATTTATTCACATTTCATGTATATTTAAGGAGATAAATTAAAATTTGTCAGAAAATAATTGTTTCCATTCTTCTAAACATCATTTATTTTATAATTTAGATCAGTGTAATTTAACTTGTATCATAACAGGAACATTATGGGAATAGTGTCATGTTTTGATCACAGGTTGTACAGTGAGTCAAGACATTATGCTTCTTAGTTTTATGATCTATATAGTTCATATGAACTACCCATAATACAGTTCATGTGAACTACTCATGATACAGTTCATATGAACTACCATGATTTGACCTTTTTCTCTATTTTGAGATTTTCATTGTATCCATTAATTTGACATGTCAGCTTACATTAGTTTACACTTATAAAAATTTATCTTTCTTATTTTAATTGGCTTTTGATGATCAAAAAACTTATCATCTCTGACTTGCACATAAATAGTATTAAAACTAATACACCAGAAACCCAAGGGAGTTGGTAATGTATCGATAGGTGAAAGTTTTCAAGGAAGATAAATTGGATAGTGTCAATTACAAAGGAAGAGTCAAAGCTTGAAGTCAATAGTAGGTCCAAAATGCAAGAATTCCCCCTGGTAAGACTGGTAGGCACATCAGACATTTGGTGTGCAGTGGGAAAATGACAAGGAACATTGGGGCTGCTCTAAGATTTCTGCTTCTAGAAATATATAGTTTATTACCCAGCTCTTAGAGTACACCAAAAAGGTATTTTCCAAAGAATGAAGGAAAGAACGAGACCTTTAACAGTACATGGTTAAATTAAGTCAATGGAAGGATAAAAAATACTGCTCAGTTTATGCTTCTCCCATAATTGAGTTGGCATGTGAGATTTCCTGTTAGCAGCTTTCTTCAGTATTAGCTTTCCTACCTTCTCATGTCTTTCTTGTTTGCTTGCTTTCTTTTTTGACTTTTATGCTTCCATATTCCATGGAAACTAAGAATGGTAGGTAAGATTAAGATATAACTGGATCATCTGTCCCCCTTTTCTTCTCTTGTCCAATCCTCCAAGTACTTCCCCTTGACCTCTTTCAGATTTGTATCTTCTATTTTTTTTAAATTGTTGTTGTTATTTTTATATGTGCATTTTTAAATATATAAATGCAGCCCATTCAGTCTGTATAATGTTACTTATGTGTGTGTAAGATTTGTATCTTCTATTTTTTTTAAATTGTTGTTGTTATTTTTATATGTGCATTTTAAATATATAAATGCAGCCCATTCAGTCTGTATAATGTTACTTATGTGTGTGTAAGATTTCAACGCTGACCACATGTTATGGGCTGTTTTTTTCTGATAGTAGCATTTAGTTGCAGTTCTTTGTCTATAGTTGAGACTCCAAGATATTAGAAAAAAATAAAAATGTACTCCCTGGTCTGGCTTCAGTGAGAGAAGAATCATCTGACCCTAGAAATACTCCAGGCCCCAGGCAGTGGGGATGTCTAGATGGGTAGGGGTAAGGGTGTTGGGGATATCATCTTAGAAACTGGGATGGGGTGTGGCGGGGTGGAGGAGGTATGGGGTAAGGAACAGTCAAAGGAAGGACCAGGAGGGGGATAATGACTGAACTGTTAAAAATATAAACCTGACACACTGAAACTAATAGAAAAGAAAGTGGGGAAGACCCTTGAGAACATGGGCACAGGGGGAAAGTTCCGGAACAGAATACCAATAGCTTATGCTCTAAGATCAAGAATTGACAAATGGGACCTCATAAAATTACTGTTTCTGTAAGGCAAACCACACCTCTGAAGGACAAAACAGCAACCAACTAATTGGGAAAAGTTCTTCACCAACCTCACATCCAACAGAGGATTAATATCCAATATATACAAAGAACTCAAGAAGTTAGACCCCAGAGAACCAAATAACCCTATTAAAAAAAGGGATACAGAGCTAAACAAAGAATTTTCACCTGAAGAAATTCGGATGGCTGAGAAGCACCTTAAGAGATGTTCAACATCATTAGTCATAAGGGAAATGCAAATCAAAACAACCCTGAGATTCCACCTCACACCAGTCAGAATGGCTAAGATTAAAAACTCAAGAGACAACAGGTATTGGCGAGGATGTGGAGAAAGAGGAACAGTCCTCCACTGTTGGTGGGATTGCAAGCTGGAACAACCACTCTGGAAATCAGTCTGGTGGTTCCTCAGAAAACTGGGCATGACACTTCCAGAGGACTCTGTCATACCACTCCTGGGTATATACCCAGAGGATTCCCCTACATGCAACAAAGACACATGCTCCACTATATTCATAGCAGCCTTATTTATAATAGTCAGAAGCTGGAAAGAACCCAGATGTCCCTCAATGGAGGAATGGATACAGAAAATGTGGTATATTTATACAATGGAATACTACTCAGCAATTAAAAACAATGAATTCATGAAATTTGTAGGCAAATGGTTGGAACTGGAAAATATGATCCTAAGTGAACTAACCCAATCACAAAAGAATACACATGAAATGCAATCACTGATAAGTGGATATTAATTAGCCCAGAAGCTCTGAATACTCAAGGCACAATTAGCAAATCAAAAGATTCCCAAGAAGAAGGAAGGAGAGGGCCCTGGTCCCGAAAAGACTGGATCCAGTATTGTAGAGGAGTAACAGAACAGAGAAATGAGGTGGGAGGGGGGTGATTGGGGAATGGGCAGAGGGAAGAGGACTTATGGGACATATGGTGAGGGGGGAACTGGGAAAGGGGAAAGGGTTTGGAATGTAAACAAAGAATATAGAAAATAAAATAAAATAAACCTGATTAAAAAAATAGATAGATAGATAGATAAATAAATAAATAAATAAATAAATAAATAAATAAAAGCAGTTAAAATGTGCTCAAATGGGGGAGGCTTTCATAAAGCAATAAATCAAGACAATGCTTATCAATGAAACCAACAATTGAATGGCAGGTGAATACTTTCAGACATTCATTGCCTGACTAACATCTTAACACTTATTTTTTGGTACGTGTGACTAACAAGAATTCTGTTAGGTTGGTAATTTCTTCCTTTTCAGAATTCTGAGTGTATGGTTTTATAGTATTTCTTCTTGCTATTACTAATAAACAGAAAATGATGTTTTTGTTTCTGGTTTTACATGAGCCTTCCAAAATCATTTTTGTATAATCCTGTAGAATGTCTCTTTTATTTTTCAGTTGCTAATCAGAATTTCATAATGATGTACCTCAGAGTAAGATTCCTTTTGCTCTTCAATTGTGGATAATAGATGAGCATTTTAACTTAAAACTTTTTCTTTAATATTTATTTATTTATTTTACAGTAAAAATTTTATTCTCCTCTTGGTTCCCTATTCCATACCTCCTCCCAGCCCCCATCTCCACTAGAATATACCCACCCCTGACTCCCCACCCCACCTCTAAACTCCCTGGGCCCTCCGTTCTTTTGAGGGTTAGGTGCATCTTCTCTGACTGAACCCAGACCCTGTTGTCCTCTACTGTATATGTGCTGGGAGCCTCATATCAACTGGTATATGCTGCCTGGTTGGTGGTCCAGGGTCTGAGAGATCTTGGGGGGTCCAGGTTAATTAAGACTGCTGGTCTTCCTACAGGGTTGCCCTCCTTCTCAGCTTCTTCATGCTTTCCCCTAATTCAAGCACAGGGGTCAGCAGCTTCTGACAATTGGTTGAGTGAAAATATCTGCATCTGACTCAGGTGCTTGTTAGGTCTTTCGGAGGGCAGTCATGATAAGTCCCTTTTTGTGAGTGCTCCATAGCCTCAGTAATAGTGTCAGGCCTTGGGACCTCCCCTTGAGCTGGATCCTACTTTAGGCCTGGCTCTGGACCTCCTTTTCCTCAGGCTCCTCTCCATTTCCATCCCTGCAGTTCTTTCAGACAGGAACAATTATGGGTCAGAGTTTTGACTGTAGGATGGGCCCCCTCTCCCTCCTTTGATGCCCTGTCTTTCTGCTTGATGTACGCTCTATAAGTTCCCTCTCCCTTCTGTTGGGCATTTTATCTAAGGTTCCTCCCTTTGGATCCTAAGAGTCTCTCACCTCCCAGGTCTCTGGTGCATTCTAGAGTGTATCCCCAAATTTCCTACCTCCTGAGGCTGCCTATTTCCATTCTTTCTGCTGGCCCTGAGGGCTTCAGTCCTTTTCCATCACCCAATACCAGATCTGGTTCCCCTTTAACTTAGAATTCTAAGACTTCAATTATTAAAAATGTTCTTAAGTAATATTATTGGTGATTTTTATGGTCTTCTTTCTTTCTATAAATCTTACTATTTATTCTGATGTCAAATATTTTTCATTAATCTCCAGTTTTCATGCGTGTTCTGATTTTCAATCACTTAATTTTTTTCTAACCAATATTTATCTTTGATGGCATTGCTCATCAATATGCTGAAAATTCCCCTCATTGTTCTTTGTCTTAAAAGTTGTGCATTCTTCAAACCTGGATTTAGTATCATCCTTTGATTAATTAATTAATTAATTAATTAATTAATTAATTTTGAGACAGGGTTTCTCTGTATAGCTCTAGCTGTCCTGGAACTCACTCTGTATACCAGGCTGGCCAGGAACTCAGAAATCTGTCTGCCTTTGCCTCCCAAGTGCTGGTATTAAAGGTGTGTGCCACCACTGCCCAGCTCATCCTTTGATTATTAATGATATATTCCTTTCCTCTTCTTGTTCATGCAGTTCACCCACACATACACCATCTTCCTTTTGTGAAGCTTTCATACAGCATTTACTAATTTAAGTTCTTACTGTGTTTCAGAGTGAAGGGCGTGGAACACTGACCACAAGTTGTCCCCATGTCAGTGGTGTCTATTGAGTGATTCCCAGGAAGGTTGCCTTGATTGTCCTTTGTTGGACCTCTCTCTCTATTAGAGTCTTCCCCACCTAGGCTGGTCAGATTTTCCATAGAAACATTCACATTTTTGCATATGCTATAATCTAACTGTAGCTTTCTACTAAGCAGACAGAGGAAAGGGAATAAGAACTTTCATTATTCAGTTTTGCTGATGGTATGTATCTTCCTGTTTTTGTGTTATAGCTTACCTACTTTGCAATAGTACCTCTGCTCTTGACCTAGTTTTCTCAGTTCAGATAGAACCCATCCTTCTTATTTCTAGTCAATAGATGTAAATACATGCACAGGACAAAGGAGGCAGTGGCAGCCAGCCAGATAAGGTCAAGTGCAAACATACAGCTGCTGTTCAAATGGAACTCTCTTCCATTTCCTTTTTCAGCCACCACCTCCTGAGTGCATTACTTCCTGAGTCCTCTGAAGAGTCCTCAGTGCAGAACAGCTAATTGATATCTAATTGATATGCCTTCCACACCTCAGTGTTATGTTAATGTGTTTCTGCTTTCACTTCCTATGACCTGTGGGTTTAAGACTTTTAAAATCATCTTTTATTGATGACAGTTACATTTTAATTCTAAGACATTAGTATGGATGGATACAAAGCTATCTTTGATTTCTATTATTATGCATGTGCACAAGCAATGAAAAGCATGCATGAAGAATTTTGTAACTTAGAGTTAATGTTTATTTTCCTATGCAATGTAATGAGATCTATTTTAGTAACTGTTTTATGTATTCTACTTACACTTTCTTCCTATGTCTTATCTACCCTTTGAGCTAATTTCCTTTCACTGGAAATATACTTATAATAGCTTCTAAAATACATTTGACTCTATGTTAAATACTCAAATTTTTTAGGAGAATTATTTTTCTTTACTTTTAGTCACTTGAAAAACTGAGAATGATATTTTGTGATTTTTCACATTTAATCATGTTAGTTTGTCAATGCTAATAGAGAACAATGGGTGGTCTGCTATGCCTCAATTTATGATGGTCTATTTATTGAATGGCTTTTACAGATTGGAGGTATGCATTCCTTGTCTAAAGACATTTTCTGTCTGAATCCAGAGTTGACACCCATTAAGCCAAAGACTCTTTTGGCTTTATCATAAACTTCTCCAAGTTCTCCTAAGCACTTAGACATTTCAAGAAATGTTCACAAAGTCTTATAAGTGATTTTTTTCCTGTTCTGCCATGTATCTCCCCTCTGATAACTCAGTAGTTAGCTCAGAATTACTTTAAAGGGAAGGGATAAACAAGTTGCCTTCAACATGCTACCTGGCCATATAACTCCAGAGAAAAATAGAATTCCTTCAAATTTTTGTATTTTATAACAAAACATTTAATTATATTCATATTGTTAGGACTTTTAAAATAAAATATTTTTACCAGGACAGTAGTCATTTATTATGCAGGTTCAGTTTTTTGTCTTGTTTTCCAGGACTGGCTTTCCTGATCCACCAATTATCTCTTGGGTTGAGGTTTCCTGAAGTCCCAAAGCACAGTGGACCAATTTAAATATGAGTGCTGTTTTTAGTTTTTTTTCTGCTTGTTTATTTTTTAATGATTTTCTGGGTCTTTATTTAGGTGCCTAAGATAAATTCATCTGGATTCTAAAGAAGGCCCAAGATACTTTGAATTTGCAATCCATTGGGTTCTAATAAACACCACAATAAAGAGTGTAGATCCTGGTTCTTATGGATGTCAGAGTTTCTCATCCTCAATGGCTGTCCTTTAACTAGGTTCCCTATGAATGGCCACTTGGCAGTAATGTCTTGCAAACAGTGCTCACATTTGGTCTCAGCTGTGTGAGTTGGAGAAAAAGTGTAGCCACAGTGGGTAGCAGTCCGCCAAGACAAATTGGGGTAGAGATGAGAGACTGTGAGACTGAAGGGCTCTTGTTCAACTTGGAGTTGAATGGGAACTGCCTGGGACCAATCCAGAGGTTGAGACAAATTAAGAAAATAAAATATTCGCAAATTTGCTCTTGGAATAATAGGAGACTTCGAGGTCTGGCTTTTAACCAGAGACTGGAATTGATGGTTCTTTAGTCTAAATGAAAAAGTTATGACAAATTTAACAAATATGGGTAAGTCAAGTTCAAAGAGAGAATCTCATTCTTAAATTTCTAGTTCTCTGAGAATAGAGAATATGATTTTCCACAAACATGATTTTAGTGATACCGACTGCATAGTATTTATTTTTCAGCATTAAAAACAATTAAGCTTTGAGTACTGATAAAAAAAATTGATCATGTTGCACCAGAAAATAAAAAATGCAGCACAATTATTATACCGTTAAATATGTGGTCTCCCTGCTTCAGTTTCAACATATTCATGTGTCATTGGAATTATTATACTAACTTCACAAAATAATGGGTTACATAGTAAATTCTCATGAAGAATAATCAAATTAAATGTCAACAACTGATATTTATTACATTAGCCATATTTCTTTAAGAATCCTCACTATATATCAATATTATAAGTAAATGATAAATTTGAAATCTCCTAAAACGTTACTTAAAAGTGAATAAGTTGAAATTAGACAGCCACTGTAAATTTCCTCTCCTTCTACTGAGTAGAATTTTAGTTGATGCAGTTTCTGAACTTTTTTATACTTAGGTACAATTAAATATGTCAGATGATTGATAAAGTGGGTCATTTTTATGTTTTCCTACTGTCCATTTGCTTGAACTTGTACATGGTAACAACACATAATAGAGTTATGCTGATTAGGATTTATTTTATTGCTATGATCATTTAGTAAAATATTAGTAGTTTTTTTCCCCCTAGGGCTCATGACCTATCTGCCCTTAGATTTTAGAGCTTATTAATAGTGATTGGTGTGGGTCCCATCTTTTATACTGAGTCTTACCTACAATCAAAAAATGATACTTACATGGACACATACGCACATGTGTAACTTATACATAGAGCAGTTAGCTTGGCAGACTAACTATCTCTTTGTACTTTACCTAGTGTTGGTCTCATTGCCTAGTGCCCTGGAATGGCTGAGAAGGAGGTGGAGTAGGATAGAATGAAATGTCAGGAGCTCTATGACCTCTCTGGCATTCCTAGCCTTTTCCCAAACTTTGGTCACTACTAACAGCTTCTACAATTTCTTGGTGTCTTAGTTAGGGTTGCTATTGATGAAATACTATGATGAAAACTCAAGTTGGAGCAGAAATGGGTTTATTCTGTTTATACTTCCAAGTACTGTTCATAACTGAAGGAAGTCAGGACAAGAACTCACACAGTGCTGGAATCAGGAGGCAGGAGCTCAAGCAGAGTCTATGGAGAAGCACTTCTGACTGGTTTGTTTCCCATGGCTTGCTCAGCCTGCTTTCCTATAGAACCCAAGACCTCCAGCCCAAGGATGGTGCCATACATCATGGTCTGGGATTTCTCACTAATTGAGAAAATGCCTTACAAATGGATCTTATTGAGATATTTTCCCAGTTGAGGTTCCTTATTTTCAGATGACTATTACTTCTTGTCCAGTTGTCATAAAAATATCCAGGACAGATCTGCTATTTTCACTTCCTGATGAACCAGACAGGCAACACCAGGTACGCGGAGATAACCCGAGTATAACCTTGTTTGGGGCAAGGCACACCAGGGCTCCAATGGCACCCGAGAGTAGGGCAGCCCATCAGCAATCTGTGCCAGGGAAAACCCAATCATCCAGTAATGCAGAAATAGCCTTATAGGCTCACAGGAGGTTCAAGCACCAGCCAGTGACAACAGGACCAACTAATGTCAGAGATAACAAGATGGCAAAAGGCAAATGTAGTAATGTTACTAACAGAAATCAAGGCAATATGACAGCTTCTGAACCTAATTTTCTGACAATAGCAAGTCATGGATACTGCAACACACCAGAAAAACATGATTTTGATTTAAAAATCATATATCATGATGTTATTAGAGGATTACAAGAAGGGCATCAATAAATCTCTTAAAGATACACAGGAGAACATGAATAGATGCCCTTACAAAGGAAACACAAAAATCAGGTAAAGAAATTTGGGAGAATATTGATGAACAGATAGAAGCCAATAAAGAGAAAACAGAAAAATCACTTAAAGAAATGTAGGAGATGTACTTTGGCTACTGGCTATTATGAATAAGGTTGCTATGAACATAGTGGAGTATGTGTTCTTATTGCATGCCAGGGAATCCTCTGGGTATATACTCAGAAGTGGTATAGCAGGGTCCTCTGGAAGAATCATGCCAAGTTTTATGAGGAACCACCAGACTGATTTCCACAGTGGTTGTACCAGCTTGCAAACCCACCAGCAGTGGAGGAGTATTCCTTTTTCTTCACATCCTCACCAACACTGCTGTCTCCTGAGTTTTTTAAACTTAGCCATTCTGACTGGTATGAGGTGAAATCTCAGGGTTGTTTTGATTTGCATTTCCCTAATGACTAATGGTGCTGAACTTTTCTTAGGGTGCTTCTCAGCCATCCGAAGTTCTGCAGGTAAAAATTCTTTGTTTAGCTCTGTACCCCATTTTTTAATAGGGTTATTTGGTTCTCTGGGATCTAACTTCTTGAGTTCTTTGTATATATTGGATATTAGCTCTCTGTTGGATGTAGGGTTGGTGAAGATCTTTTCCCAATTTGTTGGTTGCTGTTTTGTCCTTTGCCTTACAGAAACTTTGTAATTTTATGAGGTCCCATTTGTCAATTCTTGATCTTAGAGCATAAACTATTGATGTTCTGTTCAGGAACTTTTCCCCTGTGCCCTTGTCCTCAAGGGTCTTCGCCACTTCCCTTTCTATTGGTTTCAGTGTGTCTGGTTTTATGTGGAGGTCCTTGATCCACTTGGAGTTGAGATTAGTACAAGAGGTAAGAATGGATAAATTTGCATTCTTCTGCATGCTGACCTCCAGTTGAACCATCACCATTTGTTAAAAGGGCTATCTTTTTTCCACTGGATGTTCTCAGCTCCTTTGTTGAAGATCAAGTGACCAGAGGTGTGTGGCTTCATTTCTGGGTCTTCAGTCCTATTCCATTGATCCACCTGCCTGTCACTGTACCAATACCATGCAGTTTTTAACACTATTGCCCTGTAGTATTGCTTGAGGTCCAGAATACTGATTCCTCCAGAAGTTCTTTAACTGTTGAGAATAGTTTTAGCTATCCTGTGGGTTTTGTTATTCCAGGTGAACTTGAGAATTGCTCTTTCTAACTCTATGAATAACTGAGTTGGGATTTTGATGGGGATTGTGTTGAATATGGATATTGCTTTTGACAAGATGGCCATTTTAGCTATATTAATCCAATCCATGAGCATGGAAGATTTTTCCACTTTCTGAGGTCTTCTTCAATTTCCTTCTTCAGAGACCTGAAGTAGAGGAATGGATACAGAAAATGTAGTTTATTTACACAATGGAATACTTACTACTCAGCAATTAAATACAATGAATTCATAAAATTCTTAGGCAAATGTTTGGAACTGGAAAATATCATCCTAAGTGAGGTAAGTCATTCAGAAAAGAACAAACATGGAATACAGTCACTGATAAGTGGATATTATCCCAGAAGATCTGAATACCCAAGAAACAACTCACATATCAAATCATCCTCAAGAAGAAGGAAGGAGAGGGCCCTGGTCTTGGAAAGGCTTGTTGCAGCATTGTAGCAGATTGCCAGGACAGAGAAGTGGGAGGGATTAGAGTGGGGAACTGGAGGAGGGAAGAGAGCTTATGGGACTTAGGGGAGGTGGTACCGGGGAACTGAAAATCATTTGGAATGTAAAAAGGAATATAGAAAATAAAAAAAGAAATGGAGGAGAAATTGGGTCAATAGGCAGAAGTCATGAAAGAGGAAAGACAAAAATCTCTTAAAGATTAGAGAAAACACAAACAAGTGAAGGAACTGGGCAAAACCATCGAGGATATAAAAACAGAAGTAGAAACCTTGGGAAGAAATCAGGGGACATGGATGCAAATATCAACAACAGAATACAAAAGACATATAAGAAAGAATCTCAGATGCTGAAGATACCATAGAAAGCATTAACTCAACAGTCAAAGAAAATGCAAAATGCAAAAAACTTGTAACCCAAAACATCCAGGAAATCCAGAACACAATGAGAAGACCAAACCTAAAGATTATAGGTATAGATGAGAGTGAAGAAATCAAAACCCCAAATGTACTAAACGAAGAAAGAATATTAAAAGTAGTAAGAGAAAGAGGCCAAGTAACATATAAAGTAAGACCTATCAGAATTACACCTGACTTCTTATCAGAGACCATGAAAGATAGAAGATCCTGGGAAGATCTCATACAGACCCCAAGAGAACACAAATGCCATCCAAGACTACTATACCCAGCAAAACTAAAGATATTCCATGACAAAACCAAATTTATACAGTATCTTTCCACAAACCCGCCTTACAAAGGATAATAGGTGGAAAACACCACTACAAGGAGGGAAACTACACCCTGGAAAAAGGAAGATAGTTACCTTCTTTCATCAAATCCAAAAGAAGATAACCACTCAAATATAAAAATAACATCAAAAATAATAGAAAGTAATAATCACTATTCCTTAATATTTCTTAACATCAATGGACTCAATTCCCCAATAAAAAGACACAGACTAACAGACTGGATACATAAACAGGACCTTACATTTTGCTGCATAAAGGAAATGCACCTAAGTGTCAAAGATGAACACTACTTCAGATTAAAAGGCTGGAAAACAATATTACAAGCAAATGGTTTCAGGAAACAAGCCGGAGTAGTCATTCTAATATCAGATAAAATTGGCTTTCCACCTAAAGTCATCAAAAGAGACACGGAAGGGCACTTCTTACTGGTAAAAGAAAAAATCCACCAAGAAGAACTCTCAATTCTGAACATCTATGCTCCAAATGAAAGGGCACCCTCATTCATAAAAGAAACTTTACTAAATCTTGAAGCACATATGACACTTAAAACAATAATTGTGGGTAACTTCTACACTCCACTCTCCTCAATTGACTGATCAGGAAAACAGAAATTAAACAGGGACACAGTGAAACTAATTGAAGCTTTGGACCAATTGGTTATACATATGTGTGTGTGTGTGTGTGTGTGTGTGTGTATAATATTTCATCTTAAAGTAAAAGAATATATCTTTTTCTCAACACCTCAAAATTGATCATAAAACAGATCATAAATCTGTTGAGGTCTGTCACAAGACAGACCTCAACAGATAAAAGAAGAATGAACTAATTCCATGCCTCCTATCAGATCACTATGGAGTAAGAGTGGTCTTCAATAGGAACAAAAACAACAGAAGGCCCACATACCCATGGAGGCTGAACAATACTCAACTCAATGATAACTTGGTCAAGGAAGAAATAAAGAAAGAAATCAAAGACATTTTATAATTTAATGAAAATGAAGGCACAATATACCCAAATTAATGGGACACAATGAAAGCAGTACTAAGAGGAAAGCTCATAGCTCTGAGTGCCTCCAAAAAGAAACTGGAGAGAGCATACACTAGCAGCTTAATATCATTCCTGAAAGCCCTAGAACAAAAAGAAGCTAATTCACCCAGGAGGAGTAGAAGACAGGAAATCATCAAACTCAGGGCTGAAATCAATCAAGTTGAAACAAATAGAACCATACAAAGAATCAACAAAACAGGAAATGGTTCTTTGGGAAAATCAACAAGATAGATAAACCCTTAGCCAGACTAACCAGAGGGCATAGAGACAGTATCAAAATTAACAAAATTAGAAATGGAAAGTGAGATATAACAACAGAAATTGAGGAAATTTAAAAATGATCAGATCCTACTACAAAAGCCAGTACTCAACTAGAAAATCTGGAGGAAATGGACAATTTCCTAGACAGATAGCAAATACCAAAATTAAATCAGGATCAAATAGATCTTCTAAAAAGTCCCATAACCCCTAAAGAAATAGAAGTGGTCATTGAAAGTCTTCCAACCAATAAAAGGACAGGACTAGATGGTTTTAGTGCAGAATTCTATCAGACCTTCAAAGAAGATCTAACACCAATACTCTTGAAACTATTCCACAAAATAGAAACAGAAGGAATACTACCCAACTCATTCTATGAAGCCAAAATTATGCTGATACCAAGACCACACAAGATACAACAAAGGAAGAAAACCTCAGACCATTTTCCCTAAAGAATATTGATTCAAAAATACTCAATAAAATTCTTGCCAACTGAATCCTGGAACACATCAAAACGATCATTTACCATGATGAAGTAGGCTTCATCCCAGGGATGCAGGGATAATGCAATATTGAAATCCATCAGTGTAATCAACTACATAAACAAACTCAAGGAAAAAAAACCACATGGTCATTTCATTAGATGCTGAAAAAGCATTTGACAAAATTCTGCAGCCTTTCATGCTAAAAGTCTTAGCAAGAACAGGAATTCAAGTCCCATACCTAAACATAGTAAAAGCAATATATAGTAAACTGGTAGTCAACATCAAACTAAATGGAGAGAAACTTGAAGCAATCCCACTAAAATCAGGGACTAGACAATGCTGCCCCCTCTCTCCATATCTTTTCAATATACTACTTGAAGTTCTAGCTAGAGCAATTAACAACATAAGGAGTTCAATGGGATACAAATTGGAAAGGAAGAAGTCAAACTATCACTATTTGCAGAAGATATCATAGTATACTTAAGTGCCCCCCCCAAAAAAAAAACTCCACCAGAGAACTACTACAGCTGATAAACAACTTCAACAAAGTGGCTGGTTATAAAATCAACTCAAGCAAATCAGTAGCCTTCCTATACTCAAACCATATGCAGGCTGAGAAAGAAATTAGAGAAATGACACCCTTCACAATAGCCACAAACAATGTAAAGTATGTTGGTGTGACTATAACCAAACAAGTGAAAGATCTGTATGACAAGAACTTCAGGTCTCTGAAGAGGGAAATTGAGGAAGACCTCAGAAAATGGAAAAATCTTCCTTGCTCATGGATTGGCAGGATTAATATAGTAAAAATGAACATCTTGCCAAAAGCAGTATACAGTTTCAATGCAATCCCCATCAAAATCTTAATTCAGTCCTTCATAGAGTTAGAAAGAGCAATTCTCAAATTCATCTGGAATATAAAAAAAAAATAACCAGGATAGTTAAACAGTAGAAGAACTGTTCTCAAGAGTAAAAGAACTTCTGGGGAAATAAGTATTCCGGACCTCAAGTAATACTAACAATACAGAACAATAGTGTTAAAAACTGCATGGTATTGGTACAGTGACAGGCAGGTGGATCAATGGAATAGGACTGAAGACCCAGAAATGAAGCCACACATGTCTGGTCACTTGATCTTCAACAAAGGAGCTGAGAACATTCAGTGGAAAAAAGATAGCCCTTTCAACAAATGGTGATGGTTCAACTGGAGGTCAGCATGCAGAAGAATGCAAATTTATCCATTCTTATCTCTTGTACTAATCTCAACTCCAAGTGGATCAAGGACCTCCACATAAAACCAGACACATTGAAACCAATAGAAAAGAATGTGGTGAAGACCCTTGAGGACATGGGCACATGGGGAAAGTTCCTGAACAGAACACCAATAGCTCATGCTCTAAGATCAAGAATTGACAAATGGGACCTCATAAAATTACAAAGTTTCTGTAAGACAAAGGACAAAACAGCAACCAACAAATTGGGAAAAGATCTTCACCAACCTCACATCCAACAGAGAGCTAATATCCAATATACACAAAGAACTCAAGAAGTTAGATCCCAGATAACCAAATAACCCTATTAAAAATGGGGTACAGAGCTAAACAAAGAATTTTCACCTGAAGAACTTTGGATGACTGAGAACCACCTTAAGAAAGGTTCAGCACCATTTGTCATTAGGGAAATGCAAATCAAAACAACCCTGAGATTTCACCTCATACCAGTCAGAATGGCTAAGTTTAAAAAACTCAGGAGACAGCAGGTGTGGTGAGTATGTGGAGAAAGAGGAACATTCCTCCACTGCTGGTGGGTTTGTAAGCTGGTACAACCACTGTGGAAATCAGTCTGGTGGTTCCTCATAAAACTGGGCATGATACTTCCTGAGGACCCAGCTATACCACTTCTGGGCATATACCCAGAGGATTCTCTAGCATGCAATAAGGACACATGCTCCACTATGTTCATAATAGCAAGAGGCTTGAAAGAACCCAGATGTCCCTCAATGGAGGAATGGATACAGAAAATGTGGCATATTTACACAATGGAATACTACTACACAATTAAAAACAATGAATTCATGAATTCTTAGGCAAATGGTTGGAAATGGAAAATATCATCCTATGTGATGTAACTCATTCACAAAAGAACATACATGGAATGCAGTCACTGATAAGTGGATATTAGCACAGAAGCTCTGAATACCCAACACACAACTCACATATCAAATCATTCCCAAGAAGAAGGAAGGAAAGGCCCCTGGTCCTGGAAAGGCTTCTTGCAGCATTGTAGGGGATTGCCAGGACAGAGAAGTGGGAGGGGATTGATTGGGCTCAGAGAAGTGGGATTATGGTACTTATGGAGAAATTCGGAACTGGAAAAGGGAAAAACATTTGGAATGTAAACATAGAATAAAAAAAAATATCCAGGACAGTGACCTTCCTGATTGATGTATATGTAGAAATAATTATATATAAATGAGTGAGTGTGTGTGTTTCCCACATATATTGTTGATGGAAAACTTGACACCACTCTTTGTACATATTTTTGTATTTCTTTTCATAAATGTAAGGCTTAGTGTCCATTAGATAATACTAGATACTGAGACTGAGCATCATTTACAAGGGATAATAATAATTTCTACTTCCTGATTAAAGAGGTACAAATATTTTGAACAAATTATTGAGATGCTTCCTCTTGTAAAGCATTTCTTAGAGACTTGAAGGAGTTTCATGCTTGCATTAATCTTTTGGAAGTAATTCATGGAAGAACTAACAATTCAATTGCAAATCTTAATGTTTTCCCTCAAGCCACACCTTTCTTCCCTGTTGTAGAAAAACACCACCCAGACTTCCTGTAAAATGCAATCTTTTTGCTAAAGATTGGGAGTGGAATCAGTTTTTAACAATGGAAATGTCATCTGGAATGCTACTTTATAGAGGAGAAGCTAGCTAAATGAATGTTATTGCTATACTAATAGTATGTGTGGCAAATGAGAGTTCCTTTAGATTGAAACATATATTATAATATTATTCAATACATAGGGTTTGAATTGGGACTTAAGGTAGAGCACAGGGACAGATAGAAAAGCATTCTCCAAGATGTGTGTATGTGCGAACAGGTCCATGTATATAACACATGTGTGTTATATACAAATGGTATTGATTACGTTTTTTCTTAATATTTAAGCATGATTTAATATATCATGTAGACGAAATAGGAGGTAAAGAGAAAAATCTTTTCAAACTCTAAAATAATTCAGCATTTATTGTTTGATTCTTACCTTACCTTTTATGATCTATTAACATGCAGTTTAGAACTTGTTATGAATATTTTATGATCATTAATATGAGTTTTCATGAAATATAATGATGATATTTTGCTTTAGATTATATTATAAAGCATATGAATTTTAAAATTACATGTACAAAATAATCCAGTAACATGAGCTCAGATAGGTCTCTATTCCTGTGATAAACACCATATGGTAGCTTGAATGAGAATGTCCCCCATAAGCCCAGTTATATGAATGCTTGGTTCCTAGTTGGTGGAACTATTTAGGGAAAAATTAGTAGGTTTTAATTTATTGGTGGAGGCGTGTCTCTCACTGGGGATTGGCTTGATGTTTCAAATGTTCATGCCACGGCCAGTCTTACTCTTTCTCTGCCTTGTTCCTGTGCCATGTGGGTCAGTCTGCCTGATGTCATTCTACACACCACAATGGTCAAGCATTCACCCTCTGAAATTGGAAGCAAGCCTACAATTAAAGTTTTTCCTTTAATTTGCCTTTGTTGTGGTATACCTTCTCACAAATAATAAAGCATACAAGACATTTCATGATCAAATGTAACTTGGAAAAGAAAGGGTGTATTTCTGCTTGTTTCTTTATTTCCATGTAATAGTCCATCATTAAGAGAAGTTAGGGTAGAAAATCAAGGCAGGAATATGGATGCAGAATCTAATGCTGAGGTAATGGAGGAATGATGCTTATTGGCTTGCTCTTCATTGCTTCCTCAGCCTTCTTATTCTTTTTTTTATAACACTCCAGAATACTATATCTGAGATGGAACTTCCTATAGTGATCTGGGCCCTATCCTATCAATCATTAATCAAGAAAATGTACCATATTGGTGCACCATTAACCAAGAAAACTGGCTCACAGGCCAATCTGGTGAAATAATCTCTCAATTTAAGTCCCTCTTCTAAAATGAGTCTAGCTTGTGTCAAGGTGACATAAAACTAGGATGCATAGATAGATGCCTTGATAATTTTTATCCACATTATTGATAAGCATGTATTCACATATGTTCAAAGATATTGCCAGTTATTTTTTATCAGTATGTATTCTTCGTGTTTCATGTATCTGACAGCATTACATGTTATCTTAGTCTCATACCATAACTAAAAATAAAATCTTTTCAGTGTGTAAGGACTGAATCACACAACTTACTACTCAGGACATAAATACATGCTCTACTAGATATGTGTGAGAAAGATTTATACAGGGATTATAAGGAAATAGTAATTACTAGGAAAGAACATAAAGATCATATTTTAGAGATAATATTGAAAATAATGTGGATGGGGTAAGATCTATAAGCTAATTGAATTTTGTATACCAACATTTAAATTTTGTCACTTTGAAATTCTTCATGGACCTTATAGACATCAATTTACAGATTTTTTTGGCATATTCCAAAATAGTGTCCTTTGGTACATATGATAGTATCATTTGTCAAGTGTCCTGAAATATTATTGAGGTTGACTAAATGAGAACATAAAGATTCTGTAGCCCAATAAATTATTTCCTAGTGTAATATGTAAAAAACTTACTTTCGTTAATATTTCATAATTTTTGTCACATTTTGTCTAAAGGAAAGAGAAATGGTCTGCAAATTTGATTTGCACATTTGCAAATTTGTTTCTATCACACATTTTATTTTAATAATTACTGACTATCAAATTATCAAATTTGTGAACATTTGTACGTGTAATATGTTGCTTTTAATGATGATCAGAGGACAATCTAGTCCATATGAGCCACGCTGTTCGTGTTTCCTCTCCGGCTTCTCCATGCCAGAGGTGGCTCTGCAGAACAGCCGATGTTGCTTTCATTTGTTCTAAGCATTAAGTGCTTTCTATGGGTTAAAAGGGGCATGTTCTCTTTCTTCTTTTTGTATAAATTATAAAATAATCTTTCCTGTTTGCAATTTCTTCCATTGCTAATCTCTGCTGGATATTGATGGCATTAAATAAATAGCTATCAGATGTCAAACTCAGATTCTGAAACCAGAGAGAAGTACTGGGACATGGGCAGGAAACCTTCAAATTACAGGAGATACTGGGGCTTTTATTGCAGATATAGTAATAAAACCTGAATCAGACTACATAATGACAAATTCCCATATTTACATTATCACAAGAATTCCTAAAGTAAGGGATTCAGGTTTTTTTTTTATGTTACAAGTACAACTGATATTTTAATACACTGCTATGTGAGCAGAAAGGGATATGATTATTCTGAGTCTGGTCGTTGCTAGTTCAAGATCTTTCTTAGAGTACAGTTGACAATAGAATATGCTAGTGGTCAGCAATAAAATTCTGGGACCAGTGGCACATATTTGGACTGGATTCCACTGTCTAAAGCAATGGTTCTCAACTCATGGGTTGAAACCTTCTGACAAACTTCTGTCTCTGAAAATTTTTACATTATGATTCATAACAGTAGCAAATTACAGTAATGATTCAGCAACAAAATAATTTTATGGTTGGGGGACACAACAATATGAGGAACTGTATTAAAAGGTCACAACATTAGAAAGTTGGGAATCACTGATCTAGCAGAATACTCTCAAAGCAATTGGAACCAAACATTCTAGAAGAAACTAAAAAATACAACCAGTGAAGGACTAGTTATAGAAGAACAGACTGTTTACCCTCTCATATTGCGGTGGGACTTAACATCCTTGTTTTAAACCTCATGGAATACATATACCAACATCTATAATCTATAATCACAAATTATAAGTTTATAATAACAAAATATAAATCACAAATATAATGTATAATCACAAATATAAAGTAAGCCTAGAGAGTTGAAATTTAAACCTCTCTTTACATAAAGGCAGGGCTGATCCAGGAACTTATGGTATAATGGATACTCTTAGATAGAACACTATGCAAAGCAGCACCTAATACAGGGATCTGAAACGAGCTTAATATAGCCACTTGTTTCTTCTAATTTTCAATTCTTCAATCCAGGAATTGCCCTTGGTTGACAGCACTACCTATCTCCTTAATGGCTAGGAATTCTTCTTCAATCTGAAGATTGTTAATCATCTGAAGCTTATGCAGGATGGGTCAGTAAAGGAGTGGTTTTATCATTCTCTTTAATATCAGGAAATGAAACCTGGACAAGCTTACAGAATCATTCTATATAACACAATACTTTACCCTCTGCTGTAGAAACAGCAGCTCAGCATACCCAGGAAAATGAAGTTCATTCTTAGTCACTAATATAATGGTAGGATATTAAGAGAGGCTTAATTGTTTCAAAGTTCAGAAACTAGTCTGAACAATAACCATTGCAGGTGACACTCAAAACTTTTTGATTTGAAAAATTCTACCATATTCATTTTATGGAACTACCAACAAGGAAATGTAAAATTAGGGCAGCTTCATGCGCAGCTTTGCAAGGCAATGCATGCTATCACATACTAACATTTGCTGGAGAGACTTAGCAGCAAGACCTGTTTCTATACTGAATTTCAAACATCTGGCTTAAAGCAGAATCCATCCAGCGTCTTCTCACTCCATAGGAACTATCCATTGCTACCACTGGTTTTTTTTTTTTTTTTTTTTTTTTTTTTTTTACCACAGAAAGAATACTTTTTATATCTCGTGTCTCACATTTAAGTTCAGAATACATCTGTCTGAATATCACTCTTGCTTCATGTGTGCGCTTGGATAATGCTTTCTATTGACATAGTTTCAAGAAGAATCTCCTTTCAAAATCTGAACAAGATGTTCAAGAATACAACCCTGGTTTTCAGTAAACTGAGTTGAATTACAAAGTGGTGCAGTGAGGAAAAGCGAGAGTCCGTGGTTCCTAGTGGTAACACGCGATTGCTTTATTAGGTTTGATAAGACTGAGCAGTCCAAAGGCTTGACAGCCTTGACACCTGGCTTATGAAAGATGGAATTCCTGAATGGAAATTGTTCTTATTGGATGTCTCTGAAGAGTTCTGGCTGGAAAGACATATCGATTCTAAAGCCAGGGCATTCTCAGAGCTCCTTCGAAACTGGCTGAAAAATGAGGTACTGAATTCTTTGCTAAACGGGAAATCTACTGTTGTTTTACTTTTTGGAACATTTTGTTAAAAAAAATTCTGTCATCACTTTTTCATTGTGGAAATAAATATGACACATATGGAAAAAGAGGTTATTGCTCCACATGTATAGAATAATATTCCAAATACAGTAAGATGAACTTACTGTAACCTCCATTTAGTGATTAAAAATACTGAAAACAAATACATCTATCAATTGATCTGTGTTGTGAGGGCTGTGCAGCACACCAATATGTCTGTGTTTATATAAAATCAAAGACGTTTATAATAAGCATAATAAGGTATTTCTATGCAGCTCCATTATTTATCCAACTGGCTTCCTGAGTGATGCACAACAGAGATGGTATTGTACTCTAGTTCTGATATTTATATATTATTCAGTTCAGAGAACGGATTCCTATCCTACCTACTACTTCAAAAATATAAAACCAGAACCAAATAAAAAGAGATCATAAATCACAATAGTACAGATGGTTAAAAAAAAAACAAAACCAAACAGTGAAGTTTGGCCTGTCAATGTATCACAAAAAGTTTTAAAGTTATGAAATCTGGACCGAACAGTTTTAGGATTGAAGAATTTTTTTTTAAAAAAAAGTAAAACAAAACAAACCAACGAAGCATATGGAGTAATTGAACAAAGAATTTCAAGGCTTCTTAGAGTAAATTTAGAGCCAGCTGGGGAAGCCAGCCATTTTGATAGATCTATGCTACAAATGTACTTTGTAACTGTGTACTGTTTACTTCTAACGCTCGTTTCTAGGCCAGCTCCTGGGGGCTATTATGCAGCCCCTTGGCCATTGTGAGTCAATAGGTGTTCCTTTCCATTCACTACTTCGACTCATGCCCTAAGTGTCAGAAATGGTACTGAGTGATGGAACAGTGATCATGAACCCAGAAAAGTGAATCAGAGAAGACTCCATCTTCCATATGACCCTTCTTCTTTTAAATTCACCCACCTCAGATGATGAAGATCCTTGTGTCTTTGCCCTGTATCCCATTTGACTTTGATCCAAGTGTCATCTATCTCTGATCATCTTATGATCTACCTCCACCTGCCTTTTGGTCATCTTTCTCTGACACTTAGACATACATCTATCTCCTGCTCCATGCAGTTGTTTCAAACACATGAAGATTGTTCTCCCATTGCTTTGTGTATACATAACCAAAGATGGTTTCTCCAGAGAAATCATGCTCAGAACTTTCATTTCAAGACTGTGAATTGGTGTCATGTTTGGTCCCAAACATTTAGTGAGTAATCCTATAGACTCAGAACACTATAGCTCTCTGCCTATAGCAACCCTCACAGAAGAAGAGATATTCTAAAGAGAGGAACTTGTGGTCCTCTTGTCAGCCCTCAGATTAATGAAACAATAGCTCCCAAAGAATTAAAACGTCTCCAATTATGAGCAGAAGGTTAGGCAAATATTTTGATCAGCCAGGAAGAACTTGCCTCCTAGTAAGAGATTTCACACATTCTAACAAATTAGCATATGTCCATTTCCTGGCTTTTGTTTTTTCTTTTATAAGTTTTGCACACTGCTACCAGAAAAAATGAGAAGAAACTTGAAGTCTCCCCTTGCTTTCCCACTCCAAGCCTAAAATATAAATAGATCTACTTCCTTTATTAATTTGCTTGATAATTTCCTGTATGAGGTAGTAGATTTACAAATCTAAATGTTCATGTAACCTTATTAACCATAATATCTGTGGTCAGGAAATATTTGTCCTACAGCAGAGACAGTAAATTCTTTTTGACTATTGCTACTCTTGATTTAAAAATAGAATTATCACAGAATTTCAAGTACATTTGTACGGTTTTCTTTGTTCACACACACACACACACACACACACACACACATACTGAAATTGTATGATGATTGGAAACAATCAAGAGAAAGAAAATAGTTTAGAATTAACCAAAATAGATGCTTGATGTCCTTGCTCTTCATGTGGAGTGACCACTCAGAAACTTGTGTGGAGGACACACCACACCATCTGTACTAGAGTTGCTTTTCCATTTGGGCTTGCAGGTTCTTGTTTTTACTTGAATTGCCAAATAATTGACAGAATGGTCATAATTGTACATATTTCTGCATTCTTTTTCTTTACTGGATAAATTTTATTTATTTACATTCCAAATATTATCCCCTTTCCTGACTTCTTCCCCCCAAAGAGAAGTTATCCCCCTATCCTATGCCCCCTCTCCTCCTGCTTCTATGAGCATGTGCACCTACCCACCCACCAACTCCTGCCTCCCCACTCTCACATTCCCCTACACAGGACCAAAGGCCTCTTCTCCCATTGATGCCCAACAAAGCCATCCTCCACTGCATTTATGGCTGGAGCCATAGGTTCCTCCATGTGCAATATTTCTGCATTCTTTTTTTTTTGTATTTTTTTTTTCGAGACAGGGTTTCTCTGTATAGCCCTGGCTGTCCTGGAACTCACTCTGTAGACCAGGCTGACCTCAAACTCAGAAATCCGCCTGCCTCTGCCTCCCAGAGTGCTGGATTACAGGCATGCGCCACCACCGCCCGGCTATTTCTGCATTCTTAAAACACTGGTTCAGTTTCAAATTCATGCTTAGATACAGGATTTCAGCCATTGTTTGTCTTTAGGCAAGTGTTTAGAAGGGCTGTTTTCTTTTTCTTCCAGTAGATAAAAGACACAGAGCTCATTCCTGGTGCTAAGTCTCATGTTTCCTGATTCTCCCTTACATCATTTATACATTCAAGCTCAGATAAACTTAATATCTCTCCGGGAGGTCAAAAGCAAAAGGAAAAAAATTGAAAAATCAATAATTTTGACTCTCATTTGTCAGGGATTTCTGGGAACAGCACCACGCCATTGATGAAGATTATTGATTTGGTCATCTGCACCCTCAGTGGAAATTTTTCAATTTCCTCTTGAGTATACTTGTGTCCAAGGAATGTTTCATTAGAGCTAAAGATTCCCATCCATCAAAATGCTGTCAGTGGTTTCGTATGCATTGAGTAGCTGAATCGTAACATTTAAAAGCACACATATACCATTATGTACATATGTGTCATTTACTATTGAAATCTTAAACTATATTACAGTGTCATACATTTTAGCAAATGAGCTGTCCATTAAGTTCTTCCATTTAATTATCTGATAGAGTCAGTTCATGGAAAAAATCATCTAAGCCTATTAGGAATTCACCCCATGAGAAAGTGGCAAGAAATTGATTATTTTGGGAAGGCGGAGTTCAGGAAGAAAGAAAAGATTGTAGAAGGATGTCCACAACCTGCCTCAAAACTGCAAGTACTTGACTATTATACATATCCCATAAAGAGAGAGTGTGGGAGGGGGCGAGGCACATCATCATGTACAGCACATATTCATGTAAACAACTTGCAGTTCCTGTTTCACGTGTCCAGTAATTTTGCAGGTGAACAATGCAAAAGGCCTTGAAGAATGGATAATACAGTTGAGAAGATGGCTTTGTGGAATTTATCGTCAGTGACTTATACCAAAGTTCTTTATCAAATCTGTAGAACCTTTTCAAGCCTAATTAATAGAGTTTCATGTGATAACCTGAAAGCTAAGGTGCACATGTTCCTTGCAGCTGGGGAGTCACATCTAAGCCTTAGTGGGGCAGGTAAGTTGCTTAGTGACAGAGCCAAATGAATGCTATAGCACTCCAAGACACTTTTCATACTGATGCTTGTCTGAGCACAGGATAGACAAGCCCTACTGGTCCTGATTGGTCATATAGGATAGAGCTGAACTATGACTCTCTTTAAAAGGGATGACCTAGAGGCCTGAAATCCCACGGAGGCAAGCCAAGGTTTACCTGAATTCTAAAGGAAAATCTGAACTGTCTGCTTAGAGTAGTAGAAGGAAGAAATTAAGATCTGACAATTCAAGAGGAGGAGGACTAAGTGGAGAGAGAGAAGCCAGTGACTGCAAATGATGTTGACTTTCTCCACGTGACTGTATGCATTATGGCTTCTGTGTTTTTGTTTTGGTGGGATTCCTGTGAGTGCAAATGTGTGCATCTCTGGATCTATATGTGTTTCTTGTGCTTTAACATTAGCTTGTTTTCTTCTGTTTCTTTTTTTGTCCTCTTCTAATTTGTCTGTTTTATCTTGTTTTACTTTATTATTGTTCCTTAGATGCTTGTTCGGTTTCCAACTAGAGACAGAAAGAGTATAGATTTGGATGGGAGGGGAAAGAGGGAAGAATTTGGAAAATTCGGGGTAGGGCAACCTAATCAGAATATGTTTTGTTAAGTAAGTCTCTTTTCTTTTTGACAAACAAATATTTTGTAGGTTTTAATTAGTCACTAGACTTTGTCTTTTCAATAAATAATCAGATGTTGATTTTTCCAGATGGTTTTTAGGATGGTTTCTAGGAGTAGTCTACAAGATAATAGCAGGGATCATATCAGGTCATCTGTAGAGAGAGTGCATTTTCCTTGTTTGTCCCTTATTTGTCTCAGCCTGATGATGACAAAATGTGGACACGAGTTTTCTACTATTCTGAGACTCAGAAAATGTCATGGCCTCTTTGAGTAAAAGACATCCATATTGATTTTGGTTTTCAACTATGATGTAGACCTTTGGATCCCTTTCCCATAGCTGGGTTGTCTTTCCTGGACTCAGTGGGAGAGGATGCACTTTGTCCTGTAGTGATATGATTTCCCAGAATGTGTTGGTATCCCTGGGGTCCTCCCTTTCTCTAAGGAGAGGGAGGAGGGGCTAAAAGAATGAGAGTTTGAATGGAGGAGGAAGGGTGACTGAGGTCTGGTTGTAGAGTAAATATATAAACAAATTAATGGGAAAAATGAATCGCTATTTTCAATAAAATAAAAACAAAAGAAAATAACAACAAAAGTGATTGTTAATGCTCTTGTCACATTTCACAGGCTCCAGAGGAAAGCTGATCTAGACTAAAGCAATAAGGCTATGACTGATCAAGTTAATTCTTCCAATGAAACTTGTGCTCTATAATTTTACTATTGAAATACAATAGCAGTTGTTATTTAAGGGGATACGTTACACAAAGAAGCAAAAACCATGAGGCTTTAAGGTTTCATTATACAATGGAGAGATGTTGGCTGATAAAGTAAAATTTGTAAGAGATATAGGAGACAAAAATTTATATTTTAATTGGTTACAATCAATTATTAATATCACTTCTAATTTTGAAAATCTACAAATTTGTCAGGACCTGAGAAAAATTATAATTTCAGAACATTCCTACAAATGATAGATTCGGTACAGAGGCTCTGAATGTGTGCACGATGTAGCCTCCCCCACACAGTAAGAGAGCAGTGGTAGCTCTCTCACCCAAGAGAGAATTACCACTTGACCACTGTATATTAAAAATAATGAAACCCCAAAATTGATGCCGTCTATGCTTACATTCTGCAGAAAAGGAATTTCTCAGCAATAACACAATGTTTGTCATGTTTTAATTTAGTAATCTATATGGCTTTTGTAATTCAGTGTTGTTGCTGTATGAAAAATAATACTTGCTTCATTTTGAAAATCTGTGGAAGGAAGCCAGTTCATGGACCCATACTGGTGAAAGGCCTGCATCAGGACTGTCAAGGGTGGGTACTGGTAGGTTGCTTTGTGCTTGGCTTTGGATGATTACAGAGGATGTGCCTCTCTGTCTGTTAGGCAGTTATGTGCAGTATGCCCTTTCAAGGGCAGTTTTTGAAGAGTTCTAATCTTTTTTTTTTTATTTTCTTTCCTGGAAAATCCTCTATCACTGGTTATTTTTGATCCTTAATAGGTACAGGTTTTATGCCTCCAGTTTTACAGCTTTGCCTGATGAGTGGATTTTTCAGCAGCCATATGGTGTAGCTGGCCCCGAGTCTATCAAACTCTAATAATCTTCAGCGTCTGGGGAGCAGCTTGTTCATTCCATCTTTCCTGAGCTTTGCCTCATTGATTACAGCCTTCCCTAACTGGGATTGTTGAGTTTGCAGTCTCAGCTGGGGGTTTTAATAAGAACTTTCAAAATCGTTCTCTGGGTGTGTTTCTTTTTGCAAAATTTTACTCCCCCCCCAATGTTGCGGACAGAATAGATTGGTAACAATATTCTTTGCTTTCCCTTTCAATATTTTAGAGACTATTCATTTGCCACCTTTCTACTCATGAAATGATTGTTTCTTGCTATGATCATACGTCTCTCCTTAACTTATATGTACCTGAGCATTCTCTTTCAGCTGAAGTTTTACACTTCATATTTACCTAAAACTTTTGAAATGTGTTTAGTTTTACAGCATATGAGTTTTAAGATGTTAAATAAATGTTAGTACTTTGAGTTATTTAAAATGACGTAGAACAATAACAATTCAACTTCCATCCACTATTTGCCAAGCACTGCCAGTTCTATGGAGAAACTTAATATCTTGAATGAGCAACTACTTCTAGTATTCAAGAGAAAGAATATGGAAAAAATTGGTTGAGTGGATCCTGCTGGCCACACAATACTGTAGAATATTAAATGTTTGGTATCATTTTATTTTCACGGTGATACAAATGGCTACTTTTATTTTCCTTTAGTATCAAAAAACTGAATAATGAACAACTTTATGTCAAACTCCAGTACCATAATGTATCTATCACATCAAAGCAGACAAAAAATAAATAGTAAAATTTAGGCAACAGTACATATGAGTCACCATACACTTCTAGAAAAGATAAAGAAGGACAATCCAAATACTGAGTGTTTAGAAATCTAGTTTATCTTTGTGTGGTTTTGGTATCAGCATAATTGTGGCTTCATAGAACGAGTTGGGTAGTGTTCCTTCTGTTTTTATTTTGTGGAATAGTTTGAAGAGTAGTGGTGTTAGGTCTTCTTTGAAGATCTGATATAATTCTGTACTAAAACCATCTGGTCCTGTGCTTTTTAGGTGGAAGACTTTCAATGACCACTTTTATTTCCTTATGGGTTATGGGATTGTTTAGATGATCTATTTTATCCTGATTTAATTTAGGTATTTTGTATCTGTCTAGGAAATTGTCCATTTCCTCTATATTTTCCAGTTGTGTTGAGTATAGTCTTTTGTAGTAGGATCGATGTTTTTTTTAATTTCCTCAGTTTCTATCTCCCTTTTCATTTCTGATTTTGTTAATTTGTATACAGTCTCTGTACCCTCTGGTTAGTCTAGCTAAGGGTTTATCTATCTTGTTGATTTTCTCTAAGAACCAACTCCTGGCTTTGTTTCTTTTTTGTATAGTTCTTTTTGTTTCTACTTGGTTGATTTTAGTCTAGAAGCTTGGAATATCCAAGACACAATTCACATATCAAATGATGCCCAAGAAGGAGGAAGAACAAAATATGGATCCTCGAGTCCTTTGCAGAAAAGGGAAAAAATATCCACAGAAAGAGACACAAAGAAAAAAAACGTTGAGCAGAGTCTGAGGGAAAGACTATCCAGAGACTACCCCACGCAGGGATGCATCCTATAGACAGTTATAAAACCCAGACACTATTGTGGATACCCTCAAGTGTTGACTGACTGGAGCCAGATATAGCTGTCACCTGGGAGGCTCTCCTAGTGCATGACAACTAAAGAGGTCACTCTCAGCCAGCCATTGAACTGAGCACAGGGTCCCCAACTGGGGAGCCAGAGAAAGGACCCAAGGAGCTGAAGGGGTTTGCAGTATCACAGAAGGAACAACATGAATCTCCCAGTACTCCCAGAGCCCCCAGGGACAAAACCATCAACCAAAGAGTACACATGTAGTTACCCATAACTCCAGACACATAGGCAGCAGAGGATGGCCTTTTTAGACACAGGCACTTGTTCCTGGAAAGACTTGATGCCATAGTGTAGAGGAATACCAGGACAGGGGAGCAGGGGAGGGTTGATTGGGAGATTGCTTATGGGATTTTTGGGGGAGGAGGGAACCAGGAAAGGGGACAACATTTGAAATGGAAATAAAGAATATACCTAATTAAAAAATCTAGTTTATAAATGTCGTAGTGTACTTTGTAATGAAAATAGGCCTTTATGCCCAGGACAATAAACATGATGTAGAAGTTTTAAGAGAAGGTTTGTCTGATAAAGAAAAAGACCCTGAAAATATGATTTTACAGTTCTTCATTTCATGTTGCTGTGGGAATGCTGTAAACCTGTAAGGATAGAAGAGGGTGAGTAAATATGCGAATGGCTTTGGTTTTGGAAATGTGTGATTATAATGACAGCAGTGAAGGATTTGACTTTGATATGTTTCACAGAATTCTGGGTGGAGTCAAGGAACTGAATGGTTTTTCTCCTTTAGCTTTGTGAAACATTCAGAGAAGAAAGCCAAAAACCCTAGAAAACCTCTAACAATTTGAGGAGTTAGAAGGCATAAAGATTCAACAACGTTGCTTAGCAACAATAATGAGAAGGGATGGAAAAAGAACAAAACTAGTAGGTGTTAAAAAAAGTCAAGAAAGAGCAATTCATATCCTAGACTATATATTATATACTCTTAAGAAGTGCTTGGTAATCTGATGATAGATAGAAAAGATTCTCTTGAATGTATTAACATTGAGATGGTGGCCTCATGGGGGAATGCAGAAGAGTGATGGAGTCCCATAGTCCAACTGCAGGTGTCTAAATAGGGGGTTAGGAAGTTAAGAAATGGAAGTGACATATGTGAAAACACTGTGAGGTCAGCCCTGGAAGACAGAAGTTAAAACAGGCACCAGTCAGAAGAGTATCATAGATTACAGGGCTATAATTTGCATACTTTGCTAATGAATATAGTTGAAAGTATACATAAAATAGTTTATGTGTATTTGAAACTTACATAAAGCAGAATTCAATTTTTGCTGGTTTGCTTGTTAGTATACGCATATAATGCAGTTGGCCAGGATCTTGAAGCAGCATTAAAGAACAAGTCAAAGCTGTTGATACCATGATCTGGAAATCATAAATAATTTCTCTAGATGGTTTCACATGTCCTTGTGTTAGGCATGGAGTTCTATCTATCTGTGCTGGGGGATTTTTTAAGTGTGCACTTCTGGCTAAATAACTCGTGGGAGAAGAAAGTGAGTCTTGACTAATGGAATGAGGAATTAGATTAATTTATCTACACTGGTTAGCTGTAGAATGAATCATAACAGTTACAAGCACATGCCGGGCAGTGGTAGTGCATGCCTTTAATCCCAGCACTTGGGGGAAAAAGGCAGGCAGATTTCTGAGTTTGAGGCTAACCTGGTCTACAGAGTGAGCTCCAGCACATCCAGGGCTATACAGAGAAACCCTGTCTGAAAAAGAAAACAAACCAAAAAGAAAAAAAAAAGAATGACAAGTAATAATTGTGCATAATACATAAAGGATTCACATTTTAAATGTATTTACTTGCTTTAATTAAAGCTTTTCATTATACCATGTTTTGATCTATTTTTATTCTCAACCCTTTTCTAGATCTTCCCCATTTCGCTGCCTATACAACCTTATATTTGTTCTCTATACAATCGTTTATACATTGTAATTCGTTATATACAATCAACAAAACAAACAAAAAACCTCAAAACCCACACACAAACAAACAAATGAGCAAGAAGATATAAAAAGATTCAGAGGCAAGCAAAAATCGCTTACAGGTGTCCCCTATTAGGATTTGGTATCTGGAATAGATACTTAGATAAGTGCACTTAAAATGATTAACTGCTTTGAAGGAAGCTACCAATTGCAGTCAACAGCCAAGAAGTAAATGGCTGTTAGACTAGCTGTCATCAGTTCAGAATCTGGAAAGAGAGTTCCATGACAGAATCGTATTCTAGAGTGCACAGAAGACTATTTATTTTCTCTCAGATATAGAATCTACATTAAAAGAAATGACATGAAAGCAGAAAGGGAATTATTTGGGATGAAGGAACCATGGGAAGAGGGAAAAGCATATAGGAGAGGTTGTGCGGGTATATATGATCCAAGTACTTAGATAAATATATTGAAAGTCAGAATTATATTTATTAATCTGTCATCAGTATGTTATTAAATATTCAAAAATAGAAAAATATACTTTCTCACACTTGATATATAGACATTTTAACACCTACTATCTCTGAACTGGACTCTGTTAGGTGAATGTACCTTAGGAGAAATGATAGCGTTGAGATGGTTAAGGTGGTCCAATATTAGTCCATTTTCTTTTGCCATAATAAAAAAACAACTTGAAGCTGTTTATAAAGAAATAGAGGAATGAAGTTTATTGTTCATTGGGCTGAAGTCCAGGACCCCCTATGGAGGAATTAGGGGAAGGTTGGAAGAAGCTGAAAGGAAGGCAATCCCATGAGAGCTTCAGCAGTCTCAACTATCCCGGAACCCTGGGGGCTCCACAGACTGAGCCATCAACCAGGTAGCACACAAGGTCTGGCCCAGTGTCCCTGGCACATCTGTAGTATAGGATGACTGCTTGGTCTGGCCTCAATGGGAGTGGTTGCTCCTAATCCTCCAGAGACTTGAGGCCCCAAGGAAGGGGGGATGCCAATTGGTGGTGGGGGTAAAGGGAGGCACCCTCTCAGAGGCAAGGGGGAAGAGGAATGGGATGAGGAACTGTGGAAGGGGTGATTGGAAGGGGACAATGGCTGGAATGTAAATAAAGTATTTGAGAGAGTTAACAAAATAAACAATAACAATGATAACACAAAGAGATAAACCTATAAGAAAGTCAACATGCATAGGGTTTGCAATAGATTTTCGTAAAGTTTGAAGGAGTGGGGGTAGAGGATGACAACAGAACATCCTGAGAATCTGGAGAGCTGTGTCATATTGGAGAACTTTGGTGTTTCTGTCAACCCAAGATACAAATACAGCTGCATCACGACACACCTGCATACAGTTTTGTTTATAGCCAAGCATCAGGATTTTGAAGAATGAATACAAGAATCAGATTATGAAATCAGAAAAATAAAGTTCATAGTAGTAGGTAGAGTATATTTAAAACCCAGGAAGAATGAGCTTAAGTATAAATCAAATGTAGAGTGAGAATATAAAAGATTCCAAGTTTAGACACATGAAAATATAAGATTTGCAAAGGATATCATTCCTAAGTAATGCTCCAGATCATCCACTTTGTCTTTATTCTTTTTTATTCCCCTCTTTTTCTATTTTTCACATGCTTTCATCTCTCCTAGATAAGCACCAGATTCTGTCATTTTTTTAGTGGTTGGGTAGAGACAACTACAGGAATTTCATCAGAAATTTTTGCTATTTAATTTTTTATACATATTATCACTTGATAGACTTTTTGATGTGTTTTAGAAGTACAGAAGAAGCACACATTTAACATGCACATCTTAAAATGAGTTTTCACACATTTACAATTCTAAAACTATTATCATAATCAAGGTAGTAAAAACATTCATCACTTCTAATCTTCCTTGTGTCCCTTTTGAGTTTTTGTTTGCTTGTTTATTTATTGTGAAAACATTTAATATGAAATTGATCTATCTATCTATCTATCTATCTATCTATCTATCTATCTATCATCTATTGATCTGTCGTTCTGTCTATTATTCTATCACAGTTCCGAATATGTGTTCATGCAAAGTTCAGGCTATTTCTATATGTCCTCGGTATAGTGATCAATGCGCCATTGAACCTTGATGCTGAAACTATCTTTGATAAATGGATTTGGCTTCTTTTCTCCTATTTAAAAGCAACATTTAGTCCAACTAAAAAAATTCAAGATAATATATCAATACCAATTAAGACTGAAATGTTGTAAAACTATCTATATCCATATATCTATATCTATATCTATCTATATCTAATATATATATTAGATATTGAAATCTATTTTCAAATCCCCATAAATTTCTTTCCCATGACTTTGAGTGTAAATGTTGAGTAAATGTGCAATTGCAGGACACAAATTTGGAGAGGTTTTCTTTTAAAATTTTTATTGAATTTTATTTTATCACAGTCTATTTTTTTTTCAAGACAGGGTTTCTCTGTATAGCCCTGACTGTCCTGGAACTCACTCAGTAGACCAGGCTAGCCTTGAACTCAGAAATTCACCTGCCTCTGCCTCCCAAGTTCTGGGATTAAAGGTGTGCGCCACCACTGCCTGGCCACAGTCTATGTTTTAATTTAAGGGCTCAACTTCATTCAAGTGCATTTGGAAATCCAGTTTTTCCAGAATGACTTTATTTCGTTCTTATTGATTTTTGTTTTTAAACTGAGGAGTCTTGGCTTCCTTATCAAATACAAATTGAATACACTGTATAGGTTTACTTCTGAACACCATATGCTGTGTCTCATTAGTATTAAATCATTTTAATCACTGTAGTTTGGTAATATTTTTTAAATTTTTATTTTCTATATTCTATGTTTACATTCCAAAGGCTTTCCCCTTTCCCAGTTCCCCCCTCCCTATGTACCATAATTCCTCTCCCCCCAACTATTCCCCAATCATTCCCCCTCCCCCCACGGTTTCTCTACAAAACTGGATCCAATCTTTACAGGCCCAGGGTCCTCTCCTTTCTTCTTGGGAATCATTTGACTTGCTAATTGTGCCTTGAGTATTTAGGGCTTCTGGGATCATTACTATCCACTTATCGGTGATTACATTTCATGTGTATTCTTTTGTGACTGGGTTAGCTCACTCAGGATGATATTTTCAGGTCTAAGCATTTACCTACAAATTGCATGAATTCATTATTTTTAATTGCTGAGTAGTATTCCATTGTATAAATATACCACATTTTCTGTATCCATTCCTCCTTTGAGGGATATTTGGGCTCCTTCCAATTTCTGGCTATTATAAACAAGGCTGCTATAAACATAGTGGAGCATGTGTCTTTATTGTATGCAGGGGAATCCTCTGGGTATATGCCCAGGAGTGGTATGCCAGGGTCCTCTGGAAGTGACATGCCCAGTTTTCTGAGGAACCGCCACACTGATTTCCAGAGCAGTTTTACCATTTTGCAATCCCACCAACAGTGGAGGAGTGTTCCTCTTTCTCCACATCCTCGCCAGCACTTGTTGTCTCTTGAGTTTTTAATCTTAGCCATTCTGACTGGTGTGAGGTGGAATCTCAGGGTTGTTTTGATTTGCATTTCTCTGATGACTAATGATGTTGAACATCTCTTAAGGTGTTTCTCGGCCATCCGAATTTCTTCTGGTGAAAATTCTGTTTAGCTCTGTACCCCATTTTTTGATAGGGTTATTTGGTTCTTTGGGGTCTAACTTCTTGATTTCTTTGTATATATTAGATATTAGCCCTCTGTCAGATGTGGGGTTGGTGAAGATCTTTTCCCACTTTGTTGGTTGTCGTTTTGTCCTTCTGACAGTGTCCTTTCCCTTGCAAAAACTTTGTAATTTTATGAGGTCCCATTTGTCAATTCTTGATCTTAGTGCATAAGCTATTGGTGTTCTGTTCAGGAACTTTCCCCCTGTGCCTATGTCCTCCAGGGTCTTCCCAAGTTTCTTTTCTAATAGTTTCAGTGTGTCTGGTTTTATGTGGAGGTCCTTGATCCACTTGGAGTTGATCTTAGTGCAAAGAGATAAGAGTGGGTCAATTCGCATTCTTCTGCATGTTGACCTCCAGTTGAACCAGCACCATTTGTTGAAGAGGCTATCTTTATTCCACTGGATGGTTGTGGCTCCTTTATCAATGATCAAGTGACCATAAGTCTGTGGGTTAATATCTGGGTCTTCAATCCTATTCCATTGATCCACTTGCCTGTTGCTGTACCAATACCATGCAGTTTTTAACACAATTGCTCTGTAGTACTGTTTAAGGTCAGGGATATTGATTCCCCCAGAAGTCCTTTTATTGTTGAGACTAGTTTTAGCTATCCTGGGTTTTTTGTTGCTCCAGATGAATTTGAGAATTGCTCTTTCTAGATCTATAAAGAATTGAGTTGGGATTTTGATGGGGATCGCATTGAATCTGTATATTGCTTTTGGCAAGATGGCCATTAACATCTGTTCAATTTTCAAGATCATTTTGTCCATGTAAGATCTTTGACAATTCCATATGAGTTTTAGGATATTTTTTTCTATTTGTATAAAATATGTCAGTAGGACTTTGAAAGAGAGCACTTGATGCACGGGTTTTTAAATTATTTTTCTAATAGATGAACATGAGATGACATTTTATTTGTATTCTAAAATTTTTACTAATTAAAATTATGGGTTTCACTGAACAAGATTTTTTGTTGCTTACATTTGGTACTAATTTTTTATTCTTGTAGACGTTATTGTAAAGGGATAGTTATCTCCAATGGATAGTTCTTAGTGTTCATAAACATTGACTTTCTATGTCAATGTTTATCTTTTCAATTTTAATTAATACTTTAATTAGTTCAAATAGTGGTCTCTCTCTCTCTCTCTCTCTCTCTCTCTCTCTCTCTCTCTCTCTGTGTGTGTGTGTGTGTGTGTGTGTGTGTGTGTGTTCTTAGTTTTTTGGAGTTTATTCAGAAAAGACCATACCATCTGAAAATGGTTGATTGAATCCTATTTTTTCCCTTCTTTCAATTTGGGTGTTTTTCTTTACCTCATCAATCTGCCTAGGATTTTTAGAAGTCTGCTTAGTAGCAGTGGGTTCATCATATGTAGCCTTTATTATGTTGTGGTAAATTCCTTCTGTAACCCATTTCTTGAGTTTTTTTTCCTTTAAGCATTGTTAACTTTGGGTCAAAAGGCCATGTGTTTAAATCCAGATGCTTTATTATAATCTAAAATATTTCATAGATTTTCTTTTATATGAGAATCTGTCTCTTTTATGTTTTTATTTTTTCAGTTTAGGCTCATAACCAGGGGAGATATGGTGATTACCATTGTTCTTGGGATTCATACACCTCTTGCCCTTGAACAATGCTGTATCTTTGGGTATATATATATATATATAGGGGTGTGTGTGTGTATATATATATATATATATATATGTATATATATATATATATATATATATGAAATAGTTAAATGTAGTGTTCATGCAACATTCATGTTGTACTTCTGTTTAGTCCATTGCATAAAAAAGTTACATTCAATAGATGTTTATTGAATATATAAATTATAATGCGGCACATACTATAACACTATAAAAAGGAGAGAATAACAGTTTATATTTCAACCTATTAGAAGATCCTGATATCAGAAGAGTCTGATGGAGCCTCTAACTCTTAGAAGAACAGTATGTTGATATATACTTATATGTATGTCATATATGTTAAATATTCAAAAATATACATGTTTTATAGTACTTTGAATGTGTACTTGCTATAATTCTAGTGTCTTTTTTCTAACAGCTGCATGATAAATTTAGAAGCACTAGTAAGAATGCCTGAGGTTAAAAAAAAATAAAACAGTGGAGAAATGAGTCACTTGACATAATATGACTAAGAAAAGAAGCAAACATTTTTCTATTTGTCAAATGTCAAAGCATTTTAGAAAACACAAGAAACCAAAGAAGCATAAAAACAACAAATACAGTACAATCTTGCTATAGGCACAAAGAAAATATCAACAAAATAATAAAGGTTATCAAAGTTATTTTCATACTTTCATGTTTCTAGCATGCTGAGAGCAAGGAAAGTTTCAAAATTTTCCTTTGCAAAAGAGAATAAATTCATAGAAATTTTACCAACAAAGAGGAAAAGAACAAAAAATCTCAAGACTACAATTGGAGGCATGGGGGTCGGGGTGGATGGGGGGTTGTCGGGGGAGAAGGAGGGACTTTTGGGAGTTAAGATGCTGTGTGTTGTTTTTGAAAAAAAAAAGTTGAGATTTTCCTTTTTTGTTTTATTTTGTTTTTGGTAGAAGTAGAAGTACATTTATTAATATGAAGTAAGAAAAAATAATATCTTGAGCAAATTAAGCTTTGCTGCAGAATTTCATGTACTGCACACTTTTTGAAATTTTGAGCCAAATCTTTGTTTTTGTTTGTTGCCCAATAACTTGTGTGTGTGTGTGTGTGTTTGTGTGTGTGTGTGTATTTTGAGGAGAATATTATTTCAGAAGGAAATGATTTATTTGCTTGTGCACAATACAAGATGGAATATGAATCTGTAGTTTATTTGAGGATAGTACTAACTGGGGTACAAGCCAATGTGCCCTACTTCTGAGTTATGATAATATGATTGAACATGACTGAAATGATCTACTATGAAGTTGTGTGATGAATTTCCTATGTCTTCCTGAATCACTATAAATAAACCACACCTAAAGTTAAATGCTAAGAACTTTTTGAAGCTATCTAAATGTCATCTCAAGCAACTTTTTTTTTTAATTATAAAAGAATTTATCTCGTTGGCCTTTGGAAACTGAATAGCATCTAAAATTCTTTGATTGGACCATTTATTACTTATTACTTAGAAAAAATGGTTCATTCCATGAAAAGTATTTACTTTATTTATTTTCTACCATTTAAAATTCGATTTAGACATTTACTTTGAGTCATAACTTTAGTTATTAGTGTTCTTAAAATATGTTAAATTATATATTTTTATAGATACATATCTGTACATCTGTATTATTTGAATTTAGAAATTCAAGAGGCCTAATGTGATCAATTTATGACCTTCTTCTATAAGTTTTTAGAGATACCAAAAATTCTAGATTGAAATAAATTAAAACTCAATTGTCCACTCAATTATAGTGAGAAATTAATAAATCAACTTTGATTATTTCATAAGATCTCATGCTTTCACTTTTTAATTTTCAGGTTCATTAAGCACATTTCATTGTATACTCAGCCATTCTGGTTTTATATATATCTAAAAATCTAATTGAAACTGTGTTTGCCATGTTCGAAGTGATACAATAAGGTTATATGAAGTAAAATCTATAATATCCTATATCCGCAAATACAGTATTATTCAGCAGTAAAGAAAACATTCTTTCAAGTCGCCAAAAGACATGACAAGACCTATAAATGGACAGGCACTAAATCACAGAATGAAATCTTCAAAGTGGACATTTTGTATGCTTATTATTATATGGCATTTTAGAAAAGGAAGGTGGATATGGTGGAATGATAAGTGAGTACCCCAGTTTATGAGAAAGGGGTGGTGATTAGGTGAAGAGGCACAGGACTTTATATGGCAATGAAACTAATCTGCTTGCTAATATTGCAAGAATGGATCCAGGACATTACAGATTTCAAAGCCAATAGATGGTATCAGAAAGTGAATCCTCATTAACATTACAGGCATTTATCAACATAATGACTTGCGAAAGTTACTCAGTAATTTTAACCAGTGTGCGTCACTAAAACAAGGTGTTTACAGTAAGGTAATAGAAAAGAAGGGATGTATGTGAATGCACTTGGATTGCTCTTTAAGTTTTCTCTGACCCAGAACTTACTCAAAACCACAAATCTACCAAGTAAAAGCACATTTTTCATATTTTTTTCTGTTTTAGAGTTTCGGTGTACTGTTTGTGGCACTCATAAGTTGTATTATTTTTTGTAGAATTTTACTAACAGGTCACTACAAATTTGGCTGATTTATGCAACAATAATATAATCTCTCAGGTCCTGTAAGAGTGTTCCTTGTTCTTTCCCAACTCTTGAAGCTTCTGGTAGCTCTAGCACTTCCATGGATAGTGATTGGCTCACCTCTGCCTCCATCTTCCCATGGACTCATTTCTTTGTGTCTCTACTTTCCACACCTTTGGGAAAACACTTATGTTGGAGATAAAGCTCACAATTTAGGATTAAATCCTTATGAGACAAATTATATCTCTAAACATGATCTTCAAAATAAGGTCATAGCACTCCAGGGGTGATGTGTGTGTGTATATGTTGAGGAGGAGTGAGGACGATAGTACTCAAGTCACTATACTATTCTGAAATATAATCTACTCTGTAGTAGGAGCTACTGAATGCAGGGATCTAAGACAGAAATCATATTTATAACAATCCCAGCACTTGGAAAATAGAGGGAAGCAGGTCCCTGTGAGTTTGAGAGCAGCTTGGTCTACTTAGCGAGTTCCAGGCCACACAGAGATACACTGTGTGATCCAGTCTCAGGAAAAAATACTAAAAAGATATGGATATTGATGACTGAATTAGGGATTTCTAGACAGTACAATGCTGTTGTCTGAGAAGTAAATGTTGTAGTATGAATGTCAACAGGACATCATTCCAGAGCAGATGGTAAGTGGATCAATGTCCCTGAAAGAAAAAGCTCATGAGTGTTGAAAGAAACAATACCACACACATATGAAATATTAGGCGTTAGTCAGGTTTTAGGAATATTCTTTTTTTGTTTTTTTTTTTAAGATTTATTTCTTTTATTTTTTTTCTATATTCTTTGTTTACATTCCAAAGGCTTTCCCCTTTCCCAGTCCCCTCTCTCACCATATGTCCCATAAGTCCTCTTCCCTCATCCTAATCCCCAATCAGATCCCCCCATTTCTTTGTTCTAGTACTCCCCTACCATACTGAATCAAGTCTTTTCAGGACCAGGGTCCTCTCCCTCCTTCTTCTTGGGAATCATATGATTTTCTTATTGTGACTTGAGCATTCAAAGCTTCTGCATTAATTAATATCCATTTATCAGTGATTGCATTTCATGTGTGTTCTTTTGTGATTGGCTTAGCTCACTTAGGATAATATTTTCCAGTTACAACCATTTGCCTACAAATTTCATGAATTCATTGTTTTTAATTGCTGAGTAGTATTCCATTGTGTAAAATATACCACATTTTCAGTATCCATTCCTCCATTGAGGGACATCTGGGTTCTTTCCAGCTTCTGGCTATTATAAATAAGGCTGCTATGAACATAGTGGAACATGTGTCTTTATTGCATGCAGGGGAATCCTCTGGGTATATGCCCAGGAGTGGTATGACAGGGTCCTCTGGAAGTGTCATGCCGACACTCCTCCACTGTTGGTGGGATTGCAAGAAGGTACAACCACTCTGGAAATCAGTCTGGCAGTTCCTAAGAAAATGGGGTTATTCTTAAAATAATTATTCAAGTTTCTTGAAGATGACAACAGATACGCGATGAATTAAGAAACTTACATTATGACAGAAAGTGTTACTATTTTCAAAGAGTCTGTTCTGAGACTTCAGAGATTGGGCATGGGCATGGATGGAGGATTAGAGATGTTTCCAGGTCAAGTGGATCACATTTCATGGCTAACTAGACTTGCTGAGCAGGGAAGGATGTGAGGGTCCCTCTAGGATTCACTTGAACACTTAGTTGGATATCGTCATTCCAAAATAAAGATTTTGCAAGAAATAGGGGGCTTTTTATGTGTGGTATATATGAATTTGTAGGTTCTCTCTTGGAAAAGCTCAATTCTGTCATCTGTGGCATTTATTTGTTTTCTGTTGCTAGTGAGCAGTGAAAGATTGGGAATAAAGACACAAGCTTTGAGGAAAGTTTTTAAAATTAACTTTAAAATTTCCCACACAAGTCTCCACCAGTCAGTTTCTGGCACAATGGTAAACTACAATAGCCCTCATGATTCTGGAAGGGAAAAGGAGTAAAGGGAGATTGAAAGTTATTATAGAGCATTGCTAGTTCAGGGGCAGAAAAGGGTTGGTTTTTCTGAGAGATAAAAGAAAGCTGAAATTACTACTGCAAAACAGCATCCCAATATTATTGCAAGTAGATTACAGAGAGCATTAAAGGATACACTTTCACCAAGGACAAGGTTCCCAATCCCACAGAGTGCTGCTTCATTCTCCCTCATTTTTTTTTATCTTAGCAGTGCTGCTACAGTGAAAGAAGAAATCTATGTTCCAACATAAAAAATAAACACAATCTCACTGTGACCGGGACTGATTCAGTATGGAAACACTGACTAGAGAGACATTCTGGCTTACTTCAAAAGACTTTCAATAACTGCCAAAAGAGTTTATTTGGATAGTTTCAGTTTCATGCGTTTAATCAACTGAAAACTCAATCCAGAGTTGAGAGTGTGACAGGGCATGCGCTCAGAGGAGGGCGTGCACATGTTTCTATTAGTAGAATGTGTGCTTGCACATATGGGTTCTGGGCATAAGAAAAGGTGTGTGTGCATTTTTATTGTATTATTCCTAAATTTATTCCATTTATTTCTTTAACAGGGTTCTTAGATAGGAGTAGTCACAGCAAAGATCACCTCAAGCCCAAATATCCATGGTATCTGTGCTCTTAACTATGCTTTAGACTTTACAGTGGTTATTACAGGTAAAAATAGGAGCCAGCATATACAACTCTTTTTCTTCTAGCCAACAAACTCCATTTAGCTTTATGTCACATGCATTCTAAAAAAAAAAAAGACTTATATGTACTAGTTGTCAGTTTTGGTACTCAGTGTTTTCTACCAAATGTGCATTTATTCATTTATTTATAGTCTTAAAATAAAATGGTGTACCCTTTAAGGAACTAACTCACACTTTCTGGTTCTTGAAATTATCAAAGCCTCAATAGACATGCAGGTGCATGTCTTAATAACAATATATTGACTTCCCAGCATTCTGAAGTTATAGAGTAAGGAAGTCAAATCATACCCAACTGATTCCTACCATGTATATTTTATTGCATCCATTATTTAATGCCATGCACAGAAAAGGAGGACTTCTTCCCCAGGTAACAGTTTGTGATCTTACTGAAGATATGTCAGGCCAGAAAACAGAGAGCAACTATCTTAGTCTTTGGTTTTAAAGATACCCAGATTGAGGACAAAGAAGATCATGAATTCAATGAAAGATGGCTTGTGTAAGCATAAAACTGCGATGTCTTTGCTAAGTCATCAATTCTAGTCCACAGAGCTCTTAGGCATATAGTACACTAAGAAATTCTCATTTTAGATTTTCATCAAACATGAATCTACAATGTATGCCTGTGTGAATTGTTTCCAGCTGGAATGCATACATCCACATGTAGTGTGCTGTTTGTATAGACTATATGATAATGATGCCAAGGTGGTGGAATTTATTTCCTCAATTTTGTACATGAAAACAAAATCCTGTGTTGTGCCCATGCTGTGTCCAAACCATGATTCCAGCCAGCTGTCATGCATGTGTTTGCTTGCTGATCAAAGGGGGATCAGGTGACCGTGTGTGTGACTCACCCACAGCATGCACACTTGCAAGGACATCATTCTAAGTGCGTGTGCTGCTGACAGTGCCTCAGTAGCAGCATCTGTGCAGATGGAAAAGAATTTATTTTTATAACCAGTGTCAGTTTCTCATGCCATGTCAGTTTTGGTGGCACTGGTTGAAAGAAGGACAAAGATCTTGCCAGTTCTAAGGAAGACAATGAGGAGAAATGTCATAAAATATCCTAACAAGTATTTGATGCACAGCAAGATAACCCTTCATGTGTTGTCCAGAGGTAGTAAGTAAAGGTTGACACTTCATAGTACTTACGACATTTGTTTTGTTTTGTTTTGTTTTGTTTTGTTTTGTTTTGTTTTGTTTTAATAACTTTGGCTCATGTAATTTTTAGTGACAGAGTACTGCAAGTAACTAGAAATAATCATCTTATTATAAAAGAAATCCTCAGAATAAAAATATAGAGAAATATTTCACAAAAAGAAATAATTATATAATCATCATTTACCAATATATTTAACTTAATGTGCAAATATTCAATTTATCTTTCTTCTGCATATATAACTATATTAAATATATGCATATATACAAACTGTTATACGATAAAATGAAACCACATTACATACTTAATTTACATTCCTTAATCACATTTTTTATATTTAAAAATCAGTAACAAATAATATTATGAAGTATAAGTTTTTATGTTGTATAACTGCTTGATGAAGATTGTGAACTTCTTAGGTGCCATCACAGTAAATGGAAGAAGGTAACCCACAGGAGCTCAATCTCTTCACCACCAACCAGACTACAGAGCATGAGCTTACAACTCCATATTCTCTGTTTTGCTTAGTCACCAAAATATTATCATAGCTAATCCTCATTAGTTCAGTGTCTTAGTTCAAATTATTCATCATTCACTGCATTTTGTTTTTAATAATCTACAACCTTTAGGCTAACAAGGTTTTTCTAGCCTCCTCCTTAAAATTTTTATTTTCCCATTGGACTGTTTAAGTTCTGCCTCTCTCCCCTGCAGAACTGTGAGGTTTTCTCCTGAGTTCAACCTGGGTTCTGTGATAATCACTATTATTTGGGCCAGTTTCCTGAATCCTTGCTTCCCTGTGATACATTTTCTAAAGGATAACTACTCAATTTTATATATTCAATTTGACACTTATTTTTCTTAGCAATGGGGTAAGGTTTAGCACTGTACCTTTGAAATAAAGGCAATGGATGAAATAAAGGCCTGGGTCGACATGGCCCTAAGCCGATTTTGATGCAGTTTTAGGAAAGAGACACAGTTCATCTCACTCTTTATTCTACATGTAAGTGGGGCAACATCGTTATATCAATTGCTTAAGAAAATACTATGAGCAACTTTTTAACATTGGTAGTTACTTTTATATTAGTATTAGTCTTTTGAACACACTCTTTTATGAAGGAGACAACTCACTAAATATAATTTTGGAGCCATCGTTATGGATCCAACATCATGAGCAAGAGACTGCAACTAGTTTCTCTTCCTTGAGCATTTGCTACGACTTTACTTTTGTGGGATCTCTGAGAATTTGTGTAGACCAGGAATATTTTTTCACAAACCATTCTTTGCACTCATTAACACTTAAAGAAAATGAGGAGACACTTCAAGTGTTCATTATAAGTCACTCTCTAGTCCCCAGACAGTTGAGTTTTCACATCCCAGAAGGGTCCTGGCCTTAGCCTTACTCACCACTCATCTTCAGGCAGCTTACAATGCCCATTCTGTTCTGGAATTTCTAACATGTCCATTTCAGACATGGACACCATCAACTTGTGGGGAAAATGTGAAGTCTTGATTAAGCAGGGAGCCTAGTACAGTTTCACATTCTCACTCTGTTAGAAAGTTAGCAGATGGTGTAGGCATCCAGCAGTCAATGCTTTTGTCCCTTCTCTCCTTCCTTGACCCTCATCTCGAAGACTGAGTGTGATTTACCAACTCTTCAGTTGTGCCAGGGCTTAGGTCAAATCTTAATTATTTTAAAATGTACTTTATATTTTGCTCTATAAAAACAAAAACCAAATCCTGCATGAAACAAAACAAAACTGGGTCCTCCGGAAGTATCATGTCCAGTTTTCTGAGGAACCGCCAGACTGATTTCCAGAGTGGTTGTACCAGCTTGCAGTCCCACCAGCATCGGAGGAGTGTTCCTCTTTCTCCACATTCTTGCCAACACCTGATGTCTTCTGACTTTTTAATCTTAGCCATTCTGACAGGTGTGAGGTGAAATCTCAGGGTTGTTTTGATTTGCATTTCTCTAATGACTAATGATGTTGAACATTTTTTAAGGTGTTTCTCAGCTATCCGAATTTCTTCAGGTGAAAAGTCTTTGTTTAGATCTGTACCCCATTTTTGGATAGGGTTGTTTGGTTTTCTGGAGTCTAACTTCTTGAGTTCTTTGTATACATTGGATATTAGCCCTCTGTCAGATGTGGGGTTGGTGAAGGTCTTTTCCCAATTTGCTGGTTGCCGATTTGTCCTTTTGACAGTGTCTTTTGCTTTACAGAAACTTTGTAATTTTATGAGGTCCCATTTGTCTATTCTTGATCTTAGAGCATAAGCTATTGGTGTTCTGGTCAGGAATTTTCCCCCTGAGCCAATGTCCTCAAGGGTCTTCCCCAGTTTCTTTTCTATTAGTTTTAGTGTGTCTGGTTTTATGTGGAGGTCCTTGATCCACTTGGATTTGAGCTTAGTGCAAGGAGATTTGGACATGATACTTCCGGAGAACCCAGCCATACCACTCCTGGGAATATACCCAGAAGATTCCCCAGCATGCAGTAAGGATACATGCTCCACTATGTTCATAGAAGCCTTATTTATAATAGCCAGAAGCTGGAAAGAACCCAGATGTCCCTCAACGGAGGAATGGATACAAAAATGTGGTACATATACACAATGGAATACTATTCAGCCATTAGAAACAATGAATTCATGAAATTCTTAGAGAAATGGATGGAGCTGGAGAACATCATACTAAGTGAGGTAACCCAGTCTCAAAAGAATACCCATGGTATGCAGTCACTGATAAGTGGATATTAGCCTAGAATCTTGGGACACCAAAGACACAATTCACATACCAAATGATGTCTGACAAGAAGAAAGGAATGGACACTAGTGCTGGAAAGTATCAAAGCATCAGTGTAGGGGAATACCAGAACAGGGAAGTGTGAAGGGGTGGATGAGGGAGCAGGGGGAGGGAAAAGGGCATGTGGGATCTTAGGGGGAGTAGGGAACCAAAAAAAGGGAAATGAAATGTAAATATAGAATATATCCAATAAAAAATTTTTTTGATCCAAAAAAAAACAAAACAAAAACAAAAACAAAAACAAAAAGAAAACAAAACTAAAACTAACAACTCCTCTGGGGCTGATCTTTCCATTCTGTCGACTGTTCTGTAACATGACTTTTCTTTCTTTTTTTTTTAATGAGACCCCCCACCCCAACCACAAAATAATTTTGTTCCCATTTCATAGCTGTAATTTTGATACTGTTATGAATTGTAATGCAATTTTTTTTTTGGAGTTAGAGGTTAGCTAAAGGAATTGTGACCCACAGGGTTGAGGAAACACTGCTATAATCTATTGCAGAAAGCTATCTTTATTATGTTCTACATGACGCCCTCCACACAAAAAGTTTATTTTTGCCTTCTGATCCAAGAAGTTTGGCTGTTTTTTCCATTGGTCATCAGTGAGTTATGTGTGAGGCATTCAAGAAAAGACTTGAGGCAAACGTACATACAGCCTGTTGTGAAGCAGACTGTATTAAGTTAGATCATTAGGAGAGGATACTGAACGAAGGAAGCAAATGTTGGGGCTTGAGTTGCTGTCACTTGTTTAGGGCTTTATTTGATTATGGAGTCAACACTCAGTTAGGCACAGCATTTGTATGCAGCCTATTTGAATAGACAGTTTGATGTATTTATTGTTAGGCAGGGTCATCGCTAAAGGTTCATTCTGAATATGCAAACACTGAGGTGGCATTTATTCCTCACAGCCTACCTCAAATGCCATTAGATTTCTAATTTCAATGCTCTAGATTCCTGAGTTGACTTGAGACAGCCCCCGCATGGTGTTCTAGTATAGGTATTCCATTAATTATAGAATTGATTAATTTAACAAAGACTCAGTAAGTAAATATGTACTTGATCTGCTCTAGATACTTGGAATGCAGAGATGCTTGGAACTTGACCATTGTTTTCACAGATGTTAGAGTATGGAATCTATTCTTTTTATTGGATATATTCTATATTTACATTTCATTTCCATTTTCCTGGTTCCCCGCCCCCCAAAGGTCCCACATGCCCTTTTCCCTCCCCCTGTTCTCCCATCCTCCCCTTCCCACTTCCCTGTTCTGGTATTCCCCTACACTAATGCATTGAGCCTTTCCAGAACCAGGATCCACTCCTTCCTTCTTGTTGGACATCATTTGGTATGTGGATTGTGTCTTTGGTGTTCCAAGATTCGAGGCTAATATCCACTTATCAGTGAGTGCATACCATGGGTATTCTTTTGAGACTGGGTTACCTCACTTAGTATGATGTTCTCAAGCTCCATTCATTTCTCTAAGAATTTCATGAATTCAAATAACCCTATCAAAAAATGGGGTACAGTGCTAAACAAAGATTTTTTCACCTGAAAAAATTTGAATGGCTGAAAAACACCTTTAAAAATGTTCAACATCATTAGTCATTAGAGAATTGCAAACCAAAACAACCCTGAGATTTCATCTCACACCAGTCAGAATGGCTAAGATTAAAAACTCAGGAAACAGCAGGTGTTGGCCAGGATGTGGAGAAAGAGGAACACTCCTACACTGCTGGTAGGACTGCAAGGTGGTACAACCACTCTGGAAATCAATATGGCGGTTCCTCAGAAAACTGGGCGTGATACTTCCCGAGGACCCAGCCATACCACTCCTGGGCATATACCCAGAAGATTCCCCAGCATGCAATAAGGATACATGCTCCACTATGTTCATAGCAGCCTTATTTATAATAGCCAGAAGCTAGAAAGAACCCAGATGTCCCTCATCGGAGGAATGGATACAAAAAATGTGGTATATAAACATAAGACTTTTCTAATTGTCCAGGATTAATTAAAATTCATAGGTTGTCAACTGTAACTACAGATATTCAATCAGATTCATCATGATTCTTTGGTTTTTAGAGGATAACCTAAAGCAAGTTACACAGTATACAAAACTTTGAGTGACTTTGACGAAACTGTCATTTTTTTAGATGTGAGAAATTAGAATATATTGAAAATGACACATGGCTATGTTAAACATTCTAAATAACTTATTTTTTTATTTTATATGTATTGACTGTATGCATGGAATCATGTGCCTACCTGGTGATCTTGGAGGCCAGAAAAGTGTGTTGAATTCTCTAGAATTAGAATTTCTGATATGTATGAGCCACCATGTAGGTGCTGGGAATTGAACTTGAGTACCTTGGAAGAGTGACAATTGCTCTAACCTGCTGTGACATCTCTCCAACTCCCAAGTATTTTCGCTTATACTACGAAATTTCCGTGATGTTATATGGCATTGGTTCATTTTAAAGATGAGGTATCTATTTCACTTTAACTGCTTGAGTTACTTTTATTACTAAGCACAAAAATATGTCCTGGTCTGAGGATGCCATCAGCTTAGTTATAATTTAGAGGTAAATAAGTGTGTGTGTGTGTGTGTGTGTGTGTGTGTGTGTGTGTGTGATTAAAGATAGTATTTTGAAAATATAATTAGTAAGACTATGGATTCACTCATTCTAAATGAGTAATAAATGATAATAAAGACATAGTTTAGGATACTACATTCTTGACTTCTCATTTCAAAAACAAAACAATTAAATCTAGATTTGCCTTTTGCATATGTAAATTCTTTCACTTATAGATTAAGACATAATTCAATTGCATTAAAAACTTGTTCCGCTGGAGAAGTTCCTCCACAATCTGTAAGGATGCTGTAGCGCACATGGCTCTTCACAGGGCAGACCAGATAGAGCTGGAACAGACACATTTGCACAGTCTGAGGCTGTGCACCATCAAAACTGTGACCTTTCCTTTTATCCATCCTCCTGCTCCAGATACACATTCTTCATATTGACAGAATGCCAAAGAGCTAACCACCACAGTAATGTATCTGGCACCGCAATTCTGGCTTTTTAGTTTAAATACTCGGTAATAAAACATAAAAACATTGCACGTGAGTTTTCAATTGCCTCTTCTCTTTGATTGTCCCGAACAGACACACATTTCATTCAAAGGATGCATGTTACCTTTATTGTTTTCAAAACATAGATAAAATTTTGTGTCATTTTAAATTAGAATTTAAACTGGAAGCATAAACAATAGTTTAAATAGTATGGGAAAAAATCTAATGATTCTCCAATACACTGATGACTGGCTTTGGAAACCCTGAAACTAATACACAAAGTAATGCCGCCTAAAGATACCTCAATTCACAAACACTTTGAAATCAAGTATTATTGAAAGAACCCGTCAGGGTTAGGGATATGAGTTCTGTATCAAAGCCATTCTTGCTAAGAGCAGGAACACATGCCTGTTATCCCAGCAGTTGGCTGGCTCAAATAGGAGGATTAAATGGTAGAGCAGATATTACAAGGTCCTTTCTCAAATCAACACAAACTAATGAGCAGTTTTTAAGAGGTCATGCTCAAAAGCTAATTCTAGGAGACACACCTTACTGACTTGAAATGACAGCATTGAACTAACTAGAAATTTCTGTAATTGTCGATAAAATCCATAGATGTGAGGATGATTGGGAGGGGCTACGATATTGTCTGAGTTCTTTAATTCAGAATAAAAAAACCAACACAACAGAACTTAATCAACTTATAAATAATATAAATTAGTTTTTTCACATCAAAGCATTTTGTTCCATTTGCTTTGTCCTCTACAAGTGTGCCATACTTCCTCAGCCCCTCTTTTTCCATGGAGGAAAAAGTATCATATATGTTCTCTCTGGCTTCCAAAGGAAGAAAACGAGCTCATTCTTTCCACTGGAGTTATGATTCACTACTTTCCCCAAACGTATCACCTCTTTTACTGTGTCCATATTGAGGGTATTGAAAATGCAAACCAGTCCTCTTGTCTTAAAAAAAACATACATAAGAACACTTTCTTTTTAAAAAATAATAAAACAAGTAAACTCTTTTCATATTGGGATCTGGGGCACTGTAAGAAGGCTGCTCCAATTGATGGCAGGAAGCCATCATAGGAAACAAACTGTCTATAAGCATGGAGACACAGACTTTGTAGCTCTAAAATAGCTTACACAAAGAGCCCATATATAAATTTGGCTCACCTCAGCAATGCTTTTTCTTTTAATTACACAGAAATCTGAAATACATTGGGTGTGTGCTAGGGCAACCTGGCCCCAAGAAAAACTGTACCTTTAAAGGGGCAAATGTGGAAGTAATTATTACCTTGATGTATTTACCAGAATGCACAGACTGTATCCAGCATGTCTTGTCTGGGCATGGTGGTTTTTTCAGCACACCTAATGCTCTAATAACCCAGCACTTAACATCATGTGATATAAGAATTAAAACCAAACTCACTTTACCTAAACTCTACTGCCTTGGGAAGCTTCAATGAACCAGGTTGAGAATATAGACTGTAGTTTTTTATTGCAAACGAATGAGTCACAGTATTGCTGGCTTCAGCTAGTCTATGATTTTTAAAAAAATGAATGAATTAGTGTTGCAGGCAGGCACTTTACAGAAATAAATAGGATCCTTTTGCTTCCCTTCCATTTACAGCTTAAAAAAGGCAAGGCTTAGGAAGAAATGCTAAGTAACTGCAAAAAAAAATTTGATTGAGTTTCATGGTTACTGTTGGGCTTTTAAATTGTGTACTTGGCTATTCCACCATCTGTATATCCTGCTAAATAAACTTAGAAGGGGCTTTCGTCGGTATAATGAAGTAGAGATGTAGATTTGTTCTAGTGGTGCAGCTAAAATCAGTATATTCTATGAGGCTATCATTGAAGCTGAAAAGAGTAGAATGATTGTTCTCATCAATTAATATAAGGAAGGCTTGAACTCAGTTTAAAGCTAAAGGTATGTGTATCTACATTATATGCATAAGAAAATGAGTATAATAGCCCATAGTAATATTAATAAATGTCATACATTTTCTTTGTGCTATAAAGAAATGTGAAACCTGAGTAGGGAGAGCCCAGAAAGCATCCAGATCACACACCCACAGTAAATACCCCAACCCCAAAAGCTAATAAAAACTGGAAAATTAGAAATCACCAGTCTATGGCTGAAAATACTATGGCTTCAAGGAAATAGGGATATTGAAAGTGGAGAATACACATACAGCGCACAGCCTTAGATTTTCTTAAATACAAGGAGGAATTAGAGTTTATAGAATATAACTAGAGGTATGTCATAATGAACATATTAATGCAGATGAATATTCCAGGATCAAGAAGTATAAATCTTTGTATTTATCTTGAATTCAAGAACAATATCAGCAGTAGCATCATCAGCAACAACAGATAATCAATGTGGTTTTTTTTTTGCATCTGTGGGTTTTAGTATTGGTATCCCATACACTGTGGCTAATATCCACTTGTAAGTGAGTAGAAACATAAGAAGAAAGATAAATGTGAACAGATTAGTGTGTCCAAAATATAGGATAACTTTACCACAATGGAACAAGGCCATATGCACAGTAGTTATGAGAGACCCATACAGAATGCTGACTCTGAGGCCATTTCATGCCCGAGTTAATTAATCCATGCTTTGGAGCTTCTGCTTTATATGAGGAGCAACTGAAATGACTCACAAGGGTACACATGGATAACTCCACCCTCAAGAAGGTTCATGCTGCAAATAATATAAAGTATGCTTTCTAAGAGGACAAAGGGGGTGGGGTGGGAAACAGTTGGGTTATTGCCACAGTTTAGTCCTAAACTACTGAGATTGTAGAACAGTAACCCTAGAAGAAAAGAATTCCAGATCAGCTCAAGAATGATGGTTAAGGAAGTGTGGCAGTATTCAGGGATGAGGTCTGAGGGGCAAGTATTTCTCTGGACCAGTGGTGTGGGATACAAGGAGCTATGGAAATGATATGTCTCCAAGATATGTCCATGGACTGCCTGGGATCAGATGAAATGAAATTCTGGTGACCATGTAATTTTCTGATGCACGTGACACACACCCAGTTTTAAGGAGTTGAGCCAAAGGCAAAGCACTCATTAATTAGTCTTTGTAACTCGTCAAAGTTGAAGTTAGAGGTCCTAACTTTCCTGTTAGAACTTTATTTCTCCCGTCTCTGATTCTGTTTGGCTTGTCCTCAAAAACACTTCTCTCTCTCTCTCTCTCTCTCTCTCTCTCTCTCTCTCTCTCTCAAATGACAACCCCAACCGTGTAGCTCTTGATTCCTGGGAAATGACTTGTTTTGAATAGCATGTCTGTAAAGACTTTTTTTAACGATCACTTTTTTTTTTATTAGGTATATATATTTTTTTAATTTTTAAGATTTTTTTTAAAGATTTTTTTTTCTTTTTAACTTTTTTTTATTATGGATGTGAATATGTTGAGGGCATCAGATCTCATTACAAATGGTTGTAAGCCACCATGTGGTTGCTGGGATTTGAACTCAAGACCTCTGGAAGGGCGGTCAGTGCTCTTAACCACTGAGCTTCCAGTCCCTAGATATATTCTTTATTTACATTTTAAATGTTGTCTCCCTTTTTGGTTTTCCCGGAAAACCCCCTAACTCATTCCTCCCTCCCCTTGCTCACCAACCCACCCACTCCCACTTCCCTGTCCTGGCATTCCCCTATACTGGGGCTTCTAGACTTCTTCGGACCAAGGGCTTCTCTTCCCTTTGTTGTCCAACAAGGCCATCCTCTGCTGCATATGCATCTGGAGCTGTGGGTCCCTCCATGTGTACTGTTTGGTTGGTGGTTTAGTCCCTGGGAGCTCTGGGGGTACTGGGGTTTCTAAAGATTATATACATTAGATTCAAAGCAAGAACTACCCAGATTGTCCAGTCTTTTTATATCTTTCAAGTCCAATGGCTAGTGATACATAGAACACTGTGGTTGACTATTCTAATACAACCACATTTGATGTAAAGTTGTGAATGTATGAAAGATTATTGAGCAGGCACAAATTAGATTCTTTGTTCAAGATCAAAATCAAGCCACTGCTTTTTTTTATTTTTATTTTAGTTGGTCACTTACTTACCTTGTCCACTGACTTAACTGTGGCTCTGTAGCAGTGCAATTTAGAGGCTTACTTACCTAGAGAAGTCAGTGCTGTGGTTACATTATTTTTTTTTCAAAGCTCATCTCATTTTGCTGCAGGTCACCCTCGAAGATTTTTAAAATATTTTACCTTGATTTTTATCAACGTTCAAAAAAGTATGATGGGTAAAAAAAATGCAATCCAGTATAATATGCAATGCTATTTTAACTATAAGTTCTTACAAATGTTGTATACAATCTTGTTTTCTGACTAATCAATACTATGAGTAGTTATAATTAATAAGATACGGAAGGAAAGGTTGCTTAATGATAACATATCTTGACTGATGTTAGTTTCCAATACAATAGATTTTGTTTAAGCTATTAGAGGTCTGTATATGATACAGTTTTATAACCTCAGAAACAGATGTCTGTGAAGTCTTACGTGCTTTTCTACAAGTAGTGCATAAGAAGAGAGTTTGCAGAGCACCAATTACATCAGCTCTGATCTGCCAGTCCCTGTCTTCAGTTGTATTTTTTATGATCTGTGCAACATAAACTTTTTATGGAGAATGTGAAGAGACGGTAGCTTAAGTACAATGTTGTGTCCGACCATGACAGAACTTTTATTTTAACTTCTTTGTTATTGAGCAGAGCACAAAGACAACTCAAAACTTATATCCACATGGAATGATTTGAGGCATTTTTAGACAACAGAAATACTTTTATTTTTGATAATCATTGGAGAAAACACCAGTATTTCCTGGTAAGTATTCCATACATCCTAATGTTAACAGAATCATATGGACCTTGGGTTTAGGTTTAACTATATCCTTAGTAGTTATGCATTCTCAAGAGAATTAATGTCTCATATGTAGATAAAAGAAAAAAAATACTTCCAGAGGAAGAAATACAGTGAATTCTACAGAGAATCTGACATATAGTAGGTATTCTAGATTTGCTTCTGTTGCTTGATAAAATATCCCAAGTATAATCAATCTATGGGGAAAAGTTTAACTCATGATTCCAGGTCATATTAAATTATTTTTAAAAAGCCAAAGTGATAGACACTTAAAGTAGTGACAAAAGTGGACTAGAAATGAATATATGTATGTTTGCTGTTTCCATGACTTTCTTTATTCTTATATAATCCAGGGCCCCAAACCAGAGAATGGTGATGCCCACTTCAGGTTGAGTTTCTTCACATGGATCAAGGCAGCCTTTTTTAGGCAATCCCCAAATAAGACTCTCTTCCCAGGTGATCCCAAGTTGTGGGAAGTTGATAGAGATAATCATTACAATATGTGACCATATTAAAAAGTAGCAAGTATGTTTGTTTGATCATGGTACAAATACACATAGGATCAAAGCTGCTACTTATTTTATAGTTGAACATTAGTATATATTAACCCAACTTATAGTGACTATCTTAATTAGGGTCTCGATTGCTATGAGGAAATACTATGACCAAAAGCAACTTGTAGAAGAAAGCATTTATTTCACTTCCATGTCCAGGTAACAGTCTACCACTGAAGGAAGTCATGACAGGAACTCAAGCAGGACAAGAACCTGGAGGCAGGAGCTGAAGTGGAGGCTATAGAGGAGTGTTGCTTATTGGCTTGATCAGCTTGGTTTCCTACAGAACTCAGTACCACCCGCACTGGGGTGGGCCCATCCACTGATGTAGACATTCCCTCATCATTCCCTAATGAATGAAGTTTCCTACAAGTTTGCCTATAGTGTGGTCTTATGAGGGTAATTTCTCAGTTAAGATTCCCAGATCTCAAATGACTATAGCTTGTATCAATTTAATATAAAATTGCCACAGTGACACATGTGCTACTAAAAGAATTTAGTTCATCTGAAGATTTAAAGAGAGAAATATAATTTATGTTACAAAAATGCAATTAATGTACTAAATAATGCAAATAAAATCCAAATAATGCAATAAAATGCAAAAATGTACAATTTAAACTGTTGTAAGCAATGGGAGAATCCTTAATCCCCTTAACTCTTTTTTTTGTATTCATGAAATACATGTATGTATGTATGTAGGTATGTATGTATCTATCTATCTATCTATCTATCTATCTATCTTTTTATATACTTACTCTTAAAGAGTCATCTTTATTCTTAGAATTATCTTTCTTTCTTTCTTTCTTTCTTTCTTTCTTTCTTTGTTTTTGGTTTTTGTTTTTTTGAGACAGGGTTTCTCTGTGTAGCCCTGGCTGTCCTGGAATTCACTCTGTAGCCCAAGTTGGTCTCAAACTCAGAAATCCACCTGCATCTGTCTCCCAAGTGCTGGGATTAAAGGTGTGAGCCACCACTGCCCACCTAGAATTATTTTTCTCTTAAGTTCATTTGGTTTTACTGCTCACTCTCTAAAAACCTTTTATTTCAAGGCATCTACATAATATTTGAGGGTTTCTGTTCATGGGTTGATTTGCAACCATATTTCCTAACCTTGGATTCTTCTTTCATATGCTATAATTGAAATATTATATTTAAACCATGTTTTTTTGTATTTTGAATACTACATATATAAGGATCATATACTATACATATACCATATATATTATACATTTGTATATATCATAGACATGTATGTCATAGCACATCTATTGAGAATAGCATGTTTGTGTGTTTATATATGGTCTAGTTAAAATATCTATAGCTACATTTATGTCTATATTTTATCCATCACAGTATTACTCACATTTTAACAGAAAAAAGAATAGAGCACATTGTCGTTTCCATATATATTTATGTAGGTATGTATTATTATGGTACTGTGTATACATATATGCATTTATATATGTATGTATCTATATATCTATCATCTACTCATCTGTCATCTATATATAATTATTGTCATCATCTATGTATGCGTATATAGGCTAGAAAGTAGTGTTTTCTGTATCTTATATGTAAGTCTTATTTAGTTAAAGACGTAGAAATACTTGTCTAGAAATAAAAGCCCAGAAATTCATAAAGGGACAAAAAATGGAAAAGAAACACAATAATAACACAATTAATAAAGTTAACGCAAATTTAAAACTTGATGAAATACTATGATTAGGAAGGATAAAACTAAAGAGAAACAGAAAATGTTCAGGTGTTTTTTTTGTCTCAGTCCCAACTGGTTTAGAAATGCAGCCCTTTTGTGTGGCGTGAGATCGATCCAAGAGGCTTCCTCTCTTCACCATGTTAAGCCGGAGCATTGTATACACACCATTTACTCCTTTGGCTCCATAGTTCCAAAGAACATGCATAGGGTGTGGCTGTGGATACTTCTCCCTTGTGTGCAATAGTTTTTGTTTTAAGTTCTGGAATAGTCGTAGAGCAATGAACTAGATGTCTAACCAGTTGAGGGAAGAAAACTGAAGATGTGTCACTTGGGAATCAGTCATGTATCAGCCAACCAGAATGTTCACAACATCGCCAGCTAGGTTCAAAACTCTCTTGATTAGTTTTCATGCTGCACTTGATTAGTTTTCATATGCATTTATATATGTATGTATCTATATATCTATCATCTACTTATCATCTATAATTATTGTCATCATGTATCTATGCGTATCTATCGACATATACGCTAGAAAGTAGTGTAGTGTTTTCTGTTTTCTGGGAGTAAGATAATCACCCATAATGGATAGACAATAGAGAAAATATCTAATAAAAAAGAATGTAACTAAACAAATAAGAACTCAGAAGAAACGCACAAAGTGAGAAAAAACCCAAAATGCCTAAAACTTCTCCAAAAATGGAAACTCTAAATTCTTTCATGATAATCCCTAATAGTAGGGAGAGATGGATTGTTTTAAGTGAAATATTTTGTTTCTTCTGATGTCAAGATTAGACCAGAAATTAATTCTTTACCCTATCAGCTTTGTATGCTCTATCAAAGACGTTTAGTTTGTTTGATTCTAATGAGATACCTATGGGCATATACGTAAAATATTACATGTTTTATAATCTTTGACAGATACAGACCATTTTGCAAATGGGGCAAGTGAGTGACTTATGTAGCTTACATCATTCGAGAGCTGTCATAACTAGGCTGGGAAATATTTTGGTATACAAGATTAGAACTCGGATGTTTACCACATGATGCTTCATTTTCCCATCTGTGATCTAGAATTCACATATGTCAGGAGAATACTGTGGGAAAAGCCAGGCATGAAAACATGTGGAATCATTCCTGATAAACTGATATGAAGTCTAATGCAGTAGTACTGCTAGTTTATGAAGACCCAGCAGGATATTCTCCATCACAGGCCATACTGCAGGAAGATAGGGAGCTAAATGATAAAATGCATTAAGTTATACTGAGAAAACTTACTATTTGGTTATGATAGCAATGTTATAATCTATGTGCTAAATATATATTCTGTATATTACTAGATAAAGGAATAAAGAAAAATTACAATTTCAAAATTTTATAAAGATTAAAATAAAAAATGTTTCAAAGATATTAAACAAAAATGTACCATTTTCAGTTCTAAGTATAACTGAGTAGATTATTGTTCTTTCACAAAAGGATGTGTAGAAAATATTATATTGTGATTTGGATGTAAAATGCTTCCTAAATGTTCCTGTGCAGAGAGACATGAACTCTAGCTTGGGCAGGACTCTGGCCTAATGAATGGATTCATCCATTGGCATTTAGTAATCTGATGGAATTAGAAGGAAATGGGTCCAAGAAGGAGGTTATGGGGCATGCTGTGGAAAGGCTGCTTTTCATGTGGGCCCTGGATTTCATTCTTGTTTTGTAGCTGCCCTGAGATGCACACCATTTCTTGTCTTCCATCACTACTGGCCCAGAAAAAACAGCCAAGTATTTAGGGGCTGAAACCTCTGAACCATGAGCCCAAAGAAACATTTTTTTCCTTTGAACTGTTTTATTGAGATTATTATAATAACAAAAAGTCTTAACTTACACAGATCTAGAGTAATGGCTGTGACTTAAAAATTAATTTAAAAATGAATTGTTCATCAAAATTTCATATTAACATTTCTGTCCTGTCAATGTTATGAAGAGCTTTAATTAGAGATGTGTTATTTATAGAGATTTATAGTCCTGTTAAAGTTGTTCTTATAGTTTACATTAAGATTCTGCAAAACCAAGTATAATTTTCTCATTACTTTGCTATGTCATAAAGAAATTAACTCCCCCAAGTACACTATATAATTAAATATATATACTTTCCGTTTTTTTCTCACACACAGCAACATTTACACTGGAGAAATAAGTTCTATTGCACAGTAGATGAACTAGTCTGTATATATTGCGTTTCATCAGAATGATAGCAACAGAAAGGATCTAGAATGTTTTCCTTACAAGGCAATGATGAGATAAACATCCTTCACATGCTTCAAGCTATGCACACATGTATCTAAATGTAACACAACACCCTGTAATATGCAAACTCTTTATGACATCACAGTGTGATGACATGAAGGAGGCTGAGAAAAATGTGACATTAGAACTATTTGCAGTGCAGTTGGGAACTCTCTGAACATCTGCTTCTTCGTGTGAAATGTGGTGCAGTGGATGCCAGGGCAGCACTGGAGTGTGAAGTACTTATTGCCAGGGCAGCACTGGAGTGTGAAACTGTCGATGCCGGTGCAGCACTGCAGGGTGAAGTCATGCCAGTCCAGCAATGGGATATGAGGCCACAGGTGTCAGTTCACCAATATCGTGTGAAGCATTGGGTGCCAGCTTAGCACAAGTTGATGGAAAACTTCTTGCAGTGACTGAAATAGTCTCATTCACTGTCCAAGTCAGTAGCTGTGGAAATATGTGAATTTGTGTATGGCGTGTGATATTGTTAGTGACAAAATTATGTAGTGAAGATTAATGAGGACAATTGCATCTAAGTCCCTGTGCAGTGGCAGACATAGGCTTTTCTGTTGAACAACAGTAGAGCCACACTGCAGGTTTGCATTGCAGAAGCCCAGACAAGTCAGCTCATCTTACTGTACCTTAAATTCTACACCAAAAGAGCAGAGAATATAATTACTTTATAACTATAGTTATGAGCACCCAAACAAATTACTGTGTGTGAAGCCCTTAAAACATTGTCTGATGTTTTTGGCCTCTAATTTGTCCTATAAAATTTTTCTAAGTTAAGTTCAAAAGTACCATTATGCACAACTTCATTATAATCTAGAGAATAACCATCTGTTATTTTTCTTCTATTGGATTTGAGTTAATGCATTTTTTAAAAAAGAGCCACAAACAACAACAGTTGAACACACACACACACACACACACACACACACACACACACACACATACACACAGTGAATTATAAATCATAACCTAAAACAGGAAAGAGTTCAAACATTGTATGAAAGGAAACTATTCTTCACCTTGACAGTTTCTTCTTCCAAACCACCGAGTTACAGATTTTCCCACCCATGTTAGTCCTGGCAAGGAGACCCCAACGTCTCTCTCTCTTCTCCCTCTCCCTCATTCTCTATCCCTCTTCCTCTCCCTCTCCCTCATTCTCTCTCCCTCTCCCTCTTCCTCTCCCTCTCTCCCTCCCTCTCCCTCTTCCTCTCCCTCTCTCCCTCCCTCTCCCTCTCTCCCTCCCTCTCCCTCTCCCTCCCCTCCCCTCCCCTCCCCTCCCCTCCTTCTCTCTCTCTCTCTCTCTCTCTCTCTCTCTCTCTCTCTCTCTCTCTCTCTCTCTCTCTCAGGTCTTTTTCTCAGCCTGGCCACCAGTTATGCTGGCTCCAGCTTTTTCCAGGAGGCCTCTTCTTTGGAGGAAGAATCTGGGGCAGTCAGGTTGCCCATGGCTTTGTGTTGTAGCAGAACTGCCAAATATGAAAGAGTAACTTCCTACGAGGCGTGGGCTGTGGCCAGGTAGTGTGCATGCCAGAACTGGCTGAGTGGGAAATCATGCTCACCATAGCCATCCCATTGGATTGTTGAAAAATGTTCTTGGAAATTCAAGTCCAAAGGCTAAGCCACAGCACAGATACCTTGTCTAACAATATACATTGGATATTTTTGCAACCTTCTGAGGAAAGATTAAAATGTTCCTGCCAGTGGCAATCCAGCACCTACAGCACATGCCATTCTGAATGAGCCCAGACTCAAACTAAATGATTATTTTCTGCAGAGTTTTGCAAGTTCATCTATGTGCAGGCACATGACTTAGAATGGACATGGAATGGCCAGAGGACAACTTCAGTTTATGTAAGTGCCCTGTACCCTGTTTTCAGAGACATGGTCCCCACTATTTTAGAGCTTGTCAAGGAGCTTAGGTACCTGGTCCTCAATACCTCAGGGATCTACCTCCACTACACTGGGATTATAAGCATGAGCTACCATAACTATCTTCTTATATGGGTTGAGGATTGAACTGAAGTTCACAAATCTTCATGGAAAACATTTAACTAACTGGGATATCTCTTCAGCCTACAATATGATATTTTAAAACAGTCAAACCAAACCAAACCAAACCAAACCAAACCAAAATCACAAACCTACCGTCCTCCCAGCTTCTCTTTTTGAAGCTACCACCCCATAGAAACTACTGGAGAGACTCCATCTGTGAAATGTCTCTAATATTTTTAGGACTCAAAAAAATGTGTTCAACTTGTGAAGGAAAAGTAACATAGTTTAATCAGAATAAATAAGCAACAATATTCCATGAGGTAGCTTACAAATGCCAAGAACGTGGTACATTGTGAGCACGTCTGTACCCTGTCTCTCTGGTTTATACTCTTGTGCAGATATGTTTCTAGCCAGGGTCATACAGTGGCTGCTTCTCTTCATCAGCTTTTCCTGCTATCGCCTCCCATATGTCACCAAGCATGTGCTCCATTCTCTAGCATCTTGAAATCACACGACAAATGTGTGCTGTAATGTAGCACCTATGCTCCCACCAAAGGCTCAAAGGCAAATTCAATTTTTAAAGTTGCACTGCTCAGGCAGTGATTTTCCATCCTTCTCTATGTGTGCTCCAGCTCTGGAATGTTCTGAGGAATGCCTGTGTAATGATTCGGGGCTGATATATTTTTCCTCAATTTTCTTTGGATTTTATTGCATTCACAGGGAAATATGAAATCAGTAAGTTATCTTATCCACAGATTTCTGGAGAAATGAAGTGCTTGCTACTTAATGGAAAGATTTCCCTCCTTTGTCTAAGAAGTTTTTTCATCCCAGGAAAACCTCGAGTGGAGCCAAAGCCAATTCTAAGCCCCCTTTCGAAGTCCTGGTTTGGTTTCAGCTGCAGTGCTGGAAATCCAATCACTGTCCCCCGTGTGTTGTGGGTACAGTGAAGCCTCATTTATCAGGCATTGTTAAAGGCTGAGGTACGCCATGGAAGAGAAACGTCCAGATGCTCGAATCTTTATACCTCATACATAAATTAAAATTATATTTAAAAAAATTAAGAATACTTAAAATAATTACATATTTCTTTCCTAGGCAAAGTGTCCTGAATACAATTTAATCAGTTCTGAAACCGAGCATTCCCACTTCCTAGTTTTTTTAACTTTGGCAAGTTACTAAAGTCCAAATCAACCACTTACTAGCTATGTAATTTTGGCAAATTAGTTAGCCTATGCTTTCTCATCTGACAAGCAGAGGTAATTATACCTATGTCACAGTCTGAATTAGCTAATCTATATAAAACACCCCATAAACCGCCTAACACATAGTAGACCTACCCAATGTAGCTGGCTGGCCCATTCTAGACTACTTGGCTAGACACTCTGGATCTGACTGCTACTTGAGCATGCCTGTGCAAATGCACTGAAGCATATTTTAATATATTCTTTATGGGCCTCAATTTCTATATCTGTATAATGGAGTTGATACTGGCATGGGAAGCATGAGAGAGCCTCATGCAAATACCTAGAATGGTGCTCAGTAAAACTATTTTTAGCAAAGACTTTTTTCGCCCTCATTTTTATTATTATTGCTTTCATTTTTTACCGTCCAGCTGTTGCCCCCTCCCTGTCTCCCCTTCCCACAGTTCTTTATTCTATTCCTCCTCTCCACTGTCTCCAAGAAGACGTTTCCTCCACCAACAGGCCTCTTTACTCCCGTGGACCTCAAGTCTTTGAAGGTTAGGCACTTCTTCTCCCCCTGAAGGCAGACCAGGCAAGTCCTCTGCTATATATGTGTCAGGGGCCTTGGACCAGTTCATTTATGCTGCCTTGTTGGTGAATCGGTGTCTGAGAGATCTCAGGGGTCTGGCTTAGTTGAGACTGATGGTCTTCCTGTGGGGTTGCCCTCCTCCTCAGCTTCTTCCAGCCTTTCCCGAGTTGAACCTGGGTTCAATGGTTAGGTGTACCTATCTGCTTTTGTCTCAGTCAGCTGCTTGTTGGGCCTCTCAGAGGGACAGCAATGCTCCTGCGTATAGGCAGACTATAGCATCAACAATTAGTGTCAGGCCTTAGAGCCTCCCCTTGAGATGGATCCCAAGTTGGGCCAGTGACTGGACCAACTTTCCCTCAATGTCTTCTCCAGTTTTCTCCCTACAGTTTTTTTACACAGGAACAATTCTGAGCCAGAATTTTTGACTGTGGGATTGCAACCCTATCTCTCCATTTGATTCCCTATCTTTTTACTGGAGGTGGACTCTTCCCACCATTGGGTAGTTCATCGAGTATCCCTCCCTTTGAGTCCTAAGATTCTCTCACTTCCCAGGTCTATGGCACTTTCTAGAGGGTTCCCCCTCCTCCAATCCCCCCACACAAGGTTGCATATTTCCATTTATTCTTCTGGCTCTCAGGGTTTCTCTCCTGTCCCTGCTCCCTCACACCTGATCATGTTCCCCATTTTCCTTCCTTCTCCCCTCTCCCACCCAGATGGCTCGCTCCTTCCCTCTGCCTCACAAGATCATTTTCTTCTCCCTCCCAAGTGGGATTGAAGCATCCTCACTTGGCTCTTCTGTTTGTTAACCTTCTTGAGTTCTGTGGATTGTATCCTTGGTATTCTGTACATTTTTGGCTATTATCTACTTATTAGTAGATTACCATGCATATCATTTTGGGCCTGAGTTACCTCATTCAGTCTAGTTCCATCCATTTGCTTGGAAAACTCATGATATCCTTGTTGTTAATCACTGAATAGTATTCCATTGTGTAAATGAACCACATTTACTGTGTTTCATTTGTTTGTGGGACATCTGCTTTGTTTCCGGCATCTGACTATTACAAATAAGGCTGCTATGAACATAGTGGACCACTGTTCTTGTGGTATAATGGGGGCATCTTTTGGGTATATGCCCAAGAGTAGTGTAGCTGGATCTTCAGGTAGACCTATTTCCAGTTTTCTGAGGAAATTCAAGATTGATTTCCAGAGGTGTTCTAGCAGGTTGCAGTCTCATTAGCAATGGGGGAAGTGTTCCTCTTTCTTTACATCCTCTCCATGTGCTGTCACCTGAGTAAGATTTTGATCTTAGCCATCCTGATTGGTTTAAGGAGGAATCTCAGGGTTGTTTTGATTTGTATTTCCCTAGTGACTAAGGACTTTTAACATGTCATAGAGTAGCATAGATGTTCTAAGTAACAAAAATGCTCTCAGAGGGGTGTGTGTGTGTGTGTGTGTGTGTGTGTGTGTGTGTTACATGTCTGTGCAGCATATTGATTTTCTTCTTCTTTTGGTCTTTTTATAAAAAAAATTGATTATCTTACTAATATGTCTTTGGAGATTGGTCATAAAATATTCTCTGAATTAAAACAACATTCATTTCTGTTTTTAGACATACTATTAATCTACTTATCCCTCCATCACTTCCTTGTAAAATTATTACCCTCACCTCTGCTGCATCCTGGAGAAATGCTAAGATGTCTGGAATACAAGTGATTTCCTTAAGGATCCTCACATCTACACAGTTGCTGTCCCATCAAGAAATTGGTATCACTGAGCCATACAGTGACATGAAAGGCAGTATAAGACCAATTGTTGTCTGTGCAGCAGTGTGTATAGACTAGTGCACAAAGCGTCTGAATACATGGGCACACATAACCTAGAAGAAAGAATAAATGGAACTCAGAAAGCTAATCTATCCGAAGTCCATGTTTCCTGCTCCAGGTCTCCCTACAGGCACTTAGCATATTCAAACTGCTAACACCATCTGCTCAACTCTGGTTTATACACCTTGCTTGCTTCTCAACGTGGAAAATATAGGTAAGAAGTGTACAGGAATAAGGGCTGATGGATGTCTGGCTTAGCTCTCTATCCAGATGTATATGATAAAACCATCTGGCAAATGAGTAGAAGCCATTACGGGGGCACAGTGGCTAGATATTCCTTCACTAGATTCAGGTGTGAGCAGTGAGTCCTACCTCCCAGACCATTCTAAAGATTGATAGTTATATTGAGACAAGAAGATAGAATATGCATAAATTATGCTTTTCTATTAGAAATTTAAAATATTAGACAATCATGCATTTTCTTCTCCTTGCTTATATATATGTGTGTGTGTGTAGATATATATATACACACACACACACATACACACACATACACACAATGTGTGTGTGTGTGTATATATATATATATATGTATTTTTTTGGTGAGAAAAGGTCCCATGTATTCCAGGTTAAAAATTTATAGCTAAACCTTCCCCTACAACAGTGAATAATGTGTCCCTTTTTCCAAACATCTTCTCTAATATTTGTAGATATCTTGATTCTGACTGAGGTGAAATGATATGTCAAGGTAAACAATGGAAAGATTTTTCACTATTCTGGATTAAAAGATTTAATTTTATGAAAATGTATACACTATCAAAATTACTTACATGTTTAGTATATTGTCTGTAAATTTTTGATGCCACATCTCATGGATCCAGTAAGACAATCCAAGATTCCACGTGCTAATAAAGGAGCACGGGAGCTCCGCCCATCATCCAGGGCCTTCTTCTGTTGCCGAGCTCCTCCCATCATCCAGGGCCTTCTTCCGTTGCCCTTTCAATGCGGTAAAGTTTCATTGCAGATATATTTCTCTTCTTTGGTTAGGTCTCTTCCTAGATACTTAATAATCTGTAATCATTTTGAATGTATATTTAAGGATAAATATACATTTTTGTAGTGTATATTGTTTATTGTTTGTGGTTTTTAAGAGTTTTGTGTTTATTGTATTTATATGGCTTAAATTAAATTTATTACTGATGTAATAACATGCAATACAAAGTTTACATGTCAATGAGGACTTTAAACATAACTGGATATTACTATATATAAGCAATGGAACTGAGCAAACTAGACAGGTTGACAATGACAAATGCTAGTGACATTATACTAGTGTTTAACTCACTTTAAATGAGGACATAATAACCTAATTGCTCATTAATATGGAATGGCCAAAAGGGTGAAAGGCATATATTTAAATATCATTGTAGATGCACAAAAATGAATTAATTCCTCATGCAAACAACAGAGTTGATTCCTAATAGCATATTACTAAGATGGGGAAGTTTAAATAAACAAATGACACATATTGTTCAGTTCTATTTATACAAATATTAGAACAGACAATATTTTCATATATGGTTAGAAAAAATCCAAACATGACTGTGGTGAACATTTGTGGAGATGGTTTGGTACCACATGAACCAACATTGTACAATGAAGATCATGATTCAAGTGCTTGTATCTAAGGCTAGAGTTTTTTGGACATGAGGAAAACATTTCTTGAGTGTCAGATGTTTGCCTGGGAGTGGGTCCCCTTGATGTGGAGTCTGTTGATTGTAGGGATTCCTGAAATCCTGTCTCGGAAGTGTCAAGATGTGTGAGAGGCACTCTGGCACAGCTAGACACTGTCACTTCTATGGTGGGTCTCAAGTACAGACATAAGGGTCTTCATTTGGCATAAGAGTCACATTCCTCAAGAGATCAATTGGCATTGAGTAATGAGTGCATAAAATAAGGATGAAAACTAACTGAGGACCAAGAAGAAAGCCCAGATCACCAGTCCAACCTTTATAAATTTCTGTCTTTTTATCCACCACTAGGAGAGAGATCATGTGAAGTAAATGGGACTGAATTACAGTGTTCTTATAAGGACACCAAATAGATGGAATCATGTCCTAGTTCTCCCCCTTTAAGCTTGTATTAAATGCCCAGTGCCTGCTATGAGGAATTATGGTATAGGCAGGTTAGATGTGTACCCTTAATGGCAAACACTGTGAGAAATGCATGGATCTTTTAAGAAGTTGGTGTCAGCTCACTACAAAGATTTCTTGTTGAAAAGGCTATCTGTATTCCACTGGATGTTTTCATCTCTTTTGTTGAAGATCAATTGGCCATAGATGTGTGGGTTCAGTTCTGGGTCTTTAATCCTATTCCACTGATCCACCTCCCTGTCACTGTACCAATACCATGCAGTTTTTAACACTACTGCTCTGTAGTATTGCTTGAGGCCTGGATAATGGTTCCTACAGAAGTTCTTTTACTGTTGATAATAGTTTTAGTGATCCTGACCAGATGACTTTGAGAATTGCTCTTTCTAACTCTATGAAGAACTGAGTTGGGATTTTGATGAGGATTGCGTTGAATATGTATATTGCTTTTGGCAAGATTTCCATTTTTAACTATATTAATCCTGCCAACCCACAAGCATGGAAATTTTTTCCATTTTCTGAGGTCTTCTTCTATTTCCTTCTTCAGAGACATGAAGTTCTTATCATACAAATCTTTCACTTGTTTGGTTAGAGTCACACCAAGATACTTTATATTGTTTGTGGCTATTGTGAAGGGTGTCATTTCCCTAATTTCTTTCTCACCCTGCTTATCCTTTGAGTATAGGAAGGCTACTGATTTGCTTGAGTTGATTTTATAACCAGCCACTTTGCTGAAGTTGTTTATCAGCTGTAGGAGTTCTCTGGTGGAGTTTTTTGGGTCACTTAAGTATGCTATCATAGCATCTGCGAATAGTGAGTTTGACTTCTTCCTTTCCAATTTGTATCCCTTTGACTTCCTTATGTTGTTGAATTGCTCTAGCTAGTACCTCAAGTACTATATTGAAAAGATATGGTGAGAGGGGTAGCCTTGCCTAGTCCCTGATTTTAGTGGGATTGCTTCAAGTTTCTCTCCATTTACTTTGATGTTGGCTACCAGTCTGCTGTAACCTGGCATAAACCCCGAAATTTCTCCAGCATGCAATAAGGATACATGCTCCACTATGTTCATAGCAGACTTATTTATAATGGCCAGAAGCTGAAGGGAACCCGATTTCCCTCAACAGAGGAATGGATACAAAAAATGTGGTATATATACACAATGGAGTACTATTCAGCCAGTAGAAACAATGAATTCATGAAATTCTTAGACAAATGGATGGAGCTGGAGAACATTATACTAAGTGAGGTAACCCAGTCTCAAAAGAATACCCATGGTATGCACTCACTGATAAGTGGATATTAGCCTAGAATCTTAGAACACCAAAGACACAATCCACATACCAAATGATGTCCGAGAAGAAGGAAGGAGTGTACCCTGGTTCTCAAAAGGCTCAATGCATCAGTGTATGGGAATACCATAACAGGGAAGTGGGAAGGTGTGGATGGGAGAACAGGGGAAGGGAAAAGGGCATATGGGACCTGTGGGGGCAGGGAACCAAGAAAAGGGAAATAAAATGTAAATAAAGAATATATCCAATAAAAAATATTAGAAACAAACAAACAAAAAGGTTTATTAAGGGAGTTGTTGAGCCAGTGCGTTTCATGGGTTCACTACCAGACATATATGCATGCTCAGGTCTACTTAAAAATTATCTTCCTTGCAAAATAATACATGGTATTTGGAGATAACATTAAAAAAAATAGATCCAAAGAAAGTTGCTATTGTAAACCTACCTAAACAGAATTCGAAGTTATAGGCTTCCTTTGGGTAGACATCTATAACATTCAGAAACTTGGTAGCATTTAGTATGTTAAATAAAGCAAATCTCTGAGGAATGTTGTCATTGGGAATGTTTCTTATCTGGCTTCCATAAACCAGGCATTCAACCTGCAAACTTGTTGACATTTCTTTGTTCTTTTGGGCATTCTAAACTGAACATAAATGAGGACATTTCATGAGGCAACTGCTACATTATGCCAGTGGTGGAATTATAATTGTTTACTACTCAGTACAGAGATCCTAATCTTTAGAGACAGTAATCACATTGAAGGGCCCAAAGGAAAAAAATTTAGTATCTCCTAAACAGAATTAAAAGTGATAAATACACATTAATAGAGACCTGAGACACAGATTCACAGATACACAGACACACAGTCTCACACACACACACACACACACACACACACACACACACACATATACAAACACAGACCACCCCCCACTCCCCCCACACCCACAGATTCATAAACCTGGAGGTGCATACATACACAGAAAACTGACTCGAATACTGACAAATAGACACACACAGACACAGAAAGGCATGGTCTCAATAATATTGATAATTTTCCTTAGGCAAGTTACCCCATTATCCAACACAGAGCCAGAACAAAGATTTAAAGCAATTATGTTGGGTAGGATTCTGATGAATCTTATATTCAAAGTCTCAGGGCACCACTTCCAGGATATGCAATGTCTGTTAGACTCCTTCATATTAACTATTTGTCACCAGGGTACAATTAAAGACAGCCTATGTGTTGATCATTTTACCCTGAAAGAATTTCAAGTAATCCATCAGAAACAGAAGTAACAACTGCTTCATAAAGCAATGAGCCTTGTTTCCTGTGAGTATGAAGAGCTTACAATCAATAAAGTCTTCTCATCTTGTAAAATTCTTTGCATCAAGTATATATACTCTGACCCAAAATTGTTTCTGTCTGAAAGAACTTCAGGGACAAAAATGGAGAAAAGCGTGAGGGAAAGGAGATCCAGTGACGGGTCCAAATCGGGAGCCAACTCAAGGGGCGGCCCCAAGGCCTGACACTATTTACCTGATGCTATGCTGTGCTTACAGACAGGAGCCTAGCACAACTGCCCCCCGCCAAAGGCCCAACAAGCAGCTGAAGGACTCAGATGCAGATATTTATGCCTAACCAATGGACAGAAGCTGCTGACCCCTGTGGTTGAATTAGGGAAAAGGTGGAAGAAGCTGAGGAGGAGGGCGACCCTATAGGAAGACCAGCAGTCTCAACTAATGTGAACTCCTGAGATTGCTCATACACTGAGCTACCAACTAGGAAGAATACACCAGCTGAGATAAGGCCCCCCAACACATGTACAGCCACGCACTGCAGGGTCTTGACTCAGTAAGAGAAAATGCACCTAACCATCAAGAGACTTGAGGCCCAAGGGAGATTATAGAACTGGTGGGGTGGGGGTGGGAGGTTGGGACATCCTCTTGGAGATGGGGTGGGGGAAGAGGAATGAGATGAGAAACAGTCAAAGGGCAGACTGGGAGGGAATAAAGACTGGACTGTAAAAAGAGATTAAAGAATAAAAAAAAATAAAGCATAAAAAGAGAAAAGACTATGTATTTAATTAGTGGCAGAATTAGTACTGCAAAGCGAATTCTTTCCTTATTCAGTTTCTCCTTCAAGCCAGCTTAAAGATTTCATAAGCAACAAACACATAGTTGTTTTTTATTAAATTATATAATAAGGACAACCACTACATTTCATACCAAATTCTATTTAAATCTTTCCTTATTATTTATTCTCATTTATCGTGATTATATGATAAAATTTATACTCATGCTTTTTTAATTTGGAGGCTAATCGAAGATCCTATTTTATGTAAAATGGACAAAATTAAGGTATTAATCACCTCTCAACTCTTAATATAATCTGCTTCCCACAGTCATCAACCTGGGGCCTTGACTCTCTACAGCTCATTATTTCTGTAATAACTTTTACTATTTGAAATTTTACCAAAACTGCATATAAAATACCAACATCTCTTACCATTTTTAGGTTAAAATGTGAACTTTGGCATGTCCATCTAAGATTAAAAGTTCTACTTAATAAATGTTTAGCATGCTCTGATATCTCCAAAAAAACAGAAGTAAGCATGTCAAATTTCAACTGTAGAATATAATGGGAATTAAATGTGACAGATAAGCAATGTTCTTGGTAAATCACTATTTCAGTATAATTCAAATTGTTTCAATTTTCACAGTGAAACAAGAACAGCTTCTTTTATGTGATAAAAATATTATTCCAGCGAAGAGAACTTCTAATTATTTTAAGATGAGGTCAATTTCCATGTCTTTACTGATGACCCCTGTTTCCTGTCAATAAGTTCAGCCTTAGTATCTGTAAAACTAACAACAACAGGTACACACTATTCTGTGGTGTCATATCTAGTGAAAGTGTTAGAGAGTTTTTGTTTCTCAATGCTGACTATATAGTCTAAATTTTGAAAACTAGATAAAGGCCAAACCAAATGTTTCCTTTCTGGGGTTTGATTAATATTCAATCCTTAAGATCAATAAAATTGATTTCCCATATTAAAATTTGTCTGTGCGGACTTTCTGCACTATTCCCTGAAGTATAAAGTCTGTTTACAAAGTACTTACATTATACTAGATGGTATAAGTATTCAGAGATAATTTAACACATGCACATCATTATGTACAAAGTTGGTGCTTGAAAATATGTACAAGGCTCTATGTCTTGACTCCAGAGTCACTTCCCTTGGCTAAGTAGTGACTGCATATAGTTTTGTTACTTTTAGCATTTTTTGTAGCATCATTATGTTATTTTGCTTACACACTGCATCCTTAATGCTACAGACATGATTACCATGTATCTTTATAAAGTTGATGGTGTGAAATTAACAGCTTTGATTAAATTTTATGTGCATATTATTAAATGTTACTCATATTATTTCATCACTCTCTTCACGCCTCGTCTGCTTCAATCAAGTAAGAGTTCCCATCCTGCTTTCATGTGTACACACCCATTTCAAGACATCTGGATGCAATTATAAAAGAAAACATGCAATATTTTGTCTTTTTATACCCTCTTTACAGTTTCCCATCCCTTTCCCTGTCCCTTTATATCCCTTTCTCCCAATATACAGACCACAATCTATCACAGTTAAGCTTAGACCCCAGATGTGCAGTGAATATGCTGCATTTATCTTTTGAGTTTTTCTCATTTTATTTAACATGCGCATTTACATTTATATCAGTTTTCCTGAAAATGATACAACTTTCTTCTTCCTACGCTTAACAAAACTCTATTTTGCATATATAATATTTTTCCTTTATCAGTTTGCAATTTATACTGGTTTTATAACTTGAGTGATACAAAAAATACTGTAATACACATAGATGAAGATTACCTCTGCTATGCTGTCTTAGATGCGCTTGAGTATATATCCAAAAGCTGATGATCTGGATCATGTCACTGTTTTGAGTTTTCTGAGTAACATTCACATTTCTTTGCATAGTGGGTGCACCATTTTACATTCTAGTATACATGAGCAGTATAAAAGTGTTCACTTTTACTGTATTTGTTGATGTTTGTTTCCTGATAATAGCCACTATTTTTAGTACATGAAAAGTGTACATATCTTTGTTTTGCATTTACTTGTGAGTAATCATGAGGAACATGTTTTCAGTGCATGTATTGGTCAATTTCACGTTATTATTTGAGAACTATTTATTCGGGTCCTTAGCCCATATATTGATAAGGTGATTGATTTGAGAAGGTTTACTGTCTTCAGATGTTAGATATTAACTTCCTGGTGATTGTTTCTGTGCTGCACAGAAGCCTTTGAAGTTACTGTACCACTACATTCAGTTCCTGCAATATTTACTTACTGTGCTATATGGTTGGTTCTTGTCTACGATTATAGGTTAGGTATTTTTCTTTCTTTTTTACAAAAAATTATTTATTTATATCCCAAACTCTGCCCCTCCCGGTCCACCTCACGGAGACCCTCCCCTAACCCCTTCTCCTCTGAGAAGGTGCGTCCTCTCGCCCCCCACACCCCCTCTGAGAAGGTGCCCCCACCCCGGGTGTTTCCTATCCTGGTGCATCAAGTCTCTGCCAGAGTAGGCACATCCTCTTCCACTTAGGCCAGACAAGGCATTCCTGTTGGGAAAACGATACCCACACTCAGGCTAGTGCTTTAGGGAGAGCCCATCTCTTTTCTTTTTTCTTTCTCCAACAATTTCAATTTTAAATTTCTCATGAGGGTCTTTATATCATTTTGAGACCAGGGTGACAAAAAGAATATAGTTTCTTTCTCTGTGTGTATACCTAGTGTTTGAAGACAATCTGGTGAAGAAGCCTTTTCTTTTTCTTTTTCTTTTTCTGTTCTTTTTTTCTCTTTTTTTTTCCTTTGTCATCATATCTACCCTCTGTAGTACAATTCACAGCTCTTTAACCTGAGTGTTTCTTTCTTAGGGCTGAGTCTGCTCAAACAGACTCCCTCCTATTTTCCCCCTGCTTTCTCAAATTTTTTCATTGGGTGCAGAAACATCAATGCAGTTCTGTCTATTGAAAAGAGGGGCTTCCAGCTCACATATCATTTCATAGTTAGAAAGCAATTATCAGAAAAGACAGATACAAAGGAAAGCTTTTAAAAATTTTTTAAAAATTTAATTTTTAAAAAAAATTAAATTTAAGTGTTCATAGTGCTGAATGGTTAGCCATAAAAACATACATAAAAGTAACATTATGTGGACTGAGCAGGTTATATTTAGAAGCATATATATATGTCTATATATGCACATATATGTGTATATATATATATATATATATATATATATATATTGAAATTATAATCTCAGAACTAAATTGAAAGCAAATGTTTATTGTCTTGTTATGTAGTCTATGGGTGGCCTAGATTTCCCAAGGTAGCAATGCCAGGCTGTAAATTGTGGCAATCTCACAGTGTAGGGGAATATCAGGACAGGGAAGCAGGAGAGGGTTGATTGGGAAACAGGGGGAGGGAGATGACTTATGGGATTTTGAGGGGGGCAGGAAAGGGGACATTTGAAATGTAAATAACGAATATTTCTAATAAAAATTAAAAAAAAGAAATGTGGCAATCTGATTGGCCCCGGGTCTGAAGCGCTGTGTTATGGGCTTATGCCACTACGCACAGTACCAGGCCATTTTTTCTTGCTTTGTTTGTAGCTTTGCTTTAATCCTTCTTTGGCTATTCAGGTATTTTATATTTTTATTAAAAATTTATAACATTGTTTAATACACAGAAAATCTTGCAGAAGTTGTGAATGAAACTGTATTGAATGTATAGATAGCTTTGGAAAAGAACGAACAACTTTTTACCTTTGTTAGTTACTGTCTACTTTCACCAGCATGCAAAGAGACTCACTCTGTAGCTTTATTTTTAGCAATTTTTTTGTGAATGGTACTGAGTTTAATTAGTTCCAAATACATTTTTAATGATTTTTGTTTGGCATTATAATTGAGCTACCTGTATATTTCTGATTATTGATTTTACATACTATTTTTCCTGTTGCCAGGATACATAACTCATTTCATTGTAAGCTTTTGAAAGTTTGAGGAAATTTTGACATATAATGTAATTTTTCTAGATAAATGTTTTGTACAAAGCTTTTATTCAATTAATCTAGAATTATAAAATCTATTGTTTCTAAATTCGTCCTATACAAACAGATCATCCTAAGGGCCTTCTGAGTTCCTCTCCTAAATCAAGGAATGGAAGTAGTCAACTTTAGTTGTGTAAAAATAAACACCAAAACAAATTACAGGTTATGATACTTTCCCCTATCAGCTTAAACTAAGATAAGGGAATTTTTAAAATATTTACATATGTTTATTTTCATCTAGTTGTTTTGTAATTGGTCAGAAAGGGATATTAGAATCTATAAAAAATTCTTTATGACTTCAAATTTGGAAGATTGTTTATTTTTTGCAATTTTTGCTTCATTCATAATTTAAAACTTTAAAAAATACCAATTTATATGGTCATTACTTGACTACTAGTTTATGTTTAGTTATATTTTGTGCTTTTGTCTTATTTTGATATCAATAGAGGAAAATAGGATATCTGATGGTTAGTAAATGCCTAATTTTCCAGTATTTCAGTCACCACTTTGTGTATTAAAATTAAGCATTTCTCTGGTAGTTTATGTGCTTATATATTTCTGAAATTTTTATTCTTGCATCCTCTTCCTTTTAATAGAAATGTTGATGCTTTTACATTTATTGTAGTTGCATTTCTGTTGAGTTTAAGTCTATCAACTCCCTTTTGATGCTCAGATATGTTAGAATAATAGATATATTGTTTTAAGAGTTAATGCTAGGTGAGGAAGGAAGATAATTCTTGTAAGAGAAGTCAAAATAACAACTATTGGTAAGACTAAAGTGTCATTTGTATTATTTGGAATCAGGGAAAAGTATATAAATATGTTTTATTAAAATGTGTTATATTTTATACAGTGATAGACCATAAGAACTCTTGACATAGTTATTATAGTGCATATCCAAAGCTATTATACATTTGAAGGTAAGCTGCCTCCCATGCATGAAGAGTATATTTAACTGCAATTCATCTATTGTAGTTTTTAAAATATTTTATAAAGATAAATGATAATATACTGTTTACTTGTATTGGTTCTTTCCCTCATTCAAGACTGCAACTCAGGTTGCAGTCAATGTCATAATAATGACCAGAAAATCTTGAATCATCTGCTAAGGAGTCAGCCAGGAACAACTAATGTTTCTGTTTGTGTTCCTTCAAAGCAAACACAGGCCTGGGCTAAATTAAGCTGGGAGTGATTTTTGTAAAGCAGAACAAGCTTTATGGGACTCCAAGCTCAGCATTTTAGGCACAATATTCCAAGCTAAATAACAAGAAGAAACTCACCACTATATTACTTCTTTTAAACAATTCAGCATGGTGCTTTTTTTTTTTTCATTTTGAAAATGAGATACACATGCCTCTTGAGGCATGATTATGTTGGAGGTAAGTTTTGGTAAACCGAGGCCTACCAGAGAAATACCACTGTTGAAAAGTGAGAAATACAAATCTTACTAGTCTAAACATTTTTTGTAAAAGGAGCTTTGTGAAGAAAATGACTCAAACAACATTTTAATGCATATTCTTATTAGTTTTGAATTTGGCATCTTGTTTCTAGGCCATTAGGAACAATTGAAATCAGATTTTTATTTGGAAGTAAAAGAATACTCTTTACTAAAAAGCGTTCACACTATGAGAAGAAAGGACTCCCTGAATTTCTTCAAGTGTTTAAACACAATGCTTTTTTGCAACTATGTACTCTTAAAATATTTCCTAATATAAGAGAAGCTGAATGTAAACTTTTAAGATGCAATATTGTTCTATAGACATTTTCACGGAAAAATATATCGTATGATTGTCTTGTTGTGTATTTCTTTCTTATGTGTTGCTATCTGGACTATTTTTGTCACCATAAGAAAAATAGATACTATTATTATTTTTAAAAAAAAAGATGGTGCAGAAAGAGAGAATAGTTTAATGTTATTTGTATAAGAAATACACTATTAGAATCTTGATAAAGTTTTAATTTTAATGTTTTTCTATAATTGAATGTAAATACTAAATATGCCCAAATTTATATATGTAAATATGCACAATATAACTGTACATGTTTAGCGAATTCAAGTATATATTCTTTTTTTAATGAAAAATGTATGAAAACATTTTATTTATTTATTTATTTTTCTTTTTTTTTCAAATTACAGTTTTATTATTCCATAGCTGTTTACATGAACTTCCATTAACTCTGCTATGAATCATAGTTTAAAATGTATCACAAAAATTACTTTCATCATTTTACAACTCTAAAATAAGTATCAACATTGGGCTATTCTGTTCCTTTAATGGACCATTTTAATCCTTAGTAATGTAACCCTTTAAAGTCTACATGTCAAAGATAGCATTTTTTTTAAATTTTTATTTTCTATATTCTATGTTTACATTCCAAAGGCTTTCCCCTTTCCCAGTTCCCCCCCCACCATACGTCCCATAATTCCTCTCCCCCCCCAACTATTCCCCAATCATTCCCCCTCCCCCCACGGTTTCTCTACAAAACTGGATCCAATCTTTACAGGCCCATTCCCCAATCACCCCCTCCCATTTCTCTGTCCTGGTACTCCCCTATAATACTGGATCAAGCCTTTTCAGGACCAGGGCCCTCTTCTTCCTTTCTTGGGAATCATTTGATATGCTAATTGTGTCTTGTGTAATCAGAGCTTCTGGGCTAATTAATATCCACTTATCAGTGATTGCATTTCATGTGCATTCTTTTGTGATTGGGTTACCTCACTTAGGATGATATTTTCTGGTTCCAACAATTTGCCTACAAATTTCATGAATTCATTGTTTTTAATTGCTGAGTAGTATTCCATTGTATGAATATACCACATTTTCTGTTCCTCCACTGAGGGACATCTGGGTTCTTTCCAGCTTCTGGCTATATTCTTTTATATTCACTTTAAACTATGTTTTAGAAATATTTCGTATCTAAGTCCATGATATCACAGACATCTTCCACTGAATCTGTTGTCTTCTGAGTATATCACTTTTATTTCATTACTGAGTATTTCTTTTTTTAACTTTATTTTTCCTCATTTTAATCGAAGATATATTTTATACAATGTATTTTGATTATATTTTCTTCTCCCCAACTCCTCCCAGAATTGCTCCCCACCTCACATCACATCCAAATTCACACCCCTTATTTCTGTTATTTATGTTTCTTATATAAAACAAACAGTACCTTAAACTAATGACAAAATAAGATAAAATATAATAAAAACAAAATCAAAATTGCATTTTTAAAAATCTTAATGGTTTTTTTGTGTACATGTTATGGTTTTAAATTATGTGTTTTTATGGGAATATCAATGTATTCCTCTGCCTCTATGTGTATTTCTTGTGATTTTATTTGGCTTTTCTTCTGTTTGTTCAGAGATGGCCATCAATCGCTTGTCATGAGAGTGGGTGGTGCTTCTCTTAAAAATGGTTTGTATACCTAGTGAGACTCATTTGGAAAACAATTCATCTGGGAGTGGTTATCAGTTGGGGATGCCTTCGGGGTTAGGGTGGGGGACTGGTGTCCATTTCTACTTTCAGTGCTATAACTCCATCTGGCTTAGACTGTGTGTGTGTGTGTGTGTGTGTGTTGCCACGGTCCTAGTGAGTTATATGTGTACTGGTCCTGCTCTATTCAGAAGGCCCCATTTCCTTGGTGTCTTTCACTCCCTCTGGTTCTTACAATTTTTCTGCTTCCTCTTTCACAGAGATCTTTAAGCCCTGATGGGAGCAATTTGATGGTGACATTACATTTTTGAGTAAGTGTCTTAAGATGTCATCCTCTCTGCACAATATTCAGTTGTGGATCTCTGTATTTGTTCTTAGAATCCTGGGATGTGAATTTAAAATCTCAATCCTATTGTCAAATGCTAATACTGAAATTGTGACAAGAATGTAACACCAATAAGGTTACCCCAAAATAATATGAGATGGTCCTCACAGAATTCAGTAAACTTTAGGAATGGCATTCTGCAATAGCAGTACAGACAAGATTGTGAGGGTAATTTTATGCACTTTTGCATAGGGTCTAATAGTTTAGAAGCATCAACTACCAGGCAATACTTTAGTGTATCTGAATATAATTACATTTTATAAGCTTATGGAAAATAGCAATTGATGGGTGAGGTTTTTGGTTTTTGTTGTTGTTGTTGTTGTTGTTGTTGTTGTTTTACCTTGAGAGGCATAATGTAGAGAATCCAAACTTTGAAATAGAGGGATGGCAAAACTAGAAATTAACTTCCAGTTGAGCTATAAACATATCCATGCCAATTAAATGAAAATGTCAATATCCAATTTGCCTCAGTTAAAGGATTTTTGTTACCATTTGGACTTTTAAAAAATTATTGTTTTAGGCACATAGGGTTTGTCCACATGTATGTCTGTGCACCATTATGCATGTCTGTAGCCCATGGAGGCCAGAAGAGGGTGTTAGTTCCCCTGGAACTGGGTTTGTATTAGTTGTGAGCTTCTATGTGGTCCTTGGAATTGAACACAGGTCCTCTAGAAGAGCAGTCAGTGCTATTAACCACTGAGATATCTCGCTAGCTCATTTATTCTTCTTCTACAGTTTCATTTCTTTGTATCCATCTACAAATAAATACATGAAATCATTTAAATTTTAAAAAAAGCATTTAAAAAAAGTTTCCTGTGTCCTGAACTTACGATGTACCTGTGTGTGCTAGGCAAGTGCCACACCAACTTTCTCAAGTTTTACAAAATATGCTTCTTTGGGAAGAACAGAGATTTGAAGAGCCTGAGATCATGAAAAGATGTAATCTGGAAAAGCAAAATTCTGGCAATTTTGTGTTGCTACTGGAGGTTCTATCACAGGAGAAGATGATGAGAGCTGGAAAGAGCGTCGAGGAGAATGGCCTTAAAGACCCCGCGGGAATGTTCCAGTGCTGCCTGGTCTGTTTCTGTATTTGTTCTTATCTGTTGCAATAGGAAGCTTCTCTGGTGATGGCTGAACAAGACACTTACCTATGGATATAGCAAAATGTTCTTAGGAGTCCTTTAGCAGATTGGTAATATTTGATTGTCACTTATCAATTCTCTATTATAGTTGATATTTGCATTGATCTGTAAGATCCACATCTATCTCGTGTTATGAACTTTAGCATCTGTCTTTATTTGATTCTCAAAGGCTCTTTTGTTTTCTTCTTCTGGTTGTTCTCTGATTCATGTATTGACATATGATTGGCATTGGGGTATTGTGCTCTACACTTACATTCATCTGTTGCGATGCATTTAAATACCTTGTACAAAATGGCATCACTCAGTTTCATATTTCTACTCTGTCATTCTGTCTTGGGACTTTTGAATTTTGGACAGTGTCTCCAGCTGACTATAAGGCATCTGTTTACAGTGACAGAATATATGCAACATACCATTTTATATGTATAGGAGAAGGCATTTTGACTCATGTTTTCAGAGTTCATAATTATGACTCCCCCCATGATGAAGTATCAACACTTGGAGGGGAGTGGAAAACAAAGGAAAGCACTTGTCTCATGGCAGTGAGGCAAAGCGAGAAATCAAGAAAAGGGTTGAAATATCAATGTTCCTTTAAAGGAATCACATCCAACAACCTCATCACACCTAACTATACCCTAGGCGGTAATGTCCTAATATTTCCCAATAGTGGCACAAGACACAAGACACATTTGTGTTTAGAGGTTGTATCCAAACTACAATACACTAGCCTTAACTTCAAAGGCTCATAACTACCTAATAATGCAGAATATAACTAGTCCATCTGTGAGTCCTGAACTATTCCCAACATTCCTCAAATGTTTGAATCTAACATTTCCTTTGAGAATAAAGGCAAACTCAACTGAGCCCCTATCAAAACCAACTGAACAAAACCCCTGTTATCCTGGCTTTTATAATTTTTCTGCTTTTTCTTTCTCAATAATCCCTGAAACTCAGAAACTCTATTGTAGAGGTGTCAGTAGGTACTGAGAACCGCAACTTTCTATTTTGATTGCTCATGGTTTTCTGAAATGGTCTTTGTCTCTTGCAAAGAGAAGATGGAGGGTAAGAACTATTCAATATAAATCAAATGTATTATAGTTAGAGATTATGATGGTTTAGGAAACTGGTGGTTGTAGGTTCTTCAAGATTTATGACTTCTCTAGCTTAGAGTCTTCCATTGCTAGTACCAAATATGATTCTCTTTTTTTTTATTGATATAGTCTTAAATCCAATTAGAGATCTGTTGGTTCCTGTCAACATATGTGTGTCACTGTAATAATAAAGAATCAGCCCTGAAAACATATACACACAAGCTGAACAAGTTAATTTTTATATTTTCATCTCTCTCTCTCTCTCTCTCTCTCTCTCTCTCTCTCTCTCTCTCTCCTCCACCCCTGTGTGTGAACTGTGAACTAATGAAAAGGTAGGGAATGACTTTCAAAGAGAGTAGATGGGGTATATGGGAGGGCACGTGTTGGAATAATCTCTTGTGCACTGTGTAAAGGTTACCTTATTACTCAAATGCTGATTCCTATAACAACAGAGATTTGGGCACAGGCTGGACTTTGGTTTTACTATTTTTATGAAGCATCCCCTGTCTCAGTGTTCTGTAAACATATTCTCCATCACCTTCTTAATGATTTACTAAAGACTGGGTGGAATAGCCTATAGCAAAGCAGGAGAGGCTAGACAGAAGTTCCAGGAAGAGATAGGAACTCTGGGAATGGAAGAGAGGCAGGGACTTGACAGCTAGACAAGGAGGAAGTTGGATCTACCAGGACTTAGTAAAAGGTAACTAGTGGGCCATGTGGCAGAACCTCAACTAAATAAATGAGTTAATTAAGTTATATGGGCTAGTTGGGAAATAGCGGAAACTAAGGCCTAAGCTTCCATAAATAAACATAAGTCTCTTGTGTCATTATTCAGGAGCTGGCAGTCTGAGAATGTCCAGGAATAGAGATGGAGGGAGAACGTGGATTGTGAGAATGTCAAAAACCTTTTAAAAATTTAAAATTAAACAAACATTCTATACATTTTTAACAATTAACCATGACATACCTGACAAATATTCCAGTTCTAAAAGAGAGATATGTCAAATTTAATGCTTAGATTTCAAAGTTCAAATATGATTACTTTTGTTTGTTTGTTACCTACAAGAGAATAACCTTTTACAGCTTATTAAATTTAAAGAACAGTTTCATATTTTCTGTTTTGAGCCAAAAGACCATGAGAATTAAAAAAGAATGTTTTTTACCCCAATGATACACCTATTCTGTTTTTTTAAATGCCTGCTGATGTTCAAACTAATCCAGGATCCTTACTGTCTTTCACTTTCAATACTATAGCTCAGTCCACACACTGTTATTTCAAGTTCAAGTGCTTGAAGAAACATTATAACTGACAGTTTCCTTCTCTTGCTAACTATTTTTGATGTACCAATGGCATCCATCTCCGAGTGTAGCCGTAGCATGTGAGCCCTGGCCTCCATTCTCTCCCAAGCCTTCCTTCCATGGCTCTTTTCTACTCTGCACTCATTATCTACATGTCGTTCTTGTGTTCATTATCCTTTGTGTTCTTTTTTCGCACAGGCACCAAAAATATCTCCTCTGTCTTGGATCCCATTTTTCCAGATATCTACATGTTATTATTTCTACCTTCTGTGGGTATTAAACCAAATTTTACTCTCTCAGAAGATTCTTTTTCTGATATTCTATTAAAAATTCCACCATCCAATTTCTTTGAATGTTTTCTCTTTAATACTAGGATCATATATTATATATAGTTAATTAGTGTTGGACTTTACTCTTCCTCCAAATTCAATGCAATCTCTACGATAGTAGATATTTGTCTGTTTTATTCACTTCTCTATATACAGAATATAGAAAAGTATCTAAGGGACCTGGGCACATGGCTAAACTTGTGAGAGTATGTGCTGGGTGACAGTTTGATTCTGATTATCTACATGTTCCCCTAAATTTTCTATATAACTCCACTTGTGAGGAAAGTCTGATGACATCTTCTGGCCTCCACAAGACCAAGCATTAAGGTAGTACACAGACATGCATGCAAACAAAATACATATTTACACAGAATAATATTGAACTATAAAAGTAAAAGTATCTAAAATATATTATGAGCACCAAAATATTAAGGGCATAAACAAACTTAGTAATATTACTTTTTTATTTATGGATGAACTGTTGTGGTTTGAACCAGCTCTAAATTGATGCATGTTTAGGTTATCTGTGGTTATATATTATTAATACACCATTATAACATTTCCTGGAAGTGGCATCATTATGTGAAAGACTGATGGAAATTTTTCAAAACAGAGTCATGTGACTGAACAGTGTATTGCCTGAAGAATCATAGGCTACAGTGAGTACTGTTTTCCATGCTTTCTCAGATGATATGAATATTTGGAATTCAATTGTTGCTTTACATCATGCAATGTCTCTTCCTCTATCTGCCATTGGGTATTTGGAGAGCAGCAGTGTACCCCCCTGCTTTGGTATCTATGGATATTCCTAAGAATTCCCATCACAGAGTTGACATTTCATGTTTATATGCAATATATTCTATTACACAAATGTTGATCGCCTGATACTCCAAGCAGTTACATCTCGTAGTTGGCTGTAAATAATAGTAATATGGACAGGAAAGTACCGACTTACCACAGTTTGAATAAAGATCACTTCAATACTAGTAAGATGGTTCAGCAGGTAAAGGCACTTGTGACCTTGCCTTGTATTGCAAATTCAATTTCTGGGACACACAGTGGAAGAAGTGAATCAACTCCTGGACGTTGACCTCTGGCTTTTGCAGAGGACATTCTGGCATGGATATATATGGATGCTTTTTAATTCTATCTCTGTCTCTGTCTCTGCCTCTGCCTCTGCCTCTGCCTCTGCACCCTGAACTGTGATGGTGTCAGACCTAGGAAGAGCTGGGAGATGACTACATCACAATAGCTTGCTATTTCACCTTTATCACACCCTTATGAGAGGCCTTAAGACCTGTCCCAGCTTTCCTACTTGTGAAGCCCTATCAAGATCTCACCTCTGCATCCAAGCAGTCCTAACCAGGCAATGGAACTGCCACCGCCTTGACCTTTGATATGCCAGACCTCCAGGACTCTGAAAAGAAACATCTTATATTTATAAACTACTGGATTGGAAGCATTTTTGTTGTGGCTGCCAGAAGAGATTGAGGCAACACCATAAAAAAATGATTATCTTTGCTGGAGGAAGATTCTTGCAGCTCCTCTGTCATTCAGTGATTAGTGAATCTCCAGATAAGAGCAGGTTCTGCCATCTCTCAGGAAGCTGTAGACAGTGTGGACAGTGCTGCTCTTTAACTAGTCTACCAAAGCCTTTTGAATGGAAGACTATTTGCTTTGGCTCTGACACTGACAAGCCCCCCTTCCTGTGCTCTTGTTGGACTTTTCTGGATTCATTCATAAGATAGGGAATATGTCTCATGGTGGATATTAGGTTCCTCTCTGTGATAACTTATGATTTTAATGAAGTTTTGCTAATCCGGAAAACATGTGTCCTTTGTGTCTGGTCCTTCTCATCTCCCTGGGATAGTTTTTTTCACCTAGACATTAAAACTTCCTTGTCTTTGTGGTTCAGATTTCCTTTGTGCTCTATAATTGGATGATGATATATAAATTTGAAATTATATTTCAAAGCTGTGTTTCTTTCACGGCTTTACAAGTAAAACATTGTTTCCTGTTGTAATGAGCACTGGGATTGAGTCTAAGCAAGGAGCAGTCATGATATGGAAGTATGGCTTTGCATGAACTGCTTTTGCATTTATAGATAAAGAGCAGGATTATCCTAAAGTAGCTTTCCCTGGCATCTTAGGCTCTGTACAACCTTGCATAATTGACAAAATCTCAGAGACTGTAATTTTTTACATTATGTGTAATACTGAAAATTATAACATTTTAAGTTTTTTTGTTTTGTTTTTCTTTTATTTTTTTTTGAGACAGGGTTTCTCTGTGTAGCCCTGGCTGTCCTGGAACTCACTCTGTAGAGCAGGCTGGCCTTGAACTCAGAAATCTGCCTTCCTCTGCCTCCCAAGTGCTGGTATTAAAGTCATGCACCACTACTGCCCGGCTACATTTTAAGTTATAATCATTTGTTAATTTATATTAGAGGAGAAATGGTTAGCCATGTGCATCATAAGAGAAAAATCTATTGATTTTATATTTTTTCTCTTATGCTGGGTATGAAACACAGGGCCTGACACATATCTGAGAAATACTTTACCACTGAACTACATTCCACGGTCAGGAAAACAATGTCCAACCTTCAAAATAATTTTAGCTTAAGGAGTGATTGTTTTTTAAATTATTTTAATATATGGATTATTCTAATATACTTAATATATGGATTCCAGGATGGATGCTAGATTCTTAAACTACTTCTCTACATATCCTACTGCAAATCACATACCCTGTATCATATACTTTTGAAAAATTTCACTGCACACTTGTGAAAGGAGAATACAACATCTCACAATTATTGTAAATGTGGCTGTGACCTCCTCTGTCAGCTGTCCAATTGAGTACTCTCAGGATATACCCAAAGGCAAAAGCTTACCAAAGAACAAAATTGAAAAATGGATTTTATTAGTTTTAAGTCTTAGTTTCTCTTCCTGTTGCTGTGTTAAAATTCCCTGACCAAAGCAACTCAAATTGTGTTTAGCTCAGAGCTCCAGATTACATTCTTGGGGAAAGTCAATGGAATGGGGAATGTAAAAGAACCAATCACATGATACCCACAGTTATCACAGGAGAGAGAGAGAGAGAGAGAGAGAGAGAGAGAGAGAGAGAGAGAGAGAGAGAATTTATGCTTTTTCTGCATTTCTTCAACTCAGGAGTTCCTGCTTGAGAACAGTGCTTCCCACGGTGAATGGGTTTTCTCACTTGAATTAAATACTCAAGAGAATCCCACACATACATACCCAAAGGCAAACCTAATCTAGACCCTTTTTCATTAACACTCCCGATTGTGCCATGCAACAAAAACCACAACACCTGAGTATGAAACCATGCAATACACACACCGGACACCTGAAATGAATCTGTGAAGTATACGTCATGCTTTGGATTGTGTGCTCACTTTTGATTGGCTGACATATATACACAAATAACCATATCCGTGGACGTCTGAATGAAAGCAGATATTAATTCAAGATCTAGTAACATAAGAATTCATTCTTTGGGACTAAGTAAAACTCATGATGTGTCATTGCAATTTTCAGTGGTGCTGATTTGACTGAAGTTTTGTTTTGAGAAAGTGAAGAAGTCTTTTCCTCACTCTTTTTAAATTTTCTATGATGCTTATGAGTTTTTACAGTAAGTAAAGCTGTTTAATACAGTGTTTGATTTTTTTAATGGCCACTTGTATGAGCTACCTAAGGCTTACCATAAGTTACTATGAAAATTTGTTTTAAAACATTAGAAATATATCTATCTATCTATATGTATATGGTATATATATACTGAATATATATATTCTGAACATATATATTCAGATATATATATTCAGAATATATGTATGTATGTGTATATATATATGGTACTGGTGCCCAGAAGCGCACAACGAAAGAGAGGTTCTACCACAGTTAGTTCTTCCTTAAGGTTTTGAGGAGTGATCTAATTCATGTCCCACTCCTAGTCTTTGATGGTCTCAGCCAATCCATGGGATTTTCACGGCTGCAGATATCTGTCTCCTTCATATGGTTTTTTTTCTCAGAGTGTCTGTACCACAGATCTTCCTCTCCTTTCTCTTAGAAAAGTAAAGATTACATATGTTACTTCATCCACCCCAAATCTGATCTCTTATCATAAAATGTTTTGTTACAAAGGTCAAGAATCTATTTCCAAATAGATCTCTTTTATAGATATAAAATGACATTTTTGGCAGGAAAGGCCCAATACAGATCATTCCTCAGAATTCACAAATGTTGTGTAGTCTTGTTTTCCATGGTAATATTTGCATAAATACAATATGAGTATCACTCCTGATATTTTTGTCTGAAGGGCTACAGTTGTTTTATTTGAAAATATTTATGATGTTAACTAGGTATTCCAATTCCTAGTGAATAAAAAAATTATATATGCAACCACTGCTTCTAATAAATCAGGAAAGATGGCCTACCACATGGATTACAGACCTAGCTTCATGCTTAAAGATTACAAAGTCAATTGCTGGCAAAGAACTCCAAGAAACTTCCATTTGGTAATAATTCATCCCCTAGTGATTCTGTCTGTTGTGAGGATTTGGTATGGGAGCTATACCTTATAGTGAAATCTGGAGAGGAATTCTTGGACTTGGCTTCCTGGCCTGGGGATAGAAAAATAGAGGCTTTAAATAAACGTGTCATCTGAGATTCTTTATGAAAATATCCAGGCAGATGCTGCTCTGTGGCCTTGGTGACTCAGGGAACTCAAAACACAGCCTCAGAGCCCACATGGCAAAGACACACACTGACACACCTATGTAAATAACTAGCTCGACCTAATAGCCCTGTTTTATTACTAGTCGTATTCTTTAAGATTATTATGGTCACAAAGGGGATAGTCTGTCAAAATTAATGTTAAATATTTTAAATAGGCAAAGATTTCATGGCATTTTGAGTAATCCTCTGGTTTGTGTTACCCGGACCTTTAATTATCTTTGTACAATTTTTTAATACTTTAATTTGTAGAAAAAATGGAAGCAATACAATATTCTTATCCACAAAAAACAAATGAATTTACAATGTTACAATGCCCAACAAAAAGTCAGTATCATATCTTTTACAGGCTCATTTTAATATTTCCAACTGCACACATCCCTGCTTTTTGAGTTCTCTTTGAAGATATAAAATTTTCTAAGTCCACCGTTTACTAATAGTTAAATAACTATATCCTATGATAAAGTGAATAAAATATAAAATTTTTACCTGTTATGTCTATTAAGTACTTGTAAAATACAAGGTATCAAGAAACTTTGAATGTAGCTTCTCTGATTTTTCTAGGAGACATAATTTCATAGCAGACTTGCTGGTTCTCTGTCTCTTAGAATCATTCTGCCCCATTTTGTGGTGTCCCTTGAGACTTTGCAGTGGGGCTTGTGCGGTAGATGTATCTACTGGGGCTGGGTCTAAACATGAGGAGTTGCTTTCAGCATTTTGACCACCTGTGATTTTTCTGTAATGGTTTCTGTCTGCTACAAAGAGGGGCCTTTTCTTTTACTATTTCTTTTTTTTTCTTTTCCCTTTCCTTTTTTCTTTCTTTTTTTGAAGAGGGGTGAAAGCTATACTTATCTGTGGGTTTAAAGATAAGTATTTAAACTATAGTTAGGAATCATCCTGATTTAGTAAAGTGGTAATAAATTTTCCTCTAAGGCCCATGATCTCATTAGTTCATTATAGTTGATAATATTTCTCTTACCAGGCCTAATTTCCCTCCTGTGTAGAGGATCTAAAATCCAATTAGAGAGTTATTGGTTTCTGCCAAGATATTAGCCACTATTGCACTTTAATGAATATCTTATCATCCTAGCTCTTATTGTGGTTCACATAACAGGATAAATCACAGCTGGGTAGCACTATGGATCTTTTCCTCCTTTGGAAGTTTGCAAATTATATCACATACTCTTACAAAGAAAACTAGTCCTTAAGGAGGAGGCTTTCAGGTCAATTCAGTTTAAATCCTCCAAGTCCTATGTCTGAAGTGCATGGTGTCTTCAAAGATAGGGATTATTTTTGAAATTTTATTATTTATTTTTTATTTATAATTATATACATGAGCACTGTCTTCATATATAATTTAGCCCACCCCTTTTCCACAGCTTCTGTCATTTGCTCCTCATTATCTCTCAAATTCTTGACATTTAAAATTATGTTTAATGCATACACTTTGGTATTCTATCAGTGTGTTCAAAAGGTTTTAAATTCCAGATATTCTGGACTTGGTGTTTTCAGATTTACGTTGACCAACCTCTAACTTTTGGTAGAATGGGTGTCAGTAGATACTGATGAATATTTTCCAAAATTGATTCACACTGTAGTGTGAATCTTTTTTTGGGGGGTTGAATATTTTTATTTTTTTCCACATTTCTTATTTTGGATATATTCTATATTTATATTTCATTTCCCTTTTTCTGGTTCCCTGCTCCCCAAAGGTCCCACATGCCCTTTTCCCTCCCCATGTTCACCCATCCACCTTTTCCCACTTCCCTGTTCTGGAATTCCCTTACACTGATGCTTTCAGCCTTTCCAGAACCAGGGTCCACTCCTTCCTTCTTGTTGGACATCGTTTGGTATGTGGATCGTGTCTTTGGTGTCCCAAGATTCTAGGCTAATATCCACTTATTAGTGAGTGCATACCATGGGTATTCTTTTGAGACTGGGTTACCTCACTTAGTATGATGTTCTCCAGCTCCATCCATATCTCTAAAATCTCATGAATTCATTGTACTGAATAGTACTCCATTGTGTATATATACCACATTTTTTTTTTTGTATCCATTCCTCCGTTGAGGGACATCTGGGTTCTTTCCAGCTTCTGGCTATTTTAAATAAGGCTGCTATGAACATAGTGGAGCATATATTTTTATTTCATGCTGGGGAATCTCCTGGGTATATGCCCAGGAGTGGTATGGCTGGGTCCTCCAGAAGTATCATGTCCAGTTTTCTGAGGAACCGCCAGACTGATTTCCAGAGTGGTTATACCAGCTTGCAGTCCCACCAACAGTGGAGAAGAAAAAAAAAAGATAGGGATTTAATATCCACTTCTGGATGGCAACCAAGAACAATAGAAATAGCCAGTGAAGGACTTCCTAGCAAGAACAAGAACAAGCATACAAAGGTTGAGAATGCTTCCTTTTTCTGTCTTTATATAGGTCGTCTGAGGGTTTTGTCCAAAAGAAAAATGGATCTTAGGACCTCAAAAGATCTATTTTTTCCTTTTTTCTTAGATATGTTCTTTACATTTTAAATGTAAATATAAACACATTTCATAGTCCATAGTACATCCCTTTCCTAGTCTGCACCCTACCCCACGGAACACCCTAATCCATCCCTCCTCCCCCTGCTCACCAATCCACCCACTTCCTCTTCCCTGTCCTGGCATTCCCCTATACTGGGGCATCTAGCTTTCTAAGTACCAAGGACCTCTCCTCCCTTTGATGTCCAACAAGGTCATCCTCTCCTGTGTATGCATCTGGAACTATGGATTCCTCCATGTGTACTCTTTGGTTGGTGGTTTAGTCCCTGGGAACTCTGGAGTTACTGGGAGATTCATTTTGTTGTTCCTCCTATGGCACTGTAAACCCCTTCAGCTCCTTGGATCCTTTATCTAGCTCCTCCATTGGAAACACTGTGCTAAGTTCAATGGTTGTCTGAGTGTCCCCTGCTGTATCTGTCATGCACTGGCAGAGCCTCCCAAGTGACAGGTATATTAGGCTCCTGTCAGCAAGCACTTGCTGGCATCCACAACAGTATCTGGGTTTGGTAACTGTATATGGGATGTATCCTTAGGTGGGGTAGTCTTTGGATGGTCTTTCCCTGAGTCTCTGCTCCACCCTTTGTCTCTGTATCTCCTCCTGTGGGTATTTTATTCCCCCTTCTAGAAGGACCAGAGTATCCATACTTTGTTCTTCTTTCTTCTTGAGCTTCATTCAGTGTTCATTCCTGCCTCAAAGGTCCTGATTACAAGTGGGTCTTCTCATTTCAAATGGTTTCATTGAAAAAGAATCTTTCCCAGGTGTTCCTAGCCACTGGTATTTTAGTTAATTTCAGATGTAGTCAAGTTGACAACCAAGTATAGCCATCACACACACACACACACACACACACACACACACACACGTGTGTGTGGGTGTGTATATGTAAATATACTACATAAATATGTAAATACACATTTCTGTCTATTATATGCAATTTAAAGTAAATATATAGTAACACCAATATAGCAATATTGCTTTGTTCAAATATCCTTAGTTATTATTCCTCTTCCCTTCTGTCTTGATCTCCTGCATTAACTAAAACACATATAGCACCTCAATAACATGACTTCCTGATAAGATCTGAACAAGGACAACACCAATAAACATATTAATGTGTATGGAAATGCTCAGGCTTAGAGAACTACAGAAAACCAATAACTGCAGAGAGGAAGAACCAACACTGCCTAGAGAGGTGTCCCCTAATTGTTTATTCAACATGAAGTTGTCATTTCAAATCATGTACATACAGGTAACAACAAGAGAACTCAGAAGGTTATGTTTATATATTTATGTGCATATGTACATAACATTAATATTTAAAAATATGTCATGCAATTCACGGGGAAGGAGGAACATTGGGAAGGTAGAGGGAAGAAAAAGAGGGGGGAGAGTGTAATTATATTTTAACAATTAAAACATTTCAAAACCAAAACTAATTTGGATCAAAAACTTATTAAAGTAAACTTTGGGAAAATTTCACACATTGGCTAATTGTGTATTATCCTTCATACAAGTGGAAGCCTCTTAAAAGCATTGACTTTTATGTTTAATGCTAATAAATCAAGCAATTTGAACTGTACCTAAGAAGGCTTAGTAAATGCTGAATAAGTACAAAAGTGGATTGAATGAGCTCCTTCTGAGAAAAAATAAACATACTTTTCTCATAAATATTTTGAGTAAACATTTTAACCTATACTCAGTGAAGGACATAAGAGAATGGACAATAATTGAATCTTATCATTGGTCAAATTAATAATGTGACTAATCTTTTAATAATGTAAAAGTCAATGTTATTATGTTTATATGTAATCTGCTAAATCAAATATTTATAAAAATATTAGTTTCATAAATAAAAGTATTCACCATAATCATCTAATTAGCAATGTATAAGTGAAAACAAACTGGAAAATTTTGTATCATTTTATTTAGTCACACCCTATCACTTACACATTCTGCTATCTTCTGTCTTAAAATCTGGCATTCTAAATTCTCGGGTTATTTGACTTCTGTTTTTCATTCCATCTGTGGAAGTGACTCTTCTTCTTCCATGGCAGATAGCTACAATGCTTAGAATTTCTAAAGAGTTTTTATTATAATTACATTATGGTGCAACTCTATCTCCATGCAATAATTTGCAAAATTCTGACATGCATTTGTATTGTTCTGAGGCCAGCATGCTTTAGGATAGGGAGAGTCAATTTTCTCCTGGAATGAATTCTTTAAAAATTTGTACGATCCCAAGTGGTCAGCCCTAAACACAAGTACACTCAAACAACACTAAATACATCTGATAAGTAGTGTGTGACAATAATAATTTAGCCATAAATCAGAAAGGAAAGTGGGGAGGTGACATTAGAGGAATTTTGGGGAGAAAGGCATGGAAACAATGTTAATACAGTGCTCATGGATAAAATCCTCAAAGAATTAGGCTTGAAATGTGATGTACTGATCATTTGTATATCAATAATGATATGGATGATTGAATCAAAAATAAAATTTTAACTTATTTTCCCAACATAGAATATTTATTGATTCTTTGAGGAGGTCACTATATACACCCCTATCACATTCACTTTCCAGTCCTGGCCTTTCCATGTCCTCTTCTGTGATCTCCCCCTTCCCATCAAATAAAAGTTCAACTTGTCTTATGTATATTCTCATTGGAGTGTGGTGAAGCTCTCAGTGGCTCTTCCCTAGTTGAGTCCTTCCCCTCCCTCACTCTTGCTGGAAGCCATCCATTGTGGAGAGCAACACTTCACCATCCGATCAGAAGTTTAAGACTGGGAAAGGGGAAAGCCTTTGGAATGTAAACATAGAATATAGAAAATAAAAATTAAAACAAAAACAAAAACAAAAACAAAAACAAAAACAAAAAAAAGAGTTTCTACAATGGCTTCCTGTTTAGGTTTTTACTATTTTGGGGAACGGCTAATTGGAGTAGAGGTAGGGTTTGTCAAAGAAGACTTACATGTTATTCTTTCTCAATTATGTGTTTTCAGTCATACGTATCATTGCCGAGGCAGTTATTTTTGGTTTTGCTCCTTATGGTCCACAGGAACATTGACCTGGAAGACACTGACCACATGGTTTGTGGCATCAGCACAGACCATGAACAGGGCTCCCATTTGAAATAGGGCCATGGACCCAGACAAGGCCTCCAATGCAGCTAGAATCATGACCATCAACATGTTTTTGGGCCACAACAGCTACCTGGGACATCCATGTGCCCTCTGGTGCTTGCATGGGCCAGGGACATCCACACAGACCCATCCCAAAGTAAGACTATGGACTCCCAGTGTCAGCAAAGGCCTGCTTGCCACCATAGCTGGGGACAATGCAGGACACCTATGTCATATGATACCTGGCATCAGCATTTTATATATATATATATATATATATATATATATATATATATATATATATCAACATGACTTCAGGTTGCAGCACAGACCATGGATAGCTGCATGACCCTGGGGATGAGCAAGGCCCCAACTACAGTAAGACTATGAACTCAGACATGACCTTTTGTAGCAGCACTGCCCACTCACATCAGTATGGTCCCCAGGGGCAGCACGGCCTATGGATATCAACATGGGTTCAGGTTATGGCACAGGCCAAGAGCATCCACATGTAATTAAGTGAAACACTGTCCTTAACACCAATCTGGGCCTGGCCACATGAGAGCTACTGACCCACACATGGCCCCTAGTGGCATCCCAGGACATGGTGGTCCTTTGAGGAGGTCCAATCTAGAAAGTAGACCATTCTTCATATTGGACCTCCATCATAGGCCAGAGCTAGGTTGATACCTCAGCCAGGCACTGTGTTCTGGGGCTGAGTCTGCATCTACTTAAGCTCCTAGCAGGTGCACGCCATCCTGTTGACTCCACTGAGCAGCAACATGATCCAACATCAACCTTAGCCCTCTCTCCATACCTGTCACTGCTGTCACATCACCAGCTCTGCCTCTCTCCACAGTGCTCATCTCCTCTATCACTCCCCTCTCTCCTTGCAGTATTGACTGCCATGGTGCCTGCCCAGTGAGGGATTGGGGGGGTTCCTCAAAATTTGACTTTTTAAAAGAAAAATTGTAAAAATTCAAGCCTGATAGTACAGCTCAAATGGTCATTGTCCCTGTTGCCACGGCTATGATTTCTGCAAAGGACATGATTGAAGGAAAAACCAATTTCTACAGTTGTTCTCTGACCTTTCCAAGTATTTTGTGACACACAGATGTACACACACACGCACACACACACACACACACACACACACACACAATTTAAAAAGAATTTTCTAATTTCGAGTTATATATATATATATATGTATATATATATACATTTATTATAGCTGAGGATTAAAAAAGGAAGTGAAGTTAACAGTAAAAACATTCAAATACAAATAATTTTACATTAGAGAAATTTTTGTTGAAAAGGAAAAGAAAATAATATTTCACGGAAAAAAAAGGAATCATGCTGAAATTCCATAGTTTGTTTATGAATATTGTGAGAATGGTAGACACTAAACACCTTCTGCATTTATTTTGGCACTATAGTGAGTGCATTTAAAAAGGCTGTTCTATTGCACATGTTGGAATGTCTAAGGTATTCAGTTGGTTTGCTGATTGGTTGGTTGCCTTTAAGTTCTTTCACAGGACACTAGCAGAAAATGGGTACCGCCATTTCTTTATGCATTTGCAAGACTCTAGGCTATGGTCCAAGTAGTATGTAAATTACAAAATGAATCTGTGCCAAAGATTAGCTAAGGGTGTTCACATGCCCTCAGACAACTCCATGTCTTACCACCTCAGGAAGATCTTCAGAAAGTATCATGAAGATGGGTTTGGGAAACTCAGTTATAGGCATGTGAAAGCAGCCATTGCTGGTTGTGCAAGACATAGCCATACTTTCATCAGGCTTGGAGTGGAGAGAAGTACTTGGCCACAGCACTGTGCAGACGAGTGAACAAATCCAGTCTGCCACATTGTTGTTACTTTCACTACAATGCTAAACATTTACTCACCCAGTTTTCTGGGTTTTGTCATTGTTGTTGCTGTTTGTGTTTTTGTTTTGTTTTCCTAGTTGACAAAAACTATTGTCTTCTTCAAAAAGAAAGAGAGAGTGTCAACTGAGGAGTCACTTCCATTAGACTGGTCTGTGGTGCATTTTCGGAATTATTAGTTAGTTTGTGAGGACCCATATAACAGCCACACCCATCATGGTTGCTACTATGACTGAGCAGCTAGGCCTCAGTTGTGAAAAAAAAAAGGTAACTGAGTAAGCCAGAGGAAGCAAGCCAATAAGCAACATTTCTCTGTGGTCTCTGTATTAGTTCCTGCCTTCAATTTCCATTTGAGTTCCTACCTTGACTTCCCAAGATGATGAACAATGAATTGGAGACTGAAGACAAACAGGTTGATTTTTTTTTTATAACAGCAAAAGAAAGTAACTAGAATGGAGGCTCTGTTTATAAATACTCCATACTCCTCACGGGTCTTCTTAGGAAGTGTCTTAGGGTTTCATTGCTGTGAAAAGACAACATGACCACAGCAACTCTTATAATGGGAAATATTTAAGTGGGGCTAGCTTACAGTTTCATTATAACCATGGCAGGAAGCAGGTCAATATGCAGGCAGGTGCTGGAGAAGGAGCTGAGAGTTCTACACCTTACTCCAAAGGCAGGAGAAGGAGACTGTGCCCACACTGGGCACAGCATGAGCATGTATATGACCTAAAAGCCCACCTCCAAAGTGACATATTTCCTCCAACTGGGCCACACCTACTTCAACAGGGCTATACCTCTCATACTGCTGTTCCTGTGGGCCAAGCACTCAAACATGAGTCTATCAGGGCCATTCTAATTCGAACCACTACAGGAAGTAAATTGCATAACAAGAGCTTATTAAAATGTCTAGAATATTTGAAAAAAAATGTTATCATTAAATGATGTTCGTCATGCAGTGATTTGTGAATGCCTTGAGTTAGTTGCATTTCTCAGTGATGCGAAAGAAAAGCTGATTGGAAACCAGAATGAAGAAGCTAGCTGTGAATTGGAGGCAGAATCCCTATCATGATGAGCATGGCATGGTGGCGGGGTGGGAGGTAGCTACTCATATGGCATCTGCAGTCAGAAAGCAGAAAGACAACATTCACTAGGCTTATTATTTTATTTTGTTTTATTTTGTTTACATTTCAAGTGTTATCCCCTTACCTGGTTTCCCCCTCTTCCGGAAACTCCTTCTCCTCTCCCCTATTCCCCCTGCTTCTATGAGTGTGTTGCTCCACCCACCCACTCCCACCTCCCCGCCCTCGATTCCCCTACACTGGGGCATCTATCAAACCATCATAGGACCTAGGACCTCTCTTCCCATTGATGTCTGACAAGGCTGTCCTCTGCTCCATATGCAGTCAGAGCCATTTAAATCACTTTTCTTGCTGAGTCTAGGCACTTAGCCTTGGAGGGGGTACCACCTGTGTTCAAGATGGTTCTTCTCTCATCAGCTATACCTTTTTGGAAGTTTTTCAAATATACAGCCAGAAGTGTGTCTTCTGGAGGATTTTAAATAAAGTCAGGTTGACAATAAAGGTGAAACATCATAATATTAAACACTGGGATTGATTCATCTCTAATAAGTCACACATTTCCTGTCTGTGTCTCTTTTCTGTTTAACTAATTCAATGTCATTCAGATAGTTCTTGATTTTTATTCATATAACTTTGCTAAAACTATTATAATACAAGATTTCTGTGTTTCATGTGGCAGAAGACAAAAAAATCACTTTGCTAACAGAGGTGAATAGAATTGAAATTTAATAAAAGTATGACTGATCCTTTGTGAAGATTTCCTAGTATTACCACATGTAAGCATCTCAGGAGGAATTAAGGTTAAAACTCAACTAATACCAATATTTTTCATTATATTCTATTAGCCCCTTCAGGCTAAAGGCAGTTTTTACATTACAAAATGTAATCAGGAGGCATTTGGTATGGATAATTGATTGGTAGGATTAGAAATATAGATACAAGAGGCAAAATATGGTTGTAATGTTCATTTTAAAGGTCAAATTCTGTATTATTTTAACATTTGTAATTTAATAAAATTATAATTACATAAACTCACAAGCCAGGATATATTTAGGTGTTCCACAGGTGTGTAAATATTTTAGTCATAACTCTTCGACATGAAATCAGTGATATTTTATCACGTGTGTATACACAGGCACACACAAAACTCAAGAAAATATTTTCCCCAAAAGCTTGTCAAATAATTTTATCATGCTTCAAGTTATTTCTATTATTTAGAAAACATTAGATTTATCTTGTCTGATTATTTCGCATGATTTATTTGCATATTTTCAAATGTGTTATGCATCCAGCTTTCATGTCTCTCAGAGTACTTCTAATCTACCAAGAGTTGGAGCTTAGCTAAAAGCACAAATCCAGGGATATTTACTTGCTAGTTACACCACATACCACACCAGCTATTGGTTTTCATTTTAAGTTAGAATAAGCAGTCAAATATAATCTAAAATTTAGTCTAATTAGCTTGCATACTAAGTACTGAGGAAATATGATAAGGTGATTGTACCTTCAGAAAGGAACCACTAAAGAGTTTGAGTTGGGCCCTTTCTTCATGACTGCAGAAGTTTTTCAGTTATCATCTTACTTTACTGATTAGTGGCATTTGACATTCTTGTTCAATCCTTCTTCATTGAAATGAACCTTTCCCTTGGCCTCCAGAGTATGTATATGTAGTGGTCTCTTGCTCTCGCTTTCATTTTCCTGACTTCCTCTTCTCTCCTTCCATGAGTTAGGCTCACCTCTCCCAACTGGTAAACTTTAGCCAATTCAACAGTCAGTCTCCACCTGTCCTTATTCCAAGTGATTTTATCTTTAATGCAGTTTTTAATTCCTAATCAGGTGACTTTCGAGTAGAAATCTCATAAACTGGATTCGTTCCTAGAATTCACCCTCATATACCAAGGCATTTACTCAGATTTCTTCATGGGTCTCTACAAATATGATTTTATCTGCTTATTATTTCTAAAGTTTAAAATTGTAAATTCCCAATTTGAAATCCTACCCTCATTCTCGAACTTTGTAACTTGAAGGTAACACAGTCTTAGAAAAAAAACTAATTTCTGAACATACATGCTGGCCTTTGCATCAATGGTCATGTTAGTCATGAGAATCTTCATGTCACAGTCACACATATCTTCATGTCATGCACAATGATTGCATATTAAAGCACATCCCATGAGATGAACTTCATGTTACACATGGTGATTTACATGTCAGATAAGACAATCGCCATGTCACAGTCACGTACAATCTCTGTGATCTTTAATTCATGGTGCTCTGTGCCTGTCTCTTGTGCTTTTAGCTAGTCTTTCAGGGCTCAGGCTCATGGCTGCCTCCTCACTTCAACCTGCCACTGTCTCATTAAGACACTTGCTTTTGCCTGAGTGCATCATCTTGCTTCTCTCTCTCTCTCTCTCTCTCTCTCTCTCTCTCTCTCTCTCTCTTATTGTCTAGTTTCTCATTTCAGTAAGACTAACACAAGGATACACTAAAATCTTGAGAAGATGCAGAGCCACAGGATTTCCCATAATTTATGAGCCCGTTGTCCATATCTCCACGTGTTGCATTTCTTATTTATTTTACAACCTTACACTATTTATGAGGTCTGAAACACTTGGGACGTCTGTAAATGTGGTAGCTCATCACCTCTACTGCTTCAGAAAATATCTCTGTGTATGTCTTAGTTACTTTTCCATTGCTATGACAAGATACCATGACCAAGATAACTTATATAAGAATGGATTTAATTGGGGTCTTGCTTACAGTTTCAGCAGATGAGTTTATCACCGTCATGGTGGGAAGGTCCGCAGAAGGCAGGAAACCATTGGAGCAGTAACTGGAGAACTTACCCTTTGAGGCAGAGAAAGACACATACACACTCACACACATACACACAGAGAGAGGGGAAGAAGGGAGGGAGGGAGGGAGGGAGAGAGAGAGAGAGAGAGAGAGAGAGAGATAGAGAGAGAGAGAGAGAGAGAGAGAATCAGTCAGAGTCTGGTCTGGGTCAGAGAGCCAGAGATATTGGCTTTTGATGCTTAAAAGGCCACCTCCAGTGATATACCTCTTCTAATACCTCCTAATGCTTCCCAAAATGGTTCCACCACCTATGGACAAAGTCTTCAAATCTATAAGCCTATGAGGGCCAATCTCACTTAATCCATCACAGTGTCCATTACCGCTGCCCAGAGTCTTGCTGTTTATCACTTTGGTGGAACCCTCCTGACAACCACCTGATTGGCAGCTATACAGACAATGGTCAAGTCAGTAATGCTTTTATGAGTACTCTGTGAAATCACAGCATTATCCAAAAAGAAAACCAAAGGCCCTCAACCAAAGAGTACTTATAGAAGATGTGGTTCATTTACACAACAGAATACTACTCAGCTATTAAAAATGAGGACATCATGAATTTTGCAGGTACTAGAATGGTACTAGAAAATATCATCCTGAATGAGGTAATTCAGACTCAAAATGATGTGCATGGTATATATACACTCAGTAATGAATAGATATTAGCCAAAAATGTACAGAATACCCAGACAACCCACAGATCTTAAGATGTTTAACAAGTTGAAAGGCCCTCATGAGGATGCTTAGAAGGGTAAACAAAAGAATTACAGAGGGCAGAGGGAGGGAAGGACTAGGGTAGAAAAGAGGAGGGAACAGGTTCAGGTATTGGGTAGGGTGGTGGGGGGACAGGAGAAAAACACATAGGGCCAGGAGAATGAATGGAAATATGAAGCCTCTGTGTGTGTGGAGGGGGAATGTAGGGGGACCCTCTAGAAAGTTGCAGAAACCTGGGAGGTGAGAGACTCTTAGGATTCCCTGGGGGTGACCTTAACCAAAATGCCCAACAATGGGAAGCAGGAACTCAAAGAGATACCTCCAGGAGATAGACAGTGCCACAAGTGGAGGGACAGGTTTACCAGCCCACAGTCAACATTTCCTGACCCAGAATTGTTTCTGTTTATAACAACTTCAGGAACAAAAATGGAGAAGAGACTGAAGGAAAGGCTGTCCAGTGACAGGCTCAACTTGGGATCCATCTCATGAGGGGCAGCACCAAGGCCTGACAGTATCTCTGATACTATGATGTGTTTACAGACAGAGGCCCAGCATGGCAGTCCTCTGAGAGATTCTATCAGCAGCTGACTGAGACAGACTCAGATACTTATACCCAACCACTGGACTGAAGTCAGGAACCCCTATGGGGGAATTAGAGGAAGGATTGCAGGAGCTGAAGTGGAAGGTGACCCCATAGGAAGACCAACAGTCTCAACTAACCCGGACCTGGACCCCTGGGAGTTCCCAGAAACTAAGCCACCAACCAGGCAGCATGCATAGGCTGATCCAATGACCCTGGCACATCTATAGCTGAGGACTGCCTGGTCTGGCCTCAGTTAGAGAAGATACACCTAATCCTCAAGAGACTTGAAACCTAGAGGAGTGGGATTCCCAAGGGAAAGTGGAGCGCCCTCTCTGAGGCAACAGAGAGGAGGAGTGAGATGAGGGAGGAATTGTGTGTGTGTGTGTGTGTGTGTGTGTGTGTGTGTTTGTGTGAACCAGGAAGGGGGGTCAACTTCTAGATTGCAAATAAATAAAATAATTTAAAATAATAAATGAAATAAAACATAGAAAAATGAACACCAAAATGACACACTTCATCCAATAAGATCTTTCCACACCATTTTATTTTGTTCTCAGTACTAAGGGAAGACGAACAACGCCAGAACCCTGTGATTGCTTTCAGTACTACCTCCTAACATAGTGTCATGCTGTACAAAGAGGAAAAAAAAATCCAGTGTGTTTTGGCACTCAAAATTCTGGCACTAGTCTTGAATTTCAGCCAGTATAAACGAATAGCTTTAAGATAGTAGCTATTTCACAAAATTAATTAATTGGAATTCGCAAGCCAAATGACACGGGTGCCAGAGTCCACAAAACCGAGCATAGCTGTAGGTCAGTCTCTGATCACACCAGGGAGGAGAAAAGAGTAAATAAACAAAAAGCAGGTCCAAGAACTGAGAGAAGACTTTTTAAAAACTAGCTAATTCCTGTGTTTTTTTGAATCCTGTATAATGTCTAATTATTTCATTATTTCTGCCTTGTCCCACATAGCAGAACCAAGTGTGCTTTCCTTGGTATCCTTCACAGACCATGATAATCCCAGTGCAAGTTTCCTCACGGAGTGCTGTGTAGCACCCAGTTACCCTTCAGTGGAGCCAAGGTTCAGGATTCTTCCATCAGTTACTCCAGCCAGGGCTCCTCCCTCTGGCGCCCACTCCTTCCCACTGAGCCACCACACTGATTTGTGCTGATTCTACGGTGGACTTCTGGCTGGAAGTTCATATTGGGATCCAAGCAGTGAGATCTGTTCAGTCTCCACAGCCTGATGAACTTCATCGTCTTGAAGTTCACTGGCATAGTTACTATTTCCAAAAACTCTGAAAGTATGAAACATGCATTTATTCATGGAGTATGGCATTTGTCACTAGGAGAGCATCCGTATTCTGCATGCAAGTCTACATTTGGTTTGCTTTCTGGGGGGTGGGGGTGGGGGTGGGGAACAGGACAATAGAAGTCTCCATTTCAGTTCAATAATAACATTTAATTTGATTTTCTCAAAATATTATTTCCAAAATGGAAACATAAAAGAGTGAGGAGATAAAATATCCCACTGAAATAAATTTAACACGTCTTACCACGTCTTCACATCTGTTCCAAGTAACACGGCGAGGCTTCCAAAACAAATGCTGCGTGTAAGGGCTAATGTTGATAAAATTATGCTTTTTCCCCCTTTTTATTGTGTCTAACAGAACCAAGTAGAAAATGCAAGTAGCAAAGAACACTAAGGCATCGGTTCATGAGTGAAGAATAACCTCCTTAGAGCTCTGTGAACAGTGAGAGCTGCAATACTGCTGTTATTGTGGATATGAATCTTGTGTTTACACCGTCAAAACTGACATAGGAACCCGAAGAAAAACAAGAACTTCTCTTCATCTGGACACACAGCTCTCTGGGTAGTACTAAATAAAATCAATGAACAAGTGTGGTGGGAAATTTCAAAGAGATTTGGAAATGTGATTTATTTCCACTCTCATGAGTGTTTTCTTCCCTTTTCTTTCCTCCTTGTAGCATGTCAATTCTCTCCTCTCAGATATACACCCTTAGAGAATGAAACTGGGACAGAAGTAAGGGGCGAAAGCCATGTTTGTATAACATCTCTTAGGCTCACCATTTTTTCAGGAGAAAAAAATTATTTATCATTCTATACATTTACATCTCAAATGGTATCCCACTTCCCAGTTACCCCTCAAAAAGGCCCCCATGCCACAACCGTCCTCTCCTTCCTCCCCTTTTCCTCTCCCATCCCAACCCTCCAGCATCCCCCTATGCTGGGGCATCCACAGGACCAAGGGCCTCCCCTTCCGTTGATGTCAGACAAGGCCTTTCTCTGCTATGTATGTCTCTGGAGCCATAGACCCTTCCCTGTATACTGCTTGGTTGGTGGTCTAGTCCCTGGGAGCTCTGGGAGGTCCAGACAACTGATGATATTCTTCCTATGGGATGCCAATTCCCCTCAGCAACTCCAGTCCTTCTGCCAGCTCTCCGACCAGGGTCCCTGAGCTCAGGCTGATAGTGGGCTCCAAGCATCCACATCTGTACTGTGCAGTTGCTGGCTGAACCTCCCAAGGAGCAGTCATACCAGGTTCCAGTCAGCAAGTACCTCTTGGCAAGGGCCTCAGTGTTGGGTTTGGTATCTGCATACAGGATGGATCTCCAGGTGGGGTAGTCCTCAGATGGCCCAACTTTCAGCCTCTGCTCCATTTTTTGTCCCTGTTCTTCCTTTGGATAGGAACAATTCTGGGTTAAAAACTTTGAGAAAGGTATGTGTGGTCCTGTTCCATGACTGGGGGCAGTGCCTACTATCTATTGGAAGTAGCCTCTACAGGTTCTATCTCCCCTTCTCTGCTAAATTCATCACTATTGAGTCCTGGAATCCTCTTGTTTCCCAGGTGTCTGGACCCCCACCCCAGTGGGTATCCCTGTTTTCAGGAGAAACTTTTATCCATTGATGAAATGCAAAAATCTTGGACCAGAAAAGGGAAAAACAGCCTTGTCCCTTCATTTTCTTGATGTCCTTGAAGGAGAACATGGTTGCCAGGTACCCAGGAATGAGTGGCACCTTTGAGATAAGCAAACGGAAGGGTGTCTGGTTCAGAGACTTCAGCCTCAGAACAAGAAATGGAGCTCCTTGCCTTTCCTGAGGGGCCGCATAAAGAGCAGAAGAGGTAAGAGACAGGTGTTTGTTAGTTAGTTTGTTTTTTAAGTCTCCTAAGCCCTAGTCATGCTAGAGTGAATACAAGGAATTCCCTCTTCTTTAAGTAATGGATTCCTTAGCAGAGGAGTCTAAACTGAATCCTTGGCAACTCGGCAGCTTTAGTAGAGACTAAGTGCTTTCTTTACTAAAATTTTTTTTATTTAAATTTTTATTTTCTATATTCTATGTTTACATTCCAAAGGCTTTCCCCTTTCCCAGTTCCCCACTCCCCGCACCATACTTCTTTACTAAATTTTAAAGATTCTCCTTGGAATGTGTACTTTGTTACAGATTTTGTTAAAGCATATGTGATTTTCTTTTGTAGAAAGGAGTGCCATAGTTTTGCTTTTTATGGATTATATTTTTAAACCATCTAAAATAAGGGCTTGTTAATTATTGTCTCTCCTTACTAAAGTTACAGTTACTGTTAGACAAACATTCTAATAATGACAAAATATCAGATAGTCTAATTTTATTTATCATTTGAAATATATTAATGTAGAAAAGCAAAACACTTATTGAACTGAGTCATACATTTTGTGATCATTGTAATAAGAGGGATACATACAAGAGTTAGACCATCTTAGAAGGATCAAGGCACCTCATCCATTGTCCGACTATATCCAGTCTCACCATACATCTATCATTATATGATATACAATCACACTTGCTAAAGAATTCCCCACTCAAACAGAATCATACAATGGACAGTTTAATGTCTTTTAGTTCAAACATTATCTTGAAGGTTTCAGATAGAAAATAATAGCATAAGACAAATTTTATGTCTTAATAAAAAAATGACTTGTATACCAATCAGGTTGAAATACATTCTTTATTCTCCTTACTTAACATGGCCTCTGTAATGCCTATGGCCAGGGAGAAAAACTAATATGAATAAATAATCCTAGATGATAGTTTTCAGAGATTAAACTTCTAGGCACACAAGGAAGATGATTAGGTTAAAACATCCCCCAACATTTTGGCAATACGCTATACTCTGTTGTCTGTTGTTAAAATCCAATAATACTCCTTTATTCATATTACTTCCAGCAGTCTGGAGTAGAAGAATGGTGAACGCAAAGGATAAGAAGCAAAACATCCTTTGATTTGATTTGCTTTAAAGGTAAATAAATGTTCACAGTGTGTGTGTGTGTGTGTGTGTGTGTGTGTGTGTGTGTGTATGTGTATGTGTTAGAAATTCTGTCTAGGATACAGGAAAATACAGGAATTCTCAAGAAGTACTTAACTTACATCTATCTATCCGCCTACCTATCAGTCATCTATCATTTGCATATCTATAATCTATCTGCCAATCCAATATTAATAATTAAGCAAGTTCACCTTATTGTTGCAATCAATCCACCAAAAATCCTATTCAACTCTCACATAATGCAAGGATGCTTTTGAACAGAGGTCTGCCATCAAAGCAGCAAGCCTTGTGTGGGTTGACCTATTTCTTCATGTGTCTTTGTTTAAATGGTTCTATAGGGTTTGGTTAAATAATACTTTGATCTACTTGCCTGTCGCTGTACAAATACCATGCAGTTTTTTAACACAGTTGCTCTGTAGTACTGCTTGAGGTCAGGGATATTGATTCCCCCGAAGTCCTTTTATTGTTGAGAATAGTTTTAGCTATCCTGAGTTTTTTGTTACTCCAGATGAATTTAAGAATTGCTCTTTCTAGATCTATGAAGAATTGATTTGGGATTTTGATGGGGATTGCATTGAATTTGTAGATTGCATTTGGCAAGATAGCCATTTTTACTATATTGATCCTGCCAATCCAAGAGCAAAAAATAATTTTCCATTTTCTGAGGTCTTCTTCAAATTCTTTCTTCAAAGCAACAGGCAAGTAGATCAATGGAATAGAATTGAAGACCCAGAAATAAACCCACAGAGTTATGGTCACTTGATCTTTGATAAAGGAGCTACAACCGTCCAGTGGAAAAAAGATTGCCTTTTCAACAAATGGTGTTGGTTCAACTGGAGGTCAACATGCAGAATAATGCAAATTAACCCACTCTTATCACCTTGTACTAAGATCAACTCCAAGTGTATGAAGGACCTCCACATCATAAAACCAGACACACTGAAACTAATAGAAAAGAAACTGGGGAAGACCCTGGAGGACATGGGCACAGGGGGAAAGTTCCTGAACAGAACGCCAATAGCTTATGCTCTAAGATCAAGAATTGACAAATGGGACCTATAAAATTACAAAGTTTCTGTAAGGCAAAGGACATGGTCAGAAGGACAAAATGACAACCAACAAATTGGGAAAAGATCTTCACCAACCCGACATCTGACAGAGGGCTAATATCCATATATACAAAGAACTCAAGAAGTTAGACCCCAAAGAACCAAATAACCCTATTAAAAATGGGGTACAGAGCTAAACAAAAAATTGTCACCTGAAGAAAATCAGATGGCTGAGAAGCACCTTAAGAGATGTTCAACATCATTAGTCATCAGGAAAATGCAAATCAAAACAACCCTGAGATTCCACTTCACACCAGTCAGAATGGCTAAGATTAAAACCTCAAGAGACAACAGGTACTGGTGAGGATGTGGAGAAAGAGGAACACTCCTCCACTGTTGGTGGGATTGCAAGATGGTACAATTGCTCTGGAAATCAGTCTGGCGGTTCCTCAGAAAATTGGGGCATGACGCTTCCAAAGCGTCGGCATATACCACTCCTCGGCATATACCCAGAGGATTCCCCTGCATGCAATAAAGACACATGCTCCACTATGCTTATAGCAGCCTTATTTATAATAGCCAGAAGCAGGAAGGAGCCCAGATGTCCCTCAAAGGAGGAATGGATACAGAAAATATGGTATATTTATACAATGGAATACTACTCAGCAATTAAAAATAATGAATTCATGCAATTTGTAGGCAAATGATTGGATTTGAAAAACAACATGCTAAGTGAGTTAACCCAATCACAAAAGAATATGCATGAAATGCAATCACTGATATGTGGATATTAATGAGCCCAGAAGCTCTGAATACTCAAGGCACAATTAGCAAATCAAAAGATTCCCAAGAAGAAGGAAGGAGAGGACACTGGTCCAGAAAAGACTGGTTCCGGTTTTGCAGGAGAGTATCAGAACAGAGAAAGGGTTGGGGGGTGATTGGGGAATGGGCGGGCAGGAGGGGGAAGTGGACTTATGGGACACGTGGTGAGGGGGGAACTGGGATAGGGGAAAGCCTTTGGAATGTAAACAAAGAATATAGAAAATAAAAAAAATAAAAAAAATACTTTGAGGCAATTTTGAAATGTAAATATAGCCAATGCTAATGCTCAATGTTTCTATGCATAATAACTTTGATTTTTGTAATTTAATCAAGAAAGACCAATGTCTCAGCTAGTACTAAGGTTGATTTTCACCATTATTTATGATCATAGTTTCCAATGTTCCTCAGTGCAATATCCATTTGCTCTCGGACTCCCAGCAAGCCTTTTACTTATCAGAGTACCAGATGTGACACATAATCTGACAAGTTGTTTGGTTTTGGAATAATTAAGATATAATTTAAGCATCTATGCATCTATCTTAGCATGCAGTGCTAATTAGAAACAGTATTAATGCCTTTCCTTTTTTCTGTTTTTACATTTGCAATGCTTAGGCTACTTCTACAAAATGAGCTCTACTATTAAGAAAACAGTAGACTGGCTGTGACAGCGGTAGGCTAGTGGCTGCCTAGCATGTGTGAGGCCACAAATTCAATTCTCAGCAGAAATATATGCTACAAGGAAAGCATTTTATTGTAGGAGAAGAGAATGCAAAGTCTATCCGTAAGACTTGGATATTTTGGATAAAGCAATTTTATTCTTTAAAGTATCTCCCAATTTGCAGAATGTATCAATACTACTCAGTGGACCTAGTAGTTATTAGTTATTAAACAATACAACACATTGCATATGGTGTAAGTATGCTATAGATTGTGTTAATGATTTATCCACTTTCATGTTACTATATTTACAGAAGTTAAATGTAGACTGAAGTGTTAGATTATAAAGTGATTATATAATTTGATGTCATATCCAGTAGCATCATGATAAGGTTTAAAGTTGCTATTTCACTTTAATTGCTGGTTATATATTTTATATGTTTATATTGCAGTTATATAACTGATTGTCCAATCATAAACAGTTTGTAAATGAAAGAAGGCATGCATGGTTGTAACAGGATGTATATAGATGAGATGGGGGATGGGCACAGGAATTTAGATTAACCTGGGGATAAAAAAAAGATAATACGAACATTGAATGTTCTTTATTAGTTGTATGTTTGTAATTCATTTATAATATAATTCAATGCAACCTATTCCCTGACTTTAGGCAGGGTTTTAAACAAGTCAAGTGCTTCTCTCAAAGATTTTTAAACACATTGTCTACTCAATGTTCACCCCACATTGGTGAATCAGGTATAATTCTGTTAAACTGCTTGCCACAGAATTTGGCTAGGATGAGCTCTTTGGCTTCCTTACCATCACCTTTAAGGAAGCTTCAATCCTCATAAAGAACTGTTGAGGTGAATATCGAGGAACAAGAAATTTCCAAGGATGGCCATCTTCCTTGCTTCATCCTCCACTCTTTTCCCAACTCCCTTTTCAGGAGAGAAAGTAGAAGAGAAGGATAGGAGTAAACAATGGATGGTCAATGATATATGAAGTGTCACAGAAAGAAAAATAGTCTGTGCAGCTGTGGATACAATCAGAGAAGTACTCACTAAAGGAACCTAGGACTAAGGGCATAGGACAGGAGGGAGGGAAATGAAAAGATAGAGATGAAAAATGAGATACGAATCAGATCACAATGCTTTTCTCTGTATATGACCTCAGCCAAGACATTCTGGTTTTGGTGTTTTATTTTGTTTTGCTTTCGCCAATGAATGTGTAACATCAGTAAATATTTCTCCTGGAAATAACAAATCATTCAAGATCAAACCCCACATGGCTCTCTACCTTTTTTTTTGAAGATTTTTTTATTTTCTATATTTGTTGTTTACATTCCAAAGGCTTTCTCCTTTCCCAGTTACCCCCTCACCATATGTCCCATAAGTCCTCTTCCCTCTGCCTATTCCCCAATCCCTCCCCCCCCCACACACAAGATTTTTCTGTTCTGATTCTCTCCTACAAAACTGGATCCAGTCTTTTCAGGATCAGGGTCCTCTCATCCCTTCTTCTTGGGAATCTTTTGATTTGCTAATTGTGCCTTGAGTATTCAGAGCTTCTGGGCTCATTAATATCCACTTATCAGTGATTGTATTTCATGCATATTCTTTTGTGATTGGGTTAGCTCACTTAGGATGATATTTTCCAGATCCAACCATTTGCCTACAAATTGCATGAATTCATTATTTTTAATTGCTGAGTAGTATTCCATTGTATAAATATACCATATTTTCTGTATCCATTCCTCCTTTGAGGGACATCTGGGCTCCTTCCAACTTCTGGCTATTATAAATAAGGCTGCTATGAACATAGTGGAGCTTGTGTCTATTGCATGTAGGGGAATCCTCTGGGTACATGCCCAGGAGTGGTATGACAGGGTCCTCCAGAAGTGTCATGCCCAATTTTCTGACGAACTGCCAGACTGATTTCCAGAGCGGTTGTACCATCTTGCAATCCCTCCAACAGTGTAGGAGTGTTTCCCTTTCTCCACATCCTCTCCAGCACCTGTTGTCTCTTGAGTTTTTAATCTTAGCCATTTTGACTGGTATGAGGTGGAATCTCAGGGTTGTTTTGATTTGCATTTACCTGATGACTAATGATGTTGAACATCTCTTAAGGTGCTTCTCAGCCATCCGAATTTCTTCTGGTGAAAATTCTTTGTTTAGCTCTGTATCCCATAACCCTATTAAAAAATGGGGCTCTCTACCTTCCTTTCATGTCTTCTCAGTTTCTTCATTATGCCTCTAGGATGCTGGCTTTCATTCCCTAATTCTGCTAAGCTTTGTCCCACCTTTGGAATTCATTCCTTGCTGAAACCCCTGGAACAGTTTTAGTGGAATGTTTTAGTTTGTTGAATGTGGTGGAAAACTTTGTACGTCTTGTTTGGTTAATTAGTGCATGGCGAGTTGCTGAAGAAAAGATATCAATCTGCTCTTAAAACCAATGCTCTTTACTTTCTGAAAATATAACTCAATAAAGATGGTCAGCGAAAAGAAGCTTCTATAATTCACTTACCGAACTCAAAATTAAAGTGACATTTCATCTTATTGTATTTACATTTAAAATGTGCAAGTGTTTATTGGTAAAGTTTCCTTTCTTTGGCCTTAGACTTTGTCATATTTTAAACACAAATGAATAAATATAAATTGAGTTTAAAGTAGGAGAGCAGTGAAAAACAAATGACATGAACTGATCATGGGTGATCGACTAAGAATTCAGTAGGGACACATCACAAACCTCATCTGTGATTCCTCTCCAGAAACACATCCAGACAGCTGGAGTCTATGTAGGGGGCCTTTAAAATACAGTTGCAAAACTCTTTCTTATTTTATTTTATTTTTTTGTACTTGGTTAAAGTGGAACTTTAATGTCAGACCCTAATTCATCACAGCAAGTAAAAAACTCATAGCATCCCTCCTGCTCTTCTGATTTGGGAGGCACACTGGAGACAGATTCAAGAAGACTAGTGATGTAAACCTCTCTGAAACTTATTTTTTATATAAATAGAGAATTTCCTAAAGGAAATAAGCCAAGACATCTAAAGAAGACATTTGCTACTGAAAAGAAATGAAAGTATATGAAATGAAATTATGGATGATTACTGGTGTTTTAATCCCCCTTGTTCCTTGTTTGCTATGGCCTTGATTAAAAGGAACAGGAAGGATTCCTGTAGTTGTTTGACCCCTCCCATCAGGATTTTAGAATTATATAAGGATAATAGCATTTCCCCACCCTTTCCCAGAGGAGCTTTTAAAGCCAGCATCTGTGAGGTGCATTTCCTAGATAAATGCAAACTGCCCTTTGACTCTCTTTGAGATAAGAAAACACTGACCCTTCCCAGCAAGTTATTTATGACATTCACATAATGTGAAACAGTGCTTGGTCCTGACAGAATGCCCAGAAGGATACACACTGAAGGCCCTTAAGGTCCCTCTCTGCTACCATTTAGGAGAGACCCCACACACAAATCGACAATGCCCAAGGCTCATTAAAGAGTTTGATGAATTTAATACAATTCAAATTAAACATGATCTCAGGAGAATATGTTTAGGCAGGAAAACCAGATGGGAGTCGAATGTGAGGCACACAGGGACCGAGAGTGGGATGCCTGATAATCCAGGGTATGCTGGAAACATGAGAAAATGTGAGTTATCTTCTTGGCAAATTAACATGCAAAATACATTGGTGGCATAACAGTGAAATTTCCATTTTGTAATGCAGTTTTCCAGAGTTTGAATAAAAATGTAACACTGGATATTGGAAAGGGCCACTTCCTCTTACTATGACACTTGCCAAAGGAAGAAGAACCCTGGAGGAGAAAAATGCACTCACTCCTCAAATATTCTTTATCAACAGGAACGGTGAGAATTTATGTGCCTTCGAGAAGACTGGAAAAGCTAGGATCTGGGAGACAGCTCAGCCAGCACTGTCCTTTGTAGTCTCAGTGTGTGAATAATAATGCTGTGTGATGCCTTGTGCTTGGACTGCAGACTGAAGGAGGGAGACAGTGCAGGGCAGGGAAAACAAAGAGAGGGTTTGTTATTTCACAAAATAGACATAACCCTGAAATGAACACATGAACTAGGAAGCTAGCGCAGTTCATTGAATAAATCAGTCACAATGGTCATAAGTCTCCACTTCATCTGGACTTATCCTTTTGATTTATGCACCATTTATGAAAAAATCCTGGCTGCATTCAGGTACAGAAGAGGCCAAGTTTAGTCTAGTCAAACAAGGGCTGCCAACCAGAGGGAATAGTGGAAGGAAGGTTTTTGGTTCCTTATGTTTCATTTTATAATATTTCATGAAAGTATACTTGGAATTCTATGTTGGTGATTTATAAGATTAACATCTTGTTCTGGACATTTTTGCAAAGCTCAAAAACAACACAAATATTCTCAAACCATGAACAAGTAGTCTGAACTTTTAATATGTTCATTGCTAGTGACTTACAAAAAATAGTAAACATTGAGGTAAGGTCATTGAAATGTTTAAACAGTCATGTAAAACAAAATATATTGAAAACTTAACTAGACATCATATTTTCTCTATTTCATATAATATAGAGATTTTCATACCACCACAAAATGATAGGATGCTATTTAACAGCAGTTTAGTCCCTTATCTGTTGATATCATGGTTGAGTCACTAAGAACCTTAGGGAAATCTCATTTATGTTGTTTTCAATACTTAAAAATATGGTGGGATAAACACAGAGAAGCAAGAAACAAGTGCTATGTCCCAGGCTATGAACTTCACTCTGAATTCTTGAGAAATTCCCAACTAACTACGTTAAAGATAGGTTTAACAGTTTTGATTTTATGATATCATAGTGTATCATGTTTTAGAATTCCATTTTTTCTCCCCATAACACTTTATTCTTTCTTATGGGCATTAAGTGGTAAAGGAAATAAGGATCACTTAGAGAGTGATTAGAGCACAGGAAGCCTGGAGTCTTTGACAATGACCTTATTAGAAGCCTCAGGAAAAATGTGTGTCAAAAAAATCTCCACTGGAATTCACTTTGGATGGGAAATGAGAGATAACCAGAGTGTTGATGGGCAGGGTGAGGTCACTAGTAGAGGGAAGCAGAGAATGGCAGGTTCGTACATTAAACCAAAATTGTATCGGGCAAATAATAGCATGTTCCATATTTAATTGACAGACTAGATACAAATAAGTCATGGGGGATCCTGAGAAAACCTTTGGCTTGAATGTGCAAGCTGTCATGCTGAGCCCACTTGTGGTAGCAAAGATGGATGGTTTCCAGTGCACAGTGTCTATTGGGAGGAAACTGGAAACAAACCTAGGAACATCCGAGTGGTGACTGGTATCCCCATGCCTGCCAGGATGGCAGTGGCTGGAAAGAATGATGGTATCATGGATTCCTAGAAAAATAAAACTTTGGGAGAAATATGTAACATGAGTTCTCCACAGGGACAACAACAATGCCAGAGTCCCTCAATCAGAATTGCGAGAACTATTGATTAAATCTGCTGAACAATTTGTCTTGTCCCTTTCATATCCATGGTTGCCTCTCTAATGGTTCAAAAGAACGGACTAAACTTTTAGATGATTTGCAAACATATCTGCCTTCCCCAAAGCATTACTGTTATTGAAGTGTGTTTCTTGCCCACCAGAGGCATCAATCACACACGTATCTTAACTCTTGGCTTCCTTACTTACAATTACTCCATTACATACCATACAGGATAAATAGGAACTCTCCACAACAGTGAAGGCCTCTGTACTAGGGAATTTCCTAGGTGCTTTTCAACCTCTCTACACCTGACATTCCTTAGAGCTATTTCTCCACACATGCACACACATATGTCAGCCCTTACATAAACTATTTCGGCTTTCTCCAAGTGAGCTTTGTATTTCTTTATCACCAAGCATCTTCAGACATGCAATCGTCTACCTCCAGTAGACCTCCAGGGCCTTCGCACAAACAGCTGAACACTCTGATAATCTCATTCTTTTCTATGAAGCCTTTTAAGCACACACACACAGGCCCGTCTACATGTTAGTCTTCGACAGTGCTTCGTACACAGTCGGCCCTTAGATTTTTCTTAGTTATGTAAATAATGCTGGATTTCTTAAAGATGATATGGACAGAGAAAGGTATTCAAGCTCTACCTCCAAAGATACTTTGAAAGAGTATATGTCATGTGCAGTCCAACAGTTCCTGAAGGGAAAAAATAAACTTACTTTCCTTGTTATTGTGGAAACTGTTTTGTCTCAAGTACGGAAATTCCTTAGTGAAAGGAAGCAATGTGAAGGAATGCGTGATGATTTCTCTACTCAGAGCAGTGTTGGTGAAACTGCTCCCTGTGGATTTGTGTTAGAATACACTCAAGTAGCCCAAGAATGACATTACTTAGAATACAAGGTAGACAGAAAGCTTTGGGCTTCATTTCTTCTCTTTCTTCACAAGGTTATATATGTAAGTAAAATAAAATCTATGTTGTCTGAAGAGATCTTGGTGTATGGATGTGATTTTTAAAGGAAGAGTCAAGAGGAATGGTGATTTGGCATTGAGAACAAATGAAAAGAAAGTATCAATTGCAAATGTATCAATTGCACTGGCAAGTCTGATTGAGTGTACCATACCATATATGCAGAGTACCTGGTACAGATCCATGCAGGTCCTGTGTTTGCTACTTTAGAACCTAACACAACAGGCCAAAGCAAACACACAAAAAACCAAAAGCAATAATAAAAATGATTCCTGATGATATTCTGCTATATTCATAGATCAGTGCATTGTCTAATCATCAGCCAAGAAGCTTCTTACTCTGACGATGAGAGAGGGTGCAGAGACCCACAGCCAGACATGCCACAGAGAAAGTCTGAATTGGAGGTTTCCATTGGGTCTCACCTCTTGGACATCAAAGAACTCCTCAGAAAATGGAGAGAAAGACTGTCGGAGTCAGAGGAAATGGAAAATATCAAAAGAACATATTTAACTGAATCAATTAAGCAGGGCTCATATGGGCTCACAGAGACTGAAGCAGGAGGTACTCATTTAAAAGAGAATTTATTTACAAATTCAGCACATTATCCTTCATTGGGCACACTGGCAATTCTTCCTTCCCAGTGGATTTCTTCTAGTTTACTCCATATCTTCATAGGACATAAGCAACCAACCACTCAAGACCTAAGCAGGAACTCCCGAAATGCTTATGACCAGTCAGTTTTCTCCTACAAGCTATCTTTTGAGATTTGACTATGAATGGGTGGGGACTGAGACTTTAGAAAAATGAAATTCCATATTACTGGTAGATTGCAGCAGGCAAACCCAAAACATTCCTGCTTCAACTGAGCTTGATTCTTGGTTCATTATTAATCCAAGCTTATGAGCTATTCATTTTTGAATTCAGATCCACTCACATATTCAATAGACATTTGAGTGTTCCCCCAGTGCCTTACTTTCTGCTAGTAGCTGCAGCTCAGGCAACAGGTCTAAATCTAAACTGCAGTCATCCAAAGGCTCTGTCTCATGAATGATACATGTAATGAGAGAAATAAATAGTACAAGTAAGCAGCTATAGAGGAAGTAAAGGAAGAATGGATAGAAGGCATACTTTAATAAAAAGGGATGCTGGAGATCTCATGGAAAAAGGAATTAAAGTGATGATTTCCAAAAATGGGAAAGAACCTGTAACTTTTGTGGGTAGTCAATTCCAAAGATGCTCGCACACCAACCTTTTCAATTGATCTTGAATCACTTGGTTAAAGTTGTTTATTCACAGTGGCAGAGAGGAGAAATGACAATGTGACCCCTTCCTGAAGTGTGGCATGTAAGACAGTTTCTCAGCCTTTAAATCTATTGTTTTAATTTATCGGCAGAGAGTTCATTAGACAGTTATAGGTACAAGGTACAAAAAACAATTTTGGGGTTCTTCCAAGACTCCTATATTAATTATCAGTTTTTAAAAGGAGGGCAAGAAACTACTATTTATTTTTCATTAAACAAAAACCAAATGACTTAATATTTTAAAAAAATGCACAGGGCTGGAGAGATGGCTTCATGGTTGGGGACACTGTCTGCTCCACTAGAGGGTCTGGGTTCAGTTCCCAGTGCCCCCGTGCCAGGTCACAGCTGTTTGTATCTCCAGTCCATGGGAGTCTGACTCCCTTACTCAGATATACATGCAGGTAAAACATAAGTCAATGCTCATAAAATAAAAATAAATTAATTATGAGAGAAATCATTGCACAAATGTGTAAATTGTGATTCAGCTATTTAACTTTTCAAACTTATTAGTTTGATCAGCTAAAAGAGAAAGAAACTAAGATCTGAGTTCATCTAATTTTAAGGGGATATTTCAATATTATAAAATCGGCAGTTTGCTGTGACTACAGTAGGATGGTTACCACGCAAGGGCTCTCTGCATCTATTGAGTGAGTTCTCCATATTGGAGCACTTGGGAAGAATTCTGCACTCCTGAGCAGCACTGGTTGAAGCTAATGGGAACCCAGATAAGAGAGATTTATGGATAAATTATGAGAGTAAACTGTGCCTTTTTCTGGCTGATGACTTCCTCAAGATCTACTTTGTGTCATTAAACAAGTCCTTCTTTCAGCAAACTCCTGGGAAAAGGCCAAAAGCAGGGGTATCTGTGTGTGTAGAAACCTTTATCAATTAAGAAAAATAATACAAAGGAGCAAGAAAAAGAAAGATAAGAAAAAACAGGAATGAGATGAATAAGGACACAGAGTGAGGGGGCGAGTTGGAGAGAGAGAGAGAGAGAGAGAGAGAGAGACAGAGAGAGACAGAGAGAGAGAGAGAGAGAGACAGAGAGAGAGAGAGAGAGGAGGTAGGGAGAGTCCTCTCTCTCTCTCTCTCTCTCTCTCTCTCTCTCTCTCTCTCTCTCTCTCTCTCTCTCTCTCTGCCAAGTTCTAAGAAGGCTCTACTGTATTCAGTACACAGCCACCAAACAATGTTCTTTGTGAAGCACGGTGGAGCCCACAGCGCTGGGAGGAACATACAGCACTCTGCACTCTCACGTAATGGTTCTGATGAGGTGTCACCTATTTCCATCCAAAAGCTGTTGTAATACGATAACACCTTTGGGAAAGGCACTTTTCTGTCTATGAAATTATTGAATGCAGGCCTTATTCCATCCTCTACACTGGGCTGGAAGGTCCCAATCTTACTTCAGGGCCTGGAGAAATGAAAGGAGACATCCAACATCTAAAAAAATTCCATATGGAAAACTCTTTCATGGGAAGTAGATGAACTGGGTGATCCAGTTAGGTCTTCCACAACTTTAATTTCCATGATTCTGCTTGGGAAGTATTTGAGAACTTTCCTAACCCCAGGCAGATTCCACTGAGTTTTAGGGGGTGAAGGGACAGTTACTGAAAGAAGGGATGGAACCATCCTTGATTCCTGGAGAAAACTGGTGGCCCAGGGAAGGGCAGAGTAGGCAGACTAGATCTCAGATCACCTCATGTTGGTTAGAGACCAAGGAGAGGAATGGAAACAAACTCTTCACGGAGTGTGCTGGCAGTGTCCTCACTCTCTCTAGTAATCTGTTAAGACAGCCTCACTCTCTTCATTAAGGCGTGAGGATTTTTTTAACTTTTTCTACTGTAGTTGTTAATGTTACCATTAAATATCCCAGATTGATAACAACTGGCCAAAAGAAGGATTTTCACTGAGAGAAATCTGGAAAAGAGTTCAAATTTTGGCTGCAAATTACATGATTGTGGATACCAGAAGACACAGGTGGCTCTGCATCATTTCTAAAGTGGTATTTGGAATCACAAATGAAGTATTTCTGATGAATATGCTGTCTTAGCCAGGGTTTCTATTCCTGCACAAACATTATGACCAAGAAACAAGTTGGGGAGGAAAGGGTCTATTCAGCTTACACTTTCCACATTGCTGTTGATCACCAAAGGAAGTCAGGACTGGAACTCAAGAAGGTCAGGAAGCAGGAGCTGATGACAAGGTCATGGAGGGATGTTACTTACTGGCTTGCTTCCACTGGCTTGCTCTCTTACAGAATCCAAGACTACCAGTCCAGCGAAAAGTCTTCTGAAATAGACTTTTAATTCAAAAGAAAAATACATTAGCATAATCTAACTAATATTCTTACCTGGGTAAAAGGTGATGTTTTAACTTGCAAAAATTGTTTACTTGAAGGAAAAGGTTACCAACCACTTGATTTCTATTCAAAATTTTAGGGAAATATGCCTTTTTTTGTTTGTTTTTTCAGGGAGTGGGATGGCTCAGAGAGTAAGAGATCTTGCCTCCAAGGTTAGTACCTGAGCTTGGTCCACTTAGCACACAGGTAGAAAGAGTATCTAATTCCACAAGTTGTTCTCTTACTTCTGAAAATGCACATAGAAACAAACACACACAGAGATGCACAACAAATAATAAACAAGTAAAGATTGAGGATATTTTTCCTTTTTTAAAATTATTTTCTATATTCTTTGTTTACATTCCAAAGGCTTTCCCTTTTCCAGTTCCCCCCTCACCATATGTCCCATAAGTCCTTTTCCCCCTGTCCCCCCAACCACTCCCTCCCCACCATTTTTCTCTTCTGGTACTCTCCTACAAAACTGGATTTAGTCTTTTCTGGACCAGGGTCCTTTCCATCCCTCTTCTTGGGAATCTTTTGCTTAGCTAATTGTGTCTTGAGTATTCAGAGCTTCTGGGCTCATTAATATCCACTTATCAGTGATTGCAATTCATGTGTATTCTTTTGTGATTGGGATGACTCACTTAGGATGATATTTTCCAGATCCAACCATTTGCCTACAAATTGCATGAATTCATTATTTTTAATTGCTGAGTAGTATTCCATTGTATAAATATACCACATTTTCTGTATCAATTCCTCCGTTGAGAGACATCTGGGTTCTTTCCAGCTTCTGGCTATTATAAATAAGGCTGCTATGAACATAGCAGCATGCAATAAAGACACATGCTCCACTATAATAATTCTCTGGGTATATGCCCAGGGGAATTGAAGATCCAGAAATGAACCCATGGAGTTATGGTCACTTGGTCTTTGATAAAGGAGCTACAATGATCCAGGGGAAAAAAGATAGCCTTTTCAACAAATGGTGCTGGTTCAACTGGAGGTCAACATGCAACAGAATGCGAATTGACCCACTCTTTGATCAACTCCAAGTGGATCAAGGACCTCCACATAAAACCAGACACACTGAAACTAATAGAAAAGAAACTGGGGAAGACCCTGGAGGACATGGGCACAGGGGGAAAGTTCCTGAACAGAACACCAATAGCTTATGCTCTAATATCAAGAATTGACAAATGGGATCTCATAAAATTACAAAGTTTCTGTAAGGCAAAAGACACTGTCAGAAAGACAAAACAACAACCAACAAATTGGGAAAAGATCTTCACCAACCCCACATCCGACAAAGGGCTAATATCCAATATATACAAAGAGCTCAAGAAGTTAGACCACAAAGAACCAAATAACCCTATCCAAAAATGGGGTTCAGAGCTAAACAAGGAATTTTCACCAGCCGAAATTCGGATGGCTGAGAAACAGCTTAAGAGATGTTCAACATCATTAGTCATCAGGGAAATGCAAATCAAAACAACCCTGAGATTCCACATCACACCAGTCAGAATGGATAAGATTAAAAACTCAAGAGACAACAGGTGCTGGAGAAGATGTGGAGAAAGAAGAACACTCCTCCACTGTTGGTGGGATTGCAAGTTGGTACAACCGCTCTGGAAATCAGTATGGCAGTTCCTCAGAAAATTGGGCATGACACCTCCAGAGGATATTTTGAAGTTATATTTTTACAGTGTGACATTTTGAGAAAAATGTAATTCAAGAAGTGGTTAATTGTTCAAATCAGAGCTCTAGAGTAGCACTTGCTCATTACAGAGTGTATTTAATGAAAATATTAGCATAAGCCCCTTGGTTTCTTCCATTATGTGCAACAAAGGCCATTGTATTGATGCCATGCTCACATACTTAGAAGCTTCTTCGCTCATTAAGGGAGAACTCATTCTGGGTGTTGTCTAGTACCTGGAAATAGTTTCTTTCCTGCTGAGAATCCAGACAGCTCCATTGCAGTCTGAGGTCTTTCTGTAGAATTCTTTGAACCCTCAGCTTTCTGCCTTGCATATAGAAATGCTTAATAATCTTGTTATTAAATATTGTCTGAATGTATTTCTTTGGAAAGATTATCATACACCCCATTCCCTGAGCCCTTTGCAGGACCACCAGCTGTTTGGAGAGCTTTGAAGGGGGGATCCTGTTAATATAAACCAACATGCTGTGCCATTAGTTGTACGTGCAACCTTGTGACAGGAACTTCCCTCTTTACAGTCTGGTTTCCTCACCTATAAAGTGAAGGAATTAAACAAGATAATGTTCAAAGTCTCTTCCTGTTTTTTTCACAGTGACTGGTGTGACGACATGGGGCATGTTCTAGTATTATTTGCAGTGCTGGGGGCTGTGGCCTTGTGTGCCACTCACTCCTCCCCGAAAAGGAAATGAGATGATTTTAATAGGCAACTTGGAAAGAATGCAAGCGGATTTTCTCCTACGCACAGCCTGGTATGTTTATGTGTGTGTGTGTGTGTGCTCAAGGGCAATGGGTAGAATGAGAGCAGCGGAGAAGTCATTAATACAGGGAAATACTTCATTTACATCATTTCTGAAGATGATGGTTGGTTTTATTCAAAAGAGGGAAGACATTTTTCATATTCATAAAATACGAACGACTCCAGACCTATTTAATTCTACACATCTGTTAGACACAGGGGGGAAAAAAAGGAAAGCTAATGAGCTAACAGAAAAGCACACTTAAAAATAACATTTGGTTTGCAGATATACCATTCAGTTGCCAAAAGGAAGTTAGTGGAGCTTTTGTAGTAATTGCTGTTACTGGGCAGAGCACAGAGACTCTTGTACATGCATGCTGGCATGTATATACATGTATTTGTGCTTCAGACCCTGTATTAGAACCTGCTACTCATTTCCAGAATGGAGCCTAAATTAGAGTAACTGAAGCTGCTGAGTAATGGATGTACAATATGTTTGTGTTTAAAAGAGAGATGAAGAGAGTAATGTAGGGGCATTAAGCACCTACACCTCGATTTATTTTTTTGTGCAACTCTTACTGAGAGGTCCTTGAGAAGAACAAATACACGAAGAGAACTCATCCTTAGAGCCCATGGCTGTGTGTGTTTACTGAGAACCTGCTTGCTGAGCTATCTACCGTCTCTTAGTTTTAGAGGCCCCAGCTAGATTTATTTTTCTTTAAGCCCATCCAGCCAGAGTACCTAATTTTCTTCATCAGAAAAATAAAGATAATATAAACTAGGAAGACCAATGAGATAATGTTAGGGCATAAAGAAACAGTGAGTAAGGCTATGAAGTCACTATTAAATCCATATCTTGAAGCTTAGCACCATTTATCCCTGATTTTGTAATCCCTGTGGCTTTCATAAATAAACATAAAAGGAACCTTCTCATAGTAACCTTTATCACCCATATCACATCACAATTCTACTCTTAAATTTGTCATACCCAGCTGGAGAACCTGTCACCATCTTTGTCTCTGACTAGCAATGTTATGTCTATACTTATGTGGAAGAAGAAGCTGTGCATTCTAAATTATAGGGTATGATGTGCAGAATATATAAAATTGACAATGATAACATGTACAGCGTGACATGTCTGCATGACCCAACTTGCTTTGCAGAACTGAAGCGTAATAAATGTCATCAGTAAAATAATAAAACAAAATAAAGTGTGAATGTTATATTTTAGAGAAATCTATGACTTCCACAACAGATCATTATAGATTTGTTTTCTTCATTTTTCCTCTTCTGCTTTTATTATAGGAAAACCTTTTGTTTTTCTTACATGTGTATTGTGCACTATACATTGGGGAAGATGTTTCCATTTGTTCCCAGTGACATATATTCTGTTTTTCAATGTCCTAGCTGACTAGGTGAAACAACTTAGATGAGATCTGATCTCACAACAGTAGAAATCACTGTATCCTACCTTCCTTCTTTGTTTATTATACAATACAGGATTTTAGAAAGATCTTCATTGGTAACACAAATCAGACAGCAGCTTTACCAAGCCATGTTCCTCCCAAAAGGCAAGGAAACAAAGCTTTGGATGGTGTAGAAAAGGCAGGACCAAAGACTTTTTAATTTCATTTTAGTTATTTATAATTAAAATTCTAATAATCATTGATACTTGAATTTTTGATCTTCCATAATTTGATTTAAAATTCAGCTTCCAGTGAACATATATATGTTCAGTGACATTTACCTACCATACAAACAACTATTTAAGGTATGAAAAATGAGAAAATATAAATTTGTGCTCTTTGCATTTGGGAGCTTAAGTGATTGAGTTAATTAATAACATATCCACTGAGAGACATTGCCTCTACGTCTCAATGCAGGTCTTTCCTATTTCCTGGGACACTTTCTGCCGTTCACTAAATAAGCACAGAGCCCCAGCAAGTCAGCTCCTGTCCTTACTGCACTCTACTGTCCTGGCCCCAGCCTTAAACCACTTTGTGCTATACTGTGATCTCCAGTGACTTCATCTGAGTTACAGCCTCTCTCTAAACTTCCAGAGAGAAGTTCAAGAAGCCAAGTCTCTGCATCTATTCATTAACCTCGGGGCATCTGAAGAAGGCTGCTAGCTGGATGTGGGGCCCTCCTGGGTACAGATATTACAACACATGGCCTTTTTTTGATGATTCATTTAATAGAGGAGAACTATATGTCCCTGGCTAAAAGAACATTTGTTGGTTTGAGCCTATATCAAGCCATTTTCTACACATATCCTCTCACATATTTGAATTTTTATAATTAACCATAAAAGACATAGTTAGGAACAGAAGAAAGAGTTGTATCAAGTACAACATGCTTGACCTCATTAAACAAGTAAAGAACAAAAGTCATGCAAGTTCATTGAGACCATACCCGCTCTAATAGAAAGGCGAAACTTCACCATAATTTTGTTGGTATGCTTAGTGATTCAAGTTCAGTACTAGAAAATCAGATTATGTACTATTTTAAAAGAAAATTTATGTATAATGTGCAATAAATCATTTTAAGAGCTGTTGGTCCTGCAGAAAGCAAATTTTAGCATATTCATGCCTTTCATGTTTACTGTGATTTTCCTATTCACCCAGGGCAAACATAGGCTACATAATCAATAATACTTGAAAAACTTCATCCTTTAATTTATTGCTAAATAATCTAATATCTATGTCCTTGACCAATGCTTAGAAATAAAAATTCAATTTGTAAATCTATCTGGAGTTGAGCAAGAAAACAAGTCAATTACAATTTATTTATGCCTGTACCTTAACTGATAATTTAAATATGTTTGCTAACAAATAATCTATATTTGGGTGGTGTTTATCTTAGAAACTGAATTTTCTTATATCTTTCAGTTCATTTCAAAACATTTATTTATTTAGTGTATTTGTGTGTATGTGTCTGTGTGCATGTGTGTATGTATGTGCATTTGCGTGTACATGTGTGTATAACTGTGTATTGTGTTTAGAGCATATGATTGCTTGTCACAGTGTATGTGGAGGTCAAAGAACAATCTTTGGGAGTTGATTCTTTCCATTTACTATATAAGTTCTAGGGAGAGAACAAACTCTGGCCTCCAGGGTTGGCAGCAAGTGCCTTTAAATGCTGAATCTTCTGCCAGCTGTTATTTCTTGCTTTTTTAAAGCCTTTCACAAAAATGCTTTCCTTGATACCTTGGAGGTGCTTCTTAAGGACCCTGGGTCCTGCAGAGTTATTTTAACTTGAAAAATGTCAGATTCAGTTAACTAATTAGCATGTATCCACAGGCTTTATCACACTTCTCATAACAAACCCCACAAAACTAAACTATTGCCATAGAGTTATATGAAGAATTTGAAGCAAATATAAACCATTTTGGTTAGGGCGCCAAAGAAATGTGTATGTGCATATAAATTATTTTTATTGTAATTTTTGCTTGTGCCAATGTAAGATATTTTCTCCTTCACTCAATGAAGTATATTATAATGCTTGGGTATGAAATTTATATGCAACATACAGGTTACTTTTAGAAAAGTATATAAATTTGAAACAGTTTTATAGAAAACATTGACTGTGTTATCTAGATCTTTCCAAATTGTCAGTTGAATACTTCCATTGAGTTTTCCTTCCTTCCTTTCTTCCTTTCTGGAAATATTGTCTTGTATGTTCGTTACAAGTTTCTAAAAATACATAACTCAAAAAAGAGCTGTGGTTCTTTTTGCTACATACGTTTATCAAATTTGAAGATGAGGAGGATGATAAGAATGACGAGATGATAAGGATGATGAGGATGATAAGGATGATAAGGATGATGAGGATAATCTACTTTTGTAAAGTAAAGGTTCAAACAGAAAAAAACATGCATCATCCTGAAAATCTAAAAACTGCTAGTTTAAGAACTCTTCCTTAGTTTTCACCAGGGGAGTAACTAAAAGATGCGAACAAAGTTTCCTCAAATGAAACAGAAAGCATCTCCCCCACCCTTCTTCCTAGGGCACCTGAGCCATGAAATACAGTTTACTAAATAACACTTTTGAGGTCATTTATTGGAACAATCATGAAGATCTTGTAATAGTCTAGAAATGGAAGAATACATTAATTTAGACACTGTCCCAATAAACATTGTCTTAAGGAGTCATTGGTCTTCATAAATGTTCCCTAACTACTGGAGTGGGTGCTGTCCCTGACTCTGGTATCCTGTATGTGGATCCTGTTACCCTAATTGGATTTCCTTGTCTGGCCTCAGTGGGGTAGGATGTACCTAGTCCTGTAGTGAATTCATGTGCCAGGGTTGGTTGTTACCAGGGGTTGGGGAGTGGTGAGGGGCTCCCTTCTCAAAGGAGGAGAAGAAGGGGGAAGACAGGAGAGGCTTGTGAACATCATCATACTGTCTGTAAAAAAGACCAAATGTCTCTCTGCTTCTCTTGTCGGGGTGATAACATTATTTAGTGTATTGATTCAAGGCAAATAACTTGAAACAGATTCCCTTGTGGGACATGGTGCCAGTCTTAAGGAGTTGTTCTGCATTCACCTGGAATATCTCTCGTGGCAAGTTGTTACCGGTCTGTGAAGAATCTGGTTTCCTCTGTGGTTTGCCTGCAGGTGAGGGAAATGCAGTCTGTCAGGGGAACTTGCTTTGTTCAATAATCATTTGTCAGTGTGAACTGGTGACTTGTTTTCTGGTCTTACATGGCGATCTGTGCACTTGGTGGTGATATTGCCTCTGCTTTTACAATATTTGAAACAAAGCAAGTTTCTGAAATTTAAAACCACAAAAGATGACCATGGCCATGACAGGAACATGATCAGACAAAAGAAAGGCATTAACGTCACTGAGAATGTGTTCCTAGCCTCTCCTTTAAGACTTTAAAACTCCAGAGCCCAGCAACAAGTACTCAGGAAGTGTGTTCATTTTCCAGACTTGAAAAACCTGTTCTACAGTTCCTACTTTGCAGTTTCCAATATGCTTATTAAAATGTCGTTTTAACGTTTTAATTTTACACCAACACCTTAATTTGGGACATTTTGTCTTACCTGAACATTGGGAAAATGATATTTGATTCATTGATTTTTTTCAAAGTCTAACCCCCTTATAAAATTAGCTTATACTGATAGCTTCACATTGATTCAGTGCAAAGAAACATCTCAAATGTTGATATTTATTAATGCTTCCCTCCAGGTATCAAAATGTGCTTAAATTGAAGTATAAAAGTTATGTGTAAATGTGGCTACTATTGAGTTCATTTGATGGTAGATACTTACAGTTTATTTTCATTAAGTTGTATTTTGTCTTTATTTTAATATACAAGAGCAGAACAATTTCACATTGTGCTTTTGATTACTAATAACATCATGGCTGTATTGTTCATTCTAATATAATACTGTGCAGGAGGGATACTTCTTGAGTTTTTTTTTTTGTTCTTTTTAAGTTGCATGTCTTATATATTAGAATGTATTTGTTCTTCTAGGCTGCCATCAGAAGTTAAATGTGACAGCAAAGCTTACTGAAGAGTAAAGAGAGGAAACTTTGAAAATCGGAATCCTGTGATGTCTTTCTTCTCTAAGAAAAATGTTTTGTACCTATGTGCTTTGGGGTTTGACATTACTCATTTAGTTGACCCTAGGAAAGGAAGTGAGCACAGCCTTTGTAAAGAAGATTATTTTTGTTGTGGAACTGCTGCATTCTTCGTGTAGAAACAGACTTAAACAATCCCATTTATACTGGCTGTTTTTTTCTCCTATAAGGAAGCATATATATATATATTTTAGCGTTATTGATCCCTATACATATTCGTTAATGTTTCTTTAAATGCATTTTCTCCAGATGTCGGATGAAAAGGGCTCTTGTTATTTTTTCCATTATCACTCTTCACTACTTTCCAGAGGCTTCAGGTTGTGAGAGCCAGCGGCTGGAGGGAATACCATAGACGGCAGCCCCAAATTATAGGTACAAAAAATAACTTTTATAAAATACATTTTAAGTGACGCTACTTTCCCGAAAGCTGGCTCTAATCGACTCAAGCCTAGAAAGCAGTAACTGAGGATCACATCAGACACACGTCCACTGATCCCAGAGTGTGCTCCACAGTATGACATTAGCAGGATGATGACATTCCCAGCTTGCTACCAGCACATTCCAAAAGTCAGGCTGGGTATTTTGGTACCGTCAAGCCAGTTTCCCTCAGAAGTGTCCTCTAACAAGCAGAGACTGTTAGATTATTTACTCCAGCTGCAGAGACCTCCACTGCTCACCTGCCAGCAGATAAAAGAAAGAAGAGTGAGGGAGACCTTAAGGAGAGGGGATTTCTTTATATATAGATGGCCTTTGCCCAGGGTTTGAGGCTGCAGCTGCCCTGGGATCCTGCTGTTCGCTGAATGTTACAGATGGCTGCGTGGGCAGGAAGCCCTCCCCTTTCCTAACAGTGCTCTGGGGACTACAGGGGGCCTGGAAGGAGCTCTCTTCTTCCTCCAAGCTTCTTCTCCAAACCCCCAACTGAGAAACAAAAAAAGAGAGAACAAGAGAGAGAGAGAGAGAGAGAGAGAGAGAGAGAGAGAGAGAGAGAGAGAGAGAGAAGAGAAGAGAAATGTTTTTAAATATTTAAAAAAATCACATCCCTAGAATCATTTCTGCCAGTATGATTCTTTTTTTTTTTTTTTTTTTAAGAGAAAATTTAGATTAACCTCTGTGCTCTTGTTTGGAGTAATGTTACGAGCCAATGATGACAGCTCACTGAAGTACCATACAGTTTGTGTGGAATTAAAGTAACAATTTCACATAAGCAAAAAGAGGCTTGGGTTCTAAAATAATTAAAAGTATCCTGGCCAAGTAAATATGGCATAGAGAGTATTTTCCTCTTCCTTTTCTAAAGTCAAATTTTGAAGTTTAGTTTTCCCTATAATTTTTCTGTGGTGCTTTGAGTGTGTGTGTGTATTTGTTGCATACACAAGCCTGTGGTGGTGATATTGGTGGTGGTGGTGGTAGTGGTGGTGGCGGCGGCAGCGGCGGCGGCGGCGGCAGTGAATGTGTGCATACATGTATTTATAATCCAGAAACTGATGTCTGGCATCTTACTTAATCTGACTCCCACTTCTGAGATTCTCAGATTTGAGATCTCTCACTGAACCTGCTCCAAGGGTCTTCCTGTGTCTGCTTCCCCAACACTGGGATGATAGTTTTTATATGAGATCTAGGGAATAGAATTCAGGTTCTCATGCTTGCATTATAAGCACATTACTGAGCCATCTTCCCTTCCAGATGATATTGTTTTTAATAGACGTAAATGCACAGCTGTTTTGAGCCTATTAACAAAGTGTTAATTTCATAATCATAGAACTAAGCCAAGAAATATAGATTTAGCCACCCAAGTTTTCCTTATTATTTTGAGACAATGGCATCATCCCTCTTCCATCTGTACAACTTAAAGACATAGTATGCTTCTACTGAAACATAATATTCAGCAATTTGGACTGTTTAACGTCAGGAGAGAGCTTTTATGTATTTGTACAAAAGAAAATTTGCACAAGAGTTAATTTTCATTTTTATATGTATTTCATTTTAAAATGCACACAAACATATATAAGGCAGGGAAAACATATGAAAACTTCCATGAAGGAGGTTTTAACAAATGTTTTTCCTTTACGAAAAGGAGAGAATTGTTAAGAGAAGGCCTCAACTATCTTGTCTTAGATGTGCTGGGTGAGGAAGTGTTATTACTTGACCCTTAGGAGAGAAGCCAGATGGTCATAGAGCTGTCCTGGAGCTCCGTGCACTTGGAATTGGACTGCCTTTCTGTTTCATCTCTTCTCTTTGGGACTAGTTTTCTTACATGATTTATCTTGATGGTTTCTTTGTTGAAACTACTTTTGATTTGAGAATTGGTTCACTGGAGTCAAAAGCAGCTGAGCTAAAAGAACATATTTAGAGGAAGTGAGATGACGTTTACTTCCTACAAATAAAAGTGGAATGCCATTATTATTCGCAGACCAGGCACTGCATAATGTGTGTGTAGTTCATCTCAGTGTCCAGACCATAAACCGAGTTGGAGCATTTTGAACTTCATAAAATTGGAGTCCTAGAATTTTTACTTTTCGATACAAAGAGCTTTCTTCCATTCTTTTTGGATTTTCATCTGGGTTTAGGAACCATGTTCAGGTGACTGCCAGCTTGCTGGCTGCAGAGTTAGTGGTATGACTTGTGGCCATATTTCACAATTTGACTGACCACACCATAAGATATTCAATAGAAAGACTGGCCAATCCTCACAAGTAAGAGCCCAGGATAAAAGCCAGACTTTTCATCTCTGTATATAAATGTCATTGACTCTAAATATAAATTTGAGGAAAAAGAAAGGCAACTGTTCAAAATGAAACCCATTTCCACTAGATTACTAGCATTTTTAAAGTCATTTATTAACATATATGTTGACCAAGCCAAATGGAAAAATCTAGAAGCAAGACACATTGTATATTCATTACATATTTTGTAAACCATATTATTGCCTTCCTTATAACATGGTTTGTTGCCATTGACATTAACACAATAATATTTGAGAAACATATACATTAATATGTGTTCCTATGTATTCATATATCTGCATACACACAAACATATATGAATGTGAGGAATCTGGACCCTGCTGTTATGTAGTTAATTGTTAAACTATTCGAACTTAGGAGATTTAAAAGGATTCACTGATTTCCTAAGCTCAAAAGAAAATCTTTAGGCATCATTAATGAAAAATAAGTACCCATAGAGGTACGTGTGTATCGGTGTAGGTATGTACATATGTGTAAACCCATCCATGTACATGCATGCACATACAATGTTATTATGGTTTTTACTGGACAGATAAATAGAATGCTTCATCATAAAGATGCATTAAAGTGGAGAAAGAACCTATGTTGCTTAAGCCTAACAGATAAAACATGAAGTGTACTTCAGGGGAAAAAAACCTCAAGTCACACTGGAAATGACTTAAATGTCTACATGTGTAATGGCTCAGCCAGGCCCAATCCACTAATGACAGCCATTGCCGCACATTGTAGTGTTGCAAAGCAGAAATGTTCCTGTACACTGGCCCTATCCAAATGCTTTAAGAAATAATGGTTCTAAGATGAAAGTCTTGTTAAGGTTTCAATGAAAATGTTTGGCACACCATGATGAAAAGCCAACAATCTGCTTTTAACAAGAGACACTGGAAAAATGTCGGTTAACATACCGCTGAAATTATTAATTCTCCTTAATGGCAGGATGCAACGTAGCTTTTTATAGTTTTTGATCCATGTCATAAATTTGGCTATGACAAAAGGGATACCCCAGTTTTAACTCACTGGCAAGAACATTAGCTATTTTCCAGTCTTAATAGGTTTGGCTGGATTTTGCTCCTCAGAGAGATGGCTAGATGTGTATACGTGCTGTGTTAGCACACATATGCATGCACTTATGTGCACGTGTGAGGGTGTAATCAGTGTGAGTGTGTGTGTGTGTGTGTGTGTGTGTGTGTGTGGTGTGTGTGTGTGTGTGTGTGTGTGTAGACTGGGAAACTTTGTAAACCTCTAAGTTCTAGGTTCCATCATGACTGTCAGAATCTCAATTGAAAACTTGAGTCAATGTGGAAGATAGCTGTCTTACAAACCAATGTGCTTACTCTTTACGTGCCCTTCTTAGGCTGGTTCGGTGAGAAAAAAGTATGTTTTTTGTTACACCTTTTCTCTTACTGCATAGCTGGAAAGTTTGGATATTAAGAATTAAGGAAAACATCAAGGGAAGACAGGTGGTCTTTTGTGTATCTCAGAACAGTGGACTTTCTTTGGTTGATTACATTCCAAATTATTAAATTTAATATTGAAAGTATTGCCATACCCGGGTGGTGGTGATGCAAGACTTTAATCCCAGCATTTGGGAGACAGAGGCAGGTGGATTTCTGAGTTCGAGGCCAGCCTGGTCTACAGAGTGAGTTCCAGGACACCCAGCCAGGACTACACAGAGAAACCCTGTCTCGAAAAACCAAAAAAAAAAAAATATTGCCCTTGCTCAAAATGTCATGTACAATCTTAGTGAAAAATAGATTGTGTGTGTGTTGTTTAACTTCAGGGGCAGACATCAACATTTTATCTCAAACATATTTTTTCAACTTGGTTCTTGAATGAGGATTTGCTTTGTTTTGTTTTGTTTTCTTCAGTCGTTGAAAGGAAAGGAGTGTTTGGATTTAGTGACCATAGGAAAATTCACTGTAGGAATACCTCTTTATTGCCATAAGGAAGGCATATAATTGTAATCACAGTGTTTTAAGTATATTCCTAATGGTGTTTTTATGTTTCAACAGCAATGACAAAGCACTATGTGCTGGAAATATGCTAATAGATTTCTGTTTCTTCTATTTTCAATTTCAGGATAAATCCAATGTCCTAGAGCAACAACTGGGCAGAAGATGAAGTGTGAACTTTTTATAGAGAAAAAAAAGCTTTTACCAGGATAACTCAAATATTTTTTGATGAGCAAGAATACTGACAGAGCAAATTACACATTGATGCTATTTTCTTATAACAGAGAGTTTTCATTAGCCCCCAAATCATGTCAAAGAGAGAGTGACTTGTTCAAACTTCAAATTTCCAGGCAAATTTTCTAGAAGCAGTAGATTTGGCCTACAGTTGAATGATCTGCTTTTATATTAAATTTTCTTTCTTTCTTTCAATTTCTTTTAAGCTTCTGTAAGGCAAAGGACTCTGTCAATAGGAAAAACTGACAACCAACACATTGGGAAAAGATCTTTACCAATCCTACATCTGATAGAGGGCTAATCTCCAATATATACAAAGAAGTTAAGAAGTTAGAGCCCAGAGAAACAAATAACTCTATTAAAAATGGGGTACAGAGCCGGTTGTGGTGGCGCACGCTGGTAGGATTTGCTGAAGGAGGCAGAGGCAGGGGGATCACGAGTTCGAGGCCAGCCTGGGCTACACATTCTTTCTTCTCAACTCCTCTCCCTTGACCTCTTCCCACTTCATGCACATGCACAAAACTGGGGTACAGAGCTAGACAAAGAATTCTCAACTGAGAAATCCTGGATATATTTTTTTTTATACAATATATCCTGATTATAGATTTCTCTCCCCTATAACCCCCAGTTCTCCAGGTTCCCCTTCCCCTCTAGATCTACTACCTTTCAGTCTCTCACAAGAAAAGAACAGGCCTTTAGGAGATAACAACTAGTCATGACAAAAGAAAATATAAGATGAAGCAAAAACTATCATAATGAAGTTGAACATGATATCCTAGCAAGAGGGAAAGTGTCCCACAAGTAGGCACAAGAGCCAGAGACCAACTTGTTCTCACAATCAAGAGTACCAGAAAATACTAAGCTAATAGCTATAATATATATTCAAAGGACCTGGGGGGTTCAGGCTTGCTGCTTTAGCCTCTGTGAACTCATATGTGCCTTGCTTAGTTGATTCAGGGGGCCTGATTCACCTGGTGGTCTCCATTCCCCTCTGGTTTTTACAATGGTTCTGTCTCCTCTTCCTCAGGATTCCCTGAGCTTTGAAGGGATGGATTTAACAAAGACCTCTCATTTAGACTCTTTACATATTGTATGTGGCTATGGGTCTCTGCCTCTGTTCCCATCTGCTGCCAGAGAAAGCCTTTCTGGTGATGACTGGATAAAGCCTTGATCTATAAGTATAGAAGAATATCATTAGGAATCATTTTATTGATCGTTTTCACCAATAGTGATTGGTATTTACCCTGGGTTTCTGAGACATCTAATCTATGCTTCTTGGTTAACCATGCAGTGTCAGCTATGGACTCCATCTCATGATGTGAACCTTAAGTCAAATCAGACATTGGTTGGCTATTCACATAAGGTCTGTGCCACCACTGAACTAGAATATATTGCAGATGGGGCAGATTATAGGTCAAATGTTTTGTGGCTGTGTTAGTGTCCACATTTCTCTTTCTAATCTGTGGGGTAACTTTCTACAGCAAAGGATCTAGAACATAGGGGTGAAGGCTATATGTAGGCATTGGATTTTTCCACAATCAATGCATTGTGTAGATGTTGTCCTTACATTGGTCCATCCTTTGTGTTTGTAGAGAGAAACTTTTGGTTTTAGCAACAGATGGAATTATATGGAGATTTCCATGGGAGCCCCCTTGGCCAACATCTCAATAGAATGCAACCAAGTCTTGCCACCAAAAGTGTTGAAGTCTTGTAGAGATGGCCCTTTGAGTCTTTGTATCCCAGCATTACTGAGTTTTCATTAGGATTACCTTCATAGGTTTCCTTTGTAGAAAACTTCCAGGAGGTTTCTGCTCTATTAGGTTTTCATACCATACCCAAATGCCCTCTGCCCCAATTCCAGAGTTCTCACTCTACTTATCTCTCCACCCTCAACTGATCCCTCCAGTATATACTTCTGTACCCACCAACCCCAAGTATTCCAATACAATCTGTTCTGTTTTCTCCTCCCAGGAAGATCCATGGGTTCCCCCATAGACCATTCCTCTTTATCAATCTTCTCTGTGTCTGCTGTCTATAGCTTGGTAGTCATTTATTTAACATCTACTATCCACTTATAAGTGAGTATATACCATATTTATCTTCCTGCTTATGGGTTACTTCACTTAGGATTTTTTTTTGTTCCATCCATTTGCCAGCAAATTCCCTGATGTCATTTGTTTTATACCTGAGTAACAGCTCATTTTGTAAATGTACCGCATTTTCATTATCCATTGTTTTGTTGAGAGACACCAGGTTATTTACAGTTCCTAGCTATTATGAATATAGCTAAAATGAGCATTGACAAACAAGTGTCCTTGTGGTAGTATGGAGAGATCTTTGGTATGTACCTAAGAGTGGTATAGCTGGGTCTTGAGGTATGTTGATTCTCAACTTTCTGAGGAATCAACATTGACTTTCATGGCAGCTGTACAAGTCTGCATTCTTGCCATCAAAGGAGGAATGTCCCCCTTGCTCCACATCCTCCCCAGAATGAGCCGTTACTTGTGTTATTGATTTTAGCTACTCTGACATGTATAAGACAGAATTTCAAAGTAGTATTGATTTGCATTTCCCTGATGGATAAGAATGTTGAACATTTCTTAAAGTAGTTCTCTACCACTTAAATTTCCTCTATTGGGAATTTTCTGTCAGGGCTATACCACATTTTTAAAGTGGATTACATATTCTCTCTCTCTCTCTCTCTCTCTCTCTCTCTCTCTCTCTCTCTCACTGTGTGTATACATTTTTTTGTTCTTTAAATATTTCAGATATCAGTCTTCTATTAAAAGTGAAGTTGATAAAATCTACTTCCCAATCTGTAGGATATCACTTTATCCTTTTGAACATGTCTTTTGTTCCTTCTAGAAATTTCTCAGTTTCATGAAATTCCAATAATTAATTGATACTCTTAATGCCTATGCAATTGCTCTTCTATTCAGAAAGATATCTCCTGTTCCCATGCATTCAAAGCCATTCCATACTTTCTTTTCTATCAAATTCAGTGTATCTGGTTTTATGTTGAAGTCATTGATTGACTTGGACTTGAGTTTTGTGCAGGGTGATGAACATGGAACTATTTGCATTTTTATACATGCAGACATCAGATTAGACTACCACATTTGTTGAAGATGCTGGATGCTATAACTTCAGCAATTGGTAAGGAGAGGCAGTAAGGAGTATAATAATGTCAACCTCATTGTTGACTGCACAGCCCATCTCAAATAAATAAATAAATAAATAAATAAATAAATAAGTAAATAAATAAATAACCTAGTAAAAATTGTTTGGTCCATACCAATGAATATAGAACCTCTTTTAAGTGTGAGAGAATCTCATTTTTCATTTTATGAAGAACTAAGCTTCTCTGGAAGAGATTCAGCCCTAGTCATGCCTTGTTTTCCCTGCTTTGGAAATACCTTTTTACACTGAAAGACACATCTCTTCTAAAAGTTGTGAGACCCTCTTCAGTGATGGTATTGTTATATCAATTTGATACAGACTTGGGGAAGAAGCTAGAAAATGCCAAAGGTGGACTGATTCAAATGACTTCAAGTCATCTCCAATTACTTGCATCATGTGCCCTCTCAATGTTCATTGTTAATGCTTCCTAAACATGATATACATAAGAAAAGGCAAAAGCAGCAATATAACACTAGGTTTTCTCATTTCTCTCGATGAGTGCTGTCTTTCACTCATTTTTTTTTTTTTCGTGACAGAAGTTGGGATGGGTTGGAATAACCCTCATCTTCAAGAAGAACACAAATAGATTTTACTTATACATCTATCACCTGGAAAGCAATGCTGCCCTTTAGAGCACATGTGTCTTTACTATACACATATGTGATTGTGTTGTACATCCTCATTCTCTTCTGTTCTTTCATGTCCCATTACACCTTCAGGTGGCTTTCATTGCTATCTATCATTGAAACCACAGGCTCTGATTCCCCATGGTTCTTTCTGTTTCTGAGTGAAACCTTTACACTCAATATTCTTCCAGAATTCTCTTGGTACCTCTAACATACACACGCCAAAGTATTCTAGGTCCTATGCATACTTATTTGTGTCCAGATGGCTTTTCATACAGTTTGAGTAATGATATAACCAATTCATTTTTTAAAACATGTTTTAGCATAGGAAAATATTTTGCTTATTTAGACATTAAACTGTTTATTTGGTACCTTTAGGAACATGGAAAAGAATCTGCTAATTACCATAAAATAATTAGCTAAATTCATTTATTCTAGCCAGAGTTGTCTGTATAGTCATAATCTGATGTAATCAGAAAGAAGAGAAATAAAAGAGATAAAGGTAGTTTCTCTGCCTTTATTTTAGAAAGAGAAATGATTTATCTCTACCCCAAAAGATTTGTAGCTTAGCTAGATTGAAATAGTGTTGTTCTATTTTTCTCCAGTAATTATATGGAAAATCAGTCCAAATGAACAGTTGTTTAAAATGTAATCAGACTACCAATTCCATGTGTAAAATATTCTTTGTAGCATTAATACATCTAAAGATAGAATTTCAGGTTTCTATATCTTTTAATAGGCCATAAGCATATTGGGATGTCTGTTGTATACATATTTATCAAATGGCCTTTCACATTCTTGCACTTAATGAAGTGTCACTGTAATTTGATTTGTTTATCTGGTGACTCTGTCTTTAAATGTGAAGTTATGCTGCCAGCAAACACACAAAAGCTGTTGTGCAGAGATCAGCAAATATAGTTGGAAACATAATGGCCCTTTAAAGGAGCTTTCTAAGCACATGGTACAGATCTTTGAACAGCTAGCAAAAATAATTCCATGTGGTCGTTCTTGTTATTGACTGAATTTCTGGATATGAGAATCCACTGAATGAATAGTATGATGGCTCAGTAGCATGGCTCAACAAGAAAAAAAATACTGTGTACACACACACACACACACACACACACACACACATCAAATAGAAACAATACATTTTTATAAAACCATTTCATGTGACAGAAGAAATCAGTCAGTCATTTTCTAATGGAATCAAGGTCCTAAGATTCCACTGTAACTCAGTGTGGAGATGAAATTTAACATAAAAATTGACACTTAATATACACTTCAAAATAATAGCCACAGAATTAGAGAAAAATAAAAAAGCGCTATTCATTGGTAGTTTTTGTTTGCTTGTTTTGTTTGTGTTAGAGGAGTGATACAGATTTTTTCTTTTCTTTCTTTCTTTATTTTCTATATTCTTTGTTTACATTCCAAATGATTTCTCTTTTCCTGCTTCCTCCCTCCCCATAAGTCCCATAAGCCCTCTTCCCTCCTCCCATTCCCCAATAATCACCCCCTCTCATTTCTCTGTCCTGGTAATCCCCTACAATGCTGCATCAAGCCTTAACAGGACCCAGGCCCTCTCCTTCCTTCTTTTTGGGAATCATGTGATATGTTAATCGTGTCTTGAGTATTCAGAGCTTCTGGGCTAATTAATATCCACTTATCAGTGACTGCATTCCATGTGTATTCTTTTGTGATTGGTTTATCTCACTTAGGATGACATTTTCCAGTTCCAAACATTTGCCTAATTTTTTCATGAATTCATTATTTTTAATTGCTGAGTAGTATTCCATTGTGTAAATATACCACATTTTCTGTATCCATTCCTCCATTGAGGGACATCTGGGTTCTTTCCTGATTTTGGCTATTATAAATAAGGCTGCTATGAACATAGTGGAGCATGTGGCCTTACTGTATGCTGGGGAATCCTCTGGGTATATGCCCAGAAGTGGTATAGCAGGGTCCTCTGGAAGTGTCATGACCAGTTTTCTGGAACTGCTAGACTGATTTTGAGAGTGGTTGTACCAGTTTGCAATCCCACCAGCAGTGGAGGAGTGTTCTTCTTTCTCCACATCCTCACTAACACCTGCTGTCTCCTGAGTTTTTAATCTTAACCATTCTGACTGGTGTGAGGTGAAATCTCAGGGCTGTTTTGATTTGCATTTTTCTAATGACTAATGATGTTGACCATCTCTTAAGATGCTTCTCAGCCACTGAATAGTTTCAAGAGTATTGGTGTTAGGTCTTTTTGAAGGTCTGATAGAATTCTGCACTAAAACCATGTGGTCCTGTCCATTTTTTGGTTGGAAGACTTTCAAGGACCACTTATATTTCTTTAGGGATTATGGGACTTTTTAGATGATCTATTTGATCCTGATTTAACTTTGGTATTTGGTATCTGTCTAGGAAATTGTCCATTTCCTCCAGATTCTCCAGTTGTGTTAAGTATAGGTTTTGGTAGTAGGATCTGATGATTTTTTGAATTTCCTCAGTTTCTGTTGTTTACCTTTTCATTTCTAATTTTGTTAATTTGGTTATTGTCTCTGTGCACTCTGAGTAGTCTTGCTAAGGGTTTATCTATCTTTTTGATTTTCTCAAAGAACCAGCTCATTGTTTTGTTGATTCTTTGTATGGTTCCCTTTGTTTCTACTTGATTGATTTCAGCGGTGAGTTTGATGATTTCCTGTCTTCAATTCCTTTCGGGTGAATTAGCTACATTTTGTTCCAGGGCTTTAAGGTGTGCCATTAAGATGCTAGTGTATGCTCTCTCAAGTTTCTTTTTGGAGGCACTCAGTGCTATGAGTTTTCCTCTTAGCATTGCTTTCATTGTGTCCCATAAATTTGGGTATATTGTGCCTTCATTTTCATTAAATTCTAGAAAGTCTTTTATTTCTTTCTTTATTTCTTCCTTGACCAAGGTATCATTGAGTAGAGTATTGTTCAGCTTCCATGTGTATATGGGCTTTCTGTTGTTTTTGTTGTTATTGAAGAACACTCTTACTCCATAGTGATCTGATAGGAGGCATGGGATTAGTTCGATCTTTTTATATCTGTTGAGGTCTGTCTTGTGACCAATTATATGGTTGATTTTGGAGAAGGTACCATGAGGTGCTGAGAAAAAGGTATATTCTTTTGCTTTAGAATGAAATGTTCTCTATATATCTGTTAAATCTAATTGGTACAAAGTTTCAATTAGTTTCACTGTGTCCCTGTTTATTTTCTGTTTTCCTGATCAGTCCATTGAGGAGAGTTGAAGTCACCCACAATTATTGTGTTAGGTGCAATATGTGCTTTGAACTTTAGTAAAGTTTCTTTTATGAATGAGAATGCCCTGCATTTGGAGCATAGATGTTCAGTATTGAGAGTTCTTGGTGGATTTCTCCTTTGACGAGTGTACTGGCTAGTTTTGTGTGTCAACTTGACACAGGCTGGAGTTATCATAGGAAAAGGAACTTCAGTTGGGGAAGTGCCTCCATGAGATCCAGCTGTGGGGCATTTTCTCAATTAGTGATCAAGTGAGGGAGAGCCACTTGTGGGTGGTACCATCTCTGCGCTGGTATTCTTGGGTTCTATAACAGAGCAGGCTGAGCAAGCCAGGGGAAGCAAGCCTGTAAGTAACATCCCTCCATGGCCTCTGCATCATCTCCTGCTTCCTGACCTGCTTGAGTTCTAGTCCTGACTTCCTTTGGTAATGAACAGCAATGTAGAAGTGTAAGCTCAATAAACCCTTTCCTCCCCAACTTGCTTCTTGGTCGTGAAGTTTGCGCAGGAATAGAAACCCTGACTAAGACAACCAGTAAGAAGTGTTCTGTGTCACTTTTGAAGACTTTAGGTTGAAAGTCAATTTTATCTGATATTAGAATGGCTACTCTGGCTTGTTTCCTGAGACCACTTGCTTGTAAAATTGTTTTCCAGCCTTTTAATTTGAGGTACTGTTTGTGTTTGACAATGAGGTGTGTTTCCTGTATGCTGCAAAATATAGGATCCTGTTTATGTATCCAGTCTGTTAGTCTATGTCTTTTTATTGGGGATTTGAGTCCATTGATGTTAAGAGATATTAAGGAATAGTGATTATTACTTCCTGTTATTTTTGATGTTATTTTTATGTTTGAGTGGCTATCTTCTTTTGGGTTTCATGAAAGAAGGTTACTATCTTGCTTTTTCCAGGGTGTATTTTCCCTCCTTGTATTGGCGTTTTCCACCTATTATCCTTTGTAGGGCTGTGTTTGTGGAAAGATATCTTGTAAGTTTGGTTTTATCATCGAATATCTTGGTTTCTCCATCTATGGTGATTGAGAGTTTTCGTGAATATAGTAGTCTTGGCTGGCTTTTGTGTTCTCTTAGGGTCTTCATGAGATCTGCCCAGGATCATGGTCTCTGGTGAGAAGTCTGGTGTAATTCTGATAGGTCTTCTTTTATATGTTACTTGGCCTTTTTCTTTTACTGCCTTTAATATTCTTTCTTTGTTTAGAACACTTGGGGTTTTGATTATTATGTGACAGGAAGTATTTCTTTTCTGGTTCAGTCTGTTTGGAGTTCTGTAGGCTTCTTATATGTTCATGGGCATCTCTCTCTTTAGGTTAGCAAAGTTTTCTTCCAGAATTTTGTTGAAGATATTTGCTGGCCCTTTAAGTTGCAAATCTTCACTCTCATCTATACCTATAATCCTTAGGTTTTGTCTTCCCATTATGTCCTGGATTTCCTGGATGTTTTAGGTTACAAGCTTTTTGTATTTTGCATTTTCTTTGACTGTTGAATCAATGCTTTCTATGGCATCTTCGGCATCTGATATTCTTTCTTCTATCTCTTGTATTCTGTTGTTGATATTTGCATCTATGACCCCTGATTTCTTCCCAAGGTTTTCTATCTCCAAAGTTGTCTCCCTTCATGATTTCTTAATTGTTTCTACTTCTGTTTTTAGATCCTGGATGGCTTTGCTCAGTTCCTTCATTGTTTGTTTGTATTTTCCTGTAACTTTTTAAGAGATTTTTGTGTTTCCTCTTTCATGACTTCTGCCTGTTGACCCAAGTTCTCCTGTATTTCTTTAAATGATTTTTGCATTTCCTCTTTATTGGATTCTATTTGTTGACCCATATTCTCCTGAATTTCTTTAAATGATTTTTTTTTTGTTTCACTTGTAAGGGCTTCTACCTTCTGATCCATTTTCTCCTTTATTTCTTTAAGAGATTCATTCATGTCCTTCTCATATTCCTCTAACAGCATCATGACCAGTGATTTTAAATCCAAATCTTGTTTTTCTGGTGTGTTGTGGTATCCAGGACTTGCTGTTGCCAGAGAATTGGGTTCAGATGCTACCATATTGCCTTGATTTCTTTTAGTAACATCCCTATGTTTGCCTTTTGCCATCTGGCTATCTCTGGTGTTAGTTGGTTCTGTTGTCACTGTCTGATGCTTGAACCTCCTGTAAGTCTGTAAGGCTATTTCTGCTCCTCTAGATGACTGGATTTCCCCTGGCACAGATTGCTGATGGGCTGCCCTACTCGTTGGTGCTGTTGGAGCCCTGGTGTGCCTTGCCCCAAGCAATGTTATACTCGGGGTTGTCTCTGTGTAGCTGTAGCTACCTATCCTGTCTGTCTGGTATTAAAGATGGCGGCAGGGAGCCCCTCCAAGTGCTGATTATTCTGCAGGGTAAATGACCCACAGCAGGGCTGGAACACAGATGAAGCACAGAGCTGCCCAGATCTTGGGAGCAGGCAGAAGTCTGGCAGTCTGTTTCCCAAGTGATGTTATACTGGGGATATCTCAGTGTACCTAGAGATGCCTGTCCTGTCTGTCTGGGAGCGAAGATGGCGGCCGGAGTGATGCAGATTTAGTTTGGGGATAATTTATCTTATGATTCTTTAAAGCAATGTTTATTTTAGCTACAATATTGGTTACTAAAAAAGGAGGAAATTTACATGATTGGAATTAAAATGCTCTTGTGGGAAGGGAAGTGGAGGTAGAGTCTGATATCTGAACCTGTACCCCTAAGCCCTAACATCTGAGGAAGTACCCAGGCTCCATGAAAGATAGTTTGGGAGCTTGGTTTCCAAACTCTAAGCAACCTGAAAACATAACTTTGTGTACCCCATGCACAAACACTGTAAGTTGCATTATGTGTGAATAGAAGCTTACAGAATGCATGTCTTATGTTTCCTGCAGATGCACAGAAGTCTCTATGTAAATGTCACTCTTCTTTTTCAGTGTGCTACAGTTCTCACAATGCTGTCGTGCAGGACTGAGAACATGGTAGCTTAATTCCAATTCACGGGAGCATCACATAGATGCCCAGGTGACAGAGAAAACTTTAAAAATATTATTTTTTCAATAATTATTATGTTTTAGGGAGTATCTTTCAGGTACTTGTACAGCTGTGAAAACTGAAGTTTGAAGAGGCAGAAATTCTTACATTGCTGTTCATGAATATTCAACAATTAAGGATATCCCTCTTTGCTCTTGTGCACTCTTACATAGACAAAACACTGGATCAATGGTTCTCAGCCTCTGGCTTGCAACCCCTATGGTGTGGGTGAATGACCCTTTTATGTAAATCACCTAAGACTAGCAGAAACATAGACATTTACATTATAATTCACAACAGTAGCAAAATTATAGTTATGAAATAGCAACAAAAATAATTTTAGAGTTGGAGGTTGCCGCAACACGAGGAACTTCATTAAAGGGTCGCAGCATTAGGAAAGGTTGAAAAGCACTGCACTAGATGTTTTCAAATCTTAGGGTTTTTCAAAAGCAGACTCTCAAAGAAGAATTTGAATGAAAAAAATAGGAACCCCTAATAATAACAACATTTTATTGGCTTATTCAAAAAACACAAAAGTTATTTTCAAAGGGAAATAACAGATAAACCTTGTTTACATAAGAGTAATTCAGCATTACTTGGCCACACTCATGTTTGTTGATAAAGCTGACATGAACTTTCACTTCCATGTACTTTGAAGCCTGGGTCTGGCCAGATTCCAAGGGTGGAGTGAAGGAGAATTCAGCCAGCAGCTGGTCCTGATTGTATTCAGGGTCCTGTGCTAAGCACAGAGGCATGTTTCCTTCCTTACAAAGATTTCTCAGGGAAGGCCAGGCCTCATTCCTACTGTTTGGAGCATCTTTTGTAGGTTTTTTTTCCCTCTTTTACTTTTGTTCTCTTTTCTGATAATCAGTCAGGAGGAATGAGAATTCAATTTAAATATCTTATAGTCGCCGTACTACTGGGATACATCTCTGTAGAAAAAAAACCAAACAAACTGAGATCTACACCCTTAACTAGGCAGAGTGTTTGTCATCTGCAGTCTCCATGCAGTTGGTTTGATAGAATTGGTGCTGATTATACAATTGGGAGGTATCATATCTGAGCAAATATCTGAGCAAGGTGAAATTACCAACAGAGTGCCCAGACTGCTGAGGAATCCCTTTCATATTTAACATGAACTCTGCTAATCTTTATGTATTTACTATTGATCTCTATTAACAAAGAACAAATATATGTATCCTCAGCATCCTACAGGCCACTAGCTTCTTACTAATTGTTCTTTGTCATTTCATAGTTCTTTAGAGGATGTCAGGAAAACAGGAGATACATATGTGAGAATAGAAAGCATTAATTAACTTCACCTTCTTTTCACAGAAATTTTCATACCAGGGTTAACGTCTACTGATCCTAAAGCCTACATCAGGACACTGCCACCAATATCTGCTAAGAAGAATTTGAAATTTTAAAGAATATCCCTTGGTGTTTTCTTCTTTTCTGGTAAAAATTGGGGGAGATATGTAATTTCTAATTTTAACTAATTTATTCTATGTATATATGTGTTTTGTTTGCATGTATGTCTATAAAGCACATGCAGGTGTAGTGCCTAGTGCTCGGGGACATGGATCCTCTAGGACTGACTTTAGAAACATGTATAAGCTTCCACACAGGTGCGATGAATTGAACCGTGGTCGTTGGGAAGAGTTGTTAGTACTTTACCATTTAGTAACCTCTCCAGCTCCGGTTTTTTAATTTTAAGACATAGGAGGTTTCTGGTTCACAGAAATCAAAAACAGTAGATGACATTAAATTATGTCAAGTGAAGCCATTATATTTTTAGTCAACAAGATGGTTCAACAGTTTCTGAGCTTATTTAAAATTCAGAACATCAGGCTACCATGAGAATCATTGAACTTATAATGTGCATCTTAACAGGATTCTTCTAGGAAATTTGTTTGCTTATTTAAGTTTAGAAAGAATCAATATGTAGTTTTAGTTATAGGCAAATATAAGATTTTATTGTTTTGTGATCAAATATTACATTTCAAAATGAAATGTTAAGAAAGTGACAAGGGACGTTTCCTCTAGCCACATGCAGGAGGTCCTCTGAGCAGGAATGTTCCCAAGGTGGTTCCCATATCATCGTTTCAGGCATCAATTATTTTTATCAGGACCTGCTTTCACTCCCTAATGTATATTCTATCTTTTCACACATGTTTTTGGCCTTTGTCCTATGTGGAAAGAAAAAAAGTAATTGAGGTAATTATCAAGGAATGAGAGATTTTCTGACTGAAACTCTTAGTTTCAGGGAGCAAAACTCTTAGTTCTCCATGTATTTGCTAGTTCACACAAGCAAGATCAGACTGAATTAAAGGATACTCTTAGGTGGTCTTTTGTCTAGGATTTGATTTATTATCCTTCCTTGAATGTCTCCTTCTTGACTTACCTACCCTTTTTAACTGTGTTCAGAGGAGAGAGAGAGGCAGATCAACTTTCTTACTAATCCTAGAAACACTATATGTTAAGCCATTTGTTATACAGGTTCTCTCTCCCTCTCCCTCCTTACTCCCTTCCTCTAAATTCCTCCCTCTGTCTTCCTCCTAAGCTTGCTCTCTCTCTCTCTCTCTCTCTCTCTCTCTCTCTCTCTCTCTCTCTCTCTCTCTCTCTCTGTGTGTGTGTGTGTGTGTAAGGAGGCAAGGACTCTAGAATAAATACTGGTTCTTTGTAGAGCTTGAAAAGGGACTTAACAAATGTGCTTTCTTCTTTCTCAAAATTCTTTCCCAAGTATCTTCTCAAGTATCTAACAGCTAACCCTGGGTACATATTCACATTTACTAAGAACTAAAAGCTGACTACTCAATAATACAAGTATTTGAAAAGAAATTAGGAGGAAGCAAATGTAGTTTCTGCATACATTTTATACTTACAGGAGACACTGGTATGAGTTCATATAAAAGTCACACAGGGAGATACTGATAACATTAAAAAAATCCTAAGTTAATATGGTTACAAATTCACCTAAGTGAACATATTAGGTTTAAACAGACCACTTTTTTCATCACTTTTTAATTCTTTATTTTCTTTTTTTTTTATTGGATATATTCTATATTTACAATTCATTTCTCTTTTTCTGGTTCCCCACCCCCCAAAGGTCCCACATGCCCTTTTCCCTCCCCCTGCTCCCTCTTCCACCCCTTCCCTCTTCCCTGTTCTTGTATTCCCCTACAATGATGCTTTGATCCTTTCCAGCCCCAGTGTCCACTCCTTTCTTCTTGTCAGACATCATTTGGTACGTGAATTGTGTCTTTGGTGTTCCAAGATTCTAGGCTAATATCCACTTATCAGTGACTTCATACCATGGGTATCCTTTTGAGACTGGGTTACCTCACTTAGTATGACATTCTCCAGCTCCATCCATTTCTCTAAGAATTTCATGAATTCATTGTTTCTAATGGCTAAATAGTATTCCATTGTGTATATATACCACATTTTTTTTATCCATTCCTCCATTGAGGGACATCTGGGTTCTTTCCAGCTTCTGGCTATTATATATAAGGCTGCTATGAACATAGTGGAGCATGTATCCTTATTGCATGCTGGGGAATCTTCTGGGTATATGCCCAGGAAATGGTATGGCTGGGTCCTCCGGAAGTATCTTGTCCAGTTTTCTGAGGAACCGCCAGACTGATTTCCAGAGTGGTTGTACCAGCTTGCAGTCCCACCAGCAGTGAAGGAGTGTTCCTCATTCTCCACATCCTCTCCAACACCTGATGACTTCTGAGTTTTTGATCTTAGCCATTCTGACTGGTGTGAGGTGAAATCTCAGGGTTGTTTTGATTTGCATTTCTCTAATGACTAATGATGTTGAACATTTTTTAAGGTGTTTCTCAGCCATCCAAATTTCTTCAGGTGAAAAGTCTTTGTTTTGCTCTGTACCCCATTTTTGGATAGGGTTATTTGGTTTTCTGGGGTCTAACTTCTTGAGTTCTTTGTATACATTGGATATTAGCCCTCTGTCTGATGTGGGGTTGGTGAAGATCTTTTCCCAATTTGTTGGTTGCCGATTTATCCTTTTGACATTGTCTTTTACCTTACAGAAACTTTGTAATTTTATAAGATCCCATTTGTCTATTCTTGCTCTTAGAGCATAAGCAATTGGTGTTCTGTTCAGGAATTTTCCCCTGAGCCAATGTCCTCAAGGGTCTTCCCCAGTTTCTTTTCTATTAGTTTTAGTATGTCTGGTTTTATGTGGAGGTCCTTGATCCACTTGGAGTTGAGCTTAGTGCAAGGAGATAAGAGTGGATCAATTCTCATTCTTCTGCATGTTGACCTCCAGTTGAGCCAGCACCATTTGTTGAAAGGCTATCTTTTTTCCACTGGATGTTTTCAACTCCTTTGTTGAAGATCAATTGGCCATAGATGTGTGCGTCAATTCTGGGTCTTCGATCCTATTCCATTGATCCACCTCCCTGTCACTGAACCAATACCATGCAGTTTTTAACACTACTGCTCTGTAGTATTGCTTGAGGTCCGGGATATTGATTCCCTCAGAAGTTCTTTTGCTGTTGATGATAGTTTTAGCTATCCTGGATTTTTTGTTATTCCAGATGAATTTGAGAATTGCTCTTTCTAACTCTATAAAGAACTGAGTTGGGATTTTGATGGGGATTGCGTTGAATCTGTATATTGTTTTTGGCAAGACTGCCATTTTAACTATATTAATCCTCCCAACCCACAAGCATGGAAGATTTTTCCATTTTCTGATGTCTTCAATTTTCCTCTTCAGAGACCTGAAGTTTTTGTCATATAAATATCTTTCACATGTTTGGTTAGAGTCACTCCAAGATACTTTATATTGTTTGTGGCTATTGTGAAGGGTGTCATTTCCCTAATTTCTTTCTCGGCCTACTTATCCTTTGAGTATAGGAAGGCTACTGATTTGCTTGAGTTGATTTTATAACCAGCCACTTTGCTGAAGTTGTTTATCAGTTGCAGGAGTTCTCTGGTGGTGTTTTTTTCGGTCACTTAAGTATACTATCATATCATCTGCAAATAGTGATAGTTTGACTTCCTCCTTTCCGATTTGTGTCCCTTTGACTTCTTTATGTTGTCAAATTGCTCTAGCTAGTACCTACTATATTGAAGAGATATGGTGAGAGAGGGCAGCCTTGTCTAGTCCCTGATTTTAGTGGGATTGCTTCAAGTTTTTCTCCATTTACCTTGATGTTGGCTACTGGTCTGCTGTATATTGCTTTTACTATGTTTAGATATGGGCCTTGAATTCCTGCTCTTTCCAAGACTTTTAGCATGAAAGGATGCTGAATTTTGTCAAATGCTTTTTCAGCATCCAACGAGATGACCATGTGGCTTTTTCCTTGAGTTTGTTTATGTAGTGGATTACGTTGATGGATTTCCGTATATTGATCCATCTCTGCATCCCTGGGCTGAAACCAACTTGATCATGGTGAATGATCGTTTTGATGTGTTCTTGGATTCGGTTGGCAAGTATTTTATTTAGTATTTTTACATCGATATTCATTAGGGAAATTGGCCTGTAGTTTTCTTTCTTAGTTGAATCTTTGTGTGGTTTTGGTATTAGGGTAATTGTGGCTTCATAGAATGAGTTGGGTAGTGTTCCTTCTGTTTCTATTTTGTGGAATAGTTTGAAGAGTATTGGTATTAGGACTTCTTTGAAGGTCTGATAGAATTCTGCACTAAAACCATCTGGTCCTGTGCTTTTTTTGGTTGGAAGACTTTCTATGACCCCTTCTATATCTTTGGGGGTTATGGGTCTGTTTAGAAGATCTATTTGATCCTGGTTTAATTTTGGTATTTGGTAACTGTCTAGCAAATTGTCCTCATTTTTTAATTCTTGCATTTCAATTAGATTTGTTGTTTAATAATAAATAAGAACATAAACATATATTTGTGTATGTTAATAAGGAATAACATGATGTCTTTATACATATTGTTTATGTAATGTTCTTGAAGAACATTTCTCTTGAAGCATATTTTATTTATGTAAAAACAATAATTAAAATTTGTCTAGGTTTCTAAGGGTTTTTTGCTTGTTTTTTTTTTTCTTTGCTCTTCCAAGCATGAACTTTTCAAAGTTACTTCTCAGATTATACAGTGGTTGATGGCAGAATTTAACACCAGCGGCCCACATTCTTAAACTGTCCTTTAGATGCTAAAGGAGAGAGACATATGTACATTAAGTCATGCATATCTCTAAGAATCAGGTACAGACAAGTGAGCACAGCCTGTCCTATAGTTCTGGGAAAGTTAGTGCAGTTAGAGGAATCAGCTGATGTGGAGAGCCCATATGAGTTTTATACCCAAGGCGATGTAGTCTGTCTCTATCATAAAATTATTTTTTAAAATATAGGCAGATCAACACTTTTTGTAAAGGGAGGACACTTATTTATTATTTATTCAGTATCTTCTATATTCTTGATGTTGCACAGGTCAATGGTTAGCTACACCCTTCCTACTTGTATATCCCATGCACATATACATTTTTGTTCAGGATTTGCAAAGACACATTCCATTATAGTAAGGTAAGATTTAGGAATAGTCTCACAACAGGAGGCTGTGGCACTTCCCTTTGCATTAAGGAAGCAAGCAGCACATCCTGTGTGATTTTCTTATTGGCATTGTGACAACATCACTAAACTTGATCCAAATGAGCACTCAAGGCTATGTGACTAGCATTTTGCAATATGTATCTCCAAGGCTCAGGTTCAGGATATTCAAATGACTTGATATAAAACCCCAGAAGGATGATTTTTATACACAGGATTAATTCCAAATCATGAGGCTTTCTTCCAAGAGTTGGTCTGGTTTTCCAAGCATTGGCTCACACATGTTTCTACTGCTTCCTGGTGCCTGTCACAGTCCCAGGAACAGGGAGTTCATCTTTCCGACACACAACATGGCCTTGGCAAAAATAGGAGAAACATCTATCCAGCCAGGAAAAAACTCACATGCTCATTCCTGTTCACACCACCCACTTCCAAAAGTCTCAACCTGGAAGCTGTCTTCACAATAGTCATCAATCTCTGATAGAGAACTGAGATATCTACACATATTCCTTGGAAACAATCCCAGTCATTTTCCCATTGATATCCAGTCTCTTTGCTTTAATTTGCCATCAGTACTTCTTATCTTTCAATATGGCCATGCATATGATAGCATGATTATTTAATATATTAACTAAAATGTGCATCATGTATTAAGGTTTCAACTTTTTGAAACAGACATTTCAAATATTTTTGTGGCATAAGCACACCATTACCTATGAATCACATATAACAATTCTAAGATGTTTCTAAAAAGATGTTAATAGAAACATATTACAAAAATTGAGATGATTTTATTGTTGCTTTGTTCTGCTTTGCTTTGTTTTCCATTTAAGACAGCAGGCAGGCATTTTACTTCCACATGATTGGAAACTCAGCTGCATCATACATCACTGGATTTTCAAAAATCATATTGTATAACAAATGTCTCAAAGGGGATCATTAAACGTTAAAAGAAAAGTTCATGAAAAATAACTAAGACATTCCAAATAATACTCCTGGAAAACCTTAGCAAACAGAATTTTGATATTATCTGCATGAAACATATTACTTTTCCTAGCCTTTCCAGTTCATTTTCCACATGTCAAGGAAAATATGAGGCTCTAGCTTCTAACCGGCATCAGTATGATCTGACAAATTACTCTACAAGGGAGGGTAGATATAAGTCATGAGATTTCAATTCTCATGAACCTAGAGGAATAGGAATAGGGACCAAGGCCTGACATGGTGACACATGCTTAGCATCCCTGCATTGGCGGGAGAATCTCTAGCTCAAGGTCAGCCTGGGCTACATAGAGTAACTCTGTTAATCAAACCCACTTCATCAATTGTAATATTTAAATAACATATTTAAACAAGTAGAAGCAAATGCAGTAAGCTTTTGTACTATTTTGTATTTTACTAAAAGAGAATTGATTTATCGATATTTCAAGATTGGAGATTATTGTTCCTATAATATAAGTGTAAATATGGGCTAAATTAGGAATATAATCCTGACCAGAACATCAGCCATTGACTGAGCCACAGAACTCTGTTCACCTCATCTCAAAGTGACATCAGCCTCCATGAAGGAGCAATTTTCCTGTCTTCCTAGAAGGAAGACATTAAAGAGGATTCAAAAATAATTTTCCCCTGAAATTTTTTATCATCTTCATTTAAAACATCATTCATTGAACTTAAAATTTAATTAGGAACTTAGACAATATTTCCTAAGAATCTATCAAGTCTTAAAATGAAAACCAATTTCTAGGTTCTTTGTTTCATCATTTCAGTTCCTTTATTCAGTAAGACCTTTGAATGACACACAAAAGCCTAACTGTTGTTTTCCAATTTATATGGTGCTATCAAAATCAAAGATATGTGACAATTTTCCACTCAATGAATGACAAATAAGTCAATATAAGCAACCACAAACATGAAAGCATGAGAAAATGTGTTATGTAAGATGATTTTTAGATAGGTCAACAGAACAGAAGTCTTGTCTTCAAATAAAATAATGAACAAAAAATGTCCCATGCACTTACCAGTATTCCATACCAATTATATAGTGTGAATGATATACACAGGGATAGTGAAGGATAGCATTGTAGAAAAAAATTCAAGAACAAAAAATAAGTTATGTACTGAGACTTGTGATGTGAAACTGAGAAAAACATTTCAAAGTCATATTATAGCTTATTTTATTATATATTTCAATGTTTTTATTTTATCCCACAGGAATTTTAATTTCTAGAAAACAATAGAGTTACAATTTTAATGAATGAGAAAATTGTGTGACTAGATAAAGTCTATTTCTAAGAGAGATGAGGCTGACATCAGATACACAGTCCTTAGGCAGGATACCACCTAACTCTTTCCTTGCAAAGATGACTAAATAGAACAGTAGATTAGAGACTATCAGAACTCTATTTTCTTATTTGTTTGTTTCAGAGACTCGAGTTCTGATCATTTATTTTCTCTTCTTTTTCTTTTCTTTGTAAACAACCAATAAAGCTGTTTTATTTTAAAAAATAACTTTATAAGAACAAATACGATGGAAAACTGATCAGAGGAGGATTGTTGCAATTATTAGACAAAGAGTAAAGCTTGAACAAAATGTGGAGAATCTCATGAGAATTTTGAAATGGCCAATGGGTTGGTTCCTCAACAGCACAGAACTAGGAAACTAACTGATAAGAAACAAACCACATAGAAGGACTCTACATAGCCATAGTAGCCCTACATGGCTAATTTTCTTGGATCATGTAATAACTAAGAGTGCAATGGCTCACTCTTAAACATAGACAGTACTTAATTATTCATTCTGTGGTAAGTTTTATTATTACTCAAACTGAAGCTCATAAACCCTTCTGATCTGAAATGGAGTAGAAATGTTATTTGAAATTCACACAGCCCAGGAGCCCACATATATGCATCTGTCCTAATTTCCCATCCTGGAAAGAATGCTTTGGCAAAGCTTAGATTTGTTTTTCATTCTTTTCTTTGATATTAAAATATTTCAGATTTTATTAGATATTTTTATGGTATAATATATGAAACGTAAAATATTAAAATTTACATATTTGGTTTCCACAGTTATCAGGAAAATGATAAATATAGGAGTTATCAGGAAAATGATAATATAGGAGTTATCAGGAAAATGATAAATTTCAAAACAGCATTCTGACAACTCTTATGTATCCAAATAAAGTAACAGTTGTCCACTACCAATGCAAGGAGAAAAATAAACCCCTGCATTTCAACTTGTTGCTGCTGTTCCATAACTATTCTCCTACAAATGATTGACAGTGTTAATATGTATCCTTTTCTGAATAGCACATCCTGTCACAAGATGTGTGGTGGGGGCATATTCCCCAAATTTTCTGTTTTTTAGTAATAAACATGGGTGTTTAAGTCCAAAGGAGAAGAACACTGATGCTGACCTTTTTTTTAATGTTTAGGAAATGGGCTGAAGAAGATTAAAAATGGATGACTTCTGAGAGGGGAGTCAGAGGAAATTGACTTTTTTGTGTATTGGGTAAGTAGATTTTGATTAAAAGAAACTAATTAGGGAAGATAATCAGAGAAATTGATTAAAGTGTTGCACAAGAGGTAATGAGTTCAGCAAACAATTGCTGATGTGAATAGATGGATTAATGAATCTAATAATCAAATACAGCATCACTGAAATGAAAAGATGATGTCTTTAAAATGGGATCAGCTCAATCAATTATTTCAAGGTTATCTACTAAATTATGAAGATGTAAAATGTAGACATGAATGTACATGTCATCCTAATCCTATCTAAAACTTGATCACAGTATCTATTGAACAAATCTGAAAGTTAGCATTGTGCAAATGTGATTTGGCCAACTAAAATCCCATCATTTTTGTTTGAATGTGCTGTAGGGTGCTTAGCTTGGAAAGTTCCTCTCCTGGTTCATCACTTTCCTTTTTTTGGGACACATTTATTTAAGGTTTACTTCACTCTTTGCCTACTATGAAAGTCTTATCTAAAATGCCTGCAAAAGTACTTCCACCTTTAATTAGATTTTTACTATGATTCCAAAGATAGGTAGATCCATAGTTTAGATTATTTTTGAAGTTACTTTTATAAAATTACTGAATGTTAATTTTCTTATAAACTAGGAATGATAACATTCTTGCTGACAGATTTATGTTGTCTATTTCCAAAGGGTGAAGGCCTGACTGAGACACATCAGCACTCATGGCAACTGGCTGCCAGCATGTATATGTATGTGTGTGTGTGTGTGTGTGTGTGTGTGTGTATACATACATACATATATGGATGAGAGCATATCAAAATTTCCTAAGCAGAGAGCCTACAGCCCACTTTCATTTACCAAAGATTGAAGAACTTATAGACATTATGATAACATAGGCAAGTGTGGAGTGAGCCAAACTAAAGGCTTGGAGAGTAGATGATGACTGCCTGGGTAGGGCATCACTTTGCTATAAACAGGTGACTCATATTTGGCATCCAATTTGCATGTGTGCTGCTGAGCTTACATCTCTGCTCTCTCAACATAATCTCACAGATAAAAACTGAGGACTCCTTGGCTTTAAAATACATTTTTCTGCTGGATGCCTGATGGCTGGGGACAAAAAAATGAGAAGGCAAAGCTTGATTCCCTCTCCCTCTCCCTCTCCCTCTCCCTCTCCCTCTCCCTCTCCCTCTCCCTCTCCCTCTCCCTCTCCCTCTCCCTCTCCCTCTCCCTCTTCCTCTCCCTCTGGAAGAAATAGACATTTAATTCCTCATAATTCTGGAGTCTTAAAAGTCTAAAATGTAGTGTCAGCAAGTTAGTTGTCTGATAAGAGCTGCACTTTGCACCAAGATCTGCAGATTTTCCTTCTGGGTCCTCTGAAGGACTTAGTTGAAAACAGAGATGCAATGGAGCCTGCATGCTGTGTGATGCCTCTTTTAGAAGGGCTTTAATCACATTTGTTTTTGAGCAGCCCTAAGTAACTCCTACCCATCATGGGTTCCACATCTTAATGCTATTGCATTGATGGTGAAGTTTCCACATGGAACTCAGAAAGAATACCTATGTTCAAACTTTAGCAACCATGTATACAGAAATATATTGAATACAAATTGTGTAATTAATAATAGCAATTTCTAATTTCCTCAGAGAAATGAGCGATGAAATAATGTAAAATGCTATCAACCTATGTTAAAATATTCTTCCTTTTGCCTAGAATTCTAGGCTTTTTTGTGTGAACATTCTTTAAATTAAAAATAAAGTCTTCTCTCATGCAATACATTCCCATCTCAGTTTCCTCTCCTTCAACTCCTCCTACCTCAATTTCACACACTCCTTCTCCTCCAGATACACCCCCCCTCTTTCCTCTTCAGAAAAGAGCAGATCTACAAGAGAGGAAAGCCCAATAGAACAAAAGATACAACAAGACAAGGAGAAAGCCATCATATCAAGGCTGGACAAGACCATTCAATAGGAGGAAAGGAGTCTCACGAGCAGATAAAAGAGGTATACCTGTTCCTATCATTAGGAGTCTCACAAGAACACCAAGCTAATGGCCATAGCATGTGCACAGAGACCCAGTCAAGCCCCATTCTTGTCGTCTCAGGCTCTGTGAACCCATGTGAGGTTGGCTTTGTTGATAAACTGGTTCTTGTTCACTTGTCCTCCAATCCCTTCTGACTCCCCCAGTCTTTCCTTCCCCTCTTGCTGAGGGTTCCCTGATTTCTAAGGGGAGAAAGTGAGTGGAAACCTCCAATTTAGACTCTCTCAGTCAAATGACTGGCCCTGGGTTTCTGTGACCACTCCCATTGTTTGCCAGAGCAAGCCTCACTGATGATGATTGGACAAGGCCCCAATTTCTGAGTATAGAAAAATATCATGAAGACTCATTTCTTTTTTTTTGTTTTTTTTTGTATTTTTTTATTTTTATTTTCTATATTCTATGTTTACATTCCAAAGGATTTCCCCTTTCCCAATTACCCCCCACCATATGTCCCATAATTCCTCTCCCCTCCCCTGGTATTTCCCACTCATCCCCCCCCCCCATGATTTCTCTGTTCTGGGTCTACAATACTGTATCCAATCTTTACAGGCCCAGGGTCCTCTCCATTCTTCTTGGGAATCATTTGACTTGCTAATTGTGTCTTGAGTATTTAGGGCTTCTGGGCTCATTAATATCCACTTATCAGTGATTGCATTTCATGTGTATTCTTTTGTGATTGGGTTAGCTCACTTAGGATGATAATTTCCAGATCTAACCATTTACCTACAAATTGCATGAGTTCATTATTTTTAATTGCTGAGTAGTACTCCATTGTATAAATATACCACATTTTCTGTATCCATTCCTCTTTTGAGGGATATCTGGGCTCCTTCCAATTTCTGGCTATTATAAACAAGGCTGCTATAAACATAGTGGAGCATGTGTCTTTATTGTATGCAGAGGAATCCTCTGGGTATATGCCCAGGAGTGGTATGCCAGGGTCCTCAGGAAGTGACATGCCCAATTTTCTGAGGAACCGCCACACTGATCTCCAGAGCGGTTTGATCATTTTGCAATCCCACCAACAGTGGAGGAGTGTTCCTCTTTCTCCACATCCTAGCCAGCACCTGTTGTCTCTTGAGTTTTTAATCTTAGCCATTCTGACTGGTGTGAGGTGGAATCTCAGGGTTGTTTTGATTTGCATTTCCCTGATGACTAATGATGTTGAAAATCTCTTAAGGTGTTTCTCGGCCATCCGCATTTCTTCTCGTGAAAATTCTTTGTTTAGCTCTGTACCCCATTTTTTGATAGGGTTATTTGGTTCTTTGGGGTCTAACTTCTTGAGTTCTTTGTATATATTGGATTTTAGCCCTCTGTCGGATGTGGGGTTGGTGAAGATCATTTCCCACTTTGTTGGTTGCCGTTTTGTCCTTCTGACAGTGTCCTTTGCCTTACAGAAACTTTGTAATTTTATGAGGTCCGATTTGTCAATTCTTGATCTTAGAGCATAAGCTATTGGTGTTCTGTTCAGGAACTTTCCCCCTGTGCCCATGTCCTCCAGGGTCTTCCCAAGTTTCTTTTCTAATAGTTTCAGTGTGTCTGGTTTTATGTGGAGGTCCTTGGTCCACTTGGAGTTGATCTTAGTACAAGGAGATAAGAGTGGATCAATTCGCATTCTTCTGCATGTTGACCTCCAGTTGAACCAGCACCATTTGGTGAAAAGGCTATCTTTTTTCCCCTGGATCATTGTAGCTCCTTTATCAAAGATCAAGTGAGCATAAGTCTGTGGGTTCATTTCTGAATCTTCAATCCTATTCCATTGATCTACCTGCCTGTTGCTGTACCAATACCATGCAGTTTTTAACACAATTGCTCTGTAGTACTGCTTGACGTCAAGGATATTGATTCCCCCAGAAGTCCTTTTATTGTTGAGAATAGTTTTAGCTATCCTGGGTTTTTTGTTGCTCCAGATGAATTTGAGAATTGCTCTTTCTAGATCTATGAAGAATTGATTTGGGATTTTGATGGGGATTGCATTGAATCTGTAGATTGCTTTTGGTAAGATGGCCATTTTTATTATATTGATCCTGCCAATCCAGGAGCAAGAAATATTTTTCCATCTTCTGAGGTCTTCTTCAATTTCTTTCTTCAAGGACTTGAAGTTCCTGTCATACAGATCTTTTGCTTGTTTGGTTAGAGTTACGCCAAGGTACTTTATGTTGTTTGTGGCTATTGTGAAGGGTGTTATTTCCCTAACTTCTTTCTCAGCCTGCTTGTCCTTTGAATACAAGAAGGCTACTGATTTGCTTGAGTTAATTTTATAACCAGCCACTTTGCTGAAGTTGTTTATCAGCTGTAGAAGTTCTCTGGTGGAGTTTTTTTGGGTCACTTAAGTAGACTATCATATCGTCTGCAAATAGTGATAGTTTGACTTCTTCCTTTCCAATTTGTATCCCTTTGACTTCCTTATGTTGTCTAATAGCTCTCGCTAGAACTTCAAGTACTATATTGAAAAGATATGGAGAGAGAGGGCAGCCTTGTCTAGTCCCAGATTTTAGTGGGATTGCTTCAAGTTTCTCTCCATTTATTTTGATGTTGGCTACTAGTTTGCTGTAGATTGCTTTTACTATGTTTAGGTATGGGCCTTGAATTCCTGCTCTTTCCAAGACTTTTAGCATGAAAGGATGCTGAATTTTGTCGAATGCTTTTTCAGCATCTAATGAGATGACCATGTGTTTTTTTTCTTTTAGTTTGTTTATGTAGTGGATTAGATTGATGGCTTTCTGTATATTGAACCATTCCTGCATCCCTGGAATGAAGCCTACTTGATCATGGTGAATGATCGTTTTGATATGCTCTTGGATTCTGTTGGCAAGAATTTCATTTAGTATTTTTGTGTCAATATTCATAAGAGAAATTGGCCTGTAGTTCTCTTTCTGTGTTGGATGTTTTTGTGGTTTAGGTATCAGCGTAATTGTGGTTTCAAATAATGAGTTGGGCAGTGTCCCTTCTGTCTCTATTTCGTGCAATTGTTTGAAGAGTATTGGTGTTAAGTCTTCTTTGAAGGTCTGGTAGAATTCTGCACTAAAACCATCTGGTCCCGTACTTTTTTTGGTTGGGAGGCTTTCTATAACCCCTTCTATTTCTTTGGGGGTTATGGGACTGTTTAGCTGATCTACTTGATGATGATTTAATTTTGGTATTTGGTATCTGTCTAGGAAATTGTCCATTTCCTCCAGATTCTCCAGTTTTTTGAGTATAGGCCTTTGTAGTAGGATCTGATGATCTTATGAATTTCCTCCATTTCTGTTGTTATATCCCCCTTTTCATTTCTAATTTTGTTAATTTGGATACTGTCTCTGTGCCCTTTGGTTAGTCTAGCTAAGGGTTTATCTATCTTGTTGATTTTCTCGAAGAACCAGCTCTTGGTTTTGTTGATTCTTTGTATGGTTCTCTTTGTTTCTACTTGATTGATTTCAGCCCTGAGTTTGATGATTTCCTCTCTCCTACTCTTCCTGGGTGAGTTAGCTTCTTTTTGTTCCAGGGCCTTCAGGTGTGCTGTTAATTTGCTAGTGTATGCTCTCTCCAGTTTCTTTTTGGAGGCACCCAGGGCTATGAGTTTGCCTCTTAGCACTGCTTTCATTGTGTCCCAAAGTTTTGGGTAGGTCGTACCTTCATTTTCATTGAAGTCTAAAAAGTCTTTGATTTCTTTCTTTATTTCTTCCTTGACCAAGGTGTCATTGAGTAGAGTATTGTTCAGTTTCCATGTGTATGTGAGCTTTCTGTTGTTCTTCTTGCTATTGAAGACCACTTTTACTCCATAGTGATCCAATAGGAGACATGGGATTAGTTCGGTCTTCTTGTATTTATTGAGGTCTGTCTTGTGACCAATTATATGATCAATTTTTGAGAAGGTACCGTGCGGTGCTGAGAAAAAGGTATACTCTCTTGCTTTAGGATGGAATGTTCTATATATATCTGTTAAATCCAATTGGTCCAAAGCTTCAATTAGTTTCACTGTGTCTCTGTTTAGTTTCTGCTTTCCTGATTGGTTCATTGAGGAGAGTGGAGTGTTGAGGTCACCTACAATTATTATGTTAGGTGCGATGTGTGCTTTAAGCTTTAGTAAAGTTTCTTTTACAAATGAGGGTGCCCTTACATTTGGCGCATAGATGTTCAGTATTGAGAATTCTTCTTGGTGGATTTTCCCTTTGACAAGCAGGAAGTGACCTTCTGTGTCTCTTTTGATGACTTTAGGTTGAAAGTCAATTTTATCTGATATTAGGATGGCTACTCCGGCTTGTTTCCTGGGACCATTTGCTTGTAAAACTGTCTTCCAGCCTTTTACTCTAAGGTGGTGTTTGTCTTTGACACTGAGATGTGTTTCCTGTATGCAGCAAAATGTAGGGTCCTGTTTCCATATCCAGTCTGTTAGTCTGTGTCTTTTGATTGGGGAATTGAGTCCATTGATATTGAGATATTAAGGAATAGTAATTATTACTTACTGACATTTGGGGCATTATTATTTTTTTTTGTATTTGAGTGGTTCTCTTCTTTTGGGTTGGATGAGATGGGGTTTTTATCTTGTTTCTTCTGGGGTGTTGTTTCCCCCCTTGTGTTGGTATTTTTCCCCTTTTATCCTTTGTAGGGCTGGGTTTGTAGATAAGTATCATGCAAATTTGGTTTTGTCGTGGAATACCTTGGTTTCCCCATCTATGGTGATTGAGAGTTTTGCTGGGTATAGTAGTTTTGGCTGAAGTTTGTGTTCTCTTAGGGTCTGCATGAGGTCTGCCCAGGATCTTTTAGCTTTCATGGTCTCAGGTGAGAAGTCTGCTGTAATTCTGATAGGTCTTCCTTTATATGTTACTTGTCCTTATTCTCTTACTGCCTTTAATATTCTTTCTTTGTTTAGTACATTTGGGGTTTTGATTATTATGTGACGGAAAGTATTTCTGTTCTGGTCCAGTCTCTTTGAGGTTCTATAGGCTTCTTGTATATTCATGGGTATCTCTCTCTTTAGGTTGGGGAAGTTTTCTTCCATAATTTTGTAGAAGATATTTGCTGGCCCTTTAAGTTGTAGATCTTCATTCTCATCTATCCCTATAATCCTTAGGTTTGGTCTTCTCATTGTGTCCTGGATTTCCTGAATGTTTTGGGTTACCAGCTTTTTGCATTTTGCATTTTCTTTAATTGTTGAATCCATGGTTCCTATGGTATCTTCAGCATCTGAGATTCTGTCTTCTATCTCTTGTATTCTATTGTTGATATTTGCATCTATGACTCCTGATTTCTTTCCCAGGTTTTCTATCTCCAACGTTGTCTCCCTTTGCGATTTCTTAGTTGTTTCTACTTCTGCTTTTAGATTCTGTATGGTTTTGCTCAGATCTTTCAGTTGCTTGTTTGTGTTTTCTTGTAATTCTTTAAGGGATTTTTGTGTTTCCTCTTTTATGACTTCTACTTGTTGACCCATGTTCTCTTGTATTTCTTTAAGTGATTTTTGTTTCTCCCCCTTATTGGGATTCATTTTTTGCTCTATATTCTCCTGGATTTCTTTAAGTGATTTTTGTGTCTGCCTTGTATGGGCTTCTAGCTTTTGATCTATTTTCTCCTCTATTACTTTAAGAAATTTATCTAAGTGATCCTCAATCTGCATCTTTACCAGTGATTTTAGATCTGAGTCTTGTTTTTCTGGTGTGTTGAGATATCCGAGATTTAATTGTGTTTGCCTTATAAGGGCTTCTAGCTTTTGATCTATTTTCTCATGTATTATTTTAAGAGATTTATCTAAGTGTTCCTCAATCAGCAACCTGACCAGTGATTTTAGATCTGAGTCTTGTTTTTCTGGTGTTTCGGGGTATCCAAGATTTATTGCTGTCGGGGAACTGGGTTCGGATGCCACCATACTGCCTTGATTTCTGTTAGTAACGATCTTACGTTTGCCTTTTGCCATCTGGTTAACTCTGGTGTTTGTTGGTCCTGTAGTTACTAGCTGGTGCTTGACCCTCCTGTGGGCTCGAAAGGCTATTTCCCAGCGACTGGGACACCTGAACAACTGCCCTGTAGGGCTCCTGCTCACAGAGTGCTGACAGGTGGCCTGAGTCCCCCAAGGTCTTAAACTCAGAATATCCCAGGTACTTGGTTCTGCCTATTGGTCAGCTGCTCTGCACTGCTCCTGCTCAGGGTTTGCTATCTGGTATCCTGTTTCCCCAGGGGTCTAAAAGTTGGGATATCTCAGTTATCTGGTTCTGCCGGCTGGGTCTGAGCACCTGGCAAGCTGGTTGGGTCTGGCTTCCCGCCAACGGCTGGATGGGAAGCTGCAGGCAAGATGGCGCTGCCTGTAGGGGGTTTGGGGTCTGGCCTCCGAGCGCAGAGTGCAGGCACAGCCGCTGTGCCCCAAACTGCTACTCTGTGCACAGCTCCCGCTCCAGGCCTGAGTCCCCGAAGGTCTTAAACTCGGGCTATCTCGGGTACCTGGTTCTGCAGGCTGGGTCTGAGCACCTGGCAACCTGGCTGGGTCTTGCTTCCCTGCCAGCGGCTGGATGGGAAGCTGCAGGCAAGATCGAAGACTCATTTCATTGGTTTGTTTTTTGCCAGTCATGTTTGGTTTTATCCTTATTCATCCCCTGCCCCAGAACCTGTCCATCTAAGCAGTATAGGGCATGAACTCCTCCTCTCATGGGTGAACTTCAAGGTAAACTAAGCACTTGTTGCCCACTCTCACATGTTCTGTGTATCCATTGCCCTAGTACTTTTTGCAGGAAGGGCAGATTGTAGGCAAAGGGTTTTTGTGAATGGGTTTGTGTTAATGATTTCTCTTTCCATAACCTGCAAAGTACCTTCTAGGGCCAAAGAGACTAAAATGTAGGGATGAAGGATGTAGTCATGCACCCACTCAGCCACTCTACATTCAATGAGCTGAGTGGAAGTTATCCACCGCAATGGGAACCCATTGTCAGTTTTCATAGACCAAGTTTCTATACGACTGCCTTGTTTAGAGATCTTCATTGTGATCTTAGCCAACAATTCAATTGAATGTAACATGGTCACACCAATGGAAGTCTTGCTTGACTACAAAAGACAGAGAGTTCCCATTCCATGTTCTCCAATATTATTTCTCATAAGTGTCACCCTCATAGATTCTAGGAAGTTCCACTGAACTAGGTTTCCATATCCCCCCAAATGTTCCACAAATCTAGATGTAACTCCCTACATTCTCTCCCTCCAGCACCCATTACCTGACTGCCTCTCCTAGTTCCTACCTTTTCCCAGTCTGTCCATAAAATCTGTTCTATTTTCTGTTATCAGGGAGAGCCAGGCTTACCCTCTATAGTCTCCCTCTTTATCTCATGTCTTTTGGTCTGTGAATTGTAGCTTGATTATCATTTACCTAACAGCTAATATCCACTTATAAGTGAATACATGACATATTTGTATATATTGGTCTGGATTTCCACACTCAGTGTAATTTTTTTCTAGTTGAATACATTATCTTGAAAATTTCATGTTGTCATTTTTTAAACTACTGAGAACTCCATTGTGTAAATGTACCACATTTTCTTTATCCCTTCTTCAGTTGAGGGATATCTAGCTTTTTTTTTCTAGTTTCCAGCTATGAGTAAAACCACTATGAGCAAAGTTCAGTAAGAGTTCTCATGGCAGGGTGGAGCATCCTTGGACTATATGTCCAAGAGTGGTATAGCTGGATTTTGAGGTATATTGATTCCCAATTTTCTGAACAACTGCCATAGTTATTTCCATAGTGGTTGTAGAAGTTTACACTCCCACCAACAATGGAGGCATGTTCCCCTTGCCCTATATCTTTGTCAGCATGAGCTGTCATTTGTGTTATTGGGCATAGACATTTTGTTAGAAAGTATAAAATGAAAGTAATTTTGATATATGTTTCCTTAATGGTTAAAGACGTTGAGTGTTTAAGTGTTTTTCAGCCATTTGAGATTTCTCTATTGAGAATTTTCTGTTTAGATCTGTACCCCAGTTTTAATTGCATTATTTTTTATCATCTAGTTTCTTGAGGTATTTATATATTTAGAACATTAGATTTCCATCCAATATAGGATTGGTGAAAATGTTTTCCCAATATTAAGGCTTCCTCTTTGTCCAGATTCAGTGCTATTTGCCTTAGTGAAGCTTTTCAGTTTCATGAGAGCCAATTTGTTAATTGTTAATCTTAGTGTCTGTGCTATTGGTGCTTTGCTCAGAAAAGATTTTCTTCTGTGTCAGTGTGTTCAGGTATGTGCCCCACTGTCTCTTCCATCAAGTTCAGTGCATCTGGTTTTACATTAAGGTCTTTGGTAGACTTAGACTTGAGTGTGGAGCAGGTTCATAGATAGGACTTTATTTGCATTCTTCTACATAAAGACATTCAGCTCACTAGCTTCATTTTTTGAATATGCTTTTTTCCACTGTGTATTTCTGGCTTCTTTATTATAAATCAGGTGTCCATATGTGTATGAATTTATGTTTGAGTCTTCAGTTTGATTGAATTTATCAACATGTCTGTCTTTATGCTAATACCATGTGGTTCTTATTACTATACCTCTGTAGTACAACTTGAAATCAGAGATGGTAATACTTCCAGCAACTCTTTTATAATTCAGGATTGTTTTAGCTCTCCTGGGTTTCTCTTTTTCCATCTGAAATTGAGAATCGTCCTTTCAAGGTCTGTAAAGAACTGTCTGGAAACTTTGATGATTGTATTGACTCTATAGATTGTTTTTGGTATTATGGTCATTTTTACTGTTAATTCCACCAATCAGTGAACATGGGAGGTCTTTTGATTTCCTGATAGCTTTTTCAATTTCTTTCTTCAAAGGCTTGAAGTTTCTATTACACAAGTCTTTCATTTGGTTAGAATTACGCCAAATATTTTATATGATTTGAAGCTATTGTAAAGGGTGGTGTTTCCTTGATTTCTTCCTCAAACCATTTGTTGTTTGTATAGAGGAGGGATATGTATTTGTCTTGTTTTAGTTAATCTTCTATCTAACCAATTTGCTAAAAATGTTTATGAGATATGTGAATTTCCTCATGGGTTACATATATTCTATCATAACATCAGCAAATAATGATACTTTGACTTCTTACTTTCCAATTTCTCCTTGATAGCCTTCAGTTTTCTTATTGCTCTAGTTAAAGATTCAAGAAATGTATTAAGTATTATGGATAAAGTAGACAGCCCTGTCTTGCTCCAGATTTTAGTACAATTGCTTTGAGATTCTTTCCATTTACTTGATGTTGGCTATCAGTTTGCTAGAAATTGTCTTTATTATTTTTATGTATGTCCCTTCTCTAAAACTTTTACCATAAAATGTATTTTGTGTAAGACATTTTTGGCATTTAATGAGATGATCATGTTATTTTTTCCATCAGTTTATTTATGTGAATTAAATTTACTGGTTTTCATATATTAAACCACAATTCTTGCATCTCTGGAATGAAGCCTACTTAAGATTGGTAAATGATCTTACTGAGTGTTCTTGAATCAAATTTTATTCAAATATTTTATTGAGCATTTTTCATCCTCGTTCACATTTCTCTTTCTTTGTTGAGTATGTGTTTCCAGTATCAGTGTAACTGTAGCCTCATTAAATGAATTGGGAAATCCTACTTTTGCTTCTATTTTGTGGAATAATTTGACAAGTACATGTATTAAGAGTACATACTCTTCTTTGAAAGTCCAGTAGATTTCTGTTCTGTCTGTCTCTCCGTGGACTTTTTTTAGGCTGAGAAATTTTATTGACTGTTTCCATTTCACGAGGGTTTATAGGTCTAGTAAAATTGTTTATCTGATACTTATTTGAGTTTGATAAGCATTACATATTGAGAAAATTATTCATTTCTCTACATTTTGCAATTTAATAATATAGAGGTTTTTAAAGTCTTTACTTAAGATTCCATGCTGTTCTTTGGTATTTTTGTTTGTTAATTGTTTCTAATTTTGTTAATTTAGACATTGTTTCTCTGTTGTTTGGTTTGTTTGGGGAGTGATTTGTCTATCTTGTTGATTTTCTCAAAGAACAACTCTTCACTTCATTGCTTCTTTGTCCTGTTCTCTTTGTTTCTATTTCATTGATTTCAGACTTCTGATTATTTCTTGCCATCTACTCCTCTTATGTATGCTTATTTATTTTTGTCCTAGAGCTTTCAGGTATGCTGAGAAGTTGCCAGCATGAGATATCTCTAATGATTTTTAATGTAGTCACTTAGTGCTTTGATCTGTCTTGTTAGCAGTGCTTTCATTGTGTCACATAAGTTTGGGAATGGGCTAGATGTTAGGACACCAATTTGTTACTCAGAAACACTTACTTTTGCCTGGAATTAAAATTAGAAGCTATCAGTCAATACAGCCTAAGTCTCTTGATCCTGCCCCTTTTTGGCTTTCTTTTAGAATAGTTTTCAGCCATCTTCTTGATTTCTTACCACATTGTTTCTTATGACTAATACTCCTGTTGTGTTGCAGGATACATAGAATAACAAGATGCTGAATCTTGGGTGCTTTGGCCCTGGGTTTCTTATCTACTTCATTTAAGGGTTTTTCCACAACATATCAGTGCACATCATCTTGTTTGGAAAGACTGAAAGGCTTTTGGATTCTGATAGCTTTTATAGATACCATAAGGCACAGTAATATATATATATATATATATATATATATATATAAAATTTAGAAATGTTTTTCTTTACCTGTTTTCCACTAACCAAGTTGATAACCATCAGATTGATAGCTGCAATGCATCTGTGAACAGATTTGCATCCCTCTTTCCATTTCTCCTTGTTCTATAACAAGAATGCCCCTTTGTTGAACAGCAGGTACACTGATGTGGGTGAAGTCTCCTTGCTTCATGCCAAAAGGTTGCTTACCATTCCCACTAAGGATTCAAACAGCATCATCCTCCCACTCTTCACGCAGAGCATCATTAGAATTTCTGTGGCTATGTGCTTCTCAAACAAAGTACTGTGCTTGAATTCATTGTGAAATTCAAGTAGTTTTTGACAGCTGGTGGCTGACAAGGAGATATTCAGCTTCACCTTGACATAGCCAAACACCTAAGAGAAACCACAAAAAAGAAGAGTATAGACATTTTAAGTTTGGAAATGACTAACATTACAATGATTGTTGTGCTCGGGAAAACACATAAACATGGAATTGAGCCTACAATTTTACCTTAGAGATTATCAAATAATATATTTAAAGTATGTTTATTATCACACATGTGATATAAAATTGTTTAGAAAGTCCACATTCCAATGAAAACAGTGAGGTAAATATAATGGAGTTATTAGTTTAGAAAAGAAATCACATAGCATAGGTTTTTGTTCATTATTGGCACTAATATCTAGTGCTGGATAAAATAATTTTAATAAAAATGGACAGATGACTTCAGTCATGGCAAAGCCCTTTCGGATATGGATGGCATGTATATGAGGACTTCACTGGGCTTTATCTAGAATAGGTTTGGCTAGGGCATTCATAACTGGTTGGTATTAATACAATGAAGAAATTTAGGTGTGGTTACCTTAATTAACACTGAGCAAATATTTTTCTGTAAATGTATTTAGTAACTAAAAATATCTGCATCATTTTTTAAAACATATGAAAACTTCCTGAGTGCCATGGAAAAATCTTGAAAGAAAACATTCAAAGTTGGAAACGACAAGACAGAAAAGTTATATAAAACAGGAAAGTAAGCAAATGTTACCACTAACAAGCCCTGAAAGCAGAGAATGGTAGACATAAGATAAAATTTAGATGTCATGTTAAAGGTTTATTCCTATGTTTTATTTATTTATATTTGTTTGTGCATGCACACATGGGCATATACATATCTGCCATGTGTGTGTGCAGGTACATCTGGAGGATATAAGAGGGCATCGGATTCCCAAGAACTACAACAGTTGGGATCCACCTAACATGGGTTAAGGGAACCTAAGTCCAGTGTCTTCTGGAAGAGCAGCATGGTTGTTTATTTGTCAATCAACCCTCTAACTGCAGAACTATTTTATAAAACATTTGAATGTTATATTTCTCTTATGGAATATGATAAAAATTAAAACTCTAGCAATTGCTTATCCATGAATACAGAGAAAGGTAGATTCTGTCATCTCTAGTGATGAGCTCATGATAGACCATCTAGTTCCAATAGGTCAACAGTAAATACAAACACACACATACAAGGAAGTTCAAATGGATTCCACAGGTCCATAAACACAACATTAATTAAATTAGAAAAGGTCTTGAATTTGCGAAAAATTTGCAGGCATAGGAGGAGCTGGAGGGGAAAGGGTAAATATGTTAATATGGTATGTGTGTATGAAATTCTTTTTTCCTTTTTCTTTTTTTAATTAGATATATTCTTTTTTCCTTTTTTATTGGATATATATACTATTTTTACATTTCATTTCCTCTTTTCTGGTTCTTTTTTTTCATTTGAAATGTTGTCCCCTTTCCTGGTTCTACCCTCCCCCCAAATCCCATAAGCCATCCACCCTTTTCCAATCAACCCTCCCCCACTTCCCTGTCCTGGTATTCCTCTACACTACAGCATAAAGTCTTTCCAGTATCCAGGGCCTCTCCTCCCTTTGGTGTCTAACGAGACCATCCTCTGCTGACTATGAGTCTGAAGCCATGGGTAATTCCATGTCTACTCTTTGGTTAATGGTTTTGTCCCTGGGAGCTCTGGGAGTACTGGGTAACTCATATTGTTGTTCTTCTTGTGGGGCTGCAATCCCCTTCAGCTCCTTCGGTCCTTTCTCTAGCTCCCCCATTGGGGACCCTCTGCTCAGTTCAATGGCTGGCTGAGAGTATCCCCTTCAGTATTTGTCATGCACTAGCAGAGCCTCCGAGGAGATAGCTTTATCTGGCTCTGGTTCACCAGCACTTGTGGGCATCCAAACTAGTGTCTGGGTTTTGTAACTATATATGGGATGGGTCTCTTGGGTGGGGTAGTCTCTGGATGGTCTTTCCCTCAGACTCTGAAGGGTAAATATGTTAATAAGTTATGCATGTATGAGATTCTTAAAATACTAAAAGTCATTTAAGGAAATGAATAGAAGTTTAAAAAGGAAAAATGAACAAGTAAATCTAATCAAAAGATAGAGCAGACATTGTTAACATCATACAATGAGTTAAATGCCCATAATTTAGTTAATATTGAAGAGCTTATTGTATAAATAATAAAATAAATATATTATTTTATTAAAAATAAATATTTTTATCTATTTTATTAAAAATAGATAATGAATGTTCACAGATAATACTTTATGGTTATTTGCTCTTTTATAGTTATCCCTACTAAAGTAGATACTTTGATATTGCTCTTGAGGAATATCAATATACTCTAGTGTTATAGGAAGTAGTCTTGATCCATCCATTTGCCTGTAAATTTCATGAAGTCATTGTTTTTAATAGAGAATAAATCCATTGCATAAATACACAACATTTTTTGTATCTATTATTCTGTTGAGGGACATCTGGGTTGTTTCCAGCTTCTGGCTATTATAAATAAAGCTGCTATGAGCATAGTGGAGCATATGTCCTTGTTATGTATTAGAGCATCTTTTGGGTATATGACCAGGAGTGGTATAGATGAGTCTTCAGGTAGAACTATTTCCAATTTTCTGAGAAACTGCCAAACTGATTTCCAGAGTAGTTATACTAGCTTTCAATCCCACCAGCAACAGAGGAGTGTTCTTCTTTGTCTACATCCTTGCCAGCATGTTCTATGACCTGATTTTTTTTATCTTACTCCTTCTGATTGGCATGAGATGGAATCTCAGGGTCATTTTGATTTGCATATCTCTGGTGACTAAGGATGTTGAATATTTCTTTTGCTTTTTGGCCATTCGAGCTTCTCAGACACAAAAGAACACACATATGTACTCACTGATAAGTGTATATTAGCACAAAAGTGGAAAATACCCACAATCCAACTCACAGACCACATGAACCATAAGAAGAAGACCAAAATGTGGATGCTTTTATACTACTTAAATGGGGCCATAAATAATCATGGGAGGTATACAAAGCGAGGGACCTGAGAGGGAGAAAGGAGGGGGAAAAAAGGGAGCAGGATCAGGTTTGGGAAAATTCTGGAAAGAATTACAGAGGATATGGAAAATGAATAGAAATATGTAGCAGTAGGGGGTAAGGAACTGGGGGTAGTCACTAGAAAGTCCCAGGCATCAGGGAAGTGAGAGGTTCCCAGGACACAACTTGTATAACACTAGCCAAAATATCCAACAAAGGGGAAATAGAACCTTTAGAGACCACTCCCAGTAGATAGGCACAACCCCCAGTTGAGGGATGGGGCCACCCACCCATCTCAAAAGTATTAACCCAGAATTGTTACTATCTAAATGAAACACAGAGACAAAAATGAAGCAGAGACTAAAGGAAAGGCCATCCAGAGACCAACCCACCCAGGGATCCATCCCATTGGTAGACAGCAAACCCTAACACTATAACTGATGCCAAGAAGGATTTGTTGACAGAAGCCTGTTATACTTGTCCCCTGAGAGACTTTGTCAGCATCTAATCAATACAGATGCAGATACCCACAGTTAACCATCTGACTGAGCCCAGGGACCCCAATGAAAGAGTTAGGGGAAGGTACGAAGGAGATGAAGGGGATTGCAACCACATAGGAAGAACAATATCAACTAATCAGATCACCCAGAGCTCCTAGAGACTAAACCAACTACCAAAGAGTATATTGTATGTGTATATATACATATACACATATACATGTACATATATGCACACACACATGGAGGGTCCATGGCTCCATCAACATATGTACCAGAAAATTTCTTTATTTGGCATGAAGAGGAAGGGAAGTCTTTGGTCATGTGGAGGCTGGAGGCCCCAGCATAGGGATAAAGGAATGTTAGAGTGGTGAGGTGGGAGTGGGTGAATGGGTGGAGGAGCACCCTTAGAAAGTCAAGGGGAGATGGGATGGGATGGGGGCTTTGCAAAGGGGAGACTGGGAATGGGGACATTTGAAATGTAAATAAATACAATAACCAATAAAAGAGAATGTAAGCTTGAAAAGTGAAATCTTTAATAATTGTTTAAGCTTAGGTTTTCATAGTAATTTTTTAAGAATGATTATCAATGATCACAAGTACCTCAGTAAGGTAATGGTTCATAAGTTGGAAACGTATAAAGAAAAATTCTTAAATCAAGCATTAATAAGTTCTTAGAATAAAATATAAGACCCATAAACTATAGAAATTTATTTATTTATTTATTTATTTATTTATTTATTTATTTATTTATTACAGGTTCGGCTCTTTATTGGACATGTTAACAAACGCAGTTAAGTCAAAAAGACCAAAGCCCATGTCAACTCCTGACTCCTAGGACTCTTCCTTCTTTGCTTCCACTTTCTTCTCCTCAGCTGGGGCAACAGTGATGGAGGAGCAGGACCACCAGCAGGTTTGGCTCCAGCTGCCAGAGTGGCCCCCAGCCCCTCCATTGCAGATAAGGCTCCCAATGTTGACATTGGCCAGAGCCTTTGCAAACAAGCCGGGCCTGGAATGTTCAACATTGACACCAGCTGCTTTAATGAGGGCATTGATCCTATCCTCTGCAACTATCACCTTGTCCTCATGCAGGATGAGGGTGGAGTAGATGCAGGCGTGCTCAGAGATGGAAGCCGTGTTGTGGACTGCCTGCACAGTGCTAGTCGCTGGAAGAAGTGAGGGCCTCACCCCAATGGGGCCTTAGTTCCTCCGAAGAACCGAGCACTTTGTCTGCAGCTGAGGAAAGGGAGAAAATTATTTAAAGATAAGAAAAACTGTCTCCAATACATTAATTTCACAAAGTATTAGGGTAAAGAAGAATTGAATACATATTTCAATTTCCATTTTCCAATGTGATTGATAGGATCATAAAATTATAGCTGAGTTCTTTGAACCCGTGTTTAAACATGAGCTCATTAACTTGTTCCCTAGCTACTGATGCCTCATTGAAGGCACTCACAGTCTCAAGTGTTGATTTTACAGTCTCTTTATCAGGAGAAAGAAGACAGAATATATAACAGTTCTGTAATAAAATATTAACATTTTAGACAATTACATCACATATTATCAAAAGTTTTAGCCATTTATATCATCCCCAATCTCATTAGAAGGATCAGAAAATTATCAATCTCATAGAAACAGATATTACTTTTTATGAAGTTCTATGTTATTATTGATGGCTCAATTTTATAACAAACCTTGTCAGTTTCTTTTCAGGCTTCTTAACTTATTATTGAGGAAATCTCTGCCTGGACTATAAATTGTGTGGATGGGAGATTGCTTGCCTGTCAATCATGATTTTGAGCGAAATAACATTTCATTGTATTATTTGAAGACTTAGTTGAGGAAATAGGAGTCTCATATTCAGCCTTGAAGAAGGGGTAATTTTCTCAGTAAACACATGAAAGCATTTAAAGTGTGTGCATGAACATAGTGGAGCATGTATCCTTATTGCATGCTGGGGAATCTTCTGGGTATATGCCCAGGAGGGGTATGGCTGGGTCCTCTGGAAGTATCGTGTCCAGTTTTCTGAGGAACCACCACACTGATTTCCAGAGTGGTTGTACCAGGTTGCAGTCCCACCAGCAGTGGAGGAGTGTTCCTCTTTCTCCACATCCTCTCCAACACCTGATGACTTCTGAGTTTTTGATCTTAGACATTCTGACTGGTGTGAGGTGAAATCTCAGGGTTGTTTTGATTTGCATTTCTCTAATGACTAATGATGTTGAACATTTTTTAAGGTGTTTCTCAGCCATCCAAATTTCTTCAGGTGAAAAGTCTTTGTTTAGCTCTGTACCCCATTTTTGGATAGGGTTATTTGGTTTTCTGGGGTCTAACTTCTTGAGTTCTTTGTATACATTGGAGATTAGCCCTCTGTCGGATGTGGGGTTGGTGAAGATCTTTTCCCAATTTGTTGGTTGCTGATTTGTCCTTCTGACAGTGTCCTTTGCCTTACAGAAACTTTGTAATTTTATGAGGTCCCATTTGTCTATTCTTGATCTTAGAGCATAAGCAATTGGTTTTCTGTCAGATGTTCCTCAACAGAGGAATGGATACAAATAATGTGGTATATATACACAATGGAGTGCTATTCAACCATTAGAAACAATGAATTCATGAAATTCTTAGAGAAATGGATGGAGCTGGAGAGCATCATACTAAGTGAGGTAACCCAGTCTCAAAAGAATATCTATGGTATGCAGTCACTGATAAGTGGATATTAGCCTAGAATCTTGGGACACCAAAGACACAATCCACATACGAAATGATGTCTGACAAGAAGAATTGAGTGGACACTGGTGCTGGAAAGGATCAAAGCATCAGTGTAGGGGAATACCAGAACAGGAAATGGGAAGGGGTGGATGGGAGAACAGGGGAAGGGAAAAGGACACGTGGGACCTTTGGGGGATGGAGAACCAGAAAAAGGGAAATGAAATGTAAATATAGAATATATCCAATAAATTTTCTTTTTTTAAAAAAAGTGTGTGCATGGTCTTTCCAGTCTGGGCCAGAGCCTTGAGCAGGTCTTGGGCTCTAACTACACAGCCAGCCCAGAGGAAGCTCCACTCCCCGGTGCTCTAACATGCCTAGGATTATAGGATCAGAGGTGAGGAGGACACAACTTCTGTCACAACACAACAACTGGAGTAACTTGGAGCAGCAGGATCCAAGAGCCCAGGAAACATGCCTGATCAGTGGCATGGTCCTTCTAGTCTGGGCCATTGCTCTGAGCAGACCTTGGGTACAGACTCCACAGCCAGTCCCACAACACCCAGAGGAAACTCTACTTCCAGGCACTCTAATTAGTCCAGGACCACAAGATTGCAGGGTTCTGGGATCCTGGAGGATCCCAGGAGCTTGCTCAAACAAGGGTCTCAGGGTCCCAGAGGTAACTTGACTCCTAGGAGCTGTGACACACCCACGATCTGAGAATTACAGGATCCCATAATCACAGGATCACAGAGCTGGACTCTGAGGAATTCTGACATAAATAGGATCGCAGGAGGGATGGGCTCCAGTTAAATACAGTGAAGGCAGGTAGCACTAGAGATAACCAGATGGCAGGAGGCAAGCATAAGAACATAAGCAACAGAACTCAAGGTTGCTTTGCATCATCAGAACCCATGCTCCCAAACACATGCTCCTCTGTGTTTATAGCAGCCTTATTTATAATAGCCAGAAGCTGTAAAGAACTCAGATGTCCTTCAAGAGAGGAAATGGATACAGAAAATATGTCACATTTACTCAGTTGAGGACTACTTAGCTATTAAAAACAATGAGTTCATGAAATTCTTAGGCAAATAGATGAAACTAGAAAATAGCATCTTTAGTGAGGTAACCCAACGACAAAAAACATACGTGGTATGCAGTCACTAATAAGTGGATATTAGCCCAAATCTCAGGATCCAATTCAGAGACCACATGAAGCTCAAGAAGAAAGACCAAAGTCTGAATGCTTTGGTCCTTCTTAGAAAGGGGAACAAAATACTCAGTGGAGCAAATATGGAGTCATAGTGTAGAGCAGATACTGAAGAAAAGGCCACCCAGAGACTGTCCCACCTGTGGATTCATCCCATATACAGTCACCAAAACCTGACACTATTGTAGATACCAAGAAATGCCTGCTGAAACGAGCCTGATATGGCTGTCTCCTGAGAGACCATGCCAGAGCCTCACAAATATAGGGGCAGATGCTCACAGCCAACCATTGGACTGAGCCTGGGTTCCTCAATGGAGGAGTTAGAGAAAGGACTGAAGGAGCTGAAGTGGTTTGCAACTCATAGGAAGCAAAATATAAATCAACCAGATCCCCAAGAGCTCCCAGGGACTAAACCACCAACCAAGAAGTACACATGGCTCCAACTGCATATGTAACAGAGGACGGCCTTGTCAGTCATCAAAGGGAGGAGAGGTCCCTTGTCGTATGAAGTCTCGATAGATGCCCCTAGTGTAGGGGAATTGTGGGCAGGGAGGCGGGAGTGGAGCAGGTGCAGGAACACCCTCATAGAGGGCACGGGAGTAAATATGGGTTTCTGGGAGGTGGGAAAACCAGGAAAGGGGATAGCATTTGAAATGCAAATAAAGAAAACATTCGGTTAAAATGTTGTAATTTAAAAAAAAGTGTCCATTTAATGTGTCCTATAGTTCGTATGGATCACTTAGCAAAAGAGTATCAGAGATTTTAGGAACTAACTCTTGAGCGCATCTGAAACATTTTTAAAGGTTTTTATTTGTTATTTATGATTAAATGTTGATCATGTTTACTGAGTCACAATTAACCTACCTGTGGATGTTTGTATAACAGGCCATAGCATTTTGCAGTAATTTTAGATATTCAATGGTGCATTTGATTATCCCTTTATTTGATATTACAATGATATATTCTTATCATTTTCAAGAACTTGTAAAAGATAATTCTTCTATTAAATCTAATATTCTACCCACCCTACATTGCTTTGTGATGATTGTACTCTCAAGAGATTAGAAGGAGACGTCTGGAAAGGCCAACACTGAAAAAGCCTTCGAGATACCAGATTTTGCATGTAATTAAAATCAAAGTCTGTGGTTGAGGTTTTACACTATAGATTGTTCTGGAAGGTGCTTTCTACAAGTCCATTCTGATTCCAAGAATCTATTCTGATGATTATGGGTCTTTGATACTGCCTTTAGCAAGATGAGTTGGAGATTTTAAAAAGGGCCAAAGTGTGATTTTTTATTTATTTATTTTTGCTTAAAATATTTCTAATGGATTCCAAACCAACTTCAGCAATTGCTAAATGATTTCTTTTTGTGATTGTTGGATCAGATAGGACTTTTATCTAAACTATTTATCCTAATCAGCAGTTGGAGAAGAATGTTAAATAAATCGTCTTATTTTGATTCTTTTGCTGGATGTTTACCAGGCTGTTGACAAAACCCAGAGAACGTTTAATGATTTGATGAACAAACTTAAAACAGAATTGGGAATTACTCTTGAGGAGACGTCTTTGCAATTTTTTCTGTACCACAAAAGGAAAATTATGACAAGCTACTTTTTTTTTTTAACTGAGGTTTAGTTAGAAAACAAATTATGGGCTTTATATAGAATTCAATTGTCTCACAACAAATAAAACAAATACTTTCAAAGAAAGCCAAAAAGACCCAGATAAAATTCATATGTCTTTTAAAAGTCATAGAGAAAATTTATGCAGGGGGTCAGGCAGGAAGTCTCTCTAAGGTCTCACACATAGACTTATGCAAGATTACTTGTCATGTGCCAAGAAGCAAGATATGTAGCCTCAGGACTGTGTTTTGTCTGAAACCTTATGGATACAAACTTAAGAGAGTTATCTCTTAAGAATGTGACAATAAACAATAGTTAAAATGACAACCAAGGAGACAATTTTGGGGGCATATCCATTAAAGGTATTAGTGGGACTGTTCGTTTTGAATTTTTTTTTAATGTCTTGGGTAATACCAATTCCCTCAAGCATGGTATTTAAAGCTTAGGGAAAATGCATCTACAAGAACTCATTGCCAGCAAAGAAGCTGTTTTCAACATCTGGGAATAAAAATCAAAACCAAATATAGATCATTGGGTCAACTTGCTTTGGGAAATGCTTAAATTACAGAATGTGAGCTCAACATTTGCTTGAGTTGCAGGCTTCCGGGGAGCTCATTTAGAATCTATTCCTGGATCTATATGCTAATGGAGAAAGGATAGATATGATTGGTCTATCATTTATCTAACTCCTAGCAAAGGCCACGTGGCATGCTATTGGACCAGTCCTTTACCTCAGTGTCTGTATCTTCAATACAGGTTTTTTTATTATTATTATAAAATCCAACATTTTGATACTGGATAGTTTCATGTCAAAAGAACTTCATTGTGGCTACTCCTTCTTGAACACACACACACACACACACACACACACACCTGGGTATGTCTAATTGTTTTCCCAAGTGGCTCTCTTCCTATTAACTTCAATACTTACAAACTACTTTTCAATTATCTTTAAACACTACAATTCCGCTTCAAAAAAAATCTGCCCACTATTACAAATAACCTGATGTTTGTATTTAGGTGCTGCTATCTCAATGCAATATTTAAAATTGAGAAAAAATCTTTCTGGACTTATGATGTGGAAAATCACTCTCATACTGAATTTTTCCTACATGTTTTGGTCACATATAATCAAGGTGGAAGCCTTCAAACCTCCTATCTTCAAAACAGCCACCATTTATTTATAGTCTCATATAGAGTCTACTAATACTAATACTTCAATCCTTTCCCTAATTCAACCATGGGGGTCCATGACTTCAGTTCAATGGTTGGGTGTAAATATCTCAGGCAGTCAACCATAGGGGTCCGTGACTTCAGTTCCATGGTTGGGTGTAAATATCTCAGGCAGTTGCGGTTAGGGTCTCTCAAAGGACAGCCATGCCAGGCTCTCATCTGTAACATCAGAGTGTTAGGCCTTGGTACCCTCCCATGAGATAGATCCCAAGTTGGCCTGGTCCAGTTTTGTCCACGCTGTTTTTTTTTTAATTATTTTAGACAAGAACAGTTCTGGGTCAGGCATTTTGACTGTGGGTTAGTAACCCTGCCTTCCATCCTCCTGAGACCCTGTCTATCTATTGGATGTGGACTCTTTGAGTTCCCTCTCTTCAATGTTGGATGTCACTCCCCTCAAGTCCTTAGGATCTCTCACTTCCTGGAAATCTGGCAATTTCTATAGAGTCTCCCCACTCCCTCCCCCAGAGCTCCATATTTCCATTCATTCTTTTGGCCCTCTGGGCTTTTGCCCCCACTCCAATACCTGATCCCGTTCCCCTCCTCCCTGCTCTCTGATGTTTTTTTTTTTTTTTTTTTTTTTTTTTGGATTTGGTATTTTCGAGACAGGGTTTCTCTGTGTAGCCCTGGCTGTCCTGGAACTCACTCTGTAGACCAGGCTGGCCTCGAACTCAGAAATCCGCCTGCCTCTGCCTCCCAAGTGCTGGGATTACAGGCCTGTGCCGCCACTGCCTGGCTTCCCGCTCTCTGATCTTAACCCAGGTCCCTCCCTTCCTCTTTCTCCTGTGATTATTTCCTTCCCTCTTCTAAGTGGAATTGAAACATCCTCACTTGGGCCTTTCTACTTGTTACACTTTTTATAGTCTGTGGGTTGTATCCTAGATAGCCTGTCCTGAACTCTTTGACTAATATCCACTAATCAGTGGGTACATGAGTGAATACCACTAGGTCTGAGTTACCTCACTCAAGATGATATTTTCCATCCATTTGCCTGCAAAGTTCACTCCTTTTCGAATTGGCAGTTCTGAAAATGACTCCTGGGCTTTGGCCATTCAAAGTCCTATTCTTATTTATTCCTCAGGCTCTTCATATTTGCATACACGTTCCCGAACTTTACCTTTCTCTGGTGGATCAGATTCATGAGAGGTGTGACTCTCTCTCTCTCTCTCTCTCTCTCTCTCTCTCTCTCTCTCTCTCTCTGTGTGTGTGTGTGTGTGTGTGTGTGTGTGTGTGTGTGTGTATCTGTACACATATAGGAGAAAGAGAGAGACAGAGACAGAGATTGAGGAAGCCTAATTCTTCTCATAGGTAGCAAGCTTTTATGACAGCTGTCATCTGCAAGCCCCACTCATCTTTCTCAATAGTAACTAACTAAATGAAAAGTCTATTTTTCCACTGACTTCTCTGAATATTCACAAACTCTGTTGGTTGCAACACTGTTTCAGAAACTTAACAATCTTTAAGACTTATTAATCTCCTCCCAACATCTTCCTCCTAGTCATATAGCACTCCAGACAGATTAGAATTGAAGAATTTTTTTTATCCTGAGTTCTTCACTCCATTGCAGGCTTAGCTTTCCTAAACTGTGCTATTTCTCACCAATCATTTCTTAGATAACTGTAATATTCTTCTAATGGTTTTCTGGGTCTAGGATTATAATTACAAATATTCCCTTTGTTGTAATAATATTTATAATAGTCTACCCTGCCTAATATCTGTTATGTCTCTGGGAATGTGTAAGTGTGTGGAGTGAGGAGCTTTGAGATCATTTGAATTTAATAGTAAACCTTAGAATGACCCTTAAATGTATCATATAAGAGATAATTGTACTTTGATTTATTATAATAAGTCTAAAGGTATGTAGCTCATGATGGACATTGAAATAAAAAGGTATAAATAATAAGCAGGAAATAATAATATTTCTTACATTTATTTTCTTAACAAACATTTCTTTAATCTGTTATGCCACCAGTGTTTAGACAAGATTTCTTTCATAAATTCATTGTGCACCAACCCAACCAGGCAGCATACATCAGCTGATATGAGGCCCCAACACAAATACAGCAGAGGAATGCAAGGTCTGAGTTTCTACAGAGAAGATGCACCTAATGCTCAAGAGACTGGAGGCCACAGGGAATGGAGAGGTCTGGGGGGTGGGAGGTGGGGAAATCTTCATGGAGCTGGAGCTGGGAAGGATGTATGGGATGTAAAACAGTCAGAGGGTGGACATGGAAGGGGATAAAAGCTGTAGTGTAAAAAAAAGCAAATCAAGCCTCAAAGAACATTATTGATACTTATATCATGATCTTTACCATTTGCTCATGGCAATGCTCCTGCTTCAACCACTTGAATGCTGGGATTACAGGCTTGTGCCCACATCTTGACCTCCATTTGCTATTCAGTATGAATTAAGCTGTAACATTCACAAATTTTGAAATTTTATTTCAATAGAAGTTTAGTTTGAAATAGCATTAATTCTGAATTAGGAAGTATAACAGACATACTAGAAAAAAACATGATTACTAACAGCTAGAGTTATGATGCAACCAATGAGCATAATCTACACACAAATTTTATACATACGTGGTGTCAGAAATTCTTCACTCTCAACTATTCAAACAAATAGCATTTCATAATTCAGAACATTTTTGATTTCTTTTTTTCTTGGATATATTCTATATTTACATTTCATTTCCCTTTTTTGGTTCCCCAACCCCAAAGGTCCCACATGCCCTTTTCCCTCCCCCTGCTCCCTCATCTACCCCTTCCCACTTCCATGTTCTGGTATTCCCCTACACTGATGCTTTGATCCTTTTCAGCACCAGTGTCCACTCCTTTCTTCTTGTCAGACATCATTTGGTATGTGAATTGTGTCTTTGGTGTCCCAAGATTCTAGGCTAATATCCACTTCTCAGTGCCTGCATACCATGGGTATTCTTTTGAGACTGGATTACCTCACTTAGTATAATGCTCTCCAGCTCCATCCATTTCTCTAAGAATGTCATGAATTCACTGTTTAATGGCTGAATAGTATTCCATTGTGTATATATACCACATTTTTTGTATCCATTCCTCCATTGAGGGACATCTGGGTTCTTTCCAGCTTCTGGCTATTATAAATAAGGCTGCTATGAACATAGTGGAGCATGTATCCTTATTGCATGCTGGGGAATCTTCTGGGTATATGCCCAGGAGGGATATGACTGGGTCCTCTGGAAGTATCATGTCCAGTTTTCTGAGGAACTGCCAGACTGATTTCCAGAGTGGTTGTACCAGCTTGCAGTCCCACCAACAGTGGAGGAGTGTTTCTCTTTCTCCACATCCTAGCCAACGCCTGATGTCTTCTGAGTTTTTAATCTTAGCTATTCTGACTGGTGTGAGGTGAAATCTCAGGGTTGTTTTGATTTGCATTTCTCTAATGACTAATGATGTTGAACATTTTTTAAGGTGTTTCTCAGCCATCCAAATTTCTTCAAGTGAAAAGTCCTTGTTTAGCTCTGTACCCCATTTTTGGATAGGGTTATTTGGTTTTCTGGGGTCTAACTTCTTGAGTTCTTTGTATACATTGGATATTAGCCCTCTGTCAGATGTGGAGTTCTAAAAAGTAATACAGTGTATGTACATCACAGAATAGCATACAAATCAAGCACACTATTTTTATAGTAAAATATGAATGATGTGATACATGAAATAAATGAGTATATGAGGCAAAAAATCATTATTAGAAAATGTTGAGGGCAGGTGCTCAGGCATAAAATAATCATATTTGTATGTGTTAGTGCTACATAGTGAAGAACCAACCTCATATGGCTATCTTATAAATCTGATTTCTAGATGAATTTTGTTTCATAGTCCCTTTTATTCTTTACTTTTTGTATGATGGGTGCTAGGTAACACCTGTAATTACCCTGGTTTTTGTCACTGTTTTCAAAAAATGAAAACAAATACACATTTGTATTTCATTCGAAAATAATCAATGTCTTAGTAAATGCATTACATTAAGGATAGAGAGACATGCTATCTGCTGGTGTCCAGTGATGACAGGCAACACGGCTGGATGGATAGAGAGCTAGATGAGAAATAGAGTCAAAATATAAAAGACAACTGGGCACTTTAAACAAGGGTGTTTACTTCTAATATCTTAAAAATCTTTAGTATTGTTTTTTAATATATGCTTTTTGATCTTATCTAAAATATAAAAGATTAAAAGTCTGGGGTGGGTTCAGGCCAGTGAGAGGTTCAGAAGGTAATCTTGATTGTTGTATGCACATGACAACCTGACCTGAGGCTCAAGAAACCAGGTATCATAGTATTTTATCTTTGTGAAGGACACCATGGCAATGGTCATTCTTGCCAAAGAAAATATTTAACTGGGGCTGGTGTGATGGTACGTATATGATTGGTCCAGGAAGTGAACCTATTAGGAGGTGTGGCCTTGTTGGAGCAGGTGTGTCTCTGTGGATGTGGGCTTAAGACCTTCCCCCTGGCTGCCTGGAAGTCAGTCTTCTACTAACAGCCTTCAGATGAAGATGTAGAACTCTCAGCTCCTCCTGCACCATGCCTGCCTGGATGCTGCCATGTTTCTGCCTTGATGACAATGGACTGAACCTCTGAGCCTGTAAGCCAACCCAAATTAAATGTTGTCTTTTATAAAAACTTGCATTGGTCATGGTATCTGCTCACAGCAGTAAAACCCTAAGACAGAATTAATATGATGGTTTAGATATGATTGGCCCAGGAAGTGAACCTATTAGGAGGTGTGGCCTTGTTGGAGTAGGTGTGTCACTGTGGGTGTGGGCTTAAGACTCTCCCCCTGGCTGCCTGGAAGTCAGTCTTCTACTAGCAGCCTTCAGATGAAGAGGTAGAACTCTCAGCTCCTCCTGTACCATGCCTGCCTGGATGCTGCCATGTTTCTGCCTTGATGACAATGGACTGAACTTCTGAGCTTGTAAGCCAACCCAAATTAAATGTTGTCTTTTATAAAACTTGCATTGGTCATGGTATCTGCTCACAGCAGTAAAACCCGAACTAAGACAGCTGTCATGTAGTTCAGAGTTCAATCTATTATTGTCATCGTGGGAAACATGGCAGCATGCAGTCAGGCATGGTGCTAAAGGAGACAAAATTTCTACATATTGATCAACAAGTAGCAAAAGTGACTGCCATACTTGGCATAGCTTGAGCACATAAGACCTCGAAGCATGCCCCTACAGTGACACACTTCCTCCTCAATGCTATACCTACTTCAACATAGCCACATCTCCTAATAGTGCCCCTTCTGTGGACAAAGCACTCAAACACAGGAGCCTATGGGTAACATTCCTATTCAAATCATCATACTAGGAGAGAAATCACTTGGGAAAGTTGTCCTTTGACTTTCACATGTGTCCTGTGGATAGTTCTCTATTAACACATGCACGCACACACACACATGAACACACACACACACACACACACACACACATACACACACACACATGCACACACACATGCCCTATTTAAAAAGAAAATTGAGGGCTCAATTTCTTTGTAAATTCTCAAGAACATACTTAATAAGCCTTAGTTCTCTCAAACACTTTAATAATTTCCTTAGGCCTCAGTTTCCACAAGTAAACCTGAAGAGGAAAGAATTAATCAAGTCTTCCATTGGATCAGTAAGGAAATTTGCTCACAAGACAAAGATCAAAATGATTCCCCTATATGCTTTTCTTCCCTTAGGACTCAATGAAGAACAGAAAGGAAGCCATGTAAAAGTGAGTGGAAAAATAGGGGAGCCAGAGAGTGAGAAAAAAAGAGAAAACAAGGGACAGAGAGGAAGGGAATGGAAGATAAGTGATAGATAGATAGATAGATAGATAGATAGATAGATAGATAGATACATGCATGCAGGCAGGCATACATACATATATAGACTGACAGGTGATAGCTAGCTAGCTAGCTAGACAGAAAAACAGGCAGACAAACAGACAGAGAGATAGATAATAGACAAATAGGTGATAGATCGACAGAGAGGTGATACATAGACAGATGATAGACAAATAGATGATAGATAGATAGATAGATAGATAGATACATATATATATATACACATACATACACATACATACATACATACATATATACATACATAGATAGACTGACAGGTGATAGCTAGATAGCTAGATAGACAGACAGATAATAGACAGACAAATAGATGATAGATTGACAGATAGGTGATAGATAAAACAGACAGATGATAGACAAATAGATTATAGATAGATAGATAGATAGATAGATAGATAGATAGATTATAGATAGATAGATAGATAGATAGATAGATAGATGCACAAACAGACAGATTGGGGAGATGCTAATGCTTGTCACATAGTTTCCAAGTCTGTTTTTGTTTTTTGTTTTTTTGTTGTTGTTGTTTTGTTTTTTATTTGTTTTTTTCGAGACAGGGTTTCTCTGTATAGCCCTGGCTGTCCTGGAACTCACTCTGTAGACCAGGCTGGCCTCGAACTCAGAAATCTGCCTGCCTCTACCTCCCAGAGTGCTGGGATTACAGGTGTGCACCACCACCACCCATCGGGCTAGTTTCCAAGTCAAATAGAGTCTTAGAATTCATGTCATCCTGCATAATACTGACCCCAAGCTCCATCTCCAGTGATCTTTTCTCAGTTCTCTGTTCAGCCCCTGTTCTTGGTATTAGAAGCAAGTCAATTATCTTAGGAATAGATTTTGTGGTGATAATAGGAAGCAGCAGGCATTGACTAAATAAGTTTTCTATCTGGAGAGAGTGTCTGAACTTAAATTGGACATATTTTCTTTTTAGCCTAATTGAAACCAATTCCAGAGAAGTCCAAAGACTCTTCTAAACATCAATTTATCTCTCCTTTTTTCAGACTAAACAGCAGAAACAAACTAATCATGCTATAATCTGATATGACAAACTTTTTATATTACTATTTGAAGAGCAGTTTTTATGTTTTATAGATTTAAAACTTTTTATTTTGATCTTTTATAATCATATTCTAATTTTAATGCATGGCATAAGATAAAATAATTTATTCACCATTAATAATCTTCAAAGTTTTATATTTTCATGGACACAAGATTTTTGTGACTCAGCTATTATGTATAGGACTGTAAGTCTGTAAGTCTGTGAAGCTCTGTGCAACCTAAGGAGGTTCAGTATTTCACCATTTCTCAATGAAATATTTACCCCAGTCTGTGATTTCCTTCTTTAGACTAACTCTGGTATTTGTCTTCTCCTTTATATTCCCAGAGCTCACATACTAGGCTATTTTCTTATAACCTCACATCTGGATTATTACAACATCCTATTTAGGTAGTTTTGTCAGAGCCATTTTGAACTAAACTGCAGGCTACTAAAAGATAATTCTTTCTAAAAATGAGAATTTTACTCTGTCTCCTGTTCAAAATGTATCAATGACTCCCCATGCTCAAGAATGGAACCATTGTTTCAATGTCTTTTTTACATGCACAACTCCACAGGAACTTGCCAACTTTCTCTATATTGCAAACAAACTCCCTCATTAATTTTGCTTTCCTGTCTCCTCCTATGTACTTTAAACATACTGAACTTCTATACACTATCTGGTTCTTTGAATTCGATTATATAAATCCTCACCATTCTTTCAGGTTAAATTTTCCTCCCCTTTATACAGACTAATATAAAGAATATAAAAACCATGAAGGTTTCTGAGTTTGAGGCCAGCCTGGTTTGCAGAATGAGCTCCAGGACAGCCAGGTAGCAGACACTACTTACCAAGTAGCTTCCATGAAGATATTTGAGATTTGTTGTTCATCTTTCCACTTAAAAGTTAGCAGTGAAAATCATGATTTGATTCACTACTTATGCCATCTTGAGGAGGATCAAAATGTGTCATCCTTAAGAATGGTTTATTTGGTGGACATTATATGGTCCTGGCATCTCCATCATCTTGGGGGATCCACAACAGTTCAGGCTTCATCTTCACAGAGCCACAGTGACTTGGAGGTGTTTCCTTGTGAGGACTCTGACCCTGACATAGATTGCCTTTCTTATTATTCCATTCATGGCCTCAGGTTTTTCTCTGATGGTGCTAATTTCTTTAAACATTTCAGGCAATTTATCAGCAATTACCTTGTCTGCAACTTTAAACATTTTCATGCTCCTTTTCCTTCATGTTTTTTCTTTCTTTTTCTTTTTTCCGGGACAAGTTTCTCTATATAGTCCAGACTGTCCTGAAACTCACTCTGTAGACCAGGCTGGCCTGGAAATCAGAAACCTTCATGGTTTTTATATTCTTTTAAATTCTCAGTATATGGATCTATGAGCAGTGGGCAGTAGCCATCCCATGGCCAGTATGTTCTGGTGTCTTGAAATCTCCATTCCCAAACAAACCATTTCCTTACTTTTTTATTAGATAAATTCTTTATTTACATTTCAAATGTTGTCCCCTTTACTGGTTTCCTCCAAATACTCCCTAACCCATCCAAGATGCAGAGGACTCAAGAGAGAAGATGTGTGTGTGTGTATGCTACATGTAGCAGAGCTGGAGGATGGTGGCCTCCTAAAACTTTTGAGCCCAAACGTTCCATCATTAGTTCCAGGTGCCAGAAAACAAATGTCTTAATGTTTGTTAATCCTTGCTCTGCCTCCATCCTTCCAATTCTATTTTGTATTGTGTCAGACAGCAATGAGCAGGGATGTGTATGTATTTTTGTCAAAGGATCTAAAATTCATGAGGTAACTTTTAGGCGTGAAAGAGTTGGGTCACACAGCAATTCTATTAGTGTGATGAGAAGCATGTAAACTGTCTTCCAAATGCCTGTATTAGGTTTTACTCTTACCAACAGTGTATGATAGATTCCCTTTTATCTCATTCACTCCTGTGTTTGTGAATCCTGAGGATGGCCACTCTGACTGAGGTGAGCTAGAATGTTAGAATAGCTTTAGCTCCCATTTTCCCATGGCTAAAAGCATTGAACTTGCTTTTAAAGTGTTTCCTAGCAATTGACATTTCTTCTTGTTGTTGAGAATCTTATAGTTCCATGGTCCAATATTAGTTGGTCTCTTTATTTTCTTTAGTATTTAGGTTCTTTTTTTAATTATTTGTATGTTCTAGCCATCAGTTCTCTATAAGCTGAGTTTTCTCCCATTCAGTGGACTGCCTCTTCTGTAACAAAAGTAACAAAAGACTTTGTTACTTTCATTGTAGAGCTATTGGAAAAATACTTGAGAGACTTCTACTTTTATTTTGGAGCAACTGATATTTTGACTTTGCTGCTTATGTCTTGGTTTTAATGCAGCCTGTTATCCACTTCTGCATTTCCATCACAAAGAATATGTAGAAAAGGTAACCTAAACACTTGGTTCCAGAAACAGGACACTAAAAATAAAGATGGAAGGAAGTGTAGATAGATATTAACACAGCAACATGGCTGCTTTGATTACAACCAAAAACCTAGTTTGTGTGATTTAATTAGAATGCAAAGACCCCCTTAGTATACACATTTAATCTCAAACAATGGTGATGTCTAATTGAGAGCCAGAAAAAGTGAAAGATTTGATAGAATGAATCAGAAATAAGAATTCACCCAGCTCTCAGGGATAAATCTATTCAAGAGCATAGGAGAGAAAATCAGTCAGTCACTTGAGTTCTTTTCAGTTCATTTAGTCAGTGCAGTGGAGTTGAGTTGTTGGTGAATTCATGCAGAAGTAGTTGAAAGCCAGAGAATAAGGAGCTAGAAGATTAGAAAAGATTGTCAGAGTTAGTTTGAGGTTAAGCAGAGCAATTCAGTGAGCATATGAGAGAATCCAGCTGGGAGAGGAGTTTAAGCCAGAACAGCTGAGTTGAACCAACCAGCAAGAGTTCAGACAGATCTAAAAAGGGTGAGCATATTCAGCAGCAAAACCCTGAGATGACAATTACATATGGTGAATGAAAGTTACATTTATAATGAAGTCTTTGAGAAAATAAAAAGACAAGAGATACTGGAAATAATACAGTCGGTATATATTTCTTGAAAGAAACTTTTTCAGAGTATACAATACTTCCTACAATTTAAGAAAAAGACAACTAATCTTAGTTTCCAAAATAAGATAGTTAATTTACTTCATAAAGGAATTCATATGTACTCATTTACAACAATCACACACACACACACACACACACACACACACACACACATATATATACATATATATGTGTATATATATGTATATATATATATATATATATATATAATGAGTTACACATTCAGAAATATGCAGGTTCTGAGATGTGGAGAAAGGGTTAATTTATATCAAATAACAGTTACTACATACATGCTCATTGCTAAAATAACATAAAATGCTTACCAGGATATCTGGTTTTCTATTTTCTGTGTTATTTGCTAAAAATGTTGGATTCTCAGAAGAAAACTATTCATGGGAGCCAAGATCTGAGGGAGACAAGAAAGGGAGTATGAGGTGCATTTAATCAGAACACATTTTATATTAGCATATAAAAATTCCTCATTTAAAGATAATATCTGATAATCAAGTGGCACAGGGAGGTAGCTAACCACCCAGGAGTGTGGACAGGCCTGACAGCACAGATAGAACCACCTCTGCCTCCCTGAGGATCACATCCAGAACCCTCTGGTGGAAGCCTCTGTCACCAGCTAAGGACCATCTTCTGCCACAGTGTGCCATATTCAAATGGCACAGGGAGTTAGCTAACTGCCAAGGAGTGCAGAGAGGCCAGACAGCACAGGTAGAACCAACGCTGCTCCTCAGAGGATCATGTCTAGAATCCTCAGACAGGAGCCTTCTGGTTTTGGTCTCTGGCTCAGGAACATCCTCTGCCACAGCTTGCTATATCCAGGTGGCACTGGGAGGTAGCAAACCACCCAGGAGTGCAGAGAGGTAAGACAGCACAGGTAGGATAACCCCTGCTACTCAGAGGAAACAGCCGGAAACCCTAAGGACACAAGAGCCTAGGAGCACTCTGGGACAGGAGTCTTCAGAAACCCAGAGCTGATTGAGACCATAGAGCCACATACAGAAATACAACCAGCAGGGAGATGGTCTTGCAGGAATACCTACATACCTGTATATGCAGAGAGAATAGGCCTCCCAGGAGCACAGATACAGAGGCTTGCAGGACAGTAAAGTCACAGTCAGAGACAGCAAGACCAGCTTACAAAAGAGATAACCAGGTGGCAAAAGGTAAATGCAAGAACATTGCCAACAGAAACCAAGGCAACATGGCACTATCTGAACTAAATTCTCCCACAACAGCAAGTCCTGGATACCACAACACACAAGAAAACCAAGATCTGGATTTAAATTCATATCTCATGATACTGATAGAGGACATCAAGAAGGACATAAATAATTCCCTTAAAGAAATACAGGAGAACATGAATTAACAGGTAAAAGCCCTTAAAGAGGAAACACAAAAATCCCTTAAATAATTACAGGAAAACAGAAACAAACAAGTGATGGAACTGAACCAACAAGTGATGGAATTGTCCACCCAGGATCTAAAAATGAAAGTAGAAACAACTAAGAAAGGGAGACAACTCTGGACAAAGAAAACGTTGAAATGAAATCAGGGGCCATAGACGCAAACATCACAACAGAAAACAAGAGATAGAAGAAAGACTCTCAGGTGCTATAGATGACATAGAAAGCATTGACTCAACAGTCAAATAAAATGCAAAACGCAAAAATCTTGTAACTCAAAACATCCAGGAAGTCTAGGACACAAGGAGAAGACCAAACCTAAGGATATAGGTATAGAAGAGAGCAAAGATTTTCAACGTAAAGGCAGTGGGGCGGGGGGTGGGGGAAGAGGACTTATGGGACATAGGGTGAAGGGGAAACTGGGAAAGGTGAAAGCCTTCAGAATGTAAACAAAGAATATAGAAAAAAATCCAGTAAATATCTTCAACAAAATTATAGAAGAAAACTTCCCTAACCTAAAAGGAGAGATGCCCATGAACATACAAGAAGCCTACAGAACAGAACTCCAAACAGACTAGACCAGAACAGAAATTCCTCCAGGCACATAATAATAAAACACCAAATACACTAACAAAGAAAGGATATTAAAAGTGGTAAGGAAAAGAGGCCAAGTAACATAAAGTAAGACCTATCAGAATTACACCAGACAACATACAAGAGACCATGAAAGCAAGAAGATTTTGGGAAGATCTCAAACAGACCCTAAGAGAACACAAATGCCAGCCCAGAATTTTATACCCAGCAAAACTCTCAGTCACTATAGATGGAGAAACCAAGATAATCTATTATAAAGCCAAATTAACACAATCTTTCCACAAATCTAGCCCTACAAAGGATAATAGATGGAAAATGCCCACACAAAGAAGGAAACTACACCCGAGAAAAAGCAAGAAAGAAATCTTATTTCAAAAAAGCCGACCCACTCTTATCTCCTTGTACTAAGATCAACTCCAAGTGGATCAAGGACCTCGACATAAAACCAGACACACTGAAACTATTAGAAAAGAAACTGGGGAAGACCCTGGAGGACATGGGCACAGGGGGAAAGTTCTTGAACAGAACACCAATAACTTATGCTCTAAGATCAAGAATTGACAAATGGGACCTCATAAAATTACAAAGTTTTTGTAAGGCAAAGGACACTGTCAGAAGGACAAAACGGCAACCAACAAAGTGGGAAAAGATCTTCACCAACCCCACATCCGACAGAGGGCTAATATCCAATATATACAAAGAACTCAAGAAGTTAGACCCCAAAGAACCAAATAACCCTATCAAAAAATGGGGTACAGAGCTAAACAAAGAATTTTCACCAGAAGAAATTCGGATGGCTGAGAAACACTTTAAGAGATGTTCAACATCATTAGTCATCAGGGAAATGCAAATCAAAACAACCCTGGGATTCCACCTCACACCAGTCAGAATGGCTAAGATTAAAAACTCAAGAGACAACAAGTGCTGGTGAGGATGTGGAGAAAGAGGAACACTCCTCCACTGTTGGTGGGATTGCAAGATGGTACAACCTCTCTGGATCAGTTTGGCAGTTCCTCAGAAAATTGGGCATGTCACTTCCAGAGGACCCATATACCACTCCTGGGCATATACCCAGAGGATTCCCCTGCATACAATAAAGACACATGCTCACTAAGTTTATAGCAGCCTTGTTTATAATAGCCAGAAATTGGAAGGAGCCCAAATATCCCTCAAAGGAGGAATGGATACAGAAAATGTGGTATATTTACACAATGGAATACTACTCAGCAATTAAAAATAATGAATTCATGCAATTTGTAGCTAAATGGTTCGATCTGGAAAATATCATCCTGAGTGAGTTAACCCAATCACAAAAAAAAAAATACACATGAAATGCAATCACTGATAAGTGGATATTAATGAGCCCAGAAGCCCTAAATACTCAAGGCACAATTAGCAAGTCAAATGATTCCCAAGAAGAAGAAAGGAGAGGACCCTGGACCTGAAAAGTTTGGATCCAGTTTTGTAGACCCAGAACAGAGAAATCGTGTGTGTGTGTGGGATGATTTGGGAATAGTTGGAGGGGAGAGGACTTATGGGACATATGGTGGGGGGAAACTGGGAAAGGGGAAAGCCTTTGGAATGTAAACATAGAATATAGAAAATTAATTTTTTTAAAAAAAAAGCCAAAAGAAGATAACCACACAAACATAAAAATAACATAAAAAAATAAAACAGGAAGCAACAATCACTGTTCCTTAATATCCCTTAACATCAATACACTCAATTCCCCAATAAAAAGACATAGACTAACAGACTGGATACAGAAACAGGACCCAGAATTTCACTGCATACAGGAAATGCACCTCAGTGTCAAAGACAAACACTACCTCAGAGTAAAAAGCTGGAAAAGAATTTTCCAAGCAAATGGTCCCAGGAAACAAGCTGGAGTAGCCATTTTGATTTTGGACACAATTGACTTTCAACCTAAAGTCATCAAAAAAGACACAGAAGGATACTTCATACTCATCAAAGGAAAAATCTACCAAGAAGAATTCTCAGTTCTGAACATCTATGCTCCAAATGCGAGGGCACCCACATTCATAAAATAAAAGTTACTAATGCTCAAAGCACACATTTTACCTTACACAATAATTGTGGGTGACTTCAAAACCCCACTCTCACCAATGGACTGGTCAGTGAAATACAAACTAAACAGTGACACAGGGAAACTAACAGAAGTTATGGACCAAATGGATTAAACAGATATCTACAGAACATTTCATCCTAAATCAAAAGAATATACCTTCTTCTCAGCACCTCATGGTACTGTCTCCAAAACTTACCATCAACAGATATACAAAGATTGAAATAATCCCATGCCTCCTACCAAATCACTATGGAGTAATGGTGGTCTTCAATAGCAACAAAAACATCAGAAAGCCCAAATACCCATGGAAGATGAACAATGTTCTACTCAATGATAACTTGGTCAAGAAAGAAATACAGAAAGAAATCAAAGACTTTTTAGAATTTAATGAAAATGAAGTATCATCATACCCAAATTTATGGGAAACAATGAAAGCAGTGCTAAGAGGAAAACTCATAGTTCTGAGTGCCTCCAAAAAGAAGAGAGCATACACTAGCAGCTTAACAGCACACCTGAAAGCTCTAAAACAGAAAGAATCTAATATAGCTAAGAGGAGTAGACTTCAGGAAGTCATCAAACTCAGGGCTGAAGTCAACCGAGTAGAACAGAAAGAATTATACAAAGAATCAACAAAACCAGGAGCTGTTTCTTTGAGAAAATCACGATAGAAAAACTCTTAGCCAGACTAACAAGAGGGCACAGAGACAGTGTCCAAATAAACAAAATTAGAAATGAAAAGGGAGATATAACAACAGAAACTGAAATCGTGGGGGGGGAATGATTTGGGAATAGCTGGGGGGGAGAGGAATTATGGGACATATGGTGGGGAGGAACTGGGAAAGGGGAAAGCCTTTGGAATGTAAACATAGAATATAGAAAATAAAAATTAAATTAAAAAAAAGAAAAGAAAAATCAGATCCTACTACAAAAGCCTATACTCAACAAAATTGGAAAATATGGATGGAATGGACAATTTCCTAGACAGATACCAAATACCAAAGTTCCATTATGAATATTGTTGCAAAAATACTCAATAAAATTCTTGTCAACCAAATCCAAGGTACACATCAAAAAATGATCACTCACCACGTTCAAGTATGCTTCATTCTGGCATGCAGGGATGGCTCAATATGTGGAAATCCACCAGTGTAATCCACTACAAAAACAAACTCAAAGAAAAAAAAACCACATGGTCATTTCATTAGATGCTGATAAAGCATTTGACAAAATTCAGCATCCTTTCCTGTTTAAAGTCTTGGAAAGAGCAGGAATTCAAAGCACATACCTAAACATAGTAAAAACAATATACAGCAATCCAGTGGCCAACATCAAACTAAATGGAGAGAAACGTGAAGCAATCCCACTAAAATCAGGGACTAGACAATGCTGCCCTCTCTCTCCATATCTATTCAACATAGTACTTGAATTTATAGCTAGAGCAATTAGACAACAAAAGGAGATTAAAGGGATACAATTGAAAAGGAAGAAGTCAAATTATCACTATTTGCAGATGATATGATAGTATACTTAAGTGATCCAAAAAAAAAAAAACCCTCCTACAAAAAATAACCAACTTCAGCAAAGTGGCTGGATATAAAATTAACTCAAACAAATCAGTAGCCTTCCTATTCTCAAAGGATAAACAGGCAGAGAAAGAAATTAGGGAAAAGACACCCTTCACAAAAGCCACAAACAACATAAAGTATCGTGGTGTGACTTTTAACAAAACAAGTGAAAGATCTGTATGATAAGAACTTCAGGTCTCTGAAGATGGAAATGGAAGAAGTCCTCAGAAAATGGAAAAATCTTCCATGCTCATGGATTGGCAGGATTAATATAATTAAAATGGCCATCTTACCAAAAGGAATATACAGATTCAATACAATCCCCATCAAAATCCCAACTCAGTTCTTCATAGAGTTAGAAAGAGCAATTCTCAAATTCATCTGGAATAACAAAAAACCCAGGATAACTAAAACTATCCTCAACAGTAAAAGAACTTTTGCGGGAATCAGTATACTGGACCTCAAGCAGTACTACAGAGCAATAGTGTTTAAAAAGGCACGGCATTGGTACAGTGACAGGCAGGTAGATCAATGGAATAGAATTGAAAACTCAGACATCTATGGTCACTTGATCTTTGACAAAGGAGCTAAAACCATCCAGTGGAAAAAGTGGAATCAAATGATGCTAGTTCAACTTGAGGCCAACATGCAGAAGAATGCAAACCTCCTTGATCCGTCCTTATCTCCTTGTACAAAGCTCAACTCCAAGTAGATCATGAACCTCCACATGAAACCAGACATACTGAAACAAATAGAAAAGAAACTGGTGAAGATCCTTGAGGACATGGGCACACGGGAAATTTTCCTGAACAGAACACCAAAAGCTTATGCTCTAAAATAAAGAATTGACAAATGGGACCTCAAAAAATTCCAAAGTTTCTGTAAGGCAAAGGACTGTCGATAAAAGCAAATGGCAACAAAAAATAGAAAAAGATCTTTACCAAGCCTACATCTGACAGAGGGCTAATATCCAATATATACAAAGAACTGAAGAAGTTAGACTCCAGAGAATCAAATAATCCTATTACAAATGGGGTGCAGAGCTAGACAATTCTCAACTGAGGAATCTCAAATGGCTGAAAAGTTGCTAAAGAAATGTTCAACATCTTTAGTCATCAGGGAAATGCAAATCAAAACAATCCTAAGATTTCACATCACACCATTCCACATGGCTAAGATCAAGAACTCAGGAGACAGCAGGTGCTGAGGAGGATGTGGAGAAAGAGGAATATACAGATTCAATGCAATCCCCATCAAAATCCTAACTCAGTTCTTCATAGACTTAGAAAGAGCAATTCTTAAATTTACCTGGAATAACAAAAAACCCAGGATAGCTAAAACTATTCTCAACAGTAAAAGAATTTCTGGGGGAATCAGTATCCCAGACCTCAAGCAGCACTACAGAGCAATAGTCTTAAAAACTGCATGGCATTGGTACAGTGACTGGCAGGTGGATCAATGGAATAGGACTGAAGATCCAGAAATGAACCCACACACCTATAGTCACTTGATCTTCGACAAAAGAGCTGAAAGCATCCAGTGGAAAAAAGATAGCCTATTCAACAAATGGTGCTGGCTCAACTGGAGTTCAGCATGCAGAAGAATGCAAATTGATCCATCCTCATCTCCTTGTTCTAAGCTCAACTTTAAGTGGATCAAGGACCTCCACATAAAACCAGACACACTGAGATTAATAGAAAAGAAACTAGGAAAGACCATGGAGGACATGGGCACAGGGGAAAAGTTCTTGAATAGAACACCAATAGCTTATGCTCTAAGATCAAGAATTGACTAATGGGACCTCATAAAATTACAAAGTTTCTGTAAGGCAATGGACACTGTCAAGTGGACAAAATGGCAAACAACAAAATGGGAAAAGATCTTCACCAACCCTACATCCAACAGAGGGCTAATAGCCAATATATACAAAGAACTCAAGAAGTTAGACTCCAGAGAGCCAAACAACCCTATTAAAAAATGGGGTACAGAGCTAAACAAAGAATTTTCACCTGAAGAACTTCGGATGGCTGAGAAGCATCTTAAGAATTGTTCAACATCATTACTCATTAGGGAAATGCCAATCAAAACAACCCTGAGATTCCACCTCACACCAGACAGAATGCCTGAGATTAAAAACTCAGGAGACAGTAGGATGTGGAGAAAGAGAAACACTCTTCCACTGCTGGTGGGATTGCAAGCTGGTACAACCACTCTGGAAATCAGTCTGGCAGTTCTTCAGAAAACTGGGCATGACACTTCCAGAGGACCCTGCTATACCTCTCCTGGGCATATACCCAGAGGATTCCCTAGCATGTAATAAGGATACATGCTCCACAATGTTCATAGCAGTCATATTTATAATAGCCAGAAGCTGGAAAGAACCCAGATTTCCCTCAATGGAGGAATGGATACAAAAAATATTGTGTATATACACAATGGAGTACTATTTAGCCATTAGAAACAATGAATTCATGAACCTCTTGGATAAATGGATGGAGCTGGAGAACATCATCCTAAGTGCGGTAACCCAATCTCAAAAGAACACTTCTGGTATGCACTCACTGATAAGCGGATTATTAATATAGAATAGAATAAAACTGGATAAATTAAAACAAACTGTCCAGAAATACAGCTATGCACATCTGAAGAACTTGTTTCATCAAAGGTATAAGAATAGGATAAAATATACATTTGTATGCACATAAAATATCCTCATAAAATTGAGCAACTAAATACATGTACAAGAAGTAATGAACCCGAACTATTTTCCACAAGAAAATTAGGAATGTATGTATGAAAGTTAAACGTATTCAGCTTGAATAAGTAAATGTAGAAGAGCCTGGAGCAATGAATCAGTGATTAATAGTGTGGGCTGATCTTTCAGAGGACCTGAATTTTCTTTGAACAAAAATACTGGGTCACAAACTTGTAACTCCAGTTCCATGGTATGTGGTGTCATCTTCTTACCTCCAATTTCCCCTGCACATGTACACACTCACACAGACACTGAAACATACACACACACACACACATACACGCACAGAGACCCATACACACATACATACAAACACGCACAATACACACTAATACATAAGTAAAAATAAAACTTACACATACATGAAAATAATAATTTTAAACAAGTAAAAAGAAAATCTAGAGGAGTCAATGCCTTATCAAAAGATAAGAATTTTATAGACTATAAAGATGAATGCCAAAATTTCACATGAACCTAACCAAGTTAGAAAAAAAACACCTTCAGAAAAAAACATTAGAGCTAAATGAAGAATTCTCTACTGAGGAATATCGCATGGCCGAGAAGCACTTAAAGAGATGTTCAACATTCTTAGTCATCAGGGAAATGTAAATTAAAACGATCCTGAGTTTCACCCTCACACCAGTCAGAGTAGCTAAGATCAAAAACTCAGGTGACAGCAGATACTGGAGAGGATGTGGAGAAAGAGAAACATTCCTCCATTGTTGGTGGGATTGCAAGCTGGTAAAACCACTCTGGAAATCAGTTTGTGGTTCCTCAGAAAATTGGAGATAGTATTACCTGAGAACCCATCTATATTACTCCTGGGCATATATCTAAAAGATGCTCTAATATTTAACAAGGATACATGCTCCACTATGTTCAAAGCAGTCTTATTTATAATATCTAGAAGCTGAAAAGAACCTGGATGTCATTCAACAGAGGAATGGATACAGAAAATGTGGTACATTTATACAATGAAGTACTACCCAGCTATTAAAAATGATGAATTCATGAAGTTCTTAGGCAAATGGATGGAACAAATATCATCCTGAGTGAGGTAACCCAATCACAAAGGAACACACATGGTATGCACTACTGATAAGTGGTTATTAGCTCAGAAGCTTGGAATGCCCAATATCCAATTCACAGAACACATGAAGCTCAAGTAAAAGGAAGACCAAAGTGTTGATGCTTCAGTCCTTCTTAGAAGGAGGAACAAAATACTCACCAGAGGAAATATGGAGACAAAGTACAGAGCAAAAACTGAAGCAAAGGCCATCCAGAGACTGCCCCACCAGGGAATCCATCCCATATACAGTCACCAAGCCCAGATACTATTGTGTATGCCAAGAATATAGCTGTCTTCTCAGAGGCTCTGCCAGATCCTGGCAAAGGCATATGCTCTCAGCCAACCATTGAACTTAACACTGGGTCTTCAATGGAGGAGGACCCAGTTAAAGGGTCTGAAGGAGCTAAAGGGGTTTGCAACCCCATAGGAAGAACAACAATATCAAGCACCCATCACCCCCACCCCCAGAGCTTCCAGGGACTAAACTACCAACCAAAGAGTACACATGGAGAGACCCATGGCTCTAGCCACATATATATCAGAGGATGGCCATGTCGGACATCAGTAGGAGAATACGCCCTTGGTCCTGTGATATCTTGATGCCCCAGTATAGGGGAATGCGAGGATGGGGAGGTAAGAGTGGGTAGGTAGGGGAGCACCCTCATAGAGGCAGGGAAAGAGGGGTGGGATATGGGGTTTACAGAGGGAAGACCAGGAAAGGGGATAACATTTGAAATGTAAATAAAGAAAATATCCATTAAAAGATAAGAAAAAAATACATAAAATTAAAAAAATAAAAATAAGAAATTTAGCCACAAACTAAAAATATTCTCCACAGTTACATATCTCGTATATAGCCTATATAATAAATATATCATAAACTTACAAATTTGCAAATTAACATAAATTTAAAAATTAATATAAGCAAAAATACTTGATACTTAATACTGTAAGTCACAAGAGAATGGCAAGTGAAAGCTACATCTGTCAATCAAACATAGACATTTTATACCTCAGAGAGTTTTCCATCTGTTCTCTTCTCGAAATTTATATTTACATATTAATTTATATGGTCCATATGTAGTTAGCTTATGTGTATGTTATAAAGCAAAGGAGTTAGAGAAATGACAAAAGGATTCTGTGGAGAATTGGCTAACCACACTGCATTGTCTGCCTCTCTGACTATGAGCAGTCTTACTCAGCGATCCTTACATCAGCAGGTTTCCACTGAGGTTGTGGACTGTCTGGGCCCCGAGGGCATCACCACCTTCACTCAGAGAAAAGACTGGGTGTGATGAGCTAGGCTAAAGATATCATCAATGTCACAGGGCCCAGGCAAATCTCTGCTAATTTTTTCAGGTTTTCCCAATCAGGTTAAGATTTGTGGGTGATTTCTCTTTTAAACAGATTAGAGATATAATATCAAATGATACATTATGTCCACTCCTGAATCCAAATAGTATTTCCCCAGAAAAGGTGACTCTGTATGGAAAAATATGGGTACATATTGGGGTCCTACAAGACAATCTGAGGATATTTATTCCTGAATTTATCACAGTCAGCACATTTCCTAAACTCTTGGAATCAGTATTAATGAATTTCTTAACCAATATTATGGGGATAATTAGACCTAACATTTGTAGGACCTTTTACAAAATGAGATGCTTTGTATAGTATCCTCTTTCTACTTACCACTTAAAAAATGTGTTTTCTAAATTTCTGTCCTCTATTCTTGGTCATTTATTTCTGCCGACTAGATTTAAAGCTTCTTCCAAGTTCCTATTTGTGCTCTGCCCCAAAGGACTCCTGAAATGTCAAACTGGGTTCAGATTTTCAGAAGCTTGCATAATATTTGTAAAAGAGCCATGGAAACGTATATGTCTGGCCAAATGACCTTGGCCTCTTCGGGCCTGGTGGAGTTATAGTGTGGGGAAGTGCTTTCTCCTTTCTCAAACAAATTTCCTGAGGTTTGGATTTATTTATTTGCCCATGGTATATGTCACTCTTGTCATATTGCTTCAGACAACCCTTGGTGAATCTGTGCATTGTCTGTATCCAAGTATAAACGTGTCTTCTTTTGTAGCACTTGCAGGAGTCTAATCCTGTGCGTGTACTTTTCATCTGTGTATGTATAAATTTTAATCTGTCTTTTGCAAGGACAGAGTTTCCTTCAGGTCTCTGCTGTATGGTAAGTGCCCAGGAAAGAAGGAAGATGGAAAACTTCACTATAACGCGAGTGAAACTTTTCTCTGAATTCTCACTTCTCAGTCTCCTCCGCCCATATCTCTGCCTTTGCTACCATTTGTCAATTCCTATTGGAATCTCAGGAATTAGGAAACTGTGGGACCAAGACACCAGAACCAGGTTTCTCTTTTATTGATGAATACCAGGTGGATAGAGAATCTTACAAGTGCTTATAAGCTTATCATTCTTATAAGCTCGCATTCTTACTTTTGGTAATGAGTTCAATGAGGAGATATAGTGGGGACTGGGCAAAGGGGCTCTAAAAGTCCACATTCACATGGGGGTGGGGCTGGTGGGCTTCAGAGCAATGAGCTGTTGAAGAGATATGTCCTAATCCTCAAGCACAGGAGCAGGCCAAGCTTGTGATTGCCTGTTGAGACCTTGGATCAGTCTAGCCTGTGAGAGCTGTGCTGGGAGGGTGCTGTCCTGCCTACTGCCCCCTACTTGGAACCCCACTTGGCTTTTTCCATTAATGTTTCTTCTATTTGAAGTGGTGTAATTCACCCTCAGTGTGTGGTCTGGCTTCATTCTCTACAGAGCAGAGACTGCAAGAAGGGAGCCAAACTGTGGTGGGCCAATGGTAAAAAAAAAAAAAAAAAAAAAAAAAAAAAAAAAAACCTGCTCCTATTTTCCGTTTTAACAGCAATTGTTTTTTCCTTTAACAAACCAAGAGGCTGTAACTGGTTGGAGGAGGTGGGTTTGAATTTCTGTGAATGGAATGGTTTAGAATATATGTAATTTAATAGTAAGTAAAAAGAAAGAGAGAATTGTATGAATTTAATAAAAGGTGAAATGCTTATTAACACTATGTCTCTTTGTGCATACATCTGTACACACTACAGTCTACGGTCTATGTTTATTGTGCTCTGAAGTACTTTAAACATTCCAACTTGGGCCTGAATTCATATATCCTTGACATCAGACTGTTCTTGAATCTGCACCAATGTCTAAGCCACACAGTTCAAGTAAGTGAATGGGGTAATTCCTTGTAAAATGTCTCAATGTATTCATGGCTTTTCCGGTTTCCTGTAATTGAATGATGATACAAGAGAAATTGAGAGTGCCCAGTCTGGCAGTGACATTTCTTGATGATGAAGGTTAGATTCATAACGTAGATTATATAGCAAATTGTGTGACAAATTCAAGAACACATATGTAGCTACAAACTTAAATTCAACATGACGCTTTAAAATTAATGTTGAAACATCAGACAATGCACTGAGTTTTACGGCCTCAACTATTAAAGTCTGCTAAATGGGATAATGATGGCTGTCTCCACCTATATTAAAGGATTAGGGAGTTATTGTCTGTAATGGGATTCTGAAGTCATCTGGTCCCCAGATGCACTGCTTTTTATAATAGGAGTAGACAGAGATAAATAACAAAATTTCTTCCTTGTTTATTGCCCAGCTTAGTATTTAACTCAAGAAGTTTTAAAGTGCATATTATGAAATTTTATAAAAATAATTTGTCTGCAAACTCAAATCCATCCTATTTTAAGTAATTATACCTTGGGCGTTTGAAGCCATGTCCTCTTCGCTCTTAGAAAAAGATGGGGTAGTACCAAATAGTCCACACTGTTTTGGAACTCAGTGAGTAGCCAATGCTAGCCTGAAACTCTCAATCCCCCTGTGTCTTTACATCAGTTTTTAGAATTATAAGTGTGGGTCACTATGCTTGGTGAGGTTGGGTTATATTATTTCATGGTCAGTATATTATTCTGCTTTTCAGAAGTTTATTTTAGCTGACTCTGAACCTCTAATTTCAATTAATAGAGTTTCTTTAATCATTTTATAAGTTGACCGCAGTTTTCGCTTTTAGTCTATTCATTCATATACTGTTTAATGAACATCTAATATGAGTTAGACTTTGGTATGTACCAAAAAGTAAGAAATATTCACACTCTGACATAGGGACTTGGAGTTGAGTTTGGAGTTATATAGGGAGTGATACAATGAATAATCTCTCCATGGGGGTGATATATAAAAAATAATTAAAATATTTGAAGAACCAGACAATGAAAGATCTATGGGAAGAGTATTTCAAAGATGCTAACGGCTGAGAAAGAGGTGAGGAAAGTGAAGGGTATCCCTTTCCTTAGAGCACTTGAGAACAGTTGTGCCCTAGGCCATAGAATAGTAGGCCCAGGAAGAGTGTGATGCTATTTCAAGGTTAGAGTAAAGGAAATTACTGGTATTAGTTTCTACCACTGCTGGAAACATTTCTCTTCAACTGTCAGGAAAAGTCAATGCATGAGATCAATAGTATTCTTCTTCATGGAATGCACTGGAGCTCAATATGTGAGCAAGCAACAAATATCTTCCCAAACCTGGGCGGCAGAGTCACGTTTGGCATTCATGTAGATGAATTATATACTCTTGGAGACTCTATCAAGAGATGACATGCCCAGTTAGTGTTCTGAAATACAAATCCATATTTCTCTTTAATATGTTAACACCTTATTGGATGGAAAAATACTCTAAGGAAAATCAAATGGTTGAAAATATGGTGCTGGATCATTCCACTTGTAAAATATTTAGAAAATAGTCATACCAGAAAGGGCTAGTTTAAGTAGGACACTCCATGGGGAACAAATATGATTGTATAAGGTCTTCAACAGGGTGAAACAGAAGACATAAAATGTAAAATATAGGAATTGCAGGATGGAATTTTATAACCAAAGGGAGAAAAAGGAATTTATTTTTTGAAATCAATATATAAGAGGAAAATTACAAACTAAAATCTAAGTAGCAAGTTGCTTACCCATGTAGGGTGCTGGCAGAATTTGCCCACAGAGTACTGAAAGTCAGAATTGAGGATGAAAAGAGGGGTTTCAGTAGGAAGGGCTTAGCAACAAAGAGAAAGGTTGAAATAACCAATCCTTATGGTTCCCACATGCAGAAACAGAATTAGTTTTATTTCTCTTAGGTTCCTATGGCTAGGAAAATTCAAGAAATAGTAGAGAGTCATGAGCTGGTGATTTAATTGAGATCAAAATAAATTTACATAACTTTATTTGAGGCACTGGTAGTAGAAAGATCAAAAAGAATGAATAAACTGCCTATGTAATAAAATATATAATATTTACATGTATTTTAGGTGAATTCTTACATTTTAATTAAAATGTGATTTGAATATAATATTTTAAATATTTTAAGGGAACATAACTATGTAACTAATGAGATTAAAAATATTACACATGTGATTTGGGTGAAGTAAAAACTGTTTAACTAGCAACATCTGAGAGATTAATATGCTTCATGCTAAACAATGTCCTCACTCTTATGGGTTAGATTTATTTATTGCTTGATTATGCAAGATTACAATTTGAGTGAAATTTCAGGATGGAAAAATTAACTGATTTGTGGCTTCTATTGTTCAGTTCACTTATCAGAATAGATCCTTTAATTTTGGTGTAGGAGATCTTGCCCTTATTTTATATATATTTTATATATAATTCTTGCATATTTGTAGCCATTTACAGCTGTGAATAATAGAGCTGTGAATATTCCCACTTTACTTTTTATGTACGTGTGTAGCAAGGGATGTGGAATCATGATAGAAGGTTAACACACATCTACACTAAGCTTCGTAGATAATGTCAATCTACCAAAAATAGTTGAATTAAGCTTCAAGGCTTTGAAGAAAGAAAAGAAAGAAGGTATAAAAAGATGGAAAGATCTTTCATGCTCATGAGTTGGTAGGAGGAACATAATAAAACTGAGCATTTTATAAAATGCAATCTAGAGACTCAGTGAAATCCCCATCAATATGTCAACGTATCTTTCACAGACCTAGAAAATTCAATAATCAACATCATATGGAAACACACACACACACACACACACACACACACACGCACACACCAAGATAGTTAAAACAATCCTGTATAATAAATGAACTTGCAGAGGTATTTAATATCCTTAGAGATGAAAGAGATGCAAATCAAAACTACACTATGATTTCATCTTATACCTGCCAGAATAGCTAAGATCAAAGACTTAAGTGGCAGCTTACATTGGTGAGGATGTCCAGCAAGCAAGAACTCTTCCATTGCTGGCAGGAGTGTAAACTTTTGTAGCCACTATGGAAACCAATGTAGAGGTATCTCAGAAAATTTAGAATTGATCTACCTCAATAGCCAACTGTATCACTCTTGAGTGTATAACCAAAGAACGTTGCATCCTACCACAGACACTTTTTCTTTTGTTATTTTATTTATTTTTTATTTTCTACATTCTTTGTTTACATTCCAGATGATTTTCCCTTTCCAGGTTCGCCCCATCCTCTAAGTCCCATAAGTCCTCTTCCAGTTGCACAATCAACCCCCTCCCACTCCTCTGTCCTGGCAATCTCCTACAATGCTGCATGAAGCCTTTCCAGGACCCGGGCCCTCTCCTCCTTCTTCTTGGGAATAATTTGATTTGTGGGTGGTGTTTTGGGTTTTCTGAGCTTCTGGGGTAATATCCACTTATCAGTGACTGCATTCCATGTGTGTTCTTTTGTGAATGAGTTACCTCACTTAATATAATATTTTCCATCTCTAACCATTTGCCTAATAATTTCATGAATTTACTGTTTTTAAGTGCTGAGTAGTATTCCATTGTGTAAATGTACCAGATTTTCTGTATCCATTCCTCCATTGAGGGACATCTGGGTTCTTTTCAGCTTCTGGCTATTATAAATAAGGCTGCTATGAACATAGTGGAGCATGCGTCCTTTTTGCATGCCAAGGAATCCTCTAGATATATGATTAGGAGTGGTATAGTAGGGTCCTCTGGAAGTGTCGGGCCCAGTTTTCTGAGGAACTGCCAGACTGATTTACAGAGTGGTTGTACCAGCTTGCAATCCCACCAGCAGTGAAGGATTGTTCCTCTTTCTCCACATCCTCGCCATCACCTGCTGTCTCCTGAGTTTTTAATCTTAGCCATTCTGACTGGTATGAGGTGAAATCTCAGGGTTGTTTTGATTTGCATTTCCTTAATGACTAATGATGTTGAACATTTCTTAAGGTGCTTCTCAACCATCCAAAGTTCTTCAGGTGAAAATTTTTTGTTTAGCTCTCTACCTCATTTTTTATAGGGTTATTCTCGAATTCATCTGGAATAACAAAAAACCCAGGATAAGTAAAACTATTCTCAACAGTAAAAGAACTTCTGGGGGAATCAGTATCCTGGACCTCAAGCAATACTACAGAACAATGGTGTTAAAAACTGCATGGTATTGGTACAGTGACAGGCAGGTGGATCAAAGGAATGAGACTGAAGACCCAGAAATGAACCCACACACCTATGGTCACTTGATCTTCGACACTATTTCAACTATGCTTATCATTGCTTTATTTATAAAACCCACAAATTGGAGAAAACCTAAATGTTCTTCAGCTAAAGAAAGGGTAAGAAAATGTGATACATGTACACAATGAAATATTAGCAAATGTATGGGACTAAAAATATTCATTCTGAGTGGATATCTTAGACATAGAAAAAATACATAGTATGTACTCACTTAGTGTGGACATTAGCTGTTAAGTGAAGGATAATCATGCTATAATGTATAGATCCTGAGAGCCTAAGTAATAAGGAGGACTCAAGGTTATGTGTGGATCTCCATGGAAAGGGGCAGTAGAATAGATATTGTGGGTGGACTTGGGCTGGGTAGAGATGGGAATAGGAGGCATAAGGTGAGTAGGGGGAGTGATAGAAGAAGAGTACTGGAAGAGAGACTACAGTCTGAAGACACTTGTGGGCCAATGTGGAAATCTACTGCAATGGAAAATCCCTGGAATCTGTGAGGGTTACACTAGCCAAGGTGTCTAGTAATGGAGTATAAAGAGTTTTGCCAGCCAATATCCTATAACCATGCCCAGTGGAGTGAATGGGATATCATCCAATCCACAAAACCTTAAACGTATAATTTGTTCCTCCTGCAAGATGTACTGGGGTAATAATGTCACAGAACTTCTGGGAGTGGTCAATCAATGACTGGTGAAACTTGAGACCCACAGCAGGAGAGAGAGCCATGTCTGACTTCCTGGATGGACATGAAGCAGAGGCTAGCTATCACAGAGACATAGCAAAAAATCAAACATGACTGCCTCCTCCAATCTCCCCCCAAAGAAAAGAAAAGTCAATGGAAAAATTCAATGAAAAAGTTCATAATGATATTCTGCTATACTCATAGGTAGGTGCCAAGCAGAAAGGCTTAATCCAGTAACAAATTGGAGCAGAGAGAGACCTATATTAGGCAGAGCTCAGAGAATCCCATGAAAGAGGGAAAGGAAGCCAGAAATGTTGAGGACACTATACAAGAACTCAGCCCCACAGAATCAACTAATCAGGATTCATAGTGGCTCACAGAAACTGAAGCAACAGGGCCTGTGTAGATTTGAGCAAGGTCCCCTGCATAAATGCTATAGTTGTGCAGCTTAGTGCTTTTGTGGAACTTCTAACAGTGAGGGTGGGAGAGGTCTTTGACTTTTTTCCTTGCTCTTGGGACTCTTACCCTGCTACTGTGTTATCTTGTTCAGCCCTGAAATATGGATTTTTGCCTAGTAACTTGCTATGCTATGTATGGGTGATATTCCAGAGTAGCCTGCTTTTTTCTGAAGGGAATTAGAGGAATAGTAAATCTGGAGGAAGGGGATATGGCAGTAGAACTGGAAAGAGTAGGAGAGGAAACTGTACTCAGGATGTATTGTATGACAGAATGATAAATAAAAAAAATGTACTCCTGACAGAGAATAATAAATATAAAAATTATACTCCTGATGCTGCACATTGAGGTTCTGTGATGAGGTCCTGATGCTGCACATGCTTCCCACAAAAAGACATACTTGTCTTTTTGTGGTTTGATTTACTTTTCCTGATTACTAGCCAATTTAACAAACTTTTAAGTACATGTATTAATGTTTGAAAACCATAGTTTTCCAAGCTTCATCTTGAAGTTTGACCACTGAAATAAAATGTGTAATCCTTTTCTTGCTCATGTACAGGCACCCTGTACATGTATGTATGTCTTTCACCAAATAACATGTTGAGAATGTCATTTCAAGCGTCTGGCTTCTTTTTTTCACCCTTTTTATGGTGTATCTTGAATCAATAAAAATTCCTTAAATTTTAATATGTCAGTTTATCCATCCTTTATATTATATTTTATGATGTTGGTGAATAATTTATAGGACAAGTCACAACTATTTTTTATCAAATGGTCATGTGTAGGTATTTTTCATTACAACTTTTCATTTTCGTTATGTTTTTAGTTCTACTCTTTATTAGTGCTGACTTCCATGTATGAGGAATAAATTGTTATGTTTCCCAGAGATAAGTCAGTTAACTTAGTAAGGGTTCCTGAAAAGACCATCCTTTCCATTCTTTATTATTTGCTTTACTGCCATATAACTGAGAGTTAAATATTGTGTATATTAAAGATAGAAAGATTAATTTCATTGTTCACCATAATCAAGCTAATTGAGAAGCAAATTACTTTATACTTCTGCTGTAAACCAGATATGTAACTATTTCTGTTCCATCAGTCATATTAGATTGTTTATTCACATAAAATATGACACTTTTATTGCAGTCGTTTTATGAAAATCTAGATAATTTACTTACTGTCTTCAAAAATTGTTCTTCTTTAAGATTTTCATGATTATTGCTTTGTTTGGCTTTGTTTTTGTGATAGTACCTCATTTTGTAGCCCTGCTTGTCCTTCTTCCCTGAGTCCTAAGATAAAGGTGCATGTTCCCACGCCCGACTGCCCCATGGTCATCCTTTTATAACTTTTGGATTTTTACATAAAATTGGATTCAATCTGCTAATGTCTGCAAACTTGTATTAAATTTTAGACACTATAGAGTAAAATATTCAATATTGCCTAAGGATACCTTCATCTAAAGATCATTTAATTTTCTTACTATACCTTCACAAATGCAGCACAAACAAAAGCATCCAATCCTGGTATAGCTTAAATTTATCTTTCCCCTGAACTCCGTGTATATGATACTTGTGAAGATCAGAGTTTAACAAAAGTGCATCAATGGGATGTGAAATGTAGTTTTATTTTTTCTTTTTTGTTTGGTTTGTTTATTTCACACATTTTCTTATATTGTAAGCAGCAGTTGGGACACTGTAGTTACTGTATAAAAATTAATTTATAATGTGAGGGACTCATACACATGTGTATTTGCTGGAAGTGGCCTCTTAAATGCTGAACCAGTCTTCAAAGAACTTGCTGCTAGCCAAAAGCACCACCACAGCCAGGATTAGGAGACATCTGGGTTATCATTACATGGCCTCTAGCTCCATTTCCATTCATGAGCTTATTTTCTTTCTTTCTTTCTTTCTTTCTTTCTTTCTTTCTTTCTTTTTTTTTGGTTTGTTTTTTTGAGACAGGGTTTCTCTGTATAGTCCTGGCTGTCCTGGAACTCACTCTGTAGATCAGGGTGGCCTCGAACTCAGAAATCCTCCTGTCTCTGCCTCCCAAGTGCCTGAGCTTATTTTTAATTGAGACAGCTGCACACTGTATTCTCAGAACCACAAGGGTCCACAAAACTTTTCTCAGCTATTTAATTTCTAAGCAAAGTTTCAGAGTTCCTTAGTGTCTCTGGGTAGGAACATGCTTAGAGAAGTATTGTGTGCAGAAGGCCTATTACTCTTCTGAAATTCTCTATTTCTATACTGCTGTTTGTAATAAGTTTCTATATCCAGGGCAGAAAATTAATACCTAAGTCAAAGAACAAATGAAAAGAAGAGTTCACTCCCAGGCATGTCCATTTCTTTGGAGAACTTGGTCTTGACTTTGAATAAGTTACCTTAGTTAAATTTCCTGCTGTGAACAGAGATGTTTATAAGACTAAGTTTTTATAGATGCACGAATGTGGGGCATGTCTACAATTTATATGTTGTATACCACTTAATACAGAAATCCCAACTGGTAAATATATGTAGAGTTGGATGGGGAAACATATGGAATAGTCACAGAGAACATAGGAATGTAGCCTCCAGCTAGCACTCAAAATCTATCCCTCAATATCAACAAATTTGGAGGTAGTGGCCAGGAATATTTTCCTTTATAAGCCTCCACATCCTCATACGAAATCAATTCTTGCTCTGTAATAGATTTTCCTCATTATTTAAGACCTGTCTAAAGAGTAATCCCCTTTCAACCTTTCAACTCATTTTATTTATTACTATAACAACATGATTTTGTAATTTTGTGGCTTTTGACATTGTACCAAATGTATGCATTTTGAAGTTAGAAAAACTAAATTTGATTCTTAAATGAGGTCTTGTGGTCTTTGAGAAGTTTTCTCTGAGTGTTGGTTGTCATATCTGTAAAATGAGATAAATGGTACCTACCTCATTATTTTTGGAATATTCATTGAATGTATATTTTATGCTAACCACTGAACTGAGGAGCATATTAAAAGAATATATATATATATATATATATATATATATATATATATATGTGTGTGTGTGTGTGTGTGTGTGTGTGTGTGTGTGTATGTGTGTGTGTGTGTGTATGTGTGTGTACTGCAACAGATATATTATAATCATTGAACTTCAACTCTTTATTTTTATTTCTTCATGATTGATGACAGTTGATAAGGAAGTAGGATAATCATGGAAATTCTAGGTTTTATAGTCTGAATAATGTCTACATTTGCCTTGCATCCCCATGCTTTCACTGTGCTATAGCTGAGTTCTAGTCTTTGGTATCTTTTGATCATTGGGTTAATTAATAAAGATAATCATGTAAACCATATACATATTAAGTGCACTTCTTAATTCACAATTAACTTCTTATAGTAGGTAACTCAACCTTCTCCCTAGTTTAAGAATTTAACCTGTACAGTTGATACAGTGTTTGGTTATCAACCACCTGCCAAGCATAAACTGAGCCTAGTGGCTCATGACTCTAATTCCAGAACTCTGAAAGTGAGGCAGCAAGATCAGATGTTCAAGGTCAGCTTCAGCTATATAATGAACTTGTAGCCAGTTGAAACCCTGTATCTACAACAACAACAACAGAGTAAAATAAAATAGAGAAAATATATCAATGGAAAAATTAGTTGTGAATATGGGTAATCTGGTTTAAATTCTGTCTATATAACTTATTGGCTCTTTCTTATATATGTACAGCATGTCAATTATTTAGTTAACTAACTAAAATAAGAGTTCCTTATTTCTAAAACCTAGTAATTATTTTTCTTAAAGTAATTTTATATGGAAAACTATACATTGTAGTAAACAGTAAGTGCTCAATAGCTGTTGGCTATCCTAGTCATCTGACGTTTAGGCTCTTTTCCAGTTGTCCTGATGTCCTCATCAAGATGCAGATTAATCTGCTTCTTCCACTCTTGTTTTCCAGGATCCTCAATCCCAGGTGAGAGCACTGGAAAGGTTTTCATTTTAAATTTCTCTGGGCAAACTAGTTGTTCCACATAAATCAAGTACCCCCTTGAGGTTCCCTAGTCTTTAAAAGCCTGGGAATGTGGGTAGTCTTGGCTTCACTGTCTTTGTCCGGTGTGTAGGATGTTCTGGCAGTCCACCACTGGAGTCTGAAATCTGGCCTGTGGCTGGGTTCTCTTCACTTCCTCTTGGATAGGCTTTTGGGCCAGGAAAATGCTGTAATCCAATTTCTTCTCTCCAGAAAACCCCTAGAGATCCCCCACTCTTGGACTTGAGTGTAGACATTTAAGAACTGCCTTCATTGGATACTTTTTAGTTGCAATTTAAGTTTTTAAAACAATGATCTGTCTTAGTGCATTTTTTGCCCAGTCCTTCTATTTATTTTCTATTGGAACCCACAGTCAATGAGTCCAATTAAGCTCCTCTCAGAAATCCATGTGTTTAAAAACAACTTTTAAACTCACTTTTGAAGAGTTTTGTACTTTTATATTTCTCGTTGACTATTTACATGACTATTAATCTGATTATATTTTAATGTATATACTGGGGTATAAGATGCTTTTATGATGACACAAAAGGCAGTAAGAACTAGTTTGGATCACAAATGAAATATGCAGGAAATAGACATTAAGAAAACCTATTTTTATATTTAGTTGACAAGATCATGATTTTTCAGTGAAGAAAGACAGGGTGTTTCCAAAGAGGAGACTCCCATGTCTATGATTCACAGTCTATTTATTTGGAGCTTGTATTTCTGAAAACTGGAAGAGAACTCAATCTCCTCAGAGCTCATTATTTTAAAGCCACAGGTAATGGAATAGAATTTTCTTGCCGTGTTATGGGAACTATGCAATGTCAGGAATGAACGTACGGCCTTCCAGTGGCTGCTGCATGCAAAGACCATGTCCATATAACTCCTTCAAACAATCTGGTATCCAGAATTTGCTTTATCTAATTGAAGGCACAGTATGGTTCCAGTGACACAGAGGTACCATGACATATGTTTTTTCCCTACCAAAGCCCTAATTATCATCAAAGCTGGTGACTAGAGAAAAGAATGTTTCTCCCAGTTGGCTAAGAGAGACAAGCCCTTCTTAAAGGTGGCAATTTAATCGATATAATCTAGGTATTTCCCTTTCTCAAATCTTTTTTTTCTTCAATTTTTTTATTGGATATATTCTATATTTACATTTCATTTCCCTTTTTTGTTTCCCCACCCCCCTAAGGTTCCACATGCCCTTTTCCCTCCCCCTGCTCCCTCTTCCACCCCTTCCCACTTCCCTGTTCTGGTATTCCCCTACACTGATGCTTTGATCCTTTCCAGCACTAGTGTCCATTCCTTTCTTCTTGTCAGACATCATTTGGTATGTGAATTGTGTCTTTGGTGTCCCAAGATTCTAGGCTAATATCCACTTATCAGTGACTGCATACCACGGGTATTATTTTGAGACTGGGTTACCTCACTTAGTATGATATTCTCCAGCTCCATCCATTTCTCTAAGAATTTCATGAATTCATTGTTTCTAATGGCTGAATAGTATTCCATTGTGTATATATACCACATTTTTTGTATCCAGTCCTCCATTGAGGGACATCTGGGTTCTTTCCAGCTTCTGGCTATTATAAATAAGGCTGCTATGAACATAGTGGAGCATGTATCCTTATTGCATGCTGGGGAGTCTTCTGGGCATATTCCCAGGAGTGGAATGGCTGGATCCTCCGGAAGTATCATGTCCAGTTCTCTGAGGAACCGACAGACTGATTTCCAGAGTGGTTCTACCATCTTGCAGTCCCACCAGCAGTGGAGGAGTGTTCCTCTTTCTCCACATCCTCACCAACACCTGATGTCTTCTGAGTTTTTTTTCCTCTTTTTTAAAAGATTTATTTATTTCATTTACAGGAATACACTATAGCTTTCATCAGACACACCAGAAGAGGGCATCGGATACCATTACAGATGGCTGTGAGCCACCATGTGGTTGCTGGGAATTGAACTCAGGACTTCTGGAAGAGCAGACAGTGCTCTTAACTGCTGAGCCACCTCTTCAGCCCTGATTGTTCCTCTTAATCCTAAATAGGTCACACATTGAAATAGCTTCAGCCATTATATTATAGTCTCAAGGAACCAGGTAAATAGCTACAAATACATAAAATTTAGTTAGAAGGAAATATTTTTAGCTTTTTAAAAGCCTCAATAACAGGCAGTAGAGAAGACATTACTTAGAAAAGAATTTAGAAATCTATATATTTTGCTAAATTTTGCTACACCATTTACTGAAAAGTATTTGCACATAGACTATAATGAAAGGTGAAGTTATTTTTAAATCCTAAATAACAATTCTCTCAGCATGGCAAATAGTTTGTCCTTAAACAACAAAATGTTGCTTAATTTCTCAAATGCTAGCAGGTTTGATTTTGGCATTGAAGTCATGCTAATTCTTAGGAAAATGACTTAAGTCCATTTGTAATTATCAGGATGCCCTAGTCCCTGGTTGTGTTTTTTTTTTTTTTTATTTTCTATATTCTTTGTTTACATTCCAAAGGCTTTCCCCTTTCCCAGTTACCCCCCACCATATGTCCCATAATTCCTCTCCCCCCCATGCTATTCCCCATTCTTCCCCCCCCCCCCACGATTTCTCTGTTCTGGGTCTACAATACTGGATCCAATTTTTACAGGCCCAGGGTCCTCTCCTTTTTTTCTTCTTGAGAGTCATTTGACTTGCTAATTGTGCCTTGAGTATTTAGGGCTTCTGGGCTCATTAAAATCCACTTATCAGTGATTGCATTTCGTGTGTATTCTTTTGTGATTGGGTTAGCTCACTTAGGATGATAGTTTCCAGAGTTTCTAAGTTTTTAATCCTAGCCATTCTGACAGGTGTGAGGTGAAATCTCAGGGTTGTTTTGATTTGCATTTCTCTAATGACTAATGATGTTGAACATTTTTTAAGGTGTTTCTCAGCCATGCGAATTTCTTCAGGTGAAAAGTCTCTGTTTAGTTCTGTTCCCCATTTTTGATGGGGTTATTTGGTTTTCTGGGGTCTAACTTCTTGAGTTCTTTGTAGACATTGGATATTAGCCCTCTGTCAGATGTGGGGTTGGTGAAGATCTTTTCCCAATTTGCTGGTTGCCGATTTGTCCTTTTGACAGTGTCTTTTGCCTTACAGAAACTTTGTAATTTTCTGAGGTCCCATTTGTCTATTCTTGATCTTAGCGCATAAGCAATTGGTTTTCTGTTCAGGAATTTTCCCCCTGAGCCAATGTCCTCAGTTCTATAGGTAAAACTTTAACTTGACATTCTAAGTGTGTTCACAGATGTTGGTTGGTCTCAATAAGTAACACACCAAGACTTCAATTCCCTAACGAGTTGTCTGAGTCTTCTGGAGGGAGAGTGCTGCAAATTCATGACTGGACACCCACCACCACTGCGAATGGAGAAGCTGGCAAGTTCCGCCCTCACTTCAGGTCTGCACTTTTCATACTCCTTCCCCATTATAGCATAAAGATGTCTAGCCTGAGTGGCACTCTTACAGAACACGCGAGAAGGATTAGTTAATTAATGAGATTGGCCCGCATCCAGCAGCCAAGAAGGGTCAAAATGTGCCTCTTGAAAAAAACTCGGATCCAGTTTTGCCCACAACCCGTGCTTTCCAGCCACTCCATTGCCGGCCGTGCAAGTAAAAAAAGGTTGATTTCCCACTTGGGATGTTTCCTGGACGTTTCTTAAAATGTTCTTCTGTAAGATTTTACATTCTCTGAAGTCTGATATTTCCTGAATTTTCATTAACGCTGATGGCAGGGAAATTATTACCTAGTGAAATTTGTAAAAATCAAAGTAGCCAAGGGTCTCTCTTAAGTAGACTCCTTAACTTGCTTAAGAAGTCTGACAATATAATTGCTTTTTCTATAGATCCTTCTAGCAGAACAGTTTCAGCTCCATAGTAGGGAAACTTTAAGAACGATTTCCTCACATTAAAAGGGTATAGAGTGATATAAGACCTAAGTACAGAGACACTTTCAAGGAGATTCAAAATAGACCAGGAACTGTTCACTTTGCCAGTATATATGTTAAACTTGGACTAATACTGAGATTAGCATGACCCCTGAGCAAATTCATGAGGTGGTCTCGCTCCTCTCTTCTCCTCTCCTCTCCTCTCCTCTCCTCTCCTCTCCTCTCCTCTCCTCCTCTCCTCTCCTCTCCTCTCCTCTCCTCTCCTCTCCTCTCCTTTCCTCTCCCTCCGACTCCTCTCCCCTCCCCTCCCCTCCCCCTCCTGCTCCCCTCTCCCTCCTCCCCTCCCTCTTCTGCTCCACTTCCCCCTCTCCCTCTCCCTCTTCCTCCCCCTCCCCTTCCCCCTCTCCCTCCTCCTTCCTCCTCTTCCTTTCTCCCCCTCCCCCTCTCCCTGTTCCTCCCCCTCCCCCATCCCCTTCTCCCTCTCCCTATCCCTCTCCCCTTCCCCTTCCCCTTCTCCTTCTCCCTCTCCCTCCTCCTCCCCCTCCTCCTTCTCCTTCCCCTCCACCTCCTCCTTCTCCTTCCCCTCCACCTCCTCCTTCCCCTTCCCCTCCCCTTCCCCTTCCCCCTCTCCCTCCCCCTTTTCCCTTCTCTCTCCATTTCTCCCTCTCCTAAAGGTGCTCTGAGAATATATTATAGCTTCTGGTTTTGTATTATGAGATTTCTAAGTGTGCAAATGAATAGGTCTTGATTTATAGGTTTCTTTCTTGTGCCTTTTTTGGGGATCTTTCCCTTCTTGTTTGTTTTATAATAATATTTTATGCTTCTTGTTTTATCTTATTACATTTATTATATTACTTATTCTACCTTAGGAGCCTGTTTGTTTTATTAAGAAACAGAAAGGGAAGGGAAATAGAGAGGAGAAGCTAGGAGGTATATAGGGAAGGAAATCAGGATATGTTATATTAAAAAATCTATTTTCAATACAAATAAAAAATTAAAAATTAAAAATAAAATTCATCATTATAAAAGGGTTTGGAGGGAAGAAGGGGAAGGGAGATGTAATTCGCTCAATAACAACAAAAGAAAAAAGTTGTGCAAAAATAGGCAATGAATATATACACAATATTTATAGCAAACATTTTTCAGAGTGAATTATATTTTTAAAATTATTTTCAATAATTAATTCATAATATCCATGGGTAGCATATTCAAATATTTTAAGTGTTATTAGTATTGAAATACTTTTATTTTAACACTGTTTTTGACAGATAGCAATGCTATACTTATAGATAAAGTTCATAATATTATAAGTTTTACACAATTGCTTATTATTCAATAATTGAAGCAAAAAAGATTATTTTCTTCCTTATGAGGTTATTTGGAAAAATACCAACACTAATACATAAATGCCCATACACATATACATCAGTTTATTTACTGTCAAAATATTTTCTATACTAGTATCAGAGAAAAGATAGCTCCAATGTAAATGATTGCAACAGAATTCCGTAAAATATACGTTCAAAACTATGTATGTGTGTGTGTGTGTGTGTGTATGTGTGTGTGTGTGTGTGTGTGTGTGTGTGTATGTGTGTGTGTGTGTGTGTGACTGTGTGTGTGTGAGTAATCTACACGGTATTGGTTTTGTATCCATGCAACATGCACCTGGGACTCTATGTGCCTCCCTGACAGATTCCTGCCCTGGAATAGGTGCCATACTCCCAAAACAGAGTTCTCCATGCTAATGAGGTACCTAGAAGCCCTGAGGGCTTAGCCAATAAGCTTTCCTTCCTGGACATGCCTCCCTGCAAAGGGTACACCGTGAGATGTGGGTGTGCATCCATTTTCCAGGATGAACAATCAACAAACAATTTGGAACCAAGGACTGTCTCTTTCATGGAGAACATGGGGAGCATGGAGAAGGCCATAGACTACAGGGCCACAGCTTAAGTCTTCCATAGAAGGCCTCTCTGCACTTCCAGACAATTGAAGTTACCTTCACTGATGACGTAACCTAGAGATCCCATTCCTTCCTCCCCAGCACTGGCCCTGAGCTAAATTGTAATTCTCAGCCCACCAGCCCCTGACTCTGATCCCAGTTCCTCTCTACTCAGCAATGCCTAGATGTCCATAAGTTTGGGAGCTCCTTGTCTCAGCCTCCCCAGGCCTGTTATCCCTGAACACTTTGACCCTGACTTCTCTGTGTGGTTCTCCAGCAACAACCCAAGGCAAGGAACCACAACTTTGGTCCCCCAAATCTTAGATCCTGAAGTGGTGTCTCAGAGCTTCCCTGAAGCCTAAGACCCAACAACAGTGGCAGCTGGGATAGGCAGAGTAGTCAAGCGCCCCGAAGTTTGCCCCGCAATGGCCATACTGAATGGCAGGATGGAATGAGGCCCCACTTAAAGAGTCTTTGTTTGTTTGTTTGTTTGTTTGTTTTTGAGACAGACCTTTTCTGTGTAGCCCTGACTGTCCTGGAACTTAACTCTGTAGACCAGGCTGGCCTCAAACTCAGAAATCTGCCTGTCTCTGCCTCCCAAGTGCTGAGATTAAAGGCGCAAGTCACCATTGCACTGCTTGAGTCTTTCCATTTATCAAAAAAAAAAAAAAAAAGACTATATTCTGCTTATCTTTTGAGAACTCAAATGAAGGCAAATTCAAAAGTAAAGTACAGACTTGTATAGAAGAGGCAATTTCAGATCAGTTAAGTATCTAGGATACTCACTGTTCTAGATTGGTCTGCTGAGAGGAAACAGTTGTGAAATTGAACTTTGGTAAGGAATAGAGTATGAGTATGTTTAAAGTTGCAGTTAGGAGTAAAGATGAAGAGAAAGAATCTGTGGTTGTTAAAATATTAACAGTTTTGAAGATCAACTGGTCAACCTTGGGTCTGTGGCAGTGGTTCAAGGCATAAATGAATTTGTTTTATAAATATGAAGACTTGACTCAAACCCACAAAACCTGGGTAAAAATATTAACATTTCTGTGTGTGGTTATAACCTCAACATTTGATGCCAATAACTGTTGTGGATAGACCTGGGCTTGTATTTTGATGCTAATTCCACTCCTCCTCCTCCGAGGGGCTGCAGATGAGGAGTTGCCTTGTGAACCTTCTCCCCACCTTAACTTTTCAAATAAAGGCTTGAGCCAATGATCAAGCAGGAGGAAGTGGGAGGACCTGAGAGTCTAAGGGAGGAGTCACAGGGATCAACAGGAAGGAGAGGAGCTACAGGGATCTATGGAGAGGCTGCAGAGAGAGAAGCTCCTGGCCTGGAGAAACCCCAAGTTATATGGGATAATATAGATGGAAATAGAGTAGTGTAGTGGGAGATCTGCCCAATCTAGGCTTGTAGCTTGTTTTGCTAACTGATTGAGTTAACTGATTGAGATTTCTTTTACTGGGAAATTGGGTTGGAAACAAAGTAGCAACAAATAACAAATAGATACTAAGAATGTTCTATACAGTCATCCTAAAGGAATGGATACTTTCTGTTTCAATGAGAGAGACTTTTTCTAAAGTCATGAAAGTGAATTGACAGGGGAACAGGTGAATTTTTGGTTTGGTCTCTGAAGGTGTACATATGAGTGTACATATCCATACTCAAATGCTTAGACCATATACATTAATGAGCGCGCGCGCACACACACACACACACACACACACACACACATAAACATGCACACAATCAGTTTAATCCTCCTCACTAGGAAAGGTATCCCAATGGAAACACCACACATATCAAATGATCTAATATCTCAAAATGCAAATTCATTTGAAAGCAGAGTGCCTAAATTGAGAATGCTACTTAACATGATTCATATTAAAAAACAGATTGCTATCGTGCTTTTTCCTGTGCTCTGCCACCAAGGCATAGAGAGACAAACTAGAACTGTAGTAGGAAGAAACTAGAACATTACTCAGGTTGGCAACAGGTCTTGAACAGTCATCTACAGACTATTAATTTTTCATGTGTGCAAAATCCAAATGTTAAAGGGTCATGAGGTTTCTGTTAAGGTTACAGAAAGTGCCTGAAGTTAGGTAATATGTGGCAATGTATTTGAAACTGTGAAGACAAAGCTCATGTTTGCATAGGCAATGCTAAAAGTTACTTGTACCACAGATAGCAGACCTGGAAAGCTTGGACTACTTTAAGACCATTGAGGCTAGGTGATTTGATAATAAAACCAGGATACCATGCATGAAGCTTCAAGATTTACTATTTGTCCTGCTCAATTTTGGTCCTGTTTTATTTCAAATTTTCTTTGATGTGGTCTGATTCTTCACTTTTGAAATGAGATTATTTAATCTAAGCATGTAACGTGTACATTTTATTGTTATGTAGGGGTTCACAGTTAGGAGATTTTATTGAGTCGTATAAGAAAGTTTGGATTCCAGGAATTTGAACAATTTTGAAACTGTTAAAATTGTGGGATTTCTGAAGTTGAACTGAATATAGACTATAATATGAGAAGGCCACAAGTCCATGGAAGTTACAGTTAAAATTGATATCCTTGGATGCCAAGTTGAAAACAGGTAGAATTTTGATAGCATAGTCATCTATTTGGCTATATTTTATAGTCACCTAGGAAACAAATAAATAAATCTGTCTGTGGTAGCTTTTCCAGGGGGTTTTAGTTGAGGAGGAAAAATGTACCTTGAATATGCATGGTATTATGCATGAGCAAGTATTCCAGGTTGACTATAAGGTGTCAGAGTTAGCGCAGCAGAAGTGTTTATCTATCCTTGCTTCCTGACCATGAATACTTGTGACCAGCTACATCATATTGCTGGCACCACAATTAGAGCTGATTTTGAAACAGAGACTTCGACATACGGAAAGACAGTATCCTCAAACTGAACTAATGTTAAACCTTTGGATTATAATTTTTTAACCAGGAATTTTGTCACAATAATGAAAAAAATAACTTACACAGTCTCCTCTAGTATCCTTCACAGCATGATAGTCAGGATTACTGGTGAAAATAAGACTTGTGTCTGGGGCATAGAGGAGGGGGAGTGGACAGAAACTCAAACACAGCAGAGGGTGCATTGGCATTTTATTGGTGCTTGGAGAAGGAAAATTAGTTTTCTTTAATGGTAGGGAACCTGCTGTACTGACCACACTTCAAAGTAAGCCACACCCCCAGGAGCAGTGGAGCAGCATAAAGTAAACTCAATACTATGAAACAGTGAGATGGGTAGGGAGAGAGAGAGAGAGAGAGAGAGAGAGAGAGAGAGAGAGAGAGAGAGAGAGAGAGAAGCAGAGAAGGAAACATAAACACAAACAAGTCTTTCAGGAATATAAGGTAAAAGGTGAATGAAGTTCCTTTCTCTCACCCCCTACTTTTAAGACTTCTTAAGCTAAACAAAAATGTTCTTATCTTTTAAGAAAGGTACAGTGTCATTAACTTGAATTTACACAGTATTTTTCTGCAGATACAATTTTAATTGGAATAGCAAACTGCTGCACCTTTTTCTCTTATACATACAAAAATCATACTAAACTATAAAAACAGTGGCAGTTTGTGAAATGTTTTTTAGTGTTCACGGTGGTTTGTCTGAAACAGTCTATAGATTAATATATTTAAATGCTTCATCCCCAGTTATTGGAACTGCTAGCAAAGGATTAGTGGATGTAGTTTTCCTGGAGGACATGTATCACAATCACAATGAATGGGATTTGAGGATTCAAAAGCCCAAGACTTTCCATTCCAAGTTCTCTGACTTTCTGGCTCTCTCGCTCTCTCACTCTCCTGCTCTTTGTCTCTCGCTCAGGCTCTCTCTGGTTCTCTCTCTCTCTCTCTCTCTCTCTCTCTCTCTCTCTCTCTGCTTCATGCTTGTGGATTAGGTGTACTTTCTCAGCTATTACTTTATAATTATCCCCACCTGCCTTTGACCAGCTTCTCACCACCATGGTCATGGGTTAACCCTCTGAAATTGTTAAATTCCCAATAAACTCTTTCTTCTATGAGCTATTTTGGTCATGGTGTTTTAGGACACCAGGACATTTAAGAAGGTAGAGAGAGATCTGGGAGAAGATCAGTATAAATTAGATCACAATAGGTTGTATAAAATTAGCAAGGAATTAATAAAATATCATTTTAAGTGGCTCCTGGGAATTCTATTTTTGTGCATATATATATATATATATATATATATATATATATATATATATACACACACACACATATACATATATACATATATATCAGGTAAAATTGATTCTATTGTGTAATCCTTTATCAATTCAAATTTCACACTGCTTCTAAAAAGATAGTGTACTGCTCTTAAAAGAGTATAAACCATTTCTAAGGTTGTGTATATCAGTCCCTAAGAGAGGCCTTGGGTTTATCAGTTTGAATAAAATGTGACTTTTTGTTATGTTTGCCCAATGCATTTGTTGTGAACCAGGGAGAAAAATCTACTTCAGATTTCTACCACCTCATATCATATGAGTAAGAACTTTGTTTAAGTAGAGTCTATAATAATAGGGGGAGCTCAAGGAGAAAGCTCACCCACCAGTTTTCTCTGGAGGGAAACTGAAGCAAAGAAGACATAAATTGGCATCACATGTCTAGACAGTAAGAAAAGATGCCCCAGCACATAAATGGTATTTGTCAGATCTTGGCTCAAAGTCCTGAGACAGGAACTAGACAAAGTTATGTTACAGATGTGTATACCAGTTTAACAAGCCAGACCTTCTCTTAAGAAACTCTAATTGACCAGGGTACCCCGGAGTCCCTTAACAGGAGGCTTTCTTGTTTTATGCCTTCACTCAGTTATCTTTCTTCCCAAAGGGCCTGGAAACTTTAATCATAAAACCCAACTGCAAGATCAATTGTTTTCAAATAGCAAAAGATGCTAATGCTGTTTTTATAGTGCAGCAGTTCTCATTATGTAACCAGAGGCTTCGATTTCCTATTACAAGCCAGAATTCCTCTCTAAAATTAGTAAATATGTAATCTATAAGCATTCTGTGTTTTGAAATACATAAAATAAATGGTGTAATTTATTGAATGGTATACAATTTATTGTGAAAAGTAAGGAGACAGAGCATTGTCTTGAAAGCACCATCTTAAGAACAATAAATTCCAAGTATCTCACCACCTTTTTAAACTTCAAGGACAATCTGTTCTTTCAATTTCAATTTTAAACTCCTGCCTCAATTAAAAGCAGTAAGTGATTACTGAACACCATCTCTATACTCAGGAATCTGCTCACAGGAATGATAGTAACAGTCAATCTTAAATTTAAAAAGAAATGTGAAATTTGCCCAGAGAGGTTACAGGACAAGTTAAATAGACAACAGTATGAAATACACCCAAGTAGGCACACACATTGGGTTATGTTGCTTCAGGTAATATCTAAAGAGCATTTGAGAAGAATTTATACAGCACATGTTACTAAAGAGAAAAAAATCCACATCTTAAAAGGTGTGACTAGAAGTACAGCTTATTTAATATCTAGCAGCTAATGAGCAAATCTTTCTTATAAAGATTATTCTACTAAAGGAACATAAAAAATGGCAGAATGTTCAACCTTCATCAGAGAAACATCTTCTTGCGGTAGATAGGACTTAGCACAGAATCTGACACTTGGAAATTGCTCTGAGAATAAGAGAACTTGGAGCACTCAGTCCTAAATGAGGTGTCTTCATCTACTCTCCAGCCCTGAGCATGGCAGGCTCAGGAATCTGTGCAGAAGAGTAGGTAGAAACATGCCAAGAGTCAGAGGTCACAAATGACTCCAAGGGAACAGTGTCTTCCAGACACAACAGAAAAATCTAAAATTCAGTGATTATCTTAAAAACATTCAGAAAAATTCCATATTGCTCTGATGAATGCAACAGTAATTTTATAGTGGACAAAAGCCAGTGGGATGAGTTTCTAAAGACTTTATTTTTATTTTTACTTAATGTTTAAATGTGTATTTCTGTGTATGAATTAGTACAGGGGAATGCATTGCTCAAGAAAGCCAAAAGAGGGCACCAGATCCCCTAGAAGTACAGTTAGATGCTGTTTTGAGGCACTTGAGGTGGGTGATGAGAACCAATCTTAGGTCTTCTGCAAGAGCAGAACCTCCTCATCACTGACAAAGTATTCTCAGCTCATGACATCAGCTTTCAGAGCACTGAAAGTAATATGGCAACCTAGAGGTCTGGAAGTAAAGTACTCAGTGTGGGCCAGGAAAGGTTTCAGAAAAAGCATGTACTACCAAGAGATTAGCACTAAAATTAGATAAATGGAGAAGGTAATGGGACTAAGAATGCACTATTTGAATGTAAGAGTAAATCTAAGTGAATATATTGTCTATAAATATTGGTTTTACCTCGTACAATATAAAACATTGCAGATTTAAAATACCTTCCAAAAACATTGAAAAAATGTGGCAGTTAAACTAAGAAAAACTGAGTAAGATGCTAGTACTTCTAAGTAATTGCACATCTATTAATTAGAAATACATTCATAGTAAAGAAAAAGAAGACTATACATGCAATTAAAAATATGTGGCTGACAAACCAATAGAAGGAAAATAAAATCAGAAAGTATAAACATTAAAATCAATACTGAAGAACTGTACTTAGAAAGGTATGGGACTGTACAATGCTAAAATTGAAGTAAAATAATTCAGTGAAAGTTTAAACAGAACTTACCAGAATGATTCAGAGAAAGCTTCAAATTGTCAGGCAATATTGACGAATAGATTACAAGATGATGAAATCATCATCCTTTGATGTTAAAATTACAAATGCTGGCCATTCATCATCCAAAAGGAAAGTGCAGTGACTAAACTAATATCTTATAAAAGCACATTGTACAGCAGCAAGTGTTACTAGACACAGAGGGATTTTACAATGAAGTCTCATGTAAAGATGTTCCACCATAAATTCCTGTGCACATTCATTTTGGAGAGATTTTAGTGTTTGCTTTCAGATACTAACTTTAAAAAACACAAATTATAAAGATTGATAACATACATCTGATTCAGAGATATATGGCCCAATGGTAAATATCATTACAAATAATTTTCATAGCATAACCCTCATGAGCATCTATGCCATTTTCTTGATGTGAAGTTTAAACCAACAGACTGGAAGCCTGACAAACTCTCTTGACTTGAAGAAAGCCTGTGTCAGGGATTTCATTTAATAGTAACATAGACTTGTGTAACGATGTATGTATGTGTGTATGCCTCAAGAATGCATTTAGACATAAATCATGATCAATATGGTAGAGTGACTTCTCATTAGCATATAGAGGTGGCATTTGAGAATATTATATGAATGATGCATACTAATCATGGAAAGAGTGATTAAGATAAAAAATACTATGCATTTCATGGAGTGGTGATATGGTAAAAACAGGAAATGTTTTCCATTAGAAAGTGGGTTTTTTTTTACTCTTGACAGAGAGGCATTGAAATTCATTTTATGTTACTGAATTGCTGGTAAAGGAACAAGAATCCTGCAGCTATTTTATCTCCAGGGAGAAGGTGGGTTTGACAGCTGCAAGGAGGTGGTTAAGCTCTTTGCTCGAGGAGAGTGGGTGGAAATTAAAACTCAGAGGTAGGTCAGAACATCTTTAAGAAGGAGAATTTTGGCAAGTGACTAGATACAGTTCCAGATGGAATAGTTAGTGGATGAAGAACAGTAGAATAACAGATTGTGAAAAATGGAAATTCAGTTCAGCAATTAACTGTACAATGTCAGACTAAGGTGAAATGAAGATGTGCTATAGGCCTTATATCTGTTGTGGGAGATGCAGGCGCTGGAAGCAATGTGTCTCAATTCTTGCAGTAGTCCTCTAAGTTCATACAGGGCCTCACTGGAGTTCCCTAAAATGCTCTGGTTACCATCAAATTGTCTATAACTTAAATGTCTGCTATCAAACTCATCTCTTCAAATATCATTGACATATACAATTGAAGTGCAAGAAATGAAATTCAAAGAAATGGTAAAGCATTTTCTTACTTTGCATTATTGACATCCTTCTAGTTTCAGCTTTTCAGAGAAATCCCAAAGAACAGAGTCATTTGTGCAAAACTGATACATTCCAAGTTCCATTAGAAACAGTGAACTGACAGGATGTTCTAAGTGAAGAAGAACATGAGAACAAGGAGGAGGAGGAAGAGAAAGAGGAGGAGGTAGAAGAGGAGGAGGAGGAGGAGGAGCAGGAGGAGGAAAAGGAGGGAATGTCAGAACAATTTCTTGCAGTAATGTCTCTTGCTGTTGTTTGCTTGAGACAAGGTTTGACTCTGTAGCCCAAATTTCCATAGTTTGATCTTCTTGCCCCAATCTCCATCTCACTGAGATCACAGTCCTGAATCAACATAGGATGCTTAGGAATAGTTTTATTTTCCTGACACAGGAAGTCTTATATATCCCTTCTAAAAAATTAAAACTCTAGTATCAAGTTATGGTAAATAGATAACAAGATATAATTGGTAAAATCAATGAAGAGAGTGGATATAACATGCCAGGCTCATAATATACATTTGAGTTATTTCTTACATTCCATGAAAGAAAAGAAAGTGATTTGGAATAAATATTTAATCACAATACACGTGTAAAGGTAAGTAAGAGCCTTCAATGCCTGACACGACTGACACATAAAATGTTTACGAAGTCATGATTGGCAGGGGAACATTTATAACCTAGTATTTATTCTAGTGGACTACAAATCAAAAGACTTTTTTGGGTAAAAACATAACGCAATTACAATAATACTGACAGCAGCATTGAGAGACCCAAGACCTAAAGATGATTTACTGTGTAGGATGGAGCAAGGCACCTGATTGATAATACAGCAATTTGTTGAGATACTTAATCATAAGCATCAGAGGAAGAGCTGCTGGCTGCACTCTATCCTATTTTTTTTTTTGCTTTATCTGGATAAGAGGAAGCAAAGGTATTTGGATAATATCCTGGGTTGACAGTCAATCCTCAAAAAGAGATGATGTCACAGCATCTAGAAAGCACATTATATATATTATATATATTATATATATAATATATACATTATATATATTATATATATATAACTACATCTTATCCAGGCATGCTCATTCCTCAGCAATCCCCTTCTCAAACTCCTACAGTTAAGAGCAGTCCTGATAAAACATGAACAGGTGTTCTCAGATACTATGAATGGAAGACAATGGATCATTAAATTTAGAAAAAAAATGCCAATAATAATTTATGTTTAAAAAATGTCCTCAGTGACAACTGGTATCTTGAGAATGAATTCCTACACACACAAATACTAAGAAAAGTGAAGCAATAACTGTGAATTGAAATATAGTAAAATGCAGAACTCTTGTGAGAATGACAGATGCATGCTTCTGGAGAGACAAAAGCACTGTATAAAATAATACAGATTTTTAAGCCATGTTTTCTATAGTAGTCTCGAATCAAAGAACCAATGTGTACCAAGGAGGTAGAATTGTATGTTTTACTTCATTTGCTTATTTTTTACATTTTTGAAGACAGCCTGAGAGATAGCCTTGTATTCACTACTTAGCTCAGACTGGCTTTGAACTCATGGCCACCTTCTTGCTGAAGCATGGGATTAATAGGCATGTACCACTGTGTCCAGCTACAGTTTGAGGAACATGAGAACACACAGATTTGTGTGTTCCAATACTCAATACAAGGTTATTTAGGTTAAGCTTTTGGAAATTGATTTATTCTATTTGTGGTATTGTCTTTCTCTGATTATTTAAGATCCTCTTGTCCTTGCAATGGTGCCCCTGCACTTTCAGTAGATGCATTTATCTCCCTTTGTATATATTTGGCAGGGAAAGCCCAGCACACATAAGCCTATCCAGAAGTTGCTGCTGGATCCCTTTGATGCCATGTCAGAGGTTGTGTGAAATTAGAACTTGATTTCATAGAGGAGAATTGGCTGACTCTGAGTGGAAGATCAGATCTGTGTCCACAGTAATGAACCTAAACCTTCACTGGGTGATCCTGGTTCTTGAGTCTGAAAGCAAACCAGATCCTTGGATTCATAGGGGCCAGTTTGACATCAGTGTTCCTTGTTCTGGACATGGCCACTAGTCTACATAGACTGGATATCTAGATCTGTGGGAGAAATTATAGCTACTAACTAATAAGCCACAAACACATATCTTCAGTGCCATGCCTAGTACTGTGGTGTGCTTCGTACCTTGGTCATTGAGAATAGCTCTGGCCCTGAGACCTTAGGAACCTCTGCAAAATCTATTGGGATAATCTGTAACCACAGTACATAGAGGAAGATATTGAATCCTGTGTGCATGAGAGTAAAATTAGATTCTTGGTATGCATATATAGATTAGAATCTGAAATATGATGCTAGTTTAGACCTAGGAGCTGCAACCTGGATTGAAACACACACACACACACACACACACACACACACACACACACACTCCCTTCCCACACAATGTATTCCTGATTTGACATATATAACCTAATGCTATGAGCAAATAGGTAATGGTAAGCTTGAACATGACGGTTTCTTTATCTTTCCAAACAAGAATGACTGCCCCTAGGGAAAGCACTAGTGGTGTAATTCCTTTAGTCTCTTGAATAGGATGTGCAAAACTGTAACAGTTCAAAAAGCCATAAACATATATCTTCAGAGCCATGCCTAGTACTATGGTGTGTTTGGTACCTTGGTCATTGAGAACCGCTCTAGTCCTGAATCTTTAGGAGCCTCTGCAGAATCTAGTGGGACAATCTGTAACCTTTAAGACATAGAGGAAGATATTGAATCCTATCTGTATGAAAATGAAACTAGATTATGATCTTATGATCTTAGCACCCCAGGTTTGTAAAATAAGGTTTGCTTAGTAAATAGAAGACAGAATTTGATGATGCTTGCCATGCATTGGGAGGATTTTGAAACCTAATAGTCAAGTGTTATAAATAAGAGGAGAACGAAAAAGGTCTAGGAAATTTTTAACATTTAACATTCAATGGGCAGATCTATTACTTGTTTCCAGTTGCTTTAATGAAGGGAATAGTACCATGGGTTAGCAAAACACACATATTTAAATAATTAAATACCTTTTTTGATATCTGGAATCTTGTGATAAACGACAAGATTTTGCCTCTTTAGGTCTTCAGTGAATTCGCATCAACTGAGTTTGTTACTCTCAAGTTAGCTTCATATTTGAAATGATTTCTGACATGTGCAAGCTGAGATTAGCTCTGCCTTCTCCCCTAATTTGAACATAATAATTAGAAAGGCACATGCGCTAGCTTCCAGTTTGTACAAGTTCATTTAGTGAAATCCCTTGAGCTCCTCCAATTAGAAAACAAGTTTTTGAGTTAATATCCTTCAATTGTTAAAAACTTGCGTCACTGCGAGAGCACAGTGAGGCGTGAAGGTCCCAGCACGCTGGCAGCTGATTGTAAGGGGATGTGATTGTTCCACATTTAGACTGGAAAGGGTTAGGAACTCCACTTCCCAAAGTGCTTAATGAATGAAAGGAAAATTGGACCCCTGAGCCAGAGTCAATGACCTAAGAGAGTGAAAATGTTCACAGGTTAACAAGAGCCATGGTTCCTTACCAAGATCTCAGCAGAGGAGAATGACAAAGGGGCCACTCATATTCTGCCTGAAAATCTAAAAACCCATTTTCTGCCTAAAGAAAATGTCTTGGTAGGGTACTGGAAACCCCAGATGATCTTTAACTTAATTCCTGCTCCCTTGTGCTACAGATTCATTGATTTAAATGTATATAGTCTGCTTTAACAGTTCATTCTGAATTTGTTATTTTTACATTTTAATTTTCTTCTTCTTTAATCCTTTTTTACAGTCCAGACTTCATTCCCCTCCCAGCCTGCCCCCCACCCCTCTCCACCCCATACTTCCTTCCCTGTCTTTAAGAGGATGTCCCCACCCCCACTCCCACCCCACCAGACCTCACCACTCCCTGGGGTCTCATGTCTCTTAAGGGTTAGGTGCATTTTCTCTCAGTGAGGTCAGACCAGGCAGTCCTTTGCTGTGTATGTGTTGGGGACTTCATATCAGCTGGTGTCTTGGTTGGTGGCTTAGAGTCTGAGAGATCTCAGAGGTCCAGGTCAATGGAGACTGCTGGACTTCCCATGGGGCCGTCTTCCTCCTCAGCTTCCTCAACCTTTTCCCCAGTTCAGGCACAGAGCTCCTCGGTTTCTGTCCATTGGTTGGGTGCTAGTATCTGACACATTTAATTTAGAGTAAAAAAGACCTAGAATATTATCTGATAACATTTTATATATTCAAGACATATAAGCTTTATTCTAATAGGAAAGTCGACTTTCTTGTGATCTTGTAAGAGATACATGAAATGCAAGTAGTTATGGCTAGTTTCTTCCCCACTTCAATCTTTAGTTTAAAAAAATAATATGAGTTTCACTTGAATTGGAGGGAGTTTACACAGCCAACCGTGGCCACCACCCTGCTGATGTTTACAGTTATAAAATGTCCTATTGGCTTTTATGAGTCATTCTTAGTGAGGAATCTTATCTTAGCACCTGCTTTATCTTTAACATCCTTTTCAACTTCTTGTAGAAGGAAAACAATAGCCAAAAGGAAAAAAAAGTTGGGACCACTCCAGTTTCGAAACACCTGCCTTAGAGATAAAGACTGTAATTTTAGGCACTTGTAATGCCTTTCCTTTGGACTGGAATTTGTTCTGCATGCTGTGAGCATCTGCTCTCTTTCTCAAGCACGTGCTTGGCCAGGGTCTGACTTCAGTCTAGTGAATTATAAGATCATCTCTGTTACCATGGAAAACTCTGCGGAAAAGAAAGTCTCTGAAGATCTGACTTCACAGTAAATGCCTTTTATGAGTTCAAGAAACATTACACCATTAGCGGTAGGGAATCAGTCACTAATCCTTCATGACCTAATTCCAGTGTGATACTGATAATCTCTGACTTACAGAGAGTATTCCAGGCTTACATAGCCACTGTGAACAAAAAGTCATTTTAATTTAATTTAGTTTTTTAATTGCAGACAGGAACTACGCAGCTGGAAGCCAGAAGCCTTAGGTTTGCTTGGACTGTTAAGAAAATTCATAGTTAAGTAAATGAAAAATAGTTATTCCATCTCATTTTATTTTTTTTCTTGAGATGAAAACATATCCCACATTGAATCTTGCAATGAAGTTATTTAAAGTGTATATATTTGTTTTAATAACATGTTAATTCACTATCCAAACATCAATAGTTCCCGAGTATTAATGTAATTCATATTATTATGATGATTAATTATGTTGGGTGTATTTTAATTATCTTAAATGTTATGACATGAGGTAGTCCTTGTCTGAAGCCTACTCTGGGATAGAAAGCACCAGGTTAGAAGGATAATTATCTAGAAAAGTGTACGTCTAAAATTTACTAGTATCAGAGATTTCACAGAAACAATGAACTCACTTTGATGGTCCTAAAAACAAATCACTTTGGAAAAAGGAAAATTAAAAAAAAAAATTTCTAGCAAGCTCACTGTGTGCTGTAGAAAATGGTAAATAAAAAACAATATATTTAAGAATCCCTGACAGGTTCACTGCATGCTTTATTCTGAGGCACAGTAGTGGTATTGTTTGATGAGAATGAGTGACAGAGAGACAGATATGTTCCCATACTATCAGGATGTGGCTTCCAGCAATCAGTTGTAAGGTTACTTGCTTCAGTAGACTTGGTAGATTAAAGCAGAGAATTTGGCAGTGTAGCTCTGTCACATTCATACACATTTATTTGCAGTTACTTGGAAATTCTTGGAGGAACACTGAAGGTTCAGTTCACAACACCCAGACTTCTGTTAATTATTTTCAGTAGTGTTCATATGTGCATATGTAAATATAATTATTTGAACTTTAATTTCTGGGATTCTGATCATAATGGATGTGTGAACAGTGTTACTATGTATGAAAATCTTTTTAAAGCTCTCCATTAATTTCAAAGGTGTTTGAGAAAATATGCATTTTTTTTAAAAAAAAAATTAAATCTGCATGGTCCTAGCATCCGAAGATAGAATGTAAACATCATATTCTTTTTCCACTTGATATCAACCATATTTTGAAATGCTCTACTGCATTCTGGATGCCAGAGGCCCATGTGAACATCATCACAAGGCTGATTTCATTTCAGGAGGGACACATTTCGTGTTCCCTGCTTAAGTATGTTAGATTTAGATGGTTCTTTTTGTAGATTAATTTTATCACATCATCAAACTTTCTGTTGTTACTATTTTTGTGTTCGCATAATCAGTTTATTAAGTGATTTTCCTGTAACGATCACAATACTCATGCATTTTTTAAAATGTTTTATCCTTTTAATATGGTTCACAAGTGGGTGGTTTTCATAAAAATTGATCCTTCCACCTAGGATAGGTGCCACTGGTTATGCTGCATAACTGCTTTTATTGTTCTGGTTTCTGCTTGTCATACTGCTTTAGGATGTCTGTGTTCTGCTGTGCTCTTGTGAGAAAGCCTCATTATGTGGTTATGTCTGGTCTAGAACTTTGTGGATCTCTGGAGCTTCAAATTTTCATCCATTCTCCCTCTTCTGCCTCCTGTGCACTAGGAATCCATTACATTATCAGGGATTTTGGTACTGATGTTTTTTGTTTGATTGGTTAGTTGTTTTTTTCAAAGTGTTTTATTATTTACATGTAGGGACTTTTTGCTGATATATATATATATTTCTATATACTGAATGCACACTTGTTGCTCAAGGAGGCAGAAGAGAGCATCAGATTCCCTGGCACTGCAGGTAAAGACTTCAAATAGGTGCTAGGAACTGAACCTAGGTTCTATCAAAAAGCAGACAATGCTTTCAACCTCTGAACCATTTCTTTTTAAGCCATATTTTTGTTTTTATTAACATGTTAATTAAACATAATAATGAGTCTCATTATAATATTTTCATATGTATATATAGTGAACATTGATCACACTACAATTACTATCTCTTGTCCCTTACATTCCTATAAATCCTCTTCATTTTGTTTGTATTTCCTTTTTTATTAGATATTTTCTTTAACATTTTTGAAGGATGTCAGCTTTACACATTCTTATGTCTTCGATGCTTTTGAATGTATCCCTAGTTGATAATTTTAGTCTTCATTGTTCTCACTAATCCAGTTAGGCGTTTATTATTTTAAAAATTAATTTTGAAGTTTGTTGATTTCTCTACTGATTTCCATCTCCTCCAGCATTTATCTACTCTCTAATAGCTTTACTTTCTTACTTCCAAGGACATAGAATGAATCTGAATTTTTTTAAATTCTCATTACTAGCAATATAAGATTATTTTTAGATCAGTTTCTTTCTAAATGTAAGATTTTACAGCTATTAATTTACCCATAATTGCTCCTTTTCATAACAGCACCTGTAATTCTATTTTCATTATCTGATTGCATTTCATGTTAGGATTTCCTCTCTCATCTGTAGGTAGTTGAATGTGTTCACGGCCTTACTTTTATGAATTTCAAAAGAAAAAGTTCTCTTAGTGGTGCACTTTTACTCATATGTGTAATTTAAATGTATGCGTATTTAAAAAACTTTCTAACAATTTTTGTTCTTGAGAGCAACTCATATGTACTAGGGAACATTATGAACTAGGCTGTTATTGGGGTGGATGTTCAACATCTCTTGTGAGAGGTTGTTCTATGGATGGAAAGTAACCTTATTCATAATCTTGTTTAGGTAAATATCAGCATAATATACAATTCACTTCTAATATAGCCTCATATCCTCTCTATATACTACAATTGTCCCATATTTACATTTTTCTTTGTGAAGATTGCTTTGTGAAGAAGTATTGTAATTACTGATGTGTGTCCTTGCTTTCATATCATATGGAAGATTTATAAAGAGGAACATGCATGCAGTCCCTTCTTTTAATCTGTGGAGTTTTCATTCTGTCACAGTGGTCTGAGAATAACATTTCTTGGTTCTGCAAGAGAGAATGCATTAGTTTCTCCTTTGTTTTCGAAGGATGCTTTCGTTAGGTAGACAATTTTTGCCTAATTGTGTTTTTCTTTTGTTAGAAAATGTCATTGCACTGCTTTTCTGTCTCCATGGTTTCCAATGAAAATGAACTATTAATCATACTGGCATTTCCTTGTGTGATGATTCATTTTCCTCATGTGGCTTTCATGGTCCCTCTTCTGACTGCTTGATTGTTATGTTTCTGTGTGTTTCTCTCTTAGAGGTTATACTACTGGGTCAAGCCCTTAATGAATTGGCTGGCATTTTATAGCTCTACTTTTTGTCCTTACTTCCTGTACAGCAGTGAGTAAAGGGGAAAATATTAGTGCCCTAGATATGGAAACAGCTTTCTAAATTCCCAGGAATATGTGCAGTTGATGAAGTCACCCTCCCATTTCCATTTCAAGATTCTTTGAAGTTTTAGTTAGCCTGTGTTTGTAATCTCCTGTATCTAAATCTACTATGTACATGTGTTCAGTAAGAATATGCCATTGATTGGTCCCAAGAAACCCCATCATCTGTGTGGTAGGAAGGAGAGGTCTGATTTTCAGATATAAGCAAGTGAAGGATCCTAAATATAGATATTATCCTGGATTATCTTTGTGGTCACAATTTAATTATGAGGATCTTTATAAGCACAAAATCTTGGCACACAATTTACAGTAGATAGGCTCTTGTCAAAGTATTTTAGGGGTTTGAAGCAAAGGCAAGATACTGGGATCATCCTTCTTACAATTCTAAAGTATGTCAGTTTTCAAGGGAATGGTTGATAGAAGGTGTTCAAACCAATTTTAATCTCTGCATCATCTTCGCAGCTGTTGATTATCACAACTGTCATAGTTTCTTTAATGTAGGTTGTTGGCTAGCATAGAAAGGAGGAGACAGAAAAAGTGCCAGAGGCTACTTACATCTAGTGATTCTATCATAAAAATGTAGATTTACCCCCCAAAATGATGAGATGTTCTTGTCTTGTAGTTTTAAATATTCTTCCAAGATTTAATTCTTTATATAAAATTTACCAAGCATATTTATCTCTTTAGTGACTGAACTTATTTTTTATCTTCAATAAATATAATGTATATCCTCATACATATTTATCTTTAAGAATTTCTTTAAACTAAATTTATAATTAATAATTGCTGTTTGTTTTGTAGACCTTTTAAAAATAGTTATTTACCTGAGTAAAATAAAGGAAGACTCTTCAAGCAAAAGGGATTTGGTCTCCAGTACAAAAAGTTAAAAAAGTTCTTCCTGCCTTTTGCTAATAATAAAAATAGATTTCACAAAAATTTTCCTCCCTTCACAAGATGGAATTCATGTATGGTGCAGTTAACTGGTTCCAAGAATACATGGCTGGCTATGTCTTAGACCCTAATGAAGAAATTATTACCTACTATTATTAATCTGCTAAAGTCCTCTAAGTGTTTCTCTTTATAACCACTGATTAATGCATCTCTCAACCCTCAATAAATAACCTTACTTTTGTTGTTGATGACAATTCATACCTAGACTGACAATTTGTCAATATGCAGAGAGTAAGTGTCAGTGGATTGCTCATGTTCCCTACAAGACTAATGGGTCATGTTAGAATAGGAGGTGTTAAGAACCATGGTTGTGAAGGATTGCCAGGATGTAGTATTTTCTGGACAGGAAAAGGCCACTGCATGCATGAACTCAAAGAGGCTATAACTGCATTCATGAAATCTGCAGAAGATCAAGCCACCAATGTTTCAACATGGATCCAGTGATGGACTATAAAGTCCTGCCACTGTATGAGGAGCTATTGACGATTGATGGCAACTAGGGCAGGAAGAGTTAGTTTTCTTGAGGTTTGTCACACCTGATAGGCTGCCCATGCTCAGTTAATTTTCCTACAACCATGCTCATATTGGCTGGAAGCACTACGTGAACTCAATGTTTATTTACTAATACATGAAGTTGGGAAAGTTTAGTGGTATCAGATTCATGGGAATGTGAGGGGAGGAAGTGGGTGGTGGTTTTTATCCAAATACATTATATGAATGTATGAAATTTCTAATATTTTTAAAAGGAAAATGTTGTTCTTCATTTATACACACTCTCCTTTCAGTTTAGAATTTTATTCATCAATGCTAAAGAACTCAGGTCATACATCCTATGACTTAGAATTGTTATAAAGCATAGCACTTTCATTTCTTGACAGTATTTTACATAATATGTTTTTTAACCTTGACTGGCTTCTCTTATTAACTTCTTATATCTTGCAAGATAAAATGTCCAAACTCCGCAGCTCTCTTTCTGAAGCTATTCTGAAATCCTATGGGTAGTGTATTTTCTGTTTAAATCTCCTTTTACATATATATAAAACATTGCTAAATCTGTTTCTATTGCCTTCATGGCTGAATTGTAGATTTACAATCTTAATCCTCATACTGAGAATAATGCCTTCTGTGTACTGTAAGCTAATTGTGTGTTTGCTAAAAAAAAAAAAAAAATGGGTGACAGAGTTGAGAACCCTAGAGAAATCCAAGGGAGAAAGATCATAATAAGGTTCAGGTAGCTGCATGTTTTTAGGCAGGAAAGATGCACATATTTTGGATAGCTATCCTTTCTGTGTTCTCCAGAGAAGAGCAGATAATGGCTCCTTTTACTACCCTGATGAGGAAAAATCCCCTTCTAACTAACAGATATGCCCCTGTCTGTACTGACATTCAGTGTTGCAGAGCTCAAAAAGGAAGGCTTGGCCTGAGCTGGTTAAAGAACTAAGCAGCCAAAATATTTCTGTTTATTTTCCCTCTCAATCTCAAGATGGAGAATACATAAATCTGAACACTGTTTTTAATGTTAAACAAAAAAAAAAATGCTCTCACTCTGATTAATGGAGTATAGTACTATTGTAATGATGCTAGACATGATGAACAAAATAAATGGTAATAAGAAAACCTCCTTTTAAAAAGTCATACTAGTTGACATACTAATTCATTTAAATTAGTAATTTCCTTCACATTCTAATTGGTTTCCAACAAAAAATTGGTGTTGGTAAGAAGAATAAATCTTAAGTGCGGGAAGAGGTTGATGGACAGCTTTATGTGGTGTGAATGGAAAAATCCTCTTCAGGTAGGAATCCAAATTACTGCCTGGAAAAGGATGGGAAGAATAACTCATGTCAGTGAGAAAAAAATTATAAAAAATTGAAATGTTGGAACTCTAAATATTCGTAAGCCAAATTTTAACTGTATTATTTCCAATGAATGTTTGGCTCAAATAGTTCCCATTTTATTACCTTGCTTGCCATGAAGAAGAGTGAAAGAGACCAGAACAATCAGTGAGCCAAAGGACACAGTATTTTCACAGTCTTCTGGGGCAGTCTGGGACATCCATGTGAAATAAACAAGATGTTTCAAAAAATTCTTTCACACTCTGATTTTCTATATATAGGGGTATTGCTTATCTTTTGAGAAAAAATATTTTGTGTGATAGAAAACTCTATTTATTTTAAATTTATTTAAAACAAAATGGTTAAAAACTACCTTTTGGGCACTGCACTCAAAATAATTGGCCAAAATCGATAATAGACATATTACTTATCATTTACTTAGTTATCAGAAATGTAAATATGCTAAAGTCATTGATATAATAGTTGTTTCCCTTTCTTTGCCTTTGCAATATATAAGTTTAATTTACATTGATAAAGATATGAAGATAAATACTCAACAATGAAAATCCAAGAGTACACAAAATAATTTTTTCAGCTGCTTCAGAAACTGACTATATCCTTTCTTGAATATTCTTTTATAGTCTGTCTTACAAAATAGTCATCCTGAGTGAGGTAATCAAGAAAGACACATTTTGTATGTATTCATTTTAAGTGGATATTAGCATTAAGTAAATGGTAATCAAGCTGCAATCCACTGTACAGACAGTTTAGGTAAAGAAGAGGTCTACAGAGAAGTATGGATCTCCCTTGGAGGGGTAAATAAAATAAAATAAAAGGTGTGCTTAAGACTGGTGGAGACAGGAGCAGTAGAGCTCACAGTGGGGGAGAGTAGGAGAGTGCAGATAGAGACAATTGGAATTAGGGGACACTTGGGAGCAGTATGAAAACCTAGTACAGTGAAAATGTCCTGAAATTTATGAGGGTAACCCTTGTTTTGACTCCTAGTAATGGAAAATATTGAGTCTGAACTGACCATCTTTTGGAGCAACTAAGGCATCCCAGTGATAGAACTGGGTTGCCTTTGGTTGAGTTTTAGGCCACGGGCACCTAAATAATAACTGCGGAGACCCCCTAAATAATTCAGGCTCATGCTAGGACAGAAGCATGAGCACTGTCCTAACTTACTGTTAGTGTCTTAACACTAACAGTGGGACCCTATGACTGAGGAAAATATCCACACAGCTCATTGAAGGTGGAAGGTCAGACTGCTGCCTGTGTGGAGCACTTACCCCTCTATATTCTAATCTGTTCAGTGTGAGAAGGTACTCTGTAGGCTATGGAGAGAGAAACTTAGTCACCAACTCAACTACAAAACTCTACACTTACAGTATAAGCTGTCCTACCTGTAAGAAGTACAGCGTAGGCACAGAACTTATGGGAGTGACCAACCAACCTGTGACTTTACTTGAGGCACATACATGACAGTAAGCCCATGCTCTATACTACCTGGATGGCCAGGTAGGACCAAATATAATAGGCAAGAAAATCACCACATGGACGAAATGATTCCTAGTGATATTCTGCTCCACACATAGACCAATGCCTTGTCCAGTGGTCATCAGAGATGCTTCCTTGGTCAGCTGATAAGAGCAGACGTAGAGAGCCACAGCCAGACATCATGCAGAATGGAAGTCTAAATTGGAGGTCTCCATCATGTCCCTCTTCTTGGAGTTGGTAGAATCCACTGAGAGAAAGGGAGAAAAGACTGTGGGAGTCAGAGCAGATGGGGACACGAGGAGAACAAGGCACACTGTATCAGCTAAGCAGGGCTCCCGTGGGCACAGAGACTGAAGAGGTAAGCATGGAGGCATGCATGGTTCTGCACTTGGTCCTCTGCGTATATGTGATGGCTCTTAGCTTGGCGTTTTGTGGGACTCCTAACAGTGGGAACAGATGTGTCTCTGACTCCTTACCTCCTATTGGGTTTCCTCATCTGGATACAATAGGAAGAGGTATTTTTTCCCAGTGTATTAATTTATCTTATTCTGTCCTGTCTAGCTGTTTGTTTCTTAGAGGCCTGCTCTTTTCTGGCAGGAAATGAAGGGGTAATGGTTCAGAAGGAGAGGTGATGTGGGGAGGAGCTTGGTGGAGGGAAGGTAGGGAAAACTCTGATTGGGATATAGTGTATGAGAAAAGAATCTATTTTCGAGAATACAAATAAAGGTAATTAGGCATCTAAGTCACAACCTAGTTGTGTGTGTGGAAACTTTGATTCGTTTAATATGTACATACTAGAACTTTAATGATTTGAAGAAACAATATTCTTGCAGAAGCTGATTTTTTTTAAGAAATGTGAATCCACAGTCAAGTTAACACTTTGTTCAAATCCCACTTCCTATAATTCTAGTTGCTTATAAATGCTAAAGGCATTAATATAAAGGTTTAGTAAAAATAAAAATAAGATGCTACAAAGCTATACATTTTAAATTTATTTCATTGTATGTATGTGTCTTTGCATTGTTATGCATGCCCATGGAAGTCAGAATAATGCACTGGATTCCCTGGAGCTGGAGCTAAAGGGGTGTGAGTTCCTAAGTTTGGTGCTGATAACTAATTTCAGTTTCTCTAGAAGAGTACTAAGCATTAAACACCAAGCCACCAGCCCATCTTACTATATAATCATTTGCTAGTTGAAAATGCCAACAGTTTTCTATGATTGTGCTTTGTCTTACAGTTCCTAGCCTACCTCTAATACTATAGGTAATGTTCTTCCTTGTCTTCAGAGAAAAATAATGCTAATATTCAAATTATCATTCTACATGTACAGCAAAGAAACAAAATCTCAGGATTAACTATCCTATCTATTCTCAAAATCTAGCAGGAATTTTAGTTGAGTTTGGCATATAAGAATGTTTGTTTTTTACCTCTATGACCATACTAAATATCAATATTATTGAAGATATTGGCATTCATTTCTAACTGATAATTAAATCATAGTTATTATTAGCAGACATTATAAGTGACTATTGATCCAAAGGTCATCGCTGGACATCTAAGCTACACATTAAAATGACTTACTTCTTTTCACATTTAGGAACTAAGACTTAGGCTAGGCCTTTATTTTCCTTATTACTTTTGAATAGATCTGAGTTTACCCTCAGTTCCAGGGCTAGCCCTTCTTCCCTCTTGCATCCTGTCATTCTTCTGTTCATTTTCAATACAAGATCTTTAATGCTCTCTGGCTGGCATGTGATATGACTTATTATCTGATAATGATGGAAGATTTTAACAGGATAGATATAGGACTGGATATGGTGAACCATGCCTATAATTCCAGTATTTGGGAGGCAGGGGCACACTAATCTCTGAGATTGAAGTCATCCTGGTCTATGTAGTTAGGTCCAGGCTGTCCAGAGCTATATATTGAGACCACGTTTCAACAACAACAACAAGTTCCCCAAAAAACAAACAAAAAACTTTAACAAAAACACAAAAAAACATAGAAAGGAGTGAAAATTCTTGTCCGTTGGGATTTATGTGATGTTGTGCTTTCACATAGGCATCAAATAATGAGCTGTGTTTTACTGTTAATAAAAGCTGAGAACTCCAGTATTATTGAAAAAATATGAAAATTATGAGGACAAAGAAGTCTTGCACCAAGGACATGGTAGTATGAGTGGGAGAGGGTATTGAAAGATCAGAGCTACTTATAGTACGGTTACACAGGTTTAAACACTGAAAACAGGAAACAAGGGACTGAACAGTATTACTATATTCCTTCAGTCATTAAAGTGAGAAAATAAGTGAAAGCTGAGATCAGAGAGACAAATCTGGTCCATTCTATGTTAGAATAGGCTGATCTAGAAACCTGTATATTGTAAGACTTAAGTTCAAATGGCAGGTTGTGATTGGCTCTAATTTGGAAATTATGACAAGAAAGTGCATGACATATTACTGACCTAGAACATGGATCCAGTTCTAGCCAACCTGACAACACTAAAGTAAGAGCAAGTGGTTTGTATCTTGTGAGTCAGCACTATAACAAACGCTGAGGAGCCATAGAAACAGAGGCCTAAGTCCATTCGCTGGTTTACTACTCCTTGTATCATTGCTCAACAACTATGGGACTAGTTCTGAATCTGGACATTTTTAATGTACGAAGATGATCTTTAGATGATGTTTGCTACTTACAGAGAGGAATATGTTGGTCAGAATTGAAACAGGTCTTTACAAAGACAACAGAAATAGCAAGACAATGAAGATTTGGAGACTACTCATGGAAAATTTTTCTCTCTCTTAGTTATGAATGACTAATCTGTCTCTGGATAATATAAATATCAGTTATTCATTCTAACATGGCTTGGGACGTTTTATAGGTTGAAAACAAAAATATTTTTCAATCATTCTCACTTCATTTTTTTTAAAGATTTATTTATTCATTATATGTAAGTAGACTGTAGCTGTCTTCAGACCCTACAGAAGAGGGAGCTAGATCTCATTACAGATGGTTGTGAGCCACCATGTGGTTGCTGGGATTTGAACTCAGGACCTACGGAAGATCACTCAGTGCTCTTAACTGCTGAGCCATCTTTCCAGCCCCATTCTCACTAGATATGTACAGATTATAGATACAACCTCTCTGAGCACTTTTATTGTAATATATGTAGGGTGTTGTACTGTTGAATTTCTAGATGTCATCTTCTACCTCTCTAGAAACTTGCTTTATGCTCTGAAAGAATGGAAATTTGATTCTATGAGGGTAAATGTAATTTATGACCTTCTTATACATGCTGATTCATGTTACTGGAGGAAAGAGTACAGGAGATGCTCCTTGGAACATCCTGGGCACAAACCAGAAGATTCCTCATGGATCATAGTCAAGATGTTTCAATAGAGCTGTCATTCATTATGGCTGTTCTAGTTCAGTATACCATAGGGGCCTAGTGCGTAGTCCCCAAAGATGAAGCAACCAAGTTTCAGCCTCTGCTCTGTCACTTGATAGTTGTCAGAAGCTGTGAAATCCCTTGAGCTAACTCTATTTGGCTTCTCTATTAATAAAATATAGGTCTAACAAGCAGTCCTCAAAGATTGCCATTAAAGAAGTCATTATATGTGAAATAAATTGATTATATAAATTATAAATTTTATTTATGTTGTTGTTTCTGAGTGGCAATATTCTGCATGTATTCACAGTAACCAATTCTGTCATGATCAATCAGGACATTCTCTGCTGATGTAACTAGAATATGACATACATGGAAGCAAATCTCATAAATTCATTGAGTTCCCTTTACTCAATATGACTACAGTGCAAGTCCTAAAATGGATATTTTGATTAAATAACCTGATAAGATTTGATACAAGAAAAAGAGATATCCTGCTAGGTTTGGCATTGTGGTACATGGGTGTCATTTCAGCAACTAAGGAAGAACGAATAGGCTTGAAAGTTTGAAGACAACCTGCACAATGTAGTAGTGACTTTCTGTCTGCAAAACCAACCAACCAATCAACCAACCAACCAACCAACCAACCAATCAACCAACCAACCAACCGACCAATCAACCAACCAACCAACTAACTTGTTAACAACCTAACTCACTAACTAACTAACTAACTAACTAACTAACTAACTAACTAGTTTCCATCCTGAGAGGCTCCAGCCATGCTAGTAACATAAATGCTCTTTGACATTAACCTTGACATCATGAAACAAAGTGTGGAGTAGGCATCAAAGCATACAAGTTTAATCACTCATAATTGCGATTAGGATTTGTTTTTCTTCCCCAGGTATAACACTTAACATTAGTTTTCATGCAACTTCATTGTACTTTCATTCACAGTGATTTTATGTAGAGCTAACCAAACTCTATAGGTACTTCCAGTATTCTGCAACTCTTTCAGGTACTGGACAAGATCAACTTCATTTCTTCTGTCTATTTAGTGCACTACCTATTTTTCTTCTGTTGTTTCCATCTGAAACTGACCTCATGGGCGCTGACACATGTTCAATGGTTATATAAGAAATGTTGATATTTTGTCTTTCGTGCATTGAGTCAATCTTCTCTTTGCACTCTCTTGCAGTTCTGACCTCAGTTTCTTTGAAGCTACTATCCATTTGACATGAAAAATGTACTTACAGTCTCGTGGCTAATTATTTCAAGGGGAGGTGAAAAAAGAAGTCTCCAGTATGGCATGATTAACTCCATCTGCTTTAGCTAAGCAATCACACACTTCAGAATATTTTTGTAATGACAACTTTTCAGCAATTGGTTTTTGTTAAACATTACATTCTGGTCATTTGAGTTTGGGCTGATTTTTCTGTACATCTTTAGAGAATTCAAGATAATCCCATAGTATGTTTTTAAAATAATAAGTTTTTTGTCTGAAATGTTATATACAATTATCTTTGTCAATTTTTAACAAGGATAATCAGCTCCTGTGTTGTTAAAAATTAGCGAATTGTCCGTCTGACCTCTGAGCACAGAAAATGAGTGATCACATTGTCAGTGCTGTGCCATTCCAGGTCTAAGGTGAGAAGTCACAGTAGAGACTTGAGACCAGATTGATGAGAGTACTTTCTGTATCACTGAGAAGTGACACTTTTCATGCTGTGCAGAGTAAGTTTCACATTAGGAATTCCTCTGTCACCCCACTGAAAAGTTTTGTAATGTTTTTAATAGTTTTGTGCCTAGCTCCTAATTTGGGTTTGAACTTAAATCTGCCACCTAGTAACTGGTAGCATATTAAAATCTATCATATTATATTTACTATGTAAATTGACTTGCCATTAAAACTGATGACCTGAATTTTATCCTGCAGACCTACATGGTGAAAGGAAAGAGCTGACTACTGCAAATATTCCACTGATACCCACGTCTGCACAATAGTGCACACATAGAAACACATACAAACATGCACAGTCAAATACAATTACAGAAAAGACTTAGTCTTCAGAGTCTTCCTATGTTAATGAGCCTAATGCTGCACTATTTAATTGTTACAGGACTGATTGAGATTGAATGCATAAATTGATCTCCACAATATAGAAACCATTCATTAAATAATAGCCATGATTACTTATGAAAGTATGAAAGAATTCATCACAAATCTGGGTGAAATAACAAGTGACTTAACTTATATTATCTCATATTAATATATGAAAATATGTAGGGGTAGTTTGGTTGCTCTGAGAAAGGAAACAAAATACTTACAGGAGCAATAATGGAGACAAAGTGTGGAGCAGAGACTGAAGGAGATGCCACCCAGAGACTGCCCAACCTGGAATTCATCCTATAAACAGCCACTGAACTGTGACACTACTATGGATGACAAGAAGTGCATACCAAAAGGAGCCTGTTATGGTTGTCTTCAGGGGGACTTGCCAGAGCCTTACACATAGAGGTAGAGGCTAGCAGCCAACCATTGGACTGAGAGTGAGGACCTCAATGGAGGAATTGGAAGGCAAAGTGGAGAAGCTGTAGGGGTTCACAGCCCCATGAGAAGAATAACAATGTCAGCCACCTAGATGCCCCAGGACTCCCAAGGACTAAAACCAAGGGGCCATGGTTCCAGTCAAAAGTATGACAGAGGAAAGCCTTGTCGGGTATCAGTGGGAGGAGAGGTCCTCAGTCCTGTGAAGGCTCAATAAATGCTCCAACAAAGGGAAATTGGCTGGGGAGTGTTTGGGTGGAGAGGCATATACTAGGAGGCAGGGGGTGGGAGGAGGGTTTATGGGTGTTTGGGGAGGGGGGAAACCGGGAAAGTTTTAGCATTTGAAATGTAAATGAAGATTACATTCAATTAAAAAAAGAAAAGAATGAATTTTGTAACCTGAAGAGAACTAGAAACTAATAGAATTTCAAAACATTAAAGTGCTTTTATTTTGGAAATATGCTGATTACTTTCCCCTGTTATGTTCTGAATGTTTGGAAATTTGTTAATCTTAAGAAATTCCAAAAGCTTTGTGTAGAACCTGTCAAATCGAAGGCTAATATGAACTGTTATATCTAAAATATCTTGAGTCAGAGATGACCACTGGACAGCACTTCCTGCACCTGCCTATGAGCTCATTGTGTCTTTTGAGTTTTGTTTTTAGGTATTTGTTTGTTTGTTTGTTTGTTTTGCTTTTGTTTGTTGGCTTGCTTGTTTCCTTTATAAGCTATTAGAAAAAATATCCATTGTCAACGTTTCAGGCCCAATTCTGAACTATGCCCCTTGTCTGAAAAGTATTAAAGTGTGTGTTCAATAAACCACTCCTGTCTGACTGATATTGGGGCTTGTAGTTTGTGGAATGACTCCCAGAGCCTAGCATGTATGACAATTTACTGGTACAGTTTTAAAGAAACGGTTACAGAGAGAACAAGCTAAATAAAGGTGAAGAAAGAAGATGCCAGAGAATGAGAAAGCCAGAAGATTAGAACTTATTGTCAGAGTTAGTATGAGGCCAGGCAGAGCAATTCAGTCAAGAGCTGAGAGAGGTTGGATCAAATTAGTCAGCATGGCAAATTATATTGCACAAAGGCTATAAGCTTGTAGACCTAGGCCTAGGGATATTTAGAACAAAGAAGGAAATGCTTTAGACCCAAGTCATATGTTTGCACAGCTTGTGTATGGCTCTCATCCCATCATGCCATCTGAAGAAATAAAAGCGACATTTACACCTAATTTTTTAGGGTAACTAGAACTTAAATATCTGGGAACTACTATTGTCAGAATCCATGCATGACTTGATGATTTCTCCCAAGGCATTACTAAATTCTATTTTCCAGATTCTTCTATTACTTTCTGCCTCTGGAATATTAGGCATTAAGTATTATCCCCATGTTTTCTTGACAATTATTTAAACCAATTGTGATTGATGGTATATATCTTTAGTCCCAACACATGGGCAACAGAAGCAAATGGAGTTCTGCAGGTTTGAAATAAGCCTGATATACATATAAAGTTCCAGGCCAGAGTGGGTTAAACAGTTAGATCTTGTCTCAAAAATGGCAAACCAGCCAACCAATCAACCAACCAAACAACCAACCAACCAGCCAGCCAGCCAGCCAACCAATCAACAAAACCAAAGGAAACCAAAACAAAACAAAAACCACAAAAATGAAAACAAACATTTTCCCCAATGCTAATACATACCTAGTAAGTGATTTTAGAAGAAATTTACATGCCTTCCACTTCAATCCATACATCATTATCTCTTCTTCTGGTTGGATTCCCATAGGGTTGAAATGCCTGTACATGGAGACAAATGAGGAAATTACTGATAGGTGACTGACTAATCTTACCAATTCTATAGTTAAAAAAATATTGACATAGAAAACTGAACTTTCTCCCTAATGGGAGTCTTTCAGTAGTTAACATATTGTCGATTGGGTCTAAATACCAAGACTTTAGTGAGTGTTAAAAGCCACAAACAGCATGAGACTATAAAGTCCAGTTGTTTCTGGACCTTCAGACCTATAATAAAGTTTAACAGATAAATTATGTACATTAAGAGATTCACAAAAAAAAAGAGATTCACCATGCTAATTAATAAAAAATAACAATCATAGCTGTACAGCCTGATAAACTTTTAGTGTCTGTCAAAATATCTTCTTACATTATTCATACCTTGGGATGATATGAGATTCATCAGTGCCTATGTGAAGAGATGAAGTACAGTGATTTGGCTTAAGGAATGACAGAAACCTTAGGGTCTACTGACCTTTTAAGTGTCTCAAGTATCTCCTTTGAGGGTTCCTGAATCATCAAACCATGATATTAATGGTTGAGAATTTTTATATGTGAAGATATATTTATTAAAACTTAGAAGAACATTGTTATGTATGTATGGTATGTGTGAGTGTACACTTGTAAGCCAAAGACTAGCATCTTTGATCTCTCTATATTTTAATATATAATACTGGGAGCTGTTCTTTTTTAACTCAAGAGATTAATCCTTTGATAATTACATAGGTGACTTTAATGCTGGTTTCCAGCTGTCAATTATACAGCATATTATTTTACTTAAATGTTTATAAAATTTAAAACATTTCATCAAATTTAAGGAATATCCATGCTGACTATTTTGCCTGGTTCTTCATTCAACTTCTTATGTAGATACTAAATTGTTTTCAACATTTCATCCTTAATGCTTTCTGACAATATATTTTAAAACATATCTTGTTAGAAAATCCTTCTTTGCCACTTAGTCTTTCTATATAAATTATACTCCTGAATTCACTTGCTATGGACCTCTGTCAACTGTAGGAGCTGTCTCTACAAAAGTCAATTTCCTCTCCTCATGTGGGTTTCTTTCATGGATTGTTTTTCATCTTGTCTCTGAGTCTTTCTTGACAACTTAGGAAAATCCAACTTTCCTGTGTCACTACTCATACCCCTTTCTTATTCCTGTCTGTTCATGCTTTCTATTTAAATATTTTAAATTTATACTTTAATATATTTTATAGTTAAAATATTTTATGCATTTTATGTGTACAGTATTGCTTATAACTCCTAGTTGGGATATAGTTTAAATTATACTTGAAGTTAAACTTAGGCAATAAAGGCTTCCATATATAATAATGACATTTTGCTTTTTTTATTGATATTAATCCTTAACTGGGCAGATCCTTAGCCAACATCTAAGAAAAGATGAAAGACATATGGCAATAGATATGTCTACTTTCTCTTAGTATCAATGAAAATGCTCATGGTCACTCAGCCATCTCTTGTCAAAATTGTCCTTTCTAAATTTGATTTATATTTGGCTTTCTGTATTCTATAGGTATTTAATCTACAACCTGAAACCTCCTTATAAAGGATGGACATTTTGTTTATTTTTTATTGTTCATCACTTATTTTGAGACAGGTTCTCTTTCTATAGCTCTGGCTGTCCTTGAACTTGATATATAGACCATCCTGGTTTCAAATTCTGCCTGCCTCTGCTTCCCTTGAGAACTGGGTTTAAAGGTCTGTGTCATCATGCCTTGTAGAAATTCATGCTTTCAAAATTGACTTTAAAGTAGCTGCCACAGTATATCTCCTGTCAGTCCCATGAATAACATGGGAAAACCCTGTCAGATGAACACCCTTTGTACCAACTAGAAATCCAGGCCATTGACCAGGAATCCAGTAAACAATGTGTTCTTTAGTTCTGGGAATGCTAGTTATCTTACAATAGTCTTTTGTGTTGTTTACAATAATTCTATTTGGCTATGTTGTATATATGACATTAATCCAGCCATTTAATATCTACATTGTAGGGATTATCAATACCTTTACTAGGTGTTATAAAAAGCAATTTAAATCAGTTTTTAGAAATGAGGATTATCCTCGAAAAGAACCATTGCTCCCCTATATAATTAATATCTCTTTCCATCTCTGGTGTAGTTGAGTATTAATTTACTTCTTCAGATTTTTCCAGTTCTGACAGTTCATATAAAAACTCATCAATATACAGCATTTTATTGTTTAGTCTTTTAAAGGAGCATAACACTTCAAGGTTACTTTATTACATAGCACATATGAACAATTTTTGATCCTGGGTAATATTTTACTGTACAGATGATCATGTACCATTTTGTCTATGAAACTGATGGACAAATTATTAGTTTTGAAATAAGATAAGTGATGTGCTTGTGATCATATGTCTTTATGGAGAAACATATATTCTCAGAATGCATTAGTACTAAGGAATCCAAGTCCTAAGATATAATGATATTTTACGTTTAACTGTTTGAAAAATTAGCAATACCAATTTATCCCCAAAGTATGTATTTCTACTCCTTGCTAACTTTTGTTGCTTTTATTATTGTTTATACTCATATGTCCATGTGAATGACATATTCTTATTTGAAATGACAACTGAAGACAAGGTTGTAGGAAGAATTAGAGTTTTTTTTAAATTTTTTTTAAATTTTTTTTATTTTCTATATTCTATGTTTACATTCCAAAGGCTTTCTCCTTTCCCAGTTCCCACCCACCATAGTTCCCATAGTTCCTCTCCCCCCCAACTGTTCCCCAATCATTCCTCCTCCCCCCTCGGTTTCTTTACTAAACTGGATGCAATCTTTACAGGCCCAGGGTCCTCTCCTTTCTTCTTCTTGGGAATCATTTGACTTGCTATTTGTGTCTTGAGTATTTAGGGCTTCTGGGCTCATTAATATCCACTTATCAGTGATTGCATTTCATGTGCATTCTTTTGTGATTGGGTTAATTCACTCAGGATAATATTTTCCAGGTCTAACCATTTACCTACAAATTGCATGAATTCATTATTTTTAATTGCTGAGTAGTATTCCATTGTATAAATATACCACATTTTCTGTATCCATTCCTCCTTTGAGGGATATTTGGGCTCCTTCCAATTTCTGGCTATTATAAACAAGGCTGCTATAAACATAGTAGAGCATGTGTCCTTATTGCATGCAGGGGAATCCTCTGGGTATATGCCCAGGAGTGGTATGCCAGGGTCCTCTGGAAGTGACATGCCCAATTTTCTGAGGAACCGCCAAACTGATTTCCAGAGTGGTTTTACCATTTTGCAATCCCACCAACAGTGGAGGAGTGTTCCTCTTTCTCCACATCCTCGCCAGCACTTGTTGTCTCTTGAGTTTTTAATCTTAGCCATTCTGACTGGTGTGAGGTGGAATCTCAGGGTTGTTTTGATTTGCATTTCCCTGATGACTAATGATGGTGAACATCTTTTAAGGTGTTTCTTGGCCATCCGAATTTCTTCTGGTGAAAATTCTTTGTTTAGCTCTGTGCCCCATTTTTTGATAGGGTTATTTGGTTCTTTGCGGACTAACTTCTTGAGTTCTTTGTATATATTGGATATTAGCCCTCTGTCGGATGTGGAGTTGGTGAAGATCTTTTCCCACTTTGTTGGTTGCCGTTTTGTCCTTCTGACAGTGTCCTTTGCTTTGCAGAAACTTTGTAATTTTATGAGGTCCCATTTGTCGATTCTTGATCTTAGAGCATAAGCTATTGGTGTTCTGTTCAGGAACTTTTCCCCTGTGCCCAAGTCCTCCAGGGTCTTCCCAAGTTTCTTTTCTAATAGTTTCAGTGTGTCTGGTTTTATGTGGAGGTCCTTGATCCACTTGGAGTTGATCTTAGTGCAAAGAGATAAGAGTGGGTCAATTCGCATTCTTCTGCATGTTGACTTCCAGTTGAACCAGCACCATTTGTTGAAAAGGCTATCTTTATTCCACCGGGTGGTTGTGGCTCCTTTATCAAAGATCAAGTGACCATAAGTCTGTGGGTTAACCTCTGGGTCTTCAATCCTGTTCCATTGATCTGCTTGCCTGTTGCTATACCAATACCATGCAGTTTTTAACACAATTGCTCTGTAGTACTGCTTGAGGTCAGGGATATTGATTCCCCCAGAAGTCCTTTTATTGTTGAGAATAGTTTTAGCTATCCTGGGTTTTTTGTTGCTCCAGATGAATTTGAGAATTGCTCTTTCTAGATCTATGAAGAATTGAGTTGGGATTTTGATGGGGATCGCATTGAATCTGTATATTGCTTTTGGCAAGATGGCCATTTTTACTATATTGATCCTGCCAATCCAGGAGCAAGAAATATTTTTCCATCTTCTGAGGTCTTCTTCGATTTCTTTCTTCAAGGACTTGAAGATCCTGTTGTACAGATCTTTCGCTTGTTTGGTTAGAGTTACGCCAAGATATTTTATGTTGTTTGTGGCTATTGTGAAGGGTGTTATTTCCCTAATTTCTTTCTCTGCCTGCTTGTCCTTTGAGTCCAAGAAGAAAACATTATAACAATTACTATTTTAACTGATTCATATTTTTTGTAGGAAAAATTCAGAAATTAGGTTTATTTATAAAATTCTGAAAGAGTTGATTTGATGCTTTCTTGGTTTTATTAATGAAAAAACTTACCAAAGCTTCCCTCCTTCATTCCAGAAATATTTGTCCAATCTCAAGTTCTAGTTTGCTGAGTTTTTTTATCACTTCATAAAACTTTACCTTATTTGAAATTTGTTAACTGTCTTTCTTGATTTTTAATGATTGTTTTTGCTCAGTATTTAAATTTCCCAAATTAGAAATTCATTTTTTTAAACAGAGCGTGCCAACCTCTAGCCACTCTATATGTAAACATATGTAAAATCATGCTTTTTTCATGATTTGTCAAAACTATGTCTCATGACTATCTTATGACTATGTCAGGTATACACATTTTTGAAGATTATATATTATTTTAATAGGATAACTTTATGATTTTATATAACATGATCAGTATAAAGTTCTAATGTTTTCTTTTAACATACAATTTACAATGGAGATCTTTTTATTTTTAAAATGTATATGAAGGATTAAGACTTCCCCATAACATTTGAAACCAAGAAAATACTGAGAAGAAAAGGTGGGAAATAGATTTTAACTTTCAGACAATGGTAAGGACTTTCTGATTAAGGCTACCATAGCAAAGGAGGCAATACCAACAATTAATAAATGAGATTGCAGAAATCCAAACAGCTTCTGTATAAAAATGAGCAAACAAACACTACGATGCTAATAAAGAAATAAATAAATAAGTGAATAAATACATCAATAAAAATAAAAGACAACCCACATAATAGCAAAAAAATAATTTGTCAGGCACTTATCCTATAGAGTATTTGTACCTAAAATATACAAAGAAGCATAACACTGAACCCCTAAGAAAAAATAACCAAAATTTTAAATGGCCTATGGAACTGAAGATAAATTCTCAAAAAGAAGAAATGCAAATGGGTAGGAAATATGTTAGCAGGCCCCTGGGGAAATAGAGATTAAAACGATAAGATTCTAACTAACCCCGGTCAGAATGAGCATCATCAGAAATATGGAGGACAAAAAATACTAGCATGGATATGGTGAAAATCAACACCTTAAACACTGTTGGTAGAATGGAAACTAATTCGTTGCTTGAAAATCAGCATTGGAGGTTTCTCAGAAAACTAGAAATCAAACTGCCCTAGGAGTAGAACAGTATTTGTGGGCAAAAGCCAAATGAATTTCACATCCAACCATAGAGCCTCATCCACATCTGTTGCAAGTCTCTACAATAGTTAGGAAACATCAGCCTTGCTTTCCAGGAATAGAATAGATGGATAGATTTTTTTAAATGTGGTTCATATTTAAAATTGAACATTACTCTACTCTGAAAAATTAAATAGTGAAATAAATCTTTGCTAAAATGAACAGAATAAAAGAACATTATCCTTCATAAAGTCAAAAGAAACTCAGGCCCCCATAAGACAAATTACTTTAAATGCCTTTAAATGCATGTACATTAAAGTTATTAAAGACGTTGAGTGAAATTACTCTGTATGTGTGAGTGGACAATGTTTCTCCAAGAAGACATTGATTGTTAAGTGAATATGCCTATTTATGGGATACCTCTTTATGAATTATTGGTCAAGGAAACCCCAAAGCGATATCACAACTATATTTGAAGACCATGCTATGAAAGACATCACACACTTTGGCTACAGAACAGAGAAATCGGTCTCAAATTGACCATGAAATTTCTTCTTAATTGACTAGCTTTCATAATACTGGCGGACACTATGCAGACTACTTGGGGAGAAAAATTTATGAGTGGTCACAACTAGCACAGGATCTATGACGTGCCAAATCAGACACCCTTACAAGCACTGACATGACTACTAAGGGTAGTGAACCACATTCTGATTTGAGTTGGAAAAAACTCATGACTGGTATTCCAATCCTGGTCAAAGCTTATGATTGAGAAATATTAGACCCTCTGGTAGAACCTGCTATTGTTATTCTACTCAATGGTCGTGCTGTCAAATTGCCTTCAAAATATGTATATTTATACTCATAGACATGCTGTTCTCAATCTTGGTTAGAGAAGCTTCTTTTGGTAGTAGAAAATAATCAGTGAAGAGACTTGTAATTGGTTAAAGTTCTGAGATTAAAAAACTGAATTCGTGGCCTAAAAGATTTGTACATTAATCTCACCACAACCAAGAATCAAGTGACCCTGTGAAAAGGCAGTGGAATGAATAGAAGTAACAGAAGATAGGGTAACTATTGGAAATGCTGTCTTCTGGGCATGACATGGCTATATCCATTATGAACTCACAATAGCTGTGGTTACATTCATAAGGCTTGTAAAGATCCAGTAGGCTTAAAGCCTAGTATAGATGTAGTTGATCCGAAACTCTTCACAGACAACATTTTGTGGATTGATAGTAGCCTTGGAGGCAGAGTGGACATCATCATTTTATTAGAATGTGACCACTGGCAAGATTTCCATGATCTAGAAGAATATCCCCACACCCAAACTCACATAGATAAGCATTAGTAAGCATTAATTAGATTTAGTAAGGAGACAGAGAGAGAGAGAGAGAGAGAGAGAGAGAGAGAGAGAGAGAGAGAGAGAGAGGAGACCATGTTTTGCAGGAATATGGGAGAGTTGGGAAGGGAAGTGTGTGTGCGCGTGGTATGTGTGTGTGCGTGTGGGGTGTGTGTGTGTGTGTGTGTGTGTGTGTGTGTGATCATAATGCATTATGTAAATGCATGAAATTATTTTTTTAAAAGGCCTTTAAAAAATCAAGGAAGACATAAAGTTGTATGAGAGATGGGAATGAGAGAAGAGTTGGAGGAGGGATGAGAATGATGAATAACAATTATATATCAGTATGGCATTTTCAAATATTAAACTAAAAGTATAGAATTAAAAAAGAAAGTAATCACTGATCATGTTGTATCCTCAGTGGAGGAGTATGGAACCCTTTGCTCATGAACATGGAAATATCACTCACCAGTGGTATTAGCATTCAGAAAACAATTCAAATATATTTCAAGATTTGTTAATAGGAAATGGGCTCATTTCAATTTCATTTCAAACTCCAACGTGAAAATGAAAGATTAAAATAAATGATGTCAAAAATATACTGTTGCTGACAGGTGACAGTAGGGTAGTGACAGTTTATAAGTGTGTTCTGCATTTCTAAGCATTTGTTTACTTTAAACATTTAATGTAAACTTGGAATTTCCTTGACATATAATGTTAAACACATGCTGCTGATTTTGAAAACAATGTTAGTCATGCAAGTATTTATGAAAAACATATACCTAAGAGTCATAAGGATATTCGTTGCCAGAATCTTTGCCAGTATCTGTAAATAGAGAATATTATGTATTACTTTTCCCAAGAATTGGATTACTAGGCTTATTTATTATCATTGTAACATTTTATGTTTCTATGATACACATAACTAAATTAAGCATGGATAGTAGCATTGATCTTTTAAAATGTGCACATTATATAGTTTAATTTCACCATAGTAGGCATTAATAATTATTTTTTCTAGGCTATGATAATATTTCATTTAGGAATTTGGTAAAAACAAAACAAAATAAAGGAAAAAACAAACAAAACTTGTGGAGACCTTGTGAATAAGAGCTAAAAAGGAATTGTTATTTTTTGGCTTGTCAGTCATATTGCACTGTAAATGATAAGATCACAGCTTGAATTCAGTGATGTAGCCATTCCTTGCAAAGTATTTACAGCAGTGATGAGTCTAGACTGAACTCCATTGATGAACTGCCTATTTACTTGTGTGTGTGTATGTGTGTGTGTGTGTGTGTGTGTGTGTGTGTGTGTGTAATTTTTTTAAAAAGGAAAAGCCAGGGCTTATTTTTCACATTTTTTTTGCTTTTCCTTCTTCTTTTTCTTTATATATTGTATTTTATAAATATTTGTTTTATTTACATTTCAAATGGTATCCCCTTTCCCATCTACCCTCCTCCTGCTTAGCAAGCCCCCTCCCATTTTCCTGGCCTGGCATTCCCCTATACTGAGGCATCGAGTCTTCATAGGACCAATGGCCTCTTCTCTCCTTGATGTCTGAAAAGGCCCTCCTCCGCTACATATAGCTGGAGCCATGCATCCCTCCATGTGTACTCTTTAGTTGGTGGTTTAGGGTTTAGTCCCTGGGAGTTCTGGGGGTACTGGTTGGTACATATTATTGTTCTTCTTCTGGGGCTGTAAACCCCTGTCAGCTCCTTGAACTCTTTCTCTAGCTCCTCCATTGGGGACCCTATGCTCAATCTATTGCTTGGATGTAGCCATGAGTATTTTGATCTACCTTCTAAGAAGTATCAAAGTATCTACACATTGGTCTTCCTTCTTCTTGAGCTTCATGTGGTCTGTGAGTTGGATCTTGGGTATTCCAAGCTTTTGGGTTAATATCCACTTATCAGCAAGTGCATATTTTTTTGGGTTACCTTACTCAGGATGATATTTTTTAGTTCCATTCATTTGCCTAAGAATTTCATGAATTCATTGTTTTTAATAGCTGAGTAGTACACCATTGTATAAATGTACCATATTTTCTGTATACATTCCTCTGTTGAGGGACTTCTGGGTACTTCCAGATTCTATTACAAATAAGGCTTCTATGAACATAGTGTGAGCATGTGTCCTTATTACATGATGGAGCATCTTCTGGATATATGCTCAGGAGTGGTATAACTGGGTCCTCAGGTAGTACCATGTCCAATTTTCTGATTTCCAGAGTGGTTTTACCAGCTTGCAATCCCACCAGCAGTGGAGGAATGTTCCTCTTTCTCTACATCCTCTATAGCATCTGCTGTCCCCTGAGTTTTTTATCTTAGCCATTCTGACTGGTGTGAGGTGGACACAGTGTTGTTTTAATTTGTATTTCCCTCATGATTAAGGATGTTGAACATTTCTTTAGGTGCTTCTCATTTATTAGGTATTCCTCAGTTGAGAATTCTTTGTTTAGTTCTGTACCCCATTTGTAAATAGGGTATTGGTTTTCTGGAGTCTAACTTCTTGACTTCTTTGTATATTTTAAATATTCACCCTCTATCAGATGTAGGTAAAGATCTTTTCACAATCTGTTGGTTGCTGTTTTGTCCTAGTGACAGTGTCCTATGCCTTAGAGAAGCTTTCCAATTTATTAGGTCTCATTTGTCAAATCTTGATCTTAGAGTATAAGCTATTCTTTTCAGGAAAATTTCCCCTGTGCCCATGTGCTCCAGGTTCCTCCCCACTTTCCCTTCTGTTAGATTCAGTGTATCTGGTTTGTGGAGGTCCTTGGACTACTTGAACTTGAACTTTGTACGGGGAGATAAGAATGAATCACTTTGCATCCTTCTGCATGTTGACTGCCAGTTAAACCAGCACCATTTGTTGAAAATGCTGCCTTTTTTCCAATGGAGGGTTTTAGCTCCTTTGTCAAAGATCAAGTGACCATAGGTATGTGGGTTCATTTCTGGGTCTTCAATTCTATTCCACTGATCTACGTACCTGTCATTGTACCAATACATGCAGGTTTTTATCACTGTTGCTCTGAAGTATAGCTTGACGTCAGGGATGGTGATTCTGCAGGAGATTCTTTTATTGTTGAGAACAGTTTATGCTATCCTGGGTTTTTTGTTATTGCAGATAAATTTGGAAATTGCTCTTTGTAACTCTATGAAGAATTGAGTTGGAATTCTGATGAGGATTGCAGTGAATCTGTAGATTTCTTTAGGCAAGATGACCATTTTTACTATATTAATCCTGCCAATCCATAAGCAAGGGAGATATTTCCATCTTCTGAGATCTTCTTTAATTTCTTTCTTCAGAGACTTGAAGTTCTTGGTTCTTGTCATACAGATTTTTCACTTGCTTGTTTAAGTTACACCAAAGTATTTTATATTATTTGTGACTATTGTGACTGGTGTCCTTTCCCTAATTTCTCTCTCAGCCTCTTTATCCTTTTAGTATAGAAAGGCTACTGATTTGTTTGAATTAATTTTATATCCAGCCACTTTGCTGAAGTTGTTTATCAGGTTTAGAAGTTCTCTGGTTGAATTTTTGGGGTCACTTAAGTGTACTATCAGGACCTTCTTGTTTTCATAGTCTCTGGCGAGAAGTCTGGAGTAACTCTGATAGGTCTGCCTTTATATGTTACTTTACCTTTTTCTTTTACTGCTTTTAATATTCTTTCTTTGTTTAGTGCATTTGGTGTTTTGATTATTATGTGACAGGAGGACTTTCTTTTCTGGTCCAATTCATTTTGAGTTCTGTAGGCTTCTTGTATGTTCTTCATCATCTCTTTCTTTAGGTTAGGGAAGTTTTCTTCTATAATTTTGTTGAAGACATTTACTGACCCTTTAAGCTGGAAATTTTCACTCTCTTCTTTTCCTATAGGTTTGGTTTTCTTGCTGTGTCCTGGATTTCCTGGATGTTTTGGATTAGGAGCTTTTTGCACTTTTCATTTTCTTTGCCTTTTGTGTCATTTTTTCCTATGGTATCTTCTGTACCTGACACTCTCTCTTCTATTTCTTGTATTCTATTGTTAATGCTTGCATCTATGACTCCCTACTTCTTTCTCAGGTTTTCTGTCCCCAGAGTTTTTTCCCTTTGTGATTTCTTTATTGTTTCTACTTCCTTTTTTAGATTCTAAATGGTTTCATTCAATTCCTTCACCTGTTTGTTTGTGTTTTCCTGTGTTTGTTTAAGGGAGTTATTTATGTCCTTGAAGTCCTCTCTCAGTATCATGAGCTGTGATTTAAAACCAAATCTTGCTTTTCCAGTGTGTTGGAGATATCCAGGACTTGCTGTTGTGGGAGAACTGGGTTCAGATGGTGCTATCTCACTTTGTTTTCTGTTTGTAACATTGTTGAGTTTGCCTTTCTCCATCTGGTTATCTCTAGTGTTAGTTGGTCCTGCTGTCTCTGGATGGAGCTTGTCCCTCCTATGGGCCTACAAGCCTGTCTCAGTACTGCTGGGAGACCAGCTCTCCACTGGCACAGAGGACTGTGGCTCAGCCCATCTACTGGGTGCAGATGGAGCCCATAAGGACCCTGTCCCAGCTGCTCTGCCACACCTGTGCTCCCTGAACTACTGGCTGTATTCACCTTGCAAAGTCACCAGAAAGAAAATGAAGCCAGGGCTTTTCAATATTGAGAAACAAATGATGATACTGAGTTTTTTCTTTTGTTGGGTTTTGTTGGTTTTGTGTGTGTGTGTGTGTGTGTGTGTGTGTGTGTGTTACTCATCTTGCTGGGCATGAGACCTTGCCTTAAGAGTTGTTTGTATAGCTACTGAGACCTTATTGGGGGAAACAAAGTTTTCATTTGTGAGTGTTTCTCAATTGGTGATAGCTTCTGGGTTAAACATGGGGTATTGTATCCACTTCTCTGCTTGGGATGTTATCTGGTGCATGCTGCCATAGTCCCTGTTAGTGTATACATATAAACATTGATTTTGCTGATTTAGAAGGCCTTCTTTATTCTTGGTGTACTCTCTACTGTCTGGCTCTTATCCTTATCCTCTTTCTGGCTCCTCTTCTGTAGGGTTCTTTGAGACATGATGGGAGGGATTTTGTGTAGACATCACATTTAGGTCTGAATGTTCCATAATCTCTCAATCTCTGCATAGTGTCCATAGTGTTCACAGTGCACAGAGTTGTTCCCATCTATTGCAGTAGTAATCTTGTCTGATGATTCTTGAGCAAGATAATGATGTATGTGTATTATAGAATGATGTTAGTTATTTTATCACTACATTTTTTTTCTTTTTTATACCAGTATTGTATGGTTTTATCTTAGGTTCTTGGGACATATAGCCTGAGGTTCTTGGTCACCCCAGCACTGTCAGATATGGATTCCAACTGGGCAAATCTATATCTGGTCAGACAAACCAGATATAGATTTGTTATGCTGAGTGTGTGTTTGTGGCTGCCTGGGTGCTTACATTTCTCCTTTTGGTAGATATATAGTATGTTCGTTTACTAAAGAGTCCAGTACTAGGATGTAGTGGTGAAGGCTCTCTGCAGGATCAACATTTCATCTTCGAGGAATTGTGTAGGTGTTGTCTTCTGAAATGGGGCTTTGATTTAGGTTTGTTTAGAACATATATAGTCTCAACAACACAGTGGGTTGTTTGAGGATTCCCCTAGAAATCCTTGGCCAACAATTCAATTAGATATAACTCTGACCTAGTATGGAAGCTTTACCTGGTGAAAGTTGTCCAGTTGGGACCTTGACTTCCTATTATTTGGCATTTCATTTTCCTCATCCTTATTTGTGTTTGTATTGAAGAATTTTCCATCCTAACCTACAAATAGCCCTTAGCTGTCTCTCCCACATATTATTTCCCTAGTCCCCCTCTATCGTTCCCCTACATTATCTTCCCATTCATGTTTATCCATTTATAATTATCTATTTCCATTTCCTAGGGAGATGTATCTGTCCTACACTAGTACCTTGCTCTGTACTTAATTTTTGTGATTCTATGGATTATAGGTTTATGTTGACTTACATATTGCCTTGCTTAGAGTACCTATTGCTGTGATGAGACTCCATGACCAAAGCAACGTGGGGAGGAACTGGTTTTGTATTTTTGAGAAGGAATGCTTCTTTTTTCTTTTTCTTTTTTCCTTTATTATTAAGTTTTGTCTTACAGTCTCATATTTTTGTTTATCAAGGAAAGAATTCAGGACAGATATTCAAACAAGGAAAAATCTGGAGGTAGGAGTTGATGCAGAAGCCATGAGGAGTGCTGCTTACTGGCCTTCTCCTCATGACTTAATAACTTTGCTTTCTGATAGAACACAGGACCACAAACCCAAGGATGACATCACTCAGAGTAGGATAGGCCATCTCCCATCAATCACCAAATAAGAAAATTCCCTACAGGATTGCCTATAGCCTGAAATTATGGATGCATAATTTCTGGTGGGTACTTTAATTTCTCCTATCCTCATGATCCAGCAAGTGTGGGAATCAGAACCTTCTCCTGGCTTCCTGCAGGAGACAGTCTTTTTATGGCTGCCTTTGTATCATGATGTAAAACTCGCAGCCCTTTCTTCAGCACCAAGTCTGCCTGTAGGCTGCATGCTTCCTGCCATGACAATAACAGATTGAACTTCTGAAAATTAAAATTTCAATGCTTTTAAAATATCCATCTCTTTAAGAATCCAAAATCTCTTAATTATTTGAAAACTCTCAATTATGGACTTTTATAAAATCTCACAATTAAAATAAATAATTCTTAATTTTAATATGGAAGAAAGAGAGTAGAGTCACAACCAGATCAAACCAAAAGCAAACTTCCAAAAGTGTAACTAACTCAGTGTCTAGTGTCTGGGTTCCACTCACAATCTCCTCCAAAAGGCTTTGGTTACTTTTTTGGCTCCACTGTCTGCAGCACACACAGCTTATCGTCTGCATTCCACCTCGCTGCACACTACTGCTGCTGTTCTTGGTAGTCTTCCCATGGTATTAGCATTTTGAAACTGCTAAAGTCTTCGCGAGGCTGCATTTTTACAAATAGCTTTTCCTAGACTTTCTTCAGTGATTCTAACCCTGCCACACCCTTTCAGCTGCTCTTACCTAGCAAGACCTGGGTAACTTTAACACTACCAAGTTCACCTAACACCACAAGGTACAACCCTGGCCACTATTGGAATAGACCTCCTGTGTGTTGACTCTCAGGAAACACTTCCCAGAAGATTTCCCTGCAACATCACTAGTCTCTTCTTGATCACTGTTAATTTATAACCAGCTGACCAGCATGAAATACCCCAACAAAGTAAAGGCTTCACTTTAGTAGTTCTGGTAGTCAAATCATAGAATCTTAAGTCAGAATAGCAAATGGTTTGGATAGAGTCTTTAAACTTTCTCTGATATTTCACAAGTAAGGCCCTCATCATCTGCACTGTTCTCAATATTCTTATCTTCCAATTGCTTGAAGAATAGATCACTGAAATCTCCCACTTTGGCTTTTTAGTTGAGGATTTCCACAATCCTCAAAAACAAAATTCAGTACAAAACAAAACAATACTCCATTTCTGGTATCAGTTTGTTTTAATTACAGCTTCTATTGGTGTGATGAAACACCATGACAAAAGCAACTTGGAAAGGAAATGGTTTATTTGGCTTGTACTTCAATATCACTGTTCATCTTTGAGGAACGTCAGAACAGAGACTCAATCAGGGCAGGAACTACAGGCAGGCATTGACAAATAATCCACTGAGTGGTGCTCCTCACTGGCTTGCTCCTAATGGCTTGCTCGTCCTGATTTCTTATAGAACCCCAAACCACCAACATAGGGGTGGTACCAACAATAATGGATAGATACCTCCTCTATCAAAGAGGAATTGGGAAAATGCCCCCACAGTCTTGGCTACAACACCATTTCATGGGGACATTTTCTTAATGATAGTTCCTGACTCACAGACTACTTTAATTTGTCTCAAGTTTATGTAAAACTATGCAGCATACATACCATTTTAATTTTCCTGGGTCTCAGTTACTTCACTCAGGAAGATTTGTTTCCTAGTTACATAGTATGCCTGTTCATTTCATGATTTCAATATCTGAACAGATGAGTAATGTTCAATTGTGTAAATGTACCACACTTTATTTATGTACTCTTCTGTTGAGGGAAATCTAGATTGTTCCCAAATTTCTGACTCTTACGAACAGAGAAGCAATGAACATTGTTGAGCTAGTGTCTCAGTAGTGTGGTAAGGTGAAGCATATTTTGGGTTTATGTCTATGAGTTGTAGCAAGGTATACCTATCTTTGGGAATGTCAATCCCCATCTTCCCCAGAAACCATCATAATGATTGCCGCAGTAGTTGTACAAGTTGACAGTCCCAAAGTCAATGGATGAATGTTTCTATACTCCACATCATCATTAGCACAAGCTGTCAATTCTTTCCTTGATTTTAGCCATTATCAAGGGTGTATGATGAAATACCAAAGTGGTTTTGATTTTTCTAACCCTGATGGCTAAAGATGTTGAATATTTGTATATGTGTTCCTTGAGCATTCAGTTTCTCTTTTTTTGAGAATGTTCTATTTACCTCTTTTTAATTGTGTTATTTAATTTCTTGATATCTAGTTTTTTGAGTTCTTTATTTACATTTGTACATTAGACCTCTATCCCATGTGTAGTTGGTAAAAATCTCTCCCAAACACACACACACACACACACACACACACACACACACACACACACACACACACACACACACACACACACACACACACACACACACACACACACACACACATACTGGGTAGGAGAAAGAGAGAGGGGGAGAGAGAGAGAGAGAGAGAGAGAGAGAGAGAGAGAGAGAGAGAGAGAGAGAGAATGTTCATATAAAATAAGTAAGTAAAATAAAATATTTGACCTTAACATCATTTTATTCTTTTGTTCTATTCCCTATTCCTATAATTTATGGAACACAATTCTGATCTGAATACATTCTTATCATGAGCATAGGATTCATATATTAGAAAGTTATTCCCTTGTCTGTGAGCTTTGCAAGGACTTTTTCAGCCCTTTCTTCCTCCAGTCACACTAAAAGTTTGGAGGAAGCTGGGGCTGTGGATTTTCCATGCCTTCAGTTTCTGAGAAAAGCCCAAGGAATTTGAGCACTGGTGAAACAGGTTCCCCTGAGGATGGACCTTTGTTAGGAAACACTGGGGTTCCTGCATGTTTAACAGCTTTGGTTTTCCTTCCCACCTGGCAAAAGCATGGCAGGATTTCCTGTGACTTTCATTCTGAGAACATGGTAGGAGCCAGAGTGCAGAGTTCTGGAGGCTCCTGAATGCTCTGTTGCAGGCCCCCAGGAATATAGGATCTGGAAACCAGTATCTATTGGGAGGGGGCATGGATGGAGAAACTAATTGCTACATCAAGAGCCGGGTGCCAGGAAAGAAACAACTTCTCCATAGCAAGAAGCTTATATCTGTGTGTTCTCTCGCCTTTGTCTCATCTTTTGGATGAATTATAACCCTCATATGGGCAGGGTAGAGGTGGCTTGACAATTTCTCTCTCCCTTAATTTGGTTAATGCTATAAACAAATTTATTTTTCTTATATATTTATAGATACATTTGTACATATGTAAATACACAACACACACACATATATAATACAATTTTATATATGTATATATCTATCTCTCTATATCTATATCTAATATCTATATTCTATAGCTGTATCTGTATCTGTATCTATATCTAGATAGATATCTAGATATCTAGATATCTAGATAGATAGATAGATAGATAGATGATAGATAGATAGATAGATAGATAGATAGATAGATAGATAGATAGATAGATAGATAGAGATATATATGATATATGATACAGTTTTCTCTTTTAGCAGTGGTCATCATCAAGAGCCAGGGTTGAAAGTTTAGTAACAATATGAGCAGTGTTTAAATACTGGAAGACACAGATTCTAATCTCTGATATAGTCCATAGATAAGTCTTTAAGTAAGGCTACAGATTATTCTGTTGTGTTTTTTTGCCATTCTTGTAAGTTGTAAGTTGCCCTCTTCCCCCCACCCCCATTTCCCCATCCACCCCTTCTTGCTTTCTTGACCTGGTATTACCCTACATTGCTGTACTGAGCCTTTCCAGGACCAGGGGTCTCTCCTTCCTTCTTCTTGGGCATCATTTGTTATGTGAATTGTTTCTTGGGTATTCCCAGCTTCTGGGTTAATATCCGCTTAGTAGTGAGTGCATACCATGTGTGCTCTTTTGTGATTGGGTCACCTCACTCAGGATGACATTCTCCAGTTCCACCCATTTGCCTAAGAATTTTATGAATTCATTGCTTTTAATAGCTGAGTAGTATTCCATAGTGTAAATATATCACATTTTTTTTTTTTTTTTGGTTTTTCGAGACAGGGTTTCTCTGTGTAGCCCTGGCTGTCCTGGAACTCACTCTGTAGACCAGGCTGGCCTCGAACTCAGAAATCCACCTGCCTCTGCCTCCCAAGTGCTGGGATTACAGGCGTGCGCCACGACCGCCCGGCTACATTTTCTTGACACTGACTATACCAAAAGTATGTTTAACTGATTGAAAGACAAAAACCATTATCTACACAATGGTTCCTGTTACTGATAAGGATAAGTTGTTTATCATATTTACTTAAAGCTAAAGCAAAAACTGCCTTTCCTAGACTCTGAAAATTTCAGTCCTAGTATATTCTTCTATTGCAATTTATGAATAAAGTCAATTCCCTTGCTTGCTGGATTTTTGGTTCCTAGTACGTTTGTATTTATTCTGTCCAGTTTTACTACATAGTTTAAAGACTTTATAATTTGACTGTGTTATGAGCTTTCAATAGTAAACGCTCACTAGAAAACTAATAATTTGAAGACATAATAAAAACATTAGGATTCTTGTAAAGGAATCATTTTTACATTACCATTTTGAAAATTTTATGTTAATAAATGCATTGCCAGTATTTTGACATTTTTAGAGTGACTCATAAACTTGTTATGTTATACCACCCATACTCTGTTATGAAGGTAGCTCAGAATCTGAAATAAATGCAAATAGAAATTAAATTCCCTAAATCTATCCAGCTATTCCTTCAAGATGTTTGTAAGTGATTCTTCATGCAATCCTACGTTCTGAGAACCACATCTTTGATAGTCAAGTTCAATTACATCCTATCTTTGGCAGTATACACTCATGTATAACAGGATGTTAAAAATGGGAAGCTTTCTTTTCAGTTTTGGCAGAGGCCCCAAATTCCAAAAAGAAAACAATAGCTTCCACATTCCACACTGAGGTAATAAACTGCCTTTATAAGACGAGCAAAGGAAATAGTAGGAAGCAAAAATGAAAACATGTTTTTCAAGCTCCAGTTTAAAAAAAAATCTTTACAGCAAAAAGTTTGAAGATAAAAGAAGTTAAAAAATATTTTCAAAAAAAATATACACTTCCCCAGTGACTATAGCAGCGACTCTTCTTCTGCTTTCCTCCAGAGGGAAGAAAGAGGCAGAAAAGGGAAGTTAGTTAACTATGAACCGATGCTAAGAGCACTTTGACAGAGAAGACAGAAAGAGACAGACAGAGAAACCAGAATGGAAGAGAGCAAGGGAGAGAAAGAGAGGGGTTGGGTGAGAGAAAATATATTTTCTTTCACCTAATAAAAGTGCCACATCAGAAAGAACTTGGTAGTGATACACTTATATGTGACAGAGGTGTGCTATTGCCGTAAGAAACAGACAGATTTTCAGAATTCTGGAGAGGAGGGAAGGATTTAGAGATGCTACAAGAGAGGGCAAAACAAGTGAATATATTGCCTGTGCAATGAGAAATGGAGAACAATTGTTCCAGGAAGAAGGGCGAATTTACCATTTGGTGTTGCATTTTTTCCATAGAGTTGATATAATCTCTACTATTTGCTCTCTCTAGCTCCCCTCTCCCGTGTTATAGATGATAGACAGATGAGAGGTACATTGAATACTTTAAATACTCTGTGTTAGTCACAACATACAAAAGTCATGAGGCAGTTAACAGATATTTAAATTAAGCCCAAAGGAGCAGATAAAGTATGTGCCGTAATTAAAGGGATTCAGGGATAATTGAGATCGAGGATGGTTTCAGATGGTATTTAAGAAGATATGATGCTTAAGCGGTGTGTCATTTAAGATGGGATGAAAAACCAATAATTTGTAATTACAGATGTATTTGACAAACTATTTCTTCTACTTTTTATATTATAAGTACATCATTTCCAATTTTCCTTCTTCCTCTCCAAAAACCTCCTATAACCTTTCTTGACTTTTTTAAAATTTAAATTTATGGCCTGTTTTTTACAACTAGCATTTGCATATTTTACCTGCAAATATGTACTGTATATGAATATCCACCACTCTTAAATATAAAAGTACTACATGTTCAGGCTGAGTAATGTTACTTGTATAAGATTCCAGGGATGGATATTTTTAATTTAGCCTTCATACCAAAATGGGAAAAAAACAAGGGAGGATGGAGATAAATTGTTGGCAATAAATGTAGTCAAGAGTTTTTATAGTTATACAGGTAATAGATGGATAAATTTCTGAAGTGAGTATAAACAAAGACATTCTTGAATGTCAGACAAAATAAAATAAAATCATTAGCCTTATAGAAAACAATTACCCTAATGGAAAGGTTTTGTATAGGTTAAAACGGAATTTAAGAGGGTGGACTCCCAGTTGCACAATATTATTAAATATTTATAATTCAATGTTATCTTATTTAAAATGTTTCTTATTTTTATTTTCTATATTCTTTGTTTACATTCCAAATGTTTTCCCCTTTCCTAGTTCCCCCCTCCACGTTTCTTATTAAACTATGTGTTAAGTCATGTGTCTTGGCGTGTGTCTGTGTGTGAGTGTGTACACATGAGAAGATGCTAGGGGGTTACAGTGGGCATTGGATTCTCTGGATGTAAAGTTTCTGCAGCTCTTAGCCACACAACACGGGTGCTGGAAAGGACATGACAGTCTTGGGAAGAATAACAATGGCTCTTCACAATTGATCCATCTCTCTAGGCTCTAGTTTTTACATTTCATTTGATGGGTAAATCTTGGTATTTGCCTGTGTAAATCCTGAGTGATTGGCCCATTCATTTCTCAAAAGATTGTTGATAAATTAATAATATCTTGTTTTTACTGTTTTCTGCTATTTCCCATTTCTATTTCCTATTAGACTAGATTTTGTTGAAGTTTTGCTTTATGTCTTTTTTTCCCAACATAATATTTTAATGATTATTTGTGGATTCATATCATTCACTCAAATCACATTTACTTCCTAGTTCTATTAGGTTAGCCACCCCATGTTTGTGGCCTCCCCCACAAACATGAGGAAGAAGAAGAAAAAGGAGGAGGAAGAGGAGGAGGAGGAGGAGGAGGAGGAGGAGGAGGAGGACAACACAGGAGAAGGGTGATGATGAGTCCAATTTGTGTTGTCCATTTGCTAGCTGTATCTATGAAATTATGGCACTTAAATACTCATGAATTATTGTGGAATTTCAAGTACTGCTGCAATGAGACACTTTCTAACCTCACTAGGAATGGTGTAGTGAATTAGTGGCAGAGATAATCGTTAGAGCCCTCACATATTACCAGAGGAAGGCAAAAGTCATATAACTTCTCAAGGAAACTTTACAGGAGTTTCTTAGAAAATTTAACCGAAACTTTATGACCCAACTATTAAACAACCAGAAGATCCAGCAGATCACCAGCATGAGGCCAGTCTAAGTTAGGTGTAAAAATAATCTTAAAAACAAGAAAAAGGAAATGTGAAAGAGAAGGAGAAGGAAGAAGGAGAAAGGAGGATGAAGAAGAAAGAGAATGTGGAAGTGGTTGGAGAAAGAAAGGATGGATAGAGGAGAAGGTAAAAAGTAAAGAAAGAAGGGAAAGAGAAACAACAAACTGGAAGGAGGAAAGGAGAGAGGGATGGATGAAAGAACAGAAGGAAGGAAGGAGGGAAGGAAGAGAGGAAGGGAGAGGAAGCAAGATTATACATGAAAATAAGTGCAAATCAAAGCATCAGCAAAAGCTATCCAATATGAATACATTCATTAAGTCAATTTTTACTTCAGAGATACTCACTTGGTTAAAAGTTTAAACTAGTGTAATTCTCCATATTCATTAATTGGTGAAAGTCATCTTAACAGTTGGAGATAAAGTGATGACATGAAATGTTTCTGAAAAAACCTCAGTAAACTGAGAACAGGTGTTTCATCAAGCTATTAGACAGCTTGCTGCTGGCTTGCTGCTGGCTTGCTGCTGGATATAGATGATTTCTTTTCTCTGAAATTTCTAAGTTTTAACTCAAAGTCAACTTCTTATTGTTAATGGCAACTAGCTTAAACAGTTTGACAAATTTGTGTTACAGATATGCTACCTACATTATACATAAAAATGCAGCTCCCCAAATTGGGGAACTGCAATTTGGAATCTGATAGATGTTTGATGACTGCCTTCCCATCACCCCTCCCCCCATCTTTGCCTTTAGCCTTCAAATAATACTCACAGGTACTGTATATGGAGTCTCACACTTTGTAATAGGAATTTTGAAAGGTGAAAACGTAACATCAATATAATAGACATCGAGGAAGAAGAAACAGTTTTCCTATAATGCAGGACAGGAACAAAGAAAGATGGAAGGATGATCTCATTGTTTCTTTTCAGCATTATGCTATAGAGTCTCATTCTGGGCAACCAAGTTCAAAAGAATTTTCCCTGGTTTAAGATAGAAAATCTATAGAAAAGATTAACAGATGATGTTGTCAAAGGTAAGATCAATTTACTAAATTAATAACATGTCCAATATCCTAGCAATAATATAGAAATTATGCATATAATACCATTTGTGTCAGTATAATATTATAATACATTTATGATAAATTTGACAGAAGATGCACTGAAAACTATATCACCTAGAATGAACTCAAGACCAGACTATTAGAAAAAAATCATGTATTGAGAGTGATTTTTAACACAATTCATTCTGAGAGATCTGCACCGTATGACTTCACACTGATTTTAAGATTAATGATATTGGTTGAGTTTCCAAGAAATTGGGTATTATAGACTTAGATAGGTAAATGAATTAAAGTCAGTATTAAAAGCCAGTTTTAATTAAGCACATTTTGCTTAATTGATTTGTTTGAAAATTCCTCAGCCAGCTCAGTAGGAAAGACTCAAGTTAAGATCTTAGTATTTTAAGTGACTAAGATTTCTTTAACTTTTGCAAGAAAAATTCAGGAACATTAAATTTTATCAGAAGAAATATTGTCTTTTCAAAAGATGCTATGAAAACAAACAAAAAAATGAACAAAGGATTTAGAAAAACATGTTCAGCACCCATGTCTAAGAAACAACTGTAATCCAGGACAAAAAGTAATTTTGGCTAATAAATTAATAAATAAATAAACAATAAAAAGAAAAGAAAAACCAGACACACTGAAACTAATAGAAAAGAAACTGGGGAAGACCCTGGAGATCATGGGCACAGGGGGAAAGCTCCTGTACAGAACACCAATAGCTTATACTCTAAGATGAAGAATTGACAAATGGGACCTCATAAAATTACAGTTTCTGTAAGGCAAAGGACACTGTCAGAAGGACAAAACGGCAACCAACAAATTGGGAAAAGATCTTCACCAACCTCATATCTGACAGAAGGCTAATATCCAATATATACAAAGAACTCAAGAAGTTAGACCTCAAAGAACCAAATAACTCTATCAAAAAATGGGGTACAGAGCTAAATAAAGAATTTTCACCAGAAGAAATTCAGATGGATGAAAAGCACCTTAAGAGATGTTCAACATCATTAGTCATCAGGGAAATGCAAATCAAAACAACTCCGAGATTCCACCTCACACCAGTCAGAATGGCTAAGATGTCAAGAGAAGACAGGTGCTGGTGAGGATGTGGAGAAAGAGGAACACTCCTTCACTGTTGGTGGGATTGCGAGATAGTACAACCACTCTGGAAATAAGTCTGGCGGTTCCTTAGAAAATTGGGTATGACACTTCCAGAGGACCCTGGCATACCACTCCTGGGCATATACCCAGAGGATTCCCCTGCATGCAATAAAGACACAAGCTCCACTATGTTCATAGCAACCTTATTTATAAAAGCCAGAAGTTGGAAGGAGCCCAGATGTCCTTCAAAGGAGGAATGGATACAGAAGTTGTGGTATATTTATACAATGGAATACTACTCAGCAATTAAAAATAATGAATTTATGCAATTTGTAGGCAAATGGTTGGATCTGGAAAATATCATCCTAAGTGAGTTAACCCAATCACAAAAGAATATACATGAATTGCAATCACTGATAAGTGGATATTAATGAGCCCAGAAGCTCTGAATATTCAAGGCACAATTAGCAAATCAAAAGATTCCCAAGAAAAAGGAAGGAGAGGACCCTGGTCCTGAAAAGACTGGATCCAGTTTTGTAGGAGAGTACCAGAACAGAGAAATGGTGGTGGTGGGGGTGATTGGGGAATGGGCAGCAGGGGTAGTGCAGGGGTGGGGTGGGAAGAGGACTTATGGGACATATGGTGATGTGGAAACTGGGAAAGGGGAAAGCCTTTGGAATGTAGACAAAGAATATAGAAAATAAAAATAAATTACAAAAATAAAAGAAAAAGAAACACAATTTAAAATTTTTGTGTTTTTATTTATCCTAATATGTGGGTAAAATGTAGGTCAAACCTACATTTGCATGAGCTATCAGCCCTAATTACAGCAAAGCTGTTCATAAGAGATTAAGACAAATATCAAACTATTGTTAGAGAATGCTTGAAACCACATCTGCTACCATAAAGTGTTTATGTATCTGCCAGTCTTAAGAAATTTATGGAATAAATTGATATGTTGATTACTGAATTTTCCAGTTCCATAAAGCTCATCAGGGTTTCTGTGTCATTTGGGTACCTTTGCTTGGTAGTCTAGACACAGCCTGAGTTTGTTAGATCTGTTTATAAATGAATTAGAGCAGAGGTCTAAACAAAGGAGTTACTGAGGTACAAAACATCTTTTTGTTACGCAGTGTTATTATTAAGAAAAGGTTCCAAAGGCTTCTGGCAAAGAATCATAGATTCTTACAGATGTTTTCTACAGATGAGAACTCAGCTCCTCCTTTTTCAAATATGCAAGTTTTGGGAGAGGTCTTTTCTTCACAGCCCCTGGGAAATAATTTGCAATGAAGACCATGTTTCCTAAACACTCCTATCATTGTTTGAAATCCAAAGTAAGAAAGTTCTTCTGGCAAATAAATTATTTTTTGAGACTTTAAAATCTTCAACATTATTTTACATTTAGTTCCAAAGCAATAGCTCTGGTGCCAAATACTAAAATTTAAACAAACAAACAAACAAAAAACTGGGGCTCTTCACATGATGCTGCACACCCACAGCCCCACATATGTACACTAAGACATTGCTACACAAGCCCATCCACTGATTTTGTTCAAATCAGTTGAATGGCAGTGGCAAACGGATTAGTAATTTAAGGTCATTCTTTGCTACTTAACGAGTTGGAGGCCAGCCTGAGATGCACAAGACCCTGTCTGACACAAAGAAATAAATAGGGAGGGGGAATTCTGAGAGTGTTTTCTCATGAATATGAAATACAGCTGGAAGACAAAGGTACTTTGTGTCCTAAAACATGGCCAAAGCTTTACAAATTGCTTCAGCCAATCCCTTTATCCCAGATAAGTAAACCTAGGCCTAGGATATGAATGTAGTAGAGCAGAGAACAGAAACCACAGCCACAGTTTTATTTCTAGTCTAGTGTCCTTTCCATTACATCTTCCAGAAGACAGGAGGAAATAACCCATGACAACATAATTAATACTATTTAAAGAGGTCAAATATGTTGCCCAAGATCAAATAGATAGAAAGTGGCTATTCTGACACTGGTATTAACACCAGAGACTCCAATAACTATTACACAGACTATGCCACTGTCCTTCTATCATGCTTTAAAAGGAATATACATGAGTTCCATAAGAAACTTTATGGCTCCTTGCAGCTATACACTATTCAAAGTATATATCCATTTAACACACATGAGTTTCTGCTTATATTATTCTGCTTAGATACACTTATTGACTGAATATTTTGCAAGTATGCACGTAGAAGACAGTGGAAATGTGTATTGTCTATACTTCTTGGGTAGAAAGAACATGTAAACTCTTAAAGCTTTAATAGAATCACCTTTTTCATGATACAATGTATCCTGAAATGGTGAAAAAAACTTTTACCTGATCAACTTTGCTCACTGGTGAAGCTGAAATAGGAGGGAGTGGAGAGGAAGGGAGGGTCAGAAAAGAGAAAAAATATCTTTTAAAATCTGTATTTGAGAATATTCAATTCTACCTATTGATTTTGTTGAAAGATTGGAGTGAATAGAATAAGTGAAAATTTTCTCTTGTTTAAATCAACTTGCTCGATTCCCATTATATTAGTAGACTTAATAATTGAACATCTCATTTCAAGGGAAAGTTTCTATAGTCTAGTTCTTTTTAAAAATTCTTCCAAGCCTCATTGCTTGAAAAATATTCACTAAACTCTGATTGCTGGTTATAAATTAAGTCCTAGTATCACGTTACAATCTCTATTATATTGAAATCATTGTGAGGTTGAAAATAGTGTTGTGTTGGGATATAACATAATATGCTTATGTATGCATGCCCCTATAAAGTATGCATGCCCCTCTAAAATAGGCCTGATTGTATATGTTAAAAATAGAACCTAGAGGTAAATGTAAAACACAGGACTCTGGCAAGCATAGTTTCCTTTCTTTTATTCTTTGCAAATGCTTCAGTTATGTCTGTTAAGTACTTGAAGACTTGCCTTGCACATACTGAAATGATTAAGAGCAGACAGTACAAGGTTAACATACATTCAGTATATTTAATGTCTTGATACATGTTGCTTTAATGTTGGTTTGAAAATTCCAACTGAAGTCATTTAAAATACACAATTTAAAATATTCAGTAGAGGAAAATTTTAATTAGCAAAATATACAGAGTAAAATGAAAAGTGTCTCTTGTACATATTGAGTAAAATTTTGGAATTCATAAGAAGTATAAAAAGTCTTACTCAAAAACAGACACAACAATAAGGCCAAGATTAATGTAAAAATATGAAGACACCCAAATCCTCACAAATATTCATAGTTATTATCTAATGAGGTAACATACATTTTACTTAGATATTTAATTAGAGTATTTTTGAAAACATTTAGTGCTGACAATTTAATGTAAAATAACCTCAAATGAACTTGGTATAAGCAGGTATGGATTTGGTGAGTAATCTGGGGATGTGAATATAATTTAAATTTTCCTCTTCTTCCCAATAACTCCACTCGTAAGAATGTGAGTCACTGCAATACAAATTCGCAAGAACACACACAGAGACACACATATACGCACATAGACATACCTATACACATACAGACATATATACACAGACACACAGACACAAAGGCATGCACATGCACATGCACACACACAAAACACTTGCATTCAATTATAGATGCTCATGAGCACACACATACACAGCCAAACATAGATACATACACACACACTCAAACACAAACACACAAACATCACAGTCACATACTTCACTATAGACTGTTGAGACCCTCAAATAATTATAGTGACAATGCTAGTAAATAATATGAAAGAAATATAATTTTTATGTAATAATACTATTTTAAAAGTTCTAACTTTTTATATTTGATAAATTAATAAGAGGGTGAAAAATCTAAACTATTATTTGGCCGAAAGTTAATAAAGAAACTAATTAATAAATATAAAAAATGCATGAGAATGCATGGGCTTGTACCTGTAATTATATTTTAAATCTGAAATATATATTTATTAATTTTGAGGTAAAATCAAATTTGAGTCATCAAATCAAGTATTATGACTTCAAAGTATTAAATCAGTAAAATCTCCATGAATATTGGTTATTTTTTTATTTTTATTACAAGTTTATAAAAGCACAAACAGAAAAGAAACTACAGAAGTATACTAAATCCTGGTCTATGAATTTATATACATGTATTTGATATAGTCAACATAAGTCTTTCTGAGTATACTGAAATTCAAAGTATGTATTTAGATTATGTTTCTTCTATTCTTAGCTCTATTTGAAATGATGGCTCTCTGGAGATTCAGTATAAAATCTGGATGATATATTCCATTTTCAGTCAAGGTTACCTACGGATAGCGATCAGGCTGGCACATTGGAAAATGAACAGAATATAGCAGCATGAGAATTGTATCTGTCAACAAGCAAAATTCAAGTGTGGACAAAATAAGTTCTAGAGAGTTACTGTCAGAATCTCCAAACCCTGACTTAAGCCACAATTCTCCGTAATGTTCAATTCTTTTGGGGAAATAGTTTATATATCCATTACTGCATAAAAGAGTACATGAGGTCTGTTGAGGTTGAAAGAACAATAGCAGTAGAAGATAAACTGTCTATAGAACAAGACAAAGACTAGAGTAAAATGAGAGGTAATAACACTCATGCCGAGTGACAATAACTGCATAGTGGTGCAATAACAGGTAGGTAGATCAACGGTATAGAAGTGACCCAGAAACAAATCCATACAGTTATGGTCACTTCATCTTTGACAAAGGATCTAAAACCATCCAGTGGAAAACAGACAGCAATTTCAACCAATGATGCTGATTTAACTGACAGTCAACATGTAGAAGGCTGCAAATTGATCCATTCTTATCTCCCTGTACAAAGCTGAATTCCAAGTGGATCAAGGACCTCCACATAAAACCAGATACACTGAATCTAATAGAAGAGAAAGTGGGGAAGAACCTGAAGCACATGGGCACAGGGGAAATTTTCCTGAACAGAACATCAATTGCTTATGCTCTAAGGTCAAGTTTTTACAAATAGGACTTCATAAAATTGCAAAGTTTCTGTAAGGCAAAGGACACTGTCAATAGGACAAAACAGCAAGCAACAGATAGGGAAAAGATCTTTACTAATCTGACATCCTACATAGGGCTTGTATTCATCATATAGAAAGAACTCAAGAAGTTAGGCTCCAGAGAGCCAAATAACCTATTAAAAATGGGGTACAGAGCTAAACAAAGAATTCTCAACTGAGGAATACTGGATGGATGAGAAACACCTAAAGAAATGTTTAACATCCTTAGTCATCATGGAAATGCAAATCAAAACAACCCTGAGATTACACATTACTCCAGTAAGAATGGCTAAGATCAAAAACTCAGGTGGCAGCAGGTGCTGGAGAGGATGTGGAGAAAGGAACATGCCTTCATTGCTGGTGTGATTTCAAGCTGGTACAACCACTCTGGAAATCAGTTTGGAGGTTCCTCAGAAAATTGGACATAGCACTACCTGATGACCCAGCTATACCACTCCTGGGCTTATACCCAGAAGATGCTTTAGCATGTAATAAGGACAAATGCTCCACTATGTTCATAGCAGCCTTGTTTATAATTGCTAGAAGCTGGAAAAACCCAGATGTCCCTCAATAGAGGAATGGATACAGAAAATATTATAAATTTATTCAGCAATTAGAAACAATGAGTTCATGAAATTCTTAGGCAAGTGGATAAAGCTAGAAAATATTATCCTGAGTGAGGTAAAACAATCACAAAAGAACACACAAGGTATGCATTCACCTAAATAGAGTTACAAAGAGCAATTTCCAAATTTATTTGCAATAACAAAACACCCAGGATAGTGAAAAATATTCTCAACAATAAGAGAACATCTGGCAGTGTTTATTAGTGGATATTAGGCCAAAAGCTTAGAAAACCCAAGATACAACTCACAGACCCCATGAAGCTCAGAAAGAAGGAAGACCAAAGTGTGGATACTTTGATCCTTATTGGAAAATGGATCAAAATACCAATGGTTCACAGCCAAGCAATAGGATAAGCAAAGGTTCCTCAATGGAGTACCTAGAGAAAGGACCCAAGGAGCTGAAGTGGTTTTCAGCACCACAGGAGGAACAATAAATAGTATGTGCCAACCAGTACTCCCAGAGCTCCCAGGGACTAAACCACCAACCAAAGTATACACATGGAGGAACCCTTGGCTTCAGCTACATGTATATCAGAGGATGGTATTTTCAGACATCAATGAGAGGAAAGACCATTCATCTTATAAAGGTTCGATACCACAGTGTAGAGGAATGCCAGAGCAGGAAAAGGGGAGGCAGGTGAACAGGGAGAAGAGGATAGGATAGGAGGTTTTCTGAGGGGTAAGGAGGAAAGGGGATACCATTTGAAATATAAATAAAGCAAATACATAATAAAATAAGATAAAAAGTAAAAATAAAAATATACAAAATATTTTGTTCATTTAATAGCTTTTTCTAGTGTGAAATTATAAAAAGGAATAACACACCGAATGAAATAGTCATTTCACTTTCCATGAGCTATGTTTGTATTTAGAATCAATTTTTCTTTATTTTTTTATCACACAGCCTGTTTTATTTTTTTAAGTCTGATCTTTTAGACAAAAACTTTCCTTGAAATATTATCAATAAAATTTATGCATTTCTTGGAATTCTTTTTGAAAAATTCAAAATGCCGATCAATTAAATATTCCTGTTTTGGAGAACTTAGTCATTCTCCACTTTTATGAATGGCATTGTTTTAGCTGATGAACATTTTCAACAAAGTGACTGGATACGAAATTAAGTAAAAAATAAAAATCAAGAGACCTCCCATATACAAGTAATATCAACTGAGTGGGAAAATCAATGAAATGATAACTTTCACAATATTCTCAAATAATATGAAATATCTTGGAGCAAATGAAGCACTTGTATGATGAAAACATTGTCTTTTAAAAGGAAACTGAAGAAGATATCAGAAGATCGAAAGACCTCCCATGCTTATGGGTCAATAGGATTAAAACAATAAAAATGGCCATGCTGCTGAAAGCTATCTACAGGCTCACTGCAATCTCCATTCCAAAACAATTCTTTAAAGACATTGAAGACATAGTGGAGCATGTGTCTTTATTGTATGCAGGGGAAACCTCTGGGTATATTCCCAGGAGTGGTATGCCAGGGTCCTCTGGAAGTGACATGCCCAATTTTCTGAGGAGCCGCCAAACTGATTTCCAGAGCGGTTTTACCATTTTGCAATCCCACCAACAGTGGAGGAGTGTTCCTCATTCTCCACATCCTGGCCAGCACTTGTTGTCTCTTGAGTTTTTAATCTTAGCCATTCTGACTTGTGTGAGGTGGAATGTCAGGGTTGTTTTGATTTGCATTTCCCTGATGACTAATGATGTTGAACATCTCTTAAGGTGTTTCTCGGCCATCCAAATACACAGGCTCCACTCTGTTCATAGCAGCCTTGTTTATAATAGCCAGAAATTGGAAGGAGCCCAGATATCCCTTAAAGGAGGAATGGATACAAAAAATGTGGTATATCTATACAATGGAATACTACTCAGCAATTAAAAGTAATGAATTCATGCAATTTGTAGGTAAATGGTTAGATCTGGAAAATATCGTCCTAAGCAAGTTAACCCAATCACAAAAGAATACACATGAAATGCAATCACTGATAAGTGGATATTAATGAGCCCAGAAGCCCTAAATACTCAAGGCACAATTAGCAAATCAAATGATTCCCAAGAAGAAGAAAGGAGAGGACCCTGGGCCTGAAAAGATTGGATCCAGTTTTGTAGATCCAGAACAGAGAAATGGTGATGGGGGGTGGATGATTGGGGAATAGTTGGGGGGGGGAGGACTTATGGAACGTATGGTGGGGGGGAACTGGGAAAGGGGAAAGCCTTTGGAATGTAAACAAAGAATATAGAAAAAAAAGACATTGAAGACGCCAGGATGTGGTGGCGAACGCCTGTAATACCAGCACTTAGGAGGCAGAGGCAGGCAGATTTCTGAGTTCGAGGTCAGCCTGGTCTATAGAGTGAGTTCCAAGATAGCCAGGGCTATACAGAGAAACCCTGTCTCAAAAAAACAAAAAACAAAAAACAAAAAACAAACAAATAAAAAAAACCCACCCCCCCAAAAAAAAAGACATTGAAGAAACAATTATCAACCTCATATGGAAACACAGAAAGAAAAAAAAAACAAAATAAATGAACAAAACAAACAAACAAGCAGAAACAAGATAGCTAAAGCAATACTGGACAAAAAAGAAGTGCTAGAGTTCTCACCATTCCTGATTATAAGTTGTTTTATATGTGTGTGTATGTGTGTGTGTGTGTATGTATTTATGAATACCACATGGTATTGGCACAAAAGTGGATAAATTGATCAATAGAATAAAACAAAGACCCAGCACACACACACACACACACACACACACACACACACACACACAAAACAAACCTATTTTATTTTTAATTAAGAAACCAGAAAAACACACTGGAAGAAAGACAGCATCTTCAACAAGTGGTGTTGATCAAACCAGATGTCTCCATGGAGAATAATGCAAATTGATCCAACCATATTACCCTGCACACAACTCAAGGGCAAGGACTCTACAGAAAACCAGATACACTAGATGTGATAGATGAGAAAGTGAGGAATGGCCTGGAACACATTGGCAAAGACTTCCTGAAGCGAATACCATCAGCACAGGATAAAGATTGACAAATAGTAAATGAGACTTCACAAAACTGGAAAGCTTTTAAAGGCAAAGGACACTGTCATTCAGACAAAGCAGCAGCTTACAGAATGGCAAAAATTTTTGTTTTCTAACTCCAAATCTAGTAGAGGACTCTTATTTACATTAAAATCAACTCAAGAAACTACGTATTATAAAAGCAAATAATCTGATTAAAAAATGTTATCCACATGTGGGATATATTCTACCTGAGTTGCATTGTCTGGCCTCAGAGATAGAAAACATCTAGCTCATTTAGACTTGAAGTGCCATGGTTGGGGGATACCCAGGGAACCCCCACCCACTCAGAGGAGAAGGGAAGAGAGATGGGGAAAAGGTTGTGGGATCAGGTGACCTGGAGGGGAGCAGTGAGTAGTTTGTAAAGGGAGTAAGTAAAAACAAAAATTAAACAGGACAGATCTAAACAGGGAATTCTCAATAGAGGAAACTCAAAGGACTGAAAAACACTTGAAGAAATGTTCAGCATCCTTAGCCATCAGGAATATGCAAATTGAAGCTACTTTGAGATTCCATCTGTCATTGTGGATAAGATCAATAACACTAGTGGCCACTCATGCTAATAATGATGCAGCACAAGAGAAATATTTCTTTATTTCTGGTGGGGATGAAATCTTATACAGTCATTATGAAAATCAGGTTTATGGCATTTTCTCAGAAGGTTGGGAATTGATTGACCTCAGGATCCAGACATACTACTCTTGGGCATACAAACCCAAAGGATGCTCCATCCTACTACAGGGTATTGCTCAACCATGTTCATTTCTACTTTATGCACGATAGCCAACCTAGATGTCCCTCCACAAAAGAATAGATAAAGAAAGCATGGTACATTTATACAATTGAGTATTACTCAGATGATAAAACAATGACATCATGGAATCCATAAGCAAATGATAAAACTATAAAAAATCATTTTGAGTGAGGTAAGCCAGACTCAGAGAGATAAATATAGTATGTATTTGCTTATATGTGAATATAGCTATGAAGTAATTGATAAACAAGCTATAATTTGTAGACCCAGAGAAGTTGAGTATAGAGGGAGGAACTAGAGTGATGGATAAATATAAGAGATTACGGGTAGACTAGGGCATATAGGGATGGACATGGGATGATCAGGTGGTAGAGGGGAGTAGAGAGAGCATAACAGAAGAAAATTTAGGGAGAGACAGCTGAGATTAATGGGTATTTGAGATATGATATAAAAACCTAGTATAGTAGAAACTTCCTAAAATATATATGGTGATCCTAATGAGGACTCCTAGTAATGGGCATACAGTGTCTCAACTGGCAATCTCTTGTAGCCAGGTGAGTCTTTCAGTTTAGGGTTAGGGTGTGTTCAATCTCCCATGGAAATCTCCAAACAACTCAGACTGTTGCTAAGACAATGAGTTTTTCTCTGCAGCAAAGAACAGGGCTCCATTGCAGAGAATAACATCCACACAAGGATTTGAGCATGGAGAAGTCTATCTGATGCATACATGAAACATTCACCTTGACATTCTAGTGTCTTTGGTACAGGGGATGTCCTCTACAGGCTACCAAAAGATAAACACCAACCCAGTCCCAAAACCTTTAATATATAATCTGTCATACTTGCAATATATTCTAGGACAATGGTGACACAAAACTTGTGGGAGTAGCCAGCCAATGTCTGATTTGACTTAAGGTCCATTCTATGAGAAGAGTCCCATACCAGACACTGCTTGGTTGACCAAGATCCAGAGACAATATGTCCCAGAGACTTCAGGTAAAGCCAAATATTATTGGTCTTTAAAAAATAAGTATTAATAAAAATGACTCCTAATGATATTCTGCTCTACTCATAGATCAGGGCCTTATCTAGTCACCATCAGAGAAGCTTCCCTTTACAGGAGATGGGAAGAGATGAGGAAATCTACATTCAGACATTATGCAGAGAAAGAAAAGAGATGGTTCCATCATCACTTTTCCCTCAGTACTGAGGGAAGACAGCAGAATAGGAGACAGAAAGAGTGCAAGAGCCGGAGGTGTTGAAGGACACCAGGAGAACAGAGTCCCCTGAATCAACTGAGCAAATCTCAGATGAGCTCATGAAGACTGAAGCAGCAAGCACAGGATCTTCACAGGTATACACCACATCCTCTGTGTATAGATTATAGATTTTAGTTTAGTGTTTTTTATGGGGCTCCTGAGTGGAATAAATGAGTGTGTTTCTGATTCTTGGTCTTCCTCTTAGGACTATTTCCTTCTGTTGGGTTGCCTTGTCCAACTTCAATACGATGATTTTTATTTTATATTCTTATAGTTTTTTAAATCACATTTGGTTGTTATCCCTTAGAAGCCTATTCTTTTCTATTGAGAGGCAGAAAGGAATGGAAGTGGAAGGAGTCAAGGGATGGGATCTATAATTAGAATATAGTGTATGAGAAAAGAATTTATTTTTCAATAAAAAAGAACAGTATTGTGTTAGTGAGCCTACTCTCACTAGGAAACATACAATCAATGCATCCAATGAAGACAAGAAAACCTTAATTACTGATACATAGGACTGTGAAAAATATTCCCAAGAGCTAGAGGGCAGCAGGGGATTTCTCTCTGCAACACATTGCACGTGTGCTAATTAGTCAAATGATTCTACACATAATTTTAACTTATTGCTGAACTTGCTAAGCAAACCTCACATTGCATAACTAAAAGCTATCAGTTTCCAAAACATTCTAAATATGTCTGACACTGTAACTATGAGTCACAGGAAATGTAATCCATTGCCAAATCTACAACCAGTTAACCAAATAGTTTTAAGTGTAATGACTGTCCAATCAGCAATAACCATAGATGCAAAACCCCCTAGACCAGTTGCTCAGTAGCAGATTTCAGTGCTAATCTAACGTCTTTGACAAGTAAATAGAAAAGCCTGGTGAATCGACTGGAGGAATTCCAATATCTCCTTTCTCTGAACTTCCACCAAAACCTGAATTAATGTCTCATGAGATTCATCAATTCCTGAATAAACGACAATAACTCATCTTGAGAGTCCGGAGTATGATTAGTTCTTCTGTTACCATGCCAAGTGTAGCTCATTGTTTATTTTTCTAATGCCCTGTCGTGTTAATGCTAGCCATTTAACTGTTTATTGTGTACTGAACAGTCATCTAGAATCTTGGCAAATCACACATTAATCCAAGGAAGGGTTAAAATTCGTGAATGGAAATTTACTAGGAAAAAAACTCAAGAATTTAAAAGTAATCTGAGTAAATAATTTTCTGTTTTGAAATCAACACATTTTACTTTGTCTCTAAATCCCCAGTTGTGGAGAAAGGGAACTTACAAAGTCTAAACAGGAATTTGGAACACAGTTTCTTAGACAAAAATCAAAGATTGAGAGATAAAAGAACTTAAAGATACCTTTCCCAACTGTTAGTTCTTATAGGTCTTTTGACCAGCTACTTCTTTAAGATGATACGAGGGAAAAGTGGAATACTTTTCAGATATGTTGCTTGTTCTACATTTGAGCATACAGCAACATCTGACCTTAGAATTAACAGAGTTCTTGCATAAACCAAATACAAGTTAGCAGGCCCAATAGTCAGCCTGAAACTCTCAAGAGTAAATGGTTTTGTTTGTTTGTTTTTTGTTTTGTTTTGTTTTGTTTTGGTCTATTCAAACATTACTCAGTCTATCCTTGTCTCAGAGCTTCCTTGAACTCAATAAAAAATTTTGCTGGTGCCTCCACAGATTTTTTAGTTACCTCATATATTGTAATGCCCAGATTTAAGAAGTATTGATGAGTCATTGGCGAAACAAAGTTATTGTGAATATAGGATGCATATTCTAGTCAGCCTGATATGCTTCTCCAAAACAACACAGAACAAAAAAGTACCAAAGGAATAAAAGAAAGAAATTACAGAAAGTCAAAACTAAAAAAAAATTATGAAAAAAGGACTAATCGGTGGCATTGATACTTCATGGGAAGAATGCCAAAAGTTTCTCTCTCCATTTCAAGAATAGGGTGCAGAATACTCAATTCAAACTGAGGCATTCTTCTAGACAACTTATTCCGTTAATATTTGAGCAAAAAGTGCAGCGTGTTATTTATAGTGAGTAATTAGATATAGTAAAGATTTAGCACAATTTAATATTGCCAATATCAATTATAATACACAATACACAGATACATAATGAATACCAAAACTTGTCAGAAACTGTTGTCAACAAAGAGAAGAAAAGGAGACACTGATAATACTACCAAAAGAAACAGCTCCAAAAGTACAAAAAGATGGGTTACTCTAGAGGCAAACATTAGTGACCATGATTCCTAGAACATAGATCCATGTTCTCCCAAATTCTTCCCAAGCAGTTATACCAACTGAGAAGCAAGAATTCAAGTAGATGAACCTTTCGGGGACATTATCACTCAAACCACATATCATATTCTGATATGGTAACAGTCCAATGAAGTTTTAAACTAACAGTCCAGGCCATGTTCCTAGCACCTCTGTGAAAACATCAGATACGCAGGTAACAGAAAAAGTGGAGGAAATCTCAGCTGTAGGCCACAGATATTATCTGCTAGCATTCTTATCCTTTAGAGTGGTGAAGTGGGAGTCTGTATGCATATTGTTTTTTTTCAAGTTTTACATATTGACATGTTTTTTTATTTTAAACTATATTTCATTTAAATTTTTTTCCATTTTTTATTTTCTTTTTTTTAATTTTTATTTTCTATATTCTATGTTTACATTCCAAAGGCTTTCCCCTTTCCCAGTTCCCACCCACCATAGTTCCCATAGTTCCTCTCCCCCCCCAACTATTCCCCAATCATTCCCCCTCCCCCCTCGGTTTCTTTACTAAACTGGATGCAATCTTTACAGGCCCAGGGTCCTCTCCTTTCTTCTTCTTGGGAATCATTTGACTTGTTATTTGTGTCTTGAGTATTTAGGGCTTCTGGGCTCATTAATATCCACTTATCAGTGATTGCATTTCATGTGCATTCTTTTGTGATTGGGTTAATTCACTCAGGATGATATTTCCCAGGTCTAACCATTTACCTACAAATTGCATGAATTCATTATTTTTAATTGCTGAGCAAAAAAAATGTATGTATATTGTTATGATTTATTTAGTATTAGGTCAAATACAGAGAATAACAACAAATGGCAGTTAAGGTGATATGAAGAGCCCAATATAGTTGAAACATGTAATGACAATAGTCTATCTACAACATTGTATTTTTGATCAAACAACCAATCAATCAGCCTTTATAGTCACCATCTTCTATCCTTGATGTCTTGTTCTCAGTGATAATTATGATTAGGAGTGTTGTAATACTTTTTCAGCAATCACCCTCTTTAGACAAATGTCCTAACTAACTAACTCTCCATATCTTTGGGCCAACATTTTACATTCTCTGTTTGCTTACTGAGTCATCTATAGTGATTACACTTATAAATTGGACGACTATATATTTCCTTCAGTGCCAGGATTATACTTTTGCCATTACAATTCTCAACTACATGAGCCAAGCTTTCCTCTAAGAACGCCATTTTAATATGCGTTTTAAAATGAACGAGGATGAGGTGAATATTAAACGTTATGGAATAGAAACAGAAAGGAGAATGAATGACAGACAGGTCTTTCAAACAGCTATGACTGATCCAGTGAGAATCAAATCCAGGTTTGAAATGGAGATATGGAAAGGAGATTTGTCCATAGGGGAATCACAGAGGTGGGTCACTGTGTGATTCTATGTAAGACTATACATATACAGTAGTGTAATACTGAGAGTGACAGCCGTACAAAGGATGAACCGGGGATGCTGAGAAGAAAGCTCAGGATGTAGGATGTACTTTAAAACACAGCAACAGTCTAGGTGAGAACCTCTGGAGCTCTGAACTGAAAATCTTCTTGGAACTAAACATTGAAATCTACTCTAAAGAGCAAGTGAAAAAGTTAACTTATAAACTGAAATAAATATACTTGCAATTGCTTTTTAAGATACATTAAATGCTATTTTCATCGTGAAGTATAAGTCTACTCTCAAAGAATTAAACACACAACTAAGATTTCAAGCCGTATTTTCATTATCTTTAACTACTGGCTACAAATTATTGTATTTTATTTAGCTACAAATTAAACATAATATTAATGTTAGGACATAAGAAAAGGGACGGATAACACTATGATTGAAGATATTTGCAGATTCCTACACAGTTCTATGACTTTTTAGTTATCCGTTCTCTAATGTATCTCTGTGATTTTGAGGGAAACAAGTGTGTAGTATCAACAACACCGTTCAAGTTTAAGGACCAATCTTCTGGCACTACCGAGTCTAACTAATAAGTCTTCAGAAGTAAAACATAACACCAGTCAAACAATGTGATGCTAAATGGTTTGAATTAACTTCCGGTCATATGTTGGATGAGAAGAATACAGACAGATCTTCAGTCAAACTACTACTTTTAATTGCTTACATTTGTGAACCAGACTGAATGCATTTGCAAAGGATATAAAAAGTTTCCTTTCCAAGAGACGAAAGGCCTTGTGTTACTGAGGTCTGGATATGTAGAAAAAAAAGATATTCTTTCTTAAAAGAAGAATAAAAGGGAACATTATTCGTGACCTTATAAAATTCTTCATAAAGTCCCTAAAGAGGAAGTTGAACAACTCAAGCCTTATGCTCTCACAAATATTTCTTCCATCAATTCATTTGTAGTCTGCAGTGGAGATATGTGTATATAGAATTCAGTCACTCTTTTTCACAACTCTTTCCTTATCTGTTTGTACTTTGAATAACGGTTTTTTTTAATCCTTGCAGAGACCTAAATGCTCAGTATCTGGTAACATTGGGCAGCATCTGGGTTCTGTGTGGGTAGCACGCTCACAGTCAGCTCCATTATGGCGGCCCTCCAGTGTGCACAGCTCCTTCCACTCTTACAACTGCATGGAAGAAATGACCCACTTTGAGTCTCTAAAGGACATTTATTACAAGATGCTTAATATGGGGGGTGAGGAGTGAGTGAGCCTGGGGCCGGTCATCTGTTCATTTGGACCAAGTTCGTACCTCCTGTGCTTGAGTGACTTCACTGTCTCCTCACTACAGCACTGCTTCAAGAAAAAAAAAAGTTGAGATTAAAATTCGTTTCCAGAGGCTGGAGTGATGGCCCAGCGGTGAAGGACAAGCACTTGCTTTTCTTGAAAAGGACATAGGTTCAGTTTCCAGAACCCACATGGTAGGTCATTGCCATTTCTAACTCCAGTTTGAGGGACTCTGATGGCTGCCACTGACCTCAGTGTGCACCACACATGCACACAGTGCATACACGTGCATGCAGGCAGAACACTGGTTCAAAAAAATTCCTTTCCACGACATGATCAAGTGACTGAAGAAAATATTGGAACCTCATAGGAAGAACAGCAATATCAACCAACCAGACTCCCCAAAGCTCCCAGGGACTGAAATGCTAACCAAAGAGTGCACATGGAGGGACCCATGGCTCCAGCTGCATGTGCAGGAGAAGATGGACTGGTCAGGTATCAATGGAAGAAGAGTCTCTTGGTTCCGTGAAGGTTTGATGCCCCAGTGTAGGGAAATGGGAGGATGGGGAGGCAGGAGTGGGGGGGAGGATCACCCTCCTAGAAGCAGGGGAGGAGAACAGGATAAGGGATTTCAGGAAGCGGAGGCGAGAAAGGGGATAACATTTGAAATGTAAGTAAAGAAAATATCCAATAAAGATACATGTAACTTTTTCTCAAGTTACACGAGAGAACATTAAAAGATAATTTTCCATGCTTCTTAATACCATGTCCAAATCAGTTCTAGGATGAATCGTAAACATACACATCACTGGACTTTTGGCTACCCCTGAAAGGCACATGACAGTCTTTACTTCACAATACACATCCATAGAGGGTCAGGGACAACCTATTGCACGTGTTTTCTGCTGCAGAATATATATGTAACTGAATGTAACTTATATTTCAATAATAGTTCAGAAGGTTCTACTTTGTTGCTCCATAAGATTCATATGTAGGGTTCATGCCATGTGTGACATGATCAATGGAAACTCATAAATCATTCAATATGAGACAACAGCAAAAATTGAAAACGATAACTTAAATAAAATGTTTTGGGTGTAACTGTACATTGTATATCTTCCAAAAACCATTTAGGTGTTTACAGAGGCTTAGTTTAGATTATTTTCCATTGCAGTTTGAGCTACAACTGGTAGGTGGCGCTGTCAGGATATGGTTCATGGGTTCTCTGAAACTGGCTCCTCTCTCTGAGAACTTTGGCAACATTTCTACATTTTGCAGTTTGTTGAGGATTGCTGTTAAGAATACCTAGAATTACTGTTCCAGGTAATTATCAGAAAAGTAATTAAATGTATTGAAGCATTTGGGAGTTGACTACTGAGCAGATTTGTGTTTCTGGAGTTCTTGATAAATTGTCACTGCACCAGCACTTAGGCATACTGCAGTATTTCTCTCTTTATGCATTATTTTCATTTTTGTGACCCATTAATGCTCGAGTCCTTGCAATGAGCTATCCAGTTCTGGAAGTCAGTGGTTCTTTAGGTAACTAAGACACTTCCTGCCCTCATTGTGTTTTCCATTGCAAAAAGAAAAGAAAAGAAAAGAAAAAAAATGAAATAAAGAAAAGAAGGAAGGAAGAAATAATGAAAGAGAAGGAGAGAGAAAAGAAAAGAAGAGAAAGGCAAGGAAAGAGACAAGAAAATTCTTGTCTTCTTCGTCAACATGAAATATAAGTCAATAATTTACTGATTTCTAGGAAAACGAATCTTAAAAAAATGTAAGACACGTAGATAAGTAATGAGGGTAGAGGTACAGGAACAAAACAAGGAAATATATCTTTCAAGTTCCGTTTCCTTAGTGGAGGGAGGGTAGGAGAGTCAGCCATTTTACAGTTAACTCAACACAAATTCATAACATCTGACCGCTGGAAAAACAGGGAGTTTCCACATCTACATGCTGAGGGTCATTTCTTGATTAGCCAAAACAATAACAATAATAAAATACTGCTTGAAATTTGTTACGTGATCTACTCCAATGTCAGAAAAGTAAATGTTAATTACCAGGAAGGAGGAGCAACCCCTAATGTTTTATATCCAGAATTTATAATACAACTTCCTAAATATTACACAAACATGTATTCAGCAAAATGTTTTGCTCAGGGGATTACACCTTTAAATCACACTTGTCACTTTAACGTATTTAAATTCTCTTGGATTGGTATAGCTAAACATTTCTCAACAGCTATCCAAAATGTGTCATTTTAAGATTAATTTTCCATTCAAAACGCAAATGAGGGACATTCTGGGAGGCAGTAACTGTGGATTGTCTTTAAATCTCACAGCATATTCCATTACAGGCAGTATTCATACTGAATATAAAATACATTGATAATTTGAATAATTAGAATGTACCATATCTGCCAATATGTACAAAGAACTCAAGAAGTTAGACTCCAGAGAGCCAAATAACCCTATTAAAAAATGGGGTACAGAGCTAAACAAAGAGTTTTCACCTAAAGAACTTGGAATGGCTGAGAAGTACCTCAAGAATTGTTCAGCATCATTAGTGATTAGGGAAATGCAAATCAAAACAACCCTGAGATTTCACCTCACACCAGTCAGAATGGCTAAGATCAAAAACTCAGGAGACAACAGGTGTTGGCTAGAATGTGAAGAAAGAGGAACACTCCTCCACTGCTGGTGGGATTGCAAGTTGGTACAACCACTCTGGAAATCAGTCTGGTGGTTCCTCAGAAAACTAGGCATGACACTTCCAGAGGACCCTGCTATACCACTCCTGGGCATATACCCAGAGGATTCTCTGGCATGCAATAAGGACACATGTTCCACTATGTTCATAGGCAGCCTTATTTAATAATAGCCAGAAGCAGGAAAGGACCCAGATGTCCCTCAATGGAGGAATGGATACAGAAAATGTGGTATATTTACACAATGGAATACTAATCAGCAATTAAAAACAATGAATTCATGAAGTTCTTAGGCAAATGGTTGGAACTGGAAAATATCATCCTAAGTGAGGTGACCCAATCAGAAAAGAACACACATGAAATGCAGTCATTGATAAGTGGATATTAGCCCAGAAGCTCTGAATACCCAAGACACAATTCACATACCAAATCATTCCCCAGAAGAAGAAAGGAGAGGGCCCTGGTCCTGGAAAGTCTTGATTCATCATTGTAGGGGAGTACCAGGACAGAGAAGTATGAGGGGGTTGATTGGGGAATGGGGAGAGGGATGAGGGCTTACGGGACTTACAGGAATGGGGGAACCAGGAAAGGGAAAATCATTTGGAATGTAAACAAAGCATACAGAAAAGAAAAAAAAACAAGAATTAAAAATAAAACAAAAGAAAGCACAAAAAAGAATGCACCATATATAATAAAAATGGTATATTTTGATTTCTTTTTAAAGTAAAGCCATGAAAGACCTAAAAGTTATTATTTTATATAAAACCGTGACAGTAGAAAAGAAAAAAATATAAAGATAAGCCCATAATTTAAGTTTAGTATACTGCTAGATTTCTTTCTTTCTTTCTTAGTTATGTAGACTGCATTTATCTGGAACTCTTACCTTCAGCTCAAACTGCTTTGCATCATGTGGATCTGACACTCGGCTGTACATGCCATCTTTAACCTCTGCTGTGCTGAAAGGAATGCCATATGGTGTGAAGTGGCATTTCCTTCTTAACACTGAGACCAAAGTAAAAACTTACAACTCCCATAGGGAATAGCTAGTTCAAATATATATATATATATATATATATATATATATATATATATATATGTGTGTGTGTGTGTGTGTGTGTGTGTGTGTGTGTGTCTGTGTGTGTCTGTGTGTGTGTGTGTATATGTGTGTGTATGTATGTATATATATATATGTATATATATATATATATATATATATATATATATACATTCCTAATGCCATGATCTGATAGGAGTCATCCAGCCTGAGCTACTTTTGCTACAAAGAATCTTTTTGATCTGATTTAAGTGAAGTGCACAGTGTTAAGTTACTTATGTTCCTGCTTCTCCTTTCTCTTCTATAGCAATAGTGGGGCAAAGTTTGTAAGTTATGAAAGAATGATCCACATGTGCAGCCTATATGACTGTGTCTGCACAATACATATGTATTTAGAAAAGGAGTTTAGAGATTTGAAATAACAGAAATCAAAGTTAAGTAAGATCATATCATATGTGCACACATACATGCATATGCACAGGAACATCCCCACACACTCCAAAATGTTAATTACATACACACACACACACACACACACACACACACACACTGATATTTTAATTTTAAGGTTTCAAAAGAAATTTGAAGAAATTTTTAAGCCAAAATTCCCCCCTAAGAAAATATTATGCATTCAAACATTTCTAAATTTAAATTAAACCAATTGATTAGCATTTGACAAGAAGACAGAAATTCAGCTTACGCTTTCTCATTGGCTGTTGTATTTTCTTGGTTCTCTGAATATTATTTTGATGCAATCCATTATTTCCTTTTCAAATCAAACTCAAAATGAATGTTTAAAATGAACTGTGCATTGGAAAATTAAATATTATGTTAACCTATTTGTAGTATCATGTATTTAAATTAAATAGACTGGTAATTATGTATGGGAATGTTTACTTACTAAATCATGACAAGCAAAAAAATATTTCAACACTTTCCTATAGCAGAGGTTGAACTAAAAATAATTTTTCCTGTATATATTTTTCAAACTAGTCTTGCTTTATTCAAATTAAGATGTCCTTTCAGCAGGTGGGGAGATGACTCAGAGGGTAAATTGTGTGTGGTTCAAACATAAGGACTTGAGTTTCTACCTTTAGAATCTATGTAAAAACTGGGCCACAATATTAAGCCTGAAATCTCAATGCTGAATCCCAGGGAAATGCACTTGCTGAGGGCTCACTTACTAGTCATTTAAGTGAGTTCCAGGTTCAGTGAGAGACTGGATCTTACAAAGTTCCACAAGCAACTAAGGAAGGTATGCTAAAGTCAAATTCTGAACCTCCAAATGCTCACAAATGCTTATAACACAAGTAGAGAGAGGTGTTTTTAATCAATTTAAAAATATAACATGAAAACGGATTGGAATATCATATTTATATTGTATATTATTATTATATCATGTATATATTGTATGTATGGCTGAGGTTAATATTAGTACACATCTAGCTGAAAAGATCATTAAATCCAATGCGATCACTCGTAGCACTTATCTTTCTTTGCCATCTTCTGGAGGAGAGTTTTAACACTTTATCTCAGATGAAATAGGAATTTCAACATAAGAATATGAATTCTATAACTCAAATCTACATAATCTATTCTTTTGGGTTTTTTCAATGCTTAATAAATATTAGTTGGATAAGTATGTAAAACCAGTACTGCCATAATGACTGTATTCCCAAGCTGACTTCTCTTTAGCCTATGTAGTGTGCACCAAGAAAAATTCTGTTTGTGATATATATATATATATGAACTCAAGGTTTTTGTTGAACAACCAAGATGTTGGAAAACAGGTGTGAAAGAAACAGGGAAAATGTATAATGGGTGATAAAATAACGAGCCATTAGGAGTACAGTTTTTGTTGTTGTTGTTGTTGTTTTTTGTTTTTTTTTTTTTGGTGTTTTTTTTTTTTTGATATTTTCGAGACAGGGTTTCTCTGTGTAGTCCTGGCTGTCCTGGAACTCACTCTGTAGACCAGGCTGGCCTCGAACTCAGAAATCCACCTGCCTCTGCTTCCCAAGTGCTGGGATTACAGGCGTGCGCCATCACCACCCAGCTAGAAGCACACTTTTCAATGGTGCATCTTTCTATGCCCCCTTTGGTGTTCTCCCAACAGCTGCAGTTGATTGGATGATACCATTCAGCCAGATCAACTTGTTCCCACAAAATACTATTGATTCTGAATTTCATTCCATGAAAAGAATGTGAAGCATTCTCCTGCCTTCATTCTTCTGGCGCTAACCTCTTGCTCTTGGTCAGAATGGAAATATAGTAAGAAATGTGAAAATAACAGATTAGATGAAGAGTCAAAAGAGGCAGTTCAGTCCAAGGTAGATGAAGCAAAAGGTAAGATTAAAGCTAAAAGCAAACAAAATAATGTAAGTTGAGTTTGCATTTGTGTGCGTGTGTGTGTGTTTGTGTTTGTTTCTTTGTGTGTGCCTGTGTGTGCATGTGTACTCATATTCATGTGTGTGTATATATGTGTGTTGGCATGTGTATGTGCCTGTGTGTGCATGCGTACTCATATTCATGTGTGTGTATATATGTGTGTTGGCGTGTGTATGTGCCTGTGTGTGCATCTATACTCATGCTCATGTGTGTGTGTGTGTGCCTGTGTGTGCACATGTACTCATGCTCATGTATGTATATCTACGTTTGTATGTGCCTTTGTATGCATGTATGTGTGCATGTATGTGTCTCTCTGTGTGTGCCTGTGTGTGCATGTGTACTCATGCTTGTGTGTGTGTATTTATGTGTGTTGGTGTGTGTAAGTGCCTGTATGAGTGTCTTACTCATGCCTATGTATGTGTATGTGCATGTGTATATGTTTGTGTGTGTGCCTGTGTGTGCATGTGTATTCATGCTCTTGTGTGAGTGTGTGTGTATGTATTTGTGTTTGTGTGTGTGTGCCTATAGGAGTATCTATACTCATGCTCATGTGTGTATATGTGCATGTATGTGTTTGTGTGTGTGCCTGTGTATGCATGTGTACTCACGCTCCTGTGTGAGCATGTGTGTATGTGTGTTTGTGTGTATGCCTGTGTGTGCATCTATACTCATGCTCATGTATATGTATGTGCATGTGTGTGCATGTGTACTCATGCTCCTGTGTGAATATGTATGTATGTGTGTTTGTGTATGTATGTCTCTGTGTGCATCTATACTCATGCTCATGTGTGTGTATGTGTGCATGTGTGTACCTGTGTCTGCATGTGTACTCATGCTCCTGTGTGTGTGTGAGTGTGTGTGTGTCTGTGTGTGTACATAAATGCATGCTCATGTGTGTGTGTGAGGGTCACTTTAACAATCAACAATAACTGGCATGGAGGTGATAGAATGCTATCAAAAGAAATAGGAGATGGGCTGGAAATCCCCTGTGTTATCATTTCTAATGAGGGAGAGACTTTCTAAATCACAAGCCTGAAAATAAAACTTAATTCGCATTAATGTTTATTTTAATGGACCTATATCACTTGAATACACACACACACACACACACACACACACACATATATGTATGTATATATACATATATACACATATATATATATATATATATATATATATATATATATATGTTTCTATGTTTCTCTCTCTCAATTGCTTGTAGATTGACCAAAAAGGCTGCTCTTTCCTGTCATCGGGTACTGTAGATATTTCTGAAAATATTAAAAGAGTTAAAAGTATGCACAGAGAAGAATAAATTAATAAGAAAAAATAAAAAAGAGGAAATTAGAGAGACTGTAGTGAGTTGGAATGGAGTGAACAAGGAGAGAGCAAGAGAGCTGAGAGTCAGAAGATTGGTCTAAATAAGCCCCAGCAAGGAGGGCTGTTGGGCTGCGAAAGGCAGTCTGTGTTCTGGTTGAGTGAGGCTTAACATCCGGAGACCAAGGGATGGAGCCCATTAGCTATGCTCCCAGACACTAGGCTCCTGACACCAGGAGCCCCTCAACTCCATAATTCTGTGGCCATCAGTCACACATAGGGCCATGTCCCAAGTCCCTAGTATTCTAGCTGGAATCTGCCCCCACAGTTACCTGCCCACAGCCAGGTAGACCAGCCCACTATCATAGAGGCTGCTATTATTGAAGCCTTGTATTGAAGGGGGAGATTAGCTCCCCTTCAGAGCTCATCTCCCACAGGAAAAACCTCTCAGTATTCCAGCCACAGTGGCCACCAATCCAAGCCTCCTACAGACCAGACTGAGGACCACCCCAGCATGATTTCCCCTGCCTCCTTCTCCCTTTGGCCTGGGGCTGACCTAGCTGCCCCAGGAGCCCCAGGCCAAAGTCTCATCCCTGGCCTCTATGAGGCCTAGGAGCCCAAAACTGTACTTTCCTCAACCCCTGAAGCAGGTCAGGTACCCTCCCATGGCCCAGATGCCCATTCCACAGAGGCAAAACCTTAGGCTTTTTTTTTTCCTTTTTGCTTTTGTTTGGTTGGTTTGGTTTTTTCGAGACAGGGTTTCTCTGTATAGCCCAGGCTGTCCTGGAACTCACTCTGTAGACCAGGCTGGCCTCGAATTCAGAAATCTGCCTGCCTCTGCCTTCCAAGTGTTGGGATTAAAGGCATGTGCCACCACTGGCCGGCAGTATTTTTTTTTATAATTACACTTTTTTTTTTAATTTTCTATATTCGTTGTTTACATTCCAAATGCTTTCCCCTTTCCCAGTTCCCCCCACTCACCATATGTCCCATAAGTCCTCTTCCCTCCGCCCATTCCCCAATCACCCCCTCCCATTTCTCTGTTCTGGTACTCCTCTATGATACTGGATCAAGTCTTTTCAGAACCAGGGCCCTTTCCTCCCTTCTTCTTGGGAGTCATAGCTAATCATATGATTCCCAGTGCCTCAATGTAGGGGAATGCTAAGGTAGTGAGGCTGGAGGGGTGAGTGGGTAGGGAGCACCCTCATAGAAGTGGGGGGTGGGGGGAAGGGGAAGGGATAGGAGGGCTGCAGAGGGAAAAGTGGGAAGGGGATAACATTTGAAATGCTATGATTAGCTACGATTCCCAAGTATTTGTTTAAGTATGCATACTTCCAAGAATGGCACAAACACTGTAACACCTGCCGGCACAAAACATTATGCCTATGTGTGTATGCATGCACATGCAAGCAACAATCAAACATTCTAACTAGAAAATGTTTTATGTGACAAACCTAAATTTTAATGTTTTTAAATAACCTCTTTCTATTCCCATATATTTATCTCTATCTTGCTTTCTAAATTCTGCAAAATGACTTTAGTAAAAGAAATGTTATAGATTATACTTTTAGGTAATTTCAGAAATACAGATCCTATATGTGTACTTGAAGTGAGGCTATTTTTTATCTTTTCAGTTATTAGATTTGAGATTATTGTGGAAGGTATAAAAGGTTTAGATTTTACTTCCCTGCCCCAGCAACCTTCAGATACAGCCCACTTCTTGACCTATTCAATTTCAGGTTCTTTTTTTTTTTTTTTAACTCTTTCACCATTTTTAAAAATTTTTTATTGGTTATTCTATTTATTTACATTTCAAATGTTATCCCCTTCCCAGTTTTCCCTCTGTAGCCCTTCCTATCCCTTCCCTTCTCCACCCCCGCTTCTATGAGGGTACTCCCTACCCACTCACCCCTCCAGCCTCACTACCTCAGCATTCCCCTACATTGAGGCATTGAACCTTCACAGGACCAAGGGTCTCTCCTAACCTTCAAGACCAATTTATGCTTACCAAAACACTCACCGATGTATATGCAATATTTCCTGAGAACACAGTTAGTTAGCTTACCAGGGGTTAGGACCTAAGAGTTTCTCTCCAGCGCCTAACAATTGTGTCACCATGCTGAGATTAGGTTTGGCTTAGGCTTGCACACTTTTGTCCATGCTATTGCAACCACCTTGAGTTTGTACTTGCAGATGGCCCTGTTTTGTGCAGGGGAGAGTTTTTTGTCCCTGTCATCTACAAACTCTATTAATTTTATTTTTTTCAGAATCTCTTCTGCAATGATCCCTTAGCTTGGTCATTGGGGTGAATTCTGAAGTCTCTGATTCTCTGAACTTTTATCAGTTGTGAACCTCGATGTTAATCTGTTTCTATTGCAAATTCTCAGATGAGAGTTGAGAGATGCATTGATGTGATAGCTGTGTGTGGAAAGACACACCAATACTATATTCAGTAATGTGAAGTTCTATAACCATAAATAGCTAGTCTTGTGCTTTTAAAGAAAATTCAAAATCTGTTACTACGATAAATGCCAGTTGGATAGATGAATAGGCAACTTCTATTCACCAGGAGACACAACATAACACATTGATGTCAAATGAATGAATGAATGAATGAATGAGTTGGTGGAATTATGAATGGATATTCCCACAGAGTTCCTATAAATAAACCTGAAAAATCTTCCTTTAACACATAAAAAATACAACTCATAAAGGTTTGAAAAATAATGTTATGGTTTTTCTTCTCCTAATGGTGAATTTTATGATAGTAAAATTTATATTAATAATCCTCAACATGCAATATTCTATGAAATATTCCACTGTAAGTCTTTAAAAGTCCCTGTGCTGCTGGAAGAAGTGGGAACTATTGCAATTGATTTTCTTGTATGAATGGTCTTTTTCTATGTAGTGTTTCCATCACATGGATTGAATTTTAAACTATTTTTCAATGACCAATCAGACATTATAAAATCGTTATGCTACTGACTTGGTATGTGTTCAATGTCAAGCTGCGTTTTTCCACTGACAGCTTGAGAACGTTGTAAAACCATTAAAGCCTAAACTCGTGGTTCAAAGGGAGTTTCAGCACTTAGGCTGCTTTTAATTTTCTCTCCTTCGTGAACACCTGCCTTTCCTTGAGTATTAAACCAATGTGCAATTGCATTTTGTTGGTACTCCAGGTAAAATTGGGAAAATATTAACTATTTGAACAGAGGAAAACAGAAGGAGGGAACTGTTTTACAGTTGTATTTTACATACTTATAAACATCAACTTGTAAAACAGTATCCATTAAAATAATTTGCATCTCATTTCCTAAAGTAATCGATTAGTATTTTAAAATGACTGCTAGCACATGCATTAGAGATTATAGAGGAGTCTTTTGATATTAATGGCTAATTTTTGAGCACCAGACTGAACACTGATTCTGCCAAAACCCAGCACTACATTTTTTGTTTTTGTACACAGCACCTCATGCATACATATAATACTTGATCAACAAATGTTATACTAGAAATATAGGTTGGGACTCACCCATTTCTTCTCATCATTTAACTTTTGAGCACTGAGTTAGCATCAGATACTGTTAGTGACTTGGCCAACCCGAAGCAGAAATCTTATCTTCAATAACACAAAGATTACTAGAGGAGAAGAACAAATGCATTTGTAGATTCAATCAGATACACAGACTGAACATGTGTAGAAACAGTCGCGGTAGAAAGGGATAGTAGTTCTCATCACTGCCTCCATGCAAACTGTTTCTAGAAGATTTATAATATAAAGAGAACAGTATTGGAACAACACATTCTGATTACATTTACTTCTTAGTTCCTCCTAGTCACCCCGAAATCTCCCACATCAACCCATTACTCCCATACATCCTTTATTGACCATGCTTGAATGTTGGTGCCATTACCCATCAAAATCAGTTTTTGTAGCCCATGAAGTCATGACTGGAGTGATTCCCTAGAGGTGGTTGACCTAGCAGGGAGTAAACCCTTTAAGAAAATTCATTCTCTCTCTCTCTCTCTCTCTCTCTCTCTCTCTCTCTCTCTCTCTCTCTCTCTCTCTCTCTCTCTGTATTCTAGTATCAACCACTTGTCCAAACCTCCTCTGGAAGGCATGGGGGCTTGTAAGTCCATGGGGTCCACTCCATCCTGGAATACCGAAGAGATTGATCGTGTGCTGAACTTGTCCAGAAAACCACAAATGTAGCCAAATCATAAGGTCAGTGGTTCTGTCTTATTAAGAAAGTACTATATAGCTTCTATTTTTCCCAACCACTGGCTTTTAAAATCTGTTCTTTACCTCTTTCAAGTTATTCCCTGAGCCTAGATGAATAGGAAATATGGATGTCCCTTTTATGACTGAGTACCCCAAAGGCACTCACCATTTTTTAAATTTCTGTATTAATTACCCTTTATTCCAAAGAAACTCATCTGATGAGGTTTGAGAGCTACACTAGTCTGTGAGGAGAAGATACAAAGTTAGAATTTGATATGTGTCTATTTAGCAAAATAATATAGTAGTGGGGTTAGCCCCGTGGCCTGTGATGCTGCAGTCATGAGTTCTTGATAAAACTTATAGTAGTGGACATGGATATTCTCCTTTAGGGTGGCCAGTAAGTGTACACGGAAAGTGGTTGATTATCCCATAACATTCGTGTCATTATTGCATGCATGAGTCTGTCTTGCAGTGCTGCTCAGTACTGCACCTCACAGGACTCACACTTGGATAGATTGCTGATTGTCTTTCTCAGCAACCTGCACAGTATTCTCTGGACCTCTGAGAGCTAGCCAGCAGTGAAGAAAAAGCTTTTTTTTTTTTTGTCACTATGAACTTGATTTTTTTTTTGTTTGTCCTGCGAACAAAGTGTGTTCTTTTGTGATCAACCATGAACAATGGTATCAGGCTGTATTGATTTGGGGTCTTTGCAAAACTCCTGACCAATTCAAGGGGAGATATTCTATACCTGGAACAGGACTTTGTATTTGTTAACCTATAACTTTTGAGATAAGCATTATCACAGGTGTGTGGTAACTCCAATTAAATTCTTTGAATTTACACACACACACACACACACACACACACACACACACACACACATGTAAATATAGACATATATGTAAATATATACATATATGTAAATAAAGATACACAGATGTATAGAATATATATGTAAACATATATGTATATATTGTATGCATCTATCTATCTACCTATCATCTGTGTTTGTGTTGTATATATGTTATAATATATAAATTATAAAATGGTTGATTTCTATGTGGCTTTTTCTAAACTCCTTAATGTTATTTATCCCTCCCCAGCATACTCTTTCCCCACATCAAAAAAACTTCCCTTCATATCATTCCACTTTATACATCGTAGAATTTTATTTTTTAGCTTTTTCCCTGCCTCCCCTTTTATAATGGATGTTTTATTCTCAAATTCTGAAATGATCCTTTTGCTGATTCCATACATCAGTGAAATTATTGATTTGTTGTACTGTGGCTGCCTTAGCTTATTTCATTAAAGTAATGGCATTCTTCTCAAGGTTGTTTCACATTGTTGCAAATGATAGAATTTCACTATTTTATTACAGAATAGTATTCTATTTCACATTCGTGTGTGTGTGTGTGTGTGTGTGTGTATGTGTGTGTATATATGTATGTGTATGTGTATGTGTATGTGTATGTGTATGTGTATGTGTATGTGTATGTGTATGTGTATGTAAGGGGTTCTAGTTTGCCATCTGTTGCTTTGATAAACATGATGACCAAAAGCAACTTGAAGAAGGGAAGGTTTATTTGTCTAACAGTTTATGCTTATGAAGTATTTAGACTGAGGCAGGCACTCACAGCAGAAGCTTGAAATACAAATGACAGAGAAACTTCTTTCTATCTTGTTTCTGGGTGGCTTGGTTATCATTTTTGGACAGTTCAGTCACACGTGTCTATGGAGGATATTGATTACAGGAAGCAGAGCCTTCCTACATCAATTAGTGTTTAAGAAAATGCCTTAAATACTTGAGCAATTCTTCAGCTGTGGTTCCATCTTTCTACATGATTCTGGGTTTGTATCAAGTTTACAGTTAACACCAATTTTGAATGTACATACATAGGACACTTGTCCCATTCATTATTGACAGAAGTTTTTGAATAGGAAGCATGCTGCAGGTGCTTAGGAAAACTTCTATGTGTCTCACAGTACAGCAAAGGGACAGCAGTGTGTCACATACTTTAAAATACCAAAGGGGTGAGATTGAGGATGTTCTTTTCACAAAGAGATAAAAAGTGTTGGCATTTGTGAAAATGATAATTGCCTTAATTTGGTCATTACTTTATGTTCACCTGTGTTGAAACATTACCTTATACCTACTATATATGGACTGATGAATATTCAGGAGATAGCTTTGGAGCATCTTGGGAAGTAATTATATTTTATAAATAAAGAAAATGGAAGATTATAGAATAAATGGTTTCTTAGAACATCCACCCATGTCTAAAAAAGAATGTGAAACACTGGTTATTTTTTCAGGAATCTAAATTGAATTTATGAACTAAAATCTCTCAGGTATAAACATAGCCATATTTTCAAACTATTCAAGACACAAGAAAGTATAACATGTTATATAATGTCAAATCATTATATTTACTACCACTAAAATTTCTTTTGTGTGTTTTATTTAGGTACCAATTATCTTTCCATGAATATTTTAATTATTGCCATTTAATGTTGTGCAGATCTGGGATTCATTCACCAGTGAGTGAATGATTGAACTATTGCTTTTTCCTTCTCATATATTAGTTCCTAGAGCTTCACATTCAATACTGTTCACCATTCATATCACAAACAATTATGTATTTGTTTATTTTAGCAGCATCTACATAGTGGAATTAGTAGCTTCTTTTATCAGTTTTATTTAAATATTCATTAACATTTATGAATGATATCTTTGAAATTCGGTACAAGTTTGGACATCTGACATATAATCAGAAGTTGGGAGTTCAACTAGAAATTTCCAACTAAATTTGATTTATCTGTGGGGACAAGCCTACAGGCCAATTTAAAATGTATGTATTTAATAGTATTATTTCGATATCTTCAGGGACTATTAATAAGGCAGTATTAAAATTTATGAAAGTTACATATAGAGCATGCTTGTCCAGTTCATCAGATTTAATCATAACACGAGTCAAATTAAATGTTATGTTGACTTGTTAAATGTATGCAAATAGCTCTCATGTTAGACCTCAGTTCAAGAGCCCTATGTGATACAGAACAGTGACTGATAAACTGAACACTATGCCCCTCCAAGTAGTGCTCACTATTCCACTTGCGAGATATGATAGATACACCTCGGCATGGTCCCACATCTGTACCACCTCGCAGATTATGTCTACCTTACCCATGAAGACACGGAGGCACTAAAAGGTGAAATAATTACACAAATTCATGGGGCCATTCCAATGGCATATCTAAGGATTCTAACTTACCCTTGGGTCATTTTCTCCTGGATTTCCTAAATATGTACTCTATGGGGACTCTGTGGAGAAAGGACATGCAGACTAAAACAATCTAATATAAGCACATTTAATTTCACATTAGTAATTGTAAATATTGTAAGTTGCTCTTTATGAAAAATAGAAAATTGTGTTGGAGAGATGGCTCAGAGTAAAAGGCTAGGCTCACAACTAAAAAACCATGGGAGTGAGGGGTGTCTCTGCCAGGCCTTGGGACCCTTTTCTCCCTATTGTGTTGCCTTGTTCAGCGTTAGTGCATTGATGAATTGATACAAGGGTCTGTGCCTAATCTTATTGTAACTTTTTTATGCAGTATTAGGCTGATATCCAAGGGAGACTGCTCTTTTCTGATGGGAAACAGAAGAGGAATGGATCTGTGAGAGAAAGGAGTTGGGGGTAGAACTGGGAGGAGAGGAGTAAGAGGAAGCTATGGCCAAGATTGCACTGTATGAGAGAAAAATAAATTAAAGTGAATTAATAATTTAGTAATCACTAATTAACATCAATAAATAACTTTTTTTAAAAAGTATAAAATAAATGATATTTCATATCAGAAAGTTGCAAATTGCAATTCAATATATTGGATTATTTTAAAATTGCTGCATCTAAGAGCTATAGGAATTTGGACCCCATTGATTACAATTTTGTTGGGAAATTGACAGCAATAAATTTCTTCATATGAAGGTATTTCTTTAAGAGCACTAGATACTTTATGCAGATGTTTAAAGAAACGTGTACTTAATGTTTCTTGGGAAACATATATGCTTCCCATACTGTCTTGCATAATTTAGAAAATACAAAATATGCAGAGATTGAAATTAGAGACAGAAGCTGTGTCATCTAATGAGGTAGACTTTCCCGCGTAATAAAAAAAGACCCAGAACCACCACGAAGGCCTGTGGAGATCTATGGAGTTAAGTTAGGGTACAACTCTTTTTCTGAGACTGAATGTTTATTTTGTTCCCATGGAAAGACTTCCAGATATAATTATCCCTATGAAGTTTGAGATCAACTTTGTTTCCATGTTCTATAAAGATATGCTCTACTAGGTCAAATAAACATGTCTGAGAGGTCATGTAATCTATATAAAACCATATGTATCACCTGACTACATAATATGTCTAAATCTAAAGTTATTTTCTCTTCTATGTTTATGTGGAGGACAGTATTTCGCTTACCTGTGATATATAAACTGAATGATATAAATAGCTCGTTGGCTTATTTTATGTAATACATCAATTTTTCAAAGCATTCCTACAAATTACTACAGAACTAATACATGAATGAGAAATGCCACTCTGTTCATTCTCTCTTTTTATGAAATACTTTTGTTTATTACATGGTGGTGTGTACTGGGCATCCTAAAGGATAGACTGTGACTTTATTTGTAAATGTGATGAATGCAGGTGAGGTCATACTGCAGTGGACTGTAAATCCAGGGTGAAAGATCATCTAATATGAATGAAAGACACCATGAACAAGGCCAAGTGCTGACAGGGCAGCAGGACAGGAAAGTGAAGAGCAGGGTAGATAGCTGCTCCCAGAAGATAGAGCAGCCCTCCCCGTCACTCCCTCCCCCTCCCCCTCGAAATGTGCTCCAAAGTCTTAAGTGGACTTTTCAAACTTTTTTGAAAGTGATCCTTTCCAAACTTTTAGATTCTAGACTTTGGGAGGAATAAATAAACCCTTATTCTGTTAAACTCTTTGATTGGTGATAATTTATAACTGAGATTTAGCAAAGTCCATATGTTCTCTCTTCATATGGGTTAATCCACATCTGTGTCCAGAGTCTACAATGCAATTCTAGTGACTTTCCCATGAAGCATCTCAACAGTAGCAGAGAACCCTTGGGTTCTTAAACATATGCTTAGGTCTTTCACTCAACATTCACCTCAGTTCTTACCTCATTATTTTATAAATACGAGGACATGCCTGAATCTTTCTTAGAGCCATATATAAGCTTGGTTGCATAACACATTCTTTTCCTTCTTTATTTTTTACACAATCTTGAAAAGACGGCTTAAGTAGCTTCAACAGTTTGGATAAGTAACAATTCTGAGGCTGTTTGCTGCAGTGGGAGGAGGAATTATGCTAAATTCCTCAGTTTATACACACTTTACTATACAGTTTTTAGGAGCATCTGTATATTTGTGTTAATTGAATGTTTTTCTTGTTAGTTACATGTCAATATGAATTGTCATTAACTCGTCAAAGTAGAAATATGTGTGAAATGGGGATCTGCTGTGAGGTCTGTGAGCCACAGAACACTTTCTAGGATACATGCTTAAAATCTGCAACAAAACATTGTATAAAGAATCAAATGAGACAGTATTTTTTGTCAATTATTGTTTCTAAGTTTTTATTGACTACATGCTTAGTGTTGATGTTTTATCATATTGTTATATATTATTAAATGTACTAACATTTTATCCTTGATTTTATTTATTTACTATATTTTTCATTTCAGATATATGGGGAGGATATTGTACTTCAGACTCAAGCACCCATAATATAATGAGGATCAAATTAGAAATATACAATGTACATGAAATAAAGTCTTCCAGTTGTTTAATACCAACGTGATGACTATTGGAAGTTCCACAATAGCATCCAATATAGACAGTGATACAATGTGCACACTTCAGTGTGTTTACTCTCCTTTCTGTTCATTCACACAATTTACACAAATCTATCTATCTATCTATCTATCTATCTATCTATCTATCATGGAAATGTCTCAGTATATGTTGCTGCATCTGACTATTAAAAGTATTCCTTTCACATAACTTCTTAATTTTGAAAATTTTTTGACAAATTGTATCTTGTCAATTGTATCAGAATGACTTTCATCCATTCCTTAAATTTAAATTTTTTAAATAACATATCTTTCTTAGAAAAAATAATAGCAGAAGTAACACTTTATTTGGTCATCCCTAAGACAGCTGCAATTTGTCCTGCACTAGGGATCCATATTGCATCACTTTCTCTGTGTCCCTGTCTCCTGCTACTTGTTTATTATATAATTCACCATGTCTTTGGTCGACTATAATCTCCTCACATATTGCTATATTAATGGAAAACATTTGTTGCCATTTCTAGGATCTCTCTGTACTAAGCATTGAAACTGTGATGTTTATCTGGCTGTCATGTCTCTAGTATCATTTGTCTGACAAGTTTCATTGTGTGCTCTCTCCTTTTCTTTATATTTTTAAAACTTTTCTCCCTCCTAGGAGGCTACCTAAGTGATGAAGGAAGGTTTCACATCATGGCTCTTTAGACAAAGCTCATCTGTAACCAGAGTCCCAGGTATTACACGACAACTAAGCTTTTTATCCTCACTTCTAGTGGAAGCTTTAAATGAACAGATACATTTCAGCATCGAGCCATCATTTCAATACAATACGTTTTATTTAACACTCATCCTCTTCCCCTTTAGAAAAGAACGTTTTCATGTTCCCAAGCCTACTCAATCCAACTTCTAACTCTGTTAGAAGGCAAGTATGGTGTGACCTTACACAATTGCTACTTAATTTAAAAACATAATCATTTAACAATTCAAACATTACATAAACAATAATTTAAACATAATAGGTTACATATACAGGCTCTAAACAACTACCTCTCTAAAAGTTATCCTAAAGACCTCTGAAGCTATTTTAGTTACTGTTCCATTGGTAATCTCTCTGCCTGCCTGCTTCCTTCCTTCCTATCCTCCTCCTTGCCCCCTCTCCCTACATTCCTCCCTACCCTCTCCTATTGTTATCTACCTCCTTCATGTATACATCTCTTGCATGCCTAGTAAACTATCCCTTTTCTCATTAGATGAATCTGGCCACAATTTTAAACTATTGTCTTACTGAGCATTTTTTTTCAGATTCTCTATTCAAAATTTAACAGGGTTTATTTTATGCATATTACTTGATGATTATTAATTTTAAAAGAGATAATTTCTAGTAGTTAAAGATAAAATATAGAGCTAAATTGTTTTGGTATTTTTTATGTAAGATATATAGCTTAAATAGATTTATGATATCTGATGAGACGAGTTAAACCAGACATAAGTATAAGAAATAATAATCATTTGTCACTTGGTTTAGACAGGACTTAGTGTGACCACATGTTGGCAAATATGGGAATCAGCATACTTTAATTCTATGGAAGTAAACATAGATCATCCTGAGTTTATAAACACATAGAGACATACATTTATTTTAAAATGTATTGCAGTATGTGTGTGTGTGTGTGTGTGTGTGTGTGTGTGTGTGTGTGTGCCTGCGCGCAAGCAAACATGTCTATAGGTACATCTGTGTTACTATAGAGGCCAAAGGTTGATGTCATACATCCTCCAACTAATTTTTGACACTTGAGTCCACTGATTTACTAAATAGGGCAGTGAACCCGCCTTGAGATCTCCAGTGTCCAAACCCTCATGCTGGAACTCCAGGTGTGTGCTACCACCTGCAGGGGTTTACTTGATCTCTGGTGTCAAACACTCATACTTGGCCAGTAACTCCTTTCTCCATGACCCACCTACACACACACACACACACACACACACACACACACACACACACATGCACACACACTGCATTTTCACTTTAACAATTAGATTATAAAAGATGCCTTGAAATTTTTTACTTTTATTAAACATACTAGTGAATATATATGATTTATATGTAACTTATCTCTCTGACAATGTAGTCATTGGTGTTCAAAAATACAAAAAATATAGCTTAACTTTTATTTTAGTTAATACATTCAACTTATATTTTAACTAAAACCATAATTTTGTTTCAGACACATGACTAAACTATTTCAAGGCTATACGATTATGTTTTATTTATATAATGCATATGTTTTAATAGATTATATTAGATGCTATGTATTAGGATATAATACATAAAATATAACATATATATGTATATATATATATAATAAGGCTACATTTTATAATGTTAATAAAGGATATGCTTATATTTTTGCTCTACTATGTTTGTAGTAGCTTTATCATAATCAGAAACAGTAAACAACCTCGATGTCCCTCAACTGAAGAATGAATAAAGAAAATGTGATACATGTACACATGGAATGTTACTCAGTTATTTAAAGCAAGGACATCATGAAATTTGCAGGCAAATGGATGGAACAAGGACATATCATCCTAAATGAGATAAATGAGACCCAAAAGGACATGCATTGTATGTACTCACTTATAAGTGGGTATTAGCCATGAAGTGCAAGAGAGCCACACTGTAATCCACAGACCTAAAAACCCAAATAACAAGGAGGGCCCAAGGGAATCTCGTTGAATCTTTCTAGAAGGGGAAATAAAATAGATATCAGAGGTAGATGTAGATAGTGAAGTAGATGGGAGAGGGGATGGTGAGGGGTGTGAGTAGGGGGCATTCAGTATAGGGAGAGTGGGGGAAGAACAGAAATCAGTGGCTGCAGGGGGGAGAAGGGAAGGGACATCTTTAGGATATGCCAAAGACTTGGGTTGGGGCAGGGGAGGGATGCTCCCACATGGCTATAAGGTTGATTTTAGCTGAAACTCCTAGCAGTGGGGATATGTATCCTGAAGTGGCCACTTCCTATAGCTAGGTAGGACTTCCAGTGGAAGGATAAGGACAGCAATCCACCCGCAAAATCTTCAATCTAAAAATGTTTCCTGATTACAAGATGGGCAGGGACAAATAAATACAGAGCAGAGATGGAGGGAATGCCTAAGCAATGACTAGCCAAACTCGGGACCCATCAATGGGCAAGAATCAATCCCTCACACTATTAATGATATACTCTATTATGCTTGCAGGCAGGAACATAGTATAACTTCCTCTGAAGAGCTCTATGCAACAGCTGGCAAAAACAGACATAAAAACCTATATCCAAACACTGGAGGGAGTGTGGGAAGTCTTGTGGAAGAGTTGGGAGAAGGATTGAGGGACCTGAAGAGGATAAGGACTTCACAGGAAGACCAACAGAGTCAACTAGCCTAAATCCTTGGGGGTGGGGTGGGGTAAGTGGGGGGTATATACCCAAGGGTGCCCCATCTTTTCAGCGGCAAGGGGTAGGGGGATGGGAATGGGAGAAGGATCTGTCAAAGAGTGGGAGTTGGAGGAAGGGGGGCTGATATTGGTATATAAAGTGAATAAATAAATTAATTTTAAAATAGTAATTATAGGTATTTTTGATAAATACCACTTACTATGGAGTTCAGATAATTTCAAATACTAACATGTTAATACAAGCAATCCTTTTTACTCAGTCTACTGATTCAAATTTTAATCTCTTCCAGGGAAACCTCAACAATTACATTTAAACAGTGTTTTACCAGTCCTCTGTAGATCTCACAGCCCAAGTAAAGTCCACAAACAAAAACTCACCATTACATGCACATCCTCTACCACAGGTTTTATCATACACATGTTGTTAAAACATTTATAGTCCCAAAATAACAGCAAGTAGCAAGGTAATAAATCTGTCTAAATGACAAAAGTATATTGAATTAAATTGAAAATATCCATTGGTCATGGTAACAGACACCTATAATGTCAGCACTCAACAGGTAGAGATAGGAAAATAGGAGTTCAAGGTCCACTTGGACCACATAGTGAATTTTTGTCCAGCCAGGGTTACATGAAACAGTAGTTTCACCAAACACAAAACATCAAAATACATGGATTATCTTCATTAAGAGAAAAACAATTCCCTTGAGTAATGTTATTCTTCTAATATTTAGCAAATTAAATGGTTATTATAAGATTAATAATAAACATCTATGCTTAATGAAAATAGAAGAAAAAAAGAAAAAGAGTAGAGACATTCATATTTACAACATAACATACTTATACAAAATAAGGAAAATGTTCCTCAGTTATAATTGCCTTGTTGAGCTTTGTATCTGGTGATTAGAGTTCACATCTACCCTCCACTCTGTGTAGTCCATTTCCCTCCTATTAGCTCCACATGGTCATGGATTTTATTTTATGTCCCCTAGTTCTCTATCCACAAATAACATATCCATCTTCATTTTCAGATGACCTTGTTCAAAAGGCAAGGAAATATCAAGAGATTTTCTAAGGTATCTCCTATGTTTTGGACATAATTTTCTTTACTTTTACATTATAGGGTTGGTAGTCTGAGTTTCTTTCCAATAATTCAAATTAATGACCATAGCCACCATACATAACTTACTTCTTTGTTGACTCAAAGACATAAAAAGTCCAATATGACCAATTGGCCTTAGCCACCTGTTTGGAAGGGTATTTGGCAGGTTTGGTTTGTTTTTTTTTTTTTTTTGACACTTCTCCCTCAAAATTAATTCTTTTAAGGCCAGTGCAGAATAAACACACAGGGATAAGAAGCAAACATTCTACTAATGGGTTGCTAGAAGTCAATACCAACAATGTCATTCTTATTTCTGTACTTTTCTTCCAGGACCAGTATTCAGGACCTGCCCTGAAAGATCTCGGCACACAGGTGACATTTTGACTGAATATCTAAAATGTCATTTCAGAATGTCATCAAACCAGTAGCTTCAGGTGTCAGAAATTGTAGTAACATCAATGAATCCTATCATTTTACTCTTTTGCTAGCCTCTGAAATTTTCTTTGTATTAATCATCTTTGTTTGAAATTAAAGAAAATTCTTGTAGATGAACTCTAGATGCCTTTATGCTCAGATAGCATTAGTTCATTTTATATTAGTGTGATGAAACAGATGAGACAAACTGAATTTATAGATAAAAGTGGTTTGTGTGGGTCACATTTTTGGAAGTTCGGGTTCATGAAACTGACATTTGCCTTCTTGGTTTTCTTCTATCATGGAAGCAATATGGGAGAGAAAAGCACAGGGTCCCCAGTGGAGCAATTAGAGAAAGGACCCAAGGAGCTGAACGGGTTTGCAGTGCCATAGGAGGAACAAAAATATGAACCACCCACTACCCCCAGAGCTCCCAGGGACTAAATCACCAACCAAAGAGTACACATGAAGGGACCTATGGCTCCAGATGCATATGCAGCAGAGGCTGGCCTTGCTGGACATCAAAGGGAGGAGAAACTCTTGGTCTTAAGAAGGTTAGATGCCCCATATAGCAGAATGCCATGATAGGGAAGTAGGAGTGGGTGGATTGGTGAGCAGCAGGAGGGGGTGGATCAGAGGATTTTCGGGGGGGGGGACCAGGAAAGGGAACAACATTTGAAATGTAAATAAAGAATATATCTAATAATAAAAAAGCAAGTACCATGAATTTGGTGTTTCACAATCTTCTCCACATACATGCCCATATCACTTAAGAACCTTCTACTAAGTCCAAGTTTACACTGCTTCCAAATATGTTTATAGCATTTGTAAGTATATGGCATACATTTATATAAGAATTGCTTTCATCTGTATATCTCTATACACTTCTATTATACCACTGCTTAATTTCCTATTGTGTCAGGGGAATGTTGATGTCAAAAATATCAATAAGAGTAGATAGAGAGAAATAGAAGTAGGACAGTATAGGAGCCAGAGACAAAGGAGAGAAAGGGGGGAGAGATAGAGAGAGACAGTGTGACAGAAAGAGAGGACTAAATAACAGGTACAGGGAGGTATTCATGGCTCCACATAGGATTGCCCTTCCTGACATCAATGTGAGAGGAGGCCCTTGGTCTTGTGGTGGTTTGGTATTCCAGCATATGGGGATGCTGGAGCTGTGGGGTGGGAGAGGGTGGGTGTGAAGGGGAGCACCCCTGTAGAGGCAAAAGGGAGGGGGAAAGGGCAGATGAGGTATTTGTAGAAGGGTGACATGGAAGTGGGATATCATTTGCAATGTAAACAAATGGAATGATTAATTGAAAAGGGGGAAAAGGTTCTTTAGCTACATAATGCTAAATCATATTTTATGACATTTTCAACTTTTTAAAAGTGTTTCTTGTCTAGTACCTAATTTTAGTTTCTCTCCATTTAGTTAGATATTGGCTACTGCTTTGATGTATATTGCTTTCTTGAATTATTGATCTTTCCAAGATTTTTTTTTTATCATGAAGAAATACTGAATATTGTCAAATGGTTTTTTATTATCTAATAAAATGATCATGTGGTGTTTTTTGTTTGAGTTTGTTTATGTAGTGAATAACATTGATCAATTTCCATATATTGAACCATCCCTGAATCCCTGAGATGAAGCCTACTTGATCATGGTGAATGATCATTTTGATGGGATCTTGGATTCTGTTGGAAAGAATTTTATTAAGTATTTTTTTTGCATCAGTGTTCATAAGGGAAATTGATCTGAAGTTCTCTTTCTCTGTTTGGTCTTTATGTGGTGTAGGTATAAGAGTAATTGTGGCTTCATAGAAGGTATTGGGTATTGTTCCTTCTAATAGTTCCTCCAAACTATTTTGTGGAATAGTTTGAACAGTATTGGTATTAGGTCTTCTTCGAAGGTCTGATAGAATTCTGCACTAAACCCATCTGGTCCTGGATATTTTTTGGTTGGGAGACTATTAATGACTGCTTCTATTTCTTTAGGGGTTATGGGTTGTTTAGATAAATCCTGATCCTGTTTTAACTTTGACACATGGTATATGTCTAGAAAATTGTCCATTTCATCCAAATTTTCCAATATTTTGAATATACGCTTTTGTAGTAGAATCTGATTATATTTTGAATTTCCACAGTTTCAGTTGTTATGTCGTCCCTTTCATTTCTAATTTTATTAATTTGGATACTGTCTATGTGCCCTCTGGTTGGTCTGGTTAAGGGTTTACCTATCTTGTTGATTTTCTCAAAGAACTAGCTCCTGATTTTGCTGATTCTTTGCATAGTTCTTTTTGTTTCTACTTAGTTGATTTCAGCCCTGAGTTCGATTGTTTCCTGTCATCTACTCCTCTTGAGTGTATTTGCTTCTTTTTGCTTTACATTTCCACACAATATAGTACTTGAGTTTCTAGCTACAGCAATTACACAACAAAAGGAAGCCAAAGGGATAAAAATTGGAAAAGAAAAAGTCAAAACATCACTATTTGCAGATGATATGATAATATATTTAAGTGACTCCAAAAATTCCACCAGAACTCCTAAACTGGATAAACAACAAAATGGCTGGATATAAAATTAACTCAAAAAATCAATAGCTTTCCTCTACTCAAAGGATAAAATGTTGAGAAAGAAATTAGGGGACTAACATCATTCACAATAGTTACAAATAATATTGCATACCTTGGTGTGCCTCCAACCAAACAAGTGAAAGACCTGTATGACAAGAATTTCAAGTCTCTGAAGAAAGAAATCGAAGAAGATCTCAGAAGATGGAAAGATCTCCCATGTTCATGGATTGGCAGGATTAATACAGTAAAACTGGCCATCTTGCATCTACAGATTCAATACAATCCCTATCAAAACTCCAAATCAATTCTTCATAGACTTAGAAAGAGAAGTTGCAAATTAATTTGGAATAACAAAAAACCCAGGATAGCAAAAACTATTCTCAACAGTAAAAGAACTTCTGGCAAATCACTATTCCTGATATCAAGTTGTATTACAGAAAATAGTGGTAAAAACTGTATGGTATTGGTATAGAGAGAGGCAGGAAGATCAATGGAATAGAATTGAAGACCCAGAAATGAACCTACATACCTATGGTCACTTGATCTTTGAGAAAGGAGCTAAAACTATCCAGTGGGGGAAAAAGATAGAATTTTTAACAAATGGTGCTGATTCAATTATCAGTCAGCATGTAGAAACATACAAATCAATCCATTCTTTTCTCCCTGTACTAAGCTCAAGTCCAAATGGATCAAGGATCTCTACATAAAATCAGATACATTGAAACTTATAGAGAAGAAAGTGTGAAAGAGCATTGAACACATGGGCACAGGGGAAATTTTTCTGAATAGAACACCAATGGCTCCAAGTTTGAGAATCAACTAATGGGACCTCATAAAACTGCAAAGCCCCTGTAAGGCAAAGAACATTGTCAATAGGACAAAATGGCAACCAACTGATTGGGAAAAATCTTTACCAATGCTACATACAATAGAGGGCTAATATCCAACATATACAAAGAAGTCAAGGAGTCAGAATTCAGAGAATCAAATGACCCTATTAAAAATGGAGTACAGCAGGGTAGTGGTGGCATTAACCTCCAATCCCATCACTTGGGAGGCAGAGATAGGCAGATTTCTACATTAGAGGCCAGCCTGGTCTACAGAATTTCCAGGTCAGCCAGGGCTATACAGAAACGCTGTCTTGTATAAAAAAAATAAAAATAAAAAATAAAAAAAAACGTAAAAGAAAAGGAAAAAAGAAAAAAGAAAGGAAAAAATTGGTATACAGAGCTGAACAATGAATTTTCAACTGAGGAATAGGAAATGGCTGAGAATCACCTAAAGAAATGTTCAAAACCCCTATTTATCAGGGAAATGCAAATCAAAACAACCCTGAGATTCACCTCACACCAGTCAAACTGGCTAAAATAATAAATTCAGGTGACAGCAGATGCTGTCGAGGATGTGGAGAAAGAGGAACACTCCTCCATTGCTGGTGAGATTGCAAGCTGGTATGACCACTCTGGAAATCAGTTTGGTGACTCCTCAGAAAATTGGACATAGTACTTCCTGAGGACCTACCTATACCACTCCTGGGCTTATACCCCAAATATTCTCCAACATGTAATTATGACACATGCTCCATTGTGCTCATAGCTGCCTTATTTATAATAGCTGGAACCTGGAAATAATCCAGATGTCCTTCAACAGAGAAATGGATACAAAAAATATGGTACATTTACTCAGTGGAGTACTACTTAGTTATTCAAAACAATGAGTTCATGAAATTCCTTTTTTTTTGGTGTTTTTTGGGGACAGGGTTTCTCTGTGTAGCCCTGGCTGTCCTGGAATTCACTCTGTAGACCAGGCTGGCCTCAAACTCAGAAATCCACCTGCCTCTGCCTTCCAAATGTTGGGATTACAGGTGTGTGCCACCATCGCCCGGCTGAGTTCATGAAATTCTTAGGCAAATGAATGGAACAAGAAAATATCCTGAGTGAGGTAACCCCATCACAAAAGAGCATACATGGTATGCACTCACTGATAAGTGGATATTAGCCCAATAACTCTGAATACCCAAGATACAATTCACAAACCACATGAAGCTCAAGGAAAATGACCAAGGTGTGGGTGCTTCGGTTCTTCTGAGAAGGGAAACAAAATACTGACAGGAGAAAATATAGAGATAAAGTGTAGAGCAGAGACTGAAGGAAAGATCATTCAGAGACTGTCCTACCTGAGGATTCATACCATATACAGTCACCAAAACCTGACACTATTGAGGATACCAAGAAATGCTTGCTGAAAGGAGCCTAATATGGCTGTCACCTGAGAGACCCTGCCAGAAACTTGCAAATGCAGAAGTGGATTCTTGCAGGCAACCACTGGACTGAGCATGGGTTCTCCAATGGAGGAATTAGCGAAAGGACTGAAGTAGCTGTAGGAATTTGCAACCTCATAGGAAGAACAACAATATCAACCAACAAGACTCCCCAGAGCTCCCAGTGACTAAGCCATCTACCAAGGAGTGCATATCTCCAGCTGCCTATTGTAGCACAGGATTGTCTTGTCAGGCATCAATGGGAGAAGAGGTCCTTAGTCCTATGAAGGCTTGATAGATGCCCCAGAATAGGGGAATTGAGGGTAGGGAGGTGGGAGTGGGGTGGGTAGAGGAACACCATCATGGAAGCAGGGGGAGGGAGGATGGGATTTGGAGTTTGGATGGGATGGAAACCAGGAAAGGAGATAACATTTGAAATGTAAATAAAGAAAATATCCAATAAAAAAATAAATAAAAGAATGTTTCTTTGTTATGTATCAGCAAGTTGAATGTTCTTTTTTTTTTTTTTTTGCATTGTTATTTTAGCTAAATGCATTTTATACATACCCGTAATTTGATAAAAAAAAAAGATAGGGCTAAGTTTTGTTTGAGATTTTATAAAATAATCTCAATTTTGAAACTCTTTTACTTTTCTTACTTTTTTACTTTAATTTTTACTTTAAACAGACAGCAGCTCCTACCTCTTAGACAATGGAGGGTGTCATGTGAGACTGAATTTCTCCTTATAGTAACTTAGCAGAGCACCTTCTACTGCTTTGATGCCCTCCCCCATCACTAAAGATTAAACCCTACCTTTACAAAATAGTGGGGGAGGGTACTTACCCAATCTCTATTTTCACACATGGAAGAAGTGGTTTCAAATTTACCATAATTCAAAACATGAAGGACTAAATTTGTCCAAGACAACACCTTAGTTTATACTCCAGACACCACGAGGCAGCACGTGCAAGCCCAGGGTCTTGGCTGTAATGTGCACCATATGCTTCACCTGACCGCACAGCCTCACAATTGAATCTTTCACATTGGAGTTAGTGCAGGTTGATTCTAAACTAGAGATAGCTTAAGAATATTGTTCAGAGTAACTGGTCCTTTTTGGACTGATAAATACTTGTTTTTAAGGCAAATAGTTAGCAAAGGTATCCAGTACCCTTAAAGTAGTGGTCGGTTCACAAAATCTACATGATGAGAATGTTTGAATGTGGTAGAGCCCTTTAAGGTGAGAAATGTCTATCTACTCAAACTAAAACTATTTTATTCCTCCAGAGGTATCTTTAGAGATGAGAATGTCATTCCCCTGAAAATAAAATCTATGGATTCATTACAAAAATCTCTAAAGCTTTTGTGGAAGACTTTCAGACATGATACAACTATCCTCTGATGCCACATGCCAATAACAAACCAGATTGCTTTTATTTTGAATAAATATCATATATGAATTACAACGTATGTATGTACACTAACATGTATTGTGTGTTTAGTACATCTTTCTAATATGCTTAGAACCTGCTTTTTCTTAGTGCTATTCTCTGACTTTTCTCTTTTGTTCTTTATTTTTTCTGGTGCTGGGGATTGCACACAAATCCTCAAATATATTATGAACTTTTTTAGCCCCCACTACAGTTATTTATGCTTTTGTTTATTATATTGGAACGTAATATAACATGTAATACAATTTATTTAATCTGTTTTATGATGCATTTTAATATAATTCTTGAGATATAAAAAAGTAAATTTTTATATACTTAATCATTTTCTAACTATATTGATATACCTTTAATTACTAAATTAAAGTGGACATATATAAATTGTGGATTTTAGGTTTAAATCATTTATTTTTAATTAATAAGATATAAACTATAATTTTTTTCTAAGTCCTTGTCATCAGGATCACCATCTTCATTTGAATGTTTGTTGCTTTTTGAGTTGGATACACAATCATCCTTAATTTTGTTTTTTTATTGTAACTGAGACACAGCTAGGTTCATATTTCACTGCTTAAATAGGATATTTGTATAGACAAAGAGGCTTTACACTTGTTTCTTCTTTGATAATATCGTGTCATATGAACATTTTTCCTTATAGTATTAGGAATTCCCCCTTTTTAGGATTTATTTCTAAGTTTAAGTACTTTTCTTTTTTGATTTAATTAGGTAGCATTTTTTGAGCATACCTTAATCAGACTTTTATTTCACATTTTCTTTCTTTTTTCTTAATCATGCAAGGGTAGTAGATTAAATATTCATAAATTAAATCAAACGATTTAATTTAATCGTTTTTTCTAAAGAATAAAATTAAATATAAAAAAGGAAAATCTGAGGAAATGGATATTTGGATATGTCAAAATAGGAGAAAATAATACTGCTCAAATATTGTCTCAAATTTGCACCTATCAAAGTTGTAACTGAACAACAACAACACCAAAGATTTATGCCATTCGAGGCAGAGTCTCACTGGCTTGCTTGCATATGTCAGAGAGATGAGTAGTTTTTGGTTTGCAGTCTGAGATCCATGTGTTTCTCTGTAGGCATCATGCAGAGCGTTAAGGGAGAAGGAATCCATACAGCAAGAAGCACGGGATTCTCCATCTGCGTCCATTATGACAGGCCTGCTCCTCACTTAATCTTAACAGAATTAAGTCCTATAAGAAGATTCTGTGAAGAAAATCATTTCCAATAATTAATGTTTGGACATCACAGCCTTTTAAGCATCCCATCTTATATTTTATAAATGTGTGATTTGATCACATTTTACAGAAATCTCTATGTTCTGGACTTAGGAAGCAATTCAATTAAATTAATATCTGTGATGTTATTTATTTCAAAGGTGTTTTATTTTATTACTTTTTCACCTAATTGCTTGTACTTAGGGTTTTCAGATGGTACTAGATCCAGGGCAGAGTTTATTCCCCAGATATTAGTCTAATAAACTACTGTTGTTTAAGATTTTGTTCATTAGTTTAAAACAAAAGTTTAGATCCATCAAGACTCAAAATCAAAAATACACAACAGTTTAATCAGTTTTTAAACCAACTGTCTTAGCGTTTCCATTACTGTGAAGAGACACCATGACCAATGAAATTTTTATAAGAGACAACATTAAATTGGGGGTGAGTAACAGTTTCAGAGATCCAGTCCAATATCATCATGGCAGAAAGCATGGTAGCATTCAGGCAACCATGTTGCTGTAGATATAACTGAGGGTTCTACATCTTGATCCAACTGCCGCCAAGAGAGAGACTGAGTTTTCTGCACTGGGCAGAGCTTGATCACCAGGAGTTCACAAAGCCCACCTACATAGTGGCACACTTCTTTGAACAAGGTCACACCTCCCAATGCATTTCCCATGAGCTATGCATATTCAAACGACCACATTCCACTCCCTAGCCCTCATAGCCTAGTTCACACACATAAGTCTGTGAGGGCCACACCAAGCCATAGCATAATACAAAATACATTTAGTCCAACTTGAAAACTCCCATATTCTGCAATAGTTTTAATAGAATTAAAAGTCCAGTGTTCAAAGTCTCTTCTGAGATTTATCCAATCACTTAAGGGTAATCCTCTATAAAACCAAAATCAAAAGGAACATCACATACCTCTAATATCACAATATTATTGTATTAACAATAATATTACCTGGATGGAATCTTGCCTTGATCAGTTTATCTCCTTGAACATAGGATTAAGCTCCATTCTGCTTCCTGGTGTCCTTTTTCTCTTTGCCCCAAATATTTTGTATTTTTGCTTGGTAAGCTTGCCACTCTTCATCAGAGAACATTATTCATGAAAGGAAACCGCAGGACCCAGTATATGCTGGGCTTTTGTGAGACTTCCTTTGCCAGTGCAATTAATCTGAATCTATTCATCATGGTTTCAGACAGACTCTTCAGACAAGGGCGAAAGCAGACATATCCCTTATCCAAACATTCTAAAAATCTTCAGACAACATATTAAAAGTCTTCTAAAACCTCTAGAGCATGTGCTCCAGAGTTCAAATCACCTACAGGATCTACTACTTCTGTACTCCTTCTAGGCTCTTGCAGTAATCCCCACTTAAAGCATTCCATTGTTTTTCAAATAAAAACTTTTGAAATCCACATTTCTCCAAACAAACAAAAAAATGGGGGTCAGGCCTATCCCATCAATACCCCAGTCACTTCTGTTTTAGTTAGGGTTTCCATTGCTGTGAAAAGACACCAAGACCAAGACAACTTTTATAAAGGGCAGAACTTAATTGGGGCCAACTTACAGGTTCAGAGATTAAGTCCATTATCATCATGGCCAGAAGCATGGCAGCATCCAGGCAGACATAGTGCTATAGAGGGAACTGAGAGTTCTGCATATTGATCCAAATGCAGCCAGGAGAGAGACTGATTCTTCTGATCTGGGCAGAGCTTGGGCATTAGGAGTTATCTAAGGCCCCCATACACAGTGACACATATCCTCCAACAAGGTCACATCTAATAGTAGCACTTCTCATGGGCCAAGCATATCCAAACTACTCTATCAACTTACTATAGAAAAGCAATGCCTTACAGATTCTTTCTTATAATTTCATAATTCTTGGGGTATGTGGTATGTTCCAATATGAATATTAATGGATTTAGTTTTATCAATCATTCAAAATTCTTGTTTTATATTTTTATTTTTGCTATTGTCTTATTTTGAAAGAATTAGAAAACTCAAGTAAGAAGTATGCAGTGTAGGGTTTGGATAAGGCTGTTTGTAAGAGATTGCAATGCGAGCATGATACCTGAGTTCAATTGATAACACACAATTAAAAAAATCCAGTGAAATGGCATGTGCTTATAATTCTAGTGCTGTGGAGCTACAGACAAGTAGATCCTTGGATTTGCTGGCCAACCAGGCTGCTTGATTGAATTCTAGCTTGGAGAGAAAGAGAGACCCTGATCATAAAATAAGGTAGAGAGGAAGTGAGGAAGATACTAGGTATTTTCTTCTGGCTTACACACATATGCACACACACACAACACACACAAATGCACACATACATACACATTTGCTAATACAAGTGGACATATACACACAGATAGATACACATACATATACGTGGAAAATTAGTATCTGAATATTTTATTAAAATATTGAAGTAATATTTCACATTAATACATAATTTTCTCATTCAGTATTTATAACTGTGTTAGGATTTTCTTAAGATGTTAGTGTTAAGGATAATAAAGTATAATGAATAAATAAATATGAGAAAATACAATATAATATGCATAAATGTTTTACAGGCCCTGTTTTAGACAGAATATAGCTTCTTTTGTACAAAACTTTGTGCCTGTGGATTAATGATAACTATGATCACAGGCACTTTCATTCTAATAATATGTTCTGATATATTGCATCATATAAACCATTACAAAATGTATGATACTCATGAAGAGAAGAATCAAGTTAGACAAGAATCAGTCTGATTTTTATAAATAGAAATTGACATTACAACTCAACCATAGATGCTTGTAGATATAATCCCTAATGAACCCCAAAGTCCTAATATGTGTGGATACTACTGTTTTTATTGCAATGGAAGTTAGAAATGGGCCTTTAGTTTAGAGCAGAAAACCAGGTTTAAAATTACTGCCCATACCCAAAGAAACTCAAAAACCATAAGCTAGAACAAGTTAAAATGTCAATGTTGCTGCAGTGGTAGCCAAATGTTATTGATGTGATCAGTAACTACAAGCATATTAAAATCTAACCCAAACATGAAGCCTAGAGATCTAAATGGTCTTCTGAGTATATTTATTGACTCCTGTGGGGCATCTGCACTAGAAACTACAATGATAAGATGTAAGAAGGCTTAAGAAATGTATTTTAACCATTTAATGTTTGTAAACTAGAAGTCAAATTGAGTGATCAAGGTCTATCTTAAGGAGATAGTTGTGGTTCAGTAGGTACCATATACTCCAGAATATTTTCTATGGTATTTGTATATATGCACACATTTTTGGTAGTAGTCTGGTAAACAGAAATGATACTTATCCCTTTTAGATTGAAATGTATAAGTGCAGGTATGTGACCCTTCACCTATCCACTTCCTTCCCTCCTGTGGCATCTTGGGGAGTCTTGCTGAGATGACTAATCCACAATCCACAATATCAGTAGCTGTCTAGAAAGCCAACCATCTTGCACAAGATTTTGAAAGAATAAAAATGGAAGCATTTGTTAAGGCCATAAGATGTGGACGTTAACTGACTGTGACAGCATTGTCTACAGCATGCTAAAAACACACCTGGCTCGGCTTCCTCCACAAGACCACTGCCAAACAAACTCTTTCAAGCATATCAAAAGTTAATTAACAGTGATGCTTCTGTTGCACTGAGGGATAACTGGATGTCTTCAACTAGGATGCATTGCTGTTCCAGGAATTTCCTGTGCCTGTTTGAGATCGTGCACGGCAGGTTTCCAGGTGTGGTGCCATACTGTGAAGCTCCAAATCGTGGGGTCAAAGAGGATCAACTTACAGAGCCATTTCAGGTCTTACATCATTTTGACAGATCTATATGTAATTTGGTACCTATTTGCAAAGAAAGGAATAAGTGAGGTAAAAATTAAGTGAACACTCTCATTCTCTAGCTCAGCTCTGAGAAAAATACGAGGTCAGCTACACAGACCATATGAAACACAGCAGTAGCTACACAGAGAAAGTGAAAAGAAAAAGGAAAGTAATTTACTTTTAATGACATTATTTTCATTAGCTTAAATTAATGGCATCTATCAATGTCTATTTTACAATATCGGTGTAAATTGTGATTAATTGCACATGAAATCTTAAGTTTGGGATGCATTTAATTTTATTTTTATTAATTTATTCACTTTCCAGTCACAGCTTGCTCTCCTTCCTCTTCTCTATTTCCCTCACTTTTACCTTCCCCCACCCATGTCTACATTCTCTCCTTTCTTCTTCTCACTTGCTTTCTCCTCTGAAAAAGAGAGGCCTCTCATGGATATCAACCCACTTTGACATAGCAACTTGCAGTAAGACTAGTTGCATCATCTTCTATTGAGTGTAAACAAGATAGCTCACTTAAGGAAAGGAATCCAAAGACAGGCAGCAGAGTCAGAGGTAGCCTCTATTCCCATCATTAGGAATCCTACTAGAAGATCAAACTCCACAACTGTTACATGTATGCAGAGGGCCTAGGTTTGTCCCAGTGCATGCTTTCTGGTTGGCAGTTCAGTCTTTGTGAGCTTCAATGGGCTCAGGTTAATTGATTCTATAGATTTTCTTGTGGTTTCCTTGACCCCTGTGGCTCTATCAAACCTTTCTCCTACTCTTCCATGAGACTTCCTGAGTCCAACCTAATATTTGGCTATGTGTCTCTGCATCTATTTCCATCAGTTGCGGGGCATATGCCCTCTGATTGCAATTCTGCTAGACTCCTATCCTCAAGTTTAGCAGAATATCATGGTGCAAGAGGTGGGCCAGTTATTGTTTGGTCATTCCCTCAATTTCTGCTACATATTTACCCCTGCACATTTTGTAGGCAGGATCATTTGGGGGTTAAATTATTCATGGCTGGTTTAGAGTCCCAATCCCTTCATTGGAAGTCTTACCTGATTATAGAAGATGACCTTTTCTGGTTCTATACCCTCCATTTCTAGGAGTTTTAGCTAGGTCACTTGCATAGATTCCTGGAAGGTTCCATTATCCTAGATTTCTAGCTCATCCCAAAGATACCCATTCTCAATCCAGTTGCCTCTCCCAGTACTCTCTCCCACTGTCCTTCCGTGACTTGATCCCTCTAGTTCCCATTCCCACCCATTTCCCTACCCAGTCCCCTCACTCCACACACCCCTAATGTCAACTTGATTTCCACTTCTCAGTGAGATTCAAGTGTTCCTTCCTTGTACCCTCCTTGATACCTAGCATCTTTGGGTCTGTAGATTGTAGTATGGCTTCCTGTACTTTATGGCTAATATCCACTTATTAGTGAATATGTACCATATTTCTTTTTCTAGGTCTAGGTTACTTCACTCAGCATGATTTTTTTCTAGTTTTATCTACTTGCCTGAACATTTCATTATGTCATAGTTTTTTTTATGGGATGTATGGTGAGGGGGGAACTGGGGAAGGGGAAAGCCTTTGGAACATAAACATAGTTTTTCATACATGAGTAATATTCTACTGTGTAGGTGTGTCACAATTTCTTTATCCATTCTTCAATTGAGAGACAACTAGTTTGTTTCCAGTTATTACTAAGACTACTAAGACTATTACTAAGAAAGCTGCTATTAACAGTTCAGTGAAATGGTGATATGATGATATGGTGAAATGTCTTTTTAGCATATGACTAGGAGTGGTGATAGTTGGGGCTTTTCTGAGAAACCTACCCAAATGATTTCCAATGTGGTTGTACAATATTGCACTCCACCAGCAATGGAGGAGCATTCCTTGTGATCCACAGCCTTCTCAGCATGAGCTGTCACTTGAGTTTTTGATCTTACTCTTTCTGACAGTTTTAAGATGGACTCTCAGGCTTATTTTGATTTGCTTTCCCCCAGTAACTAAGGATGTTGAGCATTTCATTAAGTTCTCCTCAACCATTAGAGATGCCTTTGTTGAGAATTCTTTGTTTAGGTCTATACCTCATTTTTAATGGCATTATTTGGTTTGTTGATATCTAGTTTCACTACTTGAAGATGATATAATTGTATCCATAAGCAACACCCAAAATTCTACTCCTACTGCTGAGAAATACATTCAGCAAAGTGGCTGTATACAAAACTAACTATAGTAGCCCTCCTATATACAAACTATGAACAGGCTGAGGAAAGGATTAGGTAAACAGCACCTTTCATAGTAGCCACAAATAATATAAAAATCTTGCTGTAACTTTGACCAAACAAGTGAAAGACCTGTATGACAAGAACTTCATGTCTCTGAAGAAAGAAATTGAAGAAGATAGATTCTCCATGTTCCTGGATCTGTAGGATCATCATAGTAAAATATGGCCATCTTACTAATCAAAATTCCAATACATTTTTAAAAATAACTTTTAAGAACAATACTCAGCTTCAAATGGAAAAACAAAACAAACATAAAAGCCCCAGGACATCTAAAACAATTCTATACAACGAAAAAACTTCTGGATTGAGGTATCACCATCCCTGTTTCCTATACTTAGCTATACTAAGGAGCCATAGTAATGAAATCTACATAGACTTGGCATAAAAATAGACAGATTGATCAATGGAATTGAATTGAAGACCTGAAAGTAAACCCACATACTATGGACACTTGATTCTTTTTTCAGAAATAAGTCAGAATTATACAACAGGAGAAAAAAAAGTATCTTCAGCAAGTGTTGCTAGTATAAGTAAATGCTTAAATGTAGAAGAATGAAAATAGATTCACATCTATCACTCTGCACACATTCAAGTCCAAGTGGAACAAAGACTTCTACATAAAACTAGATACCCTAGAACAGAGAGAAGAGAAGTTGGGGAATAGCCTTCAAGGCGTGGGCACAGGAAACAACCTCCTGAACAGAACAGCATCAGCTCATGCAGTAAGATCTACAATTAGTAAATGGGATCTCATAAAATGGAAAGCTTCTGTAAGGCAAGGGGCATAGTCTAAGGGTATTTTATCTCATAGCAAGTCTAAATACAATGCTAAATTCCAACTACTCAGTCCCCACATGAGACTTTATTTGACAGAGCATCTCAAGGTGAAAGCTAAATGTATTCTGCATTAGCTGAACTTACATTGCTTAACAACCTTCCCATTTACAACACTGCTATCTTCCTTTAAGATAATATTAGTGTTGAATGAATATTGCTACAAAATTAGAAAGTGTTAGAGCTAAGATCCAAACAAGTCTCAGTTCTATTCCTCAAGATGAAAGAAAGCTCTAAGCAAGAAAGCTTCACGGGACTCCCATGTTTTTCAAGGAATGAGAAAAAAATCCCTGAAATTAATATTTGTGATGGAAAGAAAGATGGCACTAGTGAATATAGAAGAGGTTCATTTGAGAATATTCTTCTCTTAAGTAAAAAAGGAAAAGTAGAAGCTTCTTAAATTATCAAAAATGCTAGAGAGAGAGAGAGAGAGAGAGAGAGAGAGAGAGAGAGAGAGAGAGAGAGGCACTGTCAAAGTTCAAGGGTAGACTGAGCAGTTGGAATTTAGCATTGTAAATGAAGGCTTTAGACTATACCCTTTGCTTTACAAAAGCTTTCCAGTTTCATAAGATCCCATTTTTTAACTGTTGATCCTACTGCATGAAATGGTCTCTATCACCTAAGGTCAGTATTTGGCAAGATTTTGTCATTGAGATTGCTAGTGCATTGTGTTATTTTTATAATTACTTATTATATCTGTCATATATGCTAGATGAAAGTGATTTACCAACTGCTATTGTAGTAATAAAATGTATACATAACACACAGCTATATATTGGCAAGCATTTAATGATATTGAAAAAAGTAGAAAATGATAACTAACAACAAACTCAGGATCTAAATTATGTGGTTAGGTCACTCCCATAAACTCCTTGAAATCTTTCCTGTCCCAGGCTTTTAGCTTTTGCCAAAGATACTCTCTTTAACTAACTTTTCTTCTCTTTCCTTGCCCTCTCACCTCTCCTGCTTCCCACACTGGACCCCACCCTGGACCTGTCATCATTCCACATTGAACCCAGTTCCTTCCTCCCTCCACCTACCCTTGCCCCAGATGTCTATTTTATTTCCTTTTCTGAGTGAGGTTCAAGTGTCCTCCCCTGTGCTCTCATTACTTAAACTTCTTCATGTCCTTCTATTATAGCATGCATATTCTGGCCTCACAGAGCATGGGCTCAAAGAGACCGAATCACCAACTAGAGAGTGTTGATGGCTTTATATCCTGGTGTAAGATATTCCCTATCCATTCACATTGAAGCAGTGGGAGGCCCAGTGATTAGAGGGGAGAGAGGTGCAGGAGCTAAGGAGGGTGGGAGGCTTGGTAGACAACACCAGTGGAGCAGGGAAGGAGACGAGAGACACAGATATCCAGATGTCCTCAGACTTATTTCTAGTGTTTTGGAGAGGTTATAAATATTGGGATAAACTTTATCATTGTAAATTGGCATTATGTTATTAAGAGTTTGTTATACATAAATATATTTGGTTAACAATTCAAGTTTAAGAATCATGTTTTACGGGATACTTGGAAGGAATGGTGCAGAGGCCTGGTGAGCCAGAACACTTTATTAATTAATTAACAATACAATGTCCTAATTGTCTAATGACTCATGTCCACCTATAAGTGAGTCCATGCCATGCATGTCCTTTTGGGTCTGGGTTACCTCACTCAGAATATTTTCTAGTTTTATCCATTTGCCTGTAAATTTCATGGTACCCTTGATTTTAATAGCTGAGTAGTATTCCCTTGTATAAATGCAGCACATATTCTTTATCCATTATTCAATTGAGGGAAGTCTAGGTCATTTCCAGTTTCTGGCAATTATAAATAAAGTTGCTATGAAGATAGTTGAGAAAATGTCCTTGTGGTATAGTGGGGCATCTTTTTGGTATATCCCCGAGTGTTATAACTGGGGTTTAGGGTAGAACTATTTCCAACTTTCTAACAAGCCACCAAATTGATTTCCAACATGCTTGCACAAGAGGCCGATATGGTCACTTCCTGTAGCCAGATGGGACTTCTAGTGGAGAAAAGGGAATAAATACCAACCCACCCACCTTCTAACCTTCTAACCAAATTTTTTTCTGCTTTCAGGATGTACAGGGATAAAGGACAGAGATTGAGAAAATGGCTACCCAATAGCTGGCCAAACTTGAGACCAATCCCATGGGAGACTCCCATCCCTGAAACTATTAATGATACTCTGCTACACTTGCAGATAGGAACCTAGTGTAACTGTCACCTGAGAAGCTTCATCCAGTAGCTGATGGAAACAGAGGCAGAGACCCACAGAAAAAGATTAGGCAAAACTTAGAACATCTAGTGGAAGAGTGGGAAGAAGGATTGAGGGAATTGGAGAGGTCAAAAGTACCACAAGACCTACAGAGTCAACTAACCTGGGGCCATCAGCCATCGGTGGTCACAGAGTTTGAACAACCAAAAAGGAGCATGCATGGGCTGGACCTAGGCTCCCTACACAGATGTAGCAGATGTGCAGCATGATCTCCATGTGGATCCCCTAAGAAGTGGAAGAGTGTCTGACTCTGGTTCTGTTGCCTCTCTTTGGACCTGTTTTCATTATGTGGGCTGCCTTATCTGGCCTCAGTGGGAGAGGATGGCATAGCCCTACTGTGAGGTGATGTACCAAGGCAGGTTGGTAACTGTGGGGGTCTTCCCTTCCTAGAGGAAAAGGAGAGCGTAGAAAGGAGGGAGGGGGTGTATTAGGGTGGGCTTAGGAGAAGAGGAGAGAAGATACTGAAATCTGGAAGTAAAGTGTATAATTAAATAAGTTAAGGGAAAATATATATCAACAACGGGAAAAAATACTTTTGAGTGGGTATGATCCTAATTTCCAAAAGGACTCAGCTTTTCATTCAGACCAAATTACATCGGGAATTCAGATAGAATGCAAGAGCTGACTCAGAAAAAAAATTGTAGCGTTGAAATCTCTCAGGAGTAGAAAAGAGCAGGCCTTATAGGTTTTGGGTCACTTACAGGGGCTATAGTATTGAATTAAACTTATGGTTGTTTAATTTGACATTGATTTGTTTTTTTGTTTTGTTTTGTTTTGTTTTATTTATTTATTTATTTATTTATTTTACAATCATGTACCACTCCTTCCTTTAATGCAGCTTATAAGAGTCACAAAATGCTACTGGTTCTATGTTGAGAGACCCTACAGATATCTTTGGATTTGACAGATTGTACAATTTTTTTTTCATTTTTATTTTCTATATTCTATGTGCAGTCATTACAGTTGGCCATCTTTAATAATTTATCTGCAAAAAAGTGTTGCAAATCACTACATATGTTGTAAATCAGGAGAGAACTGTTAGATTAACTACACTCGTGAAGGCCATTATTAGTATGAGTGGTGAATGTTACTATATTTTATTATTATGTATTACGAGGATGTACTGATTTATTCCTTTACACTCGGGTTTTTAGTCTTTAGTGATACATATTACTGAGAACTAAAAATTACAGAGGTCAATTAACACGGAGTCCTGTAATTTAGGTATTAATGACTTACTTGAAGATTATTAGGCAAGAACCAGAATAGTGGACACCGTTGGGGTCTTCTGTAATCTAAGTACTCAGAAATTTTTATTACATTTTACTTAAATCTTGATGTTGATTACAGTTTCTAACACTTGTATTTAAAAATGAGTGTTAACCTTTTTTTTTTTTCCGGAGAAATCCCTGGGTACCCCTTTGAGCCCCTCTGCCAGGTGAGGTCTACATGGAATCTGGAAGTGAAGCTGAAGATAACTTACTCAGACTGTGATGACTATTGAAATTCCTCTTATTCTTCTTTATATACTGTTACCCTAACAAATCTAAAATCACCCTCTAAAAACAAACTAGATTCAGAACAAAAATCTTTGATGCTAATGAGTTTGGATCTACGGACTTAGAAGATGGAGGGTGATCATTCAAAACTCTAGACACCCCGGAGCTTGTGCATGACTAAGAACTGCTCACATCTTTTTCCAGCTTTCTCGTTACCTTCATGTAATCATTGGACATTCTAACAAGAGGAGTATTTTATCATTATTATGTCTATCAAATGTATGTGTATTTGTGTGTGTGTGTGTGTGTAGACACACATAGAGAGATGATGATGATGATGAAATATAAAAGTTTCTAATTAATTTTTAGATACTTTCAAGAAGATATACACTTAGGCATTTTATACCTATCACTTATAACACAGCTTCATATTTATGTGAATATAACACTATTCTCCATAGATTAAGTTCATTTCACTTGTTAGCTAGTGAGATGCTCCGCACACTTCTCCTGTGTTGTTGGTCTCTACTGAACTTACCCACAAGTGTGCAGTTGTCATTTTTATCATTTTTGTTCTTGTTTGAGGTAATTTTGATTTGGAAATTGATTCGAAACATTCTATCTCCTATGAAAGTAATTTTAAAGCTTTAAGTCTGTACAAAGAACTAACATTAAAGTTTCAGGAATTGTTATAAAAAGAAACTTTGTACTTGTCCCTTACTTCCCATTTCATTTGGAATATGAACGTACAACCTTTTGTTTTATGCCCATAAATAAAAATAATGGCATCTATGAAAACCAGTTAATATTAGCCTCTTAATATAAACTTAGAGTGAGCATTAAATATCTAAATGGAACTATATTAATACAGCTAAAGCACAGGTTTCAGTGATTTGATTCATAAACCAAGCTCTAAGTGGGAGAGTAAGTTAAGAATTTTCTACAAATTGATGAAGTACAAAAACAAAAAACACAGAAGAATAACTTATACTGATGCCAAAATTGCATTAGTTATACCAGACTCTTAAAGATGGAAATCTCAGACAGAAGACTATTTTACCTGGAATTCCAGTCTTACACTTCAATAGATTTTTTTGTTTTCTGAGATTTATGAACTCATTCTCAATTCAGTACATTTAAAAGTATACAGCATTGCCTTTATTACATAGGAGGAGAAATAAGTTCTATTAAATTGTTCAGAGAAAGAAAATAGTTATTGGTTTAATGATAAAGACACACAGCGTCATGTACAGTACTTTATTCTAGAACTGTCTTACAGTAATGGCTCTACACCTCTACAAATAAAACAACTTTTTAAACATAAAATTTTTAACAAAATAACATAGATGATGAATAGAGGTGAAAATATATACAAATATGATTATTTTTACTTTCCTTATTATAACTGTCAGGCAACCCTGGTATCAAAACATTTATACAAGAGATATTTCAGTTTGAAACATTTTGAAATCTAGGATCCTATTGAAATCTTCCCAAATTTAATGCTTTCCAGAAATTAAGGCAGAAAGCCCTGTAAATTTCATAACTATTTAAGGGTAGAAAGTGATTGGGATCATGGCCGAGACTTATCAAATATGACTTGAATGTCTAATAAAATCTTTTAAGCCTAAGCTCATTGATCATGCTGTCTTTCAGAATACTAGTTTTATAAATGTTCTAGAATTCAAATATATATATATATATGTATGTATATACATATATATATATTTGTATATATGGAAATGTTTCAAATATATGTCTAAAATACATACTTATTTTTTAAATACATCATAATTATATACATATATTTTATGCATGTATTGTGTATATATATTTCATGGCTTTAGGCAGAGCTATAATTTTTAATCATAATTTAGTAATAACAATAATTGTTATTATTATAAAATGTCAGTTATGATAACATAAAAACCTTAAAATATTTAAATGTCTAGATAAAATACAGGTATAGTACATCTGTCCATTAAATTTTGTAATTCATAATACCTGGAGAAAGGTAATTCCTAATTTAATTGAAATGGATTATGTAATAAATCACTTAAGCTGCCGTTAAATACTTTGAATATTATAATATATTTTTTAAAATCATAATTGCAAAGCAATGAGCTGGAGGACATAATTGTGCTTTTTGAGGGGATACACCACCAATGGATTTTCTATGCAAAATAAGTATCGGAAGTAATCCCTATGTTCAATTAATCATTTAAGCCTCAGACATTATATGTACCATGCACAATGAGAAGAAAAAATATGGGATTTAATGTTAATTCTCATCATCCCTCAAACAACTCTTAAGTTGCCATGAGTCTTTAAATAAAAGTAAATAAGTTCAATCTCATTTTAAATAAAAGATTCTACTTTAAAAAATATTCCATTTGGTCACACCAAACAATAGACATACTTAGCATTGAAGCGTCTAATGATTGTTTAAATAGTTATGATTATACATCTCCACAAGAGATAGGCACTTCTTATACTCTGTAATGCATGCCTTGATATTATATCCCTATTTTTGCTGACATTTCAGAGATTTTCAGGAATATTGAAATATATGCTTATAAAGAATAAACATTAAAGCTCAAAGCTCAAATGACATAGGTACCTTGGTTGTTAGAATTTTTCCAATTCACCTTGTTACTGAAAAGTCATATTAATCATTGGATTACTTCAAGTGCAAATATTAAAACAGCTACTGATGAAAGTGTAGTATTTTCTTTTCTGTTGTTGCTACACTTAAACCTAAATCACAAAACTTAGGATATAAAAACAAAAATTCTGTATCATTGCAAATGCTCTAAGAACCTGACATTTTTGAAGGTTTTGGAATAGTTAGTAGCATTTAAACATTATGTAATTTTGATAGCCATATTTAATTTTGAGAGAAGTGAGTCTTGGCTTCTTTTGCTTTTTAGCACCTTTTTCCTTTTCTGTGACCCTTTACTCATATTATACTTTATATTAGAAATCTGAACTTCATCGTTCTTGGGAATATTTAATGTTCTGTACCTTCAAGTTAAGACATTTCTTGATAGTGTCCTTCAAATGCATGCCTTTGGAAGCCGTTCCTTCCTTTTCTAACTTGTTTTTCCTCTTCTTTCACAGATTACTGACCTCCTATTTCCAGAGGAAAATTGACTGAGGCAGGTTTTAGAGGAATTTCTGGACATGCTGTTAACATCTGTATGATGTAGTGAATGAGGGAGGAAACTGGGCAGGCTCACCAAGTGCCAGCCTCTATGGAGATCAAACTTTATTTTTGCAAGTTACTCTTACCTGCAACATTCTAGTAAAATGCAACTCTTCCTTTACTAATTGTTTAACTGTAGTTTTTTTTTTAAAAAAAAAAAAACACACTGAAAAGACTTTGATGCATTTTGTTAACCACTACAGATTAAGTATTTTTTTTTGGTCAGTCCTAGCTGACACTTCCTACAATGCTGAACACTAAGCAAGTATTTTATTATGTTTATTAGAGGAATTGCTGAAATTCCAGTTTGAATAAAACCTTAATGCTTTCAGAACCCAGAATCCATTGAGATGCTAAGGGAGTATAGGGAGGAAATTTATCATTGCACTTTACACTTCTACGTTTAATATCAGAGCGCATATTGAAACCATAAAAAGCAGAGAAAAATCAAAATATATTCCCATCTTATATGAGGGATACGTTTCCCACTCTCTTTTGTAATTTTGAAAAAAGCCAAGGTTGTGGGTCGTGGCAGAAGAAATAAATAGCCTTAAGCTTTAAGTCCGGGAAGCTATTCTGCTGTACCTAAAGCTCCTAGCAGCCAAGCACCCCAAGAATGATCAACACCCCCTTTCAGGATAAATTCCCAAATTACAGGCAAAGAACCTTACCGGCAAAGGCTTGCTGCAGGTTCCAGCTCGGCCTCAGACTGGGAAGCTGAGCAGCTGGTGAGCAAACGTTTTAGGTTCTTTTTTTTTCCCTAACGAAGTCTGCAAAACTAATTTCCCTCAAAATAGGGCTCAATTTCCGTTAAAGAAAGCAATGCTTACAAATCTTGGAATTCCTGATCAACCCCCACTCCACCCCACCTCTAAGTAGTGAAAAACAATTCGACTTTTCACACGGATGTTAAAGTTTGTTTGGAAGTCCCTTTTCTGGAGAACCTCTTAAAAAATCAAGGGCAACAGACTGAAGATGCCAGAGGGAGAGGCAGAGGGGAGGGTTCTGCCTCCAGGACGCTCCTCCAAAATTAATCAATACCTTTTCCTAACTGGAACCAGATGTCTCGTTCAGGTTGCTGTACTCATTAATCCCATTAGCAATTTCAAAGACTTGGCCATCATCTTCTGGTCACCCAGACAATAAACATATGGCAGTTAATCATAGTGGCGCACTCCAAGCCGTGAACACAGAAGGCTACTGCACACACTCCCCTGGTAGACACTTCAGAGGCAGGAACAGGTTTTCCTGCACCTCATTCTCCAAAAACTTGTTGTGGGTTAAAGACAGGGCCTCCAGTAGACCCTGTGGCCCGCCAAGCTAACTGCTGTGTCCTGAAGCCCGGCTCTCACAAATTTACCCGCGGCTAGTTGTGCAGTTCATTTCCAGGAGCACAGGCTGTAAACCTGGGGGAAATGAACCATCATAGTAGGGTCAACTCTGAGTTTGCTATCTGCTTAAAACCAAAAGGTGGTGAGGAACGGAATGTATGCATAGAGCAGCAGAGCTCTAAGCTAAAGAGAGATTTCATTTCTCAAAGGATAGGAGGGGGTTGGGAAATGGCTCCCGTAGGGTTAAGCTAGGAAGGGTAAAGCAAGTTATGCTTGCTCATTTGACATATTTTTCGGGTTATTCCTGACCCAGAAATACTTCCTCGGTGAGCGAACTGGAGCGGTAAAGAGAAGTAGGGGTGGGAGGAAGGTTAGAAAAAGAAGGAAGGGGGGACACAAATGTGCCGCCAAGGCTCCAGAATCTGCATCCACCTCTGCTTCACGCACACCCCACTGGATACCTCTCCTTTCCGCACTCAGTCAGAGTAGCGCTGGGCCATAGTTGGTGCAGGGCCCTACAACCCCCGCCCTGGCGCTAGGTTTTCTAACAATCTATTCCCAGACACCTAAAAGGGAAAAACATAATGTGCCCCTGGACGCGGGAACTGCGAGTGGCCTCCTGGAGTTTGAAAAGCTAGACTGACTCAGCTCTTTCCCTTCTCTTGAACTGTAGTTGGGTTCTCTGTGATCTGCAAGGTCGGGAGTAGTTAGGGAGCGCCTGCAGGTGACCCCCTACCCCCACCAAGGCTGACAGATCTAGTTTCCAAGAGCAGTGAGAGAGTCAGAGACACTCTGGTGCTGGCTTAGCGAAGCCGAGTGCCTCTGCGTCTGGCCGTGGGAACCTTTGTGACAGATCGCGGTGGCCCTGAGAGGCTGAGGCTCTGGGTGCACCACTAGCTGTCCTGGAAGCACCCAGGGCCCCGACCGGCATGGGGCAGCCGCTCCTGTCCTGCCTGCCAGCAGTTGGGAACTGGAAATGAGAGAGCACAGTGGCGCTGACTGAGCGGGAGTTTTGGAGGGAGTTTGCATGTGGTCAGCGCTGGGCTCCTAAGCCAGCCCCCAGCTCACATTACACTCTATTTATAACCTCTCGGAGCCATTTCCCCCCCTGAAAGCAGTTCTCTGGGACCACCTTCTTTTGGCTTCCACCTCTCCCACACTTGACATCTGAGCAGCTGCGAGGGAAGCTCCTCCAGGTCCTAGTGTTTATGCTTACCGGAGACCGGCCGCTAAGGCTCAGGGACTGGGATTAGCCGGCTCTGCTCAAACGCACGCGCGCGGCTTTAAGTGAAGGGGAAAGGCTTAGGATTTCTAGGGAAAAGTGACAGCGCTTGGTGGACTTTGGGACCATCGTGAAGTCTTCTGCTTGGAAGCCGAGACTTGCATGCCATGGAACACCCCCTCTTTGGCTGCCTGCGCAGCCCCCACGCCACAGCGCAAGGCTTGCACCCCTTCTCGCAGTCATCTCTGGCCCTCCATGGAAGATCTGACCACATGTCTTACCCCGAACTCTCCACATCTTCCTCGTCTTGCATAATCGCGGGATACCCCAACGAGGAGGGCATGTTTGCCAGCCAGCATCACAGGGGGCACCACCACCACCACCACCATCATCACCACCACCACCAGCAGCAGCAGCACCAGGCTCTGCAAAGCAACTGGCACCTCCCGCAGATGTCGTCTCCGCCAAGCGCGGCCCGGCACAGCCTGTGCCTGCAGCCTGATTCTGGAGGGCCCCCGGAGCTGGGAAGCAGCCCTCCAGTCCTGTGTTCCAACTCATCTAGCCTGGGCTCCAGCACCCCTACCGGAGCGGCGTGCGCACCAGGGGATTACGGCCGTCAAGCGCTGTCACCGGCAGAAGTGGAGAAGAGAAGTGGCAGCAAAAGGAAAAGCGACAGCTCAGGTGAGTGCCGGCAAAACAACATTGGGGAGAGTGCGCTCTGGGCTAGGAAGACGCGGGAGGACCTGGGATGGTTCTCAGGAAAGACACACTGTGAAGCGGCTAGCCCTTCCTCTCTCGGGTGGCCGAATTCATCTCATCCATGCAGCGTCTGCCCTGTAATTCGGGAGCACGTGTTTCGCTGGAGTTAATAGATCTACATCCAGCCCTTCCAAGCCCTCCAAGATCCGCAAATCAGTTTTCCAGAAGTGGTGAAAAAAGTGACACTATGCGAAATCGGTTAAGGGAGTGTGGTGGGTCAGGGTCCGTCCATGGGGTTGGGGGGTTGTCCTCCTTGGGATGCTGCATCCCACCCATCCTCCGCTGGGCATGCTTGCGTGCATGCGTGTGTGCGTGCGTGCGTGCAGTTCTCCTTGACTTTTTCCTTCCAATTCCCAAGTCTGAACAGCTCTACTTTTCCTATTCTTAACTGGGTTTCCACATTATTGCGCAATATCTTGAACTTTAACACTGGCTTTGACAAAATACGCAAAAAAAAAAAAAAAAAAAAAAAAAGAACGAAAGAAAGAGGAAAAGGAAAAATTAAAGAAAATAAAAGAAACCTAAAACTTATTTTTTTTACACTTTGCTTTCAGAGTTCCTTAAATAGCACCTCATTTAAAATGATATTTTTTTAAAAAAAACATTCTATTTATTTGTCGAAAGAGACATTATCTAGAAGTGTTCAAGGAATACATCTGAAAACTATGTATAATTAGATAAGGACTTTACAAAAGAATATTCTTAAAGTAACTACACTCATATGGTGCTAACCTAGGACAAAACAAAACAAGCAAAAAACCCAAATCAACCAACCAACCAAAACAAAATGTTTGAACTTCGATTGCAGAAAATAAAAGTCTTCATCAATTGAGTAGTGCCCTGAGATGCAGTGGAGGGAGCTGATGGGTAACCCCTCTGACAGTGCTGGAGGAAGATGCAGAGAAGGTCTGGGTAACTTGAGTGGCCCAACAAAAGGGAGCTCCCAGAAGGATTCAAGGACTGAAAGTTCAGTAGCCAGCGCATCCTGGCAGCACAGAGAAACTGAAAATTTCCAGGAAACACAAAAAAGCTCTTAACTATGTTTCTTATTGTAAATATATTTCACTTTATTTCTTCCTTCTTTCCTTCCTTCCTACCTTTGTCTTTCTTTCTTTCTTTCTTTCTTTCTTTCTTCCTCTCTTTCTTTCTTTCTTTCTTTCTCTCTTTCTTTCTTTCTTTCTTTCTTTCTCTCTTTCTTTCATTGAATCTTCTCTGTAGTTACAAGGCAACCTGGATACAGATTTTCAAAGATGTCACTTAACTAGGGCAATGTTTGCATATATTCAATCTTCTGTGTCAGTGGCTCGCGAGTTGGAACATATAATTCCAGGCATTAGTTGGAAGGATTGAAAAAAATAGCATTTTAAACAATCCAGTCAAGGTCTTCTGTAGTGTCGGACAGTAAGGGCTGTCCCTTTATTTTGTATTTTGTAAAGTGTTGAAAGTTGATAGGAACTTTTCTTGACCTCAGTGTGCAGTGGCTCCTTCCTTCCCAGCCCCACTGTTGGATGTTAATTTCTAGGTCCAGGGTGAACTTTTAATGCTCGATCGTGAATAGTTATGTCTAAGACCATGGCCATCATTGTCAATCTGTTTACTGGTTATCGCTAATGGTATGTGAAATCCTGATACTGAAAAGGTTCCTAAGAAGGCACTGGAATGCACTGTGTTCTCCCAGACTGGGCATTTATGAACAGAGATGCACGGATTGCCTCAGCAGGTTGGTAGCTGCATCAGGAAGGACCGGGAGCTCCGATTCTGTGTTTTCTTTCCGCAAGGGGGAAACTGTGCTGCTTCTTAGTTGAACCAATGCCCTAAAGATTATTTGTGCACATGAAGAAAGTTTTGTTTAGGCACAAGTAATTTTTCGTTGGGGAAACAGGGAGAATGAGACTAAAAACTGACTTCCTTAATTTATTTTAATAATAATGGCTTGAACTTTGACTAACATCAGTTTCCCTTACCTTTACCGGGGCAATAAGCACACAGCAAAGGGAACCTTGTTTTGGAGTTGTGAAACTCATTTAAACACCAAAAACAAGCAAAAGAGAACAAACATTCGTGCCAACATCACAGTGTATTAATAAGTTTTCCATCTTCTATATGGAAAATACAATCTCTAGGCAGGATAATGTCACTGGGGTTGACTTAGAATGAATGGTCCCATTGATAGACTATCAAAGTCATGCATCAGTTTTCTTGGTACACTATTGAAAACAAAATCAATGTCTTCAGCTCTGAGTTAATAACGGTTCGATCATAGATATGCTTAACTCTAAGCCATTCTTTCTCCTACTTGAATATAGACAGTGAACATTCAATTCAAGGTCAAATCATTTCATAGCATTGGGAAAACATTTTGATTTACTAGACAGCAAAGTAACCGAAAAGAGTTACAATCCTGTTCTGTTATCAATACATAAGCCTCACTTGTCACAGTTTGGCTATAGTATCCCTTCATAATTAATTAATGTTCAATAAATTATATTGGACAATCTGAGACATAGGACTATATTAGATGAAAACTAAATCATGCATGGTAGCAACAATTTCTTTATTTAGGCATTTTTTTAATCACTGTATATTTATAGTTGGCAGTATAGACAGTGCCTTAATCTCTGGTGATGCTGAAACCAAGTCTCCTACCACTGCATGTGTGATAACTGAGTTAATTTCTAATAAGCACCGGGAAATAGTGTTGAACAACCAAATCATGTATAAACCTTACATTTAAATCAATAGTAATAACGCAGCAATCTCAATATAAAATACTGTCCAGTATTTCTGTTCTGAAAACCTATATGAAAGTAGACTTATACAAATACAGAAAACTTACCAGTATAGAAGCAAATGTTTATAGACTTTAGACTTCCATTATAGTTAATTAACAATTAAAAATAGCCAATTTTAAGAGAAACTTATGACATTTTCATAGTATGTGCTAAACAATTTTATAACTTTGAGCCAGCTACCCTTTCCAGCAATGTTAGTAAAGCCAACATCTGCCACTCCTTCAAAGGGACTCTTAAAGTTACAACTGTGCTTAAAACAATCAGTTCAAGCCAGGTGATTCTGAAAAAAATGTCTGTAAATACTGTGAACTTCTTGGCTTCAATTACACAAAGCAATATATTAGTGGGCATGAGCTACTCAGTTTTGTTAAAATAGATGTGCTCACTTAATCTAACCGGCCTTTATGTGGTCATTATGGTATACATATTCTGTAAATAGCTTAGACTAATGAAAGTAAGCACACATTTTTATTTTAAGGGATAACTTTATAACTACACTCATTCCAAAAAATGCAATGAATAATTTGAGGATGTGGATTCTGGGGGGGTTGAGTCATATTATATTTTTGTAAAGTTACAACTATTGATTGCTATTATAACATAAAATATTTAGTTCCAAATTATGTCAGTTTCTGCGTATGCCTATACGGAATGACAAGTGTTGTATCTAAACTATAATACAAGCTAATCTCAGAATAAGGTTAGTTCCCTCTGACTCTATTATATTCCTAGTTATTCCAATCATGTTTTCTGAAAATTAAACAAACAACTTTGCAACTCTCAACATCAAGATCAAGAATTCCTTTTAAATCAAGGTCTTTAACCTTAAAAGTGATCAAATAGAAATTGCTTGCATTTCCCTACAGATCTGTTTTTGTGATTATTGTTCCTTTTCAAGAAAAGAACAATCAATGTGAGAAATGGTAGCAGATTCACCATTAGTGATTCATTAGTGAAAGCGATTATGTGGTTATTTTGTAAGCACAGTCCAAAACAGAAAACTAAAAAAAAAAAAAAAAAAAATCCATCATTCATATTTTCCTTCTGTGTTTGGAAAAACAGCCCCTTCGTTATAGTGGTGGAGAGTATAATTTATATTCATGATAAGGCCTAATCATTACAACAAAGAAAAATTTCAAATGAAAATTACATATGAAGGGACCATTTTTTCTGTCATTTTTTTCATCTGAAAGATGTCAGTCTATGAATGAATAGCTGAATAGGTACCATAAGTTAAGATATTTTCAGATATAAATTATATTATATATAAAATTACATATAATTGTAACTATAATATAAATCTGATTTATAATTAGATTTACGAGATATTTTTCTCTAACTTTAAATATAGAATTTTAGAATTTATAATCTGAGCACTGCTGTAAAATATTAAAAGTCTATGACAGATTAAAGAAGGCATAGAACATTGGTGTATTGGAAAATAAATTATGTGTATCAATGTCTTAATATTTTCTGCTCCAATATTTGTAACTGATGTCTCTCTCATATTGTTTATAGTTCAAAATTTCTATTTCCTTCACATTCTCTAATTTTTCACAGCACCCTTTATAATAAAAATTTTTGAAGAAAATTATTCTGTGAGATGAAAATATTAGCAATAGCTTCATTCCTCAATGATTATAATTATAATGCCAAAAGGATCAATTGTTAGTTGGCCAGTGAAATGGCATTTCCTTGGGCACATGGTATTATGGACTGATTTCAATGATTTGAACTTTTTTAAGAGGAAGAAAGAAAGAAAGGAAGGAAGGAAGGAAGGAAGGAAGGAAGGAAGGAAGGAAAGAGACACAGACCACAATGTATGTCCTCAAGTTTGAAAGCAAAATAAGTAACTTATTTATTTAAGCTGTTTATGTTCTGTCACATTTTGAGTATGTTTCAGACATTGATATAGTTTTGCGGTTAGCATTGATTATGTTTAAAGTACATTAAGACAGCGGAGAGCATTGAGGTTTACCCTAATGGCCATGCTGCTTTTAAGGATGGTGCTTTGAGTAACTACACTGAACTGAAGCTGTCAAGAAAGGGTGTCACAGCACACAGTTCCGAACAAAACAACACATCATTGCCAAGTCACAGTCATCAGTGAGGCTCAGACGCCATAGTTCTGGAATATTTTACTCTCTGCGGCAGAACGGTCTCCAAGGTTCCTGGCTTTAGCGTGTACCCTGGGTGCTACATGTCTGAAGACAGTCTAACTCTAAAGCTGTTGTCTTCTTGAAAAATTTCTCCCGTTTTACTATTATGCTAAAAGCGTAAGAGATTTGTTTGCCCTTTAAGAAACTGTCCTGCACCGTATGTAAAACTTTAAAAATCCTTTCCCGCTTCACTATTCGTGTAGTTGTATGTCACGGTCTGGGCAGCGGGAACCTAGGTGGCACAACGAGCATGTGGGAATGAGAGGACAACTTTGTTAAGTCTGTTCTATCCTTCCGCCTTCATGTGAGGTTAAGCTCAGGACACAGGCTCGCCCCACAAACACCTTTACTCGCTGAACCGTTTCAGTGACAAAAGTCTGCAAGTCTTATAAAACCAACCCATAACGGTTCTATTCATCCACATATTCAAAACTCAGGAATTATTTTTATACTTGAGATTATTTTAATGTAAATTCCTTGGACAAATTTATAGTTAAATGATCAAAAATTATGTGGTGAGCAAATACATTTATATTTTATCACATGGGTTAATTATTAATTTTCTTCTATATTCAATATTTTAAATTTATAATTAAGAGTATTCTATTATTTATGAATGCCCATGCATTATATACTTATATTTTCCATTTAAATACATTTATATATTGTACATTACTGTCAATAAATTGTGTGCTCTACATTGGCATTTTTTGCATGAGTTCTAAAAATATTTTATAGATTTATTGTTTTCTTGGGCCTGTATGTGAGCAAAAATGCCAAGGCAAATTTTATATTGTTATTATACATTTTAAGAAAGGATTTGTAAAAGATCTCTAAAAAAATAATTGCTTTGATTTTTCTATTTTAGCCATAGTATGTGATTAACAATTTATTTTTAACATATGTATTGTTTGGTCTCTTAAAATTTAGCATTTGGTTCAAGTTTTAATTATTCTAAGATATTTGTAAATGATGGAGACAATAATTAAATCTTTGAATTTTTACTTTAGTTGAGAAATAATGCACATTTACCAGACTTAGAGTTCTACAAAACCATTTATTGGTTACAGCTTTAAATAAGAAGTTGCTTTTATATTTTCATGAAATCAATTTGTTTCAAATATCTTTGAATGCTATCACATTTGTTTTTATAGCTTTAAATGCTATAAATTTGCTAATTAAAACTCATGTAAGCTACACTGATTAAAAGTATGAGTACGGGATATTTAATTTTTGTGTGGTATTGAAACTGATAGTGTTTACTTTTCATAGATTTTTTTTAAGTTTGATTGTATTTTTATATAAAGCTTAGTTGTTAAGAAAGTGAGGGCAGGTTCTTCAATCAGGTAAAATGTAGTAGCTCCACTCAAAGCAAATGTGAGAGTCACGCATTATACTGAGTCTTATAGATAAGTATGCGTATCCATACCAAGACAAAATTTAAAATGAACATTCTTGATAGGAATACATCTGAATTAGAGTTTCTGCATTAAAGGTTGTAATATCTTAAATGTTCCTACTATAAAATAAAACAATACGCTTGATGATTTCACAGCTGTTTGGAGACTCCCACAGGCTGGATCTGGTAATCAATGATATTCATGAAAGTGAGAACGGCCAAGTGTCCTGCTGTGTTTGTGGTTTTTGTTTTTTTTTTTTTTTGTTTTGTTTTACTGTTTCTCTAGATCATTATTATCTATACACTTCAAAAAAATTTTCCATAATACTCCAAGGAGGAAAGAAATCAGAGCAGTCTTACATGACCAATGGCTAGAAAATAATTCAGATGAATCACCTCACGGTTTGGAGGAGAGAGACAAACAGCACTGCCCAACTTAAGCTGACAGGTGCCAGTTGAATTTTACAAGCCTAGATTTTACCCTTTGAAAACATAGCCTTAAAGCTCTGCCAGAAATGGCACCCAAAATACACTCACTGCTACACTGTTGTAGTTACTTGCAAATGCAGGGATAAAATGTATGCAGTGTCTGCAGACTGGCATCTTGGGCAGTCAGAACTGCACAGGGTCATGGTGCTGTGATAATTATTAGCTACCTAGAAACTACCAGCAAGCTAAACAGATGTATTCATGATAAGTTTAAACAAGTGCGATGGGTTGGCTCCCTTATTAAATGGATGCAAAGAATATTCAACAAAACATTGATTTTACAAGGTAAGAAATAATTCTCAGGAAAATTCGATTTGTTGTATCCTGTACTCTAGCCACTAAATGAATAAACTTTGCTGTGATTTTGGTAAAACATCAGTAAGTTGGAAAGTGAGCCTCAGGTTATAAGAACTCTTGGAAATTGCTTTCTGACAAGAGTATATTGAAATCAAGTGGTATCTCTCCCTATTTAATATTTTTCAAAATTAAAACAAGCTCTCAGTATGTTTACTGCCTTCAACAATTAAAATCTCCTGGACCATAAGCTGTGTTTACAAGAGAGGGTTTTTTTTTCCTCATTGAAAATATAAACGAGTCTGGATGTATTAAACGCGACAGAATGTAGATGTAAACTTTTTAGACAGAGTGAAATGCCAGGAAAGCCAGAGTTCAGGAATCAGGCATCCACGTCTGGAGTCTGCTGCTGCTCACACTTCAGAATTACCACTTTGCATCCAAAGTTTCACACACACACACACACACACACACACACACACATTTTTTCTTCTAGGACAGTTTGGTTTTAGGAAGTGAAGCTTTATCAAAATTATTCTTGAAAACATATATATTTGACGAGATATAAAGCAGTGATATCAGTTTCCTGTGTTTGAAGACTTAGCCAGCAGTTAATACATCATAAGGGGCCTTACTCAGCATTTCAGACCAGGAAAGAGATGGCATACTCCTGGGGCAACTAGGAGTGAAACTGTTGATAATTATGTGGTGATGAGTGGTATGTGATCGGGAAAGTAGAGAAGCAGCAGGAAAAGAAGAGTCACCAAGGTCTGTCCATAATCAGGTTTGACAAGCCACAGGTGACAAATTCTGGTAGCATTCTGGGGCCCAGCACAACCTCAGGGCAGAGGTGTTCCCTAAAGTCTGGAATTTTCCATAGGTCAGGTAACCACCCCTCACCAATCTTCACATCCTCTGGTCTCTTGCTGCCCATTGCCTAGAAGTAATGATAGGTTCAAGCACATGGAACTTGAGGATGAAAAGCCTCAAATCCGACCTAAAGGAATTTAGGCGATGAGAAAGAATATGGTGAGAAGTCTTAAGGAACCCACAGCTAAATCAAAAGTCCTGTGCTGCCTTACTGGGTGTCACTGTGGGCTTGAAATGTAACTCCACTGTACATCATTTCCCTGGGATCTCCCAGCCAAATGAACATGCACAGGGTGCCGATGTCGATGTCTAGCTCTATAAATATTACTTATTCTTTTATCATCCATGAAAAGGGCAGTTAGTTACCTTGTGGGTATATGTCCTTTGAAAAACAGCCTGCTTTATGGCATCTATTTTCCTTTATTATTGATATTAGGATAAGAAGAATTGGAATTTTCAATAGGTCAGGTAACAGCCCCTCACCAATTGCCTAATTGAATGCTACAGACTGAAAACAATCTGCACCATCCCTAGAATAATTTCAATGGCACCTTTCTGAAATACAAGACAGGTTTAGCCAGACTATATAAGACATCCTCAACCTGCAGTCTCTACTGCTTGGGGAATCTCCTTACTTCCAATCTTGAGTCTCTCCTGTTTTTAATCACATTATATACTGGACAAAAAAAGGATAAAGTTGTACATGAGTAGACATAGACACATACCCAGACACATGCACTCTCACACTCACGCATACACATACATGAGCTCACCTTGGACTATTCTTCAGTCAAGAGATAGGGCTCCAGTTAACCAGATTCAAACATGGAATGGAACCTCTCCTTTCAGTTAACCAGAAGGGAACATTTTCATGCTATCTTGGGTGGCTTATCGCAGGGTTGTAGCTCTTTGTTCTTTTAGCCTCTCCAGCTTAACTGCTAACCAATGAGAAACCTGAAAAGAAAAGAACGCCAGAAAATATACATCACATAGAATTCCCATGAGTTTGGTTTGGCGATAGTTTCTTTGTACAAAGAAAATAATGTATGTGTCTCCTTGTGTATAGTTGCATTCCGGACTTATGCTGCTCAGGTGAAGGTGACACAGGAGAGCAGAACTCGTTGGAGTTTTGTTTTGAGCATGAGCTACATTCACTTTATTTACTTTATTTTCATATGGGGTACCCACCTTTCAATGTGGAAAATTCAGAGATGCCCTAAAAAACATTTTATGTGTATATAAATGATGGTCTTCAGCACTTGGTTTTGAATAATTAACAGTATTAAATCTGCATATCTTAAAATACAATATTAGCAATCTCGATGAAGATTTAATTTCTTTCAAAGTTGTTGAATTCACAACGGTACAGCCCCTGCAATGTGATGTTCTCAAACAAGCAACTGCTCCTTGGCTTACTGCAAAACATGTAAGGAGAAAGAAAAATTGCTACATGCCCAGTGACTGATGACTTAGAGATAACGGGAAAGAACTAATTGCGTCGTACAGTTCATTAGCCTCTATTCCAAGGATGATTGATTTCTCAGTTTACTTGGTGCATTATAAACTCTAATTGTTCAGTAGATCACCAGACTCTGGACTGCTACTCAGAGGGAGTCAAGTCATTACTCAGCTTTGCAAGAGCTTCTCTTAGGTTATGGGAGGTGCCCAGTGAAGTTAAGTAAGGTTTGTCTTTTTCTCAACCTTAAGCCTTTACAAGGGAAATGTCAAACTTCAGTTTCAATCCTTACGATCTTAATCCTTTGGCAAAAATACTTATGATTATCAATTAACAAAATGCAATTGACAAAGCACTTTACTTTGGTGTAAATGGATTTTTCTCTGAATTATATTATTGTCTCCGCTACTTTCCATTCTCTTTTTATGAATATGTAGACTGGTAAACTGCCTTAGTTTGATTTTATACTTATGTTTCGTCTCACAGCAAAGACAGAATTGCATGAGTTTTAGACATATCACAGAATATACCTGAGAATCCTATATTTTATATCCTATAATAGAGATAAGCCATTGTAAATAACAGATATTTACATAAACAAAATCACGACAGTATGATCCCTGTACACATATTTTGTGTAACCATTTGGAATTTGATATTTTATTTTCTGTTTTGTAATTTTAATTTTTAATTTTTGTTAAATGATGTTTTCCTATATTATAAATGTCTTTCTGTGTACCCTGTGTTTGTTCTTTTGCTCTCTCTCTCCCCCCACCCTCCCTCCCTCCCTCCCTCTCTGTCCTTGCTAAATCTATTGACTTTGTAAATTAACCACATTTTCTAAAACCAGTACAGACTATCCCTTTTATTTATTCTAACCAGAAATGCTTTCCTTGATCCCCTCCTGTCTTGTCCACACCCACCTCCCAGACAATCTGTAAACACTAGATTCATCTACTCTTCTGAATACAGTTAGCCTCACAACCTTAGTGGACCAACACTGACCTCTTGTGTATTTATTTTCCATAATTATCACCATTCTCTTAAAACACAGATGTATTATAAAAATAAGGGTAGTTTACCTGGGGACTTCAGTGTCTTGTTTAAACACAGTGTGATTTCAAAATAACAGGAAAAAAACTAGAAAATATCCTATTTGCACACACACATGTATGTGTGCCTCTCTCTCTCTCTCTCTCTCTCTCTCTCTCTCTCTCTCTCTTCCCCCCCTCTCTCTCTCTCTCTCTCTCTCTGTGTGTGTGTGTGTGTGTGTGTGTGTGTGTGTGTGTGAGTGTGTATGTATGTGTGTTTGTGTGTGTATTTTGTTAGGAATTAAAAACAAGCCTTTCACATCTAATCAAGTACTCTACCATCTAGACACACCTCCAAATAATTAAGCCTAATTTATAATTTTAAAGTTACTTCAGAGTAATGATCTTAGCCACCGCTCACATTTTTCCCATCAACTCTGGGCTTAGTAGGCTGTGTGTCGAAACATGTAGATGAATCAAACATACCATCAGTGTTTATATCTGTTCCCTTCCTACCTTTATTACTTCTGGAATCCATTTCGGTATTTCCTGGATGAAATATCCTGTGAGCATCAATTCAATTTCTGTTGCATACACTACTGTTCCTCTGCTTGGAATTATGTATTAATTTGAAATGAATCTACACTTATAAGCCTTGGCACTTAGAACAGGTAATGTCTTTCAAAGATATATTACAAAGCTTTGGATATACTGAATCTTGTGTGGAATCAAATTTTATTTAAACTCTGATGTACCAATTGATTCTGGAGAGGAGTTTTGCATGAAAACATTTCATATAAAATATATTGCTAGTATTTGGAACATAATTCAAAATACTATTATTTATTTTAGTGTTTTATTATAATAGTATTATTTATGTTTACAGTATATAGCAATACTAGTTTAGACACGGCATGTGCACAACCATTTATGTCATTAATAAAAGTTAGAAAATACCTTGTAAGATTCATTCTTCCTTTCCATGTGTATCTCAGTGATCATTCCCAGAATGTCAAGCTAGACAGCGAGTAACTTTGCCCTCTGAGCTCTCTCTCTGGCACTGTAACAAATAATTATCAATACCAATACCAGTTTTTACTGTGGAAGTATAAAAGACTTCATGAAAATGCTGATATTTCTCACTTTGCATAATGAAGATAACATAGAGGTGGCATTGCTTACATTGATTATTGGAATTCACAGCAATAAAAGAGCAGAGGGAATAGAATAATGAGCTTTCACAATCCTTATGTTCAATATTTATCAGCACATGGTATGTGGAATTTCATTTTTGTCATTTTTTCCATCACATATTATTCATTGTTTTTAGATAACTCTCAATTTATTGTTTTATCTGGATATTAGTATATTTTAGCTGTCAGATTGGATTTTAGGTAGTGTCAATAGAGAGGAATTCACCTTTTGCACTGTAAACAGACAACACGCTATAGTTGCTGAAACCAAGGAACCTAGAGGAGAACTTACTACTGCCCCTTTCCTAAACCAAAATAGTCTCTAACTGCACTCTCAATGTTAAACTTATACCAAACCAATAAGTGTAGCCCTCCCCTCCCTCATCAAACTATTAACAGACCTAGATCAGTATACAAAGGCATAGGTACTCAAGACACAAAGAATAACTTACTTTGATGATACCTCTCTGAGTAATATATTTACAAGTCTTTAAACTGAAGGCACAGAGACCATCAATGAAGAAGGGAACAGAAATATGTTAAAAGCAACCTATCAGGGCATCTGCTGCATGATAGTCCCCTCAAAAAACAAGAGGGACACAAACTGGAGATGATAAGGTAGAGACATTGGATTGGGGAGAACTTGGAAGTAAGAATGAGGGTAAATATGATCAAAACACACAGTATGAAAACCATCACATAAATAAGAATATATATATATATATATATATATATATATAAAACTCCTCTTCCTCCTATTATTATTATTATTATTATTATTATTATTATCTTTAGTCATTTTTTGTACAGACGAGTCATTACCTCCCTATCAGTCTGCCCTCATCCCATTCCTCCTCCCCTGTCTCCAAGAAGATAACCACACCCACCCCATCCAACCCCACCAATCCCACCTCACTCCACTCTACCCCACTCCACCCTGACAGGCTTTTCCGTCCCCTGTGACTTCAAGTCTCTCGAGGATAGGTGTATCCTCTCTCACTGAGGCCAGACCAACCAGGCAGTCCCCTGAAGTATATGTGCTGGGAACCTCATACCAGCTAGTGTATTCTACCTGGTTGATGGCTCAGTGTCTGAGAGATCTCAGGGGTCCAGGTTAAATGAGACTGCTGGTCTTCCTATGGAGTTACCCTCCTCCTCAGCTTCTTCTAGCTTTTCTCTAATTCAACCACAGGAGTCCCAGATTTCAGTCCATTGGTTCGGCATACTTATCTGCATCAGTCTAGGTCGGTCAGTTGCTTGTAAAAAAAAAAGTTCCTAGGTGGTTCCAGTGTTTGGCTAATGCTAAAAACTGCCTATCCAGAAAGTCTTGTGTCTTGAATGAAATGTTCTGCATATCATCCTTTCTACACAGGGGGGGCATGACTTTTCAATATAATATGACTGATCACCAAGAAGTAATTGTGTATCAGCAATTATCACCAACAATATGCTATGTAGTAGAACAGCTACTATTTTCATTTTTTAAATGAAAAATAAAAAATAAAAAAATAAATTGATAAAGATTCAAGAGTTCAGTTGCCACCCATGGCTGCTTATTAATGAACCGGGCAGAGCAGGTACAGAATGTTTCCACTATCTAGAAACACAAAAGTCTAATTTAACATTCAGCTAGTGAACAGGCATTGGGGACGTGAATCTCAACAATAAACGAATTTCAGAGAACTCAAATCCAACAAGAAGACAAAACACATCTGAAAGTAAGATATTAAAAAACACTACTTTCCTATAAGGGTTTTGTCGAAATGTTTATATTTGTAACATCTTAAACCTGTTATTAGTTGAATATATATATGTATACATATGTATATGTATATATGAAATATATATGAAGTATATATATATATATATTATATATATGAAATATTAGGCAGTTATCAGAATAAATACATAGTTGGAGTTATTAAGTCTTTTAATTATAAATATGCAATGAAAATTAAATAAAGCATGCAACACAATGAGTATAACTATAAAAAGCAGAATTTTGGAAGTAGTGAACAATAAACATATTAAAAAATGTAAGGTCAACTAGGGAGATTCTTTTAAACCTCTAGAGGGATGGGGAGGAGAACATTTTTCTGGGAAAGGTTGGGGAGCATGCCAGGAACTAAGCTAAATTTTTCCAGGGAGAAAGTATGAAAAGTTAATAAAATCAGACAGTGGCAATTAATGACATAGCATGATTAAAGTACAAAGTCTCTCAAAAGATCCTATCTTTTGTACTCTTTGGTCTGAATTCCAAAATTGTAAGTCAGGTAGCTAAAGGAAAGCAGAAGTAATGAAAGGAGAGTTTTCTTTCTTTTTTAATACAGAAATTAAGAATGGCTTGTTCATCTTGGCATATGGAAGCAGCAAATGCAGGGAAGAGTGAAATACGGAGTTTCACATCTATAGCATGAGGCATCTGGGCTGCTGGGCCGTAGCCACACATTACTCAACAAACTGCCGCAACCGCAGAGCTGTGCTCCTGTGGGCAGCAGGCTGTTCATCAGTGAGTGAATTTATTAATAGAGAATAATTGAGGATTAATATTTGCAACTTTTATGACTTAAAAGAATTTATCCAAGTAAAAAAGTAAAAAAAGTTAATGACTTCAATTAGCCTGAATAATCTATGGAACACAGAAAGCACACACACACACACACACACACACACACACACACAAATGCACATGTACAGAAAGGAGAGAGAGAGAGAGAGAGAGAGAGAGAGAGAGAGAGAGAGAGAAACACAAATAACTATTAAGGCAGACATCATTTTTACAACGGTTCTTTTGGAAGAGAGTGAGTCCAGACCAAAAATAATTTGTAATAAAGTTTTATTGGCAGGGTAGAGGACAGGGGAAACATTTTACTGGTTTACAGTGATTAAAATTTATGAGTTCATTTTTTCACTGAGACTTTACTCATGTTATTGGTAGATCTCAGCAAGTATATGTGTGGATGTGATAATCTACTTTGGATTAAGACATTGATATTATTCCCAATTTTATTGCTTCCTCCATAGACAATTAAGTAAAAGTAAGATACTATCACTAAAAAAATAATAACCTTGGAAGCATAGCTATGAAACACCTTTGTCAAAGACACTACAAGACATTGTTAACTGAAGTATACTAATGCCTGCCCTCAGGTAATAATAATAGCTAATCATAGGTAATAATAGGTAATTATAATAATAATTAATATATATAATTAATAATATATAATAATAGGTAATTTCTGCACTGTCACAAGCCTTGAAAATTCTAGATGAGACAGTCAAATCAGACCAATTGGAAATTTATATATGTTATCCAAAGAGGATGGGAAGAAGTGAATTCCTGATTTAACTGCATCCAGGACAAATGCTGAGCTAGAGATGACAAACTCAACATAGTAGACACATGTAGAATCTCATTACAGGTTTTCCTCATTAAATCGTTGTGTTATTCTCTGGACACACATAAGTACCGCCTTACATTTTTTCTGTTTCCTCAGATACTTTGAACTTTCTTCTTTTATATTTTATAATAAGCACACCTTATCTTGGATCACCTTTTAAGCTTAGAAAGTGTCATTAGTACTTGTTGATCAAAGCTGGATTATTTTGTTCAGGGAAGGGTAGGTTATTTTGAGGAATGGTAAGTAGAATTATAGCATATCTTGTCTTAGTCCAACTTCCCTGACCCACACCTATGCAATAGCTTTTTTTCATAGGTTTGGGATTCTCTAAGGTCACTCAGTCCAGTATATGTAGCATACTCCCACATATCTACTGAGGCTCAATGCGGAGGATACACCTATATGAATAAATATCTTCAGCTCCTTGGTCTAGACTAGGACAGAAACAAATACTGAACTGATGTAACAAACGGTCCACCAATGGCTTTAAAATCTTCAGATAATATGAAGAGACTTCAGAAAAAGAATGACTGATACCTGTGTCAACTGCTCTCATCCTGACTTGCATTTTAGTAATATATGTATGAAATTCACAAGGCTTGGCCTTTGGAGGAACAAATAATAGGCCTGGTTAAATAATATCAAATGTAGGGTATGATTTAGGATCCTATAATCATGAATAGACTGCTTCCAGAATATCTTTATTAATGTTATTAATTCTTTCATTTAGATATTCCTTTGTATTATGCACCAAGGTTTTCATGGACATCATTATGAAAATATAAATATTTTTTAATTCAAAATATTATTCTAAACTAGGGATGGGGCTCAGTGGCAGAGAGCTTGCCTTCTGTGAGCAAGGCCTGTGATTTGATCTTCACCATCTTAAAATAAGTTAATTGGAAGGGACTTTGAAACCCAGCAAAGCCATCCATGCTGTCTTGAGGATGAGAAAATTGAGGACCAGAGTGCCAGTTTTAAGATCTGCATATAAGGGTGCTCTTGATAAGGCCCCTTCCTATTCCTTCCTCTTGTATAATTCATTCTGAAGTTGCCTCCATCTATTTATGAAGATATTATATAGCTAAACCTTTACTTTTAGAGATTAACCTAAATTAACCTGGATTCTTTCAAATGTAAGGATTATGCTAGTGTACAGGTGTGGTGACTAGTATCCGAGTCTCTATTATTCAATGGCTAGTCTACTGATGTGAAAACTTTAAATTAATCCTGGAGGAAATGTGTTTTCATGGATGAGACCTTAATGTCCTTTCTGTGAGGAGTTGTTCTTTTTAGTACAAAGTGACCAGATATTCAGGAACAGTAATTTGGTCCTTTCTGGAATTCATGCCTAGTCCTAAAGTATTATGAATGTACCCTTGATAGATGACAAATATGTAATACTGTTGCTTATTAAGTTATTTCATGAGCTGGAATATGGAGAGATTGTTTCCAATGGATTTTTGAAATACCAGATATCATACTTAAATCCTTGTGAATCATCATGGTTTGTTCTATTATCTTTATGTTACTTCCAAGATATATTTCAAATGTTATCAGCTTTTTTGTCCTAATATAGCATAACCCACTTTCTTTTCTTTTCTTCAGGTATATGAAAAAAGTCTTGCACATTTAAAAATGTGACTGTATTGAATTGCGTGGATTTGGTTTGCCAAAGCACACATTATCTTGAACATTTAGAGTGCGGTTGGAAGGAAGCGTGAGCTGTAAGGAAAGTGCTTTTGTGTGATGTCCACTTAACCAATAAATCTGTCATCACCAAATGGTCTCCGTTTCCTCTGAAATAAACAAATCACTTTTGAGTCCTTTGAAACAGGAGACTTCCAGGAAAACAAAAGTCACTTTTGCTACATCCTTCAAAATAACATTTTTAATAAGTGGATATGAGATTCAAGACCAGGAGTAGTGGGGTCTCTAAACCTAATACAAAGTCCAGAAGACTGAGGAAGGGCAGTTATTCAAAGAACCCACAAACCTTGACTCACCGAAAGTGTGAGCATAAGCCAAGAAGGAAGCACTTAGGGAAAAGCTCTAAGAAGAAAACTTGACATTTGGGAAATGGGGACTCAGAGTAGGACAGATGATGTTTTCAGGCTCTAGTTGAATTAGCTATGAGATAACTTTGCCTTTATAGTACTCCATAATATAGTTTTGGTTTTTTAGGAGGTGAGGTTTATAGCTCAAGCTTGCTTGGCCTCATACTTCACAGTCTTCTTTGTTGCAGGTGATCTTCATATGAAAACTTTAATAAGGAAACCAGTCATTACTGAATAGTGAGCAACAAGTATTGATTAAGATGGGGCTTCCTCTTATTTGATTGTATATATGTTCTCAGGACATCCCGTGTGTGTGTGTGTGTGTGTGTGTGTGTGTGTGTGTGTGTGTATGTGTGTGTGTGTGTGTGTGTGTGTGTGTGTATGTGTGTGTGTATAATTTATCTTAACTGAAATAAAAGAATGCCTTTAAGGTAAATGTCTGTGGATTCTAACTAGCAATTTACAAGGCTACATACACACCAAGACAAAATAACCAAATGTCTTCTGATCAAGGAAGATTGGAAAGTGAGTAAGATAAAAAGGAAATGCACATTAAGAGGAAAATGGAAAGTGTATTTTCATACTGGGTTTATTTATTTATTTATTTATTTATTTATTTATTTATTTCACTATTTATCATTGTTGCTATGTGCTGGCATCTGTATCTATGTGAGTGCACATGTAATACAACATATGTGTGGAAGTCAGAAGATAAGCTTGAGCAATAAATATCCTCTGTGTGGGTTTCAGAGATTGAGTTCCAGGCTCTAAACATTTTAATGGCAAGTGTTTGTGTCCAGTGATCCATCTTACTAGTCTGCCAAATTAGCTCTGAGAGGATTTTCTTCAAGGATGAGGCCCTTGAGAAGCAAACCGTATTTTAATAGATGCATCTACATTCTTACACACACAGGCAGCACTAAGTGGACTCAGTGGGTAAAAAACAAAACAAAACAAAACAAAACAAAACAAGCAAACAAAAAACTCCTGAAATTGGCAACATTGGGAAAGCATAGGCAGGGGAGAGGAGGAGATGGGGGGAGGGGTTGGTGGGTACACACATTATATGCATGTATGGAACTCTCAAAAAACATACACTTTTAAGTAACAGAGAAAACATTTTAACTTGTCTTTCATTGCTATTAACATAATTATTAATGCAATTATTAATTATTAGTTCATTAACACAATCAACTGTGAGTTCTATTTATTCTATTACAACAGCAAGATAAAAAATCAAATAAAACTGCTTAATAAATAAAAGTTTAATTTGAACTAAAAAATGTTTTCTATCTTAATCTTTAATAAACTTATTCAAAATGAATATATTGAAAGAACCAAGGACTTAGCCATTTTCATTCTGCTGCTTAGGGACCAAGAGGAAGCTTGTTCCTAACACTTAATTTCTGTGTTGATTCCCTCCTGCATCTTGGTAGTCCTTCTATTTGGATAGCTAGCGCTATGCAATTGTTTCAGATTTTAAGTAATTTGCATACTAATTGTTTTCTTTCAAAGTCAAAGACTGGGAATATAACTTGTTTAATAAGGTGCTTGCCATGAGAACATGAGTTTTATCCTCTAAACTCTCTCTCTCTCTCTCTCTCTCTCTCTCTCTCTCTCTCTCTCTCCCTCCCTCTCTCTCTCTCTCTCTCTCTCTCTTTCTCTCTCTCTCTCCCTCTGTCTCTCTCCACACACACAGACACACACACAGACACACACACAGACACACACACACACACACACACACACACACACACACACACACACACGAAACCCCACCCCCCAAAACATAAAAATCCCTGACCATGTTGTACTGGGACCACCTCTATGCAGGCAGAAGTAGGTAAATTTTAGGGTTCATTGGCAAGCCAACCTAGACTTCTTGGTTAGTTCAGGTCAGTGGGAAATCCTGTCATAAGTCAACAAACAAACAAACACGTATGCAGAAGAATAGTGAATAACACCTGAGAAATGACACCTGAGACACCTGAGATTCTTTGCTTTAGGTGCACACAAAACCTGCAAATTCATACACACACAAACACACACACAAACAAACACTATATATGTATATATGTACGTATATACATATATATAATTATTGATCAATAAATAGAGGATAGACAGATAGATTAGTGTTAGTCTTACCATGAACAAGACACTTAGTTCCATCCTTAGCACCAAAAAAGCAAAATAAATAAATATATTAGTTTAATACCATTAAAATCACTTGTCCTGACTTCCATGACAAGATTTGGCTGTAAGATGAGTCTGTATTTTCAAGTATAAATTTTCATATTCATCAATGAATTGTGATTATATCGGTATCAGAGTTAGTGATTATTCTTAACAACTTGTAGTGTGTGTCTATAAAAGACCAGTAATTTTGTGTGTTCTTAAACAATAGGAAAGTTAACATTCTAGATTAGTAGCTGAAATACAAATGAGTGAGAATGAACACTACATTGGTGTACATGAAACATAAGCTGTTTATATGCCCCAGTTTTCTCCTCCTATTCCTCGATTATCTTCTAAGATGGTCTGGGGCCTTTGAATTCTGGGGCATCTGTTATTACAATATTGATAATACCTTATTGTTAGCAGACAGAACATGGAATATGCATTATTTGCTGAGTTATTACTTTTTATTACAGAAGTCTTAACTGGTTTAAAGGATTTGTGCTTTTAAATTTTTACATGCAAAGCATTCAGCTGTAAATCTTTTGCAGTGATTTCATTCTGTATAAATCTCTGGAAGAAATACAAATAAATCACCCAGAGTACTCTCAGTCACTGCACAGTGTGGGTATTAAAGAGGATGTGGAAAAACTTTGGAAGAATGAAGGCCTGCTCCATTGTTGAAAGCCAAAAATATCAAAATTTGAGTTATAACACTATGGAAACTAAAATTCTGATGATTCCTATAGGGGATTAATGCATTTCTCAACCATGAAAAATTACATTGCTTAGAAATTATAAAATATATCTAATTTTCCCAGTCTGTTTGTCTTCATTCCTGTATTTTAAATTTAGTATCACTCAAGGTTCTGGTCTTCTAGTATCTATAATCTCACTTGAAGGCAAAACCCCTGATAATAACATTCATGTTGTTACAGTAGTTTAGTGTATGAAATCTTGATTATTTACATTTTAAAATTTGCATTTATTATTTTCAGTTGTGTGTGTGTGTGTTCTTGAGTGTATGTGTTTGTATGTATGTGTTTGTATGTGTGCATGTGTGTATGTGTGCCCAATGTGCTCATGTGTCCCTGTGCTTCCTTGTAAGTGCATGTGTATGCATGTGTGTTTCTGTGTGTGTGTGTGTGTGTGTGTGTGTGTGTACACATTTGGCTACAGGCGTTGATGCCTCTACAGCAAAAGTTACAGTCAGTTATGAACCACTATAGAAAACAATTTAGAGAAAGTTGAGAATACAGCATGGATCAACTGGAAGAACAGTTCTTACTCTTAACTGCTGAGCTAGTTTTCTAGTTTCCAAAAATTGTTTTGTGTTTATCTCTTTACATACTTAATTACTTTTATTTTACTAAAAAAGAATTAGTGAAAATCAATAAAACTAATATACATCCTTATTGAGTATCTCATATTATATCATTATTAACTCCTTTCATAATGATTTCAAAAATACTATAATTATAATTTTTGTTGGTGACTTTTAAAATTTTTTTTATTTTCTATATTCTTTGTTTACATTCCAAAGGCTTTCCCCTTTCCCAGTTCCCCCCTCACCATATGTCCAATAAGTCCTCTTCCCCCCCACCCCATTCTCCAATCAATCCCTCCTCCCCCACCATTTCTCTGTTTGGTACTCTCCTACACAACTGGATCCAGTCTTTTCAGGACCAGGGTCCTCTCCTTCCTTTTTCTTGGGGAATCTTTTGATTTGCTAATTGTGCCTTGAGCATTCAGAGCTTCTGGGCTCATTAATATGCACTTAGCAGTGATTGCAATTCATGTGTTTTCTTTTGTGATTCGCTTAATTCACTTAGGATGATTTTTTCCAGATCCAACCATTTGCCCACAAATTGCATGAATTCATTATTTTTATTTGCTGAGTAGTAGTCCATTGTATAAATATACCACATTTTCTGTATCCATTCCTCCTTTGAGGGACATCTGGGCTCCTTCCACCTTCTGGCTGTTATAAATAAGGCTGCTATGAGAGCCACCATCTAGGTTTCAGCAGTCCAGCCAGGGAAGCCCCAGTCCTGCAGGAATTCCTGCCACCATCTTGGAGCTGGTAGACTAACCAGGCAAACCAGGAGGGGACCACAGGAGGCCAGATAAGCATCCAGAGGCAAGCCTGGAGGAGACTTGTGTAAGGCCCAGCAGAGCTGAGGAGGTAATTCGGATCCCAGTGGTGGAAACATTCTGGTTTCTGGTTTCTGGTTTCTGCCGCGGAGCAAGGACGCCCTCTGAGACAGCAGCACCAAACGCCAGGCTCTCAGGAGCTTTAAACACCAACCAGTAATAACAAGACCAACTAACTCCAGAAATAAACAATGGCAAAAGGCAAACGTAGGAACGTTACTAGCAGAAATCAAAGCAATATGGCAGTATATGAATTATAATTCTTAAAACAATGATTGATCATCAATTGATTTTCCTACTTAAATGTTAACTAGAACACAAATAGAAGCAGCAGTTTTGATTTAACAATCTAAAATTCTTTAATTAACATCAGTAAAGTATAACCAGCCTTTTATACTGGGTGGCGTGAAGGAAAATAGGGCACATAGGTTTTCTTCTAATTTCAAGACTGATGTTTGTCAGGCTAAAAATAAAGTCATTAACTTTACGTAGTTTCATAAAATAAGAAACCACCTACGTTGTTGTTGTTGTTGTTGTTGTTGTTAATTTGCTCTTCTTTTTTTAACTTTTTGGACTATTGCAAAGACCATGTATTCATGCTAGATGATTATGAACATATGCTGATGGTAACACTGATATTTCTTTACATCAGACAGACTTCCACTGCTTCACGAACTTGCCAATTATCTCAAGTGAATAAAATGACAGCAGTGATGTCAAGCTTAATATAGACTTGCATCTTGTCGTATTAGCTTATCCCAGCAAATGACGTGTTTATGGCTACAGAACTTACCTGATCATTACTAGACAGTTGAGGCTGTTTGTAACCAAATGGAATTATGTGTGTTTGTCTTGCCATAAACAGAAAACAAATTTAAGGTTGTCAATTTCTAGGTGACTTATTATATTTCAGGATGATTGGTTCATCATCCATTTCTTCAAATATTCAATGATTTATAAACTACTTATTGAGTGACTAACATTGCCTAAGTGGAAAAGATATATGAAGAGAAGCAGGGAGGAGGACTTATGAGGCTCCACCCCCTCCCTATTTGGCTATTGGCATCCGATGGTTGCTGGAATAGGTAGTGTCTTGTGCGCGGGCACGTGTGTGTGTGTGTGTGTGTGTGTGTGTGTGTATGTGTGTGTGTGTGTGTGTGTGTGTGTGTAAAATGTCCAAAATTTATATACGATATAAGGTATAGTTTCTGAAAGTTAAAAATTCAGAATATAAATAGGTTTATTTGACCAAATTAATTTGTAATGGAATGGGTATATTGGTCAATCAAAAGGAATACGACAGATTTGGGATAAACTTTTCCAAACTGTTATTTTTCCAACTATGAGAAAAATTGAAATCCTGAGAGTATTATGTAAATTAATTCACGTGCAGATTATGAAGAATTTAATAAGCAAAAAAGGGACAACTATAGTATTTATATATTTACTTGTCAAAGTCTGTCCATTTTATATTGTATTCACAACTGGGTAATATACCTGTTAATTCAGTTAAGAAATGCACCAGTTTCCTGTGTTGTTCTGACCATGACACTAATTATTATTTATTAAATACTTTGAACTTTTCAAGCCAGAACTATTTCATATACTAAGCTGTCTCAGTTTCATAGAAAAGGTGTTCATCTATCCTTTCAGTGATCATGGGACGTGTTGTTCATTTTTGAAAGCTATTTTATATGAAAGCGATTTATCATCCAGTATGTTCTGAATGTGATCACTGTGATGCAGCTTTCTTATATTTAGGGCAATGACTGGTAAATAGTGTTTATGCAATTATTTGTTAAAGCATGAAATAAATAACTGAATATCTATGAATAGAGAAGGAAGTTTTATAGTAGCCTAATTTTGAAAGCAACTTGCAAAAATTTACTTTCTAGTGTTTCAACTGTTAGTATAAAAATTGAACATCCTTTGGAATTTTGCATATATATACATATATTTACATATATACAATGTGCATTTGAACAAATTGCAAGTTTATTTTATTTTATCTTAGTATCAACCCCTATACTTAGAATAAATACATAAGGTCTCTTGAAAAGACAATCCCAATATTATGCTTTATAAACCCTTGGTATATATTTAAAGGGACTGGGAAGGCAGTGATATTATAAACTGGAGGCATAATTATATGAAAACAATGATAAGCTTCTCCAGACTTGACTCATGCTGATAGACTGAAACCATCTGTGACTTCTTATTAACCGTGACATTCAAAACTGCTTTAATATACCTACTCAAAGAGATATCGGAGGACTACCAAAACAAAAAAACAAAAAACAAAACAAAACAAAAAAAACCAAACAAACCACGGAATATTCAGTAAATGACCACATAATAAAATAATAAGAATAAGAGTGGGAAAGAGAATAGGAAACAAGAGAAAATAAAAGGTAACTTCTGTTCCTTCATAGAAGTACTAACAGCTTGTTAATGGAGTAGACAAATTCTTGCTGAGAGATAAGGTCATCAGACTTGATTGAGACATAGACTAGACAAGAAAATTACATTCAATAGAACGGTGTACAAGTTGACAGTAAAAAGATGGAAGGATACATATGCACAAATGGCAAGTAAGCTTCAGGCTTTTGGAGGTGCTGTGACTGAGTTGTCTGAATCCCTAGAATTAGGCTGCAGGTATAATTTTTCTTATTATCCAGCCCCGTGTAGTCAAAAAACATTTTTTGTGCATGTTAACTTCAAGAAAAGAAGGTAGCCATATTTAATACAGATAATATAGTAATATAGATTTAATAGATTTTTGAGTTTAGTAATGTAGATTTAATAAAGTAATTACATTCTGTAACAATGTAAATAGCATTCTGTAACAATAAAAGATTAAACCACCAAGAAAATGAAACTAATTTAAATTTATCTTAAATTCATCCAGTACTTCCAGGAATTCCAATTCATACTGATAGAACTTCAAGGAGAGCTACTTGACTAGAACAGAAGTTTTAAAAATATTTTTCTCAATAATTGACCAAAACTAGAAAGGATGTGAAAAATGGGGGCCGTAAACCAAGGAGTTATGGATTTTCACCCTAAAGGAGGAAAACGATAGATTTGACAATAGGAAAACAGTAGATAAAATAAATGAAATAAAATATTAATATTCACTAATAAGATGGATATTTCATAAAAATAACAGTGATGCCTCAAATCCCATTGGAATTAGGGCTACGTATTATACAGACAGCACAATAGCAAAGAGAAGTACTATGGATTACTGCACAAAGTAAAGGTCAAAAGCAGATACATGTGTTAAAAGTGTGTGTAATACAACTCATGCAATATAAAAAAGATATTGAACAACTGTTAATCTATAAAGAAAATGAATTTCAGTGTTGTTTTGATTTACATTTCCCTGATGATTAAGGATGTTGATCATTTCTTTAGGTGCTTCTCAGCCATTTGGTATTCCTCAGTTGAGAATTCTTTGTTGAGCTCTGTTCCCCATTTTTTAATAGGATTATTTGGTTCACAGAGTCTAACTTCTTGAGTTCTCTGTATATATTGGATATTAGCCCTCTGTTGGATGTAGGTTTGGTAAAGATCCCAATATGTTGGTTGTCATTTTGTCCTATTGACAGTGTCCTTTGTTTTACAGAAGGTTTGCAATTTTATGAGGTCCCATTTGTCTATTGTTGATCTTGGAGCATAAGATATTGGTGTTCTGTTCAAGAAAATTTCCCCTGTGTGCATGTGCTCCAGGCTCTTCCCCACTATCTTCTTTGTAAGTTTTATTGTATCTGGTTTTATGTGGAGACCCTTGATCTAATTGGACTTGAGCCTTGTACAGAAAGGTAAGAATGGATAGATTTGCATTTTTCTGCATGCTGACCAAGAGTTAAACCATTTGTTGAAAATGATGTCTTTTCCCACTGGATGGTTTAAGCTCCTTTGCCAGAGATCAAGTGACCACAGGTTTGTGGGTTCATTTTTGAGTTTTCAATTCTGTTCCATTGATCTACTTGCCTATCTCTGTACAAATACAATGCAGTTTTTATCACTACTGCGCTGTAATACAGCTTGATGTCAGGGATGGCAACTCCCCCAGAAGTTGTTTTATTGTTGAGAATAGTTTTTGCTATCCTGGTTTTTTTTGTTGTTGTTGATATTACAAACGAATTTGCAAATTGCTCTTTGTAACTTTTTGAAGAATTGAGTTGGAATTTTGACAGGGATTGCATTGAATCTGTATATTGTTTTTGGCCAGAAGGCCATTTTTGCTATATTAATCCTGGTAATTTATGAGCATGGGAGATCTTTCCATCTTCTGAGATCTTCGATTTCTTTTCAGAAACTTAAAGTTTTTGCCATACAAATCTTCCATTTGCTTGCTTAGATTCCACCTCATAACAGTCAGAATGGCTAAGATAAAAAACTCAGGCTACATCAGATGCTTATGAGAATGTGCAGAAAGAGGAACACTCCTCCTTGTTGGTGGAATTGCAAGCTAGTACAACCACTGTGGAAATCAGTTTGGCAGTTCCTCAAAAACTTGGACAGAGTGCTACTTGAGGACCCAGCTATACCTCTCCTGGGCATATACCCAAAAGATGCTCCAACGCATAACAAGGACACATGCTCCACTTTGTTCATAGCAGCCTTATTTATAATAGCCAGAAGGTGGAAAGAACTCAGATGCCATTCAACAGAGGAATCAATACAGAAAATGGGTTACATTTACACAATGAAGTACTACTCAGCTATTAAAAACAATGACTTCATGAAATTCTTAGGCAAATGGATGGAATTAGGAAACATCATTCTCGAAAAAACCAAAAAAAAAAAAAAAAAAAGAAAGAAAAAAGAAAAGAAAAGAAAAAAAGGAAATATCATTCTGAGGGAGGTAACTTAGTCACAAAAGAACACTAATGGTATGTACTCATTGATAAGTGGATAATAGCTCAAAAATCTCAGAATACACAAGATACAATTCACAGATCACATGAAGCTCAAGAAGAAAGAACACCAAAGTGTGGATGCTTCAGTCCTTCTTAGAAGGGCAACCAAAGTACTCAAGGGAGGAAATACTGAGACAAAGGGTGGAGCAGAGACTGAAGGAAAGGGCATCCAGAGACTGCCTCACTTGGGCATCCATCCCATAATCACACACCAAACCCAGACACTCTTGTGGATGCCAAGAAGTGCTTGCTGATGGGAGCATGGTATAGCTGTCCCCTGAGAAGCTCTGCCAGAGCCTGACCAATACAGAGGCAGACTCTTTCAGCCAACCATTGGACTGAGCTCAGGGTCCCCATTGGGGGAATTAGAGAAAGGACTGAAGGAGCTGAAGTAGTCTGCATTCCATAGGAAGAGCAACAATATCAACCAACCAGAATGCCCCACTCCCACCCTAGAGCTACCAGGAACTAAACCACCAACCAAAGAGTACACATGGAGGCATCCATGACTCAACCTGCATATGTAGCAGAGGATGGCCTGGTTGGACATCAATGGGAGGAGAGGCTTTTGGTCCTGGGAAGGCTAAATGCCCCAGTATAGGGGATTGCCAGGACTGGGGGAGGAGCACCCTCATTGAAGCAGGGAAGAAGGATAGGATAGGTGGCTTCAGGAGCAGAAACTGCGAAAGGGGATAATATTTGAATGTAAAGGAATAAAATATACAATAAAAAAGGAAATTTAATTTTGATTTAGTAAATTCCAGATGAGAAATCAACACAACCCACAATGTTTTATTTGAGAATTCATCAAACCTAAGGCTTGATTGGTTGGTTCTACATAACAAGTATATCAAGAAAAATATCAGAGTGGATAATTTACAAACCACTTTCTTTTTTATTATTAAATTTATATATTTTAATATATATTCTCTATTTACATTTCAAATGATTTCCCTTTTTCACTTTCATAAACATGGTGTTACTTAGATATCAAAAACACGAATCTATTTTACAGAAAAGAAAAACTAATACATCAGACAGTTCAATTGAGTAACAGTTTTAGAACAAGGTTATATAATTAAGGCTTGCTAGAATGGTTCAATACTTAGAGACCTGCACAATCTATTCTATTAAAATAAATGTCAGGACTGTACCAATAACTGCAGAACAGCTATTTGACAAGCTCATATGAACATTCATGCAGCCGGCCCCAGAAAACTGAGACTGAAAAGGGAGCCATTCGACCTGTGAGGAGTATTTCCAAAAGACTGAATGGTTACCCAACAAAGAACAGAGAAGTATTTTTAACTTGTGAGGTCTTATTTCAAAATGAAAGTGCTTATTTATCAGGCTGAGAACAAAATAAGGTTGTTTAAGTTACTTGAATTAATAGAAAACACGTTGCAATTTATGGGCCATTCTCCTATATGCCACACCTTAAAAAATCATGCAAATTATGATGCAAGAACATTCAGAATATATGAACAATTAAAGAATAATTTTATACTTTGTGATATAATTCCAAAGAAGTATTCTAAGAGTGGCAAATAAGGTAGACATAGCAAGCTAATTTCACAGTTTTTTTAAAAAGTAAAATTTTTTTTTCTCAAGTGTTAACATTCTATCTTAGAGAATGGAACTTCTTGTAGCCAATGATGGAACACAAAAGGATATGGGTGGGTCTTGCAGAGTTAAGAAGAATGCGGGTCTCTAAAAGTCATGCCATTCATAATTACTTTAAAATATATTATTAAATATTTCAGTAAATTTAAAAAAGCTTCATTTCTTTCAGCCAGAGATTACATTTCTGAAAGTGGCAATATACAATACCCAAGGAGAAAAGAGACCTCCAATTTTTACACAGCTGTAAATTTAGCAAGCTACAATGATCACCCACCATGAAAAATAAATTCACTGCTATGATGGTAGCCAATATTTTGTCTGATTGTTTTAGCCAGAAATGTATAAAAACAATCCACACTATTGATGGCACGACACCAGCCTGTTCTTATCTAAAAAGCTTCCAACTTTATGCAGGCTACAAACCCGTGGCATGACATGTCATAGACCCCAGGAAAGAACCTACTACTGTTACCATTCTCAATGGACATAGTGTTAAATAGACATCTAAGGGGTTGTCCTTACACCCATAGACTAGTGCAGCTCTCATATCTCATTAGAAAAGCTTCTTTTTGTATCAGTTGTTGATTAGCAAATAAATCCACACAACTAATCAATGCATAGAGAATGAAAGACTGTATAATGCTCAGAATTAATGGGATCTACATAGCACATTCCCTGCTCCCAGTGCTCATGGATCATTGTGGAAGAGGGTACAGGGATATTGTAGGTCAGAGAGGTGATGATGACAACAGTGTTTTATGGTTTTAATATGACAGCTGCATATATGAACTCACACTAGGTTGTCATGGCATGTATAGGACAAATGGCAGCTCAAGACAGATGAAATCCCAAAACCAAAGCATGATGTTATAAAGTTCTACCCCTAGCTGAGAAGAGCTGATAATCGACAGTTGTGCAGAAGAGAGTGAGCTTTTACTAGGGTGTTGTCTTTAGAGGGTGTAACACTCCATTGGATGGTCACACCCCAGAGTGCGGAGCCAACACTAATTGTCCTGACTGGATGGTTTTAAAATGAAGCACCCAAAAATGAAGTCACAAAATTGAAGTATGTGAAATTGGGATGAATCTTAGAACATTTGGGAACAGGGGTTAATATGATCAAAATATAATATGTGAAATTCTCAATGATTCAATAAAAATGTATATTAAATGGATAAGGGCTCATTTATGAGCTTAGTTACAGGTGTGACCTTTATATTGTTTAGAATTTTCCTTCCTATCTATCTTCTTTTTTCCTTCCTTCCTTCTTTATTTCCTTCTTTTATTTTCTTCTTTCCTGTTTTTTTTGAAACATTTCAATATTTCCCCACATAAGTGCTGGTTTTAAGGTATATGCCTTAAACCTCATGCACTCTCTCATTTACAAATGCATCATCAGATACATTTTCTGGAATAGCTGATCAAAAACTCTAATTTCTTATCTATGAGCTAACTTACTGAGTTATTTTATTAGTGATCCAATTAGTTTCTTCTGTGTCAGAACTGTTTGTACTCTAATGGTTGAGTTAGATAACCTTTAACAGTTAAACTGGTTAGCCTTCAATGCTATGTAGTCATGTAAAGAAATGTCCCTGTAGTGTTCTTGGTAAATCCCTGTGGTGTATTTGTTTAAATTTTGATCAATGGTAGTTTATACCTAGAGTTAAGACTGCAATGATGTTATAATTTTTATTTGAATTGAGTATTTGCTCTTTTTGTCACTAAAGAAATCTTTTTCATAGTCACATTATTATTTTTTTGAGACAGGGTTTCTGTGTGTAGCTCCGGCTGTCCTGAAACTCATTCTGTAGACCAGGCTGGCCTCGAACTCAGAAATCCACCTGCCTCTGCCTCCCAAGTGCTGGGATTAAAGGCATGCACTACCACCGCCCAGCAGTCACATTATTTTTTAAAATGTTTTGGTCTTCATTCCTTGAATGAACTACTGTAGTTACCAATTATAGATTACTTCCTTCTATAACTTTCTTTAAACAGGAGAATTTCTCAGCATTTTTTTTTGCAGGAAATTTTTTTGTGAGGAAAAAGCTATCATATTTCATTTGTAAACAGCATTAATGTGAATTCATAGGGTGTTCAGTCAGATTTTCATTAGTGCAAAAATGCATTACAAATGTAACTTATAAAGCAGAAAGACTTCACTTCAGAGGTTTTAGTTTTAGGATAGCTTTGCTTGGTTGCCTTTGAGTACGTTTGAGGTCAGAATATCAAGGTGGAAGTACATGATAGAAGAGTCATGGTTACCTCATAGTAGTTGTGAAATAAGAAAGAGGAAGAAAAGCCAAGGTCTCATCCATATCTCCTACAAGAGTACAGTCCTGGCACATAATTCAACCATAGTAATATTAAAGGTATTAGATGTGTATGTGTATATATACATATTTCTAATTATATATATATATATATATATTCATCAGTATATAATACAGCTTAGTCTATATGGTGTTATTTGTATGTATGTTTTCAAGGCTCATTATTTGGTATTTTATATCCAACTGGCCTGCTCTTCCTTGAGGAATATTATTTTTCCTTCTCTCAGGATTCCTTAGTTGCCTGTAGTTCCTTGTCTAATGTTCAGGCTAAGCTTCCCTACTTCCATATTACCATATCTAGATGTGTCTATCCTTACTCAGGTCTTGTTTTGGCAGCCATGCAAGTAATATGTGCAGCTTCTCTGATATTTCTAGGAGACACGTTCTTACAGCTAACTTCCTGATTCTCTGGTTCATACAATATTTTTGCCTCTTCTTCCAAAATAATACCCGAGACTTATCTTTAGGAGCTGTGTGTAGAACAGTTGTGACTCTGTTCTACAAGTTGTTATTTTATCAGCTTTGGTTTTCTGTATTGGTTAATATTACAAAGAGACATTTTCTTCAGAAGAGGCAAGCACTATATGCATCTGGCCAGACTCTGAAGAGGAATATGATGCTGTTTTGTTTTGTTTTGAGACATCATCTCAGGAAAACCACACCTGTCTTGTATTTACTACTTAGCTGAGGCTACCTTTGAACTTGCTGATCCTTTTGCCTCTAATTCCCAAGATGCTGGGATTACAAATATACATCTCCACACTTTATTTATTTGGTGCTGGGGTCCAAACCCAGGGACTAGTTCTTGCTAGGAAAACTCTACCAATTGAGCTACGTGACCTACAGTCCTCATAATGTCTTTCATGAATTCACGATTTGTGTGAACTTTTTTTTACTGCATTAATTTTCCATGTCTGTTTCTTCAGCTATTATTGTATTTATTTTTATCTATTGCCTTTTCCCGGGAGCATTACTTTTAGAAGCTTCATTACTAAGTGAGTGCTATATTGCTGTTTCCTGAGGATTATCATAATAACTTGCTTTATAAGAATTCAACAAACATTTGTTGAGTGGAGTTCACATGGCTATGAATCTTGTAAATTATGACCTGTATAAGGTTTGGAAATTTTCAGAATAAGCACAGCCTATGGAGAACTCCATAGTTTGAAGGGAAATTGAAAAGGAAACTGGGAATGAGGAAGTTGCATAGTTTTCAGAGCTGTAGGAGGGCCTCTGGAACCCTGATAATGGATATCTTAGCGAGTGGACAACTTAATTTCATGTAAATCAGCTGTGATTAATCATTTATAGAGTGAAACATTTCTGCTCCTATTTTATAGCTGCACTGGCAAGTGGGTGCCAGAGGAAGAGGGAATTCCCTGGGTAACCAGACTCCAACCTCAAGCCTCTTTACTTCCTCTGGGTGATTAATTATGTTGCAAGGTTCTTAACAAAGAAGCCTTGATTCAGATCCCAAGGCACTGGAGTAGTGCTGCTGCGGTGCTTTCCTTACGTCCTACTTCAATGACATTTTTTTTGTAAAGCTGGTTCCTATTTCTGGCAGTAACTCTTCAGCTCTGGAACTTTAATTCCAGCCAAAATAAACTATTGTCTCAGGTCTGTATTTCTCCTGAAGCACCATGGCATTTTTATGGAATGTGGAGACAGTTTTATGTAAGACTTTAATGACAACAATGAAGGGCCTGGATCTTTTCCTCTGGCCTACTGGCCTTTCCTCTATATCCAGGAGTGATGATACAGCTTCAAAAAGAAACATCTTAACTCTTCCAGACACAGAACCACATTTGTATATGGTGTGAGTTTTTCTTTCATTACGTTTTGTTTTGTTTTATTTTTTCATCAGGTACAGCAAAGAACTATTTTCTATGGCAACTGGTTGTATTTTAAAAAGGATAAAGGCTTCTTCTTCTTTTCCCTCATGTCTATTCTGCATGTTTCAGAAATGATCATTAAAATATTTTAATAAAATTTTGTTTTTAGGCAGTTGTGTTTTAGTTGTAGACACATCATGTTTTGCTGCCTCAGAGAAATGAATATTATTGTAACTTAGATACTTGCTTATATTTTCTGATTTTCAACAAGTATGTATTTAATATAAAGAAAAATGCATGCCATCAGGATGAATTTCATTGACATGGAACTGTTTCTAGGCTCTTTAGTTTAACAGCTTAATATTTAGCATTTTGAAGTCTAGATTTTCTTACTCAATGATCTAGTAAACAGTTTGTTAGCCACTGTTATATTTCTATTATATTGATTTTCATTGCAAGCTGAAAAGTATAATAGACTTCTGAAGTCATTCCTTTAAAGCAAAATGATCTAAGGTATGTGTGAAATTAAAAAAATGCTATTTTTCATTGTGCCACATTTTAAGTGAACTCCTGTCTCATTAATTATCGTTTAAAGTGAGGAATTTATTATACAACATTTGGAAAGATGCAAGTAATTTTTAAAAATTATTTGTTGTACATTTTCACAAATTACAACACTGTTTTAGTTCTGTGACATTGCCACAGGAATGTAATGATCATTCCAGAAGCTCTACTTTTGTCTTTATGAAATTGAGACTTGCCACGTCACGTTTTAGAGCCTATATTGCATCTCTTCAGAATGTCTATACTAATTCACAGTATTGCCTAGGAAAGGCTATCATGTAAATGGCACAAGAAAGAAATTGGAACATCAAAATAGGCACATTTATAATATAAGAAAATTAGTCATGCTGATTGAGGCAAACTATATGAACCATTCTCCAGGTATATGTTCGTGAGCATCTTTACTCAATATACAAGGTATAAAGACTTTTCTCTGCTACTGTGATATTATGTTCATGGGCAAACAAATTATGATTTAGTGAGCATGGACAGTATTCTTCCAACATACATTTTCAACATTTGAGCAACATAGATCTCTGAGAACTGTATTTGACAACCTTACAAAAGAAAAGTCAAACTGCTAGAGTATAACACTTAATCAATTATATTAATCTTAAAGCAAAACTCAATTATTTCTTGCTGAATCAATGAAACATCAAAACTTATTGTAGCAATCAAGTGTTATTTCTCAACATTATGAGAAATTTAAACTTTATTGTGCTTTTTCATAATACCACAAAATAATATAATGTAATATAATATAATCAATTCATAGTATTGATTTTAACATGCACAGTCTTTGATGTGAGCCTATGTAATGTGTACATAATATGTACAACTTATATATTATTACATTTGCTGACATGATATCTTAAAACCATCAACATAGAGCATTGAAGATAGCAAAATGTAAGTAAGGAGATATTACCTAAAGGGATAGGAAGGAGAAATGTTCCCCTAACTCATTCATAATTTTTGTGTTCTGGATATTACATTGCTGTTTTAAATTTAAATCCATAATTCAGAAAATATCCTCAAATTTGTGATATAATGTTTATTATGAATTCTAGAAAATTTCCTTCTCACTGTGAAACAGCATCTCAAATGCTCATATATCTTATTTTAATAAGACATTGTCATGTTGTCTTGTAGTTAACATATGTTAGAGAACACATAAACTGATAATGGTAAGAATTAAAACAAGTTATGATATCATCAGAATACTAGAATTTTAACATCATAGACTTTACTAAATTTTGAAATACTTTATCAAACAACTTGAAGGCATTTTTTATGTTATAAAAGAGGTTCTTAGTCTGTGGACAAACTATACATCCCAGAGTAGAAAAAAGATGTGTGTGTGTGTGTGTGTGTGTGTGTGTGTGTGAGTGAGCATGCAAAAGAAATAATAGCCTGCATAAATTGAGGTTTAGAATAAAATGCAATTATATTCTATAAAAAATTTCTCAAAATGATATTGAAATGATTCAAAGATAAAAATTTGAATGCATTTGCAGGGGTACTCATAATTAAGTCAAATACATTACATAACTTGGAATAAAAATACTATAAGACACTAGCAGAAAGAAATTTTAAATGCTAAATATACTACTATTTTGGCTTGCATCTCTGTCACCAAAACAGTGGGTAGTTAGAGTTTGTTTTTGTTATTATGTTGATGTGAGCATTAGCCATAAAACATTTTAGGTTTGATTACATGATGATAAACATGGACTTACCGAAGCATCCCATTGATCTTAGAGTTATAGATCTATAAGACAGCAAGAAAATAGAGGAGCTTCCCTTCAGCACTACAAAACCATATATACACAAGCACATGCTTAAGGTGCATACTACAGAATGTTACACATTCCTCAGAATATATGATTTGTCTTGAGTTTTAAAAATTTGTAAGATACTTGTTAGAGGTCAGGAATTTGAATGTTTGACACAGGTAGTGAAGACATATTCCTTGAAAAACCCTTTCTTTGAACATAGCCCTCAACAAATTAAGAGATTAAGTTACCTAGACACACTGTCAGTTTGATAAATAAGCCCAATGTACAAATGTTTGAAGCAACATAATTTTAATATCTATCTTAAAAAGAAATAGTTGCAGCTATGGGTGGTTGAAATTTTTGGTATGAGGTTATGATATTAATGATCAAAGGGTAGTTCTTTCCTTTGACAAAAAAGGGAACAAAGTGCTTATATGTGAGCAATTGCTAAGCACTGGAACAACTTAAAGCAATTGCATTCTATCGGTTGTATAAGGATGAAAAAATTGGTTTTCCTACTTAAAGCAATTTCTAGCTCTGCTCTTCACATTGGCATCAACACCACCATTCTGTGTCCACCAAATTTTTAAGAATTGATTGTCTGGTCAACAGAGCAAAAATGGACTAGTAAATGAGAATATCATTAATTTATATATCCCTATAAAGAACTCTTCAGTCAATAAATTGTTTCCTAAGGCAGTCACTTACACATTCCTTTTTCCTATGGGCTTACACATTTTCTTTCATTCCTAGCTGGTTACTCCTCATTGTAAGAGCACGTCTGTGTTCTAGGGTTTGGCTTGTGAAATACTTGCAATGCTGAGTAGGCAAGCCATAGTCAGGGGAGCTCCACAAGCAAGTGGTTTGACTCTTACCACTTCTGAGGATCACTCTTCCTGACCTTAATAGTTTGGTCACTTGTACGAGCTTATTGGTTTGGAATACCTTATGCTTACAAATGCCAGGTTTCACTAGTCAGAGGATGAACATTTTCCCTGCCCATAAGTAAACATGATGCATATCAAACTATGATTAAGTGATTCCAATATGGCACTAAAATTATTGAAATATTGATCTTAAAACTAGTTAATGTAATTGATAACCAGAAAATAAAATTTGTTCTATGTATCTGGACAGAAAATCCAATTTGTTTCATGTATCTGGATAAAAAAAATAGAGTAAACTTGACTAAACAAATATGAGACCAATATTTTTAAATATAAGATAAAATAGCATAATTTAAGATTTAAGTTATATGTATATATATATATATATATATATATTCATGTATACTCTACAAAAATAGACTTAACAATTTTATTCTCATTTACTTTGAAAACAAAAACTTTCTACTTAGACTCAAAATTAGGCAATTTGAGCTTTGATTTTTGGCTCTGCTCTTTAGTAGTAAAGTGTAAAAACTATACAATATCTAAGAAAATATGACTGGAAAAAGACACTAATTGTTTATAAAAACATAACTGTTTTTGATTGGCAAAGAATTGTTTAAGTAGTCCCTTTAAAAAATACACCAGAAGAAATTCGGATGGCCGAGAAACACCTTAAAAGATGTTCAACATCATTAGTCATCAGGGAAATGCAAATCAAAACAACCCTGAGATTCCACCTCACACCAGTCAGAATGGCTAAGATTAAAAACTCAAGAGACAACAAGTGCTGGCGAGGATGTGGTGAAAGAGGAACACTCCTCCACTGTTGGTGGGATTGCAAAATGGTAAAACCGCTCTGGAAATCAGTTTGGCGGTTCCTCAGAAAATTGGGCATGTCACTTCCAGAGGACCCTGGCATACCGCTCCTGGGCATATACCCAGAGGATTCCCCTGCATGCAATAAGGACACATGCTCCACTATGTTTATAGCAGCCTTGTTTATAATCGCCAGAAATTGGAAGGAGCCCAAATATCCCTCAAACGAGGAATGGATACAGAAAATGTGGTATATTTATACAATGGAATACTACTCAGCAATTAAAAATAATGAATTCATGCAATTTGTAGGTAAATGGTTAGACCTGGAAAATATCATCCTGAGTGAATTAACCCAATCACAAAAGAATGCACATGAAATGCAATCACTGATAAGTGGATATTAATGAGCCCAGAAGCCCTAAATACTCAAGACACAAATAGCAAGTCAAATGATTCCCAAGAAGAAGAAAGGAGAGGACCCTGGGCCTGTAAAGATTGCATCCAGTTTAGTAAAGAAACCGAGGGGGGAGGGGGAATGATTGGGGAACAGATGGGGGGGGAGAGGAACTATGGGAACTATGGTGGGTGGGAACTGGGAAAGGGGAAAGCCTTTGGAATGTAAACATAGAATATAGAAAATGAAATAAAATAAAAAAAAAACTTCAAAAAAATACACAGTAGTAGAAAGAACTATAAAATAAAATCACCACATTCCCAAAGTCAACTCCACACTTAATGATCAAGAGGACATTTCACCAAACAGTAGATAAGACAAAACAGGTGATTCATACAGCGTAGGGGAATGCCAGGGCTGGAAGGCAGGAGTGGGTGTGTGGGTGGAGGAGCACCCTCATAGAGGCAGGGAGAAGGGGGATGGGATGGGGGTTTCCAAAGGGGAGGCCTGGAAATGGGAAACATTTGAAATATAAATAAAAAATATCCAAGGAGGGGGGAAAAGAGAAAATGTGTGGGGGAGAGAGTAACCAGAATACATTATGTGCTGAATGGAGTTGTCTAAGAATTAAAATAAAAAAATTAAATTTGACAAAAATAAAAATCTAATAAAAGTTATGGTAAATTTTTGGTTAATTAAATCTCATAGATAGACATTTAAGTTTAATATTATTGGTAATTGGTGTATAACGTTGAATGGATACCATGTATCATATATATGTCCTTTATATATCTCAAATTTTCTCTTTACAACACTCACTTTTGTGTTTTGTTGATGGAGAAACTTAGTTTCATGTGACTTAACAGCCTTAGAAGACAATACATTTTGAAGATAATCAGAGGCTACATTCACACATAAAGTAAACATTAAGATAAATTTCACGCATGTTAATGTGATACTTAAAGATAATTATATTCCAGCATAAAATCACATATTATGTGATTGTAACAGCTCAGGTGTTACTATCAATGAATGTTTTTATATTTTACACCTCCTCTGATGCACAGTGTGATGTGATACTGATTGCTATTACTGTGTATATTTCTAACTATATAAGATAATTAAATAATTATATATGTGTGTGTGTATAATCATGCAGCAGTTTTATATAAAATAGGCACATCTTGTTCTCAGACAGAATATAGCATCAGTACTTTATCTAAACAGTACTTGATGCAACTCAAAAGTGGCATCATCATCCTTATACACTGTTGGCTATAAAATGGAATAATAAAATTAATCTGTATGATTTCAATATCTTTATTCTCCTAGAATAACAACATGTGCATACATGCACATCTATACACACATGTACAGATGCATATATACATATATATACACATATATTCACATACATTTATTTATAAGTATACATATATGCTAAATTAAAAACAGCTTTATTTTCTCCATCAATTCTTTGTAAGATAATTGAAAGTTTGATCACTTCCCTATTCTCACACACTTGCTTCTGGGGTAAGCTATGGTAAGAAGTAGTGTTCAGTAATGTTTTAAATAGATTTTCACATTTAATTTTTTTAAAGCAAATGCCATTGTAGTTTTTCTAAGTATTGGTATGTACTTTGGAAGGAGATATTGGTGTTGGCTGAATGATAACATTTGCATAAATTTGGTGTGGTTGAATAATTTTGGAATCTCAGCACTCAGGATACTGAGGCAAGAGGATAGAGACTTACCTCAAGGAGATTATATGCTATAAAACAAAGTCAAAACCAACATGCAATACATAGTGAGACTTTGTGTCAAAAGAAGTATAACACACACACACACACACACACACACACACACACACACATCACAGTTAGCAAGAAATTTTAAAATGCCAATCAAACTGAAGTTGGTTTTATGTTTTCAAATTCTCCAATACATTCAGCTGGCCATAACCTAAATACAGCGAAGTTTATATGTAACTTAGTCAAACCCAAGGACTTATAAATGTACAAAATTCTGCCTTTGAACTGGACCCTTAGCCTCTGGTTTTATTTTGCTAAGCTTGTTTTTTTTTTTTTTTGTAATATATTTTGATCGTATTTTTCCCTCCCATAACTCTTCTCATATCTTGTCCACCTTCTTCCCCTCCCTGTTTTACTTTGTTTCTGTTTTTGTCTCTCTGTGTGTCTCTCTCGTTGTTTCTGTTTCTCACTCCCTCTCTATTTTATAACTGTCTCTCTGTCTCTCTTTGTTTCTTCCTCCTCCCATCTCATTCTCACACAAAGAAACCAAAACGACAGGCAAAAAAAAAAAAGAAAACAAAACAAAGATCATGAACCAAATAATCGTATCATAAAGAAACATCAAAACGTACAAGCAAAAGACCAATAAGATTAAAAATAAATAAATAAATAATTTAAAAAATAAAATAAAATAACCCTGATGAAGAAAAGCAAAATGAAACAAAAAAATCATGAAAATGTTATTGAATTTCTTTTATGTTGGAAGCTACCTCTGCACATCTGGGGTATGGGGCCTGCCCTGTAGTAAGGCTTATACAAACAGTCACGCTCCATTGATAAAGATGATTCCCCCCTTGCCTATAGTGTCTTTGTTATGACTGGTATTCCCTGTCTACATCCAGCTTCCCCCATTCACTGATTATATATATATATATATATATATATATATATATATATATATATATATATATTGTGTGTGTGTGTGTGTGTGTGTGTGTGTGTGTGTGTGTGTGTGGAGAGAGAGAGAGAGAGAGAGAGAGAGAGAGAGAGAGAGAGAGAGAGAGAGAAGGAGACAGACACAGACACAGAGAGAAACAGAGATTTGGAGAGAGACAGAGAGAGAGAAAGAGAGTCTGGCTAGAACTTGTGTTCACATATTGTAGGGATAGTTCACTTATTAAAGTCTAGGCTCACACAAAACTAACTTTTAGAAGGCAAATACACTTAGTTACTGCTAAGAGATTTCTGTTTGTGTAAAAATTATCCCCTTAATGTAAATTTTACATGTTTAGAATTTATTAATTGAGAGAATCCTCTCACACACAGTATCAGCAGTTGAATATGACGCAGCTGAGCCTTCCAAAGACTGGTTCCCTTTGTGCAGGAGAGCTGTGCTGAAGAAACGGTCACGGAGGATTTCATACTTTTAGCAACGTGGAAACAAAGTTAATGTTGGCGACAAGAGCTAGACCCTCAGGTTGCTTGCAATTAAAAGTAATATTTACCTTATTGCTTTTATGCATCATTTATTATTTTATACAATGTGACTTTGGTGCTAGGAGTTTATAGAAAAATAAATATACAATTACATGGCTATTAATTTTCCAATGATTATTTTAGTGTCTAAAATCTCTAAGAATGATTTATTTTTCAGCTCATACTTGTGAGCAAAATTGTGTACAAATAGTATTTTAAGAAAAAAAGTGTATATGTAGACTTGGCTTATAAATGCTGTGTTAACTGCTTCTGTATTTGAGTTTTACAATATTTATTAAAGAGTGCTACTCGAATATTTTGTATGCCTTAATGTTTTCCTAAATCTATGTAGTTTTTGCTAGAAATTTTAAAAATAAACATGCATACCTGTGCATGTGCGCACACACACACACACAATCTCCTGTTTCCTGTATATAACAGATTTGAAGAAGAATCATCAAGTTTCTTGTAAAATATTCAGAGGAAACAAAAGTTCATGTCCAAGGATGTCTTTATTTTTTCTGTTGATTCTTCATAATGTTTTCTGTTATTATTATTAATCATTCCATTTATTTACATCTCAAATATATCCCACTTCATGGTTACCGCTTCCACCAATCCCCCATTCCATGATATCCCACTTCTCAATTACCCCTCCACCAAACCTCCCATCCCACACCTGCCCCCCAACCTTTGCCTGTATGAGAGTGCTCCCCTACCCACCCACACTCTTCAGCCACACCACTCCAGCATCTGGGGCATACAACCTCCCCGGGACCAAGGGCCTCCCTCCAGTTGCTGTTGGGCAAGACCTTTCTCTGCAACATATGTATATGGAGCCATAGATCCCTCCAGGTATCCTCCTTGGTTGGTGGTCTAGACTTTGGGGCATCCTGTTTCTAAATACATAAATAATAAGGCAAAAAATTATAACTGAAGGGAATTATAAAATATGCACTATGTTTCACATAATCAAGGTAAGTGGTAGCAGCTCTTTTTAAAATTCTAATAAATTAAGCGGTTAAGGAAATAATATTGTGTCATGATCCCACTGGGTCTTGTACTGTGTCACCTCACTAGTTTTCTTGGAGAATCCTAGCTAGCTCCTCAGATTCACTTACAGACAAGCAGGAAAAAGCACGGAGATCCTGTTGTGCCTCATCTGTTTTGCAAACTAAAGTGAATACTATTGATTTCTGCATGATTACTAGGCTTTCGTGATGTTTTGGTTTGCTTTATTTTAAATTCTCTTCCTAACTTAAAATGCTTTTTTGTAGTTTCTGATTCTGTCAAATGTATAGTTTTCAATAACCATAGCTGTAATTCATTATTAGTTCTTCATCAACCATAGCTATCTTCTATCTATGGATACTAACTACTTCTAATATGCTGGCACTGTTCTAATTCTACATTAGAGCTGAAGAAGGTGATAATGGATAAATAGCTCATATGTATCAGAGACTAGGCTTAAACTTTAAAGTCTATGAATTTGATATCTTGACTGATCAAGAATCTGAACATTTTGCTATATTCAATATCATATTTTAATGATAGCATTATCCAATCATAATATCAGTGGTACTAAGGTTTAAAAATGCTAGTTTATGCAATATACTCCTTCATTTGGTATAACATCTAACCGTTTACCTATAAATTTGATTTTTATTTTTGACAAATAAATTATATATAATGTGTTTCATTGTAACATTTTCAGAGGCATATTATGTATTTTTAATAATACTCCTCACTCTTTTAAGTTTACACTTTATATTATCAATATGTTGTTTGGTACTTTTATATCTGAGCATGCCTAAAGACATCATTGCAGATACAAAATATACAAAACTATTTATCACTATTCCAACTGATTACATGAATTGTATAAAAGAGCTTGGAAAGCCAATACACAGAAGCTTTGAGTAATTGTTTCTTGATATGAAGCTGGATTTCAGGTAAACTAATCAGAGCAAACCATTCTCCATAAATAAGGATGAATTCCAGCAGTGTGAGAATCCAGTCTATAGTACTGGAAACAAAGTCACATAAGGAAAATCCATAGATTGCATTTCCTTCAGTCTCGAGAAGAAGACACAAAGCAGACACAAAGAAAATGTTCAATTTTATTAGTATTGTAAGAATATAGTAAACTCACCATGAAGACCAGGTAAAAGTACAGTTCAGAATCATGAAATAAACAAGCTACACAGAGACATCTAGTGACTGAGTTATAAAGGCAACTCTGGCCTGTCTCCCTCATATACATGGGATTTACCAAGTTACTAGAAGATCGGGTACAACTTTTTCTAGAATGGCACTGCAAATTCATATGTTGTCTTATGTTATAAAAGAGCTAAGTTTCTTTTGCTCTATTAAGAGCTACAAATCAGAAGTATCAGAGTAGTCTAGTCAAGTAATGTACTATCTTTAAGATGTGAAAATAGCTTTCTCTGTCCCCATCTTTCTGAAGATGCAATAATACCACATGACTCCATCCACTGGCTGACACAAGTTGGATAGAAGGTGTATTGGGATTCATGGACAGAGTGCTGAATTCTCTTTCAGAATCTGTCAATATTTTTTCTTGTGCTAAAATGAACAGAGGAGAATATTAGTTGAATTTACACCAATGTCTGATTATAGTAGGCAAGAGTTGGCATCAAATTTGCATTCTAGAAGATGAAAGAAAGCATCCCTAAAGTGGCAGGATATTTAAAAATTGAAAAGAGAAAGGCAGGGCTGGAGAATGTTCACAAAAGCAGAGTCTCCTTAAATTAATATTGCAAGGGAAAATGGAATAGACTGTTCTATATCCAAAACGTCTTCATTAGGTATTGTGTGGCCCACTAAGGGTCTTTTCCTTTGATACAATCCAACCATGCACATTGTACAGATGGGTAAATGGATATTTGTAGTTTTATTTCCTCTGGTATGAATTTAATTTTGGTATCTATTATCATGCTTTTCTACCTTCTTTCTTCTCTTTCTTTCCTTCCTCATTTTTTCTTTCATACCTCCTCCTCCTCCTTCTTATTCTTTTTCTTTTCCTTCTTTCTCTTATTCTCCTCCTCCACCTCTTCCTCCTCCTCCTTTTTTCTTCTTCTTTCTTCTACTTCTTTTTCTTCAAAAACAGTGATATTTTGTTCTTATTTCTTTATTATTCACTTTTATTTAAACACAGTTTCATTCTTGAGCCATGACTAGATTCTAGCTTGTGTCAATCCTGTGGCCTCGGTCCCTTCAGTAGTTCTGAAATTATAGATGTGAGTCCTGTCATCCTGGAAATTCCTAGTGCCATAAGAGCAAAACATATTACCCAGAATGTATACTAATATGAATTTTGAATTAAGCAATTTAAAAATTGTATTAAGAAGAGCCAGCTATTAAATATATAACAAATTTCAATAAAGTGATTATATAAGTATTCTGTCTTTGGCCTTTTGATATTTTTTGTTGCTGCCTTACTGAAATACTTATTATTCAATATATTTGGAATGAAATCATTACTTTTAATGTAAAGTTTTATTATTATATCTAATTATTTTTGGATTTTATTTTATATTTATGCCATAGAAAATGAGCCATTGAGTTGATTTCCTCCAATCAGAAAGTACAACATAGTGATGGGTAATGATTAAAATAAAAATGCTCACTAGTGCTTCCTTATTTAAAGTCATGGAAACTTACAAAGCATGGGCAACAAAGAAAACAACACAAATATTCAGAGTTACAAAAACTCAAGGGTGTAAATGGAACAAAGGTATAATTACTTTATTCAAGTTGTCCAAAATTCCTTTAACCGCCATCATCTTCAAATTACAAAAGAGACAGGAATATGTAAGAAGCACTGTGCTATAATGTTTGAAAGGAGATCCTGAAGGTTTACTTTTGGAGTGCAATGAGGTGCCAAGGCAAGGTCCTTGCCTGCTCCAGGGAAGAAGCAACATCTAGTGTGTGAGGACTTAGGTAGACTTTTTAAAACCAGAAATTGTGAATTGCTTGTTTTCGAACCTAATTGGTTCATTAAATCTGTATCAGTTTAGGAACAAGCCTGTAATGTTTCTTGTTGTAATTTCTCTCTGCTTCTGTCTTTCACATCCCTAGAAATATATTCAAACTTGCCTTCATTCACTAATTTCCTTTGGGTGTGAGAATAGATAAATTGATGTTAGGTTATTACTGAAAATCAGAATTCTTTGTCATTCCAAACTGAAGTCCGTTCATTTTAAATTTTTTGGACATGTTTAAATTATAGGTTATATACTCATCATCATTTTATTTCTTATCTAACATTAAAAACCACTTAATATCATGCATTAACATATGGATATTTATATTATTTGTCTTAAAAAATCATTGCCTTTGAGCTACTTTTTGTACTAAGGGGGAAAATGTCCCATGTAGAATATTTCTAAACACTAGACAGAAATGGTCCTTGGAGGGCAGAGTCAATTCCTCACAGAAGTAGAGCAGACTTCTTTAATTAACATATTTCCAGTAGCCAAATGTTAGAAATCTGGACCTGGAGACATAAGTCAACCTATCTTCCATGCAGCCAGAATGCCTTCATTCACTAATTGAAACACTCAATGGTGCACAAAGGTACCTGAAATGAAAAGCTGTTGTAGAAAGGCTGAGGTTGTGTTTGTGGTGGTAGAGAAGAAAGGCACTTTCCAGATTCCCCTCCCCACACCTACCATTTGGCAGAGGATGTGGGAAGCTGGAGGAGGTGGAGCTTTGCCCTAGTTCAAACAGCTGTGAAACATATGGAGGCTGATGTGAAATCTGCCTAAAGCTTCATCCCAACCTCTTACCCATTTCCCCAGCAAAGAGTAGGCAGTCGGGAGATGATGGTGGGGGATGTAGGATCAGCAAATGATAACTTTGGTAAGCACAAAGAAATCATTTTAATCCAAGATTATGAGAAACACAGTCCAAAAGAGTTATAAGAGCATGCTTGTTTATTTGTTTAATGGGAGATAAGAGGCATTGTGAATTTATAGTACTGCAGAATCATGTGTGCCACCATGAAAGTGTTCAGTGTTTAGAAGGACAATGGTGTTACTTAACTCAATTGTCTTTCTTCTCTAAGAAGCAAATAGCTGCTCTTCATGTTAGCTTCAAGTCAATGATGGTTTCTGCAATTACGGAAAATATAAATGTGTGTAACTCACTTTCTTTTGCTTGACAGACCTCTTCCTTACAAATTGTGCTTTAAGATTCAATCATTCCATAAATTGTTTGAGGATTGAAGTACTGAATTATAGCCAGATTTTTGCTTACATCCAGTCACTAGCTATATAAACCTACTGTTATATATTTCTAATCATAATGGCTGTATGTATAAACCCATCATATGTTTTGTGTCTATGTGATGTATTTATGAAATACTCTGGAATATTTCAAAAGCTATAGGAGATCAATGTCAGCGAAAGAAAAATAAATACAATTTAATAGGCTTTTCTCAATGGGAGTTTGTTCCCTCCTGCTTACACACAGGAATGTATAAACTATGAGTCACTCAAATGGAAATCCTTATGAGAAAAACTTGCTGCTTTGTTGTCAGTTTCCAGAGTTGCTTATCTGAAAGCAAAAGACCATTGTCTCCACGTAAATAATCCCCATCGTAGAAGGAGGGACTTCAAACTAAATATTCCATGATGTGACATTGCTGCCTGCTAGAATAGCACATAGGGTGAAAAGTTGGTTACTTGGAAATTGTATTTACATCATGCCAGGAAAAAGTTACAACAGTGCGGCTACTGACAAATATACGGGCTAAAAACAAGTGTTTGGTGAACTCTAGGGTCTACTTAGAGCCAGGTATGTAAACGTCATTTAAACATGCCTATCTAAGAGCTCTCGCAGCTGTTATAAACTCCTTTGGTTCCAGTGGCATCCTAAGTGTAATCAGGCTGTATGTCACAAAACGAGCTTTAACCTGGATTGAAAGCTCTCCCTTGACCAGCTTAGATGGGAATGCAGCCCAATATGGAAAGTAAGTGACAACTTGGAGAAGTGGACATAAGTAAACTACTATATGACCTATTACAGGAAAGCGAGTAATCAACGTGCCATGGTGTTGGTGAGAGCCGTTGCTATTCCTGCTGCTCTGAGAAAAATACATCTTGTCAGCTTAGATTTGAGCAAGAGTGAACCCAGAATTATTTTCCTTAAAATTTCCTGTCTAGTGGTTTTCCATTTTGTTCTACACTTGTTTTCTGATTATGATTTGGTTTATTTTATTATCGTAGTACCACTTTAGAATTTAATTATGTTCATATTTTATAGATGTATGAACTTTCCCAATTTCGTTATGAGTTACCAGAAAGCATATATGTACATATATATGTGTATATATATATATATATATATATGATTTATAATTTGCAAATACCAATTAAAAGTCTCTGCTATTTGATGATTAATCTTTAGCAAAATGATAAAATTTTATATATAATACTGAATGATATATAGACATATATATGATGTGTGTGTATATGTATATGTGTATATATATATATATATATATATATATATATATATATATGGAGAGAGAGAGGGTGAGAGAGGGAGAAAGAAGAGAAGCCTCTCTCACTCTGTGGAGATGTGTGATCGTCTTCCTGGCTTTGCTCACTGTTGGTTCTGTCTAGGAAAGCACTTGGAGAGGTAGTTATTAGTAACTGTGACTAGAGTGATTGTACAGGTTGGCATGACTATGTTAACACCAACCTTGCATTTTCTCCCCAGATTCCCAGGAAGGAAATTACAAGTCCGAAGTGAACAGCAAACCTAGGAAGGAAAGAACAGCTTTTACCAAAGAGCAAATCAGAGAACTCGAGGCAGAATTTGCCCATCATAATTATCTGACCAGACTGAGAAGATATGAGATAGCAGTGAATCTAGACCTCACTGAAAGACAGGTAAAGTGGGTGTCTTTGTTGCATGGACTTTTATTTTGCTGTATAGCTCAGTAACCTTCTTTTACTGTTTGAATTATCCATACTTATGATTTGCAAATACTATTTAGATGTCTTCATTATTCGATGATTAAACCTTTGTTGAGCAAAATGGAAAAAAATTAAAAATATATTTGAATGAAAGTTGCATTTAGTGAGTTTTTAAAAGACATGCTTTGTGATGGAGGTATTACTCTGTTTACTTTAAAAACACAGTTTGTTTTAAATAATGTGGGCAAATGGTGAAATACTTCCTGTGTTTATATTTAAGCACTCCTCATTTGGTGTAATAAAAGGTTGATGTCTGCACAGGTCAGAATAGGCCATGTTATGTTACAATAGAACATTAACCTTTAAAACTAAATAGTATAAAATGCCCAAACAACTCTTGAGGGTTTATTTTCTACACAAGTTGTACAAAGCCAGAGCTCACCATCCTTCGATCCTTGTCATGTGGTGCTGTTGGTAACCACAGGAGGTGATAAAGAATTGGCAAGTTCCTGACTTTGAACCGTGTTCATCTGGAAATGACTCCTCCCCCTCCATTTATCTCACATGTTTTGAAATAATCAGGGTTGTAGCATATATTTAAAAGGCAGGGTAGTGACTTGCAAAAAAATTATGTAGATCTTTGGAAAATACTCTCTGTTAATCAAAATACTTTAAAATGGTATTTATTCTGGGAATTCAGTAGTCTGCTATCCACTCAAAGAATGTTTTGGGCAGTATTGATCTATAGGTTCATTCAATCAATGAGAGCTAAATGAGATGAATTGCTTCATAGATGCCTTTACTTGGATGGAAAATAATTTGTTCCATTAGCACTCAGAGATTACTCTCTATAAATTTATGTTTACCCTAGGAGAATCCAGTCTGCAGATGGTTAACCGTCTTGCTAGCTATAGAAACATTCCTGAAAGGCAAATTCAAACATCTTTATGGACAGCGCTCATTATACCAGATGCTATTAGGGAAAGAGTTTTACTTCCTCTCTCACTGTACATTCCATCTCCAGAAGTCCCACTGAGACCAGGGAAATACCAACAGGGTGTGGACAAATGACTACATGTCTTATGATAGCAAGTAATTCTATATAGTTTCTTAAATCACATTCTTCCTTTCTTCTAATTTTTATATTTCATCTTCTGTGGGTTATTTCTGCTTTGAGAAAATATACAAAGGGAAACTTTTATGTGGTTTTATTTATTGGCAGTTTATATTTTATTAAATATTATGACTAGTTCCCGAGCTCTAGAGTACCACATTTTCTTTGCCCGAATCACACACCAAATTTCCTCTGTGAATGTGTAGTATTTGGCACTTCCGAAAGCAGGATCCAAAATCTATACCATCAGAGAGCTGATCTATTTTTATGTGTTTATCTCAGAACAGTAAATTAAAGGGGCAAAATCACACATTAGTGTATGTAGAAACCATGAATACCAGGAAAGCCCCCATGTTTTAGAAAATTGGAAACTAGGGTTGACTTCCCATCTATACAGTGATGGATATAGTACTGAGCTCTTACCAAGAGCAAAACAATCTGCTTATTCACCACCATGAAGTGGTGGCTTCATCGTCTTTTATCCTCTGGTCAGAGAACACCACTTTCATACTTGTCTAAGAACATATTAATTTTAAAAGAGGTTTTGTAAACTAATGGAAATGGAGAAGATATTTTCAATAATTATTTTGCCTAACTGAGTTGATATATTGAATTATATACAACAGCTATATGTGTACCCTATTTCAAATCATATTGTTTTTCAATATTACTTCAATTTTAAGTCAGCTTATCTTTTCTGTGTAATGAACTATCTCCATTATTAATGCATTCACAAAACAGCCCACAATATGTTTATTTACAACTTTGTGTGTCTGGGATTTAGATAGTTTGCCCAGCATTTTCTACACCCGTCTCAGAACTGCAATCTTTGATTCAGTGCTAAACGCTGTTTGAAGCTATTCTGGGACAGTTGCAGCCCCATAGGAGGAACAACAATATGAGCCACCCAGTACTCCCAGAGCTCCCAGGGACAAAACCATCAACCAGAGAGTACACATGGAGTTACCTATGGCTCCAGATGCATAGGCAGCAGAGGATGGCCTTGTTAGACATCAAAGGGAGGAGAGGCCCTTGGTCCTGGAAAGGCACAATGCAGCAGTGTGGTGGAATGCAGTACAGGGAAGCAGGAAACAGTTGATTTGGGAACAGGGGGGATGGGAGATGGGTTATGAGACTTTGGGGGGGGCAGGAAAGGAGACAATATTTGAAATGTAAATGAAGCATATATCTAATAAAAAGAATTCATTCCGGGGTGTGCCAGCAATGGTCTTACAAGGAAAACAGATAATAAAAATAAATAAGTAAACAAACAAACAAAAACCTGGAGAAATACTCAAATTCCCAAATAATTAAAAATAATTAAAAAAAACTCAAGATTGTACATTTGGTGTCCTGTTCTGCCCATCTCTTCTGGCAATTGCAAGTTAACTGAAAGGATAATGTGTTTATTAGAATTTAAATTCTTAATATTAAATATCTAGAGAAACAAAATGCCAAACTTTAACCAAAAAAAACGTAAAGGGAATGTTTAGAATTGTCCACTGAGAAGTCTATTTTCTTACATTAATAAAATCAGCGTAGGATACAATTAGAAAGAAGCATGTTTTTTTTTTCTTCTTATCTACCATGGTGGAAACAAAAGAATTTTCAGCAGACACTGAACAAGACAGCTACATGGTGGGGGTCTTCCTATTCACGGCATGTTGGATCAATCCATTGGTAAAACAAATATTTGTTGAGCTGGGGGCCAGAAAGAAAATCCTGTCCGGAAAAAAAAAAACCTTTGAGAGTCAGTGCTGTAGCTCACAGGACAGGAAATGTGAACACATGTGAACAGGGGCAAAGGCTGGCGAATTTAACCATGGACTTGGAAGAGAGTGTTTCCAGTTAGAAAGACTTTATTCCTATACATTCCTATCTACTGTCTCAAATTATAAAATTTTAGAAATTTACTTTTGCTTCATGTCTTTTAAACAGTGCTAAGTATTCTCTTACAAAAATGTGAGTCATATTAAATTCTAAAAAGTCTTTCAGCAAGTTAATTTCACAGTTTCTACCTGAGAAGCAGTGATAAAATTCCCTAAATGAGTTTCATATTTACACATACATACACACATGCACACACACACACACACACACACACACACACAGAGAGAGAGAGAGAGAGAGAGAGAGAGAGAGAGAGAGAGAGAGAGACTTCTTCTATAACTAAATATCAAGGGACTCTAGTTGCATAGAGTTTAGATTTTACAATTATATTTCAATTCTTTTCAGCTAGAAGGAAGAGGCCTACTTTCCAACATGATTCTATTTGACAAATAGCTCTTAGATAAAATTATTTTACACTATATAAGAATGGTGGCCTTAGTGCAAAGTTGTAGTTCTATTTTGTAGTGCTGCTTTGCAGGGCAGCAATATGTTTACTAATCCTGCTGGTTCTGACTTACGGCAGGATGATCCTGACATAACCTCATGTTTTTTTTTAAGATTAACAGTGGCAGGGCTATATGTGGCATTCTACAGATCCAACATTAAGATCCTCATATCAAAAGTATTTTAAACTGTACCAACTTATTCTTAGTTTTTGTCTATATCCATATATAGGCAGATAAATTTCCTGCCAGACTTTTTGTAACTTGTAGTGGAAAGAAGGGAGAGAGCAGCAGTGGGGTGAACTATATTACTGGAAATAGGATGTTTTGTGGAGTGTAGGCTATCAAATGTTGGAGTGGAGATACTTCCACTTCACAGAGCTGAATAGAGTTTCAGTAGTGCAGTCTTGGAATAGTGCTGGAATTGTTCTAGTCAACACACTCAATCATGGCATCTCTGATGAGATAAGGGAAAATGACACCTGCTTGAATTAGGCTTCATTGTTTGAAGTGAGAGACATTTGATATTCATTGTTACTTATAAATTATTAGTAGCCTAGTGCTGTGTATTGTCAAAATACCAATACATTTTTGATTAATACAAAAATTATCTTTTGTAACCATATATATAATTTTAGTCCTTTATATTTCATTTTTATATATTTATAAGATATGAATAAACATATTCATATCTTTATGAATATGTTTAACTATTTGGTGAGTTTTTCATAATTAGACAAATTGTCTATGAGAGATCACTTAGAACTACCTACAGAGCCAATGATTTAGAATGCGCCTCCTCCCTTTAGTCTAGCAGTATTTAAATCATGTACAGTAAGTATAGTGACCAAAGCTTTTTATGCATGCCAGGTATTTTAAAGGGTCAAACATGATTTGACCTCACCTAGAACAATGGTTCTCAACCTGAGGGTTGTGACCCCATTAGTAGTTGATTGATCATTTCATATAGGTTGCCAGAGACCATCAGAAACACAAATATTTATATTATAATTCATAAAAGTAGACAAATACCAGTTATGAAGTAGCAACAAAAATAATTTGTGCTTGGGGGGGGCCACCAAAACATGAAGGAAGTATTGAAGGGTGGTAGCTGGAGGAGAGTTGAGAACCACCAAACTAGGAAAATGACCATGGGATGGAGTGGAGCATGAACTGTGGTAAGCACGGTGCTTTAAAGAGGACTTTTATTTACAAATTAAGAGACATTTCTTTTAATTCTTCAAGATAATCAGGTCTCACCTAAATTAATCAAAATATTAATTTAGTTGGATTGGATCATAGTAAATAATCAATGTTATATAATTTTTTTTACTTACAAAATGACAAGTTCTTTTATTTTAGATTTAGGTTTTACTCAGAGGATGATTAGTGGTAGCTTTATTGGATTTAGTAATGCATTTGGTTTTTGTTTTTTTTTTGTGTGTGTGTGTGTGTGTGTGTGTGTGTGTGTAAGATTCAATTGTGTTCACGAGACAAAAGTTACTGAAGAGCCTTTCTATTTCTTGCTTCCACAGTGATCTGCTTTTCACTCCTCATGCTGTTTGACAGTGGATGAGAAGAGCTAAATTTACTTTGTTCAAAAACATGAGGGATAGTAAACTTCTCGGACACATTAATATGAATGAATCACAGGGCATAAACAGAGAATTCAGAACCAAAATTACAGAGCCAGAAGATCATAAACTCTCTGCTAAAGTAAAAGTGGCACTGGAGTCTTCAGGCTTCAGCCTTAGAGGCATTTTAACCCTCTTCTCACATTTTTGCACCCTAGCAAAAAATGGCAGAGAGCACAGATAGTTACTGATGCAAGATGCTTTTAGAAAGGGCAGGACCACTACTTTTAACTACATGTAACTTTGTCTGTCCAAACAAAATGCAGAATGAGAAGGTCTTTTCTTTCATTTTGTTTTTTAATTTAGAATTTTTATGGTTCCAATTGTCTAGTTCAGATGCTGATAATACCACTCACCTACTCATTGGTGCCTCCTAAGAGCCTATTGATGTTATGTGCATCAGATTAACTAACTACCTTGGCCAAATTGAATCACTACGAATTGCATTATTAATTTTGAAATTGTATTCCTGAAATATTCTTTGAATATTTTCTCATCATAAAGATAAGACTCAATATTTGTTAGATAACAGAAATGCTGTTTCAGCTGCTGAAATAATAATAAAAATAGAATATTAACTCCACGAATTCGAGCTGTTATAAGACATCTGGATAGGTTAATGAAATTTTTAGTTCTGATGCAGATGTTCAGTAATTTTTTTTCTTCAAAAGGCATTTGTGGGATTACATAACTATTAATTATGATTTATTGACATTTCAACATTCAGCAGACCTGTAGGTACCTAGGAAATAAAAGCCTGTAGATAGGAAATATCTAATAATTCACTGTGCAAATATTGGAAAACATCCCACTAAGCTCAGTGAAACAGTGTAATATCCAAACATCTTTGAAAGGTGAGCACTCTTCTCACCATTTCTCTGAAGCACCGTGTTTAGTATAAATTAAGAATGTGATAAATGTTCTGTGAAACAGAAGCATCAGGTATTTTTCTATCAGATATGAACAACAATTTCTTGTCAGAGGTATAGGAGCTTGTTGAAGGCTAAATGCTTAGCACGGATTATAAGACAGGGAAATGATGGTCGTGGGAAGGGCATAGACTATCTTAGAAAGTGGGCCAGAGCTGCTTGCAGAAAGTGTATAAAATACAAAACTTACTTATAAAGAATTGGATACAAACCAGGAAGGAAAATACCCAACAAAAGAAGCAAAGTGAAACTTTGCTTTACATTAGCAGTGATGCTTTACATTAGCAGAGATTTTTAAAAATCCAAAATAAGGACACAGTAAGGAGTTCGATTATTAGGAAAAAAATGCTGACACATCTAGATCCTGGGAAATATGTTAAACACTATGAATTCATGACCTAATCAATAAGAAAGTTATATTAGAGTACACCCTCTTGAGTCCTTTGAGGAAGTTTCTGGGAATTCTCTTGGTGGGAGGTGGGGGGGTGTTGCAAGGTAAATACTGAGGAATTTTCACTGTAACTGCATTCTTTGGCAATTGTTAGACGATATTTCTGAAGTAAATGTTAATAAAGGTTAGAACAGAAAGAAGACCAGGAAAGACAGACTTCCTGTAGAAAACATCAGGAAACTAACTGCTCTAGGTTCTGCAGACCCCAGTTTAACAGCGGTGACCTGGAGACTCTTCATTATAGTTTTTTTTTTCTATATTCTATGTTTACATTCCAAAGGCTTTCCCCTTTCCCAGTTCCCACCCACCATAGTTCCCATAGTTCCTCTCCCCCCCCTGCAACTGTTCCCCAATCATTCCCCCTCCCCCCTCGGTTTCTTGGGACATCATTCCATATAAATTAAGAAGCACCTGGGCCTTCACTGAGGTCAATTATGGTTTTCTCCATTGACCTGAATGGATGTGCTGAGAGATAATTCACACCTTTCCAAGTTAGGGGACGTTCGTAGTAAATAGTGCCCTTTCAGAGGTGAATTTATCAACAGATGAACCTGAAAATATTCTATGGTTAAATCAAAGATGAAATTCAGAGAATGTGTAAAGCTTGACAAAGATAAATATAATATTTTCTCTGATTGATAGAGAACCAATGCTAAGCTTCTGAGCAAGCTTCTTCGCCTATTGGTAACTTTGCGTCTTGTGTTGGAATTTATGATAATTCTTTGTACTAAGCATTTTCCATTACCACACACATGCAATCTGACTCTGCAATCCTGCATGGTTTTATACTGTGCGCTGGCACTTGAGGAACTAGTTTCTATTGCCTTTGCTGACTTTCTTAACCCTTTCTTTGAAGGTGAAGGTGTGGTTCCAGAACAGGAGAATGAAGTGGAAGCGGGTCAAAGGGGGACAGCAAGGAGCTGCAGCCCGGGAAAAGGAACTGGTGAATGTGAAAAAGGGAACGCTTCTTCCATCAGAGCTGTCAGGAATCGGTGCAGCCACCCTCCAGCAGACCGGGGACTCACTAGCAAACGACGACAGTCGCGATAGTGACCACAGCTCTGAGCACGCACACTTATGATACGTACAGAGACCAGCTCCATTCTCAGGAAAGCACCATTGTGATGACAAACCTTACCCAAACATCGTTTACATGGCTGATGACTGTGGCAGTATTGCTTAATATAATTAAATGCAGGCATCTCACGTCTGTTTCCCATGACTGATAGAAGGTTTTACACTAAGTGCCTCTTATTGAAGATGCTTCCTCAGTGAAATGGGAGAAAGTGAACATATTCCAAATATATTTGTTCCTATATATGACAGAGAGGGAGATGAATGTTTGCTTTGGCTTGCACTGAAAATCAAATGGCTACCAAGAGCAAACGTGATAAGATGTTTTTACTCAAGATGTTTCCAGAGTGAAGTTGTTAAGAATAAAAAAATGCTTTGAACATTCCAGTTGTACCAGGTCATGAGTGTGATACTGGGCAGGTATTTGCTTTTGCTTGCACTGAAAATTAAACTGCTATCAAGTTAACCCATGAAATAGTTTATCTTGAACAGCCACAGTGCCTGAAATCACCAAGTGGATATAAAATGTACTGAAACTCTGTATATATTACCCCTAAGTCATTTTCCTGTCTTCACTAATTATAGCAAATGCATTCATATTAGCTGATGAAAATAGGCTTTCCCATTGACAAACACAGCCGGCTTCTTGTATTTGTATACATTTTCGTCAGAGACAATCAGTATGTACTTACTTGTGTTCAAGTAGAGAAAATGCAGTAGAGTCTGATAGGACATATCCTTGTACCACAGACAAAACAAATCTTCTGTTGCATTGACTATCAACTGCTGCAGATACATTATAGAACACACCTACGCCCCCTCCAGCCTTCCTCTCTTATATTCCAAAAGACATTAGGATCATAGGCTAATCCGTTACCTTGCAGAACGAGTTGTGTGGCAAGTGGCTGATTTTATGTCTTTAAATTGTTAATGTTTATAGGTCTGATTCAATTAACAGGGACAAGCTTTCTTCCTCCTTGTTTATGATATAAAACCAAGTGCCAAACAGAGCTAGTTCTTCAAGAGAATAGATGAGAAACTGAATGTCTGACAATTAGACTCAGCGACAATGCATTATTTTTCATATGCTCTATATTCATGCAGAACAAGTCCTTGTATTTTGTAAAAATAAAAAAAGTTAAATAAATGATCCTTGAAATAATTATTGTCTCCCTACTGTGACTTCATTGAATTTAGTAGATGTCTTCTTTTATTTGTAACCAAGGCTGGTCTGGATGTCATTATGTAATAATTCAGCTTGGCATTGTCCTCTCGGCAATCTCTTGTCTCAGCTGTCCAGGTGCCAGAATTATAGATTAGTTAATTTTAGTAGATGTTTTAGAAGTAAAATAGATACTTAAGAAGAGTCTGAATTGTTTGCTTCTGTGTAAATCTAAATGGATATGAGTTATGAAATGATTAAGGTTCATGGTTTCTGAAGTTTTTATTATGGCATAACATTTGTAAGAACTGGCATATATTGAGCAAAATTGTGTAAATAAAATAGAAATATATCACAGGAGTTATGGCTGATGCATGGGTATTAGTCCCACAGTTTGTACTTATCTAATCTTTCAGTTAGTGGTATGAAACTTAGAGACTCATCCGTGGTAGATATGCTCCCATGTTATTTACCTCCCTGACCAGACTGCAAAGATATCATTCCCATTGTCATAAAGATTTTCTTATCAATCGCTTAAATGAATATAAAGTATACTTGCATTGATAATGTATACTTAGGCGAGATGACTTTTTTAATTTTAGAATTGAATTCAGAATAAAATATCTTGACAAATTGGGAAAAGTAAGATACAAATCAAATTGAATTCAATTGGGAAAGGGTATGAAATAATTCATTTAGACATGAAAAAATGAGAAATTGATGTTTAGAAGTAGCCAAAGAGAGCAGTAAGGTTTGTTGTGAAACTAAAACACTTATAAATCAGACTTGTAGCTTATTATGACCAATAAAATAAAGGGTAATAATCCTCATGGTATGTGCTCACTGATAAGCGGATATTAGCTTAGAATATCCAAGACACAATCAACATATCAAGTGATGTCCAAGAAGAAGGAAGAAGCAGCCCCTGGTTCTGGAAAGGCTCCGTGCAGCAGTGTGGGGGAATACTAGAACAGGGAAGTGGGAAGGGGTGGATGGGGGAACAGGGAGAGGAAAGTGGGCTTTTGGGACTTTGGGGGAGGCGGGATCCAGGAAAGGGAATTCTTGAAATGTAAATAAAGAATATATCAAATAAAAAAATAAAAATGAGGCAAGTGTAGGATGGAATATACTTCCCTGTGAATAATCCTAAAATGAAAACTGATTCCAGAGAAGCAAGGAGGGAGGAAAGGTCATATGGTGATCAAAAGCACAAGTTGTTGACATGGATTCAAATGACCCACTGAAGACAGAAGTCAAGAGCACAACAAGTGAATGCAGAGGAACAGCAATTACGAAAGGCTTCTGATTTTGTCTCTGCATTGCTGAGTATCAAATTCAGGACTGTCTATGTAGTAAACAAATTCTCTTATATTGAGCTACACGACACCCCCAAGATATGGTAATTGGAATTTAGCATATTATTCAGTATCTTAGTATTTACCTACCTTGAAAATGATGCATAAGCTGTGTAAACTTCATTCTTTTTCTAGAATTTAAATATTTTAAGAAAATTAAAGTATGACAGGGTCCTCTGGAAGTATCATGCCCAATTTTCTGAGGAACCGCCAAACTGATTTCCAGAGTGGTTGTACCATCTTGTAATCCCACCAACAATGGAGGAGTGTTCCTCTTTTTCCACATCCTTACCAGCACCTGTTGTCTCTTGAGTTTTTAATCTTAGACATTCTGACTGGTATGAGGTGGAATCTCAGGGTTGTTTTGATTTGCATTTCCCTGATGACTAATGATGTTGAACATCACTTAAGGTGTTTCTCAGCCATCTGAATTTCTTCTGGTGAAAATTCCTTGTTTAGCTCTGTACCCCATTTTTAATAGGGTTATTTGGTTCTTTGGGGTCTAACTTCTTGAGTTCTTTGTATATATTGGATATTAGGCCTCTGTCAGATGTGGGGTTGGTGAACATCTTTTCCCCACTTTGTAGGTTGCTGTTTTGTCTTTCTGACAGTGTCTTTTGCCTTACAGAAACTTTGTAATTTTATGAGGTCCCATTTGTCAATTCTTGATCTTAGAGCATAAACTATTGGTGTTCTGTTCAGGAACTTTCCCCCTGTGCCCATGTCCTCCAGAGTCTTCCCCAGTTTTTTTTTCTATTAGTTTCAGTGTGTCTGGTTTTAAGTGGAGGTCCTTGATCCACTTGGAGTTGATCTTAGTACAAGGAGATAAGAGTGGGTCAATTCGCATTCTTCTGCATGTTGACCTCCAGTTGAACCAGCACCATTTGTTGAAAAGGCTATCCTGGGCATATACCCAGAGGATCCCCTGCATGCAATAAAGACACATGCTCCACTATGTTCATAGTAGCCTTATTTATAATAGCCAGAAGCTGGAAAGAACCCAGATGTCCCTCAACGGAAGAATGGATACAGAAAATGTGGTATATTTATACAATGGAATAGTACTCAGCAATTAAAAATAATGAATTCATGCAATTTGTAGGCAATCGGTTGGATCTGGAAAATATCCTAAGTGAGTTAACGCAATCACAAAAGAATACACATGAATTGCAATCACTGATAAGTGGATATTAATGAGCCCAGAAGCTCTGAATACTCAAGATACAATTAGCAAAGCAAAAGATTCCCAAGAAAAAGGATGGAGAGGACCCTGGTCCGGAAAAGACTAAATCCAGTTTTGTAGGAGAGTACCAGAACAGAAAAATGGTGGGGAGGGGGGGTGATTGGGGAATGGAGCGGGGGAAGAGGACTTATGGGACATATGGTGGGGGGGGACTGGAAAGTGGAAAGCCTTTGGAATATAAACAAAGAATTTAGAAAATAAAAAAATAAATAAAGTAAAAAAAAAATGGGATTGTCCAGAAGTGCTAATGATCACATTAGAAGGGATTGTAGAATGGATGGATGGATAAATGGATGGATAGATGGATGGATGGATGGATGGATGGATGGATAGATAGATAGATAGATAGATAAGTAGGTAGATAGATAGACTGAATAACAGACAGACAGACAGAGATTTTTCTACTTTGTGATACAATATATTATTACATACTTCCCTGTGTTTTCATGTAATTCCTTCTCAGATCCCATGAATCAGTATAAATATACTTTTTTTTCTGGAAATGGCATGTAAGCATAAGTAGCTAGGGTGATTTCCAAGCAGGGCTTGGAGGGATGAATACTACATATTTTCTGCAAATCATCAACCTGACCCCGCTTATTCTTTATTTCCCAAAGTTACTCAGAAATTTCCGCAGAGTTGATACCAAGTGCCATTATGAACATGGGTTTTTAAATTAATTTTATTTACATTATTTTTGTCCAACCCTAGCTGGGGTACCAGAATAATCTTTTTTTCTCATTGTAATTTCAGCATTTTTCAGCTCTAACAGAATGCATTTAAATGTAGTGAGTGAACAAAAAAATAAAAATGAAAAAGAAAAATGATTGCCTTACTAAATAATGAGGCCCTAGAAAATGTTACTTAATTTTTGAATTTTACTTTTTCTCTGTGTTGGTGATTTTCTTTTTATTATTCATTTATCTGTTTATTTATTATTATCATTATTATTTATTTTACACTCCAGATTTGACTCCACCCTGTCCACCTGCTGACTGTTACACATCTGATACCTCCACCCACCACCCTGCCTCCACAAGTGTGTCCCCACATCCCACCCCCACTTCACCAGACCTCTAAACTATTTTCTATTACCTATTTCTATCATTCATTTTATAATTATTATACCTTGACAGTTACAGTACTTAAATATATGCCAGCATAAACATGGTCTTATATATCTTATTATTCTTTTAAAAAGCTGACTTTGTTTATTCAAGTCTAGTTTCAATCCATAATTTAAAAAATTCCGGAAAAACTTTTTTTAATATTGCAAAATATCCAGTAATACCTTAGTAAAATAAAGTTTGTTTTATTAGTGGTGGTTTTCAGAAAAAGTTTCATATATCATTTTATCACAATGACTTTATAGTGTAATTGCTATATCTCTTGCTAGTGGAGTGGGTTAATCTACATAGATCTTACATTTAGAGTAGACTTATTATTTCTTCTTTTTAAATGTAAGTTTAGGGATGAACATACATATTTTCTTTAAATTTAAGAGTAATCATAGAGCTTAGATATGATTATATTTTCTTGAAATTAAGCAACTTTCTTATAGTTTTTAAATAAATCATGAATTGCTTGGGTTGATTAAATATTGGATACGAACTGTTATTATAGCTGAGCTATTAATACTTGTTATTGACTTTTACTTTCTTAGCATAGAATCTACTTTTATTTTGCCTTTTCCAGCATTAGAGTATGGCAATATTTCGTGACCCCCCCATATATATATATATGGGCTAATAGAGTGGATTAGTGATTAGAAATTAGAGAAAAGTTGACAGAGTATGTGTTATGTCCTCTGAGCAATACCTCTGCAGCTGAGAAAACACTGAATGGTCGATTGGAAAAACTAAAAGACACTTGGAAGGTCTCTTGTGGTCAGCTTTCCTTGATTGCAATGCAAGCAGACATAAAGAGGAGTGTGAGGTCAAACTGTACTTATAAGAAAAACATTATGTTTTAGAAAGATGAGGAAACAGACATATAGATATCAAGCTTGATAATAAAATCCATCATTTATGCAAAGATTTCCAGCATATAAAAACTATTGCTATAATATTAGAAAATTATCTGTCCCTTATAAACATTCTGGCTTCTAAATTCCAAAAAAATGCATCTTTATATTGAAAACAATATTTATTTTATTCCTGTCAATTTAAAATTTTTTAAATTAATTTATCTCTCACATTTTATATCTTGACCACAGCCTCTCCTTACTCCTCTCCTTCCTGTCCCTCCCAATCACCTCTTCTCCATTTCTTCTAGAAAAGTGGGATAGCAACCAAGCACAACAAATCAAGTTGCAGTTCAGACTAAGTAACTATCCTCATATCGAGAGTGGAAAAGGTCCCAATGAGTCCAGATAGGCTGATGCTGTGGGTTTCTTTGTTTGTTTTTTCTCGTGGTATCCTTGGCCCTTCTAGATTCTAAAATCCTTCCTTCCCTTCTACAGGATTCATTGAATCCTGCCTTATATGTGACTGTTGGTTCTACATCTGTTTCCATCAGTTGCTGATTAGAACCTCTCTGATGGTGATTATGTCACCCTCCAGTATATGAATACAGCAGAACATCATTAGGAATGTTTTTTTTACCTTTGTTTTTCTTCCCAGGCATATTTGGTTCTTTCCCCAGACTCTGGGCCATGACTTCTGTGTTCTTGTTCCCCAGTCGGTGTCAGGAATTGGCTCCCTCTTGTGGCATGGGTCTCAAGCTGGACCAGTCACTAATTAGCTACTCAATTGCCCTGCCATCTTTTCCCCAGCACCTCCTGCTGGCAGGACAGATTTTAGGTGGAAGGTTTTGTGAGTGGGTTGGTGTCCCAGTATCTTCACTGGAATTCTTTCCTAGTTATGGGAGATGACTTATTCAGGCTCCATATCCCTTATTACTAGGAGCAATAGCTATGGTCACCTAATAAAATCCTAGGAGCTTTTTTTACACTGGGTTTCTATCTTGCGTTGGAATGGCCTCCCAATTCCAGGTGTCTTTCTCAGCATTATCTCCATTTAACTGCTCCCTGATATTTTTTGTCCCTACCTAACCACATTCACCCATAATATCTTTGTAATGTCTATTCTATTTCCCCCTCCCAGAGAGATCTATGTGCCCCCTTGATCCCTTCTTGTTATTTAGTTTCTCTACTTCTGTAGATTGTAGAATAATTATACTTTATATTGTAGTTGACATCCACTGATAAGTGAATACACATGATGTGTGTCTTTCTGGGTCTGGGTAACCTCACGGGGAAGATTTTTTTCTAGTTTCATCCATTTACCTGAAAATTTCATGATGTTGATATTTTTAAGAGTAGAGTAATACTCCATTTCATACATGTACCACATTTTCTTTATCTATTCTTCAGTTTTGCAGACATATACATAGTTTCCAGTATCTGTTTATTAGGAATAAAGCTGCTAAACACATAGTTTAGTAAGTGTCTTTGTGGTAGGATGGAACGTGTTTTAGGTATATGCTCAGGAGTGGTATAGATGGGTCTTGAGGTAGATCAACTGCTACAACAAGCCCACTGTCACATTTAGAACGAGTGAAAATCTTTTTCAGTTCAATAGGCTGCCATTCGTCTTATTGATGGTGTCATTTGCCTTGCAGAAGAGTTTCAGTTTCATGAGGTCTCATTTATTAGTTGTTGATCTTAGTGCCTACACTATTGATGTTCTGTTCAGAAAGTTGTTACTCATGCCCATGTGTTAAGGCTATTCTCCACTTTTTCTTCTATCAGGTTCATTGTATCTGGTTTTATGTTCAGGACTCTGATCCACATAGACTTAAGTTTTGTGCAAAGTGATAGATATGGATCCATATGCCTTTTTCTACATGCACACATCAAGTTAGACCAGTACCATTTGTTGAAGATGATTTCTAAATTTCCATTATATGGTTTTTGGACTTTCTATTCCATTGATCAATCTGTCTGTTATTATGCCAATACCATGCTGATTTTTATTACTATTTCTCTATAGTATAGCTTGAAGTCAGAAATAGTGATATCTCCAGAAGTTCATTTATTGTATTGTTTTAGCTATCCTGCTTTTTTCTTTTTTTTCCTTTTTCTTTTCTTTTCTTTCTTCTTTTTTTTCTGTATGAGGCTGAGTATCGTTCTGTCAAATTCTGTAAAGAATTTTGATGGGGATTAAACTGAATCTGTAGACTGCTTTTGGTAAGATGGACATATTTACTATGTGAATTCTGCCAATCCATAAGCATGGAAGATTTTTTTCATCTTTTGATATCTTATTTTTTTCAAAATGTGACATTTTTATGATACAGGTCTTTTACTTGCTTGATTAGAATTACGCCAAGATAGTTTGTATTATTTGTGGCTATGGAGAAGAGTGTTGGATCTATAAATTCTGTCTCAGCCTCTCTGTTGTTTGTATTTAGAAGAACTACTGATTGTTTTTTTTTACATTAATGTTGTATCCAGCCACTTTGCTGAAGTTGTTTATCAGTTGTTTATCTCCTGGTAGAATTTTGGGGATCGCTTATGTATAATATCACATCACATGCAAATTTTTTGGGTTCTTCATTTTAAATGTGTATATATTTTATCTGCTCTAGTTGTATTATTATTTAGCTGGAACTTCAAGTACTATACTGAAGAGATATGGTAAGAGTGGACAGTATTGTCTTGTTCCTGGTTTTAGTGGAATTTGAGTTTCTCCCAGTTTTATCTGATGTGAACTATCAGCTTGCTGAAAATTGATTGTATTATGCTTAGTAATGTGCCTTATATACCTGATCTCTCCAAGACATTTCTCATGAAGGGGAAATGTAAAATTTGAATATTTAGTATTTACACTCTTGAAAGACTATAGGTTTGTGTCTGTATTATTTTCATATTACCAAGTTAATAAATCAAAGAAAATTTCCAAATGATTTTGCTTAAAATTTGCTATAATGTCTTTACATATTTATGTCAGTAATCAGCTAATAGTCGCTTCTAGTCATCCCATCCCAATAAACTGTTTCTGTTTGGTTCTCTGCTTGGTTGTCAGGCTATGTGATTTGTCTATCATACTCAGTAAGCTGGAAAATTTGGAGTTAGAGTGGTTGCTCAGCTCATGTTACTTATGCAGGTTCTGTTTGTACCTTGAGTGCTGGGGAAGAAGAGTTAAACCCACTGTTGGTACTGCACACAGTGATGACAGTATAAATGCCCACATGTTATAACACATTTTTTCTCTTTAATATTCAATTCTTAGTACTTTTATGCCACCAAAAACTCAAGCTACCGTGACAAAACCTTGGGTTCTTGTCATTTGTATTTTCATTTCAAGCTAAACTTTTTAATTTGTTACTATATCATTTATTCTAAACTTTTATCTACATGCTCATTAGACTGCTATATAAACTTTTATTTGCTCAAATAAAATCTTTAATTAAATTATTAATAATTTAAATAATTAATTAATAATTAAAAAATTTATGAACTAGGATCCAGATGGATGGCTAGTGGTTACAAGTAATTTCTGCTTTTGCAAAAGATTCAAGTTTGATATCCAACACCAACATTGGGCACTTTAAAACCTCTTTCAACCCCATCTCTATGAGAACCAGCATCTTCTGTCCTCCATGAGCAAGAGAACACACACACTTTTACACAAATACATATGTTCACACACACACATAAATACCAATTTTGTAGAAATGAATTGAAGTGTTATAATTTTGCTATTCTTAAAATAAACTGTTCATCTAAAATTTAAAAACAATTATGCTCAAAATATTTTTATGAACATATTTAAAATTAGATAAATTTCATCTGTAATTGAAAATAGATCTACCTATAAAAGCAACTGTATCAAATACCTATCAAAACAAACTGACTCTTTTTTCCAAAGAGCACAGTGATTTCCAGGTGGTTCTACGGTTCAAAAGACAGAACATGAAGGTTCTTCGCAAACTTAAGGAGTTTTAGCACAAGAAAATAATGCCTTCTCTGTTTTCTTTTCTTATGCTGTTATATGTACAGTTACCCTCAAATACTACAGAAAGACAGCTTACCCTAAAACACCAATTACACTAGTCAATAAGAGGTTTGTGGAAGCATATTTCTTTTTAAATGTAAAACTCCAAATAATGGTTGAAGTCCATAGTGAAGTTTTCACTTTTATTTTTATAAAGCTATATCATGGCCTTCCTCTGCTTTCCACAAACCCTATCATGGCTTACAGTATATCCCAAAATTTTTTGTCAGGGTCTCTACAACTGTCTGACAACATCCCCAGCATTTAATTAAATAGGAAACTCTTCTGGATGTTTCCGAGCTGCCAGTGCCTCCTCTTGACCTTTACCACTGAGTCTATTCACCATTCATTTTGCTGTTTTATTGAGGTCCCTGGTCTGGTTGCCTGCAGTGATAACCCACAAAAAGCATGCAGATGCATTTCCTCAATGTTTATATTTCCATAATTTTAGGGAGGAAAATTTTGCCCATCATCAATAAAACACCACTTGCAACATTCTGTATGTGAAAATAGTTTTGAATCTACCAGTATGTAAGTTAACATTAGAATAAGGGTTTTTCTATGTTCATTGGTATATCTAGCTTTTGGAACGATAGATGCACTTAGAATTCTTACGAGTTAGAAACAGTGGGCTTAAAATATCAATATACATGTAAGCCATCACTGTAAATTCAGAGCACTAAGGTATTTATCAATCAAATTATATCTTTTGAAGACATGCAGTGCATTACTTACATGAGTATAAGCACTCACTGTGTTTTTGACTGTTTGCACTAATTGATAGCTATTCTTCAATATATGTACAACTTAAATGCTATGAAGTTTTTCTGGAAGATACCTGCAAATATAAGGTTAGTTTAAAATGGAATTCTAGACATTTTTCTCATGGGTCATGTATAGTTGGGATTACATAGCAAATCAAAACTAGTGGTATGGATTCTAAACTTTTATTCATAACATATCAGAAGAGAAAAACTGGAAAGAAAAGTTTAGGAACAGGCTTTAGCAGATGTTCAGATATGGCTCAGAGGAAAAGGAATTTTTTTCCTACCACTCAAATGCCTGTTTTGAAGTCATCAGAATGTTTTCAGACAGCTTGGCTGTTAGCCAACATCGATTGTTGGTAGTCTGATATGAAGAACGCCATCTGTGCAGAATGGAAATCTCTTATGAAAAAGGACTGATAATTATGTTCTTCACAGGTGCTGTTAAAGTGAAATCAGGTGTCAAGCTTACCATTGGCTAAAAGGTTATGATATGCTGAAAAAGAATGGTTTACCATATTGTGAAATGGGATTTAAGCATAACATTCAAGCATTCCGGTCTTCGGGTGCTGCAAAGGTCAGGCTACTTAGCAAGCTGTAAAACTCTCGCACTCCTTCTGCCATCAACAGTGAAAGAAAGCTTTATTTTGAATCAAGGATAAAGGCCAGATCAAAGTTATTACATTTCCTCGCTAGAATACCTTTCTAATTACATCATTTCCGCCGGAATAGTTGGTAAAAGAGTAACAGTGAGTTGAAACTCTAATGACTTAACCTTATATACAAAAAATAATTTGTAAAATAATCAAAATTGTCTCCCACAGTTTATTAATAGGAACCCATTATATCATTGTAGAAAATAGAACACAACACAGTTATTTCAATATAGGCCAAGACTATTCAATTTCACTTGACTGTTTGAACTATCGCAAACCTACAATACTACAATACTACAATAAGAACTTCACTTAGTTATGAATCTTCTTTTATCACTGTTTATCAGGGATGATTTAACATCCTGTTACAACATTTTCTACACTTTATGCTGTTTAGCCCTCAACACAACTTCCTCAGTTATCATCTGTTTAGCATGCACTGTGCTTCACACCAGGTCACCAGTTAAGTTATCTTCACTGTAAGTGGCAGACCTGGGCCTTAACATGTCTGATTCTGTTAACTCCTAAAATTATCTTTCAATTATTTGGAAAAATATATAAAGTAGAAGAATTGTTCTTATTATCTATCCAATCTCAAAAAATGTCGTTAACATAGTAAACAATTATGTATTTACACACTACTTGGTTATAGACAAAATTATAGTCATTGCTGCCAAGGCAAATAAGCAAGAAGAAAGTCTAAAGGTCTCTCTTTCATTACACATCCGTTGATGTTGTTAAACTTAGGAACTTAAACCAAGGTGCTTTTTTTCTTAAGGATTATTTTTTGTTTGTTTGTTTTGTTTTGTTTTGTTTTGTTTGAGACAGGGTTTCTCTGTATAGCACTGGCTGTCCTGGAACTCACTCTGTAGACCAGGCTGGCCTTGAACTCAGAAATCTGCCTGCCTCTTCCTCCAAGAGTGCTGGGATTAAAGGCGTGCGCCGCTGCCGCCGCCGCCGCCGCCGCCGCCGCCGCCACCACCACCACCACCGGGCTTAAGGATTATTTTTAAATAACATATAACAACTCTACACAGGGAATGTGTGATGGTTCCATACACATGAATTTTGTGGGCAAGTTGTTCAATTATCAAGTAATTAGCATGCCTGGAATAATCAAACTTGTGGAATTAGTATTTCTGTACATCAAATATTTATCATTCCTTGATTCTCCCTCAGCTACTTTGAAATACATGGCATTTACTATGTTGACTGTAATTCCCCAGCTGGGAAAACAACAACAACAACAACAACAAAAAAGAAACTTACCCCTAACTATGACTTTTTGACCACTCATTACATCGTTTTACTATTACTCTTCAGAACAAAAATAGCTACTTTGGAATCCAGAGATCCCACTACTGTGTTTGCATACCTGCTATAGTTTGCATGATTAATGTCCCTTAAACACTTATGTCTTTTAAGAGTGTGGTCCTGTACTGGTGCTATTGAGAAGTAGTGGGGCCTTTGAGAAAAAGATCCAATGAGGCAAACCCCTAAAGGAAGTAATCCATATGATGTCATGGTATTTTACTTCTTGTATGAGGTGAGCAGTTATGTTTCATTGTGTTCCTTACCAATATGGGATGCCTAGACAATACCAGTCACAGGGCTAATATGAGCCAAACCCAAAAATCTCTGGTTAATGGTCTTAGGTATTCTGTTATAGCTTTGGAAAACTGGTGCAAATAACCCTCCAAAATTATGTCTGAGACACCACAGTATTGTAACAGTAATTGCTCATGTGTCCGTCAATGGATGAGTGAGTTTATAAAAGAAAGATGGTATGCATACCTAAAAAATACTATTTGGTGACAAAGGGAATAAAATTCTGTGATTGGGGTCAGTGTGGGCAAAGATGTATAGCATTTTGTAATTAAATAGGACAAAACAAATTCTTCACAGTGCCATTCTTATGAGGCTTATTTTACTTTGCTTACATTGTATTGTTTTGAATTTTTTCTCCTGAACACAGTGATAAAAAATAATTGTCAGAGTATAGAGAACTAACAATTGCACCATGAAATGAGCACACATTTGTCCTGTATATCATTGTATGCACGTGTATATACGATAATAATAAAGAAAAAACAAGTTGTCAATTTTAAATGGATGGAGAATGAGGAGAGTTTGAGGAAGGAAAGGAAAGGGGAGAAGTAATGAATTTCTAATTTAATTTTCATCTAATTTAAATGAATGCTTAATTTTAATTGTAAGTGCATGTCAAGAAAAATAATTAAATATCTAAAGAAAATACTGAAAAATTGTGAGACATACCATGGGATGTTGCTCTTTGGGTCTAAGGCTTATGTACGTGTGTTCAGTCATACCCTCTGGAGCTGGACTCAACAATCCATGAACCCACTAAAAAGAACAACAACTTCCTAAAAGCAGGAGTCTTAATTATCAGGAGGTGATCGGCAACCATTGTGAAAGGCTATCTGGCAGAAATTACTTTTTAAATCTCAAATTATTATTTGATCTTTCACAAGATTCCTTTACTCTTATTTTGAGAATTAGTATAATCTATTTTCAAAAATTTAAGTATATTAGAACTTACTTTACTACATGTCTTACTTATCTTAAGTCACTTGGCTGTTACAATTACAATGATTTTTTTTACCTCCAGGAGAACCATCAGTGGTCGGAATTAATCTTCTCTAACTCACAAAATAGCCACACTAGTTAGGAATATTATAATATGCATAAATTTAAAAGCAGAAAAATTTGTGTATAAAATGAATTTTCATTTAGTATCGATAATACTTCCTACCAGCTGAAAATACATACACATGAGCAGATATGTATGATCATAATAAGCTTTTGATTTACATCTAATTTTTTAAATATATTTGGCATTATTAATGCATCCAAGTGCCAAAATTTTATTGAAAGCACAAACATGGGAGCAGAAGGGAGTGATTATATTCCTGTATCACAGAGCAACATGAAATGTATACTTAAGCTAATGTCAATAAAAATCATGTTACTAAATGTATAACACATCAGAGAAAAATTTCATCATTATATAAAACATACCCAAAAATATTAATAAAGCACAGTCTCTATATTTTTAATATGGTAATAACTCATTCAAAGTGGAGTTGCTGTTTGGCAGTAGGGAATTTGATTAAATTATAAAAACAACATCTTGGGTGGTTCTATTATTTTTTCTGTACTCATAAACACATAAAGATTTTTCCAAATACATTCCTTAATAGTTCATAATTAAGTACAAGAAAGTCTCGAACTCTCAGCACACTTTATGTCTATTTCAAGTTGGACCCCTTCGAGTATCAGACCCTGAGCAGCATCCAGACACTAATGTGGATGCCAACAAGTGCTTGCTGAAACGAGCCTGATATAGCTGTCTCCTGAGAGCTTCTGCCAGTGCCTGACAAATACAGAAGTGGGTACTCTCAGCCAACCATTGGACTGAGCACAAGGTCCCCCATGGAGGAGCTAGAGAAAGGAGCAGAATAAGCTGTCAGCCCCATAGGAGGAACAACATTATGAACCAACCAGTACCTCCACAGAGCACCCAGGGACTAAACTACCAACCAAAGAGGGACCCATGGCTCCAGCTGCATGTGTAGCTGAGGATGGCCTTGTTGAAAATTAAAGGGGAGAGAGGCCTTTGGCCCTGAGAAAGTTTGATGACCTAGTATAGGGGAATGCCAGGACAAGGAAAGGGGAGAGATGAGTTGGTTAGCAGGGAGAAGGGGGGAATGGGATAAGGTGTCTTCAGAGGGGAAAACAGAAAGGGGATAATATTTGAAATGTAAATAAAGAAAATATCTTAAAAAGATGAAAATACAGATTCCTGTTGATGTCTTGCTTCATTGCATAAGAGCAAAACACAATTTCATAAAAACACAGATCTCACTAGACAGCCATCATTTCAAGTTTCTCAAGCCTAGATAACCTGACATCCTTTAAATCCACATTATAAGAAGTAAATTGTCTAAAATATTCTAATAAAATAATTAAACCCAGCTCCCTCTGTGTCCCGCTGACCATGATATTGCTTAATATAGAACGATAGAGACTAGAAATAATCTAAGTAATGAAAAATACTTGCCTTCTAAAACTCTTTATGTTTACTGTGGAGTCTTAAACAGTTTCCTATTTCATAGTAGGCTATTCATAAAATTTAACTATAATGTTTTCCAAAGCTTACAAATATTAGCTTGCGTCTTGAAATATAAATCATTTTTATCATGTAACTTGCCTTATCAATTTTGGGAGAGAAGCTACACCATGTTATGTTAAAGAATAAATACGATTTATTTATTAAATATTTCGTTACATATCTATTCAAATAATAATACTTAAACAAACATTTAAATGATATTTAAATGTATAATTGATACTTAAATATTTGAATAGTTATTAGAATTAAACAAATGGTTTGTTATATCACAATAAAGTATTGGATTTTGAATTCATTTAGCTCATCTTAATTTTTCCCTAAATTTTGTTTCTATTACTTATTTGGGAATTTCATGTAATATACCACGATCACTGTTGTTTCCTAATCCTCTGAGGTCCAGGACTCCATCCTCATTTTCTCACCTCCCTGCCTCCCCCAAATACACTAAGTCCTCTTTGTGTCCCCTAAATAGTCACTTGGCTGTGGCTGACTTCCAGAAGATAACAGAGTACTTCTGGACCCCCCTGCAAGAAGCCATCAACTGTGAAGAACTGTACTTCAGCGTCTTTATTAGAAATCTTAAGAGCTCATTTCAGTAGCTTCCTATCTGGACTGCTTTTGTTGTTTGTTTGGTTTTGCTTTTGTTTTTTCAATGTGGGGTAAGTTTTCAAAGAATCTTTCAATATCTTTCACTTTCAGTTATGAGTCTATGATCATTGATACCACTGCAAAAGAAATTTCTTAAATTTTGAAAGCAAATTTAGTATATTGTGTATACTATATATAGTGAGTGATTCAGTAGCAAAACCCTCTAACATGCTTTTAATTAACATGGCTTTAAAGCAAAAAAAATTCTATTAGACTTCCTGGGATAAGCAATTTTGCACTATATAAAATACCTGTATGTAGATGCTAACTTCTATGATGTCACAGGAGTTTTATCCCACTACACCAAGTCTGTCCCGGGAACTTAATTGCTTAATATTTCTTGACATCCTTATAATTGAATTGTGCTATTAATTTATATTCTGTATCTACTCATTGGAAAAATATAAACACTAGAATGACTTGTTAGAAAGCAGAGTCTCCAGGATCCTGCTTTCAATTCTTACAAATAATTAACATTTGCCCAAAATTCTACCTGAGTGTGTGGTTTAGGGATGTCCTGATAAGGAGCAGCCTTTTTAGCATCTCAGAGTAGCTTTAGAAAAGATAGTATGAATCTGATTTTTTTCTCATATAAATCTTCATTTTTATCAGAAAATGTTTGCAATTCCCCCTTTAATTAATTTAGTAATTTTTTTATGTCTACCATTTTATTTGCATTATTTTTCATGATAATCTTCAATTTTTGAGGTTTTCACTCTCTTTTTTTATTGGATATATTCTTTATTTACATTTCATTTCCCTTTTCCTCTGGACATATACCCAGGAGATTCCCCTGCATGTAATAAGGATACATGCTCCACTATGTTCATAGCAGCCTTATTTACAATAGCCAGAAGCTGGAAAGAACCCAGATGTCACTCAACGGAGGAATGGATACAGAAAATGTGGTATATATACACAATGGAATACTATTCAGCCATTAGAAGCAATGAATTCATGAAATTCTTAGAAAAATGGATGGAGCTGGAGAACATCACACTAAGTATATCTCAAAAGAAACCCATGGTATGCACTCACTGATAAGTGGATATTAGCCTAGAATCTGATTTTTAATATGGTTTATTCTTCTGCATGTAAGGAGGCAATGTCTTGCCTAAGTACTGTCTCAGAGGTACAAGTTTAATACAAAAACTCGAGCAGTTTATTTTTATGGTCATGAGTAATACAATACCATAGCAAATATTGCCTTTTTACCCTCTCATTTTTAGACCCTCATGAAACATAATCTCTATTCACATCACATGTCAGAGTCTGGAAATAATTGATAAATAGAGAAGAGTTCTCTCAGGTTAGGTTAAAATACATATCCTTTGCCTCTTTGGCTTCCCATAACAACATAGCAGTTTGTGGTTCTTCACATATGTGAAGACAAAGGCTTTATGTCTTTACAAACACCAGCAACATAGATCCTATACATTTTCTTCATTGGGAGAGGGGGGGAAGCTGAGAAAGTAAGAAATGAATACAGAGTATTGTTCAAAGAAGATTGACAGAATGTTTAGGTGTTAGGCTAACCCAGCTGGAGTCACAGATTTCAGATCTCCTGTGATATAGAGGGGTCCCAAATTCTCTGGTTAATTTGATGCAAATGATGCATATATATGACCAAACAGATGTAAACAGTGAGGCTTTGTAGCTGAACCTGTGTCACCCTTCTTTTCCTTTTCCTTAGTGTTTTGAATCCAGATTGAAGACTATTAGAAAAATGCTGCCTTATTGCTTGATCTAGACAAAGATTTTATTTTCCTTCAGTTTATTTACTTCATTTTGACAAATTTGTTTAACTTTTTATGCATAACTGGTAGCAAATTAAAAACTATATACACACAAATACACACACATAGACACACACACACACACACACACACACACACACACATGAAATTGCCATGTCGTATTTCTCTTTTATCGTTTAGACTGTTTTTTTTTAGATTATTTATTGGATATATTCTATATTTAGATTTCATTTCCCTTTTTCTGGTTCCCCATCCCCCAAAGGTCTCACATGCCCTTTTCCCTCACCCTGTTCTCCCATCCACCCCTTCCCACTTCCCTGTTCTGGTATTCCCCTACACTGATGCTTTGATCCTTTCCAGCACCAGTGTCCACTCATTCCTTATTGTCGAACATCATTTGATATGTGGATTGTGTCTTTGGTGTCCCATGAGTCTAGGCTAATATCCACTTATCAGTGAGTGCATACCATAGGTATTCTTTTGAGACTGGGTTACCTCACTTAGTATGATGTTCTCCAGCTCCATTCTTTTCTCTAAGAATTTCATGAATTCATTGTTTCTAATGGCTGAATAGTATTCCATTGTGTATATATACCACATTTTTTTTGTATCCATTCCTCCGTTGAGGGACATCTGGGTTCGTTCCAGCTTCTGGCCATTATATATAAGGCTGCTATGAGCATAGTGGAGCATGTATCCTTATTGCATGCTGGGGAATCTTCTGGGTTTATGCCCAGGAATGGTATGGCTGGGTCCTCCGGAAGTATCATGTCCATTTTTCTGAGGAACCGCCAGACTGATTTCCAGAGTGGTTGTACTAGTTTACAGTCCTACCAGCAGTGGAGGAGTGTTCCTCTTTCTTCACATCCTCGCCAACATCTGATGTCTCCTGAATTTTTAATCTTAGCCATTCTGACTGGTGTGAGGTGAAATCTCAGGGTTGTTTTGATTTGCATTTCTCTAATGACTAATGATGTTGAACAGTTTTTTAGGTGTTTCTCGGCCATACGAATTTCTTCAGGTGACAAGTCTTTGTTTAGGTCTGTACCCCATTTTTGGATAGGTTTATTTGGTTTTCTGGGGTCAAACTTCTTGAGTTCTTTGTATACATTGGATATTAGCCCTCTGTCAGCTGTGGGGCTGGTGAAGATCTTTTCCCAATTTGTTGGTTGCCGATTTGTCCTTTTGACTGTGTCTTTTGCCTTACAGAAACTTTGTAATTTTATGAGGTCCCATTTGTCTATTCTTGATCTTAGAGCCTAAGCAATTGGTGTTCTGTTCAGGAATTTTCCCCCTGAGCCAATGTCCTCAAGGGTCTTCCCCAGTTTCTTTTCTATTAGTTTTAGTGTGCCTGGTTTTATGTGGAGGTTCTTGATCCACTTGGAGTTGAGCTTAGTGCAAGGAGATAAGAGTGGATCAATTCTCATTCTTCTGCATGTTGACCTCCAGTTGAGCCAGCACCATTTGTTGAAATGGCTATCTTTTTTCCACTAGATGTTTTCAGCTCCTTTGTCGAAGATCAATTGGTCATAGATGTATGGGTTCGATTCTGGGTCTTTGATCCTATTCCATAGATCCACCTCCCTGTCACTGTACCAATACCATGCAGTTTTTAACACTACTGCTCTGTAGTACTGCTTGAGGTCCGGGATATTTTGGAAAGAACAGGAATTCAAGGTCCATACCTAAACATAGTAAAAGCAATTTACAGCAGACCGATAGCCAACATCAAGGTAAATGGAGAGAAACTTTAAGCAATTCCACTAAAATCAGGGACTAGACAAGGCTGCCGCCTCTTACCATATCTCTTCAATATAGTACTTGAGTTACTAGCTACAGCAATTTGACAACATAAGGAAGTCAAAGGGATACAAATTGGAAAGGAAGAAGTCAAACTATCACTTTTCGCAGATGATATGATAGTATTCTTAAGTGACCTAAAAAACTCCACCAGAGAACTCCTACAGCTGATAAACAACTTCAGCAAAGTGGCTGGTTATAAAATCAACTCAAGCAAATAAGTAGCCTTCCTATACTCAAAGGATAAGCAGGCCGAGAAAGAAATCAGGGAAATGACACCCTTCACAATAGCCACAAACAATATAAAGTATCTTGGTGTGACTCTATCCAAACAAGTGAAAGATTTATATGACGAAAACTTCAGGTTTCTGAAGAAGGAAATTGAAGAAGACCTAAGAAAGTGGAAAAATCTTCCATGCTCGTGGGTTGGCAGGATTAATATAGTTAAAATGGCAATCTTGCCAAAAGCAATATACAGATTCAATGCAATCCCCATCAAAATCCCAACTCAGTTCTTCATAGAGTTAGAAAAAGCAATTCTCAAATTCATCTGGAATAACAAAAAACCCAGGATAGCTAAAACTATCATCAACAGTAAAAGAACTTCTGGGGGAATCAATATTTTAGATTGTTTTTAATCTATAGAATTTTATCTTTTTGTTCTGCTTGGCTTTGCTTTGCTTGTTTGTTTGTTTTATTTGGGTTTTGAAATGGTGTTTCTCTTTGTAGCCCTGGCTGTCTTGGAATGCACTTTGTAGACCAGGCTGACCTTGAACCCACAGATATCCTCCAAACTCTGCCTCCTAAGTGCTGGGATGAAAGGACTTTTCATCTTTTAATTCAGGTGCATGGTATACATATTTTATCAGGCCTGACATCATAGGTCAACATGGAATGAAGATAAGAGTCACAGTAGCAAATTTAAGGAACTATTTCTGAGAAAGCATCTAAGTTTAATCTACTGATTAGTAAAGAGCACAAAATAAGTCACTGAAACACAACTCATTTAACACAAACTATTTTACTAGAAGTACAAGACTCATAAACATCAGAAGCACTATTTAATTCAATATATTTTGCATTTGTACTTTTCATTTCAAAGATGATGACTTTTTATTTGATCTCTTTCTTTCGTTTCTTATTTTTCATTTTTCTTCCATTCCTTAAAAAAAATAACTAATCCCATTTTTTGAGCTAGAAAATCCAAAGAAACCCCACAGTGGTTTTGAAGCTATATGTCCCCAATTTAGAGATATTTTCCCATTTCACTCCTGTTTCTAACCAATTGTATGCTCTAAACTGGTTATGCAAAAAAAATCATAGTTTTCTGTTTATGATGTTATCTTTCTGAAATGCATACAAATCTGGCTTTTGTAATATCAGATATTTCCAGGTTTATACATTCTTTGCAGAGATTACCTACTAACAATGTTTCTCTTTTACAGTAAAACATTCCATAAAATACTTCTGTATATAATAATATTATGGTACAATACTTATTATTTGAAAAAATGTGTTGCATATTTATGATTAGTGTCCTTATTTGTGTTTCTGGATGTTTCTGCTGCTGGATTAGTGGCCAGAGGACACACTCAATTTTTGTTAAAAATGTTTCAATTTCTACAAAATGAACTCTCTCTTCCTCCCCTTCTCCCCTTCCTTTCCTCCTTCCCCTCCCCCACTCTGTTGTGTCCACCACTCTTCCTAATCCATAAGTTCCTGGGCCTTTCCTGTCTTTCCTTCTCATAACACTATAGAAACTCTGAGTTTACAAATGTGATCAACTACACCAGCTTCAGTCTTCATGGTAAACACCTCACACTTACCCTTCTCCCCTCTTCTAATCATTTTTTACATAATTAAAATGCAGCAAAATATACAATTTCTAGTAGAAAAGTCTCTATTAATTATGTAAACTACTTTTTGAAACTAGAGCATACCTGTATAAAGTAGTATAATTAAAGGTCTAATAAATCAGTGAATTTTTATCGGGAAATGATTGTACCTTCTTTCTACTTAAATTAACATAAAGTTTAGGGGTTTAGCCTCAGTTATTGCCTGTCATTCATAGAAACCTCAGACATTAAACTTGCAGTTTACTAGTCTACATGCACATCGATTATATATTTACGCTGGTTTTAGGGACTGTACTAAGCCTTATGTGGTTTTGGTGCATGTCATGAAACTTTCCCTAATACAAATAATTCAATTTTATTATGTCTTTCTTGCTCTATATGGGTGAAAGGAAGTTTTAATTCTGCTGTGACAAAATTTACTGGAATGCACTGACAATTGGAAAATAGAATAAAATGTACAGAGATGCTCATGGAAAAGGAAGAAAAAAATCACTGCATAAGAAAAAATAATCTTACAAGAGTTTGACTATTCCTTGTATCAGTATAATTTAAAAACCTAGTAGACCTAGCCTTTTGTCTAAGGTATAAACAGGGAAATCTTGGGAATTTTAACTAATTTCAGAGAATGGGACTCTTTGGACTTGGAGGCCGTATGAGAAATCAGGACAAAGTCTACTGGGAACACATAACAGACATTGAGATGTAAATTATTCTCCAAGGGCAATGCTGGGTGATACAGTTGTCAAGCTACGATGAGAGATGTCACCTCAGGGAAAGGACCAGAGGAAATGTTTCCTTGTTAGGCTTGGAATGCCAACTGATATAACCAATACTGAGGAAAATCTGTCATGTACTTGGGAGATATAATTAAGACAATGAGTGGAAATTAATACAAAGTGGGGTTTTCAGCCTTTTAATATCTATTAGATCAAATTTATCAACATGTCAAAAGGATAAATAAAGAGGAATGAAATAACAGAAATATTCACCTTGTTAATGGAGATTATTCTCCATTAACACAACAACTACTGGAGTCTCAGACCTACATCAGTTCTGAGAGGAGCTGCCAGAAGAAAGCCACAGCAGCGTTGTATGAGGGAGTTGTGGAAAGTTAAGACTACAGTGCGAGAAGCAATCTCAGTAAGAGAGATGAATTCTGAACTGGCTCTTAATATTGCCCACTAGTTTTCCAAACGTAGATATGATTTATTAAAGAAAATGATTATCCACATTAATCATAGGACCTGCCTACCAAAACCCTTGTGGAATCCCACAGTGAAATGTCTTGAAACCTTCCCTAGATGGGTGCCCCAGTGTAGGGAAATTCGAGGGCAGGAAATCAGGAGTGGGTGGGGACGGGGGGAAACATTTTATTACCAGGGGGAGGAAGGATGGGATAGGATATTTTGGGGGGAGGGGGATGACGGGAAAGGGGATAACATCTAAAATGTAAATAAAGAAAATATACAATAAAAATAATTTTAAAATGCTCACCATGGAGCTGGTTCAGATGAACTATAACAGGTGTTGAAACACTCACGTCATGGCCATGGAGGATGCCAGGGATGGGAAATATAAAGCCAGTTCCAGACATATAAAAGTAATGTCTCCTAGACATTCTTCCTATTATAGGGCACATCTCACCAACTCACAAACACTTCTAACTTTAATAAACCCCATACAAATGTATTACCTCTTTCTGAATTATGTCCTATTTAATCTAGAACACTCTATCCCACTAGGTGCTTATGATGACATCCTAGTACTAGTCTGTCTCTTCCTTCTCTATCTGGCTTAGCCTACCTGGCCTCATTATGACTAATAACTGATAATTCAGTTAACGTACATAAATCCATTATTTCTATCTCATTTTTGTTCTCATACCTTGACAAAGACAAGGTTTATTATAGGATAGCTGGGCAATTCTCTCTTCCTTCACAAAGAATTTAAATTTCCTTTAAGAAAACACATATGTAGTCATAATTCAATTAAGAATGAAGCAATTAGTCGGTTTGGATAGGCACAGAGTAGCAGAAATATGAATCCACGAGTGAATGGATGTCTACAGGAAGCAGGTTTTGCATAGAGAATTATATTTTGTGCACTGAAATCATTCAAACCAATACTAAATACATAGATGTATCTATGGGACTTTTAATAAGATCTTAATTGTGAAGGAATATCAAGTCAGAGGGAATTTCTCAACTTGGTATCACAAATTCGATGGTTAATTGTAATTACGAAATTGATAGTACTTAGGATTACCTAGGAAATAAACCTATAAAATAATATCTATAAAACAAATATAAAATACCTATAAAATACCTATAAAATAAATCTATAAAATAGTTGATTGTTGAAGCAGGAAGACTTTCTTTAAAAGTGTGCAGCTATAGTATGTTACCGTGTCTTCCACAGTATACCGCTTTGTCCATATACTCTTACTTGCAAGTGTGTGTTGCAATGAGTTATTGGTCTATTTTGAGACTTTGGCATCTGCACTAACAATACTGGATCCTCAAAGGGACTTCTTTCAGATACGCTGTTGTTGCCCTGTGTCATCCAGATCAAAAGCTACAGGATCTATAAGACAGATCCTTTGACTCACTCTAGCAAATCAAAGATGTGGTAGATGTTGGTGTTGGTCAACTCAAAGTCCTGGATCTGGGTCTTGGAGGTAGCTGAATTGGTTAGCCCAGCAGCTCTCCAGCTCCACCCATACCACAAGGGTGATATCCCGCCTAGTGTTCTGCCTAGTACACCCAGTGCCTTAGATGACAAGCAGCTGGGTCCACTCTCCAGCCCTTATGTCCAGCTTACCTGTACCTTTAACACCAGGACAACTCTACTGTGCTGGCAGGGCTAGGTACAGGGAATACTCTCCAGAGTGCTGCAGGCATTGAAGGGCAGGGCTAGTTCTCTTGAGTGCGATGATGACTTGTGACCAGCTCAGTAGTGTCTCTGGCAGCAGTCTATACCAGGAACATCTATACTGCTTATGGTGGTAACATAGGCCTGGGACATCAACAAAGTCCCCTGCTGCAATAGGACCACAGAGCAAGACATGGCTCTCAAAAGCAGGAAGAACACATAAGTCTCCATGGCCTCAGGTGGCAATGCAGGCCGAAAAGATCAGCATGGATCTCAGACATGGCATTCAATGGCAATCCAGACCACAGACATTCACTTGGTCTGTGGTGGTAACTCAGGCCACAGACATCAACACAGACTCCAGCTGCAGCAGAACCACAAACTCATACATGGCCCTTGGTGGCAGCCTGAGCCAGGACCTCACCATAGACTCCTCGTATCTGTCTTTTCTTCACTGCTTTTGAGTTTCCAGTTTCAAAATTCTCCACATTGTAAGGTCCCTTGGCTTCAGTTTCTCTTCTGTCTCTCCATTGCATACACCATCTTTCCCATCTGGCATCTGTGGCAGGCACTTGTTTAGGCTGATACAGCTATTGGTGCATAGTGCAGGTATTTGGGAGTCTTTTAGTGCAGGTGCTTGGGTGCCTTTGCATTTTTAAATTTAACAAACAAATAAAAAGCAAACAAGATATCCTTTCATATAGGAGTCAGTATTCTATGACACAGTAATACAATGAAGACCTGCTCAGCACTAAAACTGAATGAGATGTTAACCCCCCCCCAAAAAAAAAACCAGCCACAAGGGGGAACATTAATTTGAAAGTTGTATGTAAGTTAAACCAGTCTCAAAGAGGACATATTGTGACTCCAGAATGATGACATCAAAGTTCAAGACAATGGCAATAATCAAATGCCTTTCCCAGCAGTGAGGGAGAAGAGGGAAGGGCAAATAGGTGACGAACCACAATGCTGTTTTAGAGCTATGAAACTATCTTCCTGGTATTGTCATGATGGATATCCGATGTGTTTACACAGCTCAAAACTCATTATTCAATATAAATGAGGTGGCTTTTGATATAAACCAAAAAATGCCTAGTTCCAATATTCACAATAATAATAATCTCCACTCATTGTCTTTTTTTTTCTTTATTCACTTGTTGTTATTATTAAGAGCCGGGCTCTAATTTCTGAACTAGCTACATACAGTTCCCATTGACTTCATTTTTATTTACTAAAGTTCTATCAACCATCAATCCATGGTCTTTCTCAGGTCTCATGCTCCTTTGACCTTTTTGTAACTGACTATAGGGGACTAATCAGCACTTGATGGAACCAGGCTGCAGTATTTCAGGGTTTTAGTGTGTGAGCCTTTCCTCCTGGGGTCCACTCTGCTTCTGCCCCATAAGCGGGGCCCCTGCTACCTCAGTTCTTCCCATTTATCCTACTTTTTTGACTCTGTGGGTTTGCTTCTTATCACACTATCGTCACGTTAAATTTCTATTTGCATTTTCCACAATTCGCTATAACATTTTTCCGGTTTACTTTTTCTTGCAAAACTCAGCATTCCTTTTTCATGTTGGGGACTAAGGATTGAAATACTGGATTTATGTATCAGGCCAGAACTGTACTACTGAACCATATCTCCAGCCTTGAAGACTCAAATTTTCTAATATAGATCCTTTCCAAAATCTATCCTTCAGTTTCTTAGTAAATGTGAACTCCTTCTTGGGGAATACAAGGCTGGAATTTTAGAATAATTAAATATCCTAATGTGTTACTTCTGCACATCCAGTCTTCCATCTTAATACCTCTTTTGTCCTGTTATCAGCAGGTTCTGAGAACTTCATTGCCCACACTGTTGCTGGAGCCTGTATGCCCTCAACCTGTTGTAATCTTTATTTTCTCCAATTCAGCCTGTCAGACTCCTAGATAGATCTCCTTACATACACTTAGAACCTGCTCAATAACACAGAGTTCACTTACCATGGCCTGGCATTCATACATCTTTGAGAATGTTGTTGTCATAAACATCTGATTTCCTCTTATTGAAGGAAGACACCAGTCTGGCTCTCACAACACAAAAGCATTCATTTGTTTGCACCACTTGCTTCAGGTTTTCTAAGTCACACATTCCAAGTGACCTTGCACAGTCTTTGTCATCCTCACAAATTCAGTCCTGGTCACAGTATGCTTTTGAATCCTTCCCTAAACTCTTACTCCTCCATCCATGCTCCTCCTATTGACTTTGCCACTGCATTTGATGGTGGCTCATCCTTTTCGCTCTTTACCCACCATTAACATGTCCCTGCTGGAGCTCATGAGGTGAATTTTCTACCATAGCTTAAAAAATGGCTGCATTTCATATGCTGAATTTCAATATTTCTTATACTTAATAATAATTTTGAAAACAAAGCTCACTTATAAAAGACATACACCATGCACAGAAGACTTTTTCATACTAAAAACAAAACAGCAAATAACAAAAGAAAACAAAACAAAGAAACAAGTTGGCATGACTTGGCACAATTTTTAAAGTCCTGCTTATTCTTGGTAAGACCTGGTCAAAGACTCTTTGAAACCAATATCAAAATTTTACTTACTACAATTCTAAGTATATTGCTTGGTAACTTCACAAATTCCCAAGGTCTATACCTTAAAACAAGCAAGAAAGCAAAAAGGGAAACACTACCTTTCAAAGCCATAGTTATATAAACTGCAAAACTGGGGGTAGGGACAAACTCAAGCAAGCACAAACTTTTATTGAGAAAATAAGCTACTTAAACCAGAGCCATGTGTGTCCCTCATGTGGCCACATCACTCCAAAGAGACAGGTCTTTCTTTCTGCTTTACACATCAGTCCAGTGGAGTTTTTCCAGGCAGGCTGGATTCTGTGTCAGTTTTGCTTTAGTGAAATCTAGACAACAGGCCTTCCTATTTTAAGAACTCATAAGCCCTGTGGACAGGAGTCATCCAAACGTCTCCATTTCATACTTTATAAGGTTCAGTTTCCTCTGCCTTACTTTGAAACATTTTTTAATTTAGTGATGAAGCCTGGAAATCAACGAGATCTGTAAAAGTCATACTTCTTTATATCTCAGTTCATCCAAAGTTTCTTGAGACTTTTATATTTGACTCAACAAAGAAGCCTCTAATGTAATACACACTTGTAGCAGAAGCTATAAAAAGCATGCCCATTAGAGTTTTGTTAGGAGTGAAAAGCAAGTTCATTTTATATTTTTTTTGTTAATACCTATACACCAATAATTTAATTGAAGATCCAAGAATTAGAATGGTCATTCTTGTTGATTATATATAACAATTAAGTGATTATATTAGACTCTGTTAGTAATCTCTAGAAGTAAAGTTATATTAAAAGTATGGTTTTGATTCTTTCTTTGTAAATGCTTATATTAACATTATAAAATAGATTTTAGATATGTATAATTATCACTGTGGTGGTTAAAATAAAAAATGCCCCCATAGTCTCAGGTGTTTGCACACTTAGTGAATGGTACTGTTTGTGCAAATCCAGGTGACTCAGCCTTGCTGCAGAATATATGCCAAAGGGAGCAGACTGAGCTTCAAGCTTGTGGTTCAAGACGTGAGCCCTCAGATGTACCACTATTTCTCTGACATTTACTGTCATGCTTTCCTGTCATGATAAACTCATTTCCCCCTGGAAACATAATTAAAATAAGTTCATCCTTCTTTTAGTAACTTTTGGTGACTGTATTTTGTCACAGCAAAAGAAAAGTAAGTAATAAAAACAGCAAAATGGTTATGGAATAATGATAATGTGGAATGACGAATACAAATATTTATTACCTCAGAATATAGCTCTAAAGTCATAAAGACAGTGATTTACAGATCTAAAACAAGATAAACCAACCTAAAATCACTTTCAGATATTTTGATACAAACATACAAAAATATATAACCCATTAGAAAGAAGAGTTTAGTAAGTTGAATACAATCATCCAACATGTTTTACATGTTATTTGTAAACTATTATACTAAGTATCAGAAAATTATATTCTTTGTCCTTTATACAGAGAGCACAAAATAAGTCAAACCATGGACCACAGAATAAACCCCAACCAATGCAAAATTTCATACAAAGTCTACCCTCTAAATGTCATTAGATCTTACTAGATTCAATAACAAATGCCTAATAAGGAACAAACACAAATGAAACAATTGGAACATGGGAGCTTGCTAGGAGGTTAAGGTACTTGCTGGTCATGCAAAACACCTGGTTTTGATCCCCAGAACACATAGTAGTTCACAACTGTCTGTAAATCCTGTCCTAGGGGATCCAATTATCTCTTCTGGCATTGTAGACACTACATGCATGCAATTAATTTATATACATGCATGAAATCACTCACATATATAAAATAAAAATCTCTAAAAATGAAAGAATAAAATTATATTGTGGTAGTTTGAATAGGAATGGCTCCATAGACTTGTGTTTTTCAATGTTTGGACCATAGAGAGGGTCACTATTAGGAAATGTGACACAGGCTTTGAGGTTTCCTATTCTCAAGTTATGATAAGTGTGACACACAATCTCGTTCTGCTGCCTACAAATCAAGAAGTAGAACTTTCAGATCCTTCTCCAACATCGTGTCTACCTGCATATTGTCATGCCTCCTGCCATGATGATTATGAAATATAAGCCCAACAAAATTTGTCTTTATTAGCATTGTCTTGGTCCTGATGTCTTTTCATAACAATAAAACCGTAATTAAGACAAAACCTTATGTCATAACATCAATACTTAGAAATAAACCCAACTAAGTTTAAATGCAAAAGCCCATCATGTATGTGAAGATTAGAAACACATTATTAAAAAATTCAAGGTCCAAATGTCCCCCTACTTTGTATAACTGATGGAGAGCCTGTCTTAGGTCACACGATGTGTATCCACAGCCAGCACCTTTGTACACACGTGTATGTGGGTAGAGCCTCTGTCTTAGGCCACATTAGGTGCATCCATGTCCAGCTCTCCCAGAGTGGGTTTCTGGGCTATGCCCAGCACTCCTGAGAGAGGGTCCCTGGGCCATGGCCTCATGCTACTTGCCATCATGGAGTCACTCTACAGCCTTAAAGGTGTGCACCTGGCATATGGCATCACGCTATCTCCCACCATTGTTGTCTCCATAGCTTGTTATACCAGGGAGTGTTATGCTCTGTGGCCAGGACTGAAAAATCTAGGACAGCAGAATGGGGCACCTATTGGCTCTTCCTCATAGGCAGAAGGATCTCCATCTCGCATCTCCAAGCAATGGTAATGGACCAATACTGGTTTGTTGACAAAGGCTGAATCCACTTGTGACTTAATGAAACAAGTTAGCTTTTGAAAGGCACAAGGGCCAAAAGAAATGAGCAGGAGAAATCCTATCAAGGAGCCCAATTAAGCTGGGGAGTAAGATGGAAAGCCATGGAGAAGTGGAAAACCAATTTTGATACCAAGATTCTTTTTTGTTCTCTTTCTATCTTTCTAAACTGTCTTTGATTTTTTGTAGACTGTTTTCAGCTAACCCTGTCTTATCTGTGTAAAAACAGCATTCTTCTTTAACAGCAGCAAGCACATAGTCCCCCTTTGTTGGAGAAAGAGGAGGTCCAGTCCTCTCCTATTTTGCAAGACCACTTCTGAGAGAGAGAAAACTGAACATTTATGATTTTTTTTTATTTTCTATATTCTATGTTTACATTCCAAAGGCTTTCCCCTTTCCCAGTTCCCACCCACCATAGTTCCCATAGTTCCTCTCCCCCCCAACTGTTCCCCAATCATTCCCCCTCCCCCCTCGGTTTCTTTACTAAACTGGATGCAATCTTTACAGGCCCAGGGTCCTCTCCTTTCTTCTTCTTGGGAATCATTTGACTTGCTATTTGTGTCTTGAGTATTTAGGGCTTCTTAAGACCTGATTGTAACTCTTGGATGTCTCTATTGACCGCTGCACTGAGTTGAGCATATTGCTGGTTAGAGGTAATCAAGGAGGCAATTCCTGTCCCAGCGCCTGCAGTCCCAAGTCCAAGGATGACTGCTAATGTGACTGCAGTTATGGGTTCTCTCTTTGCCCTGGAGGGAAGCATAGTTCCTCATTCCCAAAACCCCAGGAACTCTTCAGCCTCATGAAAGGTTAGGTGTGGGAGAAGGGTAACTTCTATGCAATAATCATGATTGGTGAGGAAGGTACTAGTAACTATAAAGGTGGTCAGTCCTGAAGAGCAGGCAAGGTAGGCATTATTAGGTGCTGAAATATATTAAAAGGAACCATTTACCAGCAAGGTCTGATTGCAAACTTCTATTAGGGCCTTGCGAAGTAACATATAGGGCCCGAGGAGGCACAAACCTAGACCAGAGACTTTGCTAAGGGTCAGGCCTTGTTTTTCAGGTGGGCTCCATTGTAGACTGGAGGTGTCATTAGTAAATAATAAATTTTCAAAATTAGCAAATCCCCTGTGAAAGGGTGGGGTAGAGGAGTAGCAAACCCAACATTCTTCTAAGGGCATATGATTGGCCTCATGAATGGCTTGTATTGAGGCATTAACTAAAGACAAAACAAGATCAGCAGTAGAGGGGGGACCTGCAGGGAGAGTAGGTTGAAAAAATGAGCTAGAAGAAGGGGTTAGGGGTATGACAGAATTAGCGAATGTTTTCCTGGGTCCGTGGGCTTGGTCGTTATTCTGATGGAGCTCTGATTTGGAACCGACGGCAACTTTGTTTTGTTGATTTGGGATGGAGTTAAGTAGCCTTATTTTAAAGGTTAGTCTGGGGTATTTTCCAATAATGTATAGGCAAAGGCCCCACTTGTATCCGCGGCCTTTCCAGTATTGTTTTTTACCTGCTTCTGTGAATGATATGATTAGGGGATTGCACCAATTATTGGCGATTTGAAACAAACTTTAGAACCGCCATAAGTCTGCATAATGGCACCAGTGGCCATACTAACACCCTGAGAGATACCTTGAGAGAGCTTTAATGCAAAGGGGTCAGTATCATTGCATAGTTTTATCATGTTTTCTAAGGAACTATTCTTAATCTTTTCCCTAAGAATGGAGCAGTAGATGGAATTAGCATTTTCATAATCCAATTGTTTTAGGAATCAACTGTCAGTTTCTTCAGTGCCAAGGACCCTTTCGGCTGTTGCTAAAAGTCTCCCTACAAAATCGTTATCGGGTTCATGAACTCCTTGAATTATTTTTGTTAGTGAAGTTGTCACCAACCCCTGGGAGGGAACAACATGCCAAGCTCCCAAGGCAGCTTCAGCTGTCTGTGTTAGAATGCCCATGGGGAGATGGGCTTGCCGCTCCTCAGACAGGTATCTTACTTGGCCAGAAAGTTTATCAAGGGTCCAATTTATTGTGCCAGTCTTTCTTTAGTTTTGCATACCAATGGACCTGACAATGGTCTAGAAATTCAGCTTTCCAGGCTAAATATTGTCATGGGTAAGGACTGCCTGCATTACACGGTACCATTACGCGGCAGGAATGAGACGGCCTCCTCCAGAAAGTGTCTCCAGCATGGAAAGAGTAAAGGGAGCAGTGGGGCAGTAATTATGAACGGCCGAATTAAGTTCCTTAAGAGGTTTAAATTTTAATCTTTTAAATTCAGTCTGCTCGGCTGGATTGGCTGCCTCATTATCGGTTTTGCTAACTCTCTCTCCATCTCCTAGGTCCTCGGCATTATCACCTGCCTCTGAAGCCTTATCATCTTGGTAACAGAATTGGGGGAGGGATCGTGTTCCCCGGGGAAGGAACGATTCCTTCCCCCGGGTGCCAGAGGATCATGTCAAGACAGGGAAAGCTAAGCGAGCAGGTGATTTAGAAGGCCTCTTTACGCCAGCATGTTTAGACACAAATGTGCCTGTAGGTGGGGCATGCACACCAGGAGGAACAAAGACTGTTTGTCTAACCACAGCTTGTAAAGATGCAAGGTCTTGGGAGAGTTTTGAAAACTCCTGTTAAATGCTTAGGACCTCCTTAAGGTCTTCTATTTGTTTAGTTAATTGTTTTTTAGCATGTAATAATGGTCCTGTCTGGGGGAAAGTCGGAAGGGGCAATATAGAGGCAGATGGATAGGGCGGAGGACGCAAGGACCCTGCAAAAGCAGCTAGGGGTTTATTATTATATGGCCAATCTGGGTTATGATAGGAGGCGCTAGCTTCCTCAAGATCGTCCTCCTCTGAAGGGCTTAAGTGATGGGGAGGGGCTCCATGCTCTCTTTTCAAAATGGGGAAAGCTAATGGCTCCTGTCAGAAGGGAGGATCTTCAAGGGAGGGGGATTTAATTTTCAAAAATGAGGGATAAAGGGGAAAAATATCTGGTTTTGGAGGGTCTAAAATTGTAAATGGGTTGCATGCAGAAGGCATAGTGATAGTTACAGAAGGACAAGGCAAAGGTGGCCTCTTTTTAGTTTCACTATTGAAGGCCAGAGAGGCAGAAGAAGGGGGCGCCAGAAAGCGGCTTAAGAAACACTTCTGGACTCATTAATATCCACTTATCAGTGATTACATTTCATGTGTATTCTTTTGTGATTGGGTTAAGCCCTAAATACTCAAGACACAATTAGCAAGTCAAATGATTCCCAAGAAGAAGAAAGGAGAGGACCCTGGGCCTAAAAAGATGGGATCCAGTTTTGTAGACCCAGAACAGAGAAATCATGTGTGAGGAGGGGATGATTGGGGAATAGTTGGGGCAGGGGGAGAGGACTTATGGGACGTATGGTGGGGGGGAACTGGGAAAGGGAAAAGCCTTTGGAATGTAAACATAGAATATAGAAAATAAAAATTAAAAAAAAAAGAAAAGAAAAGAAAAGAAAAGAAAAGAAAAGAAAAGAAAAGAAAAGAAAGAAACTCTTCTGCTGCTGAGAGGATCCTTGCACAGCCGGGAGAATCGGCCAAGACATCATGTATAAGGTTCCAGTATCTAAATATTTGAGTCAGAACTGCCTCAGGGCCCTCTCGTTTCAACAATGCATTCAATTCTCTACCGATTTTAGTCCAGGTGTGAGGATGAATGTCTGGACCCTCAATTATTATCCAAGGGCAAGTACTAGAAATGAATAAGAAAACTGACAAAACCTTTTTCTTAACTCTAACTCCCCTATCCCTGAGAGAGCTCTTTATATCTTTAATAAAGCCCGCTTCTTTAGAGAGCTTTTGGCCCATTCTGTATGTGACGACAATGAACAATCACTTACCGACCCATAGTCTTTCCCGGTGAGTGGCAGGGTGTCAGCTCCTTGAGAATTCACCCAGGACTGTAAAATCTGTCGTCCGACCGGGGGTCCTTACCTCATCCCCCATGTTGGGTGCTACCTGTCCCGTCCCACGGGACTCAGTTATTCATGGGTGGGGGGTCGAGGGGGATCTGGCCTGAAAGAAGAACAGGCAAGATTGGAGAGGAGACCAAGCAAAATCGTTGTCAAGGTCTGTTTATTGTAATGAGGGCAGGAGGTTTTAGACAGTAGGGACAGGGAACAGGGGAAGGTAATAAATCTGAAACAATCAGGTGAAAAATCTTCGGAATGTGAGGGTAAGGATGGTTGGGTAAAGGTCAGTTTATTGATTATCTAGATCCTGTATAAGGCTCCAGGAACTAAATATTTGGTCGGTTTATTGATTAGCTAACTGCTGGAACAGCAGATGAGGGAGCGCGCTGAATCAGCTGCATACGTGACTTCGGAGTGCTTGTAAGATGGTTGCACTCTAGTCCCTTAATGGGGGCATTTGTCTTAAACACAAATGAAGCACATTTTTTGTATCCATACTTCGATCGAGCATCATCTGGGTGGTTTTCAGCACCAGGAGCATGTGTCCTTGTCGTATGGTGGGGTGTCTTTTGGATATATGCCCAAGAGTGGCATAGCTGGGTCTTCAGGTAGAAAACTACTTCCAATTTTCTGAGGAACCACCAGACTGATTTCCAGAGTGTTGGTACCAGTATGCAATGCCACCAACAATGAAAAATTGTCCCTCCTTCTTCATACTCTTGTCAACATGTGCTTTCACTTGAGTTTTTGATCTTAGCCATTATCTGATAATGTGAGGGAAAAATCTCAGGGTCATTTTGATTTGCATTTCTCTGGTGGGTAAAGACTTTGAAAATTTCTTTAAGTACTTCTCAGCCATTCAAGATTCTTCTATTTTGAATTCTCTACTTAGTTGTGTACTCTAGTTTTTAATTGGTTTATTTTGTTTTGGGGAGGTTAACTTCTTAAGTTCTTTATATATTTTGGATATTGGCCCTCTGTAAGATGTAGGGTTAGTGAAGATTCTTTTCCCCAATCCATAGGCTGCTGATTTGTCCGCTTGACTATATCCTTTGCTCTACAGAAGCTTTTCCTTTTCTTTCTTTCTTTCTTTCTTTCTTTCTTTCTTTCTTTCTTTCATGCAACAGCAAGAGGATTTTTATTCCAGAGGCTCTGGGGTTCACAGCCGTACACCACGCAGGGTGTACTGTGAACTTTTTTTAAGATTTATTTTATTTATATGAGTACACTGTAGCTGTCTATAGACAAACCAGAAAATCAGATCCCATTACAGATGGTTGTGAGCCACCATGTGGTTGCTGGGAATTGAACTCAGGACCTCTAGAAGAGCAGTGGGTGCTCTTAAACACTGGGCCATCTCTCCAGCCCGCTTTTCTTTTTTATAAGGTCCCATATATCACTTGTTGATCTTAGAGCCTGAGCCACTGGTGTTCTGTTCAGTAAATTTGCTCCTGTGCCAATGAGTTCAAGATATTTTCCCACTTTCTCTTCTATGAGAGTCAGTGTATCTGGTTTTATGTTGATGTCCTCCATCTACATGGACTTGAGCTTTGTGCAGGATGATAAATATGGATCTATTTTCATTCTCCTAGATACAGACGTTCTTTTATTGGGGAGAATTTTTTGGCTATCCTGTATGTTTTGTTTTTCCATATTAAGTTGATAATTGCTCTTTCTATGTCTGTAAGGAATTGTGATGGAATGTTGATAGAATACTATTCATCTATGAAAAATGAGGACATCATTATTTTGCAGGTAAATGGATGGAACTAGAAAATTGATCCTGAGTGAGATGATTCAGACCTAAAGGGTATGTACTTACTGATGAGTGGATATTAGCCAAAAATAAAGAATTCCTAGAACACAAACCACAGACCTTAAGAAGTATAATAAGTAGAAAGGCCCAAGTGAGGATGTTCCAATTCCACTTATAAGTGGCGAGGAAATAATCACAGGAGGCAGAAAGAGGAAGGGACTTGGGCGGAAGGGGAAAGTAGAACAGGATCAAGTACTGGGGGAGGTACAGAAGAGAAGCCCAAAGCACTAAGAGAATGATTGGAGATAAGCTAAATGGGGGTGAGGTGGGAAGGGAGACCCTCTAGAAAGTACCAGAGTCCCAGGAGGTAAAAGAATCTAAGGACTCAATGGGGTTACCTTAGCCAAAATGCCCAGCATTGTGGAGAAGGAATTCAAAGAGCCCACCTCTAGTAGATAGATAGGGCCTCAAATAGAGGGACAGGTTTACTAACCCATAGTCAAATCTTCTGATCCAGAACTGTTTCCGTTTAACAGAACTACAGGGACAAAAATATAGAAGAGATGAAGGAAAGACAGTCCAATGATCAACACAACTTGGCATCCATCTTATGGGAGGGCACCAAGGTCTGACACTATTACTGAGGCTGTGATGTACTTATAAATGGGAGCCTGGTATGGCTGTCCCCTATGGGACCATGGAAGGTAGCCTATTTTCTGGTTGAATTAGTTTTAAGCCCCAGTGACACAGCAGGAGATTATCCTCCAAGGGACAGAAGGCCTTTGCCATGTTCCTAGACACCAGGCTCCTGACACAAGGCTACAGCTCTCTTCCACCATAGTCTGGGGCCATCAGTCACAATTGTCTCAAGACAGATCTCCATTTTAATGAGGTACCTAAAATCCTGGTACTAGGATTTTAGGTACCTCTGCTCCCTGCAAAAGGCATTTAACCTCAGGCATGCCTTGAGGAAGCAGGTATGGTTTCACTCAACGTAACTCTCTGCCATGACAATAAATGCTTTAAAACCATGGACTGCCTCTTCTCATCTGGATCTGCTGTGCTGGAGCAATGAAACAGGTCTTCCTCTAAAAAGCCATGTCTAATCTCACACAGGAGGCCTCTTTGCCTTCCCAGACAAGGTTTTCACCAAGCCAAGTCACCCACTGAGCAAGGCAAGAACACTCTTTCCCCACTTTTTCCTTCAGCTCTGGGCTAGAACCATCCCTGGAAGCCCACTCCATTCTCAGCTCTTCTGTGGCAAAGCATCTGAGGTGTTCAAGAGCATGAGAAACTATTGTCCTTGGCCTCTGTGTGGGCCTGGACCATGGAGTCAGACTCTGGCAAGTTTCCTGGGGACATCAGAATGTGCCTCCCCACCCCAAGAGCAGAGTGCCTTGGCTTCACACAGCCTGATGCCCACCCAGCCGCGGTGTGGGGTACATGCAGTCAAACTTCCCATGTCTAACTCATCCAGCTGCCCGGGTCTAGGGCTGGAAGTATGCCATCCTGAGAGGCCCTACCAACAGCTCACTGAGACAGATGATGCAAATACTTATAGTCGACCATTGAACTGAAGTTGGGGAATCCCTATGGTTTAATTTGGGCAATGATTGAAGAAGCTGAAGAGAAGAGCACCCCCAAGGAAGACCAGCAGTTTCAACTAACCCAACCCCTGAAAGCTCCCAGAAACCGAGCCACCAACCAAGAGCATACACAGACCAGTCCAAGGCCCCTGACACAAATCTAGCAAAAGTCTGCTTGGTCAAGCCTTAGTGGGAGAAAATTTGTCTAATCCTCCAGAGGCTTGAGGCCCCAGACAAGGGGAAGTCAGGTGGGGGGGAGCACCCTCTCAGAGGCAAAGAGGAGGATAGGAATGAAGAGGAGCAAAGGCAGGAATGTAAATATTTAAAACAATGAATTCATGTAATTCTCAGGCAAATGGATGGACCTAGAAAATATGTGGAGTGAGGTAACACAGTCATAAAAGAAAACACATGGTATGTACTCACTGATAAGTAGATATTAGGAAAAAGCTCAGAATACCCAAGATACAACTCACAGACCATATAACATTAAGTTGAAGGAAGATCAAAGTTTAGGTGCTTCAGTCCTACTTAGAAGTGGGGGACAAAATAATCACTGGAGGTAGAGGGAGAGAGGGATCTGGGAGGGAGAGAGAATGAGGGGGAAAGGTGGGCACAATCAGGTGTGGGAGGCGACAGGGGTGTGTTCAGAGGGTCAGGAAACTGAATGGAGGTGTGTAACAGTGGGAGATGGGGACCTGTGGGTAGCCACTAGAAAGTCTCTGATGCCAGGAAAACAAGAGATTTCCAGGATCCAACAGGAATGACATTAGCTGAAATATCTAACAGAAGGGAGCAAGAATCTGTAGAGACCATATCCAGAGGTTATACATGACCCCCAGAAGAGGGATGAGGCCACCCACCATATCAAAAATATTAACGCAGAAATGTAAATAAATATTAATAATTGAAAAAATTTAAAGTCTAGATGTACATCCACAAATAACTGGGTAAGTGGTTTCAAAACATGAATCAAGAGTTTAGTGAATATAATTCAGTTTTTTCACCTTTTAGAGATAAAATATATGGCTATTAAAATGCAAAATAGTAATAAAAATCCATCTATACCATATAAAATTTAACTTCAGACTTTTCATAGGCTTAATGCAAAATTTAAAAACCTGACGGGTTGTATAACATAGGAAATTATTTCCATAATTATTTAGATATCAGCAAAAGGACTGTATGTAAAACCAAAATGGGATAGTTTTCACTAAATCAAAGTTTTATATATTCTATAGACTATGTTAGATGAATATAAGAACAAGACATAATTGAGGAGAAAATAACATACAATTCCATATCTAAGAGTTTTCTCTAAAATAAAAATTTAAAAATAAAAATATTAACCATAAAAGAATAATAAAAAATATGAAGAAAATCTTGAACAGTTATACCACCAAAAATGATAAGGATAACAACAGAGACATGTAAAATCTCTCAACACCATTATTGAGTAGGATATGAATGAAGACCAAATGCAATAATAATAGCTATTTTAAATACTGAAGTCAAGAAGAACAGCTGTGTGTGCAGTGGTGGTGCACGCCTTTAATCCTGGAGGCAGAGGCAGGCAGATTTCTGAGTTCAAGGCCAGCCTGGCCTACAGAGTGAGTTCCAGGACAGCCAGGGCTACACAGAGAAACCCTTTCTCAAAAGATCAAAAGAAAATAAAAGAAGAAGATCCATGATGTGTGTGTGAGATTTGGCTTCCCAAGTGTGAGCTGAACAAAGATAACACCAATGAACATATTATAGTAGAAAGGGAGAATCCCATAAGACCTCATCCCTAAACTAAGAACTACAGACAACTGAATAAAGGTGGGATTGGGACATGTGACCTTTTCCAGGGAAAAATACACTGATTAGTTTTCCAAAGTTAGTTGTTAAGTCCTGAAAGCATCCATCCATTATATGTATTAAAATGGTTATATTTAGTAATATGTATATGCATGCATATGCATTGTGCATGCAATAACAATTAGTGAAAAAAAAAGGTTATGAATTTGAAGAAGATTGGAGATCAGTACAGGCATGGTTTTGGAGGGAGTAAAGGGAAAGGAGAAATGTAATTATATTTCGCTCTCAAGAATAAAATTCAAAACTGACCATGCAATATTATCCTGGTATAAACCATGCCTGTTACATAATTGATTCTTATAAATACTTCAAATATATATATAAATGAATGCCAATTTTATAAAATACATAGAGATACACAGGAAGAGGGTCTTTTCAACCTAATAAGTGGAATTATAACATAGTGTTTAGATAGTTTTTTCATTATCCTAGAAAAGCAAAAGGAAACACATCCAATAATTTTTGGCTTTACCACAGCTATGTATTTTCCATAAAGAAACAACCAGCCAACTAGCTGTTCTTGAGAAACCATCATACTTAAGAAGGCAGATTCATAGCTCTTGAATGCTTGCTCACTGAAGGTCTGAGATTAATGATATTAACACCGAAGCTGCTTCCCCTGAACATTATGAAGCACGACTGTGTTTTCCTTCTGTCTTATGCTGCAGGCCTGTTGGGACATTGTGATGATCTTTGGCCCTAGTTTCTGCCTGACCTTTAATACATATTCCTCATTCACACAGTGAAAGAAACAGCCAAGGTTTAGTAATATTTATAATGCTATGAGAATAGTTTCTCAGTTCACATAAAAGTTTTGGGGGAAGAATCACAGGGGTTTGCAAGTTTAACTTCAGAAATATTGGAAATGTTGACATGGTTGAAAGCTTTAAAAATGAGATTCTGGTGAGATAAGAAATATAGAGGAGAGAGAGATGTATTTAAAACACCAGGGAAAACTTAAAAGCCATGAAAGTAAACTGTACATCAAATATGAAACCATCTAAAATATGACATGATTTAAACTGCTGAAAGGGGTCCCAAACAGCAATGTATGTACAACATTCCATACATAGCCAAAGTTCCTACTGGAAAAGACAGATAATCTTTAAGTGTTTTGGTCAGGAGGGAACAATCATTAGCTAGCCACTTAACTCAGACCCTGTTTATTTATTTTCACATTTTAAACTGTATCAATCATGTAAGAATTGATGCTTGAGTCACACAGTGGCATTTTCTTTGTGAAACCGTGGTTATTATGGAACATAGGAGTAGAAACCAATTGAAAAAGTGGTAACAGAAGGCTCATAATAAAAGGATGTCCTTAAAAGCAAGGAATATAGATTACTTAATACTGCATGAAATTTTGCAGCTATAATAATAATAATAATTAATAATAATAATAATACAATAATACAAAATAAATATTTATAGGAGTGTAGGATAGAAGGAGTGGGCTGCATCATTGGCTTTCAGTATGGTTGCTTACCAGTTAATTTTGCAAAGTAAGAAGTAAGGTATATAGAAAAAGACAGTCATGAGAAACTCATACTCATGGATAAAGTCATTAACAGAATTTAAAATATTTTTAAAAGGAAGGTGCCAAGTTATGTCCACTTAAAACAAGCTAGTATTACCTAAATGAGGAAACATCAACTGAGAAAATATTTTCATACTATCCAACTCTAGGGCATTTTTTAATCAATCATTGATGTGGGCGGACCCAGTACATTATGTGTGGGGCCATCCCTGAGCCAGTTGTCCTGGAATCTATAAGCAGGCTGAGGGGCCTATGAGGAAGAAGTATGTGTGTGTGTGTGTGTGTGTGTGTGTGTGTGTATACATATATATATATATATATATATATATATGTTGACATTATCTTATGCTTATTCTTATGATATATTAAGTGAATATATATATACCATGATATTATAAATTCAAGTAATGTGACATCTCTTATGTTATTTCTAATTCAATAATAATCCTATTTTTCTCCTTCTGTGAGTCAGAAAATTCTAGTAAGAAAGTAGATTCATTTCAACAAAAATAAGAGAGAAAAATACAATGACCTTGACCAATCTTCACTCCCTGAACCATTTTACTTGACTTTTGGAACCATGAGAATGAAACATGTATGTCCTGACAATCATTTTAAGATCTTGTCATGACAATGAGAGGGTGTTAATAATCAGTTACAAATCAGAAAAAAATCTTTGAAAAAATATTTCAGTTGAAATATAGAATCAATTAAAAGAAGGAATGAATACTGGATATAACAATCATACCAAGAACAGGCCACATGCTCAAGATGGTTGACCTGCACAAAATAGACAATGTTATTGTCTGTGCTTTGTTTTTATTTTATTTTTATAGGAAAAAGAAATACTATGAAGTTCAGTGGGGAGGAGATTGCAGAGTTTAAGAAGGGGAAAGAATATGACCAAAGTATGTTGTGTGAAAATTTTAACATATATGTGAACATTTAAACATTTTAGATTGTACAGGAACCAGTAAATTGTTTGGAATGTGTTGGGTAGGCTTTATCAGTTTGACACAAACTAGTCACCTGAGAAGAAAGAGACTCAATTAACTTGCAATATCAGACTGGCCTGTGTGCCAATCTTTACCATATTTTCTTGATTGATGTTGGACACAAAAGAACTCAGCCCATTGATATAAACTCTTGGACAAGTTAACCTGAGTTTAAAGAAAAGCAGCATAAACAAGTCATGGTGAGCCAGTAAGCATTGTCCATTCAGGTTTTTTATTTCATTTTCTCTTTCACTTCCTTTCCTGACCTCCTGAAAGGATCAGTTGTGACCTGGGAGTTGAACACACACACACACACACACACACACACACACACACACACACACACACACACACACACACACACACACACAAACATGACCCTCTTTTTTCTCTTTAAGTTGAGTTAACCCTAACTCCAACACTAACCCTAGCACTAACCCTAACCCTAACCCTAACCCTAACCCTAACCCTAACCCTAACCATAACCATAACCATAACCATAACCATAACCATAACCATAACCATAACCATAACCATAGCCCCAACCCCAACCTTAACCCCAATCCCAATCCCAACCACAACCACAACCCTAACCCTAACCCAAACCTTAACCCTAGTACCAGAAAATGGGTTATTACTATGGTGGACTTTTGGGGGAATTGTGCATGGAATTTAGAACTTTGGGCCAGAAAATACTGTCAAGTGTTCAGAGTTTAAGAGCTATTGTAGGAGTCTGATAGATATGAATGAATAGCTTGTGACTCTACTGGACTTTTCATGTTATATTATGGATTAATAATCTGTGGTACTAAAACCTTTTTTTTACTGAACAATTTAATGCTAAGTAAGCAGTAAATCTTCAGTATGTTTCAACAGAAAATATTACAGGTTGAGATAGTTATCAAAAGTTTATTTGGTGATGACATCAGATCTGACAATCCTACAAGCATTTTAATATTAATTTAATATTAAGTTTAAGATTAATTGCAGACATGCACATGCAGTGTCTAGAATTTTCCAAATTGTTTTGCAAAGAAAATCCTTCCCTTTACAGAGCGTCTCATGAGCTATTTCAAGAAATACACTTGAGATCTGTTGACATTCTTTTATGATGCACTGTGAATTTGGATTAATTCCAACAATGACTCAAATTCAATCCCATAAAGAAAGGGTTGCACACATTCTGACACCAACAGTACTTTGAGCTGTTCTTCTGTAACTTGGCTACTGTGAAAACACTGAGGCGCAGTAGTTTGATGGGATTGAAAAGAAATCACTTTGGAAATATTGTTTGTTTTTTGTGCTCTGATCTCAAGTGTATACCATAAATTTCTTTAAAGTTCATCTTCTACCTGATCTTTTCTACTCTCGTGGATTCAGCTGGGCCAAAAGTAATAAAATCTGATCTAAGAAAATAATGAGAATGCTTAAGGCTCCGTGTGCCACTCTAGTCTAAGAAAAAGTGTTAATTCTAGGAAATGGGAGACTGTTAGAGACAATACTAACTACAACCTCTAAAAATAGCCTCAAAATACATAGGAACACAGTAGTAAGGCAAATGAATACTTCCATATGATGACAGTAATACACTACATAAGTAATGCAGACAATTACACTAAGAAGAGAAAATTGATACTGAAGATTAGACAACACATACCAAGTTTTCAGAAACATGAGAACCAATGGAAACTACCAGCTGGAGGGAATGTTGGAATCTCATTCTCTGTGAAAAGGATTCACAGATGATATGATAGTATACTTAGGTGACCCAAAAAATCTCCACCAGAGAACTCCTACAGCTGATAAACAACTTCAGCAAAGTGGTTCATTATAAAATCAACTCAAGCAAATCAGTAGCCTTCCTATACTCAAAGGATAAGCAGGCTGAGAAAGAAATTAGGGAAATGGCACCCTTCACAATAGCCACAAACAATATAAAGTATCTTGGTGTGACTCTAACCAAACAAGTGAAAGATTTGTATGACAAAAACTTCAGGTCTCTGAAGAAGGAAATGGAAGAAGACCTCAGAAAATGGAAAAATCTTCCATGCTCGTGGGTTGGCAGGATTAATATAGTTAAAATGGCAATCTTACCAAAAGCAATATACAGATTCAACGCAATCCCCATCAAAATCCCAACTCAGTTCTTCATAGAGTTAGAAAGAACAATTCTCAAATTCATCTGGAATAACAAAAAACCCAGGATAGCTAAAACTATCATCAACAGTAAAAGAACTTCTGGGGGAATCAGTATCCTGGACCTCAAGCAATACTACAGAGCAGTAGTGTTAAAAACTGCATGGTATTGGTACAGTGACAGGGAGATGGATCAATGGAATAGGATTGAAAACCCAGAATTGAACCCACACATCTATGGCCAATTGATCTTCAACAAAGAAGCTGAAAACATCCAGTGGAAAAAAAGATAGCCTTTTCAAGAAATGGTGCTGGCTCAACTGGAGGTCAACGTGTAGAAGAGTGAGAATTGATCCACTCTTATCTCCTTGTACTAAGCTCAACTCCAAGTGAATTAAGAACCTCCACATAAAACCAGGCACACTAAAACTAATAGAAAAGAAACTGGGGAAGACCCTTGAGGACATTGGCTCAGGGGGAAAATTCCTGAACAGAACACCAATTGCTTATGCTCTAAGATCAAGAATAGATAAATGAGACCTCATAAAATTACAAAGTTTCTGTAAGGCAAAAGACACTATAAAAAGGACAAATTGGCAACCAACAAATTGGGAAAAGATCTTCACCAACCCCATATCCAATGGAGTGCTAATATCCAATGTATATGAAGAACTCAAGAAGTTTGGCCCCAGAAAACCAAATAACCCTATCCAAAAATGGGGTACAGAGATAAACAAAGACTTTTCACCTGAAGAAATTCAGATGGCTGAGAAACACCTAAAACAATGTTCAACATCATTAGTCATTAGAGAAATGCAAATCAAAACAACCAGGAGATTTCACCTCACACCAGTCAGAATGGCTAAGATTAAAAACTCAGAAGACATCAGGTGTTGGAGAGTATGTGGAGAAAGAGGAACACCCCTCCACTGCTGGTGGGACTGCAAGCTGGTACAACCACTCTGGAAATCAGTCTGGTGGTTCCTAAGAAAACTGGACATGATACTTCCGGAGGACCCAGCCATACTACTCCTGGGAATATACCCAGAAGATTACCCAGCATGCAATAAGGATACATGCTCCACTATGTTCATAGCAGCCTTATATATAATAGCCAGAAGCTGGAAAGAACCCAGATGTCCCTCAACGGAGGAATAGATACAAAAAATGTGGTATATATACACAATGGAGTACTATTCAGCCATTAGAAACAATGAATTCATGAAATTCTTAGAGAAATGGATGGAGCTGGAGAACATCATACTAAGTGAGGTAACCCAGTCTCAAAAGAATACCCATGATATGCACTCACTGATAAGTAGATATTAGCCTTGTCTTGGGACACCAAAGACACAACTCATATACCAAATGATGTCTGACAAGAAGAAAGGAGTGGACACTGGTGCTGGAAAGGATCAAAGTATCAGTGTAGGGAAATACCAGAACAGGGAAGTCAGAAGGGGATGATGAGGGAGCAGGCGGAGGGAAAAGGGCATGTGGGATCTTTGGGGGGCAGGGAACCAGAAAAGGGAAATGAAATATAAATATGGAATATATCCAATAAAAGAATAAAAAAAAGAATAGAGAAATGGGATCTCATAAAATTACGTTTCTGTAAGGCAAAAGATACTGTCAATAGACAAATCGGCAACCGAGAAATTGGGAAAGATCTTCACCAACCCTACAATTTAGCCATTTCTTAATATTTTAACACGTTTACCACACTTTATTGAAACACAAATTGAATATTTTTTCAATTACTTTTACAATAATATTATTTATAATCATCGTGAAGTTATATGTCATGATATTAACATTTTATCTGCAAACAAACAATTACTCTGGAAAATAAACTCAAGGTAAAAACAACCCTAGCTTTCAGATTAATATGAGCATTATTTATTTATATGAACCTAATTTAAGTGACTACAATTAGACTCATTTTCATCCTACAGCTATTCTTTCAGACTTTTCTATGCTATTCTTTTATATCTAATTCTTTATTTTGATTCTTTAACTTTAGATTTATATTTGTAATTGCCCGTGTCAAGATGTATATACAGTTCATATTTTACTCAAATCTCTTAGTGTACCCATATCATTAAAGAACAGCTCTTCTTTCCATGAATTAAGCAAATATTTAAATCATTTTTTGCCTTTTTTGTCTCTGCCTACCTTGCCAGTAACATGGCTTTTATGGACCCAATAGAAATTTTCTCATATCACTCCTACTGAATTCACCTTAGATAAAGTCATCTAGGTGTCTCTGTGATTCACCTTTGCTCCAAAAATCTAGTCTTCATTTATTGAGAGAAAACAAGACTGATCGTTTTAACACTTAGGTTGGATAATGTGACTGTCATATTTTAAACTTCCACTCTTTCTGTTTACATTACTCTGGGTAATGGTAGCTGTTAAGTAAAGAAGTCTCGAGCAGTTACACATTGTATATTAGAAGTTTAGCATACATGGTTTCCTGATTGACAGCAAGCACACTGTATTCAAAAGGGCTTTTCAGAGGACCAGACACCTTCCAATTTGAGATTATATTTTTAAAACACTTTGTGGCCTCTAAATTTTAACAAACTGGGCCTCAAATCACACATAGAGTATAAGCTTAGCAGCATGGAAACTACTTTAGGAAAGAATCTCAAATGGAAGATGCTTGTTTAAATATTGTGCCATTACAATCCACCTAATGTAGTTACAGAATTACCTCCTTCATTTCTTCTATAATCCCTCTATGTAATGTAAATTCTTTTCATAATAGTGGAAATATGTTGTCATGGTTGAATAAAAATGCTCCTATACATCCAGAGGGTGTGGCACCATTCAAAGGTATGGCCTTATTGGAGTAGGTATTTTTTGGAGGAAGTGTCACTCAGGAGCAGGCTCTGATGTGTTGGTGTGTCTCAATCTTCTTCCTGCTGCCTGTGGATCCAGAAATAGAACTCCCAGGTACCTGGCCAGCACCTTATGGCAGCATGCTTCTTGCAATAAAAATAGTGGACTAAGCTTATGAACTGTAAGCCAACCCAATTAAATATTTTCCTTTATAAGAGTTCCTATGGTTATGGTGTCTCTTCACAGCAATAGAATTCCTAACTAAAATGCTGCTGCTAAGATGGTGGTATCAGACAAGGTCTACAGTCTAATACTTAGATCAAGTCTAAAGACTAAATAGGAGAACATAGAGCTTTGCCTTGAAAATCTACTTTTTCTCACTTGGGCAGGAGAGACCTGGAAATGTGGCAGCACCAAGGGAAAGCAAGGATTTCTGTTCTTGGATCCCTTAGTTAAACCTCATACAAAGCGCTTTGCCCCTGAGCTGCCTCTGCAGAGCATGGTTTGCTCTCTATACTGAGAAGGATGAAGCCTGTAATCAGAATGGTGCAGGTACTTTATCTGATGCTGGTGCTGGTACTATGTCTGAAGTTCAGCTCAGTCGTTGGTTTACTTTCTGCAGATCCATTCTCCTTTTTCCTCCACTGCTCTTGATCCTATGGACCTATGCCCTCCAGACTTCCCGACTGCACTCCTATCTCAATTGCCTTTTAACAATACCTAAAATAAATTGCCAAGAAGGCTCACGTGCCTTTTTCCCTTTTCTTTATCTCCCTTAGATATTGCTTCTGGCACAGACAGAGTGTACTCTAAGAATCATACCTTCTTAATGATTTTAGCATCTACTGGGTTGTAGCAGAACTTGATTCTTGATAAAATAGTCTCTGTTATCCCTGTAGAAGAAGAATGCTACTAGTTTCCTAGTGACACTTGTCTCTAGGGTTCTTTCCCTTTTCTTTGCATTTTTACTTCTTTCATTATCTCTGTAAAAAAACGTTTTTGTATTCAGTTTCCTACGTATTAAACACCTAAGGTGATTTTGCTTACCTAGTAAACACACACACACACACACACACACACACACACGCACACACATTCTGTTTCAAAAACAAACAAAAAAGACAAAGCCTCACTACTTAATTACACATTGAATTGAAGAATATTCTTGATTAAATTGCTGACTCCAAGTAGAAGCTTAATATGCTCTACTACAAAAACCAAACCATAAGTGTATGTCTAAATAAATGTACAACAATAACAATTCTCTTTTTGAGTAAAAGAAGAGAGAATAGGACAAAGTACCCAGTGAGAGGGGAGGATTCCACTTTGATGACAATGCTGAGCATCGACAGTAAGAGATGGAAGGCTGTTGCCACTTTACACTTTACTTATAATTAAATTCCACTTATTTTTATATTGTCATGTATCACATTTCTAATTTCATAGTCAGATGAAAGGCAGAAAGAACTCTGCTGTACATAATTACTTCGGTTAAATGAGTATGCCTATGTACATATTTATCTGTAATGAGAATTGTCTGTATTTCAAATAATTCTGCTGTCAGGCTTACTTTGAAAAGAAACTGGTTCGGTGTGATCAATACATTAGGAAAGATTTGAACATGTCATCCTTGTCTCTGTGAATGTCTCAGTGAAATTCACCAGGTGACATTTAGAAATAATATTCTCCTGATGGCAGAAAACTTGCCTAGCTTAGTAGTATATAAAAGGTGAATATACATATACAGGCACACACATTTTACAGAACTACTTTATACAAGCACATATACCTATCTCTACTCATTTCCTTGTGTTATATGCTGTTACTTCTAATATCTATACCTGCTGTTGTAACATTCTGAGGGTCTGGTGGTTAATCTACTGTCAACTTGGTTGAATTTGCAGTAACCTTACAGACACACCTCTGGGTACGTATAGAACGTTATCTCCAGGTAGATAGGCTTATCCTGTGAGCACAAAGTTCCTTGCATGTATCCACAGATCTCCAGAGAAACCAGGAATGTTAAGTATATAAAATTGTCCCTTCTGTTTGTTCAAAAGATGAGAATTAGAGATAATTAATAGTATAGTCTGCAAAATGTGTTGGGCCAGCCATATCAAGCTCCCAAAATCAAGAAGGAAGGTGGTAGTAATCTAAATGTTCTGTTCATTTTCTGTACAGTCTAGGGGTTTCCTCAAGCTCCCACAACTATGAACAGAGACACCTAATAGTCTAAATGATGCTCACATTAACTATACAGCCAGAAGCTTCTCCAAACTCCCACAACTGGGACTAGAGATGACTAATAACCCAAATGATTTTTATGCTTTTTGATTTTTCTTTTAAAATTTTTTGTTATTTTTTTGTTTGCATGTCAAATGTTATTCCCCTTCCCATTTTCTCTACATACCCCATCCTGTCTCCCTTGCCTTGCTTCTATGAAGTGTGCCCTCACCCACCCATCCACCCCACCTCACCATCCTAGCATTCTCCTAAGATGAGCCATTGAGCATCCATAGGACTAAGATCTTCCCCTCCCATTGTTGCCAAAAAAGGCCTTCCTCTGACACATTTGTGGCTGGAGCCATGGGTCTCTCCATGTATACCTTTTGGTTGGTGGTGTAGTTCCTGGGAGCTCTGGGGAGTCTGGTTGTTTGATAATGTTGTTCTTCCTGTAGAGTTGCAAACCTCTGCAGCTTCTTTAGTCCTTCCCCTAACGTCTCCATTGTGGTCCCCATGCTCACTCTGAGGGTTGGCTGTGATCATCCACATCTGCATTGGTCAGGCTCTGGCAAAACCACTTAGGGGATAGCCATACCAGGCTCCTGTCAGCAAGCTCTTCTTGGAGTTAGCAAGAGTGTTTGGTTTGGTGTCTGCAGATGTGATGGATCCCTAGGTGGGGCAGTCCTTCAGTCTTTGCTCCACTCTTTGTCCCTGCATTTCCTTTAGACAGGACCAATTTGTAATGATGAGTTAGGATCTACACGAGATCTCCTTCCTTAGGCCCTTAAACTAGTATAGGTAGCCTATCTTGCCCTACATTCTTGGAATAAATGACATGTACTTTGAATTAAGTTTTGATGTAATTATTACCTCCTTATGGGGGATTGCGTTTTACCAGGAAACTTCCCCACAAATCATATTGTTTTTAAATATATTGATGATAAGTTCATCAGACTCTCCTTAACTCTGACAAAGCTAACCTGAACCAAGTTCTTACCACTTCATAGTTCATTTCCTTGTCCAACACCTTCAGGGATGACCTCGGTTTTTGCTGGTGAAGACTCACAATGAGTGTAGATGCTACTATCTCACGCTCTGGATCTCAGATTGAATTAAGAAGAAAAACAAGACAAAGCCAGCTCACTACCAAGATTTTTCATAGTCTCTGCTTTCTGACTATAAACACAATGTGACCATCTATTTCATATTTGCTCTACTATGGCTGTTCTTCCAGGATGAGCTGTACTTTCAACTGTGAACCAAAGCTAATCCTTATTCTTTCCTTCAGTTGCTTGTGTCAGGCACGTTGTCACAGCAACAAGAAAAGTGATGCCAGGGTTCACACAACACTTCTCTCCATATAACCATAATATTCCACGGTAATCATATCTACTAAAGTTCACTTTGGCCAATTTCAGGTTATTCGGGCAAGGACTACACATTCCCTGCAACTGAAATTAAATAAGTGCCTTCTAGTCCTCCAAAAGAGTAGAGTGACTTTAGCTCATTTTGTAAACCACTAGTGAGGTCTCATGACAATTCCAGAACATTTTCTTAGGGAGTCCCTTTAAGGAAAAGAAGGATGGAGAAATGTCAGTTTCCACTGAACAGTTAGATTATGCAATAAACCGAGTAGCTCTGAACTGGTAAGCAAAATGTCTAGAAGTTGACTTGCTGAGTAGAAATACATAGGTGGTAAGAAGCCAGGCTCGATTGCAGAAGGGCAACTAATTATTACACAGACTGGCCATTACTTCAAAGATAGGATTCTGTGAAGAAACAACAAATTCAAAGGCGTTGTGCCTTTTAGAGAAAAATCTAACTTTGCTCATGCAATCTGACTTTTGGACTTGCACACCACTTTATCAGTGAACTTTCACCTGTTCTAAAACTGCTTTGTTTGCTCCTTTTCCTCTTTCATTTTCTAAGGCACAGATACATATGCTTTATTTGTTTTTCTTCATTTCTCTGTTTAGTTGTTGCCAAGTTACTTAAGCAATAGGCAAACTGCATCGCTTGTTGTTTCTTGGGGTCTTTCTTGTTCCCCTTTTTCTCTTCCTGGGGAATCCTCCACTGAACTCTGAACCTACTTTCACTTCTAGTGTTCTGTGCCTGTGCACACAAACTCTGCTGTTGGCTGAGTTTCTCTCTGTGGGTCTTTGTTCTCAGCTCTTCTCTGACAAGGCTCGCTCTGTGCTACACAGTTCCTTTTCTTTGTTCAATCTTGCACTTCTGCCACAGAACGACAAATATCTCCAGCTGGGAATCAGACAGGAACAGAAATGAGGAGCGCAGGAGCACAAGACAATGTTTCAGTTTCCCAGGGTATGCGAATGATGTTTTACATGATGAAGCCCAGTGAGACTGCCTTCCACACTGTTGACGAGGTGCCTGATTACGTTAAAAAGGTGAGACTATCTTGGAAGAGGCTCTTCTGCTCTTTATTGCTATATAAACTCAACATATCCCTAAGATTTGTTCAATTTTCTACTTCAAATTATTACAGTCTCATAAAAGTCTTACAGTCATAAAGCAAAAGTGCAGTGTTCAAGTGAATTAAATTTCTGTACAATATCTACATCTTTGCTTGTAAATCCCTATACATCACTCTAGAATATGAAAACAATTCAACGTTTTTGAACATTGCGTTATTGCAATGTTGAATAGTTATACTAAATAAGTAAACATTGTAAAAAATGTTTGAAAATGTTTAACTTTTCTACCACCTCCAGGAAGGTATTTCCTCTTTAATTTGGTAGAGTAGTTCTGCAGAATAAAGGATATGTGGCTTGGCTCAGTAAAACTCTTAACTTCCGAAGTTTGAACTTGAAACATTTTTTTCTATCATTTTAAGTCTTGGAGGCCTTTTTCACTTCTGTTGCTTGGCTATGATGGTAAGTGGAAATATCCAGAATTACAGCCTGAGCAATAACATTCTCCACCCTGTCAAAGTTGTTCCTACAACACTTACTAGTTCAGACCAGAAATAGGGAAACTATGACATCACAGAGCAAGTTCTTGAAAGCTCAGTTAGAAAACTTCTGCCTCATTATTAGGGTCCACATGATTGAAGGCCATAATGATTTTGAGATTTGATGTTGCCATTCTGTTTACTGAAGAAAGATGTACCAGTCCTGTCTTGAAAAAATATTATAATTTAGAGTTATCGTAGTCAATATTACATAATATGAAAAATATGAAACATAATATAATAATATTATTCCATTATTATTTTGATTATAGCATTAAACCTAATCAGTGATTGATAGTTGAATACTCATTATTATAAAACCACAGAAATCAAAGCTGAAAGAATGAAACTTTGGTGCTGATACAATCTTAGGAAATGACACTATTTGCAAAGAGTCTCAGATGTTGTTTCTACCCCTTTTATGTCATATTCAGAAGTAGTTCTAGACTGTCTAGTTTTAAAAATATTAATTAAAGGTATTTTAAAGGGGTGCTCTTAGAATGACTCTAACTTGTTTGGGGCCAAAGATAGGTTCTTACATGCTTAACTAATTTTAAATATATTCTCTTGATCTTGGAACATCTCCTTCCTAATTTTATTTATGTGCTTGGCATAATAGTAAAATTTGCACTTATGCTTTTATTTCATTTACAAATTGCATGGTATGTTTTGAACATATCTTAAGAGTATACCTAAAATACTTAAATTTTCTTGCTTATTGGCTTGGAAATAACCCAGTAGTGTAAATGTAAGTACCCTGCAAAGGTGTACCCTTCCCAGATATCAGAAGACTGATCAGAAAATTTGGAGGACATCTAATGGAGCAGAATAGCATCTCTTTTATGTAATCTCCTTTCTAGGCAACTCCATTCTTCATCGTCTTGATTCTACTTGAACTAATCATCAGCTGGATTCTCAAAGGGAAACCATCAGGTCGTTTGGATGATACTCTCACATCCATGTCAGCTGGTGTTGTGTCTCGGCTTCCAAGGTAATTTGCATAGAATAGAACAGAAAATAAATCCAAGTCTTTCCCAGTATATAGCAGAAGGAACTTCAAGTGAATATTTTATGTATTTCCCTATAAATTCCTAAAAGTTCAGGACCTCTTATTATCCAAAATTATCTTATTTTTTCAGCACTGACTTTCCACTTTTAGTTTTTAATAGAGAATGCTCAACACCTTTAGTTTAACTCCTGAGTTTCCCTGATATCTTCTTATGATTATATATTTTAGCTAAAGTGACTGTTTTACCTGCCTTACAGGAGACCTTGCTATGAGTTTTTGTACAGGTCCCTCCCTGAAATTAAGCTTTGTTCTATCCAAATTTCCACAGATATCTCCCTAGGTCTCAGACATTTCTCAATGTGTAATATATGAACAATTATCATTAGTACTCAAATGTTTGTATCATAGGGATTCGGAGGAAGACATTCCCTACTTCTGCATGTCCCTGGATTTGAAGTAAAATACTGTGAACATAAGGTTTAATTTCTTCTTTGTTGTCTATCCTTTGTCATCATTACCTGTCATGGCACATCTCTGAGGCACTCTCTTGTGGAAGAGGAAAACAATCAATTCCTCTTCGAGTTCCTTAGTAGGTCTATGAATAGGTATAACTTCAGGCAAGCTCATCTGTTTCCTAAGACTGAGTTGGGCACCTTTGGTCCGTGCCTTGACTCTTGTGCTCACTCCAGACACATAATAATCTTAGGTATGGTTGAAAGTTCTTCTCTTTGTGTCAGCAACCCCCAACTTGCATGGGCCCTAAAATCAAGTTTTGTTCATGTCAATGTTTTAGTTCATACTCCAGGAATGATGTCTGCTACAAAATAAATGCTAAAATAATATTCTTTTTATGTCATTTTAATGATAAAGCTGGACAAATATAGGTTAAGCAAACAGTAAATGACCTACGTTCTAAGGTAAATTGAGTGGTACGGGAGGAAAGCCCACCAGGCAGACAGAAGGAATCTTCATTGTATCAGGATTAACCAAAGAAACATAGCCAAGAGAAATGTCCCCCAGGGAGCTGAGCTTGAGCTGGAGAAGAGTGTGCTCATTATAGGTCTCCCAACCCTGCTTCTTTTTACTGCGTGTAGAGCTTCACTTCTGAGTAGAGCTCATCATGTTGGAATGTTTCTTGGAACCATACAGTGGGAAATCAAGGCGGACTAAAAAAAAATGACATTTAACATGAAATATATCTGAGAGAAGGTGCATTAGCCTGTTATAAATCATAACATGCATGTGTAGAAAACAGCTTAAAAATATATGTCAATGTGTTACTTCGAGTAAATTGGGTCATTAGGTTTATAGTCATAAAATAATGAGCTGCGTAACCACAGATGTGGCTGCATTCCACAGTCAGAATCAGTAGAAGGTAATTCCCCTGAATAAGACCCAGATTGCCTAAAATAACAATTCAGTTTGATCAATTCTTCTATCATGTGGCTTCAGGTGTCAAAAATGAACATGAGCTCCCACTCCATATGTATGTATGTATGCATATATGTATGTGTATATATGTGTGTGTATATATATGTATATAATATATATATATATATAAATTCTCAGGTATGAAGATTTAGATATAGATTTCTATATTGAAGATAATACAGCTGTTTTCTCTAGCTCATTTTGAGAATGTAACATACTAAGAGTTCTTGGAAATCAGCTGAGTTTTCAGCTGTGAAAATCATTTAATAACTAGGAAGTTCTGTATACGCAGGTGCAATTATGGGTTATGCATATTAGTGACTTTGAATAGAACATTTTGTATTTATTGTTTTGTTTTTCAAGAATTTTGAGAAATATACCATTGAATTAATCCTTCATGTTTGGCTATGATTTAAACTTTCAAAGTCTGATTTGGATGTAAGTAAAGTTACATTATCTCTTTCTACCATTTAACTCTTGGACACATTCACTTTCTTACAGCATTTCTTCGCAGCACAACTTAAAAAGCTACTAAATTAAAACAAAAAGGCAAAAGTACAAGTATACTTCTTTGCAAAATCATATCTCAAAAAGTAGAGACACACGTGCACATACACATATATATGTGTAAATTTGATACGGGATAACAAGGAAATTGTGGTGAGAAGTAAGAATGGTTTCCTATGAGACAAGAGCAGGAAAGGAAGAAAGGAGAGAGATAGAGATGATAGATAGATAGATAGATTAGATAGATAGATAGATAGATAGATAGATAGATAGATATTCAGAAGGAAGCAAATAGTCAAAACATCTACACAAGCCAGTCCTTCAGGGAATAAAAGGTAAAGTTCCTTTCAAAACTCTTATAAAATGTCTAAATCTGGTTCTCTTTGAAGGAAGGTACAATATTATTAACTTGAATTTATACACTATTATCTGTAGCTATATTTTTATTTAGAATAGAAAATTGGTTTTTTATTCTTTGTAGGTATTAAAAAGAGTACTAAATTATAAAACAATGGCAATGAAAACAAGTTTCTGAGTTTTTTTTAATTTTTTATTAGGTATATTCTTTATTTACATTTCAAATGTCCCATTTCCTGGTTCCATCCTTCCCCCCACCCCTGAAAATCCCATAAACTATCTCCCCTTCCCCAATCAACCCTCTCCCACTTCCCTGTCCTGGTATTCCTCTACACTATGGCATCAAGTCTTTCCAGGACCAAGGGCCTCTCCTCCCTTTGGTGTCTAACAAGACCATCCTCTGCTGCCAATATGTCTGGAGCCATGGGTAACTCCATGTGTTGATGGTTTTGTCCGTGGGAGCTCTAGGAGTACTGGGTGACTCATACTGTTGTTCCTCCTGTGGTGCTGCAAACCCCTTTTTCTCCTTGGTTCCTTTTTCTAGATCCCTCACTGGGGCTGGCTGACCAAAGCTGGATATAGCTATCACCTGGGAGGCTCTCCCAGTACATGACAAATACAGAGGGGTATACTCTCAGTTTCTGAGTCTTCAATGTAGATTTTTTAAAAATATCCCAGCAATGTAAAAACCTGGAGGTTACACTTGTATGTATATTCTTTTATGTAACTGTTTTACATGAAAGTATAAAGAGAAAAGTAAAACCAATTCTCTAGATTAACTCAAGTCAGTTTCTTTACAGAAAATAAAACAATAAAGGAAGAAGAAAAAACACGGAAAAGTAACTTGACATCACCTTCCAGTAATATTTCACTTGTAGTTATAGCATTCAGATGAATCCTTGTGCAAATGATAAGTGGCCGAGGGTTAGATTAACACAGCGTGGGCCCTCGCCCCTCCAAGGAATGCAGTTCATTTTTTCTACTAGCAACAAGTGCTTGCCACATCCTTAAAGTATGTTATTGCAAGAAAATCAGTACTATCCTATTAGTTAATCTACTACTGGAGAACTGTGCCTCAGAAAATAATTCTAAATAGCTTCTAACAAAATAAGAGAAGATGATGAACACCTCTTTCCCATTCTGCATCCTCACAAAAGAAATGCTTTCCACAGACTTTAAGAAAAATAACTTATATGACCACCCCAATGTCATGATTGCGTGCAATTTGACCTCTCTGTAAAACGGCAATAGCTTCCTTACCATTTCCACGAGAATGATATGTGCTACACCTTTAAGATCGTTATGTAATGGAAAATATTAACTATAGTCAGGACTGTATCTTATTTACAAGCCTGTTGGGCATGCCTTCATATGTAATAAAACCCCTTCTGCCTCACACCAGATTCTGGGACATCCTGAATTTATTTGCTCTTTTGAAACACAGTAGGCAGCCTTTTAACCAGAATCCAGAACTGGAGTTGTAAGAGGATTTTTCTACTGATCATAACTAACAAGAAATATCTTACAGATAAATTGCTTTTCTGCCAATTATGTGCATATAAATATATATAAATATAAATATATGTAAATTAAACTTTGTTCAATGAAATGTGTGGCAAATCCATTTTTAAATTTGCAAAATATTGCACTGCTGACTTACAAGTTAGTGAGGGGGAACCCCACTTCCTCCTCTGCTTGCTTAAGCAGAATCAAATTTCAAATCCTCCATCAGAAACCCGGGATCTCAATTTGTTACTTCCTCCCAGAGTTACTGTTTCCATAAACTGCATGCTCCCTAGAGAAGCTTTATTCCTGATAAAAATATCTACAGAATGTTTGTTGCTTGGGGCTTCATTTATTCTGTTGAAAGAGCGGGTTATAAATCAAATTGTGCTAAGTTTAGGAGATAATTTATGTAGGTAGATTTTCAAATAAGTTGAGGACATTCTGCTCTTTACACTGATGGGTCAGGGCCAGCTTTTCTTATGGCACTGGTTTCATAATGCTCAAGCATACGTATGCAGAATTTTACTGGCTATGCCTTCAGTGGAATTTTCCATTCCTGACCAAAACAGTTCAGTTTAAAAAAATTAAAAAGGAGGAAATTAAACTTTGTTGAAATATTTTCAAGTCCTTAGGGTGGAGCTGTAGAATAAAGAAAATCTGTCACTGCTATGACATTACTTTTTTTTTTTTAACTGAGTACCATTCCATGGGTTCCCAGGTAGGGTTTACACACTTGTCAATAAAATTATATATTTTCTTGTAAAGAATATAACAAATTCATTTATGGCTTAATGGTTGCTTTAAAGAAATGAGGTAATAGTTCTCTAAATGTAGCACAATTTTACAGTAAGAAGTAGCAAAACAGTTGTGTCTGTTTATAGAAAGTAGAAGTTGAATCATTTATCTTCTTATTGCTGAGATATTGAAAAGACAATATTCCACTAGATGGAGCAAAAGTGGTGGGAGCTCTTCAGGGAGACAACTCAAGTTCTGAGGTGACTGACCAAAGGTTTGGAAAGAAATATATAGTTAATTTCTCAGAAAAATATATCATCACTCAAGTATATTTTAAGTAAAAATATTATATATATTTATATATTTACATTTGAGTGTGTGTGTGTGTGTGTGTGTGTGTGTGTGTGTGTGAGCATGCACACATGCATGTGACCATGCACATTAATGTGCATGCTGGTGGACCACAATGTACCTGTAGAGGTTGTAAAACATCTTGTGTGAGTTGCTTCACTTTTTCCATCCTGGACCAAATTTTATCATGTACTCCTTGCCTTAGAAAGCCACTGTCTTTGTAGAGTTTGTGAAAAAAATTTGAGTCATAAAAGAAAGTTTTTATTCAGAAAGATCACATATGCTACAGGTCTTAATGTCTCTTTGTACTCAGATAATTTTCTTTATCTCATATACATATTCCACGTGATAAGGATGAATATATTTATTTAAGACCCCGTGTTTCTTACCATTTCATCTCCCATGATCAAGCAAGGCCCTTAAATCTATATATACAAATTTGTATGTCTGTTCCCACTGAATGGGGTTTAGAAAGCTCAAGTGAAAATTCCAGAGTACAGAGGCATACACTAGTTCATTAGGGATGGGAGCAGAGGAACTGGAAACAGAAAGAGGAAGGGTTTTGGATTATGATTCTGGGTCCATGGGGAACCATTTTGCAAATGCAGGTGGTATTTCCTGCTATCAAGGGCTTTCCAGAATCTGATAATCATTTCCCAGCTGTATCTCCTGGGCAAAGTGTTTCCGTGGTGGGCATGGAGTGCCTGTTCTTTCACATGTATAACGGAACAGGATCATGTTCATCTCGTGAACAGAAAGCAGCAAATACCAAATACAACTCCTATAGCATTACCACTCTGTCTGTTTGCCTTGAAGAAAAGTTAAGTGAGTCTTAAGTCTCTTGTTAAAGTGAGAAATCAGGAAAGGGCTGCCAGTATGTATCAGGCATATTTTAGCTCGATTTGTGTCAACCCTAATAACTCATTTGATGGAGGGATACATTAGATGTTTGTTCAGAACCTGACACCTGTACAGGAAATAAGCACCACTTGATTTCAGCCAGCAGGCTTCCTTCATTTCAGAAACTAAAGTTTTACAGAGGCCTTCTTTGATTGAGGTCTTGGCATCTTATACTTGTTTTACTTGTCCCTGGCAAGGAACACAGGAAAAGCCTCAAGAAGATCAGGTGATTTTGGTCCATGTTCAACAATATGCCCTCGGGCCCTCTGCTGTCCCTAAGACTGAAAGAGCTCCCAGTATGAATTTATCAAGTGATTGATAAGTATGTAGAGAAGTCTAAATTGATAATATGTACCAAGGCTTACCTAACAGACTTTAGAGTATCGCAAGCTTTAGTTGAACTTTCTTGGCTTTAATAGTTTTGTTTCTAATTGCTCTAATCACTGATTAGTAGCTTGGGACACATATGATCACAAGAAAACATTTGACAGTGTCTGGAGACATATTTGGTTATCACAGCTGATACTGGGAGTGGTGCTCTTGGATTGAAACAGAAGAAAGGTGTTTTTCTACAGTTTCATTGGACGTAGAAAATCTTTCCTGACAAAGAGTAATCTGGCCCAATATGGCAGCAACTTCATGGTTAAAATCTCTCTGTTAGACAAGTTAGTAGCTTGGTCCACAAAACAAACCAGACAAACAAACAAACAAACAAACCTGCTTTGTTCATATATTTAACCCAAAAGGAAATCTTATACAACTGTTTTAAAATTATATATATATATATATATATAATTATATATATGATTTATACCATATATATATATATATGGTTTGTTTAGAAACAGTCTCTTACAAAAGGAAGCATCCTCCTTAAATTTCAAAAGCAGAATTATTGAGATGCCCTGGTCTAAATACTCCATTTACTGTCCTTTCAAATAAACTTGTCTTAAACAGTCTTTTAAAACTTACCCTTGACAACTGTTTAGAAGGCATATTCTGTACTTCCAATTCTTCATGTTTCTGAAATAGTGTAGGAATCCCTGGATCCATGGCATCTTGCCCAATGTGGAACTACATATGCATCTGTAGATACACTAGCATGATTTGAATTGATAAATAATTTATGATTTGATGTCAAATATAGACTATAAAGTAAACTTAATCAAATGTATAAAAGTATTAAGTAATTATTAATATGACCTTTATCACAGATAGTTCAAAATAAAATATACTACATTAAATCAAGTAAATATGATTTTGAATTTTTAAATAAAATTTATAGACCATGGCAAAATAGGAATATGAAATTTAGTGTCTTGATTTTTTTAAAAAAATTATTTCCTTTCTTATTTATGTATATGTGTATGTTTACATGCTTGTAACATAAATGTCTGCATGGTTCCTGCAGAGGTCAGAAGAGGGTGGGAGGTTGACAGAAGCTGGAATATTACAGGAGGTTGTAAGTCACTTAATGCAAGTGCTGTGAACTGAGTTTAATTCCTCCACAAGAACACTAAGTATTCTGAATTGAACAACCTCTCTAATGCTGTTTCCATTCCCTCTAGCTCTGTTTCTTTCTTTGTTTTTTTTTTTTTAAACTTGTTCATTTTGAGTAGATTTATATAACTCATTTCTGGTAGAAAACTATTTCCTACTTTTCTAAAATCGCTACCTTATGCTTCTCCTATGTGTATGCCTAGATAGGTGTGTGCCTAAAGTGTAACATCATAGTACCAGTATAGTGTTTGCAAGAGGTATAAGATGTGAGGGTGTGGAGGAGAGAGCAGAAGGAGTCACTTTTGGTTAATACCCACTTTATGAATAATCCTATTTAATGACAACAAGTTGTTCTCAGGCTCCTTAGGAAACATTCCATGTGTAGTTTTCAACCTTTCAGCCTTCAATTATAAGTCATCCTTGATGTGTTCTTCATTACAATTGAAAATGACAATAACAGGGATTAAGGAGCAGTTTAGTAAGATTTATTATGTATGATATGTTCCATAAAATCTGTTTTAGGAGACAGAGAAAAAACATCCTAAGTTCCATGAAGTTTAGAGTGAAAATAACTGGTATCCAGATGCCTATCAAACAGAAACACACCAGGGGAACAGCTGATACAGCGATAAGGAGGCCAGACAGGTCAGGAAGAAGCAAAGCAGAATGGTGACGTGTACCGTTTTTATCTATGAATATATTCCTACTAAATATCACCTTCACTGTTTTATCATAATAATGGATATACAAAGTGTTACAATCATCCCCATGGGATTTATTTTACAGTCTGTTCTTCAGAAGCCTTGAAGTGACCAGCTATATTTATATCTGGGAGAACTACAGACTTTTTGAATTGCCTTGGGATTCTCAATGGACTTGGTATTTAACGTTCCTAGGAGTTGACTTTGGCTACTACTGGTTCCACCGCATGGCTCATGGTGAGTTATAAATGATGCATTTTGTCAATGATAATGAAGTTATTACATAAGAAGTATTTGTTTTATGGAATGAAAAACAAATTGATAAAATAATGCACCATATAGCATGCAAAATGCTAATGAAGATTTACCTTACAATTTCAGCACAAACAAAATGAAACTATTATAAATAAAATTATTGCAGATATATTTTTCTCATGATTACAATTGTATTCCCCTTACAAAATGGTCGCTTTAGCATTGCTTTTTAATGGGTTTTCATCTATTGTTAAACTGTAGGCAATTATATATATCAAACTTCACATCCCAATCATCACAGGTCATTCTTGAGAGTTCTGAAGCAGCATAAAGTTCTAGGGAACAGCTGCCATCACAGTCAGCATGATTCAATTTCTTGGCATTGCTTCCACATTACAAATGAAAATGCAATCAGCTAAGCATCGACCATACTGCACTTGAGTATTCCCATAGTTTCCCAAGATTTCTCATCTCATCCAAAGCCTTCTCTCTGTGCTGGTTCACTGAATTTTCATTAGGGATTCATAACTGCACCTTCCGAAGAAATGTTTTGTTATGAGACAAAGAAAGAAACGGAAAAATTGGAAAGGGTTGGGCCTGTATTTCTGTAGAGATGGGTGAGCCTTATGCACTATGGAGTAAACAGAGTTTGTGGGATCTGAGGAGCAATGAGACATGCCAAAATCCTGAAGCCAAGTGCAGAAAGATGAAATACTGGCAAGGGAGGTGCACCAACCAGCACAGATTTCAGAGGCTGTTTAGGTTGAGGGAGCAGTGAGAAAGGAAGGAAGGAAGGAAGGAAGGAAAAAAGGGAGGAAGGCAGGAATGAAGGAAGGAAGGATGGAAAAGAAGGAACCTGGAATAATTTAAACAGTCAGTGGGAAACGGAAAAAGAAGATGTGAGATTAGGTTAAATAAGTGTGATGTGGAACAGTTCAGTGTACCATATATCTTTTCTTAGCAATGATGGAAGGAGGAGAAATGTGGCCAGCTGCTATGCTTACAGCTATTGAAAACAATAAAGTATATATTATATATTTCCTATGTACACACAGAGATATATGTACATATATATGTAGGTATATGAGCATTTCATATTCATATATTTAACCAAAATATGAGTGTTAATTCTTTGAAATAATTTATAGAAAATATGCAAGCTAAACATATTATATTGTATACAACATATATTGTGGAAAGAGCCAGTGTCTTTGAAAATAATTAGTCAGCCCCTGGCATCACTTCCTTACTATAAATATAAAAGGATACTCCCAAATAAAACATGATTAAGGATAATAATATGGTAAACTATATTTTAATGCAAAACACTAGTTTTCCTCATAGAATAAGCATGAGATTTATCTCATATTTTGGGTAAGAAGCGCTACTGTCAAAAGGCCTTGAGTCCTTCAATTTAAGAAACCTTCTAATATCACACAGTTTTATATAGATGTTTTAGTTTGTGAAATCTGCAAAATTACTTAGTCTATGTAGTTGAAGAAACCCAAAATATTATCAAATAAAAAAATTAAAAATTTGTTTCTTGTGAATACCTTTAATTAAGAGTGATAAAATTTCAAAAAAAAATCATTAAAATATGAATCAAGGCACTTGAAAATATGCTTTATATTAGAAAATTTTGAACTAAATCCAGTGGATGAGGCAGGCATAAAATAAATTGAAAGCCTTCTGGAAAAACATTCAAACCCCTCAGGGTATGGAACCTAATCACAAGTTCAAAGACTTGTGGTTTGTAATGGAAAGCAAGTAGGAAAAAATAAATTATGTCATTAAATATGTCAGCCCTCAATGTGATAGCTGATTTGAAAACTTATGCACAACAGTAACAAAAAGTCTTAAGATAGTTTTAGGGGATCTAGAAATATACATTGATAAGAAAATCTTACAAGACAAAAACTTGTAATTCCAATCCAAATAATTGTTTAGATTCATTTAACTGGAAAAGGGTTCCAACAATTTAAAAATTCAAATGTCATCTTCTCATAAGGAAAGCAAAAGAAAAACACTTACTGTGTAGTTATTTTCCTTTTACTATTCTCCGTAAAATCAATAACACATTCCATGTGTGTTAACATGTTATATATGAGGAAACAAACCTTATGTAAGTGCAACTTTGTTGCCATTTTCTTAGTGAGCCTAATGGATGCTGGTTCTCTCCTTTGCAAGATTACCCTTCCCTTGTTTCACATGTGTGTAGCATTTTCTTCTGTTTAGAGGACTCTTCTGTTTAGGCAAAAACTTTTATTTTCATTAAGTTTTTCTATCTCTGTGTCAGAAAGGATACTTGGAAATTCAGAGTGTTAAAATGGAATAATCCTTAAATTAAAAGTATCTCTCTGCATGTCTCTACTCTGTTAGGTAATGGCATCATGATTATGCTTTCTATACTCCTGAAAATCTAGTAGAACTGAAGAGGCAAAGATCCCTCGCTGGAGTTCTGGCTGGTCTCCTGTGATCCCAGGATCACAGTCTATGACACTTGATTGTAATATTCCTACCAGTTAAAAATGAAAAGTCAGGAAATTACTTCATCACATTAAGAATCAGTGGAGAAATATCAAACACTGCAAAACACAGCAGAGAGAATCCTCAGTTGTAGGTGTTTATTGGGGGAGGAGGGTAGAAACCAGGCATGCAGAGGACACACAGAGAAAGACTCTGAGAGGGTACTTGGCAATCCAAACATACAGGCTCTTCTAGGGTCTGGGATTTTAAAGTATCTAAAGGATGTTCCTCTTTTAATTCTGGGGTTGGTCAGTTTAAAGAAATGAAGTAAGGTTGACTGGTCTCATACTTTTATGTAACATGTCCTGATCGGGCTTTATACTTATCGAATCAATCCATCAGCCTTGGGACTGATGCTGGGAGACAAAGATCTATAAGACCTTTGCTTTAAGCTGTCAGGCTCAAGTCATAGTGCCTCAAGTGAGGATGAGGCAGAAGCAGGACATCTCAGAATTTGGCTATGTTTACTACCTAGTGAAGCTGTCTACTAATTCCTAGTCACTCACTAGCAGATAGGAGCCCAAGATAGATATAAGGGTCTGTCTGGGCTACATAAACAATTCTAGGTCAGTCTAGGTAACATATCTCTTTCCAAACAAGTGCAAATATATTACAGATTAGTATTTGCTGCTTGAAAAATGGGAATAAAGCCTCCATGGAGTTTGTAATTTATTATCCTTTTGTGGGGTATTTATATGAATATGTATCTTATATCTGCAGAGAAGTCTGGTTTGGTTAGACCACATCTGCATTGGCTATTGTATGCTGACAAAAGGAAATGCATTTTTAGAAAGTTGTTTCTGAGCAAGGAACCCAGTCACTTTAGGTTATCTCCGTGCAAATTAATTTGCATTTCCATAAAATCTAAGCCTGGATTGTGGCATCTTGCCCTCAGGATCTTTCCTTTCTCTGTAAGACACTAATATCTTTAAAAATTGTGGCTTCCAACTTTTCCTGACTGGATCTTTAAACTCACTTGCAGATTCTTCCTGGTCAACCTTTACAATTCTGAAATATCTTTCTATTTAACATATATTTTTTCTAACAATGTTGAATTGAGTGACAGCAGTAAGCAGTAGCCATGTTACAGCCTGACAGCTATTCTGTCTTGAGATATTTCTCTACTTCATGAGTCCATTACTAGTGATTTCCACCTCAGTCAATTTTCAGAACATACACAGAATGAAGCCCTAGAGCATATACCAAAATATAATTCAGATGATCTCTGATACAGTTCTGTAGAGAATGTGATTCTCTCCTGAAACATCATTTTCTGAGCCTCTCACCTGTTTTCCTGATTTTCCCAGTCCCCACTGGAGTGGCACACTAAGCCCTGCTTATAGAATAAGAATAAGGATTGTCCTGAGTTCTTTGTATGTATTAGGCCTCTATCAGATGTAGGATTGGTAAAGATCTTTTCCTAATTTGTTGATTGCAGTTTTGTCCTATTGACAGTGTCCTTTGTCATACAAAAGCTTTGAAATTTTATGAGGTTCCATTTGTCAATTCTTGATCTTAGACCATAAGCTATTGGTGTTCTGTTCAGGTAATTTTCCCTTGTGCCCTTGTACTCAATGGTCTTCCCCACTTACTTTTCTATTAGTTTCAGTGTATTTGGTTTTATGTGGAGGTCCTTGATCCACTTGGACTTGAGATTTGTACAAAGGGATAAAAATGATTGATTTGGATTCTTCTACATTCTAACCACCAGTTGAGCAAGCAGTTAGACTCGAGAGAATGAAATAGCTGCATTAAAAATGGGGTTCAGCCGGGCGTGGTGGCGCACGCCTTTAATCCCAGCACTTGGGAGGCAGAGGCAGGCAGATTTCTGAGTTCGAGGCCAGCCTGGTCTACAGAGTGAGTTCCAGGACAGCCAGAGCTACACAGAGAAACCCTGTCTCGAAAAACCAAAAAAAAAATGGGGTTCAAAGCTAAACAAAGAATTCTCAACTGAGGAATTCCAAATGGATGAGAAACACCTAAGGAAATGTTCAACATCCTTAGTCATCAGAAAAATGCAAATCAAAACAACCCTGAGATTCCACTTCACACCATTCAGAATGGCTAAGATCAAAAAGTCAGGTGACAGTAGATGCTGGTGAGGATGTAGAGAAAGAGGAACACCCCTCCATTGCTGGTGGGATTGCAAGCTGATACAACCACTCTGCAAATCAGTTTGGTAGTTCCTCAGAAAACTGAAAATAGTACTACTGGAGGATCCAGCTATACCACTCCTGGCCATATACCCAGAAGATGCTCCAATGTGTAATAAGGACATATGCTCTACTGTGTTCATATCAGCCTTATTTATAGTAGCCAGAAGCTGAAAAAAACCCACATGTCCCTCAACATAGTAATGGATGCAGAAAATGTGGTACATTTACACAATGGTCTACTCAGCTATAAGAAACAATAAATTCACAAAATTTTTACGCAAATGGATGGAACTAGAAAATATCATCTGGAGTTAGGTAATCCAGTCACAAAAGAGCACACATGGTATTTACTCACTGACAAGTGGATATTAGCCTAGAATACCCAAGATATAATTCACAGACCATGTGAAGCTGTAGAAGAAGGAAGACCAAAGTGTAGATACTTTGGTACTTCCTAGAAGGGGTACAAAATACCCATGAGAGGAAATACAAAGTTTGGAGGAGAAACTGAAAGAAAAACCTTCCAGAGCCTGCCCCACCTGGGGATGCATCCCATATACAGTTACCAAACCCAGACACTACTGTGGATGCTAACAAGTGCTAGCTGACAGGAGCCTGATATAGCTGTCTCCTGAGAGGCTCTGCCTGTGCCTGACAAATACAGAGGGGAATGTTCGCAGCCAACCATTGAACTAAGCAGGGGTCCCCAATGGAGGAGCTTGAGAAAGGACCCAAGGAGATGATGGCATTTGCAGTCCCATAGGAGGAACAACACTGTGAACCAATCAGTACTGCCAGAGCTCCCAGGGACTTAAACACCAACAAAAGAGTACACATGGAGGGACCCATGTTCCAGCCACATGGGTGGTAGCAGAGGATTGCCTGATTGGATATCAATGAGATGAGAGTCCCTTGGACCTGTGAAGGTTCATTGCCTCAGTGTTGGAGAATGCCAGGTCAGGGAAGTGGGAGTGGGTGGGTTAGAGAGCAGGGGGAGGGATGATGGGATAGGCGCTTTTTGGTGGGGAAACATGGAAAGAGGGTAATGTTTGAAATGTAAATAAAGAAAATATCTAAGGAAAAAAAGAATAGTTATTTTCTAATGCTTCCTTCTCATCTCTTTCACACTGCCCCCCTCCAACCAGTTTACCCCTGCAGCAGCCCAGTTCCTCAGTACCCACTCCTGTGCTCATTACTTTCCTTGATAATGTGATAAAGTATTTGATATAAACTTAAGGAGGGAAATATTTATTTATTCCTCAAAGCTCAACAATATGTTCCACATTGTTTATAAGCTATCGGACTTAGAAATTGTTTTCTTCTGTTAGAATAGTTGCTAAAGCACCCATACTTTCTTGTATGCGTTTTTTGCATAATTAATAAGATCACTTATATAGGCCCCATTTTAGCTCACCACAAGGCACCTAAGGAAGCATCTTCATTCACATATTCTGGATTGTTCTGCTATGGATTGTAGCTGCCAACAATCAACCATTATAATGACAGAGAAAGCGGGAATCCATGTAGTGAACTCTAGAAATGAATTTTATTTCCCCTTCCCCCAGAAATCCTATGTCTCTTGTAAGTTTCTTTTTTACTTGACTTCAGATAAAACGACCACAAATTATCAAAAATTAACCAAGTGTACTTCTGCTTCAGGGCCATATCACTTACTGCCTCTCTGGTGTATAATTCCATTTCTGCAGAATCCTGGGCTTCCATTCTCAGAAAGGTTTAGTTGCATGATCAAATGTCCTAGTATACAAGGAGTACTCTTGATCCTTCTATAAAAATGTTCAACACCAATACCAATGTCACTTTTAAGAGATAAGAGGCATTGCAGAGTGGGGCAGGGTACATTATTCCAATTGTAGATTTTTATTTAGAGTGAATTTAGAAAATATAATGCCTTTAAATAGATTTGAAACTAATGATGTCAATTTGTCATGATGTTAAATTTATGTTACAACTGTCACACACAGAATTTCATGAACCTATGTTTCTTGTGCTTGTGTAATGCATGTAATCTTTTTCTGTTTTGTAGATTTTAACACACACACACACACACACACACACACACACACACACACACACGTATGTCTTAACCTCAGTGAATCCATAGGAAAATGAATCTTTCTGGTCTCACTGCATACTTATGGACAGCAGAAACTTAACTGAATGTGCTTTGGGTTTACACTTACCTAATATGATATCAGTCTACTCATGGATGTATACTATAATTATAGCATGTTTTTCTTTATGAATTGCCTCCTTTAAGTGTAAATTACATAATTAAAAATTTTTCTTTATTAGCTCAAACCCAACTATGTTATATTGTTCTTACAATATTTTGTGTTTAGAAGTCAGATATTGGAAAAGATTGAAAGATTTTGGGGTAAAGCATATTTTCATTTACATGTTTTGCCTGCTTTCTAGGTTTATTATTCATTTGTTACAAATGCATTTCTAACTCACAGATAAAACTTCTCTTCAAGGATCTCCTGAAAATTACTTAAAAATAAGTTTTAAAAAGATTTTCCTTCTCTTATATTAACAGATAATTTAATTTTTGTCTTTTAACCTCAAACACATTAGTATTCATTCCAAAATTTAATATTGTAGGGTAGGCATTTGTATATAGATTGCATATAGTGTTTTTTTGTTTTTGTTTTTTGTTTTTTTGTTTTTTGCTTCTTCATAGTCCCAGATAGTGATAACAGAGATCCCAGAAACTGATTTTCAGTTCCAGCTCTGAAGTTTGAGTTGCTTGAGACATTGCAGGAGGCACATGTCTGTGATGTGCTTCTGCTTTGAGTGAAATGCACACAGAGAGCATCCCTGACAGAGGCACAGATGATTTTCAGGTGGTTGTTGAATCAACAGCGATCCCACTCTGTAAATACTCTAGCATGCTAGTGGGAACCTTTCTCTTTCTTTAGAAGTATAGAGAAATTGTTGGGAAACCAGCCCCAGACAGTCTTTGACGATCTCCACCAAGGTGCTAATCTTGCATAGGAACTGATTCTAAGTAAGAGAATTTCACAGGCAGCACACAGGCAGGGGAGGCAGAAAAGAGACACGGAAGAAGACAACAGAGGTCTTTGAGGCAAGGTGTCCATGTGAAGGCAGTGATGGTTCAATCATATTAACAACAAAGATGTCAAATTTAAAAGTGGTTTTTAAAAATATGCTGGCATGGACAGGAATGTAACTTGACATGAATCAGAAATGGCTATGTAGACAAATTGGTTTGCTTTTTAACTAAGTAAGTATCATTAGGAAAACTGAGAAAAAGAGTAAAAGTAATTTGGTGAAGAAAAGACACTGATGATGAGCAAGAGTTAATGAGGATGGAGATAAAAAAGGGCAGAGTTGATGTCAACAAAGGAGGTCCATAGCTGAACAAGGAGTGCCTTGGGCAACAGTGCGGAGTATCTGACATGGTTTTAAGGTCTCTGTGATATTTCAGTATGTATAAAATCTAGAAAATTTCACCATAAGGAATTTAGAGAAATCTGTATGATAAACTTCCCCAATGCTTGGCAGTAAAGGGTAAACATTAACATGTCACATAAGTTGGAAATTTATTCAATCATGTCCCATGTTATGTATTTATTTACATTTATATAGTTTTACGTTTTTCATAATAAAGTAAAAAATGTATTTTTAAGTGTGAAATGTGAAGGGAAATGGTTACAGTCAACAAGATGTCAGTCCTCTTGTTACATTTAAATCCTAAAGAATGGTGGATGGGTTCCAGTTCTTCCCTGTCAGGCATACTACCATGCAACTATTTGTTACTATGTTCAGATCAGAAATAATCCTGCATTTTATATATTGAAAATTTGTTACTTTAGTAACAATTAACAATTAGCCATTTTTACTGAGTTCTTACTACAGTTTTCTCAACGGTTCTCACACACTTCATCTTACCAAGCTGACTTAAGGCACTTGCTCACCTCTCAGAGCTGATGTGCCACAGTCTGGGGATAAAATCCTCAGGCTACTGCTTCCAGACAGACCTCAGGCTGCTGGGCTCAGATGTGTGAGGACATGATCATTTCCTTAGGATGAACAAAAATAAATATTAAACTCTTGTCTAAATGCAACTTATACTATTACAACATGTATCTAGTATAATTTAGATAATTTTGATGCACACATTTAAATTCCCAGATACTTTTGTAGAACCAAAAAATGAAATTTATTGATTCAGTTAAAATAATTTTTTTTCTATTGGAAATGAACAAATATTAAAACAAATAAAATAACACTGTCTCTCTACACAGTCATGTATCAGACTGTAGTCAGATGAAAGCTAGATTATGATACTTGCCAACTGGTTGCTTTATGCGTGAGCTGCATGGCATAATTGCCTATTAATCTTTTTAAATATTAATCCCTGACCTGAAGCAGAACCACTTAGATGGAAGCTCCTACAGATAGGACCTGAACTTACTGATATTTTTTTACTGTTTTAAAATAGCCAGTTATTCTAATGTATAAACAAAACTAAATAATACTGAGCCATTATTGAGAATAGGAGAGGAAACATTTAGTTCTTTGAAAGAATTCACAATTATATATATTTAAAATTGTAGAGCGTTAACAGATGCATAAAAGGATGCTTTTAAGAGTTTTGTTATATCAAGGTGGATAGATAGATGCTGAGTTGATAAAAATTGGATAAAGCATAGATAGGTAATAGGGAGACAGATAAATTTTAGATGACAGATGTTTGTATAACTGAACAAACTTCAAAGTTGGTTAAAAATTTATCTAAACTCCCAGGTCCTACAAAAAGATTATCCAGTAATTGAACTTTTTCTCAAAATAAAATCTTGTATCTAGTATATCAGTTAATATCAGCTTATTCTTTTACTACCTGAACTTATTCAACAATATTTTATGAATAATTTAATTAGGTCAAATCAATGCTAAACAATAGAACTCTAAAAATTAAGACTTACTTTTATTCTGTTATCTGTGAGTATGTAGGAATGTGCACCACATGTACACCTAGTACAATCAGAGGCTGGAGATGGGAGTTGGTGCTATGGATCTTGACTTGCAGCGCGTTGTGATCCACCATGCATAGGTGGGAACCAAAATTACGCACTCTGCATGAGCAGCAAGTTCTCTTAACTGCTGAGCAATCTCTTTCAAAATTGAGTTCTTGGAAGCCCTAATGTGTTTGGTTTGGTTTTAAATTACGTGTGTGTGTGTGTGTGTGTGTGTGTGTGTGTGTGTGTGTTTGTGTGCATGAGTGCATGCGTGCATATGTGTATGTATGCATATTAACATGTATTATAGTATGTATCTGGCTGTTAAAGTACACTTCTAGGAACCAGTTCTTTCCTTGTGGCATGTGAGTCGATTAAACTCACATGTTCAGGATTGGAGAACCTACTTTTATCCACTGAACCCTCTCTTTAGCAATCACACACTTTTAACCTGGCACATCAAGAGATCTCAGGAATACTATGTTTTAAAATAGTTTGTCTAAGAGATTCATCTATTCTTTCTCAGTCTTGCCTAATGTTCCTGTTTGTCTTAGATTCCTCAAAATGTGTGTGATGCTAAATTAGATACATACAATGTTTTTTGTCCAAAGATACTTATAAACTATGGCAAATTTTTCAAATCAGAATGTCCATAAGGTATTCTGATATGTACCATGTATATATGTATGTGTGTGTGTCTGTGTGTATGTGATTATATAACATATAATAATAACTGATGTATTTCTATATATTTCAATGTGTCTTGAATAAATGGAAGGCAGAGTTTAAGAAAAGATGTTGCATATATGAATTGGCTCAAGAACACATACTACAGAAAATAAAATGTTCAAAAGACTATTGAAATATTCAATCTTCTATCAAAAGCTGTTATTTTATAAAAATGTTAATTATCATATATTTTGGAGTATGGCTAGATCTCAATTCTATTGTGTATATAACTTTAATATCCAGTTTTATAAGAAGTTATTATACTCTAGGTCTCAAAATGATGGACCAAACAGAAACACTGTTCTTTCTACAAATATTAACCAGCATTTTTCTGTCACTGGAATACACAAGGCTGCAATGTATGTATGAATATGTATATGTCCATATCCATATCCATATGTATGGATAGCACAGCTTATATGTTAAAAGTTAGAAGTACTCTTTTGTTTATTTGTATTTCTGTCCTCCATCTCTGAAAGTCATAGTTTGCATTAATATCATATTTATTTATGATAATACATATTGAATATTTCTGAAATAATAGTGTTACACAGAAAGGATAATGACAGAACTTTGGTATTTCTTTTCAGTTTTGTTTTGTTGTTATTGTAATTCCACCATACAAAATTCAAATTAACTGTTATATTGAATGAGCTCTGTTCTTTAGTGATAGCAATCAGATATGTATCTAAATAAACTCCATTTTGATCATTCTTTTTATTTTATTTTTTTATTTCTATACATCTGAAATAGTTTGAAAGCATTTAATTTACCATTATATATGTGAAATGCTTTCCTACCCATTACAAATGTACACGCAAACACATGGTACTGGGTTGATTTCTTGGATTCATTATTATCTCTTATTTTGCTACATTTTAACAGTTGGAGGCTAAATAGTGAATAGTATCTAGTTGCACATTAATACTTCCCAAATAGACAGACTGAGCTGAGGATGGCCTTCCAACCAACTGTGAAGGCAGGCTTCTATATTTCATCAGTAATTTAGACTCTCCCCACTAAATGACTAAGCAATGGTTTAACAGATCCTACTTAAAAAGAAGCCAGTGCGTAGCTAGTTAATGGCAGAATGTCAACTGCCCGGGCTCATATTAATCCATCTAGCATAGGGTCTTGTTTTATATGGTAGCCATTCAGTGATTGCGGGAAGATAAATGACTCACTGGTAAATTCCAAAAACAGTTTGTTGACCTTGTAGCTGGGAACATTGATTTTTGTGTTTGATATCTAGGAAAAAAATAAAGATTTAGTAACACCCTCACTGTGAGTTTTGAAGCTAATAGCTTCCAATGACACTCTGAGATTTCTGGAATTGTAAAATGATAAAGGAAATAAATTAAAGTAGGAAGGTTCATAATAAGCATGCTAGAGTAAATGTAATTCAGAAAATGTGAGGCATTTGATTTTCGTCTAGTGTTATTTGATATGAAAAAAAGTTGGGGATGGGACAAGAAGTTTAAAAACATCATTAAAATCGCAAAAGTGAAATGCAAGCATGATGTCGTCTTACACTGCTCTAGGTGACTCTCAAATAGAAAGTGTTCCAACTCTTGTCTTAGCTCAAATATTTCTTCTTCTCTTTTCTTGCCATTATTAATAAAAACAGGAATACAAACATGCTTTAATTTTGTCAAAGAGGAGCTGACATGTATTATTAACCTACAATGAATTAACTATAATAAATACTTTAGAGATATGTAGTTATTTAATTTAAAAAAAGAGAACACTGACTGTATTTAAAGTATGTCTTTCCCTCTAGCTGTGTGTTTGTTCGTGTTATCCTTTCTGACTGTGGCGACAGAGCAGACAGTAGTGATAAAATTCAGAAGATCTTTAGTATATTTTATTTAAAAGAAATAATTTTTGTTAGTTCAGAAACTTCCCTTTATATTTCCAAGATCATTATACCAGAGATAAACTCTCAATAACTATTACTAGGTCCATTCTGAAATCAACTTTTAGCACTAGAAGTTCCAGTCAAGTTGCTTAATAGATCTCCTCAAAAGATAATTGGTCTCAATTATCTTGAAAGAAGGACTGTTATTTCAAAATGCTTTCTGAAAGTAGTAAACAAAACCCAGAATGATTAGGAGTGCTAAGGCAGAGAAATATGAAAAGTCTTTGATTGCCTGCTCAAAGCTTCCGTTGTATGGAGAAGACAATTCATTTCAAATCATTCTCACCCAGCACAGTTTTTACAGGTTTCTTAGTTTGGGGTCCAGCTTTAATCAGTTTTAATTCTCATCTTGAACACACAGATGTAAAGTCTCTACTTTCTGAAATGACAAATATTATTCCTATGAAGTTAGAAATATTGTTCCTATGAAGGTTTTATACATAAATGATTCTATATTTTCTGTTATGCTAAAATAGTTTATAAAAAATTATGATTCCAATAAAATGATTTCAATTATAAAATAATAAAATAAAATTTCTGAGGCAGTTGTTCTAAGGCTTGTTCTCCATATGAGTATAATGTTCTAAAGTTTTGCTTCCATAAATCTTGACTTTATATATTTTGAGGTAAGGCTAAGCGTTTTTGAAGTTACATTTTCTGATTGACTTAAAAATGTTCACATTATGAAATGTGACATCTCTATCTTTGAAACTTCGGGTCTTCCTTGTTGTGATTCAATTTATCTACTTTCTGAATTCACATTGATTTTTTTTCTGTTTTTTTTTTTAAATGAGGCTTGTTTTATAACTTCAGAGAGGATCTGTGTCTCAGCCTTTGAGAAAAGACTTCCCCTGCACCCTGTGCAAGCTGAGATTCCTACAACCCACACCCTTCATCCTCCCAGCTTGCTTTCTCTGGAGCTTAGGAATGCAGACTGCTTATTTTTACATTTGATGATATCCTGGGGGTAAAGGTTAAAAAAAAGGAGTTTATAAAACTTGAACAGAAAAAGGATGTAACTTTTTTCCACTTTCCTCTTTGAAATAGCTGACAGTTTCTGAATATACAGAAGGAAATGATGAGTTTGGCCACATGTCCAGATGTGTGCTCGACAGATGTGTAGGGTTATGTTTTAAAAAAGACATGTCATACGGTACCTGTGTCTTTAGCCAGGAAGTTGTAAATAGTAAACACAGAACTCAGCCATCAAATGTAATCTGACTTAACAAGATTTTTCAAAGTAACGGTAAATTTTGATCTCTTTCCTTTTAGCAGTGAATTAAAATCAGTATATTTATAAAAATATTTTAAAGTTGATTGTAAACTGAATTAACTTAAATGGAAATTTAGAAAATAAAACGTCTTGATCTATAACCTTTAATATATGAATGAATATACCTGTACCATTATTTCTTATGAACTTCATGGATGTCATTTTTATTGTTGTTGTTATTTAATCTGGATAATCTTTATTTAAAATGTGGTCTAATTTAAAAAGAATAATTTGTCCTATTTTTAAAAATAGTTGATGTAAAATGTATTTAATCATGTACATTTATTTTCTATTATACATTCTTTCAAAGTATGTAACCAATGCCTGAGTTGATTTACTAAGCATACAAACTCAGTATCTTTGTAATGAGACAGCAATATCGCATTGAATTTTAAAATACGATATCATTATCCACAATAGTTGCCATTCTGTACAATAATTGCCGAAGCTATTCTCTTTGTGTAACTAGAAATTTTGTGTAATTTGCTCAATTTTCCTGAAAATGGCCTCAGCCTCAGATATAACGTCTACTTTCTGTCATGGATGTTACTATTCACACAGTACTGAGGATCTTGTGGGGTGCTTTCAGAATGCTCATTTATGTGAGACTAAAGCAATTCAAAACAACCTAGAAGAAAAACAACAAATATCTTCACTGTTTGGGAGTTACTCAGAACACTAGCAGTATATTTGTTAATAATTTTAAGAATGAACAAGAATAAACTTTTAAGGTGCAAAATGAGACAAGGACTAGACACTGACTGTCCTACATGCTTTCTAAGCCAGCTGTCAGGAGACCGAGGCAGGAAGGTCCTGAAATCCAGGCCAGTTGGGGCTACGTATTAAGACTATTTTTTAAAACTACATAAAACACACACACACACACACACACACACACACACACACACGCACGCACGCACGCACGCACGCACGCACGCACGCACGCACGCACGCGCATAATTCTCCACCAGATAGTTGCTGAATGCCACAGAGGAATCCTTCAGCTAGAGACAGTCATTGCTCGGACATCCAAGTGTCTGTATGGCCTTGTTTTCTATTTGGTTACCATGCCTCTCATACTTCTTGGAAGCTAAAACACTGTTCTGTGGAAGTGACCACAAAGCACATCCTAATCCCTGGGATTTTAAAGGGCTCCGGGGTTGGCAGTTGACAGTTCTTTGGCTGAACTCCAGATAACAACTGCATTAGCAATGAGAAAAGGGCCATTTGGTCTTTTCATTTTCTTAAAGTTCATGAAGTCCTGGAGAGTAAAATGACCTCCAACTAAAATGTATAGCTGGCTCATTATTAATTCAGAGGGAATTAGTAGGAAGTCTTTAATAATGGGAGAGTTGTCAGTGAAAATTCACTAGAGAGTTGGGTGAGGGTAAAACTTGGTCACTATACCTGGAGTTCTAGAAGTGTAAACAAATAGAAACATATTAAAAGAACAATTTTCAAAGTTATACTAGTGACTCTTTGCTTTTTGTAAGCGTACACATTAGGATTTGCTCTGTAGAGTTTTACTAATGGAGATGGGAGAAGGAACAAAGACATCAAGAAGGTGCAGAGAAATGAGCCAACACTGAATAAAGACTCCCTTGCCTTGTCCTCTCCTCGTGGTAGCACAGACAATGCTTCTTGCCTTCCCTTCAAGTTTTGTTTCATAGATTTGTGCTTTTATTTTCAGGCCGTGTCTCACTCTGTATTCCACTCTTTACAGCCTAGGTTGTTCTGAAATGTGTGCTGACCAAGCCTGGCATTAAAAGCCCATGCCACTGTTCACAGCTCCTTCTCTTAATAGCACTAAAAGAAGAAGTAGAGCAGGGAAAGAAACCTCTGGAATAGTCACCAGGACTGAATCAATAAGTGTTAAACCAAAAGGAAGTGATACAGGATTAAAGAGACAATTTAGTTACTCATACAAATACAGTATTAACACTAGTTTTATATAAAGCTTTTTCTCTCTGACATTAGCATAGTAGTTGTAACGAAGATATAAATGCATGTAATACGGTCATATAATTGTTTGAACTGCCTCACTTCCTTTGTAAGCCTTTTAGAAGGCCACTCTTATGGAGAGGACCAGAAAAAAGTTGGAAGTTAGAGAGTCAAGATTTCGAACTCTGAATCCATCATCTAAAATTAAGTACTTTTATCAATCACTTAATTTTTTGACTCTCAATTTTATTTGCAAATTATGATACCCCTCTCTGTATTATTATAAGATTAAATATAATGATCACATGTTTGGTGAGAGTTATAAAATTGTTAGTACTTTAGATGAAGCAGGTTGATAATTAATTATTCCAAAACCAAAAGACAAATTGTGCTTGTGGGTTAACATGACCTGTGGTTCATCCCTTGCTCAGCCTCAGAACCTTTCCTAACAGTGCAAAGGAAACAAGCCAAGGTGAAGGGAGTAGGGTAAACAGCTAAAAGAATCATGAGTTGGTGAACTCCACTTTGCAAATGTTCTTTGGATCACAGATGTTTGAATATGTTTTCAACAGAAAACCTATTGGCGAGCAAAGAAAGTGAATTTGGTCTACAAAAGAAAAAAAAAAAGCAATTGTATTTGGCAACTAGCAGAAGTGACAGGACAACAACCCAGAGAACTCAGGATCAGACTCAGAATGAAATGAATTCATTTGAATGAAAAAAAAATGATAGTTTTCTTCAGAAAGATTAAAAATACTTTAAAGGAATATTAAAAATTTGTAATAGAAAATATGATTTCTGGAAAGGAGAACTTTAAAACTTAAAATCATGGTACAACATCCTGAATAAGTTGGAAGAGAAACTTCTCAATAGTATATCAAAGGAACATTCAGAGTGCATTGTGGAGGTGGGTGTGAAGGAACAAGAAATAATGAGGATAGAAATCAAGATGGAAAAGCAGATGTGTTGGCATGTGTTGAGCACTGTTGGTTCTCTATGAATTCATCTCCCTGGGAAAACCCTTAATATTCAAAAACTTAAGCACAGGACTCCCCTCTTAGATAGGTCTCTGACAGAAAAAAAAGAGCACACTTAACTCTTTTGATATTATCAAACTCTCAATGTTAATTTCAGTGTAGTTGTGTTCAATTGTAATCTACATCCCCCAATTGCAAGGGAATTTTTACACCTCTTCTGGGATTTAACTAAGGCTCAAAGCTTTTAATTTGAGGACAACTCTAGAAGCTGATAAGTTTAAAGAACATCAATTGCTATGTCTTTCTGAACCTTCAGTATTTGTATGAGTGACCAAACTGCTCCAAAGTTAATTAGGTCATTACTAAACTTAATTAGCATGTTCATTTCACTGTCCTCCTCTTCTCTCTCTCCCTTTCTTTCTCTGACTTGCTTCTCCTTGCTTATATTTCTTCTCTCCCCCACTCCCCTATGTTTTACTTAAATCCATTTTTGTCATATTTTTGAAAACTACAAATGAAGGTGTCTACAGAGTGTTTCTGCAATGTATGTGTGCATTTGCATTTCCTAATTTGTATTAATTAAAAGAAAATCTTGTGTAGTTCAGCCAACAATACTTATCCTTTCAGACTGCAAGGCATATATGTTTTAATAACTATATCTTGTGACAAGGTCAGCTACTAAATATATTCATCAACTCAAAAAGTTGATTGAGAACATTTGAGGTCTACTGTTTTAGCAAAGTTTAAAACAGCAAATTATTCTGTTATCTATCATCACTAGATTCTAAGTTAGGTCTTCAGCATATAGTCATGCACCCATATCCTGTCTCTCCACATTTCCCTTATCCCCCAACCTCTGGGAAATCATTGAACAGACTACATTTTCTATTTTCTAATTCTGTTTGGCTTACTTCACGGAGATCTAATTCTTTCCTTTTATCCACATTGTGACAAATGTCAGGAACTGTCTGTCTGTGTGTATGTCTCTGTCTTTGTCTCTGTCTCCCTCTAGTATGTACCCATCTCCTTGCCTTTAAAATAGAGAGTGTGAAGGCATCCATGAACTTAACACAAACAGTGAAAATGTTACAGTATTGAACCTGTACATTTTTTTTTAAATTTACTTACTTAAAAAAAAGTGCCATGACAATAAGGTAAATCATGTTCATTTTGTACTGTAAGTAATCTAGAGACAGTTAAAATATATGAAAAATAAAAGGTGCAAATACTAGACCATTACACATAAAGGTAGGCGAGCATCAGATAATTTTAACCTTTGCCCGAATCTTGGACACTACCCCATGGATACTGAAGGTCAGCTGGGAATCACATTTTCTTTAGCCATGCACTGGTTGACAGATCTCTTTTTCTGTGCCTCAGTTACTAGGAATCATGCCATAGCTGACTTGGAAATGCAGCTACTTCTTTAAGGTACTGACTTCATTTTCTTTTTGAACAAACCAAGAGAAAGGATTAGGGATCGCAGTAAACTATTATCTTGTATTTCTAATGGAACCTCCTTTTCTCCTGATGTCCTGGATGACCTTTATCTAACTAATTGTTCTTTTCACAACAGCCACCTGAATGTATGCAATATGATAATTCGTTTTCTTTATTTTTAGTTCCTTTATGGTTGGTGCACAGTATTAGAAGCAATTTTATCAGTAGTGTGTGATTGAAACCATACATAGTTGGTCATGTCTTTTGCCCATTTCTAGATCACTTTTCATTTTAAAGTTTTTGAGTTGTGCTGTGGAAAATGTATATACAGAATTCAGTGATATGTTGCATGCTGAGCATGCACAATGCATATTACTGTCTATGAAAATCTCATATGACATATGGTTTGCAAATGTTTTCTCTTAATCTGAAGGTTCCCCTTTCATTCTGTTAATAGTTTACTGTGGACAGGCTTTCTTTGCATAATTCCTTTCCATTACCTAAGTTTTGCTATTGTTACCTGACCCCTGAGCACCAAATAGAAATTTCTGCATTGCTAGGACCAATGCAAAGGAACTTTCCCTGTTTTCTTCTTGAGGTTTTCAGTATTTGGTCTTCTGTTTGAAATCTTTTATCCTTTTCAAAGTAATTTTTGTGGCTAGAATAACAATAATAGCTATTTTTCTTTTCTTTTTAAATATCTAGCTTTCCTCTGCACTATTTTAGAAGAGTGTATGCATGCCACTTAGTGTATTCTTGATGCCTAGAGAATAACTGGGCATACATATTTAGACCTATTCTTTTTATCTGCACTCTAGTCCATTGAACTATTTCTATTTCCTACTGTGCCTGCTTTATTAATTTTCTCCATCATGTAAATAAATAAATAAATAAATAAATAAATAAATTTGTAATTTATTTAAACTTCTATAGCTTTTTCAATATCTAAAAATGAACAACAATAATACTAGCTTCAAAACAAGTAGACTGCATCAGGAATACTTTTCACTGTTTCATTATAAATGAAAGTATTACATGATAATGTTTAGCAGCTAACTAAAGTTTTAGTTTATAATATCTTTAAAAGAAGATAAGTTATCTACAGTGCATTATTTAAATTTAAATTTATTAATCTAAATCAGGTACATTGAGAGACATTTTAATATTTTATTACTCACATAACAAAGAGAAAGACACTAAAATATTTAATTTTCTTTTTCTTTGAGATTAGAAAGACAGAAAGAAATAGATAAGAAAAAAAGAAACAAGGAAACAAAGAAAAAAGAAAAAAATAGGAAAGGAAAGAAGGAGTGAAGGAAGGAAGAAAAATAATAAAATGAAAGAAAGAAAAGAAAGGAAGGAAGGAAGAAAAGAAAAGAAAAGGAAAGGAAAGGAAAGGAAAGAAAAGAAAAGAAAAGAAAAGAAAAGAAAGGAAAGGAAAAGAAAAGAAAGGAAAGGAAAGGAAAGGAAAAGAAAAGAAAAGAAAAGAAAAGAAAAGAAAAGAAAAGAAAAGAAAAGAAAAGAAAAGAAAAGAAAGAAAAGAAAGATTCAGATCAACTCCATCTTAGAAAGCATGAGGGCCAAGAACTCGTAGGATCTGCTGCATGAGACTGAGAGGACAGTAGATATCCTGTGCCCTGCACCATTGTTTGTAATATCCATGGCTTGAGCATTACTCCCTTGGGGACTGAGCTGAGCTCAACTTGTTACTCACTTCTTATCTCCTTGTCCACTTGCTTAGGTTCTTGCGTAAGCTTTCACGCACTTCCTACCAGAACATGGTCAGGAGATGAAAGAGGACATTTATTGCAAGGAGCAAATGATCCCCCAAAATATATTACAATAGACTCATTGTTTATAAAAAAAAAAACAAAGAAATAAACAAACCACCAACAAGTCACTAATGTTCCCCAGAAAGGAGGCTGCTGCTCTATGTAAGGGACCATGGATCTTTGACTCCTTGCAGCTAAAAATAAACTGAGCATTCTCTTTTTCCAGGCACAATACGGATCACTGAGCAGCTCTGTTAAGACTGTTATGACTTCAGGCACAAGCTTGGTTATTTAGATTACACAGGAATTTCAGTCTCACTAGATAATTACATGAAATAATTAATATTCATTTGCAATTCCCATCTCACATGTGCTTTTCAGAGGCATGGTTAACTTTTTTGGGTTCATTTGATACTTCTGTCTCTAGAAAATAACCAACTAGCTAGTACATAATCCTAGTTCCCTCTTTTGATTAATTTTTCCTTATTATTCCATTTTAAAATTTTAACAAGTTCAGTAATCAGTGCTTTGATGTCTACATCTATCTAAACAGCTATCACCCATATAGCCTGCCCCCTGCTTTAATTCTTCTTCCATACCTACATAGGTTGAGAGAAGTAAATATGATCATTTGGTCTACAAACTGTTTGCGTAATGATTATAGCTAAATGGTTTGTGTAGCCAATGAATAACAAATTTTAAACATTGCTCAACATCAGCTATCTGTGTAGTGTCCAAATTTCTCCTTGTCCTATAAGTCATTTTCTAAATCATATTTATTAATAAGAGTGTAAAGTCATTTCATTGTAATTGTTATTATACCTCTAAAATCACATTTTATATAATTCTATTTTCTTGCACTTATTTTTAATTGATGTAATTATGACTCTCCTGTCACACACATAGCTTTCTGGTTTAGACTGCTGAACACTGTAAAAGGGCTTGACATTCCCTTCTGATTTCCACCATTTTTATGAAATTTCCAGAATCTACATACTTGCTAAGACTCAAGTTTGACTTATGGGACTACAGTTTCCACATTCCTCCATTAATGGTAGCCTTTCACCCCTCAACAGTTGCAACATTTGTATGCACTTCCCCTTTGGAAAATTAATATCCCTGAGCAGGCCATAGTCAACACTAGCGGGTCTCCACTAAATTGTTTTCAGAAACTTGATTTCTAGTTGATTCCAGTGAGAACATGATTTCTGGAATCTTCTTATATGGTGACAAGAGAATATCCTTGGAAGCCAGATTTTATGCCTGTAAAATCAATGGTTCACATTTCTTTGTATAAAATACAATTTGTGTCTGCCTTTCTCTTGGTTTTTCTGTATCTGTCTGTCTGTCTCCCTCCCCTATTCTCTGGTCATTGATCATACTGTTCAAAAAATATGAGAACAAATATTAATTTAGATTTTACTTAATAAATTACTCAATCTACATAATTATGATTATTCCCAGTTGTTCATCTCTCTCTCTCTCTCTCTCTCTCTCTCTCTCTCTCTCTCTCTCTCTCCCTCTGTGTGTGTGTGTGTGTTTGTGTTTGTGTGTTGTGTGTGTTTATACTTCATCCTTTCTGAGATCTGCTGGCTATGTTTCTATTTTTTCACCCTTTCATGTACACTTACCTATTCATATCCTCTGTAGTAGTTTGTATGTTAATGACAATAACACAGCTTTTAGCTACATGGAAATAGTTCAGGAGAAATATAAGTACCAAATGATTACTTCATAAATTTTCCTTCATTTTCATTTTTATTGCACTAATATGTAAAAGTAAATAACAAATTAGAACAAAACCAGATGGAAAATCAAGCTTATTATATATGCATCTGGTTATCTATCCAAGCATGCCTCTCTTTGAGAGTGATATTGAGAAGAGACTGCAAAGGCATTTCTGAGGATGAAGTGTCATCACGAAACTGTCCTAAAGGTACCAGATGAGACGCTACTTATGCAGATAGTCTAGGTAGACTGAGTGCCTTCATTCAGAAACTTGCTCAGGCAAGTATTTTAACCATCCTCCACTTCCGTTTTACCTTTGTAAAGGAAAAAAATCAATATAAAATAATAAAAGATAAGTAAATCTCTACTTCTGAAAAGGCAGGAAATTTATATCTTTTACAGACAGATCCCAGAACACAGTTCATACTAAATTACCACAGCATATTCACTAAATCTTTGAATGTTCTGAGGAAAATTCAATTTGTTGAGCTTAAAAGATATTTGCCAATAAATTTTGTTAATTCGTATTTGAATGCTAATATGAATTAAATAAATGATAACTCAAATAAAAATGGATAGTCTTTTTGGGCAGTTTTTATCATTATAAGATCAAAATTGTATTTTCCTGTCTCCTTTTCAGTTTGTCAAGTCTACTAGTCTAGACTTGGGCAATTTGCCCAGTATGTAGGTGGATGTTTCATTTTAAAATACTGAATTTTTGGATCATGCTGAAGCTATTACCTTTGAAAAGTAATCAAATGGCTCATCTGATTGCAATTTTTGTTTCACTTTTTTTTTTACTTAAAAACAGAAATACAGTCTATTTGGATTTCTTAGATTGCCTGCAATATTCACAATTTGGAGAATAAAAAAAATTGTAAAACTTTGTGAGGAGATTGGAGTTCTTCAAATTGTTTCAAACTTACAAACTGATGAAAATACAGCATCAGCTGATGGCTATGGAATTGTCACATTGATTACATACATGTCAATTCTCTTCGTTCTCATACACAAAACAAAACAAAACAAAACAAAAATCTTATAATTCTTTAGCAGAATTGAAGCCGAATGCCCATACTTATTCATTTTTAATAGCACATACTGTTGTAGGAAGGGTATACAAAACCAGTGTAGGGTGATTGATCTTGGGCTTATGTGCCAAGGAGTAGTATTAGTTGCAGACCAGGGCATAGAGATGCTCACACACACTGGAGCAGTGACGGCTCATTTCATCCAGGCAGGCACAGATCAGGTTTGCATTATGCTCCCTGAATACCAGGCATGTGTTTCACTGGAGCCTCATTACATCTAAACTGCTCGTCAGACCTGCCTGAGTGTTAGGATGAACAAGAAAACAATTAACTGCTTCTATTTTCCCATTCGAAGTAGGCATGCCATGTAAAAAATATAGTCATTTAGTAACAGGTAATTTGATTTGAACCATGGGTATGCCCAGATTTCTAGAGGAAACTTAAGGAAACAGGGTACATTTATATATAATTATTATGGTCTTAGAAATGATTATAAAATTGAGAATGTGAAGCAAGAACAAATTCTAGAAAAAAATCCTTTGAAGCTAGAGGCAGGCTGATTATGGGCAACTTTCTCAAGTTGATGAATATCGCAATGAGCCTTCCACATTTATTTAGACAGTATTGGAAAAATATCACTTCTCCAGTTCCATATTTAAGATGTTCTTCTGGGACATTGGACAGGATGTTTCTCTTAACCTTTTTTCCTTTTTCCTTCTTTTCCACACCCCCGCCCATTTTACTAGAAAAGGAAAAGACTTCCTTGCCAGATTTTTTAAAGCCCTGCCTAAGTAATAAACTTGTATCCGAAACATGCAGTTGTTAGAAAGTGCTGTTATCTATTTAAAACTTGAGGAAGCACTTAATTTTTAAGGCAACATTAGCTGAGATTGAATTATGGAACAATTCCTCCGGAAGTTTGTGTCATAGGAGTGTTACTGCCACATAAATCCACCGTGATCGGTTGAGTGACAGCGAAGAGGAAAAGCACTTAAAATAATTGGACACTCAGGGGTCCCTTTCCAACGTCTGTTGTGACATGTAGCTATGTCACCCCCGTTAAAACCAGTGGGGGTTTTGAGGCTGAGATTCATCTTTACAGATTAAAGCCTGTTTTCCTAACACATGGCACCGTGGAAACTATCAGAGCAGTCCAGGGGCAGCACATATCAAATGTACACTGGAGAGTAATGGCGCCCACGTCCCTCCTCTCATTCATCTTTGCAAACTTTCTCCTTGTAAATTTCAATGCATTCAATTGAAGACAGAAGGAGAGTGAATTCTTTTTTTTTTAAGTGCTGGGTCAGAAAAACAGAATTGCCTTTAAAAGTGTTTCCCTTTTTATGCCTCCAGTGTACCCTACTGGTATTAGCCAATGCCTGCATTTTGACTTGCCAGACTAGAGGGCTTTAACATACATGAATGAATGACCTCCATAGTCTCTGGAAAGAAATGAAGAAAGGTTTTCAAGTACAGATTTAATCTACACTGGTAGAAAATGGAAATATGTATGATTTAATTTTCATTAAGGAAAGGATAATTTTTGTATCAATACAGATAGTTTTAAAGAAAAACAGGAAATGTGTTTTACATTCTTTTAATTATTATAGAAAAATAATGGTAGAAACTTAGAGCCAATCCATGTTTGATTTTTAGTATTCCAATAAAACATGGCCCATTGTCATTTTAAGTGGTATGTAATGATATTCAAATAAAATACTTGGAGTACATCATAATTAAAGGTATTTATTATAAATGGATGGTAAGATTGTTGTGTACCTATAATGCCTGGAGCTGGGAGATAGGTTAAACAGTCATCCTTAGATTTATAGGGAGATTTAGACCAGCCTGAGATACATGATTGCTTCTCAAAACACAACAAAAAAACAAACAAAACAAACAACAACAACCACAACAACAAAATAACAAAAAACAATCTACCAACCAAACAAAAAACCAAATGCAGAATAATTTATCTTCTTTGTTTGTACTACGTCTGTCTGTAAGACTTTTTCATTACAGTGGCTGTGTACATTTTGTGACTTGAAGCTCAACAGCAACTCTTTCTTCCTGAGGTCTCTCTTTGCCTCTAGGTCAGCCCTGCAGGTGGACACTCAGACCTGCCTCACCTAGCTTGCAATCTTGATGTAGCTGATTAAGACAAGAAGTGAAAGCATTTAAAAAAAAAAAACAGAGAGGAGAGATAGGAAGGACTACAATATCAACTAACCAGCCCACCAGAGCTTCCAGAGACTAGACCAACAACCAAAGAGTATACATGGAGGGACCCACGGCTCCAGCTACATATATAGCAGAGCCTTATATGGCATCAATGGGAGGGGAGGCTCTTGGTCCTGTGGAGGCTTGATACCCTAGCATAGGCGGATGCTAGAGAGGTGAGGCAGGAGTGAGTGGGTGGATGGGGGAGCACCCTCTTAGAGTCAAAGGGGAGGGAGGAGAGGAGGGGAGACCAGGAAGGCAGTCAACATTTGAAATGTAAATAAATAAAATAACCCATAAACGAAACATAAAAAAAATAGGAGAAGCCAATGGCTTAGGAGTGATCTATGGAGCTGACTGTGGCAGGTTCTGTCAATCTGAGTAAATGTAATTCTGAAGATGGCATGTCCATGGGCCTAAAGCATTTGCACTGGCAGACTAACAAAGAGTGTAGATCATTACTGTCATTTTACACCCTCAACTGTGAACAATTTGCACAGTCAGTAACCTAACATGGTATAACACTACCCTAACACAAAGGTCTTCAGGGATTAAATCCAGTTGCTATTAAGCAGAGGACATTTCTCATGATATGTATTTGCCTGATCTGCCTTCTCTATTTGCCCACATAGTTAGCATTTACCTAAATAATGTATTGCTTTTCATTTCAGCTGCCATGCTGAAGTCTTTTTTCTTAAGCAGTTCATCTTTTATTCCTTAAACAAATTTGTCCTGGAATATGCCAGAATGACCTTTACAGAATGTAGGAGAAGAGGTGAGAAAGCTGTATGCAAAAGTAACACAGGGGGGCAAATGTCTTGCAGACCTTCAAAGTCCTCAGTGTCTCCCTGGGGAACTGACCCTGAGTTGAGGATTACTGCTTGGATTCTTTTAAGAAGTTCATTGTTTATTAAAATTCTCTGTCTTTCTGAGGTGACAGGGGAGGTTCATATAATTTTAAATTACTTCCTAGTAATTTACTTCTGTTTTTATATCTTTCTAAGTTTTTAGAATGTGCATGGAAGACTGATGCTGGGGTGTCTGTGTGTGTGTGTGTGTGTGTGTGTGTGTGTGTGTGTGTGTAATTGGAGTGGAGTGAGGTGAATTAAAAGAAACTGTAAGCACATTTAGAAATAAAGATATAGCATTGATATACTTCATGCAAAGATGTGGGCTATTTTAAAGAGAAGAGAATATGAACTTGAGTTATCCACTTATATAATGTCAGCCATAGACTATTAAGAAATCACTTGTTTGAATCTGTCATCTTGAATCTTTGAATCTTTACCATTGGTGGGAAAATGTATGCCTAGAGAGGATACATGGAAAAGTATCTCAATGCATAGATTGCAGACAACAAGAATTAAATCCCATCTACTTCCTAATTATCATTCTTTTAGATTGTTCTAACATCAAACTCATATGTTGATGAAACTCATTTGTAAATGCAAAACAGTAGCTAAATATTTATCACATATAAAATTCATTTAACTATCGTAATAGGGAAATCCTCATGAAATGTAAAGATTCTATTTTCTTTGAGTATTACATCATTATAGGTGGAACTATCGATTTCCTAGCTGTCCTCTGTTGTGTGTCTTTCTAATTTATACTTCAATCAAACCCACTTACATTTTATATTCAGGATTTGTATCCAGAGAGTGTGCTGATGTTCTTTAAAGAAAATTCTATTCTTTTGAGCTTCCTTTTTATTATAATGATATTTCCATGCTCTTGCTCTCCAGGAAGCTCACCCCTGACCTATGCCACTTTTACATTAACTTGATCTTACTTAACTCCACTCATTGCAGCAAAATTCTCACTAACTATCCATTTATTATTATTATTATTATTATTATTCATTATCATCATCATCATCATCATCATCATCATCATCATCATCATTCATGTGAGTAGTCAGATATAGGCAGAGATGTTGCATATTTTATTAAAAACTCCATTTTACTACCCAGATTGAGAACAGCCAGAATGCTGCCACTCTTCATTCATCAATCAAACACACTCTCTTCTTTGGGTTAAAAATATTTTGAGGCAATTCCCAAACTTCATATTTCACCTGTGATTCCTGCAACCCTAGCTCTAACATCTTTGTATTAATGCAATTAACATTACATATAGGAAATTACAAAAACTCTTTGATGCCATTTCATAAATAACTTTTGCTTTTGCTGATAGTTGCAAAGAAGAATCAAAACATGGCTCACATAATGGCTTTATTTATTATGACCTACATTTAAACATTCTTTTAAAAATCCTGAAATTCTTCCAGCCATTTACTTACTAAAATTTGCATTATTTTATGATTCAGTTAAAGACCTGTACATGTTCATGTTTGGTTGATTTAGCTATCACAATGCCATTAATCTTTGTTTTCTGTAATCATGCTATTTCATGAAAGTTGTAATTACACTGATAGAAGTGACTAAGCTCAAATTGAGATTTTAGGAATATCATCTTGCCTGGGGAGGTTCTATTGATGTGATAAGCAAGGAGGAATGCATTGACTTCAGCTTACTCTTCGGGTAACCTTCCATGACTGCAAGGACTCAAACAGGGCAGAATCCTGGAAACTGAAACTGAAGCAGAGGCCATGGAAGAGTTATGATTATTGGCTAAATCCCCTGACCTGATCAGCCTGTTTGCAATACCATCCAGAATCACCTGCCCAGGGATTGCCCATCCACAATGGGCTGTGCCCTACCATAGCAAACATCAATTTAGAAAATGTGTAGCAGGTTTTCCACAGTCCAATCTTACGGGAGTTTCTTCTCAATTGAAGTTCCCCTGTCTTAAGCTGAGGTAGAACTAGCCAGCATACTCAAAAAAGACAAAAATGTTTTCAATTTGATGTTAACATCTTGTATGTCACCATATCATACCCAGTATAAGGTTGATCCCTGTTTTATGGAGGTATACATTAGTACCAATGCAAGAGTTGCACCGCCTAACAACAAATACTTCCTAATTCATGATATTATTGAGGTGTCCAAAATGGCACATTCCAGAAACAATTATTCAATGGCATATAATATAAAAAGAACGTATCATTAACTAGCAAGTTAATTTCTGGAATATGGAATTAATGCTTGGTTGGTTTTTCCATTCATGCATTAACTTTTAGAATAAAAAAGTGATCTTGCAAAAGGTAATTTATCAGTGTATTTTGCTTTTGAAATGTAATTTTATGGAACATCCTAAGTATATGTGCTGTTCTGAATATAGTCTAGTTATCTCATGGATATATAGCCAAACATTCTTTACTTGATACGAGCTGACAAGCTTTTCAATTTCATCCAAAACAAGCTGTAGATTTTTGTAATATGTATTTGTCATCTGAACCCAAGAGTCTTCTATTTTGTTAGAAAGCCTGGCGCCATGTGAAATGGTGTGTACGTAACAAACTCTGTCTTATAGAAGCTTCAGCAGATGGAGATCATGATTGCCATGCTAATCAACATCACAATGTCACAACAAAATATTTTACTTCTTTTAATAAAAAAAATTTCTGGTTAGTTGGTAAAGTTAACTAGGATTTCTTTTTTATCATTTCTTTATACAATATAGTTCAAATATCTCCTCTTTTACTCAGATGAATATTACCATTTAATATAGAATCTCTTTGTGTCTTCCCAATTTAAGAGAGGAGGCTTCAAATACATATCAGTTCTATTTCTGTCCCTTAAATGGGCCAATACAACAATAATAGTGATGTTCTAAAATGATTACAGTATAAATATACCCCACAGTGGGTTTCTATGACACTCAGGATAGGTCAGAATTCCTCATTCACCATGTTCCTTTCTGTGTTACCCTTACCATCCAGATCTGAGGCCCAGCAGCATCCTTAGTGACATTGTCATTCATAATTCAGTGACAAGCAAGTCCCCACATTATCTATAAAGCTGTCCCTGACTAATTTCTGATACATTAACTTATTTTTGATATTTTTGTTACAATATAGATGCTAATGGAACAAACACTTTGAAAAGACAGGACATTTTTGTTTTCTTTTCTAATTCAGCACATATCCATACTTGATAGTCCTGTAGCAGAAACAAGATAGCAACAGAAAAGCAACAAAATTATTTTTTAAAATGTATCCCATATGTGGTAATGCAAGCCTGTAATTCCTGTACTGGGGAAGCTGAGGCCAGATAATTGTGAGTTTTAGGTCAACATTGATTACAGCAAAACATGATCTTATAAATCAAATAAGAGCTGGGTGGTGGTGGTGCATGCCTTTAATCTCAGCACTTGGGAGGCAGAGGCAGGCAGATTTCTGAGTTCAAGGCCAGCCTGGGCTACAGAGTGAGTTCCAGGACAGCCAGGACTACACAGAGAAACCCTGTCTCGAAAACAAACTAAAACAAACAACCCCCCCAAAAAAACACACAAAAAATCAAATAACAACCAGAAAAGGGGATAACATTTAAAATGTAACAAAATACCTAATAAACAGAAAAAGAAAAAAATGTGAAAAAAAACCCACAACAACAAATAACAAAGAACCCAAATAAACAATTATGATGCACAGGACTACAGAAATAAGGAGCTGAAATCTTAGACAAGGTCATCTTCTTTGTGCTCAGATGGGCTGAAGAATGGGCAGATGTGACTGGACAGCCTGTCAGATGGTAGGAAGAGGCAGAGAAAGGTTTCCCAGTAAAGTCTTTTGTTCAGATTCTCTTTGGTCTTTCTAGCTTTATCCTCTGAGCTGTGGGGCTGGTCCTCTCTGGAATTCAGATTTTCAAAACAGGGTCCTGTGGCTTTCTGTGGAGAAGAGTGATTTTAGGTTTTAAGACTTTCCTTGAGGAACAAAAACTGTTTGTTGAGGTTCTCTGGAGAGAAAGAGGATAATCAGGGTAGAAGGAGACCTAAGAGACATTGCTTCAGGAGCATTTCCAATGTCCTCCTGCTGCTGTGCCTCTGGATACCAAATCTTCAAGCTTTGGAGAATAATGACCTGATTTCCAGGACTAGCTTGCTTATTTCTATATGGCAGTACCATAAATATCTTAATAAATAAAACAAAATCTGATATTTCTTTTCTTTCCTTTTTTTTCAAGTGTCCCTAGGAAATTTGTTAAAATGCATTTCTTTCCTTTCTGCTAAGTCATCAAAATAATTTATAAAAGTTAAATGCCTCTTAAAATATACATGATGTCTTCTGAAGCTAAAAGTAATGTGTACTCAGTTTGTAAAATCTATTTAAAACATTAAATATGATTGAAGCAAAAAAAATTCTCTTATGAAGTCCTCTATGAAAGGAAATTGTGACAAGTTCCTGATTAGACAGAAATTGATCCACCTCCAAGGAAGAATACTCAGCATGACTGTGGTTTCATAGAATGAAGTCCGCAGTGTTCCTTCTGTTTCTGTTTTGTGGAATAGTTTGAAGAGTATTGGTATTAGGTCTTCTTTGAAGGTCTGATAGAATTCTGCACTAAACCCATTAGGTCCTGGGCGTAAGCAGCAAAATGCTGGGTCCTGTTTACGTGTCCAGTCTTTTAGTCTATGGCTATGTCTTGTTTGGGGGAATTGAGTCCATTCATGTATAGTAAGGAATATTAAGGATTAGTAATTGTTGCTTCCTGTTATTTTTGATGTTATTTTTATGTTTGTGTGTTTATTTTCTTTTGGGTTTGTTGAAAGAAGATTACGTTCTTGCTTTTTCTAGATTCCCTCATTGTGTTGGTGTTTTCCATCTATTATCCTTCATAGGGCTGGATTTGTAGAAAGGTATTGTGTAAATTTGCTTTTGTCATGGAATACCTTGGTTTCTTCATCTATGGTTATTGAGAGTTTTTCTGGGTATAGTAGTCTGGACTGGTATTTGTGTTCTCTTAGGTCTGAATGACATCTGCCCAGGATCTTCTAGCTTTCATAGTTTCTGGTGAGAAGTTTCATGTAATTCTAATAGGTATGCCTTTATATTTTACTTGACCTTTTTTCCCTTTCTACTTTTAATAATCTTTCCTTGTTTAGTGCATTTTAACTATTATGTGACAGGAGGAATTTCTTTTCTGGTCCAATCTATTTGGAGCTCTGTAGGTTTCTTGTATGTTTATGGGCATCTCTTTTTTTTAGGTTAGGGAAGTTTTCTATAATATTTTGAAGATAGTTACTGGCCCTTTAAATTGAAAACCTTCATTCTCTTCTATATCAATTATCCTTAGGTTTAGTCACCTCATTGTGTCCTGGATTTCCTGGATGTTTTGGGTTAGGAGCTTTTTACATTTTGCATTTTCTGACTGTTGTGTCAATGTTTTCTATCGTATCTTCTGCATCTGAAAGTCTCTCTTCTATCTCTTGTATTCTGTTGGTGATGCTTGCATCTATGACTCCTGATCTCTTGCCTAGGTTTTCTATCTCCAGTTTTGGCTCTGTTTGTGATTTCTTTATTCTTTCTATGTCCATTTTTAGTCCTGGATGGTTTTATTCAATTCCTTAACCTGTTTGGTTGTGTTTTCCTATTATTATTTAAGGGATTTTGATGTTTCCTTTTTAAGGGCTTCTAGCTGTTTCCCTGTGTACTCTTGTATTTCTTTAAGGCAGATATTTATGTCCTTCTTATAGTCTTCTATCATCATCATGAGATGTGACTTTAAGTCAGAGTCTTGCTTTTCTGATGTGTTGGGATATCCAGGACTCACTATGATGGGAGAACTGGGTTCTATTGATGCCAAGTACCCTTGGTTTCTGTAGCTTATGTTTTTGCCCTTGCCTCTCACAATCTGGTTTATCTCTAGTTTTAGCTGGTCTTGTTGTCTCTGGCTGTGGCTTATCCCTCGTACCAGTCTCTCTGTGTCAGTATTCCTGGGAGATCAGTTCTCTCTGAGAGGAATTTGGGTATGGACAGCTGTGGTACAGGATCTGCTCAGGGGTGCTGATGTAAACTGGAAGCATCATGTCCCCAACTGTTCCTTGCTTCCTGTGTCCTGATAGCTATGGGCAGGTCCCTCTTGGGCTAAGAATTTGAGCATAACTGATGGTCTTGCCTGTGCTCACAGGTGTGTCAGAACTCCTGGGAGACCAGCTCTCTCCCCATGTTTTTGTGTATGGAGCTCTGGCACAGGACCAGCCCCTGAAGCAGACAGAAGCAGAAAAGAGCCTATCCTAGGCTGTTCCTCAGTTTCTATGTCCTGAGGATTCTGCATGAGTTCCTTAGAACAGAAGTGGTAGTCTTGCTTTTGCTTACTGGCATGTCTTGCACTCCTGAGAGACCTGTTCTCTCCTGGTGGTATTTGCATATACAGTGCTGTGGAGGGTTTCTTTATTTTATTACTGTAATATATTTATATGCACAGCATCCTATAACAATAAGAAACATGAGCACATATATACTAAAATAAACTTATGCTAGTATTTGAAAATTAACATGAGCATTGTAACATTTTACTTTAAGGATGGTGTTTTAATAATCTCTTCAGTCATTTGTAGTGAGACAGACTTCATAATGGGTTCAATGCAGTTACTTAGGCACTTTATTGCACTCACAGAGCAAGAACATTTAAGCCAATCTTGTATGATTATTTGTTCTGTAATTTGAATATTCCCACTTAGCACAGACAGTGAGAAAGATTTACATAAAATAACTAGTAATAAGACTTTGCTTCTATTTAGGTAACATGTGATTCACTTCAGTAGATTAAATGTGTGATTTCTTAGGATGGAATTTAAAATCTCTAACCTTGTTTCTTGGTTATAAGGAACATTTAAAACAAAAGTGAAAACAGGGACAGGGATTGATCAGAATTTGCATTCAGATTCTTCAATACATTCACACAAGTGTCTGTCTGTATTATCTTCTGCAGAAACAGCCTTGTTCCCATTTATTTCAAAACCCAAATCTTCTCCAATAAACTATGTTTAAATGTATAAATAATCAAATCTCTATTGCAAATATTTCAAAAGTATGTTTCAATAACTTGATTATTCACTGAAGAATATATTGGGCATCATTTTAAAGCTGCTTATAGAGATCTGCCTTGGTTCATTTATAGGCATAATGGAGGATTCATAATGAATTCAGACACTCCTCTGTTGCTGGATGCATGAATTATCTCAATATCTGATAGTGGTACATAGTCCTACTGGATATACGTTATTCATTGTGTCACTGTATTTCTAAGATCAGTTTTAGAATAGGAACTGAAAATGTTAAGTAAAAATTTCTTTCTGATAGTTATTGCAAATGATCTATCATAGGTGGGGCATGTTGTATATAAATCAACAGTGTGTAAGACGATCAATTTTTGTAAAATATGTTTTTGCTAATCTTTGAGTTTTATATACATATATATGTATATACATATACAGATACCTCTAACTCTAATTCTACCTCTATATATCTTATCTTCCCTTTCTCCTCCCTAACGAAATGAACATGTGTCCTCATTTTATTCTTCAATCTACTAAATTCAGTTTTTGCTTCACATATATTCTTTAGGTAAGGGTTCAAGAGCATGGTCAGCAAACTAGTGGCCACACCCTTAAAATTTCTTCTCCATTTCTCATCAGCTGTCAGTTACAAATAAAACCCCAGTTAGATATGGGAGTTCATAACTACCTCCTCTCTTCATGCTGGGATTTTGTCTGGCTTGAATTTGTACAGGGTTTGTGCATGGCATAACAAATGCCCTATTGTATCTAGAAACACTCTTTAGTTGAAGTCATCTACTGACTATGCCTCTTGTAATCTTTTCACTCCTCTTTCTCTGTGATTCATGAGCCTTGGGAAGAGGGACTGTGAGATTGATTTACTATGCATGGGTGAGGAAGGGCTGACATTTCTTAACAACTCTCCAAGAAAGAATATCAACAAACTTAAGTGTTTTCCAACCTGGTGGGTTAAGACAGACTCTAGAGTATTTGAATAGTATGGAAACACAGTTTGTGACATATCTGGATGGTAGACTAGTGATCATATTGCTTACAATTTTTACATAGATGTTAGAGGTTTTGTCGAAACTGTGTTTAATCATCCACAAGAATGGGAAAAAACAATACATGGTGGCCTAAGAAACACTTCAAACCTTTGTTGTCACTGTCAGATTAACTCTTTGTTAGACAAGATGTGTACTGGTAACAACTTTATCCACATTGCTTTCAAATTTAACTTTAGTTAGATAGATATATGTGTATTAGTGTGGAGTTTTGTCATTTCCTAGTTGGTTACTTAATAATGATTGATATATGTAAATTTGTTTTATTTATTTATTTATTTATTTATTTACTTATTTTATGTCATAACAACTGCATTTTTAAAAACAGCCAGAGTAGATAGATATTCAAGCAACACAGTCACCTGAATGTCCATTACAACTGTGGGAGCAGGAAACTATTCTTGGAAATCCTGAAATTTTGTACTCTATAAACTTTTGACTTATGGAACTTTATACCTTTAAGGAATGGAATGAGTATGTTAGTTGCTATACATTTTTCATGTTTAAGTAATGAAAACTTTCTTTTATTCTAGCTATAGCTAAAAAATGTTTGAAATTCATAAACATTTCTGGGGCTATATACAATAGATGCCTTCAGAAAGTACATTTCTCACTGTTTCTCATTTGTATTCTGAAACACAATGAAACAAGAACCAGACACCCTCTCTATGTTTGTATCTTTGATTAAGTTAGACACTTGTGGTAAATGAAAATGTACTTTCTAAGCAAAGGAATAGGAAGCCAAATTGCTATTTGGGCTGAGGATTTTCTTGGGAAAAATAAAGCACATTGTTTTGATTTGGTCAGTGCATCAGTGAGTTTAATTTTGCAATTGACTGGAGAGATGCTGTAATACCTTATACAAACATAATTTGTATCCTTCTTACCTTCTTTATCCTATGCATACAAATGAACTATTTTTTTCATATATCACAGACTGGAGAAACAAAAGCATGAAAAATTCATTCTCGGCTTCATGTATACAAGTGAAGTAAATAGTATAAATAGACAGAACAGAGTCTCCAAAAGTCATTCATCAGTTTTCAGAAATAAACACTATAATTAAAAAACAAACAAATAGACACATTCCTGTAAGCTGTTCTTTTATGTAATACATAAAACATATGACTCTTCTCATTCTTGATTTTTACATGAAAATCTTCTGTAAGAAATACTAAGGTATCTGAACTTTTCTTTGTAAACTTTTTTTTTCAATGATATTAAACACGTTACAAACTTTGATGACCTTACCAATAGTATTTAAGCTTTTGTGCACGTTTTACTGATTATGGATAACCAGTGCGATAACTAGAAGATCGCCCACCTTTTCACGTGTATTCAGCAGAGAGTCCAATTTTAAAAAATAAGTCTTGGGGCTAGAGAGAAGGCTTATATGTTAAGAGTACTGACTACTCTTCCAGACGTCCTGAGTTCAAGTTCCAGCATCCACATGGCGGCTCACAAACATCTATAATGGATCAGATGCCCTCTTCTGGCACTCAGGTATACATACCGATAGAGCACTCATACACTAAGTATTTAAAAAGAAAAAAAGATGTTTCCTCATCACTGGATCATTCTCTTATCAAACAAAATATTGCACCTCAAAGTACTGTTTTAAATATGCTTCTCTCAGTTAGTGTTCTGGTCTTCAGATATCCTCATAGTATGGTTTCTATATAGTTAAACGTCAACTCCTTGGTTCCACCCAGGGCTATAGTGTGAAAAATTGAGAGAAATGGTACCAAGAATCTTCATCACCATTGAATTGTATATTCCTTTCCATTTTGATAGTAATTTAATTAGTTTTCTTATTTTTCTGTCAAAATGCTTGAAGGATGCAAGCATCTAAGCATGGTTTGGGCTCCATTTTGAGGTCACAGCCCATTATGGAAGTTTTGGAAGAAATGTAAAGCAGAAATGATCTGGGCCTCTGTCTGCTTTTCCTTTGGATTGGGTTTAGGACTCCATCAAGTGGGGCAATATCATTAACATTTAGGATTGGTCTTCCTCTTCATTTACATGTTTCTGAAGACACCCTAACAGACATATTTAGAGATATATTTCTATGGCTGTTGTAAATCCCAAGACAATGACAATATTGGTATGACAAGTTGCTAAGAATTTAAGGAACTCATACAGTGTTTAAGGTTGTTTTGTTAAGATTGTATTTTTCTGCAGGAGATAGAGGCAGGAAAACTTGGTAACACATGTCAAGTGAGTTTCTGGCATATTATCTATGTGGTAAAGGTGGGGCTTTTTGTTTTGTTTTGTTTTGTTTTGTTTATCTATCTGGTTTGTTTTTGTGGTTTGTATAAATTTCACTTATGTATTCTGCCTCATTGTGTTTTTTCTATTGTCAGTCATTTAAAAACTGTTTTCCCATGGGAGTTGGAGACTTACTGTGACTTAATATGTGCATCTTTCCATGAAACTGAAACTTTCAAAGGAATGGACACATAATCAAGTAAAATGGCATTTTTTGGAGCCTATCCTGGCTTGATATTTATGTCCACATTTCATTTATAAAGCCAGTTGGAAGTTTCTTTCTTTCAGATTACATTTAAATGAAATATTTCTTTAAAATCTAAAATATATTTCTCAGCAACATATTTGACATTAGTAACAATCACTGAAATAGGATATTGTTGTTTTATAAAGCAAGAATTAATGCAGTTTGCATAAATAAATGATTATGGTTCCAAGTCTTGCAAACTGTCAAGTCAGGCTTCAAATTTAAGTGTACCATACATTGATTTGATGATACCTAAACCTCTGTGACTAATTTTTCTCATTGTCTAGAAAGAACTAATAAGGTTTGTACCAGAATAAAAATTGTTATTTCCAAAGCAATTTGCAGTTAAACAACTAGGAATAATCCTTGTAAATAAAGTAATCTGATGCATTTGGAGACCAGAGGAGTATGTCCATTGCTATAGAACCATATTTTAGTGAAATGACAAAGATTGTAAGAGGATTGAGAAATTCTTCAATAATTGGTGAAGTGAATAAATGAACTTCATAAGATGTTTGCAGTGGTGTAGTTCAGCCTTTCTAGTCTCATTTCAATGCTCAGATAGTATTGAGTGAATAATATTTCAGAAGAAATATGAACAAACACCTACTCACCCTTGTTAGACAATTGACAACAAAACTAACTAAGGATGTACTAACAACAGATTTGGCAAACCAATGTGGTGGAAAGAGTTGCTCATGGTGTTTGGATGAAGGTTATTTTACATATTTTTAGTCATCAAATTAGGTTCACAGAATTCCACTACATATATTCATATAACCACCTAACACATATATCCATTAACATTATCTGTGTTTTACTACCTACCAATTTGTTTATACTCCTGTGGTCATTGAATTAGAAAGGATATTAGGAATTAGATTGTTCCTAGCTTTCATTCACACAATCCAAAATGAAAACACAGAGAAGTCACCTAAAGACACAGTTGGTTGCATATATGAAAGTCACCACATATTTATCGAACCTACATCTCTTTATTTATTTTTATGGCTATAAGTGTTCTTTCTGTATGCAAGTATGTGTAGCATCTATGTACCTATGTACCTAGTGTCATAAGTGGTTAGAAGAAGGTGTTTGATGCCCATGAACTGGATTTACAGAAGGTTGTGAACTGCCATATAGGTGCTGGGACTTAAACTCCTGTCTTCTGGAAGAGAAACCAATATTCTTAAGCACTGAGGCATCTTTCAAACCCTTGAATTCATATACTTTATAATAGATCCTAGGCAGCCCTGCCTTTTTTTCTAGAGGAAATATTGGTCTTTGTTGTAGTGAATTATCTTTTTGCTCAAGTATAAGACTAATTTCTTTTGAATATGCCCTTCTAGTCTGATGCACACATCTAATCATTCAGTATCAAAGTTAGTAGCTAGCTTATCAGTCACATTTCACTTCTGCCTTGCAATTTGGTCCTTTTTTATTTTGTTGTTACAGATCATAATGGAAGTGTAGTTCCACTGTGTAGTTCCATAGTTAACGGGATATAATGTTTTCCAATTAATACAAACCAGAGGATGCTGTGGGTAACTGCTTTCTGTCAAAAAAAAAAAAACTATATCCAGTTATAATGTCTAATGTACTTTCAATGACTTTTACTTACTAAATTCTAAATGCTAATGCCTTCCCTCAAAAAACTGAAATGGCAAATTCATTCCAGTAAGGTCATATTTGGAGTGTGATCTTCAAGAGGATATCAAAAGTCTTACTCTTGTGATTTCATTAGTGTCCTTGTATAAAAAGGAAGAGACAAAAAAGTTGCTGATTCTTTTCTACACCCCAATTCATCAAAGAAAAGCCAAATACTGAACAAGGAACCGTCTGCAAGCCAAGGGAAAAAACTCATCAACATCAAGATCTGCCAGTATCCTGATCTTTGACTGCTTAGTCACAGAACAGTAAGAAATAAATGCTTGATCTTTAAATATTTCAAACCTGGGATATTTTGTTATGATAACTTGAACAGACTTACTTAAAAATGAAGACATGGGATGCCATGATCTGTAGGAATTTAAAATTAAAAGCACTTTTCTACCAACTTCTGGGGCTTATGAACCCCATCCTTTGCATTGTTAAAGGGAAATGGTGTATGAACAAGTTTGATAAGACTACTTGGGCATCAAACAATTCCAAGCAAACCATGTTTTGATGACATGAAAATAAATGAATTGGAAACACATGGATTGAATTATCTCTGAAATACACTGCAGCAGAAACATCAAGGGGTAGGGTGGTATTTGGAAGTATGCCAACTTCTAAGTAAATTTAAATAAAGGAGTGGAAATTTATAAATCTAGGGTAGCAACCAACATCCCTTGATTTCTGAGAGTTAAAGCGATGGAATTTTAAAAATCGAAACATCAGGGAAAACATTCCAGTGATTGAGATGTTTATTTTTTACCTGTAAGATAACAATTATTCCCAGTGTTGCAAGCTAAAACAAGTGAGCATGGCATGAAGTCACACTTTGAATAATACTGACATGGTAAAATCTTTATTTCTTTAACTTATTCACTGTTAGACAAGCAGGATTTTCATAAATTATGTGCTTTCTGCTTACATACTAGAAGACTGTATAATCACTCCATGAATGGGGAGAAAGACATTCTTTCTCTGCACAAATGCCCCAGCATAGCGCGTGTCATCTATGGGTTCTTAGATCATGAACACCTTTGCTCTACAGCAGTGGTTCTCAACTGACCTGAAGCTATGGTTGTTTAGTGCATTTCCTCATGTGTCATGACTCCCCCCCATAAAATCACTTTCATTGCTAAATTCACAACTGTAATTTTATTATTGATATGAATAATATTGTAAATATCTGATGTGCAGGATATCAGATATGGCCCATGTGAAAGTGTCAGTTAACTACTAAAGGGGTCATGATCCACAAGTTGAGAACTACTGCCTGTGGAGAAGCACCTTTTCCCAAAATCAAATTGTTTAACTCAGCTATTGTAGATGACTAGTTATAAATAGTATACTACAGCATCATTTCATCCAGTTATACGATAATTTCTCTTTGTAATTTTAGTCATTAAACATATTTAGAATGCACTAATTTTAAAGTGAAGTAATTAATTTAATTATAGCATGAATATAGTAAATTCTAATGTAGTAGATCTGGTACTGCACTCTGTTGTAATATAAACCATAGCCTGTGAATAGCTGTTCTCAACTATCCAGAAATCCTTATGCCTTTCATTGATGAGCCTCCATTGTGATGCCAATTGTGATTGATGACAGTTACTAAAAGCTATTGTTCTGTTTTTCAACAAAACTATTAGAAGATGAATAGTTACCACTAAGTGTGGCATACTTTGCCAGATCTAAAAGGTGTGTGACACAACAGAATATGCTCTTTCTAAAGCTTCTGTTTAGTGTTAAAGAGGAAATATGAAAATTTTCATATAAACAATATTACATATAAACAATAGCTAAATCATGCCTATTTTTTAAATTGCACCGGCATTATATAACTAAATATCATATATTTAGGAATCAAATGCCAAGACGTTAGGGTTTAGGAGGACATGTTATTATCCATGTTATTATGAGATGAGCAGCGAGCACAAAATATTGGTGTTTGTGTGTGTATGTGTGTGTGTGCGCGCGCGTGAGAGAGAAAGAGAAAGAGAAACAGAAAAAGAAAACGACACATAGAGAAGATACAGAGACAAAGACAGAGATAGAGAAAGGTAGAGAGAATAGTAAAACAATTGAAACGGGGTAAAAATAAAGTAAAAGTACCATATGAATAAAAGTTATGCATTAATTTTTATACTTTGCTACAAATCTAGAGTACATTTGAAATTCATAAATAAATAAGACTAGCATCTGCTTTTGCTAGAATAATCAAGCAATTTCTTAGTATATTACTTAAGAATGTTTATACATGAAAATGTAAAAACATTTTTCTTGAGGATGTAGTCTACGAAAAGGATTGAAAAATTTGCTAATTGTTAGTTACGTAATAAACACTTTAGAGTTGCCAGTGTACTTCACAAAGCAGGGGGAATAATGAGATTTAAAGTGAAACAAACTGAAGATGAAGAAGGCAAAGGCTCCGGTGTGAAAGTACCAGGAAAGAGGAGGAAGATGGGGAAGGGTCAGAGCAAAACAGGGTTGTGGAACCTCTACCTCCCAACTCCAACTCTGTAACAAATACAGAAAATTTATATAAGTAGTGGGATTGTTACTATTATAAACAGTGATTTTGTTGTTATGCCTTTGTAAATGGTTTTCTAAGAAAAGATGGAAGAGGTTGGAATTAAAAGATCCCGAAGCCATTGATTGTTTTCAATAGAGCTTAATAGGACACCTGGTACACAGTTGGAATACCATAATTAGAAAATGGAGGCCCAGCTCATGGGTTTTCATAAGTGAACAAGGACTCTATTTTGGACTGAGTTAGAGTCTATTTATGTTATATTCTGGCAATAATCCATCTGCTAATGCGTCAGGAATAACTTGGTGAGGATGAGTAAAGCTCAGGAATCTTTTTTAAAAAGAAGGCAAAGAGATTTTATGGTTAGAAGTGGTGAATGACTCCAAGGAAGCAGACATAACAGTACTGATACACACATGAACTCTGACTGTGGTGGCATACACAAGACCTGCACCAGTACAAGCTAGAGAAAATCCCATCCTTGAGAAAGAGAGATGGGAAAAAACTCCAACCCCTAGAAGTTGTTTTCAAGTGCTACCTACTGAGAGAGGAATAATCAGTTTTTCTTAATGGAGTGTCACTGGATATATCAACCACACTGTAGGACAGGCCCCATGCCCAGAAGTAGTTTTCTCATACAAAATGGACTCCATGGTTTTATATGTGTACTTTTTTGATTGTTTGTTTTGTTTTATTTTGATATTTCTAAAATAGAGACTGTGTCTTGGGTGGGCACAGTGAAGAGTCTGAGAGAATTTCAGAAACGGGAAGAATATCATAAAATATATGTATAAAAATTCTTTTTAAAATTTTTTGTGTAGGGGAATTTGAGGGTGGGGAGGAAAGAGTGGGTGGGTGGGGGAACACCCCCATGGAGGCAGATGGAGAGAGAAGGGATAGGGACTTTCTAGGGGAGGGGACCAGGAAAGGAAATAACATTAGAAATATAAGTAAAAAAAAATCAAATAAAAAAATAAAAATAAAATAAAATAAATAGAAATAAAAAAGTAAAAGAAAATTTGCAAAATTCTATAATAAATACCTCTTTTACTTATAAAAATCCAGCTACATTTATTTTCTTGGTATAGTATTTCAAAATACCATAATACTATATAATATATTATTTGAATCCCAGAAGAGATTATGGACTGGTAAAAGCTATTTGGTGACTTTTAAAGATTATAGGAATCTTTAAATTTAGGACAAATGAAATTTTTCTCACTATGATATAGCCATGAGCATATGAGGACCAACCAAAGAATGCTGTAGTTTATATATGAAATGCCCCTCATTATTTTTCTATTGCTTTGAAGAAACATCATAACCCATTGAACTCATATAAATAAAGGCATTTAATTTAGGGCTTTTCTACAGTTGCATAATTTATCATCATCATGGTGGCACATGGGAAGCCATAGTTGTAGACAAGTGGCTGACAAGCACATTCTGATTCACAGTATGCAGAGAGAGAGTTGTGGGAGAGGAAACTGAAGGAGAGAGGAGGGGAGAGGAGAGGAGAAGAGATTAGGGGAGAGGAGGCAATGAGAGGGGAGGAGGGGAAAAAGAAGAGAGGAACAGAGAAAGAGAAAGAAAAATGAGAAGAGAAGAGAAGAGAAGAGAAGAGAAGAGAAGAGAAGAGAAGAGAAGAGAAGAGAAGAGAAGAGAAGAGAAGAGGAAATACAAGATAAGATGAGAACATCCTGAAGTACCTTAAGACAATAATCAGAAATATCAATTCCATTATTTTCTTTTTCTCAACTCCACTATCCTGTTGAGTGTCAGAACTTGTTCATTGCAAGTGAAATTTATTATTATTACTTTTTCTATAGGGTATAATAAAGTTCTGAGTCTTGTCATAATTTTCTGATTTCCACATTTATAGCTAAGCTATGAGAAGGTATTGTGTCTATACAAGAAAAAAATCTCTGTATCTGGTGTAGGGTTTAAATGTAAAACTGGACTTCTTTGATAATTACTTTTAGGTTTGTTATATCAAACAGGAAAGTTGACTTTACAAATAAGCATGCATTTTACTGCATTTGCATAGTTGTGAAGAGTATTAAGCAAATGTTTGTGTGGGAAATAGCTTTGGAATATTGGAAGCTATCTGCATGTATAACCTTCTAATCATGTGACATTGCCCTGATACTAGAATACTGGGTGAAATCTTTGATTCTGCTATTCTTTATTCTAGAGTTGTACTACAAAAAATTTATAAATTTCATCAAAAAAGAGTAATAGTGGCTAGTAGATACAGCTCTGAGGTAGAATACTTGCCTGGCATATATGAGTCCCTGAAAAATGTTCTCAATATCAAAATAACACACAGATTACATAGAACAAAATAGTTGATATGAATTTAGTTCAATACCTCCTCCATCACACACGATAAAGTGGCAGTTTAATTCCTCTCTAAAGATCTATATAGTATTAATCCGTGGAGGATTCTAAAAAGCCTCCAGATAACTATGTGTCCTCTCTGTCTTTCCTATTTCCTTTGATATGTTCTGTGGCCATCACAGATGCAAAAGTGTGAATTTTCCATCAACTAGAGAAACAATGTCCTTAAAACATCCCATATGATAGCTCATGTGGCCTTTGGGGTTTCATCTGGGGCTGTGTTGATAAACTAGCTGTAGGGTATGGTCACTTATCATCTGCCACTAGTATAATGAAGTGAATTAAATGAGTTAATATGTTAAAGTCTTCAGAACATTACATACTTTGTGCTGTCACATAATCAGGACTGCATCTTAATTTAAGTGTCTAATGAAAGAATCACCAATAAAGTAAATTGTTTCCAATCTCATACCTAATGGAGAACAAATAGAATCATTATCAGTTTAGTTCAGCAAGATGACTGAGAGTCACAGACTGTGACATCAGGTATGATTTATATATTTTTCCACATATTAGCTTGCATACTTGCTTGCTGGTTCACATTTTGTTTTTCCCACCCCTGGGGTCTCAATGGGACATTTCCTGTATAACCACTATTTCTTCAGATACTGGACAGACAGTAAGTAGATAATACATCTTATTTGATTCAAAGACTGTGGAATGAGTAAGCACTCTGTAAACTTAATCTCATTTACTTATAGGTATGGTAGGTTTGAGTGCTTATGATTATAAACTCTGAGTTACTCAGAATCACCTTATTGTCTTCACTTAGCATAATGTTCCTGATGTTGGAGATATTATTACTAAAACATGCATTCTTGAGTGAATCTAGTATTCATAAGTAGTTTAATCAGCATAGGTGACTATTAACTGTCCTAGCAGTTTGTAAAATTTGACTATTTAGCATAAGATTGCTTTAAGGCATGTCTTTCTAAAAGACACAAATTCTAGGGCAGAAAATGGGTATTTCATTTATTCTCCTAAATACTTTTTGTATATAAAATAGAGGGATTACTTTTTATTTTCTTGTATTGATTTTCTTCCGTACTTGATTCAAATTCCTTATGCTCTGTGCATTTAGAATTGTCTATTACTAAAATGTTCCTTGCAGATTGCAGTTTATGGTGCACAATATTACTTTTTCATTAGTAATTGCACCGCAGGTCATTATATGAAAAAAGATCCATTCTTTTCTCGAGGCATAAAACCAAGTTCCTGTCTGTGTTGCGGATGTTAAAAATCCCAAGACACTTAAGGAAGAAGAGTGGGAGTATTAACTCTAGCAAAAACTTTTGGCCAAAGACCCATGAAAAGCCTCTCTATCACAGTGCAGAGAAACAGGATTGTTAAGGACGATCTTTGTGAAAGAACTACTTTATGCAATTACAATAAAATATTGAGCATTGCTTTGGATTTTTATGCACATTCCATTCCAAAAGGAAATCCCAAAACATTTTGTAAAAATCTTATAAATTTATACTACCAGAAAGAAAAATGAATGTTTTAAACAAATGATCAAACTTTCAGGAACAATAATTTAATTGATTTATGAGACACTCAAATGCTAAAATGAGTATGCTTTGCCTATTGGAAACTATGTAATGATTGCAACTCAGGAGTTTGTTTCTCTATTACCTAAATGTGTAAAAGTAGCTTGTGGAAGATTTTTTTAAAGGACCAAGGTTAGGCTATTATAATATGCTGCTAAATCTCCTTAAATTACATCTTTCAGGTCAGGCTCATACATGCTTGGAGAACAGTAAGTTCTAAAACATATTCATTTAAAAATATTTTCACCTTTTACAATTTATCTGTAACATCTTGTGACTTTTCTATTGAAATAGTTTGACTTTTTGTTGCAAACTCTTTGCCTTGGAAAACTCATTATTATCCCAATATGCAAACCCTATTGACCTTTTCCGGAGTAAAAACATCAAGACCTATCCATTAGCTTAGGTGACATTGGGTTGACAAGTCACAGAATTCTGGGCTACTGTGCCTCCTAGAATTGATGGGAGTGCTCATTTCAGCATGGAGGTTCGAATGTGCGCTGGTTGTTAAGATAAACACAAAATGTTGACGCCAAGAGAATTGGCCCAACAGAGCGGTAGATGGATGTTATTATTTTTATGAAGAAGCCCTCTGATGATAAAACAGGGTTGACCCTGTTAGTGGGAGCTCCATAAATCTTTCTTGGCTGAAGGTTTCTGGCTGAGCAGGTTGGAGAGTGGACAAAAGAATCAAAAGATGCAGGATGTACTGTACATGAGAAGATTGCCTATGGGACTCTGTAATAATATAACAATAGCCAAGACATTCAGGAACAGCCTCAGTTCAGGATTGCCTTCAACCGCTACTAATGACAGTTCTAAGACTTTTTCTTCTGTACTCAAGAAAATTTCTAAGGTTAGCAGTTTTTTGCTTTCTTCTCTACATCTTTTAAGAACTCTTAGGAACTCTGCTTTACATAAACACTAGCTATTTTATTCTTATTTTATTAGCATTACTAAAGTAGTATTTCTCTGATATTTGTGTTGAATATGCTCAATAACCTTAAAATTTAAAGCTAATCAGAAAAAAAACTAGAAACTGCATTTTTTCTATAATAGAGATCAAAGTTTGAAGACATAGGATGCAATTTACAAAATATCCACATATTTACCAACTACTGCAAGCAAAATCTGCCTCCTTGTCTTCTTTTTCAAATGAATGTCTCATCAGAAGTCGTAAATTATAATTATAAAAAATATAGTCTTTAATGATGCAATTTTCTGCTTATCTTTGTATATAAAGAAGATATCTTAGTTCAGTTTATCTCTCTTATTATTTTTTACATATAGCATAATGGGAGAATTAAATGTCTTTGCAAATCTATTACTACACAGGACATGTCACAGATATTCCTCTTCTGCCTATAAAAATGAATGGCTCTACCAACAGTTTTTGAGAATTGAAATATAATAATCTTAAAATATTTACTAAATCCCTATCCTACATTTTGTGCTATTAGATTCTTTTTGAGCTAAAACGAAGTCTCCGTTATAGTTCTTTATAACATTCCAAGCATAACAAAAGATCAATAATTTATGAAACATCAAATAAATGATAAAATAAGGTATATTATATATGCATTATGGCTAATTCTATAATCTCCAAAATGTTCTTTGTACAAAATTATTTATACTAACAACTTAAGGTCCTTTTGAAATATTACACAAACATAAGTGTGTGTAGATATCCATTACCTTTTAGTAAAACAAAAGTATAAGCACTTTGACATTAAACTTCCTGGCTCTTACTAGTCACTGTAGCTTGAGTATTGTTAAACATATTCTAATTTTGTTAATATCCAAGGCTAACAAGATGTCCTAGCAGTGGAATATTTTAAAATTACCTAACTCCTCTCTGTTTAGTCAAATCTCAGGGTAAACTAGTTTTGAGGCATTGAGAAAATAAGCTCCTCATATCAACAAACTAGTTGAATGCATGCTTGTTTGTTGTCAATTTTCATAAAAGAATGAGCTGTGGTATATTTGTGTAGTCAGTAATTTTACACATACATATACATATTAAGCATACAAACATGCTTCTATTTCAAAATATGTTTATGGAACAATGTACTTCCTGTCTCTTCTAAATTGAAGTTTATTTCATTCTACCAGGATGTTATAGTCCTAATGCTCAATACGTTGAAAGGGATCTAGTCTGGAAATCAGGCCCTAGCAAATGAAATTCTGTAAAGAAGTTATTACTAGAACAGTAATTCAAGATGAGTCACATTATTACTAAAAGGAATTAAGATATATTGTCTCTCTATATTTATCTACTTACCTATTATCTATTCATCTATCTATCTTCTATCTGACTCATAGGTAAGTCCTTTGCACAAACAGAAGATGGCATATAAAAAAGAACACACTGTGGAATTGATTAGATGGTAAAAATATTAAGCAAGTGAAATCAAAATATTCATATTTTCTATTATAGACATCATTAAATATTATTTAATATATTCACTTATCCCACAAATTATACATTGTAGCATTGACTGATACAATGTTTGTTTACAAGGTTTATATGAGAGTTCTTTTTTTAATTTTTTTATTGGATATATACTATATTTACATTTCATTTCCCCTTTTCTGGTTCCCTGTCCCCGAAAGGTTCCACATGCCCCCTTCCCTCCCCATGTTCCCCCATCCACACCTTCCCATTTCCCTGTTCTGGTATTCCCCTACACTGATCCTTTGAGCCTTTCCAGAACAAAGGTCATGAGTTCTTTGTATACATTGGATATTTGCCCTCTGTCAGATGTAGGGTTGGTGAAGATCTTTACCCAATTTGTTGGTTACTGATTTGTCCTTTTCACAGTGTCTTTTGCTTTACAGAAACTTTGTAATTTTATGAGGTCCCATATGTCTATTCTTGATCTTAGAGCATAAGCTATTGGTGTTCTGTTCAAGAAATTTCCCCCTGAGCCAATGTCCTCAAGGGTCTTCCCCAGTTTCTTTTCTATTAGTTTCAGTGTCTCTGGTTTTATGTGGAGTTACTTGATCCACTTGGAACACATCAAAATTATCATTCACCATGATCAAGTTGGCTTCATCCCAGGGATACAGGGATGGTTCAATATATAGAAATTCATTAATATAATCCACTATATAAACTCAAAGAAAAAAACACATGGTCATATCATTGGATGCTGAAAAAGCATTTGACAAAATTCAGCATCCTTTCATGATAAAAGTCTGGGAAAGAACAGGAATTCAAGGCCCATACCTAAACATAGTGAAAGCAATTTACAGCAGACCTGTAGCCAACATCAAAGTAAATGGAGAGAAACAATCCCACTAAAATCAGGGACTAGATAAGGCTGCCCCTACTCAGCATATCTTTTCAATATAGTACTTGAGGTACTAGTTAGAGCAATTTGACAACATTGGGAAGTCAAAGGGATACAAATTGGAAAGGAAGAAGTAAAACTATCACTATTCGCAGATGATATGATAGTTTACTTAAGTGAGCAAGAAAACGCCACCAGAGAACTCTTACAGCTGATAAACAACTTCAGCAAAGTGGCTGGTTATAAAATCAACTAAAGCAAATCAGTAGCCTTCCTATACTCAAAGGATAAGCAGGCTGAGAAAGAAATTAGGGAAATGGCACCCTTCACAATAGCCACAAACAATATAAAGTATCTTGATGAGACTCTAACCAAATAAGTGAAAGATTTGTATGACAAGAACGTCAGGTCTCTGAAGAAGGAAATGGAAGAAGACCTCAGAAAATGGAAAAATCTTCCATGCTCATGGGTTGGCAGGATTAATATAGTTAAAATTGAAATCTTGTCTAAAGCAATATATAGATTAAACGCAATCCCCATCAAAATCCCAACTCAGTTCTTCATAGAGTTAGAAAGAGCAATTCTCAAATTCATCTGGAATATGTGAGAGTTCTTAATATTGCATCTCATTATTCCTCTATTCTTTCACTGATCTTATATCTCTACTATAATTTATATTTTCAATGATAGTTTTCTTTTGCCTTTACATTGTTTCTATTTTATTTTGTATTTATGTAATGGTTATAGTTTTTTATCTTGTTTTTGATTTCTGGTAGTAGCATAGAATAAGTTTATTTAAAAAAATACAGTGATCTAGAAGGAATTTGGAAATGATAAATATAATAAATTTTAATTTATCTTCATCTTTTCTTCATCCACCCATGTAAAATGTATTTAACACTACATTTAAAGAGTCTTAGAGGGATAGAGTGGTCTAGAAGAAATCTGGAAGTTGTTGAGGAAACAAAACAACAAAAATAATATTAGCCAGGCAGCGGTGATGCACACCTTCAATCCCAGCACTTGGGAGGCAGAGGCTGGGGATTTCTGAATTTGAGGCCAGCCTGGACTACAAAGTGAGTTCCATATAGAGAGACCCTGTTTCGAAAAACCAAAAAAAAATTATATTGACTGAGAACTTATTTTTCAAACTCAACATGTTGGCATATATCTTTATCCCAGTACTCAGGAGGCAGAGTCAGGCAAGTCTTTAAATCCAAATCCAGCCTGCTCTATAGAGTGAATTCTAGGACATTGGGGTTAATAATAAGAAGCCTTATCTCAAAAAAATTGTAAATAAATAAATACATACATACATTTATTGTCTCAGTCCCAGGTGTTTTGTCATTTAGACAGTACAGAAAATAAGTTATACAGAGCAAAACAAATTTATCCATTCTGTTTTCACTGTGCATTTTTTAAAATGAGCATATTTTTGTCAAATTTATCAGGTTATTTTTGAAGTAAAAAAATCAAACATGAAAACTTACTGTATTTTCACAAATCTAAAGTAAAATTATCAACATTTTGCCATATCAATAAAGACTAAAATTATAATGTAGTATTGTAATTATATTTTTGAAATATATTCTTTGGTTCATTAAGTTGACAGTATTTCCTTTTCCTACTGTATTTTGTTAATCTGTCTATATTTGCATTTTCTTCTTTACATTTAAGCTTTGGATATGTATAACTTTAATGATACATTTGTTTAGAACAGATGACAAAATCCAGAGTTACTTGAATATTTTTAGATGTCAAGCAATATCTCTTTGCTCCAGTTTTCTGATCATTATATTATCACAAGCTTATTTATTTAAACAAGAAGGAGTATGTTTTATAAACCCAGGACATAGTTACTTCAGACTTTAGGAAAAATATTTTGTCTTTTAAATACAAATTGCACCGTGAATGGCTGCAGATATCTGTTGATATTCTCCCCTGGAGATGGCAGAGTCTGGACAATAGGCTAAACACCAAAGAAAACTTCCGCTCACATCTGCTGCAAACACCCAACGGTAGCTTTCCTGAACAGAGGAAAGTTGCCGAATCCTTACATCAGGAATCTGACCCATGGCTCAGTTGGCACAGCAGGAGGAACCTTGCTTTGGACACTGTTTTAAATACAGAACTCAGATAGATGATGACAAGATGACCTAACTCCCTAAAACAGAGCAAATGTAAAATGTAATAAGGTAGAATTGAACTTCTTCATTTTGCAAGGCCTTCGGATCACAGCCTTGTGACTATTCAAAAGGGATTTCCAAGCTTGAAGGGAGAGGTCTGGTTTGAAAAACAAGTGTGTTGTCCTGACAGGACACTTTTCCTTAGTCCTAAGACTAGAAAGGAGTAATGTGACACTGGCAGTGATCTAGGGGGCAACAGGCAGAGAGTGAAGCCAGTCATTTGTCATTCACATTTTTCTTCAAGGCTACCATCAATCTCCCTCAAGCTCCAACTTCTCACAGGCCCCACCATCATCCTAGGAGAAACTTGGCTAGGCTTTCATGAGAGACTTACAGTGTGCATTTGTTAAGACTAAGCGGGGTTCCCTGCTACCAAAGCAACAACCACCCCAGAGACCTTATCTGAACATGATAAAATTGATGAAGGCTCCACATGCTTATTATTATGAATACATGGAATCTCACTCCATGAGACTGGTTTCCATCCTCTGAGCTCATGCTACTCACTGTGACTATTCTGCCTCCCAATTTTTAATTTTCTTGTTTCTCCTTAACAAAAATCAAGGTAGGGTCTTTAAAGCCCCATCTCCCCAAACTCATATCATGTCATCTTCTGTCTGTACCTAATTTATTTCTCTATTCTCACCACATTTTAAAATCCTTTGCCGCCTACCCATGTATTTCAACGGTGCTTGTATCTATCATGAAAGAAAACACCTTGGTCTCCATTCCAGTTTTAAACATGTAATATCTTTGCTTTTTTCATCTCTGAGACTCTGTATGGTTTTTCATAGGGATTGTTTTGACATTTTAACCTTTTCCTCAGTGTTATCAAAACATTTTTTTAAAGACTCGAGTTTCTATGCCTCTGCAACACTCTTAACTTAATTTCCTTTGTGAGATAGGCTAAAAAAATTCTCTGTGAAAAGTATTAAAGGATTAGAATGATTATTGTAATAAATATCATTATTAATATTTATTTAATAATAAAATTTCATATTTAAGTACTTATATTGTAGTACGTAATGGATGAATAGCACTACATGAACACTATGCTACTACTATACATAAAACCATATACAGCTTTCCTAGTAGGCAAGAAGTCCATTCCTGGACTCCATCTCTCATCAACCCTCGATATGACCATCATTCTACATGAATGCTTCAGAATAAATCAGAGTTTCTGAGCTTAATGCAAATAAATTCTCATAGTACATACTATTTTGTGTCATCCAAAGAGTAGAAGAGATTAATTTAGATCCAATATATGATAGTCTGGGAAAAATGCCTTTATCTCACATTTTCTTTTTCTTTTATTTAATTAATTAATTTATATTTTATACTCCATATTTTATTCTCCTGCCCCCCCATCCACCATCTAGCTGTTCCACAACCCTTATCTCCTTCCCACCCCCTGTCTCCATGTGGATGTCTCTCTTGAGGGTTGAGTTCATCATCTCTGAATGAACACAGACCCAGCAGTCCTCTACTGTATATGTGTTGGGAGCCTCATATCAGCTGATGTATGCTGCTGGTGTATACACCTGGTTGCTGGTCCAGTGTTTGAGAGATCTCAGGGGTCCTGATTAATTGAGACTGCTAATCCTCCTACAGGATTGCCCTTGTCCTCAGCTTCTTTCAGTGTTCCCTAATTCAACAACAGGAGTCAGATGCTTCTGTCCATTGGTTGGGTGCAAATATCTGCATTCGACTCAGCTGCTTGTTGGGTCTTCCAGAGTATGGTCATGCTAGTTCCCTTTTTGTGAGTGCTCCATAGCTGTAGTAACAGTGTCAGGCCTTGGGACCTCCCCTTGAGCTGGATTCCACATTGGGTCTGTCTCTGGACCATCTTTTCCTCAGGCTTTTCTCCATTTCCATCCCTATAATTCTTTCGGAGAGAAACAATTATGGCTCAGAGTAGTGACTGTGGGATGGGCCCCCTGTCCCTCATTTGATGACTCATTTTCCTGCTGGAGGTAGGCTCTATAAGTTCCCTCTCCCTATTGTCCAGCATTTTATCTGAGGCCCCTCCTTTGAGTCCTGAGCGTCTCTCACCTCCCAGGTCTCTCATGCATTCTGGAGGGTCCTCCCAACCTCACCATTTCTTAATTTTTATAGGTATCCTTTTTTATTTATTTTGGGTTATGTTATAGGACTTCATAATGTCATGTTTTAAAATGTATAAGTTGGTACATCTGTTTTGGAAAAGACCGTGTTAATAACCTTAATATTTGATATGATCATACTATCTTTAATGAGAATATGTGTATTATTTTCAGTACTGTGCTTTACTAGAATGTTTCTAAAACTTCAAATTACTCTGAAAGCAAATCTTTGTCAGCATTCCTTAATATGTATTATGTTAAATTTACTGAGGTTATTTTCTTCATAAATTCATTATTTATTAGCAGATTGCTAAATTTCTAAGTACTGTGGGTCATCAAATTAAATTTTTATTTTTAGTTCCTGGAGATATATATGTTTAAGAACTTCTGGTTTGTCAGTTTTGGATGTCTCTTAAATTGGGTTTATAATACTTTGTTCAGACCCAAAATAAACAGAACTACTAAGAAAGAACATAGTTTGAAGTTGCTGCATTCTAAACTACACAACAAATAAACTACACAATTTCAGTTTTCTTGTTAGTTTTTTCTGTATTTTCATTAGTTATTAATAGATTGTTATCTCCCTTCATGAATATACATTCAATTTTTATAGTTCTATTATTTTGTCTTTGCTTACATATGTTACAAGTATGTTTTGCTCATTTTTTCAGCTTCATACATTTTGGTCAAGATATAAATAATATGCATCTTTCTATGAAGATTAGAAATTTCAGGACCTTTTCTACACAGGGTTGATTTGTGGGTTTAAAGAAATCACATCACCAAATAACCTAGTCCATTTGGAAAATCCTGATTAACTCTTAATTGCACATAGTCATTTCTCATCATTTTATAAGTATGGATTGAAACTATTGTTTCTGCCTTGTAAACAAAGGTAAGCTCAGTAAGATTCGTGCCTTCAGTGTGTTGCTTGAGCCACTGGAGCGCTTCTGATTTGTCCTTTTGCTGATGATATCACCATCTGCTGCCTAGCGACATTAAGACCATAATATTTTTTCAAAACAAGCCTGTTCATGCTGTCATTTTACTTTAAATCATGCACTGGTTATTCATGTTAAAATGGTTTTATATCCTACCAGAGTATTATCTCTCATAATCTAGCTTCCCCTGAAGCTCCTCAATCTTTTTAGTAAGATCCTTGCCTCAAAATTTATTCAACAATGTGTTGAATTCCCCTTGCCTTGTTTCCCTTAGTAGAATGGAAATGCTCCTTGCCCTATGATATCTTCAGCTTCAAATCCCTAGCAATTAGTATAATTTTGGAAGGTGGAAGGCCTTTGGTTTTGATAGGCAGCACTGCATTTGAAAAAAAAAAAGATTTATACTTGTATTTAAATGAGTGTTTCTAATATATGCTTGCAAGGAGGGTAACCAGAAACACAGCTTTGCCTTGCTTCAGTTCTCTGTGAAATGAAATTTGCCTCAATCACAGTTGAACCAACTATTCTCTGTGAAAATATTTAGAGGCCCTGTAGCTAGCTGTATCTTTGGGACAGAATGAAAACTTGCACATCCTAATGCCAGCCCTGTCATAGCTTAATCTCATAGAGAATCCATAATATCTTTTTCTTTTCTAGTTCATGTCTTTCCAACTGTAGGATTCTGAATTTTAAATGTTCTTTTTTAATCTGTGGGTGTCTTAGGGCTGTTCTTTTGTCCCATGTTCCTATTGGCTCCCTCTCTCTCCTTTTCCTGTGTTGCAATACTTTCATCATTGTCATCTCTGTTATCTCAAACATACAGCAGAACTTATTTGGGTGTGAGCCTTCATTTTTATACAGAATAAATTCTTCTAATAGCATTTAATTCTAAATAGTAACTAGACCCTTAAAAATATTTGTATCAATTGCAGTGAAAACTAAGCATAAACAATTGTTTTTCTGGCTTTAAGAATGTGGAAAGAGGAACACTTCTCCACTGTTGGTGGGATTGCAAAATGGTAAAACAGCTCTGGAAATCAATGTGGCGGTTCCTCAGAAAATTGGGCATGTTTCTTAGAGGACCCTGGCATATCACTCCTGGGCATATATCCAGAGGATTCCCCTGCATACAATAAAGACACATGCTCCACTATGTTTATAGCAGCCTTGTTTATAATAGCCAGAAATTGGAAGGAGCCCAAATATCCCTCCAAGGAGGAATGAATACAGAAAATGTGGTATATTTATACAATGGAATACTACTCAGCAATTAAAAATAATGAATTCATGCAATTTGTAGGTAAATAGTTAGACCTGGAAAATATCATCCTGAGTGAGCTAACCCAGTCACAAAAGAATACACATGAAATGCAATCACTGATAAGTGGATATTAATGAGCCCAGAAGCCCTAAATACTCAAGGCACAATTAGCAAGTCAAATGATTCCCAAGAAGAAAGGAGAGGACCCTGGGCCTGTAAAGATTGGATCCCATTTTTTGTAGAGAAACCGTGGGGGGAGGGGGAATGATTGGGGAACAGTTGGGGAGAGAGGAATTATAGGACATAGGGAGGATGGGAACTGGTATAGGGGAAAGCCTTTGGAATGTAAACATAGAATATAGAAAATAAAAATTTAAAAAAAATTTAAAAAAAGAATATCCCAATCACAAAAGAATACACATGAAAGCAATCACTGATAAGTGGATATTAATGAGCCCAGAAGCTCTGAATACTCAAGGCACAATTAGCAAATCAAAAGATTCCCAAGAAGAAGGAAGGGGAGGACACTGGTCCAGAAAAGACTGGTTCCAGTTTTGCAGGAGAGTACCAGAACAGAGAAAGGGTTGGGGGGTGATTGGGGAATGGGCTGGGCGGGGGAGGGGGAAGAGGACTTATGACACACATGGTGAGAGGGGAACTGGGTAAGAGGAAAGCCTTTGGAATGTAAGCAAAGAATCCAGTGGAAAAAAGATAGCCTTTTCAACAAATGGTGCTGGCTCAACTGGAGGTCAACATGCAGAAGAATGAGAATTGATCCACTCTTATCTCCTTGCACTAAGCTCAACTCCAAGTGGATCAAGGACCTCCACATAAAACCAGACACACTAAAACTAATAGAAAAGAAACTGGGGAAGACCCTGAGGACATTGGCTCAGGGGGAAAGTTCCTGAACAGAATACCAATTGCTTATGCTCTAAGATCAAGAATAGACAAATGGGACCTCATAAAATTACAAAGTTTCTGTAAGGCAAAAGGCACTGTCAAAAGGACAAATCGGCAACCAACAAATTGCGAAAAGATCTTCACCAACCCCACATCCGACAGAGGGCTAATATCCAATGTATACAAAGAAATCAGGTCTCTGAGAGGCTTGGTGCTGCCTCTTCTACTGAGGCCAGAAAAGGCAGGCCAGCTGGAAGAGTATATCCCATGTATAAGCCACTGCTTTGGGGATAGCATTTTCCTACCGTGGTCCAGCTGTTTGGGACCCACATGAAGACCAAGCTGCACATCTACTATATATGTGAGGGGAGGCCTAAGTCCAGCACATGTATGTATGTCCCTTGGTTGAAGGTTCAGAATCTGAGAATCTCAAGGGTCCAGATTACTTGACTTTGTTGATGTTCCTGTGTAGTTCACATCCCCATAGCATCCACAATCCTTCCTCCTATTCTTCCATAAGAGTCCACAAGCTCCATGGACTTTGTGACTGTGGGTGTCTCTATCATTCTGAGGTAGCTGCAGGGTGGAGCATCTCGGAGGACAGCACTGCTCTTGTCTGCAAGCATAACAGAATGCCATTAATAATGTTAGGGTCCATTGCTCGCTCATATAATGGATCTTAAATTGGGCTGGTTGTTAGTTGGCCATTCCCTCAGTCTCTGTTCTATCCCTGTGCCTGCATTTTTTTGTACAGAGGATAAATTATAGGTTGCAAGTTTTGTGAGTAAGTGGGTCTCTGTCATTCCACTGGGTAGCCTCTTCAGGTTCCATATCCCCAGTGTAGTGAATCAGAGCTGAGGTCGCCCCTCATTGATTCTTGGATCCTCCCTTATCCCAGATCTCTGTTTCATCCTGGAAACATGCAAAATATTTTTGTATTTTTTCCCTGACTTCATCTCCTCCCAGATTCTTGCACATCCATACCCCACAACTTTTTTCTCCTTTTTTGTCTTGATTCTCTCTCTCTCTCTCTCTCTCTCTCTCTCTCTCTCTCTCTCTCTCTCTCAACACATATTAAATCAAAACAGACCAAAATCAATAAGACAAAAAAAACCCAATAGAAATAAAAAATAAAAACAAAAGAAAAGCAGACAAACTTAAAGCTAAAAGTTTGTTTAGTGTTGGCCTAATACTCTTTGGGATAAGGAATTCCCTGGAATGTGTATTTCTGAGACAAAAAAATTAAAAAGTCACAAGCTTGAATATAAAAGAGAAGGTCTTAGCTGAGTCAAAGTAATTGTTGAAGATCTGACCTGGACTAAATATTACCATGAATAGAATAAACAGACTTTATGACTGGCCCTGGAGTCAGAACAAAAACTCCATCTTTGATGACAATACTTGACATGGCTTGTGTCTGGGGTTCCCATCAATGTATGTGGTATCCTGTTCAGTTAAGCAAATTCCACAGGATTTTGCACCCTATTGACTACACTATTGACAAGGTCTGATGTCTGTCAGCAGACAAGAAAGGCACAGGCACACTTGCTGCTTGTGCTTAGCTTCTTTTTATACAGTATATTGGCTGATTCGTTTCGGTGATCATTTTACAGTCTGATCCACAGTGAGTGCGTTTGGAAAGAAAAAAAAAAGCAGCTAAACATTTCAATGTGTTTTCTGAGGTACGTGAGCCATGTGATCTTTCTTGTTGGAGATTACCAGATTTGCCTTATGTTAGAAACAAGGCAATTAAAGGCTCATGGGATTAAATGATTTTTTTCTAGGCCCTATATCAATGTAGAAGGAATTAGGTGACTGTGTTTGATTTATTATTATTATTATTATTATTATTATTATTATTATCATCATCATCATCATCATCATCATCATCATCATTATCATCATCACCATCATCATGATTATCATCATTATTATTATTTCCAATTTTTCTTTAATTTTCTATGCTTGTACTGTTGAAATGAAAGCAAGAGCTATCCTTTTTCTCCACTACAGTGACATTGTGCATATCAAGTACACTTCAGGTGAGGCCACATGCTAAAGAGTCCATGGCCATCAGAGAACAATGATTTTTTTTGTGTGTGTATTATTTTTGCTTTGGAATATTTTTTTCTTCTTTGTTTTCTATTGTATTTTTTGCTGTCATCATTCTTTCTTTCTTTTTTTTCATAGAGAAACAGAAAATTATGAAGTTGGGAGGATAGAAAGATAGGAAGTATCTGGGACAGGAGTTTGTAGAGGAGAGTGATTGTGATACATTATATAAAGTTATATATTTTTAGAAAGGTACAACTGTGTGTATGAGGGAGCTATCAGTGTATATGTCTGGATGACACATGGGCAAAGGAATAATATTTTATTCTAAAGGTTATAAGTATTTTTAATTGGAACAAAAGATAGATGCAATGATGCAACCTCTCATACTTTCAAAAAAATTTTTGAAGGTTTATGCCAAATGAAACCAATATATAGAAGAGTTAATTTCAATCTGAGCTGTTAGATCCATCAAGGCATTTATGCCTTTTATATCGACAAGTTGTTTTAAATATTATGTTGTTCCCATATATCAAAATAATTTTTCAAAAATTGATCTTGATAGAAAATACACAATTAGAAAGGAAAGCATCACTATTAATTTGAAACTATGAAAATATTATTGTATTAGTTAATTTTTGTTGTTGTGATAAATCATGATGACCAGAAGCTTTTTATGGGAGGAAGGATTTATTTTGCATATAGTTTCATTTTATAATGGTGTGAAAGACATGGCAACAGGTACCAAGCCTGTCCACACACAGTAAGCAGATAGGGTTACTGGAAGTTGTTGAGCTGTCTCAAGTAATGTACTTCCTCCAGCATGGCTGCACATAAGAAGATGTAATAACTTCCCTCAAGCACATAAATATACAGACCTGAACCTAGGGAGGCATTTAATTCATACCATCATAACTATTTTCTTGAGACTATTGTATTGGGAAGCCTTTAAGAAATAATGTGTATTTTTTTTAACTTGGTAAGTATATTTGTAAACTTCCACTGGCACATATGTGATGCTTTCATGTCCTTTTCTCCAATGTTTTCTTCTCAGCAATAGATCAAAACAACAACCTGTTAGTATCTATTAGGAAGAGTCTGTAATCTGACTTAGTTATCTCTTACAGTTTTTCCATTCAGTTACTCCAGTTGCTAGGGACAAAAGTCTCTTCCATTTATGCATTGATACATGTTTGCCACCAATGCCCTTCAGGTGTTCATTTTAAAATTCTGAACATATCTTTCCCATGATTTTCTGAATTTTGAAAATGAAACAGATTTGAATATATACATATACACATATATATTAACAAGCATTTTAAATGAGTAATCAATGATCCAATAATAATTTTCTTGTACATACTTAAGTACTTTGATTAATACAAACTGACTTGATTGAAAGAAAAAGCACCTACAATTACTGAGAACTTTGCTTTGAAGTATTCTGTAATAAGCAGCACATTTTGATGGGAAGGAGCTTGTACCTAGGCTCAGAGGGCCAGAGTTGCAATGCCAACTCAAAGCAGATTGCTTTATATGGGTTTCTAGTTCTTTACCCTTAACACTTGCAGAATAGTCAAGTTAAATAACCCCAGAGGACTGAGCTAAACTACGTGACATGCAACATTCTGTTTTACTTCACAAGTTTCACACTATCCAGAAATGCATTACAAATGTTTCCAAGCCAAGCAGATAGAATCTTACTGAGTACTCTCCAATCCTGAATGATGGAAACACTGTAACCCAAGTCTACCACACAGCTAGAGAAAGGCTTCCCAAAAGGAAAAGGAAAAGAAAGATTGAACAAATACACACCAGCTGAGTTTGTATCTCTCTTCTCAAAGAATATAATTTTAAGGAGACATTAACTATTCACAAAACAAGGTAAGAGAGCAACTACCACCTACACCTCTCTCTATCTAATTATATTTCTTATACAATATGCATGAAGAATCCCATGGAAAGAATACCTTCAGAGCCTAAAATTCTCATGAAAGTTATAGTTCAATATTTGCAGCAAAATGCAAAGAATGATATAATCCATATGTGGATTACTGTGACCTTGAGAAATCTTTGAAACACTAAATTTTACTTTGGAACACAGTCACCTTGGCTCCCAAAGCCTTTTCTTCTTGCATTCTTCTTTCTCAGATTAATTTCTTTATTATGAAATTAATGTATACCCTTCAGGATAAAGGTAGTCATAAAGTAACACTGCATTGCTACTTCAGTATATGTCCCAATAACATACAGATTTCTTGTCAATATGTTTCCTCTTAAAGTGATGTTTTGACTGTTTCCATTTAAGGCAGAACCAGTGTTGCATTTGACCTCATAATTAAAATCTCTGGCCTGATTGTTTATAATAGTCTCAACTCTAGAGCTAAACAATAAGCCTCCCAGAATTAAAAGAATATGTTTATTTAGATTACACATAGAAAACAACTATTATGTGAATAGCTTATTTTTTCTTCATATTTATAGTAATGAAAATATTGAGCTTCACTATGACATTTTAAGGCATGTCAATCACATATTTAGCTCATGTTCAATCGTATATGTATGTAAGTATGTGTATATGTATGTATGCACATATGTGTATGTATGTATGTATGTATGTATGTATGTATGTGGTTGCAAATATTACCTTTCTGAGTTTATCACTTCATATTTTTAATGGGTAATTTTAAATAAACTTTTAACTTTTTAGGCTACAAGTATATCTTCCATTAGAACAGTCTAAATAGTGGAAAAAAGCAATGAATATTTTGGTTTATGTATCTTAATATTTTCTTTTTAAGAAAGAGACTCATCCTGTCCTGTCCATGATGTGGAACTCATGTTCCTTCTGACTCAGCTCCTAAATTCTAGGATTCCACTTATGACGCCTTAACACCCCAGTACTTAAAGATTCTTTCTATTTTCTGTTTGCATTTCTGTATGTTCAGGCATGCATGTAACTTGTATATGTACATATACATATATATTCTGAGGTTTTTTTTAAAAAAATGAGATATCCTCTATAAATCTCAGGCATTTAGCTTCCTAGTCCGAAGATATTGAACCTCTTTGCGGGGGATTTGGAGGTGTGCCCTTCAAGCAGGAAGAGTCTTAGTGGGGACAGAGTTTGAGGTTTCAAAAGCCTCATTCTATATTCAGTTGGTTTTTCTTGCTTGCAGTTAGCTATGTGAGGTCTCAGCTTCCAGCTCTGGACGCCATGTCTATCCTTACCGTTACAGGCTCTAACCTTCTGTTAGCATTAAACTCAAAATAAACTCCTTCTTCTTGCCTTGGGTTTTGGGCAGTTTCTTCAGACCCATAAAAATAGTGACTAAATCAACTGCGATGTGGGATTATTTCCACATTTAGGGAACAATGTGACCTTTTCTACTCTAGCTATGCATTTTATTTTGTTATGCATAAACTCAATACTGAGCCTTCCTGACATTTGAGGTTTCTTTTACTTCTAAAATATTGTCACTCTCGAGTGTTCCAGGACACTGGGAAAGATCTCCTATATTTAATGCTGTCTTTCTAATTCACAGATGGAGAAATGGCTTAGAATAATTTGGTAATTACGTATATCTGATTGTATCTGCAGACCATTTCTTTTAGGAAATAGATTTCCACTCATTATTTTTAAAATATATTTTATATATATTGTGGCTTTTCTTCCTTAGAGAACTGAGGAGAAAATCTATCCCAGCAGTAGTAGCCCATGGGAACAGTGACTATTGCTGAGCCTGAAGCTCACCCAGACAGCTAAGAAGGACCCCAGCACTCTGAATACAAAATACTGCACAGCTTCTAGATGTGATAAGACCTATGTTTTGACCTCCTTGGGTTTACAACATGTGGCAGGGTGATAGAACTCAGTGAACCTTTTAAAAACTGTTCACTGAAGCTGCCGATTCTAACCTTTAAAATGCCTGCGCTGCTCAGAATTCACCCCCTGTTTTTTGGGAGGATTCTTCTTAATATGACTTTTTTTTCACTCTGCAGCCTCTGGGCAACAGTCTCACCCTGTTAATCAGCCTGCACTTACTTCTAAGAGTTCCAGGAGTGCAAAGCAAGCTTCTCCATTTCCTCCTCGGAGATTTACAATTCCATTTGTTTTTAAGCTTTTCGAAGATTTTGGAAAATGTAAATTGTAGTCAAGATCTTCACTCACAGGTGAAACTGTATCTGGTCCTCTTGTCATTAGCACTGACAGTTCTGGCTAAGGCTTTTGTTAAGAAAAATGCTGGAATAAACCTGGAATCAGTCATGTGTTTCGCATCCTTCACCTCATTAATCACAGGCTGAAGATTGTCTCTGAAACAATGTTGCTTTATTGTGGGAGTAATCCTGGGCTACAGTTTGCACTACTAAGCTACGTTCAAGAATCCAGGCTCTCTCCCATGCCCTGCCAAGCATGGCTGAACTGTGGCAATCATGATATTCTTCACTGAAAATTAAAACAGAAGGTAGCATCCTGGGCCATTACATCATTCTTATGGCAAAGTCAATGGTATGTGCTCATAAGTGGCTCCTTGGGGATCAATATTAATATGTTTCACATTCTTTGTAGTGATGGTTGTGGAAGTTGACGGCTGGATGCACAATGCATCTATTTAATAATAAATGTATAGATCTGCACTTTAAAACACCACCTCTGTCTGTCAACAGCCCCTATGGTAGTAACCAAGCCATCTCCAGCTTGAAGGGTTTTGAGATACTATCTGTGAGTGATATCATTATGAATCAGTTGTGGAGGAAATGAGCAAAAGTTAATGATGACAATAGAGAACAATCCTGATTTATGTGCACAGGATTCTAGAAACACAAAACACTACTTAGGGAAATGTGCTTATTTAACTATCCTGGCACTACAATGCATCACTAAATCCAGAGAGCAAAGGTTCCTGTATGAGCAGTTAACTTTTACTGAGAAAGAGTTGACTGTCCCAGAAGATTATGGTTATTATGAAAAATGTTCAAGTCTAAAATGATAAATATGTTTGCTATTCAGGAAATATTTATATGCTTACAATAGAGAAAATGAATGTGTTAACTATTCACACCTTTACCAAAAAGGAGAACATTTGAAATTAACATTTATATTTATGGGTATTTTGAGAAATAGTTTTTCTCTTATAAATTCTCTCACTCGTAGCCTGTGTAAGTGTAGACACTTTAGTATTTATGTTCTTGTAGATTGCTTCTCTTGAGAGGTAAAATTAAAAAGTGTTAGTAATAAAATGTATAGAGCAAATTCTAAAATTGCCTAAAGATTTTTGAAGAGAAACTCCACTTGAGTAACAGAAGAAAATATTCTAGAACTTTTTCCATTTTTGATTTAATTTTGCTGTAAATTGATATTTAATTTTTTGAATCAATCAATTATGGCTTTAATTATGAATTGACAGAAATAGTATGCAACTTATGACTTCATAGTTTTAAAAAATGTCTAGGCCCATGTCATAAATAACACAAAGAAAACTGAAATCATAGTACCTGATTGTTCCAAACATTAATATCATGTCCTCTTCTCTTTCTCACCCCTTATTACTAAACTCAGTCCTATAAACTCTGTTTCCTACACTTTCAAAATCTCTTCTGGCAATGGTAAAGTCTATCTGGTTATATTCCACCATGTATTTCCATACTATCATTTTGTTTATGCTTGGCATGACACTGCATTCTCCTTCAAGGTCTACTTTCCAGTTCATGACTGAGTTTCCAATTCCTTACCATCTGGACTATACTTGCTCAGTTACTAACACATCCTGTTTTTTTTTTTTTTATTCAGATTAAATCTTAAAATGTCATTTCCATTAAAGTCTGCTTCTTTGGTACTATTACCTAAGTCAGTTATGCTTTGAGTGTTATTTTACAATGTCTTCCATTTTCATATGTGACTCAGACATGACAAGCATCCCAGTCTCCATCTTTTCTTGACTGCTCTCTCTTGAGACAGGGAGTTTTCTGTCTACTGCATTGTTCTTCTTCACCATCTGTAGGCTCTCCAACATTACCCATGCTATGAGACACACCCATGTTCCCTCCTGTCTACTATATCTCCTTTATTTATTTTTCCATTTGATAATTAACTCCATAGGCACTTTTTATTAATACAAAAATTTTGACAAAATTCTCTAATCAGTTGCAAAGTCTTGTCAATGTTCTCGGGCAGTCTTGAGTGTCCTTCTACCTTCTTAGTTTAGTCTATTACTAATCTTGAACAATACAAGGGTCCACAGCCCATGTCCCAGCAAGTAGCGACACAAGTAGGATTCTGATTCTTAGATAGTTAATCTGATCACCTGAAAACAACTTGTTTATTTTGCTGCTGCAGAAACTTTTACTTATTATACTTTGCATTAGATATGAATTAATTTTTATCTAACTTTCCTGAACTACCACAGCTTATATAGTGATATCAATTTTTATAGCATAAAAAGATTTCAGCCCCTAGATTTCAACAACAAAAACTGAACCACGTGTTCATTTATGAAAGAAATTTGTGGATAGATGCAATTCAAGTGGTCAGAGTTTAAAATAGTTATTAAAAGAGAGCTTGTAAATACTCTCATTTCTATAGGTCAGTGTTGAAAAGTGAGGACCCAGGTTCAGTTTCCAGCACCTACATTAAGTGGCTCACAGTCATCAACCATAATTCCAAATCCAGAGGATCTGACCTCCTCTTTAATACTTTGCAGATATCTGCACATGTGTGTTCGTCTCAACATCCGTATCAATAGTTGTCTGATAGAGAGCTACAAATAAAAAAAAGAAACATAAAATTTTAAAGTACTAATATGAGAAATAAAGTTGAAAGTTAAAATGAAGTCTTATTTTGCATAGAAATAAGACATCTTCCTAACTTAGCAGCTAAGAGGTCAAGACCATACATGAGACTTCAGGCTAAATTATAATTTTATTTGGTGATCAGATAAGCAAACTATCATGCCCACCATGCATAGCATGCATAGGAATAGTTTCCATAATCCAAGTTGAGAAGTTCACTTTTAAAGTATATTTTTGTATACATGCAAATAAATTGAGGAGAAAAATAGAGTGGTAATCTGCTTACAACTTACAGAATTCTAAATTCTTCGAAATATATTTTATTAATGAAAATATATATTGTGCTCCCCAGAGCAGAATCTTAATGCATTCTAATCCTCAGTTCACATCACTGTAAATGCTTGAAGAGTAAAATCATCTATCATTATGTATTCTATTCCAATTCACAAATATGTATAAACCACCATCTCACAAGCAAATCAAATGTATCCACTAATTGACATAAATTTTAAAACTACGGACTTATCTAAAACATTTTCTCACTGAGTATAAAACAAAACCATATATACATATGGCTTTTGTAAAAATATATTTACATGTTTGTATATATGTACACTAAATTCTTATTAATATGTATGTGTAAATAATTATACACTTGATTTTACTTTATTTCCCTATGATGAAATTGCTAACATATTATATTGTAAACATGAATAATTCTCAAAAAAATGTAGGAAATATTTTCTTGATGCACTCATTTGGTTCTAATATCTGTTAGTATCATCACTAAGGGTAACCTTAAGAATAAAATTAATCCTCACATAGCACTGTCCGTTGTGTGACTTACAAAGGATGTAATAGCTGTTGCATTTTTTTTTTACTATCATTGTGTTAGATTAGAAACTGGATCCAGCCACAGACACTCAGTATCTTCTCTCAGGTTCTTCTCAGAAGCATATGTGACCTTACTAAATTGTCTGTCTTGTTCAGTCAGGAGATGGAAGGAGTAGGTCAGTTAGAAAATCTTTCTAGGTTAGGTAAAGGAAGAGTTACAAATGAGAAACAGACTGCTGGGTCTCCTGAGGTCAAAGGGGAAGCTGAGTTTGTGAGGGAGGGTGGTGTTGGTTTACATAGGTCACGCAGAGGTGGGGCAAATCACTTACCCAGCATGCAAAAACATAATAGACCAAAAGGACTATTTTACTAAAAACTTTAGTGTATAAAGGTCTGTCTTACAAAAGAATTAAATACTTCATCTTTAATTATATTTTCTTATAACTATAGAATTATGGATAGACCTTAGTGATTTTAGACATATTTATTTAACAAATCCCACAACTGTCTCAGAGATAATATCCAAAAAGTACCAATGCTTGTTATTTAATATAGTGCAAATACCCTGTGTAAAATTCTGGATTTTCTATTTGTCTGGAAGAACCATTATAGACACAGTGTTGGGGTGTAAATATTTTCAGGAATCCTACCATTATTAAATTCCCATGCAGCATTGTGAAGTTTTAGTCCTTTTGCACATATTTAAAGTATTTTTGGTTGAGTCTTTGTGAAAGGAGGAATATCATGATTTCGTAAACTGAATCAACCTGATTAAGAAATGTTGATATCTAAACTAGACAAAAACTTCTCATTAACTAATCACATTGTCAGGCCAAATATTTCAGTGGCCATACTAGCTGTCTTTTCCATGAATTACATTTCACGAGTCTGGCCAAGCTTTTCTTCAATGACAGGAACTCCTTGTACTTAGTCCTTTCACAATCCTCTAAATATACTCATTCATTGTTCAATATGTTCCACATGTCCCTAGGAAATGAGGGAAGCCAGGGTAAATTCGACATATTTCAGGCATGTGAGAACTTAACATTTCATTGTCACAAATGTGCTTTCCATGTAGGGTCCCCAAGAGCATCCTGTTCACATTCTTTTACTCTTTATTACATCTTTTAAAAGTTAACATTACTGTCAGAGGGTAAAGCCCATATTATAGGATGCTACTGCTGCAATATTTATGAATCAAATCAAGACAATACTACTAAGTACTACTTTCTTCCCTTGCTCAGTTATTCTTGACAACTGTGATTCTCTCCAATTCCTCGTTACCATATCCACTACTGTTTGAATATTAAAGGACAGCCAAGTGAATATAAACTAAGAGGCTGGACTGATGATCTTGCTTGAACTGAATTTATGTTTCATCAAAACTTCACTACTTAATTCAAATTGCTTGATTACTTTACAAATATCAACCGATTTCCATTGTAGATACTGTTTTCAGTCCACCTAAAATAAGAGGAAATTGTGGTACAGGGAATTCAGTATGAAAATGACAAAATAGAGAACCATATCTGGGTAGTTTAATTCCAGGCTTTATTTCATGTATGATACTCTGAGAAAGTCCTTCACCTTTCTCACCCTTGAGTTACCTGTAAAAGAGCACTGCTCATGGAGACAACTTCAGAATGTAAACAGTTGCTGTAACACAGTCTCTGTGCTTTGAACACTGTCCTGTGTTGTTCACATCACTTCCCTCTCTGTTGTTGGGTCACAACCCCCTCATGTGTCTTGTAGAGAGATTTATATAGGCAAAGTGATAGGTCCTCTTCTTTTAGCTGGGTTCTCCATGTGTAGTCTATACCACATTTTCTTTGTGTAAACATGACTTCTCAGAAGACTTTCCAGCCCTCGGTTGCAGCTATACATTATACTCTATCCTTTAATCCTAATGCTTGAGAAATAGATCCTAAGGGAAAAGAAGTTATTTTGTATTCGACTAAAATCTTTTTCCAGCAAGTACTACTCAAGGAAGTGAATGTCAATAAAACAAAATTATCCTAATGGGGAGAAAGGATAGATCTACCTCTATCATATATATGTATATGAATATATGTATATGAATATGTATGATATATGTTATATGTATATAAATGAATATGTATTAGATATATGTATGCATACATATACATACACAGACTTATAGACAGATATACGTATACACATATATACACATATGCACATATATGTAGTATTACTGAGTCAGCTCCAGCTTTTTAATATGCTAATAATACATATTTATAAGTCATTGAGTCATCCATCACTGCTAGGAAAGAGCAATACTTTATTCTGCTGGTTATTTTTTTCTACTAGTTTTTCATTGGTACTTACTTTCACATTTTTGTGTACATGCCTATATAACAAACATATCTACCATTTGTTTTTCTTTAAAGAAAACAATGAATCCATAGGTGAAAGTGTACAGCTATGTTTCAAAGTCTGTAAGGCTTGATTCATGTGTGCTCTTGAGTCACCTAAAGACTGAAGCATGAAGTAAACTGCTTGACAGCTAAGAGTGGTTATGGGTGGCTGGAAAAACGACAGCTTGTCCTTGTAACCTAAAGCAGAATGTATCATTATTGATACATAACTAGTCCAGCACAAATGCTTGAGGAACATGTAAAATTGAGTTCCTTTCCCCTTTCAGTGATTATTACATATACATAGACACATAAACATAAATAATGTGTATATATGTATAGTTAGATAGATGATATAGTTAGATAGATAATAGAAAAAAAGATAATAGACACACTCAGAAAATATTACCTGCATTCACTGCCACCACTATCATCCTGATTGCCTGCAGAATAGGTATTACGAAAATTGAACGTCAATGGAACATTGTACAACTGAGAATGAAAGCCTGGATAGCTTTATCTATTTTTTATTTCCACTTTATAATGGAGTATCATAAATCCATTTGTTGCTACAAAAAAGGTGAATAAAGAATATCAATATTTTGTTTAATTTGTATTTCATAAGCTATATATCTACTTTATAATAAATTTTACAATATTTCAGATGTATCTGAAAGTTGACTATCAGAACTATTGTTTTAATTAAACTTTTCTGAATGCCAATTAGAGAACCATCATCAAATAGAGAAGGATAAATATCCTTGGGGCCATGGTCACACTGTCATATATAATAAACTGAGTAAAATTTTGGCAAAAATAGATGGATATACTTTTGTATATCCTTTTCCTTAAAGGGAATTATGTTTGGGATTGTTCTTGAAGCCTGATGTAAATTAAAGTATAGTATCTTGAATATTAATACATATTTGTTTAATTATAATATTACTTCTTTGTGGGTCTCTCTTCTCCTCATGGTCATTGGCCACTGACCCATGAGAGCCAAGGGAACAGAAGTGGCGAGCAGGGTTTGCACAGGCTGTGAGAATGATGGAAGAACTTCCAGAGTCAGTTTCATTGAAACATGTCTGTTTCATTGTTCCAGTAGTTGGATGTATAAGGGCTCTTAGAGGTATGGGTGAAAACAGTTGACTTGTCATAACATAGCACCTAATTATCAGACCAGTACATAAGAAGTGGCACTTGTGTGTTGAGTCATGAACAAGGTCATTCTTCAGATGAGATCAGGTATTTTTGTTCAGAGATACTCTTCAAGTAAGGTTAGGCAAAGAAAGGGACATCCCCACAAAGAAAGAGAGTCTTCCTTTTTGTACCAAGTCCAGAGAGCTATGCAAATATGATTGATTGCTACTGTAATAGCAGGGTTCTCCAACATCAGTCATGTGGCACTAATCAGGCAATCAATTTTGTGTACTAAACACCTGTGGAGGTTTGCAGAAGATTGGCACAGGGATTGGCACTTAAGAGTTGAAGCATTGTTGGAGGAGGTGTGGCATTGTTGAGAAAAGTGTGTCATTGTGGAGGTGGGGTTTGAGACCCTCCTCCTAGCCACTTGGGAGTCATTCTGCTCCTGGCCGCCTTTTGATTAAGATGTAGAACCGTCAGTTGCTTCTCCACTCCATACTTCCCTGTTGATGATAATGGACTGAATGTCTAAACCTGTGAATCATTCACACTCAAATGTTCTCCTTTACAAGAGTCGCCATGATAATGGTGTCTCTTCACAGCAATGGAAACCCTAACTAAGACAACAACTACATTTTTCTTGCTTTTGTTTGTTTGTGTGTGTGTGTGTGTGTGTGTGTGTGTGTGTGTGTGATGCATACATATGGTATACATAGAGGAATATGCTATGCACTTCTTTGTGAATGTGCATATGCAGGCCAGTGTTTGACTTTAGATATCTTCCTGAACACCTTTCCACCACAGATTCTTAAGGCAGAGTTTATTACTGAGCTCAGAGCTGTCTTGGCTTGATCATCTGCACAGCCATTCTATGGTATTGACCTGTCTCTGGCGCTAGGGCTACAGTTACAAGCTTTTGTGGCCACATCCGGTTTTTCATGGACTTGGGAGATCTACACTCAAGTCCTCATGTTTGTGAGGCAAGTGCTTTACCCACTAAGCCCTCTCACTGGTCCCTTGTGTCCTTTATCTCTGATAGATTTTGTACAACTCTGTAAATCTTGTTCAGAGTCCTCTGCTTCCCAAGTAGATTGCATTTACTTTTCTTCTGTGCCATGCTTCATCAGTTAATGAGAGAATGCTCACAAATTTCCATAAGAAAAGCTAAATGAAACATTAGAAAGTTATAATCAATATGTATAGCCACATAACAAAATACCTTGAAAATATATCTAAGCAGTTCCTCCTTAGACAAGTAACTGGCAACTCATTATGTTGTCAGAAACTCAAGATGGTTCTTCTGAAAAATAGTAGCATTCGTGTGAATCTTCTGTTGCTACTTTGACCATTACAATTAAATGAAACCTTTTACCTATGAATTATCTGCTGCAGGACACCAACCACTGGCTAATAGGGGTCTATTTCTGTACTTATTCTTACATAAATTTCAGAACAGTGCCTTTGCTCCTGGGCAGTGAAGTAAGAAGAGCAGAAGCATCGTAGGTTGTTCCAATGGTTCCATATCTTTGTCCCGGAGAGTATGGCTCACTCTAGCCATTGTGCCCTTGAGAAAATTGGGATCATATAGACTTTGTTATAAAACACCTGTAAAGACATTTGTGGGTCATGTAGCCTCAATTAATTTCTTCCCAAGATAAGAGCATTATCTGTACTACTTTTTGTAAGTATAGGGATAAAGAGCCATAAAGAAATGGGAACTTAGTGATATGTCAAGCTCCCAATAACCACAGTCTATGCTTAGGAACACCGCTTCTTGTCAAAGCCCTTTACTGTTTGTCAGCAGCACAGCATGGCTGTTTTAACTTGCATGCAAGTCGATATACCACATAATAGGATGTCAAATTACTTTTTCCTAATCAAGTGGCTTTATGTAATACTTACCTATCAAGTTGTATAATTGATTTGGTTCTTGACTCTAGTGTGAAGACTAGGGTCAAGACTCTACAATCTTCTTAAACCATGCTTGTTATACGTGCTGAGTCCCTGTATTAAAATATGTGGGCTTATTACTATAACATAACACAAACACAATGCTCATAAAGTATGTGTATGTATGTATGTATGTATGTGTTTAAGTTTTTACAGAAACTAACCCAGACCCTTGCACAGAGTAAGCAAGTACCCTGCCACTCATCTACACCTTTATCTCTCTCACTACTGCTTCCTGCATGCAAGACTTGGATCTTGAATCCTCAGCCATTAACATAGCTTAGATTTTTTTCTAGTCCATTTAAGAATTAACCAACTATTTTTGAGACTAGATGAGCCAGTATCTTTAATGTCTCTAATTATAGCAGAACTATAAAGTTGTGAAACTACCAGAGGAACTAAAAACTTAAAACATATGACTTGATTGATTAAATAATAATTTATGAGGATTTTAAAAAATTAGTTATACCTTATTTTATAAGACATGCTGGAGATTATTTTGTCTAACATATTAGCTAAAGTCTGTGAGTTAAGTTTTAGATTATTTTTAATATGTAAAAGGGTATTGGGATCCAACCACCAAGTTGGACTACGAAGAATTTATGCTGCTGTCTGACTGCAGAATGGTCCATGTGTGCTTGATCTAAGTGTGTCTGGCACTGCACAAATATATCTCTAAGGAATGTCCATTGATTTTAGCACTGAATGGCAGATTTGTGGTCAAGGTTTTCTTTAAGTGACCACAATTGTGTGTATTTTGCTGAAGGAAACTAGTATGAAGAAGAAGAAATCCCCTTGGTGAGCACCAGAAAATTATTGAAAGAAGCTTGTCAAAGATTGTTCATGGTTGCACAGATTAAATTGCACTCAAACATTTACAAATCCCTGCTAATATATTCATCACATTTTTCTGTCTTTTAGGGAAATAATTTTTCTTTTTTTTATTTGATATATTCTTTATTTACATTTCAAATGATTTCCCCTTTCCAGGAGCCCTTCTCCCTGAAAGTCCCATAAGCCCTCTTCCTTCCTCTTGTTCCCCAATCAACCCCTTCTCACTTCCCTGTCCTGGTATTCCTCTACAGTGCTGCACTGAGCCTTTCCAGGACCAGGAGCCTCTCTTTCCTTCTTCTTGGGCATTATTTGATATGTGAATTGTTTCTTGGGTATTCCCAGCTTCTAGGCTAATACCTGCTTATCAGTGAGTGCATACCATGTGTGTACTTTTGTGATTGGGTTGCCTCACTCAGGATGACATTCTCCAGTTCCACCTACTTGCCTAAGAATTTCATGAATTCAATATTTTTAATAACTGAATAGTATTACATAGTGTAAATATACCACATTTTGTGTATCCATTCCTCTGTCGAGGGACATTTGGGTACTTTCCAGCTTCTCGCTATTATAAATACTACTGCTATGAACATAGTGGAGCATGTGTCCTTATTATAGGCTGGGGAGTCTTCTGAGTACATGCCCAGGAGTGGTATAGCAGGGTCCTCCGGTAGTATCATGTCCAGTTTTCTGAGGAACGGCCAGAATGATTTCCAGAGTGGTTGCAACCAGCTTGCTACCCCACCAGCAGTGGAGGAATGTTCTTCTTTCTCCACATCCTTGCCAGCACCTGTTTTCTCCTGAGTTTTTGATCTTAGCCATTCTGACTGGTGTGAGGTGAAATCTCAGGGTTCTTTTGATTTGCATTTCCATGATGGCTAAGGATGTTGAACATTTCTTTAGGTACTTCCAGCCATTCGATATTCCCTAGGTAAAAATTCTTTGTTTAGCCCTGTACCCCATTTTTAATAAGAGTTATTTTGCTCTCTGGAGTCTACCTTCTTGAGTTCTTTGTATATCTTGAATATTAGCCCTCTGTCAGATGTACAGTTGGTATAGATTTTTTACCCAATTTGTTGGTTGCCATTTTGTTCCTTTGACAGTGTACTTTGCCTTACAGAAATCTTGTAATTTTGTGAGGTCCAATTTTGTCAATTCTTGATCTTAGAACATAAGCTATTGGTGTTCTGTTTAGGAACTTTTCCCCTGTGCCTATGTGCTCAAGCCTCTTCCCCAGTTTCTTTTCTATTAGTTTCAGTGTGTCTGGTTTTGTGTGGAGGTCCTTGATCCACTTGGGCTTGAGCTCAGTACAAGGAGATAAGAATGGATTGATTTGCATTCTTCTGCATGCTGACCTCCAGTTGAACCAGCACCATTTGTTGAAAAGGCTATCTTTTTTTCCCACTGGATGATTGTAGCTCTTTTGTCAAAGATCATGTGACCATAGGTGTGTGGGTTCATTTCTGGGTCTTTAATTCTATTCCATTGATCCACCTGCCTGTCACTGTACCAATACCATGCAATTTCTAACACTATTGTTCTGTAGTACTGCTCTGTGTACTGTTGGGAATACTGTTTCCCCCAGAAGTTCTTTTACTGTTGAGAATAGTTTTAACAATCCTGGGTTTTTTGTTATTCCAGATGAATTTGAGAATATCTCTTTCTAACTCTGAAGAATTGAGTTGGGATTTTGATGGGGATTGCATTGAATCTGTATATTGTTTTGGCAAGATAGCCATTTTTACTATATTAATCCTGCCAATCCAAGAGCATGGAAGATTTTTTCCATCTTCTAAGGTCTTCTTCAATTATGTTTTTCAAAGACTTGAAGTTCTTGTAATACAGATCTTTCATTTGTTCAGTTAGAGTCACCCCAATAAACTTTAAATTGTTTGTGGCTATTGTTAAACATCTCATTTCCCAAATTTCTTTCTTAGCCTGTTTATCCTTTGAGTATAGGAAGGCTACTGATTTGTTTGAGTTAATTTTATATCCAACCATTTTGCTTAAGTTATTTATCAGCTGTAGGAATTCTCTGGTGAAGTTTTTTTGGGTTGTTTAAGTATACTATCATATCACATGCAGATAGTGATAATTTTATTTCTTCCTTTCCAATTTGTATCCCTTTGACCTCCTTTTGTTATCTTATTGCTCAAGCTAGAACTTCAAGTACTATATTGAATAAATATGGAGAAAGAGGGCAACTTTGTCTAGTCCCTGATTTTAGTGGGATTACTTCAAGTTTCTCTCCATTTAGTTTGATGTTGGCTATTGGTTTGCTATATATTGCTTTTATTATGTTTATGTGTGGGCCTTGATTTCCTGTTCTTTCCAAGACCTTTAACATAAAAGGATGCTGAATTTTGTCAAATGCCTTTTCAGCATCTAATCAAATGAGTATGAAGTTTTTTTCTTTGAGTTTGTTTATGTAGCAGATTGCATTGATGGATTTCCATATATTGAACCATCCCTTCATCTCTGGGATGAAGCCTACTTGATCATTGTGAATGATCGTTTTCATGTGTTCTTTGGTTCACTTGGCAAGAATTGTATTGAGTATTTTTGCATCGATATTCATTAGGGAAATTGATCTAAAGTTCTCTTTCTTTGTTGGATCTTTGTATGGTTTTGGTATCAGCATAATTGCGGCTTCATAGTATGAGTTGGGTAGTGTTCTTTCTCTTTCTACTTTGTGGAATAGTTTGAAGAGTATTAGTGTTAGGTCTTCTTTGAATGTCTGATACAATTCTGCACTAAAACACTTCTGTTTTGTTTGTTTGTTTGTTTGGTTTTTTTTTTTTTTTGGTTTGGTGACTGTCAATGACCACTTCTATTTCTTTATGGATTATGGGACAGCTTAAATGGTCTATCTGACTCTTGGTAGTTGGTATGTTTCTAAGAAGTTGTCCATTTCATCCACATTTTCCAGTTTTGTTGAGTATAGGCATTTGTAGTAGGATCTGATAATTTTTTGAATTCCCTCAGTTTCTGTTGTTATTTCTCCCTTTTCATTTCTGATTTTGTTAATTTGGATACTGTCTCTGTGCCCTTTCGTTAGTCTGGCTAAAGGTTTATCTATCCTTTTTTTTTCTACTTTTTTATTGGATATATTCTATATTTACATTTCATTTCCCTATCTATCCTGATGATTTTCTCAAAGAACCAGCTCCTGGTTTTGTTGAGTTTCTTTGTATAGTTCTTTTTGTTTAAACTTGGTTGATTTCAGCCCTGAGTTTGATGATTTCTTGCCTTTTATTTCTCTTGGGTGTATTAGCTTCTTTCTATTCTAAATCTTTCAGGTGTGCTGCTAAGATGCTAGTTAATGCTTAATCCAGTTTCTTTTTGGAAACTGGAGCTATGAGTTTTCCTCTTCCACTGCTTTCACTGAGTCCCATAAATTTGGGTATGTTGTGCCTTTATTTTCATTAAATTCTCCAAAGGCTTTGATTTCTTTCCTTATGTCTTCCTTGACCAAGGTATCATTGAGTAAAGCATTGTTTAGCTTCCATGAGTAGGTGGGCTTTCTGTTGTTTTTGTTGTTTTTGAAGACCACCCTTACTCCATAATGATCTGATAGGAGGCATGGAATTTGTTTGTTCTTTTATCTGTTGAAGTCTGTGTTGTGATAAATTATATTGTCAATTTTGGAGAAGGTACCATGAGGTGCTGAGAAGAATGTATATTCTTTTGATTTAAGATGAAATGTTCTAAAGATATCTATTAAATCCATTTGGTCCAAAACTTCTGTTAGTTTCACTGTGTCTCTGTTTAGTTTGTGTTTCCCTGATCTGTCCATTGAGGAGAGTGGGCTGTTGAAGTCACCCGCAATTATTGTGTGGGGTGCAATGTGTGCTTTAAGCTTTAGTAAAGTTTCCTTTATGAATGAGGGTGCCCTTGTATTTGGAGCATAGATGTTCAGAACTGAGAGTTCTTCCTGGTAAATTTTTCCTTTGTTGAGTATAAAGTGTCCTTCTGTGTCTTTTTTGATGACTTTTGGTTGAATGTCTATTTTATTGGATTAGAATGGCTACTCCAGCTTGTTTCCTAGAACCATGTGCTTGGAAAACTGTTTTCCAGCCTTTTACTCTGAGGTAGTGTTTATCTTTGACACTGAGATACGTTTCCTGAATGCAGCAAAATGTTGGGTCTTGATTACTTATCTATCCTGTTAGTCTGTTTCTTTTTATTGGGGAATTGAGTCCATTGATGTTAAGAGATATTAAGGAATAGTGATTGTTGCTTCTTGCTAATTTTTTTTTTTTGTAATTTTTATGTTTGCGTGGTTATCTTCTTTTGGGTTTGTTGAAAGAAGATTAATTCCTTGCTTTTTCTAGTGTGTAGTTTCCTTCCTTTTGTTGGTGTTTTCCATTCATTATCCTTTGAAGGGCTGGATTTGTGGAAAGACACTGTGTAAATTTGTTTTTGTCATAAATTACCTTGGTTTCTCCATCTATGGTAATTGAGATATTTGCTGGATATTGCAGTCTGGCTTGGCATTTGTGTTCCCTTAGGGTCTCTATGAAATCTGCCCAGGATCTTCTGGCTTTCATAGTCTCTGGTGAGAAGTTTAGTGTAATTCTGATAGGTCTACCTTTGTATGTTACTTGACATTTTCCCCTTACTGCTTTTAATATTATTTCTTTGTTTAGTACATTTGGTGTTTTAATTATTATGTGACAGGAGGAATTTATTTTCTGGTCAAATCTATTTGGCGTTCTCTAGGCTTCTTGTATATTCATGGGCATCTCTTTCTTTAGGATAGAGAACTTTTCTTCTATAATTTTGTTGAAAATATTTACTGGCTCTTTAAGTTGGAAATCTTCACTCTCTTCTATACCTATAATCCTTAGGTTTGGTCTTCTCATTTTGTCCTGGATTTCCAGGATGTTTTCAGTCAGGAGCTTTTCATGTCTTTCATTTTCTTTGACTGTTGTATCAATGCTTTCTATGGTATCTTCTGCATCTGAGATTCTCTCTTCTATTTCTTGTATTCTGTTGTTGATGCTTCGATCCATGACTCCAAGTTATTTCCCTTTGTGATTTCATTATTGTTTCTATCTCCATCTTTAGATCCTGGATGGCTTGTTTAATTTCATCACCTGTTTTGTTGTATTTTCCCTTAGTTCTTCAAGGGCTTCTCCCTGTTTACTTGTGTTCTCCTGTATTTCTTTTTTGTTCTTTTTTGTTTGTTTTTGGAATTTTTTTCCAAGACAGTGTTTCTCTGTATAGCCCTGGCTGACCTGGAACTCAGGCTGGCCTTGAACTCAGAAATCTGCCTGCCTTTGCTTCCCAGAGTGCTGGGATTACAGGCATGTGCCACCACTGCCAGACTCTGTATTTCTTTAAGGGAGTTATTTATGTCTTTCTTGAAGCTCTCCATGAAGCCCTCCATCAGCATCATGACATGTGATTTTTAATCCAAATCTTGCTTTTCTGGTATGTTGAGATATCTAGGACTTGCTGTTGTGGGAGAATTGGGGTTGAATGGTGCCATATTGCATTGATTTCTGTTAGCAACATTTTTGCGTTTGCCTTTTGCCATCCAGTAATTTCTGGTGACAGTTGGTCCTGCTGTAACCAGCTGGTGCTTCCCCCTCTTGTGTGCCTACAAGCCTTTCTCAGCAACTCTGGGTGACCTGCTTTCCCTGGCACAGATTACTGTGGTGTTGCTGAGCTGCTGGGTGCAGGTGGAGTCCTGGCGCAGTGAGTCCCAAGAGATCTGCTCTGGTATTCTATGCCTACCAGTCTGCCCTTCGACACAGTCACAGGAGCACAGATGGTGGTGCCTCACCTCTAAGTGCAGGACTCCCTCCAACCGCCTCCCTGCAGGGCAGATGACCCCTGGCAGGGTAGATGCCCAGCCGGCTCTCTATGGTGTTGCTGAGTTCCTGGGTGCAGGTGGAGTCCTGACAGGGTGTGTCCCAAGCAATCTTCTACTCTGGTGATCCCTGCCTACCAGTTTGCCCCTTTACATAGTCAGAAATAATTTTTCTAGACTTGGGCTCAAGCTCAAATTTGAGGAATTAATTCTGCTTTATCCAGGATGCTGGAAATGGTCCCTACAGTCCCAGGACAAGCTCTTCAACCCTCATTCGTCCTTCCTCCTTACCATTTCCATGGACTTCTAATAAGAGAGTTACCCTTGCTTTTCAGACTCCTTCCACTGATTGATTCTTCTCTTTAATAATTGGAGACAGACTGAAGATTGATTTGCATAAAAGCTAGTTCAAATCTATAATTTAAGCTTTAGATTATGCTTTATGTTTAAAAGAGTATTGTCAACCACATACTTCATTTTGGGCATTGGACTTGGTGGCGTCATCTAACAGGAGAATGAATATCTTTATCTATCGCTGCTTCACAGAAAAGCACATATTTTACTACTGTTCTCCTTGTATCCAACACGCCGGTGTGTTGTCTCATCTCATATAGCTGCCCAAATGCATTGACTTGAGTAGTACAATAACATCAACAGTGACATCAACCAAAAATTCTCAAATACATTTTTATAAAAAAGAATGAAATCTTTGTTCTTGAATCTCTATCTAATGTTAACCTATTACATATTCAATAATCACTTGCTTCTTTTTCTCTTAAATGCAAATAGAAGGTGTTGTAGTGGTGGCTCAGAAAAGAATACTGCCTACCATTCCAGAGGACTTCAATTCTGTTCTGGGCGTGCATGTGGAGCAGCCCATGGCCCCTGTCATCCAGCTTCAGGTGATCTAATGCTCTTTCAAGCACTACTGCACATACCTCTTTCTAGACTGTCAACTCTATTAATTTATGGCAGCTTTCTATGTGAATATTTCTTAGAAAATCTGAAAGCCTATAACTTCATGCAATCTAAGCTTGGTGAGTTCTACCGTCTCAGAAACACATTAAAGCACTAGAGAAGGTGCTTTCATCAGAGACAGGAATAATTACATAAGTGATTTTATTTTTCTCCCTTCTTGCATGGGTTAATTTGTAAAACACTATTCTCCATACATATTGCCCAGATAAATGGAATTTTCATACAACATATTTCAGTCAATCATATATCATGTATTTGGAAAGAGAAATAAATAGTTCTGTGAATTATATAGTATTTTTTTTTTTGCAGAATGCATTCAAATTTAAAGTGTGTGGGTCATATTGCCAGTCCTATTTGGACTAAATTTTATCTCCAGAGTATAATAGTCACACTTCTTATGAAGCCATTTTACTGTTTCTAGGTTAACCCTCTTTATAGTTTGGATATTGTGGTGACTTGACTAGGAATGACCTCCTTTGACAAATATATTTGAATACTTGTCCCATAGGGGACTGCACTATTAGGAGGTGTGGCCTTGTTGGAGTAGGTATGGTCTTGTAGAAGGATGTGTATCACTGTGGGAGTGGGCTTTGACATCTCCTATGCCCGATATGCTAGTATGCTGCACAGTCTCCTGCTGCCTGAAGACCAAGGTGTAGAACTCTCAGGTTCTTATCTAACTCCGTGTCTGCCGGCATGCCATCATGATTCCCTCCATGGTAATAATGGACTAAACCTCTGAAACTATAAACTAGCTCCGATTAAGTGGGTTTTTTTTCCTTTGTAAGAGTTGACATGATCATGGTGTCTCTTCATAGCAATAAAACCCTAATTTAAACAGATATTAGAGTTTTTAATTTAATTTAATTTAATTTACTTATTCATTGTACATCCTGCTCCCTGCCACCTCCCATAACTCCTCCTTTCTCCTTCTCTACTGGGTGGGTGATACCCTTTCTGGGTATCCTCCATATACACCCTGGCACTTCAAGTCTCTGCAAGGCTAGGCTCTTCCTCACCCACTGAGGCCAGACAAGGCAGCCCAGCTAGAACATATCCCACATATAGACAACAGCTTTCGGAATAACCCCTGTTCCGATTGTTTAGTACTCACATGAAGGTCAAGATACACATCTACATATGTGCTGGGAGGCCTACGTCCAGCACTTGTATGTTCTTTGGTTGGTGGTGGTTCTGACTGTGAGAGCCCCAAGAGTTACTTGACTCTGCCGGTCTTCCTGTGGTGTTCCTATCCCCTTCAGGACCCACAATCCTTCCTCCCATTCTTCCTTAAGAGTACCTAAGCTCCATCCACTGTTTGTCTGTGGGTGCCTGTATCTATCTGAGTCAGATGCTGGCTGGAGCCTCTCAGGGAAGAACATGTAAGCATAACAGGATATCATTAATAGTGTTAAGGATTGGTGCTTGTGCATGGGATGTGCCTGGCTAGAGCTTCCCCTGTCTCTCACACTATGAAAAGATAATTTTCTCTGACTGTAAAATGGACTTTCTAGCAGAAAAATAAATTTGTTGTATGTCTAATCAAACAATCGTCCAAGGATATTACTTTACTTTTCACAAATTTGAGACCCACTGATTCATTGAACAAATAATACTTCAGAAAATAATAATATTCTTTATAATGCTTTTCCAATTTATCCCTGTTGATAACTGATTGGCATCCAAAGGTATGGGATCGGGAACTAAGAGAAGTAGGATGCAATTCTGTTGAACTTATATTTTTGTTATTCTCTGTAACTCATTTCCATAACATACTCTGTGGATGTAGGTTATAAAACACAGTTGTAGTACCTTTTCTATTTTGTGTCTATTTTTAATATCAGTTTACTTTTCTGAATAGAATTCTTCTGTATGCATCTTAGTATCTTTCAGACTTAACTCTCCAAGGAGGTGATGGTTATGAAAGTATTGTGGAATCCTTGAAACACTTGTGGTGACCAAGCAAAGGAAAATCTCATCTCATTAATTTCAATGGTTATAATATTTTCCCCTCATGACTCTGAACTTCTCACCATTTGCCTAGTATGATCATAAAGGAACTGCCTCATTTCCATAGGGGTCTTGGAAACTGTGACCATGCTTCTTTTTTTAATTAATTAATTTTAATCTCCAGATTTTATGCCCCTCCTGGTCTACCCTCTGACTGTTCCACATCCCATACCTCCTCTTTACCTCCCTGTCTGCCATGAGGATGTCCCCAATCCCAACCCACCAGACCTCTAAACTCTCTGGAGGATCCAGTCTCTTGAGGGCTAGGTGCATCTTCTCTGACTAAACACAGCACTAGCAATCCTCTGCTGTATATGTGTTGGGACCTCATATTAGCTGGTGTATGAGGCCTGGTTCTTAAAGTAAGGCATATGCAAGTATATGAGATGCAAATTTTCTTTTCTTGGCAATAATAAAAAATGAATTTTCAAACCCTGGTTTATTTACCCAGTGTCCTTCCCTTCTGATGTTCCAAAGGACTGATCAACAAAAGGTCCAGAGACACACTTGTTCTAGGCTTAGCAGCAGAGGCAAATGAAATGTATGGTAGCATAAACTCAAGCTGCTCATACTTAGATCTTGAGTAAATTAGGTCCTTCATGGTCACAGTACTGTTTAATAAGATCATCATTCCCATCAGTCATTTTCTTAAGCATTTTATGCTTGTTGTTTACATGATATACTAGCTTGTTGTTGTTATCAAGGATTGTTTCATATTTTTTGGTTGTTTTGTTTTTACATTTTTCTATTTATTTACATTTCAAATGTTATCCCCCTTTCCCTTTCTCCTCCACAAACTCCCTATCCCACTCCCCTCCCCTGCTTCTATGAGGGTGTTCCCCAACTCACCCAACCACTTCTCCTTCCACATTACCCTATACTGGGGCTTCAAGTCTTCATGGGAACAAAGGCCTCTCCTCCCAATGATGCCAGATAATGCCATCCTCTGCTACATATGCAGCTGGAGCAATGGGTCCCTCCATGTGTACTCCTTGGTTGATGGCTTAGCCCCTGGGAGCTCTGGAGTCTGGCTGGTTGATATTGTTGTTCTTCCTATGGTGTTGCAAACCCCTTTAGCTCCTTCAGTCCTTTCCCTATCTCCTCCACTGGGGTCCCGGTGCTCAGTCCAATGATTGGCTGATAGTATCCGCATCTGTATTTGTCAGGCTCTGGCAAAGCCTCTCATGAGGCAGCTATATCAAGCTCCTGTCAGCAAGCACTTTTTGGCATCAGCAACAGTGTCTGGGTTTGGTGTCTGGGATGGGTCCCCTGGTAGGGCAGTCTTTGGATAGCCTTTCCTTCAGTCTTTGCTCCACACTTTATCCACATATTTCCTTTAGACAGCAGCAATTCTGGGTTAAAAATCTGGAGACTAATTAGTAGATGGCCTCATCCCCTCAAATGGGGGCCTTGCATAACCTTTGGATATGGTCTCTACAGGTTCTCTGTCATCCTTTGTTGGGCATTTCAGCTAATCTCATCTCCATTTGATCTCGGGAGCCTCTTGCTTTCCTGGCATCTAGGACTTTCTGGTGGCTACCCTCAGTTTCCCATTCCCTGTTGCTATACAATTCTGTTCAATTTCCTGACCTTCTGTATATCATCCCTGTTTCCTCCCATACCTTATTCTGCCCCCTTTCCCCATCCACCTCCTTTCTTCCTCACAAATTCCTCCTACCCTCTAACACCTATAAGTATTTTGATACCCCTTCTAAGATGGACTGAAGCATCCACACTTTGGTCTTCCTTCTTTTTGAGCTTAATATGGTCTGTGAATTGTATCTTAATTATGCCAAGTTTTTGGGCTTATAACCACTTACCATGTGAGTTCTCTTGTGACTGGGTTACCTCAATCAGGATGATATTTTCAAATTCCATCCATTTGCTTGTGAATTTCATGAAGTCATTGTTATAAACAGCTGAGTAGTACTCCATTGTATAAATGTCCCATATTTTAGTATCCATCCAGAGGATGTTCAGAGGCATCTGGGTTCTTTCCTGCTTCTGGCTATTAAAAATAATTCTGCTATAAACGTAGTAGAGCATGTGTTTTTATTACATGCTGGAGTCATCTGGATATATGCCCAGGAGTGGTATAGCTGGGTCCCCAGGTGGTACTATGTCCAATTTTCTGAGGAACTCTCAGACAGCTTTCTGGAGTCATTGTACCAGCTTGCAATCCCACCAAGAATGGAGTATTCTTTCTCTACATCCTTTCCAGCATCTACTGTCACCTGTGCTTTTGATCTTAGCCATTCTGACTGATATAAGGTAGAATCTCAGGGTCATTTTGATGTGCATTTCCCTTATGAATAAGGATGTTGACCATTTCTTTAGGTACTCCTCAGCCATTTGAGAGTCTTCTGTTTTGAATTCTCTGTTTACCTCTTATTTTTAATAAGGTTATTTGGTTCCCTGGAATCTAACTTCTTGATATATTTATATATATTATCATAATATATATGATATTAGCCCTTTATCTGATGTAGCATTGGTAAATTTCTTTTCCCAATCTGTAGGTTGCCTTTTTGTCCTATTGACAGCGTCCTTTGCCTTACAGAAGCTTTTCAATTTTATGAAGTCCCATTTGTCAATTATTGATCTCAGAGCATAAACCATGGGTGTTTTTCTCAGGAAATTTTCCCCAGTACCCATGTGTTCGAGTCAAAACTGTATTATTGACCGTGAGTTTTAATACATGGCTTCTATTTACAGGTATTTCTTGATAATATGGGGATAGTCAATTTTTCATAGACAAAGTCAAATATGGTGTGTTTATTTATTTAGTTTTATAAATATTTTATCTTAATATTTAATATAATATAAATACTATATAGACATAACATTGAAGAATTGTGGATTGAAATGTACACATTCAATGCAGCTATAATTCTGCCAGCCATCCGTATTCATTCAATCCCATTCTCTCTGGATCTTTTCTGTCCCAGGATTTATCATTAATCTATCATGTCTCATGCTCTGTTTCCTTCCCCATTCCTGTTGCTTAACACTTTAGATTTTTGTTTTGTTTTGTTTTGTTTGTTTTTCTTTTTGTTTTTTGTCTCATTTGGCCTTACGGATCCCTTTTAAATTTCCTGATGTTTCCTCATGCTTACTTCCACTTAAACACATTCATTTAATCTTTAGAAGCTAGGGTCTGCCAATGTGAGGCAAGTTGTGGAATTTATTTTTCTGTGCCTGGATAATAAAATATTTTCCACATCTACACATTTTCCTAAAAGTTTCACAACTTCATTTTTCTTCATAGCTGAATAAAATTCATTCCAGTGCATATGACACATTTATTATCCAGAAATCTTTTGAGGGACATTTAGGCTGTTTCTATTTCCTTGCTGTTATGAAGAGAACTATCATAAACATGAATGGCAGGCAGCCGAGGAATTAGCCTCACATATTGAAAAGTGTCATTACATAAGATTAAAATGCTCCGTATAGTAAGAAGTTATCAACAGAGTAAGTAGCTTACAAGGTGGGGAAAATGTCTGTTATCTTTGTTTTAGATGGGGACTAATATGCAGCTTATAAAGAACTGAGAGAACTAAATGCTACTTTCCTTAAAATGCCTTTCAGTAAAAGGTAAAATGAATGCATGAGGTCATTCTCAACAGAAGAAATGCTAACGATTAGTAAATATTTCATTAACTTTTATTATATAATATTTATGATCATACTTTCCCTTCCTCTACGTGCAACTTAAAGTTCTTTTTCTTTCCCAGAAAATCAAAGCAGCAAGGGTCTTAATAGATTTTAGAAAAATGTAAAATAAAATTAATTTTAGATTCCTTGATGATAGAGCAGAAGCTATTGGTGTTCTGTTCAGGAAATTTTTACTTGTGCTCCAGGCTCATCCCCACTTTCTCGTCTATTAGATTCAGTGTATCTGGTTTTATGTGGAAGTCCTTGATTCACTTAGACTTGAGCTTTGTACAGGGAGATAAGAATGGATCAATTTTCATTCTACATGTTGACTGCCAGTTGAAACAGCACCATTTGTTGAAAACTCTGTCTTTTTCCACTGGATAGGTTTTAGCTCCTTTGTCAAAGATCAAATGGCCATAGGTGTGTAGGTTTGTTTCTGGGTCTTCCATTCTATTCCATTGATCTACCTGCCTGTCATTGTACCAATACAATGCAGTTCTTATCACTATTGTTCTGTAGTATAGCTTGAGGTCAGGGATGGTGATTTCACCAGAGGTTCTTTTATTGTTGAGAATAGTTTTTGCTATCCTGAGTTTTTTGTTATTACAGATAAATTTGGAAATTTTTCTTTCTAACTCTAAGAAGAATTGAGTTGGAATTTTGATGGAGATTGCATTGAATCTATAGATTGCTTTAGGCAAGATGGCCATTTTTACTATATTAACCCTGCCAATCCATGAACATGGGAGATCTTTCCATGCTCTGAAATCTTTGAATTCTTTCTTTAGAGACTTGAAGTTCTTGTCACTCAGATCTTTCACTTGCTTGGTTAGAGTCACACCAAGGTATATAATTTTATTTGTGACCATTGTGAAGGGTGTCATTTCATTAATTTCTTTCTCAGCCTCTTTATCCTTTGAGTTGAGGAAGGCTACTGATTTGTTTGAGTTAATCCCATTATGTAAAGGCACACCATTTGATGACACACCTTTCCATGGAGAAACCACATTTACTGAACACACTGTAGTTCAATAGTATGGTGTGCTACATTGCAGTGTCCTCTTCAAGCCCTCCTAAGTCACACAGTAGTCCTAAAAATCAATATCATCCAAGAAGTATTTGAAAAACCTTAATTATAATTCTGGAAGGAATTCACAGAGCAATCATGACTTATCTTTATTTCATAAATAACTATCACATTTATTTAACTTTTCTCCAGAAATTAAATGAATTTTCATTATTGTAGTTTACCTAGGATTCTGTCTTTTATGTCGTATCTCCTCTTAACTTTCTTTTTTGCAGTTGCATATCAAAATTAGTAACTATATTCATCTGATCTTTTCATTTTATGGTATGTTAATGTGCTATGAAAGCATAATAGCTTAATATGATGTCGATTTTGTTTTTGTTTCTTAACAAAAACATGCATGTTTGCTCTGGGGATATAGAGAACAGTGGCCGAACATTTCCATAGCATGTGTAAGGCCTTGGGTTCAATCTTCAGTGTCACATGAAATGCAAGAACAGAGGAATTTGTGAAACTGGGCAGGTAACGGCTGTAACAACCACCATTGGCATCCCCAGACCTGCAAAGTGACTGGGTGAACTTACTATATCTGTATTAAACATTCACTAGATACTATCAATGAGTGAATAATTGTTTAGTCAGTCAAACAAAATGTAACAAATAAAAACCCTTAGCAAATAGTGGCTGTCATAAACTAAGGTTAAAAATCTTGCATGTTCTCCACTTGACAGAATATAAAATAATTAATATCTTAAACAGTAATTATTTCAGCAGCTTAATGACTTAGTTTGATATATATTCGTCTTTGCACCCTTATTTTTCTCTCCTCATTTAAATTGAGCCTGTTGCATGCCACTGTTAAATATAAATTTTTAGAATCATAAAATACATGTATAAAAATACTTAAATTCAGGATGGAGTATGTGATTACTTATGTGGCTAATAAGTTTTTTTTATAAATGTAAAATCAGCTAAGCTGCTGGTTAACACATGAATGAATTATAAAAGAGTGTCATAGATACACAACAGAATCCTATTTAGGATTATATAATCATATTTGTAGGAAAATCAATGGGTCTAGAAAATATAACACTAAATTAGGTCACCTAATTCAGATTTTGAAAGATAAAAACTGCATGTTTGTTTTCATATGCACATCTTAATGTTTAATGTATGTATCTTTGCAAATAAGGGTGTGTGAAAGAGTCTATACAGATTATGAAATAAAGGAATGTTTATACAGACTAAGAAACTGGTTAAGAGACCATAAGAGAGAACCAGAGACATTGAGGAAGGATGGGGGGGGGACATACATGACAGGAAATAAGGAAGGTAAAAAGGAAATATAGGAGAAGTGAACAGGAGGAGCAATAAAAGAATGTCTCTGAAAAAAAACACTGTAGTGAAATATAATATTTAGATGTTAATTTTTACAAAGCTTCTTGGAAGAGACCAGAAATAAACATGTCAATACATGAAAAATTGTGCTATTACTTTTCCTTGGGAAAAGAAGTCGAAAAAGGATTATTTTAAGATTCAGGGAAGTTCATTCTGGGACCTTTTGTGATATCTGTGATTTCCATGGGGAGAGGGCAGGAAATGAGAGCAATCAGAACACTACATTCTGCAGTATCCTCCAGCGTGCAAAGCTGCGTTGTGGTCATCTGAGAATGCTCTGGAACTCTTGCCTAAAAACACCTTTGCCTCACTGCATCACTGAAATGTTCTTTACAGAAATTAATACTTTAAATCCAACTGATTGAATAAGTTCATATGGCATACTTAGGAATGGCATAATGATGTCATCCAAAAAATAATATAAAGGCCACCATTACTTGGAGTGCTATAATTGAAGTAAAAAAAAAAAGTAGGCTTTTTAAGATAATATTAACAGAATACTGATGTGGGAAAATTACATATCTTCACAGAAAACATTAATGATGCTAGACTTAATCATGTATAACTGCTGATATTTACTTTGTTCCAGGCAAAAGGTATTGATTCTGTGTGCATTAATCTGATATACGGTGGAAAATAACAGCACAGTGTGAGCTGAAATTTTGAGAAAGGTGAAGTTGTACTAAACTAATTATCAGTAGGAGGAACATGTCATGGGGGTGGTAGAGTGCCCCCTTCTGAAGCCACACTTGGTCCTAGTTTGAGCAGTTGCATGATCTTAAGAAATTCACTAATATCTATTGATATTCATTTTTCTTACAATGGAAAAATATAAATAACATTCCAGGAGCTGTTGGAAAAATTAAAGATAGCAAGGTGTAGGAAGGCTCTCTACAGTCAAAAGAGAACCATAAAAGCTAGCTTATATTCAGAACATTTTATGATTAACAATAGTGAGATAAAGTAATGAGAAAAGCAAGAAATCCTTTCTCTTGTACAATATTTGATTTCTATCATAAAAGGAGGAAAGAAAAATATTATACTTGCTAGTCTAGAAGAAAGGCATCCCATGTGCATTTTTAGGCTGTGCTATCTGCCAATGAAATCCCTGGACAAGTCCACTCCTTTCCTATGAAAGCAAGCCACACCACTCCCAACCTCTTGCAAACTGTCAATGCTGTCTAAAAATACTCCACATTATGAATTAATGTTTCCCAATTTGAAATTACAATATCATTTTATATACTCCCAGCACTTTCCCCTGAGCATGATTTTATTCGTTATGACTTTTTTTTTTCTGCAAGACAAAAATCTTTGCAAATATTTGCCCTTGTTTTTCTTTGGCACCATGTGAGGAGACTCTGACTGTCAAAGGAGGGACAGGATGTCTTTTTTGGACTCTAGTTTTATTTGGCTAAATTCACTGAAGGGAAGACAGTGTTCTTGAGTGCCAGCATGTGGTTAAAGGCTAACAAGGAGGAAAAAGTTCAGCTATTTTGGTAAATCAAGTAATGCTTTATTATAGGCAAGAAAGAAAAGCAATAGCTCTATAAGTTCACCATCATTTTTGGCTTCTGAACATCTCTGAATAGTCCTGATTTATATTTACATTTATTTATGTTTACATACAACTTCAACATATGGTTAGAACAACAACTTTAGTCATCACTAGAGGTTCATACAGTCACCATTTGTGTTTGTGATATGATGGAAAATATTGCAAGGGCATTCTTGAAACATTACCTAAAGGACAGGCTAAAATACTTCGTGCAGGCATAATTTACTATTCAGACTTTTATCTTTGGAATAAAATGTTTTTTTCCTGATAGAGAATTGAATTCCACATATAAATGAAATTATTTACCATATAAATCTATATTAATTTCTGATACCCTAAAATATACATGTATATATAATATACAAATATATTTATATAATATACAAATATATACATATATAATATACATATATAATATACAAATATGTACACATATAATATACATATATATCTACATATATTTATAATATACAAATGTATGTAATATACAAATATATACATATAAAAGTACTAATTATATACCCTTCCCTTTTCCTAGTATGTTAACTGCCTGTGAGGCAAAAAGACAGCAAATTAATCTAGTATACTTACTTTTAGAATAATTCCTAATAATGATCATGATTACAATGAATGGTAATTATATGCATTACATGTGAAAACACAGCCTGAGTAAAGTGTTCTATACACAGCAAGGGTCCTGACAATATGTTACAATGAATGTAACTACGTCTTCTAAATTTTCTTAGTAATTTTGCATAAAATTATTAATATCTTTTAATAAATATGAAGTCTGAGTTTTTAAAATGTTAACTCTTTAATCCAGATATACACAAACCTTTGTTGTTGCTGTAAGCAATGTAGCTCTCTGAAATGCAACCACAGCTATCTGGACACTGGGAAGTAGATTACAAAAAACAGAGACTATCACACATGCAGCAAATAAATAATTAATATTTGAAGTTCTGTCCTGGGAAATTGATGTACCAAGAGCAGAAACTTGAATTTTGCAAAGGTACATTGGAGCTCTTTATAGAATGGCTGTATATTACATATTAGGTTGTTAAACATTCATTTGGGAGATGAAGCCCACAATTGTTTGCTTCACTGCTCCTTCAAGAGACCATGCTGATTAAAATAATAAATGGTGTTCATGTATACATGTGTCTTTTACCCCAAACATTATAACTGTTTTGCTGTGGTATGTGAAGTTAATTTTTACTTCCTTCACAACAACCTTTGATGCATTAAGAATTTCAATTTTGATCAAGTATGGTATGTTTTCTTTCTCATTTACCTGAGTTTTTGGTAAATCAGGTAATGCTTTATTATAGGCAAGAAAGAAAAGGAATAGCTCTATAAGTTCACCATCATTTTTGGCTTCTGAACATCTCTGAATAGTCTTGATTTATATTTACATTTATTTATGTTTACATACAACTTCAACATATGGTAAGAACAACAACTTTAGTCATCCCTAGAGGTTCATACACTCACCATTTGTGTCTGTGATATGATGGAAAATATTGCAAGGGCATTCTTGAAACATTACCTAAAGGAAAGGCTAAAATACTTCGTGCAGGCATAATTTAGTCTCTTCCTTCATTCAAGTTCCTTTAGATAGAATATTGCATTCCTTTCTAAGAATTCATTGTTTCAGTTCTTTTCATTGGGTCTTCTGTCCATGTAGTTTAATTTTCATGTAGAATGAGTCCAATCCATTCAAATAAAAAGAGAAGAATATTCAGTAAAGAAATCTAGTTTATCTGTGACTCCCTCAGTGGGTTTTATTCTATCAATACATCGTTGAGTTGAAATTGCCAAGCTAAATAGGTGAAAACTGCTATAAACATGTAATCCAAATATGCTCGGTGTATACAGAGGGCAAGTATAATGCTCACGTGGAAAACAGCACAACTATAGGAATGTTAAATGCCTCATTGCATTAGTCCAGCACTGCTATGTGATTGCTATATACCCATAAAGAAGTTTTAAATTTCCTTTGTCCCTCATGTCACCATGTGAAGTCTTGGCAATGTCCACTAACTGTGAACACTATAATGATAATAAGAAGATAAACACAGAGCCTGAGTGTCTCAGGAATTTGTTATATTGGTTTTATAAGGAAAGCAAACATAAGAAGTAACAGCACTGTGATCATGAAGATATTAGGTGTTGTAGAATCAGTATTTTTCAGTACCTTAGAGAAGAAAAGAGTAAAACTGAGTTACATTGTAAGTGTATTATGTACATAAAAAAATTACAGAGGCAATTGTTACTATAGACACAAGATAAGCTGGGAAATACATGAATTAAAGTAAACAAATTATTAATATATGCTTGCAATTAAAATTAAGAGTTAAGAAACTAAATATTAATATTATAACTATAGCATTACCAACTTGACAATGTTTAGTATTTCTTGTTATTGAATGGCATTTTTCTCCCTCATTTCTTTGTATAGTCTTCTTTCCTTTCCTTTTTATTTATTTCATTCCTTTCTTCCATTCTTTACTTCTTCCCCCAAAGGTTTTTTGTTGTTGTTGTTTTTTTTGTTGTTTTTTTTTTTTTTGGTTTTTTTTTTTTGTTGTTGTTGTTTTTGTTTTTCGAGACAGGGTTTCTCTGTGTGGTCCTGGCTGTCCTGGAACTCACTCTGTAGACCAGGTTGGCCTTGAACTCTGAAATCCGCCTGCCTCTGCCTCCCAAGTGCTAGGATTAAAGGCGTGTGCCACCAACACCCGGCTCCCCCAAAGTTTTTTCTTGTTTGTTTTTATTCAATTTTTTGTTGTTTAGCATAATCATATATGTGTGTACACATATATTCATACATACTCATCTAGTATGTAGTGAATGATATTACCGGCAGTCGTTTGATTGAGTCATGACCCAGCTTATATTCTTGTTTTTTGTTTTTTGTTTTTTTTTTGTTTTTTTTGTTTTTTTGTTTTGTTTTGTTTTGTTTTTCAAGACAGGGTTTCTCTGTGTAGCCCTGGCTGTCCTGGAACTCACACTGTAGACCAGCCTGGCCTCGAACTCAGAAATCCGCCTGCCTCTGCCTCCCAAGTGCTGGGATTACAGGCGTGCGCCACCATGCCCAGCTACCATCTTATATTCTTAAACACCAAAACCTTCGTACAAAGGGATATTAAGTTCTTTTGATGTAATAAACTTGTATTGATATATTTTTAAAATGGCACTTCCTTTTACAAAAAACTATTATGTAATAGATTTTTAGAACTATAATTGGGACCAGAGAGATGGCTCAGTGGTTTAGAACTCTTGCTGCTCATGCATAAGACATAGCCTTGTGTCCTGCCACCCAGATTATTCCATTGTCACAGAACACAAACAGTCTGCTGACCCCTACAAGCACCAGGCATGAACATGGCTCACAGAAATACACACATTTATACATAAAGACTAACGATGATATATATATATATATATATATATATATATGAAATAAAATCAATAAAACTTTTGACACATACTGTAAATAAAGTTATAAATAAATGTATAAATAAAGGTAATATGGTGACTTTAAGAACCTAGAACTTTAAGTATTTGAAATATGGTTCATTAAGTATGCAATATGAAAATAATCCTCACTGTAGACTTAGGAGCAATTATTTTTAATTTTTCTTTTTCAAAGTATAAAAGTATAATAGCTTCTTAACATGTATTTAATAGTAGAACATCAAAAATTTGTTGATCACACAGAAAATCTAGTCTGAAGAGATCATTGAAACAAGAAGTAAAAGCAAAGGAGAGGAGATAGAGATTAAAGGAAAGGGGGAAAGGAGACAAAATAGAAGTGAAGGAAGGAAAGAAGTTAGGAAGGAAAGAAGTGAGGAGAGACTCTGGCATTAGGAGAGCAATATCTTTACATTGTGTTCTTCTCAATTTTGTATTCATTGAGGTGACAAAACACTGGTCTGAAGAAACTCCATACTGAGCTCATTTTCTTGTTTTTATTCAAACCATGGATTAATCCTGCTGAATGGTGCTACCCACAGCTATGGTGGCTCTTCCCATTTCAAATACCCTATCCCTTATAATCTGTCCCAGACATGCCCATAGCCTTATCACCTTAGTTCTTCTAGAGGTTGTTTCATTGACAATAACTTATAGATTATCAATAGCTCACTCTGCATTAACCTGACACCAAAACACATCATTAAGTGTAATCTAAGTTGATTGTTTTAAACAGCTCTGATCTTGTTCAAAAGAGTATGGGCAGAGTTAATTCTGAGACACAGGTAAAGTCTTAATTGTGATCCCCTGTGCAATTAAAAGGAAGTCATGGTTTTAATATCTAATTGCAAAGACTAAATATTTTCATTCCCAAATGGTTAAATTTGAAGAAAAGTAAGGAAAAGTTCAGATTAATGCGAGACCAATACATTCAGGGAAAACATCAAATACTGCTGCTCCTGTTTGGGCATCTGAAGCTCATAACAGAATCATCGGGCATCAAAGAGCCTAGGTAGCCATGCATTTCTGATGCTTGTGCAGTATACATTGTCTCTGTCTTGGGGTTGGATCCACTTTCTATCTGTATCTTTTCTTGGCAGAGAGACCAGGGTCCTGTCTTCATAACTTCCTGATTCTCACTTAGACCTCACCATCAAAGCTTAATGCAATGGCCTCCTGTTGAGGCCCTAACCTTCCCTAACATTGACTGATCTAGGTGCTCTCTGGAACTGTGGAGAAAGAATTCATGAGCCCCATAGTTTTGCGTTTTGCATTTTGTATGCTACTGAAACCATTCTTGCATGGATAGCACTGCCAAGGTATGCTGTTAGCTCAGGTTGGAGATTGTCCTGTTAAAAAAGTAGTTGCTTACGTTTCTGATTGCCTTTGAATACTTCCTGAGCAGATAGTTGTATAAAAGTTAAGAACAGATCAGATAGGTTGATTCGGTGAAAGGAAGTTACAAGAGCTGGAAATATATTTTTGAGTTAATCCAAGGAAACTTATGATTATTTATGAGCATTTTATTTTTAGGGCAACATTTTGTTGCTAAACATGTCCATAAGTCAAAGTGCTTATGCATTTGTGGTAACACCTGACATCTTCTGTTCAATATGTATTCTTCTGTTCAATATGTATTTGTGTTCACTTATGCATTTCATTTGAGCTAGATTGAGATTCATAACCCTTATTTATATAAATATTGTTCTTAAATTCAAGTTTTCTTTTAAATTACTAAAAATAAATATTTTGAGGAAAATTAACAAATGACAGCATAATTTAAACTGTAAATAGAGATAAAAATCATTAGCCAAACAAAGGAGAGAGTAGTTATGACATGCACAAATTCTAAGAATGTTTTAAAGAACCAAATCCTGTCATTATGCAAAGTAAGTTGGAAATTTAAACTGGAAAAATGAGTAATCAGAAATTCATTTACATGTGTCAGAACTAATTGTTTATAATTTATGAAAGTGGAAATGGAAGATGAAGTAAGTAGTTCTTGTTTATTGGATGATACAAATAAGTGAATCTCATTTTCCCTTTTATATAACTATTATTCAATTGGTTGCTGCTTGTAGATTTCAATCTATTCATTAATAACAATTCCTAAAATTACACATAAAGTGTTTAATTAAGCAAACTAGACTTTGGAATTGCAAAAACAAACCCTCAAACTGTCAACTGAGTCAATGTTCATATTTGAATGTTTTAAAAGAAGGCAAATTGAGGTAAATATTTTTCAGTGCATACACAGATATAGAGATTTAGCCCCTGCCTTATAAGGCAGTACTTTGAACATGAAGAAGAACACACCAGTCCTCTTCACCTCAACATTGGGAGGATGCTTCATGGCCGTTTGTGCTTCTGTATTCTTGTCCTTCATTATAAATGGGAGTGAGTGCAGCTCTCTAACTGTAGCTGTTTACATTTCAAGTGAATATCCTCATGTTCTCTTTATATCTGAAGACAAATGTTCAAGAGCAGCCACCCTGCATCACTGTCAAACCTCATGCTGAGCAGAGTGGGGACCTAAAAGTGATCAGCACAGCTCCAGCTCTGAGGCCACTTACATGTGAATTTAGGTTTGAACTCTGCCATATGGTGGATCCGCCATGTGATGGCTTTTGTTATTTTGTTTGTTTGTTTTATATCTTGGATACAGTGAAATTCAGAAGCAAAGCACTATAACAATTATCAGACAATATTATGGGTGGCACAGCTACAGATTTTTAAAACTCATAATATATTTCATTCATTTTTCCTCCTTCAAACCACTTTCATGTATCTTCAAATATAATCCCCCAAAATAAATTATCATTTTATTTTTAACTTTTTCTCTCCCTGCCTGAGACTGCCTAATGATGAACATTTACACTCTCAAGTTTGAAGGTACAATGTCAGTTTGCTTATATTTGCTAAAATCTTGCAAGCAGCGCTGGGAAAATTGAGAATACAGATGAATTCATTAGAAAAAAATTATTTCTTTCCTATTAGGATCAACGTGAACATATAAGTTTAAATATTTTATTTGAATTCTGCACAATGTTTATGTTAGCTGATTTGCACTGATATAAAAATCTCTATGCACTGATGCATTGTAATGACAGAATGCTTTTATAATTTATAATGTTTTCTTAGGGAGTATAAATCTCAGTGTCAGTGACTCAGTATCAGCTAAGTGAAACTGGGAGCACTGTGTAATGCTGATTCACACAGAGAAACAGCTGAAGAATTTCTCTGGGGCTTATTTTAAAAAGGCACTATCCTCAGTTGCTAATTATGCTCCAAAGGTTTCTCTTCAAAAATGCTCCACATACAATGCCTGTACATGAAAGAGTTGGTGGGATCATAGAAGTAAGTTTGTGTCACATACATATTCACTTCATTCTATGTTTGATCTGTCCTAAGATTGGGTCACACATTTTAAACACAGGACTAGTGAGAGCAAGGTGAGAGGCCAAATCTCACATGATTCATTCCTTCTATTTGGCTTAGCTTTTCTTTACATTTATAGCCTGAAACAACAAAAAATATTTCCTTGAAACTCATACAAAATGTGGTAACCAGCTAGTCAAGAAAGTAATCACTCCATCATTTGGTAGGCAGAGGTAGAAAGATCATACAAACATCAAGACCAAGATTGCCTACATGAGAGGCCAACCTGAACTGAGATGACTACATGGGGTCTTCTCTTTTTAAAAAAGGAAAAGAAAAGAAAAGAAGAAATAGAAAAGAAAAGAAAAGAAGAAAGAGAAAAGAAAAAAAAGAAAAAAAAGGGAACAGAAACAAAGCAGATAGTATATATATTTTTCCATGACCACAAAGCCTCTAAATGGTTAAATTCTGCAATAACACTTTCCTCTAATATGGAGCTCAACTCTTCCTAAACACCTGCTTCATGTCATTTTATGTAATTTTATTTTCATTTTCCTTATGGTGTAAAGTGTTCACTCTTATTGCTCGATTCTCCATAGGGGTGAAGGTATAGCTGGAACATGTTACTTTGTGGAAATCTCTATGAAAATGCACACTGACAATTGCTGTTATTAATGCAATTGATCACTAAGATCTTACATCTGGAAGAAGAGGGTCAGACTGTAGTTAAATAGATCCAGATCCTCACAGGATACCATGGGGATGATATTCTGGTGAAAAGTTTAATGATATAGGAAATTTTGAATTCCAAATCTCTTTAGCATTGGCTAGCACTGTTCATCTCTCAGACGAATGAATTCCCATTAGTCTTGCCATCTGGTGCCCTAACATCCAACCACTAAGAGTTCTGGGCATTTGGGGAAGGTTTCATTGGCAAGCTTATTGCCATTAAAGAATTTCCCTTCTGAATATTGGCAGGCAAAGTGTGTGATATCCTGCTGAGCAGGAGGGTGAGGATGTGAAGGGCAGTGAGTCTGAACCGTCTGCACTTCCTAGCAGTGACACCAGACATCAATCTTAAGTTGAGACAGCCCAGAACATGTGAAAATAAGAACACTGTTAAAAGAACAAATGGGGCATTATCCAACCAAATGGAACAATGATTGCACTAAAGCATTTTCCTAAGAATTTTCTCAAATCAGAACAGTACACTGAAATTAATTAGAGTCCATTTGGCTGTGAACACACACACACACACACACACACACACACACACACACACACACATAAACACACACTCACTTTACATGAACAATGTATTTTTTATAATAAATGTATTTAAAAGTAGATTAACTGCATGTAAACGTGTGCATCTCATGTTTTACGTGTACATGTTATCTGGCCTAACAGAAAAATGTTAATCTTGTCACAATTTATCTATTCTATATGGTGCACAGCATCAAAACTGGAATCAGTAGGGGAAATTATACCATTTGACAAGGAGTGATTCAAGTTTATCACAGGGGGTTAACAGCTAATCACAGAACAAGCATGCTTAAATTGTTTTGTGGCCCATATGAATAAATTACTAAAGATTACTATTTATTAATAGGTGTATACATTCTCATATCTACCATGTGATATGAAGCTCTGCTAACAAGGAAAATATGGTTCTCTGGTAATACTAGTCTTTGTGAGACACAGCGTTTAACAACATAATATAGCTTAACTGTTTATGGCTGATATTTGCTGGCTCTTGATTTAATATGCTATCAGTTTCAAAATATTTTGTTATTTATAGTTATGTGTGTGTGTGAGGTGGCCAGAAGAAGGCCTAAGAATCCTTGGAACTGTTGTCACTGGAAGTTGTGAACTGCCCTGCATGGGTGCTAGCAACTGAACTCATGTCCTCAACAAGAGCAATCTACAGTGTGTGATCTTAAACCCAATCTGTCTATAGTGCCTGCACTAACACTTTTAAAGTAAAGGCTTTTGATACTAATTATTTTAATATACTGTTTCTCATTTGAGATTTTAAATTATTTTTGAATACAAAATGGTACTCCTTGGGAAATGTCCATGTCCCATAATGGCCTTCACATACCTTCTGCACAAGTGTGTCTGAAAGTACGTGTGTGTGTGTGTGTGTGTGTGTGTGTGTGTGTGTGCAGGCACGTGCATACATGTGTGTGCAGGATAAGATTATGTCTGTTTCTCAGTAAAACAAAACATCTTCCTGGTGGAAGAATCAGGGAAGAAGAGGAACAGATGCATGGAGGCCATGTGGAAGTCTTCAGATTTTTAGAACAGATACAGATCATAACATAAGAGGTACATGGATATACCTATGTTCACTAGCCATTTTTTCCATTCTGTTTGGTTATTTTAGCAAACATATTTTTGGTGACCATAGCCTATTTCTATTGTGAGAAAATGACATTTTCATACAAGTATGAGAATATTCCTGTCCATACACATGTACTCACACTTCCTCTCACTCCCCTTAGACCCCTTCCTTGAATTTTACTTCTACATTCAAATTACAAAGACATGGTTTTATGTATCTATCTAGTTTGCTTATCTGTTCACTATATATGAGGAAAGCAATATTTGTCTTTTAGAGACTGGCTAAAATCTATTACGATTACTCCACTTACAACCATTTCCTGCAATTGACATGACTTTGCTCTTATTCATGCGTGAAAAATACTCCGTTGTATATATGTCACATTTGTTAATCCATTGGTTTGTTGTTTACAGTGGTTTCACAGTTTGGTGACTGTAAATAGTGTTGGCCAAAAAAATACTGTGTTGGTATACATGAGATCCGCTGACTTGGAGGCCTTTGTGAAATACAAAAGAATGAAAGCTGAATCAGCTGGCAGGTCTCTTAGCTGATAATGTATCTTGGAGTCTTCTTTTTTTTTCTTTTAACAATTTTAGAATTTGAGAGCAGGTAAGGTCAGAGAAGTGGATACCCTGCTACTAAAGGGAGTTCTCCATTTTATTTCTACCTCAGGGGAGATATGCAGTCAAGGTAGACTGTGACTTTAATCAGTAAATTTCCCCCCAAGCACTAATCAATTTCATTGTTGTGTATCTCTGTTTTGTGCCATAGAATCCTGTCATTTAACTGTCCTTTCATAAGGTAACCTGAAATCAGCTATGATTGTAGCTAGAGCTTTCTTGCTTTTTGGCTTGCTCTAGCTATCCATACTCTTTTGCATTTCCAAATGAATTTTAAGATTTTTTTTTCCACTTCTGGGAATAATGGCATTGGAACTTTGAAGGGGATTATAGTGTTTTATTAGTATACCCATTTTCTGAGTGTAAGTCATAGCAATACATGAACGAGAGTTTTGCAAATATCTCTTTCATTTCTTTCTACAGTGTTTTAAATATTTTCCTTATAAATTCTCTCACTTCATTCGGTTGAGTATAGGGAGTACTAATTTTTTAAAATGTAGTTATGCAAAAGATTCTTTCTCTGAATTACTTCTAATTGTCTAAGATTTCTGTTTTATAATTTGGTGCATTCAAATTGAGTTCAAACTTTTTATTAGATGTAAGTGTTGGATCTGTGATGGTTGCTTAGAACGGGGTGAAAACTGTAAATGCACACAATTGGAGCAAAAGAGAATGACCACGTGATACTGCCGTGGCCAGAAGAAAAGCCATGCAAAGCAGAATCAGACCCCGGGGATTTGAAAAGTTCAAATAAAATCACATCTAAAATGCAGGCTTTAGTTTTGACTGGAGGAAACTGAAACTACCTTTGAAGTGCTTCAAATGACATCAGCAATGCACTTCAGAGAGAGTGGGAGGAAAGAGAGTAATGAATCTGCCCTTCTCAGGTGTTTAAGACAAAAGTAATTAGTAAAAAGAGGTCAGGGAGGGCAGGGTAATCCTGCATTATAGGAAAGAATGTTTGTATAAATCTAAACTACGGGATAAGGGATTAGCATAAAGAACAAGAGAGACCAAAGAAAGAATTGATATTTACCAGTGAAAGTACATTTAATAATAAATCAAATAAATAGGATGACTTAGTTACTGATGGTCCAGATGAACCAATTTTACAACCAAGAACATATATTGTCTACTTTAGAAGGACAACAGTAGATGTATTGGACAAATTAAGGTTCTTCATATTCAAACACTTATAAAAAAGCAGTGGAGTCTTCAAACTATAGGAGTATTTGTGAATTTAGTGGATTTTTTTGCCCGAGAATATAAGGATTACACAACTCATTTTCATGGGGGAACATTAAGGGAGTTTACTTAAGATGATCATAGAGATGAAAAATGTGTTGGCAGATAATACAAAGACAGCAGACCGTGGGCAGCACTGTGGTGTTCAAAGGGCAGAGAATGGAGCATATATGAGGGAGGAGAAGATACATATCCTTATATAACATTTATGTACTACAATATATGGCCCTTATGTTATTTAAATTTTACATTGAAAATTATAAACCCATTTTTATCTTGCTAGAATAACTCTCGAGTTTGGCCTGTAAGAAGAGGCTGTACCTTTTTAATGCAAGGTTTTGAGTATGAGGCCCACATGCAGATGTCTCTTAGTGAATGCTTCTGATTACACAGACTGTGAACATTCTATCCATGAAATTGAGTGTGAGAACAAAAAATGCCAGTGGTACAACGGATGGGCAGGCACCGGTTATGGGATTTTTGACTAGATTTGAGAAGAAAGCATGATCAACAGGTATTATAGTCACATCACAAAATGAGAAACCAGAAGACTATTGAAGACCAAACAATGAACTCACAACAACTAAGTCTAAATGTCAAGTAGTAATAGATCATGGCAGATAGGTAAGTGGTGTCAGGAGGTAATGTATCAATGACCAAAGCCATTATCTAAGCACTCTTTCTCCAACTATATCAAGACCTAACACTCATTAATAATCTTTCATGTAAGCCTACTCCATGCATTTATATTTAAGGATTACCACAGAGGAAGTTGAGTCCTTGGTTTAGGTATTCTGGTTTTATTCAATCTGATTCTTTTACTGGACCAGCCTTACTCTTTGCAAGTTCAGTAATATGGACATTTTTAATGTAAAAACTAGGCCATTTGTTATAAAGTGCTAAAAATTAATTTTATAACACAAAGACAAATTGTCTTATCAGAGGCCAAGAGAGTCTGCTATACTGGCTTTGTTTCCCCATCCACTCAGGGTGCTCATTGTGTAGAGAATTCATTTTTACCTAGATATTCTGGTACTGTTCTATTTGGCTATCTTTTCCTGACTGGCTTCCATTGTGTTGATCTTCTGGTCACTTCCTCCTGTTACACCCTCTTTAAACTCTGCAGTTACTTGATTTTCATTTCTTGTAGTTGAAGATACAAATTCGATGTTCCAATATGGCTGCAGCAGAGCTCATTGTATCTCACAACAGGAGAACATATTGTACAGGAGTGTGTGGGAGCAGTTGCCAATCCCAGCTAACTCTAAACCCATGGCCACAATTCTTTTCCCACAATTTCTCTTCCCTAGTTGACCTTGTTTAAGTTATCATGCATGCCATTAGCATGGAAGAAATGCCTACTTTCTTTGCAAAACACGTGAAAACCTTTGAATCTGTGTATTGTAATTAAGGAAAACCCTGAACTGGGATGAAGCTTACCCTAGGACCGTTAAGCAAATACTTTGAACTAGACCTAAAAGCATGAGCTTTGCTTCCTGAATGAATAAGAGTCCTTGAATTGATACAAAACCATCTATTTCACCATCATTTGAAATGTAATATTAGTAACATTTATTTTGAATTCTGCCAATATTTGCAGAAAATTATTTTCTACATGGAGAGCTGGTTTACCAAATTTTTGAGAAGTAAACTGATCTCTTTAATCAATATTGTCTCTTTTCTAGCCAGTTACATTTCTTGACATTCCAGTGGTCATCTCATTCAGTGGTGCTTCAGTTTCAGAAACACATCATCTGTTGAGCAGGCAAAACTTTTTTATTCTACATTTTCAGAAATTAATATCAGTATTCCCTCTCTGGAGCATAAGGCCAAGACCTACAGCTGTGTTTTGAATGGACAGAAATCTTCTCTCAGTTGTATGAAACCACATAATAACTGTGAGCAGAGAAGGCATGGCAAGCTAGGAGAAAAATAGAGTCAATTGTTTGGGATGTATCATTTATACCCCCTTTTTATAGTTAATTCTTATCATAATCTAAAAATAAAATAGACAATAGGTTGAAAATTTAAAATGACATTTGGTTACTAAGTGGCTAGATTAATCTGGTTGAAAAGGCTAACAATTGTCTACAGGCTTACAACCAGCTATAAAGAATAGACTGGCTTGAATACAGTGAAAATGTAAGGGCCTTTGAGCAGTATGTTATTTGTCCTACCAAGTCTAAAGACACAGCCATCAGAATATCCCTGGAAAAATTAATGCTTCAGTATGGAAATGGGGAGCTCTGCAGTTTTATAACTCTGCCGTGTGTCTAGCCTAATAAATATACAGGATGCATAATAAGCGCACTGTGTGAGTATGTACTTGCAAAATATACTCTGGCATTGACTCATTAGGCATCTGAAGAAAAAAATACTCCATTTTCTCATCTTTACACAAATGTATCTTTATTGATCCCCTTTTTAAGTTTCTAAAACTTAAATGAACTGTATTGCGCAATTGTGGTTACAGGATGAAGAATAGCTCAGAGGCAGAGCAATCTTCTCAGGAAAGCTACTATAGCATCTCATAGGAACTCCTGCAGACACTAAGAGGGCTCCCCCTAACTAATAAAAGACCACTTTAAGGTCTCAGCTACTCCTCTATCAATGCCCTAGGCATGAAGTTTCACGTGGACCTTTGATATTAAAATCACATTTAAGCTTCAGCAAAATTTTACTTCTAAGCATGGCCTCAAAGACTTGTTTTGTTTTATCATTTTGTTTTATTCAATAGCGCCTCTTCCCAGGGCCCGTGTGCTTTTCCTGCTATTCCTAAGATCTCCCGTGAGTCATCAGGATGTTTTTCCTCAGCACCTTGGTTATCGTCAGCCTCCATGACACAGAATGTGATACTGTACAGTCTCTCCTTGCTCATCGCCAAGTGTGTCCCACAGTTTTGAAGCAATTTCTGCTTAGGAATTGTTACTGTATACTCTTTCTCTTCTACCCTATTTTATGTCCTGAGATAATTAAGAAAAGAAATCTCACAGAAATACTAAAATGGGGAGTCTTTAGAAAACAAAAACAAACTCATCTTCGTGTGGACAAAGGAGAAGACTTGGGCCTTTAATCAGGGTGATAACAGACGGACGAGATCACCGAGGTAAGCTGACTGAGATGCTGGAAGGCAACATGAGTAGGCAGGCTCGTAGGTGCTCCTTTGTTAGGACCTCGCTGTTTTCTTTCCATCATCTCTGCAGTCCAGCCCCTCACCAAGTGACAGTACTCATAGAAGGAAATAGGACATGATTCAAGCTAGCAAGGCACAAGGAAATCAAAGCCAGAACAATACTCTGGATTTCCTATCACCACCTTTCTAACACAGTCACTTTAGAAAGCTAGTGAAAAGGAAATGTGCCGTGTTGAGCTTAGCCAGCTGGAAGTGCTTTGTAGACACAAGCTACAGTTTACCATGCCTTGTCTAAAGTGCCTTCTTCAAGTCCATATACAGGAAATGCTGACCGATGAGTTATAAATTTTTAACAAAGCCATCATATTTTGGTTATCGGGTTATACTGACGTTGTGTAAGCAGAATCTATTGATTATGATGTTACAATTAGATCAATAAACAATAAAACCCCTGTGATGGTACAATAAAGTTTTTTTTCGTCACTGTGTGTTTTTATGTTCAGTGGTTGAACTAGGCTCTGTGCTGACTTTAAGGTATTTAATAACCCTCCATCCACTGTCTCTGAATTTAAGAGTCTGTGAGTCACCACTGAATACTGAGTACTTCATATTCTCTTCGGTCTGGGAAGAACAGACACAATAGATTCTTATATTATCTCTCTTGTGTGACAATAGAAACTATCCTGTATATTCAAGTATGTTCAATAATGGGATTAAGGAAGACCATCTTTGCAATCACAGACAAAAATTGTTGCTTGATTAAATTAGGCATATTAATCTCTTGTTAACTTAGGTTACTGAATCAAAATGTATCGCTCTTTTCTCATTTACAGACAAGTTTCTGGGAAATAGAGGAGTTAAATGTGTAATCTGCTTCAATATTTTGTATGTGCTCAGGGAAGACATCCTGTAGATGCATCCTTCCTTTATCAAAGCTAGCCAACACTTATCAATCTGATTGGGAATCAAGACAAAAAGAGGCATCAATGCCATAGTATTCAAACCATTCTAGTAGACAGCCAATGACCCAAATTTGTATGCATCTGGATTTATGAAATCTCATTTCTCAGACATTTTGGAGATGGGAAATGAAGGAAAATAGGCAGGGCTGGGACACTTAGTGCCTCAGCACAGGACAGAAAAAGTGTCTTCTCTATCAGAGCCCTGGATATATCAATCTTTCAAAAGTTTTTATAAAGTCCTCAACAAAGAATGATAAAAAATAACTTGTAAAAATTTTTTTAGAATTCAAATATTTACTGATAATAAGTTATAAGAAAATATATTTTAAACATTTTTATATAGGTGTGATTTTGCCTTTTTAAAAAGGACAACAAAATACATGCTAGTGTGATGGAAGCAATTGTTGATTTTTACATAAAGAATATTGTTTGAATATTTGATATGTCATAATATATAATATCTTCTAAGTTCTGCAGAAATTCTTTATTATGTTTTAAAGCATTCTTTTCTATGCCAACAATGCATATATACTTTTTTCAATATGGTCATAGAGGTCCTGAGAGATTTTTTCTGCTTTTTTACTTTCTGCTATGAAATTTTCATTCATTGAATGAATTTTATAAATTAGGGTTAACTTGATTTGTATGAACTCAAAACTAAACTTAGTTTCAGATTTTAGCTTTCTCAAGAACTTCCATTATAAAATTTCATTTTTTGTTTTGTTTTGGTTTTGGTTTTGGTTTTGGTTTGCTTTGTTTATTGAGATCTGATTTTGTGAAGCTCCAGCCAGGCTTGTTATGAACTGTGACTTGCTTTGGATGATTGCTTTCTTTCCCAAGTGCCTGGATTAGAGGTGTGCCTCATGACTCTGGCTTAAAATTATAAAATGTGAAAACCACAATTTTCTTTTTTTAACACAAATAAATACTGTAATTACTAATAATAATATTATTATTAACATAATGTAGATATTTGGCATTTTATTCAACAATAATAAATGCTACTTTATTTTTCCCTCTGTGAAATGTTTAAAATATATTTCTCTACAACTTATGATCAGTAAATGTTCTATTTCTGAAAAATATGTTACTTCTTGCCTCATTTTTTGTTCCTTACTTTATAAAATAATTTTAAAGACTGATGTAGCCACAGCTGCTGTAGAGAAGACACTCTTTACTATGCTGAAAAAGATACCTGGTTTCAACTTCTGCCCTTCACCTACAAATACATATTCATAGCAACCCAAACATACTTCACACATGAACACTACACAGAGAGAACACACATATAGAAGACTCTCAGAATCAAAGCATACAGTGAATTCGTCAACTAAATCCCTACTGATGGAAACATTTCTTCTCTTTAATTTTTTTTTCTATTATGCTTGTCTTTGTTTTATTTTCTATTGCTGGGATAAAAATGCTAAATGAAGTAATTTAAAGGAGAAAATGCTTATTTGGGTTATAAATCCTACCTATCAACTTAATTCCTTTCAGGGAAGTCATTATGGGAGAAGCTTAAGAAAGCAACTCACATTATAGGCACATCAGGTACAGAGAGTCATGGATTAAAAATGTGTAGTAGTGCTCAGTTAGAGGCATAGACTAATACATGCACAGCTGTGCTAAGTTTGAACACAAAGTCATAGATTGATACATGCACAGTAGTACACAGGTCACCCTCTCCTGTGAGTTCTTCAGCCCAGGACTTTGGCCAGGAATGTGCTATACCATTCTTGGATGGTACCTTCTCAATCATCACGATAAGCATCACTTGTACTACAAACTAATCGTTTCTGAAATATGGTTGAAATACTGTGGTGGTTTGAATAAAAATGGCCCCCATAATTTTATATGCTCGAAATCTTGGTTACTGGTTGATAAAATTGTCTTGAGAATGATTAGAAGGTTTGCTATTTTAGAGGAGATATGCCATCAGGGATGGACTCAATACCAGCCCCAGTCTCTTTCCCCCCCACCCCAGCCTACAAACTGCAGATAAGATGTAATATCTCTTCTAACTGAAACAGTTTTTCATACCTGACTGTCTTCTACTCCCATGCTACGCACCATGATGGCCACATAATCACCCTTGAAACTGTAAAGAGGCCCCTAATGAAAATGCTTTCTTTTAAAAGTTGCCTTGGCCAATGTGTCTCTTCACAGCAATAGAAGAGTGAACAGGACACATAACTTCAAGGATGCTGTTTCACTAACTTTCCATGACATACAAGACACTCTAACCCCCAACTCTCCACACACGTGTACACACACACACACACACACACACATCCACTTATTCACACACTTTGACATGAAAATCTGCTAGGCTGAAAGCAGAATGCAGACCATTTGGAAAGAGAAAGCACATCAGGGGAAGTCCTAAAAGAAGTACACAGTAAATAATGCAGCCAAACATAATCAAAACACATTATATATGTGCATTAATATGCTATAATGAGTCTATCACTTTCTTTGTTGAATATATACAAATAAAATATTTGAAGAGAAAAATAACAGAAACTTTATTTGTTTCACACACTGAAAATAACTAATACACATTTCAAAAGGAAAATAAATGTAAACAGAACAGTAAACAGTTCTATCTAGGAATACTACTCATCAATGAAAGCCCAAATAACCAAATAACTATAAACACAGAAAGACAACAGTCTATTATTTCTTTAAGTTGAATAATAAAAAAAGCCAAACTTCATATTTTGAGTACTTTAAGGTTCTATTTATTTGACATTCTTAAAGTAGAAAAGCTAAGAGGAGAGAAAGCAAATTGTAAGACAACATGAACTGTGAGTGACACTGTGTCACAGGTTACCTTATTCATATGTTATTGTACAACAAGTTAGAAGCTTGAAAGAACAACTTATTGCGAAATGGTTTCAGAGTCCCAGAAATCAGCCTGTCACTTCTATGAACCTACCAGCTCAACCCCCAAGTTTATCTGTTAAGCTGTTCAGCTGAGGGCAGGCTCTATTGGCTCTACAGTCTCAACTGCACAAGTTCTATCTACATTCATTTGCAAGACTGTTGGCTGGATTCCCAGAGTTTATACTAACAAGCTTAGCTCCTAAAGGCTTGTTAGTTAAGAACCTCTCCCTGTTCTTCTTCAGAAGCAGACCAGCAAAGGATATTTCCCATCATGGCATGTAGGAACAGGAGATCATGAGAAAGTACTAGAAACACAGCTATTGTTTTAAATTACCAAAGTGATATTGCACCCATCATCTTCAACAGAATCCTGTTTCCTGGAAGGGAGTCCCTTAACCTCACTGACTTAAAAGGTAAAAGGATCATTGAAGGCAAGATCATGAGTTGACTGGAATCACCAGAGCCAAGTCCTTATTTGGCAGGAGAGAATCATGTCATGCAAACTCAAAGGCTTCTCTCTCAGGATCCCAAAGCTCCATTTCATTACATTATCAAAGTTCTTAATTTCATGATATATTTCAGGAATCAATTTAGATTGTTTCTATCACAACCACAGGAGTACATGAAAAACTATAGAATAATAAGATTTCTCCATAGCAGTAGTAATTACATAACTGCTATTGATTGCCAAGTGTTAAACATTAGAAATGGAGGTTTTACTGAAATATATGTATGTATGTATGTATATATACATACATATATATATCTTATAAAGGTTTCTCTGTGTGTGTGTGTGTGTGTGTGTGTGTGCGTGCATGGGTGTGTATGTGTACATGTGTATGTTGCACCAAGTCCAGGAAAGGATATTGGATCCCCAGGAACAAGAGTTACAAGGAGTTGTGAACAATTCAGTGTAATGGGAAAGAAACATGGGTTCTCTGAAAGAGCAGCAAGTGATCTTAACCACTGAGCTGTCCAGGCCCTCAAACTTGCACATTTATTAAAACTGTTTAAAGTTAACAGCTCAATAATATAACATATATATTACATTAGAATTTGGCTACATGAGTGGAATTTTTGGCTACATATTAAACAAATATATTCGTATAAATGTATATTTTGGCACTGTAAATAAGCATAATTATTTCTAATTATGCCATTGCAAAGCACTAATAAAATGTTATGTGAACATAAAGTCTATAAATTGCTTATAGGAAAAGAAAAATATTACTGTTGAACAGAATATACAATTTTATTAAATCTTTCTATAAAATATTTCTAAATAATATCAATTCTCCCCCCTTAATATTTACTTTCAATTATTAGGATAAATAATTTATCAATTCAAGTACTGAGGAATGTATACAAAAAATTAATTATTCTATTCACATAAGAACATTTGGAGCCATTTTCTTCAAAATACCTTTTTGTAACCATCCTTGAAAATTTATAATTTACTTCCAATAAGCTGAATATAGATTTGCAAAAAGAAAAATCTTTCTAACTCTTGTCCATTGCTGGAAAGGGACGTAGGTGAGCCTGTGGGATCCTATTACTTCTTGTTGTTTATGCAGCTGTGCTTCATTGATCTCAGACTCCTGTTACACAGTTTGTGATAGGAAGTAAATGCTTTCAAAACAACTACAGACACAGGTCTTTAACCTCTGCCTTCATGGATTCTTTGTTCCACAATCACTTTGGTGGAGGTTATAAGGAAGCAGCTCTAGACAACCTTCCCCATCTCTGAACCCACATTTTGAGTAAGTTAGGATCAATATTAAAAGTTCAAATCTTGGTAAGTCAAAAGAGACATGTTTATTTATATGTATATTTAAAGACAGGGTTTATAAGCATCGGGTCCTAAAATGTCCAATAGTAAATTTTCTAAGGAGGAAATGGTGTTCAGATTATTTCAATGGGTCAGTTGGTAAGCAGTTTACAAAACTTAGAAAATACATCAAATTTATTACCTCTTAAACAAAGCCCACCCAACATCTGAAGATACAGAAAAACTCTCCAGACAAATCTCTTACATGTAATAAATAAGCCAGGAATTTGGGCCCAAAACAGTTTCAGATACTTTGTCTGAGTAGTTTTAAAAGTTCTTAAGGCAAATTAGCGCTCACTTGTGCAAGAATAATTCTTGAATTTCTTGGCTACAGTGTATTTATTTGGGTTGATTAAATGAATAAACCAATAACCAATCATGATCTAAGTATTTATCAGACAATGGTTAATGAACACACTTTTCCTGCTTAAACTGTGACCAGTCCCTGTTAGGTAATCTTGGTACCTCTTGATGTAATAAACAGTTTCAATTTGCACTTTTATTTTGAGGACACATGAAAGGCATGTAAAATGGTGTAAATCTTGGAAAGCTATGAGAAGTACCATGTGTAATGACTAGTGTGTGAATTAAAGTCTATTTTTAAAAATCCACATCAAATATTTATTATCATGGCTTGCTTATTCCAACAGCTTTTCATATCAGGAAATAATATGGTGAAATATTTCCTTATATACCAATTTCTCCCACTGGAGAATTCTTCTTTAATTAGAAATGTGTTATTGCATACTGAAAACTCATCTCTGTCCTTTGACTATGTTGTAATAACACCACAAGTTAGCTTTTATGATCTGTCATATTGCAAATGTTGGCAAAGCATACATTTTGGAAGTCATTTCATTTCATTAATGGTGTATATACTTGTGTCACATACAGTATGACTGCTGATTATTTTTCAATTTCTGTGTATTCATATTTTGTATATGGTCTAGTTCTAAAAGTGCTTCAAGGAGCTTTCTTTTAATGATCCTTCTGTTAGCTAGCCTTTTCAGAGATGTCTCAGGCATCTCATCTGCTCTGAGCACAGCAAAGCACATGACTGAATGGAAGCTACTCTGTTCTTGTTCTCATCACTTGTAAATCATGTGTTTTGCAGAGATTAATATTATCTGGGCAGCACACCAGGCACACCACAGTTCTGAAGACTACAACTTAAGCACGGCATTGAGACAGTCTGTCTTGCAGCAGTATAGTTCCTGGGTAAGTTGTGGGAAATTGAATAAATGTGAAAGTATCATTTGGTTTTTAAATTTCAAGTCTTTCTGTTTTCTCCTGGTAAACTACTAGAAGATGTGTGCTAAGTGACTCCTTTGCACTTTTAAAACCAAGCACATAAGAGGCAGTCTTTCCCAAAGTAGATTTTTGTTTGGTATGCAACACTCAAGAAAACATTCTAGACAGAAATCTAAGAAAGGACCTATCCATTATTATTTATTTGTTATCTTTTTTTAAACCTAATCTTAACCAGAAGGCAGACATATATACAATAGGTTTCAGTTCAACTATATTCAGATAGAAATATTTTATACACATAACATTTTAATTAGAAAAACTTCAGTTTTTTAAAAGTCTTGGGAAAAGTTCATAAGTTATAGTCATGGGATCCAAGATTCCCAATAGTATTTAGGAGACTGGCACCTTTTGAGGTCTGGCCTAGTGGAAAGTCATTATATCAGTTGGAGATGTGTCCATGGAGGGATTTTGCACCTCAGTTATTTTCTCTGGCTCAGTATTTAAAGAGGTGAAAACTAAATACCACAGGCATGCATGCTATTGAAATCTACTGTGAAGGTATGAAGGATACCTTCATCATTTCTGTACAGTACTGTCTGCATTTGCAATATCTAAAATTGTGAACTACGTGAGCTTATTTTTAGACCTTAGTTTTGCTTATGAATTTCTTTGTAGTGACCTCGCATCATTTAAGTACTCTCTGCAGGTAAGAGATGTGTTCATAGCAAACACAGTATATAAAAACTAGAGTAGCTCTAATTTAAGATGATAGGATTGAGTCTGCATTTACAGTGTGGAGATAGTAAATGAAGGGATAGAGGAACTCATTGAGCCTGGTCCCTGGACACTTGTTATTTGTATTTATAGTATAACTCTTCATCACTATTAAGGATCATTCTTCAGTTATTATGACACTTGAGCTTTGTTAATAAGCTCATGGTTTGTTATGTCACATGTCATCTCCTCCCTGCCGTTAAATCAGCACATTCAGTGGCGGCTGGGAGGCAAAGGCCCAGCTGCCCCAGTGCGAGTTGTGGACAAGCTTCAGACTGTTTCTTCTGCTCTTTGACAGAGTATTGGTGAAAACACATGGAACTGAAAGATAGATGTGTGCTTCTAGAAAAAAAAATCTCAAGAAAAACCATTGCAAGCAAGAGTAATAGCTGTGTGGTCAAACATGAAAGGAAAGGGTAGAGCTGGTCCACCAGTTTGTGTCAAAGTTGGGCAGACACAAAGTTCTTCTCTCAGAATAGTTAGGCACTGAAGTAACTCTAAGCAGTGAGGATTATTTCTCAACCAGAGATGGTGACAATTTTGGGAAGTATATGGACTGAAGTCTTTATTGAAATGGTGTCCCACGAAGCTGCATAATCCAATGACATTCTGAACTATTTTGTCATCTAAATAACTCCCATGCCTCCCTTTTATAATAAACTGATGACACATAAGTTAATGTCACCCATTATCTCTGAAGTTTACTTCCACTGTACTGTTTTTAAACAAAATATTTATTTTATTTTAATATTTATTTATGTCAACATTTCTAAATAAAATAATATAAATCAAAATATCCATATGTATAAAGTTGAAAAATGAGTGCCAATCCAAGCAAAATGAGTTTCATACTTATCTGTTCTCAATAGTCAAACATCTTATATTACTCTGTCATAGACAGAAAATAGTATGATGAATTAGGAAATGAGTCACAGAAATATCTTGCAAATTGCTATTTGTTTGGAGAGGGTTGACGTGGAAAGAGACACATTGGAGAAGAAAAAGTAGGGAATAAGACAGCCTGCATTTGTGATCAGCACTTCTGTGTTCCTTCTTCAATATATTCAATATTCTAAAACATATTCAACATATTAACATGAAAGCCTGATTTCAAATCCTTTTCTTTTCCTTGAATCATCTGTGAGATTTCTCATCAGCAGTTATAGAAGGCCCATAATTTGAAAGTTACCAAGGCAACTCAATATTTTAGAACAAATAATAAATGGGTCATGTCTTTGAAATGAAAATTGGTGTGCGAAATGAAGAGCAAAATTAAACTCAGAGAGTATTTCTTTCACATTATCATAAAAATTGAAGTGGCAGACCTGTCATGTAAAGCAATTAAAGATAATAATTCCATTTTCTAGAATTTATAAGCCTGCTCTTTGTATTTTAAAGTCAATTTTAAGCCTCACATTTCCTACATAAAAGAGCTGCAATTTATAGAATACTATTAAGCCGAGTGTCATTTTATTTACAATATACTGCTATAAATGTTTTTTATACATCTATAATCTTGCATTGTACATGTTAATGCATTTCTAGGATATATACTAAATGTTTTTAGAACAATGGCATGGATATTTTATAATCTGTAATTATATCAGAATGATCATTTTCTTCTGTTGTTTCTTTGAGGAACTTGTATAGATCAGGCCAGCTTTGAACTCATAGAGATCAGCCTGTCTCTGTCTCCTGAATTGTAGGACTAAAATCCTGAGCTGTCAGGTTTGGCAATCTTTTTCTAACTATATAATAGATGGTACATGTAGTAGCTGCAGTTTTACACTTAATGTATAACTGTATATGTGCTCTAAAAGGAAAGGGAAAGTCAGATGTAGCACACACACCTGAAGTCACAAAACCTGGGAGAATGAGGCTGCCATTTCAAGCCCAGCTTGGCTTGCATAGTAAATACCAGGTCAGCCAGAGAGATGCAGCAAGTCTTTGTTTAAAAAAAGCAAATGAATGAATTGAAAGAAAAATAATAAAGACTTAATTGAAAGAGGAGAGAGAGAGAGAGAGAGAGAGAGAGAGAGAGAGAGAGAGAGAAACTGCTGTTTGGACAATTTTACAGTACATTATATGGTATATACTACATATGCTACATATATAGATGTGTACAGAACTGTAAACTAAAGTATGAAATAAAGGACTTTGAAAATAGTGCATATTAGTACAGGTAGCTCGTTTAGTAGATATTAAAAAATGTTATTAGTCTGATGTTAAGGGCTCAGCAGGGTTGTTCCAGCACAAGTCTTGCTCTCCGCTGTAAAGATGGCATGCCCTTGCTGGCGCCTGGTAGATAGTAGCTATAAACAGGGCCCCTCAGGTTTCTTTAAGTACCATTCTTGAGGAGGACCTTTATGTCATAATATTTACCACTGTTAGCATTCTCATTCAAGAATTAAAAACTACTGGGTCCTAAAAGAGAATTTAATAAGCTGTTCATCTCCTTCAGGTACTAGAGGAGTATGTAAAAAAGAATAGTTTTAGAATGAAGAAAATAGGCGATCATGATCAAATTTATCATCAGCAATGATACCATGTTTGTAGCTGCACATTTAGTAAAATATAAGGAAAATAAGTTTTTGCTCCTGAAAACTTCATCTACCAAATCTTTTTTTTTTTTAACTTTCCAACACATATTTTTTTGTAATTTTGCAGGGACTACTCAGCCAGGCAAAGCATGTGATACATCATAGGACAAGTCTTAACAGATTTCAAAAGATAAAAATAATCTAGATTAGCATCTCCCACCATAACATAATCAAATTATAGTAAAATAAACAGCAATAAATATTTTAAAATTCTAAATGTTTAGAAAACATCTAATTTCTAAGTAACCTATTTGGCAAAACCAATCACAAGACAAAGACATTATACATCACAAGTTTGAAATGTCAAAATTTGGCAGGTTCATATAAAAGTTTATAAGAATACATATAGAGAGATTTACATGTTTTCAAATTAGAGGAAAGACTATAAATCCATTCTTTACGTTTTACACCTAAGTAAAGATAACCTGAATTTTAATGCTCATCAAGAAGCGTCTCTTTGCAGTACACTTTGATCAACCCACCACTGGTTAACAAGCTCAGAATAAGAAAGTGATGTTCTCCAGACAATCCAGGGCATATAAGAATTTGCATCAATTGGAACAGCATGTCTAAGATATGAGTAAACCCAAGCCAGACCAACAAAACAAAACAAAAAGACAAAAACACCCTCATTATAGAGGTATGTACGTGGGCATGAACTCCAAACACCAGCTAAGGAGTTATTGAGATTTGGTAGCTACAGAGAGAGGGAGAGTCAATTTTCTCTAGGGTATGACCTCTAGAAGGTCATCCACGACCCAGGAAGTCCTAAATCCTGAGTATTTGGTGCAGTACACAATAGACTCCATGGGGTGGAGCAAAGGGGAAATATGAAGTAGGTTAGGTCAGAAAATTAGGGTAGATCTGGGGCAAAAGTGATCAAGATATATTGTATGAAGTTCTTCAAAAGTTAACATATTATTATATGTTATAAAGTAATATTTTATAATACTATAATTTAAAATACATTATAAAGTTAAATGAATTGAATAAATCAAGCACAGGTCCAAGTTAGAAACTAATAATATATATGGACAATCAGTAAAGTTAAAACTTTGTTCTTTTTTTTTTAAATTTTTATTTTCTATGTTCTATGTTTACATTCCAAAGGCTTTCCCCTTTCCCAGTTCCCACCCACCATAGTTCCCATAGTTCCTCTCCCCCCCAACTATTCCCCAATCATTCCCCTTCCCCCCTCGGTTTCTTTACTAAACTGGATGCAATCTTTACAGGTCCAGGGTCCTCTCCTTTCTTCTTCTTGGGAATCATTTGACTTGCTATTTGTGTCTTGAGTATTTAGGGCTTCTGGGCTCATTAATATCCACTTATCAGTGATTGCATTTCATGTGCATTCTTTTGTGATTGGGTTAATTCACTCAGGATGATATTTTCCAGGTCTAACCATTTACCTACAAATTGCATGAATTCATTATTTTTAATTGCTGAGTAGTATTCCATTGTATAAATATACCACATTTTCTGTATCCATTCCTCCTTTGAGGGATATTTGGGCTCCTTCCAATTTCTGGCTATTATAAACAAGGCTGCTATAAACATAGTGGAGCATGTGTCCTTATTGCATGCAGGGGAATCCTCTGGGTATATGCCCAGGAGTGGTATGCCAGGGTCCTCTGGATGTGATATGCCCAATTTTCTGAGGAACCGCCAAACTGATTTCCAGAGCGGTTTTACTATTTTGCAATCCCACCAACAGTGGAGGAGTGTTCCTCTTTCTCCACATCCTCGCCAGCACTTGTTGTCTCTTGAGTTTTTAATCTTAGCCATTCTGACTGGTGTGAGGTGGAATCTCAGGGTTGTTTTGATTTGCATTTCCCTGATGACTAATGATGTTGAACATCTTTTAAGGTGTTTCTCGGGCCATCTGAATTTCTTCTGGTGAAAATTCTTTGTTTAGCTCTGTGCCCCATTTTTTGATAGGGTTATTTGGTTCTTTGCGGTCTAACTTCTTGAGTTCTTTGTATATATTGGATATTAGCCCTCTGTCGGATGTGGAGTTGGTGAAGATCTTTTCCCACTTTGTTGGTTGCCGTTTTGTCCTTCTGACAGTGTCCTTTGCTTTGCAGAAACTTTGTAATTTTATGAGGTCCCATTTGTCGATTCTTGATCTTAGAGCATAAGCTATTGGTGTTCTGTTCAGGAACTTTTCCCCTGTGCCCAAGTCCTTCAGGGTCTTCCCAAGTTTCTTTTCTAATAGTTTCAGTGTGTCTGGTTTTATGTGGAGATCCTTGATCCACTTGGAGTTGATCTTAGTGCAAAGAGATAAGAGTGGGTCAATTCGCATTCTTCTGCATGTTGACCCAAACGTAGACATGAGCAGTTCTAGTTTTGTTTTGTTGCTATGATAAACACTACAATTAACGACAAATTGGAGAAGGAAAGGGCTTTTATTCACAATAAAAAAACAAAAGAAATATATTTACTGAAACATTTTAATGTACATTATAAAATAGGTAAATATAAAATATTAGTATAATTTCTAATAATAGTAAGGACTATTCAATATCTTTAGGAAATAGTAAGAACAAATACAGAAATACTATATATATGCACATATGTATAAATATATATGTATATATGGGAATGTGCATGGGCAAGTACATGCATATGTGTATGTATATATGATATACATGCATATGATTGTGTGTATATATATGTATGTGTGTATGTATATATATATACATATGTGAATTCATATATACATACATCTCTGAATTCACATTACTCCTTCCCGCAATCTGTCAGTCCTTTCCTGCCCTCACAGTGAATGTGAAGCTGAGAAGGAAGATTGAAATCAGCATAAGATAGCCTCTTCTGAGTGTTGCTGTTGAGAATTACACAAGAGGATAAGTTATACAACTGTAATAATAAATCATACGGTCACTTCCATGGAAGTGCTCCCACCCAGCTTTCCATAGATACCATTTTCTGGCAATCCCCAGAATGATGGAAGAGGCTGGGAGTGAAGTAGTCCACTAAAGCAAGCTTCCATTTCTAGGTGGTTTGTTTTACTAGGAGATTGTCTGATAAATAATTAGCTACTGTTACAAATTGGTAGATTACTGTCAATATTGCTGAGCCAAGGGAAGAAGTAATGCTTTTTCCCAACTTGTAAGAAAAGCAAAAACTAGCCAAGGACAAGGTTGAAAGTAGAATGTTATATGAAAGTAAAATACATGGAAAACACAGAATGGGGAAAATACAGTTTTAGAGAGAGAAAAGCAAGTTATGTTCAATAGGTTAAAAACATTTAATTTCCTGAGGGATATAATAAAGTACCAGAGATTGGTGGCTTAGAGTGAAATGGATTTTTTTTTATAATCCTTGAAGATGATGATGTAAAATCAGTTGATCCAGGACTAGTTTACTAGTATACTAATTATGTATACACTTAAAATTTTGCCATTTGTCTCAGCAGTTTACTAGCAGATAATTGTCCCCCATGCCCTGATTTTTCCCTCAGGTCTGCCTGTGAGCACCTGCTTTCTATCATAGGCAACCTCAGGTGCTTCCTTCCCATGACTGGCAAACCTGCATGCACATACCATTTTAGTCCACTTTGAAATCCTTGGGGCATGAAAAAAACATCTCTCCATCCACACTCTGCACACCCACCTCCAGGTGTTATATGTTTGTAGTCCTGCGACTGTGTGGCCCTCTACTCTGACCTGGGCTTCCAGCCATAGAAAAACCCTCTACATGCTCAGTAAGCCATAAAATGAAAATGAAAACTGCTTTGGTTTCTCTTCTTTGTCCTTGGGAAACCTTTCTAAAATTTCCGTCCCTTCAAGCTCTGGTTACTGATACTTCATGCATGACTCTTTTAAAAGAGAGAGAGAAATTTCACTGCAGAGAAATGTGAAGTTTTTGTTGCTTTCTCTTATTTGTTTCTACTCCTATTCACATCTTCAATTGAGTCATGTCAGAGTTGAACGTAACATTGTATTCTACTTTTAAAGATAACACTCATCTCTTGTTTAATTCTTAATTTGACCAAATTACTCTTATCATTTTCTCTCTTGGACATATTTAAAAGTGGATATTACATGTTACTTTCTGAAAAACTTGTAAAAGTAACTCATTCTTCAGTTGTATTTTCATCTAAAAGGCTTACTACTAAATAAAATCACCCCTTCTAGCCTTTTTAAATCTCTGCTGGGCTGATTTAGCCCAACTCAAAATCCTCTTCAAGCTGACTGATTCAATCTGGCTTCTCTTGGCTTCTGACTGAATTGCTCTATTTGGCCTCAAATGAACTCTGGAAATTTGTTCTAACCTGCATCCTTCTTATTCTCTGGCTTCAACTGTCTCAGCTGACCTGCATTGAACTAAAAAATGAACTAAACTCTACTGCACTGACTAAATTGAACTGAATGGAACTGAACTAAATTGGCAGAACTCCATTACATTGCCTGAATTCAAATGAACTGCTGCACTCAATGAACTGCTCTCCACCCCGTGACTCTATCTCTGCTGTTCTTAGTAGCCTCTTTTCTTTCTGTTCTCTTGAGAGTTTGGTGTATTCTATCTGCCAAATCTTTCTCTAATTTGTCATTTTGTGGCTCAATTAGTGATCAATTAGATGTCACTTTCAAACATGGCTGCTTTCTTCTGCAAATCAAACTTATCTTCATTGTTTGTTATTAAAGGTATGTACTAAGGTTGCATGTGTATTCCATATAGACCTAGAAGATCTTTGTCTGTGATTCCTTGCCAGAGCAGCCACAATGGTTGAATTAAAATTCCTTTATAAGAACTTCCTTAAAATGATTTTAAAATAATCCCATCACTCATGTAGCCACTCAACTTTTTCCTTGCTTTATCCATTCTACATTTTTTTCTTTACGAAGATACAGACACATTAAAGACTGATAAATGGAAATGATCCATTATTTCTCATTTCTTGTTATGAGAGGGTTATATATTTTAATAATTCAGGGGTAAATTTTACACACTTTTTAGGCATAACATTATATCTACATTTCCCCTTTTTATATAATTAAAGACTCTTGTTCTTACAATAATAACCAACATATAGTAAGAACAATAATGAAAATAATTGGGTAAGGGTTACACTCATAATGTTCAGTCTATTTTTTTTGACAACTTAGATAAAGTATTCTAAGATCTATCCCATCTTGATGAATTCAGGGTTTTGTATCTAAATTACTTTCTGTTTTAACTTACACCATTCTAAAAATGTTTCTTTAGACCAAGAACATCTTCTTAAATTCTAAACAACTTAAGCTTATTGTAAAACTATTATTATCTAGTGTTCAATTCCATCAGAACCTGAGAGGGAATAAATATTACTTGAGTATGTCAGAAGTATAGGGATACAGCTCTCAAAATTATAGAAATGACAGAGACAGCTGACTGCCTGGAGGTTTTGATACACTTGGGCTTGCATACTGGGCAGGGTGATAGATTTGGGTCTATTTGTATTTTTCTACATGCAGACATCCACCAGCACCATATGTTGAAGATTCTTTTTATTCCACTATGTTCATAGCAGCCTTATTTATAATAGTCAGAAGCTGGAAAGAATCCAGATGTCCCTCAACAATGGAATGGATACAGAAAATGTGGTATATTTACACAATGGAGTACTACTTAGCTGTTAAAGATGATGAATTCATGAAAGTTTTAAGCAAATGGATAGAACTAGATCATCCTGAGTGGGGTAACCCAATCACAAAAGAACACACATGGTATGTACCCACTGATAATTGGATATTAGCTCAGAAACACAGAGTACCCAAGATACAATTCATAGAGCACATGAAGCTCAAGAAGAATGAAGACCAAAATGTTGGGTGCTTCAGTCCTTCCTAGAAGGGAAACAAAATACTCACCGGAGCAAATATGGAGATAAAAGTGTAGAACAGAGACTGTTCCACCTAGGGATTCATCCCATATATAGTTACCAAACCCAGACACTATTGTGGATGCCAAGAAATTCTTGCTGAAAGGAGCCTTATATGGATTTCTCCTGAGAGGCCCTGCCAGAGCCTTACAAATATAGAGGTGGCTGCTTGCAGCCCACCATTGGACTGAGCTCTGGTCCCCAATGGAGGAGTCAGAGAAAGGACTGGAGAAACTGAAGGGGTTTGCAAAGTCATAGGAAAAATAACAGTGTCAACCAACCAGATCCCCCAGAGCTCCCAGGGACTAAGTCATCAACCAAGGAGTACACATGGCTTCAGCTGCATATGTAGCAGAGGATGACTTTGTTAGGCATCAATAGCAGGAGAGGTCCTTGGTCCTATGATGAAGGCTTAATAGATGTCTTAGTGTAGGGGAATTGAGGGCAGGGAGGTGGGAGTGGAGTGGGTGGAGAAACACACTTACAGAAGCAGGCAGAGGGAGGATATATGCTAGGGGGTTTCTGTGGAGGAGGAAACCACAGGGAAAGGGGATAAAATTTGAAATGTAAATAAAGAAAATATCCAGTAAAAATCATAAAAAATTATATACATGTATAAAAAACAAAACAAACAAACAAAATTGCATCATATCGGAACAAATAGGTTGATCAGTGAAATTTAATAGAAGACCAGAAATAAACCCACATACCTATGGTCACTTGACAAGGCCGAATCATACAATGGGGGAAAAAGGAAACGCCTATGGACACTTGACAAGATTCATTATTTCTTTAGGAAATTCATGCTCCTCCTAGATCATACTCCTCTGTAACATCTGCAGTCTTCTTCCTGGGCTCTCTGAGTCTGTCCAAGCCTCCCACAGTCTAGGCTTTTACAACACTATTTTCAACAAGTGTAGCAATGTCACAATACTTATAATCCTCCCATGCACCATTTGTTTGTTTTCTCTTTGTTTTTATTAGATAATTGCTTTATTTACATTTTAAATGTTATCCCCCTTTCTAGTTACGCTTCCAAAAACTTCCTATCCCATCTCCCTTCTCCCTGCTTACCAACCCTTCACCCCATTTTACTGACCTGGCATTCCCCTACACCGGAGCATTGAGCCTTCACAGGACCAATGGTCTCTTCTCTCATTGATCTCTGAAAAAGCCATCCTCTTCTACATATGTAGCTGCAGCCATGGGTCCCTCCATGTGTACTCTTCGGTTGGTGGTTTAGTCTCTGAGAGCTCTGGGGTTACTGGTTAGTACTAGCTCCTCCAATGGGGCTCCAAACCTTTTCAGTTCCTTGTGTTCTTACTCTAGCTCCTCAGTTGGGGACCCTATGCTCAGTCTATTGGTTGGCTGTGAGCCATGGGTATTTTGATCCCCTTCTAAGAAGGACCAAAGTATCCACATTTTGGTTTTCCTTCTTCTTGAGCTTCGAGTGGTCTGTGAATTGCATATTGGGTATTCTGAGCTTTTAACCTCTGGTGGAATCACCATCCCTGAACTCAAGCTATGTACAGAGCAATAGTGATTAAAAAACTTCATGTTAGTGTACAATGACAAGCAGCTAGATCAATGGAATAGAATTGAAGACACAGAAATGAACCCACACACCTATGATCACTTGATCTATGACAAAGGAACTAAAACCATCCAATGGAAAGAAGACAGCATTTTCAACAAATGGTGCTAGTTCAAATGGCAGTCAACATGTAGAAGAATGCAAATTGATCCATTCTTACCTCCCTGTACAAAGCTCAAGTCCAAGTGGATAAAGGAACTCCACATAAAACCATGTACACTGAATCTAATAGAAGAGAAAGTGGGGAAGAGTCTGGAGCACATGGGCACAGGGGAAAAAATCTCCTGAACAGAACACCAGTGGCTTATGCTCTAAGAATTGACAAAAGGGACCTCATAAAATTGCAAAGCTTCTGTAAGGCAAAGGACTGTCACTAGGACAAAACAGCAACCAAAAGATTGGGAAAAGATCTTTACCAATCCTACATCTGACAGAGGGCTAATATACAATGTATACAAAGAACTCAAAAAGTTAGATGCCAATAAGGTCAAATAACCCTATTAAAAAGGGGGTACAGAGCTAAACAAAGAATTTCTCAATTGAGGAATACAGGATGGCTGAGAAGCACCTAAAGTAATGTTCAACATCCTTAATCATCAGGGAAATGCAAATCAAAACATCCCTTAGATTTCACCTCAAACTAGTCAGAATGGCTAAGATCAAAAACTAAGGGGACAGCAGATGCTGGAGAGGATGTAGAGAAAGAGAAACACTCCTCCATTGCTGATGGGATTGCAAGCTGATAAAACCACTCTAGAAATCAGTTTGCCATTTTCTTAGAAAATTGGACATAGTACTATCAGAGGACCCAGCTATAGCGCTCCTGGCCATGTACCCAGAAGATGTTCCAACATGTAATAAGGACACATGCTCGACTATGTTCATATCAGCCTTATTTATAATAGCTAGAAGCTGGAAGGAACCCTGATATCCCTCAACAGAGGAATGGATACAGAAATTGTAGTACATTTGCACAATGGAATACAACTCAGCTATTAAAAACAATAAATTCATGAAATTCTTAGGCAAATGGGTGGAACTGGAAAATATCATCCTGAGTGAGGTAACCCATTCACAAAGGAACATACATAGTATGTACTCGCTGATAAGTGGATATTAGCCCAGAAGCTTGTTTATTGCTTCAAGATGCCAACATCCAACCGCTGTTCCACTACAGACTTGCAGCAGGACAAAATACACTAACTTATCTCTCCTGGACTGATATTATTCTTTTTCTTAATCTAATTATTTCTCACACATATAGTTCAATAAATGTTCTGTTGTGCATTAATTATCTCATAGAATACTCAAGGTAATGTAATCAGTGTTATTTACAGCTAAGGAGCCCTGTATTCTGAATGGTATTGGTGTGAATGCTAGGTAGAAACTTAGTTTTTTAGTAAGTAAGCACAATCCGTATTGTCCTAGGCACTAACAGAGCATGACGAGTAGGTTGTTTTGTTTTGTTTTTCAGCCAAGTCATTAAGTACATTTAAGGATTTATAGTAGAATGAGCAGTACAGTTAAATTGATATCAAGTTTGGAGGTGGAGGATACGTGAGCTAGAGGTTTAAGTCTATCGCTCCACTGAGAAATAGGATTTATTCCTTTGGCTTATTAATGCAAGTTTATATGCAAAACAGCAACAACAAAACAAGAGAGATAAAAAAAAGGAGGGCAGGAAGGGAGAGGAAGTAAAAGGGATTGTCCTTCCTAGACCTCATTTACAGGTTCACTTTTATTATTTTATTATTTTTTCCCATGCAAAAAGCAAGAGGAATTTTATTTAATCCAGCATGCTGGTGTCACCCTACACAGGTAGCAGGCCTTTATGCAGTCCGCAGGGCAACTGCTATTAGGCACAATGTGATTGGCAGAACTGCGTTACCTTTAAACTCATTGGTTGTTAGGGAATGCCAAAAGTCTCAGAATAACACTTGGCCTCCCTCCCCTAGCCACAGGGACCTCTCTGTGGCCTGAGGAATGTAATTTAGCCTCTCCCTTCTGGGAGCAGCAAATGTTCTATGACCTTTCCAAAGTTCCTGAGTTGACCCTTTCAGGAAGAGCCCAAGAGGACAAGAGAGAAGCTGAGATAGTAAAAGAGGCAAGAGAGAGAGAGGAGGGGCAAGCAGCCCCTTTTATAGTGGGCCAAACTGGCCTGGCTATTGCCAGGTAACTGTAGGGTGGAGCTTAGACAGAATACGAATACCCCCACACACACACCCCGCATTTTGGTTTAATGTAAAAAAAGAAAAAATTAAAAAGAGGTGATGGCAAAGCAGGAATAAGGTCTTTCAATCAAGAAGTTTAGGAATTTTTTTGTATAAGTATTTTCCTTTTCAACATTCTGTTAATGTAAGTTAGTAACCATGCTCTCTTTTAAATCTTATTTTAAAACAACGAGTTTTGCTTAGCAATGTAAGACATAACTGAAATCCTAGAACTTTGAGGTAAGAGTAGTTAGAGGAATACTTCTAGACCAGTCTGAACTACATAGGAAAAAAACAAACAACAACCACCAAAAACAGTGTCTCAAACAGCAAGACTGTCACTAACATAGGACAGCATGTGTACTTAACATGCACCAGGTGCTCAGATCATTGCCCAGAGGGTAAAAACTGAATTGAAATTCATGGTAAGAGTCATCTGGCATTTTTTTAAAGGAGGTCTAATCCTGTGGAAAACTCATCAAAAAAAAACTAGTCTACAAACTGATAGGCTTTGTTTCATATGAGCATGAAGGGATCTCAAATGCCCCTTTTCGGAACAAGCACACGTTTAGCATAGCCATAAAATGACCCTTTCTACAATAGCTATCATTGCCATAAGATTATTTCCCTACAATTTGGGTGATTATAATGTACACTGAATACTAACTAATCTGTTAGACACTGTCTTTACAAATATGCTATTCGTTGAGCATTCAAAACAAACCATTTCCTTTTCTTTTAATTAAGGGTTTTTTTTATCATATACTACTTTATATCATACACTACTTTAGAATGTTTGGAACCATGTGGACATCTATATATTTCTAACAATTTTGATCTTTACAAATACAAGGAGCAGTGTGAGCTAAAACTTTTGCTTTTGCCTTCGATTGAAAAGCTGACCTCTTGAATAACAAAACTATTTTCTTTTTATTGTTTACTAATTTGATTCACTGCTTCTAAATCTACTAAAAAACATAAATAGGATCCTGCTTGCCACTAAGATATAAAAGATTTTAGTTGACTTAAATTTGGAACATAAATAAGAGTTTAATGTCTAATTTACAGTGCTCACCCATTACTAAGTATCCTTCTAGTGACTATTTGCCTGATCAAAGACAATGACTTTATAATAATTCAAAAATTAAATTGTAGCATTCAGAAAAAATGTTTTAAAAATATGTAGCACTTTTAGAAACATTTATTGAATAAAATCAGATATGTAAAGCAGAAGTAAGATTCTTCAGATACTGATTGGGTTCCTTTGGATTTTCTTTCAAGGAAATAGCTTTAACCTCATAACACTGCTCATTTCTATTCTTCTATTCTTGTAATATGTCATGTACTTTCCTTAGTTATAATTGCATTTTGTTATTTAAAAACCTGGCAATAATTGAGCATTTGGGAGTGGTCAAGGTACAAAGGCATGTACTTTACAATTTTGCTTCAATAAAGTACTTGTGCATTATAAGCAAGCACTTTACTTCCAGGAAAAACATCTCGAACGGAAATAACACACAGCATATGATATTTTAATTAGAAAATGTTAAATGCCAAATAGACTAGTATTTGCAAACCTATCACTATGTGAAAATTTAATATTACAAAATATAGGGAAAATTATGTCTGCTGAAGAAGGACCATTACTATAGTTGATAACCCGTGAATATAAAGTGATACAGATTGTTTCTTGTTTTTCAAGGTTTTCTACTGCCCGCTGGCCCTTTTCATACCACCTTCAGTGTTCGCTGTTCATATTCAATTCAATCTCCTCTACCAATTTTGGATCCACACAGAGGTAAGTATGAGTGTATGTATGTGTGTGTGCTAAAAATTTTATACCAAAACAGCCTCAAGCAATGTCCTAGAAATGTACTTGTAGCTGATTTATTGTGTAAGAAAACTCTTAGTTGCCTTTTTTAAGGAGAAACATCTGTTCATTTTTATTCCTTTTATTCTTAATATATATTGCAAAGTTTATAAGATGCAATGAAGTCAGTTGGTCCCAATTAAATAAAACAATTTTTGAACTATTAAGTACCAAAACATTTTAATACTATATTTGCTACAATATATCCCTGTATTACAGTTCATTAAACATTACTAGACAAGAGATGTTGAAATCTATTTCAATGTAAAGATAGAAGTGTGTGTGTGTGTGTGTGTGAAGATTATTAGAAAAGATATTAAACATTTTTCAGAAATTAAGAAAAAATGTTGGTACTTATCTTACTTTAATTACAATGGTTGTGCTTTGTTTAAATTTCTTCACTATATTGGTATGCTCTTATTTTGTTATCTCTGGAAAACTGAATATAGAACTTCTCAGGCCTTCTAGAGACTTTCAGATGTTCAGGCTTGGATATTTACATTAAGAAACCACTTGGATTATGAACTATTTGCCTTTGTTTTGCTGTTAAACATAGAAATATCATAGACCCCTCCCATGAAAAAAATTGCTACACACATAGAAGAAATCTTATAAGCATTTGTATTTATTTGCAGCCATGTGAAGTTCTCACAGCCAGCACATGGATAGGTGGTGTGGGGCTGTGCACAGTATCAGTAGGCAAAAGCTACCCCAGATGCCACATCTTGGCACAGAGAAGCATCATACTACCTGCAGCATTTCATACTGACAACCTTCTTGGGATAGAGACACTGCTACCTTGACTTTGGACATATATGTAGTATTTGATGATCTGTCTTAAAATACTATTTGTTTTATGATACTTGACATACATCAAACAGCTCATATTATAACCATCTGAAAGAGTTGAGGCCAGTTCTAGCTCTAGAGGTCAAAGATCAAATTTGTTTAAATCAGAAAAGGGAAGTGTTCTGCTGATTTATGTGGAGGTGTTAAAGGACAATAGCATTTTTGCAGGGTCTCTGTGCAAGGTCATGCGTTGTGTCTGGTCAGGCATTAGTTAGGACAACAAGGATGCCTAAGGAATTTCTACCCTTTGCTGTCTCAAGGAGAAGTCCTTGAACAAAGGCTCATGTGCCATCTCAGAAGAAAAGTGCAGAATTGTTGCAGGAACTTTAACAGACAGAGTCACCTTAGATGAACTGCCTAAGAGGCAAGCCCCCATTTTATAAACTTATTGTTTGAACTTAGGAATTTTTGAGTTACATCGTAAGCTATGAATTTACTTTTGAAAATTTCCACATCTGTAAAATTACATACAGCATAATTTCATTTGTTTACAAAACAATTATTCAGGAGGAAACTCAAAAGGCTGGTTGTGATGATGGTTTCTAGAGACAGAGAAATTAAATAGACATCTGGTAGGGGAAGATAATTTTCTTTCTAGTATTTAAATATTTACGTATTTAATTTTATGTGTATGTGTATACGCGCGCGTGTGTGTGTGTGTGTGTGTGTGTGTGTGTGTGTGTGTGCTTGGTGTATGTTTGTACACCCATGCATGAAGTCCCTGAGAAGACTAGAAGTTTGGGGAGTTACAGACAGTTGTTTGACATGATTTGGTTGCTGGGAGTTAATTCCAGTCCTCTGCAAATAAATAAGTACTCAATCACTGTATTATCTCTCCATCTCCCACAGAGATTTAATTTAAAAGAATATATTTTCTTTTTAAACATTTTTATTGGTTATTTTGTTATTTACATTTCAAATGTTATCTCCCTTCCTGGTTTTCCCTCCAAAAAACACCCTATCCCATCCCCTCCTCCACTTGGCTTTGATGAGAGTGTTCCCCCTACCCCCACCCCAGCCTCACTGCCCTAGAATTCCCATAACTGATGCCTTCACAGGTCAAGGGTCTTCCCTCTTACTGATGCCAGATTAGCCCATCCTCTGCTACATATGCTACAGAAGCCATGGGTCACTCCATGTGTATTTGGTTGCTTGTTAAGTCCCTGGGAGCTCTGGGGGATATGGGTGGTTGACATTGTTTTTCTTCCTATGGGGTTGCAGACCACATCAGCTCCTTCAGTTCTTCCCCTACCTCCTCCAATGGGGTCCCTGTGCGCAGTTCAATGGTTATCTAAAAGCATCCTCATCTGTATTGGTAAGGCTCTGGCAAAGACTCTCAGGAGACAGCTATATCAGGCTCATGTCACCAAGCACTTTTTGGCATCCACAATAGTGTTTAGGTTTGGTGGCTGGATATGGGATGGATCACCATCTGGGGCAGTGTCTGGTTGGCCTTTTCTTCAGTCTCTGCTCCACTCTTTGTCCCTGTATTTCCTTTAGACAGCAGCAATTCTGCGTGAGAAGACCTAAAACCAATACTCTTCAAACTATTCCACTAAATAGAAAAAGAAAGAATACTACCTAATTTGTTCTATGAAGCTGCAGTAACTCTGATACCTAAACCACACAAAGACCCAAATAAGAAAGAGAACTTCAGATCAATTTCGTTTATGAATATTGATGCAAAAATACTCAATAAAATTCTCAAAAACCAAATCCAAGAACATATCAAATGATCATTCACCATGATCATTTATCCAGGGATGCAGCAATGGTTCAATATATGGAAATCCATCAAAGTAATCCAATATATAAACTCAAAGATACAAAACCACATGATCATCTCATTAGATGCTAAAAAGCATTTGAGAAAATTCAAAATCCCTTCATGTTAAAAGTCTTGGAAAGATCAGGAATTCAAGGTCCATACCTCAAGAACATTTGTCAACATGTGCTTGTCCTCCTTTGTCAACTAGAAATTAACATAGCCTGAATCCCTAAGCCTAATCATTTGGGCTTAATCACAGTCGAAATCAGGGTTTCTATTCCTGCACAAACATTGTGACCAAGAAGCAAGTTGGGGAGGAAACGGTTTATTCAGCTTATATTTCCATGTTGCTGTTCACCACCAAAGAAAGTTAGGACTGGAACTCAAGCAGGTCAGGAAGCTGATGCAGAAGTCATGGAGGTATATTACTTACTGGCTTGCTTCCTCTAACTTGCTCAGTTTGCTTTCTTATACAACCCAGGACTACCAGCCCAGGGATGGCATCACCCACAGTGGGTCCTCCCACCCTTGATAACTAATTGTGAAAACACCTTACAGCTGGATCTCATGGAGGCATTTCCTAAAATGAAGTTCCTTTCTCTGGGATAACTCCAGTTTGTATCAAGTTGACACACAAAACCAGTCAGTACAGTTAACTCCTTGTCAATTTGACACAAGCACATCATTATTAAGCCTCAACCCTTACTTTATTATTCATCCCCAAGATCTAAATAACTTTAGAAGTTCCACAGTTTTTGCAAATTCTTACATATTATAAGTTCAATCCTTTTACAATATCCAATATTTTTTTAAAATTCAAAATCTTTTTACATTTCATAGTCTCTTAACTGTGGGCTCAATTAAAATACTTTCTTCCTTCAGGAGGGAAAAATATCAGGACACAGTCACAATCAAAATCAAAATCAAATTCTAACCATACAATATCTGGGATACACTCATGATCTTCTGGACTTCTCAAAGGGCTTGGTTCACTTCTCCAGCTCTGCCCTTTGTAGCACACACCTTGTCTTCTAGGCTCCAGCTGCCTGTACTCCACTGCTGCTGCTGGTTTTGGTGATCACCTCATAGTACTGACATCTCCAAAACACTTCAACAAGGCTTCACTAACAGCCTCTCACAAGCTGTCTTTATGGTGCCAAGCCTTACCTCCTTTGCATGACTCCTTCAGTCTTGAGCCATCAATTCCAAATGAGGCTGCACCTTCACCAATGGCCTTCTATGGCCTCTCACAGTGTGAAGAAGTAATAGTTGCTCTCCATGACCCCTTCATGACTTCAAAACCAGTAGACCTGGGTGATTAAGAGTCCGGCTGCAGCATGAGGTACAATCATGGCCTTCTCTGGAACACTGCTTCTTTTTGCTCTCATAAAAAACTTCCCAGAAGAGTTTACCTCAATGATGCTGGTCTCTTCTTAACCACCACTAACCAGATAACCAGCATTAATAGTCCCAGTAATGCAAAGGTTTTGCTTTTGTAGTTCTGGTATATTGTTAATCACAGCTGATTCTTCAGCCCCAACTAATGGAAAGCAAAGCATCTTCACAATCAAAACAGCAATGACCCTGATAAGTGTCTTTTATTCTTCACTCTGAAATTTTACAGGCCAGGCCTCCATCTTCTGCACTGTTCTCAACATTATCTTCCAACCTCCTACAGAACATCCCACAGAGCTCTTAATATCCCAATGGCTCTTCTAGTTCAAAATTCCAATCCTTCCATAGTCCTCCTCAAAATATGGTCAGGTTGTCACAGGATACCCTGCTATGCTGGTATAGAGCAATTTGTCTTAATCGGGGTTTCTATTCCTGCACAAATATCATGATCAAGTAGCAACTTGGGGGAGGAAAGTGGTTATTCAGTTTAAACTTTCCACATTGCTGTTGATCACCAAAGGATGTCAGGACTAGAACTCAAGCAGGTCAGGAAGCAGGAGCTTCTGATAGGTATCATTTTATATGTTACTTGGCCTTTTACCTTGCAGTTTTTAATATTCTTTCTTTGTTCTGTGCATTTAGAGTTTTTATTATTATGTGACATGAGAATTTTCTTTTCTGGTCCAAACTTTTTGGTGTTTTGTATGCTGCTTCTATTATTTATGACCATCTCTTTCTTTAGGTTAGGGAAGTTTTCTTCTATGATTTTGTGGATGATGTTTTCTGGCCCTTTGTGCTGTGACTCTTCACCCATTTTTATTCCTATTATTCTTAGATTTGATCTTTATTTCCTGGATGTTTTGGGTTAGGAGTTTTTTACAGTTTGTATTTTCTTTGACTGATGTGTCAATAATTTTATATTGTATCTTCTATACCTGAGAGTCTGTCTTCTATCTCTTGTATTCTGTTGGTTTTGCTTAGATATATAGCTCCTGATTTCTTTCCCAAGTTGTCCATCTCCAGGGTTGCCTGCATTTGTGCTTTCTTTAATATTTCTATTTCCATTTTTTGAAGGTCCCAAGTCAGCTGACCTTTGTGGATGCCCCAGCTGGCATGGATATTTGGATAAAATTCTTACTTGTGTTCTTGGTCACTGCAGACCTTCTAGGAAGCTGCAGCATTTGGCTTCTCTTTCTCTTTCAATCATGATTAGAGCTCAACCTCTGAGGTTGGCTTATGATCTATTAACAGCGCTTACTTTGGGTTTGACTTCATGTTTTACCTAACAGCATTCATTTTAGCTATTGTTGTTACTGAGCCTGTATGCCCATAACCCCACGTCTTCTATTATTACCCAGTATCACAAAATGAAATTAGGAAACAGAAATTCTAAAGGTACAGAATCATTTGGGTTTAGCTAAATGATATGTGTGTTTGGTGTCCTATATCTTTCCGTCAATGATTACTACAATATCACAGTTTGTGGAAAGTCATAGAAAAGTGTAGAACATATATAAACTTAGAGGTGAGACAGGTGAATATACACATTACTGGGCACACAGGGACTTTACCTTGGGTTGCTTCATTTTATCTATTTTTCTAAAAGAGCCATATTGTTTTTATTCAAATCAATCATAACTAAGTTGAAGCTTAAATTTTAAGATTTCACTTTTGAAGAGAAAGTCTTAAGATTTGTAAAAGATGAGATTCCTACTCAGTCCAGTGGATGTCAGAAGATTATTTCCCCTTATGTTTATTACTGTAATAGGGATGAGGACTTTTATATCTTTGGTGACCCAGTTTCAATCTCTGACTCCTCCATAACTGGTAAATATACTAAATCTTTATTGAAAACATAAATAAATACCCACAGTGCTTTATGGGACTCTTGACTGTGAGACTGAGTGCATCTCTGACTCTTCTGCCTTCCTTCAGGATTCATCTCCTGTTGGGGTTCTGTGGCCATCTCCAATATGAGAGTTTATGTTTCATCTTATATTTTGTTTTGTGATGTTTGGTTATTATCTCTTAGAAGCCTGTTCTTTTCTAATCAGAGACAAAAAGGGAGTGGATTGGGGAGGAGGGGGATGAAGACAAACTAGGATGGGTAGAGAGAAGGAGACTATAATTAGGATGTATTGTATGAGAAAACAATCTAACAATCTATTTTCTTTCTTTTTTTTTTTTTTTTTTTTTTTGGTTTTTCGAGACAGGGTTTCTCTGTGTAGTCCTGGCTGTCCTGGAACTCACTCTGTAGACCTGGCTGGCCTCGAACTCAGAAATTCGCCTGCCTCTGCCTCCCAAGTGCTGGGATTACAGGCGTGTGCCACCACGCCCGGCTAAAACAATCTATTTTCAAAAAAATAGAGAGCAAAAGGATGCTCTGATAGCTGGTAGGATTAGGTAACTATCCCTCATTAGATATTTCCTTTTTAGTCAGAGTTTCTAGCAGAATATCATGAATGTGATGTCATTGTGTTACCTATGCACATGAAATGCAAACACAAACATTTCGTTACCAAAAAGCCACAGTATTGTGAATACAACTTCTAAAATCAGCATTTTCCTCACGCTGAATAAATTGTCCTGATACAAATGGGAGGACAATTAAAATGTCATGAGAGAGAAAAACCCTCCCCCTGGAGCATGGTTTGTTGGATCCAAGTCAATAAGTACAGAATAATTAACATTTGCTATGAAATTTGCTTCTAGAGACACAACATTCCTATAAAATATGAATGGTAAAATAGCAGTGAATTGTGCTTAAGATATAATTCTATATGACCTTCAGTGTGCTTTTTCTTTTTGCCCAGCTGTAAAGTTGTTATTAGGTAGGACTCTTGAATGAGACCATCCTGGTGCAAACCATGAGCAATGGTTTTACCCTGTCTTACTATAATCTGATTCAGAAAATCCCTGAAGCTACTGCAATCTTTTTTTTTTCATTTTTAAAAAACAAAGTTTATTAGATCATAATGTTGTCTGAATTTTCCACCTTTTTCAAAAGTCAACTCAGCTTCCAATGTAGTCTACAATCCATTAATCAAAGCCAGCAATCTATGGATAGCTTCACTGTTTATAGTTGACCTTTCACTAGCCAGACAAATTTCCCGAAATAGTTGTAATGACTGATTACCAAATAAAGCGGAAAAATCAAAAAGGTTTCAAAGACATCTTTTTGATATTAGCTGATATTGGAGTTTAAGAGACACTTCAGGGATTCCAGAATTTTTTGTTAAGAACAAGTAATTTAACAGTAATGCAAAATAGTAGCACCAAGTCAAGAGGAAAATCAGGTCAAAGAAGAGAGAAAGCTTAGTAACCTAAATTGGGGCTTTTATTTCCACTTCTGTGGTTTTCTAGTTCATTTGCTTCATAAAAACTTTTTCATACATGCTCCGTTACAGGTAGATAAATATAGAATTTATTCAAGTCATGTCTTGTTACCATCTTGAATTCCCACCCAGATGTGTGGTTTCAGAGTTCTAACGAGTCATAAGAGTATATCTGCATCCACCCCAATGTCTAGTTATCTTCGTTTTTGCTAGTACTACTCATTTAATCATGTTCTAAAGCATTGCCCAAGAGGTCTCCAAACTTACAGTTCACACCTTCTCTGGCATGTCCTGAGAATCACACATCTACATTTGCATGTGAGTTACCATTTCTCTGTGTACCTGTCTTTCTAATAACCGCTTACCTAAATCTATGTGGAGATCACATCCTAATAAATCCTGCCTCTGCTTCAGAATGGCTTCTTCTGAAATTCTTTTTTTGGAGAGGATTTAAGAATCCTGGCTTCATCTCTGTAAAAGCTTTCTATGAAGAAATTCACCGATTGCTGCAGGCAGCACTGCAGAATCGTTATGGGGAAGTCCGGGTCTCTTCTCAGTCTCATAAATAAAACCACTTAAGAAAGAACTGAGAAGACAGATCAAGGACAATTTAATCAGAGTTAAAAGAAAACAAAACAAACAAAAACCCAGGAGAGACAAGTTGTACAATTTGATAGCCAGAGGAGAGAGAAGGATTTGCGGAAGAAATCCATGCACTTTTCAGTTAGGCACGGGGATTTAACAAGCAGACAACCACATGACACACAAATAGGCACATGGCAAAATGGGTAGGTGTGGCAGCTGCAGAGAAAGAGTGAGAAAGCCCCAATTGGTAAAGAACCTGTTTTGGAAAAGAGAATAAGAAAAGGAAGAGTCATGTTTTTATTTATTCCTAGGATAGTCCAGAGTGGCTGGCAGATTTATAGTGCTGTAGGGCTGGAGCTCTGTAGAGAATGCATGGCTAGGGATTGGCAATGGGTGGGTGGGGGGCTTCTGGGAAGGAGCAAAGTGCATCACTTCCTCAGAGAGATGAGTGTTCCTCCTGTCTCTTAGGTATCACTTAAGGTGACATATAACTTTAGATGTGAGGTAGAACAAGTGTCTGTTACTAAGGGCAAAGGGTTGCTTCATTTCTGTTCCCTAAAAGAGATATTTTTCTTTTATTCTACTCAAGTAGAGGTAAACAGGTCTGAACTGTTTCTCATTCCTATAGAGAAAGGCATCTCAGGAGTTATAAGTGTACAAGATTCTGCACTTCTGAGTAGTAGTGCCTTAACTAGGTAACTGATCTGCCCTACTGAATTTTAGATATCTACCAAGGCCATATACTACCCTGACTTGACCATAAGGAAACAGATGAGTTTTTAATGCTACCTAACAGTGCTTTGTCCCTGCTCCCCACACTTTTGCTGTTCAAGGGGCCAATAGGGTATTTTATTCTGAGAATGTATTACTTTAGACATTGAAATAAAAATCAATAAACTTTAAAATATATGATAGTTATAGGGAATGCACTATGCAAAGTCACAAACCACAATGGCTGAGTTTATAGCTGGCCAGTTAATAGATTCCAGATTGCTGCAAACATTAGAAGATATGCAGAAATAGACACTACAGTTACTCTACACAGATAATACACAGAGAGACAGCAGCAAGGACTAACCCAAGGAAATCTGATATTTAAGGATACAAGCAAGAAATAATTTGTTTATTATCTCTCCACACATCATCAAATTCTATTTTCATGTAAGTTTGGACATTTTCTTGTATTGTTCAAAATCCTATAATCAACTTAAGAGACCAGAACACTGGAAAGAGTTATTGTTTCTTCATACACATACATACAGACAGACAGATACACACATACATATAAACATACATACATACACAACATACATAATGCATAGATACAGTCATATATATAACATGCACATACATACACACACATAAAATCTCAACTAATGTTTTGAAACAAAGAACATTTTTGTAATGTGATTTTTAAAACATAATTATAGAAAAACATATTTATCTCAGGCTTCTGGAAGAATTATTTTATTCTTTGTGTAGAAAAAAGAATTGGAATCTGCAAATCCTTTTCATTAATACAGTTAATCATTGCTTTGTCTTGAAGTGATACCTGGAGGAAAGTTATTGAGTATTTTGCCACACTGTGATTATAAAATTTAAACATGAGTGTTGGATACACACAATTTGATATATTAAGTGTTTTGTTTTGTTTTTATTAGTATTTTATGTTTTATTATTTAAAACACTATTTAAATTTAAATGTTTATCTCATTTTCTGCTCTCCCAAGTCATTTCACATTTTCTGCCCCTTTCTAACCATTCAACTTTACATTCTTTCTCAAAAAAGCCACCTAAAGCCCAGTACAAAAAACACTCAAAACCTAGAACATTAACATATTTTGCCCAAAATGAAATAAAGCACTAAACTTTAACCAGAATAAAAGCACATAAAGATTGTGAAGTTGTTTAATTATTGTATACTCCTGAACATGAGATTGGTCCAGAAATGCCTGATATGCAGTGTCATTACATTGGAGTAAACTTGTTCTCCCAGAAAATATAAAAGGCAGTTCTGTTGACCTTTTCCCTAGTGGATAGGCTTATTTTAATTCATTTGTTCATTTATTTGTTCACTCATTCATTCATTCATCTTTTGGATATGACAAAAATACAATAATATAAACAAAATCTATCATGTTGAGATTAGGCAAGACAGACCAGTAGAAGGCAAGGAGTCCAAGGGAGGACACAAGAGTCAGAGACCCATATGCTGGCACCTCAGAAATTCTATAAAAACACTAACCTGGAATCCATAAGATAATTACACAGGATCTGGTGCAGACCAGTGCATGCTGATTTTGTCTATGTGCTTTTATACCAGCCTTGCTCATGTTGATTTAGAGGCCTTGTTTTCATGGTGTCATTTATCCCCTCTGGTCTTACATCCTTTTTCTTCTCTTCCTTTGGCTTCCCTGGGCTCTGAGAGGATGTGTTTTATAGCCATACCCTATTTTTGTGTGTTCCAAATTCCCTTTATCTGCATAATGTCTGGCTATGGCTCTCTATATTTGTTTTCATTTGGTGAGGGAGGAAGCTTCTGTGATGGTGACTGAGTAAGGTGCTCATCTATGAGTACAACTAAATGTCATCAGGAGTCATTTTATCACTACAGTTTCCTTGTTTTTTCTTTACATTTCCTTTCTTTCTTTCTCTCTCTCTTTCTTTCTCTTTTCTTTTTGACCAATATCATTTGTACTACATCTTGTACTATGTCCCTGGAATAAAGAAAAATTACAGATACACAATTTCATTTCCATTATGTAAAGTATGTCACTTTCTTTGCACTCCATGGGCCTAAAGATTTCCCAGGGATCATTTGTTGAAGCGACTATCAATTTGATTATTTTTTTATCTTTCTGCGCATCATAAACCTTTCACTGTGAAATAGGCATAATCATGAAGACCATGTAGGTTACATATGGCATGCACAAAGCACAAAAATGGTTATGTGTGATGCAATTCCTTTTATATACCTTAGTAAGTATCCATTAAGCATTATGTAGTTTTTTTTCCCGCAACCATCACGGCTATTGATACACATTTTTGTGTCATAATTTAATGCCTCTGTATTTTACTAGAAATCATTTGTATGAATTCACTTAGAGGAAATTGGATAAGAGTAATTGATTACTGTACAAAGTACTACTAACATTGCTTTGGGATAGATAATAATAATATATTCAAATAATTATACTGAGTCATTTGTCCTATGTCAATCTATTTGGAAGGGTCAAAGTAGATGTACTCTTCAAAGACAGAACTGACAGACAGTGGGTACTTTGGTCTTGTTCATTCCAATTGTCTGCTTCCCTCTGACATCTATATCTTACACTAATATGATAAAACATGTATCATGTTCTAAGTATATAATATGTATATAGCAAAATGATGTTACATATTTCCCTTAAAAATGTGAAACACTAAACATAAAGTACATGAGATGCAAACCTGAAGTATGTGTATATTTTGCATTATAAGTGAGATTTTATTTTAAGGTAATGTATTGTAGCACATGTGGCAAAAAGTGTTCCAGAAATACAACAGAAAAATGATGAGAAAAGAGGAGACTTTAGGTTCACTTATTTCTATAGAGTAACACAATCACTTTTAAAGTAAGATTTTTCTTTTGGTTTTTCGAGACAGGGTTTCTCTGTGTAGCCCTGGCTGTCCTGGAACTTACCCTGTAGACCAGGCTGGCCTCGAACTCAGAAATCTGCCTGCTTCTGCGTCCCAAGTACTGGGATTACAGGCATGTGCCACCACTGCCCGGCTTAAAGATAAGATTATTCATATTTTTATTTATGCATGGTGGCCATAGCTATCTTTTGAGATGAGCTTCTGATCATTATTATATATGGAAGACTTCCTCATTAAGAAAAATAGTGATGTGGATAAGTGAGGTACCTAAGATGGGAGGTGTGATTCAAAGTCTGATATATCATTCTTTTGGTTTTATCCTGAAGTCTATGCTGCCGATTTTGTATCTTTGCAAAACTCTGTTTATGACAAACTACCTCAACATATGTCTATTTCTCTAGTTTGATGGTTAATTGCATATCATTTCCCACTAAAATATTCATTATACACTTGAGATTTCTTCCTAAACAGACTTTAATCCTTCCCATTTGCCATCACACATTAATTTACTTTGTTGTTGATAACATAGCATTATTTATTTTTATACTATTGCAAACTCTTTTTTTCTTTTATCCATTTTAAGACAATGGTGAGGGTCACAACAGCTATAAATCTCGTGATGACAGAAAACAATGGCAACGTTTTGCATTTGTTTATATTTTTGTGAGGATGAGTGAGGATAATGTGCTTATGCACAGTGCTTATGCAGGTCAGAAGAAAAGTTTTAGAGCTAGCTGCTTCTCTCTACCACCCTATGGATCCTATTGGGGAATTATTTCCAGCTAACTCCTTTGAGCTCAGAGCAAATGGAGAACTCCCTTTTTTTCCAAGAAGGTTTCCCCTTCTTTGACCTTGTCTGAAGGGGCCATCCCCCAATTTATGACCTGGGGAAGGTCACTTAGCCCTTGGCAAGCCTACAAGTTCAATTTCATCTTTCCTAATAAAAACCTGCCCAGCAAATCCCAGAGATTCTGCCTCTCCTTACAAATGAAGCATTCACAGTACTTTAAACTCCAGCCAATGATTTTACACTCACTCTGAAAACTCCTTCCTCTTCTCCATGGTTCATGTTGAGGCTTTGTTCACTCTGAATAGAATGTATGCACACCAACTTTTTTACTGAAGATTGTCTGAAGGGCCTATTTCATTAAAAGCTGTAACACTAAAATCCTCCAGGAAGGCCCTCTCTCCCCTATGCTCACTCCCACCTGGACCCAGATACTGCCAATACCACCCAATCTAGACTCCTTCCCCCTTGGTATGCAGTGGTGCATGGACACCCTGAGAGAGGAAAAGAGATGAGAAACCACAACTAGACCCCAATATGCAAAACACAGATCCAAGGATTGAATTCAATTCATTGTGTTTGACAACAAGCCCGCTTTAAACATTAAATGTATAAATCAATATTTCAAAAGAAAATATTATATTCACCAATCTTTGTGAGTTACTACCATTTCTTTTAAAGCTAAGAATATTAGTGTTGAGATTTATGTTAGATAACCATAGCTGCCTTGAAATGAATTTTTGATCATTATTTATCTGGCAGGCTACCACAATAAGCAGCATATTGATCTGGATAGGTCTCACTGTAAAATGATAGGCAAAAAAGGAACTCTTAAAAAGACATGTTTCAGTTAAAACATAAGGACATTATGTTATGATTAATTTTCTTGTAGCCTTGCCTGTATAGAATATATGACTTTAAAATACAAGAAGAAACAAGAGTCGCAGGAGAAAGAATGGAGTTTGTAAGAGGGTTTGATTTTAGAAAGAAAATTGAAGTGGAAATTGAAATTGAAAAGAAAATGTGAATGGACACAACAGGCAAAAAGAATTTAATATATATTCATCTTTGTAAGTTATAGTCTACTGACTGCAAGCTTATTTATTTTCAAATATTTGACTTTAAACATGCTCTTTCTCTCTCTCTCTCTCTCTCTCTCTCTCTCTCTCTCTCTCTCTCACACACACACACACACACACACACACACACACACAAAGTCAACCACACAAACATGAGCAGAACACACACAGGAACATTTTATTTAAATAGGTTTATTTTTAATAAATGCATTCCTAATGAATAACAGTAAGGAGATTTGACATTTGAGAAGAGAACCTCAGTTGGAGACTCATGTGTGCTTTGTTCATTTGAAAATATAGTTATGATGACACAATCATCAAAATAAAATGCAGAGGCCAGAGGAGGTCACCAGAACCCCTGATACCAGAGTTGTGGGTGGTTGTGGGCTGTTGGGTGGGTGGGAGAAGCAGAGCCCTAGTCCTCTGAAAGAGTAGGAGGTACATTTAACACATCTTTAGTTCCTTGAGTAGACTTCTCACATAGACTACTGAATTTATCAATATTTATTTATTTATTTATTCATTCATTCATTCATTTACTGTTTGTGAGTGCACTGTTGCTTTCTTCAGACACATCAGAGGAGGGTATCGGATCGCATTACAAATGGTTGTAAGCCACCACATGGTTGCTTAGAATTGAACTCAGGACCTCTGGAAGAACTGTCAGTGCTCTTTACTGCTAAACCATCTCTCCCACTCTGAATTTATCAGTTTTAAAACCCATTCTTTTAAAGTCTCATCATACAACTTATAAAAAATGTAACTTATTTGGGTCAGTGGATGCACAAACTAACAAAACAACATAAGACACTGTAAGTTAAAAATGGACTTTAATAAAGTTAATGTGGTTATACCTATGAATGTGGCCAGTTTTCCTTTGGCATCAAGTAACTTTTAAAAACAAGTCTCTAGTTTAAAAAGTATGAATTTAAGATATAGAGCAGGTGGGTGGGAGGTTCATTGGAGCAGCTGAAGGAGAAACGGGAATGAAAGAAAATAATGTAATTATATTTCAATTTCAAAAAATAAGTATTAAAAAGTCACTTGGAATCCATCTCTTCTTGAAGAAACATGCTTAGCATCTCCTTGTATTTATTTTTAAGTAACTTAAAATGTAAGTTAGAACAAATTAAAAAAAACTGTTCATTTTATACTACCACTGTCTTCTTGTTCAAGACTCTCAGAACCAGAAGTGACAAGAATAAGCCTCCCAGATAATTTATTATAATTCCAGTCTTTTAAAACTTGTTTACTATCTAAACATAGTCAATACCAGTCTTTGTTCAAACCATGGCTTTAATTCTTTAACCCTATGCTGTGGATCTATCAGAAATATACTCCCTATGAAGCACTTTGTGATCCCAACAGTCTTGATTCCTAACGATTGTTTTATTTTCAAACTATAAATATTGTTTTTTCTCTCCTTGGTGTGGAAAATTGGCTACTTCCATATTACATGCCTACTGAAGTAGGAAACTGCCGAATCAGGTAGGAAAACATCTGGCAACGAATAAATCAGCATTTGTCCAGTATTTCAAAGTGTGAAACTAGGCAGACAAGCACATATCCTAAGATCTCTGCTTTCTCCTGCTTCCCCGTAGAGAGATTGGAGCTAATATGGCTGCTACCACCATCTGTCTAAATACTAGTGTTGTCTTGAATTAACACAGTGAAACTAGTGGAGGATAGAATTAAGTTTTTATTTGTACATTTCTTTACCAGGTGCTTAGCGATATGAAATAATCCACAAAGTCTCAAACCAATTAAGCTCATAACAAAGAAATCAATGAGAAATAAAAAGCAAACAATTCAGAACAAGTAAAAGTTTTTTTTTCATAAGTCAATTCATGTAGTTCATGAATTATATATTTTTCCAAAAATTTTAAAGAATCATTGCAGTGTTACTGCTAGTGAACACAATATCTCTATAATAATCTGCAACATTTTATGTTATCACTCATTAGAAAAAAAATCACTAAATTCCCCGATACTATACTCTAATTGGCTTTGTTCTATTCTGTCTCCTCTCAAGAAATCTTAGAACAGGCTCCATACAGAGACAGTGAGCAGAGAATGGATGGATCTAATGTTGATGGTCAACGACAGAGCCACAGTGGACACAGATGTTATCACATCAGTCAGGGTGGCTATTCGTAGCATAAGCATCTTTACAAGGGATTTCTCCTTGAGGTCTGGATAAGAACTCGGTTTCCTGCATACTAGATAATGCTTGTGCCATCTATGAATTCAAACTGATTATTAACTCAAATCAATCAACTATGCAGTGGTAATAAAAGGAAGTATTTTTTAATCAGTTCCACGAGAAAACGAAAAAAGCAACTGATTTATTAATATTTTGCTTTAACCTAAATTTCAAGTTTCTATTTGAAGTTATTCATTCTGTCTTGTAAACAAATTTCACTTGAGAACTTTCTGTGTAAGCTTATTTCATTTTAGTTCTAAAAGTCCTGTGAATTTCTTAGCAATTATAAGACACAGACTGCATGAATGTTGGTAGGTGTTGTTCTGTTAAATATGAAAATCAACTTCAAAACAAGATTCTGATAGGGTGTTAGACATACATAAATTACTTCAAGTAGTAATCATTTGGAATTTGAAAATATATTTAGCATCTGATACATGATAATATATTTAACACAGGAAAATATATGCATGCACATTGACATATGTGCTCTTTGCACTTAGTATCAGCAAATTGGAATAAATATGGCTGTTCTAAGGTGACAGAAATATCTATAACCATTCACATTACAAAAAGATAAACAAAGTAATATATAAAAATGGAAAAATCTACATTTATTTGAATAAATATTTATTATTTATTATCTAAATTGTATATGTACAAATGTTCAGATTAATACCTCATGAATGAATTGCTGACTTAATTAATATTCAAAAAGAAAACATGGAAGGAAGGAGATGAAGAAGATTGTGACCAGCGGGAGAAAAAGATTGGTATTAAATTGGCTATGATGAAAAAACTCATTACAATAAAGTTGTTAGATCTTTGAATTTGAGTTTGAGCTCCATGGAGTTTTGCTACTAATTTATATGAGAAATGCTTCCATTTACAATTGAATATAAAGCTCATCTTTCTTTGTTAAATAAAACAGAACAATAATGTTAAGTGACAGAAGATAAATGCATAAGGGACTACGACTGCCATAGTATTTCTATGAAATCCTGGATTCATTGGAATGAGGAGACCCACAGTGATCTGGGACTCTGGCCCATCAATCATTCATGATTCCAGAAGTCTCGACCAGTTACAGACTGTGTCACCAATCTAAGCTGTATTCATCTGAATGCTGCCCTGTGGCTCCAGCAATGGAAACTCTGTATCCTCAAGCTAGTCACTCCTTGGGATCTATCATAGTGCTTTCATGTTCAGTTTTATAAGAATTCTCAAAACACACATGCTTCTTAGAACATATTTTCCATGGTAGATGTTTTCCTTCTTATATAAGAAGGAAAATTATTTATAACCATCCCATATTTAAAAGTGTCTTTAAAATTAGCCATAGGCTCATGCATTCTTTCTGAAAAGTGGTTATAATCTATCCCTATAGATTTTCAAGACCATATTTTAATATTTTAATGGCCATTTGAAAATATAAAAACTGAGAGATAGAAATATCATGTAGTAGTACCAATATTTTTTTCTAAAAATTTGACAACAAAGTGGAAATACGCATTTTGTTTTTAAATTAATAAAGTGCCATAGTTTTCTAGCCTCTCACTGGATTGAAATGAGAAAATGCAATTTTTTGATCAATTATTGTGCACTTATTTGTAATAAATTAACTGAATTTCTATCATGCTACCTGCCTCTTCTTATTAAACAAGGAATATAGAATCCAATCAACGGGGTAGAAAATGTTAGATTCCTAAGGAGCCATTTAAAATATGAAAATTAATGAGAATTTTTGCTGTTGTTGTTTTAACAGTTCCTGTTCCAAATGACTGTTCAGTTTGAATTGAAAAAAAAATGATGTTTTTTTGGGGGGGTTATGGAATACAGTCAGAAAATGTGAAACATACGATCATTTAATGGTAGATATTTGATTAATGGATTCATTACATGAATTTTATTTCACCACAGTAAAATCATTCATTCCAGACTAATCATTACATACAACAAGAAGCTTGCCAATGTTTTATTTGTTTAAGCCATTGATTGTGAATTAGTACAATATGAAGATTCACAAGAAATAATTTCCTAATTGCCAGGTGAGAGAGGAATTCTCTTTTCTGTGTTTGTATATTTTCAAGGAAACTGAAACTCATATGAACCTGTATTCTAAGAATTCAGGAATTATTAAAGGTATCCATGCACCCATGACCACCATAACTCCATTATTCCACTCTTCCCTTTTTTACTGCTTTATAATTTCTGTTGATCTCCCATTCACCTTCATTTTGGAAGTTACTTTTTTTTTTTTATCTTATTATTATTTTTTAGCTACCTGTTTTCTTTTTTTCTTTTTTTTTTGATTTTTTTTATTGTATATATTCTATATTTACAATTCATTTCCCTTTTTCTGGTTCCCCACCCCCAAAGGTCCCACATGTCCTTTTCCCTCCCCCGTTACTTCTAATGCCAAGTCATTTGATCGTTATAATCCTTGATCTTACTTTCCTGGCTTTCAATCCCATTGTCTGAACTGGTTTATTACCTCTCTGCCACACGAATCTCAGTGGACACTGTGTGAATTTCCACAGGTAAAGCGCAGGACCTCGGTGGACACTGTGTGATAATTTCCACAGGTAAAGGCCTTGTACAATAAGGCTGTCCTCGAGTAAAACTGACGCCGTCCTCAAGGGAATTTTGCAGTGGAACTCCCTGGTCGGAGAGAATTCTGAGCTCTAATCTCAGGGCAGCCTTGCCTTTGTGACTTCCTTTTATCTATTTCCTCATTCACAAGAAGTTCTGGTAGCCTGAGCTATAAGTAACCAGGCAAAAATTTTAATTAAAAGTTCATTCTTTGAACTACAATACTGGCCAAAACCCCTCAGTTCTTAGGGCATCTACTTTGCTTAGTAGTTTACATAATTACATTGATCTCCCAACAAAATGTAAACTTTTATGGCTATGTTGATTGAGAGTGCACTGATATTGTGATTTACAAAATTTTAACTTAACACTATGATCTCAGGTTCCCTCAGAGAGGGCCAGGTGATAATTAGGTTACTCACAGAATCTCACTAAGGTCTGAGAGATCTGGCTTGATGTCCTTTGAAGTCCCTTTTACAAATGTTACCTATGGCTTTTTACAGGGAAACGTTTACCTGGCTGATTTTACATTTCCTCATGGCAAATGGTCACTGTTGATTAACTTTTGTGCCTGCTGTACTGGATACATCCTTTGATATGTAAAGATCTCATGTTGAAAATCCCCTGGCTGACTGCAGCAAAATGCACTCAGATACCAAACTATTTCTTTTTTTTTTAATTTAATTTTTATTTTCTATATTCTATGTTTACATTCCAAAGGCTTTCCCCTTTCCCAGTTCCCACCCACCATAGTAAACTTTTATGGCTATGTTGATATAGAGTGCACTGATATTGTGATTTACAAAATTTTAACTTAACACTATGATCTCAAGTTCACTCAGAGAGGGCCAGGTGATATGTCCCATAATTCCTCTCCCCCCCCAACTATTCCCCAATCATTTCCCCCCGCCACGATTTCTCTGTTCTGGGTCTACAAAACTGGATCCAATCTTTACAGGTCCAGGGTCCTCTCCTTTCTTCTTCTTGGGAGTCATTTGACTTGCTAATTGTGCCTTGAGTATTTAGGGCTTCTGGGCTCATTAATATCCACTTATCAGTGATTGCATTTCATGTGTATTCTTTTGTGATTGGGTTAGTTCACTTAGGATGATATTTTCCAGATCTAACCATTTACCTACAAATTGCATGAGTTCATTATTTTTAATTGCTAAGTGGTACTCCATTGTATAAATATACCACATTTTCTGTATCCATTCCTCTTTTGAGGAATATCTGGGCTCCTTCCAATTTCTGGCTTTTATAAACAAGGCTGCTATAAACATAGTGGAGCATGTGTCTTTATTGTATCCAGGGGAATCCTCTGGGTATATGCCCAGGAGTGGTATGCCAGGGTCCTCTGGAAGTGACATGCCCAATTTTCTGAGGAACCGCCACACTGATTTCCAGAGCGGTTTTAAAATGATCTTCACCAACCCCACATCCGACAGAGGGCTAATATCCACTATATACAAAGAACTCAAGAAGTTAGACCCCCAAAGAACCAAATAACCCTATCAAAAAATGGGATACAGAGATAAACAAAGAATTTTCACCAGCCAAAATTCAGATGGCCAAGAAACACCTTAAGAGATATTCAACATCATTAGTCATCAGGCAAATGCAAATCAAAACAACCCTGAGATTCCACCTCACACCAGTCAGAATTGCTAAGATTAAAAACTCAAGAGACAACAAGTGCTGGCGAGGATGTGGAGAAAGAGGAACACTCCTCCACTGTTGGTGGGATTGCAAAATGGTAAAACCAAACTATTTCTATGTCATGGTTTCTCTTTGCCAATTTGCCAAACCATGTGCTTTCCTGCTTCGCAAAAGAATCCTGAAAATCTGCAGCCCGACTGCAGATTTAGAGAGTGTGGTCCGTAGCACCTCTCTGGCTTTAAAATGGCCAGGTTCAATCCTTCAAACATTGCACCTTCCATATCTAATGTAATATGCCCAAATCATTTGATGTTCTTCCCTTGGCCTGAAAGGGCCTGAAAGGGCCTGTAGGAAAGGTATCTGTATCCATGGGGAAGTATATTCAACCTCAGCTCTAAGCATATTCTATATTACCCTAATTTTATCATGTGAGTCGCCTAGTGAAATTAGAACTAAATCCTCTACCACTTTCTGCAGTTGTGATAAATAAAACATTTTCACCAGGATAAGCAAATCATCCCTATGAAGGCATAAGAGGGTGAGAATGGGAAGGCATATTGATTTTATATGTTCAATGTTTCTGAGTAGTCACAGTATTTGTGAAGTTTTATACATGTGCTATAAGAAAAAAGAAATGCAAGGCATTCTTACTAAATGTCCAATATCGTATAGGGATTAACTTAAGTAACTTGGACACAGAACAAAGGGGCATAAATGAATGATTCCACAAATTGTTTCCAAAACTGGGGACAGTGCACAATTCTCATTTGAAAAATTAATAGTTTGTGTAGAGAATGTGGCATTCAGGTAGATAGCCAGGAAAGGCAAGAGTCCATTAGGCCCAAAGGAGAGACAGATTAAAAGTGGGTAAAGAGAGCCAGGAGTGGAAACACCTCCCAGGAAAGCTTATGGGCAGTGTGAACAGAGATTACCTCAGGTCCGACTAAGGTCTTTGGATGGGAGTCTGACCTTGGCATCATTTTATTTTTGATGATGCATGCTATGAGTGTGGCTCTATCAGTGTGTTCTATCACGTATGGGACTTTTGATTTGACTTTTAGAACTCAAAGAAAAATGTACTTAAGTACTTAAAATGTGTTTTTAATAAAAGGAAATGCCATGCAGGAATAATGACAGCATCACCTGGTTCTTGTTCTCTTGTTTTTATATAAAGACTCTCCACCAGTCCTAATAGGAACTGTGGAATGAGAAGGAGCCTTTGACTAGTCCAACAATTGACTCACAATTCTGATGGACAAAGCCTTCTATAATTTAGCACAGTACTCACTATCACAAAACCTTAATTTTTATTGTCTACACATTTATAATTTCTTATGCTACAAAGGAAAACAGTCTACATAACAGCCTTGGTAGAAGAGTTATTGATTTCTAGAATGAACAAAAAATGTTAAAGTTTTTTTGTTTTACAGTCTTGAAAAGAAGTTGACATACACGTTTTAATGATGTGGAAACTAACAGCACAATACAAATAGGATTGGTATGGGAAAAAACCTATAGGCATCTCTGCTTAGATGTGAAATATTAGTTATTAATCCTTGAAAGATTATATTTACCTTTCAGAATATGATGAAGTAATATTTCCTCCCCAGAAAGTAATCATAAATTTTGGTATAAAACTTCAAAGTACTTCTGAGCTTCTGAAGCTTTTCCATGGCCTTCTTGAGCACCCATGTTGCTCAGATTATAAAGCCCGAGAGCAAAATATTATGGGACTGACTACATTGCTTCAGTGACCTAATAAGAACCAGTGGCATAAAAACCATGGGGCAGCATAGATGCAGAGACCTTCGCAAATAAGCAAAATTGTTTCTGCTCCTGTATAGTCAAGAGCTTAGCTATCAATTGCTATTAGAGCTACACACGTTTGATTCAATTTATTTGATGGAAAAACATTTTATTTATGTTTAAAAGAGATAGGATAGAAAGATAGAAACATCTTTCAGGTGAACTTAGAAAGAATTCCACACTTAATTGTAATCTTCTAATATTTAGAGTAGTGAGTTAGCCCCCATAACATCACATTTTATGTTTTTTTTTTTATGACAGGATATTGAATTATTCTTTATTTGAGCCCTGTTGTTGTTAAATACTGTATTTACAAGAAATTCGTTTAAATCTAATAAATTAAGACAACGTTTTTGAACAATTAGGATGGGTCCGATTATTCCCAGAGTAACTAACATGTTTTCAGGAAGCCAGCCCCAGCTAGACATGGTTGAATTACTAAATGGCTGAATTTGCAAAAGTGGGCGATAATTAAACCGTTACGCTCAGCTCTTATTAAATATTAATGACTTCTCCATGACTTTGAATCAGAAGGTTTTCTACATGAGAGCGTCTTACTGACCGGGTTGTCTGAATGATGAATCGTCTGCCCTGTGGTGGTCTCCCTCAGCTCCACAGTACTCATAGGCTCAGAACCAGGAAATTTAACTGTGGTTGGCTCTGTTGGACTTGGCTTTTACCTTAAAACTTAAAAAGGAGCTTTCAATATTGATATCACTGTGTTTTAGCCTAAAGGAACAAAACGTCTCCCTAAGGTAAAAATCCTGATATTAAAAAATAATAATAAAACATAAAAATCAAAATCACGCCTCTCAGCCAAGACTCCAGTCATCTGAAGGCGCTTGCCCCTGGTGTGGCTTCAGATCCGGCTGCACACATGCCAGAACCCAACTCAGGAAAGCATCTGGGCAGCAGAAGCTGCTCTGTGTGGCCCCTCCACCCTTCTCGTTGTTTATTTTCTTAACAAATGTTAGGCACCAAAGAGACAAACAGGAGTAAATGGCTTACTCGTTTCCCATCTGGTTCTCTGGCAGAGACAAAAGCTGGACAAAAAGCATCCGTTTGTAAGGTTCTGAGTCCTAGGGAGCCCACTCTCACATCCTCCAGCATTACCTCCCAACTGTACACAGTTTTCCACCAATGGAGAATGATGTAGTGATAAGTTGTAAGTAATAAAGCACCACTCTTTCTCCATGCCCTGTGATTAACATTGCATTTTTGAGACGTCCTTTACTTCGCAGGACTATATTTTAACAAATACAAGACATAGAGTCCAACTACTTGAAGCTGCTGAGATGAAACACTGTGCTATATACACTAGTTAAGCTCTGATAGGAAAACTGAGTTGTGTTTAGAGGTTAAATACATTGCTTCTGGATATAACTGAAAATGGATGTATAGGACCTCCCCTACCCCAGGCCAGATATGTAAAAAGAGACAGGAAGAAAGATGGGTGGGCAGGACAGATGGAAGAAAGGGAAATGGAAAGGGAAGAAGGATAAAAGGAAAAAGGCATGGAGGAGATGAGAAGGGAAGAAGAGGAGAAAGAGCAAGAGGAAGAAGGGGCGGGACTTCGAGCATCTGTGTCACGGTTCTCAGTAATGTACATGTAACAACCAAGTGGGTTTTCACACCCAATGGCAGCACCATTGTAACCCCACACATACCCAGTGACTGTTATATCACCAAATAAAACAGCTTTGCTGCCTGATATCCTCATGGAAGGCAGGGACATAGACAGCAATGAAGAAAGGAACAAGGAAAGGGAAAGAATAATGGAGACAAGTCTAAAGTAACAGACTGTATATAATACTTCATGTTTTTGCATTCAGACATCTGTCCATTTCAGACAGAAACCTAGAAACCCTAAGAAAATGGCAGATGTGATGTAGGCAAGGACTACCTTCCAGGTCTATCGATCGTGAACAATAGGGAAAATGTGTGAGTGACTCTGTTATGGACATACAGATGAGATTATAGCTTCAATTTCAGGAGGATATGTGAAACTACAAGTTGAGAACAATATCTACATAACAACAACAAACTGGATATTTAAATAGTAAAGATTAATAAAATAAGGCAAAGAATATTCACACCCTCATGAAGCAAGAATTTCCATTAACAGGTATATTTCTGGGTCTGGAAATATGGTTCACTGGTTAAGAACATGTACTGTATCACAGCAACCTGAATTTGTTTCCCATACTCAGGTTGATGGATCAGAATGCCTGTCAGTACAGCTCTCTCAGATCTAAAGCCCTCTACTGACATCCTCCGTCATGATAGTTAGAAACACAAATCATATTAAGGCATGCACAAGTACACATAATTAAAAATATCAATGAATAAATAGAAGCATATTTCTGAGCTTGAATATCTATTAATGCTTTCAAAAGCATTGTCATATATTGATACATTGTTAATTCGATTTGCACATTTTTAGCTATCTTTGTCAAGAGATCAGAAAAACAGGAGCTGCATATTTGTGTTGTCTGCTTGGATTAAACACAGATATGTCGATTCATTTCTGTCATATTTTTTCTTTCCATTCGTATTGTCAAAGTACTTTCAAATGGATTCCGGATTTCACCAGTAATGCTATGATGAAACTGTATTTTCATGTCCACTGCTAATGCCATTACCAATCTAAATAAAATGTGTCTTTTTCTACTACCCCTTCTATTACCTACATGAATACCTATGATTGATGGTTTCAAATAAGTATCCAAATTATATGCCCATATTACATTTGTTGCTCTGCCTGTCATAAGCAGTTCAAGCTCTTAAGTCTGGAATCCCCTTCTTCCCTGTAGCACTGACATGTTGCCAGTTCATCAATGTCACCGCTGGTAGATATTGGCTGCTTCCCCTTAACTGTAAAGCATGAAAGACACCGTCACATTTAGAAGTCTCGAGTTCCATTATTTTATAGCACTGTCACCACTTCTGCTTTAGAGATGAGGGCACTGGATTACAAAGAGCTTAAGTTATTTTCCTAGGATGAAACAGCCAATTGTGGGAATATAGGTAAGTGAATTGTGTCACACAAGCCTCGTACTGCCACGCCATATGTGTGAACACACTACCTTTGTGTGATGTCACAGAAGGATTTTGAAGCTTTCTGTATCACAGATCCCATGTGAGTTTCATGGATCTGTGTAACACGGATACATATTCATTGATAAGTTTGTGTGTGATTATCTTTTTTGCTATGAGCAGGTCATCAGAACCCTTGGCCCTTTGGAATTGGTCCTTAATACTCCTAGCCATCACAGAGTTCATCATGGTAAGACAGTTCTGTTGCTACTTCTTCATCCTTTTTCTTTTTAATTTACTATTATATTCATGTTACTTTAGTAATAAAAATATACCTTACACTGTGACTGAACACTATATAAATAAATATTGCTTCTCCTTTTCTGTTTGAAGAAGCCTCAGCTTGAAAGCATGGGCCAGTGGGCCTTACCTTCTCAAACTCTTTCCATCTTATCTAATTGTGATTGAGAAGTGCACTAAACAACTAGAGAGGAACTTGAAGGAGTCCCCTGTGATGGAATCTGACACAGCGCTAAGCATCTGCCCTGTCCACAGTGAAATAGTTAGTTTTGAAAACTATTGTCACTTTTTTAATAAAAATTTATTTATTTATTTATTTATTTATACACACTCCATATCTTATTCCCTCTCCATTTCCATTCCTGCAGTTCTTTCAGACAGGAACAATTATGGGTCACAGTTGTGACTGTGGGATGGCAACCCCCTCCCTCATGTGATGCCCCATCTTTCTGCTAGAGATGGGCTCTATAAATTCCCTCTCCCTACTGTTGGCTATGCCATCTAAAGTCCCCCCTTTTTCTCCTCTCAGGTCTCTGGTGCATTCTCAAGGGTCCCCCCAACCTCCTATCTCCTGAGGTTGCCTGTTTCCATTCTTTCTGCTGGCCCTCAGGGCTTCAGTCATTTTCCTTCACCCAAAACCAGATCAGATACTCCTCTCTCCCCAATCCTCCCTGCTACCAGTCCACTTTCCCTCCCAGGTCCTTCATTCCCTCTCCATTTATGATTGCTTTTAAAGAGATTTTATTTTTTGAACACGTCCACTACTGGAAACAAACCACGAGAAGCCAATAACATTAGAAAAACTACATTATTTTTAAAACTTAAAAAATATATAAAGAGATGTTTGAAAAGAACCTAGTAACCAACACTTCCTTCCCCTGCTTCCGTTCAGTAAGGATCTCAGCACAAACTGCACTGGCTAGATAAAAAAGACCCCATGTGACTAGTGCCGAGGCATAAAGACACCATGTTTAGTAAAAATCAAAATGCATTTTATTTGGGTAGCAGAAGAATCATTAAGAACGTGCATTATTTGTGATGGAATAATAAAAGTTAACTTGGAATATGTATGAGCTCTAGCATACATGAATACATAATAGACTTATCAAGAAATGAAACCTAGGTAACATTGAGATCATGCAAGCCATTTCCAAATACACTGCATGAATAAATCTTAGGGGCATAATGCTGAGGGCACTTGACAAAGCAGTGAACACTGTCCTTCTGTTCCTCTTAGAACACTATAGCATTGTCTTCCCAAGGGGAACTTGCCCCATTCTCCAAGGCAAGGGCCACAGCAGCATCAGAAAGGAAGAGTCAAGCTCTTTCAACCTCATCCCTATCTCCTCTCCTGGGAGCAGTTGGCAAAGGAGGGTCAGATTCTTATGGATTCATCTACATAAACAGGAAAATCTGGAAGGAGGAATCCACACTGACAAAACCTACACCTGGGAGTTTCTTCTTTACCTCACTTTCCCACTTCCCCAGACATCAGTCAGACATGCTTAGCATCACAATGTCTTCTACTATATGTTGGGATTAACACTTTCTGGTGAAAGCTGTCCCGGGACAGCTTTGCAGCTTTGTAAGGAGCTTAGCAGAGTCCCTGATCTATGTCTACTTGATGCTTCTGTACCCCTTTCTGATTGTGATTACATCACAATCAGATATTGCCACTCATCCCTTTAGGGGTAAATCTTTCTCGCTCCTAATGGAGAACCATATTTAGATGGTTTGTTAGCTTTGTACTTTGTTCTTAGGGATGTTTCTTTACTTAATACTTGCATGCATGGAAAGTGTGTCCATGAATACAGACAAAATGGCTTAGTAGATTAAAACTTTTTTCTTCAACTTTAGCAATGTTTATATCTTTATGGACATTTAAGTTTTAAAACACACAAAATTTAAGAAAAGTTGTCAGCTACCTTACGTTTAAATTGTAATTTATATATTTTGGAGCTGGAAAATTAACATATTGCTAAAAGGTGTCATTGCAAGTGTAATTTATTTTTTAAATGTGCCTTTTATTATGAAAATAGTCAAATATCACTATAATCTTCTTTATGACAGAACAGCAAAGAAGAAAATAAAAAATACATAGCATCAAAACAAAAAAAGCTAATATACATTTTCTATTTAAATTTTATTTTATTATAATTTTGTGTGTATGAGTATTTTTGTCTGCATATATACCAGTATACAACATGCATACAGTCCCCTCTGAGGCCAGAAGAGCATGTCAGATGCCCTGAGTTAGACTTTTAGTTACTCATGAGCCACCATGGGTGCTCTGGCTTGAACCTCAGGACTGTATAAACAGCCAGTGCTCTTAGCAGCAGTGGAACCATTGTTCAGGCTCCAAGATACATTTATTATCATCTCATTTTCTTTTTATTTCCTCTGAAAAAGTGATAATTAATTACTTCTTAGTTGTTTTATGAAACTAGTTATGTGACTATATGTAGACATTTAGCTAAAATATTGGGAAATGCAAATAGAGGACCCTAGGCCTGTGAAGATTGGATCCAGTTTTGTAGAGAAACCGTGGGGGGAGGGGGAATGATTGGGGAATAGTTGGGGGAGAGAGGAATTATGGGACATAGGGAGGGGGGAACTGGGAAAGGGGAAAGCCTTTGGAATGTAAACATAGAATATAGAAAATAAAAATTAAAAAAAAAATCCCTAAAAAAAAAGATCTCAATAAAATTAATTACAAAATAATTAAAATGAGACTACAGCTCACAAATAAAATCTGTTATTGTCAGTGATAATCTTTCTGAATTTTTGTGATCATAATATAATTACAGTATTTACCCTTCTCTTTTTACCCTCTAATCCATCACACATATCTCTCCCTATTCTGTTCTAAATTCAGGGCCTCTTTTCTCACTAATTGTTATTGCTTGCATATATGATTAATGTATATTATATGTATACATATACTTATGCACACACACAAGTACACACATACATTCTTAAATTTGACATGCTCAGCTCTGTACAGTGCCACTGGTATGTATATTTTAGGGTTGGCTCTTTAGCACTGAATAACCATCTATTGTGATCTTCCCTGTGCAAGTCCACCTTTTTCCCTCTCTACTGTCCTCAGTTACTTAGGTGGAGAAGATATTTTACAAACCATTTTATTTCTTGAATTTTTCCTGTATGTTCTAAGACAAGAAAAATAGATTTTTTTTGAAGCCCGATTTCATCTATTTGAAAAATTACTTTCAATATTTTGTTTCACAGGCAGAAATCGTTACTGTATCGATAAAAACTATGCTGGTACTCTTATTATTTGGGATAGAATTTTTGGTAAGTAGAATGTACAAATATTATAATAATTAGCTGCTTTGGAAATGATGGAAACTCAGTAGTCATATTGTAATGCTTATCTTCCAGGGACATTTGAAGCAGAGAATGAACAGGTCATATACGGTCTAACCCATCCCATTGATACATTTGAGCCATTCAAAGTACAGGTAATTCATTCATCCTTGATCTTTCTGAATGCATACAGTTTCACAAATTTTACTTTTAAGCGGAAAATGCTCATTGTGGGTGAAAGTGCTTTCATTGCTGTGAAAAATATTTTACATACAAATGAATTTGAAAATAACTTAGTCAGATGGGCAAGATCCATCAGCATAAGAATTTTCAAATGTGCCTAATACTTCAAATGCAAAGAAAGTGCCTCTCTAGCAAACATGTTCTTTCTCAGAACAGACCTGAAATATATTCATGTATTCAGGAGCAGTTGTAAGACATATAATTAAGGCTGATCCCACAGTAGGAAAAATATTTGCTTCAGGCCTTCACACTCTGGTTAGGAATTCAGCATGAGGCCTTTGCCCCTCTCATCTTAGAACTGGGTGTCAAGGAGCATTATCCATCACTTAGGTCCACATATTACCTCTCCTGCTAAGACCTCATAGAGCAGACCAATTTTCTGTTGCACATGTGGTACTGCTTGCTCGCTGGCCTTAGTGGTTGGCACTAGAGAAATGAAGAATGTCTACCAAGTCCAGACATATCAGCATCAGACTGCCTCAAAGGTTCCTGAGGTTACTAAAGCACACATGAGGAAAAGGCAACAATGCTCTACAGGTGAAGATGGTCATCCAGTGCCAGCTCTGTGCACTGGGGTGGTTGCAGCACCCGGGAAGTAACAAATTACTGGCCTCTGCTGGGAGTGCTTTGAAAACCTACTTTAGTTTGCACAGAACATTGAGACCAAAGGAAGATTGCCATCTACTGAACCTCTGCTACATCAAGTACCTGCAAACACAAAACAGTTCATTAATCCTCAGTAATAAGTTATGAATCAGTGGCTCTTTTATTTCTATATTCCAGCACAGGAATCACAGGTTCAGAGGACTTAAATAATTTTACTGTCAGCTGCTAATTTAACCAGCAAACCAAGACCCAAGCACACTTAACTCATTTATAACATCCTGGTATTATTGTCGCTTCACACACCAGCTACGTCAATTGCTATCCTCCCGTTACTGAAAGTCATTTCTGCACATCCACAATCAAAAAGGATGATGCTGATTCTTATCCTCTCGTACTTTTCTACTACATAGCATTCCTTCCATCTTTACCCAAGCTGTACTCAGAAAAGGGTATAGCTCTCAGGAGACACAATAAATATAGTCAGATCTTGACAACCAGCTGTATTAAATTAAAATCTAATTAGAAAATTTACAGCAAAGTGCCCTTTTCCTTGCTTCAGGTACATTTTCTTCTTAATATGAATAAATACAAAAACATGTAAAATCCTGAGTCATTTCTCAAGGAGAGGTGCCAAAATGATCTTTTCTGTAAAGTGTAGATTTGGCTCAGCAGCACTGTGGACTTAGTTTGGCATAGATTATAGGTGGTGCGGGTATTATTGATCAATTCATAACACTCTTAAGCACATCATTGAGGAATATATTGTTTTTGCTTGTTTGTTTAACTTTTGAGCATAATGGGTTCACACCAGAGAAAAGATCAGTGAGTGGATATTGTAAGAACTACATATGCATTGTCAAATGAATGACTAGGGATTCACTAAGTGCCAGCATGAGACAATGGCAGGTATTCTTTAGCTGCTGCTTATTTAAGGCAAGTTTTAAGCCTTCAAAAATGTTTTCTTCACCATGCTAGGTGTCACCTGTGGGGCTAAGGTACTTATTTTATTGAGAAATGTCAAGATGGAAATTTATGATATTTAAGAATTTTTTAAAACACAAAGTATTTACTTTCAGTGGCATACCTTTTACATGAAGCTAAATTGCTTATGTAGGATTTTTCACCCCTAAAGCAACCTAGAAGTTGTTGCAGTACATACAGGGATATGCTTGCTATTGGTTTTTTTTTCATATTTTCTATATTTTTTGTTTACATTCCAAAGGCTTTCTCCTTTCCCAGTTCCCACCTCACCATGTGTCCTGTAAGTCCTCTTCCCCACCCCCCACCCATTCCCCAATCACCTCCCTGGAACCAGTCTTTTTGGAACCAGTGTCCTCTCCTTCCTTCTTCTTGGGAAGCTTTTGATTTGGTAATTGTGCCTTGAGTATTCAGAGCTTCTGGGCTCATTAATATCCACTTATCAGTGATTGCAATTCATGTGTATTCTTTCGTGATTGGGTTGAATCACTTAGGATGATATTTTCCAGATCCAACCATTTGCCTACAATTGCATGAATTCATTATTTTTTAATTGCTGAGTAGCATTCCAGTATATAAATATACCACATTTTCTGTATCTATTCCTCCTTTGAGGGACAGCTGGGCCCCTTCCAGCTTCTGGCTATTATAAATATGGCTGCTATGAACATAGTGGAGCATGTGTCTGTTTTGCACGCAGGGGAATCCTCTGGGTATATGCCCAGGAGTGGTATGACAGGGTTCTCTGGAAGTGTCATGCCCAATTTTCTGAGGAACCACCAGACTGATTTCCAGAGTGGTTGTACCATCTTGCAACCCCACCAATGGTCGAGGAGTATTCCTCTTTCTCCACATCCTTGCCAGCACCTGTTGTCTCTTGAGTTTTTAATCTTAGCCATTCTGACTGGTGTGAGGTGGAATCTCAGGGTTGTTTTGATTTGCATTTCCCTGATGACTAATGATGTTGAACATCTCTTAAGGTGTTTCTCGGCCATTTGAATTTCTTCTGTTGAAAATTCTCTGTTTAGCTCTGTACCCCATTTTTAATAGGGTTATTTGGTTCTTTGTGGTCTACCTTCTTGAGTTCTTTGTATATATTGGATATTAGCCCTCTGTCGGATGTGGGGTTGGTGAAGATCTTTTCCCAATTTGTTGGTTTTCGTTTTGTCCTGACAGTGTCCTTTGCCTTACAGAAACTTAGTAATTTTCTGTGGTCCCATTTGTCAATTCTTGATCTTAGAGCATAAGCTATTGGTGTTCTGTTCAGGAACTTTCCTCCTGTGCCCATGTCCTCCAGCGTCTTCCCCAGTTTCTTTTCTATTAGTTTCAGTGTGTCTGGCTTTATGTGGAGGACCTTGATTCACTTGGAGTTGATCTTAGTACAAGTACTCTCTCTGGTCTCTTTAGAAGATGCTGGTTACAGGGGGTTAGGAACTAAGTAAGTCAGAGCAATGTCTTTAGGATATTGTGATATATTGTTCATGAGTAGTATCCAAATGTGTACAAATAAAATTGAAATACATTTTCAAAATACCAGTATTTTAATGATTCAGTATTTTAATGAGTGTTGGAAGTTCTAAACATACTAATCTTCAGTATTACTACTAGTGAAACTCTCCAAGCTAAGCTTCCTTCTAACATTTACTTCATCTTCAGAAACGTCTCCATTAAGTACCATAATAACTCATGTTGATTCTTGGAATAGTTCAAGCAATCATAAAACCCATTTTTCTAATCTTAGCAATTTAAATTCACTCGGGGACTGCTAAAATACCAGCAAGACCACAAATTCTGAGAGCAAATGCTTTTCTCTCCATTAATGCATTTTGGTACTATAAAAAAATCTCACATTTAGAGTCTGGAGCTGAACCCCAAAACCCTAGGAATACATTCACTCCTATGGTGTACTTGTGTGAAATTCTTATAGTTAAAATTTATTGAGCACTTATATGTGGGTATGTTTTTAACTTCTGTGTATGTCAAATAAATGCTATTTAAAGAATGAGTATTCCTGCTATGATATTCAATATAAAGTTCTCTCTCAGGCACCAAACTTTTCCTTTCTTGTGACAGAATGAGTTATTTAGTACTTGAACCTCTACAGTTTGAAATGTTTGTGAATATGTTTTGTTAATATCATGTTATTAACATAAATCATTGTTTTAAAAGATTTGAACTGATAACCATTCTTTTTTTTTTTGAAGATAATCCAATCTTCTTTATTTTTTATTTTATTATTTTTCATCAGGTTCTCTTTTTTTTTCTTTTTTTTCTATATTCTATGTTTACATTCCAAAGGCTTTCCCCTTTCCCAGTTCCCACCCACCATAGTTCCCATAGTTCCTCTCCCCCCCCCAACTGTTCCCCAAGATTTGAACTGATAACCATTCTTTTTTTTTTTTTGAAGATAATCCAATCTTCTTTATTTTTTATTTTATTATTTTTCATCAGGTTCTCTTTTTTTTTCTATATTCTATGTTTACATTCCAAAGGCTTTCCCCTTTCCCAGTTCCCACCCACCATAGTTCCCATAGTTCCTCTCCCCCCCCAACTGTTCCCCAATCATTCCCCCTCCCCCCTCGGTTTCTTTACTAAACTGGATGCAATCTTTACAGGCCCAGGGTCCTCTCCTTTCTTCTTCTTGGGAATCATTTGACTTGCTATTTGTGTCTTGAGTATTTAGGGCTTCTTATAATGGCTTCATGTTCAACTGTAATATCCATCTACTTACATGTTAGAAACACAGTCAGTAGACACAGTTATTACTTTCACAGACTGCTGGTTATTTTGATTTGAAGCAACCTCATAGCTTCTTTAATCTACTTTGCAGATTTGTAGCCAATTATATTTTTTTCATTTCAAAATTATAATTTCATTTAACTTTAAAGATGTTGACAAAAACAGATTGAAGATATACAGGATGTATAGAATTTACTAAAATACATAAAGTGATAACATATCAGTATATTATTTATCTTCTCATGTACATTGTCTATTATAGACAATATGCAAACTGTGTTAAATATACTAACAAGTTATATAATTAGTTATATTTAATTTTCCTTTTTATGATTGTCTTACTTTGAATAAACTATGTTTTTTTTTCAAGTTTCACCATTTACTCTATATATGGACTACATTCTGGACCACACCTGGATTCTGCCATAAGTTGTCTGTCCTTTTTAAAGGACCAGGATGGGGGCCAGGTAAACCAAGACTTGGCCTGAGTGAAGAAATTCCAGAGGTAATTATAGGGCATAGCATAAGAGGTTGTGAGGCTAGACATGTTGCCAATTTGCATCTCTGGGTGTTGACCCATGTGAAACTATAAAATGATGTTAACCAGTATGACATACGTAAATAGCTTAATGAGAGGACATCACAATGAAAGTGGATTAAGGGAGCATTGCCTACTATGTAGGCATTGGTTCATTACCTGGAGTACAGTTTAGGACGTAGAACAATTGAACCTATTTTCAGAACCATTTAAACCTACAGCAAGAGCCTCCTGGTATGTTTGTCTTTCACTCAGAAACCTAGAACCCGAGAGATGGAAAGACCTTGGGAAATCAGGTCTATTCTTAATTTTATTTATGACAAAATAAAATGCCCTAATTAACAGTTCTAAAGTCGTGCCAAAAAATGTCAAACCATGCTGAATTTATTTGATACTAGAATAAAAATATTAAATATAGAAATAACTTTCAAAGAACACAAAAAATATAAGAAACCAAGAAATTTTTTTGGTTTGTTCATTTTTTTTTCTAGACAGAATTTGTGTGTGTAGATATGGCAATCTCAGAACTCACTGTGTACACCAGGCTGACCTCAGATTCACAGATATCCATCTGCCTCTGCCTCCAGAGTGCTGAAACGAAAGATGTGCACCAGCACCACTGGCTTATGAGATTAAAAAAATGAAATCTAAAATCCTCTTCTAGAGAAAAATAATAAAATTTGTGTTCAATTGTTCATGATATGTACAATATTTCTTTATCAAATAAATGTCACAAAATGAAGTACAGGACACAATAGGAAAAAATCAATTACCTTTTATAAGATGGTATTTTAGGTTAAAAAAATCATGTGATGTGTTAGAGAATATGTTTTATATGAATAATATTTTATTATTTTTAAATATTTTAAATTATTTACATATGTTTTATATCCATAATTACTTGTATAGTAATCTTCATATAGGTGAAATACTTTTATTATTTCTGCTTCAAAATGTCTAGGAAGGAGGGTTTTATTTTTCTTTCTTTTTTTTAACAAAATAATCAAAGTGGGTATTTTTAAATTGTATAAGTACCTTCATCCTTCTTATCCAAATAAAGTTATAGCACAGTACTTCTAGAAATTTAATAGCTTAGAACATTATATTAGTAAAATACCATTGGATGTTGAATTGTGGTTACTTACACTGCCCATACTCGCCTGCCTTCTTTTCCTTGGTATATTTCTGGACATGGTTTGAACTTACTCTTCTTTACTATTGCAATTATGAATACACAGAGAGTATAATATTTGGCATCAAGTAGCAACTCTCCTAATCTTCAGACAATTTTTTGTCTAAGGAAATGAATGTCAAATTCTTTCTGGAAAGAAAACCTGACAAAATCATGTTGCTGTGACTCATCTTTTCTCACAGTGTTAATTTTATGAAGAGAGGTGAGCTGCAGTATTGAGTAAAGGAAAATGTCCTTCTTTTCTACCCAGGTTACAGGGCAGGAAGTCCCCTTCTCATCATCAGCATCCCAGCTCTTGAAGTTGTATGTGGTCTTCCAGTTTGCAGTAATTCTGGCATTTTATGAAGAAACCTTTGCAAACACAGTGGTAGGTAGCATCAATTTTAATGTAGTATGTGAATAATAAAAGTAATTTTTAATTAAATAAACTATTATCCTGTGACTATGCTCTATTTTTCTTCATAATTGTTTTCAGTTTGGGGTAGGGATATTGTGAATTTTAATGAACAGGTAAATTAATCTCCTCAAGAGTATTAAATGTAAACAAATTAGTTGTATCCAAGTGGTATTTTATATAATATATCAAATATGTTTTCACCGAATCTAAATGCTAAATAAAATATTACTTACCATATTTTTGTAATTGAAATAAAGACCTCAAAGTCAGAAAAGAATATTTTCTACCAATTTCAAGATGCTTTGTATATTAAAACAAGTTGAAAATTGAGTTTGGAGGATTTCAATTGAAAGGTTGTAGTTTATCCTAATTTTCTAAGATGTACATAACAAATGAACTAGGGGAATTTTAAATATAAGTATGCTAACCAGTACAGTTTAAGAATGACTATATTATACTTAATTAATATTAAGTATATAATATTAGTAATCTACACTGGCTGTGTTTGGGAGAAGGCAAAATTAGAAAAAAAGTATGTAGAAATGGACTTTAAATGGAGAAAATGGTAAAATAAATATTTTAACCAATTTTTCTTGTTTCATAGACTCATTTATCATATATTCTTAATAAAAGTGTAGGAGTCCAAAAAGGTAGATAAAAGTGATAAGGTAACTAAATTGGAGATTGTAATTCAATTACATTTCTACCTTCTCTCTCCTCTCTCTAAAACCTTCCATAAAATCCTCTCCATTATAGTTAATATTTATGGGCTCTTTTTTTATTAATTGTTACTGCATATATCTGAATATATATGCATGAATGTATGTATGTATATATACATATTCCTAAATATAGCCTGTTGAGTTCATTTAAAATTACTTGTATATATGCTTTCAAGGCTAACTACTTTTTCATAATTTTAACTCTCTGGTCTTCACACAGAACTGAATAGAAAATTATACTAACAATGGTTAGGATAAACACAAGATAAGAACAAATTTTAAGTTAGTCTCAGTTCACAGTTCAGGCACCTAACTAAAAAAAAATTGTTCAAATTATCCCTGTTACTAATATATAAATTTAAGTCTACATAAGACATTCTAGCAATTATAAACCAAGAGTTTAAAAACTAATCAGAAACTCATAGTAGAAAAAGATAAAAACAGAACAAAGTATGGGTTATAACCATAGAATATAACTATAAGAGTATTAAAAATTGATATAATCAAAATACTAAGTACAATTAATATTTTAATAAATTAAAATATAAAAAATATTATGTCTTCCAATTGTTTAAATTTATTCTTCTCTCATATATTGCATCCTTACTACAGTTTTCTTCCCTCCATTCCTCCCAGTTCCCTGACACGTCCTTCCTCGGAGATCCACTCCTCTTCAGAAAAGAGCAAAACAAGTCATAATAAGCCAAGGCACAAACTCTCCTGTAAGCGCAGGATGAAGCAATCCAGTAGGAGAAAAAGGGTTCCAAGAGTAAGCAAAAGAACCAGAGACACCTCATTCCCACTGTTAGGACTCACGCAAGAACATCAAACTGAACAGCTATAGAGTATATGCAAAAGACATAATACAGCTCCATAGTGGCTCGGTGATTGTCCCTTCTGTCACTATGAAGTCCTATGATCCCTGATTGAAACTAAAGAGTCCAAAACACTTCTAAAAAATCACATAAGTAGCTGAAACAAATAAATAACATATACTGAGAACTAGATATAGTGGTTATTGTTAGTAATGTCATTATCATTAAATAATTATGTATCAATAGAGTATTTCCCTGGAACAAATCTGTAGTGGCTACATAATTTAGATATTGAACTATGATTGCACAAGTCTACACTTGAATCAAATTCTTGTATGTGGTGAGCAGAATTCTTTAGTTTTAAGATAGAAATTTTATCCAGGTGAACTTACTGATTTACGCAATTGAGCGAAAATTGGGATGACTGTCTCCTCAGTGGTTCTTCCACTGGGAATCTCACTTTTTTGTAACTATACTTCTCTCTGTGCTGAGTTCTCCTGAATGAGCCAAGATGGCTACCAGACACTCTGGCTTTACATACTGGCATACAAAGAACTTCAGGTATGATTATGCAAGACTTAGCTGAACATCCATTTGTACATCCACAAAATAGTCTGTAGAATCAAATTGTGGACTCATATTCAGTCCATGAATAGGAATGCAGCAGGGTCAACTGTAGCTTCCTCATATTCTGAAAGAGAAAAAAGAAAAAATTGAAAAGAAAAGTGTAGTGAAAAATACAGAGTAACTGGAAAATAGAGTTGAGGCAAAACCAACATCTCCTTAACACATATATCATCTGAATAAATACATTCAGCTATAAATGTGATATTTGCACTTTTGAGTTAAAAGTAGTCTTTATTAACTATTCAAATACACTGTGACTTAGTTTGCCTGAAGAATTCAGGCAAAGTATTGCCAAAGGCAACAAACTGAATTCTTGTAGATAATCTTATTGAATTCATTTTAAAATTTGCAGAACATATCCAAAGTTTTTTTTTTCCTTTTTGCCAAAAATGTCATGATTCATCTTGTAGCTGCCATTCACATATCTGTATTAAGCAAATCACTATCACCAGGTCTAAATTACACATGAGTGACAGTCTCACCAAGTGTAATGCTGCCCTCAGGATGCTCTGCTCACCTTTCCTCTCATCACCTGGCAGACTCATCAGAATCAGCTGGCAGAATCAGCACACTATTCATATAGAAAAATTGAGAGACATGTTCTAGGTCAGGAACCAATAGGATATGCCATAAGCCATCTAGTTAAATGAAGGAGATTTGCAGCAATTTCTTATAGAGATGACTTATGCTGTATGGAAGGAAGCTATTTTTGTTTAACACTGTTTAACTGTTGGTGTTGCACATATGTATTTCTGAATTGCTAATTTTTTAAATTCAAATTAGTAGTCAAAAACCTCTCCATTTAATGACTCAGTTTGTAACATTTGGTAAATTTGTGTGAGTTCACTGTATATACATGCAATTAAAGGAAACTTTAGTATAATATAGAATGGACTATATTAGCTACAGGAGAAAACATTGAGTTAGATTCTAGATCCTATTTCATGAAGTGAAAATAAAAATTATAATGACTATATATGTGTATTTGCCTTCTGTTTAGATTTTGTTACATATTCCACAATTAATGACAGTACCGCTGTGTTTTGATGGCTTGTCATTAAGTTGACAAATAATGAAAATTGCCTTCAAGAAATTTCTGAATGAGTAAAACATTCACAATGGCCATTTGAACTACAGTAATCTTAACAGACACATGGAATTGTCAACCTTCTTAATTGATTAACTGCAAATAATATTTTCTGGGTATCCATGGATAATCATTCTAGTACCTTTTACTTACCTCCCAGCTAACAAAATTTAAAGGTGCTCAAGTCCTTTACATATGTAGCATGGTATTTTCATACAGTGTAAGCACATCTTCTGTTGTACTTTAGTCATTTCTAGGTTACTTGTACTTATTCAATGTTGTACCACTCAGTGAACAAAGACATCGTGCATAGGTTCAATATAAATAGTATTTTCACTGCTTATGTTCAGTCCGCGGTTTCATAAATTGTAGAATCCACAGACATGAAACATTCTTTGTCACTGTTCTCCATAACTCTTGGAATTATTTCCTTGAGTATCATAGAATTTGTCTATCATTAGTTATGTTGTTTAATACATTCAACCAAACTGGTTATAAGTTGTATGAGCTGTAATAATGTTCAGACACTTGAATAAGCCAAAAAAAAGAATCAAAACAAAATCTAGACCCTTTTCCTGAAAAAATAACTGAAGATTATCTCAACCTTGCCCAAAGTCAAGTACAACTTGCAGTATTTTTTTTATTCTTTATATTTGTGTTACCACTTATTCACAAAGTTAAAACCAGAAATTTATTTGTTTTAAGAAATTTGGGCCTTCATTTTGGTTTTCAAATGACATTCTCAATATTAAATTCATTCACAGATTTAAACTTTGGGGAGCAGATGATCATATCTTGGATAAAATTTAGGTAGCCATTTCACATATAAAGAGATACATTTGAAGCTCAGATTTCTCTCCTATCACATAAGACGAGGATAGAAGAAACTGCTATAATGGATAGGCAAAGAGCACTATCAAGTGTTGAAAGCTTTTTCAAGTTAAAATTGGAGTTGGAGACAGTTTCATCCCTGACAGATATTAATTCTGAAGGGTACCTTTGCTTAGCCACATATGTTTTTCTTCACTCTAGACTAGCTATTTGACTCAGAAGAAAGTTTGCTTAGGATCAAAATTATACAGTTCCTTTCTAGTATGAGGACTCTGAAAGCATATAAAGACTTTAAATTATTCTCTCTCTTTTTTAACCTTATTTGCTGTAAGCAATAATCACATTGAATGATTCTGGCTGATTTGTGATGGGAAAGACTGCTGTGATCAAAGAATCTTTTATGTTTAACCATATACTAAAGCAGAGAAGTATTTCCTTATTTTATATGTGAAACTACTGTATAAATTATGTTTGGGGTAAAAATATAATGCAAAGACCACCACAAAGTGAGAGGCACCTTCATTTTTGTCTGACCACTGTGCACCAGCTACTTGAATACAGTGTTTAGTGGCCGAACTCACACACTTTACAGTTTTAGTAATACTTATGAAATCAGTTCTTAACCTGAAAACATCTACTTCATGGTATGAGATTATAAATAGATTTTTGAAACAAAATTATGAGCTACATTAGCGTGTTCTTCAAAATAAATAAAAAATGCAAACAGTTTTTAACTGACATAAGGCTTCAATATTTAAAAGGTCTTTGGATAGGGTGGATAATAAAAATTACTGGTGATAGGCTTTCAGGTAGATTATTTTGATGACATAGTTCAATTAAGCAAGCACATGGGTATCAATTTAGAACATAAATTTAGAAGCATATTATTGTAGTTTTACATTTCCTTGGATGCTCTCTGAAAGACTAAAGCACTAGAATTTTATAATGAATGCTTCTATTTTGACATTTTAAATGTAGCATCTAAAAAGCATCAATACACTTAGTTCATGGGTAACTGGGTTTCCCTTGTGCAAATTAAATGGATCATGAACTTTATCTTCTAAGTTGTGGGCTATTGTGTCTGATAGCAATGCTAATTATTTCATATAAATATTCCTGAGAAGAGTAGAGAAGTAATAATTATACATTCCAGTGAGAAATATAGTTTTATCTGCTAAGTTGCAATACAAAAGTAAAGTTATTAGTTGTACTAGTGTGGAAGAGCATACCTACAGCTCTAGACTTAGAAAGCAGAGGTATGAGGATTTCCAGAAGTTTGAGGGCAACTTAATAAACATAGCAAGTTATGGGATAGCTCAGGATAGATGGTAAGAGATTATATAAGATAAACAAATAAACAAAAACAACTCATGCGAAATGATTAAATACTAAATTTAGAATTATGTTTATCTTCATGTCATCAGTAAAGTCTTTGATTGATTAGTATCAGTAAATTCCTTTAAAATTATCTTGTTGCAAATGGAATCACCTCTAAGTGCTGATACCTTAGGATTTAAGCATTGAGTATGGGTATGTGAATGTGTACACTGGTACCCTGTGTCCAGAGGCATCAGATCTGCCTGGAGCAGGAACTTAGTGGTGGCAGTGAAAAGCCTGGCAAGGTTGCTGAAAACTGAACTCCAGTCCTCTGTGGATTAAAATGTTTTTCATACAATATATTTTAATGGTTTCTTTTCCAACAACCAATTCCAGATCCTTCCTATCTTCATATGACATTATGATCTCTCACTTTCAAAAAATAAAATAAGAAAAAAATAACAAAAAGAAAGAAAGAAAGAAAGAAAGAAAGGAAGGAAGAAAGAAAGAAAGAGACAAGAAAAGTAGGAAACACACACATACAGATATACACAAATCAAAAGAAAGAGGTAAAAGGCCAATAAGCCTGGAGAAAAATCAAAAACAGCATCATCATCATCATCAACAACAACAACAAAATTAGCACTGCAAACAAAAAGAAGCAGAAAGTGTACAGAAGTACCACTGAATTCATTTTGTGTATTCAATCCACTCATGGGAATGGAAGCCACACTGGAGTGTGGTTGATGTATACTGTAGTACTCCATTGGAGAAAAGGGGTGTTCCCTTTGTTAGCAGGGTTATCAATTACATATAACTTCTTGGTTAGAATTGAGACCCAGTGTGGACTTCCCCTCTCAGTGCTGAACCTTGCCAGATCTTTTGCATGTTGCTCTAGTCTCTGTGTGTTCATAAACTCCTGACTATGGACTCATCTCTCCAGTACTACAAATGCAGTATTTTAGTTCAAATTTGGGTAGCCAGAGTCTGAGGCTTTTTATAGTTACATTGATTTATTAAAATCAAACTATATGAAAATGAAGTTTTTCTCTAAATCTCTTGTTATTTTCATTATGGCAATTAAAGAAAACAATTAAAATTTGTTTTCTTGTATGTTTTTATTATAATAATGAATCAAAAATGAAATAAAGAATAAATTTATTTTAACATTTAATACATAGATTACTTGTTGTGAATAGTAGTGAAAGCATTAAGTTGTCATGAATACAATGGGGAAATATGTCATGGAAAATGAACACACAAGTGTGAGGCAATATCAAAGCAGATCTTTCTTTTTTACCCCTCTTTATAGCTTAGTGTAGCAGCAGGTCCATTGTCTTCTCTATAGAGAATAAGAATTAGTTTGTATGAATTCAATAGCAGGACTTTGGTTTTCTAGTACAGGCTTTTAAACATATTTATCATAGTGCCTATTACATATACTTGGGAAAGACTATGTATGATGAGAGATCAGAGTATTTCTTTAGTATTAAAGCCTTCTTTGCAGTATTAGGATAAAAAAATTTAGAACATCTGAGTACTTTAAGGACTGTACAAATTAAGATCAAATTATTTAAGATATAAAATGATTTTTGTTTTAAAGAATTTAATATCTTAATATTAAGTCTCTGATTAAATGGCTTACTTGGATTTGTATGAAACCTTAAATATTAGTATTAACTTTTAGTATAATAATTATTAAATTTTTATTTAATTAAATTATCAGCATTAAATGAAATGTACATATTTATTTGCTTAGTTGTTCAACAAACATTTATTGAGCATTATGTATCATGGACCTTGGCTCATGCACACATTCATGGGGCAAAAAAAGTACACATTCTAGTAAGAGGAGACAGAGAAGGAACAGAGGACACACAGAGAAGACCTAACGCAGAGGAAATACAATTAGTCAATAATTATAGAGTGATGAAGTGCACCATGTTTTACATGGATAAATGAAAACATGTATCTGAATAAAGACCTGAATTAAATAAACAATAAGGATCACAAAGCAGGGCATTCTTAGTAGAAAGAACAATAGATGAAAGATCTTTGATTAGAAATACAGTTGTTAGGAACACTTGCATACCTACATGGCCAACAGATGACAAGCAGGGACCTAGATGTAGTCAAGCACATCTTTAATCCCTGTTCTCAGGAGGACTTGGCAGAGTGATCAAAATTTCATGGCTAGTGTGGGTGATATCGAGACTTATGGACTAAACAACTAAGAAAATGGATTTAGGCATGTCTGAATTAGTGAAAAAAATCAATATCAGAGAAAATGGAGTAATCAAGATGGAATTAACCTGCAAGCTTCATTCCTAGTAGATAGCTTTCATGGTGCTAGAAGGTCGCATGAATACTGACAGCTGGAAAAGCAGTCAGCAGTCTTGCCCACCCATGAGCCTGGAAATTTATATAAAAAAATTGGTCTAGCAGGGTATAACCACTGGTGTCACTATTGTGGAATAAACGTGGGAGTATCCAGTAACATTTTGACTGAATGTAAAGCTCATCCCAAAAGAAGGAACTCATTTCTGATACCATCCACTAGGTAAACACCTATAGTTGACTAGGTCATAGGATCTAGGGGGGATTCTCATACTACCATTCTGCTAAATAGACAAAATAATAGACAACCCCTAATTTCTTACCTCCATACCTATAAATTAATGCCTCTTTCAACACTAATTATAGAAGCTTCTTTTTGTTGTAGATGAAATTATTACAAAGAACCCGAAATTGTTTAACATACAGAGAAAATACTACATTCTCAGCATTAAATGGTGCATTTACATCATAATTACTCCTCCCAATATTCCAGAATCATAATGGAAGAGGCTCCAGAAAATTTGAAGAGACAGAATTTATGGTTGTCTGCAGCAAAATAGTACTTATACATGAACAGTGCCATCATTCACAAAAACTCATAGCAACTTGATCATTGTATGACCAAGACTTATAAAAGATCAAGTCAGCCAAAAATCCCATTATGGGCAGCAAAGGGGTTATGCATACTAGCCCTAGTTGGAAATTTAGTGGCAATCAGTGGCTGCTGAGGAATGGATAGTAAGTTTTCTTCAGGGTTGAACTACTCCCACTCCTGTTGATGTGCTCATACCATTACAAGGTAACCATAAAAAGACTAACTGGTTTATGAAGAGAGAGAGAAGAAAGAAAGAAAGAAAGAAAGAAAGAAAGAAAGAAAGAAAGAAAGAAAGAGAGAGAGAGAGAGAGAGAGAGAGAGAGAGATAAAGAAAGATAAAGAAAAAGAGAGAGAGGTACATAATAGCATAATATTGGGAGAAAATGAATTTGGGCAAATAAGGGAGGAATTATATTTGATAAAAATACATTATATTCATGTATAAAATTATCAAACAATAAAGTATTAAATTTAAAATGTGAAAGATTATTTTATTGGAGTATAACTTTAATAGGCTAGAATCCAAAGTTTTAGCTTTGATTTGTGTGCTAGCTGAAATCTCTGCAAGTTTTCAAACTTATGTGATACTATATACTTTTTAATATTTAAAATATTATAAAATTATAATATTTAAAAAGTAGCTCTAAAACCTAAAGGTATTTATAGCAGAGAGAAAGAAATGGGAAAATTAATTACAAAGGTATTTCATTAATTGATATGGAGGTCCTATTGGGAGAGAACAGGATATTGGATGGAGTGTTTGTTACAAATGTCTTCATTACAATGCAATCATTTATGTTATATATAAAAACGTGGTCAGAGAAAGATTCAAGCATATTTGTTTTGGGCAAACTGAAATCTGAGTTGATATTTTCTATGATGAGGAAAATCAAGCCCAGATTTAGAAAGAAGCCAAATGTGATGTTCAAACATGTTGTGGTGAATACCTATTAGCCTAGCTTAAGGTCTTAGTTATGGTTTTGATTGTTGTGAAGAGATGTCATGACAAAGGCAACTCCTATAAACATTTAATTGGGACTGTTTTCACAGGTTCAGAGTTTTATCCCATTATCATCATGGCAGGAAGCACAGCAGCATCTATGCAGGAATGGCACTGGAGTAGCTGAGAGTTTTACATCTTATTCCAAAGGAAGCCAAGAGCAGACTGTCCTCAGAGACATAGAAGGGGGATCTCAAAGCCCATACCCACTGTAATACATTTCAAGGCCACACATCCCACATCAAAGCCATTCCTTCCAATAATGTCTCTCCCTAGGCCAAGCATATTCAAACCACCACATTCAATTTCTTGGCTCCAATAGGCTTGTTCAAACATGAGTTTATAAGGGCCATACCTAACAATAGCAAATGCAAAATGTGTTTAGTCCAACATCAACAATGTTGAACAATGTTGAACAGTCCAAAGTTCAGTCACTTTCTCATTCATGCTACCTCTAAACTGTAAACCCTTAAGAAAATTAATTTTAAAAGCAGATCATATACTTCCAACATCATGCGGGATATACATTACCATTCAAAAATGTCATGGTGAGAAATACTGGACCAAAGCAAGACCAAAAGCCAGCTGGTCAAACTCCAACTTGGCATCTCCATGTCTAATATCAAAGTACTCTTCAGATATCCAACTCCTTCATCTTTGTTGACTGCAACAAACTTCTTTTTCTTGTGCTGTTACCATTCCCTGTAACCAGCTTTCCTTAGTAGATATCTCATGGCTCCGGTATTTATGACACCTTGGGGTCTCCAAGAAAACTTCAACTTTATAGCGTCTTATTTCAATGTCTAGCACCCACACATAATCTTCTGGACTTTGCATAATGCTTGAAAATTTCTCCAGCTCTGCCTTCTGTAGTACCCTAAGTTCTGGTGGAGTCCACCCACTGTTGCTGCTGTCCTTGGTGATCATCGCATGGTACTGACATCTATCTCCAATATGCTGGGGTCTTCCACTGAAACTATGCTTCACCAATAGCTTGTCATAGGTGCCAAACCTCAACATCTTTCCATGAGCCCTTCAGCCTTGGACCAGAAACTGCAACTGAAGCTGCCTTCACTTCAGCAATGGCCTTCCCTGGTCTAACAATGCCAAGTCTCAGTTGCTTTCCATAACACCTTCATACCTTCCAAACCAGTACTACCTGGGTGACACATTACCAAGTCCTGGAATTAGCATGAGTTACAATGTTGATTATCTGTGGGACACTGTTTGTTTTTTACTTTTGTCCCAAAAGACTTCACCTTAGTAATACTTTTCTCTTCTTAATCACTGCTAATTTCTTAGTTCCAGATAACAAGCATTAATTGTTCCAGTAATCTTTTCTATTCTTGACTCTAAAGTCAGAACCACATGGCCAAAACTGTCAAGTTGTTGTGGTTGCTGGGGATGGAACATGCTCCCGTGTTCTACTCTTGTATCACTAGCTTTCTGCTTTACAACTCCTTCACTCCCTATGCTTGGCTATCCTGGAACTTGCTCTGTAGATCTTCCTTGAACTCAGAGATCTGAATGCCTCTGTCTCCTTTGTTCTGGGATTAAAGGTGTGAATCACCATTCCTGGACCTAGCTTTTCTCTACTTGGAATTTGTTCTGTCCCAAGCTGGCTTTGAACACAGAGATCTGACTTGCCTGTCTCCATGGATTAAAGTTGTGTACTACCATGCCTTGGCTAAACTTTTCATGGCCACAATTTCTCAAGGTCTCGATCAAAAAACCTGTATCTTCCAGCCTCAAGATCTGGATCACAGGGGTGTCCTCCACTTCTCAATTGTAATTCATTCTAGATTAAAAGTCCAAATGAAAACAATAATCGGGTCACAATAATGCTTAAATAATACTATCTATTCTTCAATTGCAAAAGCATAAGTTTAGGTGGGTGGAATATTGACCCCAAGGTCACCACTCCCTTAATTCCATTTAATATTCTTAAACACAGTATTTAGCTTCATTCTACTTCCTGCTGCCCCCTTATTCTTTGAACCATACATTTTGGATTTTTCCTTTCTATCCTTGCTACTTTTCCTAAAAAAAAAAAAAAAAAAAAAATGCTCTTCACAAGAGTGAACTTTACTAACCACACAACAGGATTTATACCAGGCTGGTTTAAAACTGTCTTTGTCAAAGCAATTAATCTAACTCTCTTCACATTTGCCTCAGGCATACTCTTTGGACAATGGCAAAATGCAGCCACACTCTTCACCAAAATACCACAAAACAGTCTTTGGCCACATATTAAAATTCTTCTCTGAAACCTCTAAAGTCAGGCTTCCATAGTTCGAATAAATCTCAACAAGGAAGTCTTCCATATTCCTAAAATAGCCCATTAAACTCCACTTAAAGCATCCTGCTGCTTTTCAAATCCAAATTGCCCAAATCCAAACAAAAGCATTCTTCCAAACAAAAGCATCATCAGATCTATTCCAGCAGTCCCCAGTCCCTAGTACTAACTTCTGTCTTAGTTAAGGTTTCCACTGTGAGAAGACAAGATGACCAAGGCAACTCTTACAAAAAGATAGCATTTATTTGGGGCTAGCTTAAGGGTTTGGAGTTTCAGTCCATTATCATCATGGTCAGAAGTACAGCAGTGTTTAGGCAGGCATGGCTCTGGAGAAGCTGAGTATTCTACATTCAAGGGAAGGCAGAAGCAGACTTTCTGCAGGGAGTTAGGAGGAGTGTCTCAAAGCCCACACCCCACAGAGACATACCTCTTCCAACAAGGCCACACTTCATAATAGTGCCCAATCATATTCAAACCATCACACATAGTAATCAAAAGACAGGTGAATTCCTGAATGAAGTTGACATCCACTCCTCCATTATTTAATAGCAAATTAGTGCAACATGGAGTCTTTATTTGTTTCTACTCATCATAACCTCCCAAACAGAACAAAAAGTATACTTTATTTTGAGTCTCCAATGGTAGTTATAGGTTTTTATATTTAATTTTTATGTCATCCGAGATTGTTATCAATATTAGCCTAAACATTTAAGCATAACAGCAATAAATTTGAGTCACAAATCTATCACACTCCCATGATTTTAGTTCTTACTAATGTCATATTTTATGACAAATGCACTTAGAGGTTAAATAATTTTCCCACCGTCACTTGGCTAATAGGTATGTGGATGTTGCACCAAATCATTTTACTAATCTATATGGCAAAACCAAGTAAAACAGTAGGGAAAAAAAAGCATCTTTCTTTAAAGAAAAATGTTTTCATAATTGAGCATTAACTCATTCAAGCACACACTAGTTATTCTTATACCTATATTTCTGAAGCAACAGCTATTGCTGGTAACATAATTGAATAATTGGGTTCCCACTTTCCGAGTTTTACAACACACACCACCTGCAGTTTTCCCTTCCCACTGTGCATGCTTCCAGTGTATCCCACAAAGCATCCCCTGACACCTTTCCCTTCTCATGCCATAGCTGTGCTCAAGTATCATGTTCAACCACTTGCCATGCCTCTCAGAAGACAGGCAGAAAACCCAGGAATCTTCTCCAATTTCTGTTAGCACAGATCCAATTCTTGGCATCAAAGTAAATATCCAAATTAATAAAAATCAGCAAAGAAAAGGAGAAAATAATAACAGCCATCAAGAATATCCAGAGAACAAGAATTTATTTTAGAAATCTGTACTTCAGCAAATTGAAAGAATCTAAAAGAAACAGGTCATTTCTTCCATAGGAACCCCCTACCAAAGTTAAATCAAGATCTGACAAACAATTGAAATGGATCTGGTGGTGATTTGAATAAGGATGACTCTCATATATTCATGTGTTTGAATGATTGACCACAGGAAGTGGCACTATTAGGAAGTATGACCTTATTGGAGATATGGCCTGGTAGAGGAAATATATCTCTGGAAGGGGTGCACTTTGAGGTCTTAAACTCTAAAGCTATGCCCAATGTGAAACGCATCTAGTCTCCTCCTGGCTGAAGTTGGATCAAGATGTAGAACTCTTGGCTCCTCCAGCACCATGTCTACCTGGACTCCGCCGTGCTTCTCACCTTGATGATAACGGACTAAACGTCTGAAGCTGTAAACCAGCCCCAATTAAATGTTGTTCTTAATAAGAATTGGTTTGGTCATGGTGACTCTTCAAGGATGTAAACCCTAAGTAAGACAGAAATTTGTACTAAAGTGATCCAAGAGGAGACTGCATGTGTTTGACACTGGGTATACCTTAAACATTTAAGAAACCAAAGCCCCACCCGTGACACACTTTTTCTATCAAGGCCACAACTCCTAATAGTGCCATTCTTTCTAGTGAAGCATTCAAACACATGAATTTATGGAGGACATATCTATTCAAACCAACATATTCCACTCCCTGGTCCGATAGCTTATAGTCATAACATAATGCAAAATGCCTTTAGTCTAATTTCTAAACTCTCCAAAGTCTATCACAATCTCAACAATGTTTAAAAGTCCAAAGTTCAAACTCTCTTCTGAGCTGCATACAATATCTTAAGTGCAACTTCTTATAAAGTCAAAATAAAAAAGCAGATCATATGTTTCCAACTTATGACATAGGATACACATTACCATTCCAAAGCACAGAGAAGGTGTGAAAACACTGGACAAAAGCAAGGCCGAAAACCAGCTGGGCACACTCCAAACTCTGGATCTCCATACCGGGTGTCAAAATGTTATTCAGGTCTCCAGCTCCTCTCATTGATGACAGTACACTTCTTTCTCTCAGGCTGATTCTACTCCCTGTTAGCAGCTTTCCTCAGCAGGTATCCCATAGCTCTAACATTTCAATCTCCAAGGCCACCCCCAGGCTTCACCTTCACAGTTTCATGCAATGGTTTCTTTGGGCCTCCTTGTAGGGCCTCTGCCACCTATCTAACTTCAGCAGCTTAGTCACTGAGGGAGATTTCTTGACTCAAAAGCCAGAACCACTTGGTTGAAGCTGCCAAATTCTGCTATTTGCTATGGCTGGAACATGACCCTCTCGTTCAATTAAATCTTCACCATCTTTCTGATACCCAAAAGCTGCACAACCTCAATTGTGTTGGACCTTCTCATATCAGTAATTAACCAAGAATATGTCCCCATGGTCTTGACTATTGGTCAATCTCATAGAAGTGTTTCCTAAATTGAGATTTTTCTCTTTTTAATGACTAGCTTTTATATAAAAAAAACTAAAAAAATTGAAAATAAATATAAAACCACTAGCCAAAACAGCTCTGCTGAACACATCTTTCTTTATATATTTTTTGTATGAATGAAGTTTGAAATTCAAGCTAGATTTAATTGTTCAGGTTAAAAATATGCACTAGAATATATTTATATTATATAAATAATTACATATTCTTAAATGTTTAATTTTTATCCATGTTTGTGGACTCACATGCTTCAAATAGTTACAAAAGTAAAAAATTTAAAGAAGACAAGTAGAAATAACAGTTTAAAAATAGTTTATGAAAAAGGGAAATGAAATGTAAATATAGAATATATCCAATAAAAAATAAAAAAATAAAATAAAATACCGTTTAAAAAAAGTTAATGATGAAAATATATGTTTCCTTCTGAACTATATGATGAGTGGCACTAGAAAACACAAAATGTCCTCTGTATCCATCACCTTTGTAAAGAGAGTAATAAATGATACACTGGAAAGTATAGACTATTTTCATGGCAGTATTTGCTGCTAAAGTTCCTTCTAAATCCTCCAAAGAATCCTTTCTATTGACCTCTGTGTTTGTTTGACAGGTACTGTCCCAGGTCACTCTTCTTCTCAGGGTCCTCTTCATTATCCTGACCTTGACATCTATTGGTTTCCTTCTGGATCAAAGGCAAGACATGAATTTTTCACACTACTATAAAATATCAGTATAATAAGGACCATTAAAATTTAGTTTTTAAAACTTAGTGTTTTGTACTATTGTTTTAAATGAGCTAACTATATCAGTTGTCCTTCTAAGCCATTTTTATTGTTCTGAAGAGAACCTCACATGCCTTACATTCTAGATATGTATTTGTTGATATTTTATTGTTTTGCTTTCAGCATTTCACTGTATTTCTCTGCTTGGCTTCTAACTGGCAGTCTGTTTTAACCTTCTGGATCCTTCTCATTCTCTGGCTCTTTCTGTCTTCACCTACAACCTGTCACTGTAAAATTATCCTGGGAAAACTGACTTCTTCCTCCTGCCTCTATATCTCTTTCTTGTGTGTTTTCATGACAGTTGGGTATATTTTTTCCCCTGACTCATTCTTTCAAATCTTTCTCTGATTTGTCACTTTGTCTGCTCTTCAGTTAGATGTCACTTTCAAACATAGCTGCTTCCTTCTACAAACTAACCTTATTGACCTACATTGTTTGGGATAGTTCATCACTGTTCTAGTTAAACAATAAATTGATAAAGCAGGTTTTCTTTAAAAGGTACATTTTGTTTATTATAAGACTATGTTCAAAGTACTTTAGAGATATACCACTCAATTATGTTAAATACTTTTCTTGAAAATCAAAAGTAAATTTTATTGCTAATTAATTATGATATAAACACAGATGGACAGTATTTAAAGCTAATGGATATTAACACCATGTTATTTCAGACCAAAGGCAGCTATTATGGAAACTCTCCGGTGCCTGTTGTTCCTAACCCTCTACAGATTTGGTCACTTAAAGCCTCTTATTCCATCTTTATCATTTGCATTTGAGGTAAGACATTTGCTGAATTATTTAATTTACTCATGAAATGATGTTTTCTCTCTATTGAATTTCTGCCCAGTATTTGTAGCTAAGTTATTCTGTGCACTATATCTTGAATTACTGTTTGTAAAACTGAGATAGTTAATATTGTTAATTCATGGTGTTCTTATCTCAAAATCTTGGTTGATATTATTAAGTTACAGGGATTGGACAAAATACATTGCAAAACAATTTGAAGAAAACATGCATGCATTGTAGGCTCTCAAGAATTTAGTAGTAAAGTGGCTTTACAAGGATACTGTCATCTAATTCTATTAAAGAAAGCTTTGGAAACAAAATTAAGTGTTTGATGATTTTAAATTGCCAATAACCGAAGTAATCATATGTAAAAATAACTTTTATTCATCAGCTGTACATTCAGTCACCCCTGTAAAACTGTCTTCTCCCTATCCCCATTCCTCTTTTAAGTAGCATCTCTTTCTTCTGTGTTCTCATGAGAGTTGAACATATGTTATCCCCAATGCATTCCATCAAATCTGACTCTGTCACTTCGTCTGACCCTTAAATAGATGTCATTTTCAAACATAGCTGCTTCCTTCTACAAACAACCTTACTTTTCTATATTGTTTGGTATTAAAGGTGTGTACAGAGGACATGTCTGTATTCCAGCTGGAGCAGTAAAAGGTGCATGATGTGTCTTCATTCTACCTGTATCACACAGATCTTGGAGGTCTTTGGATGCATTCTCCCTTGCCAGAGCAACCATGTTACTGGATTTAAAATCCTTTATAATTATATATGAAAAATAAGATTTTTAAAATAAAAGACATGTTTTGATATGATAAATGATAGTTAAGATTGATCTTTCAGAGATTCTTTATAATTATCTCTTATTTAATACTCATGAAATATTTAAATAATCTTACTCATCTTTTGTTTTTATTAGAGTATTTAAAAAGTGTCAAGCTTGATTTCTGAACAATCTGCCAATTTATGAGACAAATCAACATGTTGGTTTATTTAAGTGGAAGCATTAATCCTAATCTTCCCCTGTTAGCAAAGGATAAAATGTTTTAGGTTGTTTTCTGTTACTGAGATAAAACAATGACCAAACACAGAGTGGAAGAAAGAGAGTTTACTTCATTTTATGTTTCCTTATTACTGTTCATCATTGTGGGAAGTCAGGGCAGGAGCTGGAGACAGTGCTGAAGCAGAAAGCAGTAACTTTGAGGGGATGGTTTTTCCTGCTTTGTTTCCCAGGGCTCTCTCTCTTATATAGCTCAGGCCCACCTGTCTGGGGATCTTATCACCCACAGTGGGCTAGGTACTTCTAAATTAGTTAATAGAGTGCTTCATAGGCATGTTGGCATTTCTTTAATTGAGTCTTCTTTTTTCCAGTCTGTCAGGTTGACAACTAAAATTAGGTACTATAGTTGGATTTTTGCTACTTTGTGGGTTCTTTCTTTCATCCTTTTCCACTCCTGTTCATTTACTCTTTCAATCTCTAACACTAGATATGCGAAAAAAAGAAAAAAGACAGAGAGGCAAGGGAAGAACTCCCTGAATAAATTCAGGGGTTGAAAAGATGGAGACAATATCATTACATTACTTCCTGCTGATTAAGGGGGTCCAGTTTCTTGGAGCAAGTTTGATATTCACAGTCAGGATACCTAATTTTCTCCTCCTCCTCCTCTTCCTCCTCCTCCTCCTTCTTTGTGCACAGCTACTCAACTAACCATGACCAACTGTAACCAACAACAACGAACAGCCCACCTATTCAGCTCTGGCATTTATATACCCTCTGACAATTTTCCAGAATTCCAAATATCACAAATTTGCAGAAACTAATTTCAGTGGCAAAACCATGCTTCTGCTAGAGCACTAGGCAAATCATAGTCAGCTGCTGAACTGAAGCAGGCCCATATTCCACAACTTGAATTAAAATGAAAACATATTTGTTATAATAATGTTTTTGTGTTTTTTAAGGAAATCAAAACTCCAAAGTTGTCACTACAAATTTCCACATAAACTAAGGCAAAGATATATATTGTAATGATTATAAGTTTGATAAAACTTTGGAATCAGTTTGTCATTGTAATGATATAAATACTTTTGGTCAAGTATTTCACTTGTATGAATTTATGCATACGAATGATATGCTAACATTCGTGGGTTGATGTATATGCAATGGAACTCCTTGTATCATTGCCTGTAATGATGCGACAGTGAGAGTCACTTAACAACACTCACAGGTGAGTATTAAACAATTGTGTGTTTTTTATAAAATAAAATCTCCAAATAGAATATAAAATAGGGAATCTGTTAGAATAAATATAGATTAGTCTCAAAATTATAAATAATATATGTGAAATGTGCAATACTGTAATGGGTGAAGATCTATAAATGCAGGCAGTAGATTTCAAATAAGTGAGTTAAGGTGCTTTACTGAATGTTTTTAATATGCTTCAGAAAATAAAGGAGAGCATAACACATAGTTTACTGTGCAAAAGGAAGGTGAATTGTGGTTAGAAGTGAGAAATCAATAATTTTTATTAAATAATTTTCCTCAGTACCTCTGAAGTTATTGAGCCATAAGAGGATATTTTGTATTTGTAAATGATAGGAATTTCAACAGTAAAGTATAATGTCTAAATATCAAAATCTTGTGCCATAAGATGCCCAGCTTTGAACCTGAATTGGACAATGAGGGCATCACAAAAGAGCAATCATACAAGAAAGCTGAGATAAGGTCTAATATGTACTCTGGTGTGCATTCACCAGAAGCCCAGGAACACGGCACACTTATTAACTAATGCTAACAGAGAAGCTGGGTTTATAACATGCATGGAATGAGGAAGAAATGGGCTAACTAATATTGATAGGGAGTCTTTTTAGGAGACCTGTTTTGGGTTGTAGTCATTTGGATGAGGAAGGGATGATTGAAACGTTCTGCAAACATTGGTTCTAGCAATAGGTAAGTGGTTTGTAAAATCTGTGCTTTACCATTCCTCTGAGTCTAACCCAGGGAAGGCTTTGTCATTTCCATGAGTCTGAGGTGTTGAGAGAACTTGATATGGTCATGTTTGTGTCACCAATACATATTCATTAGGAATCTACTTTCCCTTTTGCTGCCTAACTTTAAGTTCTTCATCCAAAAACAAACAAGAACCCAATACACCAACAAAATCTACAAAACCAAGACAATAAAATAAAATCACACCAGAAACAAACAAAACACCAAACTGTAACCAAGGAAAAGTATGTAGATAGATAGATAGATAGATAGATAGATAGATAAAACTGTTATATGTTATTCAACTACCCCTGAACATGAAGCCTGTCCTGAAGTGGTTGGTATACCCTATCACTTATTGGAGAAAACTAATTTTCCAGCTCCCAGAAATTTTAAGTGATAGGTTAGTTGTTAACCTTTATCCTAGTGGTTAGGTATACATTTATTCATTTTTTAATAGAACAAAATAAAATAAATTAAGATAAAATAAAAACTGTCACATTGAAGTTGGATACAAGAAAACAATAGAAGGAAAATAGTCCTAGAAAAGATACAAGAATCAGAGACTCACTTGTTTTCACACTTAAGAATCCCATAAAAACTCTAAACTGGAAAACATAATATAAACACATAGGACCTGGTACAAACCTATGCAGGCCCATGCAGCTTGCTTCTGCTCTGTGAGATCATAAGTGCTATGTTTGTATTGATTCACAGGGCCTAGTTTTTTTCATATTCTTGATCCCTTCTGGCTCTTATACTCATTCCAACTTTTCTATGGGGTTCCTGAACTCTAAGGGTATGTATTTAATGGAGACATCCAATTTAAGGCTAAATGTCCCAAGGTCTCTGAATCTTTCATACTGTATGACTGTAAGTCTATCTATTCTCATGTTTGTGGTCACCCAAGCAGTGTCAAGTATGGGTTCCATCTTCTGGAGTGGGCCTTAAGTCAAATAAGTTACTACTTGTTTACTTTTACAAGGTTTATGGTGCCATTTCCCTGGTGTAACTTGTAGGCAGTACACCATTGTACATAAAAGATTGTGGCTAGCTTGGTTTTTACATTTCTTTTTTGATAGTATGTATGATATGGTACTGTACCAATAAACACAGAAGCATAGAGGTGAAGGTTCTATATATTCATAGTCACCAGTTCAATTTTTCCTTGTTCAATGGCTTGTATATGTGTTTAGAAATGTGGTCATGATGTCAGTTTGTGGAAAGCAACCTATAGTCTTGGCAATAGCTTGGGTTGTTTGTTGATTACCTTTGGGGCCCCTAGGGACAACAGCTTAATTAGAAATCACCCTTTGACAATAGATGGACAGATGGAGGCGTGTCTCCCCATTACTTGGTGATTCAACTTAGAGTACTTTCATATATGTACATATTTTAGGAAGTTTCTATTTTAGCAGGCTTTCATACTATCCCTTAAATGCTACTCACTTTTAGTCCCCCCCCCACCGCCATTGTATTTGGTCCCCAAATCTTCTCTTTGCCCCTCCCCCACTGATTCTCTCATTCTAAACTTGTACCATCCATTCATAACTAACTATTTTATTTCCCTTTCCTATTGAGATGAAAAAACTTAAATATATTTATGTTTTGGACATCTCTCTGATTTAGAATATATGATTCTGTATCTACTATAGTTGTTAAAATATCTTGTTTTAAAGAGAAGATATTTTGAAATATTGAAGGTAGACTTGTTTCATATATTATACTCTAATTATGGTTTCCCCCCAGATTCTCCCAGATAATCCCCACTTTGCCACCCACCCAAGTTCACACTCTTCTTTTGCTTATTAGAAATGGCGCCATAATATTTTTTTAATTTATTTTATTTTATTTTCTATATTCTATGTTTACATTCCAAAGGCTTTCCCCTTTCCCAGTTCCCACCCACCATAGTTCCCATAGTTCCTCTCCCCCCCAACTGTTCCCCAATCATTCCCCCTCCCCCCTCGGTTTCTTTATTAAACTGGATGCAATCTTTACAGGCCCAGGGTCCTCTCCTTTCTTAAGAAAATGCATACAACAACAACAAAATAATCCTAAGTGAGGTAATCTTGGAAGACAAATATGGTATGCATTCATTGATATGTGGATATTATCTGTGATGTCAATGATAAACAAGCTACAATTCACAGACAATACCTACAGCAGCAGGAACAGAACAGTTCAAAATTCATTTATTCAATAAACACTAAATTTGTATGGATAGCACTTGCCATTGGATGACATACAACAAAACTGAGAAAAGCATGTTGGCATAATTTTTAAACTAAATAGACAAATAAATTAAGTATGTATTGATTTTGCATCGAAAAGACTGCATCCTGAGATGGCCTCTGTTACCCAAGTACTTGAGAAAAATATACACTAACAGAAGGCTCAGAAGTTAGCACTGTCATGTTTCAATGAATATTTCTTCACTTCTTTTAAAATTATCTCTACATTTTTTAACCTAGTAAAATTGAACATTTCTCGCTGTTCTAGTTTCCATGTAACGTACTACCCCAAGACATAATGGGGGGGGTAATTGGGAAAGGGGAAACCTTTGGAATGTAAACATAGAATATAGAAAATAAAAAAAAGTGAAAAAATGCTTTCTTCATCCACTTGGATCCCTCCACTGCTCCCACTGAGTCTCCCCTTAGACTGCTTTAACCTTCAAGGGGCAGCTGACATGAAGCAGCGCAGCAGAAGCTCAGAGCGATGCTACTATTATTTCTGCATGGCTCCTCCCTATCCAGTTTGCAAGGCCAGCCATATGAGAGCTGAACCTGCTACACTCCATGAAGCAGGGTTTCTGCAGACTTCACACTTTTTTAAAAGATTTTAATAATTTATTCTTATTCACTTCACATCCTGATCACAACCCCTCCTTCCTCCCCTCTCAGTTCCAACCTTAGAAGTCCCTATTCCCATTTACACCGTCCTCTTTTCCTCAGAGAAGTGGGAGCTCCCCTTGGATACCTTCTCACTCTAGAGCATCTATTCGCAATAAGACTAGGCACATCCTCTTCCATTGTGGCCCAACTAGGCAGTCCAGGTAGGGGAAAAAGGTCCAATTATAGTGAACAGAGTCTAAAACAGCACTTGCTCCAATTGTTTGGGATCCTACATGAAAAACAGTTTACACATTTCCTACAAATACACAGGGGGCTATGTTTAGCTTTATGTGCTCCTTGGTTCATGGCCCAGTCAGTCTCTGTGAGCCCCCACTGGCTCAGGTTAGTTGACTCTGTAGCACTTCTTGTGGTGTCTTTGACCCCTTTGGCTTGCTCAATTCTATCTATCCCCTACTCTTCAGCCTGAGGTTTGGCTGTGGGTCTCTGTATCTGCCTCTATCCACTGCTGGATGAAGCCTCTCAGGAGACAGTCATGCTAGGTTCCTGTCTGCAAATATAGTAGACTGCCATTAATAGTGTCAGGTGCTAACTCTTGCACACAGTATGGATAGCAAGTGGAGCAGTCATTGACTGTTCCCTCAGGCGCTTCTCCATCCCTATTCCTGCATGTCTTAGAAGACAAATTTTGGATTGAAGACTTTGTGTCAATTTTGGTATCCACCTCCCCTCTCTGGAAATCTTGCCTGATTACAGGTGGTGGCCACTTCAGTGTCTATCCTCCTCTGATAGGAATCTTAGGTTCCTTCTCCTTCATAGACTCCCTAAATTCTCCTCTGTCCCAGACCTCCAGCTAGTCCCAGAGAAGCCCCCATGGATTTACATTCTCATTTCCATCCCTCTCCTGCCCTCCATTCCCCGCACCTGATCATCATCCCTGTTTCCCCTCAACTCCTCTCCTACCCAATTTCCTCTCTTCATCTACTTCAGATAACCATATTTTCCTTCTGGGTGAGATTTGTCCTTTCTCTCTTGTGGCCTCCTTATCACCCAGTTTCTTTGGGTCTGTAGACTATAGTCCAGTTTTCTTGCATTTTATAACTAATAACCACTTATAAGTGAGTACATACCATATGTGTCTTTCTGGCTCTGAGTTACCTTATTCAGGATGATATTCTCAAGTTCTTCTGTCCATTTACCTGCAAAATCCCAGATGTCTTTGTTTGTAATAACTGAACAATATTTCATTGTGTAGATGCACACATCCATTCTTCAGCTGGTGAACATCTAGGTTATTTTCAGGCTTTGACTATTACAAACAAAGCTTCCACGAACAGAGTTGAGCAAATGTCTCTATTGTACATCTTTTATATGCCCAGAAGTGGTTTAGCTATACTTTGAGGTAAAAGTATTCTCAGTTTTCTGAGAAACTGCCAAATTGATTTCTAAAGTGGTTGTACAAGTTTGCATTCCAAACAGCAATGAAGGAGTATTCCCCTTGCCCAACAACCTTGACAGCATGGAGTATCACTTGAGTTTTTCATCTTAGCCATCCAGATTGGTATAAGTTTTCCAATCTTAAGGAGATGACTCAGGGTCATTTTGATTTGCATTTTACTAATATCCAATGATGTTCAACCTTTTCTTAAAGTATTCCTCAGTCATTAGGGATCTTCTGTTGAGAACTCTGTTTAGATTTGCATCCCAATTTTTTAATTAGCTAATTTGATCTGTTGATGTCTAGTTTCACTATTCACAGATGTACGATAGTGTACATGAGTGACCCCCAAAATTCTACTCTATTATGACATTTGGTCATCAAAGAAATCTGCAAAGAGACATGATTCTCCAGGTAGATAAATGCCCATTTCTGTTCTTTATAAAGGCCTTGCAATTGATTGCAGAAGTGCACACATGAAAGTATTAGCATAAAGAATTCTGCTTGTCACATGGCTGGATACATATCACAGTGATAATTAGGGTGTAGCTGTAGTTGCTGAAGTTAGACAAATATGTTTTACAGCCAGCCATATCATTTCAACTTTACAAGTGTTCCTTATACATGTAAGGAAAGGGGTGTGTCTTACTTTCATTGGTGTATACATTTTGGTTTTCAATACACAATTTTATTTTCACCTGAAACTAAATCACACATTCAACCAAACTTATGGATCTTACTATATTCATAGCAAATGCAGTTTTATCATACATATTTTGGTATTATTCAGACTTTAGATACTTTATTGACTACAAACTCTGCACATATAACTAGCAATTACATTAAATTTAGTTGAAGTTTTATTTTATGTGTATTTACAATTTTAACCATTTATAGTCTTTTGTAAATATTAAATTATTTTCAAAAAAATAAAATACTTTATGCTGTCCAGAAAACATTATAATGTTAAAAGATCAGTGAATTATTAGTAGCATCATATGGCCATATGAAGTTTGGAGAACAACCTGATGAAGTTAGCCTTTTTCTTGTACATGAGGTCTTCCAGCACCTGTACCCAGTGAGATTTAGGCTATCTCTAAGCCCTTATTATTTTAAAAATGTGATAACAATAATGTTATCTCATCATTTATGGTTTTTTATCCCATATATTTAATTGAAAATAGTTTATTAAAATGTTTTATTCTGTTTCACTTACATGTAGTTTTATTCATTTTTATTATTAAAAATGCCTTCCCATGTTTCTATACCAAGATATATTCATATACCTGTGGCAGTTTCTAGATTTTCCTGACTCAGTACTGCAGTGAAAATTAATGTATTAAATTTCCTTATGCATGTTCATGTACACAGAGTTTCCCTGAATTACATGGCTAGGTACTGTATTTCTAGACTTTATAAAATATGTGTTTAAATTATTTTGAGTTAAGGTCAAATAACTTTCTCAAGCATTTGTAAAATTCAATACTACTAAAGTATAAGTTTTCCCACCTAAATTTTAATTTTCAGATTTCTTACTCATTGTTCATCCAGAGTATTAAATAGTATAGTATTTTATTCATAATCACAATTTTTGCTTGGTACAGAGATCATTATTGCATGTTTGCTATTTGTTGTATTTCTTTCCTTGAGCTGTGTTTGTTTTACTTTCATGTCTTTTCAAACCTCTTGTGTTTGTTTGTCTTCTTTTGGATTTTCCAAAGCTCTCTGTATAAACATAATTTGAAAATATCTGTGGATTTGCTAAAGGTATCTTCCTTGAGCAGGAAAAATGGCTCAATGGTTGACAGTTTAACTGTGTGAAAAGGAGGACCTGGGTTCTGATCGCATCACCCACATTGAAAGCTAGGCAGTCTAACACACATTAGTAACCCATGGCTTTAGACACAGAAACAGAAGGATCCCTAAACTCACTTGTCAACAAATCCAGCCAAACCACAATTCTACATTATCTCAAAAATTAAAGTAGAAATCCTACAAGGAAGAGGTTAATGTCTACCTCTGGCTGCCATATGCACCTTCATGCATTTACAGAGCAAATCAAGATGGAAATGAGAAAAAATCATCAGATGCAATTTATATAATATACATAAACATTGTCTAGTTTATATGTTAGTAACCACAATTTCTTTCCATTGATAGGGAATCATCGGGTAATTATAATAATACAGTTGCACTGAATTATTGTGTTTCTCTGCTTGACAAAGGAGAAATATACTACCTTTGACAGAGTAAACTGTAAATAACCCCATGAATGTAATGGACATTGTGTGGTATTTTCCAACATTGAAGTCACATGCAAGGAAGTAGTCATGTGTGATATCTTTCTCTGCATAAGCTTATTAAGAGAGCTATAAATGAAAAGACACACCCAGATGCCTGTGTGTCCATCATTCAGAAAGCAGAGGGAGAAAGATGACAATTAGTTTGCAACTGTCCTTTGCTACATAGTAAGCTCTACTATCTTGGCTTCTATATTGAGAATGAATGTAATTCAGAAAAAAAAGAAACCCAAGAGAATAATGTATATTCTTTCCCTATCCTGCCTCTTTTCCTATAACCTTTACTGAAAAGTATTAACACTAGAATCCATCAAGAGAAGTTGCCTCCTGCACTTCAGTTGGAAATAGGTTCTAGATCCTAGGATTTTTTACACTGTTTTATTCAATACAGATCTACTATTTTTGGTTAACAAAAGAATACTGTGAGCACCAGATTACAGATGTTAGAATGAACTTTTGCATCCAAGAACATAATGCTTTATATTTTAAAATCAGCTTAAGTGTATTTATTTTTATTTTAGCTTAGTATTTGATTGTTTCATTTTCTTTTTCTTTCTTTCATTCTGTTTTACTTTTGTTTGAAAATAGGAAATGATCCTCTGCCAAGGGCAAACATGTTGAATTTAGTTTAACATCACAAACCTTGGAATTTTGAGTAAGTTTTCAAATGGATACAATCCTTATTAATTATATTGTTTGGATAAAAATAGAGAGGCATGCCCAGCTTTGTGCTTTCCAGCCTTCTGGCTTAACGTCTCTGCATCTGCATTTTTTTCCTGGCGTTGCTACTACCAGACTCCTTTGTGGGTATAGTGTGTCAGTGACAGCAAGGTGAATTCCTAATTCAGTTTAAAGTAAACATTTTCTCCAAAGAAATTATTTCCATATCACTCCTGGTTTTCTTCTTGGCATTGAAATAGCAATGCCCTTCCCCACACCTTTTCCCACGTAATCACCTGTCCCTGATTTGAAATAACAAAGAGCCGCACATTGTAACTCCTCTCCGGAATGTGCCTGGCTCTGTGCTGTGATTTATGACCTGAGCATCCGACATTCTCCATACATTATCAAGGAGGCCTTAAATAAAAGCAAACACAAGCTTGTGATAGAAAACCTTGTCAACACACATGAAATTAAACACATACATGCTCTAATGTGCGGTTTTCCTTTTTATTTTGACTCGTACAATGATTAAGATAGGTAAGGATTCGTCTTGGATAAGGTGTCACATTTCAAACCTGAGATTGGAAAAAAATCTCCCCACAAGGATAGGGCACAGGATATTTACGAGAGCATCCCCTTGGTTTCTACAAGGACATGGTAAGGGCTAGATTGGGCTCTCCGTGATCTGTAAACTACTTGCACCATCATTAACCACAAGGCTAGAATGCCTCATTCCAGATGCTCTGGCCAATGGACCGTAAAATTGCGAAGCATTTCGGCCAAGCACAAGATTTTAAAAGCCCCTACCCCTCTCCTCTCAACAGTCTAACCCCCAATTCCCTCTGAAAAGCTGCTCATTATTCTTCTTTTGCCCCCTGATCTAAGCAAAAGAAATCCTTCTGGAATCAATTAGAAATGTCTGCCCTTGATGAGGTTTGCACGTGAGTTTAGAGCTGTGAGGCCGTGGTAGTGGCGGCCAACAGCTGCATTTTCGGGTGGTAAAGTCTGAGGAGGAATTTTCCAGGGTTTATTTACCATCATAAAATTTTTTTTAATAGGCAAGACATGTTGAGAGACAATCTTGTGTGCCTTTGAAAGTGAAGTTAAATTAGAATTGTATGTTTATTTCATTCATAATGAGGAGAGTGAAGATGTGTACTGGATCTGCCTTTTCCTCAAGAGGTTGTATCCAAAGATCAGACAGTTGAATTAGGGGTATTCTTGCAGAGGGTAAAAGTGGAGGAAGCATTTATTATCTCCATAGTCATGTTAATGGCCTGACAAATTAATATTGTCAATTAGAATGCACGTTCAAAATTAATATGTATTAATAGAACACTATAGATATTAATTTACACATGATTTAGGTTTTAACATTACTCAATTAATATACTGCTACATAATAATGAAAAGCTATTGATCCACAGTGAACCTTGACTTTTAACACTTTAGATTTATACATATATACATACATATACATGTGCATGCATAATACATACAGAAAAATACTCAAACATATGCAATAACATTTAATTTGAACTTTGGTGACCTTCATGGTCTTATTTTTCCTCTGGTATGGGACAGACTTACTGACTGGAAGTCTAATTTTATTTCTTACAATGTCTAAAGAAATCACTTGTTTCATGTAATGATTTTATTACTACACTGATCATTTTCCCATCAAGAAGTCCTATTAACTCCCTTTGCCATCCAATCACATCATTCAGTGCAGCTTTTTAGTTACTTAGCTATGCCTTATAGTCGATTTGGGAATGAATTAGATGTTTTTGTTTGTATTTTATATTATATGTGCATTGTGCTACCTGTATGTATGTATGAATACTTCATACCTTTGGAAGCTTGAATAGGGCATTGGTTTTCTGGAACTGGAGATACAAGGGGTTGTAAACCATCTGATATAGGTGTTAGTAATTGAAGCACCAAGGTTTGCTTGAGCTGCAAGTGCTCTTAAATGCTGAGATATCTAGGTAACTCCCTAAGTTACAATAGTTATCATTGCTGTTGTCTCATAAAATATGGCTATTGCTGTCTCACAGTAATTGAGATGTGTAGTACTATGCCCCCTCTTGAACTATCTATTTCAAAACAATAGAGATAAGCTTAGATTTAAATTCTTGAGAAGACACTCACAGACATCTGCCCATGATAAATTTGATTTCCAAACAATAGTGATAGGTAATAACACTGTAAGAATGGCTGACGCCTGCCACTCTGAGATAAAATTGGCTAACAGTTATTGTGTGAAAAAATAAAACAGAGTGATGTGCCACGTACTAATAACAATAAAAGTCGTTATCTCTAAAACAATGCATCGTTAATGATTTTCCATATCCAGAGACACTCAGCATGTCATCAATAATCCAGGTTGCCCATGGTTAAGAGAAAAATCACATAAAGTTTAAAAGATATTCTAGAATTTACTTGTTCATATAGTTACAATGTGGACATCGTGACCAATATGTCCATTCCTCGTAGAGTATTCCATATATCACTTCTCTTAAATATATTCAGATCTGCAAGAAAATCTGTACATTATGAAACCCCAGTGCTTAGAAACAGTGGGCCCGAGGGACAATTGCAAGCAAATTCATAAAGTCTAAGATGGGAGGAAACAGAAATCTGCTCCTTCTGACTCTTAACTATGAGGGACTTCAGCAGGTGAAGCAGCAGGTTATTCAGCAGCACTGGGAGAGACAATTCAGAGAAAAGCAGCAGCTGATGCAAAGTTGCTTATTGAAACTCTCAACATCACTCACAAATTCCATCTGTACTTAGTATGTTCCTTATACACTTTACAGAATCCAAAATCATTGGTAAATGCAGTTTCTACTGCCTTTTATATTGGCTGCATCTTAATCAAGCTGGAGTTCTCATCAAAATGCAATATTTAAAATGCATATCTCTCTGGGGAACCTGGGATATCTACACATCACAATACACCATCTTTTCCTTGTTTGTCTCTGACAGTCTTGGTCTAGCCTTGAACAACTATTTAACTTACTATGATGTATATACAATCAGATCCTAGATATACTGGTGTGAGGGATTAATACTAAATGGAAAGCCTTTTAATTCTCAGTGTCATGACCCATAAAGCTGAGAGAATGAGAGACCTTTCACTATTTTCATATTTAGGATTCCATGCCAGGTGTATGATTTAAAAAGAACATAGGGTAAAGAAATTCTTCTGTTGCAAATAGAAGTTTTCTTGATGATGTGTGATAAGTACATTTACTTGTGGTTATAAGAAAATGTTGATAGACTGTTGTTAGGGATGATGCTGACCTAGTAAATTAGTGTTTGTAGATTCTTCTCTAATAATCACTCACTAACCACTCCAATAACAACTCAGTGTCTCCACTACCACTGAGCAATTTTCTAGTACTAGGCATGGTTTCCCTCTTGTCAACTAGTTCTTGTTTTTGCAACAGATGGAGATAACCACAGAAAATTACAACCAATAAAAAATGCCCCTACATACCTGTAGCAAATGTGCAGCTTGATCTCCATGTGGTTGCCCTATCAACTGGAAAAGGACAGTCTGGGTCTCAGATCCCTACCATTGGATCCTCTTCCCTGCTACTTGGACGGCCTGGATGGTCCTCTCAGTGGGAGAGGATGTGCCTACACCTGCTGAGAAGTGCTGCCCCAGTGTGGGATGGTACCTAGGGTGTGAGACTCACATTCACTGAGGAGAAGGGTTGGCATCAGTGGGGGGAGGGATTTATAAGGATAGAACTGGGAAGAAAGGAGAGTGGGGGGCTGAGATTTGGATGGAAATTAAGTTTTTAAAAAGCATAAAAAATGCAGTTATGGAGCCCAATCCCAATGAATACATAAACAAAACAATACTGCACCTAACTGTCAAGGAAAATTGCAGAAGAGGGAAGAGGGTAGAAAGATTTTTAAGAGTCAGAAGATCAGGGAATTTGCTGTGAGATTGTGTCTCCTAGTAGTATATCAGTAACATTATATCCACAAAGTCTCACCAACTTGACTGTACAAACATGAACTGCAGAAGAAGAAGAACAAGGAGGAGAAGGTTGAGGAGGAGGAGGAGAAAAGAAGGAGGAGGAGGAAGGGGAGGTGGAGGAGAAGAAGAAGGTGTCAACGTGGGTGGGAAAAGCTCATACAAACACTATAGGCAACAGTGAAACTGAGTGTGGGAGAGATCGTTCCCATGGAAGAGCAAATTGGTTGTCCAGTTCCAAACCCTGAGCTCCAAAAACATATATAAAAGTAACATGATATGGACTTACTAGGGTATGTTTAGAAACATCTATCTATCTATCTATCTATCTATCTATCTATCTATCTACATATATACATGTAATAACAATGATAAAAAGGTCATGAATTTGAAAGAGATTGGGGAGGGGTATATGGGACAGTTTGGATGGAAGAAAGGGAAGGTAAAAATGTGACTATATAATAGTCTAAAAATTTAAATATATATATATATGTATGTATATACTATTCCCTGCATGCAATAAAGACACATGCTCCACTATGTTCATAGCAGCCTTATTTATAATAGCCAGAAGCTGGAAAGAACCCAGATGTCCCTCAATGGAGGAATGGATACAGAAAATGTGGTATATTTATACAATGGAATACTACTCAGCAATTAAAAATAATGAATTCATGCAATTTGTAGGCAAATGGTTGGATCTGGAAAATATCATCCTAAGTGAGTCAATCCAATTACAAAGGAATTCACGTGAATTGCAATCACTGATTAGTGGATATTAATGAGCCCAGAAGCTCTGAATACTCAAGACACAATTAGCTAAGCAAAAGATTCCCAAGAAAAGGGATGGAGAGGACCCTGGTTCAGAAAAGACTAAATCCGTTTTTATAGGAGAGTACTAGAATAGAGAAATGGTGGGGGGTGATTGGGGAATGGGGGGGATAGGACTTATGGGACATATGGTGGGGGGGAACTGTAATGGGGAAAGCCTTTGGAATGTAAACAAAGAATATAGAAAATAACAAATATATATTAAAAAACAAACAAAAAAAACAACAAAAAATTTTCTAAATATAAAATCCCATGTTAGTTCACACTTATATCATTATCTTGTATAGGAGAATATAATCCAGGCGCTATGGAAGTAGTGAGGGTGACAGTTGGGCATGACATTTCCTGCTTTACTGTATTTAAGGACATGCGGTTAGGCATACCATTTCCTACTTTACAGGATACAAGAACACAGAAGGTGTTCAGCTGAGGTAATACTGGTCCTGAAGGTGCCCTGGATATACTAAGCACCATGTCAATTCCTACCTGAAGATTAATCCAAATAACTGAAATAAATCAAAGCAGGTAATAGAAAGCCAGTTTTCTTGCTTTAAAGTCACATTCAGAAGCTTCCTTGGGAGCAAAGAGAGAGTTCACAGGGGTATCAAGTCAGGCGAAACCACAGAAAAGGAGCCTGGAACAAATTTACAATCGGGAGAATACTAGAATATTAAAAATTAGAACACCTTGGCCAATTTCTTTGATTTAAGTGACTGAGAAAGCTTTTAGAGAATCTTGTTGCCAAAAACTGTTGATAAGTGTGGACAAAGAACATTCAGTAAGATGAAGTTATTATCCATTTGCTTTCAGTAAGAGCAGCCAGAGGCAGATAGCTAGTTAGCTGTTCTTTTCCCTATAAAGTTGTAGCTATGCCATTGAGGTGTCACTCACAGAAAGAATTCTCAGTGTGAGACACATCAGTGTTCTCTAATAAACATGTTGAAATGTTTAATCAGAATGCATTAGGCAGATTTGCTTTTTCATATTTTATTAGTGATACTGTGTGGAAATCACAGTGCAACACCATTTTTTTTTAATTTTACTAAATGTTCTTCAGATGGTTTCTTGAATGTTCTTGGTAATGCTGTATACAATTTCTACTTACTGTTAACCTCACTCCACCATGTTTTAAAACACTACGTTATTTTACCTGAAATACCTCAGGTTTCTTCTATTCGCAGAAGAACCTTTAAGGGTGATGTTTATCTTTTAATTTTTTTTTTTTTAGTTATTTTTATTTTCTATATTCTATGTTTACATTTCAAAGGCTTTCCCCTTTCCCAGTTCCCACCCACCATAGTTCCCATAGTTCTTCTCCCCCCCAACTATTCCCCAATCATTCCCCCTCCCCCTCGGTTTCTTTACTAAACTGGATGCAATCTTTACATGCCCAGGGTCCTCTCCTTTCTTCTTCTTGGGAATCATTTGACTTGCTATTTGTGTCTTGAGTATTTAGTGCTTCTGGGCTCATTAATATCCACTTATCAGTGATTGCATTTCATGTGCATTCTTTTGTGATTGGGTTAGCTCACTCAGGATGATATTTTCCAGGTCTAACCATTTACCTACAAATTGCATGAATTCATTATTTTTAATTGCTGAGTAGTATTCCATTGTATAAATATACCACATTTTCTGTATCCATTCCTCCTTTGAGGGATATTTGGGCTCCTTCCAATTTCTGGCTATTATAAACAAGGCTGCTATAAACATAGTGGAGCATGTGTCTTTATTGCATGTAGGGGAATCCTCTGGGTATATGCCCAGGAGTGGTATGCCAGGGTCCTCTGGGAGTGCCATGCCCAATTTTCTGAGGAACCGCCAAACTGATTTCCAGAGTGGTTTTACCATTTTGCAATCCCACCAACAGTGGAGGAGTGTTCCTCTTTCTCCACATCCTCGCCAGCACTTGTTGTCTCTTGAGTTTTTAATCTTAGCCATTCTGACTGGTGTGAGGTGGAATCTCAGGGTTGTTTTGATTTGCATTTCCCTGATGACTAATGATGTTGAACATCTCTTAAGGTGTTTCTCGGCCATCTGAATTTCTTCTGGTGAAAATTCTTTTTTTAGCTCTGTGCCCCATTTTTTGATTTTTAATCCAATCCCCATGTGAAGAAACTCTGAAAATAAGAACACTTTTCTATGTGCTTTACTGGAATTAATATAAAGAAATCTAGCCATAGTTGTTACAAAGTAGCACAGATTTGGGATGTGCTCAGTCATCTAGCCATAGGGGACATTGCATGCTGTTTCATTCTACCTAGCATTTCTCACTCTGTGGGTTTTTTTTATATGACATTCTTTTATCAGATGTTCTATATTTTCTCAAGGTGGAGAAGATTTTGGAGATCAAATTCAAGCCTTCTTTCATGCATGCTCTCTGTCAATGACCTGGACTCTCAGTCCTGGTTATTGGTGGTCTCATCTAGATCTATCTCCATTTTTCCCCTTTGGTCATTATTATTTTACTATCATGCAATACAATTTTACTTGCTAACCTCTGCTCAGCAATATTCTAAGTCATCTGATAGGAAGCATGGGATTAGTTCGATCTTCTTATATCTGTTGAGGTTTGTTTTGTGACCAATTATATGGTCAATTTTGGAAAAGGTATCATGAGGTGATGAGAAGAAGATATATTCTTTTGATTTAGGATGAAATATTTTATACATATAGCTGTTAAAACCATTTGGTCCAAAACTTCAATTAGTTTCACTGTTTGTTTAGTTTGTGTTTGCCTGATGGGTCCATTGAGGAGAGTGGAGTGTTGAAGTCATCCACAATTATTGTGTGAGGTACAGTTTGTGCTTTGAGCTTCAGTAAAGTTTGTTTTATGAATAAGGGTGCCTTTGCATTTGGAGCATAGATATTCATATTTGAGAGTTCTTCTTGGTAGATTTTTTCTTTGATGAATATAAAGAGTTTTACGCATTCAATTACTTCAGATGAAGCCTCTTACAAGCTCACACATCCTGATAAGTAGCAATGTCAGGAAAGACATAGGGAACAAGTTATAGAAAGGCCTGTAGATATTGAAATCCATGAAAGAACTTTACTTTCAATTTTAACTGAAATTTTAACTTATTTTTAAAATTTCATATATAAGTATTATATTTTCATCATTTCCACCATTCTGTCTCCCACCTGAGAATTTTACTGTCTAAGCATCATAGCATAAAGGAACTACTTCTGCCATAAAGACAGGTCTGCTCTTTTGTTAAAACTATGATGCTAACAGACTGTTTAACTTAGTGACTCACCCTCAGAAGTAAAGGCAGAAATAAATCTCTGAACTCATAAGTTAAATCCAGTCCTTAGGCACATTTTTTTCTGCACAGAATTACTTCTTAAGAATTAAAATGCTATTGAATGAACTGAAAAGTTAGATCATAAGGCTTTAAAAGCACAGCTGAATGTTATTTTTCTTGGAAAGTTTAAAGATAACCTCCCCCAGCCTAAAAATATCAATTCTTCTTGATCTTTCCCCAAATGTTAAATGCTTGGCGCTATTTTTTCTTCATTTTGCTGGATGCACACTAATCATAAGTTTATATGTATGTGCAATCGAGAATGAGATGATCCTTTAAAGTATAAGAAAGATACAAGAATTTTGGGAATCCCATTGTTTTATGAAGTAGCTTTTATCACTTGTCTATAATTTATTTGAAAATAGATTATTTATAACTGAATGTTTTAAGACTGCAAATTATTTTTTACTTATAAAACTGTTATAAAGTTAGAGCACATTAGGTAAAATAGGATAATGTTAAACACCAAAGGCTTTAGAATTCAATGGTCTAGGCACCCTGAGACCCTTCGTCAGGTCAGGACTGAGTTTTGGAGTGAAGTCTTATTGGAGAAATCATGTGCTAGAGAAGGCTTTAATTCTTTAGGTCCATATATCTAAGGTGAGACAGAAAATAGAAGAAAAGGAAGTTATACATCCCTGTGATTTTTAGGCTGTGAAAACAAATGAGATTTCTTCTGATAGTTTGAAGGGGCTAGTTAAAATCTGTGGAGTAAACGTAGGGAGAGATATCGCCTTTACCAATGCTCAGCAGTTGAGCTGTTTAAAAATTAGCAGCTTGAAGAGGTTTGTAGCCACATAGGAAGAACAACAGTATGAACCAACCCATACCCCCAGAGCTCCCAGGGACTAAACCACCAATCACAGTACACATGGAGGGACCCATGGTTCCAGCTGCATGGGATGGCCTTTTTGGACATCAGTGAGAGGAGAGGCCCTTGGACCTGTGAAGGCTCATTGGCCCAGTGTAGGGGAATTCCATGTCAGTGAAGTGGGACTGGGTGGATTAAAGAACAGGGCGAGGGGAGAGGGATAGTGGAATTTTGGAGGGAAATGAGGAAAGGGGATAACATTTGAAATGTACATAAAGAAAATATCTAATAAGAAAGGAAAAAATAAATAAAATTTGCCAGCTTCACTTTGCACATATGCCTGCATCTACAAGTAATTTTTAATGGAGATACAAGAAACAAATATTATACATAATTTTTTTATGTTTAGATATGACACACATTACTAAAGCATTCAATATAAACAAGTGGAGACAATTTCTAAAAGATAAAAATATATTTCTCAAATCAAACAACTGGAGCTATATATTATAAGTAGTATTAAATTAAAATTCTGAGAAGTATATGTTATGTATAGCCAACAATGGTTTTAGATATTAATGTTGAATAATATGTTACCATCTTTTCTCCTATTGCCTTACTGGATTATACTGAATGTAACTTGTGTGTGTGTGTGTGTGTGTGTGTGTGTGTGTGTGTTTGTGTGTGTGATGTGTTTTTCATAACAGCCTAAGGACAGAAGACTAACACATGTCCTGTTTACATTTAAATCTTATGTTCAGCATGCTTGAAACACTGTAATGTTTAAATGTTGGAAATAGGTGTTAGGAAAAACTGAGTACACAAAGACCAAGTTATTTACTAAATAAAATACTTGGGACCTGGACCAAATAGTATGGTTACCTCTTTCTCGGTGGAGTTTGAGTGATTGCATCTGGCTTGGCAAAAGGGAGTTAGTTTATCTTATTGTAGAATGCGTCTAATGCTCCTATTTCATTGTTTACATTGCTGATTGAAAACTAATATACAGTATACTCATTTTGTGTTGTATGTTTCCAGGATAGCATTTGTATGGCAAAGAATCTTCCTGTTGGGTTGTAAAACATACTGAATTTAAGGCCCTGTAAGAATACCTATCATAAAAGACCACTTTTCTTTCTAGTAGTAAGAAAATGTGCTTAGATCATTTCTGTTTATATAAGGAATCATTATGTTAGAACATTTGGAAAGACTTAGCTTACTGTTTTTGAAGCACCCACGTGTGATGTGTATTCCATTTACTTGAATTATATAGATCCACTCATCACTTACACACCCAAGGAATACCTATTCAGAATCAGTTTTGTAAGGAAAGCATCATTATAGTGGCTATGGACAGAAAGGCAGAGCTCATACAAAACTAACATGCTTTCAGACTTTGATACATACCATATGTATGAAAATTGTTTGAATTTTAAACCTTCTGGAAAAAATAATAGGGACTCCTGAGAATTGTTGAAAGTATCTTATTGAAAAAATTTTTGTAAAGATCTTAGCTTGCATAGTAAATATTTAGCATTTCTGTATGCTTAATGGCAATGTTAAACAATAAATATTAAATAGTGGAAGTATAAATCGTTGCTAGTTGTTATTGCTCCTGGTGATTAGAACAATCACATCAATACCAGGAATAAATACAGAGGAAGGAGGGAAAAATCAGACATAATACCAGTCTTTTAGTATCTAGTGGTTGTTTCAAGTGTTTAATAAGTGCATGTTAGAATGATGCACAGAATTATATTAAGAAGAATATGAAGGAAACATGAAAATAGACATAATCATGATCAGTAGCAGAATTTCTAAGGTGGGTGTTTGTATGGTAAGCATGGGCTCACCATGATTTCTTCACATCTTAAAGACATGAGAGACAGTACCCAAACCAAGTAGCTTCATTTAGAGATTGGAAGGGAATAAAAATAACTAACATGGTAAGAAATTGAGAGTGTTGCTATATAACTATAGCATTAAGTGGGAATTTAAAAAACAGGCAAAGGGTGGAATTAGAAAAACTAAACAAAATTAACTCCAGAAAGATTGTGTATGGATGAGAAACACACACGTAGTTTGTCACTAATGAGTCTTAAGACAAGAGCATATTTTATTGGATGTGCTTTTTTGTATAAACATCAAAGAAGCTTTGTAAGGAAGGAACAGGCAGAGGAAGCCATGAGAAAGGAAACACATCAGAATTTGCTAGTGATTCCAGCAAGATACAGAAGCAGCTTGAGGGAATGGGGGCTCTCGAAGAATGGAGTCTACAATCGTGAAACAGAAAATTCAGATAATGTGTCTAATCTCTCACATGTAATTCTTTGAATCTCAGGAAAACACAATCTCACCATAGCTGAAAGTAATAGAACTAAGAGGGAATGTCAACATATACATAAAATTGTGATGCCATTGTTAGTTTAGAGATACATTTAAACCGCTCAGACTCATCAAACTACACAGGTTGACCTAGCATGGTTTATTAAGCAGAAGTTGCTTTTTGAAAACAAAGAAAATCTGTGTCCACATATAAATTAATGTTATATTTTTTTACTCATGAAAGAAGTTATAGTCCTGAAAATGTTTATCTATTTTAAGACCAGCAATATCAGTGCTGTATTAGCATTGTATAAAACACTTAAATTCTTAGATGTACATGTATTTATGTACTTTATACAGTAAAGGATAATGATTACTATTTACCATGTACTTTTATGTCTTAGACATAGTTATCAGATTTCTGGTTTATTTTTTTTTAATGGAAAGCCATGCTATATTTAATTTACTCTCAGGTTTGGAATTTTATCTTTTTATTTTGTGTTATCTTTAGGAACCGGAAAGTTTCTGATTTCTTTCTTCCTTCCTTTCTCTTTCTTTTCTTCCTCTCTCCTCTTTCTGTTCATTCCTTCTGTTCACACAGACCCTTTTAGTGCCTATTTAAGCACTTTTTCTCTCACCAAGCTACATTCTGAGTCCCGTGTTTCTATTTTTAAGTCCTCGTGTCTATAAACATAAAATGCCTTTGTCTTTGGTGAGTTTTATGCATAGTTTAAGAAAAACTTATTATTGAAAACTCATTTTCTCTGTGTCCCTGAATTAATGCAAATTTCAGCTTGTAAGCTTTAATCCTTTAAACTACCTGAAGGGCTGGTTTAACAACTATTTCAGAAGTAATAAATAGATCTCTTCTGTCACTTCCCATGATGCTTGATCACTTTGTGTGGCAGGCAGTAAGCCAAAATGAATCTTTTCCTACTACCTATTACTACAAAACCAAAGCTGAAAATATGATGGCCCTATCATTCCAAGCCACATCCAGGTAAAATAAAGCCACAGTGAGATCAAGTCAGGAAGTGGCTCACTGGGTCTGCACATGGCTCAGTTAATGATGCCTTTGGAATTTGATTTTCGAGTTACTCTTCTTTACTGGATGGTAATACGTTATGAATAACTACAATATCATAACTGGCAATAAAGTAACCTGTATCTACTAAAATTTCTTTTCACCCTACCAAAAACCTTTCATTTTAATCTTGAGAGTTGAACTTGTCTAAGCTATATTTTATATTATATTATGGGATGCTCAGATAAGAAAATAGTAAATATTTGACATAGATCATGATTATCACAATATGACTTTGAAAACTCAATTAATAATAAACATGATTTAAAAAGCCAACTCATTAGTACTAAGACAATTTTCTGCAAAAGTTATTGAGAAACAGGCATCGATACATTTGTTACTAAGGTATCAATGATACGTTCTAATTGTCTTTCTGCTTGAACTGAAAAGTATGTAAAAAAGTTATCAGTATATGCACTTTGTATGTCTGTGAGGTGATTAAGGCGTTGGTGATACGGTAAGAAGACTGTCCTTAAATGTGGTTGTCACTATTCATAGTCCTTGGACCAATAGAAGAGAGGAAAGTGTCAGCCCAGTGCTGGACTTTCCCACTCTGCTTCTCTCCAGGCTTGATGGGAATCGCTCTGTGTCACTTGCTTCTTCTCCCACTGATGAGTGTAGACCTCTGAAATTGTCAGCTAAAGTAAATCCTTCTTCCTTTATTTTGTTTTTAATCAATGACCACAGAAAAGATAAAATAGCTAATTCAAACACACATCGCTGTGTGGTATTAACAAATAAAAATAATTATTTTTTTCAAAAAATGAGTAGCAAAATACACATTAACACACCGTTGTAAGTGGTACTCCTGGGGCTATCTGGATATCACATTATTTTGGGTTTCAATTTGGGTCTATTTAAACATAAATACATAAAATTTTTAAAAGTGTAACATACAGAACATGCTATATAGAACTCAAACCACCCAGTAGAGGAAAGGACACTGCATTTATTCCATTGTGGTTTCACAGACTCAAGGAGGTTTGTGCTAGCTGTCAACTAAACTTATTAAATGAGGAAATGAGGGCTCTGAGAGGTAATTGTCTCCTCTAAAGTCAAACAGTTATAAGGATAAAATTCAGTTCCATAATCTGTCCATTTGCAACTATACTGCATTCCTATGTAGAGAGTAAAATCATGACTATCTTGATTTTACTAAAAAAGAACAAATTGTCTTCTAAATATTAAGAAAAAAATAGATGAACTTTTTATATAAGATGCCATCAAGAAGCCAAGCTCCATAAAACAAGTACAATTCTGAGCAATTTCCTTGAGGAACATAAATGAACCTTTTGAAAAATAGTACAGTGAAGCTGCCTGCTCTGGCAAATCCACTTCTGCTTGATAGAAGGGGAGAGGGATGTTAGGGATGCTGGGAACATTACCAGCAAGCCATCAGCACTGCAGCTGGAGATGAATAACCACCTCTTATGCAGATAGGATTAGGAAGGCTTCGGAAACTCAGTGTATCTTCCCTCCCTTGGTTGTTCTCCAAGGCAATAAGCTCTAGCAGATTCTGTTCTTTTCTGACTATTCTTTCTCAGGCACTGGAGCTGCTTTCCTTACTAACGTTCAACCGTCATAGAGCTTCATGGCTTGGTTTTAATCCCATGGACTCCTTTCTCAGCTCATTAGAAATATTGTCTAGCCCTGTGAGTTTAAATGCCTTCTAAATGCCATTGACAGCAAGTTTTATATACCTTGTTTCGTTATCTCCATTGAAATCCAGACATGCGAGCCCAATTCCTTTTTAAATTTTTTTAAATTTATCATTTATTTATTTATTTATTTATTTATTTATTTTTACTGTATGTGCCATGCAGGTCTGGAAATAATAGGAATGTAATTGAAGGTATCCATTTGTGAGACATTCATGAAAAATGATAACCCTGGAGAGAAAGGATATACTTCAGGGTGATTGTCTGTCCTAACTACAAGTTAAGGATATAAAATAATATCAAGATTAACCCTTATTATTTTTAAGTTCTTTTGTTAGCATATTTATAACATTTAGTAATTTCATAATTTAAAAACTCCCTCTGCTTCAGAACTAACACTTATCCATGATCAGATTTAATCAGTCAGAAATCATATTGCTACAAAAATTGACTATAGTAATAGATTTAGAAGCTGATCATGACTAATTTTTTAAGTAAATAATTCTTTTTTTATATTTTCTATATTCTTTGTTTACATTCCAAGTGATTTTCCCTTCCCCGGTTCCCCCCTCCCCATAAGTCCCATAAGCCCTCTTTTCTCCGCCCATTCCACAATCAAACCCCTCCCACTTCTCTGTCCTGTAATGCCCTAGAATGCTGCATCAAGCCTTTCCAGGACCAGGGCCCTCTCCTTCCTTCTTCTTGGGAATCATTTGATATGTTACTTGTGTCTTGGGTATTCAGAGCTTCTGGGCTAATATCCACTTATCAGTGACTGCATTCCATGTGTGTTCTTTTGTGAATGGGTTACCAATTTTCTTTTAAAAGTATAAAAGGATCAAACTTGTTCATAGAAATATAGGTCACATTCAGAGGACAGGAACAGTAAATACATAAATGGCTAATGATTTAATAAGTAGAATTTGGTTTTAAGTTTTTAAGATGTTGCATAATTACTAGCATGCATTTGTGATATGATGCACAATGAACAGTAGTAATTCTAAATAATATTGTAACTGCTGTATGAGTAGTTTATCTACTTGTGGGTCTCATTATCTGCTATCTATGGAATGCCAGGGTAGAAGCAACTTAAATCTTGAATACACATAAAAAGTAGACCTAAAGACTAAACTATTGGGCTTTCATGAAATTTGTATCCATTTATGTACATGTTAGACACATTTTCATTGGTGTCCTGTAATTTAGAGCTACAGATTTAGATATTTACAATTAGTTCAGTATCAGTAATTTTTGTATGTAGCAACTTCTATGGTAGTTTCATTGATAATGGTTTTAGAAAGTTGCTTATTCAAAAGTACATTTTAAAATGTAGACTTTTTAAATATCTATATTCTTGCCAAATCACTTGTGGGAATTTTTAGGAAAAAAATTTTTTTTGCCTAAAATCTTTCCTTGAAAATAAAGAGTAATAAGCTTTACTAGAATTTTAAAAGCATCAGCATATATGAACAGAAGGTAATGCATTCGAGTTCATTACCATCATTGTCATTAATTTGTTTATGGGTAGCCTACTCTAGGCATTCAACAATCCAGGCAACATATTTCAGGACTGAAAATTACTCAGTTGGAGTGCATGTTTCTTCAGCCCTTCTAAGTGGTCTCTACAGTTGTACTGATTCAAACTTGAGATTTGTTAATGGTTCCTATGTTTGACATCCATTCCATAAGTTGTAATACAACTGGGAACTGGTATCACATTTAGGAGGAGGTCTAATAGAAGGCCATCTTGGGGACATGCCTGTGAAGGGAATATTGGGACCCCTATCTGCTCCTCTCTTTTGCTTACTGGCTTCTCTACAGTAAACATGTTTGATCCCCCATGAGCTTCCCATCTGGTTTGCCACACATTCACCAACAACAGAACCCATTAACCATGGGAAGAATATGTTTAAAAGGCAGATAGAGCTCAATCCTTTCTGCCTTCATGTTCGCTAACTCTGATATTTTCTTAAACATATACAAAACTAACACACCGGTCAGGGTATGATTATTCCCACACTTGGTGTCTACAGATATACTCTTTCCAGGAGATTGTAATATTTAGGGAGCTGATGACACATTCTGCAGTCCTGAAACCATAGCTCATCCACCTGCGAGCCCTGGGGTCCTCCATATTCTTGGAGGTAGACGTGTAGATTCCGTGACTGACGTAAGAGAGGTTCTATGCAGTTTTTGTTTGGATGAGGGAAGCATATTAATTGAAGAAAACATGGAAATGCTTAGGATTAGTGTCCTTTTCCAGAGAGGGCAAACAGGCTGAGAATTGCAAGGGTTCAGAAGAGTCTGGAGAACTTTAAATCCCAATTTTGGATGCAAATACAAATAATTTTACACATCCCTACACTCCCCACTCCAAGCCTCTGCTACTTTTCACCGCATCCCATCTCCCACAGACATATCTTTAGGAAGTATTTCTATATTTTACTAATTAACTTTAAATTTTATTCAAGATTTGGTAAGCATAAAACTCTCTGGGTTCCTGTGCTGAAGCCCTACTATAGACAGAAGCCAATGAGGCCAATGCTTATCTATAGTTTACATCAACTCATGACCTTGTTCGATATTTGTCAATCACAGAAACTTGTAGAAAGTTACCTTTTCATTTTAATGTGATGAAAATGCCTGAGAACTTGGTAGAGTTCACAAAACATTAAGGTAGAAAAGTCACAGAGTTATATGATGAAAATGATTAATTTTATTACATGTGTGTCTTACCTCAGCAATAAAGATCACTAGGGAAATGTAAACTTGCTTTCATAAACCATCACCAAATGGTTACAAAAGTAAAAATAAAATAAACCTCTGTCTATATACACGAATGTATTTCTTAGGCACTTCAACAAGCAGTCTTTTCATTTAAAAGTAGCCCCCTCCCCAAATCTTCCTTTCAACCCAACCAAGTCACTGCTTAATTATAACCACAGATCCTCTATAATGTCTACCTTAGAGTCTTGAATTGCCTCAGAGAGTTAATTGCCAGGACTGAGAATCCACTAGAGAGAAGCTTCCTTTTGCAATTCAAAGTTGCAAAGGTGTTATTCAGGTGGCTTGATTTATCTGCCCGTGGTCAAAGGGGTTACCAACGTGGCAGATGTGATCAACAGCTGGCAGAACTCTGCTGCCTCTGACATGCTGCACTCAAAGGCAGGTGGGGAAGGCTGTTAAAGAGATTTTGCCCCTTTGGGTTGCTGCTGCTGCAGTGGCTCCTGCTGCTACAGCTGGTGGCTTTTTGCAAACTTATGGCTATCAAGCATTAAGCCTCTGAGCAGGCAGGTTGTAATTGCCTCTCCCATCCCCCTTGCACAAGCATGAAAGCTATTCTCTGGGGAAACTTTGCACATGTGGCACAGGTAGTAGTGGCTTTAATCAGCCTTTCCACTACTCTCTTTTTCCAAAGTCTCTGGCTCAGCTGAGAAGATCCTGCATGAGGCTGAGAAGAGGGGATGAGTGAGTGGATTTCATCTAGTATCTCCTTAAGCTGTTCTAGGTCACCAGACAGCCCCGTTTCATGAGCAGTCACCTCTTAATGTCACTGCCACTCCCTGATGTAGGCCACTGATTGAGATTATAACATGAAATATGCTCTATCAAAATACAACTTCTGGCTTAAGTTCTCTCTTGCATACTTGGAGCGTTATTATTTGGCTCCATTTGTTTTGAGAGGGAGGGAAATGGAAAGAGAGAACATGCTTGATGCAAACATCAGAAAGTCCATGTTTAAATTTCCTCCTTGAGAAGCCCTGGTTCCACAGCTCACAGATCTAGTGAAGTGATATTTTGAAGCCCCAATAAAAGGACACAGTAATTTTCTTTCAAGGAAACTTGTTGGCATATGACACCATGATATACACAGCTACATATGTTTGGGTCCCCCTGGGGAGGGCACCGGAATGTTTGACAATCCCACACATGTTTTTAGTTCATGAACTTTAAAGAACCAGGTGTCAAATGGTTTTGTTTCTATAGTTTGGAAACCTTACTCTATAGGCAAAAAATGTAAATAAAACCTAGGCCATCTTAATTTGTTGAAATATGTACAGGATCTGATAAACAATTATTTAATAAATTATTTTAAAATCATATACCTTTTAAAATCTAGTGCTTAAAAGTAATACACAAATTGAAAGGAGCACAGTTTACTCAGTGGCTTAATGTGTGTATCAAAGTACGCCAATAATCAAAAATACAAATACTTGATATGAATAACAGCCCATACCCTGATATGCAAAGAATGTCATCTATCTAATCAGCATCACATATTTAAATGAACACTGAATCACTCCCAAGTAATTAGCTTGGGGTACAATTTTGCGAATATTTTTATTTGCCATCCATCTTTCTACATGAATCATTAGGACTGGTTTGAGGCTTCCAAGTTAAGGAATAACACGTGGGTATGTTGAAAGTTAATGGTGTATGTTTTTTTTTCCCGTATTGAGTCAACCAATTTTATAGGAAAAAGCAGTGTCCGCCAAATTTAAAGAAAACAAATAAACCTTAAAATAGCATGGCTGTCTTGATTTGGTTGGCACTGAGAATTTCTAAATAAAGAAAAGAACTGGGTGGACATATATCTGTGGTGAGAACATAGCCCGCCAGCCCTGGTTGAGTATGACACATTCCTTTCGTTGTCATAATTTGTACCACGGAATAAGTGCGAATCTCTTCAAGAGCGCTCTATGAACATTTTTTCTACTTGTGAATTGACTGCTTTGTGCATGAATGCAAGGAACATGTAAAATAAGTAGAATAGCAGTTGATTTAGCTTCCTGAAGCAGACAACAACATTAAGATTATTGTCTATTTTTCAAAGGTCCCTAGACTCCCATTTATTACATTCATTGTTATACATTTTCTCATGTGGCTACATATGTAAACATCACACTAATTTCTCTAAGGATTTATAAAATTATTTGAATTATTTTATGCATTTTAAAAATTTTGATCTGTTTAAAATAACGTAAAGATAACAACTTGTTTTAGGTAAAAAAAAATCATAATATTATGACTGTCTAGTAGTACCCACAAATGAAGACAGGTAATGCATTTATAATGTGTTGCTACTGTATTATCTAAATTGTAGGTACACATGCAAAAATATATTTACACGTGCTATAATAAATCTTACCATTAAGTGGTATGCAGAGAGTATTTCAAAGTTAGTGCTGGCCAGACACAAGTCATTTGGCAAAGCCTTTTCCTAGTATATATTTTCAGGGCTGTCTGCACAAAGATGCTGGCACACTTGCCATGATTTCTATTCCAGGTGATGGATTTCTGTCCAAGTAAGCGAGTGACTAAATATTTTCCGGTGGAATCTCGGCACCGTAAAATCACCGAAGCCAAATAAAAAAGTTGTCGACCTTTCTAAAAATGTAGTTATAATAGCTTTGCATACCACTATGACAGAAGGAATATTTCCACTTAGATCACTAAATAACAAAATGAGTCCAACCTCATTAGGAGGAATGGGCAGTAGAACAAATGCACAGCCAATGTGTCCTTCGATCAGCATGAATGAGTATCTTATTGTATTTTCATGCATCTCCAAAACAATCTTCCTAAACCTTAACAGTATCTGAGTGCACAGATTTCACATGTCATTCTGTCGAAGACAAGAAATCCAATCTGAACTCACTAAAATCTGGGTCATCACTCCAGCACAAAACAAGTTTTAAAACTAGGACACTTTGTATTTGTTGCTTTTTGTTAATCTGAGCAGTCACAGAAGGAGATGCCTTTCAAAGTGATAGGAAGATGTGGCTGCCTGTGCAAATTAAAGCAGGAACGAAGCATCTCTTCCTCCACTTAAAACTAAAGAGAGATCTCATTCTGGTGCCCGTCATTTCTTACTCTTCACAAATCTGAAGAAACAGAAGAATCTGTGAATTCATAGGCAGGTTTCGCGCTCCTATTGTTTCAAATGTAGCCCACGGGAAACACAGCACTGTGTGTTGTAGTTCAGCCCTAATGATGGAACACTTGGTTTCCGTCAGTCGTTGAAGGCTGCAAGTGACATTGTTTTTGAGCTTCAGACATTGCACGTAACTTACCAATTATATTACGGCTTTCAATAAGGGTTGTTGGCGGGATATCTGCGAGTGAAGTCATAGCAATTTTGAAAGAGAAAGCTAATAAAAATACACCTGCCTTGTAGTGGAAAGTGAGCCTTTAATATCTCTGCTTTGAAGTCGGGCAAAACCCTTGGTATTAACTAACGTATTATGATGAAGGAATAATCCTTTGCCCTGGGGGAAAGCAAGACATTGAAGTTGCAACAGATTGTTAAATTTCTAATGACCCAGGCTTCAGTCACTTGATAATCATAAAAGAATAGAATGAGGTGATGATTTCTTAACACTACAAAGATACGACTATTTGAAAACACTCCATGGTGATTATAAATAAATAAGATAACGTGGATATTCCTTAAAAGTGACTCAGTAATGGTGTAAATGTTTGGGTTTTTTTCGACCATTTTCTGTAATTGTTAAAGACTTCAGAAAGATTTAAAATTGTCATTTCCAAATGATGCTAGTGGTTTCAAATTAGCTGTGCTCATTCTTTAATCCCTTTACCTTCCTTTCTTTGTGGTTTGAAATGTCATTTGCTGATAATTATTTACATATGAAAGATAGGAGGAAAGCTTGGATAGGTGTTTGTGACCCTTGCTTTTGTAACATCTAGGGAGACACTGTAATTGAAACCCCTTTGGATTGTAGGAACTTTTCTCCTTTAAATTTTAATGCTTCACATTTTAGATTCCCATTTTCTGGCAGATATTGCAAAGTAAATATTAATATTTTAACTTATAATACTGGTCAGATAGATATATGAACATTACATGGACATGGGCTTTGTGTTATGTTTTCAGATTTTTTTCTGTTTAATCTGAGATCTCCCTGGTAATAGAAAGTGTTTATGAACATTAATAGAAAAGGCTTATCGTTCAAACGTACACCCAGGAAATGGAGCTGCCCTCCACTTTACCCTAATATCCTGCCTTGTAAACTTATTTTGCTTGCTTGAATTAGTAACAACATGTTATTAAATATAAAATATAAGCAAAATCTGCATATTGACATTACCACAGAAAACATTTTATTAATAAATACAACAGGAATGTGAAAATTCTGCACAGTGAATGACCACAACAAATTATCATTCTTCAGATATTTTCTTGCCATCAACTTGAGAACCACTGATGGAATGTCAAAGTTGCTATAAAATAATGTTAGTTATTTTAATATTATATAATTCATGTATTGCCAAGCATATTGCATATTATGAATTTCTTTTATCGTTTTTGTTATTTGTTTGAAGTTACAACAGAAATGTCTTTTTATATTTTGGTTTCAGAAGTTCCTCTCAGTACAGAGTATCAAGTGATGCAGAGAGTAGACATTAGCACTTGTCAGGGCTGTATTTAACACCAACAGGCCAAATACATTGAAGCTTTCTACCAAGTTCAAAGGTGCCGCGGAGACCCTGAGTCCCTTGATAACACGATAAAGAGTCACCATGAGATGTTTGTTTTGGTTACAGAATGACAGGTTTTATTTTATTTCTTGTTTAGGAAAATGCATTCCGATGGTTCTTAGGTCAGACGGGAATCTTCCTACTTCATAGAGGACCTCAGTCATTAGTGACCCACAAATAAGAAGCCACTTTAGTGGAAGGAGTGGAGCTGTGTGTAATTTGTATTTTCCTTTGGACATGGATTGTTGTGGAGTCTGGACACCTGCTGGAATGAGTATCAGTTTCAGGCTACAAAGTAGTGCTCTGAAATAAATATCACCGAGCTTGTTAAGTTTTGTCATCTGTGTCATCACATTAGTGCAGGATATTAGAGTAAAGTGGAGGGCAGCTCCATTTTCTGGGTGTATGTTTGGGTGATAAGCCTTTTCTATTAATGTTCATAAAGAGTTTCTATTACCAGAGTGATCTCAAATTAAACAGAAAAAAAAATCTGAAAACATAACACAAAGCCCATGTCCATGTAATGTTCATATATCTGACAGGTATTATAATTTAAGACATTAATATTTACTTTGTAACATCTGCCAGAAAATGGGAATCTAAAATGTAAAGCTTTAAATATCTTTACATTTACATATAAAGTTAAATGTATTTTTACTTTGATAACACATTCTGGTAAACCTTGCCACGTACATTTAATTTTTTGTAAGAATAGATATTATTTAAGGTCCTAGTAACCACCACTCTTAAGTACTTCTTGCCAATTTACTCTATACCCCTATTAATTACTGTATTGGCAACTAAAATTAATATCGTCCTGTATTATTTACATATGATAGTGTATACACTGTCATAGTATAGGCATGCATTTTCTAAGGGAAATATGTGTGGCTTTTAAGCAAACAGAATAGAAGACTTCTATAGACATCCAAGTAACTTAAATATGTCAGAATTTGAAAGAAAATAGTTGATATTAAATACAAAAAACTCTTTTTAGTAACTGAGATCTTGAAAGCATACATGATTTGTGAAAAATTGTTTTTGGTACATTTATGTTGAATTATTAGTCACCATCTTTATTTTATAATAAATTAGTAGAAGCAGTTGGGGTTAGATAGAGGGTTGGAATTTAGCTAATATAATCTTCATTTTTTGAAAACAACAAAATTGTCCAAGCTTTTCTTCATCCTGCAAAGATAAAGTAATCTAACATTTACAATGGCTCCATGTGTGAGGCACACAATTCATCTTATGTCCAAGATTCTATTTTCATAATGTTAAAGTGGGTTGGCATGGGATACTGCTAAATCATTTTGAGATAATTCAGTTTTTATTGCTGACTCCAGCGGGAATAATGCAATGTCCAACAAAACAATTAGCACGGTTAAAACACTTAAAAATTATTCCAACACCTTATAATCTGGATTTTAAAGAAAATGGTATACCTTTATGTGGTCCACCCACAACAAAGGCACCCGTTGAAGGGTTTATTCCTGGCTCCTCAGTGCAATCGGATGGGTCGCTGGACGGTGAAGGCACTAACTTTACCAATGTGCTCACCCACTTGCAACTTCATCCTGAATGAAGTGTTACAGGCTGATCACTTTACTGCCTCACCTCAGTCCCAAAGCCAATTAACCTTGACTAAAACCATGAGCCAAAAAATTTCTTCCTCTCCGGTGTTATTTCCCCTCCCTTTTGGTATTATCTCAGATACTCTCATAGCAAAGAAGGTAACTATTCCAATGTCCTAAAGCACAAGTTAATGGTTTCTTTTCCTCCCTTCTGGTTGGCTGTAAATTATCTGAATACAATGTCTGCATGCTGTTTGTAAGTCCTTTTACCAGAATCGCAGTGCTGATCTGTCAATTACAGACAGCTGCAGATCTAAGTGGAAAAAGAAAGATGAACACAAGGTATCGAAGTCCCTTGGCCTCCCAAAATTAGTAGGCAAACGTTTCCATTTTCAATCCATCACTGTCTAAACTAGGATCCTGTTTATGTCTTTACTCCTCTTCAGAAGATGAGCAATTCATCACTGAAGTGTACAGTAGTAAATAGGATAATCAGCGAGCACACAAAATATGGAGATCATATTTACTCTGTCAATAAATGACACCTAAAGTATCAATAAAATTAACTTTGTAAAAACTGTACCAGATAGCCTCTAAGCCATTCCCCCTCTGAACATATATAAATGCTTGCATTATAATTAAAATTCTCTTATTTTAATTCTAGGAGTAAATATTTTCTCCTCAAGCAAATGCTTATCATTTGACAACGCTCCTTGGACTACAGGAACATTATTCACGAGGAAAAAAAAATCCTCGGCTTTCTTTTCAGATTTTTTTTGTTAAGTTATATAATTCGTATTCACCAACAGTTCCAATCCTGAACACCCACCCAACAAACTAGTCATGGTTGTACCTGACTGAATTTCATGTCTGGGAAAAAGAAACAGAAAATTCACAAGAGCTCTCTGAATAGCCAGCCCAGGCAGAACTGCAAGCTTCCCGCTCAATGGCAGTGATAGAGGAGGTCACCTGGTACCTTGGTGTGTCTTCCTCATAGGTGTGCACACTTTATATCCATTAGCATGCATCTCACACAAATATAAGGCATACACACATGGTCCCGGAGTAAGAAAAATATGACCTTTGTTTTGTTTTGTTTTTTTGTTTTTTTGAGACAGGGTTTCTCTGTATAGCCCTGGATGTCCTGGAACTCACTCTGTATACCAGGCTGGCCTCGAACTCAGAAATCCACCTGCCTCTGCCTCCCAGAGTGCTGGGATTACAGGCATGCGCCACCCACCATCGCCCTGGCGAAATAAGACTTTTTAAAAGGAAATTTAATTGGCTATTGTAAAATAAAAAAATGAAATCCTCTAATGTAAATTTTCAAAGGAGATATCTCTGCATAATCCTCTTAGCATAATATTTCTAGAGAACTCTCCAGAGTTTGATTGTTATCTAATTTATCCCTGTATGCTCTTTTGAAAGAGTTTTATTCTGTTCCTTAACTTTGTGTATGTGTTATTCCTAGGACTTCCTAGGACTTCAGAACAAACAAATCAGCTTCTACTTGTCATAGGGAAACCTCATGGAAAAATCTCTCCATCTTCCTTCGCTAATTATATTTCCTTTAGCATGAGCAATAGTAGTCCTTTTCTCTAATCACTTTCTTCATTATACTCCAGCCTATCTGAATTGTTTATAAATGTATGTGTATAATCTTAATTAGTGGGTGACAGTTGGTAGGCACTCCAGAAATTGGTATAAGCCTCAGGCCAAACACAGTCATTAACATTCTCTCTCTCTTTCTATCTCTGTCTCTGTTTTGTCTTTTTATATTCAGGCTGCAATACTACTAGAGGCAAATGTAATTTTCCCATTTTAAGGACCTCCATTTTGTCTTAAGTATTAATAATGTCTTTCCTTATAACAAAAGTGAAAGAGAAAATATAGAAATTTCATAAGTGCATAACTAATTTTTCCTTCACAAATATCAAGAAGAGAACACAGACCAAAGCACTTATGCATAGCCATGGAAGGTAATTACATTCATCCTTAAATTTCGAGGCTTGCCTGTGTGTTCAGGGAATAATGCATCGTCTTCCCGTCTAAAATGTATAAATGCTATTTGTTATGAATTTTCAGCTGAAATTCCTGAAGGCATAGAGGGGTTTTAGAAGTGGGATGCAATGGACTGGGGACAAAAGCAAAGAGATCTATGGTTTTTGTGTGAAGGACAATCTGTGTTCAGGAAAGAGAACCTTTGTAAAAATAAGTTATGCTGAATTTTAAGTAATATACAGACTTTATGATAGGTCAGCCTAGCACACATCTCTAGATCCCTCCTTTTCAGTTTGAACTGATGTTTCCTTCAGTGATCAAATAGCCTATGGACATATGGTGAGTTTGCCATAGATGCCTCGGCGCCATCTAGTGGTTGAAGATTGAGTGTGGGTCTTCACGTTCTCCCAAAACCATTCCTTTATTTTACAAATAGAATTTGTATCTGGAGGATATCATAAATTAAGCTCCATATTGCCTTTATGAGAGAAGAACCTCCAAGATAAAACCTTTCTCCACAACTTGATCTTTAACCATGAATGACAACATTTTATTTTATCTGATTCATACCATTTGGTTTAATCACTGAAATGAATATTCATCTATATGTGTTTTTATTCCTGTGGTGTCTTTTCTCCCTTTTTCCTTTTTCTCTTTGTAATTTTTTTATGGCTACTTTTATTATTTTACAATGCAGCCATTGCCCCTCTCCGGATTCCCCTCCCACAGTTCCTCATCCCATTCCTCCTCCCCCCTCCCCCATCTCCAAGATAATAAACCCACTCCTACCTGGCCTACCCACTCACTGGGTCCTCATGTCCCTTGAGGCTTAGGAACATTTTCTCCCACAGGCCATACCAGGCAGTTGGGGGCCTCAGACCAGCTCATGCATGCTAGCTTGTTTGCTAGCTCAGTGTCTAAGAGATCTCAGGGGTCCTGTTTAGTTGAGACAGCTGGTCTTCCTATAGGCTTGGCCTCCTCCTCAGTTTCTTCCAGCCTTTTCCCAATTCAACCACAGGGGTCTCTGACTCTTCAGTTCATCAGCTGTGTCTAAGTATATGCTTTTGTCTCAGTCAGCTACTGGTTGGGTCTCTCAGAGGGCAGACATGCTAGGCTCCTCTGTCTGTAGGCACATTGTAACATCACTAAGAATGTGAGGCCTTGGAGTCTCTCCTTGAGTTGGATCCCAAGTTGGGTTAGTAGTCACTGGACCAACTTTTTCCATTTTTGTCTCTGCAGTTCTTTCAGACAGGAACAGTTCTGGGTCAGAGTTTTTGACTGTGGGATGGAAATCCTAACCTTCCACTTGATGACCTGTCTTTCTACTGTAGTTGACCTCCATGAGTTCCCTCTCCCCTTGTTGGGCATTTAATCTAAGTTCCCTCCCTTTGAGACCTGAGAGACTCTCACCTCCTAGGTCTCTGGTACTTTCTAGAGGGTCCTCATCCCTGCCTGAGGTTGCAAATTTCCATTCATTCTGCTAGCCTTCAGGGCTTCTCTACTGTCTCCTCCTCATACCTGATCATGCTTATCTTTCCCCCTTCCCCTTCCCTTTCCCACCCAGGTCCCTCACTCTCTCTTCCTTCTGTGATTATTTTTTTTCTCCCTCCCAAGTGGGATTGAAGCATACTCATCTGTGCCCTTCTGCTTGGCAACCTTCTTGAGGCCTGTGGAGTGGATACTAGGCATTCTGTACTTTTTGGCTAGTATCTATTTATTAGTGAGTACGTATCATGCATGTCCTTTTGGGTCTGAGTTACCTCACTAGAGGTGATATTTTTTAGTTCCATGAATTTGCCTGCAAAACTCATGATGTCCTCATTTTTAATAGTTGGGTAATATTCCATTGTGTAAATGAAACACATTTTCTGTATCCATTCTTCTGTTGTGGGACATCTGGGTTGTTTTCAGCTTCTGGCCAACACAAATAAGGCCACTATGAATTGTGGTTTCTTCCTTCTTTCTGATTGTTTACTGGAACATAAAATTTGTAGGACCATCAAGCCAAGGTCCTCAAAATTCTGTTTTAATTGTGCCAAAACATTGATACAACTTCTGACAAACACTAGCAGATGAATAAAATGAAGGCTGAATTTTAAAATTAAATGTGTAAGACATGGTGAGATGGTCCAGTGGGTTGCAGTGCTTCTGATGTTCTGAAATTCCTTGTGGTGGCCCAATGGTATAAGGAGACAACCAACACATGCAAACTGTCCTCTGACCAACACGTTTGTGTCTTGCTACAAAGAGATGAATATTTTTTAAGCAGAGTTGTACACAGAAAAAATTAACTAAGTAAAATGTAGAAGAGGGTGAGATGACCACAAATTTCCAGTTCTTGCTTTCTATTGTGTATGGCTTCCACTACAGTTTGACTGATTGCTTGTTTCTTTAAGTTTTTTTAATTTGTTTTTCAGATTTAAAGTTTGTTCTAGAGTCCTGATGAATTATATCATTTCAAGTACCTTGTGAAGTGTTTTATTTTTTAGTAGATTGGATTGCATGTACATCTTGTGAGAGAAGTTAAGCTGAAGAATAATTATCATAGGCTTGACAGAGAAAATATTCATCTAAGTTACCTACAGACTATCACCAATCCATTTATTACATATTTACATAGATTACATATTGATTTGTACATGTAAAATCCATATAAAATATGCACATAATATGATGCAACTGCTAGTGAACACAATATATATTTTATATAATTAAGTGTCTCTGTAAAGAATTTATTAGATGAAATTAATACAACTTCCTGGTGTCGTATACCTTCCCAACAGCAGCACTATTGAAATATATATGTATATATACATATACATATTTGAATATAAATCTTAATCATAATATGAAGGCCTAGTTATATATCCAGTATATATTCTCAAGGGGTAAAGTTAAAGTCATCTTTAATACTTATTTTAATTCAAATTTTACTGGTTGATAAAATAATTATGGAACTTCTATAAATTAAGAATAAAGTTTTTTCATGTTTGAAATGTATCATATGTGGTATTCAAAATGCTTGTCCCCCAGCAGCAGGAAACAGGAAAAGGGTGAAGGCCAAACAGCGGTTCTCTGGTCATACTGGGCTAAAGCTAGCGATTAAAATAGAAATCGGAAACCAGAATATTCAAACATCAAAAAGCCAAAGACCATTGAGGACCGGTCATAAAATATCTGTCTGGACTATAGGATTGACCCAAGACAGAGGCCATCAATGAAGTGTAGAGAACTGAGAACTGGACGTGCCAGGCAAGGAGAGAGCAAAAGAGAAATCACTGCCCAAACTCACCCCTTCCAAACCCAGATTCTTGGCAAGTTTCTTGTGGCTCAACTCCACAGTGTGCCAAGTCGATTTATTTTATTTTATTTTATTTTATTTTATTTTATTTTATTTTATTTTATTTTATTTTGTTTTGTTTTGTTTTGTTTTGTTTGGTTTGGTTTGGTTTGGTTTGGTTTGGTTTGGTTTGGTTTGGTTTGGTTTGGTTTGGTTTGATTTGATTTGATTTGATTTTATGTGAGCTTGGAGTGGCTATGACTTCTGTGAACTGAATACCTAAATGCAGCTGATAGATTAATTGGCTGTGCCCAGGCTTAACTTGCTACATTCATATTTATAGTGTATATAAATGTGTATACATATATATAGTATATACAAATCCATGGTAAAGCCAACATGTTTTACTTTGGACAAAATTTTTAACACTACATAGAAGAATCAAATGGTAAGAACAAAGTTGTGAATTGTGCCCCATATATTTGGGACAGAGACAGGTTCCCCTCCCCACTTCCCAGGAGTTTTAGGAAAGACTAGAAAAAAATTAAAAGTTTAAAATATAATCTCAGGCTCAAACCACTCTGGAAATCAGTTTGGCAGTTCCTCAGAAAATTGGGCATGTCACTTCCAGAGGACCCTGGCATACCACTCCTGGGCATATACCCAGAGGATTGCCCTGCATACAATAAAGACACATGCTCCACTATGTTTATAGCAGCCTTGTTTATAATAACCAGAAATTGGAAGGAGCCCAAATATCCCTCAAAGGAGGAATGGATACAGAAAATGTGGTATATTTATACAATGGAATACTACTCAGCAATTAAAAATAATGAATTCATGCAATTTGTAGGTAAATGGTTAGACCTGGAAAATATCATCCTGAGTGAGTTAACCCAATCACAAAAGAATGCACATGAAATGCAATCACTGATAAGTGGATATTAATGAGCCCAGAAGCCCTAAATACTCAAGGCACAATTAGCAAGTCAAATGATTCCCAAGAAGAAAGGAGAGGACCCTGGGCCTGTAAAGACTGGATCCAGTTTTGTAGAGAAACCGTGTGGGGAGGGGGAATGATTGGGGAATAGTTGGGGGGGAGAGGAATTATGGGACGTATGGTGGGGGTGAACTGGGAAAGGGGAAAGCCTTTGGAATATAAACATAGAATATAGAAAATAAAAATTAAAAAAATATATATAATCTCAGGCTCAGCCTGATGGAACACACTGTAATCTAACATGGAGAGGTACAGGTAGTAAGATAAAAAAAATTCCAGGTCAGCCTATGAGATGCTACCACCAAAATCAATCAATCAAAAAAAGTAAGTAAATAAAATGTAACTTTAAACTCCCAATAGTGCAGCTTAATACTATACTTGAATTAGTACCTGATATGTCATTACTAGAGTTAGGATATACTAGAAATCAATCATAATAATGATGCAGATAAGTTGATTTTAGATATGCAAATAATTATATAGACATAAATTCAATATACAATTTAGGCTTAGAGAATAGTCTTTTTAAAATAGGTATGTCTGCAAAACTTTGGGTTTCAATATTCCTGAATTCTGAACAGATATGTTTCTTCTTCCAGACACATGTCTGCAGTTAAATTAACTTAAAACAAAGAAATATATTTTAGCAGCTTTTCATGTCTGTTCAGTTCATCTCTCCCTCCTTTTTAAACAGAGTGCATAAGAGCACCTTATCTCTGCTCCTGTTGCTGACCTTGTTGCTTGCCCAATCTGTAGGTCCTTCTGTACAGTCTTTGCTCTGGCAAATGCTGATACACCACTGTAGGGTGCAAGATCACTGGAAGTGATAATGGTAGGTTCTCTGTGTGAATACTGAATGAGACAGGGAATGCTTTTTACATCTACCTGTGTGTTTCAAGAGTCTCTTCCATGGTGAAGTTCTAGATTATATTAGTGCTTGAAGAAACAGAATCACAAAGAAGCATGATGGGTTTTTCTCTTCTCTTCTCTTCTCTTCTCTTCTCTTCTCTTCTCTTCTCTTCTCTTCTCTTCTCTTCTCTTCTCTTCTCTTCTCTTCCCTTCCTTCCTTCCTTCCTTCCTTTCTCTTTCTTTCTTTCTTTCTTTCTTTCTTTCTTTCTTTCTCTCTCTCTCTTTCTTTTGAAGAATTTACATTTTAAAGATGGCCTTCATTTTTAATTGCATTATACACCTTCTCTCTTTTGTCCTCTTACCTCCTGGAAAGAATGACACCAATCCCCCCCCACACACACACACACCATGTAGGTTATTTTTACAGCCACATCTGTTTTCCCCCAATTCTCCTATATCAAAGAATTAGCAATGAAAATGAAACAGAAAATATACTAGATAAACAAAATCAAATGGTCAGAATTAATTTGTTTCTAAGGAGTGGAATATTTCCTAGAGTTAATTGTCTATATCTGGTTTTGGATGCTATTCAATAAACAAGACTATCTTGTTTTTAATCTAAATATCTATAGGATGAAATCCAAGAATTCCTCCCAGGTCTTCTCCTACCTTCTCATTCGCTCAAATCTATATTCTTTGTTTCTTTGTGCTTTTTGTTAGAAAAGAAACAGATATACAACAGAAAGAGAGAGGGAGAGGGAGAGGGAGAGGGAGAGGGAGAGGGAGAGGGAGAGGGAGAGGGAGAGAGAGAGGGAGAGGGAGAGGGAGAGGGAGAAACAGTAAAAAAGAGACAGCCAAAGGAAAAGAAAACGAAAAAGGAGCATACACATAGTCCATAAAAATATACAATTGAAAACCATTAATTTCTATGTAAAAGACCTGTATGGTTTAAAACAAAAACCAAGTGTGGTTTGCATACCCAGCGAGAGTCCATTGAAGAAAGCAATTTTTCTCATGAATGAAATATTTTAAATATTTTCTTCCTCTCTTATCCAGTTTCCTTTTCTCTTTGTGACTCTCTTCAGATTCTACCTCCAACAATCCATATTTCCCACGATGCTATGCGCCTTCTCTCTTGTTTCCTATGTTCACATGTTTAGAAAATTAAGACGCAGAGAGATGTATAGTTTTCAGTATTTTATTCAAGTGGATTCATTATATGTATTTCATTAAAATTGTTTATTTTTCTCAGTAATCTTCATAGTGTCTTCAAAGTTAATATGAAAGTCCTGTTCTTTAGGAGAGTTACATTGTTTTCAGGTGCTTCTATATTTATGGGTATCTGGTGGAGCCTTGCCTTGACTAATATAAATAAGCACTTAAAAAATGCCCTGTAATTTGTAGGCAAATGGTTGGATCTGGAAAATATCATCATAAGTGAGTTAACCCAATCACAAAAGAATACACATGAAATGCAATCACTGATAAGTGGATATTAATGAGCCCAGAAGCTGTGAATACTCACTCAAGGCACAATTAGCAAATCAAAAGATTCCCAAGAAAAAGGAAGGAGAGGACCCTGGTCCTGAAAAGACTGGATCCAGTTTTGTAGGAGAGTACCAGAACATAGAAATGGGGGGAGGGATTGGGAAGAAGATTTATGGGACATATGGTGAGGGGGGGACTGGGAAAGGGGAAAGCCTTTGGAATATAAACAAAGAATATAGAAAATTAAAAAAAAGGAAAAACAAAAACCAAAACCAAAAACAAAATAAAAATGCCCTGCAGAGATGTGATATGTCAAGGTGGGGACATCAAGGACAGGGGGAGGAGAATGACAGGAGGGCCTGAGTGAAAGCACCATGGGGAGGAGGGGGAGAGGAGCGATCTGTTTGTAAAGTGAATACATATATAAATTAATGAAAAAAAATAGTAGGTCAATTGAAAAACACAGCTTTCTATTTTTGAGATATAATTTTATGTTTTGAAATAGCAAATGGAATAAATATTAATAAGTATTAATAAGTATTCATAATATGCTCATATATTTACCAAGAGGTTTTCCAAAAATGTGTTGTTGAAGGGTGTGGAAGAAGGATACTCAACTGAGCTACTGGGATAAATATGAGTTATTTTAACTTTTCGAATTGTTATATGGAAGCATTTCTTAAAATTATAATGTATCTCATTTTATAAACATTAGTCTAGAAACTCCACATGTAATGTGAAATGTTGTACACATCCTATCCCACTGAGGTGAGACAAAGCAGTCCAACTAGAACATATCCCACGTACAGGCAACAGCTTTGCACATCTGCTACATATGTGCAGTTGACATAGGTCTAACTCATGTGTGCTCTTTTGTTCATGGTTCAGACTCTGGGAATCCCAAGGGTCCAGCTTAGTTGACTCTTAAACAAGAACATTTCATACTTACATGTTTGCTTAATATCTTTTGGAAATTGGGAAAATCTGCTGATTATGAACCTTGTACCATTATTAGATTCTGTTTCCTTAACTGTAGCTATGGCTAGTTCTGTTCTGTGTCCCCCTTTCCTTCCTCTGCTCTTGCTATTGAATATGTGTGTGAGTTTGTAGCATGTTTATCCTGTGCACAAGAATGAAAATGAGTGTGCACAATGTGTATATAATATATGCATCTCTTGGTATGAATGCAAGCACGAATATGCCAATGCACACATGTGTTATCGCCGGACAACATCTACTGTCATTCCTTATCATCCACCTAATTTGGAACGAGGTCTCATTATAGTTCGCTACTGTATAAACCAGTCTAGGTGACCCATAAACCGTCAGGGATTCTGTTTCTGCTTCTTATCTAAGTAAGGGGCCCTGGGATTAGAGACATAAGCAACGTGTAGCCAATTATGACTTTACATTGGTTCTGGAAAGTGAAGTCAGATTGAAATTTGAAGTCAGATTGAAATTTGAAGTCATGCTTGTGTGGCAAGGGCATTACCCAATAGGTGCACTACACTAGAACAGTTATGAATGTATAAGTTATTACTTCTATGGATAGTAATATATAAAACTTTAATTATTGTAATTATATAGCTTAATTATACTACATTTAAATTTGTATTTTAATTGATTTTATAATATTTATATCTATATTTCATACACACATACACATTATATATATGTGTGTGTATACATATACATATATATATATACATATATATATGTGTGTGTGTGTATATATATATATATATATATATATACATATATATATATATACATCCTTACTGCTTACCAAAGCATCTTTAGAAATCAGGTGTTTATTTTGTCTCACAGTTATGAAAGTCTAAATCTCAATGCTAGTGACACTTGTAACCGGGAGGATGATTTGTCCAGTCACCATGCATCCACAGTAAGGAAGCTGAAAGAGATGAATGCTGGTGCATAACTGACTTTACCTTTTGATTCATGACAGGACATAGGATGGTGCCAACCACATTTAAAATAATATTTCCTCTTCAGAACCTTCATAGAAATACCCTCCGAGACACTCTCAGAGGCATGTTTCCATAGTCATTCTTAATCCCACTAAATTTAAATAAAGATTAGGTGCCACATCTATTCAGATTGAAAGTCATGGGCCTTGGTAGCGTACTCTTTCCTCTCTGCTTTCACAAACCCCTCCCAGTGGACGTCACATATATTTGCTTATATTCTAACAAATTGAAGTTTAAGCCATGGGAGAATCTGAAAAAAGTAAATCAGGACTGTAGAATAATCTTCATTTAGTTTACTCCTATTTTTCATGTTTTGGTTCGTTTGTTTTTGTTTTTATTTAAAATCTGGAAAAAAAGGTAGGAAAGATACATTTATAAACAGAACACTGATTTTCCACTATTGTATCTTAAAAACTAAGACACTCAAAAGTGGGTCTTCTGTGAAGTTAACATAGAAAAGGACAGGTAACTTGCTAGCCTGTCAGGAATAATAACTGCTTTCTACCTGTATATTTGAAATCTTAGGTTCAAGTTATGAGAGGGAGAACAAAGGAAACATCTCAGCACTCATTTTTTTTCTTTATTGAAGACAATCTTTGTTGGGTAGATATTTTGTCTGTAATAGTGATGATTTCTTTCAGAAATGTTTCCATCTAGTGCTATGAATGCATATTTATGAGCCACAGCTTTTATTTATAATCCAGCAGTTGCATCCCTCCTGCTTCCTCCTCAGTTCCTCATCCAATTCTTCCTCCCCTGTCTCTGAAAGGGTACTCCTCCACCCCCATGCCTCCACCCTCTCTGAGACCTCAACTTTTTTGAGGATTAGGCCAGAGCAGGCAATCTTCTGCTGTATATGTGTCAGGCACCTCAGACCAGTTCATGTATGCTGCCTGATTGGTGGTTCAGTGTCTTAGAGATCTTAGGCTTAGTTAAGACTGTTGGTCTTCCTTTGGAGTTGTCCTCAGTTTCTTCCAACCTTTCCCTAATTCAACCATAGGGATCCATGACTTCAGTTCAATGTTTGGGTGTATTTACATCAGTCTCAGCTGGTGGGGCCTCTCAGAAGACAGCCATGCTAGGCTCCTGCCTGTAAGCACACCAAAGTATCAGTGATACTGTCAGACCTTGGTGTCTCTCCATGAGGTGGATCTCTATTTGGGCAGGTCATTGGACCACCTTTTCTCTCAGCGTCTTCTCCGTTTTTGTCCCTGCAGTTCTTTTAGACAGGAACACTTCTGGTTCAGAATTTTTTACTGTGGAGGGTTTAGTATATTCTAAATTTAGTTTAGTATATTCTAAATTCTTTAGTATATTCTAAATTTCATTTCTATGAACTCATGATCCATCTGTGGACACATGCTTATGAACTTATTTTTGTCATGATTGCTAGCTTATGCTGACATAGAATCATGACATAGAATTGATTTTAAGGTCATTAAGACAATGTCTTTGTGCTGGTTCATTTTTAAATAATATCATTTTGAATAATAACACTATACCCATAATTCTCCTCTTCAGTTAGAGAAGTAATCAGCTTTCTTTTACAATGTGATTCATGTAAGTACATTTAGGGATATGGAAATTTCTATATTTATAATCATTTTCTAAATCACTTTCAGTTAAATGACTGATACAGCTATTCATTGAATCCTACTGTGGTCTTCATTTGACAGCAGATTCCATAACATTGCTGCCCTAGATACTTGCATTCAATAACTTCTGTGTTTGGAAAGGAATGGGTGAATGAAAATCTTCTGGGATATTTTATTTTACTCTTAGTAGCTAAATAGTAATGTATTTGTGTTCACTCCAATCAAGCTTTTAAGGACTTAACAGGTGTGTAAAACTGTACAAAAGCTTAGGCCAACCATTAGGTTAGGAACCTGCTCTTATTACAATGTAATATTGTACCCAATAATGTGAGAGAAATTTGAAACTCTTTGCCTATCCCCACTCCTGATTTAATAAAAACAAAAAGCAAGATTGCTCTATTATGATTTATTTCAGTGTGCATTTATTTTTATGTTCTAGCACTAAATATAAGCATCTGGTTTCATGAAGACATATGTCACTTGTAAGACTATGCTTAAATAAGCTTTTATGGTATATGGGGATTATAGAATTGACTTTTCTGGGTCATATCTTGATACATTATATGTTAGAATTAGTCTTCTAAGTTCCTACTAAAACAATCCTAAACTAAAGGATGGATATTCAAGTTACTATATTTACCCACATGCTGGAATAGTTCCCCAATTTGTGTGAAATAATAAACATCTTTATCAAGTTGAAAATCTAGTTTCTAAGAGAAGGAATTACATCGAAGACTTGAAAACTGAGGGTAGCTGGCATAAATACGGTCTTTTACAATACTTGCACTTTAGTCATGATGACACCTGTGTTATGCTTGATGCAGTTTCTGTGTCCATTCTTCACAAGTAGGGGAAAAGGATCTTCTTTGTAAAATAGGACAATTGGTTTTAGTACCATGTATCTAGAGTATTTAGTACCATGTATCAGACAATGATACTTTCAGCTACAATCTGAAATATTCAAGTAACTTACCTTTATGTCACTTAATATCATATAGGTCATATAGGTTAGCTGGTTTATTCTATTACACAGAAATCTACTGTAGTCTTTGTTGTCTAAGGATTTTAGCATAAAATTATATTGCTTAAAGTTAGAAGTTGGTTAGTATTCACATTAGCCTACTAAAGACCTTAATAAATACCTATTTTATTTAGATAATTTCATTTACTTACATGGCTAGTTAAAATTTTATATTTGAAAATTTTCTTTGGAAATTTATATATTTGGAGACAATCTTCAGGATCTGCAGTTGGCTGAATGAGCTAAAACTCTTAGCTAACAAGTGATAAATAGACTAGTAAACCTGTGTCAATAATACTGACTTGGGAATACCTTTTGCTGAAGTCATTTCTTATTGCCATGATGAAATCAATCTACAGAGGGAAGAATTCATTTTTTCATTAATTTATTAACTTTACATTCTGACCACAGTCCTCAATCTTCCCAGTCCCTTCTCCTCTACCCCTCTCTCTCCTTCATCTTTGAGAAGGGTGAGGTCTGCCACTGTGTACCAATCCACACTAATACCTCCAGTGACTACAGAACTACTTTCCCACTGATACACTCAAGACAGTGAGGGGGAACTGAGGGGATCAGGGTCCACAGTCAGGCATCAGAGTCAAAGTGAGCCCACTCCAATTGTTGGGGGACCTTATGAAGTCATGAAGCGCTTTAGGTTTTGCTTTTATTAGCAGTTTGTTAGCCTACTGTGGAAGACAGAACACTGTCTCTCCAGGCACTCATCCATGCTCAAATATCTAGAATAGAATGTGTGAATCTTTCTATGTAATATGGCAAGAAGAATCTCAGGTGGTAGATGAACGAGTGTGCTAATCAGGTAACATAAAGCTATGGGTATTTTTATAGACTGCCTGTGCTTAAGGTAATCACAGCACTGGGATAAATTAAAGAAGGAGGCAGGAGAGTCAGAGTGATGCCATATGAGATAGACTGTTACTGATTTGAAGATGAAAGACAGCCATGAGCCAAAGAATGTAAGCAGCATCCAGAGGCTGGAAAGAGCAGTGAAACAGATTCTCCCTCAGAGCCACCAGAAATGTAGCCCTGCCAATGCCTTGAATTTAGAGCAGTCAAACCCACTGTGGATAGCTGACCACAAGTACAAACTCATATATTTATGCCCTGTTAAGCCATTAGGTTTATAATAACTCATAACAATGGGATAGTAATAAATTTTGACATACTAAAAAATAGAAATTATATACATTTAACTATATAAAATATATAAAAATATAAATACTAAAAATATGACATTAAGAATGGTGCTATCCCCATATTTCCAGGTATGCCAATCATGTAATAATATTATTCAAAACTTTATAAATGCTATCACTCAATATTATAGCAAGGATATGAAGGTTCATTTTATTTGATTTAATTTTAACAGTTTTTAATACTTATTTATGCTGTTTATATGTTAATTAGAAGGCAAGAAACAAAGTTTTCCAAGTAGTATGCAAATATGCTTATTTCTGGCAAAGTGATAGAAACTGACTATATTTTTTTCCTTCTTGCTGGCTTACTTCTTCCACAGTTGTAGCTAAAAATGAGATGGAAATTTTTGCTAAAAATATTACCTTGGCATTTTTTAGCAACTAGAAGCTAAATAGTTATAGCTTTGATCATTTATTGCATATGAGTGCTTATGATGAGAGCTTTTAGGTTTGTTTAAATAGCATTGCTTAACGAATTATTCTTTAAATTAAAACCAAACTTGATCTATTTAAAGTGTGCCAAGCTCCTCAGTGTTAACACTATGTTTCTGCTCAAAGTAGCTGCTAATCCCAGGATTGGCACTGAGCATGTGAGGAGCGAGCCTGGTGCTGGGATCCTGAGGTTCCGTAGGATGAGGGAAGCTATTCTTCCAGACAGCACAGGATGCTGCTTTATTTTAAAGTTTATTTGAAGCTCAAGAAACAGTTATATACAGTGTTAATTTGGTAACCTGCAAAGATGACATTAAGAGAATTTTACTTCCACTAGCTATGAAGCCAGTTTTCTTCCCAATGTTTAACAAATTTTATTTAATATTTTTGTTCTTTTAGATACATTCTTTTCTCATGGAAGATGTCCTGATTATAGTTTTTTCTCCCTCTGCTCCTCTCAATTCCTCTCTACTTTTTCATATCTCCTAGTCCACTCCATCTCTTTCTCTATTTCTTTACTAAAGAAAAAGATTCAAAAGATAACAGCCAAACATGTCAAAATAATATATAACAAAATAAGATAATGCAAAAACAATCATATTAAATTTGGATACACAAGAGAATGAAAAAAGTCCCAAGAGAATGCACAAGAATCAGAGACCCTCCTATTCATACAGTTTGGAGTCCCATAAAAATTCAAGTCTGAAAGCTATACACACACACACACACACACACACACACACACACACACACACAGAGGCCCTTGTATAAACTCATGCAGTTTACACTATATGCCTTTCTTAGTTAATTCAGAGGGCCTTGTTTACCTGGTGTTTTCCATTCTTTCTGGCTCTTACAGTTTTTTGCCTCCTTCTCTGGGGGATTCCCTGAGCTCCAAGGACAGGAATTTAATGGGTACTTCCAATTTATTCTCTCTCTCTCTCTCTCTCTCTCTCTCTCTCTCTCTCTCTCTCTCTTTCAATTTATTCATTATTATTTTAATTTACAGCTTACAATCTTTTATTTTAATCTCGTCACATTCTGACTCCCCCAAATAAATTTATATTCAGAAAAAGCAAATCTATATGAATGTGAGTTTGATCCTACAAGTACACCTACCCTTTTCGATACAATTTTTCCTAGTAGCCATTACATTCCTATTATTTGACCTAGAAGTTGCCTTATTACTGCCACTACCATGAGCAATCCAAACAAACAATACTATTACAATAATAGTCTCAGTTTAGTCACTGTCTTATCTCTCAGACTAATCTATGAATGAATGCAAAAAGGATTAGAATGAACAGAATAATCAGTAATTAATTTAATTGAAATTAATGATTTCAACTCATTAGATTACAATTATAGTCATAATTAGCAACAGGACATCTGCCTTCCTTAACCTAATACTAGCTTTTACTTTATCACTTCTAGGTTCTCTTATATTCCATTCTCACCTTATATCAACCTGCCTATGTCTAGAAGGTACAATACTTTCCCTATTTATTATAGTTTCAATAGCCACTTTAAATTCTAACTCCATAATCTAAATACCAATTCGCATTACTATTTTAGTGTTTGCAGCATGTGAGGCAACAGTAGGGTTAGCCCTCCTAGTCAAAGTCTCCAACACATATGGAACTGACTATATATGAAACCTTAACTTTCTACAACGCCTAAAAATTATTTTACCATCACTAATACTCTCTCCCTCTCCCTCTCCCTTCCCCCCTCTCCCTCCTCCTCCTTCCCTCTCTCCTACTCTCTCTCTCTCTCTCTCTCTCTCTCTCTCTCTCTCTCTCTCTCTCTCTCTCTCTCTCACCATAATGTTGTTTGCCTGTGGGTCTCTGCACCTGTTCCCACTTGCTGCCAGAGGAAGCTTCTCTGATGATAAATGGAAAAGGCACTGATCTACAGGTATAGCAAAATACCATTAGAAATCATTTTATTGATTTTTCTTTTAGACCAGTAATGTTACTTTAGACCAGTTCTGTTACTTTAGGTCCCTGGGTTATCTTGTCTTTAGTTCTTGTTTAGGTAAGCAGTGTCTGGTATGGGTGCTTTCTCTTGGAGTGGGCCTTTCTTGATTCATTTATCATTGAGTAGAGAGTTATTCAGTTTCCAAGAGTTTATAGTCTGCCAGTTTTTTTTTTTTGATGTTGCAGAGTTTTTTTCTGATGTTGCAGAAGTCCAGCTTTAATCTGTGACAGTCTGATAGGATACATGATGTTATTTCAAATATGTTTTATCCTTTGAGACTTGCATTGTGACCATGTATGCAGTCAATTTTGGAGAGAGTTCCGTGAGATTCATATTCTTTTGTGTTTGAAATGAAATGAAATGTTTTGTAGATATCTATTAGTTCCATTTGGATAATAATGTCTGTTAGCTCCCGAGTTTCACTGTTTATTTTTTGTCTAGATGACTTGTAATAGCCTGTCTCATTGCTGAGAGTTGGACAATCTAGTGTCCCACTATCAGTGTGTGAGGGTCAGTATCTGATTTAAGCTTTAGTAATGTTTCAAACATCACTAACATTTAGTATTGTTACAAACAGGAGTATCTAAATATTTAAGGCATAGATATTAACAGTGGATTCATCATGCCTGATGGTGGTGCATAATTTAATCCAAGCACTCAGGAAACAGAAGCAGGAGGATCTCTGTTAGTTCAAGGTCATGACCACATTGAAGGGGTGAGAGATGTAATGGGGAACAAGAGATGAGAGAGCATAAGGGCAAGAGAAAAAAAAAGCAAGAGAGCTAGGAGGGGCCTTGCATCCCCTTTTATAGTGGGCTGGGTTACCTGGCTGTTGCCAGGTAACCGTGGGGCAAGGAAAACCTGGCTGTAGCCAGGTGACTGTGGAGGTGGTGTGAAGCCAGAACACTAGGGGCCTGGCCCTATGTGACTGATGGTCACGGGGTTTTGGAGTTGAGGAGTCAGGAGTGTGTAGTTGGTGTCAGGAGCCTGAGTATGTGGGAGCATGGCTCACTGGTTCCGTCCCTTGTAGAATATTCTACTGGGTCTCCAGAGTAAGCCTCATTTAGCCAGCCCACAGACTGCTTTTCATGCTCCCACAATGCCAGTCTAAATGAATACAGCCATTGTGGAAACCATTTTGAAGGTTGTATAAAAAATGAAAAATATGTCTCATTCGTTTCACTAGTGAGCATGTATACCAAGAGAATTCAATACTTTGCTACAGAGTTTTTCCTACCCCCATGTTTATTGTTGAAATTGAACCAATAATGTTTTATATCAAACGAGTGTTAATTTCATATTTAAAGTGGAATATATATAAACAAATGAACCCACAAAATGTGCATGAAAGTAAATGCACTTAGAATACATAGTGTAAGAAAGCTCATAAATCTCAGAAAAAAATACTAACACCCTATGTTTTCTGTTACATGTCTATTCTATCCTGTAATATACACATGTATATATGTGAGGAAATTTGATAGTGGGTATAGAGTAGCATATAGATCATTGAATACAGCAGGGTAATAGAAAAGATAAAATGCATACAGATTAGCATACTATTTTCTGCTTCATGAAAGTTATTTTATTTTTTCACTATCAATGCAAAGCAAGTCCTGAAATGGGCAGTGTCCTCAAGTAATGTCATATCCTTATGGTAATTACAAAGAAATTATGGAAATTACCTTATAGAAAGGTCTGAATTTTAAATTATGTCTTTCATCTCTTATATTGTCCTGTAGTATTTAGTACTGTATAAGTACTAGTAAACCTAAGTATTTTGTTATTGACTCATTAATTTTAGCTATACAAATAACAGAATGTAACAATTGCTAAGTATATATTAAAATAGTCATAATTTGAATTTTTATAAATTCCTAGGAACACTAGTTCTTAAAGCATAATACATAAGAATTTTGAAAACACAGAGAAGCAAAATTAATTAAATATAGAAAGTCATGTTCATTAAAGAACATTTTGGTTACTGATGAAATGCTTTTGAATGCCAGTTAATGCTTCTTGACTTTATTTGTATCACTTCTAAAATGAAAAGAATCCATATAGTACATTTAAAATTCTTCCCTCTCTAATATTCAATTTTAGGAAGAATATATTCATACATTATACACACACATACATATGTACATAGTATTACATTGTGGATAAAACTATGGGTAGAAATGTCTCCTTTTCTTTTTTTTCTAGTTATTTTTTTTTATTTTCTATATTCTATGTTTACATTCCAAAGGTTTTCCCCTTTCCCAATTACCCCCCCCACCATATGTCCCATAATTCCTCTCCCACCCTGCTATTCCGCACTCATTCCCCGCCCCCATGATTTCTCTGTTCTGGGTCTACAATACTGGATCCAATCTTTACAGGCCCAGGGTCCTCTCCATTCTTCTTCTTGGAAGTCATTTGACTTGCTAATTGTGTCTTGAGTATTTAGGGCTTCTGGGCTCATTAATATCCACTTATCAGTGATTGCATTTCATGTGTATTCTTTTGTGATTGGGTTAGCTCACTTAGGATGATAGTTTCCAGATCTAACCATTTACCTACAAATTGCATGAGTTCATTATTTTTAATTGCTGAGTAGTACTCCATTGTATAAATATACCACATTTTCTGTATCCATTCCTCTTTTGAGGGATATCTGGGCCCCTTCCTATTTCTGGCTATTATAAACAAGGCTGCTATAAACATAGTGGAGCATGTGTCTTTATTGTATGCAGGGCAATCCTCTGGGTATATGCCCAGGAGTGGTATATCATGGTCCTCTGGAAGTGACATGCCCAATTTTCTGAGGAACCGCCACACTGATCTCCAGAGTGGTTTTACCATGTTGCAATCCCACCAACAGTGTAGGAGTGTTCCTCTTTCTCCACATCCTCGCCAGCACCTGTTGTCTCTTGAGTTTTTAATCTTAGCCATTCTGACTGGTGTGAGGTGGAATCTCAGGGTTGTTTTGATTTGCATTTCCCTGATGACTAATGATGTTGAACATCTCTTAAGGTGTTTCTCGGCCATCCGAATTTCTTCTGGTGAAAATTCTTTGTTTAGCTCTGTACCCCATTTTTTGATAGGGTTATTTGGTTCTTTGGGGTCTAACTTCTTGAGTTCTTTGCATATATTGGATATTAGCCCTCTGTCAGATGTGGGGTTGGTGAAGATCATTTCCCACTTTGTTGGTTGCCGTTTTGTCCTTCTGACAGTGTCCTTTGCCTTACAGAAACTTTGTAATTTTATGAGGTCCCATTTGTCAATTCTTGATCTTAGAGCATAAGCTATTGGTGTTCTGTTCAGGAACTTTCCCCCTGTGCCCATGTCCTCCAGGGTCTTCCCAAGTTTCTTTTCTAATAGTTTCAGTGTGTCTGGTTTTATGTGGAGGTCCTTGATCCACTTGGAGTTGATCTTAGTACAAGGAGATAAGAGTGGGTCAATTGGCCCTTTTCTAACACACTAAATATGTCTTTCAAGATAAAAAAATCACTAAGAATAATACCTAGATGCATTAGTAGATGATATCATCTATGGAAGGAGAAAAAGAAGGAAATATATCCTGTAGTAGCTAAAGCAAAGTTCTTTAACATTGGTACAGTTATCCCATAACCCTGGCTGTTTTACAGATCTTTTGATGAGGTTGGTGATGGTCGCTGCTACAGAGGGTTGCCAATAAATGAAATTATTTTCTCTTTACTGACCATCCTTTTCTTCTATTTATTCAAAAATTTGAAGACAATGTTCTATGGAAAATATGTTACTCCCGCTCACCTTGCTTGTCTGTGAAACCATTCAATAAAGGTAACAATAGCTCTTAATGTATGTCTGTAGTTGCCATTAAGAGGTTTTCCAAAGGACATTTTCTTTCTGACTTTCGATAATATACCTTGTCTTTTAATCAAATATTTGACAAATACTTGCTCTAACTTACTTCTGCTGATGATTTCTTTTCATATAGTGATTTCAGGGAATTACTTTTAGCCCAGTACCTGAATACCTGGACAAAGAGATGAATTGTAAAGTTGCTTCATAGTAAGAAGCAATGAGCTTTTAGGTTGTAAGTAGAAGGAAACCTCCTCTATTTGTCTTGAAACAAATCAGCAACACTTGTAAAGGTCAAACTTCCTTCAGGTAGAATATGAATTTTACTATATATTGACTGTATTTGTTTGAATAAATGCCCAGCTGCTGTAAAAGTTTATCTCCAAAAATGTAGAAAATTATGTGAAATGCTTTGAAGGATATGATATATATTATGTTAGTTGTTATATTTCATTGTCCAGTCTAAAATAGCAACAATAGTGATAAATAAAGAAAAATCAAAGCACTTCATTTACAAAAGTGTGTATGGGATCCCACTTGCTTAATATTTTGAGTTATCACAATGCCCTGATGAAAAGGAATTTTGAAGGCATAGACTTTGTTCTCAAGAAATTTCTATTAATGAGCTTAATTAATGAGTAGGCAGTTATTATGACTACTGGAACATATTGTCATGTGAGGTAAATAGTATTTCAATGCCACCAAAGTTGAGGAGAATTATATGGTATGAATTAAGGAAAAAATCTTCTCAAACAAGATACAGACAAAAGTTTAAATAAAAACTAGCAGAAGTAGACAGGAACTTTTTTTTTAAATGGACAAAAGATATTAGGTGAACCATATGGGTTTACTGATCAGTCAAAGGTAGGAGATAAAGGAGGAGAGAGTTTTATTTGATCTCTTAAATTTCTGGACTTTTCAGTTCAAAATCTCTCTGATATCCATGAAGGCAAATATACAGAGCTCATTGGCTGGTGTCTGTATTTTAATGACCCTTGAGATATTTAAATCACATTACAAGTATGTAGATCAGGAAGATAAATAAGCCTAGAGGTGTTAGGTTTCTAACATGCTTGTACAGTTGAATATAGCCATGGACATTGCATAAAAACAATCATTGGGGAAATGTTATTTTTTCACTTTGATACAATTATGATTGGCAATTATATTATCTTTTCCTCTATAGGTGTCATTTTTAAAGCCTAGTATACTTTAATGATTTATGTTAGAGTGCCTCTGTTAGCTTTAAAAGAGTCAACTAAAGTCATACTATTTTAGATTTTCAGATTGATCTGTCCAGTTAAATAAAATTATTCTTTATTCACCACTATCGCCACCGACACTTTTAAACTGAGCACTTTGAATCATACTTTGAAATGAAGGTGTAGGTCTATTTTAACTTTTTACCATGTAATAAAATTTGTGATTCAAAGTTTCTTTCAAATAAATGGGCTTGGCTTAAAGACAAGTCATGTCAAACAAGAATTTCCACATTTTAAGGCCCCCACAGGAATCTGTCTTAATGGAATATAAATTATGACTTTATTTTTCAGATGACTACTAAGAACCAGGGGACGAGACTAGGCAACAGTATAATATAAAATACATATTTCATCATCACAGGTACATTTGTCTCATTAACAACAGGAGAAATTCATAATTACAAATTTTAAAACAATATATTTTCTTTTAGAGTCACATCATAGCATTCTTTTATTTGGAGAAAATTTCAGCACACACAATTTTTAGCCTTAAAACTTACCATATTTGGTGTTTTTAATCCTTATATTTCTCATGAGTTTGACTATAGAATTTAAAATGATTAACTATTCTGTAGGAAGAGTTCATAACTTCTTTAATAATACTTCATATGCCTAATGTATACATTAATTTTTTTCTAAAGACTTTTCTAATGTGGGTTACTTAACACAATAAAGTAGAAATCTTAGTTTAGGGACATGCTGTTAACTCCATAAGATTTAGTACAATTTAAAATAGTAGGTGAAAACTTAAAATTGCATATATAATCTAATCATTAAAATTGAGCCATCTGCAAAATTTACAATCTGAATAGTATCATAAATAATATTACATTTTAAGCTAGATAACAAAATGTCTGTATTTTGCAGTTTTAAAAACAGTTATATTCTAAGGTAATTTGGGCTCTAAGCCAAAGAGAACTTTGGAACATTTTTAAGTTTGAGTGACTTTCCTGGTTGGAAAGAGCCCGAGTGCTGATCACAGAACACGTTTTCTTTTATACGTCTCTCTACCAAAATATTTCTTGTAGCTTGAAAATAATAAAGATTTTGCAAGCCCCAGGAGATCTTTTTATTTTGATCAAGGAATGAAGTTACCCTGGATTCACATAACTGAAGTCTGACTTCCTTTCAGCCATTGAAATTTAAAACCCTTCCATTTATTGGTATGGAATCAGGAAAGTCTCAAAAAATTGGCAAAACTTTATATTTAATGAAGTCAGTACATGTCAAAACTTTTGTTTCCATCTCATGTGGGACCTTTGGGGGGTGGGGAACCAGAAAAAGGGAAATGAATTGTAAATATAGAATATATACAATAAAAAAAAGAAAAAAATGAAGAAAAAAAAAGCAAACACAATACAGCAAGGAATAGAAGTCATTAATTAAAATCCATTATCAGAAGGTACTTTTAGTTACTTCTTAAATCACCCTTTAAATGTTTCTATGAAGAAAATGTATAGTTTTTGTTTGTACTATAGTTTATTTTATACATATTTAAGTTTTTAAAATGTATGAATGTCTGAAAATGACATAATTAATGTTTTATCCTTTATTTTTATGAAGAATTATAAAAGTAAAAACAATATTTCAAATCAACCTTTACCTTTTAGCCCATGCATTTACCTCATAATGTTCTTTACCCATGATACCCAGAACACTGTTGCTACAAAAAAAGGTTTTAAAAGTCAAGAATAATTTATAGAACCTTCTGTGTGACTTCATTTGTATTGATATAGTAGACAATTGTTGATGCACCCTCATGGTACATTAAATTTATAGCTTGTCTTAAAGCAAAGTATAAGTTTTTATTCATAATTTCAGGTCATGTGTGCCAGATTAAGTATGTGTGCTGGGTAGAGGGCAAGGTGTCTGTGTGCAATTTTCAAATGATTTCCTTAGTGTAAAATTGAAAATATAATTTAGTTTTATTTTATCGAACCATCTGAGTCAAAGGAAATAACTGGAAAATCATAAGGTGTGCACAGTGGCCATTACTCATTTGTCAAGGGAAAAGGAATTGGAGCAACATGTTTTTGCCATGTGCACTTCCCAGTATGCACACACAGAGAGGGTTATAGTCTAGTGGTCACAGTGCCAGTTCTCATTTTTGCACATGAGGGAAAGATAAGATATAGAGGAATGTGCATTTCCTGTCTTAGTGTAATTTTAAACCAGAGGGTTTTTTTTTAAAAAAATTTTAATATGATACATGATGAATAATTTTTATATTTTTATACTTTATACTTTATGATGATGAACAAATAGCTTACTATATCACATTTCTGAGCACATCCAACTGGGTAGTATTGCTGAGAAGGCCACATCACATTCTGAGCTTCTACGGGTGAGCCAGGTGCCAGATGCTCTGACTGACATTAGGTGAAATGGTTTCTTGGTTGGGCTGAGGGAACCTTAAACCACAGTTCTTAAAAGGCTTACTTTCTCTTTACCTTTGTCTTCCATCTTGTGTGGAGGAGCACCTGCAGGAGCACCCTTCTCTGCTCTCTTGCAGGGAGGTACAGGATGGATAAAAAGAAAGTTGAAGGAGCAGACATGGGAGACAAAATGTAGAGAGATGATGGATGGGCTCTGCTGGGGTGCATGAAATATTCTAAGTATTAAATTGAAATTTATTTGTTGACTGTCAACTGCCTCCCTCAGTTTTAATATTGCTTCAAAGTTGGGAAACATGATGTGTAACTTTCATCCCAGCACCTAGGAAGGATGTGGAAGAAGGTGAACCTCTGAGAGCCTGAGACAACCCAGGTCTGCATAACCAACCGCATGCCATTGGGGACAGCATAATGAGACCTTGTCCCCAAATCAACACACCAGCCAGCCAACAAACAAATGAACAGACAGACAACCAAAACACTACCTAGCAAAAGCTGCAATGGGGGAATCTCAGAGAAAGGGGAAAACAAGAAGAAATTGTGATCTGCAGTGCTTCCCAGGGCTAGCCTAAGAAAGCCACCCACTAGCCTGAACTCACTGAATGTTTTGTGCAACTAAAAACCAAGAGGGTTTCATGTTTTTATGAGAATATTTGGTCAGTAAGGTAGGAGAAGTCCTTCCAATTTCTAGTTCTATTGAAACAACTTCATTAACTGTTCATCTCCACCCATGAAGACAGTTTAAAAAACAATTTCAATTTCATGGCACTATAAAATGCCATGATCTCCTGAAAGCTCAATCATAGACATCTGAAATACATAATCAGAACATTTATGATTCTGTTGACAAAAAACCAAGAAATGAAAAAATAAGACTTTTAATATGCAATAACCTGGAAAACTCAAATGCCTGCAAAACCTTCAGCTGTAAATCTCCCCCATGTTTGCATAAGAAAATAGATGTTCCAACCCTTTGATGTCCCCAATAACCAAATCAAAAACTTGAATGACTTTAGTTTTTCTTAGCCAGTAGATTTGATGTTGCACCCACAATTTTTGTGTGTGGCTGTGAAGTGTATGTAGGCTGACTTTTCCCTTCCATAGCTGATCTCCAAGTGTGTAATCTTATTCAAATAATGGTCTCTGTGATGAGCCCAAGGGAGCTGAGAAGACAGAGAGCTAAGAAAGAAATAAGGATGAAAGAGGCTTTAAAAGAATGTTAAGAGTTTCTACAGGTCAAAGCACACACAGTTGGCTCTCACTTGTTCTGTAATATAGGGATTTTTTTCAGTTAGTCAAAGCAAGGATCCCATTTATTTCATAGAATAAAGTGTTCGGGGAGCTTGTCAAATTTTAAAGGAGGGCATTCACTTGATATTATCATCTATTTATAAAAAAAAAAACCAAAACAATGAAAGTCAAACTAGCATAATTTATAATGTTGAGTTTGAAGTCTAATACTTTGAGCTGTTAGAAATATACCACCATGTCCTGTTCTCAATCAGATGAATGTAATTTAGCTATAAATAGATTGGCAGAATAATAATGACCCTCACAGATTCCGCAACTCTCTGAGCATGCATAGCCATGGAAATCTGTGCTCACACACCTCTTATAATTCCTTTTCTACCTAACATTTTCAGGGCATAGCCAACTCAATATTCCGTTTTGCACAGCTTCGCTCAACTCTCTACTGCTCTCCACCGCTCTCCCTTTCAGCACCTTCCTGTCCTTCACATTCTTTCATGGCAGAGAACAGCTCTCTCACTTTTTCTAACAAGAAACACACACTGCAGGTCAGCAGCAGAGGTCACCTTCACGCTCGCGTCACAGGTCAAGCAAGATCACTTACATTTTGCAGTAGGTCACTTCTTCTCACTGGGTGGGATATGACCTTTTTCCTGTTCAGAGAAAAGAAACCACCCCAGATGTTCACCACCCCTTCTCCTGCTCTCTGTTTTCTTCTATTCTTCTATTCTCACAAGCTGAGACATTAATCATTCTAGCTATCTTGTTAAGATTTTAGAAGGTGGTGTTTAGTTCTATATAATGATTTTAAAACATGAGAGGCAAACACAATACTGAAAAGCATAAAATGGAGGGCATGGGTCCTCCTTTTTATCTTAAATGTATAATTTTGTAATTTTTTTTCTGGGTGTTTTGTTGATTTGTAAAAACGTATTTTGAAATGTTATTTATGTGGATTTAGCTCTACATCATGTAGACCACATGAGCCACATTTATAGGATTCAGTTGTTCTGGTCACCGTATTTTCTGAATGGCTAGTGTCAGCTGTTTCTTGGCTAAACATCATTGATGTCTTTCATCTTTTGAGATCTTTCAGCTCTCCTCATTGATTTCAATACAACCAACTTTACAGGGAAGAGGGTCTTGCACTAGTTCAAGACACTTAGATAACTTTCATATTTGGATATGTGTGTGGTTGCTACAGAAGTTATCTAATTTCCTTTCTGATGATCAGCCCATGCTGAGCAGTCACATGTCTCATAGTCAGATAGCACTGCATTAAACGCCAGACACTATTCATGACCTGGTGGGAGATGAGTAGAGCCAGCGGTTCAAGAAGGGCTTCTGTCTATCCTCAGACAAATTGTTCTTTATGGTTTGGAAGTTCTTGAAACCCAGTTGTAATAATCTTTAAAAGGGCATGGGTTTGAAAAAGAGGGAGCAGGGGTATGTGGATGGGCCTAGAAGGAAGAACGGAAAGGTTGAGATGATATAATTATATTATCACCACAAAACCAATAAAAACATATCAAAAAAAACCTGCTTCTCTCAGTGGCACATACACTATAGCAGGAAAGAAGGGATGGACTTCATCTTGGAAGAAGCCAGTGGGAAGGGAACCAGTGCTTGTTCTGCAGCACATGCTACCAAGAACACTCTGCACTGCTGACTTTCATTTATATTTTTTAGTGACATTTCCAAATATCTTAGTTTTTAAATAAATCTTACATTTCCCATCCCTTTTTTATCCCAAGATTTTTTTTTATTGAGTACTGGAGTTGGAACAAAATAATACATCACGAATCAAGGAAACCTGGCAAAACTATGCTACACCCTTTCTTTCCACACCTACTTTATTACTGAACATTCATATCCTATAAAATTCCATAACAAGCATGACTTTCATAAAGGGTTACTGTCTGGCATTTTTTTAAAATTTTATATGAGTAGGCTACTAAATCAAAATCACATTTCTCTTGAAATTAACTACTTTTCAAAAAAGTTTTGTTTATTTCACAGACAATATTATTTAAATATCAATGATTCATAAGCAAAATAGTTCTACTTGATTTGATAAATTTAGGTTAATATTTTAATAATTATTACAAGATAGGGTAAAAGATAAAACAGGAAACTAATGGGTACAATGAGTTTAACCAAAGCTCATGCAGTGTTTACTTAAGCTATTCTTAAGTGTATATAGTACTACAGAAACAAGTAAGGAACTCTGTGTATATTTGTTCTCCAATACCTATTCCTATCTTTTGACACCATAGTAAATGGGTAGGAACACGCTCTGAGTTTTATAGCCCTGTAATATTTTGTGTACCTGAACTTATTTCTCTATTAAGATGTTAAATTTATTGTGTTACTCATGCTGCTAAAAAATCCTTTGTGCAATCAAGACTTATTATGTTGAATATTAAAGTATTTTTTACAAGGTGTTGAGTTACGATACTTCTTGGAGGCCCTGAGGGTTTCATGATCCCTCACTCTTGTGGCTAACTAGTTCTGATTTCATGCCTTTGCATTTATATATTTGCTTATGTAAATTCATACTGTAAATGGGAAAGAAGAGTTTGAGAACTACTAACCTGGTATTTTTCATGATGCTCTGGTATGGAAATGTATTTGACTTTGTTTCACAGTCAACATATGCTTTTAGATTACTATCAATGACAGTTTCAGGCAAACACTTGGACTTTCAGAAGCAATATAAATATGGGAAAGATTTTAAACATATAGTTGTTTCTAGGAACATAAGAAATCATTATTCTGTGTTTTCCAGTGGGAAATCCCATGTGTATGTAGAGGGTGGGTTTCACTGACTCCTAAGTAACTGGTAATAATGCAACAATATTACCTGAAGTGGTGGCATGTCTGGAGATAGATCCCTGGCTATTTCATTGAGGAAGAGTGTGTGCTGCTGTTTGGCTCAGACTTCTCCATAACTTCCCCCTCCCTTTTTTCTTGGCCAAGTCATATTACTGAATGTCATCCACACCTTTATGATTTTCTAATTTCCTGCGAGGAGTGTTGCTAGTTCTCATGCCATTTCATGATAGGAAAATAGCTTCTTCCATTCAGCAGATGAGGTAATTCTCTCTACTATTCATACTTAAATATGAGTGTTACACAGCAATGATATTAAACAGAAAAAAAAATCATCCTTTCTTTTGAAAGCTACTTTTTAAATTTTGCTTGAAACACTTTGCTACAACTTTGCTTTCAATATAATCATTTTTTATTGATTCTTTGTGAATTTCACATCACACACCCATATCATACTCACTTCCTAGACTCATGTCCCACTTGGGAATCCTAACAGAACAACAACAGCAAAAAGAAAAAAATAAAACAAAAACAAGTCCAATAAGAGTTATCAATATACTCACTGGAGTATGGTGGAACGCTTAGTGGCTACCCTTTAAATACAAGTGAGTCTTTCCCTTCCTGCATTCCCCCTGGAAGCTCATGCAGTGTTTATTTAAGCCAACCCTGAGTATACATATGACTACAGAAACAATCATTGTGGACTGGTACCGTCAGCATCCCGATCACACTTTTTAAATGATGTCCTCAATGACTTCCTGTTCATGTACTTGCTTTAAGAGGGGGAGGGTTAGGGTATGTATAGGGGGTTGTCAGGGAAGTATCCATGTCCATTCCTCTCAAGTGTACATGTGTAGTCATTGACATCACTGCCAAAGTCTTCCTCGCTCCTTACCTTCAGTGGGGCCACAAATTGTGGACCTATATATGGTTTCCTTTTTTCCCCTAATCTCTCCCTCTCTTTTTAAATTTTCTATATTCTTTGTTTATATTCCAAATGATTTTCCCTTTCCCGGTTTCCTCCTCCCCATAAGTTCCATAAGCTCTCTTCCCTCCACTAGTTCCACAATCAACCCCCTCCCACTCCTCTGTCCTGGCAATCTCCTACAATGCTGCATCAAGCCTTTCCAAACCTGGGCCCTCTCCTTCCTTCTTTTTGGAAATGATTTGATATGTGGGTTGTGATTTGGGTATTCAGTGCTTCTGGGCTAATATCCACTTATCAGTTACTGCATTCCATGTGTGTTCTTTTGTGAATGAATTCCCTCACTTAGTATGATATTTTACAGTTCCAACTATTTGCCTAAAAATTTCATGAATTCATTGTTTTTAGTTGCTAAGTAGTATTCCATTGTGTAAATATACCACATTTTCTGTATCCATTCCTCAATTGAGGGACACCTTGGTTCTTTTCAGCTTCTGGCTATTATAAATAAGGATGCTATGAACATAGTGGAGCATGTGTCCTTATTGCATGCCAGGGAATCCTGTAGGTATATGCCCAGGAGTGGTATATCAGGGTCCTCCGCAAGTGTCATACTCAGTTTTCTGAGGAACTGCCAGACTGATTTCCAGAGTGGTTGTAACATCTTGCAATCCTACCAGCAGTGGAGGAGTGTTCCTATTTCTCCACATCCTTGCTAACACCTGCTGTCTCCTGAGTTTTTAATCTTAGCCATTCTGACTGGTGTGAGGTGACATCTAAGGGTTGTTTTGATTTGCATTTCCCTAATGGCTAATGATGTTGAACATTTCTTAAGGTGCTTCTCAACCATCTGAAGTTTTTCAGGTGAAAATTCTTTGTTTAGCTCTGTACCCCATTTTTAATAGGGTTATATTAGCCCTCTGTCGGATGTAGGGTTGGTGAAGATCTTTTCCCAATTTGTTGGTTGCCATTTTGTCCTTTTGACAGTGTCATTTGCCTTACAGAAACTTTGTAATTTTATGAGGTCCCATTTGTCAAGTCTCGATTTTAGAGCATAAGCTATTGATTTTCTATTCAGAAACTTTTCCTCTTTGCCCATGTCCTCAAGGGTCTTCCCCAGTTTTTTTTTCTATTAGTTTCAGTGTGTCTGGTTTTATGTGAAGGTCCTGCTGGTAAGATTTGCTGAAGGAGGCAGAGGCAGGAGGATCACGAATTCGAGGCCAGCCTGGGCTCTACATGGCTTCTAGTCATATCATACACCAAGAATACAACCTCTGGCTACACAGTAGGACCATGGATATGTATAAGTCCCTATAAGGAATCCCAGACCAGAGTCATGAACATGGGCTCAGGTGGCAATGCAGGCTACTCACATCAACCTGGCCTTTGGCAACAGTGGTGCCCAGTGAATATTAATATGACTTCACCTTGCAGCATACAGCACAGAAAACAGCATGGTCTTAGGTAACAACACTGGCCATGGACATCAACACAGACCTCAGCTCCAGCAGTACCCACTCATGACCCTCAGAGGAAGTACATGCCTGGACATCTCCATGGCCTCAGCTGGCAGCACAGACCATTCATATCAGCATAGACCCCAGTGGCAGCAAGCCCTCAGACTTTGACCTGAATTCAAGCCACAGGTGATGGAATACCCTTTGTTGAGAGTTGGATCAATCCAAGGCTTTCTCAGAGGTTCTGAAGATAGGACAAAAGGAACGTAGCTTTGTGTCCTTGCTTCAAGGTGGATTTGGTAAGACTAGATGGGCTGAATCCTGGGTCCTAAAGGAATAAACATTTTGTGTCTTCAGAATTTAGTTTTTCCCCTTGAAGAGACTGGAGTATCAGTCCCAAGGGTTCATCCTTGAGATATTCTGGATTATCCTTCAGATATTCTGGAGTAAAACATTGATTGACTAGTGTTCTACTAATTCTTTCACATTTTATGATACATTCTACTATCCCATTTCTTGCCTCAAAAAGTGTACAAGACACTAAATCTTAATCTGCATGCTTGGAATAAAATTACTTCTCCAAGAATTTCTGTCATCAGCTTTTAACTTTTCCATCATCGCCTGACCCTCTCTATCAGGACCCTGGATTGAATAACAAACAACCTCGTCCCTGTCACATTTAATCTGTAGCAAACTGAGGGAAGTACTTAATAATTTAACTCAAGTCCTCCTTTTGAATTATGTTTCTCATATCTTTGACTTGCTTTACTGAAAGCATTGCCTTCCAATGAGGTGTGCCCTCCTCGATGGACTAAAGTGCTCTCTTTGAACATAGTAATCAGTGTTCCCACAGGAAGCAGAGTGAACTAAGCATAACACCTTTCTGTTAGTTTAATATGTGTAATTTGTTCTTCACAGAAACTTTATTCACCGTTGTCAAGTTTCTTATACCCTGTCAACCTTTTAAAGCACTTATAGTTATATTTTCTTATGGAACAATAGCTTCGTGGAAACATGCTTATGGCAAGTACTTCATAATCACTTCAAAATATTTGACATTCTCATATAAAAAAGTAAGGGGTCTGGGGAAAGAGATAGGCTGCCTATATTGTCTTCTCATGAGTTGTCTTATTATTTTTTTTTTGGATTTTCTTTTTCTTTTTTTTAATTGGATATATTCTATATTTACAATTCATTTCCCTTTTTCTGGTTCCTCACCCCCAAAGGTCCCACATGCCCTTTTCCCTCCCCCTGCTCCCTCATCCACCTCCTCCCACCTCCCTGCTCTTGTACTCCCCCACAATGATGCTTTGGTCCATTCTAGCACCAGTGTCCACTCCTTTCTTCTTGTCCGACATCACTTGGTATGTGATGTGTGTCTTTGGTGTTCCAAGATTCTAGGCTAATATCCACTTATCAGTGACTGCATACCATGGGTATTCTTTTGAGACTGGGTCATCTCACTTAGTATGGTGTTCTCCAGCTCCATCCATTTCTCTAAGAATTTCATGAATTCGTTGTTTCTATTGGCTGAATAGTACTCCATTGTGTATATATACCACATTTTTTTTGTATCCATTCCTCTGTTGAGGGACATCTGGTTTCTTTCCAGCTTCTGGCTATTATATATAAGGCTGCTATGAACATAGTGGAGCATGTATCCTTATTGCATGCTGGGGAATCTTCTGGGTATATTCCCAGGAGTGGTATGGCTGGGTCCTCTGGAAGTATCATGTCCAGTTTTCTGAGGAACCGCCATACTGATTTCCAGAGTGGTTGTACCAGCTTGCATTCCCACCAGCAGTGGAGAAGTGTTCCTCTTTCTCCATATCCTCGCCAACACCTGATGTCTTCTGAGTTTTTAATCTTAGCCATTCTGACTGGTGAGAGGTGAAATCTCAGGGTTGTTTTAATTTGCATTTCTCTAATGACTAATGATGTTGAACATTTTTTAAGGTGTTTCTCAGTCATCCGAATTTCTTCAGGTGAAAAGTCTCTGTTTAGCTCTGTACCCAATTTTTGGATAGGGTTATTTGGTTTTCTGGGGTCTAACCTCTTGAGTTCTTTGTATACATTGAATATTAGCCCTCTGTCAGATGTGGGGTTGGTGAATATCTTTTCCCAATTTGTTGGTTGCCTATTTATACTTTTGACAGTGTCTTTTGCCTTATGGAAGCTTTGTAATTTTATGAGGTCCCATTTGTCTATTCTTGCTCTTAGAGCATAAGCAATTGGTGTTCTGTTCAGGAATTTTTCCCCTGAGCCAATGTCCTCAAGCGTCTTCCCCAGTTTCTTTTCTATTAGTTTTAGTGTGTCTGGTTTTATGTGGAGTTCCTTGATCCACTTGGAGTTGAGCTTAGTGCAAGGAGATAAGAGTGGATCAATTCTCATTCTTCTGCATGTTGACCTCCAGTTGAGCCAGCACCATCTGTTGAAAAGGCTATCTTTTTTTCCACTGGATGTTTTCAGCTCCTTTGTCGAAGATCAATTGGCCATATATGTGCGGGTTCAATTCTGGGTCTTTGATCCTATTCCATTGATCCGCCTCCCTGTCACTGAACCAATACCGAGTTGTCTTATTATTGATCTCATGGCCAAATATAATTCTAACTTGTCTGTGATTTACTCTGTTTTATGTCAAAAAGGAGGTGAACTTTGTCAAAGGCAGGGTAGAACTGCTCTAGTTAAACATTAGATGCTGGAAATTTACCACACTGTATGGTTACAGCCCCATTTCTATGGAGATATGTGACTTGAGGTGGGGAAAAAAAGACTATTTGTAACTATGTTCCATAATGCCAATAACTACAATAGTAAAATGTAGACCCCCAATGATTCATATATGCCTGTTCTTTACAAGAATTGCAAATATTTTCTGTTTTTACTGCTGTCCATTATTTATAGTCCTTTGTCAATGTGACTGGTCTTTGATTGTATAATTTCAGGGGTTTACTGGCCTACTATCTTTAATGGGGGCAGAAGTAATAACAAAGGCTAGTAGTGATAGAGTCACCTTGATCCTCTATTGATGAGTTCAGCAAACAGATTGAGTATCTAATGATTGTGTGGAGGAAGGTATATATGTGTCTATAGACATGAACTATCTAGGCAATGAACCAAAGAAAAATACCCATGACTCCCATGGGTATATTCTATTGCATAATACACTGTAAAACTTGTGGGTATTCAAGTTTCCTTTAAAGAAACAGTAGAGAAGAAAGACCATCTGTGATGTGGATTTTAGGAGGTATATGGTAATATAAAAATGGGGGACAGAACAATAAAACACCTGTCTGTGAGTCCTTCAGGACTGATGACAAGTCTTAGCTTAACTGGATTTGTGGATATGTTACTTGTCCCTGTGATAGGTTATTTCTTTTTCTTATTTACTGCTTTGCCAATTTTCAGAAGAATTGCTGAGTATTCCTACCCAATGCTATATGGTTGAGGGGGGATTTACACAGAAATGATATGTGTACAGTTTTCTGCCATGGTTATAATCCACATGCTATTTGATGCTGTGTTCTGTCATGATTATTATTAGTACAAATTTTATGTTTACTTTTGAAGCAATTATCTATTATCTAAAAGATAACAAAAACCAAGAAAGAGATTTGTAATTTTATTCAGTAAAGCCAAATGCTGAGAGCAAGTACATATAGATGGGGCAGTGAGAGGACCAGGCCCTCTAGCATAGGTGCTAGAAAGGGCAAGTTACTATTATGTGCCCACATGCTGGGATATTTATCTGTTGGAGAGATGTCATCTTATCTGCCATCTCCCCCACATTCCCATTCTCTTCAAATTGTTTCAAATAAGCCCTAAAGCTTATGTAATACGGTGAGTATGATATAAAAGTATATCTTTTGGAGCAATTCCATCTCTGATAATAGATAAAATGTACTGGAATCTTTTGAGGTGTAGTACAAATTGGTTCCTTTGACAAGTAACAGCTTAAAGTTGGAGATCTCAAACATATCTACTAAAATTTTATAATTCTGAAAAGAAATTCAGCTCATTTGATAGACATTATTTTATTAAACATTTTCCTTTAAAATATAATAATAATTTTGAAGAAAATTTAAGATTAAGTTTTGATTTGTAAGACACAATTAAGAGTAATTTTGTTTATGAGATGGAAGGCATAATTATTTAATGATCAGTAAAAAAATGTATATATGCTAACACCAACCTTTGTGTATATTGACTGATGTTTAGTCAGTCAAATATTACTGTCAGAAATATAATTGTGTTCATCTCTCCTACTTCTGTTTCTGGACTGTAGCCCAGGTTACAAGTGATTCAGAAGCAACTATTTGGGAAAAAAGTTGGTAACAAGAAACTAAATTTATTTGAAATCTAGCATATTAGGAAGATAGATCTCAAAATGCCATCTCAGTTCATTAAGGGCAAAAAGGGCTCTAATCCAGGGGGTAAATGTGGTATAAATCAATAAAATAGAGCCTTTGAGAATAAAACAAAGAATCAATTAAACAAAGAGGTGATTCTTTGATAAAATTAATCAAAGATAAATCTTTGATTAAATTACGTAAAAAAACTAGTGAAATACAGAGAATCATAAGGGCATATTTTCAAAGCCTTTACTCCACCAAATTGTAAAATCTAAAAGAAATAAATTTTTTCTTGATATAAATAGCCTACCAAGGCTAAATCAAGATCAGAGAACTGATTTTAACACACCTACAAACCCTAGTGAAATAGAAGCAGTCATTAAGAGTCCTAGAGATATTATGGATATAAGGGAATACAGCAACATAATACAGGCAATTTATAAAGCATATTGGAACTATAAACTTAAATGATGAAAACTCAAAATGATTCTATTAAAGTTAAAAACAAAATAAAATTGTCTACTCCCTCAATACATACCAGTATAATACTTAAATTTTTAGATAGAACAATAAGACAACTGAAGGAGATCAAGGAGATATAAATTAGAAAGAAAGAAGCCAAATTATTTTTTCATTGTAGATGGCATGATTTTATATTTAAGTGACTGCAAAACTTCTACTGGGAAATGCCTACAGTTAATAAGCACATTCATCAAAGTCAATGGATACAAAATTAAATTTTAGTATATCAGTAGTCCTTCTATAAACAAATGGCAAATTAATTTAAAAAGGCAACAGGGAGGGAATACCTTTCACTATAGTCTGCAATATTATAAAATATCTTAGGGCAACTCTAATCAAGCAAGTAAAAGAATTGTATGATAATAATGTTAAGATATTGAAAATAGAAACTGAGGAAGATATCAGAAGAAGGAAGGCTCTCCTATGCTCTTGGATCAGTAAGATTAATAAAGTCAAAATGGCCATTCTACCAAAAGAAATCTAAATATTCAATATGATTCCCATCCAAAAGCCAGAATGATTTCTCACAAATCTTGAAAGAACAGTTTTCAGATTCATTTGGAAACACACACACACAAACACACACACACACACACACACACACACACACACACACCCCACATATAAAAATGACCACAGGAAAGCTAATAGAATCCTGAATAATAAATTTCTGGAGGTATCGTCACCTCAGATTTCATGTTGTACTATAAAGCAATATTAATAAAAACAGCATATTATTGGGACAAAAATAGATATGATGCTCAATAAATTTGAATGAAAGGCACAGATATAAATTAACACACATGTGGAAGCTGATTTTTGGTAAAGAAACCAATATCACTACTACCACCACCAACAACAACAAAAACCATACCATTTTCAACCAATCATGCACCACCACCACCACCAGCAACAACAACAACAAAAACCATACCATTTTCAACCAATCATGCTGGGCAAACTGTATATCTGCATGTAAAACAACTCAAAAATTTCTAGACATATAATCCCATTCCAAACTCAACTCCAAATGGATCAAAGACCTCCTCATAGAACTGGTTATACTGAACCTGACAGAATAGAACAAGGGAGATAGCTTTCAACTCATCAGCACAAGAAAAGACATTTTGAACACAACAGAATTATCAATACACATACTAAGTTTAACAATTAATAAATGGGACCTCATGAAACTAAAAATCTTCACAAAGCAAGGGTTATGCTCATTAGGGCAAAGTGGCAGCCTACAGAGTGATGAAGTGTTTTAACTGCCTACCACATGTCTTTTAGTGTCCCAATAGACAATAGATGAAAAGAACTAAAAACAAATAAATCTTTTACATTAAGAAAAGAAATAACCCTATTTAAAATGGAGTATGGGTCTACACAGAGAATTCTCAAAAGAAGATGTCCAAATGGCTGAGCTATATTTAAAGAGGTTAATAGCAAGCCTCCATTAGTGAAGACAATGCTGACACAACAGATTGAACATAGACAAATACATTCTAAATAGAGCTTTCAACCCTATGCTGATATAAATTCAAGACCACTCCATGAGATGAAATTCATGCCCAATACTGCTATGCTTTAGGACCAAGAACCTGAGACTAGATAGGCTAGCAACCTGGTAAAATTGAATATCATTGCTCTAAAACAAACAATCAATCACAAATTATAACAATAAAATGACTCCTAATGTCATTGTCCTAATCTCATAGATCAGTGTCTTGCTTAGCCAATGATGATGAGGAGTAGAGATAAGGGAAATTTATAATCAATATAAATCATGGAAAAGAAAAATCCTATTTTCAATATAAGGAAAAAGATATTATAAACAATGGAAAAACATGCTGTGAACAGAGTCAAAGCTGTCAGGTACTAGAACAACAATACATACAGATGCTCTCTGACTACCACAGATATGGACCAGCTCCCAGCCTTAGAAGTTGGAGGAGACTTGATACTTGCCAAAAGTGTTGGAGGCTCCAAGAAATTTCTTTCAAACTTTTCCATTTATAAGGATGGAGTTATTCTTTCTTCTCTACGTATAAGCTATGCTTTTCATTTTTTTCTATGACTTTATAATCCCTATAATCTTTTTCTCTGACATAGTTTATAATTTTCTTTAAAGGTATATAAAAGTGAGCACAGAAATAACAAAAAGTTGAAGACCGAAATTTGTATCAGAGTTTTTATTGAAGCAGAAGAAATTTAAGAATCTGTAATTTTAATGATAAATTCTTACTTTCCTTTAATATTTAATTTTTTCATAAGTATGTACAAAGATTGACATGGTGGTACTAGATATCGTTCTTCATTAATCTGTAGGATTGCTTTTTAAGCCATTCCTATCTAAGAAATGCAAAATGGAGAAGATGCAGTTTTTATAAAACTTGTTCTATTTTGATTAGTGGGAAAAAGCTTATGATAAATCTCTCCAAATGAACTAGTATACATCAGCTAATAAGATGGATCAAGTCACAGTAAACTTGCAGTTGTACTCTGTAAATGCTAATGTGAAGAGCGATTTAATTTCAAATTATGAGGTTATATTTAGTGAGTCACTACAATTGTTTGTATAACTTAAAAATTTATTTTTGTGAGAGTATATATTCTTAGAGAGTGACTATAGTGCACTGAATTGCCTTATTATTTCCAGTGGTGTTATGTTCTCTACTCTTACTTTAATGTATAGCACTATTATTATTGTTGTTGCTGCTGTTGCTGTTGTTGTTGTTGCTGTTGTTGTTGTTATTTAGAAATCACTGAATTAATATAATTAATAAAATTAATATAATTTTAGCCCCTGAAATCAGTCATACAGAGTATCTCAGAATGTAATGATTATAGAAAATGCATGAGGCTAGGCATGCAGAGAGGCTACCATCTTGCCTCAGGTCACTTAGATTCGGTTGGCAAGAATTTTATTTAGTATTTTTGCGTCAATATTCATAAGAGAAATTGGCCTGTAGTTCTCTTTCTTTGTTGGATCTTTTTGTGGTTTAGGTATCAGCGTAATTGTGGTTTCAAAGAAAGAGTTGGGCAGTGTCCCTTCAGTTTCTATTTTGTGGAATACTTTGAAGAGTATTGGTGTTAAGTCTTCTTTGAATGTCTGGTAGAATTCTGCACTAAAACCATCTGGTCCCATACTTTTTTTTGGTTGGGGGGCTTTCTATAACCCCTTCTATTTCTTTGGGGGTTATGGGATTGTTTAGCTGGTCTACTTGATGGTGATTTAATTTTGGTATTTGGTATCTGTCTAGGAAATTGTCCATTTCCTCCAGATTCTCCAGTTGTTTTGAGTATAGGCTTTTGTAGTAGGATCTGATGATCTTTTGAATTTCCTCCATTTGTGTTGTTATATCCCCCTTTTCATTTCTAATTTTGTTAATTTGGATACTGTCTCTGTGCCCTTTGGGTAGTCTAGCTAAGGGTTTATCTATCTTGTTGATTTTCTCGAAGAACCAGCTCTTGGTTTTGTTGATCCTTTGTATGGTTCTCTTTGTTTCTACTTGATTGATTTCAGCTCTTAGTTTGATGATTTCCTCTCTCCTACTCCTCCTGGGTGAGTTACCTTCTTTTTGTTCCAGGGCCTTCAGGTGTGCTGTTAAGTTGCTAGTGTATGCTCTCTCCAGTTTCTTTTTGGAGGCACTCAGGGCTATGAGTTTTCCTCTTAGCACTGCTTTCATTGTGTCCCAAAGATTTGGGTAGTTCGTACCTTCATTTTCATTGAAGTCTAAAAAGTCTTTGATTTCTTTCTTTATTTCTTCCTTGACCAAGGTGTCATTGAGTAGAGTATTGTTCAGTTTCCATGTGTATGTGGGCTTTCTGTTGTTCTTCTTGCTATTGAAGACCACTTTTACTCAATAGTGATCCGATAGGAGACATGGGATTAGTTCGATCTTCTTGTATTTGTTGAGTTCTATCTTGTGACCAATTATATGATCAATTTTTGAGAAGGTACCGTGGGGTACTGAGAAAAAGGTATATTCTTTTGCTTTAGGATGGAATGTTCTATATATATCTGTTAAATCCAATTGGTCCAAAGCTTCAATTAGTTTCACTGTGTCTCGGTTTAGTTTCTGCTTTCCTGGTCCATTGAGGCGAGTGGAGTGTTGAAGTCACCTACAATTATTATGTTAGGTGCGATGTGTGCTTTAAGCTTTAGTAAGGTTTCTTTTACAAATGAGGGTGCCCTTACATTTGCTGCATAGATGTTCAGTATTGAGAATTCTTCTTGGTGGATTTTCCCTTTCACAAGCAGGAAGTGACCTTCTGTGTCTCTTTTGATGACTTTAGGTTGAAAGTCAATTTTATCTGATATTAGAATGGCTACTCCGGCTTGTTTCCTGGGACCATTTGCTTGTAAAACTGTCTTCCAGCCTTTTACTCTAAGGTGGTGTTTGTCTTTGACACTGAGATGTGTTTCCTGTATGCAGCAAAATGTAGGGTCCTGTTTCCATATCCAGTCTGTTAGTCTGTGTCTTTTTATTGGGGAATTGAGTCCATTGATATTAAGAGATATTAAGGAATAGTAATTATTACTTCCTGACATTTTGGGCATTTTTTTTGTTTGTTTGTTTGTTTGTTTGTATTTGAGTGGTTCTCTTCTTTTGGATTAGATGAGATGGGTTTTCTATCTTGTTTCTTCTGGGGTGTTGTTTTCCCCCTTGTGTTGGAATTTTTCCCCTCTTATCCTTTGTAGGGCTGTATTTGTAGAAAAGTATCGTGCAAATTTGATTTTGTCGTGGAATACCTTGGTTTCCCCATCTATGGTGATTGAGAGTTTTGCTGGGTATAGTAGTTTTGGCTGAAGTTTGTGTTCTCTTAGGATCTGCATGAGGTCTGCCCAGGATCTTCTAGCTTTCATGGTCTCAGGTGAGAAGTCTGCTGTAATTCTGATAGGTCTTCCTTTATATGTTACTTGTCCTTTTTCTCTTGCTGCCTTTAATATTCTTTCTTTGTTTAGTACATTTGGGGTTTTGATTATTATGTGACGGGAAGTATTTCTGTTCTGGTCCAGTCTATTTGGGGTTCTATATGCTTCTTGTATATTCATGGGTATCTCTTTCTTTAGGTTGGGGAAGTTTTCTTCCATAATTTTGTAGAAGATATTTGCTGGCCCTTTAAGTTGTAGATCTTCATTCTCATCTATCCCTATAATCCTTAGGTTTGGTCTTCTCATTGTGTCCTGGATTTCCTGAATGTTTTGGGTTACCAGCTTTTTGCACTTTGCATTTTCTTTAATTGTTGAATCCATGGTTCCTATGGTATCTTCAGCATCTGAGATTCTGTCTTCTATCTCTTGTATTCTATTGTTGATACTTGCATCTATGACTCCTGATTTCTTCCCCAGGTTTTCTATCTCCAATGTTGTCTCCCTTTGTGATTTCTTAGTTGTTTCTACTTTTGCTTTTAGATTCTGTATGGTTTTGCTCAGATCTTTCAGTTGCTTGTTTGTGTTTTCCTGTAATTCTTTAAGGGATTTTTGTGTTTCCTCTTTTATGACTTCTGCTTGTTGACCCATGTTCTCTTGTATTTCTTTAAGTGATTTTTGTTTCTCCCCCTTATTGGTATTCATTTTTTGCTCTATATTCTCCTGGATTTCTTTAAGTGATTTTTGTGTCTGCCTTGTATGGGCTTCTAGTTTTTTATCTATTTTCTCCTCTATTACTTTAAGAAATTTATCTAAGTGATCCTCAATCTGCATCTTTACCAGTGATTTTAGATCTGAGTCTTGTTTTTCTGGTGCGTTGAGATATCCGAGATTTAATTGTGTTTGCCTTGTAAGGGCTTCTAGCTTTTGATCTATTTTCTCATGTATTACTTTAAGAGATTTATCTAAGTGTTCTTCTATCAGCAACCTGACCAGTGATTTTAGATCTGAGTCTTGTTTTTCTGGTGTTTCGGGGTATCTAAGATTTATTGCTGTTGGGGAACTGGGTTCGGATGCCGCCATACTGCTTTGATTTCTGTTATTAACAATCTTACATTTGCCTTTTGCCATCTGGTTAACTCTGGTGTTTGTTGGTCCTGTAGTTACTAGCTGGTGCTTGACCCTCCTGTGGGCTCGAAAGACTATTTTCCAGCGTCTGGGACACCTGAACTACTGCCCTGTAGGGCTCCTGCTCACAGATTGCTGACAGGTGGCCTGAGTCTCCTGAGGTCTTAAACTCAGAATATCCCAGGTACTTGGTTCTGCCTGTTGGGCAGGTGTTCTGTACTGCTCCTGCTCAGGGTTTGCTGTCTGGTATCCTGTTTCCCCAGGGGTCTTAAGGTTGGGATATCTCAGTTATCTGGTTCTGCCGGCTGGGTCTGAGCACCTGGCAAGCTGGTTAGGTCTGGCTTCCCTGCCACCAGCTGGATGGGAAACTGCAGGCAAGATGGCGCTGCCTGCAGGGGGTTTGGGGTCTGGCCTGTGAGCACAGAGCGCAGGCACGGCCGCTGTACCCCAAACCGCTACTCTGTCCACAGCTCCCGCTCCAGACCTGAGTCCCCGAAGGTCTTAAACTCGGGTTGTCTCGGGTACCTGGTTCCGCCTGCAGGGTCTGAGCACCTGGCAAGCTGGCTGGGTCTGGCTTCCCTGCCACCAGCTGGATGGAAAGCTCTTATTCCCATATCTTTCTAAAATAGTTTTTGATGTTTGTTTTTTCCTTAACTCTCTTCTTTCATGTATTCATTTATTCACTCATTTTTGATATTTCAAAACTCTTTACTTTGCTGTTTTTCAATCATCATACCTATGCCTCATACTTTGTTTTTTCCGATAGGAAAATTACCTGCATTAATAGGTAATTCATTTAGTCTCTCTGTTTTTTTGGAAGCATTCTCACCAAGAAAGCACGTTGAATATATTCTGATCTCATTTTGTCATAGACAAACAAAAGAATGAACAGATATCACAGACAAAATACCCAGTGGATTCTGGGATTTTCTACTTATACTGAAGACACAGCATGTATTAGGTCAATGTTTTTAAGTATACTGGACACAGTATTGAATACAGTGAATCAATATGTGAAACCACCTAGTGCTCTTGATTATCTAAAAACTGAAAGAAGAAACAGGGGAGGGATGTGGAGATGAGGGCAAGGGGTGGCTGAGAGGATAGGCAGAGAGAGGGAACATAACACTCTAAACCTGCTAAATGAAAACACCTTCCGTCCTATACACCAACCCAGTTCAAAAGTTCATTTCTAATTTTGTGCTTTATGATTAGAAGAAACGCTGAAGTAGAAATATACTGCTTTATGTCTGAAGATGATATTTCAGCCTTTACCCAATTATAAACTAAATCTGCAGCTTGGTATTAGTAATTTACATGGCTAGCACAGCCAGACTGTGGAAAAATGATCATCTGGCAGGAGTATTCCAAATGTAGGGAAGACTGGAGCATCGTGTGTTTTTACTTTATTATTCTGAGCTTTCACATTATGCTAAGCAGATTATTTAAATACAGTTTTGGTTAACTACAAAGGAAGACTCATGAAACAAATCTGTTTGGGGTATGTGGTTGGGTGTGGTGCTGAACAGCAGCTTAGTGTTTGAGCTTGAATTGTTAAGTGGGTGGTAATCTCCACTGCCCACAACAGTTGTACCCAGGAGTGTTCCAGTGTAGTGGGAAAGCATATGATTTCAGTTAGATGGAGAAGCATTTCTTATGTCTGCCTCTGCTCTCCACCTCCGCTTATAACTGCCTTCAATATTACAATAACATCCTGGACAGATTGTGTTTTAGGTATTGTGTTTTACTTATAAGTAAAACATATAATCTTGTTGAAACGAATTGCTTTATAGTTTATATGACTGAAAGAAATTGTGTTTATTATAAACAGGACAAAAATTTAAAAGCCTCTTATCATCAAGAAAACTGTTAATTATGCAATTTATCTTTTCAAACAAGGAAATTAAGAATCAGTCATCTTTACTTATTAGTTAAAGGATTATCAAATATGGATTTTCATGTCAATTATCAATTAAGTTGTCACTAACTTTTAGTTTTTATATTATCAGTAATTTATTATAGCATGTTTGTAATAGCCAAACCTCATACCTTAATATGGGGATTATATAATAGCCTACTCAAGACAGTGATCCTAGGCTAGATAAAGTCATGTATCTTAGCCATCCAGCACATATTTATCATGCTTTATGTCATATATATGATAACAAATCACATTTGAAGGGAGAAATAATATAATAATAATCTCCAAAGAAAAGAAAAATAGTTAAAAATTATCTGTTGTTTTAACCATATTTTGGTTTGATTTGATATTAATAAGAATTTTGCATTAAAAATTGTTTTAACATCTAAGATGGCACTTTTTGAATTAAAATAAGTGAACAAGGATACAATTATAACTTCTCTCTTCCCCTCTCCATTACTAAGTTTTACATATATTGCCTTTTGTTCTTTTTCAAATTTATGTCCTCTTATTTTTACTTATTATGATTATACACAAATGCACATATATTCCTAAATAGATTGTGCTAAGTTTGTATAATGTTCCTCATATATGTGATTGGAGGGCTTTAAAACTATCAAATCTTAGAAGTGCAAATAAGATATTCTCTCTGAAGTATATCTCTATTTTTAGACGCTTGAGTGAAGAACACTGCCAGGATTTATTTATCTATCTATTTATTAAGGCAAATCTGTAGCATGTCTGTGGAAAACACTTGGATAGCAAATAATTAAGCTTTGTTTTTCCAATTCTCCCTTAGAATTGATCTATTAATTTGATTCACTTTTTTCCATGATTACAGTGATTCTTTAACAGGACATTGAGTACATTACATTTACTTTTAAATGGATTGGAATGTAAATAACGTGTGAGTCTCTGTTGTAGTTGTTTTTGTGGTTGCTCATCTTTTTGGTTTGGTGGAAGGTTTTGTGAGGGTTCATTTGGCTCTCAGGATGTCCTCAGACTGGCTGTTCAGCCCACAAGGTCCTTGGACTCTTGGTCCTCCTGCCTCCATTTTGCCAGTTCTAGGATTGCATATACCTATATCATGCTGGAATCAACCCAGCTTCATGAGTGCTAGATAAGCTCTCTGCCAGTTGAGGTATCTTGTCAACCCTTATATGTCTTTTTGTAAAAAAGATTCATTCATTCATTCATTCATTCATTCATTCATTATATTAAGTACACTATAGCTGTCTTCAGACACACCAAACACCAGAATAGACACAGCAGATCTCATTATGGACGACTGTGAGCCACCATGTGAATGCTGGGATTTCAACACAGAACCTTTGGAAGAGCAGTCAGTACACTTATCCTGCTGAGCCATCTCTCCAGCCCCTATTTGTCTGTTTTTAAGAAAAATATTGATAAGTGGTTCTTCAGCCTTTTGTTTTCTCAAATATTATGTATTTACAGTCAATTCATGGCTGGTGTTTCATATTATATTTACAATAAACATGTTGGGTAGATTTGCTAATGAAATGTAATAATATCACTGTGAACCGATATGAATGGAGGTATGCAAGTTCAAGCAAGATTGAAATCAGGTCATTCAGTCAGTAGCCTGTGCTGGGTACTGGAAAAATGAGTTAATTTAACATACTAGCAAATTTTAGAGCAAGGAACTAAAAGGATGTTGTCAATAAAGTAGATGAAAAGGATTAATATATGAGAGAGGGTTTAGGCAAATGAAATATCTTGTGTGGCAAAGAACGGAAGTCTGAACATGGCTTGAAATGCTTCATTATGCTGATCTTGTAGTGGGTAAGGGATGTTATGGGAGGATTAGCTGGGGAGGGCTGAGCAAGGGCCAAATGGTACTGCAGAGCTTAGACTCTCTCCTGGCAGGAACTGAGCCATTAAAGTAATTTAAAGAAACATTCCTACCATCATACTTATTTAACAGAAATATGGCTCTGTTATGCTATAAAAATTGTGCTGGGTACAAGGGAGAGCATAAAAAGTAATTTCTAAATACAGTGCTCTAATTTTTTTCTTTCTCTTACTCAGAGTAAGACCAGTTGCTTTTCAGAGACATAATTTCATTAATAAAACTGTCTACTACTTGTCTGGATATATAAAAGCATTGAGCTTTGTTATCTCTCCCCATGAGTCTGTATTAGTCACAACCCCTTACAGTTATCCAACATTAGGCCACCATAACAGGCTCCTTTAATTCTCTTTTTTCCTTTTTTTAATTGGATGTATTCTATATTTACATTTCATTTCCCTTTTTCTGGTTTCCCACCCCCCAAAGGTCCCACATGCCCTTTTCCCTCCCCTGCTCCATCATCCACCCCTTCCCACTTCCCTGTTCTGGTATTCCCCTACACTGATGCTTTGATCCTTTCCAGCACCAGTGTTCACTTCTTTCTTCTTGTCAGACATCATTTGGTATGTAAATTGTGTCTTTGGTGTCCCAAGATTCTAGGCTAATATCCACTTATCAGTGACTGCATACCATGGGTATTCTTCTGAGACTTGGTTACCTCACTTATATGATGTTCTCCAGCTCCATACATTTCTCTAAGAATTTCATGAATTCATTGTTTCTAATGGCTGAATAGTATTCCATTGTGTTTATATACCACATTTTTTGTATCCATTCCTCCATTGAGGGATATTTGGGTTCTTTCCAGCTTCTGGCTATTATATATAAGGCTGCTATGAACATAGTGGAGCATGTATCCTTATTGCATGCTGGGGAATCTTCTGGGTATATTCCCAGGAGTGGTATGGCTTGGTCCTCCGGAAATATCATGGCCAGTTTTCTGAGGAACCACCAGACTGAGTTCCAGAGTGTTTGTACCAGCTTGCAGTCCCACCAGCAGTGGAGGAGTGTTCCTCTTTCTCCACATCCTCACCAACACCTGATGTCTTCTGAGTTTTTAAACTTAGCCATTCTGACTGGTGTGAGGTGAAATCTCAGGGTTGTTTTGATTTGCATTTCTCTAATGACTAATGATGTTGAACATTTTTCAAGGTGTTTCTCAGTCATCTGAATTTCTTCAGGTGAAAATTCTTTGTTTAGCTCTGTACCCCTTTTTTGGATATTGTTATTTAGTTTTCCGGAGTTCAATATACAGAAATCCATCAACATAATCCACTATGTAAACAAACTCAAAGAAAAAAACCACATGGTCATTTCATTGGATGCTGAAAAACCATTTGACAAAATTCAGCATCCTTTCATGCTAAAAGTCTTGGAAAGAACAGGAATTCAAGACCTATATCTAAACATAATGAAAGCAATTTACAGCAGACCAATAGCCAACATCAAAGTAAACAGAGAGAAACTTGAAGCAATCCCACTAAAATCAGAGACCAGACAAGGCTGCCCCCTCTCACCATATCTCTTCAATATACTACTTGAGGTACTAGCTAGAGCAATTCGAAAACATAAGGAAGTCAAAGGGATACAAATTGGAAAGGAAGAAGTCAAACTATCACTATTCGCAGATATGATAGTATACTTAAGTGACCCAAAAAACTCCACCAGAGAACTCCTACAGCTGATAAACAACTTCAGCAAAGTGGCTGGTTATAAAATCAACTCAAGCAAATCAGTTGCCTTCCTATACGCAAAGGATAAGCAGGCCAAGAAAGAAATTAGGGAAATGACACCCTTCACAATAGCCACAAAGGATATAAAGTATCTTGGTGTGACTCTAACCAAACAAGTGAAAGATTTATATGACAAACCTTCAGGTCTCTGAAGAAGGAAATTGAAGACCTCAGAAAATGGAAAAAATCTTCCATGCTGGTGGGTTGGAAGGATTAATATAGTTAAAATGGCAATCTGGCCAAAAGCAATATACAGATTCAACACAATCCCCATCAAAATTCCAGCTCAGTTCTTCATAGAGATAGAAAGAGCAATTCTCATATTCATCTGGAATAACAAAAAACCCAGGTTAGCTAAAACTATCATCAACAGTAAAAGAACTTCTGGAGGAATCAATATCCCTGAACTCAAGCAATACTACAGAGCAGTAGTGTTAAAAACTGCGTGGTATTGGTACAGTGACAGGGAAGTGGATCAATGGAATAGGATTGAAGACCCAGAATTGAACCCACACATATATGGCCAATTGATCTTCAACAAAGGAGCTGAAAACATCCAGTTGAAAAAAGATGGCCTTTTCAACAAATGGTGCTGGCTCAACTGGAGGTCAACATACAGAAGAATGAGAATTGATCCACTCTTATCTCCTTGCACTAAGCTCAACTCCAAGTGGATCAAGGAACTCCACATAAAACCAGACACACTAAAACTAATAGAAAAGAAACTGGGGAAGATCCTTGAGGACATTGGCTCAGGGGGAAAATTCCTGAACAGAACACCAATTCCTTATGCTCTAAGATCAAGAATAGACATATTGGTTGGGAGGCAGAGGCAGGTGGATTTCTGAGTTCGAGGCTAGCCTGGTCTACAGAGTGAGTTCCAGGACAGCCAGGGCTACACAGAGAAACCCTGTCTCAAAAAACCAAAAAAAAAAAAAAAAAAGAATAGACATATTGGACCTCATAAAATTACAAAGTTTTTGTAAGGCAAAAGACACTGTCAAAAGGACAAATCGGCAACCAACAAATTGGGAAAAGATCTTCACCAACCCCACATCTGACAGAGGGCTAATATCCAATGTATACAAAGGGCTCCTTTAATTCTTAATGCTTTTTAGTTTCTAGATATTTTCATTTTACCCAATTCCACCCTTAACTCAATTCTGGGAAATTCAAATATATAATGACATATATTAGCAAAAATCAGACCTTTTCTCTTCTAACGATTCAGTTCTAGCCCCATCTTGAATTGAATTCCCTTGGATGTACTACAGAATCTCTTATTACCAGTAACTGCTGACACCTGTCACATAGTGCTGCTCATTGGCCACCACTTACCACATTGTCAACTACAGCATATGAACCATCATTTTCTATCACATGTAGATTAACCAAAAGCATTTTACTGTCTCCTTATCTAATAATCTTCCATATCCCCTCTTCTGTCAGAATTAATTTATTCTTTAATGTTTACACTTATAGGTAAACTTTTCTATACACTTAAAATTGTCTTTCTACATTTTTAAGGAGTTTTATAAAATATCTGTTCTAGTTAATTCTCATCACTGTTGCCTTCACCTGACCATGTTCACGTAGACAGGTTACTAAGAGAAAGAAGGATGGTCGAAGAAAGAGGAAGAAGACAACTCTATGAGTAGGAAGTGCAAGGTCATCTTTCACTAATCCAGAAACAATACTTGGCCAGTAGTTCTCTTGTCCATTCTCAGGGTGTGTTTTACACTATGGAAATTGCTAGTTTAGGGACTCACACCCTCATTTCATCCTTATTTTTACCTGATAGTTGTGTTCTCTGTTTAATTGAGAAACTCAAGTAATTAAGAAAGAACTTTGCTAAACTATGATCAATCAATGCAAATATCTGCTTATACTGCCTCTGCTTCTGTCCTGAGAAATGAAAGTTCTTTCTTTCTAGCAGGCATTTTCTCTGGGAAAGAGGCTATCCCTTCCCATCTACACAATACTGTCCTTCCAATAATTCTCTTTTTCACATTGTCAATTATTATACATTTTTATTTCTTCTGGAAACGACTTCAATGATACATTTATCTTTGGAATTTATCCCATGGCCTGTGGTCTTTTTCAGCTGAATCCCTTTGTTATTTGTGTCCACTCTTCTGAATATACGAATGGCTCAACGAAATCCAGTTGCTGCCATTTATTTGATCCTGACCTACATTTCATTGTGGATTCTTGTCTCTTCCTCGGAATAGTCCTTCTTTTTGTCTCTCTCAGCTTACTGATTTCCTTCTGACTCTTTGGTTTCATTTTATTTAGACAGTTACTGGCTTCTTCTTATGCAATATTTTGAAGTAATTATAAGCTTGGCTTTTGCCTCCCTTCTGTCTTTATGTTAACTATCTTAGGAAGTTATCTAAGTCCATACCTATCGAAAGCCGAAGGCAAACCCTTCCCTGTGATTCACTGACACTGCAGTACTGATGTGACATGTCCACCAAGTCGATGTGTGTTTCAAGTGTCTCATGCTTTTAATGGAGTCAGTATCGTTACACTCATGGGAAAATAAATGCATAAAATCTGTTCCCTTACAGATTCCTAATGGATTACACCTACCCAAATGTTGTAGTCACACAGAGGCTTTTCTTTAAGTTATATGCGGTTTATCTAGAAGTCCTGAAGATAGTATCTTCAGAATACAAACAGAATCCCATACCCTCTTACATAGCATAACTACTCATTCTGTTATAAGTCATCATCTCTTCCCACTGGGGATTTTGTGATCACTAGCTTTCTGACCTCTATCACTATGTTTCATTACCTTTAGCTTATCTTCATCAGAGTATGTGGTATGAGGCTGTTTTAAGGATGTTAGACCCTCTTTGCTAGAAACACTGTTTTGTTTCTTTCAAACCTGGAAGTCTTTAATGTAGCTAATAAATTTGATAAAGCTCTATTTTATTCCTTCTGTTACTCTCCTGATACTCATTTTGCTGCAGATACATTATCTCCTTCCTTGCTCAAGAACATTCCACTGTAGCTCCCCTTGGGGTTTTGTCAAATGCTCTTCCTTCTGAGAAACAGATGTCATATAAGCAAGTTATTAACAGGAACTACTTAGATATATTAGCTGCTTGTTGCCTAAGAGTATCATCACAAATCTGACAATTTATAGTAATACACTATTTCTGACAGTTTCAATGAGTGAAAGATCCAAAAATGGCTTTGCTTGGTCCTCTGAAATGTTGCCAGTATCAGCCATCCAAGGCTTGAATGGAGAAAAGTCTATTTCCTGTCGCACAGTTTGTCAGCAGCGTTCACTTCCTCAGGAGACAATGGATTAAGAGCTAATCCATGCTTGGAGTCTTCCTGTAATTTTTTCCCCTCAGTTTTTCTTTCCTCTTCTCTTCTCTTCTCTTCTCTTCTCTTCTCTTCTCTTCTCTTCTCTTCTCTTCTCTTCTCTTCTCTTCTCTTCTCTTCTCTTCTCTCTTTTCTCTTCTCTCCTCTCCTCTCCTCTCCTCTCCTTCTTTCTTTCTTTCTTTCTCTCTCTCTCTTTCTTTCTTCCTGATTTTCAATTTTTTGTTAGGTATTTTCTTCACTTACATTTCAAAAGTTATCCCCTTTCTTGGTTTCCCTTCAGAAAACCCCTATCCCATGTCCCCTCCCTTCTACTAGGGTGTTCCCACACCCACCCATATACTCCTTCTTCCCTGTCTTGAAATTCCCCTACACTGAGGCATTGAGCTTCACAGGACCAAGAGCCTCTCCTCCCTTTGATATTCAACTAGCCCACTGTCTCCTACATATGCGGGTGGAGCCATGGGTCTCTACATGTGTACTCTTTGGTTCATGATTTAGTCCCTGGGAGCTCTAGGGATCTGGTTGGTTGATATTGTTGTTTCTCTTATGAGGTTGCAAACCCTTTCAGCTCCTTCAGTACTTTCTCTAACTCCTCTATTGTGGACCCCATGCTCAGCCCAGTCGTTGGCTGAAAGAACCCACCTCTGTATTTGTTAGGCTCAGGCAGAGCCTCTCAGGAGACATCTATATCAGGTTCCTGTAACATGATGACTTTCTTCCCTAAGGGCAGAATTGAAAGAACAGCATATGAGATAACATCATGGAATGAAAGCCTACAGCCTTTACACTGTCCTAATTGTTTTACATAAATACCAGCTCCCAGCTCTCAACTCTCTTTCCTACTGCATGGAAAGTTTACCTTCTACTAAAATCCTAGCAATGTTTCTCTGAAAAAGTCTAAATGTCACTCTAACTTTATTAGGAAAAATTACTTAGTGTCTTTAGTACTGCCTCTGATTGGTAAATTCCACCAGAATATGGGGGGTGATGAGTGAAGTACAACTGATAAGGTCATCACAATATGAGTCACTCTGATTGCTATAAGCTTTATTAATAGCAGGAACCCGTGTTCCTTGGAGGAAATGCTGCAATTATGCTGCGCAATTTGCATCACTGATGCATACAGTTGTAGGCAACGCTGTGTTGGCTAGCTGTGCTTTGGCCAGAGAAACAAAATCAGAGTACTTTGAGAAAGAAAGTCTAACACAGGTCCTGTAGACTTGATTTCATGACACATACAATGGATATGTTCTACCTGACTGCTGTTAGAGGTCCTCTGGGAAGAATTTATGACATTGCCATACCTGTGTGTTGTGGCTTCTCCCTTAAATTCTGTGCAAATTGTATAGGTTGGATGGGATTGTAAATTCAACCTTTGGTGGGGACTAAAAGGTAGCTAAGGGAGACTGTACTTATTGTCTGACTCATTTTTGTTAAGTACTGCAAAGAAAGTTTTGCTATTTTTGCTTCCAAGTAGTGTTAACATAGTCACCCCTAAAGGAAAGTGACCATCTTCATAGAATCATTGTTCCATATCTGACTCTTAGCCTTTTCATCACACATGGGAAATAGCGGTATGAAATTCTGTTAATTTTAGCAAAACAGGATGGTTTCTTTTCTTCTTTGATACTTGATGGGCACAAGCTCACAATCTCTGATTAACTACAAAATCCAAATCTCCATAAGAGAAAATTCATTTGGCTCATGTTCTGTCAATAATCTATTTCTGAATGTCATCTTTGAGCAAAGAAGCTGAAATATTAGTAGGGACATCACTGCTGAGAACAGCAAAGGACTATCTTTAGAAGAGGGGCCATGGTGACCAATGGAAGAGTTAATGTTATTGAGTTGACAAATGTCATATTAATGTGAAACAGTTCCTGAATAAAAAATACATAGTCATATGTGCTAGCAAGCACACAGAAAAAATTTTGTATGTTAATATATGGAGATTATTTTTTCACTTATCTAACTCTGTGCCACATATGTTTGATTTTGACTTTACCATTGAATTTACACTGGAATCATTATAAATATTTATGTTATTGTAAATGTTTATGTTATTTTTCAAACCTTAGATTTTTTTTGTTTGAACATCAACAACATAGATATGTGTGTGAGAGAAAAAGACACATATACACACACACAAACAGAGACAGAAAGAGGTGGGAGAGGAGGGAGGGAGAAAGGAATGGAGGGATGGATGGAGGGAGAGAGAGAGGTAGAGAGAGAGAGAGAGAGAGAGAGAGAGAGAGAGAGAGAGAATAAATTATTTATTATCATGTATTTAGGGTCATTTCCTTTAGTGCTTTCTACTTACTGGAATATATTCCCAGTATATATAGCAAAACATCAGACAGCCTGAACAATTTTTGACTGCTATTGGAGTTTAGTTCCCACTGCCATAAAACAAACCATTAATTTTCGTAATTAATGTATATATCAATATTTTTTTCATATCTTTCATGTCTATGAGCTTGCTTCCTTTAAAAGTAAAACCTAGCTACCTTTTGAGTAGTTTAAAGTTCTCTCTGACTTTAAGCAACATGTGACTTTTTACAACTAAATTTATGTTTAAACAAATTATTAAATTGTTTACAAGAAGACTTCAGAGATATTATTCTCCAGGGATCACCTAGGCTAGCTTAGGTTGCCAGCAAATATGAATAATGTTCTTTGTTAATAATTTTACAAATTGTGGTAACAGCACAATTATATTAAATTGTTGTAGACTTCAACGACAATTACATGAAGACTGAGGACAAACCCTTGAGTGGTTTATAATCTCTGGTCCACTAGACTTCAATAAATACTGACAGATGCAACCTTGTAAAAGCTGATTTATCAAAAGATGTTTTCTGAGTCAAGATTTAAAATCTGCCTTGGAAAGTTTTCTAAGAGAATTTTGCAAGCCTAAAGTTCCCAAGCTACAGTTTAGGACCATTAAGCCCATGATATTAGGTCATAATTCCTTCCTGACTCCACATCTGGGAAAATGTTTGGAGAGAAGGGAGAATCCTCCCTCCTCCTAGACATGAGAATGGGCTTAGGAAATGTTGGAAAATAGATATATTTTATCTCTCACATCCTACTACTTCCTAATACCCTCTTCTCATCAGTGTAATCCTTTTTTTTTGTAAATATCTATTCATTATAACAACCTAAGCATTCTAGGTCACATTATACTTAGCAAAAGATGACATTTTACATCAGGTTTCAAATTTATCTATTATATTATCCCTTTATCTTTACTGAAATTATCATTTTTCTTCTATACTAAAGATAAGGAACAGTAGGAAACACTGATAAGATAATATATTTTCTATATAAACTTATGGGGGTCTACGCGTATCCTAGCAACAATCAGGCACTTACTAATTAAATAGCATGCTTTCAACTCTCGCGTTTTCATTTGTTGCCATTCTGCCTTTACCAGATTGTCATGCTAGGATCGGCTATGTGATGGGTTGCCTGCTTCACATCTAATCCCATTGCGCTCTTCAATCCATAATAATTTTGTTGATATTGCCACTGAATTCTATAGGAACTTTCCAATTACGAAATTTTGTGGTTATTATATAGATATTCCACAAATTTCTCTGATGATTTTTTCTTTTTGATATATATTATTTTTAAATTTTCTATATTTTTTGTTTACATTCCAAAGGCTTTCCCCTTTCCCAATTCCCCCCTCACCATATGTCCCATAAGTCCTCTTCCCTCCACCCATTTCCCAATCACAGCCCCCCCCCCCAATTCTCTGTTCTGATACTCTCCTACAAAAGTGGATTTAGTCTTTTGAGGACCAGGGTCCTTTCCTTCCTTCTTCTCGGGAATCTTTTGATTTGGTAATTGTGCCTTGAGTATTCATAGCTTTTGGGCTCATTAATATCCACTTATCAGTGATTGCATTTCATGTGCATTCTTTTGTGATTGTGTGAACTCACTTATGATGATATTTTACAGATCCAACCATTTGCATACAAATTACATGAATTCATTATTTTTAATTGCAGACTAGTATTCCATTGTATAAATATACCACATTTTCTGTATCCATTCCTCCTTTGAGGGACATCTGGGCTCCTTCCAACTTCTGGCTGTTATAAATAAGGCTGCTGTGAACATAGTGGAACATGTGTCTTTATTGTATGCAGGGGAATCCACTGGGTATATGCCCAGGAGTGGTATGACAGGGACCTCTGGAAGTGTCATGCCCAATTTTCTGAGGAACCGCCAGACTGATTTCCAGAGCAGTTGTACCATCTTGCAAACTCACCAACAGTGTAGGAGTGTTCCTTTTTCTCCACATGCTTGCCAGCACCTGTTGTCCCTTGAGTTTTTAATCTTAGCCATTATGACTGGTGTGAGGTAGAATTTCAGGGTTGTTTTGATTTGCATTTCCCTGATGACTAATGATGTTGAACATCTCTTAAGGTGCTTCTCAGCCATCTGAATTTCTTCTGGTGAAAATTCTTTGTTTAACTCTGTACCCCATTTTTTGATAGGTTTATTTGGTTCTTTGAGGTCTAACTTCTTGAGTTCTTTGTATATATTGGATATTAGCCCTCTGTCAGATGTGGGGTTGGTGAAAATCTTTTCCCAATTTGTTGGTTGCTGTTTTGTCCTACTGACAGTGTCCTTTGCCTTGCAGAAACTTTGTAATTTTATGAGGTCCCATTTGTCAATTCTTGATCTTAGAGCATAAGCTAGTGGTGTTCTGATCAGAAACTTTCCCTCTGTGCCCATGTCCTCCAGGGTCTTCCCCAGTCTCTTTTCGGTTAGTTTCAGTCTGTCTGGTTTTATGTGGACGTCTTCAATCCACTTGGAGTTGATATTGGTGCAAGGAGATAAGAGTGGGTCAATTCAGATTCTTCTGCACGTTGACCTCCAGTTGAACTAGCACCAATTGTTGAAAAGGCTATCTTTTTTCCACTAGATGGTTGTAGCTCCTTTATCAAAGATCAAGTGACCATATGTCTGTGGGTTCATTTCTGGGTCTTCAGTTCTATTCCATTGATCTACTTGCCTGTCGCTGTACCATTTTAATACATCTAAATATCAACTTTTTCTTGAAGATCATTATCTACTCATAGAATCCCCAGGACGCAGTAGTAAAATCATTTCTTGTTTAAACTTTTATAGCCTTTTTGTCTTTATTAATGTTGAGGATTCACTTGATAACTTCAAATATTTCTTTTTAATATTTAAGATACTTAATTGAATTATATCTGTTAAAGTGAGCTTTCTAGGAGTCATGAAGAAGTGCCTGTTCTCTAAGAGTGGTAAATTTTATAAAGAAAGGGGAGAAAGAGGACACTTTATTACTGTTCATTAATTATCTTTATATAAAGAAAGAATTTTCAAATTGTCCTTTAAAGCCTTCAGAAGTTCTGAATTTACTCATATCAAGAGTCATGAGCACAAAGGAAGATAATTAGGATAGTGCCTACATGTTATTCATCATTTTCTGCCATGTTGTGTGTACCCTACTTTGTGGTACAGAAATAACTTTAAAACATTATGAGTCATGTATTTCAGTGATCTCAAATTCAGTATCAGGATGCAAAATAAAGCATTTCAGTTAATAAAGTTAAAAATCTAATTGAACAGTAAATTAAGTAAAATATTAAAATAAACCATGTTTATTAAAATAGAATGGTTTAAAAATACATTTCTGGAGATAGCCATATCAGGCTCCAATCAGCAAGCACTTGTTGGCATCTCCAATAGTGTCTGGGTTAGGTAACTATATATGGGTGGGGCAGACTCTGGATGGCCTTTCCTTCAGTCTCTGTACCACAATTTGTCTCTGTATCTCCTCCCATGGGTATTTTGATTTCCCTTCTAAGAAGGACTGAAGCATCCACACTTTAGTCTTCCTTCTTGAGCATTATGTGGTCTATGTATCTATTGTATCTTGGGTAAAACAAGCTTTGGGGCTAATATCTACTTACCCGTGAGTGTATACCATGTGTGTTTTTATGTGATTGGTTTACCTCACTCAGGATATTTTCTGGGTTTTTTTTTTTGTTTTTTTTTTTTTGTTTTTTTGTTTTTTTGGTTTTTCAAGACAGGGTTTCTCTGTGTAGTCCTGGCTGTCCTGGAACTCACTCTGTAGACCAGGCTGGCCTCGAACTCAGAAATCCGCTTGCCTCTGCCTCCCAAGTGCTGGGATTAGGATGATATTTTCTGGTTCCATCCATTTACATAAGAATTTTGTGAATTCATTGCTTTTAATAACTGAGTATTATTCCATTGTGTAAATGTATCACATTTACTGTATCCATTTCTCTGTTGAGGGACATCTGGGTTCTTTCCAGCTTCTGGCTCTTATAAATAAGTCTGCTATGAACATAGTGGAGCATGTGTCCTTATTACATGGTGGAGCATCTTCTGGGTGGCCCAGAAGTGGTATAGTTGTATCCTCAAGTAGTACTATGACCAATTTTCTGAAGAATCACCAAATTGATTTCCAGAATGGTTGTACCAGCTCGCAATCCCACCAGCAACGGAGGAGTATTCCTCTTTCTCTACTCCTTCTCCAGCATTTGCTGTCACCTAATTTTTTTATTTTTTATTATTTTTTTTTATCTTAGCCATTCAGACTGGTGTGAGGTGGAATCTCAGGGTTGTTTACATTTGCATTTCCTTGATGATTAAGGATGTTGAACATTTCTTTAGGTGTTTCTCAGCCATTCAGAATTCCTCAGTTGAGAATTCTTTATTTAGCTCGGTTCCCCATTTTAATAGGGTTATTTGGTTCTCTGGAGTTTAACTTCTTGAGTTCTTTGTATATATTAGATAATAGCCCTCTATCAGATGTAGGATTGGTAACGATTTTTTCCCAATCTGTTGGATGCCATTTTCTCCTATTGACAGTGTCCTTTTTCTTTCAAAAGCTTTGCAATTTTATGAGGTCCCACTTGTCAATTCTTGATCTTAGAGCATAAACTATTGGTGTTCTGTTCAGGAGATTTTCCATTGTGGTCATGAGCTTGAGACTCTTCCCTGCTTTCTTTTCTATTAGTTTCAGCAGAGTCCATGGTAGAGCTAGAGAAAGGACCCAAGGAGCTGAAGGGGTTTACAGCCCCATAAGAGGAACAACAATAAGAACAGACCAGTACTCAGGAACTAAACCACCAACCAAAGAATACACATGGCTCCAGCTGCATATGTAGCAGAGGATGGACGTGTAGGACATCAGTGAGAGGAGAAGCCCTTGGTCCTGTGAAGGCTTGATGCCTCAGTGTAGAGGAAAGGGCAGGGAAATGTGAGTGGGTCATTTGGTAATCATGGGTTGGAGGGATGAGATAGTGGTGTTTTTTTATGGTATTCTTGGTATTGTTTTTGCCTTTTTTTTTTTTTTTGGTTTTTTTGAGAGAGGGTTTCTCTGTGTAGTCAGAGCTGTCCTGGAACTCACTCTGTAGACCAGGCTGGCCTCGAACTCAGAAATCCGCCTGCCTCTGCCTCCCAAGTGCTGGGATTACAGGCGTGAGCCACCATGCCCGGCTGATAGTGGTTTTTTAAAGAGGAAACTAATAACATTGAAATGTAAATAAATAAAATATCTAATAAAATATCTAATAAAAACAAAAACAAAGCAATAACAACAAAAATGCTTTTCTGATTATTCTCATCTGTCAAAAAATATTATTTCCATGATTTTTTTTTAGTTACTGCATATAAAACCATACAGACAAGTTCAGTTATTAGTTCCTTTAGGCAGTTGCAATGACAGTAAACACTGAGATCTTTGATATTCCAATGTTTTATATTTGTATACATATTCTTCTTATAAATGGAAAGATTATACTTAATATATAGTTTATAACTGACCATTTCAACTTGAAAATACTTTGTGACTATAGATATGCATATTTATGTGGTCAGTTGAATAGCATTTGTTTATTGATAAACTATAGTTTGCAGTTTTCTCCATTATTTCACATCTAAACTATTCATTAATTTGCATAGTAAAATATTTATTGATATTCTGATTACCCATATAATAAATCCAATCTTCCTTTAATATACTATATTTTTTTCTCCTACCTCCTTGCTAGCCAGGATGAGACATTCACTTCAGGTGAAGAATTTAGATAGGTGTTGAAGCAAATGCAGCTATTAAGATAAATGAGACTAACAAATGACTCATCGATACCTGATGGAAAAGGCTAAAACTTTACCTGAAGACAGTTTCTGGCCAGGCATCTTTTTTTTTATTGGATATATTCTATATTTACAATTCATTTCCCTTTTTCTGGTTCCCCACCCCCAAAGGTCCCACATGCCCTTTTCCCTCCCCCTGCTCCCTCATCCACCCCCTCCCACCTCACTGTTCTTGTACTCCCCCACAATGATGCTTTGGTCCATTCTAGCTCCAGCATCCACTCCTTTCTTCTTGTCAGACCTCATTTTGTATGTGATTTATGTCTTTGGTGTTCTAAGATTCTAGGCTAATATCCACTTATCAGAGACTGCATACCATGGGTATTCTTTTGAGACTGGGTAACCTCACTTAGTATGACGTTCTCCAGCTCCATCCATTTCTCTAAGAATTTCATGAATTCATTGTTTCTAATGGCTGAATAGTACTCCATTGTGTATATATACTGCATTTTTTGTATCCATTCCTCTGTTGAGGGACATCTGGGTTCTTTCCAGATTCTGGCTATTATATATAAGGCTGCTATGAACATACTGGAGCATGTATCCTTATTGCATGCCGGGTAATCTTAATATACTATTTTTTTTTACTCAAGGAATGCACATTGTTTATATTTTATATTTGCAAGCATTTAGATACTATGTCTTTTAGAATGATTATTTCAGTGTGTGTTTCCATTTGTTGTGTGTGACTTTTTATATTAGAATTTTTATAAGGGCTTTGAAGAGGTCTTTTAGTGATAAAGTTTGCAGCACAAGCATGAGGAACTAGGGTAGACCCCCAGCACCAGCCTAAAGAACTACATCTTTTGATACATGGGAGAAATCTTAGTGCTAAGGAGTTGGGGAAGTGGGAATTTATGGAGAAAGGAGCCAATTCCTTGGGCTTCAATACATAATTTCTTTCAAATATATATATATATATATACATATATATATATATATATACACACATATATATATATGAATGTATATACATTCATGTATAATATATCTAGAGAGACTATCTTGTATATTTTATGGATGTAGCACCTGTCAATTAGAAAACTTATGGCTTATAGGAAAGGGTAGAATAGAAAGTGGGACATCCATTAGGCAGAAAGAATTCTGGGATAGATAGAAAGAAGAGTCACCAGTGAAGATGTGAGAAGACAGGTGCATGGTACCTGAGCATTGGTAACTAGAAGTGGCAGAACTTAGATTATTATTAATGTGGTATTTTAAATTATTGGATAGTCAGTGTATGAGTCTAGCTATATGGCCTATATATTTGTAAATATATATTTCATGTTTGAGTCATTATTCTGGGAGGAAATCAGCTGATTACAAATAAGCATATGAAATATTATATCATATATATGTATATATGATAAATTTTTAGATGGCTCTTCTGCTAAAGAATGTGATAGATTATGGAGCACAATTAAACTTTGACCTATTATTGATTAACTCCATTTAAAATTTAAAAACTACCTTTTTAAGTTATGTTTGGTACAGGGTTTGAACAGATTTGAATCCCCAAAATATCAGTACCTAAATGTCATTCAGGGAGGCAATATCACAATATCAAGGAACAAATTTGTCTAAACAAATGTCAAGTTTGTACCTAATGCAGCTTATTCAGTTTGCAAATGCTTATCCATTTTACAATTGGAAGCTATTTTGCAAAGCCAGATTCCTTAGAGAGCTATTGCTGAAATATGTAATCATTTTGGCATAAAACTTAATCCTTAAAAATGCACTTTGAATTATTGCATTTCTTTATCTTTAGTAAGTGAAGGTTTGTGATGAATTGTATTATGCATTTAATATGCTTTTTAAAAAATGCAGCAGTGATATATTCTAGGAAAATGCTTTGCTTTTCTGTGGTAAGACATCACTTAATCATTAAGGACAGTTTCATTGTATGTGCAATGAAGGGAATGAACAATGGAAACATTTATGTAGTGTCTGATTGTCTAGGGATGTTGATCTATGTGATGTGGACCTATTATTTAGTGCTTTGGGGATATCCTTCTCTTCCTCTGTCATTCCTTTAAGCTCTGGGTTTTGTACTAATCCTACAGAGAGGGAAAAAACCCAAGCACTTATGCTATTTCTGTACTGGGAAATTAGCCCTGCTCTTCAGAGTTAAATAATATTCTTAATTAGCTAAAAAATGAAGGTGGTTAAATTGTCATGGGTAATTGGAGTTGCATTTTCTCTTTTTATTAATAAAGAAAATGATGTGTAATTTAGGGTCCTCAGGATATACATATGAAACCCTTCTGATTCATAGGCTGTGATTCCAGGTTTTGAATATTTATGCTGCAGCATTTCTCTATGGTAGTGATTTATTTTTACTGAGCCTCATGGGCTGCAGTCTGTCTTGCCAAGTTGGGGGAAGATCATAAGAAAAGGGAAGGTTGAATGCTAGTTCATTCCCTGTTGAGCTAATTAGGAATCTAGATCTAATTTAGAAGGCTGCAAACCACAAGCTCCCTTTCACTCAAGTAGACTAACTCAGGCTCTATTCAAAAGTTACTCCTTGTCAAAGAGGAATGTACGTACAGTCTTGAGTCCCACATCTCAAAGTAAAGAAATATAAAAATTGAACAGTAATAGACTGTGTGATATTCTTAATCTTGTAAGAAAGGAAAGTAGATGGATGGGAGGGCCCATTATCATGGAAGTCACAGGCAAAAAAAGAAAAAAAAACAACAACAACAACAACAACAAAAACACCCCAAAAATATATTTAATGGGATGTATCCTAGAATATCTTATGATATAGGTAGATGTTTTAGTTCTCTGGAGTTCACAATGAATTTTCTTAAGTTTCATGCTATAAAATGCTCATAGTCTGGAATTGACAATTCTTATTATATTCATGAAAATAAACAAATTAAAATTATTTATATTTTCATTGTTTCTGTAGAGTTGTTCTCAACTGTCCTAATGCTATGACCCTTTAATACATTTCTTCATGTTATAGTGAACTCCAACAGTAAAATTATTTTTATTGTTGCATCATAACTGTAATCTTACTACTCTTATCATTCATAATGAGAAAATGTCTGAGAAAGGGATTTGCCAAAGGTTTTAATAAGTATAAACTGCATTAAAGAAATAAGATTTGATGTCAATCATAGATGCATTTATAGTGTGAGCAATTCTTTCAAAAATGTTTTGAATTGCTTGTAATATTGTAAAAATATACCTTAATAATTTTAGAAGTTTATATATATTGAGATAATAAAAGATATATAATAATTCACCTTCTTTTAGAGGAAACTACAAAAACTTATGCCAGAGAATGTTCAGAAAAAGAAACAAGAATTAATATAATTCTTTAAAAGTATTTAAATACATTACTGAACACATCTTTTCCTGATTCAAAAATTCAAGTTACAATTGAAGATATTAATTGACTCTTACTTTATGTTTCATGCCATCTCACTTACAAATTTATGAATATTAAAATAAGTATTACCTTATTTCCTCTTATTACAGACCTCATATCTAACATAAGTTTGGTTGTGATTTCTAAACAAAATGCTTTTGGAAGAAAACAGTAGGAAAATCACTTATACTTCAGAATAGTTGCAAAAGTTTCAAATGTTGGTTTGATCTCTGAGCTAATGTGTAGAGATTCAAAAGGAAAATATTCTATACACAAAGAATATCAAAGCAATGAAAGTGAAGGTTCGGGTGTGGATTAGAAACCATCAAATCATGCTCTGAACTACAAATAGAGAGGTAAGTAGAAGGCAGACATTAACTAGGGACATAGGAGAAAAGGCCATTCATTTTAAATGAAATGGGTTTGCAAGCTGGCACAACCACTCTGGAAATCAATCTGGTTGTTCCTCAGAAAACTGGGCATGACTCTGTTATTCTAGTCCTGGGCATTTCCAGAGGATTTCCAGGCATGCAATAAGGACACATGATCCACTATGTTCATAGCAGCCTTATTTATAATAGCCAGAAGCTGGAAAGAACCCAAATGTCCTTCAATGGAGGAATGGATATAGAAAATGTGGTATATTTACACAATGGAATACTACTCAGCAATTAAAAACAATGAATTCATGAAATTCTTAGTCAAATGGTTGGAACTAGAAAATATCATCCTATGTGAGGTAACCCAAACACAAAAGAATACACATGGAATGCAATCACTGATAAGTGGATATTAGCCCAGAGACTCTGAATATCCAAGATACAATTAACATATCAAATGATTCCCAAAAAGAAGGAAGGAGAGTGCCCTGGTCCTCAAAGGCTTGATACAACAATGTAGGGGATTACCAGAACAGAGAAGTAGGAGGGGGTTGATTGGGGAATGGGCAGAGGGAAGAGGGCTTATGGGACTTATGAGGAGAGAGGAACTTGGAAAGGGAAAATCATTTGAAATGCAAACAAAGAATATAGAAAATAAAAAAAGATATATAAAAGCATATAACACATGCTTTCTTGCCGTTTTGAACACTACTACCATCTTGTTATTTGTCCAAACAACTAAATTAGATAATATTAATTATTTAAACAACCAAGAATACAGTTTAAAGCTTATTTAGCATGTGATTGAACACAGTGTAACTTCTCTTCCTGAAAGTCTCCTGCCATAACTTCTGCGTCCTCCTCTCAGCTTAGAGTCAAATGAAGTTAACACTGTCCATGGCTCTGTGTTAGAACTGAACAGCTGAAAACAGATTCCTTCAAGTTCCAAAATATGAACCACATAGACAGCTCTGTGTTGACTTAATTTCTGGCTCTAAATTCTTGGGAGAAAAAATTCAAGCTCATAATATTTCTCAGCTAACAGTATCCATGAATTTTAAAAAGGTGTTCCTTGTCTCTAGATTAATGCTTCTCATTCTTCCTAATGTTGCAACCCAATAATACAGTTTGATTTTTATGTTGTGGTAACTTCCAACAATCAAATTATTTTCATTGCTAAATCATAATTTAATTTTACAAGTGCCATGAATCATAATGTAAATTTTTGAAATGCACAATGTTTGATATGTGATCCTGTGAAAGGGTTTGTAGACCTTCTAAGGGGTCTAGAGAGAGAACCACTGCTCTAGATGATAACATGATAGGATAGAGGATAGTGACAGAGGAGTTACTACACAGAAATCAGTATTGGTAAATACTTCCTGCCCATCTTCATAAAGACCATTGGTAAGGATTTAATCTCGAGATGGTCATATTTTGATGATTTTGATGTAGGGAGATGGTTTGCAAATGAAATGCCTTGATATATACCATTTAACCATCATTAGCATTAAAAATATTAGCATCTTAATTTCTATTCAACTATTTGTAACAAATAGTAAACTATGCTTTTAAAGTTACATAAGAAATTCCCCTAATTTGTTTCCACTGACATCTCCCACGTCCAGTGATTTTTCTCTTTAAATCTGTGCTATATTTTAAGTTGGCATAGTTGTAAATATTGTAGCATTATTTACCTTTATGTTTCTCTAATGGCCTGCGCTTCATTTATATCAATCAATTAAATTATTTCATTGAATTAATATAGATAAAATCAGGGAATATTTGTATAAATATTACTTATATTTACTTTATTTATCATTTTCCCTAAAGGGTTTAACCTACAATCAGGAAGGCAGTAATTATGTCAATCTTTATATACTTAGAAAATAGTCTCATTTATTGACTAACTATAAATAATCTTAACTTTTTTGTATGGTAATGTTTGGGATTCAGTTGCTCATTGATCAATTTAATACCTTTCTTTGGTGTCTAGAACCAAAGTGATAGCTTTGTTCGATATTGTAATATTTACTTTTCTCATTGCTTTTACTAAAATAGCTGACAGGAAAAACTGAAGGGAGTAATAGTTGATTTAGGTTTTGCATTTGGGACAATACATCTCACGGTGGAGGTGGGCTGGAGTGGCACCTTGTCAATGGGACTAGGTGACAGGAACACAAAGTAAAGGACTAGATAAGAACGGTTTTGAACCTTCAAAGGGCACACCTCCAGTAACCTACTTATTTTAGTCAGGCTCTACTTTCTGAAGGTTTTTGTACTCCTTCAAGCCATCTCTACACCAAGTATTCAAGCACATAATCCAATGGGAGGAATTCCACATTCAAACTTTAAAAGATCTTCAAAATCATCAAGGATCAATTCGACTTTTTAAGCTCTTTTAAGAGGTCACAATCTATCATGGTAGGACAGCATGTAGTTGGGGGTTGGGGACAGCTGGTCGCACTGCATTCATAGTCAAGGAATACATTATACCTCAGTGTCAAAGGCATGGAGGCATGATTCCTATAAGTTGTTCATTGATCTCAACATATGTATACAACACACACGGGTATGCATAAAATAAAATAGTTTAAATGTGATTTAAAATAGCTTATTTAACCAGAATAAGACAATATATTTTAAGCCTCATCTTTAGTACTAAATAGAGCTCAGTATCTGTAAACTACTGCATCTGTTGAAATACTCCAATGCCAAATAGTCTCTGCCAATAAAGATTCATTTTAAAATCTTGTCGCTCGGGCCAAGGAACTCTATGATTACCCTCTTCTTGTTTCCTAAGAGACAGAAGAGTAGCTTCAAAGGCAGAACACATTTTTGGGATTTTACCTGTCTAATGAGGGTTGGCTAACATTTTGTGGGAGAGATTACATCTTACTGCACCGCGCAATTCACATAATAATCAAAAGTTGTTAGAATTTAAGTTCAACTGACATAATGGATGAAAATATGTTTACTCCGTGGAAATGGGAAAATACATATTTTCACTTCTGCTTTTCCTTATTTCTGATAAGATAGCCTAAAGAATTTATGCTGTTTGCTTTGCTTGGGAAAATGGCATGAATGATATGACAAATGAACAGGACTTACAAGATTTAACTCTTTGGCATCTACGAGTATGTACTGCGATTGTCACCAGATGGGTTTTGTTGTTTCACTTATTTTTTGTAATAGCTTACATTTCAAAAATCCTCTGGAAATGTTCATATGAAGTATAATTTAAAGTTATGTAATGCCAGCGTATCTGTTAGAAACTAGAATATGAAGATGATATAATTGTTAAAGATGATATTTATATTGCCCATAGCATTTATTTAATTTGAGATTACTTTGGACCTTTAAAAAGGCCAAGTTGTATCAATCTTCAGTATAAAAAAGACAGGCGCTTGTGTTTTCATCCGAGAATTTAAGCACAAGCGACAGCCTACATGGAAGTTTGTCATGCTTGGTATCCCATGGGCTTGGCATATAGCTGAGTCGCCCCATGCTTGCTTACGATGTACCATGTCTAAGCTAGATCCTCAGCACCATGTGAACTAATCCAGCACTTAGGAGGTGAAAATAAGAGGATCAGAAGTTCGTGGTTAACTTAGGGCATAGCACAATTCAGCTACATAAGACCATGTATTAAGACAGCCAGATTTTACAAAGTAGCTGAGGTAGAAAATATGTTATAACTAGCCTAATTACCCTTTATGCCTCTTAATTCTTTCCAGGTGAAACATACCCAGTAAAGGAAGTATGTAGAAAAATACAGATAGTTAATTGCATCTAATTTTTTCTTAGTATAAATATTTTGTAATTATACATAGAAAGTGTTTCTATTAGAAATGCATTGTTATTTAAAAAATCCAAATTTCAGTAAATGCCCCATTATTTAAAAACAACAACAACAACAACAACAACAACAACACATGTATATATACTCAAAGTTACATAAATCAGAAGGTCTGTGTGTTTGTGTGCGCGCGTGCGTGGGTGCGCTCTTGCACATGCATGTAGACAGTAATTAAAGAATAAGATGATGTAATGGAGGAGTGGCAGTCCATCAGACAAGTTTGAGAGGAAAGCAGGGATAGAGATGATGGAACTGTAGTGATGGTGTGTGATTTTCCCTAAAAAAATTAAAACAGAGAGAAAATGAAGGAATTCGAAAAATTGTTATTAGGCAGATAGTAATAACTAGGTGCTAATGAAATCAAACTATTTCTTTATTGTGGTTGTGCTGTCTTAAGAGAAAACTTCCTTCTTCAAAATTTCTGTTGATGACATTTATTATTTCACTATAAATTAGGAAAACAATAAATTGCCGTGTTTTGGAGAAAAATATTTGCTTTAAATGCTTAAATGAGTAAAATGTAGACTCAAAAATATCCAACATTTGCATATCCATATCAAATCTACAAGCTTTACACTTAAGGCAAAAAAATCAGTGAAGTCTTTTAAACAGTGAGTTTTTTTTCTATAATTCAACAAGTTAGATATCTTATCTGTTATAATAAATATGCATAGCATATAATTAACTGTTGTATAGAATTAAGGGTTCCAAGTTAAATTGTTTATGAAATAACATTATTAGTTTGCCAGTTAATACTATTCCTTTATTCACACTAAGTTCTACTTTTAAATTATATGCAAATATCTGCTGGAAAGTTTTATGGGCTGTATACCACTTTGAAATCAATATGGAAAATTTCATGAGTTTTCTCAAGAGATTTCTAGAATCTAGCACACGACCCTTCCTTTCAGACTACTGGACACTGGTAGATGTCTAACCTCCCCTCCATGCAGATTACTGTGTATGGTAATATGATCTCCCTCATTCTGCTGATAACTATAGCATGACTCTTATCTGTGAATGCTCCAGACTAGGCAAATTACTTCATATTCCATTACAGGAACATGTACTAAATTGATGCACCTTTGATGGAATTCATAAACAGGGAGTTGATAGTTTAAGATCCACATCTGTGGACTCCACAGTTTTGCCTTGAGTATTAGGTAAATATCCCTAATGAAGATGTCACTTTGAGGAAGTGACTTAAACAAATCTTCCAATTAAAAAAATAATCTGAATTTACAATCTCTCCTCAATGAAATTGCCAAACTTCCTACAAATGGAGTTTCCATCTCAACAGTGTCCAGAGCTTCACTCTCGTTTATTTGGAGACATATGTTCATGGTAAAGATAAAGAGTGACACTTCCTGAAATGGAGGGTAATGACAGTCATATGCAAATGAGACTGGTAGCCAGGCATGCTATCATGCATCCACCATCTCAGTACTCAGGATTCAAAGCAGGATGACTTCCAGAAATCCTAGGTCATGTTGCTCTGTATAGTGCAACCCTCAGACAGGATTACATAACCAGACTTGTATATAAAAGAAAAAGAATTGGATAAATTAATATCTTTTATATTCAGACAACTTTAAACAGAGCTTGCCAGCAATAAAAGTACTCTTGCTAAAAGAAATTCTTCTGTGATATGATTGCACTATATATTTACATTTATTGTCTACCATACACATTTCTAAGTGTAAAATAAGTTCTGAATAATAGAATTGCTCTTCCCAGTTAATTAATTTTTATCTTTTTAAAAAAACATATTTGAATTTCCTTCCATTCCTAACAATATTAATTTTAATTAGTGTTTTATCTCATTATTTTAAATTATATCTGTAACATTAAGGTATTTTGCTAATAAACTAAAAACTGAAAAAGATTATTGTGAAAATGCTTCTGAATGCATGTGTGAAGGTTGAAGTAAAATATGTTTTAAAATTAAGAAGAATTTATTCAAATTGTTAATATGTCATTACCCAAGAACACCATTAGTTAAGAGCAAATGGAACTAGCTTCAATGAAGTAATAACAAAGGGATTTTTCAACCTAGGCTGATATCAGGTAGAAGGTGCTAAGCAAGAGTCTAATTGGAAAGATTGCATTGCCTGCTTGCTAATCATTCCTAGGTGTAACCTGACCCCTCTCCCAGGGCATCTATAAAAGGGAAGACCCTATTTTCTTATTATTCACATTTTAAAAGATGTTTCCCAAGTTCCAAGAAGAGAAGTAAAGGAAATTATTTTATAATTGGTTAAGTAAAATAATACAATTATACATTTTAAACATAAATACCATAAAAGAGAAAAATTATAGAGGGAGCAATTGTTTATATTCAGGAAAAAGCCTGTCTATGGTTTGGAGAATGGAGAGGACCAATCATGTTCTTTGTCTCCATAAATGTCTCTAAAATTAATCTAAGTGTGTATAACTCTCATCTATAGTACAGCGATAGATATTTTACACTTGTTATGGAAATTATCATCCTAACTTTTGCCTTGATGTCATAGAACCATATAAATCTCCTCTCATGTTCTACTTTCTCAAAGAAACTTTACATTTTCTGGTTTCTTGTGGGAAAGAATCTACATGGGTTTTGCTATGTAAGGGAAGATCAATCTTTGTCTAATTAGCATAAATATTATTTGTTTTAATGAATATATTAAGGTACCAAAGGCTGTTAACTTTATAAAGACAAGAGGTCTCTTTAACATAGATTTCTCTCAGGAAGACAGTTTGGCTAGCTGTAAGCTGGACTCTAGTGAAAGCACGTGCACTTATGTCAAGGTGACAGAAGCACATGCAGTAGAGAAACCACTTCACGAAATTGAAAGCTAGAGTGATTTCAGGATTGATCTCAGGATTTTATAAAATTTTCTGTCACAATCTCAGGGAGCCACAAAAAGAATCATACTGCTGTCCACAAGTGCAGGCTAATTACTGACCTGAAGACATCCTGCTTTAAGTTTCTAAAACTGCATAAAATCAGAGTAGAGCCAAGCCTCCACCTTTAAAACCTTGGGAAGATACACCCAGCACCATAACATAACCCAGATAAATGTATTAAATTTATATGTTTCAGATTGCACCTGAACTCTAAATCTATCTATCTTTTTGTTGTTTTTTTTTAAAACAATGAAAAGAACACAAGAAAACAACATGTAAATACAACATGTATCCCTAAACTCCTCTCTCTTCATCATGTTGCTTTCATCTGTTCTGGTTGAGAGGTCTTTGAAGACTCTGCAACATGCCTGGCTCTCCACAGAAGAAAGAACACCCAGCATGGAAGACATAATTTTTCCACCCACAGGTTCTGGATTTCAGCTGCTGTTGCTTACGGAAGCTACTTGCTGTCTGGCCACTGTCTGGTGTGAATATGTGCAGAATTGGCAGCAAGTTAGATTTTGGATAAAGTCTACGTTGCAAGGAAAACTTGAGGTTGATAACATGGTGTTGATAAAAAGAAGTGCTCAAAGGGTTCTTCTTTGTTTTAATGAAGGGCCAATCATTTTTAATTGTTTATATTTTTGAGATTATAATTATTTCATTTTCCCTTCTTCTTTCATGTCTCCAGTACCTCCCATATGTTCAGTCTTGCTCTCTTTCAAATGGATAGCCTTTTTTTACATTAATTCTTGTTTCACTGACATATGTACCTATGCCTGTACATATTATATATTCCTGGCTATAACCTGCTCAGTCAATATAATGGGACTTGTATGTATCTTTTCAGGATACATATGTATCTCTTGGTATTGCATAATTACTTGTGCCCTTCACTGATGAAGATTATTTCTCTAGCTCTTAGCATTCCTTAGTTGCCTGTCATTCTTTAATGGTTTTCTCCTCCCTCAATTCACATTGGCTTGCCCATTGTCATTTTCAGCTTATATTTAGGTTAATAAGTTGGTGAGATTTTATGGGTGTAGCTTCTGACAATTAAGGTAGCTTCGCAAAGCAGGAGCTGAAATCTAGAGCCCATAGATGGAAAACTATGTCTATCATACTGGTTGCTAGGAGACTCAGTCCCACAGCAAACTCCTTGATCCATTAGTTCTTACAGTCTTGTTGTTTCTCTACTATGTTTCCTGAGTCTTATGTGTTGTGAGAGTTGTTTTGTAAATGTATCCATTGGGACTGATCTCCCTGTTTTGCCTTTTGATTGGCCATGATTTTCTGTATTTTCTGATTTCTGTCTATTGCAAAGAGGACACCTTGATGAGGGCGAGGACCACACTATCCTGTGAGTATAAGAACAAATTATTTAGAGTGAAGCTAGGGACTATGCTATTTTACTAAAGTGGTGTTTGTAGGTTCTTCTTCAAGATCCATAACTTCAACAAACTTGAATAGTTGCCTGGGTCTCATGCATGACTTCCCTCTTGTTGAGCAGATCTTAAGTCCAACTGAAAACTCTTGGTTACTACCAAGGCACACTGGTTACTAATGTACCCTAGAAGCTATTGTGCCTTGAAGGTCATTGCTCTGGTTTATAAATGCCATAATTGATTTGGTTTCCTTCTGTCCTTTGTAAGCTTTTGTGATGTCTTCTGGCACTATGAATATTAGACCTCATGGAGGAAATTTTCAGGTTACTTCCAGCTCAAAAGATTCTGGGTCCTATGTCTGAAGTGCATGATGTCGTAAGTAATAGAGATTTACCTTCCACCTCTTGGGCAGCAATCAACGGCAATACTAACAGCCTATAGTGTTTGCACAGACATTTGGGAAACCCTCACAAAAATCTTGAAAATGGGATTCTCTTGCCTGGAATCAGATTTTTCCTTAGATGATCTTTGGCTTTGGGAAAGAACATTATTGGCCCATGTGAGAAAATTTAAGCTTATGTGTTATTTTTTGTTTGCTTGTTTTGTTTTTTTTTGAGATAGCATTTCTTTATGTAGCCCTAGCTGTCCTGGAACTCAGTCTGTAAACCAGGCTGGCCTCGAACTCAGAAATCTGCCTGCCTCTGCCTCCCAAGTGCTGGGATTAAAGGCGTGCGCCACCACCACCCGGCCTTATGTGTTTATTTATAAACATTCTTGCATTTATTATAGGTTTTTCATTTTGAGGCAAAATCTTAAGAATATGATTCCTTTATTATTATTCAAGTATCTTTATTGTTTTCAAATATCTTTAATGTTATTTTATTTTTCCTCCCTCTTTATTTATCCCCTCCTCTGACCTACCTAAGTAGATCTACCACATTTCTTTCTATTTCAAAGTCAGATCTTTGCTCAAGGTTTATGCTGGTATTTGCATATTTTCTATTACTTATGTGGTCATTTCTCATTAAACTGAATTTTAGATGAAGGCTATCCTTATACTCTGCTGTTTAGTTTCCTTGTAATTAACGACAGTGTTTTGAGACTTTTTTTTTTCTTTTAGAGAATTGTATTGATGGAACAGAAAATGGCATGTAAGTTTGAGACACATAAAATGTTCCAGGCTAACATTTCACTATGAACTTTTAAATAGACTCATAATTTTCATTTTGTTTGATACAAATTCTAGTAGATACTCTAAAGTTCATTAGCTTCAAATTACAGATCCTTAGCCCATAACTTCCTTGTATTTCACATCATTGAACCTTCCAATTATAACATCTATGGTTGTCTTTAAGATGTTGAATTACACAATTTGGTCCTGGAATCAATTAGCCTCTTGTTACATATTTCTTATATCCATGTCAAAGTTAGGTTCTTAAAACAGCATTATTTTACTCCTAATGTCTGGGCAGATACACCAAGACAAGAAACTTCATCTTCTTCTGCCCATATCTGTTAACAGCTGTTTCCTTCACACCAACACAATAATTTGTCAATAAGCATGTAAGCCTTATAGGCTCTTCTTCAAATTTCAAAAGACAGAATAAAGTCTGATTTTTAAACAGAATAATACTTTTGCATATACTTTTAATATTGCCTTACTTCATAAAATTCTATCAAAATATTCTGGATCCAGAGGACCCTATCATACTACTCCTGGGCATATACCCAGAGGATTCCCCTGCATGCAATAAAGACACAAGCTCCAAGATGTTCATAGCAGCCTTATTTATAATAGCCAGAAGTTGGAAGGAGGCCAAATGTCCCTCAAAGGAGGAATGGATACAAAATATGTGGTATATTTATACTATGGAAAACTACTCAGCAATTAAAAATAATGAATTCATGCAATTTGTAGGCAAATGGTTGGATCTGGAAAATATCTTCCTAAGTGAGTTAACCCAATCACAAAAGAGTACACATGAAATGCAATCACTGATAAGTTGATATTAATGAGCCCAGAAGCTCTGCACACTCAAGGCACAATTAACAAATCAAAAGATTCCCAAGAAAAAGGAAGAAGAGGATCCTGGTCCTGAAAAGACTGGATCCAGTTTTGTAGGAGAGTACCAGAACAGAGAAATGGTGTGTGTGTGTAGGGGGGGGGCGGCAGTGATTAGGGAATGGGAGGGGGAAAGAGGACTTATGGGACATATGGCAAGGGGAAAATTGGGAAAGGGGAAAGCTTTTGGAATGTAAACAAAGAATATAGAAAATTTAAAAAAAAAGAGAAAAGAAAGTGGAAACTAGTTTTAAGAACAATAAATCAAAAAAGATATTTTCATACCAACTATTTATTATTATTATTATTATTATTATTATTATTATCTTTTTTTTACACTCCAGTCATTATCCTCCTCCTGGTCTGCCCTCCAACTATTCCTCATCCCATTCCTCCTTCCTGTCTTAAGAGGATGTCCCCACCCACAACCCTGAACCCACCAGACCTCCCTGGGACCTCAAGTCTCTTGAGAGTTAGGTGTGTATTCTCTCACTGAGGCCAGCCCTGGCAGTCTTCTGCTGTATATGTGTCAGGGCCTCATATGAGCTGGTGTATGCTGCCTGGTTGGTGGCTCAGTGACTCAGAGAGATCTTGGGGGTACATGTTAGTTGAGACTGCTGGTCTTCCTATGGGGTCATTCTAGATCTTCTTACTAAAAATCATTTAGAATTATTGCTTCCTTTACAAAATCATTGCAATGTCTTTAAAGCGTTCTATGCTGATAATATTTTCCAGGGTACACTGAATCCCTGAGGAATGCCCATGTTGCTCAGGACTAATGCTGCTGTATCATTTCCCTTCCCTAAAATTTCTATGCAGTTATAGGCTGTCACAAAGTTGCTATTGTGTTAATAACTACATCTTCCCAGTAATAACCACATCTCCAACCATTATCTGTAAAATTCAACAAGGCAAAAAGGGAAAGAGTTTTGGCAGACTTTCTTTACGATTCTCTGACTTATCTTTAAAATGAAAAGAAAAATAAAAAAAAATCATGCAGATTTTGATTTCTGACAGACAGCACCACCTTGTTGACTAACTTGTTCCAAGAAAGTGGTGGTTTAAATTAAGTTCCAAAGGGAATTACTTACTTCTATGAAAAGAGAGACAAATTGACAAAAAGCCACTAGGTGTGGTTTCCGGATATTCCAACTCTTAGTGTCCCTAGGGGGTCTATGGTATTGGTGGTTATTGTAATTCCAATCACTATTTCCCCTTATGTTCCAAGAAAAAGATTAATTTAGTCTCCAGGAAAACAAAACAAAGCAAAACAACTTCACTTTTATTCAAGGTTCCACTAAGGAAATCACCCATCTCCAATACTTGTTCTAATTGTCTATGAACTACAGTGTGGAATAGTGACCTTCCAAAGGAAACACTCACTAGTGTGTATGTAGATGAAAGAGCTCTGCTAAATTCAAGATTTATGGTAATTACTTGATGGCTAGAGCAAAGAAAGTCATTTTAATTTAATTAATCAACCTCCTGCTTATTTGAGGAACAAGTATTCTTTCCACATGTGCACAACCTAGTTCCCCAGAATTTTACAAATATTGAGGGAATAGAATACAAATTTGGTCATTGTCTTCTAGTGAAAGCTAAATAAAGAAGCCAAATTTAATAAGCACTTGAAATAGACTGAGAGTACCTTACAAATGTTCATAGAAAGTAGATCAGAAGTGATAGGTGAGGTTTTGGATTGATCAACTCATACAGTCTGGGTGAGAGTCTCCCAGGAAAGTCTCCTTGACATGTCTGTAAAACTCATAGAAAGAATCAATCAATGAAGATGACATTGGTAGCAAATGTCCAGACAAGCTACAGAGAACTGTAGTGGCTCTGAAAAACATAATTAGAGGATAGGAGTGAAAGATAGAACAGATTAAATCGGAGAAATAGGCAGGGGACAGATCATGAAATTTATATCATAAATAGAGTTCAGCAACTTGTAAGCTAAGGAATAATCATACAAGGATTACAAAAGTGATATTTGGGAGACTAGTGACATGAAATTCAAGGCTTAGTGTACAGTAAACTTTCCTGGAATGCAAACTCTCTCATTAATTCATTGATTACCTGGCTCTGTCTATACTACAATAGAACAGTTGAGTAACTTCAGCAAAAGCCAGCACATTTATGATCTGGTTGTTTCCAGAGGATGTTTGCTAACTTGTGCCATAGATCAAACTTTTAGGAGTTTGTGGTATGAGAAGAGAAAACAAAACAGCAAAAACCCATGATGCTCTTCATACAAGATAGTACATTGGTAAATTCAGTTATGTTATCTATTTTTGTCAGTCAAATACTGGAAATGGTGTGTGTGTGTGTGTGTGTGTGTGTGTGTGTGTGTGGGTGTGTGTGTGTGTGCATGTTTGATGAGAAACCCATAGTGATGATTTTATATCTTCACTGTGTAATGAAGTTGAGGATGGTATGAGAAAACTCTACCATTTGGAGGAACTGTTGTTCACAGAACAAAGTCATTGGAATCTTTGAATTAACTCTATCTCCGTTGAGGAAGGCTGAAGATAGCTTCAAACAATTTCAATTCTGCTTAATTTAACACACATTTTCAGTGTTGGAAAAAGTCAAGTGGATAGAGGATTTAATTTAATCCTCTTTCCAGAATTTTGCAGTTGTGATGAAATTTTATGAGATTCATTTGACCTCTCCTTCTTTCATACAGTTTATGATCCTCATAGCATATTTTATCAGAACCGGTTCAACTGTCCTAACTGGACATGGTGGCAGCTGATTAATTGTTCCTTAGCTTCTATAGACAATTTTGCACGTTGCTTTACTTCCATCTTAGAGACTTGACTCGGTAAATTGTACTTCCTAGCCTCTGTAAATCTGTTTTCTATTTTCTGGGCCACAAATAATCAACAGTGCATCCTTGAGATCCCTCAGTCTAGGCGGTCACTTTCCCCGTGTGCTCTATTGCAGTTGGTCATTTCTAACTTTGCCTCTCTGATTTCTGTTGGAGGCTATATTTTGCCACAACATTTTATTATATTAAATATTTTGGCTAATGTCATCCCCATTGGGCCCTGAGAGCTTCTCACATCCCTGGCATCTGGGACTTTCTAGTGGTTCATCAAGTTCCCCACCCCACACTGCTTTTTATTTCTATTAATTCTCCTGCCCCCCTTGACTTCTCACCAGTTTCTTTCCATACCTTGTCCCACCTCCCCCCCTTTTTTCTTCACCCTCTACTCTCTCACCCAGGTCCCTCCCTTCCTTTTCGTCCTGTGATTATTTTGTTCCCCTTCTAAACGGGTTTGAAGTCTCCACACCTGTTAAGCTTCATATAGTCTGTGAGTTGTATCATGTGTATTCTGGGCATATTGGCTAATATATACTTATCAGTGAACACGAACCATGTATATCCTTTTGGGTCTGGGTTAACTCCAGATGATATTTTCTAGTTTCATCCATTTTCCTACAAAGTTAGTGAAGTCATCATTTTTAACAGCTGAGTAGTATTCCATTGTGTAAATGTACCACATTATCTATATTCATTCTTCAATTGAGGGACATCTGGGTTGCTTCCAGCTTCTGGCTATTATTAGTAAGGCTACTATGAGCATAGTGGAACATGTGACCTTGTTATATGTTGGAGCATCTTTTGGGTATATGGTCAGGAATGGTATAGCTGGGTCTTCAGGTAAAACTATTCCTAATTTTCTGAGGAACTGCCAGATTGATATACAAAGTGGTTGTACCAGCTTACAATCCCACCAGCATTGGAGGTTCCTTTTTTTCCACATCCTCAGCAGTATCTGCTGTTGCCTGAGTTTTTGATGTTAGCAATTTTGATTGGTATGAGGTGGAATCTAAGAGTCATTTTGATTTGCATTTTTCTCATCACTAAGGAAGTTGATCAATTTTTAGTGCTTCTCAGCCATTAGAGATTCCTCAGTTGGGAATTCTTTGTTAAGCTCTGTACCTGATATTTAATTGGATTATTTGGTTTTCTGGAGTCTAAATTCTTGAATTCTTAGTATGTTTTTTATATTAGCCCTTTATCAGATATAGGATTGGTAAAAATCTTTTCCTAACCTGTAGATTGCTATTTTGACTACCCAACAGCAGGAAGCTAGAACATGAATTGACCATGTCCAGTAGACATGCCCCACCCCCAGATGTGGGATGGAGTCACCTACCCACCTCTAAAAATTTTTAACCAGAAATTGTCACTGTCTAAAGGAAGTGCAGGGACAAAAAATGGAGCAGAGGCTGAGGGAAAGGCCACCCAGAGACTGCCCCACTGTATTATCCATTCCATTTACAGACACCAAACCTCTGCACTATTGCTTATGCCAAGATGTGCCTTCAGACAAGAGCCTGATACCCTTTGAGAGGATTGGCCAGCACCTGACTAAGACAGCACCTCATAGCCAACCATTAGACTGAGCCCAGAGACCCCAGTGGAAGAATTAGAGGAAAGACTAAAGGATCTAAAGGAGATTGTAACCTCATTCAAAAAACAGTATCAATTAACCAAACCCCTCAGAGCTCTTAGGGACTAAATCACCAACCAAAGTTTATACACAGGCCGGTGCATGGCTCCAGCTACGTATGTAGCAGGCGATTGCCTCATCTGATATCAGAGGGAGGGGAGGTGCTTGGTAATATGGAGGCTTGATGCTTAGAAGGGTTATGCAGGACTCTGTGGGTGGATGGGGGAACACCCTCTTAGAAGCAAATGGGAGGGGGATAGGGCTGGGGAATTCATGGAGGGGAGACTGTGAAGGAGAATAACATTTGAAATGTAAACAAAAAATGGCAAAAAAAGACCCCGAAAAACAAACAAACCCACAAAAGAACTTTCTTATGTCAATTTTACCTTTCTTAGAGGAATGAGTTCCATATGAAGATCAGGTTGGCCTTGAACTCAAGTGCTGGGATTACAGTTTGCAAAACACCCTGCCTGCCTTCTGTTTTCTTGGTAATTGTGGCAAAGTCTATCATATGAATTTACCTTAAAGGTTGAAATGCAAACTTTACCATATTTACACAAACATTTTAAGTATACAGAATGGTGTCATTGAATACATTCAAAATGCTTTGTAAAAATCACCACCGAATATCCTAAATGAAGTCTATAACTATTGAGAAATCTTCCTTCCCCCGCCCCAGTTGCCTTTTTTTTCTTTTCTCAGTGTCATCCCAGCAAGGCAGACTCAGATATCAGAATATCAGGTAGTTTAGGTTTTGTGTTTGTTTGTTTGTTTAATTACTTCACACTTTTGTTTTTGATTCTGGGTCACTCACTAAGCCTGAAGCCCATAGTTTGGGTTAGGCCTTCTGGCTGGAAAGCAAGCTTTAGGGAATCTACTGTCTGCACTCTTATACCAAGGTTGCGACTAAATTCACAAGCTGTCATGCCTGGCTTTTCATCTAGATTCCAGGAATCCTAACTCAGCTCTTAATGCTTAACCAACTGAACAATCACCCAATCCCCTGAGGGTATTGTTTCCTACCATATACTCAAGTAAGCATTCATGCCCAAAACTGTGCTTGGCTCTGTAGATGTATTCATTTTACCCATATATTTTATTTTCTTTTATGTTGTTTTCTTTTATCTCATTTTATTTCTCTTACCATTTAGCTTCATAAGGTACGGTCTCACTACTAAACTCAAGTGGGCCACTCAGACTCAGTTCTGGTATTGCAAATATGCACACCTGAGCATGACTTGTCCTCTGTATTGTCATATGTTTGAACAATGAATCCTCACAGAAACATCTGCAAGTTTCTTCCTCTTTTATATCTTTGATTTTTCTTTTAGAATTCTTGTACTTACTTTAGTTTACTTTTTTTGTGGACTACTGATGTGAAAATCACCAGTGTCTGTTTCTTTTATTTAATTATAGACTTTATTAGGGAAAATAACAACCTTACAATAAAATCACACACTGAAACTAAGCAGACCCAATGTCTGAAAACCTAAACAAACTTTTAGACTGCACAGTCATTTGGATCGGAATCAGTGAAGTTTCACATTACATTTCATATTGTCAGTATCAGATATATTTTTATGTATTTATCCATTACTGAAACACAAAAATACAGGACTAATTAGCAGTAGAACTAGCCAGAACAACTAGCTTCATTTTCTGTTTTCATACTCATGTCCCATTGGCTGCATTTACTCCTTCCTCATCCCCTGATATTTAGCCTTTGCTTCTCTTTCCTTCCTTTAAACACTTCTCACATAAGCATTTGTTTACATATATATGTATGTGTATATATATATATATATATATATATATATATTTAATTTTCTGGATTTCATATATGATGGAGGACATGCAATTCACTTCTTTCTCAGACTGTGTAACCTCACTTAGTATAATGTACTACTATAAGCTTCACTTTTATTTAGAGCTGGGTGATAGTCAATGTAATATGAAGGCAAATTTTCATTATCCATTCAGATGTTGCTGAACAACGACTTTTTTTCAGTCTTTCTTTTCTATAGGCTCCATCTGTCCTTTGCAATTTTTTGTTCACCTTTCCTTTAAAGCATCTGTAAATTTTCTCCTAGACTCATTTTCTTTGCTCCCAATTATTACTGTTAGAATGACATTATGTGAAAGACCAGATGGAAATTTGTAGTATACTTGCGTGTGACTGCAAATTTAATATTCAATATCCCCATTATTACAGTGATTTCATGAGATTCACATGTACTAGTTTGTAATGGAAGTAATTTTATCAGGTAAACTTTTCTTCCAATTAACTCTACTTATTGGCAGATGTAGATTCACTTCACAGCTGTGTCCCAAACTTACAGTTTTAGCACCAAAATTCCAAATGACAATCAAACCTATTTTCCTCATTAGACACCATGGCATTAATTAGCTGATCACTCCTGGATCCTCTTCAAGCACCTTGTTTACCAGTTCAATGGGAATGAGAGATGCACATTTTTATTCCTTGGGTGTTCTGATACGTTGTCATATGTTTCAGATGCTGTGGCTAACAGAGCAAGTTCAGAGAGGAGAGCCAGAGATGGAGGGAAAGGGATGATGCAGGAGTGTTCTGTTTCTACCAGGAATGAGAATCAGAAAAGTCAGTGAGCCCCCCTCACTCTTTGCCCAAGGACACATGGTATTTGTGACATCCTTATTGCTATTGCAAAGAGCAGGTTGAAGTTGCTAGTCAGTTTCCAGGGCTACTTGTATACAAGGGGAGCAAATGGCTGTGATGAAGATGGGAAGTTAAGGGTGGGGGGGGCATTGCCATCAAACTTATCTATTGGATAGTTGTGGAAAAGAGAAGTAAGCGTTCAATAGGTAGAAGAATTTTTTTAATTACTTAAGAAATAAAAGCCCAGAAGCCCTAAATACTCAAGACACAAATAGCAAGTCAAATGATTCCCAAGAAGAAGAAAGGAGAGGACCCTGGGCCTGTAAAGATTGCATCCAGTTTAGTAAAGAAACCGAGGGGGGCGGGGGAATGATTGGGGAACAGTTGGGGGGGAGAGGAACTATGGGAACTATGGTGGGTGGGAACTGGGAAAGGGGAAAGCCTTTGGAATGTAAACATAGAACATAGAAAATAAAAATTAAAAAAAAAGTTAAAAAAAAAGAAATAAAAGTTAAAAATAAAATAAACCCTGTAATGTCTATGCTCTCTCAACTTACCTTAACTTTGTGGTATATGTCTTTGATCTTAGTGTCCAGGAGATTGAGGCAGGCAAAGCTTGGATATTTATAGCAAGTTCTAGGCCAACTATGGATACATGAGACTCTATCTCAAATAAGCAAACCAACAAAGCAAAGCCAGAAATAGATTGTTTGTTGATACTATTTTATCACAAATATGCCACTGGGAAGAAAAATTGATAAAGAGGAGTATTTTAAAACGTTCTTTTTTCTATAATGCTATGTGGAATTTTCTTTAGTCAGCAGTAAAAGCATACATTCCTATTGCATTGTTTTTGATTGTCAGATTGGTACTGCTTTGAGCACTTCGTCTTGTTGTACTTGAGCCATAAAGTTGCATAGCTTTTAACCATTTCCATATGACCAGAAATGTGGTGCCAAGAGGAGAAAGATGTGTAGAAAAATCACCTTTCATTTTACCCTCACCAGAATTTCAAGGTAACATTCTTGTTGCAGATAATTTGGGCATGTCTGGGAGATCCAGATTCCAATTGAATGTCTGACAACCTCCACTAGAAACTACTTGACTTAATGGACCATGCATTTTAAGTGACTGGGCTGCTTTATCATGCAAAACTGTTGACTAAAGACTGATAGAAATGCATTTGCTATGGCATTTTTGTCTGATCAAACTGCCACCTCAAAGTATAATAAAAGGTATAAATTATGTTCAAAAGAAGTTCATGATCCGATAGATCTCAATAGATCTGTTGACCACTAGGATCAGGGAAGCAGAGGTAAAGAAGAAGAATCAGCCAACCTATTCTATTTAGAGGTTTGAAAGTGTAGATATGTGAGACAAGGATAAAATTCTCTCTTAATATCAGATAAAATTCTGATAAGTGGATATTAGACCAGAAGCTTGGAATACTCAAGATATAATTCACAGACTAAATGAAGCTCAAGAAGAAGGAAGATCAAGATATGGATACTCTGATCCTTTTTAGAAGGGGGGGGGACAAAATACCCACAGGAAGAGATACAGAGACAAAGTGTGGAGCAGAGCCTGAAGGAAAGACCATCCAGAGACTGCCCCACCTGGGGATCCATCCCATATACAGTTACAGAACCCAGACACTATTATAGATACCAACAAGAGCTTGCTGACAGCAGCCTGATATAGCTGTTACCTGGAAGACTATGCCAGTGCATTACAAATACAGAGGGGGGCCACTCTCAGCCAACCATTGAACTGAGCACAGGGTCTCCAATGGAGGAGCTAAAAAAGGACCCAAGGAGCTGAAGTAGCTTGCAGCACTATAGAAGAACAAAAATATGAACCACCCAGTACTACCAGAGCTCCCAGGGACCAATGCATCAACCAAAGAGTACACATGGAGGGACCCATGGCTCCAGATGCATATGCAGCAGAGGATGCCCTTGTACATCAAAGGGAGGAGAGACCCTTGGTCCTGAGAAAACTAGATGACCCAGTATAGGGGAATACCAGGACAGGGAAGTGGGAGTGGGTGGATTGGTGAGTAGGGGGAGGGGTTAGGAAGTATTTGGAGGATATGGGATGGAACCAGGAAAGGGGACTACATTTGAAATGTAAATAAAGGCTATACCTTATAAAAATAACTCTCCTGCACCTCTTTCATTGTTATTCACTGTATTGCTGTTGTTTTGGAGACAGGGTCTCATGTAACTCTAAGGTCCTGGAACTTACTATGTAGTCTACAAAAGCCTCCTATCAACACAGATCCACCTACCTCTGCTTCATGAGTGCTGGGAGTGAGACTTGCTCTCCTCCATTCCTCTCCTACTTCCAATAGCCCTGAGATCAAGTTCAGGGTAGATCAACAAAAGTATAGAGTTTAGCTGGGGGAACAAAGGGAAGTAGTTAGGAATAAGCAGCTGGAGTGGAGTCAGAGTGGAGGTGTTTGCAAAGATTCTTCACCCCAAGTGGCACCAGGAGGGGTTTCTGTCCAGTTCCTCAGATAATGAGCTTCCTAGATCAGGAATGTAACTGTGTTAAAGACTATGGTAAAGATCCCTGTGTAATGTGGCAGCCATGTATCTTCATGGCTATCTCTCCACAATCTGTGAAGCATTGGCTGTGTACCAGATCTGTTGTAAGTAAGACAACTTACATTTACCAAGTTATTACCATTTATCAACTTGCATTTGAGATCAGCAGGTAAAGCCTTTGAAATTTTCTGGGCTCAGGACATAAAAATTACATACAGAGTTTTAACCTAAACAGATATTTTCAATGAACTTTATGAATTTTAGAATGCATTCAATATGCTTCCCTTCAGAAAAAAAGGAAAAGAGGCTTTATTCTCTGTTATATAGAGAGAAGAAAGAACACCTTTGATTGTCCCATTACTCCTGACAAAATATTTCAAACTCCTGTGGTCAGCTTCAGATTTGCTTTGATTGTTATGTCTCTTCCACCATTTTACTTTTCTTCATCATTGACATCTTTCAATGGGAAGAGTAAAATTTGTTTTCAAGTGCTATATCTAAGTGGATAGAGCATCTTAAAATGGTGTACTTATGGAAAATTTTCAAGTTACAACATTAATTTGGGATTATGAAATACAGTGGGAATACAGTTTGCATTTAATTCCTGTTGGGTGTTGCAAAACTTAGAATGGGAAGTCCTGTGAACAAAGATTTCCTCCATAGCATCTGTAGAATGGTTCCTAGCATAGTACTGATACTCTTGTTCTAAGACCTATATGTGAGATGAAAGCGTGCCTCATTGGGTTGAAAGATCTGTGCAAATTCAAATAATAGGTATTTAATATTCTATGTTTATGTTCCTTTAAACATTGCTACTTTTGACATTTTAAATATTAAAGGGATATCAATTGTTGCTGTTGTGTTGGTTGTGGTGTGATATATACATATGTATGTATATATATATATATATATATATATATATATATATATATAGAGAGAGAGAGAGAGAGAGAGAGAGAGAGATTAGCAAAGTTATCCTTTTCCTTTATGCTGAATATTCTACTTTCAAAAGATTATAACTTTAAGAAATATAAAGAATTGTGTAGGAATTGTGTAGATGAATAGATCTTTCTATCACAGGGTACTCAGAAAGAAACAAGACAAAAATTCACCCAGTTAGGAATAGTCTATACTTACACAAACACACACACACACACACACACACACACACACACATACACACTCTCATATTTACTTCCAACCATTAAATTAACCTAGATGTATTATCTGTGTGGGTATCAAAAGTATGAAAAAGAAAAATTTTTGGACTGGACTTGTTCTATGTTTGCATATAGTATCTCTGCTGTGAACAGGATGAAATTATCAATGAAATTTCCTAATTTGATCCTGAAGTGAAGGATGCCACACTGTCCAATGAGTCTCTTGTGCTCATAGAAGGCATTGTTGTAGCTAATAGGACAACAATGAGACCCAGATGTTTTCTGGAAAGTTGGCTGCACTGGAGGCAGGGAGCATTACCTAATGTGTAGGCAGCCATATGGAAGCGAGGGTTGGAAACATCCCATAACAAGTCATATATCACTGAGCTGACAGGGAGGGTTCAGCTTGCTTTTATTTAAATCATAAAAGCAGCTGCTTAGCTGTCTAGCTGTATTAAATTTAACCCCTTTCCCTGGCAATTGAAATCAGTAATTTATGCAATTTTGATTGGACCACTGCATAAATATCACTGGGGGGGCGGGACTTTCACTTATTATTGTTTCTCAAATTCACATCCAGATCCATGATTGTCCTTTTTTTTCCCTAAAAGAGAATGCTCATAGATAATGCACCTGGTTAAGCTTATTATGGTGAGTCACAGAGGAATACTGTAATTTCAGCTTTGGTAGATAATTACCATGCCAAAATATGAATAAATGCCAGATAATTTTTAGTGATCATTTATGTCTCCTGGTGCCCTTACTTGTCTTTGTGGTCTTGCCCCCTTCCTCTCTTTCTACTGACTTGCTCTTTCCCTTTTGTGTCCTCACGAAGTTGTAACATGTGATTGGACCTCATGCTTGGTAGTTGAATTTCTTTGAATGCTTTATCCATTCAAATTCAAATTTTTTATCAGGGCAGTTTTTCCAATCTTTGTTTTTTCTACCTTTCCCTGCCTCTTCCTCATAGTTCCTAATTCCATTGTTCTCCACTTACCAAGGCACTTTCTTGAGCTCTATGGAATTAATTTTTTAATCACATTTCCTCTATGGACATTTGTATGTTCAAACTCATCATGAGTTCATGAATTCTTTTCTTAACATTTGGGAAGTCCTCAATTCAGGTTTTGACCACATGTGCTTCAAACAGCTACCCCTTGATTTAGAATACATTTCTTGACTACAACAGAATATACATTTTAATCTGTTGGAAAAGTCTATATTTTCATTTCCTGTGGAGATAAATTTGAGTTCTACCCCATATTAAAAGAAACTGGTAGTATGGAAGGAATATGATTCTACAAAGTAAAGAAATCATATTTGTCCAGGTTCTTCAGGTAGTAACTCCAATGTTAACACGTTCCCCTTTCATTATGCATATATGCCTTGGGTCTACTATATGATATTTCTTTTCAGAAATGTACAGGATGAAGACTGTGTTTTTGTATATTTGTTGAACTTGTGAATTTTTGATGGGTTATTTTCCATGGCTACGCTATTCTTCACAAGGTGAATTTCAAAGTGAGTTATATTTGTGGTGATCAATATCTAGAAGAATTTTCCCCCAAAGAACATGAAGAAGGAGAATTTAGCATTAGTTAGTATGCCACAGGGTACCAACGTGATTTGTTGTAGGTCAGTGAGTAATCTGATTTTCTGTAACACTAATAAAATAAAATGAAGGTCATATACTGAAAGAATTTTTTTCCTCAAAGGGCAATTCTCTGCCTAGACAGAAGTTCTCTGACTTCATAGTTTTATTCTTTTCAAATATATCACGTCTTGTAAGCTAAGTCATGGTCTTGGAACATCAAGGGCATGTCTAAAATGGTATTGTAATTTATTTATAGCTACTACTTTCTCACTAGCAATAAGCAACTTGTCCTCCACATAACTGTGTCAGAAGGAAAACACTATTTCCTAGCTTAACCTTTTCTAAGGTGGTTGTGGTTAATCATCTTAGAGATGTGGGACTCAAGCCAGTTTCCCTATTTTGCATCATGTCTTCATATTCAGTGTAACCTCAGAGATGGAGCTACTGCTCTGATAATATTCAAAGTAAAAAGCATGTTAAGAAGCAATGTGAGGGCAGTTGCATAGACCTGAACGTTTTTAGATATTTTCCAGAGCAGCTTTAGTAAGATGCTTGCCAATACTGTCTGATATATTAAAGGCAATTGCTGTCTCAGGTATGAAGATAATCAGGACTGAGTCAAATAAATCAAGGGCAAAAACTGGCTATATTCACATGTGTGGGCTATGAACTGAGAAAGCACAAATCACGATCAAAGCAGATGTGTCTTATTCATCCATTCTTTTATTCACAAATTATTTACTGAAAGTAAACTTTGAGTTAAACAGTGGGTTATGTGCCTTTACATCATTGAGAGCTGAAGGAGGAGGAATGGAGGCAAGATTTTAACTATTTGTTTCTCCGGAATCTATATTCACACTTCTTTGATTTTAAGATTTCAACCATTGAATGTGATAAATCATGGGTGAACACAGGGTACACACGACTATTCATTTTGATCCCTATATCTCTTCCCAAAAGTTAAGTATTTATTAACTCAAGTTGACTCTGTAGATGTTCAAACCCTTTACCTAGCTCCTCAAAGCACTCTTCAGAAATCTGAGAATAACAATGTCCATGGAATTTCCTTAGTAAGCTCTGTGGTCTGGTTTCTATGTATCATTTGGGTATCTGTCCTTATTATATAGAAATGAGAATTGATCCACTCTTATCGCCTTGCACTAAACTCAACTCCAAGTGGATCAAGGATCTCCACATAAAACCAGACACACTAAAACTAATAGAAAAGAAACTGGGAAAGACCCTTGAAGACATCGGCTCAGGGGAAAAATTCCTGAACAGAACACCAATTGCTCATACTCTAAGAACAAGAATAGACGAATGGGACCTCATAAAACTACAAAGTTTCTGTAAGGCAAAAGACACTGTCAAAAGGATAAATCGGCAACCAACAAATTGGGAAAAAAATCTTCACCAACCCCACATCCGACAGAGGGCTAATCTCCAATGTATACAAAGAACTCAAGAGGTCAGACCCCAGAAAACCAAATAACCCTATCCAAAAATGGGGTACAGAGCTAAACAGAGACTTTTCACCTGAAGAAATTCGGATGGCTGAGAAACACCTTAAAAAATGTTCAACATCACTAGTCATTAGGGAAATGCAAATTAAAACAACCCTGAGATTTCACCTCACACCAGTCAGAATGGCTAAGATTAAAAACTCAGAAGACATCAGGTGTTGGCGAGGATGTGGAGAAAGAGGAACACTCCTCCACTGCTGGTGGGAATGCAAGCTGATACAACCACTCTGGAAATCAGTATGGCGGTTCCTCAGAAAACTGGGCGTGATACTTCCGGAGGACCCAGCCATACCACTCCTGGGAATATACCCAGAAGATTCACCAGCATGCAATAAGGATACATGCTCCACTATGTTCATAGCAGCCTTATATATAATAGCCAGAAGCTGGAAAGAACCCAGATGTCCCTCAACAGAGGAATGGATAAAAAAATGTGGTATATATACACAATGGAGTACTATTCAGCCATTAGAAACAATGAATTCATGAAATTCTTAAGAGAAATGGATGGAGCTGGAGAACATCATACTAAGTGAGGTGACCCAGCCTCAAAAGAATACCCATGGTATACAGTCACTGATAAGTGGATATTAGCCTAGAAGCTTGGAACACCAAAGACACAAATCACATATCAAGTGATGTCTCACAAGAAGAAAGGAGTGGACACTGGTGCTAGAATGGACCAAAACATCATTGTGGGAGAGTACAAGAACAGTAAAGTGGGAGGGGGTGGATGTGGGAGCAGGGGGAGGGAAAAGGACATGTGGGACCTTTGGGGGTGGGGAACCAGAAAAAGGGAAATGAATTGTAAATATAGAATATATACAATAAAAAAAAAGAAAAAAAAAGAAATAATGATTTGAACACTGATGCAATGAACAGGTATATATGAAAGGGTCATGAAAAATATGACCTCTCTTTGATTGCCTTAAAGAGACTTCTCCAGTTATGCTTGTTTATGGGATAATATATTTGCTCATCCTCAGGGATGTTGCTGACACAAAATCAGATATTTTCATATCCATCATTTATTTTTGATCTTTGGTAGAAATAAATTTCTATTTATCTATTTATTATAGGATGGAGTAATTGTATCACAACAATGCTATTACTCTCACATTACAACAATCCAAAAAGGTATTAAACTGTAAGAAAAACTCATGCTTCTGTGAAAATAACATAGGCTTTAGATGCTAGAGTATCTAGTCTACTTGTGTATAAGTCTACACTACAGACTACTCTGTCAAGAAAAAATTAAAGAGCTTTGAAGAAATGTAACATTATTTTTAACCATAGAGGTAGAATATTACATGTATCTATCCTTACACACACCCCTATATCCAAGGTAAACTTTTTCCTCTCTTTGAATATTTGTTTTAATATTCTATAGTGTGTCTATTGTTTATATTTTCTTTTGAACAAAGTCTATGCTTTGCCTGGTTACATCACTTTAAAAATACAAAATGTTATTTGTATGTCTATATGAAAATCCTCCGTTATAAAAATTCTATTTTTGCAAAAATAAAACATTGCAGAATAATACAATGATGTTGCTGACCTCACAATTGAGTTAATTTTATATAATACTTATCTGCTAGAAACTACATGTTAATATTATATCAAATAGAAAAAAATGATAAAATTGGAAATGGCAGTACTGTGACACTGAATTCTTTTATATTTCCTATGCCTTTTTGAAAACTGAATTTGAGGATGTGCTTAAATAAGTTTTTGGTCACATTTAAAAATTAAGAAGTTTTAAATTTTTGCAATTAATAGATTCCAATTATACTTTATCAATATTCAAAAAACCTTGATGTGATATTTTAATTAAATGCAAAATTGAATAAAACACAATCCTTGATTCCTGAGTATTCTAAAAGTGCATGTACATGTACTCTAGTGCATCTGCATGTGCATATTGGTTATATTTTGAGACATCATATGTAAAGAGTGTGTAATATATATATATATATATATATATATATATATATATGTTGGACTTGTTTAATCTGTTTTAATGTGCTCATATGATTATATTTCTGTAAAGGAAATGTAGTTATGTAAGAAAACATGTAAGAAAAATTTCTTTATATAAATATAATATGAATGGATATATTTCTAACTACTCATAAATTCCCATGTTCAGAAATATTTTAGATAGTCATGTACATGCTAAAATATAAATTAAATTGGTTATCTGTATCTTCAATTTATAAGGATACAACCTAGAACCAAAATATTAGGAGAACCATTACATCTCTACACTATAAATATATATTCATTTTCATCATTACTTCCATAAATAATCATGTATAACAACTTTTTATAGTCTTTATACTATATTTGTATATGATTGATCCAGAGTTGATTTAAAATGCAAAAAGACATAAGGAGACTGCATGAAAACACGACCACCTATATGTTGTAAGCATGAGAGTCATAAACGCTGATATCCAGGGGCAGTCATAAGGACAAATCAGCAATAATTTTGAGAACTTTTTTACATTTGAAAAGTATTGTTTTGTTTCCTTATAGGTTTACTCATTGTAAACATATTAAGAAATACACAATTTATTTTTCTTATTAAGGGGAAAAATAAGGGTTTAAGTCATTACACCATTCAGCAAATCATGTTTATTTTCATTTATAAAATCAATAAGTAAGGCTACACTTTAGTTGCATGTAAGCTAATTAATTAAGATGATACAAACTCATGAGCAATCATAGAATCATATTTCCCTAAATACTCATAATGCTGACATAAAATTTCCCAAGTTATTGCCCCAGAAAATGTTCTAAGAACAGTACACTATTCATTCTATTTTGCTTTAGTAGAGTGATTAGGATGTAGCTGAGTGGCCAATTTGAATCTTCATCATTCTTTATTCTTCATTGACAGTATTTCAGATGAAAATATTGCAAAGGAAATTTATAAAATTAAATTAGAACTTTTACTCTCCTAACCAAGTCACTCACAATAAGATAATTCTCTATGTCCCTGTTTTCCTTTGATATAAATTTAAGATAATTTGAAAGTGAAAATAATGTTATATATGATATTGGGTATCTGACAGGAATACTATGAAATTAGTCTCACCATACACTGGCACAACCTTGCATCTCCTCCTGGACAAAACACCATAAAAAAGATGTAAACAGTTTGTTCTGCTCAGTTTCCCTCTAGAGGAGGTGCTAGTGGCTTGTCCTTTTTTTTTTAATTTTTATTTTCTATATTCTATGTTTACATTCCAAAGGCTTTCCCCTTTCCCAGTTACCCCCCACCATATGTCCCATAATTCCTCTCCCCCCCCACATACTATTCCCCACTCATTTCCCCCCCCCCACGATTTCTCTGTTCTGGGTCTACAATAATGGATCCAATCTTTACAGGCCCAGGGTCCTCTCCTTTTTTTCTTCTTGAGAGTCATTTGACTTGCTAATTGTGCCTTGAGTATTTAGGGCTTCTGGGCTCATTAATATCCACTTATCAGTGATTGCATTTCGTGTGTATTCTTTTGTGATTGGGTTTTCCTTAAAGGAAGCAATTTCTTAAGTTGAACTTCATTTCTGACATACTATATATTCAGTTGAACAACTGTTTTATAACAAAAGTTTTGTAACAAAAGCTTCTATACACTGTAGTATTTTTTAAGAAGAAAAAAGGAAAAAAATATTATTATCTGTACACACATCCAATCATCACAGAAAATGAGCATCCAGTGAACCAGTCAGATTTACATATTTACATATTCTCCTCATCTGGCTTCTGTCTATGACTAAGGGATGTTCTGCTGAAATAACGTTCACTGTCTTTTTATTAGGGATTTTCCAACTTACCTTCTTTGTGGTGGCAAGCAAAGGCAAGAGAGTTGATCAAACACTAAAGCAAGGATCAGAACCTCCAGGTTGCCAGATATTAAATCAACACCCAGTTAGATTTGTGTGTGTTGGGAAGGAGAGGCATTATGTTGCCAATGTTGTATTTTCTCTCAACAAGGAAAATGAAAAAATTTGAATAGAAAGCACTGATCAGTTTTTATTTAAATCGTGTCAATTTCCCTCCAGTCCTGTGATTATTATGTAGGTAAAGTTATTTCATGAAAGGCATCTCAGCAGCAGACAGTGTTATCAGCCAGATTCTGGTTTGATAGATGACTTACAAGAACTCAGTTCTGGTTCAAACAGTTGAGAATTGGACATTACTAGCAGAGGGACTGGAATATATCCATGGAAATCACCCTGTCTGAACTGATCCGTATGTCCTCAATCTTCAGAAGTAAAAGAGGGCCCAAATGACTGTTCTGCGTTTTTCATTGTTATGATACCAAAGAAGCGTGTTCAGAGGAAACATGTTGATTCAGGTTGCCTCTCTTTCCTAATTTAGGACTATCAACAATATTCTATTTGTCATTATAGTACTGTTTCTGTTTGTCTTGCTTGAAATTATGTCTTGTTATGTAGTACAGGCTGGCATCTAATTTATGACCCTCCTGGTAAAGCTTTCTTGTTAGTTTCTCACTCATATTGAATACTTTCAACATTTTCTCCTCCTGTTATGATTTATGGGTGCCATTGCAAATAAGAACATCATTACTGTACATATTTCTTGAAACCCAAATTAAATTTACTCATGGCACAGATTATAAAAATACATATGAAATATTATTAGTGTATATTGACACCAACCCATAGACATTTGTAGGTTTGTATTTTTTGAGCTCAGTCATATTTTAATTATTAAAAATAATGTTAATTTTCTATTGAAATAATTTAGTAATCTAATCAAAATGGGCTAAAATCTCTAAATTGACATGTATTGTTACTCTGCCTTTAACACATATAAGTCAGTCTGTATGTCAAATACTTTAATGGAAGAAAACATGGCTTATATAATTTTAATTACTTTCAGTAGGTCTACAAGCTATACAAAGGCCATTATAGGAGAAAATATTAAGTAAATTCAATAACCGAAATAAGTTTCTAAAATTCTGGAAATGTAGAACAAGCAGAGATTAAATATTTCTAAAGGAACTGAGAAGGTGAGAGATTTTTTGGAGGAGGCAACATTGAGAAGCATGCAGGGAGTGAGTACTAAAGACAAGGATTTGGAGGGGGAAGCGAACTGAATATTAGGACAATTGTGCAACTGGAATGATCTGTATTGTGGTCAAGAAATATCCCCGAATCTATCTTTTTAAATAGACATTAGTGGATTATCAAGATATCATGAAAATAGCTTCTTACAGATAAACTCCTTAGAGAACCTATTTTCTTTGAATCTCGTCTCTAAATGTAATACTCCTTCTTGGCACAGTTTGTGCTACCTTACCAGACTATGTTCTAACAGGATTTTCTTGCTGCTGCCTTTATCTGTCTTACACTATACTTAATCTACACTCAATCTAATGCTATCAAGCCATGATGAAAACTCATCAATGGCCCACCCTGTCTGCTGCGTTTGGTGAGACAGAGTTCTCTAAATATCTTAGGTCCTTTTACAAATCCCTTGGCCTCCTTCTGTCCTTCTCCCTCCAGCCTCCTCTCTGGTATATGGTTACTTACCTCAGAACTTATACTTTTATTCATTCCTTGTGTATCATTTGCCCCACATATGAGATCTTGCATTATGTGGGGCAGTCATGTTCAATATGAATTGCTCCACATATCAGTTAATACAATCCTTCCATAACTCATTCAAAATTTCTTAATTGAGCAATGACTGTATTTTAAGCACATAATACTTTGAAGACACTTTCCTCAATATTTCAGATCACAGGTTGTGCCTTACTATACACAGCACAGTTTACTGCAATTGTTCTATGGTTTGTGTTCCTGATTCATATTTAATCACATATCAGCAGAAATAGATTGCTTGATAGTTATGGTTTCATAAATACTTGATTAGCATATGTTCATATGTTCAAGTTATCACCTCTGTGCTGATGATTTTATATAGATAACCTGTGTGTGAAAGTACACTACATACATTTGATCCATAAACTAAAGGAAGCTATATCTTGTTTTTGAGTGACTTCTTTCCTACTCAACTTATCTCAGCTACTTTCAACTTTTCAATGGTAAGCCAACTCATTATCATGAAAAGAAGTTTCAGGTTATACATACTTGACTAAAATAACCCCATGAAATGGCTTCATGTATTTTCCTTTCATTTTCATATATGCTGCGAATCATGCCTACCTCCTTTGTGGCATGTCTGGTTGTGGATTCCATATACAACTTAACCTGAGTTCATTTCTTTGTTCTCTGCCAGTTCAGCCTGCGGAATGCAGGAGCATCAGGTCATCTGACGATCCTTTGGTCATTCCCAACCTTCCCTCGTATATCCCTTACTTTCTTGCAAATAAATATTAATATTAATCCATAAGATTTTTAATACAGAAAGATAAAACAAAATACCTGAGATTGAACATAACCAAATTGAAGCAGTTTCAACTATTTTGTTACCATTTATTTATTGTTTTTATTTTCTTTACATATACCTATGCATCACTCTATGTGTGAGAATAGACGTGTGTTCTATAAGAGGTGTCAGATTTCCTTGAGTTGCACTGTGCAGTTGTGAGCCACCTAACTTGGATGCTACGAACAAAATCGAAGTCTCCAGTCAAAGGAATACCACTGAGCCTTCTTGCCAGTCCCAATAGTCAATGCATTATTAAAGTTTTTACAAAGAAAATGCATTCTCTATCCTCATGTTTATCCTGTTCCCTCCTTGGCCTGGCATCATCATGGAGATCAGCAACCAAAAGAACAACTGAAAAAGTAGGCATGAGAACTGAAATACAAGGCTTCCAAACTATCAGGAAAATATAATAGGCACAGAAGACACACATGCCAAAGCTAATATATTTTGATTGTACCAAAGTTAGCACTCACCTACCTACTGGACCAAGATTTTTATTCATATCATCTTACTTTCTGTGGTTTTTTTTGTCTGTTTGCTTGTTTTCTCAACTACTAAAATCACCTGCAAGTTAATTCCATTCTTTCTGAAGTGCAAGCTTTTACTTGGGGTTTCCACAGTGTGATTAATGAGCTAACTGTCTAGCAGTGCTCCCAGTTCCCTCTCAATTTTTAATTGAAATGTGAGATTATTTTGTGCTTTGTGCATACATTTGAAGTTTAAAGAGATTTATTAATATCTGAAGATAGTTCAACATGGTTTAAACAACCATCACCATAAACTTATTTTTCCCTAACATAGCCTCTCGTTTCTGGCTTCCATTGTAGATTAGTTCCCAGTCTTTACTCTTCTGCGGTTTCATTGAGACATGCAATTTGCTTTGGTTTTCAGTTTTCCTTGGAGCTTGATGGGCACTTGTCTTTCTTTTCTGAAAAGCCAGCATCCCCGTCATTCTGCTATCACAAAAATCAGAGTTCAAACAGACACTAGCACATGTCAAACTTCTCACGCCATATCCCCACTCTTCCTCTCATTCCTGGTCTTTATCTTTGCTGCACACATTGTATTTCTCACTTTATCTTCCATATTTCCTTCTTCTATAACTCGTTGTTATCTCAAACATTGCTTTATTTGCATATCATATTTCAATTTCAGTAGCTACACTTTCTTTGAGATATTTTTTATTTTGTTTTCACTTGGACTCCTGTGCTATTTTCACATTTCCTGTATATTTTTCCTTGTTTCTATTATTGTTTAATTGACATTAAAACATTTATCATAATTTGGGACTGAAGAAGTGACTTGTCAGTTAAGAACTTGTATTGCTTTTAAGGAGAACCACAGTTCTGTTCCTAGGACATATGTCAGAGGTGGTTCTGGCACACACATGCCAGCACATAGACACTCACACATACACAGAATCAAAAATAAATACCAATCTTATGATGAGCTTTTTAAAAAATCTTACCTTACATTTCTAACATCCTCACAAGTTTTTAATATTTGTGGTGAGTATGCTCATTATATATATTGCCATCTGGCAAATCCTTTGTGAGGTCCTGTATGTGTGCCGTTTATGCCCTGCTTTCTCTCTGTGTGTATCTCCCTCTCTGTCTCTGTTTCTGTCTCTGTCTCTGTCTTTGTATCTCTCTCTCTCTCTCTCTCTCTCTCTCTCTCTCTCTCTCTCTCTCTCTCTGTGTGTGTGTGTGTGTGTGTGTGTGTGTGTGTGTGTGTGTGTGTATGTCCACATGCCTTATGCTACTGCTACACCTGCTCCGGGTGCTGATGTTTTAGTATGAGCCAGGGCTTGGTTGAGATTGTTACATCCCTGTACTTCTCACATGCCCTACGAAGGCATCTCTATGTAAGGCCCAACTTCTTCTCCTGTGTCCCCATCAGCTTTGTGATTTATACTAAGGTTAGTGTTAATCTCACAGCCTTGTGTCTACTGGAAGGTTTCACTTGCCAGGTTTCATAAAGTCTCATTGTCTATAATATGGAGCCCACTAAGCCCTTCTTTAGTGCTTTGCACCAGTGGTGCCTTGTTCTAGAACTCCTTCTCTTTGCTTGTTGGACCACAAGTAGGCTGATTTCCACCCATCCAGCAATTCTAGATGCTGAGCAACATATCACAACCTAGCTGTAACACCAACACTTCTGCTCCAGCTTTAAATTCCTTCTCTTTGGTGGTTTTTGCAGAATATCTGGCATTTACTTTTGAGGTTAGCTGCATATTAGACTTCATGAATGTGTTCTTGTTCTACATTATAGAAAACTTCTTTCCATCTGCCATGTAAGCCACTTTTGAGAACATTTTAGTCTGTTTGATAAGAGGAACTTTGTGTTTCACATTGATAAAACATAGTTAAAAGTATTAAAACCATACAAACTTGCATACAATGATTTCTCTGTCCTTTTGAATAGGTTAAATGTTTCCTTTATGCTCTGTACTTTGGAACAGGTAATCTATTTGCTTTATGCTCTGTCCTTTGGAACAAGTACCAAATGTCCTTTATGTTCTTTATCCACACTCTCACCTCTGTCTACTAAGTGATAGGCTGTGCAAGACTCATCACTCTGTTGTGTATCTATCTAGGAACAGAATGCATAGTCCAATAAAATATTTTCACCTCCTTATTTCATCTGTTCAATTCTGACATTCAATATGTATTATTTATTATCTAATGTTGATATCAGAAAAATATTAAACTGATTTATCTGTCGAATTATTCAGTTCAGCATACAATTTGACCAAATAGAATTTTTAGCAAATACATCTCTTTTTTTGGATTGGAACAACACTATTTACTTTGGTTCAGTCAAGTCTTTCTGTTTGTCAAATTTGTCTTTTTGTTTGTTTTTTACCTTGTGTCTACAGATCTTTTATGCTCTTGTTAACATTAGAATAGGAGATATCACCTACAATGATTAAGCTCCAGAATTACTGAGTCAAATTACCAAAGACAAAAATAAATACTGCGTATGAAAATACCCTCATAATGCTTTACGCTTATGTTGGGTTTAATTCTTCACAACTATGCTTGGCTACATTTGAACTGTGGTCTGGACATATCTGATGAGGCTTTGTAACAAGATGATTTAGTTACTTGCAAGTTTTTACTTTGGCATCCAGCTAATCAACAACCATTTCTCAAACCCTTAAGTCTTTTTAATACTAAAAATTATAATAGGGAAACACAAGATATTCTAGCTAAGATTTTTGCTATTTTTGACCATAAACATGTAAGTCAACTGTTGTGGTGTGAACACCAAGACTTTTAAACATTTATTATTAATCACTGCTATCTTAGTATGTGTCTATTAAAAAAAAGAGGAAGGAAAGGAAGGTCTATGGACTCCTCACAGTGAGAAAGTGTTGTTTCCTGAAGCCCATTTGGAAGTTTCCCAGGAGACCAGGCAGCTCTTTCCTGGGCCTAACCGAGGTGGATTGAAACACAAGCCATGAATTCTTTCTGATTGCTGTTTGGCCTGAAGGTTTGCTGGAAGCAGCCACGTCCTAGTTAGACTGTTTTCCAGCTTTTAAATGCACTAGAGTACCATTGTATTATGTGTTGACCCTGATTTATGTTGAAAGCCCAGGAATATTTTTCCAGAAGAAGTGCTTTGTGTATGTGTGAGCCTCTGAGGCCTGGCTTCATCCGAGAGCTGACTGGCTCTCCTCAGCATGCTGCTCATTTATTCAGATGGCTTTGCTCTAAAGAAGGAATCTGTGAATATCCAGTGGTATTTGGTGAAATAAATGCCATAAAACAGATAGGGCTTGTTTAGAATAGATCACCATGATGTAATATGTCAATGCTCAATTACACATTTGTATGTACCTTCAAAAAAATTGTCTCAAGAGAAAAACTGATTGTCATAATACCGTGTTTCAATTAAACCCACATCCTAGGCATTTCGAGTTCCAAGTTCCTAAAACCCTCAACTTAATGCTTTCCATGTTGTAAGGTTAATTTACATAAAGATCTGGAGCTCCTGCTGTACTGTTTCAACTCTTGGTAGCTTTGATATTCTCCACAGTGCTATACACAAATAATATAAACTGCTTTTCACCAAGACAAGCTGTGATTAGCAGCAGGCGTTAGTCTCACAGAGTGACCGCTAACTATATTGGATTCCAACATTGCCCAGGCTTCCTTATTCTTGAACTTCATCTTGCAATCCCTACAAAACACATCTGTTCCAACTGTATGTGTTTTGAAAATTAAATGTACTAATATCATGCCGACTGACCTGGCCGCCAACCCATGTGGGAGAATTCCGGTCGGCAAAGCAAGCTGTGTTGTCTTCAGGTCATCTGGGAATTTGTAGTTCACTTAACCAGAGCAAAGGGGATAAAAATAAAACAAGGAGAAGAAAAAATGAGAAAGAAAAAGGACATTTCTGAATGAGGATTCATTCTTCAGGTTTCAGAATATATCACTTCTTGTTTGAATCCTCTTAAGTTTTCAACAATATTCATCGATGGAAACTGTTAAGGGCCAAAACAATCTTTTCATTCCAGGCTTCTGCAAAGTTTCTTTGGGGCTTTTGATTTTTTATGTTATTCTACTTTTCTTTTCTTTTTATTTTATTTTATTTGAAATTTTATTTATTTACATTTCAAATGTTACCCCCTTTCTTCGTTTCCCCTCCAGAAATCACCTATCCTATTTTCCCTCCCCCTGCTTCAATGTGGGTGCTCAAATACACACCTACTCCTGCTTCCCCACCCTGGCATTCTCTTATATTGGAACATCAAGCCTTCCCAGGACCAAGGGCCTCTCCTCCCATTGATCTCCAACAAGGCCATCCTCTGCTACTTATGCAGGTAGAGCCATGGGTCCCTCCAGGTGTACTCTTTGGTTGGTGGTTCAGTTCCTTGGTGCTCTTGGGGGCTGGTTGATTGATATTGTTGTTCTTCCTAAGGGATGTTGGCAAGGTTGTGGAGAAAGGAGAACACTCCTCCATTGTTGGTGGGATTGCAAGCTGGTTCAACCACTGTGGAAATCAGTTTGGAGGTTCCTCAGAAAATTGGACATAGTAATATCTGAGGATCCAACTATACCACTCCTGGGCATATTCCCAAGAGAGCTCCAACATACAACATGGACACATATTTCATTATGTTCATAGCAGCCTTATTTATAATACCCAGATGTCCTTCAACAGAGGAATGGCTTTTGCTGCTTAACAAGGAGAAAGAATGAAGTTAAGTAGTCTGGCAGACTGGATTACTCCTGAAGAGCTTAATTTGGTAAAGAAAAAGAAGTGAAATTTAATTGGACAGCAATGCCTGATATCACTGTGTAGATAAGGTTCTCTAATAATTTGAAAGTCAGCTTTAAGCAAGAACCCATGTAGTTGACCTTTACAGTAACAATTAAATCCATTAAATATCTAAATACTAGAGTAGTATACATGAAGAAGCTCATCTGAGAGAAGCTATAGCTTATTGCTAATATTTCTTTCTTCTGATGGTTTGCTACTTACTCCCCACAGGGAGGGTTCTTTGAATTTCTAGGCTTTTACATAGAAATTTTCCTTTATCACTTTCTTCAGTAGCATAGTGGTTCTCAACAGGTATAGATAAGAAAATTATTATAAGTCAATTTTATATACAAAACCATTTGTGTTATATAAGGACTATTCAAAGGACTTTCTAGGTACATTTACCTCTGGACTCTTTTTCGTCCATATTCTAACATCATAAACTGAATGAGGAGTTTCTAATGACCCCTTAATATTCTAGAATCATTACAGTGGCCCCAGTATCAGGAAGATGTGCCATCAACCAATATTCTTCTATATGCATTCACAGCTCAAGATCATTTCTCAAAGCTCTTATCACCCTAAGGAGTATGAAAATATTTTGTAAGTTTCTCACCAATGTTTAGAGTATCACTGTTATTTTAAGAATCCTAAGATCCTCCCTCTCTTGTCTGTCTCTCTCTTTCTCTCTTGTATCTCTAGCTATATTTATCACCTCCAAATTTTATCCTTCTACAGAAAGAAAACAACAGCAATAAACCTTGAACTAAGCAATGATTTATAGGTTATCCTTTTGTAACATGACCAAGGAAATTTATTTTGTATTTTTGAACTGTCAATACATAGCTTCTCTACCTTTGAAATTGTAGTCCTTAAGCCCATATTCTTGACCCAGTACTCACTGTATTTCACTTTGTATTCACATCATTGAGCCTCTGCAGTGAGTCTCACAAAAATCAATTTCATTACTGAAACATTATCTGCTGGTTTTTGCATATCATTTATCCAGCTTTAAAATAATTCTGTGCAGTTTTCATTCTATCACCTAATTTTGCATTAAAGTGATATACATGTACTGGGTAACCAATGTTTCTGATGAGTATGGGTAAAGATATTAACAGGAGTAATGCAAAAATAAGACATGGATATTAAAATTTACATACTCTATTGATAAAGTACTTCCTATGTGTCTTGTACAATAGTAAAATTAAATAAAAACAATGGAGAACTCATTTATGTGAACATTTTCAAAACAAAGGTTAGGACATATCACTGTTAAGCTGAGTCACTAAAAGCAACAATAATAATATGATAGCATATGCAAAAACCAGTAACACCTGCATAATAGATACATCATTGAAGCTGTAATAAATTTTCTGAAATCTGCATTTTTCTACTCTGAAATTATTATACGCATATTTAAATTGTCTCTCAATTTGTGTAGATTTCTTCAGTTCATGATATATTCTTTAGTAATATATTTGCTTTCATAATTTTCATGCAGTGTTTCAATTAATATTTCCAATGAATTTAGAAGATTATTTTATCTATAGATATAGACTTTAAAGTTTAGTAACATTAAGTATTTAATTAAGAAAAAAAATCTGTAATCCAAATATATTTCTTTGTGTCCAAAAAGGAAGAAAGAAAATAATATCTAATGAGGGCTGAGTTCACACAATATTTTGTGCATCCATTCCCATATGAAGTAGGCCCCATACTGTTTTTTCCTTTGAATTGCAATACCAAAAATTACATAATCAATGAATTGATAGGATGGTATGCATATTTATTTCAAAGAGCAAGAAATCTAAAATTTTGTCACTTGTGACTTTAAAGTATAGCTGTTTTACGTTAGGTCTATACTGAAGCTTTTAATACATTTTCAAATATATGTTTGTTTTACAGTGTCTTGTGGACAGTATAGCAGCTGTTAAGTCTGTGTGTCTGCTATGTTGGTCCTCCTCATTCTTCATCCATACCTTCCTTCAGATTAGACCCATTTCTTTCAGTTCTGTTATCAGTTGTCTGTTCTAATAATTTATCATCCTAGTATTTTGCTTTTCTCAGAATTGAATCAATATTTCTTATTGCTTTTTCTCAACTTTGTCAGTGAGTATTTCAAGAAACCCTTCTACTGTTGAATTGCCTAATTACTGTAGAGTGTTTTATACAGATATTCCACTATATTATTCAAGAGCCTCTGGGAAAGATCTGAAATCTGCATTTTTTTCTACTCTGAAATTATTATACACATATTTAAATTGTCTCTCAATTTGTGTAGATTTCTTCAGTTCATGATATATTCTTTAGTAATATATTTGCTTTCATAATTGTTATTACTATTATCATCATTCACAGCATGGGAGCTAGGCTAATACCTTGTTTTTTACAGATTTAAAGCTAGAATATGAACTGTATATATATGCAGCTCTTGTTTAATCAGAACCTATATTGCCAAACTTATTAGAAACAGCTGGGTGCCTGCTGCCTGCCTCTCCCTTTGCTGGAAGTGTTGCCAAAACAGGTAGTCCAAATGGAAAGTAAGGGAAAGTTCAGGCATCTGGGATGTCTCCCAGGAAAGCAGCTGTAGCTTCCTTAGGAAGTCGTCATTATTAGCCATCAGCCACAGCTCTGTATACCTTTGGGTCAGGTTCTGGCATAAGTGGCCTAGTAGGATACAGTTTATGACTGAGGACATTCACAGAAAGCCGTTTGGGCAGTTCCATCTCTGGCAGAACTCTGAGAAATCCCTCAAGCTGCAAGCCATATGTGGGCTGTTGGCCTTCTATTAGTCTACTCTGAGGCTCCTGTTTATTGGGGCTCTAATCATTCTGGTGACGAAAGCAAAAGAAATGTAGGATTCCTTTTTAAAACCCTAAGATAGACTGTCCGATTTTTAACACTAGACACCACTATTACTTATGTCTATAAACTTAGCATTTTCTCCTGAAAAATAGGGCACATATTATGAGAATTTTGTTTTTATTTCCTAAGTAGTATACAAATACAAAGGAAATTTTGGTGCCACACTAAATATTCTATAAGCACTGCTGAAGGTAATTCTGTATTCATAAACATATACCTTTGCTGATGTGAGCATTGTATAAATATTGAATTTTTAGACATCTAAAAATTTTAGCTCAGGACCTAAGCTCTTGGTCCTGGATGCACTGAAAATCCATTTGTTTCCTTATAAGATTTTGGGGATAGGGTTTAGCTGCCACTCATTAAATACAGAAATGGGATTGTGACCAATTAATTACATTTATGAATTTTATTGAAACACTGTTCTGTTTTAGAAAAAAATGCTGTAATTTCACTAGTGAGAAGTTAGAAATATAGATGCCCGAAATCTTAGATTTGTTCTAATGCATGTCATCATTAGAAATAATTCTTTAGGGGCACGGAAAGACTATGATCTAGCAATGTTTTATGCAAAAGTTTTCTGTGTCAAATGTACTGGATATAAGGCAAGCAATTTTGTGCTGGTGGTGAGCAAGCACAAGGAACTAAAAGAGGATGTCTTTCTATTTATAAGCAGAGCATTTGTGTAGATGTATAAAAGTACAAAAGAAATGTGTTTACCTATGGGGTATAGTTGGAGTCGTGGGGTAATTTTCCATTTATAAGTGCTTGGATTTAATACCTATGAATATAAAATCAATAAAATTAAAAAGTAGAAATTTTATTATTAAACTTTTAAATTCACTCACTGTCAGAGAGAGAGAGAGAAAGAGAGAGAGAGAGAGAGAGAGAGAGAGAGAGAGTTCAGTCATTATTCAGTTTCAGATCATAATGTCATAATGTTAGGATATTTAGGATGGTTTGCCCATCAGTAATTTTAATGTATATAAAAGTTTCAACACTAGGTAATATTCAAGTGCTCGTTATTTGTTATACTCTCGTTTTAGTTCCAACTTCTTTAAAGCTAAACGAGATTGCTCACGCTTCTGAGACTGTTGCTGCTTTGCTTTGTCCTCTCCTTCTGACACAAACACCAAGAAAATAATGGGTTGCTCCCCGAGAAGTGGGTGAAGAGCCCTGGTATACAGAGTCCCATAAAAAATGAACATTTCCCCTACAATATTTCCCAGCTCACTGAGCGCACTCTAATTTCAATTTCAAAATGAAAGAATGAATGTTTAATGCAAGAAAGGTGAAAACAAGCAATAAACAAACAAAAAAACAAAGGAAGCTTGTATAGTGAGAATATACCAAAATCTTTAGAAACTATAGGAAAAAACAATCTCTTTAAGATCAGCACTGTTGCTTATTAGCAAGAAAAGGATTCAACAACAAATCAAAAGTATTTTTCAAAATTCTACAAGCAGATAATATACTTTGAAAACAAAGATTAGTAACGTTTGTATTCCTGAAAGTCGTGTATCAATACAGACAATTAATTCCACCTTTAAATTCAATGAAGAAAAGTCCACACATGTTTTTGAGAAACGTAGCATGTATTTTCACTCTATGCTAATTATGGTTTATACAATTCCAACCAGATGGGTTTGCATGCACGGTAGCTAATTCAGGCCAACTGTCTTCAAGCGTGTTCTCTGAATTGTATGTAGGTAGGCTTCATAGACCTCTAAGTGATCTCAAATCTTATTAGGAATATTTGTCATTCCCAAGGGTTCATGTGATAACTCAAGTATGGTTTGAATAGAGAGCAGATTAGTTCACAAATAGTGCTGAAAGGAATAAACATATTCTTGGATGGTCTAGACTTCAGAAGTGTATACATTATTGTACAGGATATAGGATTATCAGGTTGGAGCTGAAGAGTTAATTAACATGGATGATATGACTCTTGTATTAGTAAAGCTAGTTTTGTCGACTGTTTCTAAGCCTTACCTTAGTGTTAGATAGTAAAGTACCAGAATTTTCACAGTATAGAAGTCAGTTTAAAGCTTTTTAAAAAACTGACTTCTGATGCTTTGATATATCATTCTAAAGCTGTACTATGTTTAACTTGAGCAAGGATGTTTAAAATATTTTCTTACTTAAACTAATATCAGGAGATACTTAAAGAGTGCAATATGCTCTTCCAAAACAACTCTCATTTATATATGAGCAGTAACATGTTTCTTTTTTTAAGACTAAGAATTTTAATTCATTTTAATACATGGTAAAAATAAAAAGTTCATTTGAAAAGTAAATAGTAGTAAATTTTCTGAAGACCTCATATTAAATGTAGTATGATGACATTATAAAAATATTATTTAGAAATAGACACACACACACACACACACACACACACACACACATACACACTCCTCAAGACTTCTCAGTAATACTATAGTTTCTAGAAGCACATGAATCAATATCTTGGCCATTAGTAAAATATACTATAAGCAGAGACAATTTCAATGATAAGTTCACAATGCTTAAAAGTCATTTCTAAAATACGGAGAGCTTGGTGCTTAATGTGTTATCTTACTTTTCTCCAGGTAATTTTATATAACTTAGGTACTTTTTATGTTTCCATTAAAGCAGTTCTTACTTAAAATTGTTGACAATCAAGCCAATTAACTGTTTTTTTCAACCTTCATTGATGTTAGAAAAGCTATCTTTTAAACTTTTTAGATGATTTTTATTTTATGTATATGAATGTGTGCCTGATGCCTGTGAAAGTCAGAGGAGTGCATCAGATCTTCTAGCATCAGAGTTACAGATTGTTATAAGTCACCATATGGATTCTAGAAATGGAACACCATGTCATCTGCATGATAGCCAGTGCTCTTAACTCCAAACCAGAGAGAAATCATTATTTTTCATTTGACATAGTTTTGTTTTAATGTTTTTAATTTATACCTATTAATAGTTGGAGGGGAAAGAAATAAATTTTATAGAAAAATATTATTTCTGTTTAGGGCTAATGTATTAGCTGTCAGAGCTACAAATGAGTACATGTGCTTATCATGAGTATTAGGAAAGTACAGAAATGTATGTTTTTTGTAAACTTACACAATTGCATAAATTTTTATTTTAATAAAATGATTTTTAGTGTTCACAAAAGTGTAGTTTCCTCTTTTAATAATAATTGAGGTTCATTTCTTAGTCACATCAAATAAATGATCCTCCCCTATAGAAAATGACTTAACACATCTGACATGATTGCAGCTGCAGACAGTTTCTATAATATTTGGAATCTGAGGACATTTTAGAGAGTAAATATGCTAAAGCCCCAAGAAGTGGGGTGGGTTGTGGGTTGTTGGTTGTTGCTGTTGGTTGAGATTTATTAAGTAGTAATGCACAAAACAGAGGAATTATGGGACGTATGGTGAGGGGTAACTGGGAAAGGGGAAAGCCTTTGGAATGCAAACATAGAATATAGAAAATAAAAATTAAAAAAAAAGAAATTACAACAAGAAGAAACTAGATTTCTGACAAAGAAGATCAAACACCCTCAGAAACTTAATGCCCCAAATCAGTGGGAAGTATTCTAATGTTGTTGCCTACTTTCTGACCCCTGACTTTATTCAGGGATCGCTTTCCTTTTCTGTCTATCTTTTTTTTTTCTGTTCTATTTTGGGTTATATGGTTGAAAGTATGGAAGAATAAGGGTGGAGCAGGGTAGATGAAAGAAGAACACACAAACTAGCCAAATACAAGCTACAAGCTATCCCATAGATTTTCATTCTCTTATTAATAATCCAAGAAATTTAAATCATGTGTTTCACCTGCAAATTTATGTCAAATTTAAATGCCATCAACATAGTTTCAAAGCCCTGTAAAGCTGTAGCATTGCTCATTAACTGTAATTGTAATGGCCTACTGTTCAACAAGATGTTTGTTCCTTTTATACATTGGGTCTATTTTAATGGCTATTCTCAGTGTTCCCAAACCAGCAGAGATAAATGTGCACAGAGGAATATAGGAAATCAACTATTCAAGCTTGTGATTTGAGGATTTGGAACTTTTTGGCATGTCATTTGCATGAATTTCCTCCTACATGTTTGAGTCTCCCTCCAGTAGGGTAGAAGCCTGATTTGCTCATATTTGAGTCATTTTCAACAAGGTCTCAGAAACAGACTTAACTGGGAGGGGCAATAGCTCCCACTGGTGTTTAACAGGGATTAGCTGCTCAGATTAGCCACCTGCCAACTGATGATCTTTCTAGAATGAGGTGGAAGAAACATAGAGAGCATCTGTACAGGTCGAAGTTCAGGCATGAGAGTTGAAGTCCCTGGAAAGTTAGGAAAATAGCCTGAAGACAAGGACCACTAATGATGTGTTAGCACAGGGAGGGCTTGACACTGGGAATGAACTTCCTCTGTTTCATAGTTTGCATCCAGCTGTTAAAATCATGGGACTTGGCTAGAGCAAGTATAAAATGAGTAAGTATTGAATTTGTATGCATCAGAAAACATATCTATACATTGGCATAACATATGAAATATGGGTTAAAATGCTACAATATTTATTTACTCTGTCACTATGCTTAAGTAAGGATGTACCAGCCCTTATTTCATTTGACTGAGATATATTAATGATATAATATTGAATGAAACCCATTTAATCTCACTGACTATGAAAACACAAATAAATAGCTTAACAACAGATCCAACAAAATTTTAAAATTTTTAACAGATTTGATATTAATAATCAAGTGAGTTTCATGACAAATAATTATTTGTACTGAATTATTGATTAGTTTTGTTATATTTTATATCTATTCATATATGTTCAGAAATACAAAAATCATTTGTTTTTCTCTACTTTAATATTTCTAACAAAGAGTCATCTATAAGGACAAGTTTAGAAGGACATAGTCATTTGATGTTATTTCTGTGACCGTCGGTCAATGTATATGTCCTTATATTTTAAAGGTCTAATTACCATCCTTAAAATATTGACTGTGAAAACATCTCCAAAGCATAGCAGTTATTGGCTTTAAAATCTGCAAATCAAGACTTTTCCTCTTAAAAATAAACATCATATCACTGTGGATAATCTATACGGGGGCTTTCTAGAAATTGCTAAAAATATGAAGCCCAGCCCAGCTGTTGATCTTCTTGAGATTGCCTGGTAATCACATTCATTTAACACATTTGAGTTGCTACTGCTTCATCCACAAATGAAATACCAGTCTTGGTCAAGACACCAACAGTGTTCCTGACACAAGTATCTCTAAAGCACATTAGTCAGATCTGACTGAGTCACCTAAGATCAACCAGCTGTACCTCTCTTTGGAAGGTTATTCTATAGATGACTCAAACAGAGAAACTGGAAAACATGAACGCTGATACTATGTATGGTGCTGACTGCATTCAAGTTGTGTAGGAAATAGTCAGTGCTTGGGCTTTGGTAGGAAGGAGGTCTATAAGATTGAACTGGACCAGAATATCAGTGGTACAAAGGCTTCCCATAATTTGGATTAATAGAGGACTTATGGAACATATGGTGAGGGGGGAACTGGGAAAGGGGGAAGCCTTTGGAATGGAAACAAAATATAGGAAAAAAAAACAATGTCATGACCTGTGATTTTTAACTTTTTCACTCATTTTAGTTGAGACTTTTTGTATCACTGAAAAACTAGATAGAAGTATGAATAATCTAATCCATACTTATATCCATAAGTAATAGGAAAAATTACTTATGACCCCTGAATTTTTCATAGAGTTTTGGAGGTTTCATGGAAATTATTGTTCAATTTTCCTCCATGGAGAAAATCCTTGCAGCCTTAAACATCAGATTCAAACTTAATAAAATCTTCTATGTCCATATATATTTCAGTCTCTACTAGAATGTACTAGTGATTTGTTTAATAAGCTGAATTTAAGTAAACTATTTACCAGTATTAAAGACATCATTTATGACTGTCTTGTGAAGATGTATTATCGGCTATCCTGTGAACATTAACTCATTTTCAGAAACAAAAGGAACTTGCTACTCAAACTTAGGAGTATTCACAATTCTTCCCTGCTCCTGGTGTTATTTTACCTGGCACTGCCATGAGAAATCTCATGAGGTCATTTCTCTTGAGTTACAATCAAAAGAAACAATTTGAAAACCAGCCATTAAACACATTGTGCTTGACTTCTGAAGCAATTCCAAATGTTAATATTATTCTTGTCTTCTGCTCCAATATATGTACTGATTTTTATTTTATTTTTCATTTTTAGGGCCTATAATAGGCTCAGAGGAATGAATAGAGGGGGTGGGGTACGAACTTGTATGACTAGCCAATATTCTGTAACAACAATCAAGAAACAACCAGGAGGTTGAAGTGAAGTTGGATGATGCATGCAAGCATCAGCATTCTCCAAAATTTATTTTGTTTAATTTGGGTCATTTTTTTTTGTTGTTGCCGACATTGTTTCATTATTCTGATCTTGATAGCAAGCGTGTTTGTGAAAATAATGGTTGGCCTCAGTTGATGTCATTATCTTTGCAGCAGGACCTCACCAGGACATACTCCTGTGCTTGCATCTACTGTTTAAGTAGTTTTCCACTGAATATTTTAGTGCACCTTCCAGAAAAAGGAAATGTCTTCTTAGGGAGAGAAACCTGGTAGTATTGCCATATTTTGAAGAAGGTGTTTGCATAGTTAATATATAGAGAGAGATGATGTAGGGAAGTGGCCCACATAGCTATTACAATGAGTCTGTCTTATTACAAACTGAATACAATGAGTTTGGTTGTTTCTTTCTTTCATCATCGGTCTAAAACTCTCCTAAAATGGAAATCAGGAAGGCAGTTCTATGGCTTAACAAAAGGAAGAGTTGGAAGAGGTTCGCAGAGAGGTGCATTATGGGATACAGTATTTAGATTATGCAGAGTGAAAATCCTATAGCCATTATTCTTGCTGGGAATAGCTGGGTAATCCTTATTACTAAATTCACATATCAAGTTTTGGTGATTTGCTTTGAGTGTCTGGTGTTACCCAGAAGCAAGAAATTAAACTCAATAGACTCCCTTTCTGATTTTTTATGATTAAGATGTATTTTCAATTTTATAAAAAATTTTGCAGCTACATTTTAATATACAGTGAGATCAAAAGACGGGGAAGGCAAATTAGCCAGAGTTTTGTGGATTTCATTCCTGTTGAATGAAATGCATGCTTGGCTAGATTATATCGCCTCAGAGGAAAATGATTCTTCAACAGTGTTTTCACTTCTCATATTCCTAAGCCTCCTTAAACTATTGAAGCAATGACATCATCTGACTTAGAACACACAGCATTCAGTACTCACAAACGCAGAAAAACACTCTGTTCTATTATGTTCTGTGTCTAGTTTATGTAACCCTTTATCTTTTAATAACCCATATTTGTAAATGTAAGAGAAATAAAAGACCAAAAATAACTTCTTAATTTTATTATTATCTTGACATAGCATGCTTTGTTAAGTTGACTAAATTTCATCCCTGAACAGCTTGCTAAGTTTTAAGTAATTTGCCTGTGTAAAATTATTGGTGTTTGTTTTCTTCCAGGAAATAATGTAACTCACTGGAACAAAAGTTTTGACTCACTTATGTTATTTTCTTTCTTTAGATTTTCTTTTCAGTTTGCATTGCTTTCTGGGGTGTAAGAAGCATAAAACAACTCACCTCTGGCTCTTGGAAGAAGCCCTAATTCATACAGATCCATCAGTCCTGTCAGTTCTCCATGCTACATTACTATGATACAGACGAAGAGCAGTATCTTACATGGTACCCACAGGAACTACTTAGTTAATGAAAAAAATGAAAGCATTTCTTTACCTATGCTTTTCATATTTGCTTTTCTGTTAAAATTAATGTGAATTATTTCTTCTGGCTCTCACTAAAAAAGTGATAATTCGTATCCATTGATATTGTATTCATTTCTCTCTCAGGAAAGAATCTTCATTTTCTCCTGAATGTGGAAGGAAAGCAGAGGCTTAAATTTTTTAAAGAGTGAAAATTACATTTGTCTTTTTGGTTTCACAACGGATCCTTTAGCATGTGTTAAAAGTATATACTTAGATACATCTCTGTTGTATTTAAAATGTATTGCTGTCTGTGTGAACTTATATCTGCTTCTGCAAAAAAATCATCTGTAGTGTGATACTAGATAAAAACATACCAACTACATGAAATGATTAGAATGGAAATAAATCAATCTGACCACCTGGTTAATCTGCAATACGTAGTTCTACAATGTTGGTTCAGCATGTTGCAACAACATGAGGAGGACATCATAATTCATGCTGTTTCTAATTGTCATAATACTGATAATAAAATTATCTCAACAGAACTGACAAAGCCAGTATGCATACACTGCTTAAGATATTAAAAGTCTTTTAAATAATTGGTTATTTTATTATTTACATTTCAAATATTATCCCCCTTCCCAGTTTCCCTTTCTCAAACACACTATCCCATCCCATCCTTCCTCCCCCCTGCTTCTATCAGGGTCCTCCCCTACACACCCACCCACTCCTGCCTCACTGACCTGGAATTCACCTATGCTGGGGCATCCAGCCTTCACAAGACCAAGGGCCTCTACTTCCATTGATGCCAGAAGTCTTTTATATATTTCTTTTGGAGAGAACTTCCATACATAAGAATTGAGTTCAGAAAAGGATTGAAAAAGTCTTTAAAAAATAAGAATTTTTCCTTTCTGGCAATATTTATTAGACAATTTCAAGTGACAATTTTGCAGTCCAAGTCAAAAGTGCTAATCTAAATTAATGACTTTGATTACTCACAATTCATAGGCATCACTGAATTAAAGAGACTAAATGGTCACTTCATTGTAAGTATTTCACTTAATCCTGCAAGAAAGAAACCTAGGAAGCTGTCAGAGAATAAAGCTGCAGGTGCTTGCGCACCCATGAGACAGGGCTAAAGCATATTTACTTTTCAAGCTGGGACAGCAGAGGAAAATTAACTTCACATGATGAAAATATTAATTATATCTCAAGCATCAGAAGTGGGTTTGGCTTTGTTCCATTCATGTTTTTATACATCTTAATTAAACACAGGAGCTAAGCAAATTCTGAAGTCCAAAGCAAATGTTAATTCCTGTTTCACTAACAGGCATGTCTGGCCTTCTCAGGTATAGAGCTACCTTACAGCAGGGAGCCCTCTGCTGGTACAAAAGTATTAATGTATCATTAACGTTCTTGGGATGCATATTATATATTCTCAAAGATCTCTACAATATTGGTCACATCATTCAATTATGACAAAAAACAGAGTATTATATTTATAGATTCTTTAATTTTTAGTTAGCATCTCAAAATAGTTTCACATTGGAGATAGAAAAGACAGACAGACCTAGAAATGGAGACAAAGACAGACACACACACACAAACCCATGCTCACACCGAGAGAGACAAAGGGAGAGAGAGAGAGAGAGAGAGAGGGAGGGAGGGAGGGAGGGAGGGAGGGAGGGAGAGAGCGAGCGAGAGAGAGGGAGGGAGAGAGAGAATATACTGGGGTAATTTAAAATGACTTTAATGATGAAAATAATTCATGTGCAACATCATTCTTTGAAGAAACTCTAATGTACTTGCTTTTTCTTTTATAACATACCTTTTCATTATAATTTGGATCATTTTATTTTAGAAATATAGCTATTTTCAAGTTACAAATTTCTAAGCCTTGTATATGAATATGGTTCCCAGATAGGTGATATGCCCAGAGCCTCCGTGCATGAGATAGTACTTTTATTCACATTCACCCTTGCTAATTTTCCAGACCTATTTCCTCTGGCAAACACTAATGCATGATGACAGATCATGAAACTCTTAGTAATATCATAAATTGATCTTGCATGATTCCGTGTAATTTATGCTGGCTCTTGCTTGGAAGGACTTTAATTGTCCCTATTTCTCTCCCTCAAGAGAATAGCACTAAAAATAGGGCTCTGTTACTCATTTTTGATGGAGAGATGCACTCTACCTTTTCTATAATTACGGATTCACTCAGTCCTGCTTATCTACCTAAAGAAACAAAATGACCATGTGTTTATAGGGCAGAACTCCATTAGCAATAGTTACTGGAACCTCTAAATTATTGCAGAAACAAGTACTGTGAAACCATTTTTCAGAAATCTGAGGAAGGTTAAAGCATTTACCCAATACTGCCATGGAAGAAAGAATGTGCCCATTTATTTTTTTAAATTCTCTGAATTCTAACAGCAGACTGTCACTTCTTCATTTCCTCTTACAGGGTATTAAGAGAAAAAATTAAGAATTACAGGCTCAGAAGCTCAGGAGCAGAGTATGTCATCATTCTCCAATTTGATGTTCCCACTTCAAAAGAGATTGAAGGAGAATTCTGTGTAATAGTTAAGAAGGTTTATGTGTCCTGGGCTTTTAAACCTTGTACAATTGATGTCCTAATTAGCTTTCTATTTCGGTGATAATGACCATAACCTAAAGCGACATGGGGAGAAAAGGATTTATTTCATCTTACACTTCAGAAAACAGTCCATCACTGAGGGGAGACAAGGTTGGAGCTGAAGCAAAAATCTGGGCCAATGATGTTTACTGACTTTCTCCGCATGGCTTACTTAGCCTGCTTTCTTTTGTAGTAGAGCATGGGGTACCAATTGGTAGCACTACCCACAATGAGCTGGGCCCTCTTATATCACTTATCAATCAAGAAAATGCCACAGACTACACTAGGTAATCTATTAGAGTCAGTTTCTTAATATTGGTTCTTCGATTCAGGTGACCTTTGCATGTATTATCTTGACACAAAAAATATAATCAGGACAATTGGTAATCTACTATTTTATATAAGCTTGTCATAGCCCCCAAAAAAGTTCATTCCTGTTCTTAGTCTGCCTTTTTGCTAGAATTTTCCATTAATTTTCCTGCCATTAGTTAACTTATAATCATGCTTGTTGAGCTTCAAATAATCTTCACAAAGCCATGCTATTTTGGATATTTGATTCCATAATTGCATTCAGAGACTCATCTAGCCAGGAAACTGAATGAACCCTCTTAATATTTGGGATTCCTACCTTTTATTACTATTCATCCGTTTCCAAAATCTCCATCTATTTTAACATATAATTTAACTGTTCAGTGAGGAGACTACAATAGAAATGCTGATTCTTTAACATATAGTAAATATTTTGGTCTAACGTTACGTAATTGACTAATGAAAGCAGCGGTAACCGGACTCCTTCTCTTTTCTCTTTTGTACAACTCCTCATTTTCTGAAAATCACCCATGTAAACTGAAACACGCAGAGAGCACCTTCGCTTCCATAATCTTAAAGTATTGTTCATGTCGGGATTCTCAGCAACTCTATGGGAGCCAAATCTTGCCTCTGAGGAAAGAGACTGACAACCTTGTATTCCTGATCGGAATCCATACTTCCAAATCTCATTCTGCCCCCCTTCTTTTCAATAGCATAGCGATGTATTCTCTTTTCTCACAAAAGACAAAAATCCCAAAGGTTACTCTCAAAGTAAAACGGTTTTCCATTGTGGTAGTAACTAACCACTCTTTAATCTGGTTTAAGCTCTATCCCGTGAGATGAAGCACTGTTCAGGTGGCCGAGAACCTGAGGACTTATGGGATGTATGGTGAGGGGGGAACTGGGAAAGGGGGAAAGCCTTTGGAATGTAAACAAGGAATACAGAAAAAAATAATAAAAAAAAAACGGGAAAAACATACTACTGCTCTGCTAAAGGAATGTTTAAATGAAATAACTTATATTGACAGTCTGCTATACCCATAGATCAGTGACGTATTTACCCATCTTTAGAGAGGCTTCATCCTATAGCACATGGGAATTAACATAGAGCTCTATATCTGGATAATGTGCAGAGAGTGAGTGCCTTTGGAGAATGGGGCGTCTTCATCAAACCCCTCCTGTCAGAGCTCAGAAATGTCTGTCAAAGAGGAGGCAGAAAGACTGTAAGTCACAGGTAATAGATGATTCCAAGGAAATAGTGTCTTCCAGACACAATTAGGAGTGACACACATATGAGCTGATAAGGGATTGTAGTGCTCTGCGTGGGACAGATGTAAGCCAGATGGGATCCCAGTGCCGACCAGTGGAAAGAAACATGTTTTTTCAGTCCTAACACAGAAGGTATCTCTAATTGCCATCTTCTTGCAATGGAGAAAATAACGTTCTGCAATAGGGTCTCACTGAGCAGGTTAACCATGATCGACAGTATAGGAACAATAGAAAACTAAATCCAATGATATTATTGCAGACTGTCTCATACTGCTTTTTTGGACATATTTTGTGTTAATGATATTTTGGTTATATGTAAGAGTTCTGATTTCATTTTTATATTTGTGTGTGTGTTGGTTTTTAAAAATTATTCTGATTTATTTGGATTTTTTGTGTGTTTTCTTAAGTGAGGGATAAAGAAGGCATAGAATGGGCCAGTTGATAGATGGAAAGGCTCTCCGCAGGTTGGAAGATGGAAAAAGGAAGATAAAAATATATTATATGAAAATAGCTTCAATTAAAAGCAAACAAAATAAAATTTAAAAAATTAAAATAAAATATTTTAAAATAAAAATATAAATAACATGGTTGCGTCTTGTATGTTCAGTGTTTTGAAATTCCACGCCCCTTGTGCCATTTAGTACTTCCAACAAATGCTACCATCCAGAGTCCATTATTCAATTATAGATAATTATAATGTGGTCTAAGGACCTTATTTGGATATAATTTGGCGTCTTACTATCAATAAGTACAAAGTTCCAATCAGCAGATATTTCTATTATTTATAACTGCACAAAAGAAACAGGGCTTATATTTTACACAACAATTATCTGTGTTCTCCCCTCCCCCCCCCCAACAAGCTTCCAACACCAAGGATCAAACCCTGGAATTCTCTCATGCAAGGGAAGTGCTTTATCACTAAGTTACATCTCTGTCCCTTATGTGGAGATCTTTCTAAAAATGTAAATGCATGATGGAAACATTTATTTGACAACCCTATATTAGGCTTCAGAGCAAGCAATGTATTTCAAAGTTATCGTCATGATAACATATTGAGCTTTAGTATAAGCAGTCTAAAGTATAATAAAGGAGAGTACTTGCCTTCCTACACTGTGCAAGGCACTAAATTCTATTCCCAGAATATGATGAAGGAGGAAGAAAGTTCTCCAAGCTCTACTATTATGGTATAGGGAGAATTGCTGATACAGTAAAAATCTTAACTATGATAAATAGATGATGGTGACTAAGTAAGCATGGGGTTTAAGAATGTCACAGGATATATGTATGTGGATCTGTCTCAGTCAGCTGCTTGTTGGGCTTCTCAGAGGAAGTCATGTTAGGCTCCTGACCCAACCAATGGACTGAAGTAGGGGACGGTTGTAGTAGAATTAGGGCAAGTTTGGAAGAAGCTGAGAAAGGCTCTGCCATAACAGCAGTCTCAACAAGCCCAGACCCCTGAGATCCTTCAGAAACTGAGCCACCATCCAGGCAGCATACAGTAGCTGGACCAGAGGCCCCCGACACATATACAGCAGAAGACTGCTTGGTGTGGTCTCAGTGAGAGAAGATGCTCCTAACCCTGGAGAGACTTGAGGCTACGGGGTATGAAGAGACCTGGCAGGAGTGGGGACATCCTCTTGGAGACTGGGCGAGGAGGAATGAGATGAGGGACTGTGGGAGGGCAGACCAGGAGGAGGGTAATGACTGGACTGTAAAAAAGTAAGAATGAGAAAGAAAGAAAGAAAGAAAGAAAGAAAGAAAGAAAGAAAGAAAGAAAGAAGGAAGGAAGGAAGGAACGAGGAAGGAACGAGGAAGGAAGGAAGAAAGAAAGAAATGAAGGAAGGGAGAAAGGAAGAAAGGAAGGAAGAAAGGTCATAGGAAAGGCACATTTAATACATTTATAAATATTTAGATATCACACACATTTTAACACGGAATTATTTTATATGTGCTTTTAAAGAAATTAATCATGAATGTTTTATTGCAGGGGACATTTTGGGAAAATGGGGAGTGGCAATCTATGGAATAGAGAAGGGCACATGGTCGAGAAATGTGACCACAGCTCTTGCTTCTATCTGTAGTCTGTAAATTAAGTGCCATTGAATGAAAGATTAAGCACATATTGCCTTACGTTTTGTAAACACTATATAGTAGTTCCAGTTTTAGACAGACTCTTCTATTGTGAGGGATTCATAAGCAGTGATGTGTTCTCCATTTAACAGCATCTTAAATATAATAGATTTTCATATATAATGGTGTCTTCATATTTTCTGTCTAATCCCGACATATTGCATCTAGCGCCTGCCCTTAGTGCCCAAAATGAATTTTAATACATTTAGTACTAGGGAAAAATAATGCACGCTGTGACTATCAGTGTTTAAGCATGACTAATTCTTCCTAGATGGGGGCTATTAAGACTTCAACAATGACACCAGGCAGACAAGTGACAATCACAGAAGCATTGCTGGCATTTGCAATAGTGTATATGATGAAAAAAATAATAGGCCACCAGTGTGCAATGATGGATCACTCAAAATTAAAAATGAGTGCATAGTGAACTATGCATTGAGGATATTTATCAGTCAATGTGACTCACAGTGTCATGAGGGGTTAGTAATATCTGTTATTGCAGAAAATAGAAATAGATGAGCCAAGAAGCAGCATGTGTGTTTTAAAGAAGTCGGTGATCACATCTACAGGACAAGATTTAGCACAGGCAACTGTGGCAGGCACATAGCGTGAGGAAATGGATTTTTGTTCAGATTAACAGATTCCTCTAGGTTTGCTTCACTTATTTAACAATTACAGCCTCCTAGTGAGCAAACATAATTAAAGTCCTGGCTCTGGAAGCTGAAGTCCATATGATTAGTTAAAGAACCCTAAGCTGGTCTCACTCAATGCAGCAAAAGAATAACCATTTAACCATTTGAGTCATTTGTAAGGTATTCATCACATCAAATGGGATACATCTATCACTATTGTTTGAATCAAAGTTAAATATAGAAAATCAAAACATTTTCTTGATGGTGAGATGAATATAAAATCTGATGGATAACAATATGGTAAACAACAGCACAGAGGGTGGGGAAATTGAAAAGAAATATGTAGCACTGGGGATGGGGAACTTGAAGTAGCAACTAGAAAGTCCCAGAAGGGAGAGGCTCCCTGGAACCAATGGTGACAACGTTTTCAAAGGAGATAAAACCTTTAGGGACCACCTCCAGTGGATAGGTACAGCCCCCAGTTGAGGAACAGGACCACCCATTCATGTATCTCAAAAATTTTAATCCAGAAATGTTCATATCCAAAGGAAAGACAGAGACAAAAGATGCAACAGAGACTGAAGGAAAGGCCATCCAGAGACTGCCCCACCTAGGAATCCTTCCCATCTGCAGACAACAAACCCTGACACTATTGCTGGTGCCAAGAAGCACTTGCTGGCAGGAGCCTGGAATGGCTGTTTCCAGAAGGGTTCTACCAACACCTGACCAATACAGATGCAGAGACTCAAAGCCAACCATTAGACTGAACCCAGGGGACAACAATGGAAGAGTTAGGGGATGTACTGAAAAAGCTGAAGGTGATTGCAACACCATAGGAAGAACATTATCAATTAACTGGACCACCCAGAGTTCCCAGGAATTAAACCACCAACCAGAGTACACCTGGAGGGACCCACATCTCCAGACACATATGTAGCACAGGATGGCCTTATCTGACATCAGTGGAAGGGGTGGCCCTTGTTCCTGTCAAGGCTTGATGTCCCAGTGTTGGGGGATGCTAGAGTGGTGAGGCTGGAGTGGGTGAGTGGATGGAAGAGCACCCTCATAAAGGTAAAGTGCTGGGGGGAGAGGGAGGATAGGCTGAGAGTATTGTGGAGGGGCAACCGGGAATGAGGATATCATTTGAAATGTAAATGAATAAAATGATTTATAAAACAGAAACTATTGACATATACCTTGTTATATGTATGATTGTTGATGTTCAGAGACATATATTTATAACCTAAAATAGTTTATACACACAGGATAGTGAGTTATGTAGAGAGGTATTTGTTAAAATAGTAGTAAAAATCAGAGGCAGTGTATTTTCTGCCAGACATAAGACTGAGTAGTGTATGATGTTTTAAAGAGTACTGGGTGCTGGAGAGTGTATCATAGCTTTGCATATGCTAAGTAGGTGCTCAGTCATTGGATAATACCAAGCATAAGGAATAGTTATGTAGGGGAACCTAAGTTCTCCATCAGTAGTGGGATGTTTATTTAGAGGGTACTAAATTATGTTGGAACCTATTCAAGACTAATTGAAAATTCTTCCACAAATCTGAGTGTGAACACTAACAAAATTTGTGAGGTATGAGAACTGCAGCTGATTTTTACAAATTGAAAGTAAAACTCATAAACAAGAAATATGAAAATTCACTCCTATGGAAATAGGAAAGCATTGAACATGTTAGAAATAAAGTGTGATGTAAGATTTAGTTCTTAAACTCAATTGGACAATATCTTCCTTTGTGAGGATTACACACACACACACGTATACATACATGTATGCATATATATATATATATATATATATATATATACTTTCTTTATATGGAATACACACATACATCCTATTTTAAATGGATTAATTTACATTAGACATTGTAAAGGAATAATGAGCTCAAAGATCAGAAATTCATAGCAGCTGGTTTTACTGAAGTTCTAACAAGATATTAGAGGCAAAATACTTTTTAAATTTGTTGAATATGTTTGAGATTTGTCACAAATGGAAGCAATCATAAAATATCTGACTATTTGGATGACTGTTTATTTACCTTTTACAATAAATAAAATGAGGACAAAAATTCTATCCATTAGCTATATTTTTATTTTTATTTTTTATATTCTATATTTATATTTGTTTACATTCCAAAGACTTTCCCCTTTCCCAGTTCCCCCCTCATCATATGTCCCATAAGTCCTCTTCCCCTCCCCACCTATTAGCTATATTTTTCAAAACAAAGTTAGTATTACCATAATTTAACTAGTCGAGTATTAAGGTTTTCTTTTGATCATATGATTATACATTTTTATATTTGCCAAAAATGTTGGGGATGCGGGAGCAGGGGGAGGGAAAAGGACATGTGGGACCTTTGGGGGTGGGGAACCAGAAAAAGGGAAATGAATTGTAAATATAGAATATATACAATAAAAAAAATCAAAAAAAAATGTTGGGGAAAGAGCTTTGAGCTAACTGTTGTACAAATCTAGCAAGCCATAGATTTTAGTTGAATAAATGCACTTTTCAGTTTTTGTGAGTATAGGAGCAAATCTGTCTGTTCAGCAGTTTAGATAAACACTCTATCTAGAGGTTTTTTTCATACTCCTCAGAATGGAGAAGTCTATTTAGTCTATTTTGAAGATCTAGTATCAGATTTTAGCACTTAGGTTTTCTTATATGCTGATGATACCAATTTGATAAATAGAAGAAATATTTTACAACCTTTACTAACTGATAAAAAAGTTAATCTAGATCTGGGGAGATAACGCAGTGTGTAAAACATTTTCTGTGCAAACCTGACTTGGGTGCCTATATTGGAAAATTAGAACTTAGTTCTCAAAGGTGTCCTCAGACATGTGTGTGCCCATGCCTCCCACAGCCTCCCTTCCTCTCTTACACACACACACACACACACACACACACACACACACACACTCACGCATATGCACACACACACACACACACAAATAATATTTTTGAACATCAACCAACTTCATGCACTCTACTCTATTACTTTAAGGCTTGGTTTATGTCTTAAAGATAGAACAACTGAATTTTGTAGTGTGTAATTTGATCCTGTGCTTCTAAAATGGTATCCAACTAGGTTGATGGTCCTCGCTTTGGATGCTAAGGATTCTCTGCATCAGAATGCAGATTGTGTCTGAGAGCTCAACTCAGATTTACGAGAACTGAAGTTCTGGTATCTGTCTATGTCAATAGCTCCCATAGAATTATTTACATCTTAAAATCTTTTAAATGAAAGATTTAGTCCCAGATATTTAATGAGAAATCATATGCCATTCAGCCTGGTCTGTGTTACATATATTTATAAAAAGCGAATTTTGTTTAATAGTTTCAACAAACTACCTGATTACAGGTACAAATGACTTCAAATAACTTTTCCCCAAATAAACTATTTAAATTGTATCACATGTGGAAATGACTCATTTTTTCCAAAATGGGTTTTGTTTGGTGAAGAATAAAGAATGTAAAGTTGTATTTAGACTTTCCTGATAAATTAGCTACTTAATTTTGACTCTAAATATAGAAAGTAGTTCAGAAATAATGACCACGTGCTGTCACATCCAAATCTGATAGCCCATTGCCTTAAGTCCTTCATTGGACAGGAAAATGGGATCCCATATCAATCATGTCCATGCTCTGTTATATTTCTGACTCTGCAACAAATTGTTCATACAAATTGTTTTCATGTTGTGAAGAACTTGCTTTTAGAAGTCTAGGGAACTGTCTCAGTCAATAAAGTGTTTCTCATTTAATCATGCATATCTGATTGAATGCCCACCCAAAAGTTACAACAGAATATAAGCAGTATCTGTCTATAATCCCAGCACTGGGGGTTCAGTGGATTCCTGGAACTGGCTAGGTAGCCAGTCTGGCTAAATTGGAAAGCTATAAGGCTCATGAAAATTCAGTCTCAAAAATGAGCATGGAGCATGATTGAGTAATGTACCTAGCATAGACTGTTGGCCTCCTTGTCTCTACAAACCCATATGCATGAGCACACCTATGTAGATAAACATGTGAACACACATATACACATCCCCAACACACACACACACACACACACACACACACACACACATGTGCATGTATACACACATTTGGACTTTCTATAATTTGATAGTAATGAATTAGCAATTTATAATTGCTCATTATAATCAGTTAATGGGTCAATCTTAGAAAATTAAAAGATGAGAACTAGAAAATTATAATCCAAATGATTTTAATTTCCTTCTCCTAATGCAAAATCTTAGCCCCAGTTATCAGACCAGTTTTTAAAGGAAAGCCTGCCTTTCTAGCGTCAGCTGTTACTTGCCTCCATACCACTTGAGCACTCTCAATCTCCTCTACTGTCTGTCTTCCTTCCTGGGACCTGTGTGTTTTATCTCACTGTCTGCATCCGCTTTACCCTGTACTGCGATGTACTACTATGCTTAGGTTACACTTATAGAAAGTTTGCTCTGCACTTCTTTCCATGCACGTATTTTGCCACCACATTTTTATTTGCCGCTGGTGCACATTGCCTTTTTATCCTTTGGTAGACGGAAAAGGCTTGGAGAATTCCTCCATGGGCATTTCCTCTGCTATTAAAAATGAATAAACAGCCGCCCAGTTCATACGCAGCACTTGCAAAGCTTGAGAGAGAACACAGACTGCACAAACAACGCAGGAAATTCAGGTCATCTGCTCCATATGGTTGTAAGTAGCACCATGTAGTAGGGAAGGTCTGGGGACACAAAAGGAAATTGCTTACTATATCAGGAAACATTCTCATTTTCATTTCACTGTTAAATATGTGAGGTAAACACCATTTTTGCTGAAAGTATAAGTATAATTTTGCAGAACCATAACCTACTGGCATAAAAATGTAACAAAGATAACTTTTGCTTTGGTTACTCTGTGTTAGGACCAAAAAGAAGCCAAGATCATCTATAAAAAGGGGCTTAGTTTGGATATCTTGATAATTGAAATTTATGACCCTAATTCTGCATCCCCCAGAGGCTCTGGGTTGAATGGGAGAAAGGAAGTGGGGAGCTGTTGATGGTGGGGAGAACATTGTCCCTGTACAAATGTTGGCTGCCTTATAGTCAGCCAATAGTGACGTCCAGATCTCTAATAGAAGGGAGGCTTTGAAACTTTTATAAAATGAAAACTATTTTCCTGTTATTTTCAAATGGTTGTTGTTGCCAATACCTATTAAGAAGAATCTTTAGATTTGGAAATGACTTATTTATTGTTGTTCCCTGACATAATTTTTAATCAAAATGAAAATTAGTGAAGATATTTTTTCTTCAATGCAATTTTACACCCTTCCCCCCCCCACACACACACACAGAGGGCAGGGAGAGAGACAGACAGACAGTGACAATGAAACAGACAGAGACAGTTTCCAAAAAGAATTTCCTTCTTTGTTGTTTGTTTATTTTTTTTTGTTTTTTTTTCTTTTGTTGCAAAATTACATGCTATGGATTTACTTTTTTGGGGGGTGGGGTGGGGCTGCCTTCTGTTTCTTTTACCAAGAGTTCCTAAGCCAAAAACTAGTTATTTTCTTGAACTATTTCCCTAGCATCTCATAAAATACCGTCACATAACAGAAGATAAATATTAATACTCTCTTTGCTCAAAACAGTTTCTATAACCCAAGAAAAAACTGAAGCTTTCTCAATATTGGCCAATGCTCAAGATAATGATTACCAGCCAAACTTAAATCAAAAGAGGAATTGTAGAAAGCCACGAGGAACAGAAATTATCTACACTGAGCACAAAGATCCTTGATTACTCCCACAGAAGTCCATGTAGACTTGAGAGCCTTGAAGATGAAAAACAAGGGAAAGAATTTCTACGGGGATGGGAAGGTTGGCCAAGGGCACAGCAGATTGGTCTTTCCTCTTTAAACCTGGAACTTACTTGATCTTTCATTCTCTGAAGTTCGTCTGCCTCAACTTCTGAGTGTCTTATCTGCTATCCATGTGGCCACCAGCTTTATTCAGGAAGTAACCTCACTCAGGATGCCGAAAACAAGTTTGCAAGCAGGAATCAAAAGTATAGAAGCCAGTGCTAAAACAAAGAGGGTAAAGGCAATGAAGGTTCTACAGAGGGAGAACAGGAAGAGCCAAGGGAGGTCCTAATAGGTCCTCAGCCTTATCCATTGCCAGGCCCAGGGGAGGTGGATATGATATGACCAGAAAGTCCAGCAGCAGCAATTTGTACAACAAACCTGTTCTTGACGCCTCCCTCCTGATTAACTAGAACTGACAGAGCACAGAGACACCAAAGCCAGGTCTGCAACACAACCACCTGTCTCTCTCTCTTGCTCTTCCTGGGATTGCCTTCCCCCAGCTTTCTTCTCCAACTGCATTTCTCTGTATCTTCCTTCTCCTCAATGTTCACCCCAGAGAAACTGCAGAAATGGAAACTTCTAGAAATGGAGAAAATTTAGCTATCATAAATACTGATAAATTAATTTCAGAGCTGAGAATAATTCTGTAACTATTGTGACAATGAATTTTATTATTTAAATAATTAAAAGGTTTAAAATTCAAAGGTCAAAAAAGAAAGGGGAATGGGGCTTTAAGGAGAAGAGATGAGCAAGTGAAAAGTTGTTTTCTTTTTTACTGCAGGTTCTGTGATTTTAAACACATTCTCCATACAAAATATGAGCAACAAAATCTAAATTGTTACATAAATATTTGAAAATTTTATGGTGCAATGCTTAAGTTTTATGTAGAATAAATGACATATACTTTGATTTACAAAATAAGAGAAGAATCCACAGTAATTTATTAAAAATTAATATATATAACTATGTAAAGTTATCTAACATTAAATTGCTACCTTGAGCTTTGAGAAAAATGTAACAGTTCACTTATCTACTTATTTACTCTTTGCTCATTTAATAAGAAAATCGTCTTACAAATGGCTTACAGGGCTAGGCTAGCAGTGTGGGAAAGGTGAATAGGTCTAAATTAATTTTCTACTCTATTTCATCACTTTTAAAGGGCTCAAAAGGAAATCAGACCAATCCAGAAATTCATTCCTTCTCTCCAACTCTTCCTTTTCCCACATGAGCAAGCCGGGAAGTGCCCAGATCCATTAGGGAATGTTTCCACTGTGTGGGAGAAACATCTGCAGAGAACTTGGTGGACCACCAGAAGAGGACTGGAGGAAGCTTGAGGGGGCGGAGGCGGCAGACAATGAAAAGAAAAACTCGGCGCTGCTTGGGACCAAACATCCAGCTGAACTGCTTAACCTTCGCTTTACCTCCTGCATTATATAAGAAGCACAAGACTTTTAGCATGCCTATTAAAAACAATCTTAAAATGTCGATGAAGTAGAGTTGAGGCCATTTTGGAAACTGTTCCTTCTGCGAGCGTGGGAAAGATTGTGTTTTGCAAGTCAGACTTTAAAGAGCCTAAGCGGGTGGTTTGCATGAGCTGCTCCCTGTTTACTCTGTGCAGCCATTTGTTAAGATGGCCATGTGAAGACCAGGAGCTGCAAACCTCCTCTCAACCCAGAGGGAAGTACAATAAAGACTGGGGTGTGGGGGTGGGGTGGGGGCGGAGAACTCATTATAAAACATCAGGGACGAACAGGGGCCCTGGAAATGCAAATGATAATCATTAGAAAGTAATATGCTACTACTGAAGAAACATTTGAAAGAATAATGTGGTTTGCAAAACAGTCCTGCAATCTGCATTCAATCAAAACTGACCAAAAATGCTTGCAAGGATCCTTTGTATTGTCTGGAGCCAAATGCTTTCTGGAACTCATGAAGAAAGCTTTGCAAAGTGGCATCTTACCAATAGAATATTAGTGAAACAATAACCAGCCTTAGAGTTGACTTTTGTAATAAAGGGAGACTGTTCCCAGAGTTAGAGTAGAGAGGTGTGTTCATATACCTGTCAAGTGCATTTGGGTTTTGCTCTGGTCTGTAGGCTGTGGACCTGGACATTTTGCACAGGGCACAGCTCATGCATTTAAAATTCAGAGCACAAAGTTCCCCAAATCACATGTGTTTGAGATACACTTAGAAGCCTGGACAAAAAGAAAAAAAGCTACCCTGAATTTTTGAAACCTGCACAATTAATTTTGATTCTGGACCAATGTAATAATCTCTGATACACAGTGGTAATGAAATTCTATTAACCTTGCTCTCGTAGAAAACAAGATGTGAGTTCTTTATAGATTACAGTTTTCACTGTTAACCTTTGGTTCAGAACCTTTGGGAACCAAGCTTTGTCTCCAATTAAAAAAATCTTTACAGCTAGCAGGCTATGTATAAATTCCAGGCAAGTCATCTCCTTTTCTTCCTTATAGCACATTCTTGGCATTCTGGAGTGGTAAGCCTTTCTTAGATTGCTGGTGAGCAGGTCTAAAGAGTTCACCACTGAACTGCACCTTACTGGCATCATCCACTAGAGAACTGTACATACAGTTGCTACAGAAACTAAGTAACCAAAGGGGATGCAGCAAAGGGGTTTAGTTTGCTCAGGAGTCTCTTCTCTAGTGTATTTACCTACAGAAGGAGACATACTTATAGGTACCTTATCAGCAAAACACTATAGAATTTCAATGACATCAAGACCTAATGTGTTTACTGCCAATATCAGTGACATAAAAAGAAATACACGTAGAATAATTACCGTAGGCTTTCTGACTTAAATGTATCACATATTTAGCCCATATTTTTCAGACATTAATAAGATTAGTTGAAATAAAATGAAGCATTGAATAATAAGAGCGAAGATGAGACCCTGCCTGACCACAGCAAATACAAATTGTTATGATATATACAAAAGGGAATACCTTTTATGAACTTTAACGTTGTAAAAATGTTTTTCTTTACATTCTATAGAAAGTTTTCAACAACAGACTTCTAGTTTACTTTCAATTCTGGCCTTGAATCTCAGACAATATTTTCATAAAACAATTCTCTGTTGCTTTGTTGTAGCTAAAATGATATATTTTAACATATTGCCTTCTCTCCCTTCCTCTTTCTGTTGTTTCTCCTTGCTGTTACTGCATTTTCTCCTTAGTTTCTTCCTTTTTCCTCCTTTCCTTCTCTCCCTCTTTTCTTTCCCTCCTTCCTTTGGCTTGTCTTTTTCTTCTGATTTTATCTTTCCTCCCATTTCTTGATTTCATTATTCTTCCTTGTTTCTTTTTTTTTTTAAGAGATACACCTTTTCAATTTCTTTTAAAGTGTTAGAAGTTCTATTCCATTGAGCACATAGTATTTGAAAAAAATTAGACTCTTTAATACAAAGTATCAGATACTTTTAAATGTATTCAGATTTGTGGATGATGGCGGGGATTAAATTAAATACTGCTTCCATGGGAAATATCTCTAACAATGCTTTTAAGCAAATTCATTAAAACACGCTGCAATTGTCTGCCTGATTAAAATGTGTTTAACAGTATCAACCATGTTATGGGAAACTGGTTCCATGGGAGAAGCTTTCTCATTTTGTGAGTGTAATAGGCAGGGACTATGCAATACAAGTTATTTGTTAAGCCATTCAACAATGTAATTTAAAATAATTTATTTTCTACAATTTTCATTTGGTTATAACCGTTGAACACTAGAAGGACAGATTTGGTTTATTTCAACTGCACCGTGAACAGAAAATGGTTAATAGGGGTTGTGGAGTGAGTACTGTCAATTCCTAGAGTAGTGTGCAGCCTCAGAGAAAACAAAACACCTATCACAAAGTATCAGATAATTCTCCAAATGTAAGAATGTGCAAGAAACCTCGAGTGTGTTCACTTAGAATCTGCACACACTGCACAACAGCATACACGTCATCCAACAGCAAGCAAAGGTGTGTAAGTGTAAATACTGGGGAACACTCTCCTTTAGAGACCAGCGTGATGTCAGTGCTCCTTGTGCTGAAGGCAGAAGCTGCAGAATATCCAGACAGCAATCCCAGGTAGATAGGTACTTGTAAGAGGAAGTCAAACACTCATTTGTTGTTGTTGTTGTTGTTACTGCTTCACAGAGCACACTCTGTCCTAGTAAAGGGCCATAAATCTTCTAATTGTGTGGGTTTGGAAAATGAGATATAATTATTTTCTCTACACTTGAAAATAAACAAACAAACAAAAAAGAAAAACCCCAAAAATAAGGATGATAAAATACACAAATAAAGGAAATATACACTATCTTACTTAAACAACTTCAGGGATATTTGAACATAAAATGCTTTCTCTAATTATCTGCCATTTTAAACATTGGTAAGAGCTTACCACTATCTGATTAAATATAAATTCACTGTTACTGGACCTTCTACCTTCAAGACTTCTTCGTCTAAACTGAAACTTTTCATCCATGGAAAAGCAAGTCCCCAGTTCCCCAGTTCTCAAACCTGTAAATGCCATTGTGTTTGTGTATTATGACTTGCTCTTCCATGGGCCTTTTGTAAGTAAAACCCCACAACACACAGCATTCTCCATGTTTGGAATTAGCTTGCACTTTTGTTATATTCTTAAGGTTTCTGCATACAATACTTGTCTTCATCCCCCTCTTTTTCTGAGACTTAATAATGGTCCACTGTGTGCTCCTACCCGTTCCACCATCCTTTCATTTGGTGACGAGCAGTTGCTTGTTTCCACATCTTGGCCAGTCTGAATAATGCTAACATAAACATTTGCAATATATTTAGATACAATGTGATGATTACAAATTGCATCCATAGCATGTTTAGAAGCTAGGGAAATCCTTTGGCTATGCATTATACACTTACAAATGCAGGAGTAGGGTTCCTAATTTGCTAACTCAAAAGGTGTGGATAATAATGCTCACACAACAGAACGAAAATCACTAGAACTGAATCATAAGTAAGAGAATCTTTGCTTCTGGAAGGCTAGATTTTTGGTGGGTAGGACTTTTTTTTTGGTTTGGTTTTTTTGAGACAGGGTTTCTCTGTGTAGCCCTGGCTGTCCTGGATCTCACTGTGTAGACCAGGATGGCCTGGAACTCAGAGATCCACCTGCCTGTGCCTCCTAAGTGCTGGGATTAAAGGCATGCGCCACCACTGCCCAGCGGATTTTGTGTGTGTGTGTGTGTGTGTGTGTGTGTGTGTGTGTGTATGTATATTGGACAATTTATATGTTTAATTGATGTGTTGAATTTATTTAAGAAAGTAAGGCCAAGACAAAGGGGTTCATGAAAATCAATGACTAGGCCTAGCTTTTCTTTTGTTAACTCCAGTCTTAATTTTTTTTTTGTTTATTTTTGGCATAGTGTCAGTGGCATAAACTGCACCTCATTAAAAATGATGCCTGTAAGATTTTTGGAAAGAACAGATGGTTTCTTTCATCTGCAAAAGTAATCTGAATCCAACAAAACTGATTTAAAATCCTGGTTTTTCTCCTGTGATTTTTTTGGGACCATTTTATAGGCATTATCTTTCAGCGCTAGTAAAGTACTTTATAAATACTATCTGAAGTCCACCTGCTGTAGCTCTGGGTTGCCCAGGGCCAAGAGATCAGAAGATGAACTACTCTTTTGATCAGACAATGCTAAGGAGTTAGAACCAGAGTCTTTTATTTTATTTATTAATTTTTTGCTTAGTCATTTTTATTGGATTTTTTTGTTTGTTTTTTGAGACAGGGTTTCTCTGTATAGCTCACTCTGTAGACCAGGCTGCCCTCAAACTCAGAAATCCGCCTGCCTCTGCCTCCCAAGTGCTGGGATTACAGGCATGCACCACAACCGCCCGGCTGGATATTTTATTTATTTACATTTCAAATGTTATCCCCTTTCTGATCCACTCCCGAGAAACCCCCTATCCCATTGCCCCTCCTCCTACTTCTATATGGGTGTGTCCCCACCCACACACCCACCTACCTACTCCTGCCTTGCATCCCCTTCCTCAAATTCCCCTACACTGGTGCATTGAAATTTGACCCAGAAAATCATGCCTACTCTTATGCTATAGCAGGCAGTGCCCTGCAGATTTGGTTCAGAGACCTACATAGTAGGAGAGAGAGAACCAGCTCATTTCCCATTGAACTCCAGAGGCACACAGTGGCATGCCCATATGCCAACATATATATGGGCACAAGATAAAGAGATGCTTGTGAGTTTTGAAAGGTTATATAGAAGCTTTATAGCTATAAAAGAAATAAATGTTGGAGATTTAGATTATAGTAGTTTGATTGTAGCTGACATCCAGAAGGATTTTACTAAAGCACGTTTTCTTGCATCTACTTGGCACACACACATGCACATATACACACATAATGGTATGTCACTCTGTTCCATTACAATCTGTGGGCTGGTGTGAACTTGAGGACCACCACACTGCAGTCTCAGATCAGCACATTGTGCAGTGATCTGATTTCCTTTTACCAGTATATTGCTTAGAATAAATAAAAGAACCACATGTAGTAAAATAAGGATTATCCAGAGAATGCTCCTACTCTTCCTAACTTTTTTCTTTGCTTCAGTCATCAAAAGCAACTCACACTGTGAGAACAGCTTTCACCCCTAATAAGTGGTCTGTGCTTAAACCTATTATCCTTTTCTGAGAAAGGAAATAAAGAAAATCATGTTCCCTGTTGTACTGCAAGACAGATTTAAAGGTTGTTTTCTGTTTTCCTTTTTGATAGTGACATCTATTGGAAAGCAAAAGAATATGTTTGCAACTATTTTAAAAGGAAAATAAAAACTAAAGTTGAAACTGACAATTTGAAAAATCTTAACAGTATGGATTTAAAAACTAACTATATTTTTAATGCCAGTCTGTATTTGCTTATAAATACATTTGTAGTCTTACAAAATATCTTCCAAAGTCTGTATCTTTCTCCACCTACAGTTAATGAGATGGGTTTAACTCCTGCTTTTCGGTTCATATGCTAGGTAATGTCATCATTCTGCAAACTAATGAGACATAAAAGATTGCTCAGCTTTTTTCCTCTGGAATTTTGTTCATGTAAGAAAAGCAAGCGAGTGACAAGAAAGGTAGTTTCCCTATGTTTTATTTTTTATTTTATTAACAATCATATTTAAAATTATATAAGCAAACAGGACATGATGACTTACTCCCATAATTCCAGAACTCAGGATACAGAGGCAGCAGGGTTATTGTGAGTTCTAAGTCAATCTGAACTTGTGGTGGGGGGGAGGATGATTGGGGAATAGTTGGGGGGGAGAGGAATTATGGGAAGTATGGTGGGGGGAACTGGGAAAGGGGAAAACCTTTGGAATGTAAACATAGAATATACAAAATAAAAATTAAAAAAAAATAAAACTTGCTTGAACTACATATCAAGGAAAAGGCCAGTCAGACCCTGCCTAAACAAATAATAACATATGAACATCACATACACACACACACACACACACACACACACACACACATACACACACACAAACACACACATAAACACAGTGTAAAATAAAGTGTGATAATTATTTTGTATCCTTTCTAATATACTTCTCAGTTCTTATAAATGTATTTTACTTCATTTATTTACATGCCAGAAATATTTTATATCCTATATTTATTCACCTAGATTGACAGAATGCATTTTAGAATTTGAATATTTTATTTTAAATTATTATTGAAAAATATAACAATACAATCTGATTATGATTTCCTCCCTCCAAATCCTTCCAGATCCTTCCTACTTCCCAACCAACCCAAATCTATATAATTTCTTGCTCATTTTCATTACTGAAACTGGGGAATACCCTTGAGGACATTGGCTCAGGGGAAAAATTCCTGAACAGAACACCAATAGCTTATGCTCTAAGATCAAAAATAGACAAATGGGACCTCATAAAATTACAAAGTTTCTGTAAGGCAAAAGACACTGTCAAAAGGACAAACCAGCAACCAGCAAATTGGGAAAAGATCTTCACCAACCCCACATCCAACAGAGGGCTAATATCCAATGTATACAAAGAACTCAAGAAGTTAGACCCCAGAAAACCAAATAACCCTATCCAAAAATGGGGTACAGAGCTAAACAGAGACTTTTCACCTGAAGAAATTTGGATGGCTGAGAAACACCTTAAAAATGTTCAACATCATTAGTCATTAGAGAAATGCAAATCAAAACAACCCTGAGATTTCACCTCACACCAGTCAGAATGGCTAAGATTAAAAACTCAGAAGACATCAGGTGTTGGCAAGGATGTGGAGAAAGAGGAACACTCCTCCACTGCTGGTGGGAATGCAAGCTGGTACAACCACTCTGGAAATCAGTCTGTCGGTTCCTCAGAAAACTGGACATGATAATTCCGGAGGATCCAGCCATACCACTCCTGGGAATATACCCAGAAGACTCCCCAGCATGCAGTAAGGATACATGCTCCACTATGTTCATAGCAGCCTTATTTATAATAGCTAGAAGCTGGAAATAACCCAGATGTCCCTCATTGGGGAATGGATACAAAAAATGTGGTATATATACACAATGGAATACTATTCAGCCATTAGAAACAATGAATTCATGAAATTCTTAGAGAAATGGATGGAGCTGGAGAACATCATACTAAGTGAGGTAACCCAGTCTCAAAAGAATACCTATGGTATGCAGTCACTGAAAAGTGGATATTAGCCTAGAATCTTGGGACACCAAAGACACAATTCACATACCAAATGATGTCTGACAAGAAGAAAGGAGTAGACACTGGTGCTGGAAAGGCTCAAAGTATCAGTGTAGGGGAATACCAGAACAGGGAAGTGGGAAGGGGTGGATGAGGGAGCAGGGGGAGGGAAAAGGGCATGTGGGACCTTTTGGGGGATAGGGAACCAAAAAAGGGAAATGAAATGTAAATATAGAATATAGCCAAGAATAAAAAATTAAAAAAAAAAGAAAATTGGCATCTACCAAAAAAATAAGATAAAATAAAAACAAGCACACCTAAATAAGAAAAAAAAAAAAACAGAAAAACAAAGATCCAAAGAAAAAGCATATTAAACACATACAGACCTAGAGACACATTTACAAGCACAAAAATCTCACAAAAACACAAAATTAGAAACCATGCTATATATGGAAAAGACTTGTAGGGTAAGAAAAGAACAGCAACATATTACAAGACAAAAAAAAATTCCAAAAAAAATATCATTGAGTTGTTTTGTGTTGGCCATCTGCTAGGCATGGCTGTCTAGCCTTAAGAGTGGTCTTTATACCAAGTTGGATTCTGTTTGAGAAAGCCAAATTTTCATTCTTTGCAAGTGGCTATCAATTTGAGATAGTTTTGGATTATGTTAAGACTGGATAGGAATATGGACTTGTGTCTATTTCCACTCTCAGCTCTGAGATCCCATGAGGCCCAGGCCTATGCAGGCTCTGTGAGTGTTGCTAGAGTCTCTGTGGATTTATATGTGTATCACTACTGTTTTGCCTGGAAGACACTGTTCCCTTGACTCTTATAACCTTTTCACCTCCTCTCCTGCAGGTTTTCCTTATCTTTGAGAGGAGGGTATTAGGGTAGACACTCCTTGTAGGATCAAGGGTTCCAAGATCTCTGTCTCCCTCCACCCATAATTTAACAATTTCATTTAGATTACCTTCATATATCTGTTTAGTTTAGAAAGCTTCTTTATTCTGTGTAACTGCCCACAGTTTCATCGAATTGTCTACCTGGAAGGGAAGCTGGGGTTATATGGAATGGTGGTGAGAGAAGAATGAGACCAAGACAACAGTTGCTGATCAAGATCCCAAGGTTTAATGGAGGACTCAGAATTTAAAGATTCAGGCAAGACCCCACCCCCAAATTCCAAGGTCTGTTCAGGAGAACTAGTCTGACTGCTCAGTGGGCATTGGCTCCACTGCTCAGGCAGCTGGGCGGTTCACCTGCTTAATTCAGGAATTTGTAGATATGGAGGAACAATGAACTTCACCTTGGCTTGAGTGCTCTACCCTAGGTGTGTGTGGGGGGGGGAATTATGGTTAACACAGGTCTGCAATTCTCGATAAAGTGCTGGGAGGGGAAGGAACAATTCATTTTCTGTATAACCCCATAAATGGCCCTTAGTCATAGCCGTCCCTCTCTCCACTCTGACCTAAACTCCACCTTTTCCTTCCCATCTCCATTTGATCCTCCTACTCACTCCTACCTATTCATCCATAACTGTCTATTCTATTTCTGCTTTCTATGGTGTTCAAATTCTCCTCCCAATTCCTTACTCCCAATCTAACCACTGTAGCTATATGGCTTGTAGTCCACTTACCAATGAATTAAAAGTGAGCATTCACATAGAAGCGAGGACATTCTATATTGGCCTTTTGATGTCTCTGTTACCTGACTCTGTATCATATTTTTTAATGTTATCTATTTAACTGTGAATTTCATTATTTCATTTTTTAATGGCTGAGTATTGTTCTATTGTGTAAATGTCCCATTTGGTTTATATATCATTTAGCTCCAACATTTCTTTTGTTTGGGCTCTATTGAAACGTTGGATGTTGTTATAATAGGACTGCTTTTAAATGTTGCTTGATATTTTACCTTGTAGCTTTTAATATCCTTTCTTTTTTGTAAATTTAGTATTTTGATTACTATATGTCACAGGGAAATATTTTTCTGGTTTAGCCTAATTGGTGTAGTGTATTATTCTTGTACCTTGATAAGCACCTTCACTTTTAATGTAAGGAAATATTCTTCTAGGATTTTGTTGAAAGTATTTTCTGTGTCTTTGATCTGGGTTATGGTAGGTGAAACAAAGGGCCCCAGGACATTTTTCTAAAGTCTAATTTTTAATTTTATGCAGTAGCTGGTTCCTATTTAGTATGCTAATTAAGTGAAAAATTTACAAGTTAAACTTCCAAGTCCCTTTTTGTTTCTTATTCCTGTTTATTTATGCCAAATTAATATTATGTTGCCATGGATGTGTAGCTTTGAGTCTTATAACTTATCTGTCCTGTGTTTTTTCTTGGTGTACAATAAAGATATTGAGTGCCTGTTTCAAAAACACTTAATGAGAGAACCTAGAACCTAAATATGGGAAAAAAGATGAAGTGTGTATGCATGTGCATGTGTGTATATGTGTATGTGTGTGTGAGGGAACTGAATGTGTATGTTATATGAAATGATCAGGTACATGGTAAATGATCAGTAATATTAAATAAAAGAGATCATGATTCAAGAAGTAACTTCAGCTTGTCCATAACATCTGCCCTAAATTTGCATCAATGCATCAATGCAGAGTAATATTTGTTGTCTTAGAATTTAATAGAACCAAGAAGAAGAATCAGACTGTATAAAAGACATGATAATCATCTGGATAGCTGTACAGAACTACTTTGAAAGCCACCTTTAAACCACAGAGTGTTATTTCCAATGCTATGTGAAAATTCCTATGTAAAATTTACTATTCAAAAATTCTTCCAAGATTAAAATTATTTTTGAAAAGATCAATCCATTTTTATTCTCTTGTTTACAGAACCAATATCTCCCCTTAGGCCCTTTGGGAATTTTATTATATTTTATGGAATAAAACATTGTTAAATTTCAGAATAAAAAGCAATTACAATCATTTAGTAGAGAATGTGGAGAAAATATAGTTTGGCATAAGAGTTCTGCCAATAACTAATCTTCCCTAAAGCGAGAAGCAAAAAGTAGATTTTAGACAGAAGGAGAATCTCAGAAAGACAAAATGTAAGAAGAAATTATAAGGAAACGTGTAAAATGTATTTAAAAGCAAATTAGCATGAACTATACTAAAATTGCAATCAACATTACTAGTTAGAGATTCATCTGCACGTTAGGACTCCTTTAGACTATATTTGCAACATCAAACAAAATTTCTCTGCATTACTTTATTTGAGAACCTCTAATCTTACTTGATTGCAAAATATTCTAAAATTGGCAGGTAAATTTGATGCTATAAGGGTACTCCATGTTGAATAAAAGTCAAAATAGTGATTCCTATTTAAACGCAGGTGGAAGGAAAAAACATGTTTCAGTGTTCTTTGGATAATTAGAATATCCAGGGAATTAACAGAGATTTTGTAAATATGACTACAACAGAGTATCCTGAGTGTATCTTAGTAATTCTTAGCCCTTTTTGATGAGATAGAATTTCTTGCCTTTAGTCAGACACACAGACTGCAAAACCTTACCCTTCCCACTCTCCCGGTTAGTAGTTGTCACCATGATACAGAGTTCTGACCTGAGAAATTACACAAAAATGCAGTGAAAAATAAAGAAGTGAGATATTGACTTGCCAATTCCATTTCTTCAAGGAATGTCAGGCACTGTTGTAATTTTGGAAGTATCTACATAAAGACCAAGCTGCACATCTGCTACAAATGTTTGTGGGGATAAAGGGGGTTAGGTCCAACTCCTGCATGCTCTTTGGTTGGTGGTCCATCATGTGTGATATGAGCCACCTTGAACTCCCACTGGAGGCCACTTCATTTGAGATACTTGAATGTACTTTTTAAAGACTATTGTGTCTGCTAATAATTACCTTAATGTATAAAGTAATAAAAAATAGCACTATAAAATGAATATGCAAACTTTAAGGCAATTAAAATATATTACCAACACTGTTAAAATATTATAGTAATAATACAACAGCTATTTTCTTACTGTTAATATTTCAAAGATTTTCAAGCGCTCAGTTTCTATCTTTGAGTGCAATGCTGTCAAGAATGTTTCAAAAAGTCTGCAAGTAATATAGTGTCATATAGAGAGTTATAGAGTAATACTTTCATTGGTACTTTTCTTAGAGAAAGTGTACGCCATTAAAATTAAGATTTATGGATGAGTCCTTTTCATGTGAATAGCTCATGTTAAATAATAAAAAGAAAAGTGAGGAATCATCTTTTGAGTGTAGAGCCTGAATAAAATAATTAGGGAGATTCAGAACTGAGATAGCTAATACAAATAATTATTTGATTTTAACACAGAGAACTGTGACAGATCATCAATAGTTTTCTTTGCCTAGATAAAAAAATCACTTGGTAGACTGCATATAGCCAAGTCTAGAAAATGATTAAATTATATGATACTTTAATTTTTACACAAAGAATTTGATTTAATTTCCTCTTAGTAATTCATTTGGGAAGATACCCTTTGGGTCACATGTGTACATCAGACATTTATATTGTTTATTTCATTCTGTAACATAGCAAAGAACTATTTTTAAGTATACTTATCTATATTTTGAAAAATTACTGGCATGACAAAATCAAACTAATATCAGCAGGTTGGTTTTTTTAAATATATTGTTTGGTTTTATTCATTAATTTATTTTTTATTCACATCACATCCCAACCACCGTCCCCTCCCACCTCTTCTCTTAATCCTGCTCCTGATTATATCTCTCTCCTTCTTCTCAGAGAGGGATAAGCCACCTTGTGTACCAGCCCACCCTGAGACATCTAGTCCCAGCAGAATTAAGCACCTTCTTTCTCAGTGAGGCTCAACAAAGCAGTCCAGGTAGGAGAAAGGGTTCCAAGGGCAGGCAACAGAGTCAGAGACAGGCATGCTCTAGTTTTGGGGTATCTACATAAAGACCAAGCTGCACATCTACAAATGTTTGTGGGGGTGAATGGGGCTAGGTCCAACTCCTGCATGATCTTTGGTTGGTGGTCCATCACGTGGGAGAGAGTCAACCCCCGACACTATTAATGATACTCTGCTATGCTTGCTTAAAATATCCTATTAAGTAGCATCTAAAACTATGGCAGAGACATCCCTGCATTTCTGTAATCCACTGCATACAATCTGCACCAATATATTTGGTAAATTCAATGACCTATGCCTCCTCTCACTCCATGACTATAAAGATGTATTCAATCCTTTTCATTTGGTCAGTGATCAATCAATTTAGAATTTTAGATATCCTCATATTGGCTTCATCAGAGGTTTTATCAAAACCATTACTTAGAATTTCTTTATTCTGTCACCCTTCCAAGAACCAGCTTCATGGGTACCTCATCTCTCCTGGTTATTTCAACCTTTTTTTTAATTTTAATTCTGAAATTCTCTGTGCCTTCAATCCTAAAGTTAATGATAATAAGGTCACTTTTTCTCCTGCTCAACAGGACAGCCTCATAGGGAAGCCCAAGACAACATAGTTCAATTCTTGGTTGGAAGTAACCTTAGTGTCTCAGCTGGGGGATGGGGGAGGTGATATACATATAATTATCAGCCAGTTACAGGATAAATTTGAGACAAAATTGTGAGGAACTGCCCTCAGGATAAGCCTGAGGGAACCACTCTCCTGGGTGCCAAAGAAATGTGAGTCAAAAATTAAATCTCACCTGCATTCATGGAAGGTTGTAATATCCAGGAGAGAAAGAATACTAACAGAAGAAACATAAATTCAAAGAAAATTTTGCCATTTGTTATTTCTAGTTGGTTTTAGTTTTGATAGTTTAAAGAATTCAATTTGTGAACACTTGGAAAAATAGGGAAAGGAGATATGTTGAAAGAGAAATAGGCAATAAACCTCAACATGTTAAATAAGTAACCTAATTAGAACATGAAAGCTTCTCATGGAACCTGGACCATAGAGCAAGTTCCAGGGCAGCTAAGGCTCCATAAAGTGATGTTGTCTTGAAAAAAAATGAAGTTTTGAAAATTCTATAAAGATTTTAAGAAATATTGAAGAATAGAAAATCAATTTAAAGAGTGAAGGGTAGATTCTGAAGAATTGAACATTTTCTAATTCTTTCCTCCTGTCTGACCTTCTATGATCTTGCTCTTCTTCATCATTGCATTCTTCTACTATCTTCTCTGGCAAACCTGGAAAAGAACAAAATAGAAATGTGATCTTAGTTTATTTTACCCATTTTCAATTCTGATTCAGTATTTTAGTTTTACATTGAAAAATTGGGCACCTGTTTTAGCTTATGTCATGTGGAAAGTTTTCACTTAAAGGTTCTAAACACACACACCAATACATAGCACACCTATACACACATATGTGATTTCTCAGCAGATTTTCTATAAGTTAATTTGATGTATGTGATGTGAAATAACTGCATGATGAAGTCACTCTGAAAAGAGTAAAATTCAAGTTGGTTTGTAAGTAACTACGTTCTCATGGAAAGCTAAGTGGAATCACTTTTAATGTATAAAAATTAAAGAAATGTTTGAAATGTACTCAAGTTAAATTTGTATAGTGGGTACTTTTCTGGAACCATGTAACCATGGTCAAGCAACATATAGAAAGAGAAGTTGACTTGGGACGAGTGGGGAACAGTGGGAAAGGATGCGCAACAGTCAGGCTTGGCAGGGAGAACACGACAAGACCACTCAGATCTTGAAATGCAAGCACAGAGTAGTAAATTAATTTCAAGTGTCACAAGAATTTTAACCTCAAAATCCAACCTCCATTAACATACTGCCTCCTGCAAGAGTACAGTGTGACTAACCCTCCCCAAAATAGTGCCACCAGCTAGAGACCAGGTATTCAAATTACCATGGGAACACTTCTCACCGAAACTACTACATATAATAAGAAATCTAAATGTCTTCAGAATTCTTATCATGTTTTGACTGTATTCGTAATTGTGTATATTTAACATACAATATCATCATACCTTCTGTGTTTCACATATATAGCTTCCTTTCTTTTCAGTAAAACATCAAAATTATTTTGTTTGGTTAAAATCATTTTCCTAAACTCATAGTTTTTAAAAATCAAGGGCACTATAAAGTACAAAAAATGACTAGAAAGTGTTAAAAGTATGGAAATATATTTTTATGGAAAACAAAGAGAATAGGAATTGTACTTAAAAATCTTCCATGCTCCTGGGTTGGCAGGATTAATATAGTTAAAATGGCAATCTTGCCAAAAGCAATATACAGATTCAACGCAATCCCCATCAAAATCCCAACTCAGTTCTTTATAGAGTTAGAAAGAGCAATTCTCAAATTCATCCGGAATAACAACAACAACAAAAAAAAAAAAACAGGATAGCTAAAACTATCATCAACAGTTAAAGAACTTCTGGGGGAATCAATATCCTGGACCTCAAGCAATACTACAGAGCAGTAGTGTTAAAAACTGCATGGTATTGGTACAGGGACAGGGAGACAGATCAATGGAATAAGATCAAAGACCCAGAATTGAACTCACACATTTATGGCCAATTGATCTTCAACAAAGGAGCTGAAAACATCCAGTGGAAAAAAGATAGCCTTTTCAACAAATGGTGCTGGCTCAACTGGAGGTCAACATGCAGAAGAATGAGAATTGATCCACTCTTATCTCCTTGCACTAAGCTCAACTCCAAGGTTATCAAGGACCTCCACGTAAAACCAGACATACTGAAACTATTAGAAAAGAAGTTGGGGAAGACCCTGGAGGACATGGGCACAGGGGGAAAGTTCCTGAACAGAACACCAATTGCTTATGCTCTAAGAGCAAGAATAGACAAATGGGACCTCATAAAATTACAAAGTTTCTGTAAGGCAAAAGACACTGTCAAAAGGACAAATCAGCAACCAACAAATTGGGAAAAGATCTTCACCAACCCCACATCTGACAGAGGGCTAATATCCAATGTATACAAAGAACTCAAGAAGTTAGACCCCAGAAAACCAAATAACCCTATCAAAAAGTTGGGTACAGAGCTAAACAAAGACTTTTCACCTGAAGAAATTTGGATGGCTGAGAAATACCTTAAAAATGTTCAACATCATTAGTCATAAGAGAAATGCAAATCAAAACAACCCTGAGATTTCACCTCACACCAGTCAGAATGGCTAAGATTAAAAACTGAGAAGACATCAGGTGTTGGCAAGGATGTGGAGAAAGAGGAACACTCCTCCACTGCTGGTGGGACTGCAAGCTGGTACAACCACTCTGGAAATCAGTCTGGAGGTTCCTCAGAAAACTGGACATGATACTTCCGGAGGACCCAGCCATACAACTCCTGGGAATATACCCAGAAGATTCCCCAGCATGCAGTAAAGATATATGCTCCACTATGTTCATAGCAGCCTTATTTATAATAGCCAGAAGCTGGAAAGAACCCAGATGTCCCTCAACGGAGGAATGGATACAAAAAATGTGGTATATATACACAATGGGATACTATTCAGCCATTAGAAACAATGAATTCATGAAATTCTTAGAGAAATGGATGGAGCTGGAGAACATCATATTAAGGTAATTTTATATACTAAAATTAAAATATAATTTAAAAGTAAAGCATTGTTTCACATGGAAATAAATAAGAATTATATTGCAAAGTTAAGTATACCATAAAGGTATTTCATAAAGATAGGTTTTAAATAATATATAATTAAATTTGAGGCAAAAGAGTATTCAAAATTTCACAGGTCTCAATTAGAGTCATTGATATAAACTGAAACATAACTTTCTACCTAAAGTGGTAGGAGCTTATATAAAAAAAAAATGGCTTAGAGATCAACCATTTTATGTTTTATGTCTTTACTGGTTAGAATATCTGAAACCTGAAATATTTTGTTTGGATTTCTTTTACATGAAGCTATACTTTTCTTTTAATGCTATGTTTGTATATTTTACTGTCTTAGGGTTTGCATTGCTGTAAAGAGACACCATGACCAAGACAACACTTAGAAAGGACAATATCTAATTGTGGCTGGCTTACTGGTTCTGAAGTTCAGTCCATTATTATCATGGTGGGAAGCATGGCAGCTTCCAGGCCCACATGGTACTCGAGGAGCTGAGAGTTCTACATCTTCTTCTGAAGGTAAAAAAGAAGACTGCTGTCTTCTAGGCAATTAATAGGAGGCTATCAAAGTCCACTTCTACAGTGACACACTTCCTCCAACAAAACCACACTACTGATAATGCCACTTCCTGGACCAAGCATCTTCAAACTACCACACTTATCATGGTTTGAAATAATCTCTTAAAGAAAGCCTCTACTTTAGCGAAAGGAAAGAATATATTTAAGAGGATTATTACTACCTAACAGTTATTGATAAATTGTGTAATAATAGAACTCTTTTTGACTGACACATTTAAATCAGTTTATTAAAAACTAATCTATCATACAAATTTTATTGTATTTAATACTTTTATCACTCCATATTCATAGAATGATAAGATGTAAAACAGCAATGAAAAATTTAAAAATTGGCAAAAGTGATAGTTTTATTCAATGACATTCCCATTATTTCTCTTATGATATGCCTTTTTGGAAAACATCAATTACTAGACATTCTACAGAAATGGACAAGGGACTCTCTGCTAAACAAATCATATTATACAAAACTATAAGGGTCTTCTTAAAAGTGTTAACCAACTGAACAATTAACAGGATTCCCATATTGCCCCTTCACAACTTCATTAACATCTTAGAAGAGGAGACCACAATGTAAGAGATAGATGATAAGAAAGATGGGCAAGAGGGATGAATGATAGGCAAAATGGATGGGAAGTGATATAAGTATGATTTAGCCAGGATACTCATAGACTCTTAAAATTTGTGACTGCGTGTATTAATCTCCAAAAAACTATACCACTAAACTTTCAGTCATAAATGGCGAAAGCCTTCCCTGGGCCTTTGATCACTGAGGGGAGCTAAGAGCAGGCATGGTTTGCTGGACCGAAGGAACTCATTGTATTGAGTGATGCATTCACTGATGAGTTAGTCATAATCCTGTGGATAGCAGCAGACTCTTGTACAAGCTAATGACCTTGGTTAAACTCAGTGAGTCATGAGACAAAAACATAAACAAAACAAAAATAGTAACTCACAATTAAGCATTGGTTACAGAGTCTTATCCCAATGAGCTCCAGGGATTTAGAGAGCTAAGCTAAGTGATCAGTGGTGAAATAAGGTTATTGCACCAATTAAAAAAGACATTACATTGGTCCTGAACTTATAGGGTAGCCAATCAATGGCAGTTACACCTTGAAAACCATGTCACCAGAGGTAACTCACCTCTGACACTGCCAGGATGGTCAGAACCTAGAGGCTGGAGAGCCCACAGACCTAGGATAAAACCAAACACAACCTGAAAAAAAGGTCAATGAAATAATTCCTATAGAAGCCTTTCATTATTCAGTATAATTTGGTTTTAAACAATTCTGGTTTTAGATCAACAGAAAGTTTTAAATCTTCAAAAGAAGCTTTGTTTGGGGGATACTCTGCACTCCATAATGGCAAAGAACTCATGGTGCTGGCAAGAGAATTCATAGTGCTTTTTCCTCCTGCACACAGACCTGTAGGTACTGGACAGAGAATTTTAAGATAGGCTGAAATTAAGAAAATGTATAAAGCTACATATTTAAACACTTTTATGTTCAAACATAGAAGATATGAAGAAAACGTTGTACTGAACAAAGACAGGACTTGAGGCTGAAGTATATTTTCTATACTCAGTGTACTTATAGATAGGAGGCTACCATAATCATCATTAGGGAAGCTTCATCCAACACCTGATGGAAACAGCTGTAGAGACCCACAGCCAAACTATGGGCAGATTTCGGTGAATCCTGCAGGAAAGTGGGAGAAAGGAGACAGAGAGGTCAATGACCCCATAAGAAAAATCCACAAAATCAACTAATCTGGGCTCATAGGGACTCACAGAGGCTGACCCAATATTCAGAGAGCCCGTGACTACATGAGCTAGGCCCTCTGCATTTATGTTACAGTTGTGTAGCTTGGCTTGTGGGGCTCCTTACAGTGGGAGCCAAGACCGTCTCTGTCTGAAAGAAAAGACATCGCATCAAAGATTTTCTCTAGCCTGGTGACATGACATGGTGACAGACTTGTAGGTACAGGACAGAGAATTTTAAGATAGGCTGAAATTAATAAATGCATAAAGCTATATATTGAAACACATTTATGTTCAAACATAGGACATAGAAAAAATGTTATACTCTAAACAAAGACAGGACTTGAGGCTTAAGAGACGATACCTTAAGAATGTATGCCCCAATTAAATGTCTCTTTTTTTAATTTTTATTTTCTATATTCTATGTTTACATTCCAAAGGCTTTCCCCTTTCCCAGTCCCCCCCCCATCATACGTCCCATAATTCCTCTCCCAAAAGCAGCCCTTGGTATAATCAGCTTGTGTGCTAGCTGATTGTGTTATTTACAAACATGTGAGCAAATGGAGCTAAGGAAAGGAGCACTTGTGCTCACTCACATGCTGAGGATACTTCCATGGTGGTGGCGAAGTCGTGGCACTGGGGGCTTGCTGCAGCTGCTCTCATGTTGAGCCAGGAACAGACACTCATGAATGGAATTACTCATTTCCCCTTTTCCTTTTTATTCACTCCAGGACTCCAGGCCATGGAATGGTGCCACCCACATTTAGGATCAATTTTCTCACTTCAATTAATCTAATCTAGAAAATCCACGAAGACATGCCCAGAGGTTGGTTTTCATGGTGATTCTAAATCCCATCAGAATGATAATCAAGACTAACTATCACAGATGGGATCAGGAAAATACTAAATAACATTCATATTCTTCTCTAATAGGAAGTAGGTAAGTAGTATTACAAAAATGACTCCCATTGGATTCCCATTTCCTTTTAGACTGTAAGACAGAATGGCATTTTGTTATGGATATAAAATTTTGTGGAACCACATTTCTCACATGTCTCATCTCTTGTCTTTATCATTATCATTAATAATATTTGGCATATGGGAAAATGATTTTATTGGAAAAAACATGAAATAATGTTGTTATTATCTAATTTCCTCTATAATATGACCACTTGTTTTCCAAACTACAGTATGATCTAATACCACAATTATAAGAGAAATGAAATTATTAGTCACAATAAGAGTCAAAATTATTTGGATCTCAAAAATCAATATTTCCTAAAGTTAGAACTAGCTACTCCATATAAGATTACTTCTAGAAAATAAACTTTATTTATAAAAACAGATGAAAACAATGAGTCCTTTCAAATACTCCAAGCATCTCTGTATCATGGAGTTATAAGTGGCTATAGACATAAAGAAAACACAGTCTAGGGAAAGTCTATAATGATAAAGACAGATGATTTATTTAATTAATAAGAATGCCTATTTCACTGTCTTTATCCTTTTGGTTATGAATACTCTTTGGGCTTAATGATTCTATTTTATCTAAATGTAAACTGTATGTCAGATATAGTGGCTGGGAAGAATGAAAACTCAGGCTCAGATCTTGATAGTCAACAATAATACAGCATCAAGGCTCTTTTATAAAAACCTTTAACACTTTTCCTGCCAGGTTCCTCTCTCACTCCCTCCTCACTTGTGATTGCTTTCTTCTCTTTCCCAAGTAGGACTGAGGTGTCCTCACTTGGGCACTTCAGTTTGCTGACCTTTCTGAGTTCTGTGGCTAATATCCATTATTAGTGAGCACATATCATGCATGTCCTTTTAGGTGTGAGTTACCTCACTCGGGATGATATTTTCTAATTCCACTCATTTGCCTAAAGTACTCAGGATGTCCTTGTTCTTAATAGCTGAGTAGTATTTCATTGTGTAAATGAACCACATTTTCTCTATTCTCCTGTCATGGGACATCTAGGTTGTTTCTAGCTTCTGGCTATGACGTGTAAAGCCGCTATGAACATAGTGGAACACATGCCCCTGTGGCATGGTAGAGTATCTTTTGGCTATATTCCTGAGTGGTATTGCTGGATCTTCAGTTAGACTGATTTCTAATGAGGAAAAAAGACTGAAGCCCCAAGATCCAGCAGAAATAAGGGAAACAGGCAACCTTGGGAGAAAGGACGTTGGGGGTAGGACCCTCCAGAATGAACTAGAGACCTGGGAGGTGAGAGACTCTCAGGACTCAAAGGGAGGGACCTTAGATGAAATGCCTGACAGTAGGAACAGGGAATTTTTAGAGCCCACCTCCAGCAGGAAGACAGGGCATCAAATGAGGAGGAGGGGGCCATCACATAGTCACAACTCTGGCCCATAATTGTTTCTGTCTGAAAGAATTAAGAGATGGAAATGGAGAGGATCCTGAGGAAAAGGTCTAGTGACAGACCCAAAGTGGGATCCAGTTCAAGGGGAGGTCAAAGGCCTGACATTATTACTGAGGCTATGGACTACTCACAAAAAGGGACCATCATGACCATACTCAGGAAGACCTAACAAGCAGCTGAATGAGTCAGATGCAGATATTTGCACCCAACCAATGAATAGAAGCAGCCAACACCTGTTGTTGAATTAGGGAAGGCTGAAAGAAGCTGAGGAAAAGGGCAAATCTCTGGGAGAACCAGTAGTCACAATCTGGGCCTCCAAGTTCTCTCAAACACTGGACCACCAAATAGGGAGCATACACCAAATGATATGAGGTCCCCAACACACATACAGTAGAGGACTGTCACATCTGTCTTCATTCAGAGATGATATACCTAACCCTTAAGAGACTGGTGGACCCAGGGCGTTTAAAGGTCAGGTAGGGTGGAAGGTGGAGATATCCATGTGGAGACAGGGAGGGGGTGGGGGGGTGGAAAAGAGGTATGGGATGTGGAACAGTCAGAGGGTGAATGGGGGAGGGATAAAATATGGAGTGTGAAAAATTAAAGAAATAAATTTATAAAAAAGAAGGTAAATAAATACCTTTAACAAGTATTTGTCTCTCTTAAAGCCTATATTCCTATCAACCTATTTATATCTTTATCATAGCTTAATACTGAGCCAGTCCATTACCAAGAGACATAAAAATGGCTTCCATGTACATAAACATAATGCTTAGAAGAGAGCTGATGCTCCCAAAAGTCATCTCTTTGGTGAAGATCCTTCAGCTTGATTAATGGGCTAGAAATTCCTTATTGTGTTGAATTGGAATATTATAGATTGAAAGCCAAATTTATCATGGGTTTTGTTTAGTACCATTTGTCACCTACCTCAGTATCTGAGCTGAAATCCCTTTGACTCTGGTGAAACCTATAAAAAGTCTTTATAGTAGACCACAAACTTCTTTACCTAGAAAGGTAAAAATCTTATTAATTAATACTTGAATCAAGTAGTAGAGTTTTGTTGCTTGAATGTTCCCCACTGCCCACATCAGTGTGTTTGATACATCCATTGACATATGACTTCTATTTTCCTGACTCCAAAAGTTATGACTGTACATACCAAATTATTTGAATCTTGGTTCATTCCCTGTGGTCATTCATGGTAGAGTCATAAACTCCCACTTATTACTTTAGTGTGAATGTTGGGTGTTGCATCAACAAAAATAACTTCATAGACATAACTATGTGTATAAAACCTGAAAATAATTATGAATAAAAATGTGAGATGACAATGTATACTCTCCTGGTGAATTCGAGATCACATTTTTGATAACTTTTAAAAAAAGAGTTAAAATTATACAACACCATTAGGATATACCTGTAAGATATTATTTTAGCATGACAGTGTGACTTTTTTGTGGTTATGGTCTTAACAGAGGCATCCCACACCCACCATGAAAAAGAGATGACTGTGGTCTCACAGTAACAGCAATAAAATAACAAGAATAATACAGTGAAAGATAGATCTATAATAATTGGTCTAGTGACACTTTAGTCTCTAGAAGAATGTAGATGGAGAAATTCAGACAGTCCAGACTTAATATTACATCCTATACTCCCACTTGCCCCTCAGATGCATTTGATCTTAGGAGGTACTAGAGTGCATAGGAGATGAATGGCTAAATGAAGGAGAGGATTTCCATATATAGAGACTTCAGGGAGTCATCATACATTCCACATGCTGGGGTGGGGATCTTTTCAATGATACAGTTGTTCAGGGATCACTAATATATCTGGTTGGTCATGGATGTACTACTTTTCTTCTGCATAAAGAGACATTTGTGGACATAGTGTCCACATGTCAAAGCTTCAACCACATTGGCAGGCAGCTCTGCAAGGTCAAAATAAATATGCCAAATATTCAGCTCCACCAAAAAATGAACATCAATTATGTTGTTTTAAACAAAATCTCAAATGTTTGATTTTACCAGTGACTCAGGATCCAGATGCCAGAGAGCTCAGAGAGGCAGAGAAAGTACCAACCTGACCTATCCTCAGCTGATGAGTCATCTCAAAAACAACAGCAACAAAACCATCTCATCTTCCTGTGTGTGTATCCCTCCCCCTGAACGTCTCTTACTGTCTTTGTTTTTGTCCCCTGTGTTCACTCCCTGTCAACTGGTTGCTTGATGCACCTCTTGACCTAGAGTTGACATTATTTAGTCCGGTTCACAATAGAGAGAAAGTTTCTGGATTAAAGGTGTATACTAGGATTGTGGCACACCACAACTAGAAACAGGTTTTTCCCTTAAATAACACAATCTCTGGGTTGACAGTGTAATCAAATATCTTGGAACACCATTATTTCATCACTGAACTTTATATGTCTATGGCTTTGGAAATATTTCTCTTGACTACTTAAAAAAAAAAGAGTACATATAGTATAAACCAGAAACAAAGTTATTACTCCATCTCTCCCTTTTTTCTTTTTTTCTTGTTATTTGTAGTTGCATTGTATGCATGACTTTGTTTTGTTCTGTTTGGAGATTTGTTGGCTTATAGATTTTATGTCTTGTGACACCTGCTTTTATTTTCTCTTTTGTCTAATATTATTTTAATTTTTCTTTTAACTTGTCATGTTTTATAACTACTCACAATTTTGTAAATTAATTGTTACTATGATTTAACTTTTAGCTCAACAATAAAGATCTCTATAAATATCCTTCATGACCTCAAATAAGAAAGATATTTTCTACAGTGGCTAGAGAGCTGGCTTAGTAGTTAAGAGTAGTTAAGTTAATTTACCCTCTTCCGGAGGGTAAATTTGTAGTACCCTGGTAACTTACAACAATGATACCAATTCTAGGACTCCAAGGAATCCAAATCCTTCTGACCTCTGTAGGGACGAGGCACACAAATATTTTACAGACATCAATCCAGAAAAAAACCACCGTTAAATACAAAAATACAATAAAGTTAATTTTTATATGTTTTTCTATCTAAAAATAACAACCCATGAGTATTTCTCAAATGGTTCCATTCTCCTTTTCTTCATCCCTTCCTCATTAATTAAACTTTGATTATGCTCTTTGCTTTCACAAAGAAAAACTTAAAAGAGTCACATCTTTCAAAATAGTATCTTTGCAGTACTGTCTCTGACATGTAACATGTAAGCATAATGCAGAAGTTTCTTACATATCAGAAAATCCTAGATTGGCATTATGAGAGGGGTCATCAGCACATCTCCCCTTTGAGTAGTGTTAGAAAGCACAATTCAGTGCATAATCTGAGGTAGTAACATGCACAGACAAAGAACCAAAGAGAATAGGAAAGGCATCAGAGGAGGTAGATTAAGCCTGCAACACATGTGTCTTCCAAAAGATGTGTCAAAAAATATATGAGACAACAACGGACATCAGTCCATTCTCAACCTTCAGCTTGCTATGATGGTAGCCCCAAACCTCAAGAAATCTGATATATGAGAAAGAATTCAGAGTCCTACTCTGAAAAAAGGGTCAGTGGCCATTTACAAGACTCAAGGACCTCCACATAAAACCAGACACACTGAAACTAATAAAAAAGAAATTGGGGAAGAGCCTTGAGAACATGGGCACAGGGGAAAATTTCCTGAACACAAAACCAATAGCTTATGCTCTAAGATCAAGAATTGACAAATGGGACCTCGTAAAATTATAAAGTTTCTATAAGGCAAAGGACACTGTCAAAAGGACCAAATGGCAACCAACAAATTAGAAAAAGATCTTTAGCAACCCTCCCTCCGACAGAGTACTAATATCAAATATATACAAAGAACTCAAGAAGGTAGACTCCAGAATAACAAATAACCCTATTAAAAAATGGGGTACGGAGCTAAACAAAGAATTTTCCCCGGAGGAATATTGAATGGCTGAGAAGCACCTAAAGAAATGTTCAACCTCCTTAGTCATCAGGGAAATGCAAATCAAAACAACCTTGAGATTTCACCTCACACCAGTCAGAATGGCTAAGATCAAAAATTCGGGAGAAAACTGGTGCTGGCGAGGATGTTGAGAAAGAGGAATACTCCTCCACTGCTGGTGGAGTTGCAAGCTGGTTTAACCACTCTGGAAAACAATCTGGTGGTTCCTCAGAAAACTGGGCATCATACTACCTGAGGACGCCACTATACGAATCCTAGGCATATACCCAGAGGATTTCCCCAGCATGTAATAAGGACACATGCTCCACTATGTTCATAGCAGCCCTGTTTATAACAGAAAGAAGCTGGAAAGAACCCATGTCCCTCAATTGAGGAATAGACACAGAAAATGTGGTATATTTACATATGGAATACTACTCAGCTATTGAAAACAATGAATTTATGAAATTCTTAGGCAAGAGGGTGAAACTGGAGAATGTCATCCTGAGTGAAGTTACCCAATCACAAAAGAACACACATGGTATGCACTCACTGATAAGTGGATATTAGCCCAGAAGCTCAGAATACCTAAAAAACAATTCACATATCAAATGATGCCCAAGAAGAAGGAAGAAAAGGCCACTTGTCCAGGAAAGGCACAGTGAAGTAGTATAGGGGAATACCAGGACAGGGAAGTGGGAAAGGGTTTATTGGGGAAAAGGGGAAGGGAAGAGGGTTTATAGGACTTTCATGGAGGGGGGAGACCCAGGAAAGGGGAAATAATTTGAAATGTAAATAAAGAATATATCGAATTAAAAAAAAAGGAAAAAAAAATCTTGACAAACGTCTCACCAATTAACACAACAGCAAATTAGAAAAGAAAATTCAGTAAAGGATTGAAATTTGAAACACTAAAAAATAAACTATTAGGAACGCTAAAAATTAAAAGAATTCAATAAAACATCAGAGCACACAAACAGGTAAGACAATTCAGATAATAATGTTCAGGGGCAGAAGCCAGAGTAGAGACAATACATGCAGACATATGTAAACTTTGAGGAAATCAAGCAGCATGGTCAATAAATACTTTCAATATGTCTGAAATTTATTCAAGAGATTCCATGTAGTAAAATAATGAGCTGAAATGAAAATTTTAAACAACAGTTATTGTTTAATGGAATCACAGCAGATATTTGAATAATATACCTTGAAATGAACATTGTGTTAGTAGAGAAATCAAAAAGGCATAGTAAAATAGCCTAGAAACAGATGTTAACAATATCACAACCTACCAGACACACTAGTCATCCTAAGAAGAAAGTTTATAGCTCTAAGAACTCACAGGAATAAAGATCTCCAATAAAATTAATGATGGATAAAATGTAAGACTTTTTGATAAGAAACAATATAATGAGAAGAAAAAATAAAAATTAGGGAAGAGGTTAATAAAATGGAAACTAAAAGCAAATGGTATAGTACCTACCAAAGAGTTGCTGCTTTCCCTTTCCCGGCTCCCCCCTCCCAATAAGTCCCATAAGCCCTCTTCCCTCCACCCTTTTCCCAATTAACTCCCTCCCACTTCTTTATCCTGGTAATCCCCTACAATGCTGCATCAAGGCTTTCCAGGACCAGAGCCCTCTCTTTCCTTCCTCTTGAGAATGATTTGATGTGTGAGTTGTGTCTTGGGTATTCAGAGCTTTAAATTCTAAACACAGTCTTGTATAAACAATTCATTTTTAGTTGAAAAGTTCCAGCAATATTTTTGATCATGTTAATTTTTTCCTTAGGACTTCTTCCCACTTAGCTATCCACCAATCTTCATGTTCACGGTTTTAAAATTTTATCCCATAAGCAAAAATCAGAACAATCAAGTTATAGAAAAATAATAACTAAAAAAAACCCCACATAAAACATGTAGTCAATTTTCTGTTTGCCAATTTCAATTTCACCTGGACATGTGGCCTACATTTGACAGACTAGTGACATCTTATCAGAAAAGGAAGGCATTCATCATTTCCCAGTAGGTATCAGTTGCAAACAGTTTGTTTGTTTGCTTGCTTGCTTGCTAGTTTTTATATTATAAGTGGGAGTCACTGTCACTTCCCCTTCCTCATGGTAGGATTTTGTCTGGTTTGATCCTGTAAAGTCCTTGTGCATGTTGCCATACTCTGTGATTTCATATGTGTATCGGTTCTATAATGTTAGGAATACACAGTTTCATTGGTTCCTTGTTAGGGTTACTACTGCTGCGACGAAAAACCATGCCCAAAAGCTACTTGGGAAGGAAAGGGTTTGTTGGGCTTACATATATGTAATTACCATCTAACTGGAGAACGCCAAAGTAGAAACTGAAACAGGATCTGATGCAGAGGCTGTGGAGGGGCGTTGCTTACTGGCTTGCTCTTCATGATTTGCCCAGTCTGCTTTTTCATAGCACCCAGGACCACCATCCCAGGGGTGGACCACTCACAGTGGCTGCACCATATCATTAGTTAAGAAAAATGTACTGTAAGCCTACCTACAGACCTTCAATCATATAAAGGTATTTTTTTTCAATTGAGGTTCTCTCCTCTCAGATAACTATATTATGGGCATAAAAATAGCTAGCACACTTTTAGACATCCATCACCTCTGACTGCTATGATAGTTCTACCTCTTCTTTCCCATAGACCTCAGAGCTTTGATGGAAGGAGTTTAATAAAGCCATTCTATTCAGTGCTGTATGCTCCAGTCTCGTATTTTCTTCACATTGTTCAGTGATGGGTCTCTTGTCATTTCTAGTGAAAAAAAAAAGGATTCTCTAGTAAGAAGAGTTGAGCAATGTGCTGATCTATAGGTATAGCAAGGTATGTCCTTAGGAATAATTTTATTATGAGATTTGAAGGTAAATGGATATTGTATAGTACACCCTGAATGAGGTAACTCAGACAAAATTTCCAAATTTTGAATATTTATTCTTGTATGTACTTGTTAGTTTTTTAAGTCTTATTTATGCATGCTTCAATATAAATACCCACAGAGGTAAGATAGCTAGTTAGGCACCAACTGGGAGGAGAGCATTCCTCCAAGTAAGAGGAAGTGGGATATAGTGTTGTAAAGAGATGAAGAGGAAACCAGAATATGAGGGTTAAATGGGGAGAAAGATAAGAGCGAAGGTAAAGCAGGGAATATTAGGAGGGGCAATTAACATTAATGGTTGTTTCTAAGCTGTATAGAAACCTACCATCACAGAAGTTCCCTAAAATATCGACAAATATGAAAATCATTTAAATGGATTCACCTTAGAAGGGGAAAATAATGTCATTTTAAAGAACTAGAAAGAAGTCCAAAAATTCATATGAATATACAATAGACTAACATCGTCATGCAGAATTAAGTGGAAAAGAGAATTTGAGATACCACAGTGCCTGACTTCGAATTATGGCACACAGCAATTTTGTGGCAAATACAGAATGACATAGACGTAGAGACAAATGGGATAGGACTGTAGAGAGGAACCTGAAATAAACTCACTTAGCTATGGCCACTCATCAAAAACATGCACTAGAAAAAATGACAGCTTATTCAGCAGTTGATGCTGGCAACACTGGATATACACTAATAAAAGAGGACCAAACAGGAGGGAGGAGGGAAGAGAGTGTGAGGGAGAAAATACAGGAAAACACAGCTAAAACTAAGAACCATTTAAGTGGTTATATGCAAACCTTATAAAGGAGAAGCTTCCTAAAATATATACATGTACGAAGTTAACCTAAATGACCTTAACAAATAATAGGGGAAGAGTACCAACTGGGCATTGCCAAATAAAGCATCCAGTACTAGGAATGGGTTACCTTACCTCAAGTTCTTTGCTAAATGGAACCAGTGGGAACATCCAAAACTCATAGACTCTTCCATTTTAACACAATTTGCATTTAAATTAAGTACAATTATTTTATTTAAAAAGTTATACATTTTGAACTAATGCATTGTCTTGTCTCCTTTTGCAGGTGATTTTTCAATTGTCCTAGAGGAAATTTAACCTGTGAAGAGATTCCTCTTCATCCCCAGCACCACTTGGAATCTATTCTTAGGTCTTTAACTTCAATGAAGTTAATCCAAGCCCTTCATTTGACTATGCCACTCAGGAGAGTTCAGATAAAGGTTCTGAGCAAATAAATGTTGGGGTACATTCTGGGAAGCTGTGAAAAAATTGGGCTCTAATCTGAACTCTTTGATTGAAATTTTTCTCAGTAAATCTCCAATATAAAATTTCCAGGGGATAATATTTAGTTTTAATCATTGTAAAGATTTCCATAGAAATAACCAAGGAAATTTCGAATCCAGCCTCTACTAGAAACGGCTAGAGAAGGAAAGAATTTCTGCCAACCTTTGAAACCATTCCTCTGATAAGACGGGATAAAAAATATATCCCATGGGACAGTGAATTTTGTCAGTGTTATGTAGTCAAAGTGCTTGTGTTGGTATAAATTCTACAGTAATTTTATTAGGATAAATCTAATACATAATACTAAAAAGACACTGCTGTTTTTGTTTTCTGAAACAGAGACTGCTTCAAAATTTATTGGTGACTCTCTACAAACTGTTGGTGAAGACCTACCAAAATCATTGAATATATAGGAGTCAAGATAATGCTTACCTAGAACCTCCATCCCTATGGACTAGTGTTCATAGTACTGGAAAATTCTCTGCAAGATACTGAAGAAAAAATGTAAACACAAACCAACTATAAACTCTTTGATCTACAGTGGTACTTTTCTTTCTTATAAGAGCCACAGGTGCAACAGGGGCAAAGAGCTCGTGGAAGGAATCAACCAACATCTTATGTGAATTAAGACTCTATCTAAGAATTGATACCCATACTTGACACTCATTTTGTGGCCAAGGACCCAATTCTGGATAGTGCCCTAGGAGAAAACCAAATACTGTTGTTCTGATAAAAGAACGTAGCAACAAAATTACCCAAGCAAAACTGTTCTATACTCAGAGGTTCAAGTATTGCTCAGCCATCATGAGAGAAGCTTCTTCCTGTAGCAGAGAGGAACAAAAATAGAGACCCACAGCTTGACAATATGTAGAGAGTGAGAGATCTTGGAACACTCAGCTCTAAATGAGATATTTCATTCAAATTCTTCTCTGTGTAAATGAATTCTGGCAAAGAGGATATGAAAGAGTGCACTAGCCAATGGGAGCAGGGGACACCAAAGAAATAGCAACCAAAGAAATAGCCTCAACAGGAATGATACACATACATATGGATACATAGAGACTGAGGCAGCATGCACAGGGCCTACATGGGTCTGCACTAGATGGGGTCTTAGAGCTGAAAGGAGACATTGGCATGTCTTCATTTGTAAACACAGGAGCTATCTTCAATTGATAGTGTTGGGAATAGAAAGTTAATTTTCTTCAAGGGAGTCTCAGTCAGTTACAAACCATTTTTAAGGACCCCATGCCCAGTTACAGATGGCCAATAAAAAATGAACTTAACAACATCTTTGGAAGATATGGATATATATATATATATATATATATATATATATATATATATATATGGTTTTGTGGTTTTTATGGGATTCCTGTGTGCTAATGTGCTTGTCTCTATATATGCATTTGTGTGCATTTGTGTACATTTGTGTGTGTGTGTGTGTGTGTGTGTGTGCATGTACATTTTCTTTGACTCTTTTTCTTCTTAGATTACTTTGTCTTATTCTAATTGGTTTGGTTTTCTTTTATCTTATTTTACTTATTTTATCCTTTAGATACCTGTTTTTTTCTAAGGAGAGATTGAAGTGTTGTGGAACTAATGGGAGGGAGAGGTGGAAAGAAACTGAGAAGAGTAAGGAAAAGCAAAACTGTTGTCTGGATAGATTGTATTGAAAAATCTATTTCCAAAAAAAGAAAAAACTGAAATTAGAAATATATACATTCCTCTAAAACTACCTCAAAAGCAAAGACCTTAAATAATCTAAGTAAAGCAGAAACTGTTAGAGGCAAGCACTTCCTGATAACAAACTGTCATATAGTAAATGAACTAATAGTAATATAGTAAATAGTAGTAATATTAAATAATAGTAATATATAGTAAATGAACTAATGAAATCAACAGACAGTTCTCAAGGAAGGATAGAATTAATGGCTAACTTAACAACAACAAAAGCTTGAGCTCCAAATGCCCAGCCAGTACTCTGCTGCCTTCAGCAGATCTGCTATACAAGGAACATTCAGTTTTGATCATTCTCCATATTCCTGTGCTGGCTGAGTCCCTCGTGTCACACTCAGTTACCTGAGCTGTGTGTTGCCCACACTGAAAACCAGAGGCCAAGGAAACAAATACCACCACATGGCTGTGAGGCTGTGAAAAGATGTATTCATTGTTAGTGATAGTGAAAACTATTACAACCACATAGACATTTGTATAGAGATTTCCCTTCAACTCAAAAATAATGATACCAAATGATCCAACTACATTACTCTGTCCATGTTTTTTTGACTCATTTACAATAACGAGGAAGTAAAGCCAAACTTCATATTCATCATTAGATAGAGAGAGAAAATATGGTATATGTGAATAATGGAATTTTACTTAGCCTCAGAGAAAAGTGAAATTATCAGGAAAGTAGATAAGTATGGAAAACTAGAATATAAACTAACCCAGATCCCCAAAAAGACAATCAATTGATCAACCAATCAATCTGGAGTTCTCCCTCAGATTTGCACGCTGATCTCTGTCTGTCCATCCATTTGTGTCTGTCTGTCTGTCTGTCTGTCTGTCTGTCTGTCTATGGGTGTGTGTGTGTGTGTGTGTGTGTGTGTGTGTGTGTGTGTGAAAATAAGGAGTGTGACGGTGCATAAGGACTGTGAAACCATATAGAAGACAGTGAGAGAGGACCAAGAGGATTTTGAAGGATGGAGATTGTGACTCTGGTAGGTAGGACTCATATGAGAGGATAGAAGAAAGGAAACTACTGGGTGGGAGCTAAGGAAAAGAGGATTGGGAGAAGTGAGGAACAGGACCAACAAAAGCAAATGATGTGGATACTAATTAATAAATACACATAGTAAGTAGATGAGGATTGTTAATTTCTGGAAAGTGATTCCTTGACTAGGAATAGTTGACAGAAAGGCAAAAGTAGAATCAAAGATGTTAGTTAGGAAAACTCTAGGTGATAATTTTGGTGAGTAATTTGAGGTGAATGTTTCCTGCTTTATTGAGTTTCTTAATTTGTATATATATAGATACATAAGAGTAACTGTATAAATATATATGTATATACGATATTTGAAATGGGTAAAATGGTACTAATAACATTTCAAGGAACCGATTTAAAAATATCAACCTATAGGCCAAGAAAGTAGCTAAGGAGTTGAGTGCTTCTGCAGCAATACAGACAGGACAACCTGGGCTTGATCTCTGGACTTAAAGTGCCAGCTTGCACAGCTGTCCTCTCACCTTGTACATGGGTCCCTCAAGTACAAACACACATGACACACACAGGCAGACAAGCATATGTGAGTACACACACACATAGGCATACAAGTACACATGTGTACACACACATATTAAATAAATAAATATTTACATTGAAAACCTAAGTCAATTTACAATTAATAAAAGTTCATGTCTTGCACAATATATATATATTGTATTACTTATAAGTTCCAAAAGTGTTCTGTTGTTCCCCATACATATTTAAATTTCTGTAAGTCAGTAAGTCAGTTTCATAAAGTTGATTGCTATTTTACCCTTTCAATCCATAAATTATCCGTGGAAAGTTAAATATTGAGGCATTCGTATTTAGGCAATGGCTCCTTCTGCTCTTCTCTCCTTAATTGAAGCCTGATTATGCACTACAGCTTATGGTCTAGAAAATCAAGTTACTGTGAGTGCTGTCTTGTTGATTTATGGCTCCTTGGATTTACAGAGAATATAGGTCTCCTGTGAATAATTGGAATTTACTTTATATCACTTGATAAATCTGATTCAATAGCTCAGAATGCACACTATATTTGGAAGGCAATGATTGAGCCTTACCTTGTCCAATTGATGCAGTAAAATCCAATTACATGCTGTGTCTTTTATTCTATTTAAATCATCCAGGAGGTCGCAAAGTCATTGACTTACACAACACCTACTTAGCAGTTGCAGCCCAACCTCAGTTTCATAATAATTTTTAGCCCGATGAGTGAATAATGCAGGATGCCTATGTGTGGAATGCTGTAGAAAATGGGTTCAGGATAAATACCATTAAATCAGGATGTGGGTATCAATAATAGATGTCCTGAAAATGGAAAATGTTATTCAATGGTGAAAGGTAATTCTACTTTCACTGGAGACTGGAAGGAAAGGAATGAAGGAACTTGGGAGTGGAGCAAGATTTGAAATGTATGTAGAAACTGATCTGCAAGGTAAAAGAGAGAATAGCCTTTGTGGCCAAACAACAGCATAAGTGGGATGTCCGCAGTTCTGAGAACTCAGAAGTAGTGGAAAGCATAGAGTTATCAGGCAGCATGGAATCAAAAGCGCAAGCCCTTATGCCTGTCTGTTTGCTCTTGCCTCATTACTTTAATCTCTTGGCTCATTAACATTATCCTAAACAGACATGTGCTGGCCTTCAAACACTTTCATCATGGCACTCCCTGCTTCAAAATACTTTCCAGCTCCTCTTTCCCCTGCTATTTCTCATAGTTAAAATATATTTCTGGATTGAACTCCATTTAAGTATAACCTAATAGATCTTGTGAATCATCACCTCAATGAATTGCTTGCAAGAATAGAGTTTTATACAATAAATAATTTTGTATAGTCTTCCATTACCATGTATCCATTTGTTTTCTCCGTTTTAATATGCTACATCAAATATCACTGCACTATTTTTCTCTTTTCTGTAAGTTTTTATTGGTTATGTTGTCTAATTACATTTCAAATGTTATCCCCCTTCCAAGTTTCCTCTCTTAAAACCACTTGTCCCCCTCCCCTTGCCTCCATGAGGGTGCTCCCTCACCCACCTGCCCATTTTTTTCTGCCTTTCAATATATACACCAAGACCCACTTCCTCAAAAGCTGCCCCTAAATTGGAGAAAAATAATTTTTAAAGAAATTCTGTAAAGCTTTTGTAGTGAAAATACAAATAGCTTATTATTTTATACTAGATACACTATTTTTATTTTATATACCTGGGGGGCTTTGCCTCCATATATTTCTATATATCACATGCATATAATTCCTATGATGACCAAAAGAGGGCATCAAACCCACTGGAACCTGAATTCCAGACAGATCTCAGCTGGGTTCTGGAATTCTAACTAGGGTACTCTGGAATAGCAGTCAGTGCTTTTAACCACTAAGCCTCTGCTCTAGCCCCAGCTTAAGTTTTCAAAGCAAAAAATTAGGAGCAGAGAACAAGCAAAAAATAAAAAATAAATCTTCAAAGGTAAAGAACACAAGTCATCAAGTGCAAAACATCTGTGGGTTTTCTTGTAAAGTCAATAAAACTAATTCTTCCAGCTGATGGTCTTTGTGAGCAGCTTATCTGTAGAGGGATTATAAATTTTAAAATATCTTGTTTATAGAGTTCAAGGCTAACCTGAAAAATGTTGTGAGACCTTACTTCAAAATGACAAAATAAGAGGAGGTCTTAGTGTTTGTAGTTCACAGGCACTATGGTAGAAGTCTTGTCTAACTAGGAGGCTACAGCTTAAATGCTGGGGAGAAAACCTTTTCAGTATACACAATTTTGAAATTTCTGAGTATCATAAATTGAAAGAAAATAAACTTTATCTACAGATAAGACAAATTTCTAGAGATAATGTGTAACAAATATCAGAAACTCTACATAGCTGAAAGTTAGAGACTGTAGGCAAATATCCATGGGCAATGTTTTTCAGTCCATGACTTTATGTCCAGCTGGAAGAGTTGATAACTGAGTGTGGAATGTGAAGAAATAAATCACCCTTCAGACATGCAGAATCAAAGTAGGCTTACATTCTATAAACAATGTGTTGTTGATGGTTTCCCTTCCTAAGGGTAATTTAGCGAGCCAAGGAGTTAAACCAGGCAGAACAGGGGCACAAAACTCTCAAAACAGGGGCCTTAAGAGAATTTCAGTTCATGGATATTATTATATGACATCTGTGGGACAGACCTAGAAAGCATCCGTGTTGGGGAGGATTCTGGAAAAGAAAAGCTTGTCAAAAGTGAACAGTGTACACTAAGACAATTAGAGAATCCTGCATTCAACAAAAACAAACATGGTACTAAGTCAAAATCTTGGAGATTAAATAAAAGAAGTATAATTATAAGCAATTTGTGACTGGCCAGTATACTAGTTCTTGAGAGAAGCAATTTAAGGGACTAAGTATTTATTTGGACTCATATTTACAAGGATGCAATCCATCATGGCAGGGGTGATACATCATGTGGTACCAAGTATAGATCATAAGGGGTAGGAGGCAGCTGCTCACATAGCAGTGTACAGACAGGAAGCAGCTCTGACCAGAAGTGGGGTCAGAAGATGGATGTACCTCTCAAAGGCCTTCCTCAGGGCCTGGCCTGGACCCGGCACACCTTTCTCCCCACATGCTCCAGAATTTCACAAAACAGAACCACCACAGAGAAACCAAGTGTTCACAGCCACACACCTTCAAACTGTAAACGTAAGGAAATGGACTAGTAGCCTTATTGAAAAGAAATTTCATTTTCACGTAGTAAAAAAAAAAAAATACAAAGAAAAAAAAGAAACGTTGCAGAGCAGGAAATTACAGTCATGTGGCCACAAAGCCTCTGAAAAGTCTTTCTCTGCCACATGGAAAATTAATGCATATTTTGTAAATTTGTTTTATTCATAAATAATGGATTAAGAGTACCTCCTTATGGTACTTAGAATAATGGAGGTAACCACTCAATTAATAAAACAGGAACATTTAAGACAAAAGTCCTCCGAAAATCAGCCCTGTAGAATGAGCAACAACTGCTTTTTATCTTTACCTTTCCTTATCGTTTTACCTGTTTCTTGTTGTCATTTGTTTTCTATTGCTGTGATAAAGACTATGACCAAAGTCAGTGAGGGAAACTGAGGCAGACAATGGAGATAGGAAGTGAGGCCCAGGCCCTGGAAGAATGGACTTACAGCCTTGCCTCGCATGGCTTGCTCAGCCTGCTCTATCATACAACCCAAGACCACCTGGCTCGGGGTGCCACCACCAGCAGGATGCTCCTCAGTGAACCGCTGATGAAGAAAATGCCTCGCAGACTTGCCTACAGAGCCATTCCTCAATTCAAGTTCCCTCCTCCCAAGTGACTCTAGGCTGTGTGACGTTGACAAAAATGTTACCAGTACAGTACTCTTATGAATACACACTGATAAATATATAGAATTTTGACTTGGTATTATGACACGTACTTATAATCTCAGTACATTGGGCAGCAGAGGCAGAACACATTAATAAAGAGGCTGTATTACAAAAAAGGAAAAGAAAACGAATCACAGAATATTTTAAAAATCCATATTTTATGTTGCTTAAATATGTTGCCTTTAAAGAAAAGATTCACATTTATTACCTAAGTGAGTTTGTTTTGAAATACTTAAGAAAGCTCCACAAAACCAAATATGTAGATATTTCATTTACTAAAGCTCTTGTTTGACTTGAGAAGAAAGATAGCATTTAATGTTGACACGAGAAATCATCTACGAAAATTATGGAGTGAGTCAGTGGAGTCCCAGAACACCTGCACAGGTCAGAGATTCTGCTCTGTTTTGATTACTCTCTGGGTTCTATTTGCACAGTGAGTCTTCAAAGTCTTGGCAAAATTTTCTAAACTGCTACATTGATTTTTTTTTTAAAGGCACACATATGGTCACTCACAGTAAGATAAACAAGTTTTGATTATTGATATAAATTAGTCAGTTTTCTGTTACCATAACAAATCTCCGAAATAAATCAGTGTATGAAAAAAAATAAGTTTTATGGATCATGGTTTCTCGAGGGTTGCACACCAAGCTTGACTGGTCTGGCTAGGGAGGCAATATATCACAGAGGAACTATGTGTAACAGCAGAGAATCTCTCTCTCTCTCTCTCTCTCTCTCTCTCTCTCTCTCTCTCTCTCTCTCTCTCTCTGTGTGTGTGTGTGTGTGTGTGTTTGTGTCTGACTGTTTCATCCTCTCTCTGCTCCCTGCCTGTGAATCAGATGTAAGTTCTTAGCTCTTGCTCCAGCATCATGCCTGCCCATTTGATATTTTGTTCCCCACCATGGTGACCTTGGACTAACCCTCTGAAACGGTAAGCAAGCATTTCAATCAAATGTTTCCTTTTATAAGCTCCCTTAGTTATGATGTCTTTCCCTTGAAATAGGAAAGTAACTAAAACACTTTCTTCCCCTTCATTTTGAAAAATATCTGCACCTTATACTCAAAAAAAATTTGGAACATATATTATTTTCTTCATTAACACCACTAATCTTTCTCCTATACTCACTCACAAACTAGTCCATCAGTAAATTATATATGTTCTCTACTGACCTTGTTATTGTTTAGGACAGAGAGACTACTCAAGATTGTCTCCTGATGTTCACATCTTGCATCATTCTTCCATCAATCATGAACTGCAATTTGATGGTAAACACTCTAACAAGAGTAATGGTATATCACTCCCATGATTATATTATATAGAATTTCAATCTATTTTTGGAGACATTCCATTTCTTTATGACTTTTATAGCAAGTGTCCATGTTCATAAGCACTTGGAATTAGGAATAAAACAACAGTTGGATAGCTGAGGGAAGCCTCAAGCCAAAAATAATGACAAAGAATCAGGTAATTTTATAATAAGATTAATTGAAATTCTAATGTTTAGGTATGGTCCCCATATGTTTGAACAAGCCTAGGGAGCCAGGGAGTGGAATGTTATAGTTTGTGTACTCAGCCCATGGAGTGGAACTATTAGAAGGTTGTGGCCCTGTTGGAGTAGGTGTGTGACTGTGGGTATGGCCTTTAATACCCTAGTCCTAGCTGCCTGGAAGTGAGTCTTTCGCTAGCAGCTTTCAGATGAAGATGTAGAACTCTCACATCCACCCATACCATGTCTGCCTAGATGCTGCCATGCTCCTACCTTGATGATAATGGACTGAATCCCTGAACCTTAAGCTAGCCCTAGTTAAATGTTGTCCTTTATAAGATGCTTTGTCTATGGTGTTTGCTCACAGCAGTAAAACTATAAGAGATCTTAGGTATGAACAGAAAAAGAAAAGTTTATGACTTAAGAATTATCGTATATGAATTTGCCAAATGGTTAGTTATAGTGGTTTGCAGGAGCTGATGCAGAGGCCATAGAGGGACCCTGCTTACCAGCTTGCACCTCTTGGCTTGCTTGACCTGCTTTCCTATAAAACACAGGGCTATCAGCCCACTGGTGGCACCATCAATAATGGGCTGGGCCCTTCCCCACCAATCTCTAATTAAGGAAATTCCCTACAGGATACCCTACAATCTGATATTACAGAGGCATTTTCTTTATTTTGGATGTCCTATTTTGTGGGGAGCTATCCTTGTACTGGTGATTCTGAGTTATCAGGAACCACCTCCTCTATGAATGAGCATCAGTGCAGAAACTCCATAATAGGAAGAGCTACACTGTTCTAAAATTATAACTGCAGCTCCTAAATAGGCTGTGGCACTGCTTGTCAGTCTCTTCCCTGTGTTCACACTCTCCCACTCTACTCCAGGATTATTTCCCAATACTGCTACCTCTTCAAACGTGCTCAAAATGATAAAGAGATAATTTGTCACAAATAATAGGGTATTTCACAGAATTACTCAACTTCCTACATTTTTTCCTTCCTTTAGAAACAATGAATTCATGAAATTCTTAGAGAAATGGATGGAGCTGGAGAACGTCATACTAAGTGAGGTAACCCAGTCTCAAAAGAATACCCATGGTATGCAGTCACTGATAAGTGGATATTAGCCTAGAATCTTAAAACACCAAAGACACAATTCACTTACCAAAGGATGTCTGGCAAGAAGAAAGGAGTGGACACTGGTGCTGGAAAGGATCAAAGCATCAGTGTAGGGGAATACAAGAACAGGGAAGAGGGAAGGGGTGGAAGAGGGAGCAGGAGGAGGGAAAAGGGCATGTGGGACCTTTGGGGGGTGGGGAATCAGAAAAAGGGAAATGAATTGTAAATATAGAATATATCCAATAAAAAAAAAACCCTAAAAAATGAACTCATGCAATTTGTAGGCTAATGGTTGGATCTGGAAAATATCATCCTAAGTGAGTCAATCCAATCACAAAAGAATACACATGAAATGCAATCACTGATAAGTGACTATTAATGAGCCCAGAAGCTCTGAATACTCAAGGCACAATTAGCAAATCAAAAGATTCCCAAGAAGAAGGAAGGAGAGGACCCTGGTCCTGAAAAGACTGGATCCAGTTTTGAAGGAGTGTACCAGAACAGAGAAATGGTGTGTGGTAAATAGGCGGGGTAAATAGGACTTATGGGACATATGGTGAGGGGGAACTGGGAAAGGGGAAAGTCTTTGAAATGTAAACAAAGAATAAAAAAAAATGTTCAACATCCTTTAAAAAAATAGATATTTTCTTTACTTACATTTCAAACATTATCTCCTTTCCTAGTTTTGCCTCTGAAAACAACCTAACCCATCCCCTCTCCCCCTGCTCACCAACTGTCTTAGTTAGGGTTTTACTGTTGCAAACAGACACCATGACCAATGCAAGTTTTATAAAAGACAACATTTAATTAGGGCTGGCTTACAGGCTCAGGGGTTCAGTCCATTGTCAGCAATGAAGAAACATGGCAGCATCCAGGCAGGCATGGTGCAGGAGGAGCTGAGAGTTCTACATCTTCATCTGAAGGCTGCTAGTAGAAGACTGACTTCCAGGCAACTAGAATGAAGGTCTTAAGCCCAAACCCACAGTGACACACCTACTCCAACAAGGCCACACCTCCTAATAGTGCTACTCCCTGGGAAAAGCATATACAAACCATAACACCAACCCACCCACTTCTGCTTCCCTGTCCTGTCATTCCCCTATACTGGGGCATCAAGCTTTTTCAGGACCAAGGGACTGTCTTCCCTGAATCTTTCAATGTTTTTTAAAAGGTTCTATTAATGTTAATTGACATGCCAGGACTCTTTTTACTACCTCTCATCTTCCCTATAACATTGGCTTTCAAATGTGGATTTTGGAACTTGAGCTATCAATACATATTTGAATAATATAACCATTGCTAATGACTTCATAAACTGTAGTAACGCTTTGTTTCAAGAGAAAAATTAGCAATCAAGAGAGAAAAGCAAGCTTTTGCAACTGTGACCGCTGCTTCTTCTTTTTGCTTTCCCTCTTGAACAGTTGCTCTCTCCATTCCCTGGCTTCCCATCCTATTTTTGGCTCACTTCAATTGATCTCTGGTCGAAATCACTTCCCCACGATGGCTTTTATTAATGTCAGCAGTTACCTCCATGTTGTCAAGTTCACTTCCTAGGTCTTGGATTATATGACTTAGAGGCAATTTTGTTAGTGTGTGATAAATGACAATTGCCCTTTGAAGCTTTCTTATTTTAGATTCTGTTACATCACACTCCACTCTGTCCCTTTATCTCCCAGACTGTCTCATTTTCCAATTGTTCTTTCCTCTGTCAGTTTATAAATAGACTGTGTACTGTTGCTGTCCCCCTTACCAGAGTTGGGGTTTTATTAAGAGAGAGAAAAGACATTGTGTTTTTTATTTAGTCCTGCATTCCCCAAATCTAAAACAACACCATATATCAATCACTATTACTGGTTAAAGGAATAGATGTTTGTCTGCCTAATTGTCAACATGTGACATGGGCTGTGGTTTTAATCTCGCAGGTTCTGAGCATCCTAATAAGATAAACACTAGGACCAGTGAGAGGGTAAATGAAATGGCCTACACAGGTGTCAGAGTCAATTCTGGGGTTTCAGATTTCAGACCCAAGCTCCCTGATACCTTTTCAGAGATCCTTCTATTGATGATTATATCTAAAGAAGACCTCTGACTAGAGTCACACCAGATTATCTTGTTCAACTGTATTTATATTGTGGAATTATAGACCATTAGTTGATATTACATGGTTTGTGTTTCTTTTCCCATTTTGTCTCTTGCGAATTCACTTGAGACTTTTCCTGAAGAAGCCCCAATTAAACCTGCAGTGTATAGTTTGATTGCCTTGATAGTGTCTCCCCTCTCTCATTCTGTCTCTCTCCTCTCTCTCTTTCTATCTTTTCCCTTCCCCTCTCATTTTGTCTCTTATTCTGTATCCCTCTTCCCCTCCATTGGTTCCTCTCTACCTTCCTCTTTCTCTCTCCTCCACCTGTAATACATTAATATTTTTGCCTTCATAAACTCCCATTTTTCTTTCTGATGCAACTGACTCAGAAAGTATCTTTTTTTTTCATTTTTTTTCTTTATTTTCTATATTCTTTGTTTACATTCCAAAGGCTTTCCCCTTTCCCAGTTCCCCCCCACCATATGTCCCATAAGTCCTCTCCCCCCCTAACTATTCCCCAATCACACCCCCCATTTCTCTGTTCTGATGCTCTCCTACCAATCTGTATCCAGTCTTTTCGGGACCAGGGTCCTTTCCTTCCTTCTTGGGAATCTTTTGATTTGCTAATTGTGTCTTGAGTATTTGGAGCTTTGGGGCTCATTAATATCCGCTTATCAGTGATTGCATTTCATGTGTATTCTTTTGTGATTGGGTTACCTCACTTAGGATGATATTTTCCAAATCCAAGCATTTGCCTACAAATTGCATGAATTCATTGTTTTTAATTGCTGAGTAGTATTCCATTGTATAAATATACCACATTTTCTGTATCCGTTCCTCTTTTGAGGGACATCTGGGCTCCTTCCAACTTCTGGCTATTATAAATAAGGCTGCTATGAACATAGAGGAGCATGTGTCTTTATTGTATGCAGGGGATTCCGCTGGGTATATACCCAGGAGTGGTAGGCCAGGGTCCTCTGGAAGTGTCATGCCCATTTTTCTGAAGAACCGCCAGACTGATTTCCAGAGCAGTTGTACCATCTTGCAATCCCACCAACAGTGTAGGAGTGTTCCTTTTTCTCCACATCCTCGCCTGCGCCTGTAGTCCCTTGAGTTTTTAATCTTAGCCATTCTGACTGGTGTGAGGTGGAATCTCAGGATTGTTTTGATTTGCATTTCCCTGGTGACTAATGATGTTGAACAGCTTTTAAGGTGCTTCTCGGCCATCCGAAATTCTTCTGGTGAAAATTCTTTGTTTAGCTCTGTACTCCATTTTTTGATAGGGTTATTTGGTTCTTTGGGGTCTAACTTCTTGAGCTCTTTGTATATATTGGATATTAGCCCTCTGTCGGATGTGGGGGTGGTGAAGATCTTTCCCCAATTTGTTGGTTGCTGTTTTGTCCTTCTGACAGTGTCCTTTGCCTTCCAGAAACTTTGTAATTTTATGAGGTCCCATTTGTCTATTCTTGATCTTAGAGCATAAGCTATTGGTGTTCTGTTTAGGAACTTATCGCCTGTGCCCATGTTGTCCAGGGTCTTCCCCCGTTTCTTTTCTATTAGTTTCAGTGTGTCTGGTTTTATGTGGAGGTCCTTGATCCACTTGGAGTTGATCTTAGTACAAGGAGATGAGAGTGGGTCAATTCGCATTCTTCTGCATGTTGACCTCCAGTTGAACCAGCACCATTTGTTGAAAAGGCTATCTTTTTTCCACTGAATGGTTGTAGCTCCTTTATCAAAAATCAAGTGACCATAAGACTTTGGGCTCATTTCTGGGTCTCCAATTCTATTCCATTGATCTACTTGCCTGTCGCTGTACCAATACCATGCAGTTTTTAGCACAATTGCTCTGTAGTACTGTTTAAGGTTAGAGATATTGATTCCCCCAGAAGTCTTTTTATTGTTGAGAATAGTTTTAGCTATCCTGGGTTTGTTGTTACTCCAGATGAATTTGAGAATTGCTCTTTCTAGATCTATGAACAATTGATTTGGGATTTTGATGGGGATTGCATTGAATCTGTAGATTGCTTTTGGCAAGATGGTCATTTTTACTATATTGATCCTACCAATCCAAGAGCATGGAATATTTTTCCATCTCCTGAGGTCTTCTTCGATTTCTTTCTTCAAGTTCCTGTTATACAGTTCTTTCACTTGTTTGGTTAAAGTCACGCCAAGATACTTTATATTGTTTGTGGCTATTGTGAAGGGTGTTATTTCCCTAATTTCTTTCTCAGCCTGCTTGTCTTTTGAGTACAAGAAGGCTACTGATTTGCTTGAGTTGATTTTATAACCAGCCACTTTGCTGAAGTTGTTTATCAGCTGTAGGAGTTCTCTGGTGGAGTTTTTTGGGGCACTTACATATACTATCATATCATCTGCAAAAAGTGATAGTTTGACTTCTTCCTTTCCAATTTGTATCCCTTTGACTTCCTTATGTTGTCTAATTGCTCGCACTAGAACTTCAAGTACTATATGGAAAAGATATGGAGAGAGAGAGGGCAGCCTTGTCTAGTCCCCGATTTTAATGGGATTGCTTCAAGTTTCTCTCCATTTATTTTGATGTTGGCTACTGGTCTGCTGTATATTGCTTTTATTATATTTAGGTATGGGCCTTGAATTCCTGTTCTTTCCAGGACTTTTAGCATGAAAGGATGCTGACTTTTGTCATATGCTTTTTCAGCATCTAATGAGATGATCATGTGGTTTTTTTCTTTGAGTTTGTTTATGTAGTGGATTACATCGATGGATTTTCATATACTGAACCATCCCTGCATCCCTGGGATGAAGCCTAATTGATCATAGTGAATGATCATTTTGATGTGCTCTTGGATTCGGTTGGCAAGAATTTTATTTAGTATTTTTCCATCAATATTCATAAGGGAAATTGGCCTGTAGTTCTCTTTCTTTGTAGGATCTTCGTGTGCTTTTGGTATCAGTGTTATTGTGGCTTTGTAGAACAAGTTGGGCAGTGTTCCTTCTCTTTCTTTTTTGTATCTTTATACTTTAAAAGTAACTGATTTTCAACTCCAAGAACAATATTTTAAATGGAAAAATATTGCATTTAAATATTAATAAGAAATTTCTCACAAATTCACTAATAAAGACCATTAATCTTCTTTTAAACTCCTAAATCCAAAAATATACCTGAGTTTTACCTGTAATTTTGGTTTGATGCACTTTGTGGTTACAATTTTCCTGCTACACATTTGATGTGTCCCTTAGGATCTCTTCCTCTTTTCTCCTGTCTGTCCTAGAAGGCTGGCCTCGATGGCAGTGAGAACAAGTAAATGTATTATGTTTTCTGGTATTATTTACCTAAACTGAAACCCAATGAATATTTTGAGGAAAAGAGTGAGTTCAGAGGTTTTAAGGTGACAAATCCTTTGCTGTTTCCTATTTCTGGGCTTAAAACATTTCCTAAATCCAGAGTTCTTCTCTTGGAAGCCTCACATAAATTTCCCTGTTACTGTTATTTTTGTATTCAGTGCTTCAGTGTGATTTTTATCAAATCATTCTCCAAATATACCTCTTTGAATATCTCTTCTACTTTTCCCCAAAATTTCAGGTTAGATGGAAAATTTTCTCCAATTTTGTGCTCTTCTACAATTTGTGCTTTGGTCAAGCTCTAATTATGTCAGGCTATTGCCACACAGCCACACCACTGTTTCCATATCACTAACCAGAAACAACTTGCTGATTGGCTCCTTGCTAGAATGCAAAGAGCTTGAGATGCAAGTACATGGGAGCTTTGCAGCTGCAGGTGTGGTGTGTCTGAGGTTCCACAACTTGCCCCACTGTGGAGCTCAGGATGTCTTTTGTCCTTTCAGATGCTGGGTGCTGAACCCCTTTGCAAACTGATTGGCCACATTGCACCCGTCTTAAATATTGCATACTTCACTAGCTATAAAGGCCATTTGACAAATAAACCAGCCACCAGTTTTGATATGAAAACATTATCTAAGCCTAGGCTACAATTAAGCTGAGGAAATGAAATCAGTGACTTCTGACCTCAGTTGTTTTCAAAGGAAATTTTTAGCCCATCTACGAACACACACACACACACACACACACACACACACACTATATGGAAAAACAGTCTTGATACAGAATTATAGAAATATTGGCACAAGAAGTTTAAGAGTTGGTTTTGGAACAAGAAGATTACTGTTAGCTTTTGAAATCAATTTGTATAAATCAAAGTTATATGTTCAAAGAAGTTAATAATGTCAAATAATAGTAGAATTTATACAACATGATAATGAAAAACATTGTTATGCTTCTATTCTCAGATGAGCACACGACACACTCATCAATGCATACATATATGTACCTAGACACACATGTGCATACATGCATATATACATACAAACACATACAGTTACACAGCCATTCATTTCCAGGAATACACAAATGAATATACATGCTGGATGTGTGCCAATGCATTTAAATTTATGTCCTTAATGCAAATGTATTATCCCACCTATTTGTTCTTAAAAGTAATTAAAAAAAATACTTTCTTTTACTCCAAAGCCCATATCCACATGTAATCATTCAATTAGTTATATTGCTGCGGACCGCATTCTCTCATGGTTGGGGCTAGGATTCTTTTTCTAAGCAGGAATGTACGGGTTCTAGGCGAAATGGCAAACAGAACACCAGGACACAGAAAATGTGTAGAATCTCCGTGTATTTGGTGTCTGAGTGCGACCTGTTGCACTCAGTCAGGGTATTTTAAACATGAGATCTTTACATATCAAAGGATGTATCCAGTACAGCAGGCACAAAAGACAATTAGTAATAACCATTTGCCATGAGGAAATGTAAAATCAGCCAGGTAAAAAACATTTCTGGGAGACTTCCGTAAACAGGGACTGCAAACCATAAACAGGGACTGCAAACCAGACCCCTTAGGTCTTAATGAGATTCAGTGAGTAACCTAATTATCACCTGGCTCTCTCTGAGGGAACCTGGGATCTTAGTGTTAAGTCAAAGTCTCCCAATGTCATTGCCACTCTCATTAGCATAGCCATAAAAGATCAATGGAAGTATGTAAACTACTAAGCAAAGCAATGGCGCCTAGAACCTAGGTGTTTTGGCCAGTACTGTAGTTCAAAGAATGAACCTTTAATAAACATTCTTGCCTGGTTGCATATAGCTCCAGATATCAGAAATACCTGTGAAATAGATCAAAGAAAAGGCAAAGATAGGGTTGCCCTGAGATTAGAGTTTAGACTCCTCTCCAGCCAGGGAAATTCACAGCTTTGTTCCCTCGGGGACGGCGATTACTCAAAAGGTGTACACTGAAACTTGCGCTTTAGACAGCGCTTATTCAAAGTGTCCACTTGAGACTCTTGCTTTACCTGTGGAATTCACAGTGTCCGCAGGGGGTGTGTGACATTATATAGATTTTATAACTGGAGTCTTAGTGCTGTATTTGCATTTTCTGTCCTGTTAAATGGTTTCTAGAGCTCATATTTTCTGGAAAGGGGCATATAGGTGAGTAGAGATGGGGGAGTAGAGAAAGGTGGTAAAGACAATAACAACACCTGTGAGAGTGCTTGATTGTTTCAGAAAACAAAACATGAAGCATGCTCTTTAAAGGACATCAGTACAACCAGAGAACAACTGTGAAGGTTATTTGTTAATTTTAAAGCAATGTGAAGAGAGGAGAAAGATGAAATAACTATTAAGATTTTCTAAAATGTAATTATCATAATAAATTTGAAAACCATTGCCTTCAACAAGTCCATGTGGTCAGAAACCAATTTTAAATACATTTTGTATGGTTATAAAAACTGTATACTTAGAGTCATTATTTTCAATAAACTAATGTTAAAATTGCAAACAAGGAAATCATTGTGTAGCATTTTACAATTTCCTATTTCTAGAACATGTGTCCTAGACTCATATTCTTATCCAAGGCAGGTTTTGTGATTCTTACTTGAAATGGAACCTTTGGGACTACTCATGCATGACTGATACACTTAGATAATAACAAGTGTTCAATATGCTCTATGTGCCTTTGATTTACCTGACAAGTGACAACAAGGCTATATTGAGTTAAGTGCAGACACTATCAATAAATGAACATTCACAGGACTTGACTGTGGTTATTGTCATACAAGAACAGAACTCTGACTCAATATCCTGTCTAGCAAGCAACTTTTACCAGATGCTTCCAAGGAAGGGAAACACCACCTATATAGCAATTGGATGGATATGGAATTTTATGCCTCTGAGGGGTAACACTTCATCCTGGCCCAGATGATGGGACACTCATATTCTGTTTATATTCCTATAAGAATTCATATCTTAAAAAGTGTGGTTTGTGGAACTTTCAGCAAAATAAAATTTAACTTTAAGTAAAATACTAAGTTGGTCAAAATGAATTATTTTTCCTTTTCAATTAACTGCTTTTTTAGTTTTGCTTAAATATGATGTAAAATATATAGTACCAACTTCTTCTAGCTATTTATTTATTCATATCAATCACATATGCAAATAATTAATCTGATAAAATATCAGATTATTTTAGAAATAATATCAGTCAAAATGAAACCAGTGTGTGAGACAAAAGATTGTACATATAATCGAACTATGGCAGCTAACATCTAACAAAACCAAATTCTGATCCATTTATCTATATCTACTATCTAAATAAGCCAACATCAAGTTTGTCAGCAGATGATTAGAAATTAAAACCACAACTGCATAGCAGTAAAATCCAAAATCCTGACTTGGTGGAAGACTTTCAGCTTGCCAATCTTGTCCCCTCCCTGTTAACGTCAAACTCATCTATTTCCCAAATCAATAACATAATAGTGCCAATTCTGGCTAGTCTGGCCCTAGCAACCACTGCAAAAGACTTCCAATTAATCAGTCCTCTCTCACTATGATGATTTAGATACTTGGGACTGCCTGGAAGAATCACCCATATATATATATATAGTGCTTGGCATTCTAGTTATAGGAAGATCTAACTAAGCAGTCTCAACTTTACAAACATCTTGGGTATATTTATCATCTTAATATGGCACATTATCATTGGTTCTATAGGAGAGATATTTGTAAAGAAATTAAGTTACTTTATGAAAATAGAGTTAGAATAATCTAAATCAGAACCCAAATTCCATGTCAATGTGCTCATAAATAAAGCTATATTGGCAATGTCTCATCAGAGAGAGGTTTGTGTGTGCTGGGTTCCTGACTACATTTCACCAAATACCTTTACTGTATCTGGTGACATAACTCATCTGTATAATATCATTATTTTTTAAAAGGGACCTAACTTTCACTCTGTTTTTAGATAAGGAAAGTAAGATTCATGGAGAATCTGTTCTGGCAAACTCCACTAACTACTGACATTCTGGAAGAGATCCTCTACAGAAGTGATGCTCTTATAAGATTGGCATGGAGTCAAGCCTGTGGTCCAATTTCTTAATTAATATTGGATGTGGGAGGTGCCAACTCAATATGTGTTGTGCTACATTCTGGACTAGTGCTGTGTTCTGAGACATTTGATTATATACCCATATACTCAGACATTTGATTATATACCCATATTTCCAACTCAAAATGAAACTACAAAATGTGTTTTTATGTTTTGTATAATATCTAATGCCATGTTTTTGTGTTAGAGCAAAACAAACTTATAAATGAAGGATCTGATCTTGGTTTTAATGAAAAATAAGCTCAGTATATGATTTCCAGATTAGCTGACTTTTCTGAAGTCATCCATTTTCCAGAAAAGAAATCTAACCTCTCTTCCTTATATATTCCAGTAGTATTTTATAATTTAATAAGCATTATGAGGCTGGGTCATCATAACTGAGTTTGGTGCCCCATCTTTCTTACAGTGGACATTTATTTATTTATATTCCTCTATTACTGACCCATCTATGACTTTAACTGCCATCAGAGCCATAAGATTTATAGAAAACACTCTTCCCCAGAATGGCCATTGACTGTCCAAATCTAGCAGGTAATTGAATCATTTGGTAGCATTATGAGTAGTTAATATCCCTAAGTTTTATGTAAAATCAGATAAAACTCCAATGTATTTGAAAAACATTTATTTTAAGGTATATTAAGAACATCATTTGAAATACAATAAAGATTGACAGGAAGTCAGCCCCATTTTAGGTTTCCTTCCAAAAAATTAAATCAGTAGACATTGCCAGTAAAATGAATGTTTTTGAAATATAATGCTTTATACATTCAGCTAAGGGTCTAAGCAAAGAAACACTGAAAATTGCTTTACTTTCTGCTAAAAATTTCCCATATCACAAATCATGCTTTGCTTAATACAGCATAATAATTCTGGAAATTTTTATAGTTATGATTGACAATCTAAATGACAAAAATATCTGTCTGTGCATAGCATAGAAAATACTGTAACCACGGAAACAATCTGGGAACCACAGAGATAAATGATTCAGGTGAAGGAGGGAAAAAAGGAGCACAGAGCAAAGCTGGCTAGCCACCAAAGAACAAAGAGCTGTATTTCTTGGTAAGAGATAAGCTTGTTTGGTTTTTATTTTACTCTTCCTGTCTTTTAATGCCCTTAACCCCATGTAGGAAATAATACCTACTTGGTTAGAGATAGCCTTTTCTCTCTTCATGTTGCTTTTACTAAGTCTCCACCAAATGTATAGAGAAGAATATGAACTTCTAATACCATTCAGATGTGCTTTGAGTTTCTGATTTGACAAATCTCATGAGAATACTTGCTTCTGTCATTGATACAGGTTTAATGGAAAATCTATAAAAATCACCCAAATTTTAGAATTGTAACAGTGGTCACAAACCCATTCTTATAACCAGATATGTAATTTTACTGCTATCCATATCACTACTTTTATGTGATATAATTGAACTCTTCAATGCTTAATTAAAATATAAGTTTATTAAGTATGGCAAGAAATAAGATTATTGTTTAGTTTGGCTTTAAACATTACGAAGCAAGCTCAGCCTTACCCTTTTATTCCTAATTGATTTCTAGATTTACAGAAAAAAAGTAGAAAATATTATGTAGGCTGTTTACATACTTGAAGACTCACTGAATATGAGAATAGCACTTGCCTCATAGATATGCTATGAGAGTTATATATGGCATGTGAAGTTCTTTGTGAGTTCAAAAGGTTATTTAGCCATTTATTGATAAACAAATAGTGGTGTGATTATAAAAGATAAAGAAGTATTAAGTGTTCTATGGTGGTGTGGTGAGGTGTGGGGGAAGTGGGTGCCTAGGTGAGCTCATGCCAAGGGCATCCCTTCCCCCTGAGGAACCAACCACACAACAATATAGCATAGTTTATTAAGGGCATGGGGAGGGGAGTTAAGAGAGTAGTAGAGACAGAGAGAAGGAGTGAGTAGAGAAGTAGAGGCTGGCTATGACCACATGGAGAGAGGGGTAAGAGAAGGGAAAAGGGAAGAACTCAAGAGGGAAAGAGAGAATCAAGCTGGAAGCAGGAGTAAGAGAATAATATAGGCAAGAGTAAGAGAGTAAGAGAGAGAGGAGGGAGCAATCAGACCCTTTTATTTTAGGTTATTTTATTTTATGTTGCCAGGTAATTGTGGGGAGGGGCATACCTGGCCATTGTCAGGTAACTGTGAGGTGGAGCTTAGACAGAATCCTAATATTCCCTCATTTTGGTTTAATTAAAATAGGAAAAAATAGAAAGAGGTGATGACAAAGCAGGAATAGGGTCATTGTTATATTTGGCTGCTTCATGATGATATTGGGGGTGACATGGAATGGGTTTGGGGTATATTTGTCCAGTCTTAAGAGAATTGGCTGCCTCCTTGTTGTCCAGGGTCTATGGTGCCATCTGAGGATTGATCAGAAGGAACAGGTCCAAGTAGAAGCTGTCTGGCTCTGAGAAGAGCATCTGAAAGTTACTTCTTTGAAGATGTCCTGAGTGTAGTAAGTGCCTGGACTTGACAAGATGTTAAAACACATTATTATAGATAGAGAATTAGATTAAGCACATTTGGGAGAAAGAAAAAATAATCTTTAAGATGTACATTTGAAACCCAGAGGACTCCTGCCCTCTGGAATAGGTTAGACAGATGTACTTATATGGATGCAGCCTATTTGGTCCATGGGGGTAGATCTGAGTAGGTTTTCCTGTAGCTTATATATTTATAAAAGAGATAACAACATGAGTTAGCCATATTAACAGTCTTTAACATAAGCCTTTTGTGGAGCAGAAGGAAGAAGATTAAAAAGTTAGAAAAGTTGGATTGTATAGTGGAATGTTTTATTAGATTTAGGCAAATTTATAGGAACTCGGATAATGTTAAGACAGTGGCATAGCAAGAAGAGAAAATCTGAAGCATCTAACTAATTGAAACAGAGTTTAGGTAAGAAGATAACAGATTACATCTGTGAAAGATTTCTCTAGATGCCAATATAGTCAGAAGTCTGAGAACTAAACAAAAATTTAGCAGTTACATTATTTAAAAATGACAGAGTCCACTAGCCAACAGTTCCTGTGGTCTCTATGGTCTCAAGGGCAACTTGGGCGGAGTCAGTCTGGCTTTCAAGGGCAGAAGATGCAGAGCTTTCTGTCTGTGGAATGGATACATGTTCTCTCCTATGGAACTTTGTTGACCACCATATACTGTGGCCAGAGACTCCTGTTCACTGCCTGTCAACACTGGAGACCAAGTCCTTCTATCCCTTCCAGATCATTGGCTCTTGCCCCTCTCTCCCAAATGGCCAAGCCCTTTTAAAATAATTCTCATGATCCCTACACCTGTTAAACTTGAAGGACTCTCTCATTGGGTTCACCTGTTTTGCCTCAAACCTTTCATCCCTCCACCTAAAAATGACTCTTCTTCATACTTATCCACCCTAACAGGACTGTGCTCTGTTAGGGTGTCTAGAGGGCATTGAGACTGCCTACTTTGCCCAATCCCAGAAAATGCTCCACTCCAGCAGTCAAACTCGACCTCACTGGATTAGACATCTGGAGAGTCTAGATTCAAGAAATACCCACAGATAAAAAACAGTCTTTCCAAGTAGGGTCAGGAAATTTCTCCCTGGCTGGATGCCAGGAACCAATCTAAATTGCTATCATCCTTGTATCTATTATTCCATCTAAATATTATGATCTCCATACTTGCTTTCTTTTTAATCAGAAAAAAGATTATTGTATTAAATGGCCAGATAGTCCACAGAGGAACCTAATTAACCAATTGGATCCTATGGTGAAAGTCAGCTATGTCCCAAAATTGCTGTCCTCTAGACAGCAGCAAGTAGCTTAAGAGACACAATGCCCTCATTCCCTTTTCACTATCAGCTTCACACTCCCCCCTTTTTCTTCTCTTTATAATAATAATAAAAAGAGAGGTATGTTGGTATCAGAACCTCTGAAACCTGTGACACTACATAAGTGTGACCCACACACCTTTTGCCAAGGCAACAGCCATCATGTTCCCAGAATCCTCTTGGCTTACCTCCCACCTTTACCTCTGACCACATCACCATCTATATATAAAGAAAGGCCACTCTGATCTCTCTCTCCCTCTCCCTCCCTCCCTCTCACCCTTTCTCTTTCTGCCATCAGTTTACCCATTCCTCCCTAAATAAGCCTCACATGGAGCTGTTTGGCCTGGTGTGGTCCTTCTCTCACTGTGCCTCAAGGAAATGATGACTGATAAATATAATCCTAGGAATTTAGGATACAAGAAAAATTTATCTAAATAAAAACATTCTTCAATTTTGCCCACTTAGCTAATTTCAGAAATAACACTCAAAGAACATTAAAAATCAAGCCATTGCATATAGAACACAGAGTTTCCACAGATAAATTGTGAGCAGAACAGTTAAGGGCAGAGGCTGTGGAGGTGAGAATCAAGTCAAGAATGACATCATTGAGTAGGCATGCATCTTGCTAGAGTTAGGGCTTTTAAAGTGCTGGTTCTAGGGATACATAGGAAAATGGTACACTTTGTCCAGATCTCTGAAGCAAGAGCATGACTAACATGTTCTAGAAAGAGCAAGGAGGACCACATGATCTCATTGAAAATTAACTACCTCTCCTTTGAAAATGTCCCACTTGCATATATACTGGCAATTTAATTTTCAACATGAAGAATGAGAAGGCTTAAACACCCTATATACAACACATTAATGTAAAGTTAAGAAAAAATAATAATAATTTGGGGTCAAGTACTGTTACATACCGTGCATGATGAGTTGAAATAACTGAATATTGGATTCATCAATTTAGAAATTACTGATGACTTCAGAATGCCCTTTAATAGAATGGAATGACTTATAGACAATGTGAAAAGAACACTGAAGACAATGACTATGTGTGACCTAGCAAAGAGCTCCAGAAAGGAATACACAGGATAAAAACAGCAAAAGAAAAACAAAAATTAAAAACAAAGTGTCATTTGCTTAGGGCTTGTTTGAGTGGTGATATACATATGAAAATGATCTAGTAAAGAGTAACTGTTCAAAATGTATATGAAAAGAAGGAAAGGGAGGAATCTTCTAAAGGAGGGGAGCCAGAGACTTGGTGCAGAAGAGATTAGGCTGGATAGGTAGGAGTCTATATGATTTATCTCTGCTGCATTTAGAGAACAAGTCCTGTAGAAGACAATGTTGGAACTTTGGTGAGTGTGAGACAGGTATTTGTACAAGATCTCCTCTGTAAGATAGAAAGAAATTAGCTGTGATTGAAGTTGGGTACAAAGTACCTTTACAGATTACACTATCTCTGTCTCTCTCTGTCTCTCTCTGTCTCTGTCTCTCTCTGTCTCTCTGTCTCTGTCTCTGTCTCTCTATATATAATACATTATGTTATAAAGAGATAATATTATATATATTAACTCAAAAATTTTTGAGATTTAAAAATCACTTTTATTTGTAGATTTGAACATTTATATAATGATTTTTAACATTTTCAACCCCATCCATTTCAACTTTTTTCCAATAAAGAAAATTATACTCCTCTGCAAAAAACTATCAGTGCATATAGTACCTCAGAGTGGGTGGGGCTTAGAGGGCAAATTCTTTGAGCTTACACTGATGCCTCCCTCTCCTTTATTGTGTGCCCTGAGATTTGGGCAGAATTATTTAGCTGTCCTACATAAGTCTGAGCATCACTCCGTCATATAAGTATTATTACCAGCACTTGAATCTGTTATACATTTTTGTATTCATTACTGCCACAGTAAGGAACTTCTCAAATCAAGACTGGATGTAACACTAATCTTCAGGTTTAAATATAAGTATTCAGGTGTTTTGATAATATGATCATTTAACAAAACAATGACAGTCATACTGGTAAGACCAATTTGAGCTAAACATGGGCAATAATACCAACGGATATACCAAAGAGGATAGGATAAAGCACACAAGAACTCAACCTTCTACAAAGGACTATAGGCAACTGAGGAAAGTTGGTCACATGCTTGATCATCTTCCACATGAAACAGCACAACACTTGCTTTTCCAGTTCCAAAAGGTCTGCCCTGAAAACATACATGCAAGTATCACTATATGGTCTGAACAGATTAATGGTCTAACAGATTATATGGTTTAGAAACATATATGTATATACACACATGCATGAAATAATGATTCATTAAAAATGAGCATTAATTAGAAAGTGTGAAGGAGGAAGAGGGAAGGGATAAACATTACAATTTTATTATAATCTCAAAATCAAAACTGAAAAATATAGTAATATGTTTCCTGCCTAGAAGCCTGAGATTTGGGGATGGACTACAGAATCAAGCATGAATTCCCTCCAGTGCAACAAAGTTCAAATCCACATGCCACTATTGTCTTAGAAAGCCCTGCCTTCTAGAAGGTAACTAAAGTGGCTTGTGGGATTCACAACTGGGGAAGATCACTGATGACTCTTCTATTCCAGTACCTGCTTTGGACACATTTGACACTATGGAGGCAGGACAGAGGAGATAGTGCTTCTAGTTCAGCTCCAATGTCATTTATCCAGGTCCTATGACCAAAGTATTTGTTACCTTCATTATAGTGTTTAACTATCAAGTACTGGTGTGAAATCCAAAGGATGTGGAGAAAATGTATACAATTCTTTGGTGGTCATATAGTTTTCCATTACTAAATATAAAAGCAAACTAATAAAATGGATCTGGTATTTTATATTAAATATGAAATCTTTATTAAAGATTTCATTCAACAGGATATAAAGCATTTATTCATTTTTCTGAGCAGAAGAAAGTTTTACTTTATAATCCTCAATGTTGAGAATACTTCTTTGTATAACTATGTAGTAGTGAGTGCTGGAAGTATGTTTAGTGCTATTTCACAAATTGTTTAAAATTTATATCTCTAAGCCAAATTTATCTAACATTTTCTTACTACACTTAAATCAGAAATTCATGTGGTAAATTTTAAAAATCAAACATTGCAACAAAATCCTATCAAAGATATACTAATTTGATATATGCTGAAAAACAATTGCAGGAAAATGTTAAGAGTTTTAGGGACTTAGGATGTTCATGCCAGGTCTATCCTGATGACCAGATGTCAATGCCATTCCCACCATTAGGATTATTATTGCTGTGATGAAATACAGTGACCAAAACAACTTTTTGAGGAAATGGGTTATTTAGCTTACACTTTGAATAGTCCATAATTGAAGGAATCAAAGACACTCAAGCAGAGCAGGAGCCTGGAGGCAGAAGATGATGCAGAGTACATGGAGGCGTGTTGTATATTGGCTTCCTCCTGACTTGCTTGGCCTTCTTTCTGTTACAATCTGTGCCAACCAGCCCAGGAATGGCACCACCCACAATAGAATGGGCCCTCTGCTATTAAATCTCTAATTAAGAAAATGCCCTATAGCTGGATCATATGGAGACATTTTCTCCACCAAAGCACCTTCTTTGAGATAACTCTGGCCTCTTTAAAACTGACACAAAACGAGCCAGCACAGCTACATATTTTAAATCAATATTCAATTTATTTACAAACTTAATACTCAAATATGTAAAAGGCATAATTCCTAATTTACATTGTATTCAAGACCTACTTACAATATGATGAATAAATTATATATTTTTATCAGTCTCAATTATGGTTTTTACTTTCCACTTTTCTTCATTATGTTTATTAGATATTTTCTTTATTTACATTTCAAATGTTATTGCATTTTCTGGTTTCCCCTCTGAAAATTCCTTATCCCATTTCCCTTCTTCCTGCTCACCAACCCACCCATTCTCACTTCCCTGTCCTGGCATTACCCTACCCCGGGGAATCGAGTCACAGGACCAATGAGCCTCTCCTCCCATTGATGCCCAACAAGGCTATCCTCTGCTACATATGCTTCTGGAGCCAGGGTCCCTCCATTTGTACTCTTTGGTTGGTAGTTTCGTTCCTGGGAGCTCTGGGGGTACTAGTTGGTTCATATTATTCCTCACATGGAGCTGCAAACCCCTTAAGCTTCTTGGGTCCTTTCTCTACCTTCTCCATTGGGGACCCTATGCTCAGTCCAATGTTTGGCTTTGAGCATCCACCTCGGTATTTTTCAGGCGCTGGCAGAGCTTCTCAGAAGACAGCTATACCAGGCTCCTGTCAGCAAGCACTTGTTGATATTCACATTAGTGTCTGGGTTTGGAAACTGGGTATGGGAAGAATTCCTAGGTGGGGCAGTCTCTGGATGGCCTTTTCTTCAGTCTCTGCTCCACAATTTGTATCTCCTCCCATTGGTATTTTTGTTATTGATTCTAAGGTTGAAATCATCACAGTCATGTACATTTGAAGTATACAAACTTCATTTTACTGAAGTGTTGTAAATACACCCTATTATTCCTGTGCAAGTAAACATCTCTAAAAATTAGAGATAACCTTGCTAATCAGATTTCCATACACCTAATCCAAAGGGGTTTATTGAATTTGCAAAATAGCTATACATAATGACTATAATAGGACAGTGTTCTTCTGTGTCTACTTATTTATTATGAAAAATTGGGTAAAAGCACTATTGGTGACATTTACACCAATCAATATTTTGTTCATGTAAAGGTCAGAAAAGGAAACATAATAGGTTTGGTGTTTTTCAAATAATAACAGAATCACTGTGTACACTTTTAAAATATCCTGAGACTTGAGCTTTGTCTCAGACCACCTAAGATGGAATATCTGTAGTGAGTTTCTCTATATTTTAAAGTTTTCAAGTGATCTGCATAAGAAGCCAAGACTAAAAACCAATAGCTTAGAAAAAATACTTATTTATCTAGTTATACCAAGAAATGCTTCCTTCAGCAGAGATAATCAGAGGTTGGCAAAAGTAAATTGCAGTCATTAGTTCTCTGTTTCAATAATTCAGAGTTCCTTTTGTAGCAGACACAAAGACAGCTGTATTGTATATGACACAAACAATCTTTTCAAAGGGCAAGATCATTATGTCCTCTTGTTGTTTGTTAGGAAAGAAAATTAATACCCAACTTGAGAGAGCATGTGTTGAGGAAAAACATTTGCTGTCCTAGCAGCCATCCATTATCAATAACCCCTCAGCTAAGCATGGTACCTTTCTCATCATCTTCCCCTATCATACTGGGATTTTGTCTAGTTTTATCTTTTGCAGATCTTGTGCATTCTGTCACAAATGCTGTGATTCTTATTTGCATTTTCCCTTTGTGTGCAGAAAACAGCTCAGCTGCTGCTTTGGTTCTTGAATGTTTCTGCTCCCTTTCCCATGATGATCCCTGAGCCTTTGAAAGTAGGTGAGATAAAGGTGTTCTAGATAGTGGTTTGTTCTTTCAATCTTGGCCAGTTGTGGATCTTTATGTTAACCAACATTTACTGGAAAACAAAACTGATAAGAATCCTCCTAGACTCATGCTGTCTCTGATTATCATTGAGTCATTAACATTAACTATGAGGACATACTGTAAAGGAGGAATGTAAAATATTTACCTTATTATAGATACATGCCTTATGCTCACAGCAGCCACCAACATTCATGGAGGCCTGAGCTTACTGGTTCTGTCCCAGGGGTAGGAACCATGTCATGCTGGACCCAGTAAATGGGCTATCTCTTCAAATTGTGAGTCAGAATAAGCCCTTTCTTCTTCAAATTGTTGCTGTCAAGATTTTGTAACAACTGCTGGAATGTAAATTAATAAATGTATATTTATCTTTATCACTGTCTGTCTGAGTAACTGCACACTATTGTGCTCCATCTGTCACAGTTTGGTGGGAACTTGTTGTTACACAATCTATGTACTGTATTTCCAAGTTTTTTCCCATTTGCAGTAAAATAGACATTTACAATCTTGGCTCCCAGACACTGGACAGATCTGACAGGCAGCACCAGGTACACATACATACCCTGAGTCTAACATCTCTTGGGGCAACACACACCAGGGCTAGAGGGAAGCACATCAGCATTCTGTGCCAAAGGAAACCCAGTCATCCAGTGGTGTGGAAATAGCCTTACAGGCTCACAGGAGGTTCAAGCACCAGCCAGTGACACCAGAACCAACTGACACCAGAGATAACCAGATGGCAAAAGGCAAAGGTAGGAATGTTACTAACAGAAATCAAGGCAATATGGCAGGGTCTGAATCCAATTCACCAGCAAAAGCAAGTCCTTTTACCCCAACACACCAGAAAAACAAGATTTGGATTTAAAATCACTGGTCATGATGCAGTTAGAGGAACACAAGAAGGATATAAATAAATACCTTAAAGAAATACAAGAGAAATGGATCAAAAGGTAGAAGCCCTTACAAGGGAAACACAAAATCATTTAAAGAAATTCAGGAGAATATGGGTAAAAAGATACAGCCAATAAAGAGGAAATGCAAAAATCACTTAAAGAAATAATGGAAACTTGGGTAAACAAGAAGAAGTCATGAAAGAGGAAACATAAAATATTTTAAAGAAAAACAGGAAAACACAAACAAACAAGAGAAGGAACTGAACAAAACCATCCAGAATCTAAAAACAGAAGTAGAAACAAATAAGAAATCTCAAAGGGAGACAATACCCATGGAAGGTGAACAATGATCTACTCAATAATACCTTGGTCAAGAGCAGTAGTGTTAAAAACTGCATGGTATTGGTACAGTGACAGGGAAGTGGATCAATGGAATAGGATTGAAGACCCAGAATTGAACCCACACATATATGGCCAATTGATATTCGACAAAGGAGCTGAAAACATCCAGTGGAAAAAAGATAGCCTTTTCAACAAATGGTGCTGGCTCAACTGGAGGTCAACATGCAGAAGAATGAGAATTGATCCACTCTTATCTCCTTGCACTAAGCTCAACTCCACGTGGATCAAGGACCTCCACATAAAACCAGACACACTAAAACTAATAGAAAAGAAACTGGAGAAGACATTGGCTCAGGGGGAAAATTCCTGAACAGAACACCAATTGCTTATGCTCTAAGATCAAGAATAGACATATGGGACCTCATAAAATTACAAAGTTTCTGTAAGGCAAAAGACATTGTCAAAAGGACAAATCGGCAACCAGCAAATTGGGAAAAGATCTTCACCAACCCCACATCTGACAGAGGGCTAATATCCAATGTATACAAAGAACTCAAGAATTTAGACCCCAGAAAACCAAATAACCCTATCCAAAAATGGGGTACAGAGCTAAACAAAGACTTTTCACCTGAAGAAATTCGGATGGCTGAGAAACACCTTAAAAAATGTTCAACATCATTAGTCATTAGAGAAATGCAAATCAAAACAACCCTGAGATTTCACCTCACACCAGTCAGAATGGCTAGGATTAAAAACTCAGAAGACATCAGGTGTTGGCGAGGATGTGGAGAAAGAGGAACACTCCTCCACTGTTGGTGGGACTGCAAGCTGGTACAACCACTCTGGAAAACAGTCTGGCAGTTCCTCAGAAAACTGGACATGATACTTCTGAAGGATCCAGCCATACCACTCCTGGGAATATACCCAGAAGACTCTCCAGCATGCAATAAGGATACATCCTCCACTATGTTCATAGCAGCTTTATTTATAATAGCTAGAAGCTGGAAAGAACCCAGATGTCCCTCAACGGAGGAATGGATACAAAAAATGTGGTATATAAACACAATGGAATACTATTCAGCCATTAGAAACAATGAATTCATGAAATTTTTAGAGAAATGGATAGAGCTGGAGAACATCATACTAAGTGAGGTAACCAAGTCTCAAAAGAGTACCCATGGTATGCAGTCACTGATAAGTGGATATTAGCCTAGAATCTTTGGACACCAAAGACACAATTCACATACCAAATGATATCTGACAAGAAGAAAGGAATGGACACTAGTGCTGGAAAGGATCAAAGCATCAGTGTAGGGGAAATACCAAAACAGGGAAGTGGGAAGGGGTGGATAAGGGAGCAGCAGGAGGGAAAAGGGCATGTGGGAACGGGGCATAGGGGGGTGGGGAAACAAAAAAAGGGAAATGAAATGTAAATATAGAATATATCCAATAAAAATGAGAAAAAAAAGAAAGAATGAAATACAGAAATAATCAAAGGCTTTTTAGAATTTAATGAAAATGAAGGCACAACATACGCAAATTTATGGGACATAATGAAAGCACTGATAAGAAGAAAATTCATAACCCTGAATGCCTTGAAAAAGAAACTGGAGAGAGCATACACTAACAACCGAATGGCACACCTGAAAGCCCTTGAACAAAAAGAAGCTAATTCACCCAGTAGAAGTAGAAGACAGGAAATAATCCAACTCAGGGCTGAAATCAACCAAGTAGAAACAAAGAAAACCATACAAAGAACCAACAAAACCTGGAGCTGGTTCTTTGAGAAAATCAACAATATAGATAAACCCTTACCAGTCTAACAAAAGGGCACAGAGACAGTATCCAAATTAACAAAATTAGAAATGAAAAGGGAGATATAACAACAGAAATAAGAAATTCAAAAAAATCGAGCAGAGCCGGGTACGAGCAGCTCAGCCAAGGACACGTGGTGCTTTCAGCAGGGGCAGCCTTCTTGCCCCAGACCCCTGCGCACAAACGGCGGGCACACTGGACGCAGAGAGCGGCTGGAATCAGGTGCGTGGCCAGAGTTATAGTTTAGCTTAGCGCTGCAGGAGATCTGGGCACAGAAAGCTCAGCTGCGGGTGCAGACTAGCAGCCGGGACCAGCTCTCCGAGCGGACTAGCAGAGAGGGGCCACCGGGCCGCCTCGGGGCACAGCTCGGCACTCTAGCAGCTGGAGTCAGGGGCCTGGACTCAGAGCGAGCATAGTCCAGCACAGACAACGCAGCCAGAAGGGAGCAGCAGAGCCGGGTACGAGCAGCTCAGGCAAGGACACGCGGTGCTTTCAGCAGGGGCAGCCATCTTGCCCCAGACCCCCGCGCGCAAACAGCAGGCACACTGGACGCAGTGAGCGGCTGGAATCAGGTGCATGGCCAGAGTTATAGCTTAGCTTAGCTCTGCAGGAGATCCGGGCACAGAAAGCTCAGCTGCGGGTGCAGACTAACGGCCGGGACCAGCTCTCTGAGCGGACTAGCAGCGAGGGGCCACCTGGCCGCCTCAGGGCACAGCTCAGAACTCTAGCAGCTGGAGTCAGGGACCTGGACTCAGAGTGAGCATAGTCCAGCACAGACAAGCTGCCAGAAGGGATCTGTCTCCTGGGGACAGGCGTGCTGTGCTTTCAGCAGGGCGCCATCTACAATAAGACCAACTAACGCCAGAGATAAAGAGATGGCAAAAGGCAAACATAGGAACGTTATTAACAGAAATCAAGGCAATATGGCACCATCTGAACCCAATTCGCCAACCACAGCAAGTCCAGGATACCCCAGCACACCAGAAAAACAAGAGTTAGATATAAAAGCACAGGTCATGATGCTCCTAGAGGAACACAAAAAAGACATAAACAAATCTCTTAAAGAAATGCAGGGGAACATCAATAGAGTAGAAGCTCTTACAATCCAAACACAAAAAAACACTTAAAGAACTCCAGGAGAATATGGGCCATCAGACAGAAACCAATAAAGAGGAAGTGAGAAAATCAGTTAAAGAAATGCAGGAGAACTTGAAACAACAGGCAGAAGTCATGAAAGAGGGAGCACAAAAATATATTAAAGAATTACATGAAAACACAAACAAACAAATGATGGAACTGAGCAAAACCATCCAAGATCTGAACACAGAGGTAGAAACAACTAAGAAATCACAAAAGGAGGCAACCTTGGAGATAGAAAACCTTGGGAAGAAAACAGGGGTCGTAGATGCAAACATAAACAACAGAATACAAGAGATAGAAATAAGAATCTCCGATGCTGAAGATAACATAGTAACCATTGACTCCACAGTCAAAGAAAATGCAAAATCCAAAAGGCTTGTAACCCAAAACATCCAGGAAATCCAGGACACAATGAGAAGACCAAACCTAAGGATTATAGGGATAGATGAGAGTGAAGATATACAACTTAAAGGGCCAGCAAATATCTTTAACAAAATTATGGAAGAAAACTTTCCTAACTTAAAAGAGAGAGATGCCCATGAATGTACAAGAAGCCTACAGAACTCCAAACAGACTGGACCAGAACAGAAACACCTCCCGTCACATAATAATCAAAACCCCAAATGTACTAAACAAAGAAAGAATATTAAAGGCAGTAAGAGAAAAGGGCCAAGTAACATATAAAGGAAGACCTATCAGAATCACACCAGACTTCTCTCCAGAAACCATGAAAGCTAGAAGATCCTGGGCAGACCTCATGCAGACCCTAAGAGAAAACAAATGTCAGCCAAGACTACTATACCCAGCAAAACTCTCAATCAACATAGATGGAGAAATCAAAATATTCCATGACAGGACCAAATTTACACAATATCTTTCCACTAACCCAGCTCTACAAAGGATAATAGGAGGAAAACTCCAACACAAGGAAGGAAATGGCACCCAAGAAAAAGCAAGACAGTAAACTTCTTCCATCAAACTCAAAGGAAGATAACTACTCAAAAACAAAAATAACATCAAAAATGTCAGGAAGTAATAATCTCTATTCCTTAATATCTCTTAACATCAATGGACTCAACTCCCCAATAAAAAGACATAGACTAACAGACTGGATACGGAAACAGGACCCTACATTTTGCTGCTTACAGGAAACACACCTCAGAGTCAAAGACAAACACTACCTTAGAGTAAAAGGATGGAAGACAATTTTGCAAGCAAATGGTCACAGGAAGCAAGCTGGAGTAACCATTTTCATATCAGATAAAATTGACTTTCAACCCAAAGTCATCAAAAGAGACACAGAAGGTCACTTCCTGCTAGTCAAAGGAAGAATCCACCAAGAGGAACTCACAATTCTAAACATCTATGCTCCAAATGTAAGGGCACCCTCATTTGTAAAAGAAACCTTACTAAAGCTCAAAGCACACATTGCACCTAACACAATGATTGTGGGGGACCTCAATACTCCACTATCTACAGTGGACCGACCAGGAAAACAGAAACTAAACAGAGACACGGAGAAACTCATCGAAACTTTGGAGCAATTGGATTTAACAGATATATATAGAACATTTCACCCTAAAGCAAAAGATTATACCTTCTTCTCAGCCCCTCATGGTACCTTCTCCAAAATCGACCATATAATTGGACACAAGACAGATCTCAACAAATATAAAAAGATCGAGCTAATCCCATGCCTCTTATCAGATCACCATGGAGTAAGAGTGTTCTTCAATAGCAACAAAAACAACAGAAAATCCCCATACACTTGGAGGCTGAACAATATTCTACTCAATGATACCTTAGTCCAGGAAGAAATAAATAAAGAAATCAAAGAATTCTTAGAACTTAATGAAAATGAAGGCACAACATACCCAAATCTATGTGACACAATGAAAGCAGTGCTTAGAGGAAAACTCATAGCCCTGAGTGTCTCCAAAAAAACAGGAGAGAGCATATACCAGCAACTTAATGGCGCACTTGAAAGCTCTGGAACAAAAAGAAGCAATTTCACCCAGGAGGAGTAGAAGACAGGAAATCATCAAACTAAGGGCTGAAATCAATCAAGTTGAAACAAAGAGAACCATACAAAGAATCAACAAAACCAGGAGCTGGTTCTTTGAGAAGATCAACAAGATAGATAAACCCCTAGCCAGACTTACTAAAGGGCACAGAGACAGTATTCAAATTAACAAAATTAGAAATGAAAAGGGAGATATAACAACAGAAACTGAGGAAATTCAAAAAATCATCAGATCCTACTACAAAAACCTATACTCAACACAACTGGAGAATCTGGAGGAAATGGACAATTTCCTCGACAGTTACCAAATACCAAAATTAAACCAGGATCAAATAGAGCGTCTAAACAGACCCATAACCCCCAAAGTAATAGAAGGGGTCATAGACAGTCTTCCAACCAAAAAGAGCACAGGACCAGACGGTTTTAGTGCAGAATTCTATCAGACCTTCAAAGAAGTCCTGATACCGATACTCTTCAAATTATTCCACAAAATAGAAACAGAAGGAACACTACCCAACTCATTCTATGAAGCCACAATTACCCTGATACCAAAACCACACAAAGATCCAACTAAGAAAGAGAACTACAGGCCAATTTCTCTTATGAATATCGATGCAAAAATACTAAACAAAATACTTGCCAACCGAATCCAAGAACACATCAAAACGATCATTCACCATGATCAAGTTGGCTTCATCCCAGGGATGCAGGGATGGTTCAATATACGGAAATCCATCAACGTAATCCACTACATAAACAAACTCAAAGAAAAAAACCACATGGTCATCTCATTGGATGCTGAAAAAGCATTTGACAAAATTCAGCATCCTTTCATGCTAAAGGTCCTAGAAAGAACAGGAATTCAAGGCCCATATCTAAACATAGTAAAAGCAATATACAGCAGACCAGTAGCCAACATCAAGGTAAACGGAGAAAAACTCTAAGCAATCCCTCTAAAATCAGGGACTAGACAAGGCTGTCCCCTCTCGCCATATCTCTTCAATATAGTACTTGAGGTACTAGCTAGAGCAATTCGACAACAGAGGGAAGTCAAAGGGATACAAATCGGAAAGGAAGAAGTCAAACTATCACTATTTGCAGATGATATGATAGTTTACTTAAGTGACCCAAAAACCTCCACCAGAGAACTCCTGCAACTGATAAACAACTTCAGCAAAGTGGCTGGCTATAAAATCAACTCAAGTAAATCAGTAGCCTTCCTATATGCGAAGGATAAGCAGGCCAAGAAAGAAATTAGGGAAATGACACCCTTCACAATAGCCACAAATGATATAAAGTATCTTGGAGTGACACTAACCAAACATGTGAAAGATTTATACGACAAAAACTTCAGGTCTCTGAAGAGGGAAATTGAAGAAGACATCAGAAAATGGGAAAATCTTCCATGCTCCTGGGTTGGCAGGACTAATATAGTCAAAATGGCAATCTTGCCCAAAGCAATATATAGATTCAATGCAATCCCCATCAAAATCCCAACTCAGTTCTTCATAGAGCTAGAAAGAGCAATTCTCAAATTCATCTGGAATAACAAAAAACCCAGGATAGCTAAAACTATCATCAACAGCAAAAGAATTTCTGGGGGAATCAATATCCCGGACCTCAAGCAATATTACAGAGCAGTGGTATTAAAAACTGCATGGTATTGGTTCAGTGACAGGGAAGCAGATCAATGGAATAGGATCGAAGACCCAGAATTGAACCCACACATCTATGGCCAATTGATCTTCGACAAAGGAGCTGAAAACATCCAGTGGAAAAAAGATAGCCTTTTCAACAGATGGTGCTGGCTCAACTGGAGGTCAACATGCAGAAGAATGAGAATTGATCCACTCTTATCTCCTTGCACTAAGCTCAACTCCAAGTGGATCAAAGACCTCCACATAAAACCAGACACACTAAAACTAATAGAAAAGAAACTGGGGAAGACCCTTGAGGACATTGGCTCAGGGGAAAAATTCCTGAACAGAACACCAATTGCTTATGCTCTAAGAGCAAGAATAGACAAATGGGACCTCATAAAACTACAAAGTTTCTGTAAGGCAAAAGACACTGTCAAAAGGATAAATCGGCAACCAACAAATTGGGAAAAAATCTTCACCAACCCTACATCCGACAGAGGGCTAATCTCCAATGTATACAAAGAACTCAAGAGGTTAGACCCCAGAAAACCAAATAACCCTATCCAAAAATGGGGTACAGAGCTAAACAGAGTCTTTTCACCTGAAGAAATTCGGATGGCTGAGAAACACCTTAAAAAATGTTCAACATCACTAGTCATTAGGGAAATGCAAATTAAAACAACCCTGAGATTTCACCTCACACCAGTCAGAATGGTTAAGATTAAAAACTCAGAAGACATCAGGTGTTGGCGAGGATGTGGAGAAAGAGGAACACTCCTCCACTGCTGGTGGGAATGCAAGCTGGTACAACCACTCTGGAAATCAGTATGGCGGTTCCTCAGAAAACTGGGCGTGATACTTCCGGAGGACCCAGCCATACCACTCCTGGGAATATACCCAGAAGATTCACCAGCATGCAATAAGGATACATGCTCCACTATGTTCATAGCAGCTTTATATATAATAGCCAGAAGCTGGAAAGAACCCAGATGTCCCTCAACAGAGGAATGGATACAAAAAATGTGGTATATATACACAATGGAGTACTATACAGCCATTAGAAACAATGAATTCATGAAATTCTTAGAGAAATGGATGGAGCTGGAGAATGTCATACTAAGTGAGGTGACCCAGTCTCAAAAGAATACCCATGGTATACAGTCACTGATAAGTGGATATTAGCCTAGAAGCTTGGAACACCAAAGACACAAATCACATATCAAGTGATGTCTCACAAGAAGAAAGGAGTGGACACTGGTGCTAGAATGGACCAAAACATCATTGTGGGAGAGTACAAGAACAGTAAAGTGGGAGGGGGTGGATGCGTGAGCAGGGGGAGGGAAAAGGACATGTGGGACCTTTGGGGGTGGGGAACCAGAAAAAGGGAAATGAATTGTAAATATAGAATATATACAATAAAAAAAATCAAAAAAAAAGAAATTCAAAAAAATCATCAGATCCTACTACAAAACACCTATACTCAACACAACTGGAAAATTTGGAGGACATGGACAATTTCCTAGACAGATACCAAATACCAAAATTAAATCAGGATCAAATAGATGATCTAAACAGTCCCATAACCCCTAAAGAAATAGAAGGTGTCCTAGAAAATCTTCCAACAAAAAAAGCACAGAACCAGATGGTTTTAGTGCAGAATTCTGTCAGACCTTCAAAGAACACCAATAATCCTCAAGTTATTCCACAAAATATAAACAGAAGGAATACTACCCAACTTGTTCTACGAAGTCACAATTATGCTGATACCAAAGCAATACAAAGATCCAAGAAAGAGCACTTCAGGTCAATTTCCCTTATGAATATTAATGCAAAAATACTCAATAAAATTCTTGCCAACTGAATCCAAGAACACATTAAAACAATCATTCACCATGATCAAATAGGCTTCATCCCAGGGATGCAGGGATGGTTCAATATACAGAAATCTGTTAATATAATCCACTACATAAATAAACTCAAAGAAAAAAAACCACATGGTCATTTCATTAGATGCTGAAAAATCATTTGACAAAATTCAGCATCCTTTCCTGCTAAAAGTCTTGGAAAGAGCAGGAATTCAAGGCCCATACCTAAACATAGTAAAAGCAATTTACAGCAGACCGATAGCCAACATCAAAGTAAATGGAGAGAAATTTGAACCAATCCCACTAAAATCAGGGACTAGACAAGGCTGCCCCCTCTCACCATATCTCTTCAATATAGTACTTGAGGTACTAGCTAGAGCAATTTGCCAACATAAGGAAGTCAAAGGGATACAAATTGGAAAGGAAGAAATCAAACTATCACTATTCGCAGATGATATGATAGCATACTTTTGTGACCCAACAAACTCCATCAGATATCTCCTACAGCTAGCTGATAAACAATTTCAGCAAAGTGACTGGTTATAAAATTAACTGAAGTAAATCAGTAGCCTTCCTATACTCAAAGAATAAGCAGGCTGAGAATGAAATTAAGGAAATGACACCCTTCACAATAGCCACAAACAATATAAAGTATCTTGGTCTGACTTTAACCAAACAAATGAAAGATCTGTATGACAAGAACTTCAGTTCTCTGAAGAAGGATATTGAAGACCTCAGAAAATGGAAAAATCTTCCATGCTCTTAGATTGGCATGATTAATATAGTTAAAATGCCCATCTTGCCAAAAGCAATATACAGATTCCACACAATCCCCATCTAAATCCCAACTCATTTCTTCATAGAGGTAGAAAGAGCAATTCTCAAATTCATCTGAAAAAACAAAAAACCCGAGATAGCTAAAACTATTCTCAACAGTAAAAGAATTTCTGGAGGAATCAGTATCCCAGACCTCAAGCAGTACTACAGAGCAGTGGTGTTAAAAAACTGCATGGTATTTGTACAGTGACAGGCAGGTAGATCAATGGAATCATATTGAAGACCCAGAAATGAACCCACACACTCATGGCCACTTGATCTTCAACAAAGGAGCTGAAAACATCCAGTGGAAAAAAGGTAGCATTTTCAACAAATGGTACTGCTTCAATTGGAGGTCACCATGCAGAAGAATGAGAATTGATCTCCTTGTACTAAGCTTAACTCCAAGTGGATCAAGGATGTTCACAAAAAACCAGACACACAGAAACTAATAGAAAAGCAACTGGGGAAGACCCTTGAGGACATGGGCACAAGGGAAAAGTTCCTGAACAGACACCAATAGCTTATTCTCTAAGATCAAGAATTGACAAATGAGACCTCATAAAATTACAGTTTCTATAAAGCAAAGGACACTGTCAAAAGGACAAAATGGCAACCAATAAATTGGGAAAAGATCTTCACCAACCCTATATCCGACAGAGGGCTAATATCCAATATATACAAAGAACTCAAGAAGTTAGACCCCAGAGAACCAAATAACCCTATTAAAAATGGGGTACAGAGCTAGACAAAGAATTTTCGCCTGAAGAACTTCGAATGGCTGAGAAGCACCTTAAAAATGTTCAACAGCATTAGTCATTAGGGAAATGCAAATCAAAACAACCCTGAGATTTCACCTCACACCAGTCAGAATGGCTAAGATTAAAAACTCAGAAGACAACAGGTATTGGCAAGGATGTGGAGAAAGAGAAGGCTCCTCCACTGCTGGTGGATTGCAAGATGGTACAACCACTCTGGAAGTCAATCTGGCAGTTCCTCAGCTAACTGTACATGACACTTCCCAAGGACACTGCTATACACCCTGAGGTATATGGCATATACCCAGAGGATTCCCCAGCATGCAGTAAGGACACATGCTCTTCTATGTTCATATCAGCCTTATTTATAATAGCCAGAAGCTCAAAAGAACCCAGATGTCCCTCAATGGAGGAATGGATACAGGAAATGTGGTATATTTACACAATTGAATACTACTCAGCAATTAAAAACAATTAATTTATGAAATTCTTAGGCAAATGGTTGAAACTGGAAAATATCATACTAAGTGAGGTAGCTCATTCACAAAAGGACACGAATGGAATGCAGTCACTGATTAGTGGATATTAGCCCAGAAGCTCTGAATACCCAAGACACAACTCACATATCAAATCATTTCCAAGAAGAAGGAAGGAGAGGTTCCAGGTCCTGGAAAGGCTTGATGCAGCATTGTAGGGATTGCCAGGACAGAGAAGTGGGAAGGAGTTGATTGGGGAATGGGCGGAGGGAAGAGGGCTTATGGGACTTAGGGGGAGGGGAAAACCGGGAAAGGAAATATCATTTGGAATTTAAACAAAGAATATAGAAAATAACAAAAAAGATATAAAATAAAATGAAATAAAAATAGAATAAAGTAAAATAAAATAGATATTTACAAGGGAAGGCATAGGATCACAGCAAACAACAGAATCCATCTTTGCAGGAATAGGAACCATCAGCATTCAAGCCATTTGTTCATCTGAATGGTCTGTTCTATTGTCTTCAGGTTTCTACTACCATAATAAAATACCATAACCAAAAGCAGTTTGGAGAGGAGGGCACTTGTTTCACCTTGCATCTATCAGTTCATTGTCCTTCACTGAAGAATGTCAGAGCAGGAACTCAAATCAAACAGGGCAGGGACCTGGAGGCAAGAACTGAATCATAGACTGAGGAGGGATGATTTATGGCTTGCCTCTCCTAGCTTGCCCAATTTATTATAGCATGCAGGATCTCCAGGCCAGGAGTAGCACCAGCCATAGTGATCTGGGCCCTCTCACATTGGTGATCAATCAAGAAAATGTACTATAAGTTTGCCTACAGGCCAATATTATGGGGACACTCTATTGAAGGCCCCTCTTTCAAAATGACTTTGCTTGTGACAAGTTGACATATGTTGTGGATAGCCCTGGGCTTGTACTTTGACACTAATTCCACTTCTGGGAGGGGCTACATATGAGGAGTTGCCTTGTGAACCTTCTTCGCACATTAACTTTTCAAATAAAGGCTTGAGCCAATGATTGCACAGGAGGAAAACAGAGGATTGACAGGAAGGGGAAGGAGTTCCAGGGGATCAATGGAGAGGTTGTAGAGAAGATTGTGGCCTGGAGAAACTGCAAGTTAGGTTGGATAATATAGATGGGAATAGAATAATATAGTGGGAGATCTGCCCAATCTAGGCTTATAGCTTGTATTGTTACTAATTGAGTTTAGATTTCTTTTACAGGATAATTGAGTTGGAAACAAAGTATCAACAAAGTGGCACCCAACGTATTATTTAGGACCTAACAAACCTGAGATAAAATGTTCAGTGCCCCCCGAAGCCCCAAATATGGCTTGGGCAGCAATATAGGCTACAGCAGTGTAGATTGGAAGCTGACTAGGTCTGACAGGACCCTCCCCACAAATAAATTGGTAGACAAAGGTACAAAGGGTTCTGGACCATGTAATTCATTAATGTAAGAGAGATATATAGCATCTTGATACTTAAAAATGGGAAAAACAATAAGTGCCTGATGATATTTTGAATGGTTTGACAGGGATGGCACTAGTATTTCAGTACTTATTCTCTTGATTTATCATGTTATCTCAAAAGACAGTGCCCTAGACAAAAAAATGCCTTGCCTTAGAAAAGACAGTACAAGTAACACTAGAACTAAAGGATCAGGATTTCATAGGTCAAAATAAGTAACAGGAAGAGGAGAATGAGGTTTGGAGACAGGACCTGGAAGAGATACTAGAAAAAAAGAATTTGACAATTTAAAGATCAGCCTGAACAGCAAGGAGATAGAGATAAAATTTGGAAGCAAAGTCTAGAGGATAAGTTTTTAAAGCTAGCAAATCAAAATAAGGCAGATGCTTCAATTAGAATTACGACATTAAAAAGAAGCTCAGATTATTGAAGCAGGCAGGGCTTAGAGCAGAAGATACAGGAAATTATAGAGCATCATGAACAACAGAAAGAGAAATTTAAGACTTGGCAATGTGGCCTAGAGGAAACACTAGAATTGAAAACCCAGGAATTTATAGACAGAATAAGAGACAGAAAGAGTTTAATGAAGGTGGGAGACAGGACTTAGAAAAGATGCTAGAACAAAGAATGCAGCAGCTTACAGATTAGACTGAGCATCAGAGAGAAAATAATGAGGATTGGAAGCTAGACTTGGAGAATAACCTTTTAAAATTAATCAATCAAAATAAGATGGACAGGAGACTATCAGAATTGCAATATAAAGAAAAGATCAAAATGTGGAGGCAGAACCTTAAACAGAAAATACAGGATTTCAAGGAACAGGAAGAGTGACAAAAGGAGAGATACAAAGTGTGGACACAGACCCTAAGGGAGGAACTTAAATTTTCACTTAAGGAAAATATTCAGGTAGAGATAGAAGATAAAAGTAGAGAAAGCCAACCAAAAGGTATTAGAAATCAAACTTTAGTCTATCTGGTCAATATATAACAAAGACCTCCAAATGATGCATCCATAGGGTTATCAGGAATTCGAATGGCAACCTGTGGATATGTTAGACCTGAGAAAATTTAAGGAAAATGTCACTAATTTTGGAATGCATTCACACAGTTCCTGACTTCTTGGGCTATTAAAAATAGAATAATTCCCCAAGACTGGAGGGATATGGCAAGAACAACACTGCTGCTAATTTACACTGGGTCACATGGTGGAGAGATGAAGTGAGGGAGATAGCACAATAAAATAGAGGCAAGGGTATAGAAACCTCCACAGATCAACTGCTTGGTGAAGGTTGCTTTGCTGAGGTAGAGGTGCAGGCTATATATGATGAAGAAACACTAGCCTTGTGTTGATTATCAACTTTAAGGGCCTGAGAAAAAAGTTGCAGATTCAAGGAAAAGACAAAACATTTACTCAGTCATACAAGGTCCACAAGAAACTGTCCTTGACCTTTCACAAAGACTAACCTCAGCTGTGTCAGCTGTGGAAAGGAGTATATCAGATTCTGCAGCAAGGAAAGCAATAATTGAGTCTTTAGCTTTTGAGAATGCAAATACTGACTACAAGGAACTAATCAGACCACTGAAGCAAGGTCAGCATCAATAGATGAATAGATTAGATATAGAACTGATCTTGCATCTCACTCACCTGATATTACTGTAGTAGGACAACCTGCCACTAGAACCCTGGAAATGACCCAAGATTTCAAATGTTTTAATTGTGGTGAGTGGGGGTCATCTCAGTAATGACTGTAGAAAAAAACCAAAGTAATACCAACAGGGGTCCTATGCCTTTTGTAATATGTCAAAGGCGTGGCAAAAGCCAACATTTGACTAGGGAATGTAGAACAACAACAGACAAATGGGGAAACAACCTTCCAGAAAAACCCCAGAGGGGCCTCTTGCAGTCCCCAATGCCAGGCAGGGAGAGTTCTCTTCCTCAGGACAGTTAAGTGTCACTGCTTGAAAAACAGATGTTAAGAGACCAGATAAAGCTGAAGCAAGTTCTATAGACAATTCAAAAAGCCTCAAAGAAACTCAAAAACAAATATTTTGGCAAACTTCTACAGAGGATGAAAGGCTAAAACTATGAATATTAGTAAACAATATTGAGATTGAAGGAATGGTTGACACCGGAGCAGATGTCACCATCATCTCTCCAAAATATTGGCTTGTAAGTTGACCAATTCAATAAATAAATTTCAAGGAGTTGGGACCTTATTCCAAATAAAGCAAAATATCAGATGGCTTAAATGTATAGGACCAGAAGGTCAGGTAGGAAAATTGAGGCCATACATGGCTGGTATAGTCAATAATTTATGGGGAAGAGATCTATTACAGCAGTGGAATACCCAAATTAATGTTCTCTCAGTCTCTGTATCTAGCCACAAAACTAGTCAGACACCTAAGAAAAATCTTAAATTAGTTAGAGAATGTTATCAAACATAGTTATACACTAAGATGTCCATAAACAAGATACAGCAGAGGCTGACAATTTAGCTTCACCCCAAGGAGCCACTGTTGCCAAAACATCAACAGCCTTACTAGTAATGTGGTTGACTGACCAACCCATTTGGATTGATCAATAGTCTATGAGAAAAGAAAAACTACAGACATTAGAACAACTAGTCCAAGAGCAGCTGGAGGCTCAGTATATAGAAGTCTACCAGCCCTTGGAATGCTCCAGTATTTGTCATTAAAAAAATCTGGCAAATATCAGGTGATTGACAGATCTCAGGTGATTAATAAGATTATTCAGCCAATGGGTCCCTTGCAGCCTGGAATCCCATTGCCTTCCTTGTGGCTTAAGGAATGGCCTTTCATAGTGATTGATCTGAAAGATAGTTTTCTCATCATTCCTCTACATGAATGTGATAAGGAATGGTTTGCTTTCTCAGTACCTCCCTTCAATAGAGGTCACCCAATAAAATGATATCATTGGAAAGTCTTGTCACAGGGAATGTTAAATAGCCCCACCTTGTGTCAGTATTTTGTACAACAGTCATTGGAGATGATTCACAATTTCCCCAATCCATTATTTATCATTATATGGATGACATCGTATTGGGTGATTCAGATATAAATATTGTGGAAAGAATGTTTGATGAAATAAAAAAAAAACAAACAAAAAGCAAACAAACAAAAAAACTTGCTTTGCTGGGAATTGCAAATCACCCCTGAAAAAATGCAGAGGGGATTCTATTAATTATCAAGGATACAACATAAGTCTGCAAATGTTTAGGCCACAAAAGGTGCAAATCAGAGGAAGCCAATTAAGGACACTTAATGATTTTCAGAAACTACTGGTAGATATCAACTGGCTGCGGCCTGAAATTGGCTTGGCCACTCAAGAGTTAAGCAATTTATTTCAAACCTTACAAGATGATAAGGATTTAAAGTGTCCAAGGAAACTATCAGCTGTGGCTGAGGAGTTAACTTTGATAGAAAGGAAATTACAGGATACACATCTAGATCGTATTGATCCAAAGATGGCCTGTATCTTAGTTATCTTACCTTCTGCTCATTCCCCTATAGGAATTCTTATGCAGATGGAAGATTATATCTTAGAATGGACATTTTTAGCACATAAACATAGAATGAAATTAAAGGCCTACCTTAAGAAAGTCTCTAAATTGATACATAAAGGAAAAATGAAACTTAGACAATTAGTTGGAATGGATCTGGATGAAATTGTAGTACCTTTCACTAATGCAGAAATTGCCTCACTATGGGTACAAGATGAACACTCGCAAGGAGCATGGAATAACTTCTTGGGAGAGATTGACAACAGATACCCTAAAAGCAAGTGGTTTCAGTTCAAAAAAGAACTTATTGGATTCTCCCTCCTATAATAAATAGAACCAATATCTGGAGGCCCTACATTTTACACCGATGCCAGTAAATCAAGAAAGGTAGGATATAAATCAGAAGATGTGAGTTAGGTGGCTGAGAGTCCCTATAAGTCAGTTCAAAATTTTGAATTATATGCAATAATCCTGGTGTTGTCAGATTTTCAAGAGTCTCTTAATATAGTAACTGATTCTCAATATGCAGAAGGGGTTGTTTTACATATATAGACTGTTGAACTTATGCAGGATGATTCCAAATTTACTTCATTATTTATTCAGTTAAAACAAATAATCGGAAATAGTAGTTATCCACTATATACAACACACATAAGATCCATACAGATCTGCCAGGCCCTCTGGCACAAGGTCATAATGAAATTGACCATCTACTGATAGGAAATGTACTAGAGACTTCAGAATTCCATAAAAAACACCATGTTAACTGCAAAGGTTTAAAGAAAAGAATTCTCTATCACTTGGCAAGAAGCCATGGAAATTGTGAAGGAATGCCCTACTTGTTCATTATATAACCTGACTCCATTGCCTATGGGAACTAACCCTAAGGGTACCCAAAAAAATGACACTTGGCAAATGGATGTCTTCCATTTTACAGAGTTTGGCGAACAAATATTTGCACCATGCTATAGACACATATTCAGGATTTTAATGGACAACTGCATTACTGTCAGAAAAGGCTGATTTTGTAATGACACATTTGTTAGGAGTTATGGCTATTATGGGAATACCAACATAAATTAAAATGGGCAATGGAATAGCATATATCTCTAATAAGTGGAAGCAGGTTATTTGAATATTACAATATAAAACATGTTAAAGCCTTACCACCAATCCTACAGGACAAGAAATTGTGGAGAGATCAAACCAAACTCCAAAGGAGATGCTTAATAGGCAAAAGGGATCAACAAGAACCCCCAAGGATAGATTACATAGTGCTTTATTCATCTTATATTTTTTAAATGCTAGTGCACAAAACACCACACCTGCTGAAAGACATTGGATTGTGTAAAGAACTACTGAACTAAACCAGGCTGTTTACATTAAGGATATTCTAACATCAGAATGGAGAATGGAAAATGAGTTATGTTGGGGGAGGGTTATGCCTATGTTTCCACAGTAAAGAAAAGCTGTGGGTTCCTTCCAAGTTGATAAAAAGCAAACATGACAAAAGGAGACCTCCTGAAGACCCTGGTAATAGAGAAGAAAGGGGAGACTAATATAATCAACAAAATTGGTCATGTATGTGTAGTGATGTTTATGTCTCTGTATATGGAAACATCTCTAGAACTGAGACTAAAATGTCTAAACACAGCTATTTACAGTTATTGGGTATGGATTTCTAAGGGATTATTATTACATACCATCCTTTACAAGGACATGTATACAAAGTTACAGTGTAGTCTGACTAGGTGATCAAGCTAACCTGAGGAAAGGTAGGGTTTTTTTTCTTTATTGATCTTCATTGACCAATCTGCGTACCCTGCATGCTCCATGTGAATGTTTTTACTTGTTTAATTGTTGTGTTTAAGTTTTGTATGCTACAGGATTAAAGAAGAGAAAGACAGCCCTGAAAATCTCAGCATCGGGGATGCTGATTCTAGGACCTTCCATTCTAGCTTTGTGCTTGACTCTACTTTAGCTACACCAAAGCTGATTCTTTTAAAGACTTGCATCCAGAACTTTACTTGTCTATCCAGCCTTTCAGAATCTCATGGTAAAGATGTCTGCTGAACAATGAAATTTCTCAGCACATAGTGACTGGAAGGCAAATAATGCCAGCTAGTTCTCCTTTGACAAGCCAATTTTCCAATTTTCCTTTGGGCCCCCAGAAGGAAATTCTTCACCCCAATTCAGTTGGAAGCAGACAGAAGACAATCATCATCCCACTTCCTTAGGTTGGGGTGGATGGTTCTGATTATTTTAGGAATTAAAGATATGTCGTCATTTTAAGGATGCTTTACAAATGTAGCTTTGGACAGGGTGGAAACTAAAAAAACTTAAACTCAGGGATTTCTACCTTTCCTTTTCTCTTCTCTATCCTTCTTTCCTAGGTAAAGGGAAAAGGGGTGGAAAAGAAAAAGGGGTATATAGTAATATTCTAGAAATTATAGAAATAGACAAATAGGGATAGTTTAGCAAATGTACTTTTAAGCAAAACATTACATAGCCAGATCTTACATTGGTATAAGTCTTTATAATTGATACAAAGTTGAAGTTATAATTTCTTATATTGTTTCAGAATTTGTTTGATGTAAATTTAAGGTTTTCATTGGTATAAGTTTATTATTTCTATAAAACTGGGATTAATATTGTTACTTCCATATAGGCATTGTATCTATATAACACATTTAAGAATACAATGCTTAGTCCTTCTATAACTGCTATTATAAACTGTTTTAGATGATTAAGTAATACAAGTTAAGGGCCAGATAGCAAACTTGTGGTTGTGAGTTAGTTAAAGGGTGTTCCTGAGTTATTTTGAGAACAGTCAAGGATTAACAGTTCAGATATGCTTTAGGTAGATAGATGGTCTTCAAAGGCATCAGAAGTCCACAGATTATGACATTTATTAACATTTCTTTGCTAAAGATCATTTGACTGGAGACCTGTCTGCTCCTGACAGCACCCCTTTCTTGAATTCAAAGAAGAAATTGAGCATCAATGAAGTTGCTTCAGTTGTGGCAAGACAATCACCAGGCAAGAATTGACTCATTTCATCTACAGACAAATACTGTTCAAAAAAGGACATACTGTAGAATAGTTGACTGATAATCTCTGCCAAGACAGAGTAATAAACCCTTCAAAATTCTGCATTACCAAGGTCTGTCAGATGATCCTGAGCCACAAGGTTGAAGAATGATGCCAATATTTTGCCATATGGGGCCTGTCCAGGTGATCAGCTGTCTCTACAAATTGGCAAAGTTTTAGAAGCTATATTTTATGCTTCTCATACTTTCAGGTAATTAGTCATTTTTGGATTTCTGACAGGGTTAAAGACTAGTAGTCTCATAGTCAAGCTGCTTAGCATTTAGAAAGATGAAACAGGTCTGATAGGATGATTTCTGATAGGTTACAATCTAAATTCAGGACATGAGTCAGGTGTAGAATTATAAGTCTTTTAAGTTTGGATAAATGACAGAGGTACTATTTAATTGATAAAATTGATGGACTGGGTGTTAGGTCTATCCTGTATGTTATAAATTAAAAAATGGTAATAATTGTGCTCAATTGATGTCTGAGATAAAAGTCTTTTAATTGGACAGAAAGGGGTACACATTCTGGATAGCCCTGGGCTTGTATTTTGATGCTAATTCCATTCCTTGGAGAGGCTACAGATGAGGAGTTGCCCTGTGAACTTTCTCCCCACCTTAACATTTCTTTTTTATTTTCATTCATTTTTAATTTTTTTATTCTTGAATATATTCTATATTTACATTTCATTTCCCTTTTTTTGGTTCCCCACCCCCTAAAGGTTCCACATGCCCTTTTCCCTCGCCTTGCTCCCTCATCCACCCTTCCCACTTCCCTGTTCTTGTATTCCCCTACACTGTTGCTTTGATCCTTTCCAGCACCAGTGTCCACTCTTTTCTTATTCTCAGACATAATCTGGTATGTGGATTGTGTCGTTGTTGTCCCAAGATTCTAGGCTAATATCCACTTATCAGTGAGTGCAAACCATGGGTATTCTTTTGAGACTGGGTTATCTCACTTAGTATGATGTTCTCCAGCTCCATCCATTTCTCTAAAAATTTCATGAATTCATTGTTTTTAATGGCTGAATAGTATTCCATTGTGTTTATATACCACATTTTTTGTATCCATTCCTCCATTGAGGGACATCTGGGTTATTTCCAGCTTCTAGCTATTATAAATAAGGCTGCTATGAACATAGAGGAGCATGTATCCTTATTGCATGCTGGGGAACCCTCTGGGTATATTCCCAGGAGTGGTATGGCTGGGTCCTTCAGAAGTATCATGTCCAGTTTTCTGAGGAACTGCCAGACTGATTTCCAGAGTGGTTGTACCAGTTTGCAGTCCCACCAGCAGTGGAGGATTGTTCCTTTTTCTCCACATCCTCAACAACACCTGATGTCTTCTGAGTTTTTAATCTTGGCCATTCTGACAGGTGTGAGGTGAAATCTCAGGGTTGTTTTGATTTGCATTTCTCTAATGACTAATGATGTTGAACATTTTTTAAGGTGTTTCTCAGCCATCCGAATTTCTTCAGGTAAGTAGTCTTTGTTTAGCTCTGTACCCCATTTTTGGATAGGGTTATTTTGTTTTCTGGGGTCTAAATTCTTGAGTTCTTTGTATACATTGGATATTAGCCCTCTGTCCGATGTGGGGTTGGTGAAGATCTTTTCTCAATTTGCTGGTTGCCGATTTGTCCTTTTGACAGTGTCTTTTGCCTTACAAAATCTTTGTAATTTTATGAGGTCCCATTTGTCTATTCTTGATCTTAGAGCATAAGCAATTGGTGTTCTGTTCAGAAATTTTCCCCCTGAGCCAATGTCCTCAAGGGTCTTCCCCAGTTTCTTTTCTATTAGTTTTAGTGTGTCTGGTTTTATGTGGAGGTACTTGATCCACTTGGAGTTGAGCTTAATACAAGGAGATGAGAGTGGATCAATTCTCATTCTTCTGCATGTTGACCTCCAGTTGAGCCAGCACCATTTGTTGAAAAGGCTATTTTTTTTCCACTGGATATTTTCAGCTCCTTTGTCGAATATCAATTGGCCATAGATGTGTGGGTTCAATTCTGGGTCTTCAATCCTATTCCATTGATCCACTTCCCTGTCACTGCATCAATACCATGTAGTTTTTAACACCACTGTTCTGTAGTATTGCTTGAGGTCCGGGATATTGATTCCCCCAGAAGTTCTTTTACTGTTGATGATAGTTTTAGCTATCCTGGGATTTTTGTTATTCCAGATGAATTTGAGAATTGCTCTTTCCAACTCTATTAAGAACTGAGTTGGGATTTTGATGGGGATTGCATTGAATCTGTATATTGCTGTTGCCAAGATTGCCATTTTAACTATATTAATCCTGCCAACCCAGGAGCATGGAAGATTTTTCCATTTTCTGAGGTTTTCTTCAATTTCCTTCTTCAGAGACCTGAAATTTTTGTCATATAAATTTTTCACTTGTTTGGTTAGAGTCACACCAAGATACTTTATATTGTTTGTGGCTATTGTGAAGGGTGTCATTTCCCTAATATCTCGGCCTGCTTATCCTTTGTGTATAGGAAGGCTACTGATTTGCTTGAGTTGATTTTATAACCAGCCACATTGCTGAAGTTGTTTATCAGCTGTAGGAGTTCTCTGGTGGAGTTTTTTGGGTCACTTAAGTATACTATCATATCTGTGAATAGTGATAGTTTGAATTCTTCCTTTCCAATTTGTATCATTTTGACTTTCTTTTGTTGTCGAATTGCTCTAGCTAGTACCTCAAGTACCATATTGAAGAGATATGGTGACAGGGGGCAGCCTTCTCTAGTCCCTGATTTTAGTGGGATTGCTTCAAGTTTCTCTCCATTTACTTTGATGTTGGCTATTGGTCTGCTGTAAATTGCTTTTACTATGTTTAGATATGGGCATTGAATTCCTGTTCTTTCCAAGACATTTAGCATGAAAGGATGCTGCTTGAGCCAATGATTGGACAGGATGAAGACAGAGGATCAACAGAAAGGAAGGAGTATTGGGGATCGAAGATAGGCTGGTTTTTACTTAGACTACTCTCAATATTTGATAACTATAGAAACAGAATAATTAGAAATGGATATTTAGTGCATACATACTAAGAATTGCACATTCCTCTATGTGGATTTTTATTTTCATAAATATGTACTGTCCTTCCCTGTCTCTTTTGATTAATTTGGTTTGAAGTCTCTATTTTCAGATATTAAAATGTTAAGGCGAGTTTGTCTTTTATGTCATTTTACTTGGAGTATCTTTTACCATCCTTTTACCTTGAGGTGGTATTTGTCCTTGATGTTAAAATGTATTTCTTGGATATAATTTTTCGGTTTGTGTTTTTTTTATGGGGGAATTGACACCATTGATGCTGAGAGATATGTCAGCAGTGTTTGTGAATTATGGTTTTTGTTGGTGTGTGTGTATGTGTGTGTTATTGTGTGTGTGTGTGTGTGTGTGTGTGTGTGTGTGTGCATACCCATGCAACTCTTCTTTTAATTTACTGGTCATGGATTATTTATTCCTTGTATTTTTCTAGGTGTTATTAACCTCCTTAAGATAGTTCTTATTCTAATGCTTGATGTATGGATAGATTGGTACACATGTATTATTTAAATTTGGTTTTTATTATAAATTTCCTATTTATTCCATCTTTTGTGATTGAAAGTTTTTCTTTATATAGTAATAGCTGGCATCTTTTGTCTCTTAGAGTCTGCAAAACATCTGTACAGTCCTTTGTGTTATTCTAATATGTCTGCATTTGTAGCTTGCTTGGACGTTTTCTGTGCAGCTTTAAATATTCTTTCTTTGTTTTGCACATTTAGCACTTTGATTACTATGTCCTATAGGGACATTCTTTTCTCGCCCAATCAATTTAGTGTTATCTATGCTTCTTGTTCTTTAATGTGTATATTCTTCTTTACTATAAGGAAATTTTCTTCCCTGATCCTATTGAATATATTTACTGTGCCTTTGACCTGGGTTTTATTCTTTTTCCTCTATTCCTATTATTCTTAAATTTGTTCTTTATATAGCTTCCAAAATTTGCTGGATGTTTTATGACAAGAGTTTTTAAATTTAACATTTTCTTTGACTGAAGTATCTATTTCTTCTATGTGTCCTTAATACCTGAGATTCTCACTTCCATCTCTTATAATTTTTCTGATGCGTCTTACCTCTGAGGTTCCTATTTGAGTTACCAATTTTTCTACTTGCTTATTTGCTTCAGTTCGGGTTTTTATTATTGGTTCTATTTCCACGTTCAGGTTTTGAACTGTTATGAGTGAAGTAATGACCTCTACAATCTACTGGAGATGAAAGAGTTAGGAAGGGATGTTGCTAGAGAGCTGAGAATGAGACTGGAGAATTGGATTCAGAGGAAAAGAGAGAGAGCTGAAGATCTGCAGTTAGTCTAAATGCTTTCCTTACAAGCCTTCTAATAACTATGTATGTATAATCATTTATGATTGTCAAATTATATAATTATACAATAATATACTTAAGTCAGTATTTCTTACATTATCTTATCAGCATATTATCAGCATAAAATGACTGATTATTGATATCAATACCACTCCTGGGCATATACCCAGAGGATTCCCCTGCATACAATAAAGACACATGCTCCACTATGTTTATAGCAGCCTTGTTTATAATAGCCAGAAATTGGAAGGAGCCCAAATATCCCTCAAAGGAGGAATGGATACAGAAAATATGGTATATTTATACAATGGAATACTACTCAGCAATTAAAAATAATGAATTCATGCAATTTGTAGGTAAATGGTTAGACCTGGAAAATATCATCCTGAGTGTGCTAACCCAGTCACAAAAGAATACACATGAAATGCAATCACTGATAAGTGGATATTAATGAGCCCAGAAGCCCTAAATACTCAAGGCACAATTAGCAAGTCAAATGATTCCCAAGAAGAAAGGAGAGGACCCTGGGCCTGTAAAGATTGGATCCAGTTTTGTAGAGAAACTGTGGGGGGAGGGGGAATGATTGGGAAATAGTTGGGGGGGAGAGGAATTATGGGACATAGGGAGGGGGGAACTGGGAAAGGGGAAAGCCTTTGGAATGTAAACATAGAATATAGAAAATAAAAATTAAAAAAAAAAACTTCCAGGAGAAGAACAATTTTGAAGTTTCCTTTGAGTAATTTCTCAAAGTCTTAGGACTTGTTCCATATTGGGCAATGTAGATTAAAGCAAAGCAAAACAAAGAAAGAACAGAGGCCAGTATATGATTATCACTTTGCGAATTTGACATTCAATAATCTTAGAAATATATAGGACAAAAAGGCTATATAGGAAAAAGAAATCTTTGCCTAAACAGATATCTAATGAAATAGTAAAAGCATGGTCATTGGAAGTTGTTTTTAAACAAGGTTTATAAAATTAGTTTAAGGTTTGCAGTTCATTTTTGTTTGTGTAGATCCTTTAGACTCATACATCTTTCATTGCAATATTGTAGATAGAAAACACATTGAATTCAAACTCACTAATATCCCCTCAAGGAGTATCAAAATCAACAGTGCCATCAATAATATCTGAGTGTCTTCTGATTGATTAACAGCAATTAAATATCTAATTAAATAGTCATTTCATCTGAAATGTTTATGCTGCATCAAATACTGATCACCAGCAATTTTCTCTGAACAAATAAAACCACATGTTTTTACTGTTGACATCACTGAAACTCTCATTTGTAAGTAATTTATCTGTGTCTAAACAAAGAAAATAAATGAGGAACTATGCAATTAAGGAAGGAACTCATTTTCAACTGGTCAGATTCAATCAAGATACTACCACTGACCCTCCACTTCTAGATTCTGTGAATAAAGCATAAGATTAATACTGGTTTATTTATATACACTGTATAAAATCCATGTTTAAAATGAAATTGTTGGCTGTAAGTACCTGTATCTGTGTCAGTCAGCTCCTGGTAGAGCCTCTCAGACAATAGCCATGAAATTGAGGCTCCTGCCTACAAACACAACATGGCATGATTCAGGGTTTGGTACCTTCACATGGGCTGGACCCCAAGTTGATCCAGTCATTGGGTGTCCTTTCCTTCAATCTCTATTCCATTTTTATCTCTGTATTTCTTTTAGACAGGAACAATTATGGATCAAAATTTTTTAGGTAGGTAAGTAGCCCTATCTTTCCACTGGAGGCCCTGTATATCTATTAGAGGTGTTCGCTTCAGGTTTCATCTCCCCACTGTTGGGCATTTTGACTAAGGTCATCCTCATTGAGAAACCTCTCACATTCCAGGTCTCTGGGACGCTTTAGAGATTCCCTCCACTGCATCCCATCTCAGCTGCATATTTCCAAATATCCTCCTGACTGTCTGGGCTTCTCTCCTGTCTCCCCCAATACCAATTCTACCCTCTTTCTATCCTTTACTCTTTCACCCTAGTCCCTCCCTCACTCTGCATCTTATTATTATTTTGTTTTCCCCTCTAAGTGAGATTGAAATATCTTCACTTAGGCCTTCCTTCTTGTTTAATTTCTATATGTAGGTCTTATCTTGTGTTTTCTGTATTTTTCTGCTAATACCTTCTTAGCAGTAAATACATATCATGTATGTCCCTTTGGGTCTGGGTTACCTCACTCAGGATATTTTCCAATTCTGTCAATTTGTTCACAAAATTCATGATGTCCTCATTTTTAATAGTTGATTAGTAGTCTATTGTATAAATGAACCACATTTTCTGCATCCATTCTTCAATTGAGAAACATCTGAATTGTTTCCAACTTCTGGCCATTATGAATAAGGCTGCTATACACATATTGGAGCACCTGTCCTTGGTATGGTAGAACATCATTTGAGTATATTCCCAGGAGTGGTATAGTTGGGTCTTCAGGTAGAAATATTTCCAATTTTCTGAGAAGCTTCCAGATTGATTTCTATAGTGCTTGTATGAGTTTGCAATCAAACCACTTCCTTGCCAGCATGTGCTGTCACCTACAACCAACCATTGGACTGAAGTTGCAGACCCTATTGGAAAGTTATCGGAAGGATTGAAGGAGCTGAAGGGGATGGCCATAGAAAGACCTCTTGTATCAACTAATCCAGACACTTGGTAGCTCCCAGAGTCTAAGCCACAAACCAAAGAGCATACATGAGCTTGTGTATGGCCCCTGGCACTTATGTAACAGAGGACTGCCTTGTCTTGCATCAGTGGGAGAGGATATGCCTAATTCTTTAGATACTTGATACCCCAGGTGAGAGGGATGAGGGATGGGGGTGGATAAAGTGGGAGTGTGTGGGTGAGTGAGAAGTGGACCAGTAAAGAGTGGGAAGGGGAGCACCCTCTCAGAGACAAAAGGGAATGGTGTGAAAAAATCTTGGAGGGGGAATGGAAAGGGGGAAACATTAGGAAACTAAATACATAAATCAAATTAAAAAAGAAATCATGATGTTTTTATTATTTGAAAATTTCATATTTGTATGTGAAATATGTTGGGCATAAACACAATTATTTATTTTCCCCAACTTCCCTAGGATACACTTTTCAAAATATACCCTTTCTAACTCCTTGTTCTCCTCTTTATTCTATTTTATATCCTACTGATTCCAGGTAGTACTGCTTATGTACACACAGGTGTGTCCCCATCCACTAAAACATGACAGTCTCTTTTCCTAAAGTCTCTTACAGTTAGTAGCTCCTTAGCTAAAATCAGAAACCTGTGAGTCCATACTGCATCCATGCTGAATCTTACTATCTTGATTTTAGGTAACAATAGCTGATTTGACTTCATGAGTGAAAGAACCATGGCAAGTCTAGAGACAACATTTAAAGAGATCTTTTTGATAAAGTACAAAAATTGAAAAGGATACAGTGATATTAAGACTTCCAAGAGAAAATTATTTCTGTTCAATACACACATGAGATTTGGTTGTGTGATATAATAAAAAATTCACCTCAATAAGTCTGAAAGAGATACCTCTGGCTCTTAATGAATTCCTAATTGGTGGGACTGATATTTTTACCTAATATTTTATTCTAAAATTTGATATTATTAGCATAGATATTTATAATAGCATCATACAGAAACAGATATGAGAGATGGTTAGACCAACTTAGCCAAAAGTATACTTTATAGAATCAAGAATACACATACAATACATAAAAGTTCAAAGTCCAATGTGAAATTAGGGGGAGGGTTCAATTGCTAAAACATTCACTGTGTAGGCCTGAAAAACTGAATTGATTTCCAGCACACATATAAAAATGTGGACAAAGTGATTTGTGCTTGTGATGCCAGAGCTAGAAATAAGCCAACACATCTAACTGTGTTAGTGAGTTCTAGATTTGATGTGAGACCTGGTCTTAAAGAAATAATGTGGTTCTTTACTCAGGAAACCATCCAAAATCACAATTTGGTCTCTACATGCAAACATATACATGCTCACAGGCAATCTGTTAAGCATGTACAGATAAACCAAGTAAAACATTCTGTTCTGTAAGCTACCTTGGTTATTGTTTTTTATTACAACAATAAATATAATTTATACAAAAATGTTTATAAAGAATTATTGTCTTGTTTGTAGTCCATGAAAAGTCATAATTTTGTTTTAAAAATTTCTCAGTTGTGAGCATTTAAATTATTCTTTTTGTGATATACACACCAAGTTTGAGCATGGGTATCACTTGGTAAAACTTATCAACTTTAGAAACAATATGTACTTTCAAAGTTTTGTAACAATATATTCATTTTTACTATAATATATGTTATTTGGCCTTTTACACATGTCAAAAATCTCAGATTAAAACCAAGTATACATAACATTTTCTGTGACTGATGTATCGATTTCTTTTATTGTATCATCTACACCTGAGGTTCTCTCTTCCAATTCCTGTATTCTGTTGGTGATATTTGCATCAGTTGTTCTTGTTCTCTTCCCTTGCTTTTTCATTTCCAGGAATTCCTCAGTTTGTGTTTTCTTTATTGCATTTATTTCCAATTTCAGTTCTTACACAGTTTTATTTCTTTCTTTCATCTGTTTAACTGTATTTCCTATATATCTTTAAGAGATTTATTCATTTTCTTTTTTAAAAGCCTCTATCATCATTATACAATTGGATTTAAGGTCATTTTCTTATGCTGCAGTTGTGTTGGTATATTATCTAGGGCTTGCTATAATAGGATTGCTGTGCTCTGAAGGTGTCATATTGTAATGGTTCTCATGGTTTGTGTTCTTTTGAGGGCCTAAGCCATCTAGATGACATTGGTCCATGGGTGTTTCTGTTTTAGTAGGTATTGGGACGTGGGTGTGGTGTGACAGACCTTTAATGGATACACTTGGACTGGATGACTCTGGATCAGCAGGTCTGTATGGTTAAGGAGCTGCAGGTCCAGTAAAGGTTGGCAGAGGAGGATGAAAAATGGAGGTCATCAGGGGATAGCTGACTGCTCAGGGCAGCATGAGGTCCTTCAAATGACTCAGTGTGCAAGGGAAATGGGTGAAGGAAGGGAAGCTTACATATATTGTTCAGGATCCACGGTTCTGAGAAGCATGAGTGGAGAGGTGGTGGATAAGTGCAGGTCCATGTGGGAAAACAGGCTGCTCAGGGTGGCTTGTCATGACCCAAAGGACTCAATGAGCAGAAAACTGCAAATAGTTCTACCACAGGACCAAGCTATACCATTCCTGGGCATATACCCAAACAGTGCTCCAACTATACCATAAGGATACATGCTCTACTATCCTCATAGCAGATTCATTCTTCATTCAGAATAGTCTGAAACTAGAAACAACCTAGATGTCTCTCAACTGAACATCAGATAAAGAAAATGTGGTACATCTACATAATGTAATATTGTTCAGCTATTGACAAAGAAAGGACACCATGAATTCTGCAGGTAAGTAGATGGAATTTGAGATTATTATCCTAAATGTGATAAACCAGTTTCAAAAGGACCTGCATACTATGTACTCACTTATAAATGGATATTAGTGTAAAATACAGGATACCCTCCACAGATCCAAAGAAGATAAATGAGAAGGAATGTAAAAGAAAGGAATCTTGAATCTTGCTTAAAAGAGGAAATGAAATAGTCATGAGACAGATGGAGACAACTGTATAGAAGAAGAGATGGGGGAGGGGGATTCAGGATCAGGTGTGTGTGGGGGGGGCAGGACAAGAGATATGGCCATATGGCCAGGAGAATAAAAGGAATATGCAAATAGTAGGGGGGGAGGAGGGGGCATCTCAAAGATGTGTTCATGACCTGAGATAGGGGAGTAACCCAAAAATCAATGTGGGTGACTTGAGCTGTGACTCACAGATTTAGTAATATAGAACATGAAGAGCCCACCTCCTACAGCCAGGCAGGATCCTCAGTGGAGCAATAGGAGCCGCAACCCAGACACAAAACTTTTGATCCAAATTTTTTCCTATCTACAAGATATACAGGCGCAATGGCCAACAAATAACTCGCCCATCCTAGGGGCAAGCATCAGTTTTTGACACTATTAATGGTATTCTGTTATGCTTGCAGACAGGAGTCTAGTACGGCTATCCTCTGAGAGCAGCTGATTCAGAAGGATGCAGATACCCAAAGCTAAACAATGGAAGGAGCTAGGGGAGCCTTATAAAAAAAAGAATTGGGGAATTTGGGGCTCTGAAGGTGATGAGAAATCCACACAAAGTGTCAGCTAACCTAGACCCTTGGAATTCTCAGAGGCTGGACCACCTAATAAAGAAAATACACAAACAGGACCTAGACTTCCCCACACATATGAAGCAGATGTGCAGCTTAGTCTTTATGTGTGTCCCAAACAACTGGAATGGGGGGCGATCCCAAAAGCTGTTGTCTCTCTGTGGGATATGTTCTTCTATCTGGGCTGCCTTGTCTGGCATCAGTGGCAGAACATGTACTTAGCCTCCGAGACTTGATGTATCAGGGTGGAGTGATACCAGGGAGCCCTACCTGCTCAGAGATGAAGGGAGAGAAGGGGAAGGATTGTGGGAAGGCATAACTGGGAATGAGAGCAGTGAGCAGGATATAAAGTGAATAAATAAAAAATAAAATAAGTATAGTTTTCACTTGTGACACTTCGAGGTTTTTGGAGAAGTTATCTATATTACAGTATTCTTTATTATGTATCTTTTTTTATTGACTGTTTTATTTGTTTAGATTTCAAATGTTGTCCCCCTTACCCATTTCCCCTCAACAACCCCATTGCCTCTATGAGGGTTCTCCACCCACCCACACACTTGTGCCCCACCTCTCTATCCTTCCCCTATCTAGTCAATTGGATAGGAATTGTAGTGACACCTCAGAAACTTGGCTAGGTAGATTATACTGTGATTTAAGAAATCTCATGTCAGATTGAATTTTATCACATTTTTCTCTTTGTAGAAAAAAAATTACTTCCATTTAACATGATTATTACTATTGTAGCATAGAGTAGTGATTGTCTATTATAGTGTATCATATTTTTAACCTGAAAATCATAGACTTTGTTCTAATATTTTTGTTGTATTATATTGATACAATGATGACTCACCTTGATTGTTAACGGGATCAAGAACCAACGAAGAGTCAAGCTTCTTGGCATGTCTGTGTGGGATTATTTTTTGGCTACACTAATTAAAATGGGACAATGCACCTTAAATGGGGACAGCAGCTTCTGTTTGTGTTCTGGTTATAAGAAGGTCCCAAAGAGGAAGTATTTGATATCTACCTGATGTCTTTGGATCTCACTGGCAAGTTCATCTATCCACTGCTATTATTGCTCCTATAGCTGGTTTCTAGTGACATGGAAACCACGATTCTCTGTCCTTCACTGCAGACTGGTGACATGACCCATGGTGCTCCAGACCTTCAATTAATAAGCCGCATCCCAATACAATTAATCATATCATTTATATTTTTTTAGAAAGCCACCATACATATGTGAAGCTGTGAAGAAGTCTGTCAGTCTTATGTTATTCCAAATTCCCCATCTTCGTTCTTATTTTTACTGTTAATTTTTCTGAAAAAAAAATCACTTCCTTATCTTAAAACTATAATATTTTATGCCAAATATGTCTCAATGACAGCTTTTCTATGGCTAATTTGGTGAAGATATTTTTTAAGTGACAGAATATTGATTTTTAATTTAATAAGTTAATTTGTCTTCTCTGTCAAAATATGTTGTTCATGTTTCTTCTTTAGTGTCTTCCTATTTCTCGATTTGATGGTTCATCTAACAATCACAAATTTTTCAATTATGTTTTATTATTTTGTAATATGACATTGTATTTATTCCTTTTTATTTGGCCTCATAAATGTTCATGTCAATGCACATGAGTGAGGATGAATGTCTATATGGAGATAAGAAACTGATGTCAAGTGAATTTCTCTATTGTATTCTACTTTGTATTTTGAGACAAACATGCTCACCAATTGGGCAAAATTAACTGGCCAGAGAGCACAAGAATCAAGTCTGTTTCCACCTCCACAGGTCTAAGATTATTGAAGCACTCACATGTAAATATTTATATTGTTACTGTGAACTCAAATTCAGATTCTCATGTGTATATGATTTAATCACCTCTTGTAATATTCTGTTCACACTAATTACTTAATTCTTTATTTTATGCCAATAATTCTTCTGTTGTACTCCTTTTTCATCTTTTATTATAATAATTTCAATGCCCATATATTTAGTTTCATAATCTTTAATCCAATATGTTAGAGAAATAAAAATGAAAACCCATGTACATTACAGTATTTGTTGTATGTTTCCGTTTTGTGCCATAAAACCTTAAATTATCATGTTTATTTTGTATTGCTGTTTTCACATCTTCATTATTATTTCATTTAGTGTGAGGAAACCTACATAGATATAATTATTCTGCTTTTCCACATACTTTTTCCTTTATTGGGAAAGCAAAATGTTAATTTCCATCAGTGATGCATTTCATGGTGAAGCACAAGGATGTTTTATCTGTAGCTACTTCACGTTGTATTAAAAGGTATGGAACCATTATTTCAGACATTGATGTATAGACTGAAATGACAATGATGTTCATAGCAGGTTTATTTATAATATCCAGAAGCTGTAAAGAACTCAAATGTCCTTCAACAGAGGAATGGATACAGAAAATGTGGTATATTCACACAATGCAGTACTACTCAGCTATTAAAAATGATGAATTCATGAAATTTGGAGGCAAATGGAAAGAACTAGAAAATATCATCCTGAGTGAGGTAACCCAATCACAGGAGAACACACATGGTATGCACTTATTGATAAGTGGATATTAGCCCCGAAGCTCAGAATCCCCAAGATATAATTCACAGACCGCATGAAGCTCAAGAAGGAAGAACAAAGTGTGGGTGATTCTGCTCTTCTGAGAAGGGGAACAAAATAGTCACAAGAGAATTTAAGGAGATAAATTGTAGAGCAGAGCCTGAAGGAAAGGCCATCCAGAGACTCTCCCACCTGGCGATTCATCCCATATACAGTGACCAAACCCCAACACTATTGTTGATGCCAAGAAATGTTTGCTGAATGGAGCCTGGCTGTCTCCTGAGAGGCCCTGCCAGAGTCTTACAAATACAGAGGTGGATGCTTGCAGCCTGCTATTGGACTGAGTAGGGATCTCCAATGGAAGAGTTAGAAAAATGACGATTGAAGGAACTGAAGGGATTTGCAGCCTCATAGGAAGAACAAAAATACCAACAACCAGACTCCCCAGAGCTCCCAGGGACTAAGCCAAGGAGTACACATGGTTCCAGCTGCATATGTAGCAGAGGATTGCCTTGTCAGGCATCAATGGTAGAAGAAGTCCTTGGTTCTTTGAAAGCTTGATAGATGCCCCAGTGTAGGGGAATCAAGGCTGGGGAGATGAGAGTGGGGTAGTTGGAGGAAGCAGGGGGAGGGAGGATGAGATAGGGGTGTTCTAGGGATAGGGGATAACATTTGAAATGTTAATAAATAAAATATCTAAGAAAAAACACAGCAAAAAAGGCATGGAAACACTATTTCAGACATTGATGTATAGGCTGAAATGAAAATGATGCCAGTGTTTTTTGAATATTGTAAATTATTTCAAATTCTTTTTCTCAGTACAGTATATTTAGCATATATAACTTATAATTATTATTTTTGATGCTTCATCATTAACATTGTATTAATAACACAATATTTTCTTTTTCTTGTTTTATAAAGAACAGCATTGATTTAGTCATTTATTTTCAAGCTTTACCTATGTTCTCTCATAAATGTAATCTGCATTTATTAAAGACATAAATGATGTTTAACATATGCCTACAATCTTAATGATATTGAGATATTTTTACTTATTATCTTTCCTCCTGTGTTCCATAATTACAATATATTAAATTTGCTCTGTGGTGGGAAGATTGTTAGTAATGTTTATTTAAGAGTATCTTTTCAATTTAAAGTTGATTGTAATACTTTTACTTAAAATTAGAACCTGAATAGATGACACACTTTATCTTCTGAATGATTTTAATTATGTGGTTTTTATGACATGCTAAAATGTGATGTTGAATTTAGATTTTTCTACATGTTTTTTAATCAATTATGTTATTCATTCACATCCCAAATGCTACCTCCTTCCTGCTTCCCCCTCCCAGAGGTTTTACCACATCCCTCTCCGCTGTACCTCTGAGATGGTGCTCCTCTCCTCCTCCTGGCATTCCCCTTTAATATGAGGGATGGAACAGCTTAGAGAGGGCATTACTAAAAAAATCTTTTCAATATTCATTTTAAACAAAATAAACCCATAATTTCACAAAAGAAATTTAAATCAATATTTGATAATTCATTTTCAGGTAAAATGTTACTGTCCTTTGAAGGCTCAATGCATAATTAGTTTTCCTAATTCTTGTTTCTCTCCCGCCAGGATAATTATGATACGTCACGTGCAAAAACCAGGGACTCCTCTAAAGTGGCACATGACATTTAGCACTATAAATCTACACATTTAGTGATTGAATAAGTCTGCCCATTTCCTCCTCTTGAACAGAGACTGTAATGTATTCCTGGTGTGCTCTGCAGAAAACCAGATCAGCATCACACATGGAATATATTTGTGAAGAAACAGACAGAATTATGTCATACCCTGAGGGAAAAAGACCTACATTTGCTATATTAATCATATTTTTTGTGACTAAGTAAAGTACAATGTTGGCAATTAGGCTCAGGGTAACTTCGTTCTCGGCCTTCAGTTTGAGGTTGCAAATCTGGTGACCTGTCTGTGGGTTATTGCATAAATAAGGTTAACAATGTACAATGCAAGTTAACTGACTCAGGGCTACAGAAAATCATTTTATATGGGCTTTATTCAGATTGTGTGTGTGTTTGTGTGTGTGTGTGTGTATGTGTGTGTGTGTGTGTGCGTGTGCGTGTATGTGTTGTGTGTGTGTGTGTGTGTGTGTGTGTAAAAGTTTTGTAGTATTTAGGTGCTACTGATTTTTGATGGGAAATAATTAGAGTATATACTTCTTAACAAATAATGATTTTAATATTTTCTGAAATGCTTACAATTTCTATATTCTAGATTTAGGGTTATTAGCATTATGGAAAATGAAAATGTTGATATTGAAACCATTGGGTTTGTTTGGATGTGAAAATATAAAGTTTTTAAGAGACTTATTTATTGAGAAAGCATTATTCCTAAAACAATGTTTTTGTCATTAGCTTTAAATATAATTTACTATCTAATTGGACATTAGATAAATTTTGTAGTTTACTGAATGCTTTGTGGAAAATTTGGTGCATTTGAAGCATCTAAATTTTAAAATGAAATATAATAGCATGCATATATACCATATGTACTATGCTAATATCACAATACTAAAAATATAAAATTATGTAGAGTAAAAATTCTAAAAATAATAACAAGGATAAACAAATCTTTTATTTTAGAAGCTAAATTTTACTACTCTAAGGTATTAAGACGACTTCTGTTTCCTATGTAACATTTATTAATATTATGCAGACAACTTAATCTTTAAATACTGTAGAGGGTACAGTTCTTGATACCAGTGGATTAGTCGGATTACTGTCTTAAGTATTTGACCATAATTGTTAGTTCCAACTTATCATTTTAGCTTATAACATTTGCCCTTAACCTATTGCTAATCCTTCAAATGTTAGTCTAACCATGGATAAAGGAGTCCCTGAAACTTACTATTAAGACAAAGCTAGTTTTCTAAATAATAGCTCACTGAAAAGTATTCATGCATGTCTGTAAATATCAGTATTAAGAAAAAAATATACATAATGGAATGAAACCAGTACTTTTTAAGTCAGAGAAGTGAGACATGAAAGCAATTTTTAATTTTTCTGTCTAAGGATTAGATATACTGAATAAATAAATAACAATGCACTCCAGAGTGCAAATGCCACAATGTCATTCTGCAAAAGTTATAATGGTAATTCAATTTCTGCATTAAATAGCTGCCATGCATGTAAAGGTATTACAGAATTCTAGACCAATAAAAATATCTACATGGAAATATTAGAAGTGACTATTATTGACTATTATTCTCAGCAGTCACAAGTTAAAGTAAAATACTCTTTGTTGGAAGTTTTGGCTACAAATGAAACTTTGGCAGTCATTTGAGAATTTGAGAAGAGGATGGATAACAGTATATATATATATATATATATATATATATATAGAGAGAGAGAGAGAGAGAGAGAGAGAGAGAGACAGAGAGAGAGACAGAGAGAGACAGAGAGACAGAGAGAGACAGAGAGGGATAGATGGATAGATAGATAGATGATAGAGGAAAACAGCAAATATAATATGAGCACTTACAGTATAAATCATTACATCAGCCAGTCATTCTGCCTATGACTTTTTAATATGGCATTGTGAATTTCTGCATTGCCAAGTTATATGGTTTGGTTTCTTATATTTGGAAGGTAGTTATATTATCTAATACAAGAAGGCATGCATTCACAGAGGACATTCTATTGCATTTGAAATAAAACCGGGAATGTTGAAAATTTGTCACATGTGAAGGTATAGAAATTAGCAACATGTTTATGTCAATGTCCAGCCAGCATGTTTAAAATTAGGACATGAGGATAACTTTGGTAAATTTACTTAACTCTCTTTTCACTCATCATTTTCCAAATACATTCACTGAGCTCCAGAAATTTAAATTGGGTGACTAAATTGCCCAAACATTAGTGTTGTATTGACAATATTTGTTTTATATTTCTGCTCAATTTTCTTCCCACTTGTTACCTGAATGTCAATTTTGCTTGTGTTGTCATAGCTCACCCTCCATACTACTCAGTGTATTGTGTGGATGCACTGCCTTGCCTACATGATGATTTACTACAATGGCACTGAAGAGGTAAAGGTTGAAATTCATTGTCCTTTTCTGTTTGCTGTCACTGAGTAGGTAATTTCATTCATTCTTGTTATAAGAAATGAAATTATTTCAATTAAATTTTAAATGTGTACATCTAGGCTATACCTGTTTTCTGAACTTCAGGTATCTGCCTATAAATGTCATTTAGCTTGGAAAAGAAGTGGTCATCAATACTGCACATTTTATGTTTAAAAATCACAAGAAATTATGTCTCAGCATGACTTCCTCTGCCAATCTTCTTGTACTTCAAATGATTGAAATTCTATCTTTAATGAGTGACCTCTTCTGAGTTACAAGCAATTCTTATCTAACTTAATGCTATAGATTTTTAATATCCCTGATGTTAATTTTTTGTTTGGTAAAACCTGCTTACGGCAGAATATCCAGTATGGCTTTTGTAAAATGTAATTATGTCAATTTCTTACTCCATTCCTCAAATCCCATTAGGAACTTACCAGGCCATCTTAGGATCGATAGCCAGGAGGTTGCTGAGGCTAGTGATGTACTACATGATCTTGTTCTCCTTGGCTTTTTATGCTGTTGCTACCAACACCTCTTTAACTAGTTGTTGCAATAAAATAAATTCTCTGTGTTCTTGCAATAAGGGGTACATTCTCTCACTTGCAGGATAGGCTCTTGCTTTCTCTTCTTCAATTTCTTTTTCTCCGAGCTGTTAACTCCTTTTACTATCCTATAGTATAGATTAAAATCACTTTGTCTAAATGACAAAAGTATTAGAAAGAAAAATGTGTTTGAAGTAGGCAACATGATAAAAACACAATTTTCAATAAAAGACCCATTGTGTCACAATCTAAATCTCCAAAACCATTGTTAGGAAACTGGAAACCTGTATACCATACCAAGTGTTTTTCTCCACACTAACAACTGAGTATAACTTTCTAGGATTATGGTTGGCTCAAGAACCATAAAGCTTTGGCCGTCTTAGAAACGTCAGGTATCTTCAACCAATGTACTTTATTAAACACTGAAAGTTTGACGGTGATTAATGAACATGTCTCTGACAGTAAACATATTATCTCATGGTTACTATTTCTTTTGTCCATTTACATAGCTATTTGAAATATTGTCATTTCATACCTAAAATGAACATTTTATTTTTTAATAATTTATCTATTTTTATTGGGTGGGAGTTTTGGCTGGGTACATGCACATGCTTTTCAACATGTGTGTCTGGTCCTGGTGGAGGGAAGACGATGGTATCTGGTCTTCTGGAATTTGAGTTATACATAGCAGCTATCACAGTTTTCTCCAGGTACAGTTAAGAGACATTTCGAACCTACTGCTTTCTTTGATAAATCATCTTTGGGAAACAGCAGTTATGTGCCAAACACATGGTCTTTTGACCATGAACCCAATGGCACTGGTTTAATTATCCTGTCACAATTTATTTTTACATTTCATTCTATACTTGCCTGTTCCATTGCCTCTTAACCTTCCTAGTCCAATTTGTCTGAGTGTCTGAAGGCTAAATGTCTTGGCCTGAGGAGACAATCCTGAAATGAAATGAGACACTAGACACAGGATGCTATCAAGTAAACCCAATTCCCAACAGTAAAGTTGCTTCAGTGAAGACAGCAGCTTGCCTACAAAAAATGAAAAGGGAGATTTAAAAATAAGCAATATTGACCTTGTCCCAAAAAGAAAATTGCTTATAGTTGGATAGGATACTATATTACTGTACTGGAAAAACTTCCTGGAGCTTGTTTGCCTGTGTATTCTGACAATAATCTTGGTTTTGATCCAAAAGAATATAGGTATTCATTTCATTACAGCTTATTTACTTCAGTCTTCCAATAAAGGGGGCATTTCCAGAATCCTATAACATTACTGTAACATTGGGTATTATCACAGAATTAGTCAAAAAATAGAAATATGTCATACCTGGATATTAAATGTATTTTGGGTATTTTTTTTTGTTCATACCCTCTTTGCTTTACTTCTTTTGATTGAGTAATACATTGTTACAGGAAATAGCTCTTGTCTTTTAGGCTCCCATGTGCAAGAGTGTTCAGATACACTCTTGTCAAGAACATTATACAATGAAATGACACAGATGAAAGATCTAAAATTCAAGCTCAGGGTCTTGAATTTCATGGGGTTTCAGGCTTATAGATAAGTATACATCCTAAATTGTTGTACTTGAATTCTCTCTTAAAAAATGAATAAAAAGAGGAAAAGAGATATGGTTAATTTGCCGAATTTAATATTTATAATACATTATAATGTCAGAAGAAAACATGACCAACATGAAATAATCCATTTAATTTTTGTAAATAAAAATTTTGTGCATGCTTTTAAGATTGCACTAAATCACTTTCTAGTCTCTCTTCTAGTTTTCTACAACATGTGCCTTGTGTATAATGAACAACTAAAATCTGTAAATCAGAATAGTGAGGTTCTCTGAAGTAAATGTTTTTCTTGATCAACCTTCTTTGAGTTTTCCACATATCCTGATTTTCTCAGTCATACTGGGTTTCTAAAAAATTTTAAATGCATAGTTGACTGGTAGTCAATAAAGTGTTTCAAAATTCTGGTGTATGTAGTCCAGATGACTGAAAGTGTGTTAACGGCTTGCTAAATTTAAACTGAGAGTTGAAGACAGTCACCTATGTGAGCGTTATTTCTGCTCTGAATTCACTGTGTTCCTCATCTGAGTAATAAGTAGAATGTACTTTAATAGACCTAGAATGCCTTTTCTCTATATATGATAATGTGTCAGGTATGAAAACACTATTGCAATTATGAAATTATATTCAGCTTTATGGTAGAATGTGTACTGAAAATACAAAGGAATCTCTTGTGATCATTTAGCAAGCTATAAAAATAAAACATATTTGTTATAATAAAGATATATATATTTCTAACTTATAAATTTATAAGTAAATATATATTCCTTCTATGTGTATTTACTTGTAATATTAACTTCTATTTCTATGTATGTATATATTGTTATTCATACTTGATGATTAACATATTTGTAATTAATTAAATTAAAATAATATTTTAAATGTAAACAGTTGTATAAAATAATGTCCTTCACATTTGTGCATACTGCTTATTCTACTAGCTTTGCTTAGCTTATTTTCAGATGCAGGTTTAGTATTGTCAGTGAATATAAATGGCATGTAGAAAGGAGGCATAATGGATAATATATTTATACTATATGTATCATACACAAATCATTTTGCCTAAATTACCAATATTACTGACTTGATAAAATGCCTTATTTTCCACTATGTTTATTTACTTATTTGACTATATTTTACAAAATGTTCCTCTTCCTTTTTGAATTTTTAAATCATAATCATAATCAAATATAAATAATTCATTCTCAGAATTGTGTGCCAGACTTTAACATTCCTATTTTGATACCCAAACACCTGCAATCTCAATAGCTTACTGTCCTTAGTGGGCAAGCAGTTTAGTAAACTGGACACCCAGTTATATGGGCTAGTGAAGGCTTTTCTTCTCTCTGTTTCTCTGATTGTTAATCCTGACTCAATGTGCGCATTCTTTCTTAAGTCCCTGCTTTATGAAGCAGTTGCTATCCCAATGACTAAATCGGTTATAAGTCTGTATATATTAGGAAAGCATGGCTGGAGGTATAGGAGAAAAATAAATGTACAGTAATTGTCTTTTCACATAGGCCTTGAATATCCTGGATCTTCACTGCCATACCCCCAAACAGTGTCATGCAAAAAGTCCATGTATTCAAATCTCTGTATAGATGATTGAAATTTGCGTAGAAATTAACAATAGAACAAATGACAGAGTTTTGTGATTGTCCTCTTAAATTATTCTTGTATTTTTAGATATTATCAAACCATTTAGAATGTTTGCACTATACAACGAAATTGGGGTAGGGGTGGGGAGGAAAGAAAGACATGATACCGTAGCTACTGCCTTCTTTAGGGCTTGTGATATAACCCCTTATGGTTGCCTTGATGAATATTCTTATATTCCATATATTGTATTTTCACTTAGTTTACTACATACTTCACTTTACAGTCTAGTTTTCCATTTTGTTAAAATTTCCCAAGGGATCAACTTTCATCCTCTTACTCATTTTATTCAATAGACTAGTCTAGCAGCTTTGTAATGAATGCTGATGAGAGTCTACATGACAAAATCACCTTGATCTTCACTCCTTCTGAGTTGTTCCAAACAATAATAAGAAAGCTAGACTTTCTACTTCCTTCATAGAACATATTGTTTTACAATAAATACCTGAATATTCCAGAAAGTGCACCAATGTGTGGAAATAAAATATATATGAAAATGAATGTACTGCTGTACCATGCTTCTATTTTGTTTTAACCTTGCAGATAAAAATGTAGATAATTTTAAGGCTTTTTCTCCTATGTTTTTAAAGTTCTTCAATGATTCACTTTCAGTCTACTTGTTCATTAAGAAAAATCAACACTCATGAAAAAAATTAATGTCATTTAGAGGGACTATGGACTACTTTTTGGTATCATATTACAATGAAATACTTTATTTGAGGAAGCAATATAAATTCATGGTCTATCTACTCATGGTCTGAAGCTGGTTTCAGAAATTTGGGCCAGAAAAATTCCACAGAGGTGCTTGAGGCATGCTTCCTGGCTGTGCCTTACATCACCTTTTCTGACTCTATAGCCAAGAGCTTTAAGAGTTGGATGTTGATTGCCAATATGATACTAATAAAAAGTTAAGCCCTTAGATTTCTAAACCAGACATATTTGCAAAATGACATTGAACTTTCTTCTCTTCCTGTATCAACTATTCATCCTACACTCCTAAGGGGCAGTGTATGACTTCATTCAGTATGATCTGTTCTTTGGTCTGAACAATTCAGGAATATTCATCAAGATTTGCTATTAATCAGTTAAAGATGTTCATAAACAAAGTCAATGAATAATTCATGTAAATTCGAGTAAGTGTGCTTCTAATGATGAATAATCATAAACTAATCTGAAATTTGCTAATGACTTATGAATATGTATCTCTAGATGGTACTCCTGTACAATTCACAATTCCATGAAAACTGTTTTCCATTGCATCCTGTACTTTCACTGAAGATGCCTTTGGGACCATTCCTACAGGTTGAAATGCAGTAAAAATTGTGGAAATGATGTCATCTGCAGACCTTACTAAACCACTAAAGATGCCTATTTATTTCTATAATCTCATTCTAATGGGTTTTTCTCAGGTAATATTGTCTTTCAGCATTTGATCTTCTTACCTATGACAGGATGATTGCTATGCAAAACCCACTTAACTAGTCAGATGAGAGAATGTGAAAAAAAAGAAACCAAATTGAGAACTGAACACAGGAAATAACATTTTCCTTATGGATCCACTAATCCTTTGCCAGGTGCAGGATGGACTGTTTCTCCATGAATGTCTCAGTGTGCCCTCTGGCCACTTGCAAATTGGAAATTCCACAGTGACTATGGACTGAGTATTTGTCTGAGATGAGACACTTCGGCCTAGTGCTGTCATCAGCTTTCCCTTCTCAGAATGAAGAGAATTAGCAACCAACCTTTCTTTTGGATAGCTTCATGTCTTCCAAGAGCTTGGCAATCATTTAAGAACTAATCCTTCTGCAAGGGAGGTCAGACCTCTGCTTGGATTTTCACATGAAGAATTCCACACAGATGTGAAATAATTTCTAAGAAGGTCACAGTGCAACAAGTCTGGGGTAATAAAAATAACAAAAGGCAGACGTGGGTAAAATTAAGGAACAAGGAATGTGTATTATTTGTTGGCCACCTGGATGACTTTTCTGAAGTCTTCCTACAAGAAAATAGTTACTGTTCACTGTGTGTCATTATCTACTCTAAACCCCTCTACACCATAGCACATTTTGTATGTAGTATTGTCCTAATAAATTAGTGCTATCATTTTTCCTGTCACATAGAAAAGGAGACTGAGGAATGCAATAGTTAAATGAGTTCACAACCAATAGGTGACAGAGTTGGTTCATAAAATCTTCCTGGGATATCCACACTAGATCTCTGAGCCCTGGACATCTCTGATGCTGCATTTGTTTTCTGGACCCTAATACTATGGCCTTAGTGAACCCACCTGGCAAATACCTGCACAGAATGTGTCTAATAACCTTCCTCAAAAGAATTTGTTTTATATTCAGTCACTTGCTATTTTTATTTTGGTAAGGAAGCATGAAATTATACTTATAACAAGCTTGAATTTGATTACTAGAATGTTTTTTAAAAGAGAACCTGTCGAAAATTGTTTTTCAATATCACCTAAATTAACACATATTATATTCCTTTTCAAAAAACACTTCTACAGGACAGCATAACATTTTATGTCACTGTTTTCTGGAGTTCTTGAAAGTCATCAGGTCCCTCTAAGAAGTGGAAAGCTTGTGCTACTATTGCAAGAATGGTCACACAACCATAAAATGCAGATGGTGAGGATTAAGATGAGACTCAGTCAAAGCAGATCACATTTTTGTCTAGACATTTACCCACTGTACCAGGATACATTCCCAAGTACAAAATGACCTTCTGTGTGTCTTAATCCAAATTCCTGTGAGCTAGTAAATTCCACTGATGTCACACTTTGGGTGATCAAAATCCTCAATTTTTTTTTTTTTTAGGAAAATTAAGGGTTGCTCTGAAGTTGGCCTCTAATGAAAATAACCATTGCATTTATAAAACTAGAGAAATCTATGCTTTATTCTGCTCACATTTGAGTATGGTTCTGTCATCAAATCATGTGTAGCATTCCTTTTTAAACTAAAGTCTTAAGTATGATTTGTACAACTAAAATATTATCTTCTTCACAGAACCCTCCATATTCATTGCATTAAGAACATGGTAGTTTTTGAATAATCAAGAAAAGTACATAGATATTAATAACCAATGTGAATTATATCTGGAGTTTATCTGAAAAGAGCTACTATTAGAACATAATAGGAAAAAAGAAACAAATTAAACTGAATTTAGGGGCATAAACTGGTCTTTCAGATAACTTTGAAATTACTCAAAATGTACGTGGTTCCAGGAACTTTTCTTTCTTTTGTAGGTTTAAGTCTTTCGCACTATATTTACTTTTTATTTTACAGGAGCCCACAGGTGATAGACTGAATTTTTTATTAGCTAAAAAGAAAAAATGTCAATTAGCTGCTATAAGAATAAATAAACACTGCCAAATTTGAGATTGCCATGGAAGAGGGAAATGGGGAAAACTTTTAAATGGGAAAATCCACAGGAAGACCTTAAATATAAATGCAAGCAAATAAAAATTGTTTTATTCTGCAAAATTAAGTGATTATGGCAATTTACCATAATCCTGGAGCTGGAGAGATGGCTCAGGGGTAAAGAGCACTGGTTATTCTTCCAGAGGTCCTGAGTTCAAGTCCCAGCAACCACACAGTGGCTCACAACCATCGGTAATGAGATCTGGTGCCCTCTTCTGTATACATAATAAATAAACATTATTTTGGGTATATATGCAAGAAAGTTACAGAAGTGGAAAATAAGCAGCTAGTCATATAACAAGTAGATAGTCACAATTGTACAATTTGAGGGGGAGTGTCACTGGATTAGGGCTACTGTAAACTTATTTTCCAGGGACTTAACTCAGAGACAAATATCTGGCAGGTACTGAAGATGGTTGTCTACCATAAAATGGTGGTTCCTTATCCTTAACAGTCATGGTAGGGAACATGGCAGCATGCAGGCAGATACAATATTGGAGAGGTAGCCAAGATTTCTTTTGTGTAGGTGGTTCTCTGTATAAAGTGGTTGTCCTGGACTGAATTTTAAAGGAGATTTTAAATTTAAAATATTTTGGTTTGGGGGCTGAATTTTAAAGTGTTTGAATTTGAAAAGAGTAAAGTACTTGTAAAATATATGCAAAATGCTTTATTTTGTGTTGTTATCTTTGAAATGATTGCAAAACAAAAAGTTACGGTTTGTGTGTCAAGTTGACAAGGAATTAGTTGTCCTGGCTAGTTTTACATCAGCTTCACATGAGCTAGAGTCATCTGAAAGAAGGGGTCATCAGTTAAGAAAATGCCTTCAATGCTACAGCCCACATTCCTTGTCAAATTCCTGTGTCCTTTACCCTGGAAAAAGTTTTTCAGTTTTATGAGGTCCCATTTATTAATTGTTGATTGTTGATTTTAGTGCCTATACTATAGATGTTGTGTTCAGGAAGTTGTCTCCTGTTCCAATGAGTTCAAGACTTTCTCTTCTATTAAATTTAGCATATCTAGTTTGGTGTTGATATTTTGAGTCCATTTTGAGCTTAGTCTTGTGCGGTGTGGTAATATGTATCTATTTGGATTTATCTTCATGCAGGTATCAACTTTGAACAACACCATTTGTTTAAGAGTGTTCCTTGTTTCTAGATGTATTTCTTGTTTCTTTATCAAACATCAAGTGGTAAATAGAGGTCTAGATTTATGTCTGGGACTTGAAGTCCATTGATCAAACTATGTGATTTTATGTCAGTACAATGCTGTTTTTGTCATGATAACTCTGCAGCATAATTTGAGGTCAGGAATGGTATATACTCAGCAGTTCTTTTATTATTCAGGATTGTTTTAGTGACCCTGAGATCTTTGTGTTTCTATATAAAATGAAATTATTCTTTTTTGAAAATATTTGTTAATTATTTTTATATATTCCATATTTTATTCCAGACCCTGTCAATGTCCCCACTCCAACCGTTCCACATCCCATACCTCTTCCCCTCCCCCTATCTCCATGTAGATGTCTCTAAACCTGACCTCTAAACTCCCTGGGGCCTCCAGTCTCTTGAGGGTTAGGTGCAAAATCTCTGAATGAACACAGACACAGCAGTCCTCTACTGTATTTGTGCAAGGGGCCTGGTGCATGCTGCCTGTTGGATAGTCCAGTGTTTGAGAGATCCTGGGGTCCTGAATAATTGAAACTTCTGGTCTTCCTACTGTGTTGCCCTCAGCTTCACTCAGCCTTCCGTAATTTAACAAGTGCCAGATGCTTCTTTCTGTCCATTGGTTGGGTGCAAACATCTGCATCTGATCTTTGTTGGGTCTTCTGGAGTGCTGTCATGCTTGGTCCCTTTTTGTGAGTGCTCCATAACCTCAGTAATAGTGTCAGGCCTTGGGACCTCCCCTTGAGCTGGATCCCACTTTGGTTCTGTTGCTGGATCTTCTTTTCCTCTGGTCAATCTTTATTTTCAACCCTGTAATTCTTTCAGACAGGAACAATTATGGGTCAGAGTTATAACTGTCGGATTCTCCCCTCCCTCATTTGAAGCCCTGTCTTCCTGCTAGAGGTAGGCTCTATAAGTTCACTCACCCTACTGTAAAATGGAAACAGGCAACCTCAGAAGATAAGAAGTTGGAGGACCCTCCAGAATGTACCAGAGACATGGGAGGTGAGAGACTCACTGGACTAAAAGGGAGGGACCATAGATGAAAATTATCCTTTATACATCTGTAAAGATTTGTGTTGCAATTTTGATGGGGATTGCATTGAATCTGGAATTTACTTTTGGTAGGACTGCCATTTTTACTATGTATCCCACTGACTTATCAACATGGGAGATATTGCAATCTTCTGATAGCTTTGTCAATTTATTTCTTCAAACATTTGAAATTTTTATTAATACAAGTCTTTCAATTGCTTGGTTAGAGTTATTCTCACATATACTATTTGAGGATACTGTGAAATGCATTGTTTGCCTGGTTTCATTCACAGTCCATTTGTCATTAGTATATAGGATAATTAGTAATTTTTGACTTAATCTTGTATCCAAACACTTTGCTGAATGTGTTTACCATCTGTAGGTGTTTCTCCATGGAATTTTTAGGGTCACTTATTATATTAATATGCCATGCTCAAACAGTGATATTTTCTTCCTAATAGTTTGTATTCTCTAGATCTTGATCCCCTTGAATTAAATTATTGTGATGGCCAATACTACAAGTAATATATTAAACAGATATGGAGAGAGTGGCATCCTTGTTTTGTTACTGATTTTAGTGGTTTTATAGTTAGTTTCTCTCCATTTAATTTAATATTGACTGTAGGCTTGCTGTAGACTATTATTGTTATGCTTTCTTATATTCCTTTCTTTTTAATCGCTCTAATACTTTTATCCTAAAGTGCTGTTAGTGTCAAAGACCAGCTTTGACATTAAGGATAAACTGAAGGACAGTATAGAGTTTGTGACTGATCACTCAGCCAAAAGCTTGATCCACTGGGGCCAGTGAAATACTCTCTAGGGGGCCAGTGAGAAAATAGGTGGGGGAAGCAACCACACATACATACATACACACACACACATGCTTGGTAGATGAAGCAAGCTTCAACAGCTACACACATATACATATATAATACATACATACATAAGTACATACATATGTACCTTCATAAACATACATACCTCCACATACATTCACACATTTGGTGAATGGAACAAGGCCCCAATCAACTTTACATAAATACATGTATACCTATATACACAAATACATATACACATATTGGGTAAATGGAACAAAGCTACACACACACATATATATATACATATACATACATGTTTGTATATGTATATATATATGTGTGTGTGTGTCCCGTGCTACCGTCTCGCCAGCAAGAACGACGCGGCACACTCAAGATCCTTCTGCAGCAAAGCTTTAATGCTCTTGAGAGGAAGAGCATAAGCCTACAGAGCAGAGACCCAGATACCCAGAAGCCCATCCCTTATATAGGCTGCAACCCCTGCCTCGGACGTGTCATCCCCTGATTGGCTGCAGCTCGGGAGAGGCGGAGACCAAGGGATGGTAAACTACCCAGCACCTGCACACTGACTTGTTTACTTCAAGCCGGCAGGATGTTTTGGCCGGCAGGATGTTTTGGGCCGGCCGTCGGCTCCCCACATGTGTGTGTGTGTGTGTGTGTGTGTGTGTGTGTGTGTGTGTTTGTGTGTGTGTGTGTGTGTGTGTGTGTCCCAGCAAAATCTCAAGGAGTACAAAAATCACAGTGTGGTTACATTCTTTTTTTTTCTTTAAGTGAATGATTACAATGAATATACATAAGAAAGAACATATTTCCCAACATCCTCACATGAATAAACTGCATAGTACAGGTAAAACAATACACATCATTACCATGAAGCTACATATATTCATAACTAATCAACTTATTATAAATTAATAAAATATAAGCATACAAGGTAATTTTCTCAGCCAGTTTCTCTTACCAGTGGGTAACAATTTACAGTTACATAAAAAGGATCAATTATTTTATTGTTTTTCTAAAAAAAATTAATTTTAAAAAAATTCTAAAAGCATCACAAATCTAAACTTTTATATTAAAAACAATTCTTTATTTCTGCTTTATATCCTTGGGGTACACACTTACTCATTAACAATTTTTATTAAATCATATCAGGAAGCCATGGGCAAAAATGGGTACAGGAAAGTAATTATCACCTTGTTCACCAACCCAGCTTTAGCAAGAGAGATGCATGTCAGCTAGTTCCAGTAGGAATACCATTATTCTTGTTCCCTGATCTTAGAAAGATCCCTCACTCAATAATCAAAAGTGCACCTTTCTGAATTATAAATTGTTCCTCAAGATTTTTGCATCAAAGCCACTAAGCCAAAATGTTATAACCTAACTTTACTAACAATCTACTTCTCCAAATGCTTTCTAAGAGTGATGAATGTTACTAACAATCTATATCTCTAAGTCCTTTCTGAGCATGGTAAATGAACCATTAATCTATCCCACCAGCAATGCTGGAAATACATCAATCATTATTATTCTTAGTGCCAGTGATACTGCCCAGTGAAGGTCTGGAAGCATCTCTAAAGTTTTTGTACAACACATAGTTTGGGAGGAACCCAGGTGCAACAAGCATAGCAAAATTTTACAACATGAAGTCCTCAGGGCACATAGACCTCTGGACTTTGCCTCTCTAAGGCACACCCATCATAGTAGTGCCAGCAGGTGGGCTGCATTCCACAAGTTCTAAGGCTGTTTTACTGTTCCTCTTGCACAGCCCCTAACATGTTGAATTTTGTCAAAGTATTTTTCTGTCTCTAAAGGGATGATCATGGTGATTTTTTTCTTTCCTTTTGTTTACATGGGTGGATTACATTTACTAATTTCTGTATATTGAACTGTCCCCTGGACAACTTGGATGGAATTTATTCAATCATTGTGGATGATTTTTATATTTTTAAAATCTGTTTACAAGTATTTTTATTGATTTATTTTCATTAAAAAAATAATCCCTCATTTCTGCTTTATATCCTCAGGGTACACACTTAATTATTAACAATTTTTATTAAATCATATCAGGAAGCTATGGGCAAAAATGGGTACAAGAAAGTAATTATCACCTTGATCATTTTTGCATTTTTGCAAAAAAAAAAGTATTTTTGCATTTATTTTCATTATGAAATTATTTTGCAATTTTCTTTCTTTGTTGGTTCTTTATGTAGTATGAGTATCAAGTAACTGTGGTCTCATAAAATAAATTGGGTAGTGTGCCTTTTGCTTCTATTTTGTGGAATAATTAGAGGAATACTTCCATTAGCTCTTCTTTAAATATCTGTCAGAATTTGGCATTAAAACTGTAAGTGGTACCTATCAAGAAAACTATCCCTCTCTTAGATTTTTTTCAATTTAGAGTATTAGTTTTTAAATTATGTTCTTATGACTCTCTGGATTTCCATCTTGGCAGTTATGTCCCCCTTTTTATGTTTCCAAGTTTGTGAATATGAGTTCTCTCTCTCTCTGTCTGTCTCTCTCTGTCTCTGTCTCTGTCTCTGTGTGTGTGTGTATTATTGTACATAAGGGTTTGTGTATATCTTTTTGATTTTCTTAAATAACAATCTGTTTAATTCTCTGTCTTGTTCTTTGTATTTTATTGATTTTTTGTCCTGAATTTAATTATTTTCTTGTCATCTACTTCTCTTGGCTGTGCTCTCTTCTTACTGATGCAATGTTCAATTTTGCTGTTAATTTGCTAATATAAAAAATTGCTCTACTTAATTTATGTAGGCACCTAGTATTGTGAGCTTTCCTTAGTACTGTTCTCATTAGATCCTATAATTTGGGGGAATGTTATGTATTCACTTTCACATTATTTTTGACTCTTTCTTTCCTTCCTTCCTTCCTTCCTTCCTTCCTTCCTTCCTTCCTTCTTTCTTTCTTTTTTTCTTTCTTTTTCTTCGTCCATTATTTTTTAGATTTTTTATTGGGTATTTTATTTGTTTACATTTCAAGTGTTAACCCTTTTCCGATTTTCCCCTCTGGAAACACATTCTCCCACCCTCCCTGCTTCTATGAGTGTGCTTCACCACCCAGCTACTGACTTCTGCCTCCTTGCCCTGGCATTCCTCTGTACTGGGTCATCGAGCCTTCCCAGGACAAAGGGCCTCTCCTCCTACTGATGTCCAACAAGGCCACCTCTGCTACATATAAGACTGGAGACAAGGGCCCCTCCATGTGTACTCCTTGGTTGGTGGTTTAGTCCCTGGGAGTTCTGGAGGGTCTGGCTGGTTGATATTGTAGTGTCTTACATGGGGTTGCAAACCCCTTCAGCTCCTTTAGCCCTTCCCCCAACTCCTCCATTGGGTTTTCTGTGCTCAGTCTGATGTTTGGCTATGAGCATCCACTTATGCCTCCATAATGCTCTGACAGAGCCTCTCAGGAGACATCTACATCAGGTTCCTGCCAACAAGCACTTCCTAGCATCAGCAAGTGTCTCAGTTTGGTGGCTTTTTATCGGACGGACCCCCAGATAGGGCAGTGTTTGGACCACCCCTCCTTCAGTCTGTTCCACTCCTGTCCCTGTGTTTCCTTTAGACAGGAGCAATTCTGTGTTAAAATTTTATAAAGGGTAGGTGGTCCCATCCTTCAACCAGGGGCTGTGTCTAATCTCTGGATATGATCTCTCTACAGGTTTTCTCCCCACTTTGTTGGGTATTTTAGCTAATGTCATCCCTGTTGGGTGCTGGGAGCCTCTTGCTTTTCTGTCATCTGGGACTTTCTGGTGGCAAACCACATTTCCCATCTCCCATTGCTACACATCTCTATACAATTTCCTGACTCTTCACTTTTCTTGTATCTATGGAGACTTGATTTGTTTCTGAATATGTGGTCAATTTTGGGGAACAACTCATATGGCTATTTACCGATATGAAGCAGATGTATTCTTTGTTTGCGTGAAATATTCTGTAATATCCATTAGGGTCACTGCAGGATTGCTCTGTTTAGTTTTTGACTAGATGGCCTCTTTGTTGATGGGAGTACCATTTCAAAGTCTCCCCCAATCAATGTATAAGCTCAATATGTGATTAACCTTAGTGGGATTTCTTCTATACACATAGGCACCCATTGTTTGGGGTATAAAAATGAAGAATTGTAATATCATCTTGGATTCCTTTTAGTTTTAGATATCTTGTTCTTCCCCCTCTGTTTAGTTTTGGTTTCAAGTCTATTTCTAACAGTTTTTGTAATATGTTAATATGGTTGTACAACCTTGCTTCTTAGGACCATTTGATTGGTACATCTTCTTTGAACCCTTTACTCTGAGGTAATGTCTATTCTTGGTGTTGAGGTATGTTTCTTAGAATCAGTACAAAGTTGGATCCTGTTTCAACATTCATTCTTTCAGTCTGTGTCTTTATTCTGGAATTGAAACCATATTTTGCCAAGAGATCTGCATAAGCAGCACTAGTTGATTCCCATTGCTTTGTTGTGTCTGATGGTGGTGGTAGTGGTGGTGGTGATGATGATGTTGTGTATACGTGTGTGTATGTATGTGGGGTTCTGTGTCTGTTTCTTCTCCTTTGATTACAGATCTGGGATTATTTATTCCTGAATATTTCTTGGATGCAGTTAACCTCTTTAGTTAACCATCTAGCAGCTTCTTGGTATGAATTTATAGATACATATTGGTTAACTTTGACTTTATGATGGAATATCTGATATTCTCTATCTAGAGTGACTGACAGTTTTACTGGGTATTGTAGTCTGGGGCTGGCATATGTAGTCTTTGAGACAGTGCTTATTCCAGGGCTTTCTGGATTTTGGAGCCTCTGTTGGAAAGTCAGGTGTAATTTTCATAGGTTTGTCTTCATATGCTACTTGGCCTTTTCCGTCTGTAGATTCTATTAGTCTTTTTTTTTTTTTTGTTCTGTGTATTTAGTGTTTTGATAATTTTGTGGCAAGGAAACTTTCTTTTCTGGTCTGTTCTATTTGGTGTACAGTATGCTTCTAAGATCTTTATAGGCACCTCCTTTAGGTTAGGAAATTTTCTTCTGTGATTTGCTGGAAATATTTCTGAGCCTTTCAGCTGGCATAATTCTCTTTCCTCTACTTCTACTATCAGTAGGTTTGGCCTTTTTATAATATTCTTTGACTGAGGTATGTATTTCTTCAATGCCCGAGATTGTTTCTTCCATCACTCATTTGGGTTTGTGAAACTTGACTCTGGTTCTGATTTTTGCATTCCTAAATTTTCACTTCCAGAATTTCTCAGTTTGTGTTTTCTTTATTGCTTTTAATTACATTTTCAGGTCTTTATCAGTTTTCCTTGTTTCCTTTAACTTTTTGTTTTATGTTTCTTAGATTACTTTAAATAATATATTCATTTTTCCAATTGTTTCAAGTTTTTCTAGAGTTCTTTAAGAGATTTTTTATTTCCTCCAATTGTTTTTGGTTTTCTGAATTTTTAGAAAGAATTTATTCACCCATTTCTTCCATGGTTTCTTAAGTGCCTAGGATTCTCTTTCTACTCCTTGTCAACTGTTAGTAGGGCTTACTTCTGAGACTCCTTTTCAAGTTCATAAATTGAACATTTCTAGATTACCGAAGTTTGGGTTTTCTTTATGGATTTCTTTTTTTTCTAGTTATTTTTTTTTATTTTCTATATTCAATGTTTACATTCCAAAGGTTTTCCACTTTCCCAATTACCCCCCCACCATATGTCCCATAATTCCTCTCCCCACCCCTGCTATTCCCCACTCATCCCACCCCCACAATTTCTCTGTTCTGGGTCTACAATACTGGATCTAATCTTTACAGGCCCAGGGTCCTCTCCATTCTTCTTGGAAGTCATTTGACTTGCTAATTGTGTCTTGAGTATTTAGGGCTTCTGGGCTCATTAATATCCACTTATGAGTGATTGCATTTCATGTGTATTCTTTTGTGATTGGGTTACCTCTCTTAGGATGATATTTTCCAGATCTAACCATTTACCTACAAATTGCATGAGTTCATTATTTTTAATTGCTGAGTAGTACTCCATTGTATAAATATACCACATTTTCTGTATCCATTCCTCTTTTGAGAGATATCTGGGCTCCTTCCAATTTCTGGCTATTATAAACAAGGCTGCTATAAACATAGTGGAGCATGTGTCTTTATTGAATGCACAGGAATCCTCTGGGTATATGCCCAGGAGTGGTATGCCAGGGTTCTCTGGAAGTGACATGCCCAATTTTCTGAGGAACCGCCACACTGATCTTCAGAGCGGTTTTACCATTTTGCAATCCCACCAACAGTGGAGGAGTGTTCCTCTTTCTCCACATCCTCGCCAGCACCTGTTGTCTCTTGAGTTTTTAATCTTAGCCATTCTGACTGGTGTGAGGTGGAATCTCAGGGTTGTTTTGATTTGCATTTCCCTGATGACTAATGATGTTGAACATCTCTTAAGGTGTTTCTAGGCCATCCAAATTTCTTCGGGTGAAAATTCTTTGTTTAGCTCTGTACCCCATTTTTTGATAGGGTTATTTGGTTCTTTGGGGTCTAACTTCTTGAGTTCTTTGTATATATTGGATATTAGCCCTCTGTCGGATGTGGGGTTGGTGAAGATCATTTCCCACTTTGTTGGTTGCCGTTTTGTCCTTCTGACAGTGTCCTTTGCCTTACAGAAACTTTGTAATTTTATGAGGTCCCATTTGTCAATTCTTGATCTTAGAGCATAAGCTATTGGTGTTCTGTTCAGGAACATTCCCCCTGTGCCCATGTTCTCCAGGGTCTTCCCAAGTTTCTTTTCTAATAGTTTCAGTGTGTCTGGTTTTATGTGGAGGTCCTTGATCCACTTGGAGTTGATCTTAGTACAAGGAGATAAGAGTGGGTCAATTCGCATTCTTCTGCATGTTGACCTCCAGTTGAACCAGCACTATTTGTTGAAAAGGCTATCTTTTTTCCACTGGATGGTTGTGGCTCCTTTATCAAAGATCAAGTGACTATAAGTCTGTGGGTTAATTTCTGGGTCTTCAATCCTGTTCCATTGATCCGCTTGCCTGTTGCTATACCAATACCATGCAGTTTTTAACACAATTGCTCTGTAGTACTGCTTGAGGTCAGGGATATTGATTCCCCCAGAAGTCCTTTTATTGTTGAGAATAGTTTTAGCTATCCTGGGTTTTTTGTTGCTCCAGATGAATTTGAGAATTGCTCTTTCTAGATCTATGAAGAATTGAGTTGGGATTTTGATGGGGATCGCATTGAATCTGTATATTGCTTAGCCAGACTAACCAAAGGACACAGAGACAGTATACAAATTAACAAAATTAGAAATGAAAAGGGAGACATAACAACAGAAACTGAGGAAATTCAAAAGATCATCAGATCCTACTACAAAGGTCTATACTCAAAACAACTGGAGAATCTGGAGGAAATGGACAATTTCCTAGACAGATATCAAATACCAAAATTAAATCAGCATCAAGTAGACCAGCTAAATAGTCCCATAACCCCTAAAGAAATAGAAGGGGATATAGAAAGCCTCCCAACCAAAAAAGTACGGGACCAGATGGTTTTAGTGCAGAATTCTACCAGACCTTCAAAGAAGACTTAACACCAATACTTTTCAAACTATTCCACAAAATAGAGACAGAAGGAACACTGCCCATCTCATTCTTCGAAGCCACAATTACGCTAATACCTAAACCACAAAAAGATCCAACAAAGAAAGAGAACTACAGGCCAATTTCTCTTATGAATATAGATGCAAAAATACTAAATAAAATTCTTGCTAACCGAATCCAAGAGCACATCAAAATGATCATCCACCATGATCAAGTAGGCTTCATCCCAGGGATGCAGGGATGGTTCAATATACGGAAATCCATCAATGTAATCCACTACATAAACAAACTGAAAGAAAAAAACCACATGGTCATCTCATTAGATGCTGAAAAAGCATTCGACAAAATTCAGCATCCTTTCATGCTAAAAGTCTTGGAAAGAGCAGGAATTCAAGGCCCATACCTAAACATAGTAAAAGCAATCTACAGCAAACCAGTAGCCAACATCAAAATAAATGGAAACTTAAAGCATTCCCACTAAAATCAGGGACTAGACAAGGCTGCCCTCTCTCTCCATATCTTTTCAATATAGTACTTGAAGTTCTAGCAAGAGCAATTAGACAACATAAGGAAGTCAAAGGGATACAAATTGGAAAGGAAGAAGTGAAACTATCATTATTTGCAGATGATATGATAGTTTACCTAAGCGACCCAAAAAACTCCACCAGAGAACTTCTACAGCTGATAAACAACTTCAGCAAAGTGGCAGGTTATAAAGTTAACTCAAGCAAGTCAGTGGCTTTCTTGTACTCAAAGGACAAGCAGGCTGAGAAGGAAATTAGGGAAATAACACCCTTCACAATAGCAACAAACAACATAAAGTATCTTGGCGTAACTCTAACCAAACAAGCGAAAGATCTGTACAACAGGAACTTCAAGTCCTTGAAGAAAGAAATCGAAGAAGACCTCAGAAGATGGAAAAATATTTCTTGCTCCTGGATTGGCAGGATCAATATAGTATCATTTCATTCCTAAGAAGAAGGAAGGAGAGGACCCTGGTCCTGGAAAGTCTTGATGCAACAATGTAGGGGATTACCAGGACAGAGAAGTGGGAGGGTGTTGATTGGGAAAGGGGGCTTATGGGACTTATGGGGAAGGGGAACTGGAAAAGGGGTAATCCTTTGGAGTGCAAACAAACAATATAAAAAATAAAAAATAAATAAATAAAAATTTTAAAGGCTACTTTGTGCTATCAACGTCCTTTTGTACTTCATATATGTTACAATAGTGAAAACTTGGTGTAGTCAGGTGTCTCTGCCCCACTGAAAACATACAGTCCTGGTTGTCATTGATTTTGTTTCTATGATCTTATATGTCTTAGTGCTCTAGAATTAGGAAGATTGCAATTCTGAGTTCTTGTATCTGCTCTTGTATGTGTAGAGTATGAATTTTATTCCTTGGTTTCTGTTTCTTCCCTAGTTCTTCTGAGAGTATAGTGGTTGTGTATTGCTTCCTAGGAAATTATTCTATAGTCTGAATGGTTGTGGCCCTTTGAGTCCCACTTAAAATGTGGGGGTTTTTTTTTGTATTGGGGGCTGATACTTAGGAATGGGAATATGCTTGCTGGCTCTGAGTGGGTTCATAAGAATAAGTAAGAAAAAGTGTATTACCAGAATCTGCTTAGTAAGTCCCCTGGGAATTGAAGCAATGAATGAGGAGAGGCTACAATAGAAGGGCTACTATAGAGCTGGAGAAGAGACTAGGAAATTGTATTTGGAAGATGAAGGGGGAAGTGAAGATTCACAGCATACATGCTAACCTGGTCAGAATGTCCTGTGAGTACCTAGAGAGTACTAGCTAAAGTCATAGGTGGCCTGGGATGAATGAATGGTAGAAAAAAGAAAGTTTGGATGAAACTCTGTGTGATACACTGAAAATGGGAGCAGGAGAAAGGAGGGTTGCAAGAGATGATCAGTTACAGATGTAGGAACAAGACTGGGGAATTGGATTTGGAAAAGCAGAGAGATCCTCAGTTAACCTGCTTTCTTGGCCAGATGGCCTATGGTTTCTCAGGGAGTGCCCTCTAGAGTTGGAGTTTGGGAAAAACTAAAAAAAAAAAAAATAAATAAGGGAAAGGAGGCTATTGAAGAGAGATTTGTGGTATTCAGTGGAGATCAGAGGTTAGAGGAAAGGGGCTGTAGCAGGTTCTGTCGCAGAGTTGAGGTGGAACAGGCAGATTGAATCTAGAGAAGCAGAGGGTCAGGAAAATACCTGCAGCAGGTAAATATCTACCTGTTTCTCTGGTAGGAGTCGATGTGAAAAGCTTTATGTCTTTAAATACATAAATCTATAAATAAAAGAGCATAAAACATTATGCCCTTTTTCAAGTGCATCTTTGCATGAGCAAAACTTTTGCTTGTTTTATATACTATACTACTTTTAAACACCGTAATGGCTATCCTCTCCTAATAATGCATGTGCATAAATCAGATACCTTAGATGTATCGATTCCCGTAGCCTTTCACTTTTCTCCTAAGTATTTATGAGAAACATGAAACAAGCGGAAGGTGACTTAAATACTCAGTTATGCAGTTAGGAAGGTGCTGAGTTGACATATAGGCTTTTTGGAGAAAAGAGTGTGTATTCATAAGCAATACTCTTACTTTGGTTTTTAAATGTCCAGTGATGGGGCTGGAGAGGTTGATCAGTAGTTTTTGGCACTGCAGGTTCTACTAGAGGACTCTCATTACATTCCTGTCACTTTAATGGAAACTCACAATATTGCATGACTCCAGGGACAAGGGATCTGATTTCCACTTCTGACCTCTGTAGCCAACAGGCACACATATGGCACATATCCAAATATGCAGGTAAACATACATACTCATATAGAATAAAATAAATAACTCTAGAAAATTATTTAAATTTTCAATAATGCTTAAAAGAATGTAACTATGATGCCCTTTCTTTTCCATTATGAATGATTATATTTTTAATAAGCCCCACTTTCCTCAATTCAAAACAATATTATTTCTAAATATTGAAATGCATGTTTCAATATAGTCATTTATTTTCTTTCTAATAGTAGATATTCAATATCAACTACTATATATAACTTTATAATTTAGCTCAAGATTTTCATTCCTTTGAGACCTCTTTATCTTCCTTAGCTAACCTCAGAAAATGCATTATCCCACTTTCCCATAAAATAAAATTTCGGTGTTCAGATATTTATAAACTTGTAAATATTACATTGTTGAGTCACTGACAGAACTAGCACAGTTAATTTGTCAATTGATGGGTCAGTGAGATAGAATGCCTCAGCAAATAATAGTGTTTGCCTCCAAGACTGATAATATGAGTACAATTCTGGAAACCCACATTGCAAAATGATACAAACAACTCCTACGGATAGTTGACCAACTTTCACATGTTTTCTTGCATTCACAGGTGCATGTGCACATGCACACACACATGTGTGCACACACACACACACAGAAAGAAAGAAACATACACACAGACACAATACAATAATTAATTTTATATTAAATTTAACTGAAAAGACTTTTGTTTAATATTTGTGTGTTGCTTTCTTACTCTCAAGTTGGTTTTAGATTTTAGTACAGCCTGTTTAATTTTCTCTAGTTATACTATACTACATGCACACATACACATGCACACACCACTAACATCACACAAACGTTCTCCCATACTATAATATTATCCATGTGGCTAAATAGTTCATGAATACATGCTGTATGTTGTAGAAGTATGTTTTCAGAAGAAATTCTCTTCTTGACTCTTCTCAGCTTCACCCCATCTCAACAACCAGTTTACAGAGCCTACTGCCCACCTCCCTTCAAATGCTCACCCATCTCTGAATCCTGTGAATTGTCTCTCCCTTTCCTCTCTGCTTGATCTTTGCGTTTTGATCTTACATCTTGTCTCTGTGATCACTCTTCAAATTGTATATCACATATGCTCCAAAGACATGAGGTGCTTTGTGTTTAATAACCTTATTTAAAATAGTAGGATTATTTAATAATTTATTAGTATTACACATGACAATCATGATAAACAAAAATTTAGATACATTATTTACATAAAAGTAAAATTTTTTTCCCACTGGTATGACACTGCTTTATTCTGCTGTTTGTCTTATCTACAGACTCTGAATGGAGAGTGAGGGAATCATACTCACAGTACTTTCTAGTTTTAATATCAGGGAATCCAGTCTCATATTAGCTTTCTTTCTTTTTTTGTCTTTTTTTTTTATTTTCTATATTCTTTGTTTACATTCCAAAGGTTTTCCCCTTTCCCAGTTCCCCCCTTCACCATACGTCCCATAAGTCTTCTTCCCCCAGGCCATTACCCACTCACCTGCCACCATTTCTCTGTTCTGGTACTCTCCTACAAAACTGATTTAGTCTTTTCCAGACCAGGGTCCTCTCTTTCCTTCTTCTTGGGAATCTTTTGCTTAGCTAATTGTGCCTTGAGTATTCAAAGCTTCTGGGATCATTAATATCCACTTATCAGTGATTACAATTCATGTGTATTCTTTTGTGATTGGATTAACTCATTTAGGAAGATATTTTCCAGATCCAACCATTTGCCTACAAATTGCATGAATTCATTATTTTTAATGGCTAAGTGGTATTCCATTGTATAAATATACCACATTTTCTGTATCCATTCATCCTTGGATGGACATCTGGGTTCTTTCCAGCTTCTGGCTATTATAAACAAGGCTGCTATGAACATAGTGGAACATGTGTCTTTATTGCATGCAGGGGACTCCTCTGGGTATATGCCCAGGAGTGCTATGACAGGGTCCTCTGGAAATGTCATGCCCAATTTTCTGAGGAACCGCCAGACTGATTTCCAGAGTGGTTGTACCATCTTGCAATCCCACCAACAATGGAGGAGTGTTCCTCTTTCTCCACATCCTCTCCAGCACCTGTTGTCTCTTGAGTTTTTAATCTTAGCCATTCTGACTGGTTTGAGGTATAATCTCAGGGTTGTTTTGATTTGCATTTCCCTGATGACTAATGATGATGAACATGTCTTAAGGTGCTTCTCAGCCATCTGAATTTCTTCTGGTGAAGATTCCTTGTTTAGCTCTGTACCCCATTTTTAATAGGGTTATTTGGTTCTTTAGGGTCTAACTTCTTGAGTTTTTGTATATATTGGATATTAGCCCTCTGTCGGATGTGGGGTTGGTGATCTTTTCCCAATTTGTTGGTTGCCGTTTTGTCCTTCTGACAGTGTCTTTTGCATTACAGAATCTTTGTACTTTTATGAGGTCCCATTTGTCAAGTCTTGGTCTTAGAGCATAAGCTATTCGTGTTCTATTCAGGAACTTTCCCCCTGTACCCATGCCCTCCAGGGTTTTCCCAAGTTTCTTTTCTAATAGTTTCAGAATGTCTGGTTTTATGTGGAGGTCCTTGATCCACTTGGAGTTGATCTTAGTACAAGGATATAAGAGTGGGTCAATTTGCAATTCGCATTCTTCTGCATGTTGACCTCCAGTTGAACCAGCACCATTTGTTGAAAAGACTATCTTTTTTCCCACTGGATGGTTGTAGCTCCTTTATCAAAGATCAAGTGAGCATATCTCTGTGGGTTCATTTCTGGGTCTTCAATTCTATTGAATTGATCTACTTGCCTGTCACTGTACCAATACCATGCAGTTTTTAACACAAAATAGAAACAGAAGAAATACTGCCCAACTCATTCTATGAAGCCACAATTACACTGATACCAAAACCACACAAAGATCCAACAAAGAAAGAGAAATACAGGCCAATTTCCCTTATGAATATTGATGCAAAAATACTAAATAAAATCCTTGACAACCGAATCCAAGAGCACATCAAAACAATCATTCACCATGATCAAGGAGGCTTCATTCCAGGGATGCAGGGATGGCTCAAAATATGGAAATCCATCAATGTAATCCACTACATAAACAAACTAAAAGAAAAAAAACACATGGTCATCTCATTAGATGCAGAAAAAGCATTTGACAAAATTCAGCATCCTTTCATGCTAAAAGTCCTGGAAAGAACAGGAATTCAAGTCCCATACCTAAATATAATAAAAGCAATATACAGCAGACCAGTAGCCAACATCAAAATAAATGGAGAGAAACTTGAAGCAATCCCATTAAAATCGGGGACAAGACAAGGCTGCCCTCTATCTCCATATCTTTTCAATATAGTACTTGACGTTCTAGTGAGAGAAATTAGACAACATAAGGAAATCAAAGGGATACAAATTGGAAAGGAAGAAGTCAAACTATCACTATGTGCAGATGATATGATAGTATACGTAAGTGACCCAAAATACTCCATCAGAGAACTCCTACAGCTGATAGACAACTTCAGCAAAGTGGCTGGTTATAAAATCAACTCAAGCAAATCAGTAGCCTTCCTGTACTCAAAGGACAAGCAGGCTGAGAAAGAAGTTAGGGAAATAACACCCTTCACAATAGCCACAAGCAATATTAAGTATTGTGGCCTGACTCTAACCAAACAAGTGAAAGATCTTTATGACAGAAACTTCAAGTCCTTGAAGAAAGAAATCAAAGAAGACCTCAGAAGATGGAAAAATATTTCATGCTCTTGGATTGGCAGGATCAATATAGTAAAAATGGCCATCTTGCCAAGAGCAATCTACAGATTCACTTCAATCCCCATCAAAATCCCAAATCAATTCTTCATAGATCTAGAATGAGCAATTCTTAAATTCATTTGGAGTAACAAGAAAACTAGGATAGCTAAAACTATTCTCAACAATAAAAGGACTTCTGGGGGAATCAATATCCCTGACCTCAAGCAGTACAACAGAGCAATTGTGTTAGCTTTCAATTTAGAAAATTTTCTCCATTTGATTTATACATAATTTTAATTAAATTAAAACAATTTAATTGGATTTCCTGAAGACATCTGTTAAAATAATTGTAAATGTTTCCTTTCCTGAGGTTTTGGTTCTAATGTAGTGAGTGTATAATAAAATTTTTTCTTTCATTACTAATACTTTTTGTTTTCATCACTGTAATGAACGACATGTCAGATTCTTTATGAAGAAAAAGAGACTTATTACTTATTCAGCTCATCATTTTAGATGTGAAAGTCTAGAAAGTATTGCACTGGTTCTGCCCACCAGACACTCAGACAAGTGGCTTATGATTGGTCAGTCAGTATAATTAATTCAGAAGATTAAGATTCTGGCTTTAAACAGGTTGGGAAGAAATAGAGAAAAATATTCAACATTAATTCCTGGCCTCTACAGGTACCTCTCATATGCTTACAAAAACATACATACACTACACACATATCCAAATAACCTCTATATTTTTGTATCATTGGCTATATGTCCCTGATGAGACAAGATAATTGACCTAAAAAGTTCCATTTTATGCTGAATAATTTTACAATTCTTATTCTTTTATATAGTTTGATAGTTCAGCTGTTCAGACTTTTTAACTTTTTGATTTACCAAATGCAAACTTTCCATAGCCAGAAGTATTTCTTAATTATTTTGAAATAATTGAAAACAAAAGCATTAGAAGATTTATGCAACATAGAATTAATTTGTTTTTTGTAAATGCAAAAAGGTTCCTCAACTCTATTACTCCAATCTTTATTTTTCATTGTGGGTTGAATCTGAAATAACTCTCAAAAGCACCTTTTTTTGTTTGTTTGTTTCTTGGTTTTTCTTGTTGTTGTTCTTGTTCATTTGTTTTGTTCTATTTGGCTTTGTGCTTTGTTTATATTCTTGGTACCTGTTTCATCCATATGATATATAGGAAGTTCATTAATTTCTCCTAGTTCCTTTTCTTGCTGTTGTGATAAAATATATCTTTGGGGAGAAGGAATTGAATTCAGTTCACAATCCTAGTCTGTAGTCCATCATAGGAAGAACATAAAACTGTCAAGAACTTGAAACAGCTAGTTCTAACACAAAAAAAAAATGAAAAGAGAGAAGGAATGAGTGTTGGCCAGTGTACATATGACTATCTCGATTTTAATACAGCTCCAACTCCCCAAATGGTGCCATCAGCATTCTGGGTCAATCTTGCTACTTCAGTTAAGATAATTAAGAAAATCCTTCACAGGTATGTAAAACAGAATGCACACAGTCCCCCAAATTGTTCTTCTCTCCTGAGGAGATTCTAGTCTCTCTCTGTCAAGTAATGATTAAAATTATCAAAAGGCAATTGTAAATCAAAATAACAGGTGACCATAGCTTTTGGCTATAAACTTTAAGTCATATATGTAGCAAATATTCAATGTAAATTAATTAGAGTTTAATATGATTAGAATTGAAATGTAGAAAAACAATAGTTTTGGTTTTCTTTGAAAGAAAATATTCAGTCATCTGAAAATTATTTGCGGGGTTCTCTCTGCTTTCATTAATGTATAAAGCAGTTCATTACATTTTCTTAGCAGAGATAACTAGTACTTTTGATACAAACATAAGGTAACATACTCATGTTCAGCACAATATAATTACAACAAAAATTTAATATTATAAGTATTAGAGAATTTGAATTTTCATCATATAACCGAACTATGGGAACTATGGTGGGTGGGAACTGGGAAAGGGGAAAGCCTTTGGAATGTAAACATAGAATATAGAAAATAAAATTAAAAAAAAAAAAAGTTAAATTTGCCAAATATAAAAAGTACATGTATATTGTTAGTTTTAACCTCTAAATTATTTCCAAAATTATTTAAATCTATTTATTAAAATTATATTTTATTATCAATTGTTCTACTGTCAGGAAATTAAAGGTCCCCTCTTGGAGTTCTTAGTCTCATTAATAAAATTCTTTAAGGAGAGATGCCAAAGGAAGCTTGTGGAAAAGCAGAGTTCTGAAGTAAACTCTAATGGCAGGCAACCTGTATATCATGGAATCTGCCAGGAAAAGAGGAATAGAGAAGAGAAAGAAAGCCATGTCATTTGAGTTCTTCATGGGCATCAGCCAAGTGGTGGACAAGCTGACCCAAGGCAAGAGGGAGCTGTGGCTTCTGTGAAAGAACATCTTGATCTTGAAGTAAAGAAAAGAAATAAATAAATAAAGAAGGAATGAAGGGAGAAAGAAATAAAGGAAGGAAGGAAGGAAGGAAGGAAGGAAGGAAGGAAGGAAGGAAGAAAAGCGGTCAACGTGGTGTAGAGAGAGGCAGAATTGGACAGATGCATTGTATTAGTTTGTGTTTCACTGCTGTGAGCAGACACCATGACCAATGCAAGTTTTTTAAAAGACAACATTTAATCAGAACTGGCTTACAGGCTCAGAGGTTCAGTCCATTGTCATCAAGGCAGAAACATGGCAGCATCCAGGCAGATATGGTGCAGGAGGAGCTGAGAGTTCTATATCTTCATCTGAAAGCAGCTACTGGAAGACTGACTTCCAAGCAGCCGGGGGGGGGGTCTTAAGCCCACATCCATAGTGACATACCTACTCCAACAAGGCCACACTTCCTAATAGGTTCACTTCCTGGGCCAATCATATACAAACTATCACATGCCTATACTCTACTGCGTTGAGGACCAGAGTGATACTGCCCCCTGTGCTGCCTTCTGGAGCCTTGGGGATGTCAAAATCACTGCTGTCACCTAGGGCCATGTCAGAGGTTGAGGTCCTACTATAACAGGGGTTTGTGTTGATGTCCAAGTCTTATGTTACCACCAAAGGTTATGCAGGTATCCACAATTTGGGCTGCCACCTAATACCATGTTGATGTCAGTGGCCTGTGCTATTGCCAATACACCTATAGACATGGGTGGCCTGCACTGCAACCTGAGACCATGGTGATATCTGTGTCCAGGTTGGTGCTGAGGGCCATGTCTCAGTCCAAAGTCTCGCTACACTAGGATATCTGCTGATTTCCATGCCTCATGCTACATCAAAGCCATGTGGATGCCTGTATTCTAGGTTGATACCTGAAGCCATGTTGATTTCCATGGGACATGCTGCTACTGAACACTATATCTGGACTAATTAAGTTTTTGTGGCCAGGGTCTGTATTAGTATCTGTGGCCTGTGTTACCACCAAAGACCACTCAGATATCTATCATCTGTGCTACAAACTAAAGTTTTATTGATATCCTTGGACCATACTGCCACCAGGGACCATCTTGATGCAAATAGCCACATTGCCACCTAGGCTCAGAATGATGTCCATAATCTGGGCTGTGTTCAAGGTCTTATCTGGATCTGTGAGGTCACTTTAGCTACAGGTCATGTGCATGTTCTGTGTTGCCACCAGAAACCATGTGAAAGCTCACAACCCATGCTCATGTTTAATGTAAAGAACATGGAAGCAACTTTTGCAATAATATCAATAATTGCAAATGCATAATTGAGAAAGAGGGACATGGATAGCTTCTGTGGCAACCCCTACGCCTACAGCCACCCCACCCCTCAACTATCCCAAAACAAATGGTGGAAGCTTAAATATAATTCTGTAAAAGTATAATATGGGTGCTAAAGTTAGGTCTTTACAATTGATGACTTCTGGTGAGTGGGAGGTTCTGGAGGGAAAGAACTCATTTTTATTTAAGGGCCAGACCAATGTGAGTTTGACCATAATTTAGTGTATATAAAGATAACAGAAATTGGACTTCTTTACTCTTAGTTTTATATTTTTTGAAGGTGGTCACAATGGTTGAAGGGTGGACAATGAAGAACTAGAAATGAGTGTAACAAGGTACATGGTATGAAATTCCCAAAGAATCAATAATATGTATATTTATGTATACATTTGAAACAACAAATGTAGGCTCTGGCCAGTAATAACAGAAGAGCAGTAATAAAGAAAATAACAGAAGAGAAAACTCCACAAATTAGAGGGAGTTGAAGTGATCAATAGGTTTCAACCTTTTGAAATTGCACAGAAAGTTTGAGGCTGAGATTCAGGTGAAGACAGGAAGACAGGATGGTAGGAAATGCTGCTGAGTGGTGATTACTGGCCTTGGGGAAACATACAAGAGAAGAAATGGGGGAAATAGACCAGGAGAAGGAGATTAAGGATTCAATAGCATCATTTTATGGATTCATAAGGGCAGATCTGTTGGAATTTAGACAAAAATATTAACAAAGACACATGTTTTAGTATGTAGTTGATTTCCTCATAGTTTCAACCATCAGGATGAATGTAGACAGGCAACAGAAAGCCTTTTTGCAACCATCCACACCCTAGGGTACAGAATCTCAGCTAACATTCTTCAGGTTATATACCTAGGCTACAACTTCAAGGAAGATAACCTAACCCTAACCCTAACCCTAACCCTAACCCTAACCCTAACCCTAACCCTAACCCTAACCCTAACCCTCATATCTATATTTCAGTTATTCTTCAAATTCCCAATCTCACATTATAAAAACAAATACAGAAGTTGCCTGGGGTAGTTGAATACTGCCAGCTATGGAGAATGGGATTTACTGATATGGCCAAGCCCCTATATGCCAATACTGAAGTTATACAGATTTTGGAATGGAAAGAGACTGAGCAGAGAACCTTCAATGCCTTGAAAAAAGGCCAATGAGTCTTCCTCTGACATCCTTAAACCATTCCACTTGTTCATGGATGAGTACAAAGACATTGCATAGGGTGTCATCACATAAATCTTAAGACTCTTAAAGAGACTGGTGGGATATCACTAAATGTCTCCATGTTAAACTAGTTTTTCATATCTTAAATCAGTTTTTTCAGTGGATAAGTAAGTTGTTATCTAATCACATTAATATATAAATGACTTTTCTATTTAAATTTAAGTTTTTATGGAGGCATGCCATCAAATGTTAATCTAGTGATTCATTTCAGAAAAAAATTGTAGGGAATATTTACTAACAGTTTGTATTAGTGGCCATAGTTTGCATCAACTACACAGGATTTTCTCTGAGAATAGAGAAGTTAAACTTCCACAAAGAAAAGTCATTCAATCGACTTTTATGTCCTTATACACACATATTTCCTCCTTAAAAGCACTAGTTTATCCACGAGTATGGAAGATTTTTCCATTTTCTGAGGTCTTCTTCCATTTATTTCTTCAGAGACCTGAAGTTCTTGTCATACAGATCTTTCACTTGTTTGGTTAGAGTCACACCAAGATACTTTATATTGTTTGTGGCTATTGAGAAAGGTGTCATTTCCCTAATTTCTTTCTCAGCCTGCTTATCCTTTGAGTACATGAAGGTGAATGATTTGCTTGAGTTGATTTTATAACCAGCCACTTTGCTGAAGTTGTTTATCAGCTATAGGAGTTCTCTGGTGGAGTATTTTGGGTCATTTAATTATATATTATATATTAATAATATATATTATCTGCAAATAGTGAAAGTTTAACTTCTTCCTTTCCAATTTGTATCCCTTTGACCATATATTGTCTAATTGCTCTATCTAGTACCTCAAGTACTATATTGAAAAGATATGGAGAGAGGGGGCAGCCTTGTCTAGTCCCTGATTTTAGTGGGACTGCTTCAAGTTTCTCTCCATTTAGTTTGATGTTGGCTATTGGTTTGCTGTATATTGCTTTTACTATGATTAGGTATGGGCCTTGAATTCCTGTTCTTTCCAAGACATTTAGCATGAAAGGATGCTGAATTTTGTCAAATGCTTTTTCAGCATCTAATGAAATGTCAATGTGGGATTTTTTTCTGTGAGTTGGTTTATGTAGTGGGTTGTATTGATGGATTTCCATATATTGAACTATTCCTGCATCCCTGGGATAAAGCCTACTTGATCATGGTGAATGATGAGATTAATATAATTAAAATGGCCATCTTGCCAAAAGAAATATACAAATTCAATGCAATCCCCATCAAAATTCCAACTCAGTTCAGAGTTAGAAAGAGCAATTCTCAAGTTCATCTGGAATAACAAAAAACCCAGGATAGCTAAAACTATTCTCAAAAGTAAAAGAACTTCTGAGGGAATCGGTATCCCATACCTCAAGCAATACTACAGAGCAATACTGTTAAAAGCTGCATGGTATTGGTAAAGTGACAGGCAGGTAGATCAATGGAATAGGATTGAAGACCCAGAAATGATCCCACACACCTATTGTCACTTGATCTTTGAGAAAGGAGCTGAAAACAACCAGTAAGGAAAAAGAGCCTTTTCAACAAATGGTGCTGGTTCAACTGGAGGTCAGCATGCAGCAGAAGGCAAATTGATCCATTCTTATCTCCTTGTACTAAGATCAACTCCAAGTGGATCAAGGACCTCCACATAAAACCAGACACACTGAAACTAATAGAAAAGAAACTGGGCAAGACCCTTAAGGACATGGACACAGGGGGAAAATTCCTGAACAGAACACCAATAGCTTATGCTCTAAGATCAAAAATTGACAAATGGGACCTCATAAAATTACAAAGTTTCTGTAAGGCAAAGGAAACTGTCAAAAGGACAAAACAGCAACAGAAAAAAAGATCTTCAGCAACTCTATATCTGACAGAGGGCTAATATCCAATATATACAAAGAACTCAAGAAGTTAGATCCCAGAGAACCAAATAACCCTATTAAAAATGGAGTACAGAGCTAAACAAAGAATTTTCACCTGAAGAACTTCAAATGGCTGAGAAGCACCTTAAGACATGTTCATCATCATTAGTCATTAGGGAAATGCAAATCAAAACAACCCTGAGATTTCTCCTCACACCAGTCAGAATGGCTAAGTTTAAAAACTCAGGAGACAGCAGGTGTTGGCGATGATGTGGAGAAAGAGGAACACTCCTCCACTACTGGTTGGATTGCAAGCTGGTACAACCACTCTGTAAGTCAGTCTGGTGGTTCCTTAGAAAACTGAGCATGACACCTCCGGAGGACCTTGCTATACCACTCCTGGGCGTATACCCAGAGGATTCCCTGGCATGCAATAAAGATACATGCTCCACTATGTTCATAGCAGCCTTAGTTATAATAGTCAGAAGCTGGAAAGAACTCAGATGTCCCTCAATGGAAGAATGGATACAGAAAATGTGGTATATTTACACAATGGAATACTACTCAGCAATTAAAAACAATGAATTCATGAAATTCTTAGGCAAATGGTTGGAACAGGAAAATATCGCCCGAAGTGAGGTAACTCATTCACAAAAGAACACACATAGAATGCAGTCACTGAGAAGCGGATATTAGCTCAGAAGCTCTGAATACCCAAGATACAACTCACATATCAAATCATTTCCAAGAAGAAGGAAGGAGAGGGCCCTTGTCCTGGAAAGGCTTGATGCAGCATTTTATGGGATTGACAGGACAGAGATGTGGGAGCAAGGTGATGGGGGAATGGTTAGAGGGAAGAGGGCTTATGCGACTTATGGGGAACGGGGAAAGGGAAATCATTTGGAATGTAAACAAAAAATATGGAAAATAAAATAAAATAAGAATAATTACTAGTTTAAAATGGGTAAGAAGGATCAATTTGAGTTACTTGTTATGAAATAAATCAATAAGGTTTTGGAATATGATTTAGGAAAAATACATTATATAAGATTCTCAAAAGAGTAATTAAAATATTGTAAAAATTATTAAAAGGAAAATCATTGCTAAATGAAATAATTTTCTTAGATGTAAGAATAAAACATAGTAGAAAATATTAAGGTTGTATCATTATGATGCTATGGCTTTGTTACTTTTTTATCTCAAATATCTAAGATTTTATGTTGACTGAATTGAACTAATTATACAACTTCTTTTATTTTTTCTATGCCTATTTCATGAGAAATAATTGAAGAAAATCAAATGTTTTTAAAATTAATTTTCAAATTAACTCTATCTCTAATTAGATATCTTTTTTGTATTTCTCTTACATAATTTGAAATTCAATTTTAGTTAAAATATGCTCTCTAATGTACTTTCCTGTGTTCCTATATTTGCTTTCAGGGGAAAAAAATGACATCAAACTTCTTAACAATAAGATTTAGAGTGAATAGTCTAATATACTACCCTAACATTTATTGTAATATACAATAACGTTGCATTCGAATTGTGACAACTTAATTATCATGAAAAAGTTATCCTACAAGATGAAACTATATATACACACATACATATACACATACAAACACACATCAAAGTAAATGCACACACCTACCTGCATGTGTGACTAAAAATCTGTTAAATAAGTCATGTGAGACTCCGTTAGTCTTGAAATTTTTGGTGCAAAATATTTGACAGACCTACAGTGAAATTATATTAAAGACACAGTATATTTACCTTTTTATGTTAAGTGAAGCAAATTGGTTAAATGGAGTCAAACAAGAAAGCAAGATAGGAGATACCTGCAGTTTAGTTTTCAACCAATAGAAAATGTAAGAGAGATGAAGTGAAAGATAGATGATTTCTCTGGAGATGATTGAAGACATCTGCTGTTGGTTGTCTTTTATTGAAGTTATTTGGTTTACTTATTGGTTTATTTGTGTCTAACCATCTTTCCAATCTTTGTACTATAAAATGTCCATTATAGTATCCTGCTGGGAGGAAAATTATAAATGTCCAAGTGATTATGACAATTTTCAAATATGTCATAAATAAAACATTTGGATACTTACTTCTGCTATTTCTGATCACATGAATAAACGTGCTATTTTAGGTCCTATTGTCCTTACTATGATAAAATACACTGATACAATCAATTTACAGTACAAGAGGTTTGTTTTAGCTCACTATTCTGGGTAAAATACACTTTGATAGGGAAATTGAGACAACAGGAGTTTGAGTAGCTGGTCATATCATATTCATAATAGGAGGAACAGATTACAAAGAATGCATGAATGCTGATACTTATTTCCCTTTCTCCATTATACCCTCCTGTATATCCTGTCATACAATAGACATACAATTAATATGTGTCTTTAAACATCAATTAACATAATCAACATAACCACCCACAGAGAAATCCATGAGAGCTCATTTTGTAGCTGATTCTAGAATCAGTCAAATTGACAATGAACACAAACCATACCTTCTGTCTCATTTATGGCCTCCATTACTGTGAAAAAACACCGTGACTAAGGCAAGTCTTATTAAGGAAACCATTTAATTGGGTCTATCTTACAGGTTCAGAGGTTCAGTCCATTATCATCATGACAGAAAGCATGGCAGGCATGGTGCTGCAGGAGTTGAGAGTTCTACATCTTCATCCAAAGGAAGCAAGGAATAGACTGTTTTCATGCATCTAGGCCAGTCTCAAAGTCCACACTCAGAATGACACTTCACCAACAAGGCCAGACCTACTCAAACAAGGCCACCTTTTGTAATATAGTGACACTCTCTGAACCAAGCATATTCAAACCACCACACTGGTGGTGACCCAGAAAGGCTTGTTCAAACAAGTGAGTCTATGGGGGCCCATGCCTAGCCATAGCTTAATAAAAAAATACATTTAGTCCATCTTCAAAAGTCCCATAGTCTATACCAGTCTCAACAATGTTAAAAGTCCAAAGTTTAAAATCTTTTCTGAGATTGATTTAACTACTTAATTTTAATTCCATATGAAATCAAAATCAAAAAGCAGATCACATATCTTAAATATCAGAGGATAGACATTACTGTTCCAAAATGTCATAGTGAGAAAATACTGGACCAAACAAGACCAAAAATCAGCTGAGCAACTTCCAAACTCTGCAACTCCATCTCTGATGTTAAAATGCTCTTCAGATCTTCAACTCCTTTCATCTTTGTTGACTGCAACAAACTTGTTTCTCCTGGGCTGGTTCCACTTCCTGCTAGGAGTTTTCCTCAACAGGTGTTCCATGTGTCGTTCATCTCTAACATCTTGGGTTTCCCAATGCACCTTCTTGCTCCAATATCTGGGATCCTTACATGGGATCTTACATTCTTAAAATGACTTGGGTCACTTCTCCTGTTTTGGTCTCTGTAGCATTATAAGCTCTGGTTGATACATCTCCACTGTTGCTGCTGGCTGCTGTTCTTGGTGGTCATCTCATGGTACCCACATCTCCAATGTGCTGGGACCTTATGATGAAACTGGGTCTCACCAGTAGTCTCTCATGGGCCCTCTTCATTTTGCCAAGCCTCAACGACTTTGCATGACGCTTTCAGTCCTAGGCTGCCAATTACAACTGAGGCTGCACCTTCATCAGTGGTCTTCCCTGGTGTATTAGTCTAGGTTCTCTAGAGTCACAGAACATATGGGCAGTCTCTATGTAGTTAGGGAATTTGTTGATGACTTACAGTCTGTAGTCCAACTCCCCAACAGTAGTCAGCAGCAGCTGTGGATGGAAGTCCAAGGATCTTGCAGTTGCTCAGTCCCACGAGGCAAGCCAGCAAGGAAGAATGAGTCTTCCTTCTTTCAATGTCCTTATATATGTCTCCAGTAGAAGGTGTAGCCCAGATTAAAGGTGTGTGTATCCATGCCTTTTATCCCAGATGATCTTGAACTAGAATCCATAGCCATAATCTGGGATTAAAGGTGTATGTCTCCATGCCTTTAATCCCAAATGATCTTGAACTAGAATCCATAGCCACCATGCTTCAAGATCTCCATGCTAAGTCCAGGTCAAAAACTTATATCTCTGAGCCTCCAGATTAGGATCATAGGTGAGCCTTCCAATTCTAGATTGTAGTTCATTCCAGATATAGTCAAGTTGACAACCAGGAATAGCCACTACACCTGGCATCTTGCAATGCCAAACAAGCTTCAGCCACTCTCTACAACCCCTTCACATTTTCAAAAATCAGTACCACCTGAGTGATTATTACACATTACCTAGTCCAGCTGCAGCATGAGGTACAATCCTGGATATCTCTGTAGCACAGCTTGTTTGTGCTCTCAGAAAACACTTTCGAAATTTCACTTCAGTGATGCTGGTCTCTTCTTAATCACCATAATTTCTTAGCTCCAGCCAACCAGTGTCAATTGTCCCAGTAATACCTTCAATTCTTGATTCTAAAGCCAAAGTTACATGGCTTAAGCTGCTGAGTCCTGCTGCTTGCTGGGATGGAACATATCCTCTTTTGTTGAATTAACTTTTTTTTTGTTTTTCAACTCTCTCACTGCCTAAGCTTGGCTTTCCTGAAACTTGCTCTGTTGATTGACCTTGATTGCAGAGATCAGTATGGGTCTGTTTTTATCAATGCTGGGTGGTACATTAAAGGAATGTACCACCAAGTCTGTATTTCAGCTCTTCTTCACCTAGAATTTGCTCTGTCCCAGGCTGGCCTTGAACTCAGAGATCTGCTTGTATTTGTATCCTGGTATTAAGGATGTGTACTCTTATGCCTGGTCCTAAGGTTTCCATGGTAATTTTTTTCTCAAGATTGAGTTCAGAAGCCTGTTTCTTCCAGCCTAAAGATTTAGATCACAAGTGTGCCCTCCACACTTCTAGACTGTAGTTCATTGAAGATTAAAAGTCTAATCTATTCCTTATTCAAATGTAAACATAAAAAATAAGCTTAGCTGGGTAGGATCTTGCCCTGAAATCACCACTCTCTTTATCTCCTTGAACACAGGATTCATCTCAGTTTCATTTCCATGCTTCTACTACCCTGGTCCATTAAGCCCCACTTAAAGCATTCAGCTGCTTTATAAAGTAAAATCTACCTTCCTCCAAACATAGGCATGATCAGGCCTAGCACAGTAATACCCTATTACTGACACCAACTTCTGTCTTAGTTAGGGTTTCCATGATCATGACTAAGACAACTCGAATAAAGGACAACAATTAATCAGAGCCATCTTGCAGATTCTCAGTCCATTATCATCATGGTATGCAGTACTGCAGTGTCCAGATAGGCATGGGTGCTGGAGAAGCTCTAAGTACTACATCTTCATCCAAAGAAAACCAGAAGACTTTTTTCAGGCAGCTAGGAGGAGAACTCAGAGCCTACCCCCACCGTGATACATTTCCTCCAACAAGGCCAAATCTACTCCAAAAAGGCCACACCTCTTAATAGTGCTGCTCCCTGGTCCAATCTTATTCAAACCACCATGGCATCATAGGTAGTTTTTTCTGCTTAGCAGTCAGGTCAGCATATCTGAAATAATCTTGGACCATAGTAGCCTTATTCTGTAAACCTCCAAATAAGAAATCATAAATCTGAAAAGTATTTCCAAAAATTTATTTTTAGAAATGGTTTAATTATTTAGATCATACTAATACATTTGATATACTATAACCAACATAATTTGGCATGATCCAGTCAACATAATTTGGCAAGCTAGTATGACCAGTCATGCTACTTCTGCCTACTACGAGTGAGTTTAACCAATGCCTTCAAGTATATATGAGAGACTGTGTGCCATCAGCATTTCATGGCACCACAGCATGAAAATCTTAGATATACTGAGTACCTTTACTTTTTATTATTCTCTGGATGCTGATTTTAATACAATAAAAATGAACTTTAAGCTTTGTGGGACCGTGGATCGTTCTGGAAAACTTGGTAAGGTAGAATGGATCGGGGAATCCAGAATCTTGGGTACACAGAGCTGAGAAGGTAGGTAGGTGCCTTCCTGTTCCCTGCCAGATTCACAGCCTGGAACACGCACCGTGCTCCCCTTTCTGGTTCACATAGCCCAAACCAGAGTTTCCCATTCTAATGGGATACCTAGAGTCACTGAGGATTCAGCCAATAAGCTTCTCTTCCAGAACATTCCTTCTCACAAAAGGTATTTAATCTCTGGTCCACCCTGTGAAGTTGCTACAACATCGTTTTCACAACAAACAGTCAATAAACAGTTTGGAACCAAGGACTGTATCTTTCTTTGAGAACCGCCATTAGGAGAGTGAAGGCCTTTGTACAGAGCTGCAGCTTAGGTCTCCTGTAGAAGGCCTATCTGTTCATCTAGACAACCTTTGCCAGTGAGCTAAGCCAAAGCTCTCATTTCCCCCTGACCCCTTGCCAGATTAGTTGCCATCCTTAGCCCTTGGACCTCTGACTCTTCCCCTAACTCCTGATGATTCAGCAACACCTGAATGTCCACGAGCTTGGAAACACCATGTCCTGGCCTTGTCATTTGTCCATGTACACCAACACTTCATTCTGGACTTCTTTGTGCTGGTCTCCGTGATGACGGGAGACCCAAAAGTCAGGAAGTCATGGAACCCCATCTTTGGCCCTCACATCTTAGACTGTTCTTTCTTACCCACGAGTGGTGTCTCAGTGCTTCCCTGAAGCTGAATACCGGATGATAGCTGGGCATAAGTGCAGTCCATCTCGCCAAGTTTTGTCTGCCCAAAATGTGCCCAATGGTGGGGAGGAACATGGACGCACATATCTTATTTTGTTACATGATATTATATCCCAAAACAGTATAATGTATGCCCTATATCTTGCCTTACTTAATTAAATAAAAAATTCTATAATTTTTGTATGTTTAAATTATATATATTTATATACATATATAATTTTTCTGGCAATAAACAGTATAAACTCAACATAAATACCTTAAATAATACAGAAATTGTAATGGTAAATTTCTCTTCTAGTTTTTGATATGTTTTTCAAAAACTGAAAAACTTGCTTTTCATATACATTTCTTTATGTATACAAGGCAAGCATAAATGTTCAAAACTTTTCTAATACATCGATAAAAGAACTTGAAAGATGCAGATGTATTTGTGAATGTGATTATTTATAGGGATCTTATAAAGTGTTAGAATATTTCTCTATATGTATGAAATTATTAATATTTCACAGGATAATATAACCAGAGAGAACCTTCAGGCCTTTTTCTTCTGAACAAATAGAATCCTTCCAAGTACCATGGTACTTCCTAGTTTGAGCTTTAATCACAAAGAGGAAAGAATTGTCACCCTTTGAAAAGAGCTGGGTCTGTCTTATTAAGGCCAGGTATATGTAGATGAGTGGCTGTTTTACCTGAGAGGTCTTCATAAGCACTGATGCTGTGTGTAGGTTTGTCCTCTAGTGTGGGTTTTCCATATGATGAAATGAGATACATTCTCAATTTGCTACTCAGGATACCATCTTGGGAGTCATGATAAATTTTCCTAATCATTATTTAGTAAAAGGAAACAGTGTTTGCACATAATTATATTTCATTTATTAAGGAGAATTATTTGACTGGGTTGACTAGGTTGTTTGCTTCTGCATTATGAGGTATAAATGAGACTGGAAAATTGAGAGTTAGACATAAAGGAGAGAACAAACAGCAGAAAACAGAACAAGAAAATTAAATCACTGTTATTGCAAATAACCACAATTTAATTTCCTTAATTAGTTGAATGAGACCAGTGAGACTTTTTTTCTGATTTATATAGATCAGCTCTCTGTTTTTAATGAAGTTCTCTACTTCTCATTTTACAACCTCAGTTTGCTGATAAATCATAACAGTTGTTTAAATGGCATTCTAAACTAAATGATGATAAATGTGATTCTTCAAGTTTCCATAGTTCAAATCCTGGGTATGTTGATGTCCACAACACTGTAAGCATAGCTTTGTTTATATCAGGGGAAAATATCTCAGTAAGAGAGCCTTCAGCCAAAGATAAGTTACAAACAGAACATCTGCAGATGATATTGAATGAAGGTGTTTGATGTGTTTCAGAGCCAATGATGCCAATATAAAGAAAATGAACATTGTTTATTTGTATAGAATGAATGATTAGGTGTTTGTTTGTTTGTTTTCTTTGTATATATCCTTGACTTCCTTGAATTCACTATGGTGATCAGGCTGACCTTGAACTCATAATGATCTCCCTTCTGTCTCTAGAATGCTGAAATTACAGGTATGCACTGCCATGCATGGCACAATCAGTTCCTGACTTTTTCTAAGACATGTGTCAGTGTCATCTCTGAGAACACAGTAAGTACCAAAAATTCTGGAAAATATTGTGAGCTTTCTATTGTATTCTGGAAACTGTATGATTTCTACAGTATTCACACTATTCAAAATCTACTTGCATAAAATTACCCTTAGTATTTCTATATGTTTGTACTAATATGATGCTAGATAAGAAATGGAAAGATTATCATATGAATCTAAACTTTTCAAGGTTCTTTTACGAAAAAGTAAAAAGACTGTATGATTTCCCAGAAATATTTAGAGAAACATAAATTGTAGCTATTAAGACATCCAATATTCCTCCACTAAATTCAGTTTGATTTGGTAGGTGACAGCATACAAAAGATTGAAAGAGAGCATTTGGTTATTTAGCTAAAATAAGTATGTCTAAGTAGAAGAAACATCAGTGTTGCTAATGTTGTCTAAAATACACACAAAGCAGGGAATATAACTGTTTAACACCCCTGTTCTTTCTATTATGGAAAAAAAATGAGTTTCTTCACAGTTTCAAACTCAAAGACATGACAAATTAAAAAGAAAACAACAAATTGTTTAATTGTTCTGACAGAGATTGAAAACTCAGTTACTTGATCAAAGCCTTTAATGCTCCTTGTTAATAAAAGTCAAACTATTTCAGGGATGAGCATTGACTTACTGACCAAGAGCATTAGCTGCTCATCTAGAAGACCCAGGTTCAGGTTCCAGCACCTCCATGGTAGTTCCATAACCTTGTACTACAGATCCAGATGATCCAATGCCTCCAAAGGATCATCATGTGGTACTTGGATATAAATGCAAGTGAAACACCCCTGTGCACACAGCAGAAACACAACAGCAAAGGAATGGAAATTAGTAAACACTTCTCAATAATTCTCAATTTTAAAGCTCTTATTTCCTCAATAAAATGTAGATAACTGATGAATGCATTAGAAAACAAGATCAATTTTGATTTGAAGTCTTTGCTAGACCAACAAGACAAATGAAGGAAGCAAGAGATGCAAAATGAAGCTGTCAAAGAATGTTTTTTAATATATGTTTTAAATTTTAAATTAAAATGTAAAAAAAATGTAAAACCTTAATTTTCCCAATATTTCATAACAAAGTCTGAGTCTGTGATTATAATATATGGCAACACAAACCTCATTAACTCATTAATAATACGCTATTGGTAAATATATCAAAGTAAGATATTTTTGTGCACTTTAATAGATTTTGTTCTTAATTTTAGACTTATTTTCCTCAAAACTATTGGCTAGGATAAAAAAACAAAACAAAATATTAAAAATAAAGCTAACACTTTACTTTCTGTCTTGAACTTCAAGCACTCAAATGGTTACTTTGTCTTTGGTATCCAAACATGACTTGAGAATTTTCTTTTATGAAAACTAGAAATCTTTTCTGACACCTCAATATTAATTGCAATTTTTAATGAACTTGACATTTATTTCACAGAAAAATGAAAATATGATGACTAATAATGTATGTCACTATCATGCATATTGGCACACAGCAACAGCTCATATAAATCATGACAATCATCTACTGACAAACCCATCACTTTAGCAATGATTAAGGCAGATAAATATAAATATCCATCAACTTTATCCAAAGTGCAGATCCTCTGTAACATATTGAAGAATGAGTTCAGGTATTATCATTAAATGGGAGTTTATTTGTGCTATGGTTTGAATGCTCCTTCCAAATTTTTTAAAGCAATGTTGTGTAATAAACTGAGAACATAGTGAGGTTATGATTCCTCTTGTCTCATGAGTGAATTAGGTAATTTTTGGATTGATGCAACAATGGAACAGGTTACTGGGCTATTGCAAGACTTTCTTTATTACAAATTCAACTCCCTCTGATTTACTTCTTACATGTAATCTCTACCATCATGTAGAGAGAAGAGGTATCCTTGTGTGGATTGGATATTTCCTTCTCTCATGTGGACTCTAAGGTTCTTCAGGTTGTCGGCCTTGTTGATGTGTGGCTTTACCTACAATGGCTGTCCTCCACCTCTATTATTTCTTAAAATAGTGACATATTTAGAGGTTCCAAATGAAAGATGCATTTGTGCCTCTCACCATCCTTGAACTCTCTAAAATTTTATTTACTACTGCCCACAAATAAGCAAAACAACATGTCTATACAAAGATTATAATGAAATTTATTGACATGCTTCAAGGAATGTATCTCAAACTTAAAATAGAAGTTATATCTATTTTCCTGTCACAAATACACAGATATAACAGCATTTCTAGATTTATTTCTTCATGAGCCACAAGTTAAAGGAAAATACAGAATATGCTGGAAGTCTAATTCAGTGATTGAGCGCAAATATACAAGGCCCTGATATTAATTTCCAACACAAAAAAATGAAATAAATAAGTTCATTTATGGCAAAAGCATTGATGGTTGCTGAGCTCAAGCTGGGCCTCACCTTTCTAGATGGCACAGAATGTTCTCTACATTGAATTCAATTCCAAGTAGCAAAGAACATGAACACAATAGACACCAAAATAGCAAGCAAAGGAATGTCCTTCAACACAGAAAAGCCCAGAGCTACATCATCTCCATGGAAACTGTCCCATGTTCAGATCATAATATTAAACCTGAACAAGAATCTGAGTAATACTCAAATTAGAGATATAGGCAGAAATTAAGAATATTTCTAAGAACCTGAGAGATTTGTAGCCAATTAATGAGGAGATCACTATCATAACAAAACTGACTCCCAAAGTCTTTGTAAGCTGTGTGCTTATAACTAGACAATAGGAATGCAGGTCAGGATTGGGAGTAGGAGAAAAAGATGAAAATATGATGAATTAAACCATAATTCTAGTTGATATCTTACAATTCAATAAAATCATCTTGGGACTGTTCACTTCCACCTGATAAAAATCTATAAATTACCATGTGAGGTCATGCTGAGATAGAATTAAATGCAAAATATGAAGTAAAAGTCATATACATTTTTCAGAGTACTATAAATTAATTGATAATGAGAAGGCAAATAATGATATCAGAAGTGGAGTATGCTAAACTTCTTCCTTCCATATTCTATGCTGTTCTTTAAAGGTCTGTCACTTTGGTTCTTGGAAACTGCTATCTACTGAACTGCTTTTTCTGTTTTCATGCATATAGGTCAGAATATTAGCCCCTATTCAATTATAATACCTGAACTCATTGTTCATTATGTTTCAGTATCTGCACTTTAGGTCAAGTTGATGGACATTTATATTTATCTGCCTTAAGCATGTGGATATGTGTGTGTGTGTGTGTGTGTGTGTGTGTGTGTGTGTGGATGTGGATGTGGATGTGGATGTGTATATATACTGCTAAGATTTTCTATTTCACTAAAATGCCCAAATAATTTACATGTTTTTCTGTTATATTCTAATATATTTTGTTATCCTTCCAACTAAAATATTACATGTAATATACACAGGTTTTATGTTAATTATTTTGTCATGGAAGGAAAATGAGAAACATGAAGATTTCTTTTCTTTTTGTTAGTAGTGGATAAGCAAAGGCACTTCAAATGTATTGTATGCTACTTCCCAGTTAGAAATTTGTCACAGTGATGACTTTGGTAGGGATGGGGGCAACTGTTTAATAAAGGAATCTTTGAGCCATGGTCACTCTTTCACTCTGTAGACCAGGCTGGCCTTGAACTCAGAAATCTGCCTGCCTCTGTCTCTGCCTCCCAAGTGCTAGGATTAAAGGCATGTGCCACCACTGCCCGGCTATGATCTCTCTTTCAAAGTAGTGAAAGTAACATATATTTCCATTTATCTGGATTCATAGTAGTATATGAAGTCCCTCAAATCTTTATATTGCTTCCTCATTTCAGTAAGAAAAGCTATGGTAAGCCATGAAGCATTAGGTCCTACATATTCTGTTTGCTCTCAGAAAACTCTCAAGGGTCTCAGACATTTTGGGGACAAGTAGGGTTTCCTGAGATATGAAAGGAAGCTTTGAATGTTAACAAATATATGAGATATTGAGTGGAAGAAATTTGGAAAAGAAAATTCAAAAGAGAATTTTATAAAATGAATATTATAAAATCTTACAAAATAGTAAAATCTTATAGATCCATCATACCTATCTCAATAAACATATTTTGGATTTATACAGTACTTTAGTGTGATGATTTTCACTATTTTTTCAGTATTTTCAAAATTCATTAAGTATAATTATTTTGTCTTGTGCAGTCCAATTAGTCTAGAAAAGTCTGTACCCCCTTTGTCATTGGATATTTTTGCTTTGTTGATATCTACTTTCTTGAATTCTTTTTCTTTATTTTTTTATTATTGGATATATTCTATATTTATAATTCATTTCCCTTTTCTGGTTCCCCATCCCCAAGGGTCCCACATGTCCTTTTCCCTCCCCCTGCTCCCTCATCGACCCCCTTCCACCTCACTGTTCTTGTACTCCCCCACAATGATGCTTTGGTCCATTCTAGCTCCAGTGTCCACTCCTTTCTTCTTGTCAGACCTCACTTGGTATGTGATTTATGTCTTTGGTGTTCCAAGATTCTAGGCTAATATCCGCTTATCAGTGACTGCATACCATGGGTATTCTTTTGAGACTGGGTCACCTCACTTAGTATGACGTTCTCCAGCTCCATCCATTTCTCTAAGAATTTCATGAATTCATTGTTTCTAATGGCTGAATAGTACTCCATTGTGTATATATACCACATTTTTTGTATCCATTCCTCTGTTGAGGGACATCTGGGTTCTTTCCAGCTTCTGGCTATTATATATAAAGCTGCTATGAACATAGTGGAGCATGTAGCCCTATTGCATGCTGGGGAATCTTCTGGGTATATTCCCAGGAGTGATATGGCTGGGTCCTCCGGAAGTATCACATCCAGTTTTCTGAGGAAACGCCAGACTGATTTCCAGAGTGGTTGTACCAGCTTGCATTCCCACCAGCAGTGGAAGAGTGTTCCTCTTTCTCCACATCCTCGCCAATGCAGAAGAATGAGAATTGATCCATTCTTATCTCCTTGCACTAAGCTCAACTCCATGTGGATCAAGGACCTCCACATAAAACCAGACACACTAAAACTAATAGAAAAGAAACTGCGGAAGACCCTTGAGGACATTGGCTCAGGGGAAATATTCCTGAACAGAACACCAATTGCTTATGCTCTAAGAGCAAGAATAGACAAATGGGACCTCATAAAAATTACAAAGTTTCTGTAAGGCAAAAGACACTTTCAAAAGGATAAATCGGCAACCAACAAATTGGGAAAAGATCTTCACCAACCCCACATCGGACAGAGGGCTAATATCCAATGTATACAAAGAACTCAAGAGGTTAGACCCCAGAAAACCAAATAACCCTATCCAAAAATGGGGTACAGAGCTAAACAGAGACTTTTCATCTGAAGAAATTCAGATGACTGAGAAACACCTTAAAAAATGTTCAACATCATTAGTCACTAGGGAAATGCAAATCAAAACAACCCTGAGATTTCACCTCACACCAGTCAGAATGGCTAAGATTAAAAACTCTTTAATTCTTTCTATAGCTATAATATTTAGATATTAGCCCTCTGTCAGATTCGGAGTTGGTGTCTTTTCCCATTGTGTAGGATGATGTTTATTTTTTTTCCTATTGATGGTGTCCTTTTCCTTACAGAAGCTTTTCAGCTTCATGAGATCTCACGTATTGTCAATTTTAGTGCCTGAGCTATTGGTGTTTTGTTCAAGAACTTGTCTCCTGTGCCAATGCATTCAAGGATATTCTCCACTTTCTGTTCTTTCAGGTTCTGTGTATCTGGGCTTTGGTGAGCTCTTCCATCGTCTTAGACCTGAATTTTGTGTAGGGTGATATATATGATTTCATCGTCTTTCTTTTACATGCATATATCCATGCGGACAAGCATGATTTGTTGAAGATTCCTTCACTTTTTTTTCATTGTATATTTCTGGCTTTGTTATAAAAAATCATGTGTTCATAGATATGTGGGCTTATATCTGGGTCTTCAATTTTATTTCATCAATCAACATGTCTGGTTATGTATACCATGCAATTTTTATCACTACAGCTCTGAAATGCAGCTTAAAATCAGAGATAGTGATACCTCTGGAAGTTCTCTTATTGTATAGAATTGGTTTAGATATTCTACTATTTTGCTTTGTTTTGTTTTCCCATATAAAGTTGAGTACTGTTCATTTAAAGTTTGTAAAAATATATGTGTTGAAATTTTGATGGAATTGTGTTGAATTTGAGATTGATTTGGAGAGGGTGACCATTTCTATGAAGTTAATTCTACTCATCCAAGACCATGGGGGATTTTCCATCTTCTGATATTTTCTTCAATTTCTTTAAAGATTTGAAATTATTATCATACATATCTATCATTTGGCTTGGTTAGAGTTACATCAAGATGTTTCATATTATTTGTGATTATTGTGAACTAAGTTTTCCTAATTTCTTTTTTGGCTCATTCGTCATTTGTATATAGGAGGATTACTGATTTGTGTTTGTGTGTTTGTGTGTGTGTGTGTGTGTGTGTGTGTGTGTGTGTAAAATCTTGTATCTAGTCACTTTGTTGAACAAGTTGATCAATTAAAGGAGTTTCCCAGCAATGTTGGGGGTTTATTTTGTATGTTATCATGCCATCTGCAAAGAGCAATATTTTGACCTCTTTATTTCCAATATATATCCCCTTGATCTTCTTTTTGTTGTCATATTGATCCAGTGAGAACATCAAGAACTATTTTGAGTAGATATCCAGAGAGTAGACAGCCTTGCCTTGTTCCTGATTTTAATGGGATTGCTTTGTGTTCTTTTCATTTAATTGATTTGGTTATAGGCCTGCTATAAATTTCCTTTATTATGTTGAGAAATGTTTCTTATATGCTTTCTCTTTCTAAGAATTTTATCACCAAGGGGTGTTAGATTTGTCAAGGCTTTTTGTGTGTTTGTACTTGTCCTAATTAGGGTTTTATTGCTGTAAAGAGATATCATGACCAATGTAACTCTTATTAATGAAAAACATTTAATTGGAGCTGGTTTATAGTTCAAGGTTTAGTCCATTATATTTTTGGTAGGAAACATAGTAGCATGCAGGAAGACATGGTGCTGGAGAGATAGCTAAGAGTTCTACATCTAGATCCACAACATGTTTTTCCCTTTTGTTTGAAGTAATTTGGATAGTGAACAATTCACCTCAGCAACAAAGATAATTATGATAGAGCCTTCCAATGCTCTTTCCCAAGCACAGACACACATGGACACCCACTAGACTTATTCAACAACAGAAAATAGGATGAGATATTGGCATCCATTTTCTATTGCTCACATATCTTGCAAACTTATTTGAGACATGAGAAACATTTTGCTGCAGCAGATTTTAAGTTAGATGTCTTTAATGGTGACAACAATATGCATGGCATTGGATAAGAAGAAGAACAGAAGTCTTCATGCTGAGTAAATACTGTTCCTCCATAGACACACATACAAAATCCACAACCTTGTAGGCTTATCACTAATGCCTGACACTCCACAGATGTACCATTAAATCCTGCAGAATGCCTATTTATCCAGAACTCAGTCTAAGGCTGTGATCATTAAAATTTGTATTTGTTTTGTGACTGTAGCATAATTCTCATTTGCCCATCAGTAAATGTACACATTTTTCTCAATGATCACTGTTATTTCATATTAAATTTAGATAATTGATAACTAGGATTCCACATTAGGTTTTCTTTTTAAATAATTTACCTAATATAGTTTCTGTGCTTTCCATATAACTATCTTAACAACAATTCACTTTTGTCACACAAATTTTGGATGAGACTACATCCAGAATATAATTGAATGTCACAGTAATGTAGAGAATCAGTCTGTGAGAGGTAGACTGGGTAATGAACAGTGAAGGCTGATCCATCCTTCATATAGTGCTTGAAATTCTTGGATAGTATGGAAATTAAACCTGCTACATAGAAGCATGTTCATAAAATCAAAAAAATCAGTATTTTATAGAAAGTGAAACATGAAATTTGTCACAGCATAAATAGTTTGAGATAATGGTCATCATTCACCTTGAACAAAGACTGCATTCACATATGCATATATAATAAGTCCGTGGCCACTTATGCTCCCACAAACCTCTATCCCTTCCCAGCCATGAGAATAAGTCAGAAGGAAAATACTGCATGGTTTCAGCTATAAAATAGTATTTAAAGCGGTTAAATTCATGAAGACTACAAGCAGAATAGTGGGTGATAACAGCTGGGGAGAGTGGAAAATGGGGAACTAGCATAAAGTTTCAGTATAAAACATAGATAAGTCCTAAACATCTGCCCTATAATCCTATGCTAATATGGAACAGTATGATAATGTGTAGTGCTGTTCTAGTTGTTCAGAACCCACACAAAGTCCAAGCTCCACATCTCCTACATATGTGCAAGGAAGCCTAGGCCTAGCCCAGTATGTTCTTAGGTTAGTGGTTCAGACTCTGAAAACCCCAGAGGTCCAGGTTACTTGACTCCATTGATCCTCCTAAAGAGTTCCTATCCCCTACAGAATCCACAATCCTTCCTCCTATTCTTCTATAAGTGTCCCCACACTCTATTCACTGTTTGGCTGTGGGTCTCTGTATTTGTCTGAGTCAGCTGCCAAGTGGAGCCTCTCGGAGACAACATACTCCTGTTTGCAAGCATAACAGAGTATCATTAAAAGTGTTATGACTTGGTGTTAAGTTGAGCTGGGTATTGGTTAGCCATTCCCTCCTCATTCTCTGACCCATTCCCTAAACCTGCATTTCTTGTAGCCAGGATAAATTTTGGGTTGAAATTTTGTGGACAGGTTGGTTTCTATCACTCTCCTAGGGTTCTTGTTATAGATATAGCTTCTCATATCAGTAACTTAAAAGTACATCTGAAAGCTCTAGAAAAAAATGAAGAAGCAAGCACACCACAGAGGTGAAAAATAATCAAAACTAGGGCTAAAATCAATCAGCTAGAATCAATGAAAACAAAATAAAGAATTAACTAAACCAAGAACTCTTTCTTTGATAAAAATCAAAAAGATAGACAAACACTTTGCCAACCTAACCAAGAGTCAAAGAGACAGTATCCATAAACAAAATCAGTATTGAAAGAAAGACATAACAATTGTCACTGAGGAAATTTAAAACAATCATTAGGTAATATTTCAAAAGACTGTATTCTACAATATTGCAAAATCTTAATGAATGGATGATTTTCTAGACATATACCACTTCCCAAAGTTAAATCAATACCAGCTAAAATACTTAAACTGTTCTATAACTTCTAAAGAAGAAATAGAGGTAGTCATTAAGCTTCCAAATAAAAAAAGCCCAGAACCAGATGGTTTTAGTACCAAATTCTACTAGACTTTCAAGGAAGAACTAATGCCAATAGTTCTCAAACTATTCCAGAAAATAGAAACAGAAGGGACACTGCCAAATTCCTTCTATTAGACCACATTTACCTTGATACTTAAATCACACAAAGACTCAAGAGAGAAAAAAATTCAGACTGACTTTGTTTATGAACATTGATGAAAAAAACTCAATGAAATACTTGTAAACTGAATTCAGAAACATATCAATGACACCATTCATCACTATCAAGTAGGTTTCATCCCAAAAATGCAGAGATGGTTCAATATCAGAAAGTACATCAATATATTCCATCATATAAAGAAACTAAAAAAATCCACATGATTATCTCATTAGACACTGAAAATCTTTTGACAAAACCCAACACCCCTTCACATTAAAGGTTTTAGAGAAATCAGGGATACAGGGAACATACCTGAACATAATCAAAGCAATATGCAGCAAGCCTATAGCTAACATCAAACTAAATGGAAACTTAAGACTTTTTAAAATTTTTAATTTATATTTGTTATTTGTTTATTTTTCTTTTATTTTATTATTTTTTCATTATTCTTTGTTTACATTTCAAAGGTTTTTTTTACACTCAATATTTTATTCTCCTCCCTGTCCACCCTTTGACTGTTTCACATCCCATACCTTCTCCCTTCCCTGGTTGTTAAAGGAAGTAACTTATTCCTATTATTTAAAGTAATTATATCTGCAGTTCAGCTTGATTGGTAATGGATTTCTTGGTACAGTTACATGCAGGTAAGAATTTCATTTACCAAGTGCCTTATTAGAGGATAGTTGCATAGAGTAAAGCAGTTGAATTTCCTGATTGCTAAGTTATTCACTTTGTTTGCATGCCTTAGTTTTGTCCAGGTAATTTTTTTTTCTCCATTCATTTTCACGTATTCACTTTATAGCCTGACCCTTCTCTCCCACACACACTCCTCCAAGCCTCTTTTCTCTCACAACCACCCTTCTATTTCTCCATTCTCCTAGAACGAGGAGTCCCACTGGATATCAACTGACCCTAGCGTGGGTTGATTTTAAGTAGCAAGTACTGTGGGTTAAAGCATGCATGACAAGCTGCCCTATATCATATGACTGGCTTACTTTATTCAGTTACCTACCTTTTCTTAAATTCATTCAACTAGTGAAGAAGAGATGACACCTGATACTATACAGATCATATTAGGAGTAGATAGCTATATATACACAGAGCCTTTGAGTGGAGGACATTGCATGCCACAGGTGGTAACACAGGCTTTACCTCTGAGAACAGGATATATTAGCATGAGTGTAGGAGTAAAAGAGCTGAAACTTGCTATTCAATTAAGAATAGTGCCTGTGTCCTTTGCTCAGGTATTATACAAAAGAGAGAGTGGGAAGCAAGCTTATCATTAGACCATTCAGGTTGTGCTTTCTCTAGATGTCATAATAGAATGGAAGAGTGGGCTTAATGGTAAACCTTACAAAATAGGTGCAGTATAATCATTTTTTTCTGAATAGATTTTAAAGTTCCATTGTAATCCATGTCAACATTTAAGTCCATTGCCTCTTCTTAAAAGCAAGTTGTTTTATATTGATATTTAAAAGTCATATATTTGATAGATAATGTGTACCTAGAATATGTACAAAGATACAACTCTTTATATAAAGATAAATTTACAAATAAGAAGCTTGATTAAGCATTATTTTAAGACAAGCACAAGAAAACAATTGTGTAATAAACAGGCAAGATTTCATGAATTAACAGTATATTTTATTCATTAGGTAAGTACAAATCAAAATCATATTGAGATATTAATCCAGAAAGCTTATAGAGATTGATACTAAAAATGAACCTTCACACTTTGATGCTTAGGAGATTTAATACTGAAGCCAATACCCAACTCAGAGCCAGTACATTACTGTTGAAGGAAGCATCATTCATAGCAACACAAATAATGTAGACACCTATATACCTAACAGTTTATGAGTGCTTAAATTCAGTAGTATAAGTCCATGCAATAGAGTATTATTTTGTAATAAGAAATGAAGAACCAACACATATTACAAAGGAGATGAACCTTAAAAACACTTAATATGCTGAGTACAAAGCCATGTATCTGCTTTTTGTCAAATATCTGAAAAGGGATGTCTGTATAGTTGGGTTAGTGGTTGCTGAGGTCTGAAGAGTTTGACAATAAACAAAAAGTGGCTGTTACTGGGTCTAAAATTTCTTTGGAAAAATGAAGTTATAAAATTTATTGTATTTAAATTTTCCAATTTGAAAAATGTACAATAAGTTAACAAATTGCATGTTTTAAATGAATATATTGTGGGTTGTGTTGTATATCAATAGTGCTGTTACATTAAGCAGCAATGAACATCTTTCCAGGGCCTGAAATAAATGACTCATCATTTAAGAATTCTTCTTAGTTTTGCCAAGGACAATGAGTTTGGTTCCCAGGGCCAAGTCATGCAGCTCACAACTAACTATAAGTCTACTCCAGAAGATATACTCTTCTGGACTCTATGGAGACTTGTAATCTACACACACATACACACACACACACACACACACACACACACTTACTTTAAAATAATACTAGAAAGAATCTGTAAAGGACTTCACTGTTTAGCCAAGAAAGATATTCAACAAATATTATGCAAAACAAATCAGAATGTAGGAAAGAAATGATATTTTCTTGGATTATTTTATTTTATTTATTTAATAAAGTCAGTGTAACATTTGTATTGAAACAATAGACTTTATAATTTCAGACTATTTTTATTAGATAAATGCTAAAATTCCTTTAAAAATTCTCAAATGATTGTGCATGATAATATGCAATTTTTTCCCCAGCACTCAGGAAGATCTGTATAAGTCTGAGCCAAGCCTGGTATACATAGTAAAATCCAGACTAGATAGCACTACATAGTGAGAATCTATCTCTAAAAATAAAAAATGTAGAAAAGGTACAGTAAGTCAAACCAAAATTACATTCACTTCAGAAGTAAACACATAAATTTATTGGTCAAAAATGTGCTTCATGTATTATTGGGTGAAACTAAGATAAACTCACTTAATTTTATTAATGGCTACAGAGCAAGCTTTTGATGAATTCAGTAGCAAACCATGACTTAAGCGTGACTTAAGAGACAAAACATAACTTTTCAATAAAGCACAGCATAGCTACACATCTTAAAACCCTTCATTCTTGGATCAGAAAGAGTGCCAAGATGCATGCTCTCCTCATGTTGTTAAATACTTTTCTAAGGGTATGAATGAGTTCAACAACATCAAAGTATAACATGTTGTATAAGGATATTAAAGACAAAAGTGTCCGATTATATTTGGGAAACCTTTATGAATAGAAATTCTAAAGAATTCAGCCCATAGCGTCATTACGCTGTTAATTCATTAAAATTATTAGGCAACAGGTCTCTATATAAAATTCTGCTGCATTTCCAGATAATACAACTAGTAGAAAAATGATTTCAAATAAAAATATTGAAATTACTATAAAACATTAATTCTTTGAGTATAAGTATAAAAATATGTGTGCAATAAAAAATGTTATAGCTTAATGTTAGAAGGTATTGCTGGGAAAATTAAAAGCCTAATGTTAAGTTAGCAGGCTTAGACCATAAGGATGTCATTTCAACTCAAATTTCTTGGTATGTGATAAAGTTGAGACTAAAATCCTGGTTAGCCCCTTTCATGGGAATTAAAAAGATCAGTTTAGAAATGATCTAGGAATATAAAGACAGAAGGAAGAGAACTCTGTCACAGTCCATTCATTTGAGTCCACATCAATGGACTTCTTGTAGAAGTCCACAGTGCTGCACTTCTACAAGACTTGGTTTTGGAATTTTTTTATTTTAAGACTGGGTTTTTCTGTGTAGTCCTCCCTGTCCAGAAACTCATTGGATAGACCAAGCTTGCCCTGAACTCAACTCATAGAGATCTGCCTGCCTCTGCCTGCCAAGAGTGTCTGCCATTTTCGACATCAGAACACTTACATTTCACTTGGTTATCTGTTCTACTTATGATTCCATATCAGCAATCTAAAGACTTTTCAAAAATATAAAAAAATACTCTTGCCTCTATAAATTTGTGTTTGAAATAGTTATTTTAATCTTTTTAAAATTAATTAATTTATTTACTTTACATCTTATTTGCAGCCACCTCTCTCCTCTCCTCCCTGTCCTACCCTTAAAATCCCTCCAGCTTCCCATCTCCTCAGAGTCTACCTTGGGAGAGTCTACCTCACTCTGGGACATCCAGTCCCAGCAGGACCAAGCACATCCTCTCCAACTGAGGCCCAAGCAGAGAGTCCAGTTAAGAGAAAGGGATCCAATGTCAGGAAACAGAATTATAGACAACCTCCCATGCAGTTATTAGGGGCCCACATGAAGACCAAGCTACACCTCTACTTCAAATATTTAGGGGACCTAGGTCTATTCCCTGTATACTCTATGGCTTACTGTTCAGTCTCTGTAAGACCCTGTGATGCAGAAGACTCTGTAGGTCTTCTTGTGCTGTTCTTGATACCTGTTTAATTCTATCCCCCACTTTTCTACGGGATTCCCTGAGATATTCCTGATGTTTGGCTCAGGGTCTGTGAATCTGTTTCCATCCACTACTGGATGAAGCCTCTCAAAAAGACATTTATGCTAGGCCCCTGTCTTCAAGCATAGCAGTGCATCATTAATAGTGTAATGGGTTGACAGTCTTTCTTAAGATGAATCTCAAGTTGGGCCAGTCATTTTTGGCCATGTCCTCAATCTCTGTTCCATCTTTATCCATATGCATCTTGAACATTATTAGAAATTTCAAGTTTTGCATACTATGCCCTATGTCATTTTATGATGAAATTATCTTACTTAATATGGATGACAACTTTAAAGATTAATAAAGTATAAAATTATATAATTAAAATTGCACATAGACTTAAATTAAAAAAAAAATAAACCTAAAGGTATCAGCCCTCAGAGAAAGAAATTGAGAACTGTTTGCACTACTTACTGCCAAATGCAAGGAATATTTTACTCATTTCTCCTATGATGTTAATTTATTGAATGTGTTATGAAATCTGTGAAGCTATTACATCTTGGTATTCCATGAAGTTAGCAATTCTTCATTTATCTACAGTTCCCCAATGACAATGACCTACTTAGTTCTTATTTCCCATTAGCTCCTTGGTCTTTTTAGGTGCTAGGTCCCTGAAGTAATTTTAGATCACAAGTACAGATATATTTTATTAATGCTTATTTTTGGCATTTCATTTGGTTTTCCAATAGGAATAAAAAATCATGAATTTTCAATTTTGCATTGTGACCTAGATATGCCATAGCTTAGTATTGATGTTAAATATAATGACTGTTCCCCTGATTTTTAGAGATCTTTAGGAGATGGATAGTGACCAACAGATGCCTAAGTTGAAAGAATAGAAGAAAAACCAAAGTATCTACAAATTTTTAAAACATCCATAATTTTCCTGGTTATTTTGGGAGTATTTATATCCACCACGCTGTATTTTTCATGTCCAGTAAAATTTAGCATTTCATATTTTCTAAAAGGATTGTATAGAACAAAGTCTTTGTTAAGACTCAGTTTGTAAGCTTATTGATTTAAGCTCTGGAATGTATTTTCAATATAGGTAGATAGATGTGAGCAGGTTTTAAACATGGAGAAGTAAATTTGTGCATTTTTATGAATTGGTTTCTTATTCAGCCAGAAGCAGAGCTTCTATAAAATTAAATGTCTGAAAAAATTAAATGCCTGAAGGATTTTAATAGCAAATAATCAACTTTCCGTGCATTTATTACTACTATTCCTCATTTCTATTTTCTTGGCACTAAATAGCCTAGTCTGAGAAGTGTATTGAGTCGAATAGCTTTGACGCAAGTGGAAAATTGACATATTGTTTGTGAAATGGAGCAGAGGAGTTATAGTAAATCCTTTGGATAGCTTTCTTGCTAAATATAAACTTATACACGTCTTTTTCCAAAACCCTTTCACAACTTGGCTCTCCATATCTACTGCCATTGACTTGTACGGCCCAAGTCTCGTTCCTGAACCCTCAGAAGATTTCTTCTACTCTGGTCATACTCAGCCTGCTGTCATCCAGTTACTTTTCAGACAGGTGTCAGACAGTCTAATACATGGCAAAGTGAATGTACCATTTCCCTTGCCTCAACACAATATCTTCAAATGTTCTAAGTTCCTTTATTCTCATCACTCCATCCTTACTGCTCCTCCTTTCATATTTTATTTCATTTTCCCAGGCCCATGGAATTTACTGCTAAATATGAGTTAGAAAAAAAAATATATCCTATCACCTCTGGTCAGTAGAATGCCCATCTGTAATGCTGAACAGGACCCTGTTTTGTTCATTGCTATGTGACCTAGTGATGGAGATGGGACTTGTAACTAAGCAGTTCTTGCTTGAATCATATACCCTTCTCTTTCTCAGCATTTTTCACTGAATCACTGCCATGAATTACATGCCTGCCAACTTGAATAGCCAAATACCCTTGGATGTTACCTGATTTAGGACCAACTGGATTGCTCTACTTTCAATATCATCAGATGTGTTTTCACCAATTGAGTGACCACCTCAAACCGTAACCACCACAGGCCCTGGACTCATCTTCTTTACCATCTCAGAGATGAGAGGACAGAATTCCAGGTCAGTAGTGCTGCCCCAGGTGTTCTCTACAGGCCCAAAAGAAGTTCATGAACATGAAACAGAACTCTTCTGTCAGAAACAATTTGCAATCTAAATCACCAAGCCACAATAAATGACATCTGGCTGGAGAGTATTGAGGATCACTGGAAGTTGGCCTTGAGACAAAAAGCTTTGGATCAGTAGTGCATGCCCTTTCAACAAGTCTTTGACTATGATAAACTTTGAATGTATTATTAGTTCTCTAATATGGTATTTTCCTTGCTTAAAAATCAACTATTTTTATAAACATTTTAAGTAGATATGTCTGGTACTTTTAGTCCACTTGAGACAGCAAGATTTTCTACATACAGTTTGCAATTTCTTGTGATGGCATTGGTAAATAAATGGTATCTAGTTCTTGCCCTAATGAAACCACAGTTTAAGAACAAAATCAAACATGGATCAGGTACTTGTGCATTTGCACACATGAACAACATGCATTACAAGAACAGATGATGAAGACATTATATAGAAACATTATTTGAGAAATTGCCCAGAAAGAAATCCTGGTAACTAAGCTGCAAATAACTTATTAGATCAGGAGACAAAGTGAAGAGAATAGTAACAAAAAAGATGGAGTGAACACATGAACTAAAGTTCCTGAAACTGTTTTCCCAAACCATGCTGAGGTGTCCCTGTGAGACAGCTGAGCCTTGCTCCTGGTATCTGTCCCTCAGTGAAGTGTCTATGTCCATCTTGATTCCTCAGTTTGTTTCTTGGGAGGATGGATAGTTTCATGCATACAATGTCTAGGAGATAAAGGCTAGGTAAGAACCTGGATGGTCCTGAGAGGTGATGTACTTGGGCATCATTGTTTTCTAGATCTGGGTTCTGTGCTCACTACTGCAACCCAAAATCAAGGTCTCTTGTGAGACTAAAACACAGAGAAACAATTGTGCTAGGCATTCACCTACGATCATCATGACAGCCCATGGTCATGCTCAAGACTGCACACACTTCATTGATTTCAGACACAAGCTCAGTTCATTGGGAGTACTACTCAATTTGAAAGGCTTCTTTGAATATTTAGGTAAACATACATTAAAATTAAAATGTTAAAATCCATTTAAATATTGACTAATGTAAACATATTAAACTTAATTTCAAGTATGGTTTTCCACAGAGATGTGTTGTAAAGGAACAGTTGAAATTACATTACACATTAGAATTTAGAAGCATTTTATAACCTCTAGAGAAATGGCCAATTTTAAGCCAGACTTTCCACCTTAAATCTTTTTCTGCACTCACTAATAAAACAGGAACTGTTCATACTAATCTTTCCATTTATATTGTAAATTGCAATTTCACCCATGAAATATTTTAACACATGGTAAAATCTTCCATATAGAAAACTGGTGTATTGATTATAGACATAATCCTCCATCCTCAGTGCAATATGAAATAGAAAGCCATCTAAATAAAGAAGATAAATGGTCCATAATTAAATAGATAGCTTTAGATGTATTATTCATTAACTGAGTCAGGTGCCAATGTATGTTACTTATCATAATAAATTTCAGAGCAGAGAGTAGAACTTGCATTCTTTCAAGATCCCTAGACTTCATTCAAGGATATAACAAATAAATAAACCAACAGTCCCAAGTTATCAGTAAAAAAATATATTTATGAATTATACTAAAAGTAATAGGAATAACTATTTTTTAATATTTGAGATTATGAAATAATTTCATTCTTCCAAATTTTTCCTCCCTCCCAAACTAAAAACTTCCCATACATTCCTTCATAGTCATGAGTACATATGTGTATATCTGTGTTTATACATATATATTCCTAAATTAAACCTTCTCAGTCTGTATAATGTTTATATATGTTTTCAAGATGTGTTGTTGAGACGTTGTATGTGTAGCCTCTGATGTTTTTAAGAAACACAACCTCACAGCAAACTGTCTGGTATTCTATGCCTTATAATCTTTCTTCCCCCTCTTCCACAATGTTTCCTGTGCCTTAGATGCCAGAGTCCCTCCTACACAGTCCTCAGGTATCCACTGGAACCGTGCTCCACCACTCACATTTTGCTAGGTCATGCTTTTTTTGTAGTGTTCATCTGTTACAAGAAGGTTCTTTTATGAAAGATGAAGACTATACTAATCTGTGGGTATAAAGACAAATATTTAGATTGTTTTTAGAGATTATACGAGTTTAGTATATTAGTATTTGCAGTCCCTCCTCTAGTATCCATGACTTCATTAGCACTGAGTAGTGATATATTTTTGCAGTGCCAAGCACAATTTCCCTTGTTTTGAGTGGATCTTAAAGCAACTTAGAGATGTGATAGTTACTGCCAAGGTGTAAGTGCTGATACTGTACCCTCAGGGTCATTGCACCATGCTTATCATTGATATGCATGGTTTCATAGGAATATCGGTTGCCTCCTTCCTTTGTCATAGTGCCTTCTAGTACAACAAAAGCTATTCCTCAGGGAGAGAACACTCATGTTAGCCAGTTGAGGATTCACTGAGTTATTTGTCTGAAGGACATGATGTACTTCAGCAATAGAGACTTACTTTCTACCTCTTTGGGCAACCAAAGGCAATAGCCATAGGGTATATGTTTTGAAAGTCTCGTGATCAGCCCTAGCCAACAACTCAATGAAGGCTTCTCATGCTCATATTGAAGTTTTTTTTTCTATATTCTTTGCTTACATTCCAAAGGCTTTCCCCTTTCCCAGTTCCCCCCTCACCATATGTCCCATAAATCCTCTCCCTCCCCTGCCTATTCCCCAATCACCCCAACACCACCACCATTTCTCTGTTCTGGTACTCTCCTACAAAACTGGATCCAGTCTTTTCAGGACCAGGGTCCTTTTCTTCCTTCTTCTTGGGAATCTTTTGATTTGCTAATTGTGCATTGGGTTTTCAGAGCTTCTGGGCTCATTAATATCCACTTATCAGTGATTGCATTTCATGTGTATTCTTTTGTGACTGGGTTAACTCACTTAGGATGATATTTTCCAGATCCAACCATTTGCCTACAAATTGCATGAATTCATTATTATTAATTGCTGAGTAGTAATCCATTGTATAAATATACCATATTTTCTGTATCCATTTCTCCTTTGAGGGACATCTGGGCTCCTTCCAACTTCTGGCTATTATAAATAAGGCTGCTATGAACATAGTGGAGCATGTGTCTTTATTGTATGCAGGAGAATCCTCTGGGTATATGCCCAGGAGTGGTATGACAGGGTCCTCTGGAAGTGTCATGCCCAATTTTCTGAGGAACCACCAGACTGATTTCCATCTTGTAATCCCACCAACAGTGGAGGAGTGTTTCTCTTTCTCCACATCCTTGCCAGCACTTGTTGGAGTATTGAAATTTTGTTGTTAGTGGATCATTGGTTCCAGGGGGCAGCATTTTGATCTCAGGTGAGAAAAGTTCATTAAAACTTCTGTTATATAAATATATAAAGTACATATGCATATTTTATATATTTATACTCAATTTCATGTACTATAGTATTTTTAGATAAATAGTCAATAATATGAATCCTTTGGACTTTTCAAGCATCATGGTTATTATTTTATTATATTCAGAGCTTTCTGAATATGCTTCATTCCCTCTCCCACCTTTTTATCTCATATTAAATCACCTTACCTCCTTATTCTCCTTTGGGCTCCCCCTCTTTAGTCTGCATTTATCACCCTCTCTGTCCCTAAGGAGACCACTTTTTATCACATTTCTCTGATCACTTGTCTCCTTCTTTTCCTCTCTGTATTGTTTCCAACCCCCTTATTCTGGTAATAATCCCATTTTACTTTCCTGGTTTCTGAAGTTATTCCAGTCTAAGTGCTCATATCTAAAAATTTAGAGCTCAAAGCGTACAAAGACAAAGACAATGCAATGTTTTACTTCCGGGTCTAGGTTACCTCGCTCAATATAGTCTTTTCTAGTTCCATCTATTTACCTGCAAGATTCATGATTTCATGTTTTTTTCCAGCTGCATAGTATTTCACTTAATGGAAGTTTTGCCGCAGATTTATTGAGCACTTAATCTATTTTGTCAGCTCTTCTGGAGATTTTAGATATGTCGGTGAGTTATACATTTTTTTGAATTCATAAAGTTTATGATCTAGAAGATTCCAGTAATTGTATATATAGAGATTTCAAAAATATTTTCTAATATTTCTGGCATATTTGTCTAATAATGCCCAGAGAATTTCCCATTGCCCTGTAGAAATCAGCTCACTGCCTTGTTTAGCATACAATTCAGATAAGGAATCCTAATATTGAATATGTCATATGGCACATCATCTTTCACAGAATTCAATAGCTAAATTCACACACACCAGCAAATGGAACAAAAATACTGATTTCCTGAGTTAACTGAAAATGGCTGAGACTTCTGCACAGAAACTGAACAATTAACGTTCTTTCTCTGTGGATAAGATTAGAGTGCTGCAATACCATAGTTGTCAGATTCCTTGTAAATCACAGCATTATAAAGTGGGAATTAAAGGGAAGTAGGTTTTTAAAATGTCTAACTACAAATTTCCGTATGAATCATTTTGTTTCCTTTCATGTTACTCTACAATATATACTGAGAGTACAGAGTGCACACATTCCTCTTGATGGCTGCTGGGGAAAGGTGTGTACTGATTGTCTCATTAGGAATATCCTGCTTTCCATCGTTTTTCCTTCAAATCTAACAACCTAGGAAATAATAGGGGAAAAGTGCAAAAGAAATTGCATAGCTTTTGTCACTTACTAGATGGGCAGTCTTGGAAGATAAAGCAGCATTAAATCAAATTTTCATATCCTTCTGAAAACACAATTGACATTTTCTTTTTTTAATTCAAAACCCTTTATTTTTCATTTTTATTTAATTTTATTTATTTTAATAAGTATTTTCATTGCATATTTTATTTATTTACATTTCAAATGGTATCCCCTTTCCCAGTTTCCCCTCCACAACCCCCCTATCTCCCCTCCCCCTACTTCTATGAGGGTGCTCCCCCACCCACTTACCCACTCCTGCCTCCCTACCCTGGCATTCCCCTACACTGGGGCATCTAGCCTTCACAGGACCAAGAGCCTCTCCTCCCATTGATGCCATATAAGCACATACTCTGCTACATATGTGGCTTGAGCCATGGATCCCTTCATATGTACTCTTTGGTGGCTTAGTCCCTGGAAGCTCTGAGGGGTCTGGTTGGTTGATTTTGTTGCTCTTCCTGTGGGGTTTAAAACCTCTTCAGCTCCTTCAGTTTTTTCTCGAACTCTTCCAATGGGGACCCCATGCTTAGTCCAATGGTTGGTTGGCTGTGAGCTTCCACTTCTGTATTTGTCAGGCTATGGTAGAGCCTCTCAGGAAATAGAAGTTTCTTTACAGTTTGCTTTTTTTTAGGAATGTATAGACTGTATAGACTGTATAGACCTACACATACACACACACACACACACACAAAAAAAAATTTAAATTCATTTGAAAGCAATCAATATTTTGAGAAGCAGTCAGAATAATATTACTGATTTGTTTTCTCTATAAAAACTAAATTTTTTACGTTGCTCTATCTTTCAGTTGTTAATGATGTTCATTGTTTTAGCTGTTGCCATTGCTTTTGTCTTAACATTTTGAACTTTGTCTATTGTCCTTATATATAATTTTGTAACTTAATACATGGATGTAACATTTAGTTATACAAAGAAAAAATGGATGTTCATTCTGTGGTAGATGCAAAGAAAATGAGAGTTATAATTTAGTGCTTCTCAAATATTAAATTTTGAGAGAGTTGAATTTCACTGCCTTACCTTACAAAGTTTCATATACTGATGAAATATTATGAAAGATGGAGAAAAACTGCAACATATGCAGATTTGAAGGGAATAATATGAGGGTTTATATAGAGCTTTGTGGATGAGAATACTAGAAGACCTGAGTTCAAGACACCAGCGCGCCTATAAAAAGCTGAACTTGGCTGAGGGCGGACTTGTAACCCTCTTGCCATATGGGATAGAGGCAGGTGGATTATTGGGGCTTGTTTGCAACCTGTCTAACTCTAGGCTAGTAAAAGAGAGACTAGTCTCACAATAGCAAAGTGGAGAGAAGTAGATCAAGCACCCTCTGGTCCACACATGTATACAGGTACTTACTATCACATACACCTATGCATGCAATACACACTCACATATAAACTTTTTTTTTAATTTCAGAAAAGGAGAAAAGAAATCATAGCTTATTAGTAACATGCAGAGTTCAATATATTAGTAACAATTGAGGAATAGATGTTAATGACATTTAATCACTGAACCTTCTAAAAAACAATAAAATTGATCAAAATGTACTGTATTATAATTTTCATCTATGTTTACTATCAGTTTTATCAATCATCCCTAAGGCACCAAATATAACCAATATTTTTGCCCTGATGAAAAAGCAAGAGTTTTATTTTCTGGTGTGTTGGGGTATACCTTCAATTAGGCCCTCAAGGCAAGTGACTAGAAGGAGACCCTGAATGGCTATTACAAGCAATTTTTATACTTTTTAGTGGCACAGGTTACATCAGCAAGATTACAGTTCAAACTTATTGGCTAAGCATATTGACTTTTAAGTCTATTGGCTAGCAAGTATGACATGAATTTGAACTCTACCTGGGACTTTTTAGATGGTCATATGACTGTCAGTAGGTATATTCTGAGAATTTTTTATTCAAGAATGTTACTGTGGTTGGAGAATGGAACTTGACTTAGCCTTAACCCAATGCGAGAAGGGGAAGCTGTAAGAAGGGTGGGGGGCTGAAAAAAGTCCTTAGGTTCCCTCCTTATTCCCGATTTTTCCTGTACAAGCTTCAATACTGGGTCTTCAATAACTAACTCATATGTGTTAGGTCCTGTGCACAAGATCTCAATTGTTGGTGCAGGAGCATCAGTTGTACTGTTCCTATTCTCTCTTTTACAAAGTCTATAAGTTTATTCAATATGCGGAGTCCAAAGGTCAACAACATTGCAGAACAATTAGAGGTCTTAGCAAGGTAATTATGAGGATGGTTAACCAAGGGGAGGAGTTAAACCAATACTTGAACCAGCCTTGACTTTGTTCTTTTCTCTCTTGGCTAGCCCTTGTCTCACCTTGGCCATTGAATCCTTAACTCCAGTATGAGCATCTGTTGTTTCACTTTTCCAGGTAGCACAGAAAAAGTGGTTGCACCCCACACACACACACACACACACTAATGGGTCTGCTGCAGGCTTCTGTCATCTTGGGGCACACATATATGGGGGTTTCTTGAAGGACACTCCTCAACTTCAGGTGTCCAAACCCTAAGCCCCACCCTCCAAGTCCCTTGTCCCCCACATACAGGTAATCTCTCCCAGTGACTCTAGGGTGGGAATATCCCAGGAGTCAAGGCCTGCTGCTAACTTACAGAGATCAAAGACAAAGACCGGACACCAGGTATAAAGCAGGTCTTCCTCTGTAGTGGACCAAGCTATAACCCCAGTGGCTTAGAGTACTTGCCAAGTCACTTTGGTAGGATTGTGGGGGGAACTGAGGCTCAGCACAAGAAGAAAGATATACCATAGTCATCTCGTGGTTTCTCTGGCCTTTCAGGATGTCAGGTGATCTTGAACTTGAGGGGGTTGCTTACATGTCTGGCTGCTATCCAGTTGGCATCAGGTGCAGGTGGTGGTCTGATGTGAGTTTCCTGAACGTAGGCAGTTACTCCATCCACTTTTACTTGGTTGGAGAGGTCAACACCAGGAATGGTCCTTTCCACTTTGCTTCCCAGTTTTCAGCATGATACCTCTTTTTTTTCTTTTTGTCATAGTTTTTTTATTAGATATATTCTATATTTATAATTCATTTTCCTTTCTCTGGTTCCCCACACCCAAAGGTCCCACATGCTCTTTTCTCTCCCCCTGCTCCCTCATCTACGCCCTCCCACCTCACTGTTCTTGTACTCCCCCACAATGATGTTTTGGTCCATTCTAGCACCAGTGTCCACTCCTTTCTTCTTGTGAGACATCACTTGATATGTGATTTATGTCTTTGGTGTTCCAAGCTTCTAGGCTAATATCCACTTATCAGTGACTGTATACCATGGGTATTCTCTTGAGACTGGGTCACCTCACTTAGTATGACATTCTCCAGCTCCATCCATTTCTCTAAGAATTTCATGAATTCATTGTTTCTAATGGCTGAATAGTACTCCATTGTGTATATATACCACATTTTTTGTATCCATTCCTCTGTTGAGGGACATCTGGGTTCTTTCCAGCTTCTGGCTATTATATATAAGGCTGCTATGAACATAGTGGAGCATGTATCCTTATTGCATGCTGGTGAATCTTCTGGGTATATTCCCAGGAGTGGTATGGCTGGGACCTCTGGAAGTATCACGTCCAGTTTTCTGAGGAACCACCATACTGATTTCCAGAGTGGTTGTACCAGCTTGCATTCCCACCAGCAGTGGAGGAGTGTTCCTCTTTCTCCACATCTTCACCAACACCTGATGTCTTCTGAGTTTTTAATCTTAGCCATTCTGACTGGTTTGAGGTGAAATCTCAGGGTTGTTTTAATTTGCATTTCCCTAATGACTAATGATGTTGAACATTTTTTAAGGTGTTTCTCAGCCATCCGAATTTCTTCAGGTGAAAAGTCTCTGTTTAGCTCTGTACCCCATTTTTGGATAGGGTTATTTGGTTTTCTGGGGTCTAACCTCTTGAGTTCTTTGTATACATTGGAAATTAGCCCTCTGTCGGATGTGGGGGTGATGAAGATTTTTTCCCAATTTGTTGGTTGCCGATTTATCCTTTTGACAGTGTCTTTTGCCTTACAGAAACTTTGTAATTTTATGAGGTCCCATTTGTCTATTCTTGATCTTAGAGCATAAGCAATTGGTGTTCTGTTCAGGAATTTTTCCCCTGAGCCAATGTCCTCAAGGGTCTTTCCCAGTTTCTTTTCTATTAGTTTTAGTGTGTCTGGTTTTATGTGGAGGTCCTTGATCCACTTGGAGTTGAGCTTAGTGCAAGGAGATAAGAGTGGAACAATTCTCATTCTTCTGCATGTTGACCTCCAGTTGAGCCAGCACCATCTGTTGAAAAGGCTATCTTTTTTCCACTAGATGATTTCAGCTCCTTTGTCAAAGATCAATTGGCCATAGATGTGTGGGTTCAATTCTGGGTCTTCGATCCTATTCCATTGATCCGCCTCCCTGTCACTGAACCAATACCATGAAGTTTTTAATACTACTGCTCTGTAATATTGCTTGAGGTCCGGGATATTGATTCCCCCAGAAGTTCTTTTGCTGTTGATGATAGATTTAGCTATCCTGGGTTTTATGTTATTCCAGATGAATTTGAGAATTGCTCTTTCTAACTCTATGAAGAACTGAGTTGGGATTTTGATGGGGATTGCGTTGAATCTGTATATTGCTTTGGGCAAGATTGCCATTTTGACTATATTAGTCCTGCCAACCCACGAGCATGGAAGATTTTCCCATTTTCTGATGTCTTCTTCAATTTCCCTCTTCAGAGACCAATCTCCAACTTAGTACTCCTATGGAAACTCTGGGGTACCTGTGTTATACAGGGTATTTAGTGTAGACCACAATTCCTGGTGGCTCATCTGGAAAGTTTACAATCAAGCCATAAGATCCTTGTCAACATGAAAACTCACTCTCAGGTCAAGAGCCGGGGTCAAGGCAGTGGGAGTCCCATACAGGACCTAAAAATGGGGTCATGTTAAAAATGGTGGGGGTGATCCAGACTCAGAACAGGGCCAGGGGAAGCAGCATCACCCAATCAGCACCAGTCTCCTAGGACAATTTAGTTAAGGTCTCTTTTAGGGTTCTCTTCATTCTGTCTACCTGCCCTGAGCTCTGGGGACAGTATGTACAATGGAGCTTTGAATTACTCCCCAATATCTCTGGCAACCTCTGACTTACCTGAGAGACAAAAGCAGGAACATTACCTGATCCAATTACCTTGGGCACTTTGAACCTAGGGAAAATTTTCCTATTATCTTCTTGGCTACCACAGTAGCTGTTTCCTGTTTAGTGGGGAAAGCCTCAACCCACCCCTTCCAGAGAAAGTATCCACAAATACTAGAAGGTATTTGTAACCATATTTTTTTGGCTTAACGTCTGTAAAATTGATCTCCCAATATACTCTAGGCTGTTCTACCCTAGGTTTTTTGCCCTATTTACTATTGGCTGCATAAGCATTCACTTGCTGGCATATTTTACACTGTTCTACTATCTTTCTGGCCCAAAATCTGAGGTCCATTATGTATACTTTAGGTCCTTTAACTGCTTGGGCAATATTTTTAACCCCTAAATGAGTCCATCTGTGCATTTGGCCTAATAAGTCTTTTGCTTGCTCTCTGGGGAACATAGATTTTTCTTCTTCTGTGCGCCATTGCCCTCCTTCCTCTAGGTAATAGGATGGTTAGCAATCTGAGTCTTTTCTTCTTCCCTTTACTCTAAGTGAGGCCACCCCTTAGTCCAGTCCCATTCCTCAGCTGGTGTCGCTTACAGGCCCATAACTGGGATAAGCTCCTGTACTTCTCAAGCTACTTAATCTGCCTGGTTATTGCCTCAAGCTTCTGAGTCTCTCCCCTTCCAATGTCCTGGGCAATGAATAATATTCACAGTTGGCAGCTTCATTGGGGCATTCAAGAAATCCAAGATTTCCTGTTTGTGTTTTATTTCTTTTCCCTCTGATGTGAGCAGTCGTCTCTCTTGATATATAGCACCATGGACATGGGCTACGGCAAAGGCATACATGCTATCCATGAAAATTTTAGTTTTTCTTGCCAGCTCCAAGTTCCAAGGATTTGGTAAGGGCAATTAGCTCTGCTGTCTGGGCTGACATGCTGGGGATAGAGTTTCAGTACAGATAACATTTGTGCTGTCCACACAGCAGCACTCACTTGGCACTGACCTTCATTGAGAAAACGTCTCCCATCTGTAAATCAGGTAGCCTCCGCTCCTGGCAGGGCTTAGCCAAAGAGATCTTTTCTCCAACCATGGGCTCTCCTTTTGGGCCAGTTAGTTGAGGCCTGTCAGGCAGGAAGTATATCTGGGCCCCATCTTGGAGAGCAAGTCCCAACAGAAGATAAGGACAGACTGGGATGACCATAAATGAATGGAATACCTGGTCCATCCCTCTGTTCTTCAGATAGTCCATGAATACATTTTGGTGCCAATGGCTCCTTGGATCCAAAATTTCTTCTTGGAAACAGGGACATTGGCTTAGAGGAGGGACCGCATTTTGAGCCCCTGTGTCCACCAGGAATTGAGAGGTTTTCCCTTCCACTCTCAGAGTTACCCTGTGTTAAGGCAGGGGGATCCAAATCCAGTCTCCCCTAATCACTGTCTTTACTCAGGGCTAACACTTTCACTATTTGGGGGCCCTTTTCCTAGTCCTGGGATTTGCCACCCCTGGCTTCTGTTTGTTGGGGGCATTCTTGGGTCCAGTGGCCCCTTTCCTTGCAATATGTGCACTGTTCCTTTTCAGGGGGCTTTCTGTCTCTCTTTGGTTGGAGTCTCTCTTCTTTGCTTTCCCTAATAACTGTAGTCAAGATTCTCTTGAATTTGTTTTCTGTCACTTTTCTTTTTTATCTCCCCTTTGTCCTCTTCCTTTCTCTTTCTTTGCTTCTTCTCCTCCTCTGTCTCCCTCTTATGGTAGACTTTCTCAGCAACCTACACTAAGTCCCTCAATGACTTATCATGTTGTCCCTCTAGCCTCTGAAGCTTTTTCCTGATATCTTTATTAGCCTAGTCTCTAAAAGCCATAGTCACAATAGCTTTGTGATCCTTGCTGCTGGGGCCATAGGGTGTATACTAAAGGAATGACTCCCTGAATCGCTCTAGGAAGGCTGCGGGTGACTTAAACAGCAACCAACAAATTGGGAAAAGATCTTCACCAACCCCACATCTGACAGAGGGCTAATATCCAATATATACAAAGAACTCAAGAAGTTAGACCCCAGAAAACCAAATAACCCTATCCAAAAATGGGGTACAGAGCTAAACAAAGAATTTTCACCAGAAGAAATTTGGATGGCCGAGAAACACCTTAAGAGATGTTCAACATCATTAGTCATCAGGGAAATGCAAATCAAAACAACCCTGAGATTCCACCTCACACCAGTCAGAATGGCTAAGATTAAAAACTCAAGAGACAACAGGTGCTGGCGAGGATGTGGAACACTCCTCCACTGTTGGTGGGATTGTAAGATGGTACAATCACTCTGGAAATCAGTCTGGCAGTTCCTCAGAAAATTGGGCATGTCACTTCCAGAGGACCCTGGCATACCACTCCTGGGCATATACCCAGAGGATTCCCCTGCATACAATAAAGGCACATGCTCCACTATGTTCATAGCAGCCTTATTTATAATAGCCAGAAGTTGGAAGGAACTCTGGTCCCTACTTAACCTTATGTACTTTGGTCAAATTGGTGGGTCATTATGCGCCCCCCCCCTTGAGACCTACTAGCAGAGCCCGGCAGTAGGCCTTCAGGTGCCCCTTATCTTCTGCCATATTAATGTCCCAGTCGGGCCTAGTCAGGGGAAACCTGCTGGCAGTGACAATCTGGTCAATTGATGGTGCTCCCACATATGAGGGGGCATACTTTCTGGCTCCGTGCATTATCTTCTCTTGTTCTTTGGTTATGAATAGCACTCTCTTGAGTTATTGGATATCATCTTAAGTGGGATGATGAGTAAATAAAACCATCTCAAAGAGATTAATCAGCCCCTTTGAGTTATCTGAAAAGAGGGGGAGGGTTGGACCTTCTAGTTGTACAAATAAGCTGAAGAGAAGGGCCAATAATATTGCATGGCCTGATTGCTAACCTCATCTGTGGACCCATAGGCTTGGAAGTGAAGGGCCACTGTTGTATTGGGTGAAGTGGTCCTTTTACTCGAAGTCTCCCCATGGCTGGTTCTAGTTCCAAGGTTCCTCCCTTGCCCTCTCCGCTTGCTGGGGCCAATCCTTGAGAAGGGGCCATTGGAAACAGGGCATAATAATCGTGTAAGGGTATGGAGGATCCATCAGCACCAGTTCCATTGTGGAAGGGTACTGGAGGCTGTTCTTTTTTTCAACAACATAGAAACAAAAGAAACATTAGCCAATTTATTTTCTGAACCCATGATTACTCATATATCCAGTCAGTAAAGACTGAACAATAAAAGAGAATTACAGACCAGTTATCATTAAGTTCACAGATGCAAAAATACTTAATAAACAAAACAAATAAAATAAATGAAAACACAAAACACATCAAAAGATCATCCACCCTGATCAATGAGGAAGGCTTCATTCAAGAAACACAATGATGGTTCAACACTCATTGGTCTCTATGAGTTTCTTCTCCTTCATATCCAGGACCAGTAAGAGTCTTGGAGACAAAAATGCTTTTCTCCAAGAGGAAGAATCTTCCACTAGATCCTTCCAGGTAACTCTATAGGGCACTTGGTCTGAATGTCTGAGGGATCCAGGGCTAAAGACTCTTTTCTCTATTTCTTTGATTACCTGCAAGTCAAAGCTCCATATGGGTGACCTTTAAGGTGGGTCATTCAGAAAAACAGAGAGTAACTAACTTGCTCTTCTTTACTACTACTGACAAATTTTCTCCTCTTCTCCTAACGACCCTTCAGTGGTTAACTAAGATGCTTAACAGGGTAGATTCAGTCTGCCCCATGTTCAAAAATATTGACAGTCCAAGTCCAAGAACACATAGAAAGACAAACAATACAGAGACAGTTTACCATTGCCATGGGCACAGAAGCAGGTTTTAACAAGACTTGGTTGGTTCCCACTGACACTGTGCCTTGCCATTTCCAAAAGGATCAAAGGAATCCAGACTCCCCACAGTCATGGCATTAAGGAATGTGTGCTCCCTCACAATTGACAGCACCAGACCAGAGGCTTTCAGGCTGACACCCTGCTAATGAGCTAAAAGTGAAAGCAAAAGACAGAGAGACCAACAGACAAACAGGAGTATGCACCTGTTGCCGAGCTCTTGGTCTTATTCCCTCCAAGGTCAATTGTGGTGTCTCCTCAAATCCAAGATGAGCCCCCAAATGTAACACACCCCCACCACACCCCCGGACCATAGGTCAGTGGAACTTACTTCAAGACACCCCTGAGTGAGACACCTAGACACAGATTGATGCAAAAGCAAGAGGTTTATTTCCTAGCGAATTAGGGTTGACCTTCAATTAGTCCATTAAGGCAAGTGACTAGAAGGCAACCCTTATCTTCTCAGTCTCTGTGTGTGTGTGTGTGTGTGTGTGTGTGTGTGTGTGTGGTTGTTGTTGTTGCTTGTTTTTAGTTTTTTCATTATTTCGTTTAGCCTCCTGTTTTCCATCTCATATGTTGTCTTTGTGGTCATACTTTCCACTTCTATCTGAACTTAGTTCAGTTCCTATCACCTCCTTTCTGAGGCTTAACATTTTTTGTTCATCTACTCATAAAAAGCCTTCTACTGTATTGGCAAAAACTGAATGACAAACCTAGAGAAGTAAATCTTAATGTTCAACTGTGGATATTCTACATGTTTCTAAGAATGGTTTGTGAATCCCACATAATGTGTTCTAAAATCTGATGTCTTATCTGCTTTTATGCAGTGATTTAGCACTGTGTTGCCTTCTTTGTGTCATATGAAAAAATTCTAAAATCTTACTTAGCTTTAGTCCCTTTCTGTCATGGAAAAAATAGCTCTCTAGAATGTTTGATATCGAAAGTGTTTTGTTGAAGGGAGAGGTTGTATATATATGGTATTATATGACATTTTCAATGTTCTTTTTATTCCAACATTTTTAGGTGTGCATACAATAACTAGAATGAGAATGGGCAGAATGCATGTCATTTCTAGGCACTGTTGAATAATTCATTTCAAAGTTCATTACTTTAGAAACATGTCATCCATTAAAAAACCCTAGGAAAGAAGCAGAGACAGCATACATTTCTTTTAAAAGCAAAGTACCTTGGAATTAATTCTATTTTCCAAGAGCTGTTTGACAGCATAAAAATTCATCTAGACCTAAAATTGTTTATTAAATTCAGAGGTTATTCCTCAAGCCAAAAACAAAGAAATAAAAATTATTATTTCTTAGTATATACAGAACATAAATGTGAACTTAATTTAGTGATTGATTACTAGAAAATTACTTTTACTTAGAATTGATTTGATGATGATTTTATTTTGAATAGATGATTACATGATCATTTGTTCTATTTTAAAAAATGTGAAAATTAGGAAAAGCATGAAATGGGAATCTGTTTTTAGAAAGCTAATCATCTTGATTGTGTAATTTTTGGATGGTTAAGAGAAATTTGAAAATGTTTTTATGTCTTTCATGGTGGTGTGTTAAAATTGATATATGTGGTAATTGCAGTTACTTGTTTCTTCCAAACATGTTAAGACCTAATCAAATCAAACTATATACATTATACACACACACACACACACACACACACACACACACATATGTATATATATATATGTGTGTGTGTGTGTGTGTGTGTGTGTGTATAAACTATATGTGTATGTATACACACATAGACACATACATACCATGTCCTTACGATCATCCCCTCTCTCCCTTTTGTTTCATCTTTCTTCTGTGAATAATTTGTCTTTCTCATCCATGTTCTCCCACCCTAGTACCCGACTTTTGTTCCGATTTTTAAGACAGTTTTGCACAGACCAAGCTGTCAGCTTCACTGCACTTAAACAGCTTCCTGTTTTAAAAATGGCACTGTGTTATATGGGGATGGTCTCATTCTACTGGTATTTCTCAGGTCCTTTTGTCTGTGAAGGTTCTCTGAGGGGCTTGACAAGAAGACAGGGAATCACAGAGTAACAAGCAGATGATAAATCTCTTCAGGATCTTTAATATATAATTAGATAAATACCTTTCCTTAAGTAATTCTTAATATTTCCATTACCCCGACTGGATGAGTTGTCATTGTCCTTCAGATATAGCTGAACATTCTACAGATGGTGCCTTACATATGACCTTGATCCTGTAATTCTCCAATGAGAAACACATTACTACTTTAAAAAAGTAACTCCATTAGTTCCTGGTCTGTTGCAGAAACAATCTTAAGATTTAATGCTGCAGCATTATGCAATGTTCATTTACTTTTCTGCTCAATGCTATTAAAGGTGGAAAAGAGTACAATAGAGGCAAAGGACTTTCCATGTTGCTTTGCAGAACTGAGGGATATCTAACCAAGGTAAAGGAATTACATAAATCTTGTTTCCCACTGAAATGGAAGATCTTCTAAAAGAGCAAAGTAACTAGTGCATTCTTACAAATATACAACTCTCGGCCTATGATAGCTTTCAAAATGTTGATTGACAGTGACTACATATATATATATATATATATATATATATATATATATATATACACATATATATGTATATATATGTATATGTATGTATATATATACATATATATATTCTCAACAGGTGGGAATCCTGTTCAGAGAGCCATGGTTCAGAAAGTCATAGTTTCTAGTGCAAGATCCCACTAATTTTGCTCTTTTTAAAGTGGATATGTTATCAAACTATCATCTCAATATTTGTACTCAGTATTATTCTCAACCCTGAGCAAAGAAGCTTTTTCTGCAAAAGACAGAAGTAAACAAAGAGATTCACAACTGGTGATAGTGCTGAGAATAGTGGTTGTTGAGTCCTCAGCTCTAAACAGGACGTGTATGCAACTGCCTCACTATGCATGCACACATATACGCACAGTGGGAGGTAAATAGAATTCAAGAGCCAGAGGATAGGGGGGAGTACTGTGAAGTGTTATCTTCTGGCATGCCACGCAGAAGCTAAGGCAGTCATTACCTGCAAAAGACCTGTGCAAGTTCACTCAAATAGATAGATAGGTAGGTAGATAGATAGATAGATAGATAGATAGATAGATAGATAAAAAAATTAAAAAACCAGCGATTTCAAAGAAGTTTTAAACAACCTAAATATATTTTCAGTCGTGATCCTGGCATTTATTGGCTGAGCAATCTCTCGAGTCCAAAGGAGGAGGTAGAGAAAGACCTGAAGGAGCTGAAGTGCTTTGCAATCCCATGGGAAGAACAACAATATCAACCACCTTGAGTTCCCAGCATCTAAACCCCCAACCAAGGAGTGAGAACATATGGAGGGACCCATGGCTCCAGCTATATATATAGCGTGGGATGGCCTTGTTGGGCATCAATGGGATAAGAGACCCTTGGTTCCAGGAAGGCTTGATGCATCAGTGTAGGAGAATTTGAGGACAGGGAGAGGGGAGTGGGTGGGTTTGTGGAGGCACACCCTCAGAAGCAGGAGGAAGGGGATGGGATGGGAGGTTTCTTGGGGGTTTTCAGGAAAGGGGATAACATTTGAAATGTACATAAATAAAATATCCTATAAAAAATCCAAGAAAATCTAAATATAGATAAAACTATTTAATCTTAAAATGTGGCAGGAAACTAAATAGGGAGTTCTGAGAAATAATTTTTTAAATATTCAGTAATTTTTAGCCATCATGGAAATTTAAATTTAAACGACCTTAGCAGTGTAAAAAAATAGGTCAAACATTGGAATGAAAGGGAAAATAAACATATTTATTGCTGGTAAGAGTACAAATGAATACAGTCAGTGGGAACTTCCATTATACAAATCTATGGAAATCACTCAGAAAACTACAAATATATCATCAACATGATCCAGTTAAATAACTCTTGGAGACACATGGAGAAGACTCTCTATTTTACTGTAGATATGCCCATTTATCCATTTTGATTATTGATTTATCACAAAATGAAGGCAATATAAAAGCACATGACCTGATGAAGCGATAGTAAAAACAGTACATTTATACAATAGAATAGTACTCAACTTTAAAGAACTGCAAAATTATGAAACTCAACAGTAATGAGAAAACTGCTAGTGATCATTTTGATTGAGATAACAGATGCAAAAACAAATGCTACATATTTTATTTCATTTCTGTATATTAACTTTGAATCTTTGTATATATGTGCATTGCTTGAAATACCCATAGAAACCAGGACATTTTCCCTGGAATGGGACTTTTCAAGGGAAGGTAGATGAAACACAGTGTTACAGACAATTGAGAGGGAATAATAAAACAGGAAGGCAAAACTGAAGTAGGAATTGTGTGGGCAGTGCAGAAAGGGAAATATGGAGAATAATAATTAACAACAAATTTGCAAAAATCATATGGAAATCTACTACTGTAGAAGCTTCTTAAAATGTAGCCATTTGTGTGTGTGTGTGTGTGTGTGTGTGTGTGTGTACCAATAATTTAAATGTAGAGGAAATGTACAGGAATAACAATGCTTCCTAACAGATACAACAGGCTAACAAATAAAAAAATAAAAATTCCAGTGCTGAGAATGAGTTACTGTTTTGAGAGTTCTTAGCCAGAGAGGTCTTATAGATCTCTACCATTACGGAATATTGTTCTGTTCTTGGTTACCCTACAGAAATTAAGAAATTGATAAAGGCACTTGGTATTTGAGTCTTGGAATGTAGAAAAATAACTGGTGTACACATTACAAGCTCATCTCTATTGATAAGATGGAATGTTCTTTGTACTGGAAACTTCTTTGCACACTACCAGAGGAAAAACTGAAATCTTCAGCCTTACCCAGCTGTGAACTTTGAGATCTACAGTGATTACCAGCCTAGCAACAGATGCACTGGTACAACGGTGGTACACATATCGTGAGAGTCTCCAATCAGTTTCTGATTGAATTCAAGTCCATTCCATAAGTATAAACCTATACTTTATACCATTTTCAGGACAAATCACCTGTGGATAGATCATGGGCTCTAGGAAAGAACCTACAGAAACTACTAAACATTCTGTGAAATGGATATTCCTAAAGACTTATCATTGTATCCATAAATCAGTGCTTCTCTCAACCCTCATCACAGAAGTCTGTTTTTAATAGATGCTGATCAACATAAAGAACCATGACTGAAAACACTACAGAGAATAGGAGAATATAGATATCCTTAAATGAAAGATTTATTCTACATTCATTACAAGAATTCACTATGCAAGATTGAGAAGAAAGAATATAAGAGCCAGAAGAAATGACTTACTGCATGGAAACTGTCTTCTAGAGCCATCAGTGTAGATGCTTATACAAACTCATAGTGGCTGTGAACATATGCACAAGATCCATGAAAATTCAAGCTGGGCAAAAATCGCATGAGCATACCTGTCATCAGAGAGTATTCACCCAGCAACTGATGGAAATGCATGCAGAGACACAGAGCTAAACATTAAGTCGAGCTTGAGGTATCCTGTGGAAGATGGGAAGGAAGGATTGAAGGAACAGAACAGTCAAGGACACCACCAGAAAACCTACAGAACCAACTAACATGGACTCTTAGAGGTTCAAAGAGACCTGACTGCCAAGCATAGAGCATGTACAGGACAGTCTCAGGCCCTGTGATGACAGTTGCACAGTTTGGTCCTCATGTAGAACTCCTAAACAGGGGCAGGGGTTATCCCTGACTACAGTGCCTGTACTTGGATGGTTTTCCACAACTGGGCTGCCTTGTCTAGCTATACTCAATAGAAGAAAATATGATGTGCCTAGTTTTACGGCAACTTGGTATGCCAAGGCTGGTTGGTATTCATGGAGACCTCCACTATCCTGAGGAGAAGGAGGGAGAAGTGGATGGGGGAAGCAGGGGAGTTGAGAGAGAGGGACAGGGAGGAGAAGAGTAAGGGGGAGCTGTAATTGGAATATAAAATAAATAATACATTTATTTAAAAAGAATTACCTTCAATATGTGATCCTCCCACCTCTACATCCCACCTGCTGTGAGGACAGTTACATACCAACAACATAGCTCTATATGATTCACCTTTTGAGAAATTCTCACACTTTTATATAAGATAATGGCAATCTGTTGACATACAGTGAAGCAATATAATAGAACAATAATTGTAAAATATACGAGGATGAAGAAAATTCGAAACTCCAGACAGCTTTTATAAAAGTCATTGTTTTTCCTCTCCTGTAAGTTGTCTACAAGTATGGAGGCCAATCAGTCTGTTTTCAACTTGGGTAACTGAACACATTGTCAAAGAAAATCACTTTAATTGTTTAAAAATACCCCTTAAAAGGTTCGTAACAGATGCAGTTGATTATACTATGTCTACTAATGTTCTTTGTAAATGGCTCCTTCTTAGACTCATATTTATACTTCGTCCTTTAGAATTTCCCAAACTCAGATTATGAATAAAGTGCCTGTGGTAGCAGGATGAACCAGAACAAAAAAGTGAATTTGTTTACTCATTTACTGTTTGAATATATATTATTAAGAATCAGACGTGCTTAACATTTCTAACAGAATATCAGGATGGTTTGGATATGAATTGAAATTTTATGCTACTTATTTTTATACTAGTGTCTAAAGTAAACCACTCCACCCCAAACCATGAGCTCGATGTTTACTCTTTGCCACATCCATCTCAACTGTCTGAGAGGAGAAAGTTAAATACATGTCTAATTGTTTTAAATTGATTTTCAAGTTAGCTGTAAGGTAAGAAGATTGGTGTGGCTGAGCCATAGTTGCAAAGCAACAGATGAAGTTACAGGTCCTGCTCAGAAGGACTGACTATCCCTGTGAAGACTTCATTTTTTGATCTTTGTATTTCAGCAGAATTCTTCTGGGTGGGTTCTGAGGACAGAATCCAGGTGCAAAGGAATGAAGTAGGCAATTCTAATAGGAGAATAGATTCCAATGTTCCAGGGAGGACTTGAAAGTGTTTTGGACTAAAGTGGAGCTACAGAATGATGAGATTTAGAGAGCTGTATAAAGGGTTTATGGAAGAAAATTATATAGTTCAAATGAAAAAAAAAGCATCAAGACTAATTCTAATCTTGTCACTGCAGACAGCTTAGGCATGCAATAGAAGATGTACAGGGTTTGTGTGTCTGTAGACATTGCAGAAATGTGCAAAAGAATTGAGTCAATTGTATTCAGTGGTATTATTTCAGCTATCCAAATTTCCATATGCCTGAGGGTGCTGTTCAATTCCCAAAATTGACTGAGCAGACGGTATATTGAAATATTGAGAGGATGCTTAAGTTTATTCAAATAAATGAAAATGAATTTATGTAATCCTATACTATTTTTATCAATTTGGCCAAAGCATGAAGCTTCATAATACACACAGTGATGAGATGTAAGAAGGCAGTCATTTCATCCAGCATTTGATCACAGAATACATTTTATAACAATAATATTAAGAATAGAATTTCTAGCTTATGTTCATAAAATTATAGCACTCAAAATACCTCCAAAATGTTTATATTAATTTTCAAATGGAAGTGTATGTATTTTTCTTCTTTATTTGTCACAAAAATCTCAAGTACATCTAAATACCTATAGAGTTATTGGTTGAATACATCTTTTATCTACTATATATATTCAGGGATATGTATATTCATCAACAAATTACTATACAATATATTTTAAATGAAACTATTTTATCTATATGATTTTTAAGTACGAAATAACATGTAAGATATAAGCAGTATTCATATAAGGTAATTTTGTATGTGAAATTCTTTTGCATATGTATATTCATGTGTATATATGAAGAACAGAAGACAGATTTCTGTTTCCTTCTTCAGGGGTTGTCTATATTTGAGACAGTGTCTGTTAGCAGGTACTGGCTTGGGGATTTTCAAGTAGGTTAGGCTGAACGACAAGAGAACCCCATAGATCCTCCTGGCTCTGTCTTCTCATCTCTAGAACTACAGGCACTCAGCACTGGGCATGATATCTTCTTTGTTTTCTGTGAAATCAAGATCATGTCCTTACGCTTAAGCAAAAAATACATCACCAACTGAGCATATATAGATGGTACATATATATAACTGATTAATTTATCTATACTTGTGAAGAATTATTATCAATGATCAGTGCTTTTTTGAGTTTTTTTATAAAGGGATAGATTTATTATTTATGTGAATAGATTATATTTGTAATTACTTAGTAATATAAATGTGAGTATCTCAGAGACCTGATGTGACCTAGCTGAATCATAACAATCAATAATTATCTCTCTGTTCCCATTTGGATTGTTTTAATTTGAAATTGTTCTTAAATAGCTATAAAATCTAATGTATGTGGTTAAAAAATACCTAATTGACTCATTAAATACCTCTTAAGTTCTGCCTTGTGCTTAAAATGATCACTTAGATATTTAATTGAGATAGAATATCAATTAATCACCAGATGCCAAACTCATTTGCTTTTCAATCTTAATCTAACTGGGTTTCTTTCAAGCATCACCTTTTGTGTTATTCAGAACGTGCTGGTGGATGCTAGTGGATACTGTGTCTACCCTTATTCCCTTGAAGATTTTCGTAATCTCATTTTTCTTAAGTTCTTCCTCAGAACGTCCGTTTCCTGATATACCCACACAGGAATTAGTTTTTCCTGCCCCAGGCTTTTGTCATCTTAAATCAGGCACAATTATCTTGAGGCTCAGGAACATAAACTTTGTTCTTAGAACATCAAGTATGTTCTTCTCTGGAGCATGGTTGAGTTACCAGGAGCTCTACTCTTAAAGAAATCTCTCTCTCTCTCTCTCTCCCTCTCTCTCTCCCCCTCCCTCCCTTCCTCCCTCTCTCTTCCTCTCTCCCTTTTCCTCTCCCTCTCTCCATCCCTCCCTCCCTCTCTCCCTTCCCCTCTCTCTCCCTCTCCCTCCCTGCACCATTCCAGTCTCTCTCTCCCCAAGCAATTATCTGTTGCCCAAGGCTCAGATACAATGAGGCTTTGTACCCAACTTTCTTCCTCACTTTCAGCTGATATGGCTTATCTGGAATAAGCTTCTTTCTTGTCCTCATCCTCTGCTTCCAGCTCCTACACTGGAGCTTTCTACAGCTTTCTACCTCAGCTTTTGTTATGATGCCTGAGCTGTGGGAGGAGGGGTCAAAATACATACTGTATTTTGAAAACAGTGAGATACTGAGATTAAGAAGCTTGATTATACTTTGAGAATGACTATTTTTCAAAGATTCTATGAATATAATACTTAAAAGTTCACAAATAAAGGAGAAAAACAGATAAGGATTTCCTTTTTTATGATATTTTTGTTTTGTTTTCTCTAGTTTTGTTTACATTCCAAAGGCTTTCCCCTTTCCCAGTTCCCCCCCGCACCATGCGACCCATAAGTCCTCTCCCCCCCAACTATTCCCCCAATCACCCCCCACCATTTCTCTGTTCTGGATCTACAAAACTGGATCCAATCTTTTCAGGCCCAGGGTCCTCTCCTTTCTTCTTCTTGGGAATCATTTGACTTGCTTATTGTGCCTTGAGAATTTAGGGCTTCTGGGCTCATCAATATCCACTTATCAGTGATTGCAATTTGTAGGTAAATGGTTAGATCTGGAAAATATCATCCTAAGTGAGTTAACCCAATCACAAAAGAATACAGATAAGGATTTCTGTACACCAGTGTTATTAGTAATCAGGTTATCACTTCATTGCTATTCAATAGGTAGCTGATAGAGAGAGATGAAGTTTTCTAATTCAAAATTGAGCTATATATAAAATTATACTTTAAGTCATAGTGTTTTTAAAAGCATTTTTTTCAATTGGCAAATTTTAAGCTTATTCAGACAAAAAAAGAGTGAAACCTAATTAGAGATTTAAAATATGATTAATTGTTCAACTGAGAGAAGAAATATGCTACAATTGCTTAGTTGAAAGCATTAGCTAGTCTTGGAAATCCACAGATAAACTATAAGTAAAGGAGAAAACATTATCATAGTGGTTGACTTAGTAATCATAAGGAAGAAAATCTTTGCTTTTCAAAACAATCCAAAAGAAAGTCATTTTAACAGTTGACTTGGTGGCCACTTTCCTTTCCTTTGAGTCTTAAATGGTAGCTCTTCCCAATTCTGTATCTTTCTGGGGTTATCACAAGAGCATTCTTTCTAGATTTATTTCCTTCTTGCAATGATGGATACTACCACTTGGTAAGAATCTACCAGTCTCCTTTAATTTCCTCTTTTACAGCCATTACACTAATTCTTTTTTTGTGTTGTATAGCTATCCAAACATTCATAGTTCACACAAATAAACTGTGTATCCTTGCACCTGAACAAGTCACTTTCATTATTTGCATGTCTATGCTACACGTAAAGGAGAAAAAGAAAAGGGAAAGGCAATGATTGGGCCTCAGTATCTTTATACTGTAAGCATGTTTGGTTTTACATTCTTACTTTATTTATTTGCTTATCTCACCAAGGATTTTAGAAGGAGGCTAGATACACTACTCCCTTTTGAAACAGAAAGGAATTTAAAGAGCTGCTAGTTAATGATTTATAAGAAGTCATGAAATGCATTACAGGTCAAGCAGAGCCAAGCACCAAGTGCTCGGATGTCTAAAGCAGGGTGCTTGCCACCACCTCAATACACAATTTCATCAACATTAATTGTGAGAGTGAAAATAGTGAGAAATTCCTAGGAAAGTACAGGCGAATCATGCCCACTGAATTTTAATACAAATGAGCAATTATTAATGCTATTTTGGATGTATTCCAAGCCTAATAGATTATGGTTAGTTTGATTCAGAAAAGATATTTGACTCAATTTCTTTTCATTCACAGCAGCTATTTCCTTTGAGGAAGCTCATTAACCAAATCAAAAATAGAAGAATAAGTTGTTCCATGAGATTTGGAACATCTATACCTAGGTACAATTTATATACATAAGCCTCTTTGACTCTTAAAGGAAACAAAGATAATCAAGCCTGCTAGATGAACATTTGGAAGGAAAATTGAGTATATTAATTTTAACTTACATTTGTGTGTAAGGTTGTATTTTTCTTCATAAGCTAGGATATTAATTTTAAACTTTAGGTCAAAACCTGGGTACATTCAATGTACATAAATTTAAAACATGGCAAATCCTTATACCAACTCCCAATGGTTGTACTTCTTTGTCATTTCTGGATACCAAAAAATATCTAAGAAAAATGTTAATATAGACAAATCATTATAGTAGGCACACAATCTCCTCTCCCTAGTCTCTTTGCTCAGCTTTTTATCTACTTTGGTCACCTGTCTGGTGTGACTGCCACTCAAAAATCCATTAAATCCAAAGTGCTGTCTCCAATATTGTCAAGGCTTCACTGAAAATAAGGTTGACTAATTGAGTGTCTTCACTTGTCTTTTGAATTCCACTTGTGATTTCTATGCTGAACCAATACATATGATTAGAATTGCCCTATGACTGCTTGACATTTTACTCCTTTGTACCTGTCATGAAACACTTTCCAATAGCTGATGCTCTCACTTGACTTTCACAGGTTCAAAAAAAATGATCTTTATACTGTGCTTTGGTTTCAGATGCATAACCTCTAATTATATTTTTGCTACTGATGCCTGTTCTTTTTCTTAATTCTTGATTTTTTTTCAATTTGCTTGTCCATTTTGTCCCAGTGTTGTTTTTTTTTCATTTCCATCTTTTGTTTTGTTTTGTTTTGTTTTGTTTTGTTTTATTACTTGTAAATGCCCTTTTAGTTTTCTAAGGAGAACAAAAAAGTATGTGGATTGGTATGGCCGGGGAAGTAGAGAAGTTCTGGGAGGATTTAAAGTAGAGGAAACTATTATCAGAAAACACTGCATGAAAACAAATCTATTTTCTATCAACTGATGTAAATCTAGGCATTTCAAGCATAGATCACAGTAGTGTCTTGTTTATAAATCTGAACAATACCATGGCCCATATGATTTGTGCAGTGAGGTATTAGAAATATAAATTTTTAGTAATTTTCAGGTTATAAAATTAATGAAAAATTTAAAATTTGGTGTGACTACATATTCAGTGCATGGGGACAAAATATTCCTGATAAACTATGGAATCTAGAGGTGTGAGGTTTAAGGATATTAATACTAAAAGAGTAGAAAATATACTAGTAATGGACAGGAAAACGGTCATGGTAAAATATTTAAGTTCTCACTAAGTGTTATGTGCATGTGGGCATGTGTGTATGTGTGTGTGAGAGGGAAAGAGAAACAGAAAGAGACGAAGATACAGAGACAGAGAGACAGAGAGAGATAGAGAACGATAGAGCAAGAAAGAGCAAGTACACATTCATATGAGAAGAAAACCCTGAATTCAAGGCTGGCCTGGACTACATAGAGAATAACAGCAGAACAGTCAGGGATACAGAGAGAAACTTCTTCAGAAGAAGAAGAGGAGAAGGAAGGGGGAGGAAAAGGAGGACAAGGAGGAGGAAGAAGAGGTAGGGAGGGAAGAAAGGAAAGAAGGAAGGAAAGAAAGGAAGAAAGGAAGGAAGTAAGGAAGAAAGAAAGAAAGAGAAAGAAATAAAGAAAGAAAGAAAGGAAGGAAGGAAGGAAGGAAGGAAGGAAGGAAGGAAGGAAGGAAGGATGCATGGGGTGAAAATAGTAGTACAATAATAATTCAAAAGGCATCATATTTACAGAAGTAAATCATATAACACAGGGAGATCTAAAGTCTAGTTTCATTAGATAAAAGTATTCATTATATAACTGGGACTTTTCTTTCTTTAAAACAAAGGATTGAAGTCTTTTCCAGGAAAGTATTTTTAGAGGACATATCAACACTAAATCTCTCCTTCCCCACCCCACCCTACCTAACTGCACAGTACTTCATGCCAAAGGGAGATAGGGTTTCCTTTTGGTGTTCTAAAGAAATGCTACCTACATTCCCCATCATTCATGGATGCTTTGAAAGCAAAGCAAACAGCAAAATAAATCATCCATGCTAATTTGTGATATCTGCCTCTCCTTGAAAAAATTTTATGGAAGTGAAACCAGATGGCACATTATTTTCAAAAAGAAAAGGAAAAGCTTCATGAGTTTTCTTCATAAGCATATACAGACACATGGGCATGATTTTTCTCTTGGTGCACTTTTCCCTGGAAATGAGAGAAAGCCATGATTGAAAGGTCTGGGTTATAGCAGGTCTTACTGCTGCTGTGTTGGACATCTAAGGGCATGTTGGGAAACTGGAAGAAAGCTGTACAAAGGATATTGTCATTCAATAATGACCACACTTCCATGCCATGACTCCATTAAATATCAGGAATTGGTACTCACTCTGTGAAAGAGGGCTAGAGGACTGTCTTTGTATGCCTTTCTATTATTCAACTCTCTTGATAAATCTTCAAGGAAGTCTAAAATTAGTCAGTGCTGAAGTTAAGAAAGTACACAAGAGCAGCTTCCCGCCCAGCTGGCGGTGGGGAAGCCGGAGGGTCACCCAGCGTCCCAGGTGCTCAGAACCATCCGGCGGCGGCGGCAGAACCAGGTACCCGACACAGCCCAAGCTTAAGACCTTCGGGGACTCAGGCCTGGAGTGGGAGTTGGGCACAGAATAGCGGGTGCACTCTGCACTCGCGCGGCGGACCCCGAGCTCCCTGCAGGCAGCTGCCATATTGCCTGCAGCTTCCCGCCCAGCTGGTGGTGGGGAAGCCGGAGGGTCACCCAGCGTGCCAGGTGCTCAGAACCATCCGGCGGCGGCGGCAGAACCAGGTACCCGACACAGCCCGAGCTTAAGACCTTCGGGGACTCAGGCCTGGAGTGGGAATTGGGCACAGAATAGCGGGTGCACTCTGCACTCGCGCGCGGGGCGGACCCCGAGCTCCCTGCAGGCAGCTGCCATATTGCCTGCAGCTTCCCGCCCAGCTGGCGGTGGGGAAGCCGGAGGGTCACCCAGCGTCCCAGGTGCTCAGAACCATCCGGCGGCGGCGGCAGAACCAGGTACCCGACACAGCCCGAGCTTAAGACCTTCGGGGACTCAGGCCTGGAGTGGGAATTGGGCACAGAATAGCGGGTGCACTCTGCACTCGCGCGCGGGGCGGACCCCGAGCTCCCTGCAGGCAGCTGCCATATTGCCTGCAGCTTCCCGTCCAGCTGGTGGTGAGGAAGCCAGAGTCAGCCAGTGTGCCAGGTACCCAGACCCAGCCGGAGGCCGAACCAGCCTCCCATCCAGCCAGTGGCAGGGAAGCTGGAAACCGGACCCAGCCAGCTTCCCAGCAGCTTGGGACCAGCAGGCGGAACCAGATAACTGAGATATCCCAACTTTAAGACCCCTGGGGAAACAGGATATCAGACAGCGAACCCTGAGCAGGAGCAGTGCAGAGCAGCCGCCCAACAGGCGGAACCAAATACCTGGGATATCCTGAGGTTAAGACCTCGGGGGACTCAGGCCACCTGTCAGCAATCTGTGAGCAAGAGCCCCGCAGGACAGTGATTCAGGTATCCCAGTCACTGGGAAATAGCCTTACAACCCCACAGGAGGGTCAAGCACCAGCTAGTATCTACAGGACCAACTAACACCAGAGTTAACCAGATGGCAAAAGGCAAACGTAAGATAGCTACTAACAAAAATCAAGGCAATATGGCGGCATCCGAACCCAGTTCCCCAACAGCAATAAATATTGGATACCCCGAAACACCAGAAAAACAAGACTCAGATCTAAAATCACTGGTCAGGATGCTGATAGAGGAACACTTAGATAAATCTCTTAAAGTAATACATGAGAAAATAGATCAAAAGCTAGAAGCCATTGCAAGACAAACACAATTAAATCCCAGATATCTCAACACACCAGAAAAACAAGACTCAGATCTAAAATCACTGGTAAAGATGCAGATTGAGGATCACTTAGATAAATTTCTTAAAGTAATAGAGGAGAAAATAGATCAAAAACTAGAAGCCCATACAAGGCAGACACAAAAATCACTTAAAGAAATCCAGGAGAATATAGAGCAAAAAGTGAATCCCAATAAGGGGGAGAAACAAAAATCACCCAAAGAAATACAAGAGAACATGGGTCAACGAGTAGAAGTCATAAAGGAGGAAACACAAAAATCCCTTAAAGAATTACAGGAAAACACAAACAAGCAACTGAAAGATCTGAGCAAAACCATACAAAATCTAAAAACAGAAGTAGAAACAACTAAGCAATCGCAAAGGGAGACAATGTTGGAAATAGAAAACCTTGGGAAGAAATCAGGAGTCATAGATGCAAATATCAACAATAGAATACAAGAGATAGAAGACAGAATCTCAGATGCTGAAGATACCATAGGAACCATGGATTCAACAATTAAAGAAAATGCAAAATGCAAAAAGCTGGTAACCCAAAACATTCAGGAAATCCAGGACACAATGAGAAGACCAAACCTAAGGATTATAGGGATAGATGAGAATGAAGATCTACAACTTAAAGGGCCAGCAAATATCTTCTACAAAATTATGGAAGAAAATTTCCCCAACCTAAAGAGAGAGATGCCCATGAATATACAAGAAGCCTATAGAACCCCAAATAGACTGGACCAGAACAGAAATACTTCCCGTCACATAATAGTCAAAACCCCAAATGTACTAAACAAAGAAAGAATATTAAAGGCAGTAAGAGAAAAAGGACAAGTAACATATAAAGGAAGACCTATCAGAATTACACCAGACTTCTCACCTGAGACCATGAAAGCTAGAAGATCCTGGGCAGACCTTATGCAGACCCTAAGAGAACACAAACTTCAGCCAAGACTACTATACCCAGCGAAACTCTCAATTGCCATAGATGGGGAAACCAAGATATTCCACGACAAAACCAAATTTGCAAGATACTTATCTACAAACCCAGCCCTACAAAGGATAATAGGGGAAAAATACCAACACAAGGGAGGAAACAACACCCCAGAAGAAACAAGATAGAAACCCCATCTCATCCAACCCAAAAGAAGAGAACCACTCAAATACAAATAATAATAACAATTCCCAAAATGTCAGGAAGTAATAATTACTATTCCTTAATATCTCTTAATATCAATGGACTCAATTCCCCAATCAAAAGACACAGACTAACAGACTGGATACGGAAACAGGACCCTACATTTTGCTGCATACAGGAAACACATCTCAGTGTCAAAGACAAACACCTCCTTAGAGTAAAAGGCTGGAAGACAGTTCTACAAGCAAATGGTCCCAGGAAACAAGCTGGAGTAGCCATTCTAATATCAGATAAAATCGACTTTCAACCTAAAGTCATCAAAAGAGACACAGAAGGTCACTTCCTGCTTGTCAAAGGGAAAATCCACCAAGAAGAATTCTCAATACTGAACATCTATGCACCAAATGCAAGGGCACCCTCATTCGTAAAAGAAACTTTACTAAAGCTTAAAGCACACATCGCACCTAACACAATGATTGTAGGTGACTTCAACACTCCACTCTCCTCAATGGACCGATCAGGAAAGCAGAAACTAAACAGGGACACAGTGAAACTAATTGAAGCTTTGGACCAATTGGATTTAACAGATATATATAGAACATTCCATCCTAAAACAAAAGAGTATACCTTTTTCTCAGCACCGCACGGTACCTTCTCAAAAATTGATCATATAATTGGTCACAAGACAGACCTCAACAAATACAAGAAGACCGAACTAATCCCATGTCTCCTATCGGATCACTATGGAGTAAAAGTGGTCTTCAATAGCAAGAAGAACTACAGAAAGCCCACATACACATGGAAACTGAACAATACTCTACTCAATGACACCCTGGTCAAGGAAGAAATAAAGAAAGAAATCAAAGACTTTTTAGACTTCAATGAAAATGAAGGTACGACCTACCCAAATCTCTGGGATACAATGAAAGCAGTGCTAAGAGGAAAACTCATAGCCCTGAGTGCCTCCAAAAAGAAACTGGAAAGAGCATACACTAGCAACTTAACAGCACACCTGAAGGCGCTGGAACAAAAAGAAGCTAACTCACCCAGGAGGAGTAGAAGAGAGGAAATCATCAAACTAAGGGCTGAAATCAATCAAGCAGAAACAAAGAGAACCATACAAAGAATCAACAAAACCAAGAGCTGGTTCTTCGAGAAAATCAACAAGATAGATAAGCCCTTAGCTAGACTAACCAAAGGGCACAGAGATAGTATCCAAATTAACAAAATTAAAAATGAAAAGGGGGATATAACAACAGAAACAGAGGAAATTCAAAAGATCATCAGATCCTACTACAAAGGCCTATACTCAAAACAACTGGAGAATCTGGAGGAAATGGACAATTTCCTAGACAGATACCAAATACCAAAATTAAATCAGCATCAAGTAGACCAGCTAAACAGTCCCATAACCCTTAAAGAAATAGAAGGGGTTATAGAAAGCCTCCCAACCAAAAAAAGTACGGGACCAGATGGTTTTAGTGCAGAATTCTACCAGACCTTCAAAGAAGACTTAACACCAATACTCTTCAAACTATTCCACAAAATAGAGACAGAAGGGACACTGCCCAACTCATTCTTCGAAACCACAATTACGCTGATACCTAAACCACAAAAAGATCCAACAAAGAAAGAGAACTACAGGCCAATTTCTCTTATGAATATAGATGCAAAAATACTAAATAAAATCCTTGCCAACCGAATCCAAGAGCATATCAAAACGATCATTCACCATGATCAAGTAGGCTTCATTCCAGGAATGCAGGGATGGTTCAATATACGGAAATCCATCAATGTAATCCACTACATAAACAAACTAAAAGAAAAAAACCACATGGTCATCTCATTAGATGCTGAAAAAGCATTTGACAAAATTCAGCATCCTTTCATGCTAAAAGTCTTGGAAAGAGCAGGAATTCAAGGCCCATACCTAAACATAGTAAAAGCAATCTACAGCAAACCAGTAGCCAACATCAAAATAAATGGAGAGAAACTTGAAGCAATTCCACTAAAATCAGGGACTAGACAAGGCTGTCCTCTCTCTCCATATCTTTTCAATATAGTACTTGAAGTTCTAGCGAGAGCAATCAGACAACATAAGGAAGTCAAAGGGATACAAATTGGAAAGGAAGAAGTCAAAGTATCATTATTTGCAGATGATATGATAGTCTACTTAAGCGATCCAAAAAACTCCACCAGAGAACTTCTACAGCTGATAAACAACTTCAGCAACGTGGCTGGTTATAAAATTAACTCAAGCAAATCAGTAGCCTTCTTGTACTCAAAGGACAAGCAGGCTGAGAAAGAAGTTAGGGAAATAACACCCTTCACAATAGCCACAAACAACATAAAGTACCTTGGCGTAACTCTAACCAAACAAGTGAAAGATCTGTATGACAGGAACTTCAAGTCCCTGAAGAAAGAAATCGAAGAAGACCTCAGGAGATGGAAAAATATTTCTTGCTCCTGGATTGGCAGGATCAATATAGTAAAAATGGCCATCTTGCCAAAAGCAATCTACAGATTCAATGCAATCCCCATCAAAATCCCAAATCAATTCTTCATAGATCTAGAAAGAGCAATTCTCAAATTCATCTGGAGCAACAAAAAACCCAGGATAGCTAAAACTATTCTCAACAATAAAAGGACTTCTGGGGGAATCAATATCCCTGACCTCAAGCAGTACTACAGAGCAATTGTGTTAAAAACTGCATGGTATTGGTACAGCAACAGGCAGGTAGATCAATGGAATAGGATTGAAGACCCAGAAATTAACCCACAGACTTATGGTCACTTGATCTTTGATAAAGGAGCCACAACCATCCGGTGGAAAAAAGATAGCCTTTTCAACAAATGGTGCTGGTTCAACTGGAGGTCAACATGCAGAAGAATGCGAATTGACCCACTCTTATCTCCTTGTACTAAGATCAACTCCAAGTGGATCAAGGACCTCCACATAAAACCAGACACACTGAAACTATTAGAAAAGAAACTTGGGAAGACCCTGGAGGACTTGGGCACAGGGGAAAAGTTCCTGAACAGAACACCAATAGCTTATGCTCTAAAATCAAGAATCGACAAATGGGACCTCATAAAATTACAAAGTTTCTGCAAAGCAAAGGACACTGTCAGAAGGACAAAACGGCAACCAACAAAGTGGGAAAAGATCTTCACCAACCCCACATCCGACAGAGGGCTAATATCCAATATATACAAAGAACTCAAGAAGTTAGACCGCAAAGAACCAAATAACCCTATCAAAAAATGGGGCACAGAGCTAAACAAAGAATTCTCACCAGAAGAAATTCGGATGGCCGAGAAACACCTTAAAAGATGTTCAACATCATTAGTCATCAGGGAAATGCAAATCAAAACAACCCTGAGATTCCACCTCACACCAGTCAGAATGGCTAAGATTAAAAACTCAAGAGACAACAAGTGCTGGCGAGGATGTGGAGAAAGAGGAACACTCCTCCACTGTTGGTGGGATTGCAAAATGGTAAAACCGCTCTGGAAATCAGTTTGGCGGTTCCTCAGAAAATTGGGCATGTTACTTCCAGAGGACCCTGGCATACCACTCCTGGGCATATACCCAGAGGATTCCCCTGCATGCAATAAGGACACATGCTCCACTATGTTTATAGCAGCCTTGTTTATAATAGCCAGAAATTGGAAGCAGCCCAAATATCCCTCAAAGGAGGAATGGATACAGAAAATGTGGTATATTTATACAATGGAATACTACACAGCAATTAAAAATAATGAATTCATGCAATTTGTAGGTAAATGGTTAGACCTGGAAAATATCATCCTGAGTGAATTAACCCAATCACAAAAGAATGCACCTGAAATGCAATCACTGATAAGTGGATATTAATGAGCCCAGAAGCCCTAAATACTCAAGACACAAATAGCAAGTCAAATGATTCCCAAGAAGAAGAAAGGAGAGGACCCTGGGCCTGTAAAGATTGCTTCCAGTTTAGTAAAGAAACCGAGGGGGGAGGGGGAATTATTGGGGAACAGATGGGGGGGAGAGGAACTATGGGAACTATGGTGGGTGGGAACTGGGAAAGGGGAAAGCCTTTGGAATGTAAACATAGAATATAGAAAATAAAATTTAAAAAAAAAAAAAAAAAAAAAAAAAAAAAAAGAAAGTACACAAGAGAAAATATTGACATGTTCTTGAAAAAAAAGTAGCCAGTAAGTAATATATGTGACTATAGACATATTTTTTACATATTCAGCCATCATCCCTTCCATTTGCATATTTAAATGGATTTAAATCGCATTCCTGATACCTTTGAAGTTCTTTATTCCAAAAAATAAACTGTCCTTTGCTTGCCTTCTGATTACTGTGGAAATGATTCACTTGTAGGGCTTTTGTAGTCTAATATGAGGTTGTTTCTAAGAAACGCTGGCCTTCAAAACAGCCAGACACAAAATGGAAAAAAGCTAGAATTGGGTGTCCTTCAACTCATGTGGACAGTTCCCTGGTATGGGGAATATTGAGATTAGAAAATGAGTTTCTCCTCCCTAGAAGGCAGCTGGCACAGAATTATATCAAGTGTTCTTGGCACAGCTATGTAGTAACCTTGGCATATCCTTTATCTGATGATCCTCAGTCTTCTTCTTCATAATATGGAGATGATTATTCCATGCCATAGGTGAATTTTTAAGGATTAACTTTTACTAACTTATAAACAGTAAATGTTTATCTAATTAGCTGTTCGATATTATTATTATTATTATTATTATTATTATTATTATTATATTGAGGATATACCAAAAAACAAGTATGCAATTTTCATATTACATATTGTTTTTCCAAAAGCCTTGTTCGATAAATATCCTTTGGTTGATGTATAGGAACCTAGAGCTTGTACTATGTACACAAAATTGACAGCCTCACTTTCATTTTATTTTACTGGCCAGTGTAGCCAAAGATCACACAGGTTTAAAGGATGCTGGAAAATCTTGCCTCTTGACAAGCAGGATCTAGTCATGAGAGCTTTAAATCAGAACTGATCTAGTGCGTTTAAATGCTTAATTTTCCTCTTTATGTTACACATTTTTTAAAAAATGAACTCAAAGCTTCATATACAATAAACAAGCATGTGAGAACAGTAAACATACTTTGCCAAAGGCACCTAGTGTCTGCTATTTAATCATGTAGAAATATCACTTGACATTTGTGCTCTCTTTTGTTAGGCTGACAACTTAAAATGAAATAATGACCCTTAGGTGATGAAAGTGTATGAGATGTCAAGAAGGAATATTTAAGTTTATTTTAGAGAGGCTATTCTAAGTCTGAAGAATAATTGAAGTATGATGCCTCAGGCAGCCTGCTGATGAAAATATTTTAAGACAGGAGTACTGTGGAAGCAGCTAAGTTCTCTGCATCAGACCAGGCATGATTTTCAGAAAGCACAAGTGTGGTACTTGTGGTATATCTACTATGTCACATTTGGCATTTAGCCACCTTGGCCCTCAGTAGAGTTCATTGCATAGATTACCAGTTACCTTAACATGTCAAGAAGAAGAACTCAGTTTGCTCTGTTCTTTCACTGATTTTATTAGTCTTTTCTGCAAATATAGCAAGACCTTTGCATTGACTTTTATAATCATGATAAAAGTCTTCCTGCAGCCAAGACTATATTTGGAGTTAGATGTTGAGAGAGCATTTCTTCTCTATTTGCATCTTTGCCTTTTAACCTCATTGATCTTCCATCTGTCTTAGGAAATTCCAGTATCAGTCTCTTCTCCTCTTCCTGTAATGTCTTCTTGACATCAATTTCTCTGGTGTTTGCTTCTCTTGCACAGTTCCTCTTCTAAAATGACTTGGTCATTCATTATAGCAAACTACATCTCAAGAGGACTTGAATAGGTAGGTTTTCTTCTCCTTCCCAGATCCATTATTCAGCTCATTGTTGACTCAAAAAGACTGCCTCCTTGCTTTGTTTTCCATGTGCTCAGACATGCTCTTACTGTGAAGCCACATGTTACATTCACTTTTCATATGAAGATATGACCAAGTCAAAGGCAGACAGAAGAGAAATAAATGAGTGTGTTGGCTTATTTTAATGGCACAGAAGGGATAGTTTCAGGAGCACAGCAGATCCCCAAACAGCTTTCTCACTGCTGAGTCCCCGTCCATCCTGGATGATTGCCTCATAGAGCCTTATCATGCATTGCCTTTTAAAATCATTCTTGTGCATTTTCTATACTCAGGCCTCTGTCAAAATTCCTTGCATCTGTGAAAGGCATATTAGCTGGATTCTAGGAAGGCTTTCCTGGGGAATGGACTCAATTGCTTCATTGCCATAGTCACTCCATTGTCTATCACTTCATTGATCTGATCTAGTTTCTATGGTCACAGGGTTTGGGATTTGGGAAAGAAAAGTCCACCATGATAGAGCATTATGCTTGAAATTCAAGCAAACAAGCAAGCAAGTAAACAAATAAACAAACTCATACAACCCCAAACTGCCCTGAAATTTGCTATTTAGCTCTAACCATCAGTAATGTACTATAGCTATAATGTAATTTAAAAAAAAACTAACTATAGTCTATATTTTAAATAAAGCTCTATGAAAGCAATCCAGCACAAAGTACTTTAAAAAATATACATATCTGAGGTGAGTGGTTTGAATACCTATAAGAAGTCAAATTCATCAGAAGGATATCAATATTTTCTGAAAATTATGAAGCTCTGGATGTCTAAGTCATCCTGCTCTGGCTAGAGTAATTAGCACCAGCATTCCTCTTCCTTTTGCACCAACCAAACTTCCTCTTTCAGACTTTCCATAGTTATACTTCTGCCCTTATCTTCTTATTACCAGGGAAATCAGGGTTCCCTTTAATAGCACCTTCGGCTCATTAATAAGACAATTTTAAGCTCAAGAATTGTATTAGCATCTGCCAGGAAAGCAACAGAAAAGAGCAGAAAGCTATGCCTCTCAGCCGAATCCCAAAGAGAGGGAAGGAGATAGGGGTGGGTATAGTAGAGAGTTCAGAAAAGTGAGAGGGAAGTCACACCTTTGCAATGGTGGTTAGCAAGCAACAGTATGGCAGAGGTGTGGGTGTGGAGTAGAATGCCAGAACATGAGTAAGAGGGTCCAGAGCATCAGTGAGTCATTCCAGGCTTTTGGCAGCATCCAAAAGTAAAGGGGATAAAAAAGAAGGAAAAATTAGTCTTGTACAAGTATGCAATGCCATGGGCAGATGCTCCAAGTGTCAACTGACAGAAGTTCCACAAAAAAACTCTACTAGGCAGGAAATGTACATTAACTCATTGAGGGCATAGCAACAAGCTAAACTCTCTCGGATGAGTTAGATCTCTGAGAGATGTGTATAATAAGGCTCCAGGTGAGACTCTTCTAAAAAGATACTTATACCTCACAATCTGATTATCATACTATGATACATATGGACCACAAAGAGATGAGAATTTCCCAGGAATCTCATGGTTAAGAACAGGCAATGCCCTATTCTAAGTTACTCTACTTTGTATAAAGCTGTGTTTTATTCAGGCTGTTTATTGCCCCCAAGAAACACCATTTTCAAGTAGTTGTTGATCTCATTCTAATAAAGGTTGACTGCAGCTCCTGGGAGAAACTAGAAACTACATTATCTGGCAGTCACCATTAATACATCAGAAGTTAATAAAATGTATTCTTACAAATAGCAAAGAAGAAGTCTATAAGTTTATCAGGGGAGACTTGAAGCTGTGGTGCTATTAAATCACAGTATATCATAATCATATCAGAGAAATTAATCCCAAGAACTTGTTAGACACACAAGACACTGTGATGACATAGTCCCATACTAAGATATCATTTGATGCCTGGTGTATGGGGCAGGGATCAGATTTCGATCTGTCACCAGTTTTCATTTAGCCTACTCAACTAACTGCCTGCCTATCCACTTGTATATTGGTCTGGATCTATACCTGACCCATCTCCTGCTGCTGACCTGGCTGGCTCTGCCTTGTTACCTTGAATTTTGTAGCCTTGTTCTCAAACCTGAAACCAACAGTTTCCAGAAGCATCTTCCTCTTGGCACCATTCTGGCCCATGACCTTAAGTCTACAGACTTTGTCTCAGATTACTTCTGAAGCCTTTTAAACCCTGCTGAAGCTTCTTGAACTTATATTCATTTGTGTGTTTATGTGTGTGAGTCTGTGTTGTGTGATATGAGAGTTGATATCAGTAAATAAGAAAAGAATAAAAGAATCTGCTTTCATCTCAACCAAGCTTCTACAATACATGTACTTTATGACAAATTGCTGTCAATGAACCAGGTAAACTTTGTGGTTTTATTGTTAAATTCTGACAATGTGGAAATATTATGTGCATTTTTCTGATTCTGTAGTATCAGGACACTTATGATGAACAAGGGGTAATTTGTCTCGGAGAAGAGAGATCACATGGTTCTGACAACTTGCCAGACAACCTTGCAGAGTGAGAGACTGAATGAAGTCCAGACAATGACCCTTCTGTGGTGGACGGAGCCACACATGCTCAGGAACTGCTTAGGATTTTATATTCTTCCATTTTTGTTTAAACTTCGATCTCATTCCATGAATGCAAACAAGACAAACTTGAGGGATCACTGGATCTCTTTGTTCCCCTTCCTGCTGTGGCTAGCAGAAATCCTCCCTTTCTGCTGTCTACTATTAAAATGTCTCTTTGATAGGCTTACTGGGGATAGGTGACCACAGCTGATCAAAAAAATCAGTATATGTTGACACAGGGAACAGTTGTAGACTTGTGGATTACAATTCTATCACAATGCAGAACTCACTTCTGTACCATACGTGTTACCCTGGAGTGCAGTATCACTATAACAGAAATTTAGCATGGCAGAACTTCTCACTCCATTGTTAATACAGGGCTGTAATTAGATGAAGTGACTTCTGGTATTCTGAAGAAATCTTGGGGAAACTTAGAAGCATACCTGGGAGCTACTACTATTAGTATACCACTTTCTGGTTCATATCCTTTCCATTAATTGCCTAATCCATATTTGTGATCAGCAGACCTCAGTGATGGGAGCTTGGTACCATCAATCCCCTAACCTCTAACTGGGACAGGCTTCATTTGACATCGTTGATTTAATTCCTTGCTCTTCTCTGACCACATGTGTCTGACTACTGTTCTGGCAATGCTGAGTATTTTAAAACATCTGGGGAAGAACTATTATAGTAAGCTATATTCTTAAAAAGGTAAGGAGGTTCCATCCCTCCTTTGATCACATATTACAATAATTTTATTCTAAGAGGCTGAAAAAATTTCAAAAATCTCTGTCTCTATGTTTTATATGTCCCTGGCCATCTCTCTTGGAATCTAGGACTGAGTAAACAAGGCTTTTAGTGAGACACAAATTTAATAGCTGTTTCCTACTCTCTGAAAATCAGCTTCTGCCAGTAATAACTGAAAAAGTCTAATGTGTTTCAGTAAGTCTATTTCTCTTAGGAGACTCTTTTCTCAACCCCTGTACACAGAGAAATCTGAAAAACATGTGTCACCCATTTCTCAAATGTGACTAAAGCTGAGAATCTCACAACTGTTTTTCTTTTAAAAAAATATGTTTTAGTGAGAAAATAAACAAACATGTCAGCCAAGCACATGAAAAATGCTAGAATTCATACATAAAGAACCACCCTCCGTTGCCATGCACTGTGGTCCTACACAGACAAAATATTCAGTATGATTTTGACATGTGGGGGTAATCACGTTGAGTGGAGATTAGGGTATGGCAAACCCACTGTGGACTGGGAGATCTCAAGCAGTGCCTCCCTGTACCAGTTCCCTCAAACCCTGCATCACCACTGGTGAAGCTAAGAAACGTCCTATGCAGAAGAAGAGGGGAAACATTGATGGGAGACCGAGAATGCCGAGTCATCTGCTCTTTAGTGGGAGGACAGTCATAAAATGTGTACATGGAGCAAACTTCATAGAAAAGAAAAAAATATTCCACTTAGGCAAATCAGCCACAGATAATGACCAATACAAAAAAGGGATGCTAGATTCCGTGTAGTCTGGAGATAGCCTGCCTGCTTTTTATAGCCTTTCAGAAGCCAATTTAAGGTCTGACTAGTGCAGTGAATCAGCGCTTGAGAGATTCAGCAGCACCAGGAGAGTCTTCAGAAGAGATGCAGTGTCAGGTGGAGGAGATGGAACTAATAGAAATCCTCCTCACAGGGTATTAGTAGCGACCCATTGCAACACAATTTCAATCAGAGGAAAATGCAGGCGAATGAAGGTTTTACTGTCTCGTGGCCAGTAGGGATGAATGGGTGGCCTTATGTGAAAGCAAAGATCTTGGTGAAAATAACCAAATCTAAAAAGCGGACTCATTCAAATTAGTTTTGAAATATTTAAATTCACTACACGATTAAGGACAAAGGATTGCGTGCATTAAAGTCTAATAATGTGTTTTTAACTACATGCAACATTGCTGAAGGATAGCATTCATTTCAGTGATTCAGGAGTAAGAGAAAACGCTTTAAAAAAAAAAAACGGACAATGAATATAGTCAAAAGATGCAATCATGGAAGAGCTTGTTGTAATTAAACGAAAGGGCCACCAGGGGGTGCAACGGAATAAATCTCAAAGCTCCGTGTCCAGGCACGAATCCAGGCACAGCTCAGGTTTTTTTGTTTTTGTTTTTTTTTTAAATTTTGAACGTTCTTATGCTAGTGGATGGATGACACCCTGCATTATGCTTTGAGATTTCCCCCCCCCCCCAGATTTATTTTCTCTAGTTTCTCAGCAGTTTTCCTGTGTTTTAAGTCCATGCTGTGGTTTGAGCTGAAGGGTCACAAGCTCCAGCAGAGATGCATTGTCATACAAAATTTCTAAAACATTGCACATTCGTTTACAGAAGAGCCTTTCCTAGGACCGCTCTGGAGGTAGCGTTTTGGAAACTGAGTACCACCACTGGGAACTGGTGTTTAAAATTAGACTAGGAGGGGACTCGCTTCTTAGGGAAGCTTTTGGGACTTAGTGACTCAGAAAGGGAAAGCTGGAGAAGCAGGCAGGTCAGCACAATAGAACGTAATTAGCAAATGCAATTAGCATCAGCATATAAATCCCTCCCTCTTGACATTCTCCTCTGTATTGCCAAGGCAACCCCTGGCAGCCTCCTCTTTTATCACCTCCTCCACTTAAGCAGCCTCACTCTTTCCCCTTTGTAGTTGCTGACTTCACCCTCCTTGGAATTGATATTAAACAGGTTGCACCGAGGTGAACTTGGGGGGGGGGAGGGGGGGGCTGGAGAATCGGTAAACCCAGACAATGAAGTAATCGCGCAGAGAAGGCAAACCTGAGAAAAAAGGCTACTTCCCCACACAAACTCCACTAGACAGCATTTTGTCACTGGGATAAACAACTGTCCTTTCCTGAACTCTTGTTTCTCGCATGTGCCACCAGAGACATTTGATTCTCAAGAGAACCCTTTGAAATACTTTTATTATGTACGTCTTAGGCAGGACATTATAGGAATAGATATGATCAGTCTGATAATTGCCAGAATAAATCTCATGGTCTACTACTGTCTCTCATTCTCCTGGCACTAAGTCTCTCACTTCAGAGCAAACAGGGGTCATGAAGTGGAGACTCAGAGGACAAGATTTACACATTTAGAGCAGACCCTCTTTCAAGTGACCTGCTCCCTCTAACTATGCCCCACCTCCTTACCATCATCCCCCCCCCAGTAACAAAATCACATTACAAATCTAGGGAAAGACCAATCCATCAATTAGATGAGAATTGTCTCAGCTTTCAATGATTTTCGGAAAATCCATGCTCTCTCTCTTTCTCTCTCTGTCTCTGTCTCTCTGTCTCTCTGTGTCTCTCTGTGTCTCTCTGTCTCTGTCTCTGTCTCTCTCTCTCTCACACACACACATACACAGAGAGAGAGAGAGAGAGAGAGAGAGAGAGAGAGAGAGAGAGAGAGGGAGGGAGAGGGGGAGAGAGAGAAAGAGAGAGAGACAGAGAGAGGGAGAGGGAGAGGGGGAGAGAAAGAGAAAAAGAAAGAGAGAGAGAGAGAGAGAGAGAGAGAGAGAGAGAGAGAGAGAGAGAGAGAGAGAGAGAACGCATTCTCTGTTTGGGTTGAATTGTCAGGAAATATTAATTTGCCTGCAAGGTGAATATTGTTTCAGTATAATATTGGAGTGAAATGGTTATGAAACTATGAGTTTCATTTCTGTGTGTGTGTATGTGTGTGTGTGTGTGTGTGTGTGTGAAAATGAATCACTTCTACCACCAAAAATAATCAAAAGTCTCAAAGATCAAGAAAAAAAATTTTTTTCATATTATGAAGCACTAGGAGATGTATTATTTGGGGTGAGGAGAAGTCAGTGGTGTGATTGGAAAGGCAAGGCATAGTGACATCTTTTCATCTTTCATAAGAGTCAAGGGTAAAGTCATATAACAAAAGTAAAGCAGTTATTTGTCTAATATTTACATGATTCAAGATCCTTCAGAATGAAGGCCCAGAGAGCCAGGGAACAAAAGAGTTCATGTGCCTAGTGATAAAGTGTGTGGACAGCCATGTAGAAATGCTACTGCCCAGGGAAGGAGACATGGCCAAACTTTGCTGACTGAAAGGGGAAACTCAGAAAGTCCTGTCTGTTTTGCCTCCTATAAGGCTTTCAATATGGAACCTTTCCTCCCTTAAGAGATATAAGGCTAGGCTTATTCTAGACTGATCTGCTTTAAAATGAAATAGGTCAGAAAAATTCTTTATGGGCAAATTTTACTCATAAAAGTGGACAGTGATTATTATAATATAACACGATATTCCTAGCCTTTATACACTGTATGTATAGAAAAATGTCTAATACATAGGTACATGGCTGATAGTCTTTATGTTTACCTTGGGGCAAAGAGAATTCTATGTTCTGTGACTGTCTTGGGTAAGAAAGAACAGGGGAAAGTAAGAGATTGTTTCTGGACACCATTCCAGTGTCCTTCAGAGAACTCAGCATGCCAGAGTCTATCTTTGGAGTTATCACTTTTGGAGCCCAGAATAATTAAAGTCAGGGTTCCTCATTGCCACACTTGACTGCCAACCTCACATTGTTGGCTTAGTTTCTTGGCTTTGTCTCCTATGAACACAGCATGATCTTGTGTTTTCAAGAATCTCGTCCTTAAGTCACAGCTCCTTGTGTCCCACAGTAAGGACAGGTGGCAGTGTAGGCAGAGTGGATTAACCTTCTTTTCAAAAGACACGGTTCTTCCTGGAGGTGTCGCCTGTGTCTTGGTCCTCATCTTCCAGGAAAATGTCACTACCTCCAGTGGAGTAGAATAACAAGACCTGCCTCTGGTTTATCTTGAGATAATATGTATACATAGGACCAAAAAGAAAAATCTATAAGCAAAGAAGAAGTAGTAAATGTCAGGTATTGTTATCTGGAGATGGAATAGTGAACATGTTCAAGAGATAAGTTAAGAAATTAATTGGAAATTATCCTCTCTGTCCTTACCCACAGGACGTTTTAGCCATGGACCACTAGTGGTATCATCATAGACTTATTTCATCTCTTATGGGCCCCTAAGGGAGAATGTGGTAGAGAAGAAACCAGACTGCTAAGACTGGAAAATGCAATGCTGTAATTAGATTCACAGAGGGAGGAAGCCCCTGCAACCAGGAGACAGGGCACCAGTGTTTCTATGTGTTGCCATTCTCTAACAAGGCAGTCATCTCTGCAAAATGGGCAGAAGAAGTTGCTTTCAACTCTGAAGGTGAAATAAAAGTTTCTTACATAGGACAGGTCACATGGTCTTTGTAGGACACAACTTCTTTCAATTGTAAAGGCAAATGCCTCTACCTCAATTATCTGAGGTTGATCTTACTATTCTATTACTCTCTGTCACACAGAAAGGGATAAGCAACTCATTCTGATGCATTGAAACTAAAATATAGAAATATCATGCAATTTTTTTTTGCCAAAATAGCTCTTCCATTCAAAATAAGTTGCAAAAGCCAGCAAGATAACTAAATAACTAAAGTGTGACTACCTGATTTTTAACCCCTAGAATCAATATGGGACATAATACTGACTACAGAAAGCTGTTCTTTGACTTCTTCACATATGCTATAACACTCATAAACATACAGAATACACACAATAATAAGACATAAATGCAGGAACCATTTCATTTTAGAAATGATCATAGAATTATTTTAATGCATTATGTCACAAATTGTAGTAATTTATAATAATCCTGATAATGACTGAGTAAAGTGTTTGAGGAGGGATTGTGTTGGGTGGAGGGGCATATGTGTGGAGGCAGGGGGAAGGAGGAGGGGGAGGGCGGTTATGGGGAAAGGTTTTACCATTGGCAATGTAAATGAAGATAATATTCAATAAAAAAAGAGAAAAAATAGATCCAAGCTGCAATTCTATAGCTTTCTTTCACAAGTCAGTTAAGATTTCAGTTTGCTGCGTCTGAAACATTAAAAGTCATTTTAATAGCAGAAATTTTAATTCTTCTGTTGAAGAGATCCCATTATAAGTTTGCTGAGATGATCTGAGATATTGCCTCCATTATCCTCCCAGGCTGCTTCTGTTGGTTCTTTCAAAACTCTCTATATACATGTGCTCAGCCTACATCATCCTAGGCACAACTTTAAGCACTAGAGACTGAGCTATAAACAAGACCTTGGATTTACCAGAAATTATCTATTTTCATGCATCTTCTACATGTTCAATGTAGTAATTTAGAAAAATTGCTTACTGTGTTTTTTTTTAATTTTTATTTTCTATATTCTATGTTTACATTCCAAAGGCTTTCCCCTTTCCCAGTTACCCCCCACCATATGTCCCATAATTCCTCTCCCCCCCTGCTATTCCCCACTCATTCTCCCCCCCTATGATTTCTCTGTTCTGGGTCTACAATACTGGATCCAATTTTACAGGCCCAGGGTCCTCTCCTTTCTTCTTCTTGGGAGTCATTTGACTTGCTAATTGTGCCTTGAGTATTTAGGGCTTCTGGGCTCATTAATATCCACTTATCAGTGATTGCATTTCATGTGTATTCTTTTGTGATTGGGTTAGCTCACTCTTACTGTGTTTAAAGATGTAATCATAGAATGAATGTTCTGCTTCCTGTGTTCAGTTCCAGTGGTAAACCATTTGCCATTTCTTCTTCCTCCCACGTCCTAGACTCTTTGTTCTAATAGTGTTAAATTTTAAACAACCTTTCATAAAGAAAAGAATTTTCAACTCAATCAAGGAATTTTATTTTTTTTTTAATCTCAATAACTACAATGACCCTAGTTTGAGATAAGCAAGGGCTCAGGTTCATTCTCAGGAATGGTGTCTCTCAAGAATATATCAAGTCCCTCTAAAATATACTGTCCTGATTGTAAATCCAAAGTATCCACCATTATGTTAGATTCTAAGTCACTACATTTTTTACTTTACAAAAAAGGCAAACTTATTGTGAAAGTATAACACAGTATATCTATGTTAATACATTATTTTTACCTAACTTGAAAATTATCACAGTAAAACTTCCCTTATGTAGCATGATTAGGTAATATGTCAGATGTCCTAAAATTCATGGATTCTTTCAGATATTGTAAACTGTGTTACTTTCGAATTAGAATCGTGCACTCCAAATGGAATAGTGTAAGAAAGTTAATTTTTTTAGCTTTGTTTATCTCAGAAAATACTAGCAACACTGTTCTTAAAATGGGAGATCTTACATATGGCCCCTGAGAATGATTCTCTTTAGAGGAGCAAATCACTCTTTGTAAATCCAGCCAAAGTGACAGCAACATCCCACAGCCAGTCCTGATTAACTCTCCAGGGCTCAGCTAGGCTCAATGGCATCATCAAATCAGATATATACTGAGAGATTGTAGAATGTCTGCAGAGAATGAAAAATAAACAGGACTAAGTGAAAATCTAGTTCTATAGATAAGTTGAAATGAGATTCTACCTTTCCACAATCTACTTAAGGACTCTTGGGGACAGAGGATACATAATAGCCATATCCTTGGTGGCAAGAAACAGGTTACACAACCAATGTGTATCTTTAGACTCAACAGAACAAGCTCTGCTTTTCAATCTGAAGTTAGCCTCACCAGTTCTGTTGCCTTACTAAGAAAAGTGTTTTGATTTAAAATCCATTTCTGCAAGGTGTCATCTTACCCTTATCTATTTAGCAGATTTCATTAGTGGTAAAACTCAGAGGCAACACAGATGACTGATATCTATGTATGTATTACGATAGAATGTATCAGAGTATAATAACTAGAATTTTTCATTAGAAAATAATTTGTAACCTCATCAAATTGTCTAAAATTAAAACGTAATTCTTTCGATCCTCTTGTCTTTTTCATGAAGTAATAGGTGTCATCTTTATGGACCTGTGAACTGCACTGGAGGAGTAAGTAGGCTATTTAAGTTCAACATTTATGTGATATTTAGAAACCACACGAAGCAATAAATAAAATATCAAAATACCATAAATCACTTCTGTATATTTTCTAATCTTAAATAACTCAAATGGCACATCCACAAGAAATTCTCAAAAACTGTTCCTTTATTTCAATGTAGTAGAAACTCAAAGTCGATGGAAATCATTTAATAGCTGCTGCTTTTGGTACACCACTTGTTTCATGCTGCTCCCCACCAATTTTGAGGAGGAAAAAGAACAAAATTAGAACTAAGCTGTTATGCCATTGACACAGTAATAAGTAGGAACCCTGCGAAATATGGTGAAAACACAAAAGCAGGAGCTCCGCAGAGCAGGATTCATTTGGCTCCACCACACTGAGATACAGTGCAATACTTCAAAAGTTAAACGTGGGCTAGAGAAGTGGCATCTACATATTTTAACTTCTTTTTTAAAAAAAAAATAACTCTTTAGCATTGTTTATTTTCTCAAATAAAAGAGAAAGAGTTAATATATTAACTAGTTAAGTATAAATCCTTTAGATTAGGTACCAAAGTAGGCTACTTCAGGACTAACACAACAGCATTTCACATGGCTGGGGATAGTATGATTTACAACAGAGCTTTCCCCAGTAACCACTGCACACCTAAGAGTAACCTCTCCACTGGTTCATGTTTGAGTTAGGGAAAAGTGAAGGGTCATGACAGCACACTTCAATACAAGAGACAATTCCAGCCACCTGCTTTTTCTGTCTACCCTGTCCCTCAACATAGCCTCTCTATTTTTGTCTGTCCCTTCTTTCCCTGTCTTCTTCTACCTTCTCTCTCTCTCTCTCTCTCTCTCTCTCTCTCTCTCTCTCTCTCTCTCTCTCTCTCAAGAGCTTTACCCATTACACTAGATGTTTATAAATGTCAATCTCAGACTCAACCACCTGAAGTGCCTGACTTTGACACTTGGCATCCACATCAATTAATCATATTTCATGACTGTACACATTATAACAGGACATTGAAAATGTTATACCTTTTTATTATCGTGGTTTTTTAAAAACTTTACCCATTTTTCTCAAGTTTCTTCTAGCCTTTTCCCTCTATTTGCCTCTACATCATTGATCAAAATCGAGATCACATCAAGAGTACAGGAAGCTGAGTATTTTTTTTCCTAGATGATAAAAATCATGATTTAATAAGGAGAATGAATTTTGAAAGGTCACTGAATCCAATTCTTGTTCTAGTGTCAAATGCCGATAAACTCGGAAAATTCTATTCGGTCCTCCAAACTAGCATTAGTCATCCCAAATCAGTGACATCTCTGCCTGATGGTACACTTAGATTTATGATTTCAGACCCTGAGCCACCAGAAGATTAAGTATAGAAGAAAAAAATGAAGATTTATTTTAGGAATATTGCCTGATTTTAATTACATACAAATAATAGGGATATTTCTGCCACAAACAAGCATGGATAAGACACATCATTTTGCTAGTCAGATGCAGGCTGAGTTGAACTGGAACATCCAACACTGTGTAAGTGGTACATGTGCCATTGTGGAAATAGCTGGACAGCTGGACTCTGCAAGGTTCCTCCTCTTTTGCCACTAAACTTCGGGTTTGTATCATATAATGTCTTTACCAAAGAAGCTCAAGTTTGTCCATACTTGTATAAGTAAATATAAAATAAGAAAAAAAATGATTTTGTCAAACATTATCAATAAAATTTTTCACAAGCCGCCACAATTTAAAAGGAAATTTAAGTAACCCCACTTCTTCAAAAGAATGTCAAAGCCTTTGGGGACCATACTTAATTTGGACAGAAACATAATATCCTTGGGAAAATATTTTAAAATTCATTCTGGAAACTTATATCAACCTTGATTTTGAATATAAACTAAATTATTGAAAAAGGATTTTAAGCAAGATAGCTATTTTTCCTATTTAATATTATTTATACAAAGATTTTTTAAACAGTATTACATTATAGATTAATGCTAATATTAAAATAAGATAATATGTCTAAGTGACTAATTAAACTAATGGGCTCTTTTAACAAAATCTCTGAATTATTAATGAAAATATCAATTTATATTCAACATTCTAAAAATTATAAAATAAGAGGTACTGGTTTGTAAACATGTCGCTTGCTTAAATAATCTTTTATAAAGTATGTAATTGAAACTAAATTAAAGCTGAAATTTTTCCATTACAACTCTCTGTTTGGGTAAGAGTATTACTAAGATTTCATGGCTGCAGCTTCTGTATTATATATCTAGGACATTATCTTTCATCAGACATTCTGGTTCTCTTGCTCTTACAGCCTTTCTTTCCCTTGGTCCGCTATGTTCCCTGAGCATACAAGTTGAAAAGCAAACATTGATGGGGAAATCTCACAAAGTCCACTGCTAGATGCAAAACTACAGGCAGATAATGGCTGTCATGAAAGAGTGACTCAGAGTTCTCCAATCCAGCTGGTCAGCCTTAAAGATATAAATGGGCTGTGGTGCAAAAGGGAGAAGAGAAGTGACCACCATAAGAGTTCATTACTCTGTATCCTCAAGAAGATTGGAAAAGGAATAATTTCCTTTAAAAGTTTAATTGAATTTATTTATTTACTCATTCATTCATTCATTCATTCATACATTCATTCATTATTTGCTTTTATATGCCATGGTGTACATATAAATATAAAAGGAGACTTGCAGTTTTCCAAGTCGCAGTAAACAAACTCAGCAGTGATGCTGGGGGTGGGGGTGGGGTGTAACAATTAGAGAGGAAGAGGTTATAAAATAAAAAGAGAGGTTAGTGGAGCACACATTGAGAGTTAAGCTGTTGGAAAGAAGGGGTAAATATAAGCCAAGGGGTCTGTTACCAGAATAAAGCTGAGACAAATTTAAAACAGCCACGAGGATGGAACCACTTATTGACAATGTTTCCACAAGAGCTCTTAAAGATTCATATATGTGCCTTAATTAAAAAAAAAACTCTCATGAATGTTGCCTTGTACCAGGACTAAAAAAGTATGGATTGTTAAAATAATTGGAAAGTCTGAAATTTCATCTACAAACTGACCAAACTGACCTTTCTTTCTTCAGTATAGAAGAGGGCAGAAGAAAGTGCCATGATGATACCTTACAGAAATGCTTGTTCTTAGGAGTCCTTGAGCCATTTGTCAGTCTTGGGTTGAGAAAGGGAGATGCTATGAATGAAGTTAGACACTGGGACTTTAGACAGGAGTATTCATCCAAGAGTCTGGATGATTCTTAATGATCAGAAGGAAGTTAAAGTGTCTTGCTATGATTTTGCGTGATGCACAGTCAGGGAGTGGGAAGGTTGACTTGTTGGCAGAAAGTATGGGTACATCCTGAACATATTTCTATCACAAGTAGCATGTGGTCCACTGATCCAGTGAACCAGTGGTTCTCTAAGATGTGTCATGGAAACACTGGTGTGAGATCAGACCCCTCATGCTATTTCTAAGCTTTATATGTACTAAGCCCCAGTCTCTATTTTTCGTATAAATCAACTGAATGTCAGAACTTAATCTCTCTTGTATTTTACTGTCAGTGACTGTGCCATTGAAATGTAGACTTAAACGACCTGATTTTAGTACTCATCATTAATTATATTCCTGATTTCCAGGAGCAGATTTGGCAAATTAATGTAAAACCTTCTCCGCAGGCTTTTCTACTTCTTTTCAGTTTATTGTTTCAATTTCTGGGTTCCTGAATTCTGGGTTCCTTTTCATGTATTTTTTTCTTTTGTTTTTTTATAATAGTCAAGTGAAAGAATCAAGAGAAAATAAAACTATTTTTATAAAAACATATTTGATAATTTGTGAATAGGCATGACTATAGAAAATTAGATTTTAATGAAAACTAAAGAAATCTATGTTTAGTACTAAATTCATTAGTATTAAATACATACTAAAGAACATTTAATAGATAATATTTTAAATTATCCCTGATGCTTTAAATAATTGAAACAATAAAAAATATACTGATCGAGCTGTTAAACAAAACTATTTTTTAAACTGAATGCTTTTCTTTGATTCATATTATTTACTACTTGTTAAGGACTGGCATTATTCAATCTCCTATTTTATAGTTTGCTTCTTAAATTATTGCAAAAATTTAGAGCTTTTGAGTTGGCATGCATCAAGTTTAAGGATAAGTGTCTATTTCAGTTAAGTATCATAAATAAATGCATGAGTAGATCAAAACTACTTTGGGAATATAAGTATGTGATCTCCCAAGATATTAAAAGCCTTATCTTGTAACTGCTCATAAAACAAATAGTTTGATCACAGACTCATAGGTTATCAAGTCTGGTTGGTATCTCATGTAGTCTTGAATATTATGCTTGTAACATAGTTCAGGTGAGCAAGACTCCTCATCTAACACGGTGAGTTCTACCAACTGTTGAGCCTGTCTAGTGTGTTCCCCCACACTAGACATTTTCTTTTTTATCACAATAGAATAGATGGCAACATTGCAAATGAAAAATAGAAAATAGATTTTATTTTGTATGTGCTGTCAAAACTCAACTCAGTTTGTGAAGACCTACGTACCTCTTCTTGCCTCCCTGCTTCTTCTGTTCTGATCTTAATAGTTTAATTCATGATGCATTTGAGCATCTCAGGTCCAGGAAATATAGCCTGGAAGTTAAGGTTTGGTTTTCGGAGAAATACAGCAATCAAAAGAAGAAAAACAAAACAGAGACTTAAGCTCTATTTATTGTCATAAAAAACATAGTGGTTTGTTATATTTTGTGCCATACTAAATATGCATTATAATGGGGAAAAAGCATTATTTTGATCAGATTTCCATAATCCTTTCTGAATTAGATAAGAGAAGCTAAAATTATTTAACAATAGACACAAAATGTAAAGGACAGAGGGAGAAATACACATTTGTTCATAAGTCAGTCTAGAATAGTGCTTCCCAAAGTCTGGGTCTTATGAATGTAACTTGAAAGCTCTGAATTCTGTAGCCCTGTCCTAAATCTACATCTGGAGTGAGTGCAGTGAAGGGAAGCAGTCTGTACTGGAGCAAACCTTCCCTGTGATTCAGATGCACATTAAAATGTGAAGTACCTCAAATAATTTTCCAACTTAGAAATATGTATGCATAGAAATAGCAGTCACTGACAAACTCATGCTGTCAGTAACATTCATCTCTAGCCTGCCCACATCAGTGCGAAGGAACAGAATGTGATATACATGAGGTATGCCACAGATAGTTCACATGTTTCTCATATGATTTTGGAGAGGAAGTCTGCCTAACAGTCACATCTAACTGAGTAGGGGCTGAAAATTTTTTGGATGTAAACTCGCCTGTGCCCAGGTGCTACAAGCAAAGGCAGAGAGAAGACAGGCATGTTAAGGCACACCGCTAATCCTAGAACTTGGGAAGCTGAGTCAGATCACTGAGTCTAGTCTGACAACCTAGTAAGTTTCAGGAAAGCTTAGCAACAGATTCAGACTGTTTCCAAAGAGGGAAGGAAAATTGGCTCAGGATTTAAGAGAATACACTGCTGGTGATCTGCCCTTCTGAAGATCAGAGCTTACTTTGCACCCCATATCTTGGGCTGTCCACAAGTGGCAATGACTGGAGCTCTGGAAATCTGATACCCTCTCCTGGCCTCTGAGGACGTTGCATGCACATTCACATTCACACACAGATACACATGATTAAAAATAAGTCCAAATGGAAATTAAACAAAGAATGAGAGGGAGGGAAAGGCAGAAAGGAAGAAAGGAGTGGAGAAGAGTTAATTCAAGACAAAAAAGAAGAGATGAATAATTTTGTATAGTTGATGTGTTTGCTATCATGTTTGCTATCAATAATTGCATTATTATATTTGACAAAATGGTATATGAAGTTATGTTTTCTTCTCTTTTTACTTCCATGCTCACCACCATTGTAGTAATTCAGGTTTTTCTATCTGTCTCTGACATTGTTCAAGGGTATTATAGTACAAAAATTTAAGTTTACAAAAGCATAAAAACTGGTGGCATTAAAGCTGCTAAGAAGTCAATTACATGGAAAGTTATGTGCTCTAAATTTGGTAACTTAGAGACCATTAGTATCTGTCGGAAGGAACCAGCCATGTTATAGAAGTTATGGTGATATGTGTTTGGAAGAATAGAGGAGGTCAGGGAAAGAACAGAGTAAAGTGATTTTTTTAAAAGATTGATTATAGAGTAGAGGAGTGATAGGGTTATGTGTGGAGAAAAGGAGCTGGAAAAGAGACCTGAGAATACTTACACCTTGTAACATACATCTGAGGAAGTAAAGGTGAATATTTAGGACAAGCAAGTTGAGGTTTAATGGGCTTCAAACATATCAGCAGACTGAGGGGGGAAAAACAGAAGAAAAGGTTGGGAGACACTTGGGACTCAAGAATATACAAGCAACCCTTAAGAAAATGGAATAAAAATGTTTTCAGGGTAACCAAGGAGTAACTGAGCTGTGGAAGATGTATATTAAGTCATTTCAATATATCTGCACAAACCCAGGAGAGCCACATGCTTATGTTACTGGAGCTACTTGGATGCTAAAAATCCCAAAACTATGCCTCTTGGAGTTTCTTTCATTACTTTCTTCTTAATTTTTTTTAAAACAATTCTCATTTCTGCAGGAGGAAAGCTAAGATCTACTCTTTCCAAACCTGTCTGACTTATCTGTATAAGGTATTTTTTAGTCCGTGGGTTTATGACAAACACAGACATTTATAGAATTCAAGTGTTCAAATGAGAGATGTCAAGAGTTAACATTTTCTCATTGGAACTTCAAAGAATTCTCAAAGGAAATCGAAAAGGGAACCACTGTTCCATGTTTATAAAATTTATTTTTGTAAGAATACTGAGTGTATACTTTACCATTGAGATTCAGTTATAAAGTGTGGAACAAAATGTGAATTTCAGAATGACTAAGAATATAATTTAAGAAAATATCTTTATGTGCTTACATAGTGTAGTGTGACCGGGACACCCATCTAGTGTCATGCTATACCAATTCAAAGTATGGATATTTTAACTACTTGAACATATACATGCTTTTTGGTATAGGGTTTGTAGACTGCATATACCATGTGCACATATGGAAACCAGAGTCAACATTTATATCTTCTCTATTATTTGTCACTCTTCGTAGACAAACACTTTCATTGAACCAGAAGCTTGGTAGTTAGCCAGCCAGCCTTTGAGATCTGTTCTTTCCTCAATCTCCAATGCTTTGATTGCAAACATGCATGCAGTTTTTGATTGTTTGTTTTTAGTGAGGATACAGAGGTTAGAATCTAGGACCTCTTGCTTTCTTCTATTCATTTATCCATCATCTATATATTGTCTATCTACCTATCTATCTATCTATCTATCTATCTATCTATCTATCATTTATCTATCTATCTATCTATCAATCATCAATCTATCTGTCAGTCATCTGTCATCTACTTATCTCTATCTCTATTCATCTATTATCTATCTGTTATCAATCTTTCTATAAAATATCTGTGCATCTAGCTCTCATGAATATGAGCATCCAGGTGCTCCCACAGAAGCAGCAAGAAGATGAAGGACACAATCAGAAGATTTTTTTTCTTTTGACAATTTCGCTCTATGGAATCCCTACAAATGGAGCTCAACTATTCATTGTAAGGCAGACCAATACATATGTATTGTTAGCAAAGAATCCTTCATCATGTGTTTTTTTTATGTGTTTACTTTAGTAGAACATCCTTTCACCTGTGTCTGCTTCAATGAAACGTTCCTTCATGAGCCTGCCTTAGTCTTTCACTTGTGTCTACTTCAGCTAAATGTTCCTTCATGTGTTTGCTCCAGCAGAACACCATCCAGCTGACTTTTCAAAGAACCCTTCCATTTCCACTTTAGGCTTGAGATTCATAATTCTGATATAAAATGCAACAGGAATGAGGTATATGCACATATGTTGTAGTTTTCTTTTTACATGCTATTAAAAAAACCAATCAGCCAAACAAAGAAACAAAAAACAAGACCAAAAAAATCCTACCTGAAAATGTATAATTTGTTAAGGGGTTTGTGTAGGAGCACCTGGTTTCAGACATCAGAAAGAAAAGAGCCCAGTGCTGGTATGTGATCAGTATTTGGTGTGATGCTTCAGGTTGCATGATATGGATTGGAAGAATGTCATGTCTACCTGTCTCTGTCTCTATCTACATCTGTGTCACATTAGGAGACAGAGGAAGAGCACTAATGAAGTCTTTCTTCCTTTGATTATAAAGACAGACAGGACTGGCCTCATGGGAGCCCCAGTACTCATTATTTTTATCTAATATTAATTACCCCTACAAGGCTCTCCAGCAAGTACAATTAGCATATCATTTTGGGGACTATGTTGTCAATAGTGTACAAGTATGTGGTGGACAGACTGGAGAGAAAGAGAAATGGGTGAACAGTTTGAGCATTATGATGGGAGATGGAACTGGACACTCAAGAAAGTAGAGAATTAGCCTGTTATAAGTTACTAGCCCTACTAAGGCCATGGTAAGATCCCAGCAAGTGCTGCCACTGGAGAGCCATGTCTGGGTCTGTGCCCATGCTAGGGTTTGTGTAAATGTCTGTGCCCTATGTTACAATTATAGACCATGGGGATGTTCCTGGTCTGGGCAGCTACCTAGTAATACTTGGTATAAAACATGCCTGGAAATACTATAGTGTAAGGTTAAGTCAAACAGCACTTCTAAAATCATGTTTCAACATCAGCCATATTCCCCCATCTAGAGAAGACTGTAAACAAACCTTCATGGAGGTGCACAGTTTTAGGAGTCATGCTCTTCTGAGGTAAAACACCAAATTACAAGCACACGCTGTATCTTTAGAGAAAATTTGTTATGAAACAGTCGTGCATGCCGCACATGCATTGTGGTATTGACCAGGAGGAAACAAAGTCAGAGGAAAAGCAGTATGTATGAAATCATGCTTGTTGTATCTAAGTAGATCTCTCATTTTTTTGAAGAAAACAAAAATAAGGATTATCCCTTTCTTAAAATGGTCATTGATTTATATTGATGTTAGCAATTGTAACAAACATCCTCAGCTAAATGTCAGGTTGTTTTATTAAAAAAAATAATGAGATCAGTTATTGTACAAAGTACATTTTTCACCATAAGAATTTTTGGTTGGGGGGAAATCGGCAAGGTCTTTTGTTAGTGTCCACACAGAGTTTGTAAACCATGACTGAGATGGATATCACATGGGCTGCTAACATAAGCAGTCCTATTAGGATCTGTACTTTACTAAATATCGTATAGCAGATGGTGATGTCCAACAGGCTCTCTAGTGAGCAATGGAGGGCTTTGACCCCAAATTCCCCATCTTTCCTTGAGTCATAAGCTAAGGCCCTCCCCCTAAAAATCTGCAAGGCTATTGAACCCTCCTTGACACAAGATGGAGGTAGACCTGGACCTGTGTCATATTATACCTATAGAAAGATGTGTCTGAATCTATTCTCAGACAATCAATTAAAGACATATAAGTCATGTGTAGGAGAACTCCTTTGTTATTTGAGTACCATGGTATGAGTTGAATAAGGAGCAAAGGCAGGCATAGACTGTCAAGATGGTACATTTAGGTGATAGAACTGAGTGGAATGTTGTTATTTCCCACAACTTTATCATGTCCATGTTAAAGTATAGGATCTGAAGCCACTACCACTGGCCAAGCAATTTAGCCTTCTATGACCTATTAAGTGTTTTAATCACCTACACATTTTTATAAATTCTAATGTCTTATGTTGGAGAAATTCTTTCAGTGTTTTGACTATCTGCATATTTTTATAGATTTTCATGTCTTTATCGTGGAGAAATTTCTTCAGTATTTTAAACCCTATGAATCTCCCAATTTACAGAAATCCAGAATATATAATAAAGCAAAGTCTTCCATGACTCTACATGGCAAAGCCACAGTACAGAGTTCTACTGGGACAGCCTTTATATGATTATTTTGAGTTCCAGACATTTTCTCTCAAACTATATGCTTCAATATTCAGAATTGAAACACTGGACTCTTTAAAAAACACATGTAATGGAAGCTTCATTTGCCTATTCAGGCCCAGAGAACTGGTTTAATTGAGAGACCTAATGTACACAGCAAATAACTCTTACTTAAATTATAAAATAGCCCTTAAGTTCCTCCATGGTTCGCAGTCTTTCCCAGAGAAGTATAATTCTCTTAATATGAGGCTTTTTAGATGATGCCTATCTCACAGAAAAGTGAAAACATCATCCTGTTCCCTTTTCTACATTTAAAGTGTGTATGCTTGGATGGAAGGCGTTTTGCCTCATTCCTATGATTATAAAATTTGATGATGTATTTGGTCTGTTAATAAAACATCCTTCTGGAGATTTTAATTTCTATCTCCAGTCTATAATATTATTATATCAGAAATAAGGCAAGGACTCCCTTGAACCCATCAAGCAAGGATATCCTCATGGTCCAGAATTTTAATCACTGGAAGTAGAAGCCGTTTGATATAAACTATCCTCTCTCAATGCCTCTGTCTATATTTGGGTTATAGGATGTATGTGACTGATTCAGGGTTGCCTTAGAGGTTCTTTTTAGTAAATTAAAGTTTTTAAGGCTATTGCTCTGGACATTATAAGGTATCAAGAAAATAGAGAGCCCCTCAAGTAAACAAAATAGAAATGATATTCTGAAATAAAAATGAAGTTGCCATTGTGTTCTATTGTGATGGAAACAGATAATCTTTGTTTAGTAATCACACTGTGGGATAACCAACATCAAAAATCAGAGTCCTGTCAAATGGAGCCACACACCAAGCTGCTGACTACCTACTGGTTTCATTATTTTTGGTCTGGATGCTTAGCATCAATGCTAAGTCCAAAGGCTCAAACTTTCTATGTCAGCCATTGTTTCTGCAAAGCAAACACAAAGCTTTACATTCCAGGAAATTTGTCTGGCCTAATATGGCTTACAAATAAAGTATCTCTCCAGAATACCAGTAACTGTAAAAAAGGGATTTTCAGCTAAATTTGTGGGCCTGCCTACAAGCTAATGCTGGTCTCTAGCCATAGATAATTTTACCAATAGATAATGTGGTATATCACTAATGAGAAAGACCTACATCTGAGCTTATCATTTAAAACCTATTTGCAGCTGATCCTTATTTACCACCCATCTAGACAAAACATTGGATTGTAGAGAGCTTTCAGGTCCAGCATCACATAATTTAGGCTTTGATTGTGACACTGATGTGCTGAGCCACACTCTGCCATGTTGGACCTCCTGGTTACTGGCTGAATTAAAACAATATCAAAAGTGTCAGTGTCACTATTCTTAACTATGCAAGAAGTAACTCTTGACTTAACAATAGAACCACTTAAAGTCAAGCGTCTTTGCCATTAGCATCTTTAGGGGGCTCTGTGTCAATATAATATCCTTACCCAGAACTCACATCAACTCTAGTGCCTAAATACTTTACAAAGTTTTCCTCAGGGCTAGAGCTCATTTTTTATTAAACAATTTCTTTATTTACATTTCAAATGTTATCCTCTTTCCTTATTTCCCATCCAAAAACTCCCTATCCTATCTCCCTCCCCCTGCTCACTAATCTATCCACTCTCACTTCTCTGTACTGACATTCCCCTATACTAGGGCAAAAAGCCTTCATGTATCCAAGGATCTCTTCTCTCATTGATGTTCAACAAGGCCATCCTCTGATACATATGCAGCTGTAGCCAAGGGTCCCTCCATCTGTAATCTTTGGTTGGTGGTTAAGTCCCGGGGAGCTGTGGGGGTACTGGACGCTTCAGATTGTTGTTCCTCCTATGGGGCTGCAAACCCCTTCATCTCTTTGGTCCTTTCTCTAGTTCTTCCATTTCTGACACTGTGCTCAGTTCAATGGTTGGCTGAGAGGATCTGCCTCTGTATTCACTAGGCACTGGCTGAGCCTTTCAGGAAACAGCTATATCAAGGTCCTGTCAGCAACCACTTGATGGCATTCACAATAGTGTCTGGGTTTAGTAACTGTATATACCAAAATGGATGGATTCTCTGGAGGGGGCAGTCTCTGGATGGCCTTTCCTTCAGTCTCTGCTCCACATTTTATGTCTGTATCTCCTCCCATGGGTATTTTGTTCTCCTTCTAAGAAGGAGCAAAGAATCCAAACTTTGGTTTTCCTTCTTTTTGAGCATCATGTGGTCTGTGAATTATTTCCTGGGTATTCCAAGCTTCTGGGATAACATAAACTCATCAGTGATTGCATAACATGTGTGTTCTTTTGTGATTGGGTTACCTCACTCAGGATGATATTTTCTAGTTTCATCCATTTGCCTAAGAATTTCATAAATTCATTGTTTTTAATAGGTGATCAATCAAAGGATAAACAAGCTGAGAAATAAGTTAGAGAAACAACACCCTTCACAATAGTCACAAAAAATATAAAATACCTTGTTGTGACAGGTGAAAGATCTGTATGACAAGAACTTCAAGGCTCTGAAGAAAGAACTCAAAGATCTCAGAAGATGGAAAGCTCCTATGCTCATGAATTGGCAGGATTAATGTAGTTAAAATGGCCATCTTGCCAAAAGCAATCAACAGATCCAATGCACTATACATCAAAATTCCAACTCAGTTCCTCATAGAGCTAGACAGAGAACAATTTGCAAATTCATCTGGAAAAACAAAAACGCAGGATAGCGGAAACTATTCTTAACAATAAAAGAACTTCTGGTGGAATCATCATCCCTGACCTCAAGTTGTACTACAGAGCAATCATGATTAAATACTGCATGGTATTGGTACAGTGGCAGGCAGGTAGTTCAATGGAATAGAACTGAAGACCCAGAAATGAACCTACATACCTAAGGTCACTTGATCTTTGAAAAAGGAGCTAAAACTATCCAGTGGTAAAAGGACAGAATTTTTGAAAAAATGGTGCTGGATCATTTGGCAGTTAGCATGTAGAAGAATGCAAAATGATCTATTCTTATCTCCTTGTAGAAAGCCCAAATCCAAATCGATCAAGGATCTCCACATAAAACCAGATACACTGAACCTAATAGAAAAGAAAATGGGCCCTTGTGCCCAGAGGGAAATTTCCTGAAGAGAACACTAATTGCTTATGCTCTACAATCAAGAATTGACAAGTGGGATCTCATAAAATTGTAAAGCTTCTGTAAAACAAAGGATACTCTCAATAGGACAAAGAGGCAATCAGCAGATTGGGAAAAGATCTTTACCAATACTACATCTGACAGAGGACTAATATCCAACATGTAAAAAGAACTCAAGAAGTTAGACTAAAGAGAACCAAATAACCCAAATAAAATGGGCTACAGAGCTAAACAAAGAATTCTCAACTGAGGAATACCAGATGACTGAGAAACACCTAAAGAAATGTTCAACATCCTTAGTCATCAAGGATGTGCAAATCAAAACAACCCTGATATTCCTCTGAATACTAGTCAGAATGGCTAAGATCAAGAAACTCAGGGCATAGCAGATGCTAGTGAGGATATGAAAAAAGAAGAACACCCCTCCATTGCTGATGGGATTGCAAGCCGGTAAAACCACTCTGGAAATCAGTTTGGCAGCTCCTCAGAAAATTGGGCATAGTACTACCTGAGAACCCAGCTATACCACTCCTGGGCATATACCCAGAAGATGCTCCACCATGTAATAAGGACACATGCCCCTCTATTTTCATAGCAGCCTTATTTATAATAGTCAGAAGCTGTAAAGAAACCAGATGGCCCTCAATAGAGGAATGGATACAGAAAATGTGGCTAGAGCTCATTTGATAAAATTCTTGACTGGCATGCCCAAAGCCTGTAAACAAGGCACAGTTGTGCACACCTGAATCCCAGCACCAAGAACACTGTGATAGGAGGATAAGAAATATAAGGGTACCCTCAGTTTTATATCAAGCTTGAGGCTAGCCTAAGGTACATGACAGCCCATTTCCAACATCTCAAGGAATAATTCCACAGACTTGGACAAACAGCTTGCATGGAGACCACATTGCCTCAGACAACATCACACCACAGCAAGGTCTCACAATTAAATATGACATTTTTCCTTATTTTTCCTACCCTGTTATGAGTAAGTAGGTATGATGTACATGTAGGGAGTTTAATGCTTGTGTAGAAGTTGCAGGACAACTTTCAATTTCTTCTTCAACATTAGAGTCTGGTCTTGACCTAAGGTCTTCTTGCTTGCATAGTAAGCGCTTTTACTGAGGAATTAGGCACATTGGCAATCCTCCTCATTAGCTTTATAAACTGAATTATTTAAAACAGTGGTTAGTAGAGAAAGAATTTGACTAAATATTTGAAAATCTAAATTAAAATCTGATTTTGAAATTGATTTTTTTAACCATGAGTGATGGTGTACACCTTTAATCCCAGTTCCCATTAAGCAAGTGCAGAAGGGTGTCTGTGAGTTAGGGCCACCTTGGTTGACATAGTGAGTTCTAGATCAGAAAGGACTGCATACCGAGATTCTCTCTTTAAAAAAAAAAGAGTTTTCTAGTTGTCTATCCTTTAATGTCTTTGTGCATTCTGTGACTACTGCCTGTCCTGCTGGCCCATTCAGGGGAGATTACTTACATAGCAGAAGTTCTTCACACAGGGTCTTCTAGAAATGAAGGCCCAGGAATGTCCTTAGTCACTTACAGCCTCCCTTATTACAAGGGTTTTGTGCAAGTCATCATAAGTAATTTATAGAACTATGGTTAATCAGGGGGTAATAAGGGACCTTCTTGAGGGGGTGGGAAACCATGGGGGGGGGGAAATGTCTGTAATAACTGCAGCTACATTTGCTAATTGCTGTATTAGCAATAGCTACAGCTGAATGCTAAAACATTTTCCTGGAACCCGCGAGCTTGGGGATTCAATATCAAGTATGGGAGAGAGTTGAAAAGGAAGTTCTGGGATAAGGGTAAGCTTTAGCTAGAAAGGTTCTTTTCCTCAGATAAAGAAGGTGGTTATATAATAATTATAATACAATATTCAGTGATATTGGTAATTCCAATACTCTGTGTGTGGTGGGGTACTTGCATGTACTAGCAATGCAATATATCTGCAGATTTGCATGTTCATGTGTGCATATAGTGGAGGCTGAAGGCTGATGGAAGAAGTCAGGTATTTTTTTTAATCACTCTCTACCTCTTTTTTAGGGAGGGATATATCACTGAATCTAGAGCTCACTGATTCAGCTAACCGAGGTGACCAGCGGACTCCAGGGATCACATGTCTCCACTTCTCTGGGATTAAATGTCCACCACTAAGCCTGACATTTACATGTGTGTTAGAGATACAAATATTAAATAAGCAGTATACTATCAAAGCCCCTTCCTCAGCTTTCTGATGTTCATTTGTTTGTTTTGTTTTTGTTTTTTTTTTAACTGTTTACGTATTTCTATCATAAAAAACTATGGATTTCACTTTCCCTTTTCTGTATGGTAATTTTTTTCTTAGTAAATGTTTTCTAATAGAAAAATGCAAGCAAAGCAAGCATCTGTTCCCCATGACATTGAAAAGCCTCCTTGGATGGGACTGAGAATGTCCTCCTAAGTCAGCACTGGGCTTGGAGCATGTCGATTGTGAAGGCCATCCTTGGGGACAGGACATTGTGATGTGGTTTGCTGAACTGAAGAGTAGTACTCTCACCATTGTACAGACGTGACCATAAGTATCATCCTTCAGTTCAGCATTTGCAGCCTATAGTGAAAGTGCTCTAAGTGGGGTGGCAAATGCCTTTACTCTCAGCTCTTCAAAGGCAGAAGCAGGTGGATTTTTCCCTTCTTTTTTCTTAATTAATTATTTTTATATAGTCTATATTTTACTCCCCACCCCACGAACCCTTGTCCACCCTCCAACTGTTTCACATTCCATACCTCCTCTCTTCCCTGCTGTCTCCACGAGGATGTCCCCATCCCACCCTATGTGACCTCTAAACTCTCTGGGGCCTCCAGTCTCTTGAGGGTTAGCTGTATCTTCTCTGAATGAATACAGACACACACTCCTCTACTGTAAGTGTGTTGGGAGCCTCATATCAACTGGTGTATGCTGCCTGTTTGGTGACCCAGTGTTTAAGAGTTCTCAGGATCCATATTGAGACTGCTGGTCCTCCTACAGTATTGCCCTCATCTTCATTCAGCCTTCCCTAATTCAACAACAGGGGTCAGCTGCTTCTGTTCATTGGTATCAATGGTTGGGTATGAATATCTGCATCTGACTTTCAGCTACTTGTTGAGTCTTCCAGAGTGCTGTCATGCTAGGTCTCTTTTTGTGAGCACTCTATAGCCTCAGTAATAGTGTCAGGCCTTGGGACCTCCTCTTGAGCTGGATACCACTTTGGGCCTGTCACTGGAACTTCTTTTCCTCAGGCTCCTCTCCATTTCCATCCCTGTAATTCTTTCATACAGGAAAAATTAAAGGTCAAAATTATGACTGTGGGATAGCCTCCTTCTCTCTCATTTGATGCCCTGTCTTTGACAGGTGGATTTTTGTGAGATCAAGGTCGTCCTGGTCTGCACAGCAAGTCTCAGGACAACCAGTGGCATATGACAGAGATCCTGTTGAAGAAGCAAAAGAAGGAAAACGTGGAGAGGGAAAAGGAAAAAGAAAGACAGAGGAGAGAGAAAGAAAGAGAGAGAGAAGGAAGGAAGGAAGGAAGGAAGGAAAGAAAGAAAGAAAGAAAGAAAGAAAGAAAGAAAGAAAGAAAAAGAGAGGAAGAGAGGAAGGGAGGAAGGAGGAAGAAAGGAAGGAAGGAAGGAAGAGAAAGAAAGAGAGAGAGAAAGAAAGAAAGAAAGAAAGAAAGAAAGAAAGAAAGAAAGAGAAAGAAGGCAGAAAGTCAGGAAGGGAGGAAGACAGGAAGGGATGAAGGGAGGAAGGAAGGGAGGAAGGAAGGAAAAAAGGAAGGAAGGAAGGAAGGAAGGAAGGAAGGAAGGAAGGAAGGAAGGAGGTCAACAGTGATGTTGAGGTAATTGAGAATGTTCAATACTGAGATATCCTAGCTGTGTTTTAGCTAAACTTATCCTTGAGTGATGTCTGGGTACTGCTTATCATTTTGGATATTCCTATATACCAATAGCAAGATTCTCTGAAACACAATTTATAGCAAAGAATAATTGTGGCTATGTGTACTTTACACATATATATAAATATATATATATATATATATATATACACACACATATATATACATATATATATAAATGTGCTTTATACCAAATGTACTATGTACTATGTAATATATAAATGCATATATATACATATATGTATGTATATATATACATATATATATATACACACACATGTTCTCTCCACCATGGCACTGTTAATATTTAAAAAACTTGAAGCAGTGTAACTTGTGTTGCATGGTGCTATTCTATGCCCTGCTCTCTAGATATCACTAGCATCTCTCCACATTCCCACCCAACTTTTATGAACCAAAAATGTCTTTAAACATTGCCAGTGTCTTATGGAAGGTGAAGCAGCCTAGAGTTGATAATCAGAGGGCATTGTAATCTCTTTAATAGAGGGCTAAGAAAGGTTTCATAATGAAAAAACATAAATATTTTAATAGGTAAAATGCATATTGTTAAGGAATATGCAAAGGTTCACATTTTTGTTTGTCTAGCTTCATGGTATAAGACATACTGCAAACATTGTTCTCCACTGCTGCTTTTGGGTTCTAGACCCTCCTAATCATGCACTTCAGCACTGGTGATACAAACTGGTCTTAATTTTTGATGTTGTCCTATTTCTAAATTGTATTATATATATATACACAAAACTGTAATTTATTGAATGTCTTAGAGCTAATGAAATGGCTCGATGGTGATGAGCACTTGCTGCTCTTGCAGAGGACAGGAGTTGATTCCAAGCTTGATTCCATGTGAGGCAGCTCACAAGCACCTGATACTCTGATTTAGGGAGATCTGTTGCTCTATTCTGCTTCTGTGAGTGTCCATATACAAAAATATATACTCATACATAAACACACACAAGCACATAAATTATAAAAAACAAATCTTATAAAAGAAGGCTTGCCTAAATTACATAAAAACCTCTATTTCTTGTCCTACATTTCCCATAACTTTGACCCAGGAGAGAAAGTGGTTCATTCTGTTCATGATACTGCTTTTGAAAGTTTTACTTCAGTCCTTGGCTGAACTCACTCTGAGGTATGCCATGTAAGTTTGTATTTGTGTAGGATAAATGAAGGCTCTAAGTTGACAAGCTCAGTTAAGGTCTCTATCTCTGCAGAATTCCACATTCTTTTGGTATCTCCTGAACTGTAATGCAGGTTATCTTTCCAAAACAAAACCATTCAAATATCTACCATTCAAGCTAGACTACTACTTTGTTTAACACACTGGTCCAAAGCAAAAACCCTGGAAGACTTCAGAGCTTCATTAATTGACTTTGCTTTAGTTACAATCTTATGCCAACTTGGGAATGGCTTTATCAAATTTCACTTGCTTTCTGGGTAACATTGATAAGAAAATTTGAATGTGGGCTGCCTGTGTATAAAATTAAACAGTGTTATATCTCCTGAGGTTATGTAGAGTTGAAAAGTTAACACATGTAATAGACCCTGACCATTTGTTCTCCAAAAACCCTAATTCCACTTTCCTGGTAAAGAACATGTAGGGAAATGTTGTGCTGCACCTCTCTCTCTCTCTCTCTCTCTCTCTCTCTCTCTCTCTCTCCACACACACACACACACACACACACACACACACACACAAACACACACACACACACACACACACACATGCATACACATCTGATCTGATTCAGATCAGAATCCCCAGCAATTGTAGACAAAAGCTGATTTGTACCACTCCATAGCTTCTAAGCCAATCAGTTTAAATTATCCAAACCCGAGCTCCAAGGACCAAGCAGTGTTCTATAGAAGCCAGATAGCAACTAGTTAGCTCATTTCCTGTTACACATTTCCTGTTACAGGGCCAGGGTCACATACAGGGTCACTTACACATTTCCTGTTATGGGGCCCTGATTACGTATTCAAGGCCCTCCAACTAGTAGTAGGCACTTGGGGACCTGAGCATCCACCAGGCGCAAGCCCCGCAGCCTGTGCAGTGACCCTGCTGGCCCAGCCCTGCTCGCCCGCACCCCAGCTGCTCTGTAGAGGAGAGATGGGAAAGGACACCAGGGACCTTCCCAGGCCGGCGGCTTGCAGCTTGACACCACAGGTGGGTGGGATGTGTGCACTCCTGGGTGGGCTCAAGGAATGTGACCTTTCACCTAGTTTCTAACAAAAAGCAGGCTAAACTTCTTGGGGTCATTTAAGAGTTAGGCATGGGGGATTTTTTAGGCTGTAATTCTCATCCTTTCATTTTCACATCTCATTCTCTACATGTTTTATTTGCTATGGATCTCTAAATTAATCACTTTCTACTACAAGGAGAAGATTTTCTGATGAGCAGTGAGAGATGTACTAATCTGTTCAGAATAGCAATGATGAATAGTTGGGTCTATGTCACTATCTTGAGAAAAAGAAAGAAAGGGCATTGCTAATTTTAGTAAATGTAAAAGAATGATCAATGAAGCGAAGAGTTAATTGAAAGTAATTCAACTAAAGTTTACATAATTTATCTTCTATAAATTGACATTTTGAAAACATCAGAAAATATTTTTAAAAAAGGAACTTTCGCTCGCCTGGAATTCAGTAACAATAATGCCTCTTCTGAACTTTATTTTCATTAGAATTAATAATGCTTAGCAGACCGGGACCTGTTCATAGCTCAAGCTCACATATCCATGAAGACCATCACAGGCTTCTCCATATATGGTCATGTCAGCACAGATGTAGTTTTTCGGGATGAAAAGAGGATAATTATATCCCCAACCTTCAATTTTTAATTGATATTTTAATACCAAAAATATGTTGATATTTAAATAACTAGGTATATAATTGAACATTTAAAGTATATGAATAATGATCACATTTGTCTTTTTCTTCTTGATGTACTGTACAGAGCCATATTGGGGTGTTATGCCACTTGGTAGGAACTTGACCTTGATCAAAGTGAATTTCCTCTCCCAGCCTTTGTAGAGCTGAGATTCCTGTGCTAGACAGGATTCTACTCCACCTAGGGTGGAGTGCTCAGAGTGAAGGTGAAGTTCATTGTTCCCCTAGGTCAAGAATTCCTGAATTAAACAGGTGACCCGCCCAGCTGCCTGAGCAGTAGAGCCAAGCCCCCATAAAAACCAGACCACTTTGTAGAAACATACCCTGGAGTTTGGGGGGAGGAACTCGCCCGAACTGAACTCTTGAATTGTCAGACCTCCATTAAACTTGGAGTCTCGATCAGCAATTGGGTTGCCCTGGCCTCCAAACTTTTTTCCTGCCCCCCATCTATTTCCAGCTTCCCTTCCAGGGACCCAGTTTGCAGTAGCTGTAGCTAGTTACAATGTACTGGTGACATAAACATGTAGGATGCCTGCTGGAGAGATTCTGCCAGTGTTGTTGCATTGATTAGGATGATGCCAGCATGAAAAGCCTAGCAACACCTGAACCACTGAACACAGAACATTTGGCACTGCAGTAATAGTCCTTTGGCATAAAGGCTGGTGCTGGGAAGCATTTTGCAAAAGTTGTGTAGGATGAAGTCCAGCATGTGTAACTATTACCACAATACCATTCCAGGAGTCAAAAAAAATATTTTAAAGGATTTAAAAATAATTAAAATGAGCTGTCATTGACAGACAATCTTTTGTATTTGGCAAAGGCATTTGAGAAAAAAAAATTCTCCTTAGCAACCAGTTAAACATGATCTCTTGGCCATGTTCAGCAACATTAGCATCATACCCTTCAGGCACTTGTGTTTTAATTCATATTTCTAGATATATGTCCATATAATTTAAACTGATGTACCTCACATCTACTTGACTCCCATTTGCTAGTATATTAAATAGCATATTTTACAGTGTTAAAAAAATGAAGATACAAGGAATCAGTGCTGATATTTTTCTCAGATAAATCACTGCATGGTTACAATGAAGTGTATTGATGTCACTGTCACTATGACAACATTATGACAAGAATTCGTTACTGGAAGCTACCTAGTAAAGGGAAATGTCATCTGTATTTCTGAATAATATGTAATACATAGAACCAGGGCTTTCCTACCTAAATCAGTGCATGAATGGTGAAGGAATGTTGAATCACCACTGGATGAAGCAATGCCTCATGCTAATGTTTCTCTTAAGGTAAGAATTGGATATTTGAAGAATACATACTGTAACTTCTTTGCCAATTAGAAATGAAATATTGTTTTTAATCATAATATAGTGAACTATTTAATGATGTAAACATTTGTACTGCTTTGTGTTTATGAGCTACAACTCAGTGAGAGCCACAATCTGTTTACCTGTGTAATCGTGCTCCAGAATCCACTGGAAGATGCTTATGGGGAGCAACATTTGATTCAGTCTTTGTATTTTTAGTGCATTGCATAATTTTTAATTTTCAGCTTTTTAAGATAGAAGTGAGTCATCCACTTGTACTGTTCCATTTTTAATTAAACAAGGACTTAAAGTCATTTGTTTTCTGACTTTAAAAATAACTCAGATCTCACGTGTTCTCTGCCCTTTCCCCTCAGGGGTGTCCAACGGAGAAGAAATACAGGCCTTCTAGAGGCCCAGGAAGACTGTGCTAATTGCTCCAACACCATTCATTTCCACATGAACCCTGCCAATGTTCTCGGACAATTAACGCTCCCTTTTGAGCTTGTTTTACTTTGTGCAGAAGAGCGTCAGCGTTCTGACATTTGCTGTGTAGAGAACTCTATCATCATGAGAGATGACATGGAACAGGTGACAAATGGCAGTTTTCCCAGTTATGTTTGCCTTTCAATTTAATCAGAGGCAAATGAAAAAGTCTTTGAGTGCCTCCTTTCTTGGAGATAATGTACATCACCGGTTACTACACTCCTTCCTATATGAATATGAATATGCACCACTATTTTCATTTATGAATATAGGTTGGAATTATAGTCATGGTCATTTTGATCCTGTTCTACTTTTTAGACATAATATGTCTATTTGACGTCATGTAAAAGTGATGGTTCTTTCTTTCAAAATATATCAGTTGGCATTAGAGAAACTGAAAGAAAAACAAACTATTCATTCTTAAGGGTAGTTTATTCTAGGCTTATTGCCTAATATGAAAAGTCAATTATGTTTTCAGTACTGGAAAAATACACACTATAATAACTGAGAAAAATACAAAATAAGCATTGCAGAATTGCTTAAATTCTCCCCAGTAACTGACGGGACTAGGAACCTTAGTATCCAATCTATATTTTATTCATCAATCTGTTTTAAGACTCATCTAGACATCATATTGTTATTTATTTAAATTAAAAACTATTTCTCATAACATGCCATCTATTAAAAGAGGAGAAAATTTCAATTTTAATGAATAATATTTTGAAAATACTTACAGAGGATTCTCAGAAAAAGTGGAATATAAATACACATAGACACGAAAAATTAGTGAAATATCTGCTGGTTATATAGGAACTTTAAGGAGCATTTTAGACTTAGATTTTCTTTCTTCCTTTGTAATTTAAAATAATTTTTGAATAAATATTTTTTAGAGAATTTTACACATAAACAACACTCCCTCCCAATCCTGCTTTTACAAATCCCTCCCCCCATTACCCCTTATCTTTTTCCTCAGTCAAGTGGATGCTTCTCTCATAAACCACTTTACCCTGGGACATCTAGTCCCAGGAGGACTAGGCACATCTCCCTAGCTGAAGCACAACAAGGCAGTCAAGGTAGAAGAAGGGATTCTGATGGCAGCCAGCAGAGTCAGAGATGGCCCCCACTCCAATTGTTAGGGGACCCACATGAAGATCAAGCTACACATATGCTACAAATATGTAGGGGGCCTGGGTCCAACCCTAGCATACGCTTTGGTTGGTGGTTCAGTCTCTCTGAGGTCCCCTGTACACAAGGTAGTTGAATCTGTATGTCTTCTTCTTTTGTCCTTGATCCGACTAGCTTGCTCTATTCTGTTGCTGACTCTTCCACAAGGCTCTCCAAGCTCTGTCTGATGTTTGGCTTTGGGTCTCTGCATCTCTTTCCATCTGCTGCTGGAATGAAGCCTCTAAGGAGAACATTATGCTAGTTTTCTAACTGTAAGCATAATAGAGCATTATTAATATTATCACCGATTCATTCTTATGGGATCGGACTCAAGTTGGGCCCCATCTTTATTCTTCTGCATCTTGTAGGCAGAACAAAGTCTGGGTTGACAGTTTTATGGGTGGGTTGATGTAACCGTTCTTCAACTGGAGGTTATCCCTGGGTACAGGGTGGCCACTTCAACCTGTATAACTCCTGCTGGCAGTAATCTCAGCTAGGGTCACCCCCATAAACTCCCTGCAGCCTTCCCTGTTCCAGGCTCCCAGCTAGTCCCAGAGATGGCTCCGGTCGATTTCCATTCTCACTCCCAGCCCTCTCCTGCCTCCCCTCTCCTCACACCTGCTGACCATCACTTTCCCCTGCTTCCTCATCCATCTCTCCATCCACCTCTGATGATTTTCTGTTTCCACTTCTAAGGGAGATTCAAGTATCCTCCCTTGGGCCCTCCTTATTACCCAGTTTCTCTGGGTCTGTGGATTGTCCTTTATTGCTAATGCTCACTTATAAGTGTGTACATATGATAATAGGAATAGAAGAAGGTGAAGAGTCAAAGTTCCAAGGACTAGATAATATTTTCAATGAAATCATAGAAGACAATTTCTACTACCTGGAGAAAGTGATGCCTATAAACATGAAAGAAGCTTATAGAACACCAATAAATTGAACCAGTAAAGAAGACTGTCCTGCCACATAATAATAAAAATATTAAATCTGCAAGACAAAGAAAGAACAAACTTAGATTTCAGTGAAAACATTTTAAAATTGATTGCAGATACGTTTTTTTCTGAGGTATACTTTCCTTTCAAGTTAGTATGGCTTCTATATTAAAATAAGCCTTTAAAAGATCAGATGGAGCCACACACACACACACACACACACACACACACACACACACCTCTTTACCACCATTCTGTTAATCCATTTTTGAGTATATTATAAGCAACATTTATTATTAGAATAAATATTTTAGACCCTTACTTTGGTGATAGGTATGTCCCAATATAAAGTGGCCCGTCCTTATTTTATAAAGCCATGTTCGCCCCGAGTTGCATTAGAAAATTATTACACTTTAATAGGCAAGTTTAGACATTGCTCTAACTTTAAAAGGTAAATAAATGAAAACTACTTATTATGCCTTCGGATCCCCAATCCACTAGTGTTTAGGTTATACTTGTTGTTAACAGCTTGCTGTTACTTTCTGTTCATTCTTTTCTCCCTCAATAAGCCTACTTGGCTTCAGGAATATTTATTTTAAATTCAGTTGACTCTGTTAAACAGTAAATGATCTAGAATTTTGGCCAGATATTTTTTTTTTAACTCAGCTACAAATCTTGAACTCAATAGTCATTTCAAAGTTACTATATTTAACACCTACGGAGAATGCTATGTCTTGTGGCTAAACTCTTCTGCCGATAGCTCACCACAAGCCCAATATAAACCGTACTCAGAAGTGGTAAAGGGGTAGGAAGCTATTTTCTACAGTGTGAATGAGGTCCTCCCCTTTTGTGGTAATATCCCAGAGCTCAGAGACTGCAGGGCACCTTGAAGTCTATTTATTTATGATAATTGTTCCTTTTGATGAGCCCAGGCATTCTCCCATGTCAAAAATACACAGGTCCCATTTCCTTGCTATCACCATCTGTCAGGGAACCTTTCACTGGGACAAAGCAGCAAAAGACTAATCCCACCTGCAGATGCTGTGGAACCAAGAAATTAATCACAACAAAGAAAACCATCAGAAAAAGAGCCCAGGCACCAGTTCTCTTTTCATTGTGGCATAATAGTTTACCTCGCTTTGAAGTTCTGGGAAAAGGATAGAAAATTCTAATTATTTTCCAAGCAAGTCTGCATTTGAAAATTCATGTAGGACTTTGCCTAAAGGGAGTTGGAAATTACTTGAGTGTCTTCCCTCCCTTGTGCTAACATTTGCCTGGTATCCACATCCATGGAGATATCTGGGTTAACCTTTCAGAAGAAGGTCTCAGGAATGCTCTATCTTCTTTTGGGTTCTAGACTGAGACACCTGTTAAAGGAAGAAAAAGTAAATTCAGAGCCCTTAAGTAGATGCCAAGGTCAGGAAAACAGGAGTCAGGAAACTTCAAGAAACATGCAAGAAAATGTGAAGGTAATTTTACCTGCCTTGCTCTGTGTTTGATGGAGTGGGGTATTTTGAGAATGATTTATAACCTGCTTGCTTTCTTCTCCTGTAAGTCATTCCTTCAACTTTCCTTTAAGCTACTGATCTTTTTTTACCATGTGTACACTGAACTCATATTTGTTGATCATGTTAGTTTTATGGCCATTTTATTATTCCCAATTGCCTTGTGGTCTTTTTTCAGCATCTGTCACTGCTTGGAGCTGTGCTATTTGTTTGATACGTCACTCCCTTCCCTCCAAAGAATATGAATTGAGAGAGAAAAGGAAAATCTATGTGTGGTTAAATGCCTAAGGGCTTGAAGGCATGTTGAGATGGTACATTGAGGGTTAATCACTGCCAGCAACAGCTGAGTTTTACAAAAGGCTAAGATGTTTGTTTAATAAATGAAAGAGTGAATGATTGAAGTCACACTGTGGAATTTATTGAAATTAATTGGACCCAGATTGTCTCATAATTGTTTATTTATTGCATCCTCAATTTTCACTCTAAGATACCTCAGATTTTCCTAAAGCTAGAGGGTATTTGCGATGATTCCTCTTTACTGTTCCCTAGGCACATTTTGGTTAGAGATATAGATCACAGTCTCTTTTGTGCAAGATCTGAAAATATTAAGTGCCTCTTCCCCTTCATTTATTTCTGACACAGTAAGCCGGAGGGAAGCTTGTGTGCCACCAGACTTTAGGGTTTGGAATCTCTGGAATCATCACCTGCTGCTCTAGCTGAGGCTGTTTTGTAAGCTGTTTATAAACAGCGGGAAGGGAGGCAGCACAATTAACAATCAAAGTAAATTTGAGAGACTAGAAAACACATCAGGAGAAACAGCTAAAATTGTACAAAAATAATTAATGGAATCCCAGGTATTCAGATTTTTCAAAATACTCAGAACAACAGTTTTAGTGTCAAAACTAACTATACCTTGGTACCTGCTTAAGGTAAACGTGTTAACCTAAAATTCCCCATGTGTTAATAACTGTATATGTTGACTTCAACCCAAGAGAGATAAGAAAATTTGCTTTCATTTTGGTAGGATCAGCTTAATTACGTCATGGTTTTCTCGAGCAGGGCACTTAAAGCTCACCACAGGAAAATGAGTAAAGAAGAACACTTCCTGGGTAAGCTGTCTGAAACATCCTCTGCAGTGAGCCTCGGTGCTTGATGCCACTCAAGCCCCCGGCAAGGCTAGCATTTGATTATCAGATAAATTGACAAGAACTAAAGTCTCAAAATAGAAACCGAAGAAGATGAGTCAGAAAAAAACTGCAAAGCTCTTGTTATTTCCAATCTTCTTGGACAGAACCGAGGATATTTTTCCCACTACTAGTTCTCCTGAAGACCTTAAAATGGCATCCGTAATACTTGCACAAATCAGTGAATTATACTCACCATGAATCCATGAAGATCAAGACGTGTGTGTGTGTGTGTGTGTGTGTGTGTGTGTGTGTGTGTGACACATATAATTATTCAATTATCATTTAAGCTGGGCATAGTGGCACACCTCTGTAATCTCAGCATTACAAGGTTGTGGGAGGAAGACCACCAGTTGAAGACTAGTCTGAGTGGCACAGAAAAAAACCTACCTCAAAAGAACAAAGTAATTTAAATAGAATACCCTAAGCCTAAAGTTAGGAATTCACTTAAATGTATTGTCAGGTGGGGCAATGAAGATATAGCACAGGGTCTAAGACTACTGGTTGCTTTTCCAGATGGTCCACATCCAATTCTCAGTTTCCACATGTTGTATTCACAATCACCTGTAACTCTTAGCTCCAGAGGATCTGACACCTTGCTCTGCCCTCTGCATGCACTGCATATAGATGGTGCAAGACATCCATGCAAGCAAAACACCCACACATGTAAAATAAAATGTCTATTAAAAGATACTTTTCCCATTATGTTTATTACTTCTTATCTGAAAACAGGCTTAAAGTTCCTTAAGGAAAATGAACAGCGGAAGTTTGTTTGCATTATTCTTATACTTGAGTGCTCTTTAAAAGAAAAGGATTAGTAGGGTAAAGATCAAGCTTGCTACATACAAAACAAAATAAAAAAAATGATGGTAGAAATATGTGTTGCATCTTTACTCCCTGCAGCATGAAGTGGAAGGGGCCAGAAGTATTTGCAGGTGGAGGTCTGCTAAGTGGAGTGGGTGTACCGGCCACACCTCTTCTTCACTGTGCTCCAGAGCTACAAAGGTGCAGATCCACCATCAGACACAGACAAAGGTGCAGACCCACCAGTTATCAGAATGAGGTGAGGCTTTTGAGTGACCTCAGCTATTTCTGCCCACCCTCCCCTCTGGCTCTTTAGGACTTTTGATATAATGGTTATCTAAGAAAAACCTGGAATTTCGTCAGTCTAATTCATCATTCATCAGTTTAATGTTCTCTTCTGGCTTTTCAGTATTTAAAACAAGATTGTTTTCCGTCAAGGTATTGGATAAGAGAAGGATTCATTACCTACCAATAAGGTGTTGAATAAGAAATTCAAAGTTTCTGAAGCACCATTACATCTTGAAAGAACAATATTAAGTCAATGAAAAGTTTAAAGTTTTATTTTTTAATTATAATATTCTTCTTTAAAGAGCCAATCCACATGCTTCTAAAACCTGAAAATACTTGTGCCTTAAGTGAAATCAAGTTTATTTACTTTACGTAGGAGTTATTGTAATCCTTTTAGATTCTTTGTAGCGCATATGGAATACTTTTCGTTAAAAACCTGTTCCCATCTTTCAGGTACAAAATAAAATCTGCAGCAATCCAGCTGAAGCTCTATTCTAAAGCCAAATGTTAAAATTAATTCAGTGCTTTGAGTCAGCCACTGCGATCAGAAATGCCACTGGATTGATTTATTTCAAATAACTGGCTCAGTTTGGCAAAAGTTTACAATGAACAAGATACGTCAGAACAGGTAAAGAGGAGCAGTGCTCGAGTGGAGCTGTCCTCCTTAAGGGTGGCTTTCTGGGTTTCAGTTATGAAGCCTATCATTTCACTTCCAAAAGTTCTAGAGTGTAGGATTTTTAAAATATCATATATTATAGTGAAATTCTGTTATTAATGTGAGGATGCTGTTGTCTCCTCTGAATGTCAAGTAATATTTTTCCTAGCACCTCTGTATTTTATTTGACAGAAAAAAAATAGAAAGAGAAAGAGAGAAGGGAGGGAGGGAGGGAGAGAAGGAAGAAGATAGAGAGAGGGAGAGAGGGAGAGAGAGAGAGAGACAGAGACAGAGAGAGACAGAGACAGAGACAGAGACAGAGACAGAGACAGAGACAGAGACAGAGACCGAGACAGAGACAGAGTAAAAAGTAATTATAGAGTGCCTGGGGGTATGGTGGAACTAAGCCAAGCCAAAAAAAAAAAATCCAAAGTGCTCACTCATCAGTCAGATCAGTCAGTCTGTTCCATCGGAAGCCACACAAGCTGGCAGTAAATTAACATCTATTGGCTGTCCTCTTCAAAACACAGGCCGTTTCATCCAGGCTTCAGTTCTTTCTTGAACAAGGAACACAAAGGCAATCCATTTTAATTTTACATGTAGGGATTAAAAAATTTATCTAGTAAGCATGTTTTACATGTTTTTGTATGTGTGGTATGATTATGCATGTGTGTGGGGGGAGGGGGTTTAAAGACTGAATCCTTCCAGCAAGGGCACGCCCGCTGAAGGAGACAAATTCAAAATTGGATTTTGCTCATCATTATTTTATTTTTTTGTAGGAAACAGAAGGGAGCTGTCGGCACGGAACTCTGTACTAAAAATGCTTCAGGGGAAAGAGGCCGAGACCAGCCCATAAGAACTGTGAGGCAATGGCAGTGTTGACAGAATTATGGCGGCTTGTGATGAGGGAAAACAATAGAGTCAGAGTCGACAGCAGTCAGTGCCTGCTTTGAGTATGTTTATATATAAGTTGGAAACGATCTTCAGAACCGAGGCCTGCTGCCAGATAGTGGTGAGCATTGCAGAATTGAAGGCGACTTCGGATGAGGGAACATTTTTATAGCATTTTAGATTTTTCTCCATGATGGGCTTCTATATAAACTTATTAAACGCTGGGTGGTGGTGGCATATGCCTTTAATCCCAGCACTTGGGAGGCAGGGGCAGACCAGCCTGGTCTACAGAGTGAGTTCCAGGACAGCCAGGGCTACACAGAGAAACCCTGTCTTGAAAAAAGAAAGAAAGAAAGAAAGAAAGAAAGAAAGAAAGAAAGAAAGAAACTTACTAAACCAAACAGAATAGAAGTACATCACCTTGTTTGATTCCATTTCTGTAATGAATAAAATCTACCACTCTTGTGCAAAGAAGAGATAAATATTTTTATTCAGTTATTTTTTTTATTTAATATTTATTTTAAATGTTGGAACTGCTTTTCAAAAGCCATACTATAAGTGGTACTTAAGTTTCTGTAAGGAATCTTTACAAGATATCTTTAGACAATAAGTTCTGCCTATTTGTACTAAGTTCTTCATGTAAACAACATATTCTGAACTGTAATGTCACATGTCACATACTCGTCTGAACTCAAACTTGTGGGGTGATGTTCACTATCCTCTTCAAACTCTTGCTTATGTGATTATTGCAGTATGTTATCCTTACATATTACTGATGTCCCTTAAACAGCTTTAAAATTAACCCCATCAACTCTAAACCTATAAAAATTCCCAATGCTAGGAAATCTCTCTGTGTAGAATCTGTGAATTCTCCATTTCCAGTCAGAGCATTTGCCTTCTGCAGAATTAATACTGAATTTCCAGTCCTCTGTGCTTCCCAAATGAAGCTGCTGTAAACAGGACAAGTTATTAAAGGGAGGAGAGGCCCTTGGTCTGAGAAGGCTCAATGCCCCAGCGTAAGGGAATGCTAAGACAGGGAAGCAGGAGTGGGTGGGTTGGTGAGGGGGGATGGGTTAGGGCATTATGGGGGTGAGGAAACCAGGAAAGGAGACATTCAAAATGTAAATAAGGAATATATCAAAAAAAAGGACATGACATGACATCACAAGTTCCTTTGTTATGCAAACCACTGTACACAAATAACCAATCCATACACTTGCTCTTGGCATACATTATCTGTTTATGTTTTCCAGGTTGGAAACATACTAAGGTCATGTAAGCCATATTCATGTTACACTTTCTCTGTTCTCTCACTTGCAACCAATAGAACTTGAATGCAATAAAAGCCTGATATTTCAATCATAGACATGCCATGCATGGCTCGAAAAATTATAAGCCTTGCTTCTTATTTAATTTAATTGCTAACAATTTCTTGTTTATCTCTGCTACATTTTTGCCATTAAAAATCCATTTAAAATGAAAATAAATCTTGTAATTTCCTTGTACGTTAATCAACACCTATTTACTAAGTTGCACCTGAATTAGAACAAATTCCAATATTCTTTACATAAAATGCAAAAAAAAATGCAAGTTTCAGTTTTCTGATCTTGGTTAAAACCAGATTGTAACAACCTACTCCTGTAGGTCCTGTTTTACTATTTATTCAAAATGTTTTTAATTGTTCAAAATACCTTACCATTTTGTCAGTCTGTGCCTCAACAGTAATTCATCTTTGCCTTATTCTTATTTATAATTCACCCTCATTAATTCTCTCAAGTACTCATGAAGCATTTTCTTTTATGTAAAATATCTTCCTAGTCTCAAATTTTTACTTATATCCAAATACAACAGGATTTTAGATATAACTTTGTTAGCTTTCCTCTGGTTAATTAACGAAGTAGTGCCCCAAGGCAAAGTCTATAGTCTCTGTAGGTAAAGTCAGTTCTCTAACATGCCTGGAATATGGTATATTTTATTAACATTTATCAAGTTAGAGTAAATCTATCGCCTACTGCAGAGAGGCCTAACAGTTCAAAAATAATCTAAATGAGAATAGAACAGACATACAACCTGTATGGAAATTGTTAGGCCTCCATTACTTCCTGGAATACCAGGTATTTTTCCAACACATATCTTGGAATTTTTGGAAATTTGTACCAATTCTCAAGAATCGAGAGTTGCCATACTACCTCGGCATACATGCAGCTTTCAATGAACATTCAGACTCTGTTTTTCATAAAGAGCTTAGATTTTTAAATGCTCACATATTTTCCAGTTTGGGAATTTAGGGACTATATGTTCTAAATTCTAACTATTTCAATAAATTTTACTGTGACTCATTGATTAGTTACTTCAATTAATAGCAAGTGGGGATTTAGATCAAAATAGAAGAAATGAAATAAATTAGACATCCATGGACCTTCCCTTTTCCCTAGTGAACATATTACCTGCCCTTGTGAGCACATGAACAGCACATTTTGTATGTTCTGTACTTAGGAAATCTCTTACAAATATGCTTCTCAGAGAAACAGAGTTTTTCCATAAGATTTCCCAAGTGGTGATTTCCTGAAAGGACTAAGAAGGAAGCAATGAGCAAGAAAAATCATCAAAGACCCATTGCATGAATTTTTAAAGACAATGCTATAAATAACAACAAAAATAGAAAGAGAGAGAGAGAGAGAGAGAGAGAGAGAGGAGAAGAGAAGAGAAGAGAAGAGAAGAGAAAACGAAAAGAAAAGAAAAGAAAAGAAAAGAAAAGAAAAGAAAAGAAAAGAAAAGAAAAGAAAAGAAAAGAAAAAATGTAAGAGATCACCTTGGGAGATCACCCTCAATGATGAGCTCCTTGAACTTGGTCAGTGGTTCCCATGGACTCATATGGATGTAATATTGAAGAAAATGAAATCAGCATGCCAAGAAATGCAGGTATTAGAGGTGGAAAACTTGAGGGCACAAATGGCTCTCAAGCTCTTTGAACTAGTCTCTCTGAAGCCCCCAGTTAGAATAATGAAACAATGATACAGGCATGTCTGGCTGAAGCTCACATCAGTGGAATAAATACTTCTGCAACCCTCCAAACACTAGGGTTATGGAGAGTATGTTATAAAGGAATAATGCAGAAATTTCTTGTTTGGTGAAAATAAAAATTTCTGTTTTATTATTAATTAAATTTTAATTAGAGTTAAAAGTCACTTGAAACATTTTTGACAGTTATTAGTCTTGTGGTTACTATCATGTTTTTGGTTTTTCCTTATATGCATGTATACAATCACACAATAATTAATACATACATATTTACTTATGCTTTTACATATAACTGTATTCTCAGTAAACATTAATGTCCTTTCTGAAAACAGAGACACTGGTTACACTGTATTTTGTTATATCCATCTCTGTATGCTTTCCTGTTGTTTGCTTGTTTTATTTTATTTTATTCTGAGCTAAGACCTACCCTATTATATAGTCTGCATTGGCCTTAGCCTCCAAACTCATGAGATCACATAGCCCTAAAACATCAATCACACTTGACTCACATTTGAGTGAGGGGAAATATAAGATATTTTTGTTAATTATCATAGATAGTTTATGTTTCCAAACATAAATATCCTATTTGTAACCTTTAAAGTAGACTCTTCTTCAAAACTTAACACTGTTAGCATGATTTTGAAATTTGAAAAGTGCAGTGTATGTCTTTGTCCTCTTTCATGTGATGTTATTTATATTTATATATATATACATATATATATATATATATATATATATATATATATAAACAAATGTGATTTCTTCTCAAACTGTACTGTTAAACAGGAATGTTACTAAAGTACAGCTATTCTGAAATTTAAAAGCAACTATCCAGAGGGCTAAAATCCAATATATAAAAAGAACTCAAAAAGTTAGACTCTAGAGAAAAAATAACTCTGTTAAATCATAGGGAATAGAGCTAAACAGAGAATTCTCAACTGAGGAAACTCAAATGGCTGAGAAACACCTAAAGAAATGTACAACACCCTTAGTCATCATGGAAATGTAAATCAAAATAACCCTGAGATTCTACCTTACACCAGTCAGAATGGTTTAGATTTAAAACTCAGGGGACAGCAGATACTAGTGAGGATGTGGAGAAAGAGGAACATTCATCCATTGTTGGGATTGCAAACTGGTACAACGACCCTGGAAATCAGTCTGAAGGTTTCTCAGAAAATTGGACATAGTATTAACTGAGGACTTAGCTGTACCACTCCTTAGCTGTACCCAGAAGTTGCAACAGCATGTAATAAGGACACATGCTCTAGTATGATCATAGCAGCCTTATTTATAATAGCCAGAAGCTGGAAAGAACCCAGATGTCCTTCAGCAGAGGAATGGATACAGAAAATGTAGTACATTACACAATGAAATACTACTTAGCTATTAAAAACAATGACTTCATGAAATTCTTAGGCTAATGGATGGAACTTGAAAATATTATCCTGAGTGAGGTTACTCAGTCACAAAAGAACGCACACAGTATGTACTCACTGATAAGTAGATATTAGCCCAAAAGTTCACAATACCCATGACAAAATTCACAGGTCATATGAAGCTCAAGAAGAAGGAAGAATAGTATCACTAAACCCAGACACTACTGTGGATGCCAACAAGTGCTTGCTGAAGGGAGCATGATATGGCTGTCTCCTGAGAGGCTCTGCCAGTGCCTAACAAATACAGAGGATGCTTGCAGCCAACCTGAGCACCGGGTCCCAGATGGAAGAGTTGAAGAAGGGACGGAAGGAGCTGAAGGGGTTTGCAGCTCCATGGGGAGAGCAATAGTGTCAACTGACCAGGCCCCCTGGAGCTCCCAGGGACTGGATAACCAACCAAATAGTACATATTGAGGGACCCATGTCTCCAGTCACATATGTGGCAAAGGATGGCCTTGTTGGACATCAGTGGGCCTGAGGGGGTTTAATGTCCCAGTGTAGGGGAATGCCAGGGCTGGAAGGTAGGAGTATGTGGAGGGGTGGAGGAGCACCCTCATAGAGGCAGGAGGAGGGGGGATGGGATGGGGGTTTCCAGAGGGGATACTTCGAAAGGGGATAATATTTGAAATGTAAATAAAGAAAATATGCAATAAAAGAAAAAAAGCAACTATTGAGTTCTGAGACTGTTATAAACAGGAGGCACGAGCTCAAGGTCAAATACAAATGCAGGAGTTTGTCTGATATTTTGAGGATCTCCATATATCTCATGAGCAAAAAGACTACAGGTTCTGTGTGTGGAGTGAATGAAGTCCTTTGTAAATGTATATTATTGACATTAGTATAATCATGTCAAGAACCAATGTCTCAGACCCACAGCAGTTGCACCGTGTCCCCAGGGGAGGCTCAGAGGTATGTATGATCTGAAGGAAGATGTTAAAAACTTGTCTATAAAATATCCAACCACAACTTTCTCCCCGGATACATATGGTCTGAGGACTGCTCATATACATAAACTGTTTATTCTCATTGTTTCATTGTCTCATTGTTTACCTGTATGTAGTAATTCTTTCTTGTTCAGAAAGTACCATAAAGTACACGAACTCATTCCATTATGCACCATAACACCCACATTGTATTGTTCAATTGTATGTGATAATAGTGTCCTCCAGTTCAACTTAATACAATCAACACATTAAGCTTCCAAGAGACAGGGCTTTTCATTTCAAGAGCTAAAACTACCATGTGCCAGCTCCTTTTTCTGTTCATATATCTATGATGCCAGTCCTTTCTGAAGCCCCTCACTGCCCTCAATCATGGTTCTGGACTGAAGCAGGGCAAGAGAACACTCCTGTAATAACCTGTTCAAGTTCATAGGTTTTGTCAGTTCTAGACATAGGATTCCATGTCTATTCCATGCAATTGCAAAAGTGTATGAATACAGTGTCCTGCATTATAACATGTCTAAGTGGTTGTGTGCTCACAATGTGAACAAAACTGCCATCTAAGAGCCAAGGTCAGGGCTGCAGTGCAGGAAGTAACTGCAACAGGTTCAAGCAGCTTACAGCAAGAACAGCTTTGATAGAATACCCTTCCCCAAAGTGTTACAGCATTCTCTGACAGACACTTTCAGATGGCCTTTGATGAAATAAGTCATGTGTGTTTTATTTCTTATAGATAGGGCCATATATATAATATGTATATATGTGTTTGCTTGTGTGTGTGTGTGTGTGTGTGTGTATGTGTGTGTGTGTGTGTGTGTGTGTGTGTGTGTGTGTGTGTGTGTATTGGTATATAAAAGCAGATGCTTTCTAGTGGCTTGGTCTGGGATATGAGGGATGCCTCATCTGCATTTGGAGGGGCTTCGGGTGTTGTCCTCTGACTAACTGTCAGAGTCCTCTCCATGGGGTGTTGTCATATGTTCCAGAACAGAAACCTGGTTGGAGCAGATGAAACACCTACCATTTTCAGATAGGAGAGTTATCTCAGCTCAATCTTATAAAGTTTTCTGTCTGGTGACAAAGTCCAATGGCCCATAATTATCTGGTAGACAAAGGCCAAAGGAGGGGAAAAAAAGATAGAATAATGAAAAGAGCTAAAAAAACATAATTTTTAACCACAATATGTCAAATGATGTTTATTGTCATGGATTTTGTTTAGTAGACATCCACAGTTCAAACCCTACAGTGAGATTAGTATCACAAAGAATAGAATTTCTGCAATATGCATGAGATGCCGAGGAGATAGAGTGTCTTAAACCTCTCAACTGGAATGTTATGTTTACTCCCATGTGTTCTGAGCCATTCTAGCTGAGAGTCTAGCTAATGAAACATTTCCCAATGGCTCAAAGTGGCTTGACTTGGCCCAGTAGAGAAGGACCTCTCATGATAAGTTATAAAATCTTGGAGAAAGACAAGATAGAATTATAATTTCATATAGAGAACCCACATTGAGTTCAGAGTAGATGACAAATGATTGACTGTGTGGTGCTGCTAAAAGAATCCCAAGGACAGGTTAAATGTGTCACAAGAAGTTTGGAGGAAAGTTATTACCATCACAGTCAGACTATTTCTTTCCTGTTTTCATTCTATAACATGCTTTTGTAGGATCATGTTCCTCAAATTGCAATATGTAGGAGTTTACATTTATGTTTTCTACTCTTCATAAGGTTATTTCAAAAATGTATTTTATTTAAAAAGTAATATATATCTCAGGTTTATTTTACAAAAAGAAGGAAAATTAAGTCAAGATTTTTTTTTGTTTGTTTTTTGTTTTTTCGAGGCAGGGTTTCTCTGTGTAGCCCTGGCTGTTCTGGAACTCACTCTGTAGACCAGGCTGGCCTCGAACTCAGAAGTCCTCCTGCCCCTGCCTCCCAAGTGCTGTGATTAAAGGTGTGCTCCACCACCGCCAGGCTTTTTGTTTGTTTGTTTTTCGAGACAGGGTTTCTCTGTGTAGTCCTGGCTGTACTGGAGCTCACTCTGTACAACAAGCTGGCCTCGAACTCAGCAATCCACCTGCCTCTGCCTCCCAAGTGCTGGGATTACAGGCGTGCGCCACCATGCCCCGCTAAGATTTTTTTTAAAGATCTAGAATATATAAATATTTTTGATCTAAAATACTAAAAATAATAAACAATTTAAGACAGATTCTAAAATAATTTAAGGCAAAGGCTGGTTTGGGATGTTTATTTTTTTTTTCATTTTTTTAATTTTTTTATTCGATATATTTTTATTTAATTTTCTATATTCTTTGTATACATTCCAAAGGCTTTCCCCTTTCCAAGTTCCTCCCTCACCATATGTCCCATAAGTCCTCTTCCCCCCACCCATTCCCCAATCACCTCCCACCATTTCTCTGTTCTGGTACTCTCCTACAAAACTAGATCCAGTCTTTTCTGGATCAGGGTTCTCTCCTTCCTTCTTCTTGGGAATCTTGTTTGCTAATTGTGCCTTGAGTCTTCAGAGCTTCTGGGCTCATTAATATCCACTTATCAATGATTGCATTTCATGTGTATTCTTTTGTGATTGGGTTAGCTCACTTAAGATGATATTTTCCAGATCCAACTACTTGCCTACAAATTTCATGAATTCATTTTTTCGTATTTATTTCTTTTTTTTCATTTTTTTATTTTATATTCTTTGTTTACATTCCAAAGGCTTTCCCCTTTCCCAGTTCCTCCCCCACCATATGTCCCATAAGTCCTCTCCCCCGCCAACTATTCCCCAATCACCCCACCACCACCATTTCTCTGTTCTGGTACTCTCCTACAAAACTGGATCCAATCTTTTCAGGCCCAGGGTCCTCTCCTTTCTTCTTGTTGGGAATCATTTGACTTGTTAATTGTGCCTTGAGTATTTAGGGCTTCTGGGTTCATTAATATCCACTTATCAGTGATTGCATTTCATGTGTATTCTTTTGTGATTGGGTTCACTCGCTTAGGATGATATTTTCCAGATCTAACCATTTGCCTACAAATTGCATGAATTCATTATTTTTAATTGCTGAGTAGTATTCCATACCACATTTTCTGTATCCATTCCTCCTTTGAGGGATATCTGGGCTCCTTCCAACTTCTGGCTATTATAAACAAGGCTGCTATGAACATAGTGGAGCATATGTCTTTATTGTATGCAGGGAAATCCTCTGGGTATATGCCCAGGAGTGGTATGCCAGGGTCCTCTGGAAGTGTCATGCCCAATTCTCTGAGGAACCGCCAGACTGATTTCCAGAGCAGTTGTACCATCTTGCAATCCCACCAACAGTGGAGGAGTGTTCCTCTTTCTCCACATCCTCTCCAGCACCTGCTGTCTCTTGAGTTTTTAATCTTAGCCATTCTGACTGGTGTGAGGTAGAATCTCAGGGTTGTTTTGATTTGCATTTCCCTGATGACTAATGATGTTGAACATCTCTTAAGGTTCTTCTCAGCCATCCAAATTTCTTCAGGTGAAAATTCTTTGTTTAGCTCTGTACTGCATTTTTAATAGGGTTATTTGGTTCTCTGGGGTCTAAATTCTTGAGTTCTTTGTATATATTGGATATTAGCCCTCTCTCAGTTGTGGGGTTCGTGAAGATCTTTTCCCAATTAATTGGTTGCTGTTTTGTCCTTCTGACAGTGTCCTTTGCCTTACAGAAACTTTGTAATTTTATGAGGTCCCATTTTTAAATTCTTGATCTTAGAGTACAAGCTATTGGTGTTCTATTCAGGAACTTTCCCCCTGTGCCCATGTCCTCCAGGATCTTCCCCAGTTTCTTTTCTATTAGTTTCATCATGTCTGGTTTTATGTGGAGGTCCTTGATCCACTTGGAGTTGATCTTAGTACAAGGAGATAAGAGTGGGTTAATTCACATTCTTCTGCATGTTGACCTCTAGTTGAACCAGCACCATTTGTTGAAGAGGCTATCTATTTTCCACTGGATGGTTGTAGCTCCTTTATCAAAGATCAAGTGACCATAACTCTGTGGGTTCATTTCTGGGTCTTCAATTCTATTCTATTTATCTACTTGCCTGTCACTGTACCAATACCATGCAGTTTTTAACACAATTGCTCCATAGTACTGCTTGAGGTCAGGGATATTGATTCCCCCAGAAATCCTTTTATTGTTGAGAATAATTTTAGCTATCCTGGGTTTTTTGTTACTCCAGATGAATTTGAGAATTGCTCTTTCTAGATCTATGAAGAATTGATTTGGGATTTTGATGGGGATTGCATTGAGTCTGTAGATTGCTTTTGGATTTTTTTTTGTAATAACTACGGCATATAAAAGTCTCAGGGTGGTGTGAATACTCACTGCTCTTTCAGAAGAGTAGAATTTACTACATAGTGCCCATGTCAAGTGATTTACAACTGTGGCTTATAACTTTGGCTCCAAAGTATTCTATGTCCTTTTTCTTTTGGCCTCCATAGCCATCTGCATACACATGGGCACACACACACACACACACACACACACACACACACACACACAAACACACACACACACACACACAGAGAGAGAGAGAGAGAGAGAGAGAGAGAGAGAGAGAGAGAGAGAGAGAGAGAGATTATATTTTTTTAAAGTCAAAATTAAAAATTTAAATACATTAACTGCCGTTGTTAAAAGATCGGAGGCCTTCACTTTTTGTCTTGACACCCATGTGCTTGTACAGCAAATAGTCTTTAAGCACTATTTAAAAGACTAGCATCGTATTCTATCAAGCAAATGATGGGCATTCACTGGGCTACAATATTTGAAATGCTTTCCACACTGATCTTCAGAGCTTATAAAAGCACCTGAGCAGTTGAGAAGATCATCTTTCTTATGGTAAAATGTGAACAGATTAGAGAGAAAGGCAAATCCCAAAGATGCAGCTCAATACTTGCAAATACTAATTCCTGTGGTCTTCCAACTGCTTGTCACCAGTTGGTTGGAAGAGTTAGGTAAAGGGCTAAAGGAGCTGATGGGATTTACAACCCCATAGGAAGAACAACACTATGAACCAACCAGACCCTGCAGAGCTCCCAGGTACTAAACCACCAACCAAAGAGTAAACATGGAGAGACCCATGGCTCCCGCAGCATATGTAGCAGAGGATGCCTTATCTGATATCAGTGGGATGGGAGCCCCTTGGTCCTGTGAGGACTCAATGCCCCAGTATAGAGGAATGCTAGGGCTCTGAAGGGTGAGTGGGTGGGTTGGTAGGGGGGAGCATTCTTATAGAAGCAGGGGTTGCAGGGAAGAGATGGGGGACTTGCATAATGAAGACTGGGGCAGGGGATAACATTTGCAATGTAAATTAAAAAAAACAATAAAAAAATAGCTGCTTGGAGCCACAAATCTCACAAATAAATCGAGACAAAAAACAAAAAGAAACAAACAAAAAAAAAAAACCCCAAAAAGCTAACAAACAAACAAACAAACAACTCCACAAACGTTTTTATAGCATATACTGGTGTAAATTAAACAAAAGTTTAAAAGGTAAATTTATGGTAGCAGATTAGTTATCTCCTATCTCAAACTCTTTGAGTTTTCAGCCACCCCAAACTACCCCTAGCTGGAAAGTTAAATCAATAATAACTGAATGTAGTTATTTCTTTTTCAGCTGACTCAACTCCATAGAGAAAAGTTTTTACTCTGAGGCTAGTTCATTCTGTGCAGAATGCTGTTCTAATAACTACAGCAGTCAAGCCCCCATGGACAGACTGGATACATGGATACAATCTGTTGTTGTTTCTTCTTCTTCTGCCTCCTCCTCTTTCTTCATCTTCATCTTTGTCTGTAGTTGCGGCTCAGGCTCCTCTTCCTCCTCCTCCTCCTCCTCCTCCTCCTCCTCCTCCTCCTCCCCCCTCCTCCTCCTTCTCCTCCTCCTCCTCTTTCTCCTCTTCTTCCTCCTCCTCTTCCTCCTCATGCTTCTTCCTCTTCCTCTTTCCTGTCCGGTCCTTCCCCAAGCTGTGTATCCTGCTTTGCACTTCATTTCATTAAGATCTCCTTTGGTCTGTTTTCTGGTCTGTCTTTGCCTCCTTAAGAAGATGCCCTGGACTTTTATGCATCATCTAAGGACCAAAATCCCCATGTATATTCTCTCATATTTGTATTTAGAAAGCAAATTGGTGTACAAGGGGCACAGAAAGGTAGATCTTGAATTTGTATCTTACACCCATGACAAAAAAGAAAAAATGCCTCATGATACATTTTGTCTTCACTGTAAAAGTGTGGCAAAAATGACCAATTTGTGGAGAAGTTCTGAGAGGAAAGGATGAAAATCATTTCACTTTGCCTAAAGGAAGTTCTGGATGTTTCTTAGACATATGATAAGTATATATGGATATTTATTCAGTTATTCCTATGCTCATAGATACTTTCATATGCAGTGGGAAAATATTTTGAGTAAATAGCTTTAAAGTGAGGGAAAATACTGGAGCAAACTACATTTCCTTTTTCAATGGAAATGAATGCTATGCTGTATAGCTTTCCATTCCCCCCTCCCCCGCCAAGGCAACAATCATGGCAGAACTACCATTGCCTTTCCAGACCTGAAATGTTTGAGTAGCACAGTTTATCAGTCACATCTTCTAGTTGACATGGAACAATTATTTAGTTGGCAGGACATGAGTGTGGTTACTAGATTACAAATGAGTCCTGAAGTCCTTCCTGAACTCAAGGACTGTGAGAAGTCATTCAGTTTCCTTCTCCATATTCTCAATTTAAAATAAAAAAAATAGTTACTTCAAGAAACTAGAGCTGGAGTTGTAACTCTGTTGTAGATGATGACTAAGCATTATGAGCTTATGGTTAACATCTACAGTATTCACCCTTCTGCAAAGCAGAAAAGAAGGAAAGAAAAAAGAAGGAAGGGAGGAATGAAGGAAGGAAGGAAGAAAGAAAAAAGAAAGTAACAAAGAAAGAAAAAGAAAGAAAGAAAGAAAGAAAGAAAGAAAAATTTAATGGTAGATGGAATATATATATATATTTTTTCCCAAGACAAATACCCTAAAAATTGACCCACACAACACACACACACACACACACGTATATGCACACATATAAAACACAATGTTTCTTTCAAAAATCTATGTGTAATAAAATACTTAATCCAGGGTTAAAATCAGTGTGTCTAGATCAATAGCTTTTACATAAGCTATGCAAAAACTTAAATGAAATAAAGCTACAAAATACATAAAATTGAATAAATATACATATTTTGTGAAAAAAATTATAATGACCAAATATAAGTTTAAAGCAGGTATAAAGAGATTCAATATTGCTAAGTGAGAAGAAATGCTTTAATTAGCTCCCCCTTCTCTTCATCTGCATTCAATGAAATCTCAAACTTCAAAATAGAATTTCTAAAGCAACATTGATAACTGTTCAACCCACATCACAAGAATAAATTATGAGAATAATTTCTAGAATGGAAGTGTGGAATTATATGGTCAGATTATTCTTTCGTTTCTGACACAAATCTAGATTAATTGCACAGAAATGAACTTGGGCAATTCCTTATGTACAACACTTAAACTTGTATACTCAGGGAGTCTTCTCCATAGAAGAGCAAGGTCCCCAGAATGTAAATGAGAAAGCATCTCAGCATCATGAAGCTGTGTGCCTTACCGCTAAGTAGCAGGACTCCTACTTTTTGGAAACAGTTATTCAGTGTACCAATATGCATAAATGGCTAAGAATTGCATGATACTCCTGTGGAAATGCATAAAAGAACTGGAGTGAATAAAGCAATGGAAATATTGATTAATTAATATCTTAATCTTGGGACATTGGCAACTAAGCTACTCTATAATGGAGAAAATATTCAGGCATGTATGGTTTAAATTACTATAAATGAAATTTCTTAAAGCATATCTTTCTTCCTCTTTCCTTTCTTTGCTTTTCTCTTCCTGTTTTAATAATTTTTGAGAGTCAAAGATGTGTGAGAGACTATGTGATGGTTGGTGCACATGGAAAAGTATACATGCTTAGAGTGAGAATAGGTGCTGGGTTTCCCTAATCAGGAAACCCTTCTCAGTAGCATATGCTTTCTTTTTCCATGCTCTATTTTCATTTCTTTAAAACTGTACCACTATATTTATGTTAACGCTCCCAATGGGAAAGCCTATTCCATCCTCATGATCACAGAAGTCTTCTTAGCTACATATGGAAGAATTTGACTCCTCAAAAGGAAGAAATGTCTACTAGTGCTTGAATACTGCAGATGTCGCAGTGATATGGATGCCAAGCATGACTGGATATTGCTTTAACTCTTTTGAATAGATTCAGTAATAATTGAAATATTAGAAAAAATATATATTTGGCTTATAGCCTTCTAACTGATGCATCTAATAACTGATGAGAGGGCTCAGTAATTAAAATGCTTTTCTTCTAACAATGAGGGATATATATATATATATATATATATATATATATATATATATATATGATATTTAAAATGACAGCCATGCAGCTGCACAAGTGCTGTTTCAAGGTAGTATAGGAATACACAAATGAATTTCTGAAGCTTTCAGGCCATCTAGCTAGCCACATGGTGAATATAAGTCCTGTGAGAGATGGTGTTGCAATAAAAAAAAAGAGAAAAGAAAGGAAAGAAGAGGAGGAGGAAGAGGAGGAGGAAGAGGAAGAAATAAATCATCTAAAGTTGACCTCGGGCCTCTTCATGTGTACACATGCATACCTACTTACATACATGCATCTGCACATACAGAAGCACATGTACATGTATAACATATGTATGTATATAAATAATCCAATGCCTTCAAATTATATATGGAAAACATAAAGAATTCTACAGTAAAGCACTGGGTAAACACAATTATTAACTAACTTATGTTTTATAAAAATAATTGTAAAGAAATACTTTTAAACTATAGGCTTTCATAGGATATTGAGGATGAATTATGCAATTATACTTTATATTTGACTGTATGTTAGTAATTTGCTTACATGTCTTCATTAAAATTTCACAAGAGACTACTAACATTAATTATCAATTTGGTAAGTATTATCAATATATATATTAAGTTTTAGGCAGATATTTAAAACCTACAGTATAGACAGTTTAGAACAATAATAAATTCTGTCAATCTCATGAAAAATATAAATCATTACAAGGTAAGATGTACAATGTCATGGAATATAAGGGTTGATTTTCCACTGTTATATAATAATAGCTACTCTGAAAATGCATATGGATAGCCCTGTTCATACTCCTGGACAATTTTTTGGAAAAACTTCTCAATATACCTGGTCAAAATTAATCTCAATTATCTTCAAATGTTCTTTTGAAAATTAATTATCACATTTGATTTTGTTTTATATTTCTTTATACCAGATATCTCCAGTACACAATCCCATCTTACCTTCTCATGACAACACAAAACTAATTCTTTACATAGATTGCAGTGGCATTCTTGGAATAGATATTTCTAGAAATCTCCAAAAATGTGTCCTCCAAACCTCCATATAAGAGATTCTCCTCTCTCTCTCTCTCTCTCTCTCTCTCTCTCTCTCTCTCTCTCTCTCTCTCTCTGTCTCTCTCTCTCTCACACACACACACACATACACACACACACACACACACACACACACACACACATATATATACCAGATACATACCAGCACAATAATAATAAAAATAATTCTATATATCTCATTCATTTTTCTCTTTTACTTTATACTTAACACATGGGGATTTTTGGTTCTTTCTTTACATTATATCAAAAAGCAAGTATCCATAGGCACATCCTGTGACCATAACATACAAGAGTATAGTATAGAGTAATAAAATAAATAACAGGCTTTCCTAGGCAGTTGTAACCTCTGGTTACTTTCCTTTTACCATCGCTTTTCTAACAGCTTATTCTGAATTCAGTTGCTAGAGTGATGGTTCATCCTGCATATATGCACACACTGCTGTATTGCTAGAGCTATTCATAACTTACTTCAACAGAATGCTCAGAATTATCATGTTGCTTAAAAAGCATTGCATGCCTTGCTCTGTTCTGTAGCCTCATCTCAAATTTCTTTTCATGACTGTTGATGAAGTCCTCTGCATCTCTGAACTAACATACCAAAAGGTCTCTGTCTCCAAAAATAGGCTCTGCTTTGTGACCTACCATAGACATCATTTGCCAAGTTATTAGACTTCAGATTCTTAGCATTTCATATGAAAGTAGAGGAGTCAGATAGATCATCTATACTATTTTTCTCTTTTTTTGGTATAGAATAGAGTTTATTTAGAGAATATGAGAGAGAGAGAGAGAGAGAGAGAGAGAGAGAGAGAGAGAGAGAGAGAGTATAGAGAGAGAATAGAGGCCTGCCATGTCCACGTGGAGAGAGGGGGGAGGGGAGCCCAAGAGGGGCAGAGAGGTGAGAGGATGAGAAGAGAGAGGGGAAGGAGCAGGAGAGAGAGCTATACTATTTTTCTTTATGCAAGAAGAATCATGCCTCCTTCCCTTCCCATATCTGAACAAATTTTGCTCCCAAAATTGATTCAGGAAAACAATTCTCATAGTAGAGCAGTTTTAAAATTTCTTGTAGAAGATTCAGTAAAATGGAGAACACTGAACCCTTCCAAGATTTTATTTAGTAGATCTGAAGTACAGATTGAAGAATTTGGAGTTCTTATTAGCTCCCAGGTAATGCTGCTCTTCTTGGTCCAAGTACCATGCTTGAAGGATCAGTGCTTTCAAGAGTTTCAGAATAATATCATGAAAGAAAGCCTTAGACAAGAAAAAAAATGATAGATTCCATGAGGTAATTTCTGCTATTATCCAAGTTTGAAATGCACTGCTGTATGCTCTCATCTCTTAAACCATTGAATGTTATTTAACTAGTTCATTAAAGTTAGAGTTAAGGCTAAATTGGATGTTTGTTTATTTGTCTCATGACAGCAGGAACATATATACACCTTCCTAACTTCATGTGAGGTTGACACTCAGAGAGGATTTTTTTTTTTGAGATAAGTTTTTTGCTATAATGCCTGGGATGGACTGGAACTTCTTGTACCAGATTGACCTGAACTAGCAGACATTCACAAGCGTTTGGCAACCAACTGTCAAGATTAGAATCCTATATCATCATGTATGCCTTAGTAAACTCAGTCTTGTTAAATCAGAAAAATCATGGAATGCAGAAGAAGGTAAATTTGTGAATAACTGAAACATTCAAATATTTAACTTTCCTGAATTATGTCCTTTGTTAGTCTTAGACAGTCATTTTGTTGAAATGATAGGAGGTGGGAGGCACATCGATAGAAATTGATTGAATGAGTAGAAAATAGAGACAATAACTCAAGGTAGACTTTCAAGATGAAGTAATCCACAGGATGACAAAATAATGATGTTGGCAATTAAGTTACCTTTGTAAAGACAGTAATTTCAATTATGGTATGTACTGAATGGGAATGACAAGAAATAATAGGTAAGTTAGAATTATTTGCTGAAACTCTACTGACACTATGAGGTACTTATGTTATAGCAATGAAATCAAAAGCAGAATAGAAGCTTGAACTATAGTAATGTGGTACTGGAGCATCACAGGGTGAGAGAGTCTAAGGTCAACTAATCATGTATAGATGAGAATGAAAAGATTAGTTTTCAGAATGGTTAGTTTTCCCTTTGACACTATGATGTAATAAAAATTAGTGAAACCCTTGGAAGTTTTTACTTTCAATAGCCTCCATTTTTAATATTTTCATGTTTGTAAAGTGAAGAGAAAGTTCTCATATGTTCATTTGGAACATCTGCTTTTAAGTTCCCATGTCCTTAGCGTTGCCCTTCACATGGTACCTTCTTTATTGCTGGTGAGACATTCCTAACATTGCTGCACTCTTAACTGAAGCCATGGAGCATCCTAAAGTTCACTCTCTGGTGTTCCTTCTAAGGGTTTCGCCAGATGTATGATGACTCATATCCAGCATTACAATGTCATATAAAACACTTTTACTGTTCTAAAAATCTCCTGTGATTCACCTACTCATAGTCCTTCCCCCACCCCACCCTTAAGCATTTGATATTTTTATTGCTCCCTTAGTTTTGCCTTTTCTAGAATGTTGTGGAAACTGAATCATACAGTATGTAGCCTTTTGCTGATTGACTTATTTCTCTTGAAAATATGTGGTTTAAAGATCTCCCATCATGCCTCAATTTACATCTATTTGCTTTGGCATAGTTTATCCATTTACCTTCCTAAGCACATATAAAACATTTCCAAGTATTGATGATTGGGAGTTAAGAGGTCAAAAACTATTACACACAAATTTCGGAGCGGAATAGAAATGGTAAGGTTAGAAAGTGTGAAACCACTTAAAAATTCTCACAACCTTCAGAAGAACTAATAAATCTTCATGGGCTGAAGCCATCTTACAGGGCTGCATTAGTAACTTAAACTATTATGAGAATGTATGTGTATAAAAATCATAGAATATATAGCGTCTGGTGTTATCCTTTCTTTCGGCAACTCATTAAGGTTATAGAATACATGTCTGTGGATAGAGGGGCTTAAAAGAATTCATGCACTGGTGAAACCCCAACCTCTTCAGGATTATTTGCTTATTTTTAAGATATTCACATATGTAAACTTGGAAAAATACTTTATGAATATTATTCATATTTCTACTATTCATGTAAGTACTTCAAATTGAGTCTCAAGTTTGCAGTATAATCTCATTAATTTAATAAAAGCATTCCAGACTTCTCAGAACCTACAGAACAAACCTTCAGAAACAAAAATACATGTTAACAATAATTCATCCAGTAAAGAGTGAATGCCAGAAATACAAATTAGAAGATTCATAGGAGAACAGTTTTGTTTTTTCTATTTCTATATAAAGGACTTTGTTTTACAAGCACAGTAACAAATGGCTTAAAACAATTCCCTTGTTGCTAGGATCTTACATGCCTAAACAGACCTTATACTTTTTAAGTTTAAGCATAACAAACTGAAACATGATAAAGATGCATAGTGAAATAAGACGATGATTCATCACACAGATTAGAATTTCTTTCTTTGCTGAAATCCTTGATATTATATACAACAGACATAATACATATTTTCCCTTTTAGATTTCTTCCTCTCAACCTTGTAAACTATAACAACCTTGCAATTCCAGTTAATCATATACATATATATATATATATATATATATATGTATATATGATTCCATGGGTAAAGGTGCTTACCATCAAATCATCAAACTCAAGGATCTGAGTTTGACTCATACACGGAGAAAGCTCATGTTGTCTGCTGACATTCATGTTTGTGTCTTGACATATATGAGGCTACACATACATACACATACACACACACTTACACTTGACAAATAATGTAAAAAAGTACATTTGGAGGTACAAATGTATCTCCAAAATATATTTCAGATATAGATTATTATGCCTTTTAAAAATAAGATATTTGTAAATATGCTTTGAGTAGTCTGCTTAGCGATAACCAAACAATCACTTGACTCACACAATCCATGGACTGCAATGAAGGCAGGATCACAAAGTTTTGAATAAAAATTTGGTTCAAAACTTAGAGATTTGTCAAGTAGGACAAAGGCCATGGACATCAAATGAGAAAGGAGCTTAGAAATGAGATTTGACAAAATCTGTGAGCTGTTCATCTTTTTATTGTTTAGTAGCTGAGTTGTGGAAGGGCCCATCCATTTTATAGTTTCTCCATACTAATTCAAGGTTAGGAGACATAAAAGTCTCATGCTTCTGTGTGTATACATGTGCAGTTTTGAAATGTTGGTGGGGATAATTTTATTGAATAACATTACATTTTTAAACATACAATGTTAAATATAGTTTCATTTTATATGTTATGTTTAACTGAGTTAAGGTCTGTGAATCACTGAAGAATGAAACCCTAGACTCAAACAAATAGTATGCAAAAGGAAAGAAAATTTATTCCTGCATGCAGGGGCCCAATTTCATAGGGATGGAGGGAACCTTACAGAATTTGCATATTCATTTGAAAAATTATGCAAAGAGTAGATCATTAGAGAGGCATAGGTGATCTACATCTTGATTGGTAGGTTCTATAGCTGGTAGTTTGTGTGATGCTATGGTTGGTTAGAGTCTTCCTTCAAGCACACTTTGCTATTCTTGCTTCGTGAAAAGGAGTGGTAGCTCTTGACCTCTTTGCTTCAAACTTGGCTAACTGTTGTTTCCCATTCTGGGAAGGGGTCCCTTTTACATTTGCCTGAGGTTCTTCTAGCAACTGACTTTCTCAGTTATGGGAATCAGAAATTCAGATCTGCTCTCCTGAACTGTGAGCTTTCAGCATCTTATGGGGTCAGCCTGAATCAGGCCAATTTACTTCTTTCAGTGGTACTTAAGGAAACAGAATTTATCAATATTTCATTGTTGAAGCCCCCCCTACTCTACATCTATTAGTCTGTTTCTGCCCTAAAGTTTTGCTGCAGATCTCTTAGGTACCACAGAAATATAAACCAAGTTATACTGAGATTAGACTTCACCCAATCAAGAGAAAGTCATTAAGAAAATAAGCAAAAATATAAAACAAACAAACAACAACAACAACAACAAAACAAAAACAAGAGAGAGAAAGGCTTGATATGAAGACAAGAAAGTAGAATGGATCTTGAAGGATCTGGACAAGGGGAAATAAAATAATCAAGTTTATTGTATGAATTATTTTTAATTAAAAAGAACAAGTAAGGTTATGGGGAGGAGAAATCTTATGGACTGCTGATGAGAATTTAAAGTAATAAATCCACTATAGAAATAATACGGAAGTCCCTCCAAAAACTAAAAATATAACTATCATATAACCCAAATATGTCGTTTCTAGGTCTATATAGGAGTCTATACCCATAGGAGTCTAAATTGATATTCAATGGAGAGACCTGAGAATATACTCAGTTTATCTCAGTACTATTTACAATTTCCAAAGTCTGTAGTTAGTATGGACGTTCATGGACAGAGGAAGAGTTTAAAAAAAAAAACAGTATAAGCATGCAATTGGATATTTCAATGAAAAGGAAGATGAAATTTTATCATTTGTTTGAAAGTAGGTAGAACTGGAGACAATCATGTTAAGTGAACTCAACCATACTCAGGAAGACAAATATCACTTGTGTATCATACTATATTAAAGTTAAAATGGTATTACCCAAAACTAGAAGGAGGACTGATTGGAACGAAGAATGACAACACAGAACTGGTGTGGTGGATAAGAATCTGACAGAGATGAGAATACAAAGAGCAATGGGATATATGTCACACATCTATGAAAGTTTCTTACTACTTTTCTATTACTATGACAAAACACCATTACCAAAGCAACTTATGTGTCATGATTTCAGAGTGTTAGTTTATTAACTTGGCATGGGGCAGGAAAGAATGGAACTGGAGTAGTAGTGAGTGTTCACATCTTGAGACATAATTACAGTTCATAGATAGCTAACTGGAAATGGCACCATTCTCTTGAAACCTCAAAGTCCACCCCTAATGACATATATCAACCAACAATCCCAAACTTCCTAGTCTTTCTTTAATCATTCTGATAAATGGGGACCAAGTATTCCAATACAAGAGCCCATGGAGCCCATTCTCACTCAAACTATTACAGTAAGTGTCACAATGAAGATTATCATTTGTATAATGAATGTAAGATATAAAAAAAGAATTTGTCAGAGGTAAAGATTAAAATCCACTGGAAATACTAACCAGATAATAAAAAATACTACAGAATCTGTATAGAAGACTAGAAAATTAACTGATAAAAATAATACTGAAATATCATTTCAATAACATCATTTTAATATATAATCATTTAAATATTATGGTTAGAATTGGGAATATTTATTTAGCAGTGTCTCATATATTAAATATTTGATAAATATTCAATGTGATATGTATTTTGTGAAAATATTAATTTCTTTTTTTTTTGGTGCATCGTAACTTAATTTATTCATAATCTTTGTAACAAGGTATCCAGCGAGATTTTAGAACCGCCTAAGTTTTTGTTTTGTTTTGTTTTTCTTTTTTTTCTTTTTTTTTATTGTATATATTCTATATTTACAATTCATTTCCCTTTTTCTGGTTCCCCACCCCCAAAGGTCCCACATGTCCTTTTCCCTCCCCCTGCTCCCGCTTCCACCCCCTCCCACTTTACTGTTCTTGTACTCTCCCACAATGATGTTTTGGTCCATTCTAGCACCAGTGTCCACTCCTTTCTTCTTGTGAGACATCACTTGATATGTGATTTGTGTCTTTGGTGTTCCAAGCTTCTAGGCTAATATCCACTTATCAGTGACTGTATACCATGGGTATTCTTTTGAGACTGGGTCACCTCACTTAGTATGACGTTCTCCAGCTCCATCCATTTCTCTAAGAATTTCATGAATTCATTGTTTCTAATGGCTGAATAGTACTCCATTGTGTATATATACCACATTTTTTGTATCCATTCCTCTGTTGAGGGACATCAATTTCTTAAGAATATGTACTCTTCACATAAAATTCAAAGTTTTGTTTTAGATAATTACTGGTAGACAAAACTAAGAAACATTTTGTAATTTATTGTGATGTTATTCACTTAATATATTGCTGTTTAGTTCTGCTTTGTGTTTATGTTCACATCTAAACTATGCATTCTTATTGGCTTCAGATCTCAGCCCTTTAAAATAATCTGCAACTCATTATTTTAGTATATATTTTTAAAATATTACACTTGAATTTGTGTATTTCATACTCATAGTAGATATTTTCATGTTTTTGACTGTTACAATTATGATACACTATTACCAAAAGGTTTCATATGTGTTTAAAACTTGGCAATAACTGCAATTTTGTCAATTAAAAGACAACCCCAGGTTAAGTTTCCCATGTACTCCATGAGAAATCCTACCTTCAAAGCACTAATGATGAGTATCCAGTCATTGGTTTTAGGACAGACTTGAGGCCTGCAGTTAGTTTGGGTATTGGTCTATAGACTGACTCTCAGGAAATCTCTGAGGTAATAGTTGCATGGGTCTCAAGAATTCGTTTCTTGATGACTTTAGCATAGTCACTGTTGCCAGTATGCCAGTCTAGAACAGAGGGGAATCATTATTTGTTTCTTCCTTTTCCTTTCTCTGGTGAACTATGGTGCAGACTTCTGTTCAAGTCCAGGAAACAAATTGTTCCTGGAAATTAGTCACAGGACTAGGCACTAAAGACATTCAGGATGCAGACTCAACTGAATTTAGCAAACACAAATCTTAATTAAACATGTTGCTTTTTCTAACTGAAGTTTTTGATTAACTATTGGGTTGTGTTAAGAAGAAAATAGGGTAGAACACAGTAGCCAGATAAGAGGAGAGCGTCCTTTTCTGATTCACTTTTCTATAAATTTAAACTTGTAGTTTTTATTGACTTAAAAAATTGTGTAAAAAGTAATAAGTACAAAAGAACCAATCATCAATACTGAAAATTAGTACTTGTAAGAGTCTAAAATTAGATGTTAAAAAGGTTTGAGTTATATGTAATAATTTGATAAACTTTGAAATTTTATTATTTAATATATTCTGACTTCTTAGTATACCTTATTGATTTGTAGACAAATTATTTGCCATTTCTTTAGGTCTTGTTTATTATTCTTATTTAGTGTGATTTTACTATTTTTGTGTGTGTAATCCTCTGGATACAAGTGACCCCTTTTTTAATTTCTTAAAGCACACTGAAAAAAAAAGATTTTAAAGTTGTTACTATCTGGCATTACTCATCAGTATTTAAGGTATTATTAGTTAAAGACCACATTGGTACTTTATATGAAGTACAGATCATCTCCATGGATAAGTCTGTTTATCATTACATATAACATTTTTGATGTGTACACTCATTCTCTGTGATATTTATACATATGTAATAAGTCCAGGGTTCCAAAATAGCAATACTGTTTTTCATTAATAGTAATGTTTTTTCTTAAAGAGCATCTGTTTCCTTTGCAGATGATTCTACCAGTTTCTACTAGCTGGAACATAATAATAAAATTCTGCATAAAACATCATTTCAAACATTTTTAGGGAGAATAAATTCTCCAGTGAAGACTTGCCCTTGTGCACTATAAGAATAAGTTTCTTTTTCAATACACAAAGCACTGCCGGTAGACTCATATGAAAATATGTGACATTCTTTAGGACACAACTATTTCCATTTATAATCATTCCTTTTGCCAATATCCTGGTAAGGTCAGATGACCTGTAATTTGAGATTGAACAAATGCTAATAAATTTTCATTAAAAAATATTGGATCATTTATAAGATATGTTGGAATCAATATCCATAGCATAGCAACAAATTTGTTGTTTTTTAACAAAAGTCTTATTTTAGATAGGTTATTTAAATGCAGTATAACAAAATATTAAGTATCAATGAATATAATTTTCCATGGCTTAATTTAAAAAAAAACAGAATCATACCTTCTAATATGCATATATATATATATATATATACATATATATATATATATATACATAAACTAACATATACATAAATAGGATTTATCAGTGTTTTTAGTTTTTGTAGAAACATAGCATTGGAAATATTGGATATGCTGGACATAGTCTCAGTCATCTTGAATTCAAGTACCTGGGGGACAGAAACAGAGGCCAGAGAATCGTGTGAGTTCTGGACCATGTAGGATTGCATGGTAAGACCAACCAGACCCCCACCCCAGAGATCCCAGGGACTAAACTGTCAACCAAAGACTACACATGGAGGGACCCATGGCTCCAACTGCATATGAAGATGCAGACAAGATGCCTTGTCTGGTGTCAAAAGGAGGGGAGGCCCTTGGTCCTGTGAAGGCTTGATGCCCTAGTTTATGGGAAATGCTAGGGCGGTGTGGTAGAACTGGGCATGTGGGTGAGGAATTACCCTCATGGAGGCAGGGGAGGGGGCTGGGGTGAAGGGTACTCAGAGAGGAAACTGGGAAGGGGGAATAACATTTGAAATGCAAATAAACAAAATAAACAATAATTTTTCTTTTAAAAAAAGACTTTACCTCAAAAACATCCTTCAATATTTTTTTCAGAGAGGGAATGTTTGTGCTATATTCATATGAATATTTTCATGTGTGTGTACACAGATGCCTGAGAAGTCATAAGTTAACACAGGGTATTCCCTTTATTTTTAATCCACCCTATTTTTTAAAATATTTTTTCAGATAATATCATTTTCCATTTTCCTTTTCTTTCTCCAAACTCTCTATATACACCTTCCTTGCTTTCTTTCAAATTCAAGACCTGTGTGGTCATTTTTAATATTGTATGTCATATTCATGAATGTCATATTCACTGCCTAGACAAGACTGGATTCCTTGGACTGAATGACCCTCAAAACATTTGCTCTCCTTCCTACTTTTTGTATCACAGTTAACACTAAAACATGTGGCTTTTCACTAGAGTGCTAGTGATCCTATTACTGACTGAGTCATTGTATCAGCCTATATTTTTGATTTGTATTCTTGTCAAGATGTGGTCACAAACAAATGTACCTTAATGTAAATGGCTGAATTCCTATATAATTTGTATGGATAATTGGCATCATTCTTTTAAGGAGTACTATATTTCTATAGCAGATTATTTATATAAACTTTACATACAGAGTTTTGATGCATATAAAATTGTGTGAATGTTTGAAATATGAAAAATTCTTTTATCTATTTTTTATCAACGAGTGTATCAATATATTAATTATATTCTCATGGTGGTAATTATGAATGTATAAACATTTATATACATATATATACACATACACACATATATATGGGCTAGATAACAAATTATATACATGCACACACATATACATATGTATGTGTATACATGATAGACGTAAATCAATCAGATCAGTACTTAAACAATATTTCAATCTGGATTCACTAGGAGGAGATACTAACTGATCTGAGGAATTTTAACATAAATTTCTATAACAGTAAATTTAAATTTTTCAATAGAACCTTAAAATTTTCTTAAAGACAAAGTTAATCATGAGGTCTTTAAGTTTTGTCAAATAACATGTCAATGAACTTTAGGTACTATTGAAACCATGCATTTGGCTTTTCTTAAATGACTTTAAGCTTAAAGAAAAATAAGAATACATATATGTTAGTTGTGCTAAAATATTATTGACAATTATATTGTCTCTGCTACTCCTTACATGGCTTTTGTTCCATTATGGTTTGGTTTGGTTGGGTTTGGTTTTTTTCAGTTCTGGGAATTTCATTTAGATAGATTTAAATACAGGAAAGGGAACATCTTTTTTACTATGAAGATTAAAGGTATGATATTACTACCTGGAGTTTCTTATCATTTCACAGACACTAAATATTTAAAAGTCAAAATATTGTTTTTTGGATTTTTTTTTTCGAGACAGGGTTTCTTTGTTCTTAGCCCTGGCTGTCCTGGAACTCACTCTGTAGACCAGGCTGGCCTCGAACTCAGAAATCCGCCTACCTCTGCCTCCCAGAGTGCTAGGATTACAGGCGTGTGCCACCACCGCCTGGCCAAAATATTTAAATATCAAAAGTCAATATGATGATGATTATATAGAAACTCTTTAGTACATATAGAAATAGGCCAGTCTTATTAATATGTATTATACACAGTGAAAACTAAATGGTCTTTATTCCTTTGCTTGATATAGAATTAAATGCAATCTTTATCTTAAGAGATAGATCAGTGGTTAACATATACTGCTCTTACAGAAGATCTAAGTTCAATTCCTAGTATCCAGATTGTAGCTTACTGTCAGCTACAACTCAAAAACGGCTATTTAAGAGCATCCAAAACCTCTAACACTGTAACACTGACACCTATATGGATTTACCAACTGTGATGGTTTGTATATGCTTGGCCCAGGGAGTGGCACTATTAGAAGGTGTCGCCCTGTTGGATTAGGTGTGTCTCTCAAGGTGTAAACTTTGAGAACCTTGTGCTAGCCTTGGAACAAGTATGCTGCTAGCAGCCTTCAGATGAAACTGTAGAATTCTCAACTCCTCCTGCACCATGGAACACCCTGCAAGGATGCTGCCATGCTCCTGCCTTGATAATAATAGACTGAAGATCTGAACCTGTAAGCCAGCCTCAATCAAAGAGTGGCCTTGGTCATGGTATGTGTTCACAGCAGTAAAATTCTAATGAAGACACCAACATACATACACATATATGGTATGAGCTCCAGGCATCCCTGAACTGCATTCTGTCACACAAAAGAGTTGTTTTTTAAAAAGTATAATAGAATAAAAAATAACTTCAGAGATTATCAGTAAGTAGAGAGTTTAAATATATAGAATACAAATGTTTTAAGACATATTTTGGGTTTGAAAAGCTTAAAGTCCAGTGAAGGAGACACATACAAAAACTTATTACAAGACAAGACATTCATGCACAATGCAAGAAGTACACTTAACTATGTCTGGAAATTTGAATCAAAATTCTCAGAAATAAATGAATAAAGTTGATTTATCTATATGGAATACCATTCTGTGTTATATAAAATCTCTCATAGTATCAACATACTTGGAGAGAAGAGTAAAATATTATTTTACTAAAGTAAAATAATCAGGATGATGTGGGAAGAAGGGGATGACTCTCAAGTGAGAGTCTAGTTTTTTGCTAAAAAAAAAAAAGTCAGAGACAATGCTGAGCAGTCAAACTGGCCCTCCATGTGCACATCCAACCCTGAATGATGCTCTCTTCTATGGCTGGTTCTTTTCCTACTTTTAAATTTCCATTTGGGAACCTAATGACATCATTGTAGGGAAATCACATTTAACAAAGGCCTATAAGGTCAGAGGAAGGATGGTAAAATTAACTGTAAGGATACCTGTCTGCTTCTTCCTGACATACTTCTAGAAGATCCCACAGCCAGCCCTGATTACTATCCTTTTCTTCATTCTATCCCTGTGATCAGACTTCTACACTTAGATTGGATGCTTTCATGGATGATCTTCATCCAATTCAGTCTGTTTTTCACAGGCTGTACCCCGTGAATTGTCTCTGTGTTTGTTTGTACTCTCTTTCTCTGTGGTGACCTCACCTGACACCATCAGTGAATTCTATGGAGCTTGCCTCTAAGGAGAAAATGAAATGGATCATGCTTGTTACTGTTGCCACCAGGACATAATTGCCTTTCATTTCTGGTAGGCTTATTTACTCCTGCCTATTTATTACTTGAGTTTTGGTCTTTAATCCTAAACATGAATAAATTGCCCCCAAAACTATTAGCTAACAACTAAAACCATCTGGTGTTTTCCTGTATTGTCAGGTTATTTGGAGTTTCTGCCTAAATATCCTTTAAACTTTCTCTTCTCTCAGTTTCCAGTCCCTTAATATCCAAGCATTCTCATAGAGCTGATCTCTCGTTCTCTCTCTCTCTCTCTCTCTCTCTCTCTCTCTCTCTCTCTCTCTCTCTGTCTCTCTCCTTCTTCCACAAAACTTCCTTGGCTACTTTGAAATTATGAATGCCCTCCATGTATTGTTTCTCAAATATTTTGACTTCATGATACTCCTTAGTCACCTAAGAAATGAGTAGACTCAAATCAGAATATCTTCCTCATTAAAGAACTGCATTTTTAGTGATTGAAGAGCTACATTAACCTGTTCCCAGTCTAGTGACTCAGTCATACCAACATGTAACTAATTTCCTCTGGAAATTAATAATAATAAACCCATTGTTGTATCTTTGTGTTAATAGCATTGGCTTTTGGCTTGTTGGCAATGGCAAAAGAACAAGGACAACAAAATATTCAGGAAATGTTCTTTTCTGTGTAAATTCAGGGGTCTTGAATAGTATTTCATTGTAGAAATTATTTAATTTCAATAGGAGGCTTCTACCCTGCCTTTGATCATTCAGCTCCCATATAAAAGACACTCAACTTTTGTTATTATAATAAACCTTAATCAGCACTATAGGTGGGTGCATATCTACCCGCTAAGCTACTAGAATCTGTTTCCCCATTAGTAACCCTGAATTACAATTTTCTATATTCTGTCTGGGCTGCTCTTCATGACTTCAATTGTCCAGACCTTATGGGCATGCTTTTGATTCACCTAACCTATAGCATCTTCCTTCTCTCTTCCTTCTCCCTCTCCTCATGGTTGTCAGATCTCAATCCTGGAAATCCCAAACCTTGGCCATCTCAATTCTGCCTAGCTATTGGTTGTAGACATCTTCATTCACCAATCAGGAATAAATGGGGGAGGGGGCAGCAATGTCACATAGTGTCATTTGGTTCTATGTGCAGATTCTCTTGTCTGTGGGGGTAACCAGGCAGCCTTGCGAGCCAGTATTACCATTACAATACATAGCAAAACCCGAAACCTCAACAGCTTTTAATAAAAGCTTTTATATGATGAGGTTTTAGCTTTAGTAAAAGTGATGAGTTCATTAGAACAGTTTCATATGAACACTTTCATTAGAAATTGTCTACAGTGTACTTTTTAAAGCACTTCATAGACCTTCTGGTTCCTGAGGTCTGTGCCTGAGACTAGTTGAGGCAGTTTTGATTTGTTTAAAACTTCTAGCTTGCTGTTCTGCTGCTGTAAAACAAATTTTGATTTTCTTCTCTATAAATAGCTTGATGTGACACTCACCAATATTATATATTTTTATAATAAACACTGTCTTCTTTACTACTACACTGTCTTCTTTACTACTAAGTCGCTTTAAAACCCGCCAGATCTTCGGTTGATAGTCTTCCAAAGGCACTTTAAACTGGAGTACCATTTTCAGGTTCATTAGAGCACACAGAAAGTTGCAACAGGCACCTACCACTCATAGTCAAGAAGAAGCAGGCACTTGAATGTTTTCCTGCCCAATGGTGCTGAAATTGGATCTAAGGCTTATCTCTGTATCTTTAATACACTTTAGAACCACAAACATCAAGATGTAACATTAAGCTCTAGGTAAAATAATAACTGAGAAAACATTTAGTTATGTGGGCTTGTTCCTGTTTATTTCAGTCAGTGGTAAAAACATATTGAATCCAAGCAGCTGCAAAAAATGTCAAATACAGATCAATATACCACATGGAGCTTTGAAACACATTAAGGAATTGATTGCAAAGGACATTCTTCATTGTAACTATTGACTTTAACTGACTTTCATGCTTACATGAGTATTAATTCTGAGAAATATCACCCACTGTATAATAATTTTGCACAATACTAATGCTTTTTGTCTAAAATATAATTACATAACTTCCCACTTTCTTTGTTTCAGTCCCTCCAAATCTGTTCCTTCCAAAACCTTCCATGCCCCCTCACATTCCAAAAATGATAGCCACTTTTTTGATTACTGTTGTATATGTCTTTATATATACATATATGTATATGTGTGTCTATAAATATTTAAATACAACTGGCTAAGACCATTTTTGTTGGTGGCATATATATGGTTTCAAGGCTTCCCATTTCTATTGTATAACCAACTGAGAGATCCATGCCTGAAAAAGGTTAATTCTCCCACTTTGCAAAGTCATCAGTTGCCTGTAGTTATTTTTTTAGGAGTGTGACACTATTAGTATTTATATTGAGTTTTGCTTATGAAACCATTTCTAGAAGATACAGTCCCACAGCTAACTTCCTGGTAATCTGGCTCTTACAGTCTTCCTACCCACTCTTCCACAATGTTCTCTGAGCTACACATGAAGGAGCAGTGTTACAGATGTCTCCACCGGGCCTGAGTTCCTCATAGCCTGTTAATCGTTCAGTTGTGTCTAGCTGTGGTTTCTGTGATATTTTTCATTTGCTGTTAAGAGAAGTCTCTTTGGTGAGTGATGATAGTGTCACTCATCTATTGGCATAAAGTTAAAATTTAGATTATAGTTAGGGATGGTGCTCATCTATCAAAATAATGGTAGCAAATTCTCCTCTAAGATTTATAACCTTACTAGCTCCTGTAAGTCTGCTAGATTTCTAGTACCAGACAGGATTTCCATCCAGTTCAATGGGCATTAATTCTAACTAGCTGTTGGTTGCCATCTTTGGAATACCACTTCTTTCACCCTTACAGATATATCTTGCCCTGATGGTCCTTGCTGTGATTCATAGGTTTACAGCTCAGAAAGACTGTTAATTGCGTCCCTCTCTTAGAAGGGTCCATAGTAATTTTTGGTACTAAGATAGCTAGAGCACAGAACTAAGACTTTTAGAATTAATCTAGCTAGAATTGTCCAAACTTTGTGTCCTAAGTGTATGATGACTTCACCAATAAGAGATTTAACTTCAACATTTGAGAGGTAAGCAAGGGCAACAGTAATAGTCTATATTGTTGTGTGAGTCATTTGACCTATCCTGACCCATCTCTCAAAAGGTTTCTTGTGTCTAGTACTGGGGTTTTTGTTAATGTATATCTTGTAGGGAACATAGTCATCCTAATTACCATAATGTTATTTAATATCTATGGGTACATAAACATATTGACACATGTGTTAATAACATGTATTAACCATATATGTATTCTATATATTTTTAGTAAATATAAGATAAATATAATTCCCTTCCTCTAACAGCCTTAGTGTTATTTAGCTTTCCTTCCTCCTCCTTTGAATGGTTCTCCCTCAGCTTCTCTAGTTGGATCTCTGCAGTTCATTGTGTATGTGCAGCAAGTTTCGGTCATCTATTCATTTGTTGAGGGACATTTGATTTGTTTCTGTGAATAGGGCACAGTGAACATTGCCAATGTAGTATCTGTTGAGTAGAATGTCAAATTGTTTGGGCATATGCCAAGCGATACTATAGTTGGGTCATATGGTCGAATTATTTTTAGTTCTTTGAGGATTCTCCATACTGATTCCCATGGTAATTTACAAGTTTTCCTTTGCACAAGAAGTGAACAAGGATTCCTTCCTCTTTCTCTAAATCCTGGCCAGTATTTGCTGTCAGTTGCTTTGTTAAATTTATCCATTATAAATGAAATTAGACCCATATCTGTCAACCTATACCTAAAATGCTAAAACTGGCAGAACAAGACATCAGCTATACACTACAAAATGTGCATGAAGGAGAATACTTTCTAAATAGGACTTCATTTGCATAGGAACTAAGGCCAACAATTGCCAAAAGGGACTTAATAAAACTGAAAGGCTTGTGAAGAGCAAAGGAAAGAACTTACTAAAGGAGAACCCACAGAATAGCAAAGTCTCTGCCAGTTCTGCATCTGGGATCAGAGGACTTACATCAAGAATTTATTAATTAATAAATATCAAAATTAATATAGAACTCAAAGAACATATAGTCAAAGAAACAAATGTCTCAATTAAAACATCTGCTAGGGAAGCAAAATAGAGAATTCTCCAAAAAAGAAATTAAAATGGCTAATACATATCTCACAAAGTGTTCATGATCCTCAGCTATTAGGGATAATCCTTGTGTATTAGAAAAATATACTACAAGTAACTATAGGTATATGTACAGAATCAAAGCTTTGTGGAATACAGACAATAAATCCTTAACTTTCACAAAAATCTATTTAATGATTTCTTACTATTTGGTGTCTTCTACCAGCGTGTGCATAATTGTTTAAGGCTTAGCTTCAAAATGAGGATTGAGTGTAAATGAATTAACTAATTGGACATTAGTACTATGAAGAGAGAATATTGTTTTCCTGGTGATAAAAGAGAAATTGGGGTTATTCATGGTATTATGCCTCAAGCATTCATTCCCACATATCAAACCCAGAAGTAATAGCTCAAATGTGTCCTTATCCTGTGGTACCTGGCCATCTGCAGGTACAGCAAAACAATAGATGTATATTTAATTCCACAGATATTTTGTTATGCTATGAAAAAACATGACAGCAGACAGAAAGTCCCTTTTCTCTAGGATAGATGCCAAAGAGCAAATGGTGGAGTATCATGTAGGTAGGGAGACAGCTTTCAGAGTACTTGACTTACATACAATTATGATCATTAAAGTCATAATGAAAGAAATCCCTTGTGATTTTCCAACATCAACTGAAAAGAGACATTTCAGGAACTGTAGAAAGTTAGATACTTGTAATCACTTAAATATTAATCATCATTGAGAACAGCAAGGCAGAAATTACAGAAGCTTAGAAATGTATATCCTGAAAAAGCTCATCTCTTTGTCTTCCTGAAATTAAAATTCATATATTCATAAGACCTGTGTTGCTTTTCTATCTTTGTATATATCCATTTTGAAAATTCTATCAATTAATGAGCACTTAACATCTGAAACATGCAGACAATGGTGAGGTATTGTTTCTAAACTGGGGGACCTTGTGGGTGAGACAATTAGCACAACAATAATTATTTGAAGAAACAGGCAGACTGTTGTGATCTTGAGAGAGAGATACAAATGCAAATGGAAAACACACTCCATTAGCTCTTCACATAAAGATCCCATGGACTGGATTCTAAGACTTATGCAAAAAGCAAACACTTAGTGTAAAGAAAAAACTTTAAAATCAAATTAGAAAGAGAAACTAAAAATTTATAAATGCAAATTCCAGTGAGAAGGGACAGTAATGTACTCTAGGATTACAAACGATCTTGTGTTGATCATAATGAAAAATTTAATATGTTCTAGTGATAGAGACAAATCTAGTAGGAAACAATTGTTGATACTTGAGCAGCAGATAAACCTAGAAGGAAACGTTTATCTTAAGTGGAGGAAACTCTTATGGATAGTGTGTTCCAGTGTTAGAATAGATTTTATAATATTCTCTTGTATACTGGGGATGAGAGTCTTCAACCTTATCCTATTAAAAGTGCCTTACTATTTAGAATTCAATGATATGATACTGTTAGGTCAGAAGAGAGGATAAGGGCATCTCTTTCTGTCTCCTCTTACAGCGTCATTCTAGCATCAACAAAAAAAGCTTGATAGTAGCTGTTTCTTTAAATTCTAGAACATACACATAGCACTTCGAAGGTAGTCCAAGAGTAAGACTAAAGTTCTGATGATTTCTCTACCATTGACACCTCCAGCTTACACCAACCTCTGGACCTGAAGCACCTATGTTGTCAACATAGGGATTGTAATAATCTTCTATTTTCTAATGATACTCCTAACTCTACATCTTTGGATCCCATGGGTCTCATGTTTTTATGTGCTTTATATTTTGTTGTGTTTTGTTTTTAAATCTGCCTTACTGATATGAATTATTTATATGTTAAATGACTTGTGTTAGAAGTTTCTGGTTTAGTTTCTCTTTATTAATTGTACCTTATCTGATGAAGTACATGTTGAGAGATTTGCCCCTTAAGAATGGCATAATATACAATGCTTTACTATATGTAATGTGATTTTTCAGGGTGACTATATGATAATCTAGAAGAATATTATTCATTTGGAACATCTCCTGGAGATTATGGAAAAATAATGGAAAGTGGTTTTAATAGTAGACAGGCTATAGGTAACATTTCTTTTTTTAATTGGATATTGTATTTATTTACTTTTCAAACATGATCCCCTTTCCTGATTTCCCCCCTGAAACTCCTCTATCCTATATCCCCTCCCCCTGCTTCTGTGAAGGTGCTCCACCATCAACCCACCCACCCTTCCACCTCCCTGATCTGGCATTTCCCTACACTGGGGAATTGAGCCTTCACAGGTCCAAGGGCCTCTCTTCCCGTTGATGACATCCTTGGCTACATATGTGGCTGGAGCCATGGGTTGCTCCATGTGTACACTTTAGTTGGTGGTTTAGTCCCTGGGAGCTCTGAGTCACTAAAGAACACACATGTTATGTACTCACTGATAAGTGGATATTAGCCCCAAGGCTTAGAATAACCAAGATACAATTCACAGACCACATGAAGCTCAAAAAGAAAGAAGACCAAAGTGTAGATGCTTTGATCCTTCTTAGAAGGGGAAACAAAATAGTCAATGGAGGAAATATGGAGACAAAGTATGGAACAGAGACTGAAGGAAAGACCATCCATAGACTGCCCCACCTGGGGATCCATCCAATATGCAGAAGCCAAACCCAAAACCTGACCAATATAGGTAACATTTCAAAGAAGAGCTCAGCTGTTTACTATATACTACATCAGTTTACAGTGGTTTGGAAGATTCACAAAGTTAATTAATTAATCGTATATTAGTCAATGTGTAGAAAAGTTTGACTGAATGAGCAGGTAAGTTAATGGCATAATATGGAAAGTGAAAATTTACTTCTCTAGAGGAACTTTTTTTTTAATTTTTATTTTCTATATTCTGTTTACATTCCAAAGGCTTTCCCCTTTCCCAGCTCCCCCCCCACCATACGTCCCAGAATTCCTCTCCCCCCCAACTATTCCCCAATCATTCCCCCTCCCCCCACGGTTTCTCTACAAAAGTGGATCCAATCATTAGAGGCCCAGGGTCCTCTCCTTTCTTCTTCTTGGGAATCATTTGACTTGCTAATTGTGCCTTGAGTATTTAGGGCTTCTGGGCTCATTAATATCCACTTATCAGTGATTGCATTTCATGTGTATTCTTTTGTGATTGGGTTAACTCACTCAGGATGATATTTTCCAGGTCTAACCATTTACCTACAAATTGCATGAATTCATTATTTTCTAATCATATCCAAAGACCTTCTAGGTCTGTGTGATCTAGCTGGAATGCAGACACACCCTTAGTACACACCTCCAATCCTTTTGGCTGGAATCCTTTAGAATGCATCTTTATGCCAAACAATGAAGTCTAATTGAAGGACAGACAAAGGGATAAAAAGATTTAACAGAATGTGTCAGAGATGGGATATACTCAACTCAAGAGAAAAGCTTTATAGGAGAACAGTACAGTACAAGGAGAGAGTTCAGTCAGTGAGTTTGAGTTGAGTGATGAGAGTCAGTACAATTAATACAGTGCAGTGGAGTTGTGTTTGTTTCCAAGTTCATGCTGTTCAGTGCGGGTCAGCAGAGGTGGTTGAATCCAAAGAGTAAGAATGCAGAGGGTTAGAACAAATTTCCAGAGTTAGTTTAAGGCCAAGCAGGGGAAATCTGTGAGACCCTTAGAGAAACCAGACTGAATCAGTCTGCTTAGAGAGGAATTCGAGTCAGAACAGCTAGCTCAAATGCACCTAGAGTCAAGAAAGAGCTAGACAAGATGAGTTTATTTAGCAGTAAGCCTCCAAGATAAAAATTATCTTGGGTGAGTAAATGATACTTTTACATAGCTTAATAGTAAAGACTGCCTAGTATGCGCATTGAGCTCAATTCCTAGCATTGCGAAATTATAAACTATAAGTATTGTTTAGGATCAAGTAATTATTTCAATGTGATAGAAAAATAACATTAATTTGTTCATTATTTGTTCATTATTAAATGCTAATGCCTTAAGTAATCTGAAATTTTTTTGATTAATTTGAATATAAGTACTAATTGTCGGTATTTAGATAATTCATGTTGTACTGTTGTGTCTTGTTTCTGTAGATTATGTATACATACATATATATATATATATATTATTTTCTATATTCTTTGTTTACTTTCCCAAAGGTTTCCCCTTTCCCAGTTCCCCCCTCACCATATGTCCCATAAGTCCTCTTCCCTCTGCCCATTCCCCAATTGCCTCCCCTCACACCATTTCTCTGTTCTGATACTCCTACAAAACTGGATCCAGTCTTTTCGGTACCAGGTTCATCTCTTTCCTTCTTCTTGGGAATCTTTTGTTTGCTAATTGTAGCTTGAGTATTCAGAGCTTCTGGGCTCATTAATATCCACTTATCAGTGATTGCATTTCATGTGTATTCTTTTGTGATTGGGTTAGCACACTTAGGATGATATTTTCCAGATCCAACCATTTGCCTACAAAGTGCATGAATTCATTATTGTTAATTGCTGAGTAGTATTCCATTGTATGTATATATATACCAAATTTTCAGTATCCATTTTTCCTTTGAGGGACATCTGGGCTCTTTCCAGCTTCTGGCTATTATAAATAAGTCTGCTATGAACATAGTGGAGCATGTGTGTTTATTGCATGCAGAGGAATTCTCTGGGTATATGTGATGGGAGGTATTTCTGTTCTGGTCCAGTCTGTGTGGAGTTCTGTAGGCTTCTTGTATATTCATGGGCATCTCCCTCTTTATGTTAGGGAAGTTTTCTTCCATAATTTTGTTAACAATATTTGCTGGCCCTTTAAGCAGTAAATCTTCCCTCTCTTCTATACCTATAATCCTTAGGTTTGGTCTTCTCATTATGTCCTGGATTTCCTGGATGTTTTGGGGTACAACCTTTTTGCATTTTGCATTTTCTTTAATTGTTTAGTCCATGCTTCCTATGGTATCTTCAGTATCTGAGATTCTTTCTTCTATCTCTTGTATTCTGTTGTTGATATTTGCATCTGTGGCTCCTGATTTTTTCCCAAGGTTTTCTATCTCCAAAGTTGTCTCCCTTTGTGATTTCTTAATTGTTTCTACTTCTGTTTTTAGGTCCTGGATGGTTTTGCTCATATCCTTCACTTGCTTGTTCATGGTTTCATGTAGGTTTTGAGAAATTTTTGTGTTTCCTCTTTCATGACTTCTGCCTGTTGACCCAAGTTCTCCTGTATTCTTTTAAGTTATTTTTGCATTTCCTCCCTATTGGCTTCTATCTTTTGACCCATATTCTCCTGTATTTCTTTAATTAATTTTTGTGTTTCCCTCGTAAGAGCTTCTAACTTTTGATCCATTTTCTCCTGTATTTCTTTAAGAGATTTATTTACGTCCTTCTTGTTTTCCTCTAACAGCATCACGACCAGTGATTTTAAATCCAAATCTTGTTTTTCAGGTGTGTTGGGGTATCCAGGACTTCCTGTTGTCGGCGAACTGAGTTCAGATGCTGCCATGTTGCCTTGATTTCTGTTAGTATTGTTCCTATATTTGCCTTTTACCATCTGGTTATCTCTGGTGTTAGTTGGCCTTGTTGTCGTGGTCTGGTGTTTGAACCTCCTATGTGCCTGTAAGGGTAATTCTCCAACTCTGGATGTCAGGGTTTCCCTTGGCTCAGATTGCTGGTGTGCTACCTTCCTCTTGGGTGCCCTTGGGGCCTTAATGCTTCCTGCCCCAAGCAATCCTACACTAGGGTTGTCTCTGTGAACCTGGTGCTGCCTGTCTGCTCCTTCAGGGTACACAGATGGTGGATGCTGCAGGGACCTTATCCAAGTGTTGATTGCTCTGCAGGGCAGATGACCTCCCAACTGGGTTGGTGCATGCCTGGTACCCAAGCGATGGTAATCTCAGATTAAGTCTCTGTACCTGGGCCAGCCTGAAGGATCTCTACTGGTGATCTGGCTGCAAGATGGAGACTACAGCAGCAAGTGCTGGGAAGACCACAGGGCAGGCGGCTTCGAACCGAGTTGGTGCATGGCCTGGTGGGCGTAGAGTGATGGCCTGCTGAGCCTCTGGGGCTCAGGCTACAGGCGAAAATGAAAGCCTGGCAATAGTAGTCTCGGATTAACTCTGCGTACCTGGGCCCGCCTAATGGATCTTGGCTGCAAGATGGAGAGTAGATTTTTTTTTTTTTAAATATGGTCTCATGTGTCCCAAGTTAGCCTCAACATGCTATATAGCTGAGGTTGATTTTGAACTTTTGATGCTCCTACTTCATCTTGTAACTCATTATTCCAAGATTTTATATTTACCTGGATAACCTATACCCTACAAATAATAGTTACTTATTATATATTTATTAAGGAAACAAATCTATATATTATGTTGCCTGCATTTTTACTAACTGTCATATGGAAAATTATTTAAAATAGTTATTTGTTCTCAAGTTGAAAAGAATTCTACAAAAATATCATTCTCATTGTTCAAATTCCATGCTATTCTAATTAAACTATCCTTGTGGTAACATCTAGACCAAGCAATCTCAGTGATATATTTATTGGACCAATCTTGCTCTCATAAACTAACAAAGAACAGATAATAAAGTAACTCCAAAAAGCTAGTTCACAGTCCAGTTTTGTTATATTGAGTATATATAGGGATCTCAAGCTGAAAGATTTTATAACAAAACTTATCCAAATAGATTTAGAAAGGTAAAGTAGAAAATACCAATCAGCTCTTGTTAGTGTATAAATTTTGAAAAACCTGGAATGTTTTGTTTGTTTGTTTGTTCTTTCCTCCAATTTTTTTTATGATAGAATACAGCTTGAAGAGAAAGAAGGACAATTAAGGCAAGGCATATTATATTTTTCTTCATGCAAAGCTGATGGCAGCACATCTTTGTAAGAAAAGATAAAATATCATTTCAAAGTAATGTTTGAATACTTCTTAACCATGAAATTTATGTATAATACTGTGAAATTTGTGTAGGGGTTTGCAATAATTTCTAATGGTTTAAAGTATTGTCATCTAAAAAGCTGAAGATAAACAGAACCTCTCTGTCCCCCTTCCTGCTCAGATTAGCTATTTGTTAAAAGATTTGCACAGGGTATAGTGGGCTGGTTGTTCAATACACAACATTAGATAAATTTTTCAACTTTGAAATACTAAACTTGAAATAAGATTAGTGTTTAGTGGCTCAAAAACAGGAGATAAGTTTGCAGAGCCCTGCAGATGGCTTTTCTGTCTTGAGGGCATTTGTCAAAACTAATGGACATGGTTTCTGTTACCAGGATAAAGGAAGGAACAGAGACTGTAAAGAAAACCTCTCTGCATGCAACCAGATCTCACAAATTCAGGATCATCCCTGAAACATAGAAAGATAAATCTACCACCCAACCTCTCCAATCATAGGACCTTGGGAAAAAATCTGTCTTGAAACTTGGTATTTGCTATAGAAAAAAAAAAGACAAAAGACAAAAAGATGTTGGTGAATCTGTAATGTAATGTTTAACAGGCCCTGTACATCTGCAGGCAAAATTCTCTTTTACTGGAAAGTTTAAAACATAAAACTCCAAACTGATCAATTAGACCTGAAAAAATCAAAACCATCAAGTAAGAGCAAAACAAACAAAAACCCAGAAATATGTAACATCAGCACTATGACAATTATATAGCTCTGTATTTACAGATTCTCCCACATACAATTAAAAACAAACATCAATAATAACATCAGCCTACATCGCCCACAATACCTGAGCATAATGAATGAACATGAAAAATATTGACACATAATAAAATGACTGAAAAATAGACGAAAGGAAGACAAATATTTAAACCTCACATATTTTATAAAGAAAATAATAGTGGAGTAAGAAAGCAAAGTCATTAAATAGCTGTACCAAAACAGCAAATGCTATAGGTGCTCTGGCTTGGATGTAAAGTGGCCAGTAAAAGGCTCAGTGCTGTGGAAGGAGTGTCCTTATGGAGAGGCCACTGGAAGATCTCTGTGATTTAATTTTCATTTCAGTCCCTGAATTCCCCAATACAATAGACTAATATTTTCTTGACTTCTATGGTAAGTATAGCATATAGAGAAAAAAGTATGTTAATTTTCCCATAATTTGAGATATTTTTGTAATTTCTTTTTTTTCACTATAGTTTGAGAGCAAATATTGAATGATTCCTATCCTTTGACTTCTGTGTAATTGTTCAGACTTACCCTAGTCAATTTGCCAGGTTATCATGAGAAGAACACATATTTTGTGGTTATGGACAAGGTCTATTATAAATGTGACTTGAATGTATGTTATTAGTGGTAAGAATCATTTCAATTATATTGTTACTTTCTCCCTATCAGCTCTGTCAATGGGTGTTAAAGGGTTTATAAAGCTCCACACTCTTATTGATTTCTGATATCTCCTTGTATTTCTGTACTTATGAATTTTGATGCTTGTTAGGAAGCACACACAAGGGTTGTTATATCTACTTCAGAAATCACCTTCCTCACACTCTTGACATTGTCTTTCCTTCTTTATCATCTTATGGAGTTCTTCACTTTAGAAGTATACTATGTCTTAACCTAATACATTAACTAAACTTTATTGTGATTACCTATTGACTAGAATTTTTCTTTATATACTTATTAGCCAAATATTTATATGTAGAGAGGCCTTCTTGTTCACAACAGAGATCTTTTATTTAACTATTCATCTATTTAATGTTACTTTGAGGTTTTATCTATAATATTATGAATTTAGATAAGCCATATTTAAACTGGGCAATGGTTGAGATTGCAATCTACTATTTTTTTAACTGTTTTGTAATCGTTGAATCCCTTCTCTATTCATTTTTCCTTGTATCATTTTCTTTGATTTTATCTAACATTTATCTCATTCTATTTTAAAACTTTTAGAACAAATTTTTCACATAATATATCTTGATTATATTCTACCTCTTACACAGACTCGCTATCTGCCCCCAACTTTTCTCTTAAAAACAAACAAAAACAAAAGTAAACCAGAAAACCAAACCAAATAGATAAAAATCCAAAAACCAAAATGAGTAAAGAAACCAATAAAGCATAAAATACAAAACAAAAAGTGCATATATACACACAAATATAGAATTTGTTCTGTGTTAGCTAACTTTTGCAGGCTGTGTGACCTACCCTGGCCTGTGGTTGATACACTGCAAGTGACATTTTCTAAGTGACATTCCATTGGAAAAAAACTGATTTTTCTTTATCTAGCAGGTATTAATATCATTCTGGGTTTTTCTTAATTTTTTTCAGAATATCACATATATTTATTTCAAAGGTCAGAGTGGGTTGTCCTAGAGTTTGTAATAAACAGTTATGGTTAATCTCAATCCTCTTGTAACAATATTATTACTCATGAAAACCTTATCTTAAAGAGTTGTTTATTCTTTTCTCTCCTCACCCATAAGTCATTATCTTTCATTCTATATATATAATTAGTCTGAGTTTCTTTTCTTTTTTTTTTCAGAGTTTCACCTCTTCCCTTTTTGTTTTATTTTCTTTTTTTTTAGTGTCTTTTTTTTATTTTCTATATTCTATGTTTACATTCCAAAGGCTTTCCCCTTTCCCAGTTCCCACCCACCATAGTTCCCATAGTTCCTCTTCGCTCTAGCTGTAGTTTCAATGAAATTGGCTCCTATAGGCTCATAGGTGTGGTATTGTAGGAGGTATAGTCACTGGGCACAGGCTTTCATGACTCTGAAGTTCAAGCCACGCCCAGTATGCCTCTGTTCTTGCTGCCTTTGTCCTCAGATGTACAACTCTTAGCAACTTCTCCAGCATAATTTCTGCCTGCAAATTTCCATGCTTTGTGTCATGTCAATGGACTAAATGTCAGAACTATATGCCAGCCCCAAGAGTTGCAAAGTCATTGTGTCATTCACAGCAATAGAAACCCTAACTAAATTGCTCATGTCCAAAGGAAATATGGGGACAAAGTGTGGAGCAGAGACTGAAGGAAAGGCTATCTTGTGACTATCTCACCCAGGGATCCAACCCATATACAGATACCAAAACAAAACACTATTGTGGATGCCAAGAAGTGCTTACTGACAGGAGCCTGCTGTTCCCTGAGAGGCTCTGCCAGAGCCTGACAAGTACAGAGGTGGATCCTCACAGCCAACCATTGTACCAAACACAGGGACCACAATGGAGGAGTTAGAAAAAGGACCCAAGGACCTGAAGGGGTTTGTAGCCCCATAGGAGGAACAACAATATGAACCAACCATTACCCCGAGAGTTCCCAGGAACCAAGCCACCAACTAAGGAGTACACATGGAGGTACCCATGGCACCAGCTTCATCATATGTGGCAGATAATGGTCTTGTCTGGCATCAATGGGAGGAAAGGCCTTTAGTCGTGTGAAGACTCAATCCCCCAGTGTAGGGGAATGCCAGGGCGGTGAGGTGGGAATGGGTGGGTGGTTAGGGGAGCACCCTCATAGAAGCTGAGAGAGGGGATGGTATAGTGGGTGTCTGGAGGGGAAACCAGGAAAGGAGATAACATTTGAAATGTAAAAAGAACATCCAATGGGAAAAAAAGACATTGCTGATGCTCTATGGATATTTTTAGCAGTTCTTACATGGTAGCATTGTAAGTAACACATTTACTGCTTTGTTTTTCTTCTTTAATTTCTGGAGATGTACATATACATATACATATACATATACATATACATATACATATACATTCATATACACATGCACACGCACATGCACATGCACACACATACACACACATACACATACATATACATGAATGTATTTTTTCCTCACTTTGGAATAATTTCAGTGGATACGAATTTCTTATCTGATGGAGCATTTTTCTTCAGAAGTTCAAATATTACACCAATTTCCCTGAAGCTCACTACTTCAAAGATTATGAATTTCTTTGCTGCCATTTCTCTTATATGTTTCTACTTGACTTTTCTTTTCTACACTTTGAATCTGATGGCTGTAGATTATGTTCAGTTCCTGTTTTTTTTTCATTTTCTTTATGTTCTTTCTTCTGCTGTTTTAACATCAAATATTTTATCTTGCCTTTTCTGTTCTATCCCTAAATCATTCTCCATCAGATTTTATTTATATTTATGGTATAACAATTGTAAGTATCCTGCAACCCTTGTGTGTCAAGTTCTCTTTTGTCTTGATTGTTTTGTGTTCAATTTCATGTGAACTCTTTTTCTAATATCTTCAAACCATTCTACTGATGAGACTATAGTAAATCACCATTCCAATTGAAGTTCAAAGATTTTGTTTCTAGAATACTTTTAACTTCCTTTGAGACACTCTTTTTTTTAAATTACATTATCCATTTTGCTTAAATGTTCTGCTTTTTTCACTGTAGCCTTTAACATTAATCATTACGAAATTTCCTATTTAATAATTATTTGGTTCTGTAAAATAAACATATAACAGAACCTGGTGCCATAGGCCTGGAATCTATCTACTCTAGGTCCTGAAGCAGGGAGATCTTGATCTCAAAGACAGATTAATATAGCAGTAGTAACAGTAATGCCTCTTCTCAAAATATGATGCAAATTTGGGCCTGAAGAGCTGTAGGACACTTGTCCATCATGAGTGATGTTGTTCAGGGAAGAATGAAGAAACAAAGAAAAGTAGTGGTTCTGATAATAAAACTGAGGTAGTGAGGTGTTAGTGTGATAATTTATATAATGTGGCTAGGACATGGCCATATTTAATGTTTGTCTTGTTGTAGTTGCTGGAGAATTAAGTTTCTACATAATATTAATAAGTCATATATTTGAATGACATTAATAGGAAGATTTATCATTATTTTAAACTGTGTATTCCAATGAAAATATGTGATCTGAATATAAAGGGAAATGTTGCTAATTGCCAGGGGAATCATAAAAGCCAGACAGAAGATACCTTGAGTAAGGTATGACAGAAAAAATGGCATACAAATGTACAAGACTTGCTGACCCTTAGTGATAGAACACTGTGCACAAGGCTGAAGTTGAGCAAGCTGTATGATATCACATTTCTTGTTGAAGTGGAAGGCCATGTCTTCTGTTGTGAGTTAGAAGCCTAAACAAATTGTGAGACTGATGAAAACCAAAATATCAAAAGAAAATGAGATTGAATAATTAATTATGAAAAATTAAACAAGAGAAGTGATTCAAAGTACTGAGAATATAATAAAATTGGTGAAAAAACACAGATACACTGTTAACTATAATAATTGAGTGTAATTTATTATATGTACATATTTGTATTACAATATAATTATCAAGGTTAATGAATTAATGTTGTTCCTTTAATTATTTACTCAATTACTAAGGTTATTTCTACAGTTATTTCCTATTTTGAAAGGAAGTGTATATAAACACAAACTATAACTTGCAATGAATATGTATGTACTGGAAGTAGATTATAAAAAGATAAAAATCTAAGAAAACTTTAATCTGAAGCTTAATAACAACATTAAATTTTGTTTTACTTGCATATACTCAAAACTGGCACATAAACAAAATTTATGCATATGGCACATGTGGTAATATTAAATGATCTTATGGATTGCACCAAGAACTTTATATTAGGTGTCTTAAATCTAATATAAGTGTCTGAGTTATATTTTTGTTCCTGTGATAAAATACCCTGTAGAAGCCACAGAAAGATTTACATTGGTTCACAAGCACAGTCTCTTACAGTGGGGAAAATTATGGAGGCAGAATCCTCCTAGTCAGGAAAAAGAGAGTGATGGAGGCTTTGTTAAACTCACTTTCTCCTTTTTATTAATATGCAGTCTAGTATGGCAATATCTCAAATAATCTGATAATCTCACACAGATATATTTAGAGGTCTATCTCCTGAGTGATTCTAGACCTCAACGAGTTGTTAATTGAGATTATCCATAATAATAAATCATTGACATTCTAATTGTTAATAACATTATATGCTGATTTCACATTTGTTAAATTAGTACATATGATATTACCTTAAACATGCTAATCTTAGATTCAAATGGTTAGAAATGGATAGGTAATGTGGCCTCGCTATATAAGTATTGAAACCAGATAACTGAGAACCAGTGTTTTTGACTCATATGCAAATGCTATGTTCTCAAATAAGTTAGTTAAGTCTTTTGTTATTCTATTTCTTCAACTAAATATATTTATTCATTGAAAATGGGATTAACCTGGATCCTATAAGATAGTTGCATAGTTAAATACTATGACATTTGTTTATTATGTTTCTCTTGGTTAGAGACAATTATAGAAGTATTAGCTTTATGAAAAATGAACTAGTTTTGTTGGACAAACTATAAACAGACAGTAAGCATAAAATAAAATACTACAGTATTTAAAAGACCTTCTTGGGCCAGAAGCAGTAGCATATGCCTTTAATACCTGCAATCAGGAGGCAGAGTTAGTTTGATGTCAGCCGTTTCTACATAATGAGTTCCAAGACTGCCAGGGTGACCCAGTAAGACCTTATCTTGGTAAAACAAACAAAGAGAGAAGCAAACAAACAAATTTTAGTGCAAGAAACCTTTGGAAGAAAAATAAATTTCTTACCATAAGTCTAATCATACATACAGATATCTGTATATTTATAAAAAGCAATAATCATGATAACACAGTATAAGAGGATCCCATTCTAAACTCCCTATACTTCCCCAGTCCTTATGATCACCACTGGAAAAAAACATCAGACAAGACATACAGTAAAGAGCATAGACGATAGGGTTTCCTGCAGAGTGAAGCAGAGCATGCTCATGGGATGGACAATGGCTTAGAGAACCATTGTGGAGGAAAAATGCTCCCAAGGAGGAAGACTGGATAATATCCAGGGAGACTTTTGTTTTAAGCAGGCTTTACATACTGTCTTGTGTTTGTACAATATATAGCTCCCAGAGTGAATATTACTCCGTCTAGGTAGTTGGTAGGCTTATTTTAGATTAAGCCTTAAGGTTAGAAGGCACCTATATATCTTTCTCTTATCCATTAAACCCTGGGTAATATGTTTAGAATCTTTTGGAAAGTCTTATTTCCAAGACTCAGATCATATCCTGTAGAACTGGAATCAAATACTGCAGTTTCAGTTCCTGGTTCTACAAGCTGCTGACTATGAGAGAGAAGTCAATACACAATGACCTACAAGTTTGTTGATATCCCAATAGCTATCTCTGAGTCACTTCTAGATCAACATAAAGGCTCACTGTGTTTCTGCCCTGCTCTTAGTTCCTAATCATATAACAGTGCATACATGCTTGTGTCTTTCATAAAACTATTCAAGTTAGCAAGTACCTTCAGTCTAAACCATTCAAGTCTATATGATCTCTAAGTTCATATCATATAAGTTGAGGGAAAAAGTAAATATTTTATAAAATTATAATTACCCATTATAAAGGCATATGTGATAAAAACTATTTGAAGACTTAAATTTGCATGCTAGTTAAGTAAACCATTTAAAGATCACCAGCTTATCTGCTCCTCTGAAGACACTGCAATCTGAAGGTCTGCCCAGGAGCTCTGCTGCACATTGTCCAGTACCTAAGGGACTCTCCTAAATCACCACAGCACCTGGGAATCCTGAAGATTCCAGTGGACTGGGAAGCAATAGCCTCCCTCCACCCCCGAATTCCACTTCCATTCTGGCCTGTACCTTCTGCTGGGGCAGACTCATATTTGTCACCTTGCACAAAGCTCAAGTGAATCAAGGACCTCAAAATAAAATCAGATACACTGAATTTAATAGAAGATAAAGTGGAAAAGAGCGCTGAACTCATTGGCACAGGGAGAAATTTCCTAAACAGAATTCCAATGGCTCATGCTCTAAGATCAAGAATTGATAAACAGGACCCCATGAAAATGAAAAACTTTGTAAGGTAAAGGACATGGTCAATAGGAAAACCCAGCAACCTACAGATTGGGAAAAAAACTTCACTAACCCACATCCAACAAAGCACTAATATCCAAAATATACAAAGAGCTCAAGAAGCTAACCACCAAAAAACCAAACAACCCAATAAAAATCTGGGATATAGAACTAAACAGAGAATTCACAACAGAGGACTCTTGAATGGCTGAGAACCACTGAAAGAAATGTTCAAACTAATCCTGAAATTCCACCTTACACCAATCAGAATAGCTAAGATCAAAGTCTCAGGTGACAGCACATGTTGGCAAGGATGTGGAGAAAGAGGACCACTCCTCTATTGCTGGCTGCATTTAAAACTCTTATAACCAATTTGGAAATCAATCAGGAGGTTCTTCAGAACATTGGAAATAGATTTACCTGAAGATCCAGCTATATCACTTTTGGGCATATACTCCAAAGATGCCCTACCATATCACAGGAGCATATATTCTGCTATGCTCATAGCTGCCTTATTTGTGTTAGCCTGAAGGCTAGAAATAACCCAGATGTACCACAATGAAAGAATGGGTATAGAAAATGTGGTTCATTTACACAATGGAATACTACTCAGCTATTAAGGATGAGGACATCATGAATTTTGCAGGCAAATGGATGGAACTAGAAAATATCATCGTGAGTGAGGTAACTCAGACACAAAAGGACATGCATTGTATGTACTCACTAATAATTGGAAATTAGCAAAAAAAAATACAGAACACCCTGTATACAATCCACAGAACTTAAGAATGTTAACAAGCTGAAGGGCCCAAGTGAAGATGCTTCAATCCTACTTGGGAGGGAAAAGAAAGCAATGGGGGGGAGGGGCAGAGAGAGGGAGGGAACTACATGGGAGAATGGACAGGGAGGGGAAAAAGGAGCATGACCAAGTATTGGAGGCAAGGAACAGGACTGAAGCCCTGAGGGCCAGCAGAAAGAATGGAAACAGTCAACCTCAGGAGTGGGATACCCTCTAGAATGTACCAGAGATCTGAGAGGTGAGAGACTCTCTGGACTCAAAGGAATAGACCTTAAATAAAATGCCCTACAGTGGGCAAAGGGAACTTATAAAGCCCACCTCCAGTAGAAAGACAGGACATCAAGTGGAGGGATGGGGTTGCCATCCCACAACCAAAAGTTCTGACCAAGAATTGTTCCTACCCAAAAGAATGCAGGGGCAAATGTGGAGACTGAGGGAAAGGAGGTACAGTGACAGCAGAAATTGGAATCCAGCTCAAGGGGAGGCCCCAAGGCCTGACACTATTACTGATGCTATGGCGTGTTTACAAACAGAAGCCTAGCATGACTGTGCCCCGAAAGTCCTAACAAGCAGCTGAAAGAGTAGAATGCAGATATTTCCACCCAACAAATGGACAGAAGCTGGTGACCCCTGTGGTTAAATTAGGGAAAAGCTGGAAGACACTGAGGAGTAAGATGACCTCATAGGAAGACCAGCAGCCTCAGCTAACCAGAACCCCTGAGATCTCTCAGACACTGAGGCACTAACCAGGCAGCATACTCTAGCTGGTCCGAGACACAAATACAATAGAGAATTTCCTGGACTGGCATCAGTGAGAGACTTGAAACCCCAGAGAGTGAAGAGGTCTGGTGGGGATGGGGATGGGGAAGGGAAATGGTGGCATCCTCTTGGAGACTGGGTGGAGAGGTATGGGATGAGGAACAGACAGAAGGCTGACTGGGAGGGGGATAATGCCTGGACTGTAAAAAAAATGATTAAAGAATGCTAAGGAACGAAAAGAAAACCATTTAAACACTAGGTTTAATATATGTATTATTAATGAATTAAAGTGTAAAATTAAATTTTGATTAAACATTTTATTTGCATTTACTTGATTAATGTGTTGGCTTTACTTAGCAACTCACCACAGATACCAGACACACACACACACACACACACACACACACACACACACACACACAATAGTCAGAGGACAACTTGTAGGAGTTTCTTTTCTCCTTACATTATTTGGATCTAGGATATTGAACTCAAATATTTGGACTCAGTGATAAATGTCTTCATTCCTATCTCTGAAACATACTTTTATTTCTATTTCTACAAATGATTAAATCATGTTCGCAATACTTCAAGATGAGTTATGAAGCAGAATCTCAATAACATAATGCATCTCATTAACATTGTATATAATATGTGTGTCTGTCTTTGAGTGTGTGTGTGTGTGTGTGTGTGTGTGTGTGTGTGCTATTAGTATTGATAAGAATAAAAAGGCTGTAAATATATAACGGCATAGAAGAAAAATTGGAAGATTATAATTGAAAAAGCATTTCCATTCAAGCAATCATTTTTTATGTTATTTAATATGACATTTTAAAATGTCGTTAAACAGACAAAAACTATTCACTATAGGAGCAAATGAATGGTTTTAACAGGCAGAGCTATTTGGGCTGCATAGGTCACGTAGATAATTAAGCTTTTCCTTGATCAACTCCTCAGGCTGGAGGCAGAGAAATTTCACAATAAAAAGCCATTACAAAAACATTAGAGTTCAGTTTTAAGTGATTTAATTGAGCCTAGAATGAGGTTTCCTTTAGCAAACACATTTTATTATCTTAATATCCATATTTATCTCCCAGTCAGTAGAGACTGAGCAGGTTAATTGAAGAAATGCCTTCTGTTTTCTGCAAGTACCTTCAAGGACAAACACTATGCAGATGGCTGATTTTCAACAGTCAGGATAATCATAAGAAATTCCATTATGAAATTTTCACAGTCATATTGTAGCTACCTTTGCAAAAATGTGCTATTAAACCTACCCTCTAGTTGCCTACCTGTTTTTAACACATTGATTATGGTTATCAGCCCCATTACAGATTTTCTGCCTCTTCCTTTCAGGTTATCTATTTTTCTTGAAGTTAAAGGAATCTTTATTTTAGCTCAATAAAAAAAATTAAATCACTTTAAAAGATAGAATAAAATGCTGTTCAAGCTACAAACTCAAAGAAAAAATATCCATTTTCTCTTAAAGCATTCTTCTTTAAACTATACACATTTTAAATCAGAGGCAATCACTTAAATATCTTAAAACTAATGTGTTTATTTTATTTAAATGTATAGATGGTATATTAAAGCAGGTATTTGTTAATCAGAAGCAATCTGTTCTTTTATAAACATGACATTTAAAATTAGTATTGGTTCTGTTCCATATCAATGCAATTGAAAATCTAAATAATGTGCTGTATTGAGCAGTGAACCAATGTGAACATATTTATGTAAGCCTTATAAAGAAACATAAAAATCACAGTGTTAGTCAAAGTAGCAAGATTCCTTCAAGGAATGAGTTGCTGTACAATCCAGCTATCTGGTTTCTAAGAAAACAATTTTAAAGGCAGTCACTCCAGAATATGTATGTCTGTCTCCTCTTCTTGTCAACCAGTGACCTCAATAATACAGTAATGACTTGGAATATAAAATACGGCATTTTCAGGAACTCTTTGTTGATGTCCACTGTTAAATCAATTATATTGTGCTCTGCATCCATCATGGGGACAGCCAAATAAATTACTAGACCGTACTGCACTCTGCTAATTTCCCACGTAAAAGTTCAATTGCAGAATTACAATTTCTCTGTCATAGATTTCTTATTTCATGTTCTAAATCTTATTTCACTGCATTTTCTGCAGCTCTTGAATTATGGACCTAGCTTAGGGTTTATCATATTGTGTGTACCTTATAGAAGTTGAACTAAATAGATTCATTAATTGCTGTAATTGATTATTGCTTGCTCGGGTAACTTTACAACACAAATTACCTTCTTTGAAATAAGAGGACAGAATTCTTTATGTCTCTGATTTTAAAATTATGCTTTTTGTCCTTAAATGAATCATGTAGATTCTCCTCTCTCTATTCACTTATAAATTTATTTATAAATCAGTAAATTAAAATTAATTGTGAGTTATGCACTCAAAGGTTTCACCTCAGAATTTATGTTTTGAATGACATAGTATTCATGAAAACCACCATCCCGCTGTATGTGTGTGTGTGTGTGTGTGTGTGTGTGTGTTTATATGTGTATGTACCATGACCTACATGTACTGTATTCCTTGATTTCCTCAGCAACTGTTTTATCAGGTATAGTTATTCTGTTTATCAGTGAATAAGATAAAATATGAAAAGGCAATTTTCCAAAGGCCACATCTCCTTGACCTCACTGGGACTTGAAGTATCTGTTTTGTGTAAAGAGAGAAAGCCCAGTGGCATGGCTTTCAGCTGTAAGCATTAGTGATCTACTTTTGTTGCCTTCCTCTGCTGTAAAAGACAAGAATCAAATTAGGCGACTTCTAGGGCCCATTCAAATCTAATATCTGAAGATCGTCCTTTTTGAAGGGAACACAAGAGAATTATATCTTTTCTGAATCTCTCCTAACCTTCCAACCTACATACAGTATTCATAGTTTTGAAACCAATAAAAAAATTTGTCAGGGGAGTGTTCAGTTTAGAAAGTAGTTCTTCTTATAACTCAAGTCAAAATTAATAAGAATTAAATCAAGTAACTATAAATTTGAAGAATTTTATTTTTTATGAAACTTAAAACATTCAAAATTGAGTGTCAGAATACATTTGATTATGGAGTTTATATCCTTTAAAAGCTGACTTTGTAACAAAATGAAATGTTTCATTTTCTGCTTTTTTGAAGATGTCATTGATACTAGTGTGTAAAATTAACATTCCATGTAATTTTTTTTTTTGGATTTTTTGAGACAGGGTTTCTCTGTGTAGCCCTGGCTGTCCTGGAACTCACTCTGTAGACCAGGCTGGCCTCGAACTCAGAAATCTGCCTGCCTCTGCCTCCCAAGTGCTGGGATTACAGGTGTGCGCCACCACTGCCCGGCTAATGCCATGTAATTTCTAAACATCAGTCTGCAATGATAAAAAAATGTATCTACCAAAAGCAATATAATACCTAATTATGCAAACAGTATTTTGTTTTGGTTAAGAATTGCGTTATTGATAGTGATAATAGCTGAATTAAAGCTCTTATTTTAGGAATGCAGCCACATCCAGAGTTTGTAAGGAATTACTTTTCTTAAGCCTTTCTTAGTCTAATATTCTCAAGAATGCCTGAAAGTTTGGAAAGGAGTTGGTGAAGGAAGCACAACAACAGGCTACTTAGGACTAAGAATTTGTTCGTTCTTTGTGGCTCTACAGGTGAGATTCTGGGGAATTTATTAATTGTATTTGGCTTCTAGAAACCCACTATTGTATTCCGCGTGGCAGATGTTAACTATGCTGTGCTGTTCAGTTTGTGAATGGTAAATGTGAATGGATAATTCAGGTCTATGGACCATGCCAAGTGAGTTATGCCATTGGAGTGCTACATGTATCCAGCAGCAAACTAAAGACAGGAAGAGGCAAAACACCTGCATCTTGAAGTCATAAGTTTTGGTATTTACTCCTTTGCTTCATTTATTCATAACCTTCTGACTGTGCAAAACAATGCGGTAAACATTTAGACATATATAGGGATGCATAAGTGGACTATATAAATGATGGCTTTTTGTTTTGTTTTACCCACTATAGACCTTTCAATTTTGGCTTTTAATAGCTTTTACAATTATGATTAGAAACTTTAGATTGAGATGTCATGTGTTGACAGTGAAAGGGATTTAGATGAAAATTATGACTTTCACTTAAGGTGACAAGGTACCTGTGTCAATAAAATGTTTGCCAGACTGCCATAAATACCTGAGTTTAGATCCTTGGGACATACAAGTAGAGTGAGATTCATGCCTATAATCCCAGAGATCCAGAGACAGGAGGATCCTGGGACCATTACAGCAAGACCAACTGGCCAAACCAGTGAATTCTAGCCTCTTGAATGATCAACCTCAGAGAACAAAGTCTAGAGTGATTAAGGAAGGTGCTCAATGTTGACCCTGGCCTCATGTGCACATATCTATATGTGAGCTCTCTCTCTCTCTCTCTCTCTCTCTCTCTCTCTCTCTCTCTCACACACACACACACACACACACACACACACACACACACACACTAAAACTCAGGTGTTTCGATGTACCATATATCTTTATGGTTTTAAAAATAAGTATTTCCAAGGCAGTTTTAATTTTCTCACACCATTTTAATTTTATAAAGATACGTATTTAGCTGCTTCTTTAAACCTAATCACAGGAACATCCTACAGAAAGAAAGAGAGTCATCTGTGAAGTAGTCATCTGCAGGATCCCTTAGGAGATGGAAAACCCTGTAGTTGTAAGGAGCGAGAACTGAGCATCTTTCATTTGTCCTCAGCTGAAGATTTTTCTTCTCCGTTACCAAGCTTGATCATTTTGTCAGAAGAGCTGTGGTTATGTTTGTTTGTTGTTTGTTTGTTTGTTTGTTTGTTTGTTTTGGTAAATCTCAGCAATATTGTCAGCATTTTAAAAGTGCTTAACTAGAATTCAAGAGTTGTTACTATTATTTCAATATCTTGAGTCACTTCCATTTTTTGACCAAGTGCAGATGCTAGTATTAAAAATATTTGATATATTACTCTTTTTAAAGAATGCTCCATTGATTTTCCTACGATTTGGACTTCAAAACAAGAGTAAAGGCTAAAATAAACAGCCCCTGTGCTAAATAGTTATGACAGCACTAAACAGTGGCGCCCCCTGGAGGCTGGTGCGGGAAGACCATGAGCTGGACGTCCACCTGAGAGCTCTGGAACCTTCCAGATGCTGAGCTTATTTGATGGAGTGAGTCTGAAAGCAAAGCTCAGGGGATGTCAACATATGAAGTGGGGATTACTTCCTAACATTGTCCCTACTACCCGAGAGTATGAAACCTTAGAATTTACTCCTTGTAGTTATAATGACTTGCATTTTTATGTGCTACTTAGCCAAAATAAAAAGAAAGCAAAAAAAGAAAAAATAAGATTAAAAAGCATTAAAAGACAAAAATACATGGTACCATGATTTATTAAAATTTTGGTAATTAAAATTTCTGGTTATACCTTAACACATTATATATTTTTAAACTAAAATATTGATCGTTTATTTGTCACTATGATTATAGTAAATTATTTGGTAAACCAATATCTATTAAATAACTGATAAATGCTTTGTTCATTATTTAGACCTTGTCTACCTAAAAGCTATGATTTTCTTATATAAAAAATAAATGCATTATTGATTCTCGTGGCTTCTTTTTCTTTGTTTTAAATTTGTTATGTTTTTAGGGTTAGACATTTTTATGTTTCTATCTTGTTTAACAATGACTGTACAAGCCCTGTGATTGGTTATAAATATGTCAGATAAAAAAGTGCTCAGACAAAGGCATAGTTACAGGTATGCATTACAAATAAAATTGAAGAGAATTAAGGTTATTTTTAGTTCAGAACCTGAAACCTAACAATAGTGTGAAAGGTGCAAGTGCTATTCAGTGTGTGTGTGTGTGTGTGTGTGTGTGTGTGTGTGAGAGAGAGAGAGAGAGAGAGAGAGAGAGAGAGAGAGAGAGACAGAGACAGAGACAGAGACAGAGAAAGAGACAGAGAGAGGAGAGACAGAGAGTACAGGTGTGTGTGTGTGTGTGTGTGTGTGTGTGTGTGTGTGTGTGCTACTCATTATTTCCAACCTATTACAGAACAATAGCACGAACATAAACCATTGCTAGATCAGATAATGTTAGGAACTGAACTTCTGCTAACCATTTGTGAGCAAGGTGGATGTCTGTAATTTCTGCTGGCTAACGGGTTTCCTATCACTATGTGGGGCCAGAGACTGAGTAACCAATGAGAGAGAGTCTGTGTGTACCTATAGAAATAACAAGTAGGCTTCCCCAGAATTTATACACAACAAAGTGGTTGAAATCACAGAGGATATCTAGGTAGGAAGGCTGAGAGCCATTAAAACCCACATCTCAGAGTAACCTTTACTGAAGGAGAGTGAACAAGCACCTTAATTACCAGCAGGTTTTGCACACATTGAGTCAAGTAAAGCGATGTGATGATTTTTATTATCCAATACATTACTTTTATCGCATGACTCAAAAAAAAAAAAAAACATCATTATCTGTGTCCCGATTAGTTACAACTACACACGAATTTTCTTTTTGGCCATCAGTTAATTGCCTTTGTAGTTTATCCTATCCTATCCACTATCCGGTCACCTGCTCTAAGTCCCCAAGCAGAGATGAGGCCAAGAGAGAGTATTAAATGGGCAGCGACTGGGTAGCCAGTTAGAATATAATTTAGTAATAAAGAGAGGGTAGTCCGGCATCGGATTTCTGGTGGAGGGACAAACGTACACTAAATGATAGGAATTGCAGACAATCCGTCTCAAAGTCTCAATAACAGCTACGGAGGGCTGCATTGTCTCCCCAGCGGACTGATCCTAACTCAGCCAGCAGTTAAACAGCTGGGAAGCCCTGTCTCCCTGTCTTATTTCCCCCTGTGCTCCAAGGGCTAGAGTAGCAACAGCAGCCTCAGCAGCCAGGCAGGGCTGTAGCTTGCAGCCAAGCAGACCGCCGCCGCCTCATCAGCACACACACACACACACACACACACACACACACACACTGCACACACTTCCCGAATCAACGCGTTGTCACACAAATCCTGGATCGTGACAGATGAGAGAAGAGCAAAAGGCACGGACAACAGGTATTTCCCCTCTGACAGATTCAGTTTCATTCCCGATGATTATTGGTTTGCATAAGAAGCCTTTGCGATACCTAGTCTGTGCGGACTGCCAGAGGACTGGAGGTGGCCTCGGCAGGGGAGGGTGAAGTGGGAGGAGTGAGATGTGGGGAAGAGAAGATGCCAAAATTGACTTTCAGGCTCCGGAAACCTACAGCTCTCAGCCTCCGCTGTTTTTGAGTTGCAAATGATCTGGGAGTGGTGGGTTGTAGGCAGCCCTTGACATCGCCTGGAAGAAGACTTCCATCTTTCAGTCACTAGTTCCAACGGGCCCCGTGCGTTCTGGAAGGGGGGGTGGCAGCAGGGAGGAGGATGCTCTGAGCAGAGTTCTTGAAGCTTTGCTCTTGGGGGAAGCCTGGCTGTGTGGGAGCCTTCTGACTGAGCGGAGAGCGTGTGAATTGGAAAGGATCCTGAGAGCTTGGCTGGTCCCAGTTCCTCTCCGGAAAAGCTGTCGCTCTCGCTTCAGAGATGCGCCTAGCCTTCTTCGCCTGCATCACGCTGCAGTAAGTTCAACTCAGCACGGTTGGCAGTTTGAGTGGCCTCTGGGTATGTGGTGCGGGGGAAGGGAAGCTGAGAAGAAATGGCGAGGAAAGTTAGGAGGGCAGAGCTTCAGATTGCCCATGCAAATCTGAAAGCATTTTGTGTCCCTCACTTCTGTGCTAGTTGTTGGTCGCCTTGCTGTTATCTACAGCAGAGAACCTAATGTTGCCTAAGTAAGTCTGGGTAAAGTGCTCAATTCATCCTTGATTCCAGGCAATGAGACTGCCGAGCAAGTGTGACCTCCTGAAAGTTACTGATGAGACGGAAGGTGGCCTGTGGGGGCGGATGGTGAGGAATCAAAGGAGCCGGCTTCGATTTTTAAATGCCACAATTTTTTTTAAAATTGTGCTAAATTTCTATTCTAGATTCATTTCCTAATTTATACATAAACAAACAATCAGAGCAAGCATGTCGTTTGCTTACTTTTATAATATTAAAACTAAAGGCGAACTTGATGTATAGCTAGCTGCTTAATGACAGCCTGGGCGACACGGATGATCTGGCTAAACATTCAGATTCTTCGTGGGTGGGGTGGGAGAGCCTCCCAGGGTCTTACTGCTACCATGGTCTCCAGATCCTAACCAGTATCATTAAAAAATACTTAGGATTCGAAAGGGATGATTTTACACGTAGATGCCACTGTACTTAGCTACAGAACAGGGCTATGCTCGCTGGCAGAAGAAAATGAAGGCTTAAGAACTTTCCAAAACAACTCCAGCCCATTTATTCAAAGTGCAGATAACCAACTCTTTTAAAAATAGGTCAGCATCAGCCAGCCTATTGTAAAGCAAATTACCGAATAAACAAGGAGGTTGGCAGAATCCTAAATGTCTTTTCTAAAAGAAAAGTAGAAATAATTAATTTATAACAGTTGGGATTATCTGACCAGTTTTACTCTCATGGAAAAAATCTCCCCCCACCCAATTATTCTGTTTAAAGGCAGAAAAAAAAAATGACAGAAAAGAGAAATAAAAGAATATTGTAATTAGAAAAGATGTCTTCCGCTGAGTTGAAGGATTGCTGGAGAAAAGACTGTTTCAGTATGTTTTATTCCAAGAAATATTATAGTTACAGCAGAAGGTACCTAAAGCAGGCTCCAGGACTGGAGACTCTTCCAATAGACAAGTGCATATACACAATCATAGGTTTTATAGGTCAAAGTGGTTTCGAACTTTTGAGGTAAAGTCTGTGGTCGGACATGACTTACACTTGTTCTCCTTCCCAGCTCTGAAACAGAAGGACTATTGAATTTGAGGCCAGACCAAGTTACACAGGGATTTCTAGATTATGGAGTGCGACACTGTCTAAAAATTAGAAAGAGAAAAGATAGTAAAATTAGTAATTGCTGTGAAACATAATGTAATTCTGAAATCGGCTATTATGAGAAAAAAGGAAGTCCAGGGCTGCATTTATCCTGCCAGTTTAGTCTAAAATTGTCTGACCGTTTCCCTAAACTGTCCAATCTATTACTTTATTACAAATAAGACAGGTCAAGGAGTAACCAGAATTGTTTTGACTACTCATCTCAGAATTCTCTAAATATAAAGGCTCACTCAGTGTTTGGGCAATTTTCGTTCTTTTAATATCCAACTATTTAGGAATCCATTCTGTCAATCAAAAACATTGATGTGTAATCTCTAAACATAACCCTGCGAAACAATGAGTAGCTTGTGATCCAAGAACTATGTCTGCCATGGTGCTACATACACAAGGTAAATATTTTACACAGCAATGGAGAGAGGGGGAGGGAAGGAGGGAGGGAGGGAGGGAGGAAGACAGATAGAGATAGAGAGAGAGAGAGAGAGAGAGAGAGAGAGAGAGAGAGAGAACATTCTTAATGTAAGAATATGCTGTGGTGAGTTTCCAAGCAGTTCCATACGCTCTCATGCTAGACACTGAGTGCTTGAAATCAGATATTCAGCTAATTGAAGAAAAATCTGGCTAAGAGTCCCACAGCCATTTATCAAGAGTTCTTCAAGAAAGAAGCTTATTAGAGCCAAGTTATAGCAATGTGTTTACTTCACGCCTCACAATTTTGTCACACTGCAAGATGACAGTATTGTACTTGGGAAGACAATAGTTAAAAGCACTTGGTAGAGATATGATTTTACTTTTTAAAACATTAGCAGAATTTGTTGCGACTCTATCTGGCCTAGGCAAGAAGCTTGTGACTCATGCTTTGCCTTGTATGCTTTGGAAAGAAAGAAATCTGTAGTCAGAAATCTCAACGTTAGTCCCTGAATCTGAATCTACCTGCTAATAATAACTGGGGCAATACACAGGCTAGGGTGAACATTTGAACATTATCCTTTCCTGAATGGCTTCAGGATCAGAACTGTCTTTGCATATGCATGACAACCTTGGAATCTCCATAGAAGCAATACCTCCAGCCAAGAGCACCTGCCCAGGGGGAAGCTTCGGGCACAGTTGTGAATGATATTCTTTCTGCTTCCTGTAGGATTTTCTCTCTCCTGAAACCCTGACATGAAGTTTAACCTCAAGTAAGCGTTCTGTGGGTAAAGCATGTTGAATGGGTTATCTTATTGATGGTATAAAAGCTATAGAAGGAAGATACTTTCTACCATTTAAAAAGCATTAAAAAGCAGTAGAGCTGACAATGGTAGGCTGCAATAACCTCCCTGGCTGCCTCCCACTCCTACTCACTCTGCTACCTGTTCTATTAAGAAAGAATTCTGCTGTGATGAAGGCGGCTTCAGTGTATCACTGTTGAAGGTACTTGGATTTGGATGTACTTGAGAAATCATACTAGGGAATAGAAATTGCTTTGCTCTCTTTATATTCAAGATTGAAACCACAAAAATTGGAATCTAACTTGACCCCAAGTCTGAACTTGGCATAGTCACCATTCCAATTTCTTGCTATACAAACTGTGGAAATGAAACTGGGGTGGCTGCCAGGAATCAAAAGATGATGGGGCTCATATAGGAGGAAATGATTTGAAAGTTCCAAGGGGGAACTCCTCCAGAGGAGGCTGCTGTATAAATATGGGTGCCTGTTTTATCCTGCTATACATGGAAATACAAGTTCTTTGGGCTGTGTTTGGGGTAGATGTTAAAGTCAAGGATAAAACAGAAACTCAGACATATCCTATAAAGTTTGAATATAAAAATTAATCAGTTTTCCCTCTGGTCAACACTTACATATTTTTTTAAGCAGAAAAAGAAAACAGATAAAGAATACCAGGTGGAAGGGCCAAGTGAGCAGATGAAATGATAACTTGTATGGAATACCGCTGGTTCTTGTATAATCATTTCCTAAAAATTGCCAGGAAACTAAAGACCACATTTACCAAATGAAGATAAAACCAAAATGATTTTCTTGGGTAAACAGTCATATGTGAAGAGCCTAACCTGGCTACTGTCCCTTACCTTCCTCCCATAGATGAGGAAAATAAGGAAGAGTGCAATGAAAATGTTATGGGCTTAGAGCCAAACAATATTCCAGGATTGGTCTTTCTCAGCATGCTAAATTTAAACAGCAGACTTTTATTTTTCTTTAAGGATTATCTGAGCCAACAATTTGAAATGATGGGTTTGCCTTTTAACAGGAAGTTTGCATTGCATTGAAAATTTAAATCCCAGTGTCCTTGACTTTTTTTTTTTATTCCCAGCTGCCAATCACACTAAATGCAAAGAGCAAAAGCTATTAACTCAAAAATCAGAACATATAGAAAGGTGCTCTATACACAGGGTTCATGCTCGAGCACTATTGTCGTGTGTGTGTGTGTGTGTGTGTGTGTGTGTGTGCTCATGAACAAGCAGGTATGTGTGTGATGAAGTAAGGTTGCAAACACCCCTTTGGTCCTGATTCTCTTGTCATTTGCAACATTTCTTGTTGGGAGTGGAAGCAGTGGGTTGAGGGATGACTTGTAGACAATTATTGACATTGGCTCCATTGCTTCTTAGTTAAATAGAGTGGCAGTGGCTTTTACAGAGTGCGTGCCTCCCACATGACAGTGCATTTACAAGCGTCATACATGTCAACGTGACCATAAGCTTACCTCGACAATGCTACCCATATTCTTCCTTCCCATTATATAAAGGAGAAAACTGAAGAATATAAATGAAGAAGGGTCAAGTGACTTTTTCCAGTCACAAGTTGGTAGATAAAGATGTGAGCCTTGAATCCAGACAGTCTGGCTCTGCAAATCATGCTGTTAAACAAAAAGCTGCAAGCTTACTAACAAGCCCTGGTCTTATTATAACCCTGAGAATATAACCAGTCCTCACCTCCATTGTTTCTGCTTACATTTCCTCCTCTGTCTGCAATTTAGTTCTTGACAAACAAACTCCTCTTGGCTTTCCTGGACACTGAAGTGTTTCACTTCAAGGTGTATCTTTATGCTTTAAATCTCTACTTTAATATCAGACACACTGGAGATGCTGTCTGGATTCTAACTACTGGCTACACAGTCTGTGAGGTGACTCCAATTTGTGCTTTTGCTTGCCAGTAAAGGCAGAAATTTACTGGTTTCTTCACTGAGGACAGGAGCTAAGACTACTTGTTTATTTTCAAAATTTTAATGCTTTATAGAACACAGTTTTAGAGCTCAGTAAGAGCTTAATATAATCAACTGAATTCAGCCTCTTGAATAATAGGTAAAGCCACTTCTATAATGGTTAAAACGAATATCCTCAGCAAATAGAAAATTATATTCCAATATAATGTCTGAGGCAGACAAATAACTGGGATTAGAAGGACTTATAAAAACATTATCAAATTATTCAAAACACATTTACTTCTCTTTGTAGTTTGGGTTGTGAATCTATTAAGCTAAATTCTTGGGACTTAAATTGTGTTTTATATTCTGGAGAAGATATTTTTCTGCATCAGTAATATACCTTGGTGGATGGGATGTGCATCAAAGCACAAAGTTCATTTCTTATGCACAGTTTGTACAAAGAGCGTGAAGGTTAGTTTACACAGTATTCTCTGTATGGCTATATTTTGACTTTGCATGTTATTTGAGTTAGATATGGAAATCTCTATCTATGTTTCAGAGCTCCACTTAGGAAGCTCCTAATTTCTGGGTATTTTAGATTTCGTATTATGTATTTATAATATAGGGAAGAGATCTAACACAATAAATTAATATAATATTTCCAAATCACAAATTAAAATTATTGATATCTAATTTCTGGGCTTGAAATATTAATTTATCGTTAGACAAAAAATAAAACCAAATGTTGGAATAATGACATCAAAGGAGCTCTGTCCTTCGGTAGTGGCATGAAGTTAAAAACAATTCATTTATTTCGAGACAGGTTGTCAAAATGCCCAAGTTGGTTTCAAACTCATTATATAGCTGAAGATGACAAGAAATGTCTGATATTTCTTGCTCCAATTTCTAATGCTGGCATTGTATGTGTATGCTACCACATCTGGTATCTCTGGTGCTCAAAATCAACCCCAGGACTTCTTCCAGTGTAAGCAAGCACTCCACTGTTTAAGCTGCATCCATAGCCTAAAACAAAGCTTCAAGATTGTTTTATGTTTTAGATTTATTGGAGAAAAACTTCTGTGACAGTTTTAATCTACCATAACTAACCCATGAACATGCTGTTCATGTCTGTCAGCAGAACTTTGCTTTCAACATTACCATCAGAGAATAAACTATAGTTAATAAAGGGGAAAATCAGTCTTCAATCTGTCTTCCAAAGGAGTTCGTTCAGTTCCTGTGATAATTTAAATTCTATTTTTTCTTTACATATTTAAATCCCATGACTATGTGATTTGAACATAGCACACGGTTTTTCAAGTGGAAGACTTGTTTTATAGTCCCTTCTGAGGTCAAATTAGACTATACTATTCTTCTCTCTAATCCCCATAAATCAGTTATCACATAAGAATTTTAATCAGTAGGAGGACAGGTCAGAAGAGAAGTGTGTTAGCTATTTAAACTCTCTTTATAGTTTCATTAAATGAGTAATCACAGTATGATGTTCCCCTAGCAAACCAGCTGGTCCTTGCTTTATCATTTATTCTCCTTGCCTTTAGACAATTCCACGTTTTGATTCTTCATGATGAGATAGAAATATAGATAATGGTTTGGGAAAAAAAAATCAACCTCACATAAAACTGCTCAATATGCAAAGACGCTAATTTGAATTTCCTTTTATTTATTTCTTACATATTGTAAAATAGAGTTTAACGCCTCTGACTCCATTCAAAATGCCTGCCTGAACTCAATTCTTAATGCCAGATTAAACATCAGTCAAATATTTAAATGTGGCTCAGATTTCTTTTAAAATTGGCATGATAAAAATAAAACCCACTTCATATAAATATGGGTTTTAATTGTGTACGATGAGGCTTTAGAAAAGAATATTCGTAATAAATACTCAAAAAATATGAGGCAGTGGAGAGGGCCCAAGAGGAAAGGTGCTTGTTACATGAGCTCAGCGTCCTTCACTTCCATCTTTAGTCCCCACTAACCCCCCATGAACCTAAGCATGGTGCTTAGCCTCTGTAACTCCAGTGCTGCGGAGACAGAAGGATTCCGAAGCTCACTGGTCAGCCAGTCTAGCTGAAACAGTTAACTCTAGATTCAGAGAAAAAACTGTAAACAAACAGAAAAACAATGGTAAGCTATAGAGAAAGACACTGGAAGTCAACTTCTAGCCTCCATACTCACCCACAGAGATGTGCACACATTCATGCACATGTACAAGTGTATACCCTATACACTTATACTACACATGCCACACACACACACACAAATCCACTCACATATATACTCATGCCCCAATTATACACATTTGTACAGATACACTTCACACACACTTATACATACACACACATACACAGACACAGACACAGACACAGACACACACACACACACACACACACACACAGAGAGAGAGAGAGAGAGAGAGAGAGAGAGAGAGAGAAACAGACAGACAGAAAGGGAATTGATCACATTAGCTATTTCTAGTCTTGGAGTCTTGTTTCACATATATTAAGAAAACATATCCTAAAAGTACTCTAAATATATGCAGTCCTTATTTTTCCTTGTATTAATTAAATTAGTGATAGTTGTAAAGTTATTTACTAGCTTACGTTTTCTTTCTCTACTGTCTTCATTATTACTTTACTCAAAATGATTATCTTAAAATATTTAAAAAGAGGTTACTGATAACACAGGTAAATCAGAAATGCATTGTAAACTCTCCCCCCCAAAGAGATAGATAACACACAAACCTCAGAAATGATAATTAGTCACACTATTCTAAACCTGTGATGAGAGCTCTTTCATTTTTCTTTCTAGCATTCTGAAAACACTCTCATGCTGTACACTGAGTACAGAAGAGCGTATTCTGTGTTGTTCTATGTTGATTAGTCTGCTGTTGTTACCTATGTGTACCTCTTGTCTGAGGAAGCCTATTGTCCAGACAGACAGCTTTTGAGTAACAGGTGAACTAAAAGGAATGGAGTGTGCTATGGGAAACCATTACAGAATTCTTGACCTGAAAACAGAACCTGAAAGAAAGATGAGTTGGTGGTTTATTCAGCAACCTGTTTTGCTGACACAGAGAACATAAGGGAGTGTTTCTTCCTTGGCTGGTCACCAAATCTTCTCTTTGCTGGCTACTGAAGAGAAGGAGACCTGGAAAATTCTCACTTGTCTGGCTTTTCCTCAAGTGGATTTTGAATTCTGTAACCAATAGCTAGCATTGCTGGGGCGTTTAAGGGTCATGGGAATGGAGTTACTAGGATTGCCACTTCAAGAGACAGACACGTAAACAACCATGCCCCTGTATCTGGTTTTCTTCTTCAGCCATTGATAGATTGTCTTTGTGAAGCATTCTGCCAGGGTCAGCAAAGGATGAGTCAGGAAATCTGAGAAATTCTTACAGTGCTAAAAGTTGCCATAACTCTAGTAACTGGGAAGGACCCAAGGAAGCATAAAATATGGAACCAAGTATATGATTTACTCTTATAATCTTACTTTGATAAGAATTACTAGCAGATACTAAAAGCAGAGGAGCCAAGGTTGCATGGAAAGAATCTGCTTGCCAGAACCAGTAGGGTGACTCTCTCAAAGCTACCTCCCCACTCCGTGATGTTGCCCTTCATTGTGGTTCTGATCTGTGCAGCTTACAGCCAGGCTAGAAGCTGACAGTGAGTTCAGGGGGTTACACCTAAGCTGACGTAAACATTTAGACCAAAGTAGATGTATTCACCGGTAATCGCATCCTCTGAATTATTAAGCAGAACATTTTCATTCAGTCAAAAAACATGACTCCTACATTACCTTTTCTTTTCCCTTTATATTATGGAATTATTCAGCTTTGGACAGCTCTGAAAGAATAGAAAAATGCAAGTACTTAATGTTGCTTAGTAACTTCTCTCATCTGTCATTTAGAGCTGCACATTAACAACTGTAACTTCCCCACACTTGTCCCAAATTACTAGAATCAAGAGAGAGCACACAGCTGATGAGTCACTTTGCTATCCTGTTGTTCTTAATAAGAGATGTGAATACCAGGATGGGTGTTCTATTGTTACATAAGCTTGTTTGCCACAGCATATGTTAGAACTTTCTATTTGCCAAACAGAAGTCCCTGCTTGTCACCTGTTAAGGAATGGTAGCATAAAAGCCATTCAGAGAACAATGGTTTCTATTTGTTTAAAGCAGAGATCCTCAGCCTGTGGGTCACAACCCCTTTCACAGGGATTTCCTTGCCATCTGCATATCACATATTTACATTATCATTCACAACAGTAGCAAAATTATAGTTCTGAAGTAGGAATGAAAATAATTTTTTGGTTTGGGAATCACCACAACATGAGGAACTGTATTAAGGAGGGGTTGCAGTGTTAGGAAGGTTGAAAACAACTGCTCAAGACTCTAGTTTGGAATGTGCTCTATACAAAACTACAAAACCGTGGGTTTTGTAGAGAGAAGTAGTAAGGTTTGAATCTTCAAGTGGAAATCTTCTCTTGTGTCTATTGATGACGCTTTTACCCAAGCTACCTGGATACCTACTTGTTTGGCATTTGATGCTTAACAGAGGTTTAATCAGTATAAGGATACTTCATATGAAAAGATCTTATGTTTGACTCTAATTTTAAATTTTATTTTTTAACATATGGACTTTTATTCTTAGCATTAGTGATGTGGTTTAACAAAATCAAGTATCTTATATTTGATGCAATTTTCATTCATTTGTAGCACCGTGTTGATCAGAATTTCTTCTCAAATTATAAATACCAAAGGCACATTGAAATAGTCCTTCAGACACAGTATGTATTAGAGTCTGTAGGTACAAGTTTAAGTACAAACCTCCTCAGTGTTAATCACAGGGTCTCTCATTCTGGGAACATCTATTAAAATGTCTTTGAAAATTGGAGTTAGAATGTTAATATGTACTGACTTATTAGCATTCAACTATCCATTTAAAACATTTTCAGCACCAACATTGCACCAGAATAGCTGATTCTAGGAATAAAATTATAACTCTAACCTGACCTTGATACCATGGGGATCCTAAATTCAGATGTAGAAGAATACACATAGGTGTGAAAATTAGAAAATGTTAACCTATGTGTAGCAATGTGTGCAGCCACCTGTAGTATAGGAGTCAAGGAGGGAGAAGACTAATAAATTAATTAGATTATTACAATCTGAATTGTGTCTTGAGCAGAAATTATTAATTCATTTAAAAAAAGGACATGGGCACTTATAAGGAAATAACTAGTGATCATTTTTCTCTTATTTCCCAATGAATAACAGTGTGTAGGCAAGTATAATTCTTGACTGAGCAGTGACCTATAATGAACAAAGACATGAGAACAGCAGGCCAAGAAAGAATAATTCATTTGCTTATTTGGCTGGTAATCAAATGTTTGGCATTGATCTGAATACCTGAAAAAATACCAGAGAAACTAACGATAATATCAATAAATAATTTGAGGCATTTTAATATGTTTGTAGTAGAATAGCTTGCAGAGATTGAAAATGTATTGTCACAGAGAAGAAAAACCACAGCAGAAATCAGTGGGATTCTAAAGGCTTGGTAACAGTATCCTATAACAAAAGCAACGTGATTGTCTCTGTTGGGTGTTACTGAGACTGAGACAAGGACTGAAAACACAGCAGCAGGTATATTTGAGCACAGGGAGTTTCCTGGTTGTCTAAAGTTGTAACATCATGGGGTAGAAACCAAAGCCTAGATGATGTGCTAAGTGAGGAGGAGGTCAGGAGAGGGAAGCATCATGACTCATTCCACGGTCTATCTCTGAAAGTTTGAAAAAAGAACTGTTTCTTGAGAATAAGTGGGTTTGCAGTAACTTTTTTCTCTCTGAAATGAAATAATTTTTAGTATTTCTACATAGACATGAGAAGATGAGCATAAAGAAAATCATTTACAAGAGAAGGATATTTACTGCATATCTAGGGATGTGGTCTTCATTTTTAAAAGTCACATGCATATCGTTTGTCTTTCAACCAGGGAAAACATTTCTGTAAACGAAAGTCAGGAGCAGGCCACAGTCTAAACAGACATGTTAAACTTGAGGGATTCCCTGGAATTTTAATTCTCCTGGCAGAGTTTGAATAAGTTGGAGAATGTTTATAATTTTGATATGTTAGAGAATGTATTTACCAGAGTCATACGGCATAATGGTCTAGGTTGAGAGGGCACTGTTTGAGTAGGTGGTCATTACTTTACAGTGAATAACAGTTCACTGTATAGTGTGTATAATGTGCAACTCAGCTCAGTTGCTTGCAAAGAGTCACAGAAAACATTAATAACTTGATTCATGTTGTTTCGTTTTATTTTTCCTTGAACGTAAATGCCCTATCTACCGGGCAGCATCTCCTGTCCTCCTCCTTATTTTTCCTATTCATTTGGAAACCTGAATGGCTGTGTTCTTCTACCACATATCCTGTCCATCATAACTACTGGTTAAAGTGTGTAGACGGAGAAGCCAGTTGGTTAGGCAGACATCGTTTCTGTACTGACAGTCCCCTTCATTGTGCGTTATCCATTAGTCATTGACCACTCAGCTTAGAGTCAGGAGGTAGAATAGTGTATCCCACGCATCATTACCTCCAAGAACCAGTGCCGTCCATCCATAGACCCTGTTTCCTACCACTTCCCAGCCAGATGAGACCTAGCACACAACTTCAATATCTGTCTTCCCTGATCTTCACTTCCTGCACCCCTTTTCTACCATTTACATTTGGCCAAAGTGACTCAACCGAGCATGCTGCCTGTGCCTCCTCACCTAGGTCCTTTAATGCTGCCCCAAATCACAGAGCCGCGAAAACTGGTGTCTTAGTAGATTTGTGATCACTCTTCTCGCTGATTCTTCTAAGCACCCACACTGTGTTTTCTTTCCCACTCTTTGCTGCAGCATCTAAATAAGCTCTGCCACGCCTGAACTTAATGATTCGTTAAAACAGAAAGTATTGTAATGGTGTTGCCACTGTGCTAGTTTTACTTTCCTAACATTTGAACATTTAAGTTGAACCTTTTATTATAAATGGAAAATTGCTGTAATTCAGTGCAGGTTAATCTTCTGCCTGCTCCTGCCTAGCTTGAGTCTTTTCCTGCTCCCAGCCCTTATGCCTCATGGTAACTCTCACATTTTCCTTGCGCTCCTCCTGTGTCGTCAGCTTTTTAAGTACACATAAAACCAAAACAAAACCTTCTTCGATGGCTAGAAAAGTCCCTGCCACAAATCAGGCATCTAAAAATGACTGAGTTAACAGCTGTCTGAATTATGCTTCTTTCTTTATTGGCAATATTTAATTATTGCCTCATTATTGTTTCTCTGGGCCAACAATGTTTTCACCTTTTAGTCTGCTAAGGAAGGTGTTTGCCGATTGCATTTCCCCCCAGTTGATCGTGAGCAGTAATAAGTGCATTTGCTTGCTGCGAAGATGCGTCATCATCCATGCTCTGTGTTGAGAGAAGATCATTTTTTAGTTTGCCTAAGCAAAGTGATCAAAATTTATTTCAATATTTTTTAACTACTTAAGTTATCTGTTGTCTTTGTGGGTATTCGTACAGTGTGTGTGTGTGTTTGTGTGTGTGTGTGTGTGTGTGTGTGTTCACACCATGCACTTATTTATACAAGTTCATGGATAACAAAGATCAAACTGGAGTGTTGTTCCCAAGGACAATAGTCTACCTTCTGTTTTGACAGGGATTCTCATTGGAACCTTAAACTTAGAATTAGGCTAACTAGGCTGGTCAGTGAGATCTAGGGAACCTCATTATTTCCCTCCGCAGGGTTAGGGTTATAAGTGTTTGCCACCACACCCTGCTTGGCTTTGAGGATTCTAGGAAAACAAACTCAGGTCTTCTTGCTTATCTGGCAAGCACTTTACAGAACGAATTCTCTTTAGCATTCTCTCTCTCTCTCTCTCTCTCTCTCTATATATATATATATATATATATATATATATGTGTGTGTGTGTGTGTGTGTGTGTGTGTGTGTGTGTATTAAATTCTGAACTTGGATATAAAGGAGGGGAAAGACAGTCATTTTTTATATGATTTGACATAAATAAGCATGGAGACCATGAGGATTCCTGGGTTTGGAGGTCACACAAACAGAGAGAATGGAGAATAAGCTAGTGCCACACCACTTCCTTTTTCTTTTTAAGATTTATTACTTTATCTCATGCATATGAGTATACTGTAGCTATCTTCAGACACAGGAGAAGATGGTATCATATCCCATTACCGATGGTTGTGAACCACCATGTGGTTGCTGGGAATTGAACTCAGGACGTCTGGATGTCAGTGCTCTTAACCACTGGGCCATCTCTCTAGTGCCATGTTATTTCTTTAGTGTCTTATGTCATTGTTGATACCACTACTAATACAGAGTATCTCCCCAGCCATGTCAACTTTTTCCTATTAGTATAAAGGAATGCTTGTATTTTACTCAGTTTAGATCAGGAGTAGATAGATATTCACTTGTTTACATTATTGAGTTCTCTAAACCCCCCTCTCTCTTCCCTCCTTTCTTACTTTCCATCTTTTTCTTTCCATATTTCCCTCATGAAGGTATCTTGAGAAGGTAATCATGGTTTGCTTTTAACCTTACGTTTGAGCACACTTGCTAACTTTAGGACAATTATATTGCAAGTGTGCTCGTTTAACTTTGCTGTAGCCTCATAGGTGATAGAATTCAGGTGTCTCTGACCCGCTCAATAGCTTTTGAATTTTAACATTCATTGGTGTTTTACCTAAATAATATAAATAAGGTTAGCCGTGACCTGAAAAAGTATAATTAGTCTTTCCTTAATACAGTGTAGTATATGGCCTCATTATTTTATCTGTGACATTTAAAGAATATAATTTTAGAAGGAAATGAAAAATATATGGAATTCGAAAATATCAGGCAGAAATATCCTGTTAGATTTTATAGTGAGGTAAATTATTATAAGCTGACATGTAGTGTGTGTGTGTGTGTGTGTGTGTGTGTGTGTGTGTACCTTTAATTGTTTCTTAGGTCTCAGGCATTACTGAGACAGGCAAATGCATTTCAGTATGAAAAGAGAGAAAAAAGGAAAATATAATTTTAAGCTTAGGTAAATGACTTCCTTGATAGTTTCAACTGAAAATTACTTTTACTTTTGTCTGGTGAGAATTCCCTCTGTCCTATGTTCTCCAAATACCAGTACTTAGGCTTTTTTTTTTTTTAAGTAGAATTTTACTTCCTTATTTTAGGACTCTTTTCTTTCCATATTTGTCTTAGTTGCTAAGTGATTGAATATAAATGATTATTTGATTCTTGTGGGGACTTTCCTTTCCCTGTATAATGAATAGAATATTGCTGGCCTAATACAGCCTAGGGAGTGTTTGCTCCTGGTCAGCATGATGAGTAACCCCAGCCTTCTAAATTGAGCACTAATGTATTCACTGAGCTGATTTCCCTGCCTCTTTCCACTGGGGATGGGGTGGGAGACAGCCTATAGCCATCCCTACTACCCGGGAAGCACTAAGGGATAAGACATAGAAATATTTTTAATCAGAGCAATAGAATTCCCCCAAATAAAGGGGTGTAGGGCCGCCCATGAAGAGAGCTCCGGATACTCCAACTGCAATGATCTGGACTGTGATGGCTAGTAAGGTTCTCACCTCGGTGAGGGAGGCCAGTAGCACTGGACTGTGGAAAACAAAACAAACCAAAACACCCCTCCCCCCAAGAAACCCAAAACAAAACAACAAAAAAAGAATTAGTGTGCAATAAAGCAAAGCCCCAAGGAAGATCTACTTACTTCTATAAGAATAGATCTTGTGTTTATTCCTTGTAAGGATTATTTGGTAGTTTGCTAGTAAATCAGACTGAGTGGTAAACACACTGAGTCATGGGCCTCCTTCTTGCTGGTTGAGAGGCCTGAACCAGCCTTTCTCTTCTGACTAGTTTATACAGCCAATGATAAGAATTCCTTTTCTGGACTAGCTCATGGATTCATTGCATGAACATGGAGAGCCATGAGCAGTGTCTGGTGTCAGTTCTCTTCTTTACTCCTCCTGGGCACGCTGAGGGGCAGATTATCTAATCCTGTTTGCCTTTCCAAGATCATCAGGACAGGAAACGCCAAACAACAGGCACTGAACACTTGTTCTCCCCATGCTTATGTTTAACTAAAAGGATAAAAACTGCTGGCTATAAGCAGTCAACTTCAAAGCTTAATCTCAATGTTCTGCCTTCAGTTTTTGGATGACTGAGGATAATGGATGAAAAGCAAGAGAAACTTGAGGAATTAGCAAGCATTCTCTTTTGATTCCTTGGGTTTTTATTTGCATTTCACCTTCAAGTCACCAGTGACTGACCTTTTCATTTTGGTGTGTGTGTGTGTGTGTGTGTGTGTGTGTGTGTGTGAGAGAGAGAGAGAGAGAGAGAGAGATTATTTTATTTATTTACATTCCAGTCATTGTCCCACCTTTCAGTCACCTCTCCTACAGTACCTCATCCCATTCCCCCTCCTCCTTGCCTATCAGAGGGTGCTCCCTCTACCAGGCTTTACCCTTTTCTGGGGCCTAAATCTCTCAAGGGCTAAGCACATCTCCCACTGAGACAAGCCCAGGCAGACCTCTGCTATATATGTCCTAGGGGCCTTGAACAAGCCCATGTGTGTATGCTGCCTCATTGGTGGCTTAATATCTGAGAGCTCTGGGTTAGTTGACACTGCTGGTCTTCCTATGGAGCCACTCTCCCCTTCAATTTCTTCAATCCTTCCCCTAATTTAAACATAGGGTTCCTTGGCTTCAGTTCAATCCTTGGGTATCTCTCCTCAGTCAGCTGCTGGTAGGGCCCCACAGAGAACAGCCATGCCAGGCTCCCATCTGCACATGAGAGCATTAGTAATAGTGTCAGGCCTTAGGGCTCTGCTCTGAAATGGATCCCAAGTTCCAATGGATTCCATTGGAACCCCCTTTTCCTTCCAGTCTCGTCTCCATTTTTGTTCCTGCAGTCCTTTTAGACAGTAAATGTTGACTATGCGTTAGTAACCCTGTCCCTTTGCTTGAGGTCCTGTCTACCTACTGGACGTAGACTCTTTAGCAGCAGAATTCTCTCTCTCCAGTGTTGGACATTTTGGCTAAGATCAACTAAATTGAGTCCTGAGAGGTTCTCACCTCCTGGGTCTCTGGTATTTTCTAGAAGGTCCCCCTACCTCACCTCCCCCCTTCACTCGGCTCCCCCTCCCCAGCTGTTTATTGTCATTCATTCTCCTGGCTCTCTGGGCTTCTCCCCTGTTTCCCTCCCCCATAACTGATTCTGTTCCCCCTTTCCCCTCCCCCTCCCCTCTCCACCCAGGTCCCTCCCTCTGTCTCTAACATTTATTTCTTATCCCCCTTCTAAGTGGTCTGGAAGGTAGAAACTTCTAACTGGGTCTTCAGGTAGAAATATATCTAGTTTTCTGAGGAACCGCCAAACGGTTTTCCAGAGTGGTTGTTCCTCTTTCTCCACATCCTCACCCACATGTGCTGTCACCTGAGTTTTTGATCTTAGCCATTCTGATTGGTGTAAGGTGGAAACTCAGGGTCATTTTTATTTGCTTATCCCTGATGAATAAGGATCTTGAACATTTAAGTGTTTCTCCACTACTTGAAAGTTTTCTGCTGTGAATTCTTTGTTTAGCTCTGTACCATATTTTTAATTGGGTTATTTGGGTTTTTTGGAGGTTAACCTCTTGAGGTTTTTTTTAATGTATTTTGGATATTAGACCTCTTTAGATGTAGTGTTAGTGAAGATATTTTTCCCAATCTCTAGTTTGCTGATTTTTACCATACAGAAGTTTTTCAGTTTCATGAGGTCTCACTTACCAATTCTTGATCCTGAGGTATTGGTGTTCTGTAAAGAAAAAGTCCCCCTGTGCCAATGAGTTTGAGGCTCTTTCCGTTGTCTCTTCTATTAGATTCAGTATATCTGGCTTTATGTTGAGGTCCTCAATCCACTTAGCCTGGAGCTTTGTACAAGGTGAAAAATATGGATCTATTTCATTCTTCTACATATGACTGCCAGTTAAACCAGCACCATTATTGAAGATACTTTCTTTTTACCACTGTATGTTTTTGACTTCTTCGACAAATATCAGGCATCCATAGGTGTGTGGATTTACTTCTGGGTCTTTCATTATATTCTGTGGATCAACTTGTGTACCAATGCCATGGTTTATTTATCTTTTTTTTTTTCATCACTATTGCTTTGCAGTACAGCTTTAGGTCAGGAATGATGATTCCCAAGGAAGTTCTTTTATTGTTGGAAATTGTTTTGGCTACCCTGGAATTTTGTCTTTCCATATGAAGTTGAGAATTGCTCTTTCCATGTCTGTGAAGAATTGTGTTGGAATTTTTATGGTAATTGCATTGAATCTGTACATTACTTTTGGTAAGATGGTCATTTTCAATGTGTTAATCCTTCCTATCCATGAGCATGGGAGATATTTCCATAGTCTGAGGTCTTCTTAGATTTCTATTTTCAAGGATTTGGAGTTCTTGTCATATATATCTTTCACTTCCCTAATAAGAGTTACATCAAGATATTTTGTACTATTTGTGGCTATTGTGAAGAGTTTCCCTATTCTTTTCCTCAGCCTGTCTATCATTTGTATAAAGAAAGGCTACTGATTTGTTTGGGTTAATTTTATATCCTGGCACTTTACTGATTATCAGCTGTAGAAATTCTCCAGTAGAATTTTGGGGGTCACTCATGTATACTATCATATCATCTGCAAATAGTGACACTTTGATGTTTTCCTTTCCATTTTGTATCCTATTGATCTCCTCTTGTTGTCTAATTGCTGTGCCTAGAACTTGGAGTAGACAGGGAGAGTGGACAGCCTTGTTTTGTTCTGGATTTTGGTGGGTTTGCTTGTATTTTCTCTTTTAATTTGATGTTGGCTGTTGGTTTGTTATATATTGCTTTTATTATATTTAGCTATGTGCCATGAATTTCTGAATGCTTCATGAGTTTTATCATAAATGGGTATTGTGTGTGTAGATTGAATTTTCAGCATCTAATGAGTTGATCATGTGGTATTTTCCCTGAATTTGTTTATATAGTGTATTATGTTGATGTATTTTCATATATTGAAACATCCTGGCATCCCAGGGATGAAAACTGTTTGATCATGTTTAATGATGGTTTTGATGTGTTCTTAGATTCAGTTTGTGAGAATTTTATTGAGTTTTTTTATAAAGATATCTGTAAGCATAATTGGTCTGAAGCTTTCTTCTTTGTTGGGTCTTTGTGTGGTTTAGGTATCATAGTAACTGTACTTTATTGAATAAACTGTGTAGTGTTTCTTCTGTTTCTATTTCATGGAATAGTTTGAGAAATATTGGTATTAGCTCTTCTTTGAAGGTCTGGTAGAATTCTGCACTAAAACCATCTAGCCTTGGGCTTATTTTGGTTGGGAGGTTTTTGATGATTATTTCTATTTACTTAGGGCCAGTATTAATATAATCATATGATCTTAATATAATATATGATCTTGATTTAACTTTGCTACCTAGTATCTATTGAGAAAATCATCCATTTCATCTAGATTTTTCCAGTTTTGTAGAGTATAGACTTTTGTAGTAGGTTCTGTTGATTTTTTTTAAAATTTTTTTTCAGTTTCTGTTATGTCTCCCTTATCATTTCTGATTTTGTTAATTTGGATTCTCTCTCTGTGACCTTTGGTTAGTTTGGCTAAAGGTATATTTATCTTGTTGAATTTCTCCTTGTTTCTAACTGATTGATTTCAGCCCTGAGTTTGACTATTTCCTTCCATCTACTCCTCTTGGGCATCTTTGCTACTTTTTGTTCTAGAGCTATCTGGGGTTCTGTTAAGTTGCTTGTATGTGTTTTCTCCATTTTCTTTATAAAACACTTAGTGCTATGAATTTTCCTCTTAACACTGCTTTTATTGTTTCCCTTAAGTTTTGGCATGATGTGTCTTCATTTTCATTGAATTCTATAAAGTTTTTGGTTTCTTTCTTTATTTCTTCCCTGACCAAGTTATCATTAAGCAGAGAAAGTCCACGAATATGTGGGCTTTCTCTTGTTTTTGGTGTTCTTGAAGTCTAACCTTAGTCTGTGGTGATAAGATAGAATGCATGGTGTTAAATCAGTCTTGTTGTATCTGTTGAGGCTTGTTTTGTGTCCTATTAAATGGTCAATTTTAGAGAAGGTTCCAAGAGGTACTGAGAGGAAGGTATATTCTCTTGTTTTGGGGGGAAGTAGTCTGTAGATATCTGTTCAGTACATTTGGTTCATAAGTTCTGTTAGTTTCTCAGTGTGTCTGTTTAGCTTCTGTTTCAATGTCCTCTCCATTGTTGAAAATGGAGTTTTGAAGTCTCCCACTATTAATGTGTGTTTTGAGCTTTAGTAAACTTTATTTTAACAAATGTGGGTGCCCTTTCATTTGGGATACAGATGTTCAGAATTGAATCTTCCACTTGGTAGATTTTACCTTTGATAAATATGAAGTGTCCTTCCCTATCTCTTTGATACCTTTGGGTTGAAAGTACATTTTATTAGATATTAGAATCACAACTCTTTCTTTTTTTTTCTTGGGACCATTAGATTGAAAACCTTGTTTCCAACTTTTTACTCTGGCGTACTGTCTGGCTTTGTCACCAAGGTGTGTTCCTTTTATGCAACAAAATACTGGATCCTGCTTTCATAGTCAGTCTATTAGCCTTTGTCTTTTTATTGGGGAATTGAGTCCATTGATGTTGAGAGATATTGAGGACCCATGATTGTTGCTTCCTGTTATTTTTGTTGTTAGAGTTGGAATTATGTTTTTGTGATTCTCTTCTTTTGGTTTGTTTTGAAATGTTTTGTGTCCTGTTTTTTGAAATGTTTAATTTCTTATATAAGATTTTTATATTTTTCTTTGTTCTGTGCATTTAGTGTTTTAATTATTATATTATAAGATGATTTTCTTATCTGGTCCAATCTTTTGTTCTATAGGCATTTTGTACATTTACAGGCATATCTTTAGGTTAGGGAAGTTTTCTTCTATGATTTTGTTGAAGATGTTTTCTGGCCCTTTGAGCTGGAATTCTTCACCCTCTTCTATTCCTACTACTCTTACCTTTGATCTTTACATTGTATTATGAATTTTGTGGATTTTGGGTCAAGAGTATTTTACACTTTGTATTTTCTTTGACTGATGTGTCAATATTTTCTATGGTATCATCTATGCCTGGGATTTTCTCTTCTATCTCTTGTATTCTTTCTGATGCTTGACTGATCTCTTTCCTATATTTTCCATTTTCTGGTTTGCCTCTCTTTGTGTTTTTTTTTATTGTTTCTATGTCCACTTTTAGTTCTTGGATCGTTTGTTATATTCGTCTCCTTCCCCTGCTTGATTGTATTTTCCTGTATTTCTTTTTTTCTTTTTTTATCGGATAGTTTATATATTTACATTTCAAATGTCATCCCCTTTCCTGGTTTCCCCTCAGGAATCCTCCTATCCAATCCCCACTTCCCCTCTTCTATGAGGGTACTCACCCATCCACCATCCTGGCTTTCCTCTACACAGGGGAATTAAGTCTTCACAGGACCAAGGACTTCTCTTCCCATTGATGCCAGGCATTCCCATCCTCTGATACATATGTTGCTAGAGCCATGGCTCCATGTGTACTCTTTGGTTGGTGTTTTAGTCCCTGGAAGCTCTTTATTGGATTTATTTGTTTCTTCTTTAAGTACTTCTATCTGTTTGACTGTGTTTTCCCATATTTCTTTAAGAGAGTTATTTATATCCTGCTTAAAGGCCTCTATCATCTTCATGAGATGGAACTTTTATGTCATTATCTCAGTTTTCAGGCATGTTAGGTAATCCAGGAATTGCCGTGGTGGGACTTAGATTTTGATGGTACTGGATTACATTGAGTTCTGTTGCTTATGATCTTGAGCTGGCCTCTGGGTATCTGGTTATCTCTGCTTTTTACTATTCTGGGTGTCTCTGATTGGAACCAGTCTCATTGGAGACTGTTTAGGGTGGGTCTTCTGTGTCCCTGGTTACTGAGGACCTCCTGGGAGCCAGAGATGCTGCAAGATTAGCAGGGTATCAGGCCTGCTAATCTGACCCAAGTAGGGAAGCAGATGGGAAAGAAGGGGGAGCTGGATCGAGAGCCAGGTCCCAGGTCAGCTGGGCTAACACCTAAGAAAGCTTGACATTTTTATCCTGACTGTAACTGATGAAGTAAATGTAACACATTCTAAACAATGCTCAGTCCTTATAGACTTCCCATGCAAAGGTCTTATTTGCACATAGATTGAGATGATCCTTTAAGGTTTAAGAAAATAAAAAGATAAGGGACTTTTTGGGTGATATAGAAATTCCAGCAGTTCCTTCCAGAATGTTAGGAATCACATTTACCACATTGTGATGACTTTGAGGTCTCTATTCTTTGTCTCCCACTCATTCCTTAGCTAAATATAATCTACTATCTGTATGTTAATTTGGACCTAAATATATTCAGAATTATATAATTATCAAATATGCTTACCTATTATAAACTCTTCTAATTGAATTTTTTGAAACTTTATACTTTTTTGTCCTTGGTAATATTGGATAATTGGATTACCTTACCTTAATATTGTTTTAGTCAAGCAGTCCAAAGTATTTAATTAAAACCATTTGGGAGGCAATGAAAAGAAGGGTTAAATACTCAAATAAACAATAACTGGTCAGACTGAGGCTTCACTTTAATGAGAGGGATGGTTATTAATCTTCTATGAACTATTTTTAACAAATTTTTTTTTAAATAAGTGAAGGCATGAGTGTAAATATGGGTGCTCTTGACAAGGTATTTTGTTCAGGCAAGAACATAATTTTGTACAGTCTGTTCTCTTCTGCCAATTTTATAGTGCTTCCAGGAATTGAAATTTCAGTCACCAGGTTTGAGAGGTAAGTGGCCTTTATCCACTGTGCCAATTCACCAGGCCCAATAAAATGATTTGGAAAATGTACTTAGTGGAAGGTTTTATTTGAGGCATCAGAAACAGTGCTGAGATGGTATACTCAAGAATTTTGGTTTTCATGGAGGAGGTAGAATTCCAATATTAAGTACACATATTCAGATATGTGACCATGTTATGTAGACTTGATATAATACAATAAAAAAATCAAGGGCAAGAGGAAAAGGTGAAGGAGGTCAGTGCTATATTAAACAATGTGCTACTATTTTAGATTCACTTAAAATATGGACTAGGCTATGAACAGCTTTCATTTAAAATTCCTCTAAAATGTTTAAGTTGTGACATTAAATAAGCAATATGATGTAAGACTAAGATGTATGCACTTGAAAGCTGGAGTAATTACCTGAAACAGTGCAGAAAACAAGAAGGAGCTTTAATGCTAAGGCTAGTGTAAGCTATCTTTAAACTGATGACTTAATTGTGTGTCTATTTATACATGTGCATATGATGCTTGCTAGTGAGCACATCCATGTCATGTATGTATAGATAGCAGAGGACAACTATCAGAGAACCAATAGAAGAAGTTGCTTAAGTCTTCTTTATTTTTTTTTCTGATGGTGCTGCATGCTCTGGACTCACTGGCCCACAAAATTCTGGGCAATTTTCTGCGTCAGCTCCCATCTTACCTTAGAAGAGCTGGGATTATCGATATGCATCATCACATCAGCCTCTATCATGACTTCAAGTTATCAAACTTATATTGCAGACATCTGCAGCAATTGCTTTTGCTTACTGCACTATCTCTAAAGATCTTCTCACAATAAAAAAGAGGCTGACATATGGTCAGATGGGAGAAGAAATAAACAGTATGAGAACCTGCCAACCTAGATGTCACAAGACTGTTCCAGGAAGGAAAAGGGAGTTTGGTGGTTTTCTATTTAAACACAAATGAAATGGCTGTGGGTTGGCAAAGATGGGCATGGCTGACCTGGAAAGACTGTGCCAGTGCAGTGGTGAAAGAACAGCCTAACAGAAACAGATTAATTATGAGTGATTAGCACTGAAGTGGAGAAAAACATATAGAATCTACATCTTAGTAAAACAGAAAGCACACTGGGAAAATCCCAATGTCTCCTACTTGATTTGATCCAGAAATTTTGAATACTTTTAGAAGTGATCATAAACTGTGCACTGAAGGATGTTCCAGTATTAACTAGATTGATAATAAATGAACAGAGATATGTCAAAAGAGGTCAGGGCGAGGGAAATTGAGAGCTGAGGGACGCTCATGCTGGCTTACAGTGGGACTTTGTAGATAGTTTAGTGGTATAAATAATGACAGGAGACTTATATAGTTTAAAGTTTAGGTCTTTTGCTTGGACAATCTCTCAGCTAGCTCTTCTAACAATTCTACTATCTTACCTGTGACCTATCATGTAGTCCTTTACCTCTCTACTTCTCTGTGGGTACATCTGTTCCCTCCTTGTCTGCTCTTCATTCATCCCTGTCTGCTTTCTTTCCCAGAGTCACCCCTATCTCTGAAGTTATGCCTCTACTTCCTGCCAAGCTATTAGCCATCAGATCTTTCTCACAAGCAATCAACATTTAGACAACCTCTAACACAATTTGTAGATTGTTTCTAGGCATAGAGGGGTCTCTGACTTTTAAGTACCTGAGCAGGTGTGGAAGGACAAGCATTTACAAATATAAGGCCAGTATTGGTCCATAGTAATGACAGTACCAATATCCTGCCAGTATTTAGCTCTTTGCAGGTACAAACTTAATAACTGAAAATACAGACACACCTTCACACAATGCAAAAAGTTACCCCAATACTGGTTAGAGTGTGCAACCATGAGAATAAGCAGATGTCAGATGATGAGAAGTTATGTTGTCTTTAACACTACAGCATAGTAGATGATTTAGGAATTAAGAAACATTCCAATATGTGTCTTGATTAGATTACTCTAGCTTCTTTGAACAGAACAAAGTTTATGTCCTCTAGTTGGGAGTTGGAAATCTGTCAGCAAGCCGTTGTTGTAATAAAGGTGGGTGGTTACTTCTGACTGGACTTCAGGGAAATTCAATAACCAGAAAGATACATAGAAGTGAAATTTATGAAGTGCAGTTTGACAGCGTAATGACAGTGTGAGTGAGTGTGTGTTTGTATGTGTGTGTGCATGCTCGCAATTTCTTGAGCACATTTTCAAATGTCCTGTGGAATCTAGAATACTTCATTTCTATGCCTGTCTGCCTTATTTCTTTGAGATAGTATCACTTACTGAACTCTGAAGCTCACTTGTTCTGACTAGCATTGCTAGCTATTGAGCTCCTGGGACTTGCTTATCTTCAGTTCCTTATCCCCAGTGCTCGAATTTTTCCTTCCTTCCTTCCTTCCTTCCTTCCTTCCTTCCTTCCTTCCTTTCTTTCTTTTTTTCTTTCTCTTTGTATAAGTGCTGGGATTCCAACTCACATCCTCATGTTTGCGGTGCACTTCTTAGCCACGGAGCAATCTTTCCAGCTTCATCAAATTCTTTCTTCTAATTTTTGTAAGGCTAATGATTTTTATTTAAATGTCTGAAAGACTTCTGAGCACCTTCTAGGCATTTCTGCCAATGATCTACTGATTCTAAGAATTGGCTCACAATCAAGGTTATTAGGTCCTTCCAAACTCTTCTTCCAATATGATAGTATCACTCTTCTCGGAATGTCCCCTCCTCACATGCTCCTAGTCTCCAGACTTGCTGGATCATATTCTATCTCCTGATTTGTTTCCTGTCTTTTCCCTGGTCCCCTCCTTTAACTTTGGCCCTAACCCAGGCAGTTTTCAACTTTCATTTCCCTCAGTGAGCTTTTAATTTCCAGTTTCCATTTCTGGTCTCTACATTTTCAAAACATCAGTATTTTGTCTGATTCTTCTTTTTCTCTTCTTAGTTCATAAGAAGAGATTCTTTTTCTTCTCTTCTTACTAAACAAACTATATTCACCTTGGTCTGATGTTCTGATGAATTAAAACATCCTTTTCCTTTTGGATTTCCTTTCATCTTGTCACAGCTGTCAGCACAATGACCCGAAAACTACCTGCTTTACATCCCTGTGTCTGTTATCACAGGCTCTATGATTTAGATTGACTTATTTAATCACCACGGTCTCGTTTTCATGTGAGATTCACAGGAGCAGCACATTTCCAGGGGCATTTTTTAAGCCTACATTCATAGGTCTGTCTTAGAATAGAGCCTGGAATAAAGCTGGAGTGAGCAGATGTGGCTTCTGGTAGTGCTCTGGCAGCATCCCCCAATTCCCCATCCAGGAACACAGGTTTATCTCGCTACCTACTAAGTATACCTGATATTTCCCTCTCCGTGCATTCTGCTACTCTTTGTAGTCTACTGCTGAGAATACTTTCCTGTTGTTGTTGTTGTTGTTTGGAGGACCTACCTACCTCACAACACAATCTCTTCTATCTAAAGCATTTCTTATTTCCATGAAGAGTTCTATTTTCCCTCTTCCATTTAAATTTTTCTATCTCCAAATCTAGATGCAGCTATCCTAGTTTGATACTTATTGGCATAGGGCTTATTAGTTCCACAGTAAGCATTACTTTATGTAGCACACAGCAATGATCCTTGAGTGTAAAGAATGAAAATCTCTGCACTATTCAGTTAGTTTTCTCTCACACCTGCAGCTACTCTTTCCCCTCTCACACAGACTGATTTAGGCTCCAATTTTGATCAAGGGACATCAAGTGACCTGGCCTAGATCTTTTTCTTTTGTATAGGACCTTTAAGGTCAGCACTCTTTGACACTGAACAGGGCTGAAGCATTGTCCTGTATTCCCAGGATCTCTTTAAGGGTTTTTTTAACTAAGACTTTTTGGCTCAAATGCCACTGCTTTTGTGTTCCAAGTCTTTTTTTCTTCTTCTTCTTATTTTACATAATTGAGGAAGTGTTTTTTTTAGGACAGGTGGTGAACTACCAATTTCATACTGTTCTGTGGAGAAATACTCAATAATTGAATTTTTTCTATAAAATGGTACAGAGAGGAATATTTAATATCTTTTCTGTTTTCTACTTAATTTCCTCTAGTCTGAGTTCTCTTGAGCAATGGCCTTCAGGGCATGAACTGCCATATTTTAGGTCATTCTGAAAGACTGAATCAGGATTGATTCTCATTTTATTTATGGCTATAGTTGGTGGTAATTTACAGAGCCTGAGTTGAGGGTTTATTTTTCCCCTCTGAAAGCTTCGGGGATGTTTTTGTCAGGATTTAGAGCATGGGCTCCAGGAGCAAGGTGATAGATTGAGTGCTGCCTCAGAAAAAGTCAGCCTGTCACACAACATATTTATCTCCATCCAGGAAGCCAGGCAGGCTAAGTACAGATCTGTTAAAAGCTGAGTGAAACTTTCTAAGGTAAGGCAGGTCAATGTGACATTGCGTCCTTTTTATTCATAACTGTGGGCTGCCTAGGCAAAAGAGCTGAAGAATGTCCATGGCCGTTCAAACACAGACTTTAATTTTTATCCTTGTAATAGGGTGTTAATCAGAAATGATTGACAGCTAAGCAGATCCTAATGTGCTATCCTCAGAAGGTAAGGATAGGATTTAGTATAGGACTGCTGATTTCTATAAAGGAGATGATGGAAACTTTTTAGTAAGGCAGTGGGGAAAAGATTAGGCAGAGTTAAAAGGAAAGAATTAGAAATAGGATTCTTAAAAAGCATCATTAATTATGTTTACAATCAAACACTTCCCTCTTTCCTTTTTCTTTTTTCTTTTTCCAGGAAAATGTTCTTTTATGTCTCAGTAAGCTATTTTATTTTTCTGGGCAGAGGTGCTGGGGATTGAACCCCAGACCTCATGAATACTAGGTGAGCGCTAGGCCACTGAGATCCATCCCTTGCTTTCATGTAATCCATCCATTCTTCATAAAGCTTCACCTGCAGGGCCAGTAAGGTGGCTCAGCAGGTGCTTGCACCAAACTTGATGATCCTATACACTCCAGCAACACACACAATGAACTGAAGAAAAGAACTGAGTCCTGTAAGTTGTCTCTGACCTCTACATGAAGGACGATGCGACCACATGCTATTTCCCCTCCTCCTCCACCTCCACCAAAATAAATACATGTGGGAAATTAAAACAAAACAAAACAAAACAAAACAAAACAAACAATCAAACAAAAAACTCCAGCTATTATCATACAGCTAACTCTCATCTCTTAGGTATTTAAGGTCCATAATTTATGTGTCATATAAAAAGGAGATTTAAATTAGGAAAATTACCTATAATCTAAATCTGCAGCACCAACAGCTTCTCATTGCTAGTGTAATGGAAAGATTTAGTCCTTCTGCAGAGCATGAATCTTTACAGCACATGCCCTTAGACATTACCTTATTGGGAAAACCTCATCAGGAGTTCTGTCACACTTCTCTCTGGAGATACAGGACTATAACCACATTGTATTTACACCCTCTCCCCACTTCAAAATATACATCCTTCTCTAAAAAGTCATATACCTTGAGATTGTCAAAATCTCTTGCTAGATTCCAGTAGATTCCAGAGAAAATCCAGTGAAGGAGTCAAAGAAATAGCTCTTAAATAAAACGTGCCTGATGTTAAGATAAATGACCTGAATTTGAGAGAAGAAGCAAGCATTACAGGCTGTACTCTTATCTGGACAGGTGCCCAGTGGCAGGTATGTGTGCCCCACCCGTCCCCATCCCTAATCTCCTCTTGCATAAATTATAGTTGATGAGAATGTCATATTGAATGAAAAAGAAAACCTGCATTTCAGAAAATATAAGATCAATTTAGTTCCCTGGGACTTTTATTTTGTGTTCTATTTGTTTTTTCCCTTCCTCGGATAATGAACTAAGATGTCAGTCAGTCGTGATTAAAATCAAAATTAGAACATGTGAGTTTGAGAGTTAGGAAAGATTGAAATTATCTACATGACACCACACTGGTGAACTTCACACAAGGTGAATGATGGTCTTTGGGTAATGTAGAAGTTATACATACACAAATAACAGGAAACTTATTTGGATTTCTTTTGGAAATATACCATTTAAAAAATTCTCAGAGAATGAATGGCTTTTTATTGTTGTTGCTGTTCCGTTTTTTAGGAGTTAATGCATTATGCCCATAAGACTGTAGCACATGAGACCATTAATAATTTAGAGGTGCATCAAGATCCACATTCCTAGAATATGGGAAGATCTCCAAGCAGGTTCTGTGGTTCAGCAACCAGCACTAGACTGAAGTGATATTCAGAGATCCACTGGCCTGTTTTCTTTCTTTTTTATTTTATAATTTTTAAATTTACTTATTTTTATTGTTTATTTTATCCATTTACATTTCAGATGTTGTCCCCTTTCCGACCTCCCCTCCATACCCCATCCAATCTCCACTCCCTTTGCCTCCATGAGGGTGCTCCCCCACCTCCCCAAGCCTACTCCTGCCTCACTGCTCTACAGTCTCCCCACGCTGGGGCATCAAGCCTCTACAAGACGAAGGGCCTCTCCATCCATTGATGCCAGACAAGGCCTCCTGTTATACATGCAACTGGAGCCATGGGTAACACCATGTGCAATCCTTGGTTGTTAGCCCAGTCCAGGAAGCTCTGAGTGGTCAGATTAGTTTATATTGTTATTCTTCCCATGGGGCTGCAATGGGGCAACCCACCCATCTCAAAAAATTTTAACCCAGAATTGTTCCTATCGAAAGGAAATTCAGAGACAGAAGGGAGCAAAGACAGAAGGAAAGGCCATCCAGAGACAGCCCACCTTCCATCTGGGGTTCTGTCCCACCTGCAGACACCTGAGAGACTCTGCCAGCATCTGGCCTATGCAGGTGCAGATACTCACAGACAACCATTGGACTGAGTCCAGGGACCCCAATGGAATAGTTAGGGGAAGGACTGAAATTATTTATACTTCATGAGTTGAATTTCGGTAAATGTGAATTTAGAAGTTCTTCTATTTCTTCTAAGCTTTCCAGTTCTTTAAGTTTTTATGGTGTTCTCAAATGATTTTCTGTATGTCATGGTAACCTGCTATAAAACCTATTTTTGATTTCTAATATATTAATATGTGTTTTTTTTACTTTGTTTATTGAACAGTTTGTTAATCTTTTTAACTGTTTAAAGAACTAACTTGAGCTGAGCAGTGGTGGCGCACGCCCTTAATCCCAGCACTCTGGGAGGCAGAGGCAGGCATATTTCTTAGTTCAAGGCCAGCTTGGTCTACAGAGTGAGCAGCAGAACAGCCAGGGCTACACAGAGAAACCTTGTCTCGAGAAACCAAAAAAAAAAAAAAAAAAAAGAAAAAAGAAAAAAAAAGAAAAAGAAAAAAGAAAAGAAAAGAAATAACTTGACTTAAGACAAATAATTGCATTCATTCAAGACAGAAGAGCAGAAAATCTGGAATGGAATAGATGATGGAAGTACAATCTAGCTACTGGATTGTCGGCTTATATTATAAAAATGGCGATAATACTAAAATTATTTTTAATGCAATATCTCTAAAAGTTTTTATGTGACATTTCACAAAACTAAAAAACTAAAATCAAGAAGCTATATGTGACCACAAAAGACCATGAATAGCTAAAGCAATAGTAAGAATCAAGAACAAAGCTGATGGTATCACAATAAATAAACTCAGATTATACTACCCAGATATAGTGATAAAGGCTAGATGGCATGGTGGAAACAGCCAGATAGGCCATTGGAACAGAATCAAGAATGAAGAAACATATCTAAAAGCCATTTACCCGTAATACTTGAAAAAGGAGGCAAAAACACACACACTGGAAAATAACAGCCTATTCAATAAATGGTGTGGACAAAATTGGATATCCATGTGTAGAATAAATATTTGTTATTTTGTTGTCTGTGTACTTAACTGCCTGCCCACATTCTAGGAAATGCATGAACTTTCTTATGATAGTTTTAATACTCAGAATAATTGAAATTATGTTTAAGCTTATTTTTATTAATTTTTTTATTTTCTATATTCTTTGTTTACATTCCAAAGGCTTTCCCCTTTCCCAATTCCCCCTTCACCATATATCCCATAAGTCCTCTTCCCCCCACCCATTCCCCAATCACCTGCCCCCCCCCCACCATTTCTCTGTTCTGGTACACTCCTACAAAACTGGATCCAGTCTTTTAAGGACCAGGGTCCTCTCCTTCCTTTTCCTTGGGAATCTTTTGATTTGCTAATTGTGCCTTGAGTATTCAGAGCTTCTGGGCTCCTTAATATTCACTGATCATTTATTGCAATTTATGTGTATTTTTTGTGATTACGTTAACTCACTTAGATCCAACCAATTGCATGAATTCATTATTTTTAATTGCAGAGTAGTATTCCATTGTATAGATATACCACATTTTCTGTATCCGTTCCTCCTTTTAGGGACATCTGGACTCCTTCCAGCTTCTGGCTATTATAAATAAGACTGCTATGAACAAAGTAGAGCATGTGTCTTTATTGCATGCAGGGGGAATCCTCTGGGTATATGCCCAGGAGTGGTATGACAGGGTCCTCTGGAAGTGTCATGCCCAATTTTCTGAGGAACCGCCAGACTGATTTCCAGAGGGGTTGTACCATCTTGCAATCCCACAAACTGTGGAGGAGTGTTCCTCTTAGGGGGAAGGTTTCTAAGGCAAAGGGCAGATATTGAGGGACAGGGACATGAGCAGAATTGGGGAGAATGATGGGAAATTCACAAAGAATCACTAAAAAGTTTTTAAAAAGGCAGTTATAAGGAAATTGAAATAACTACCTGATTCCTATATGCCTACCATTGATTAAAGCTGATTGTCAACAATCAATGAAATTCTAATCAGTTAACCAGCCTGTATAAGGCTCATTGTAAGGTGCAGCTCTTCCTGGGGTATGTCACTGACATTACAAAATCTCAAAAGGACTCTGAGAAACATAAATACTGAAATAGAAACGAACAAGTCTGGTGACTTATTCAAGTGATAAGTATTTAGTAATATGAAGGTCCAATATTTTCTTTAAAAAATACATTACTTTTATTTGCTTGTCTCTGTCTTTGTGTGTGTGTGTGTGTGTGTGTGTGCTTGAGGCGGGGGTCTCTTTGTTTACCTACATGTGTTGGCACACAACTACCATGGCTCATAGATGGAGGCCAGTCAACTCTCTTTTTCTATCATGTGTGTCCTCGGGATCAAACTGAGGTCATCAAGCTTGGTATCAAGTGTCATTACCCATTAAGCCATCTCATTGACACAAAGAATCTGAATATTATTTACATGATGAACTAGATAAATATTCATCAACTAAAATTTAATAAAACTAGAATCCTCTTAGAAGAGAAATTAAGGGTCAGACATACAGCTGACTTACATTGTTACCTTGAGCACCTTGTGAGTTATTTCAGTCATAGAGAATTTTAACTCATCATACAAATATGGACATCATGTGATTCCTTCAGTAGAATGGATTTACTTTTGTGCAAAATGGATCTTTTACAGGAACTTCTTCCTAGCTATAGGCACTTTTAATATAGAGATATTTTTAAGAAAAAAGGAGTTGCACAGTTGTTGTTTCTCATAAATGTATGTGGCATCATTGGGAGAGTGTTTAAGCTTATAGATTACTTATTGGAGATATTGAAAAAAGTAGCCACTAGTGCTAAATATATATATATATATATATATATATATATATATATATATGTATATATATATATATAAAACAATTATTAGTTTATGTAATTCTGACATACTAAAGCATAAAATATCAAAAAAAGCTTATAAGTAGATGCTTCAAGTTTGGGGAACAAACTGCCATGTGAAGTGATTGAAAAAATCTATCATGAAATATGTACTTGACTGTATTCCTTTTCAAATTCAGAACAAATGATTTCAATAAATATTTTTTGCCAAAAACCATAGACATGTCAGGTAAAGAAAAAAATATCCTACATCTCAGGTGATGGATATTTTGAAATATATTAATAGAGGTAATTTTTATTTGTAATTCTTTAGAAATAATGAAAGTTGTTATTGCTAAGGTTATCTTTACAACTGCATAACTGTTTTAGTGAGACAATATATCCAGACTCTGTGTAGCATTTCATTTTGTCTGGTAAACAGGGCCATGGAATTAAATTTATTATTGTCAAATAACTGTTTGAATTTTTGAGGACAAAATAAAAACCCCTATGACTCAGGACACTTAGTTTGGTAGTAGTGCTCAAGTCGAAAAGGTTTTGGCAGCTAATTGAGTGGTCTGGGGCTCTTTTGACCAGCATCCCATTTGCTAAATTATGTCAGACTCATATTCATAAGTCCAATGATAGGAAATCAAATTTAGTTTATACAATATTTTAGTCAATCACATCATGTAAGTTATAAATATATACTAATATAACCTTCTCATGCCCAGTGAAGAATAATGCTATTCTTCAACATTGGTTATTCTATCAACATTGGAATTATTCAGCACAATATACAGTTTTGTGGCAGACAAGCTTTAAGTTTTAAGGGGAGGACATCAAATCATTCACAAGTTAGAGTAATGAAAAGCAAATGATTTATTTTTTAACATTATAACATCATTTACGAAAGCAGAACAATGAAGACGAAAGACAGAAATGAAAGGGTTTTTATTTTTATTATTATTAGCATGTCATTTTCTTGCAATTTCAAAGATTTGTATGTGCAAGGCAACATTAAGAAGTGTTTTAAAATTTTTGTGTGTGCTCACCTATTTTATAAATAATTTATTATTTGTTTTCTTTTCTGCTTTTAGGTAATCAGAAAAGTATACACTAGTTGGAGTGAAAATTTATTGTTTGTATGGATTTTGTTACAAATACAAATTTGTGTTGAACATATTCTCATATAAAATATTATGGAAAAATATACAAAATGGAAATTAGTCCCTAAAAGATAGGAGTCTGATTTAATTTTCCTCAAGTATGATTTTATCCTACAAGTTATATTTTCAAAAGCCTCAAGAGACTGTTATTGGTAGAATTCTGCATTATGGAGACTTATTTAATCATTTCCTAGGAAAACTTTAAATTGTACAGCAAGCTTGGTGAATAAACATATGTATTAAGCATCTGCTACAAGCTTGGTTCTTTGGGAGCTTGTCAAAACATAAGAAGTTACATATACGTTATAAACCACTACCATGCAAATCAGTGACGAAAGTGTGAAGCTAGAGTGACTGCCCAGAGCTTTGCAAAAGGAAATGGGACTTAAAATGAGACAGAAGAATTGTTCCCACTCCAAATTGTAGCTGGCAATCACATGTGAGCCCTTGGAACATGATATACAGTTCTTAAACTTCCTTAGCAACAGTAGCTAGCAAAGAGCTTTAAAACTAAGTGGTCTCATTGGTTCTTTATATGTTTACATATTACTCTAAACCTCCCAAGTTTCTTGGTAAGTGTCTCTGCAGTTCTAAGCACAGTTCTCTGCATATATAATGTAAGAGGGAAATTAAAGACATTGAGGAGTTCTTTGCTGAACATGACATTTGGTTAATTTGGAAATTTGGTAAATCTTGGTTGCTTGGAATGAAACTATAGTTAAAAATATGGTTAGGATTTAAGTCATGAGGATTGTTTGTTTTACATGAATATTTACAAATATTTCTACTGTGTATACAATAGGCTTAATGGACTTACAATCACGCATAAAATATGTTTATTCTTTAGGTAATAAGAAAACTACAAATTGATAATATTAAAAACAATAAAGTGAATATTATAATTTTAATACCATTTAAAGAGAAAAAATGAGAGTAAAGAAATGCAATAAGTTGCATTGAGTTGAATTGGCAGAAACCTAGAGGAAAAAACAGGGACAGTTGTGCAGGAAAAACTGAGACCTGGTGTCTGTCCAGGGAATCATGAGTTAATTGAGTTCTAGCTTCACTGAGGACAGAGTAGTTACAAATTTTTATTATTTACCCTGGGGATGCTTCTGGTATATTAGGAAGATGAGTTTCTTCTTTACCCTCAGATGACCTCTTCAATGGACTCATAAAAATTCAATGACATTCATGAAGAAATAAATTCATGTAATTTCAAGATGATTTTTATTTGCATCAATTAATCAATCAAAATGATGAATGTTTAAATAATTTTATGTTATTTACTTTTATGCACTAATAAATATGAAAATAGTTAAATACAAAAATATGAGTTTTATTAAATTCTATTTGATAAAAGAATTTTTGTTTGAACAATTATGGCAAATTGATGTACGTCATATAGATAGTGAGCTGACACCTATATGACTTAGAAAGTCATGATTTCTACAGAAACTACATTTTTCTACTTTTTAAGCTCTTACTAGAAGCAAAACCAAAAATTTCTCTTTTGAAATGGGCATAATAGTATTTGGCCGTAGAGATGGATGCTATCTCCGGAAGGTTCTCTTCAGCTAATAATTGGATGATTTGGTTCTGCTTGGCTAGGGAGTGATGAAGGGGACTGTGCCCATTATCCCAGCTCACTTACTACTTAGTAAACAGGAATTTTAGAGTTTTGTGGTCTGTTGAAAATAGTCAAGGGTCTGTTGTGATCTTTAGTCAAATCTTTATTTATCCTCCCTGCACAGGATATATTCATGACCAATAATTGTCAAGCTTTCTCTAAATGAAGCTCGTAGAGGTAGTTGCATTTCTCTGTAGTAACTTCTCTTAATTTGATTTTGATTAAGTGATTGCTATCATTTTCTTTTAGTTATTTGATTTTTGTATACTCATATATAGCAGCTGATCTCTCCGGATCCTGTCCCCACCTGCCCCCAGTCACCTATAAAAAATCTGTTCTATTTTCCTTTCACAGGGAGATCCATGCATCCTGCCAGATCACTTCTTTTCTTTACCTAACCTCTCTTGGTATATGGCTTGTATATTGGTAATCATTTACATAATGGCAAATAGCCACAAATATTGCATTTGTCTTTCTGGTTTTGGATTATGTCACTAAGGATGGTTTTCTGTAGCTGTATTCATTTGCTGGCAAATTTTATGATGCCATTTTTTGAGGTTTATTGTCTCTCTTATTTTTATTTATTTTCAACTCCAGATTATATTCTCCTTCTGGTCCAGTCCACCATCTGACTGTTCCACATCCCATACCTTCTCCCTGATCCCTGTCACCACGAGAATGTCCCACCTCCAGGCCCCTAGCCCCCCACCCCACCAGACCTATAAACCCCCTGGGGCTTCCAGTCTCTTGAGGATTAGGTTCATCTTCTCTGACTAAACCCAGACCTGGCACTCCTCTGCTATATATGGGTAAAAGGGCCTCATATCAGCTGATGTATGTTGCCTGGTTGGTGGTCCAGTGCCTGAATAGTTGAGTAAACACTCCATTTTGTAAATACACCATATTTTCTTTGTCCATTCTTCAGTCAAGGAACATTTAGGTCATCTCCAGTTTCTGGAGATTATTAATAAAGTTGCTATGAAGAGAGTTGAGTAAGTATCCTAGTGGTAGGATGAAACTTCCTCTGGGCATCTGACCAGTAGAAGGATAGCTTGGTCTTGAGGTAGATCAATCCCAATTTTCTGAGAATCTGCCATATTGGTTTTTATAGTGGCTATGCAAGATTGTCCTCCCACTAGCAATGGAGGCACATTCCCTTTACTCCACATCCTCACCACCATGAGCTTGTGTTGTTGATCTTAGCCATTCTGACATGTTTAAAATGGAATCTCAGTTGATTAGATTTGTATTTATGTAATAGGTAATAATGTGGAACAATTTTTTAAGTGTTTCTCAACGATATAAGATTCCCTGAAGAGGCTTACCTCAATTTTAAGTGGATTATTTGGTTTGTAGATGTCTTGAGTTCTTTACATATTTTAGACATTAGTTCTCTATCAGATTTGGAGTTGATTAAAAAACCAAAATAACAACAACTACAACAACAACAACAGCAGCAACAACAACAACAACAAAAATAAAAAAAAAATCCCCAAACAACACTGTCATTCTGTACAATGCTATTTGGTCCTATTGATAGTGTCCTTTGCCTTACAGAAGCATTCCAGTTTCCTGAGATCAGTTGTTGATCTTAGTGTCTGAGCTGTTGCTACTCTGTTCAGGAAGTTGTCTCCTGTGCCAATGCATTCAAGGCTGTTCTTCATTTTCTCTTCTATCAGGTTCATGTGAGTCTTTGATCCTCTTGGACTTTGAGTTTTATGCAGGGTGATAGAGATGGATCTATTTACATTCTACATCCAGACCTCCAATTTGACCAGCACCATTTGTTGAAGATGTTGTCAATTTTTTCCAGTACATATTTCTTACTTCAGCATAAAAAATCAGGTGTAATAGGTGTCTAGATTTATGCCTGGATTTTCCATTCAAATCTACTGAATAAAATGTCTGTTTCTATGCTGATACCATGCCCTTTTTATTTCTATAGCTCTGCAGTACAACTTGAAATAAAAGGTGGGTGATATTTCCCACATTTTTTATTGTTAAAGATTATTTTAGCTATCCTGTAGCTTTTTAATTGGATATTTTATTTATTTACATTTCAAATGTTATGCCCTTTGTTGGTTTCCCTTCAGTAAAGCCCCTATCCCATCCCATCCCCCTGCTTCTATGAGTGGGCTTCCCCAGCCACCCACACCCTGCCTCTCTGCCCTGGTATTTCCCTACACAGGGGCATCGAGCCTTCCAAGTACTATGGACCTTTTCTCCTATTGATGTCCAACAAAGTCATCCTCTGCTACATAGGTTGCTGAAGCCATGGGTTGCTCTGTGTATACTCTTTCATTGGTGGTTCAGTCCCTGGGAGCTCTGGGAGGTCTGGTTGGTTGATATTGTTGTTCTTCCTATGGGTCGCAAACTTCTTCACTTCCTTCTCTAACTCCTCTATTGGCCTGATATAGCTATCTCTTGAGAGGCTCTGCCAGAGCCAGACAAATGCAGAGGCAGACGCTTGTAGCCAAACATTGGTCTGAGCTACCCTCGATTTTTGTTTTTCCATATGAAGTTGAGAATCGACCTATAAATTTATGTTGGGACTTTGATGGAGAACAGCATTGAATCTGTAGATTGATTTTTGTAGGAGGGCCATGTTATCCTATGACAATCCTATAGATCCATAAGTGTGGGATATTTCTATCTTGTGGTCTCTTCTTCGATTTCTTTCTCCTGAGCGTGAAGTTTTTAATTATATAATTCTTTTACTTGAGACTTACTGTAAAATATTTTATATTATTTGAAGCGATTGTGAAAGGTATTGTTTCCCTAATACCTTTCTCAAATTCCTTTTTTAAGACTTGAAGTTTTTATCATTTGAATCTTAGACTTAACTCAATATATTTTATATCATTTGAGGATATTGTGAAATATACTTTCCTGATTCCTTTTCCAGTCCACTTGTCTGTTGTGTATTGAATGACTACTAATAATTTGAGTTAATCTTATATCCGGCTACTTCTCTGAAAAGTTTTATCAGTCCCAGGAGTTCTATGGTAAAACTCGGGGTTCACTTATCTATACTATCATATTATCTGCAAATAAAAATAAGTTGATATTTTCCTTTTGATTTGTACCTTTAGTTGTTTTATTGCTCTAGCTAGAACTTCAAGTACCATATAGAATAGATATGGAGATAGTGAACAGCCCTGTCTTGTTCCAGATTTTAGTGGGACTGCTTTATGTTTCTCACCATTAAATTTGATGTTGTTTATCAGCTAGATGTAAATAAAGATTATGTTTAGGAATGTCTTTTATAACCCTGATCAATCAAAGATTTGTAAGAAAGAGGGTTGGACTTTTTTCAATGACCTTTTCACCTTCTAACAAAATGGCCTTGTAGTTTTCTTCTGTCAGTTTGTTTATATGATAGATTACTTTACTAATTTTTGTATTTGAACTATCCTACGTCTCTGGGAAAAAGCTTACCTGATAATGGTGGATGATCATTTCAATTGTGTTCTTGGATTTTGTTAGTAAGTATTTTATTGAGTATTTTTCATCTCTAGTCATAAGGATCTATAAGACTCTTTCATTGTTGGATCTCAGTTTTCATATAAGGTAACTTTGGCCTCACAAAATAAATTGGGCAATGTTCCTTCTGCTTCTATTTGGTTGGATAATTTGAGCAATATTGGCATTGCTTCTTCTTTGAAAGTCTGATAGAGTTCTGTACTAAAACAATATGATCCCAACCTTTCCTTGACTGGAATACTTTCACTGCTCTTTTCTATTAAACTAGTGGTATATTCTCTATATTTCTATTTTATTGATTTGAGAGTTTAGTTTGGTTATTTCTTGCCATTGACTCCCCTTCTCTGTGCTTACTTCTTCTTATTGTAGTGATTTCAGATGTTCTGTTGTGGTTAGAGTAAGATCTCTCCAAATTCTTTATGTAGGCAGTTAATGTTATGGAATTTTCTTTAAGCATGACTTTTATTGGATCCCTTAAGTTTGAACATGTTGTGTATTTATTTTCTTCAATTTTTCTTTGACACATTTTTTTTAATTTAGTTTAGGCTTGTTCCATGAGTTTGCAAGCTTTCTGTTGTTTCTGTTGTTGGAATCCACGTATAATCTGTGGTGAATTTATATAATGCAGGGAGTTATTTCAATTTGGTTACATCTATTTAGACTTGCTTTCTGATTATATGGTTTTATAATATTTATGGTTTCATAAGGGCCTGAGAAGAAGGTATATTTTGTGTGTATGTGTTTGCTTGGGTGAAATATTCTGTAAATATATGTTATATCTGTTTGGTTTATAATATCTGTTTGCTTCAGTATTTATCTGATTAGTTTCTGTCTGGAAGACCTGTCCATTGGTGAGAGTGGGGTATTGAGGTCTCCCATTATTGATGCGTGTGGGTAAATATGTGATTTAAGCTGGTGTTGTGTTTTTTTTTCAAACTTTGGTTCCTTTGTGTTCAAAGCACAGATGTTGAGAATTGAAATGTCATCTAGGTGAATGTTTTAGTTTGATGAGTACATTGTCCTTTCCTAGGTCTTTTGATTAACTTTAATTTGAAGTCTACTTTGTTATATATTAAAGTAGCCATGCCAGCTTTTTTCTTATGTCCATCCTCTTGGAAAATATTTGAGCCTAATTATATTGAAAGATGTCAATGGTTTTTGATTCCTGTTATTTTGTTGTTATAACCACATGTTGATGTGTGTGTGTGTGTGTGTGTGTGTGTGTGTGTGTGTGTTTACCTTATTTTGGCTTTTCTGGTGTAAGATTATTTATTTCTTGTGTTTTCATGTGTGTGTTTAGCCTCCATAGGTCCATAGATTGGTGTTTTCCTTCTAGCACCTTCTGTAGGTCTGAATTGTGGATAGATACTGTTTAAATTTGACTTTATCATGTAATATCTTAATTCTTTCATTTACAGTGATTGAAAATTTCCCTCTTTATAGTATTCTAGGTCAGCATCTGTGGTTTCAAAAAAGTTTGCAGTACATCTGTCAAAGCTCTTCTGTCTTTTAGAGTATCCATTAAGTAGTCAGATATAATTCTAAAAGGTCTACTTTTATATGATACTTGGTCTTTATTCCTTGCACCTTTTAATATTCTTTTTTATGTTCTGTATATTTACTCTTTTGTTCTTATCTTATGAGGGAATTTTCTTCTCAATCTATATGGTTTTCTGTGTGCTTCTTGTGCTATTATAGACATCTCCATTTATAGGTTGGAAAATTTTTCCTCTATGGTTTTGTTTAAAATAATTTCTGGACCTTTGAACTGGAATTTCTTTCTATCCTGTATTCCTATTATATATATTTCATGATGAATATATAATATAATATATATGCATATATGTATACAGACATGCACATATACACTTGTACACATGGACAGATACACATGCAAATATATGTCTATTTTCCTAGGTTTTCTGGATATTTTCATCAGGAATATTTTAGGTTAAACATTTTCTTTGATTGATGTTTTCATTTCTTCTATTATATCTTCAAGTTTTTAGAATTGTTCTTCCATTTTTTTTTGTATTCTCTTCTTAAAGTTTGCCTTTGCAGTTTCTGTTTGAATTCCTAAATTTTTCATTTTCAGAATTCCTACAGTTTGTGTTTTCTTTATTGCTTCTATTTTCATTTTAGGGTCTGGAACAGTTTTATTTGTTCTTCAATTGTTTGTTTGCATTTTTCCTTCCCTTAAGAGATTTATTCATTTTCTTCAATTGTTTGTTTATATTTTTTCTTTAATTTATTTAATGGATTTATGAGTTTCCTCCAATTGTTGTGTTTCCTGGATTTTTAAAAGGGATCCATTCATTTCCTCTTTAAGGAACACTTACCATCTTCATATAGATACTTTTAACGTCTTTTTCTTGTGCTTCCGTTATGTTGGACAATTCAGGACCTGCCATGGTAGGATAGCTGGACTCTAGTGGAGACATATTGCCACATGACATGAATGTATTGATTGTGTTCCTATTTTGGTGTCTAGTAATGTTGGTTTGGGATGATTATAGGTCTAGGTGCTGATTTTTGGGTTTGTCTTTGTTGGGTTAGTTATTTGTTCCTTGGTTTCTGTTTCCTCTCTGGATTTTCCAACAGTGTGATGGCTCTGTGGTACCTGTTTTACTGACCTGTTCAGCTGGTGTGTTCACAGGGAAAGTCTGCTAGTGGTGGAGGTAGGGATACAGTGTAGAGTGAGGGGGGGAGTGATGGAGAGGTCTGTGAGATCTACGTAAAATGAGGGGGAAGGAAGGGTGCATCTATGATCTAGTGCAGCACTAGAGACTGGCAGATTAGTTCTAGGGGAACAGAAAGAGAGGAGATCTTGGTGTATCCTGCCTGGATTAGTCTCATGAAACAGCACACTCTAAGAAAATAATTATGAGTTTCTTTCTTAGTCATTCATTCTTTCTTCTTTTTTCCTTCCCTCTTTCTTTGCTTTTTTCAGGACACTGTTTCTCAGTGTAGCCGTGCCTGTCCTGGAACTCAGAGCTCTACCTATCTCTGCCTCCCAAGTGCAGGGATTAAGGGTGTATGCTCTGCCATCCAGCCTCCAGCCTATTATTTTCTAACAGAGAAGAGAAGCCCCTTTTTTGTAAAGATTGTACAGGATTATGCCAAGATCTAATTGCTTGATTTTTTTTTTAATTTCTTTCCTTCTGAGCTGGTAAAGCAAGAAAAAGAACTTTGTAAGGTAAAATATTTCAAAGCTATTTTTTCCACCTCCTTTAGAAAAACAATTTTAAAATGTACATGCAGGGGATTGTGTCATCCGAGGCTTAGGAAGACATCTAATAATAAATCTATGTGGGGGGCTGTAGATCATTGCCTGAAGCTCAGGGTACAATAAGTGTTATTTCACTTGTTACTTTTTGGTTAGTGACTGAATAAAAACCAGAATATTTCAGATGAATTCAGTTTGTAGCAATATTTCTCTACCTTCCTCAGTCTCTCTGTCTATAGATAACATATTAACTATTCTATAGTGTGTATGTTTTATCTAGAAACTCAATTATATTATAACCTATAGCACACTATAAAATAATAGTTTTTAACTTTTATTTATTTGTTTGTTTTATTTTGTTTCTGAAGCCAGGGTTTCTCTGTGTAGCCCTGGCTATAGTGGAACTTAAATTTTAGACCTGGGTGGTTGTCAAACTCAAAGAGATCTGCCTGCCTCTGCCTCACTAGTGCTGGGATTAGAGGTATCTGCCACCACACCCAGCAATAGTTTTAATTAATATAATTCCAGTGTGACATTTTGCACATAGGAAAACTGAGATTCTCTTGCTTTATTCTCCTGTGATAATGTCACTATAAACGAATGCAAAATAGCCTTATTTTTTACTTATATAGTTTTTGATGTGTACGTGGTGGGGAGTCAGGATTCTAATGATAACTTTGTTGACTGCAGGAGGCCCATATTCTTACACTACATGATTTCTGTAGATTGAACTGGGTTGTCAGACTTGGTTGTAATTTGTTCTTACCACAAAGTCATCTTGCTGATACTTATTCATTACTTATTTTTCTGAGCATACCTTTAAATGTAGACTCTATTCTCCATTTTTAAGTGCTAAACTATGAACTGGTTTCCCTCCAAGAACGTTCATTACGGGAAATATATATCTATTTAAATGAGTGATGTCAGTTGTGGCATAGTAAATCCTTAGGAAAGAGAAACAGCTGAGGTAACAAATGAGCTTGTGAGGCTGCAGACATGCGCATTCAGCTTTTACCAGAGTGGTGGAGATCTAAACTCAGATCTTCATGTTTGCATGGGAAGCTCTTTTAGACTTCTCCATTTCCTGAGATGTCACGTGAAATTTCGCAGCAGAATTTCTCATTAAACTTTGGGCTCAGTGATTTGACTGTCTAGGTGGCTTGTACAAGGGATTCTTCTGTCTTTGCTTCTTCAGCTATGAAAATACATGTGTTAAATATTTACCAAGGCAAGTTCTCTCTCTCTCTCTCTCTCTCTCTCTCTCTCTCTCTCTCTCTCTCTCTCTCTCTCTCTCGCTGTGTGTGTTCACATGCATGTGTGTGCATGAGTATGTATGTGTGTTCGTGTGTGTGTGTGTGTGTGTGTGTGTGTGTGTGTTTGTGTGTGTGTGTGTGTGTGTGTGTTTGATAGGAATTGAACTCAGGTCCTCAAGCTTGCATAGCAAGCAACTTAACCAATTCAGCCATCCACCCAGCCCTTTATTCTTTTTTTTTTTAATTTTTTTTCTATATTCTATGTTTACATTCCAAAGGCTTTCCCCTTTCCCAGTTCCCACCCACCATAAGTTCCCATAGTTCCTCTCCCCCCCCCAACTGTTCCCCAATCATTCCCCCTCCCCCCTCGGTTTCTTTACTAAACTGGATGCAATCTTTACAGGCACAGGGTCCTCTCCTTTCTTCTCTACCCAGCCGTTTATTCTTATTTGATAAAATTATTATTTAATATTTAGAATGAACTATCTTTGCAATGACTGTTTAAAAGTTGTTTGTTATAATATGTAAAAGAGTAATAAATACTTAAATAGTTGTCATTTATAATAGTGGATCTAGATGTTGGATGCTGGTTAGAAATGTCAGAACTTGAAATTAATTGTAAATTTGTGAACATGAACATAATTCATTGCAAAAATATGTTATGTGACTGTGTATTAAGTACATATAGTTTATAGTAAAAATATTTGAGACAATTGATATTATGTTGGTTATATTTATGTTTATTTCTTCCATGTGAATCTTTACACATCAAAGCCATATCTGTATACCAGGGTTTATGTACACACATTTGTGTAATCCCAGCTACTAGAGTGGCTGTGTCAGTGAGCTTAAGGCAATCCTATATAAAACTCTATATCATAATTTAAAATTATTTGTTATTTAAAATAAGACTTTGGATACAAGACAATAGTAGAATGGTACTTGCTTGGCATGTGTAAAATCCCAGATATAGACTCTAGTACTTAGCACCTCATCCTCCAATATAACAAAAACCAAAAAAAGCAATCCCTCCCCTTCAATAGTAGGTATACTAGTTAAAAATTCTAAATTGTTTCTCTTTCTTTCATATGCTGTATAGCTGAGTGACATTCTAATATATCATTCTTATGGCCACATTCACTTTCACAGTAATGAAAGTATAAGAAATGAAACCACTTGTATTATCAGGAAATAATACAATTTTGGCGCTAATAATTAGGCTATTATCATGATAAATAACTAATGTGAAAAATGTTTCTTTGCCCATCACCTGTGGAACAAGTGTTGTTGGGCCAAATTGAGATGAGAGGCAACATTTAAATGGGTAGCTGCTGTGGTAAATGAGCAGGATTCTGGCGATAATCCCCTGTGCACTGGAGTTATTATCAAACAAGGGCTGTTTAATGATAAATTGTAATTCCTGGGCCAATGAGATGGCACTTCAGGTAGAATGGCATGTCCTGCAACCCTGGCCCCTGAGTACCCTGCCTTGAACCAGTGGTAGAAGGAGAGAATCATCTCTAGAAAAAAAATAAAATCTTTTTTACAGGTAATAGTGAAGTAAGTAATCTTGATCAAAACTCAAATTGATTTTCTGAAGCATTGATCTATTATTTCTTATTTTTTTCCTCATGCCAATTTACTTGACTATTAGTGAGTGTTGATCACATACATGGCAGTGCACATGTCAGGAAGCCACAGGATAGGATAATCAGAGGAATAGAGGGGACACCTCGTGTCGAGTGTCTTCTGCCTATTAGGATAGCACTCTTGCATGGGAGGTGAGAGGATAGGCTCTGGGAGCCCATGAATGTCTTTCTTCAAATCGGTAAGAGCAGATTCCACAGATGAGAATAACAATTGAAGTGAAAGGCTAATAAATCCTGAAGAAATAGAGCCCAGCAGTAAATCTCAAGATTCAAGGTGATAAAAGAAGAATATTTTCTAAAGGAAAATTCTTAAACCAAGAAATTATAAACAGTTTATGTCTTCTGAATCATATACCAGATGGTTAGATATTAGTGACTAATATGTTTTTTATTACTGTTCCATGAATCATTAGTAATATGTGTGTATTAACTCATAGATCCTAACCAAAATTTTATATAGACACATATATGTGTAATATATAAATATATTATTATTTAAAAGTTTTGGAACAGAAAATTATATAAAAATGTGTAAATAAGAAAAAAATTAAATTTCTTGTATACTTGTGAAGATAGGGCCTTGCCATGTAACGCAAGCTTTCCTAAAACTTTCTCTATAGCCTAGGCTGGTTGGTGACTTGCTATTTAGCTAGGATGTCCTCCATTTTGGGAAACCTATGTCCCTTCTTTCCTTGGCATGAGACACAGCAATTTGAATGAGCATATAATTGAATAATAAACTTTCAGAAAATGTTATTGAAGACACAATTGATTATTTTCTTATTGTATTAATGTTTCCAAGTTATAATGTAATTAGATCATTTCCCTTTCCCTTTCCTTCCATCAAACTCTGGCATATACCCCAAACCTACCTGATTGCTGTCTTTTACTTTCTAACAAAAATCACCCAGTACCAATCATGAAAAATCCTCATTTAAGTTGGTGCTCAGCCTTGCCCCAGAGACTTCCAAAGCATTGTAGGGACTGCTATTGCCGTCGGTTAGCTGAAAGAGGTAAAAGACATGTCTGTGTTGTTAAAGACACCACACATTTCAATCCCAGGCCCCAGAGGACCTGAACTGGACCTGACTTGAAAAACCTCCTTTCAGACCAGATTTCCTAGCATTAGAAGGTACTTCAGAATTTCCTACCAGAGGAAGAAATTCGCCAATAGACCTATGAAACTATGATTATTTTTTTTAGAAAGTACTTAGTTGTTGGCTATGAGCTGCTATACTTATATATGAACAATAATAACACTATGATATGTCATAAAAACTTAAACACTTTCCACAAATATGATGTTTCCTATTTTTTAGGAATAGATATTTAATTGTGAAAAGGTAACATGTGTGATAACTAGAAAGAAAATATTCGTATTTTAACATTCAAATGAAATCTCTGGGAGTGGTGGCAGACATAAGTGATCTTTGCACTTGAGGAGACTGAGGCAGAAAAAATTGTTTCTGGCCAGTCTGAGCTATGTAGGAATGTTTGGTCTCGATCAATCAATCAATCAATCAATCAATCAATCATAAAGACAACATATCAAGGCCATGAAACTAAGTAAATAAAGCTTAATTATTTATTCCTTTAAACACAAGATCTCAAAATTTCCAAAGTGCTGTATAAAACACTGCTGTTTTGAATTTATTTTTTATTTACTAGATTTTTTTAGATTTTTCCAACTTGTGACAAGAAACAAGGGTTCTGTTCTGTTCTGTCCTCGTTGGTTTGGTTTTTGTTTTGTTTGTTTCTTTTCTATGTAGGTAATGTTCCATTTGGTACCACGCTTTTCTTTCTGCAGACATGGCTATGCTAGTCTCTCCCCGATGAAGTAAGATCCATCACATCTCCTCACAGCAATCCTGGCAACATTTAGATTATAATATCCAGAAGAGCCAGCCGTACAGTTTGATAAAGATGTTCTATCTTTACCTCCAACACAAACAAGGATAAGGGCTTCTTCTTCCAAATGCCACTGGGGAGCTGTTTTATGTCATCAACTTCTCTAAGGAATTTGAAATTTGCAACCATGCAAGGAAGCAGGGAACTGAGAATTTAATAACACTAATCAAGTATTAAATACACAGACAGGGCCATGCTGGATTCCAAAACCAGTGCAGGAGGGTCCTGTTCTCCTTGATCCATATTTATAAGTGAAATTAACCTTGTTTTCTATTTCCAAAAAAAGACAATGGGATTTTGGAGAAGGTGAAGGGGAGAAATTGATCATGAAAAGAGAGATGTTGGAAACAATTAGCAAGAAGGATGAGAAAGGACTGGCATGAGCAGAGTCAGAGGTAATTGAGATAGGTTTGAGAAGTAAAACACTATGAAGTGAAGCCAACATGAGGTGTTCAAGGTGACCTAAGGGATGTTGAAAAGTATGTACCATAGACACATGCTTCTTTTGTAGCCATAAAATATTCCACAAAGTTCATTTGACTATCAGTGTGAGACTCTCCCACGAGCCATTTAGGTAGCTCAGGGCCAGAAGAAATAAGACCAGTTATGTGGAAAGATGTTAGGATCATTTTCCATAAATGATGCAGATCTGATTCTGCATCTCTCTCTTATGTTCCTACTGTATCGTTATGCACAGAATATGAAATCAGCAGTAATTTCACTGGGCAATAATTCAAGAAGACTGTACCGCCTATTGTTGGTACTATCTGAACATGATTCTAACCAATTGTGGCTGGACATCTTATTTCAGGATTTTGTCAGATATTTACATTGTAATTAGATATCTATATTATCTAGACATAACATTAAGATCTGTTTCAATTTTCATTTGTATTTTTTATTGAGAGTTCAAATCAGGAGTGTAATACCAGTGAGCTGTACCTCATCCCAGGATGCTCTTTTATTTATTCTAAGGAGTCATATTTCCTGTGCCCTTTCCATATTATTTATAAAGATGGTTCTCAGAAGAGTAAACAGCCTGAGTTAGTTCTATATTCTATTAAAACCAGAAGAGGAAAGTGTAATTCATGAGGGATCTGTATATGGGTTATTTACATTAATTTTTAATAATTTATAAATATTTAGAGCTTCATTATTTTCACCATTAAGACTAACTGGTTAAGTTTGAAAATGAATAATGCCCCAGTTTCAGAAAACACGGTGAGTTTTTAAATTTAAGGAGTCAGTTAACAAGTATCACTTTAATTTAAAGAAATAAGTAAAATGCATGTAAACAAAAGTGTTAGATTAAAAATATTTCACACACTATTGGATATTAGGTCTCTAAGCACTTGAAACATTAATTAGGGATTATTTCAGAAAACTATTTAATTAGAAAATATATGTTGTTTGAAATACTTCATAATAAACATATGAGGATGTGTTTAAGACCTGGATCACTTTCCTTAAATGGATAGATGGCCCTGGGATAAAATCAACAGTGCAGTCCAGCTGGCTCACTCATTTTAAGAGCTAAAAAGCACTAGTATATATTGCAGTAATATATATTATTTAAGCCTGGCAATCCCTCTCTGTGAGGGCTGTACTTGGCTGGATGCTCAGCAGATCCCAGTTCCACTCCACAGTTCCTCTCACCACCTTTTACAGCAGTGACAAAATCTCCCTGGATAGTGAAGGCTGTCTCGTGGGAACACTACCACTTAAATCCCTTTGAAACATTTTGTATATTATTTTGTTATTTTCATATATTATCTGATTATGAAAGGCTCCCAGAGACTCATGTGTTTGAATGCTTGACCCTTAGGGAATGGCACTATTGCCAGGGATGGCATTGTTGGAGAAAGTATATCATTGCTGGCTCACTCATTTTAAGAGCTAAAAAGCACTAGTATATATTGCAGTAATATATATATTACTGCAATATATACTAGTGGGTGGAGCATTGATACCTCTGACGCTCAAGCTATGCCCAGTGAAGCTCACAGTCTCCTTTTACTGCCTGCTAATCAAGAAGTAGAATTCTCAGCTTCTTCTCCAGTACCATGTCCTCCTGCATAACATCATGTTTTCTGTCATGATGACCATGTGCTAAACCTCTGAAACTGTAAGTTAGTCCCAGTTGCATGCTCATGGTGTCTCTTAACAGAAATAAATAAAACCCAAAGACTTGATTTGTTCATGATAATTATAATCAGTTGGACATACCACTCATGCTTTATTTTAGAAATCTTACTGGAACACCTAAAATACTTTGTAGATGTACATAACACATGCTATGGTTATCATCCCAAAATATTATTTACTACTATAAACTAATAGAAGTGATATTTCCGGAAATGCTACAGAAGACTTAAACTAACAGGAAGCTGATATGTCAAATTAGATAGAAAACATGTATATTTGATAGTAATTATCTTTTTTATAGCAAACTCCAAACAAGAACCACACTTCTAAAATTAAATGAAAGAGAAAAAAATTCATTCTTGAATGTGAACAAAATCTGTATATGAGTCTGGCATAGTGATTGGCAGGAGTTTTTGAATGTCACTGTGTGATGGGCAGTTTAAAATTCACTGACAACTGTCAACTCCCTTGACAGAACAAAGTTGTTTGGTGTCAACTTGATTTTCCAAGTATGTAATAACTGACATTTGGAATTCTACACTTTTCCAAGGAAGAACAAAAAAATTAAAATATGATTTAAAACAGGAACCACTTATACTCAACTTCATATGAATTTATTTACTTCAAGTACCTAACGCTGCTCCCTTTCCCACTTTGCTGTAAGCTAGCTTCTTCAGGACAGTTAAGCTGACTATGCAATTATTAAGGTTAAGTTCTATTTGTAAATGTAAGTTAAGTGCCAGAGGCTTATTAAAAATCTAGCTATGAACGTAGAGTATGTCTCATCAGTAAAGACTGATTTATAGTGGGTCTTCTCTGCAGTGTGGCATGTCTAGGTGTCATAAAAATTACAAGGAATATATCAGAAGACATGCAAACAAGTAACATAAGAGTGGGTAGGTGGGTGGGGGAGTACCCTCAGAGAAGCAGGGATAGGGGGTTTGGAGAGGGGGAAACTGGAAAGGGGATAACATTTGAAATGTAAATACATAATATATCCAATTAAAAAAATAACTATGTTCTAAACAACATGGCTAGGCAGATTTCGGGGATTGATATAAGCATATTAAAGCCTTGCTATATTCTCTTTTTTGTGTGTAATTCAACAAAACTAGGGTTTGTAATAAAAATAAGCACAGTTTGAAGAGAGAGAGCCTGAATCAGAGACAGATATGGACATAGCTTGAGTCTTTAGACAAAGAACTTAAAAGCTATGATTAATATGCTGTGGGCTGTAGTCAATAAAATAGATTATTTTCAAAAGCAAAGTGGTGATGAAAACAGAGATAGTCATCTAAGAAAGGATCTAAACCATAACACAAATGCTAGCAATAAGAACACCATAATATGTGCAAATACAGCTTTGGTGTCACTCTTAGTAAACTATTTAGGGGTGAGTAAACAATCTCCCAAGGATATCTCTAGAAATTTGAAAAATGAAAAACCAGCATGACAGAGTTAAAGAAACAGATCAGATGATCCCTGCATTCTTAGAGCATTTAGACAAAAATATATAATATCACCAGGAAAGTGATATATATATATATATATATATATATATATATATATATATATATAGAGAGAGAGAGAGAGAGAGAGAGAGAGAGATGATAGATAGATATAGATATAGATATATAGAGATATATGTACTGAATTAAAAAATATTTGAAGTAAACAATGAATGAAAATTTCTTCCAATTAATTTCCAACCTCAGACCACAGACCTAAGAAGATCAGAGCTCACTGAGTAGTATAATGTTATCTAAGAACCCATCAGAATTATTGAAAGAAGCTCTGCTAAGCAGCAGAGATTCAGAAAAATCTTGAGGAAACTCAGAGAGAGAATGAGATTTCCAGTGGATAAAGCTCATTGTCAGACACAGCCAGCTGGTTGCACTCCCATGCAGACAGATTCATGAAAGGACTACTTGATTGGGGACATCTTTACTGCAAACTCTTGAAAACAATGGGAGCTGTATGCATACAATGCCTTTACTGTTTGAAGCCATCTATGGGAGAGAAGTTCATTTGCTCTATTTATTTCAAGTCTCTCATATGAGTTCAGTTTGAAGCAGTGCAGGTGGCTTATGGGAAATACGTAGTAACAGACTGAAGTAAACTTAAGTCATTCAGGGAACACTGTATACTTCAGTATCTTCTGTGGTCAAAAAACTGTCTTTTTGGAGAAGGTCAGAGAACAAGGAAAATGTTCATAACAAATCAACACTGAAATTCTTGAAGACTTATGTATTGGACCTCAATAATGTATATAAGATAGGGAAAAATCACTTAGTATTCTTTTCTCAAGTTTTCAATTTTGTGATAGTCAGTTTATCTTAATTACTTTTTAACCCCCATGCTTAATGTAGGAAAAAGAAAACTCATGAGAATACTATGAGATTATAGTAGAAGGCACAAATCATTCAGACCCTTAATAAGGGTGTTTTCAATATGAAAATATTAGGATTTTTTTCAAAATTTTAAACAGAATGCTTAAAAATTATAAAGTTTCAAGATGATGCTCTATAGATGTGCCCTGAAGGATCAAAGAGACAAAGACATTCAGATAACAGTCTCCACTCTGCAAATTAATCTCTGTTTGCTCACTCATCAGAAGCAGGGGATTATTTCTAAAGTTCTGCATATACTCTACTTTTCCTATTGTAGATTAAGAAGTCTTAAAAAAATTAAAATCAAGAAAAGATTGAATTTCCTATAAAAGCAACACACATAACATTTAATTTAAACTAAAATTTAAGAAATTCATTGCTACTTTTTCTTTTGCAAATTCAGTATTTCTACAGAATGATTAAGTTTGTCAAAGAATATTTTATGAAGATCCTGAAGATCAATTGTAGTCCCAGTATAAGTGAAGGGCATTCTGTTTCTTTGTTTATATGACAGTTCAGAGTTAAGAAATAAAGCAAGGAATGAATAAGTGAATTAAAAAGAAAAAAGTTTCATAAGGAAAGATAATAGGTGAAAGCCCATCTTACTTATAGAGAAACATCCATTTCCATCCACTCTACTTTAGAAACCACTTGATGAGAGAGGTGCAGGTATACAGACTTAATCAGGGCCTGCCATCACTCAGGTGGGAACTCACCAGTCTCACACCAGCAGTCAGAGCCGGGGTGGCTCTGCAGAACATCTCCATGGCTCTGCTGGGAACTGCTTGCCCCATGGTTCTCCCAGGCCCCTACACCGTTGGTCTCCATCTTGCCGCTAGGTCACTAGTAGAGAGGGCCAGAGACACAGACTTAATTTGTGACTACCATCACTTGGGTGGAAATCTGCCAGGCTCTTGCCAGTGTCCAGTGCCTGGGCAGCCCGGCAGGACATCTCAACAGCCACCTGGCCTTGCACCAATTCGGTTGGGAACCGCCTACACTGAGGTCCTCTCAGCACTCTCAGTAGTGGTCTCCATCTTGCCGCCTGGTCATCAGTAGAGAACCAACAGGCAGGCCAGCCTCATGGGAGTTTCAAACACTAGCCAGTGACAACAAGGTCAACTAGCACCAGAGATAACCAGATGGCAAAAGGCAAACATAGGAACGTTACTAACAGAAATCAAGGCAGCATTCCAGTATCCGAAACACAGTTCGCCAACAACAGGAAGTCCTGGATCCCCCAACACACCAGCAAAACAAGATTTGGATCTAAAATCACTGGTGAGGATGCTGATAGCAGAACACATAGATAAATCTCTTAAAGAAATACAGGAGAAAATGGATGAGGCAAACACAAAAAACACTTAAAGAAAATTCAGGAGAATATGGATCAAATAATGGAAGCCAATAAGGAGGAAACACAAAAATCACTTAAAGAAATACAAGAGAATGTGGGCCAACAAGTAGAAGTTATAAAAGAGGAAACACAAAAATCTCTTAAAGAATTACATGAAAACACAAACAAGCAAGCGAAAGATCTGAGCAAAACCATCCAGGATCTAAAAACAGAAGTAGAATCAGCTACGAAATCACAAAGGGAGACAACTTTGGAGATAGAAAACCTTGGGAAGAAATCAGGGGCCATAGATGCAACTATCAGCAATAGAATACAAGAGATGGAAGAAAGAATCTTAGATGCTGAACATACCATAGGAACCATTGATTCAACAGTCAAAGAAAATGCTAAATGCAAAAAGCTTGTAACCCAAAACATCCAGGAAATCCAAGACACAACAAGAAAAACAAACCTAAGGATTATAGGTAGAGATGAGAGTAAAGATTAACAATTTAAAGGGCCAGCAAATATCTTCTACAAAATTATGGAAGAAAACTTCCCCAACCTGAAGAGAGAGATGCCCATGAATATACAAGAAGCCTACAGAACTCCAAACAGACTGGACCAGAACAGAAATACCTCCCATCACATAATAATCACAACCCCAAATGTACTAAACACAGAAAAAATATTAAGGCCAGTAAGAGAAAAAGGCAAAGTAGCATATAAAAGAAGATCAATTAGAATTACACCAGACTTCTCACCTGAGACCATGAAAGCTAGAAGATCCTGGGCAGATATCATGTAGACGCTAAGAGAATACAAATTTCAGCCAAAACTACTATACCCAGCAAAACTCTCAATCGCCATAGATGGAGAAACAAAGGTAATCCATGACAAAACCAAATTTGTACATTATCTTTCCACAAACCCAGCCCTACAAAGGATAATAGGGGGAAAATACCAACACAAGGATGGAAATTACACCCAGGAAGAAGCAAGATAGAAACCTCCTCTCATCAAACCCAAAAGAAGATAGTCTCTCAAATATAAAAACTAATTTCAAAAATGTCAGGAGGTAATAATTACTATTCTTTAATATCTCTTAACATCAATGGACTCAGTTCACCAATAAAAAGACATAGACTAACAGACGGGATACAGAAACAGGACCCTACATTTTGCTGCATACAGGAAACACATCTCAATGTCAGAGACAAACATTACCTTAGAGTAAAAGGCTGGAAGACAATTTTACAAGCAAATGGTCTCAGGAAACAAGCCAGAGTAGCCATTCTAATATCAGATAAAATTGACTTTCAACCTAAAGTCATCAAAAGAGACCCAGAAGGTCATTTCTTGCTGGTCAAAGGGAAAATCCACCAAGAAAAACTCTGAATACTGAACATCTATGCTCCAAATGCAAGGGCACCCTCATTGGTAAAAGAAACTTTACTTAAGCTTATAGCACACATTGCACCTAATACAATAATTGTGGGAGACTTCTACACCCCACTCTCCTCAATGGACCGATCAGGAAAGCAGAAACTAAACAGGGACACAGTGAAACTAATTGAAACTTTGGACCAATTGGACTTAATATATATATATATATATATATATATATATATATATATATATATAACATTTCATCAAAAGTAAAAAAAATATGTGTTTTTCTCAGCACTGCATGGTACCTTCTCCAAAATCGATCACATAATTGGTTACAAGATAGATGTCAACAAATACAAGAAGATCGAACTACTCCCATGCCTCCTATCAGATCACTATAGAGTAAGAGTGGTCTTCAATAGCAACAAAAATGACAGAAAGCCTACATACACATGGAAACTGAACAATACTCTACTCAATGATCCCTTAGTCAAGGAAGAGATAAAGAAAGAAATCAAAGACTTGTTAGAATTAAATGAAAATGAAGGTACAACCTACCCAAATCTATGGGGCACAATGAAAGCAGTGCTAAGAGGAAAACTCATAGCCCTGAATGCCTAACTTATGAATATTGATGCAAAAATACTAAATAAAATTCTTGCAACCTGAATCCAAGAGTACATCTAAATGATCATTCACCATGATCAAGTGGGCCTCATCCCAAGGATGCAGGGATGGTTCAATATATGAAAATCTATCAACGTAATCCACTACATGAAAAAACTAAAAGAAAAAAAACACATGGTCATCTCATTAGAGGCTGAAAAATCATTTGAAAAACTTCACCATCCTTTCATGCTAAAAGTCCTGGAAAGAAGAGGATTTCAAGGCCCATACCTAATATAGTAAAAGCAATGTACAGCAAACCAGTAGCCAATATCAAAATAAATGCAGAGAAACTTGAAGCAATCCCACTAAAATCAGGGACTAGACAAGGCTGCCCTCTCTCTCCATATCTTTTTAATATGGTATTTGAAGTTCTAGAGAGAGCAATTAGACAACATAAGGAAGTCAAAGGGGTACAAATTGGAAAGGAAGATATCAAACTATCACTATTTGCAGATGACACGATAGTATACTTACCCACCGAGAAAACTCTACCAGAGAACTCCTACAGCTGATAAACAACTTCAGCAAAGTAGCTGATTATAAAATCAACTCAAGCTAATCAGTAGCCTTCCTGTACTCAAAGGCCATCAGGCTGAGAAAGAAGTTAGGGAAATAACACCCTTCACAATAGCCACAAACAATATAAAGTATCTTGGCATGACTGTAACCAAACAAGTGAAAGATCTGTATGACAGGAACTTCAAGTCCTTGAAGAAAGAAATCGAAGAAGACCTCAGAAGATGGAAAAATATTTCATGCTCTTGGATTGGGAGGATCAATATAGAAAAATGACCATCTTGCCAAAAGCAATCTACAGATCCAATGCAATCCCCATCAAAATCCCAAATCAATTCTTCATAGATCTAGAATGAGCAATTCTCAAATTCATCTGGAGCAACAAAAAAAACCCAGGATAGCTAAAACTATTCTCAACAATAAAAGGACTTCTGGGGGAATCAATATCTCTGACCTCAAGCAGTACTACAGAGCAATTGTGTTAAAAACTGCATGGTATTGGTACAGCAACAGGAAAGTAGATTGGATTGGAATGGGATTGAAGACCCAGAAATGAACCCACAAACTTATGGCTACTTGATCTTTGACAAAGGAGCTAAAACCATCCAGTGGAAAAAAGATAGCCTTTTCAACAAATGGTGCTGGTTCAACTGGAGGTCACCATGCAGAAGAATGTGAATTGACCCACTCTTATCTCCTTGTACTAAGATCAACTCCAAGTGGATCAAGGACCTTCACATAAAACCAGACACACGGAAACAAATAGAAAAGAAACTTGGGACGACGCTGGAGGACATGGACACAGGAGGAAAGTTTCTGAACAGAACACCAATAGCTTATGCTCTAAGATCAAGAATTGACAAATGGGACCTCATAAAATTACAAAGTTTCTATAAGGCAAAGGACACTGTCAGAAGGACAAAACAGTAATCTACAAATTGGGAAAAGATTTTCACCAACCCCACATCCGACAGAGGGCTAATATCCAATATATACAAAGAACTCAAGAAGTTAGACCCCAAAGAACCAAATAACCCTATCAAAAAATGGGGTACAGAACTAAACAAAGAATTTTCACCAGAAATTCGGATGGCTGAGAAGCACAATATCATTAGTCATCAGGGAAATGCAAATCAAAACAACCCCGAGATTTCACCTCACACCAGTCAGAATGGCCAAGATTAAAAACTCAAGAGACAACAGGTGCTGATGAGGATGTGGAGAAAGAAGAACACTCCTACACTGTTGGTGGGACTGCAGGATGGTACAACTGCTCTAAAAATCAGTTTGGTGGTTCCTCAGAAAATTGGGCATGACACTTCCAGAGGACCCTTTCATACCACTCCTGGGCATATACCCAGAGGATTCCCCTGCATACAATAAAAACACTTTCTCCACTATGTTCATAGCAGCCTTATTTATAATAGCCAGAATTTGAAAGGAGCCCAGATGTCCCTCAAAGGAGGAATGGATACAAAAAATGTGGTATATTTATACAACGGAATACTACTCTGCAATTAAAAATAATGAATTCATGTAATTTGGAGGCAAATGGTTGGATCTGGAAAATATCATCCTAAGTGAGTTAATCCAAACACAAAAGAATACACATATAATGCAATCACTGATAAGTGGATATTAATGAGCCCAGAAGCTCTGAATACTCAAGGCATAATTAACAAATTTTAAAGATTCCCAAGAAGAAGGAAGGAGATGACCCTGGTCCTGAAAAGACTGGATCCAGTTTTTTAGGAGAGCACCAGAACAGAAAAAAGGCGGGGGGTGGTGATGGGTGAATAGGCGAGAGGTTGTGGGGGGAAGAGGACTTATGGGACATAGGGTGAAGGGCAAACTGGGAAAGGGGAAAGCCTTCGGAATATAAACATAGAATATAGAAAAACGTCTTTATTCTTAATTGAGGGGTTAACTCCCAGTAAAAATTTCATATTGTGTTTACCTAGCAACACAGTAGTAAGTATAATGAGACACAACTAATAAAACTTCAAAGAACATCAATGACTCCATTATTATTGAAGATCATCTCTATAAGAAATTGGAGAATCCAGCATGCAGAATGATAGGAAGGATGCAGCTGAACTCAGCAATGACCTAATCAATATTGTAGAGTTGATATCTACAGAATGCCATATGCAGTAACAGCAGAACTGCATCATTATTGAGGAACTATGAGATATTCAACAATTAAATCATATTATCACTCATAAAAGAAAAGTATAAACTTTTAATGAATAAAAATCTTATAATGTTTGCTGTCAGACCACCATGGAATAAACTAAACAAAACTAGACATCCGTAACAGAATGACAACTGGAAAACAAATGGAAAGATAGTGGAAATTATACAGCATATTCATAACACAATCAAGAGGAATTTAAAAACGTCTCAAATTTAAGTGAAAATAAAATTTCAAATGACCAGATGCTTTGAAAGCTTAGACAGAATGAACATAAATTCAATGTTAGACTAATCAACATAAGTAGAATATTTCAAAGTTTAAAAAGTAAAAATATTCACAATATTATCATTCTATCTAAGTGGTTATAGCTCATGTCCAAAATCCTCCATACCTTATGTTCAATCCCAGCACCAGAATAAATAAATCAATAAAAACTCAACAAAATTAAAGCAAAAGTTAATGAAATATAAAGTAGAAAATTGCTGGAGAAAAACAAAACACCCAACAGATCAAGATAAGTCTGTAATCAGGCTTATTAGGAAGTGGTATAAAATACTAATGCATAAGAACATAAAGAGAAAACACTTTTATGGGCAGTAAAGCACTATGAGCTGAGTAATGTAAACAGCTTAGACGAGAAATCTATAAAATAGGGCATAGTAGTTAATTGTAATTGTCAACTTGATGGGAGCTTAACTGTCTGACACATTAGTGAAGCTCACTTTGGGGTATGTTTCTAAGTCATTTCTGGAGAGGATTAGAAATAGAAGGAAAGCCATGTACTCTCATCCACATTTCCCTGTTTCTTTTCTGTATTTGTTATGGGTCAAGTTTCTCCACACTCCCACTGCCATGAGCTCCCAGTCATGAAGGACTACAGGCAAAAAAAAAATAGATGAAAAGTGTACTGCCTGTTTTTTTGTGTCAACTTGACATAGGCTGGAGTTATCACAGAGAAAGGAGCTTCAGTTGGGAAAGTGCCTCCATGAGATCCAGCTGTGGGGCATTTTCTCAATTAGTGATCAAGTGCAGGAGGGCCCCTTGTAGGTGGTAACACCTCTGGGTTGGTATTCTTGGGTTCTATAAGAGATCAGGCTGAGTCAGCCAGGGGAAGCAAGCCAGTAAGAAACATCCCTCCATGGCCTCTGCATCAGCACCTGCTTCCTGACCTGCTTGACTTTCAGTCCTGACTTTCTTTGGTGATAAACAGCAATTTGGAACTGTAAGGTGAATAAACCCTTTCCTCCCCAACTTGCTTCTTGGTCATGATGTTTGTGCAGGAATAGAAACCCTGACTAAGAAAAGAGAAACACTTCTTGTCTAAGTTTTTGCATTTAATATAAGTTTTTCAGTCATGGCAACAAGAAAGTAAGAAATAATATGCTTTGTGCCCAAACTTATACAATAATAAGTACACAATCAAATAGCTAGTATCAATCAAGAAATTGAGATGATTACCCCTCCCCTGCCAAACAGAAAGCTTGGTACCTACATCAACTCTCTGGTGATTTCTCTCAGACATGGGAAGGAAAAGATTCAAAATCTCATGTTTCTAATCCAGAAAACAGAAGCAGGGGTAATTATCATAATATATTTTAAAGGAAAACTATCAATTTATCCTTCAATCATAACAATAAAAATATTCAATAAGAATATTAGCAAACCATATTTGATAATATGTGAAAGGAATTATACATCAAGAACAAATGTGGTCATCCCAATGACTCATGGCTGATTTGACATTTGAAAATCAATTTATGTAATACTTCATAAGAACAGATCAAAAGAAAAATATGTCATTATATCAGCCATTGAAGAAATGTCATTTGACAAAAATCTAATACCTGCTCATATAACAATTACCAGTTAAATAATTGTTCTTCTCGTGATAATCAAAATAATAATGAAAGAATCAAACCTGTAAATTACATATTTCATACTTAGAAACTTAAGTGAATATTAGTGTCTATGCTCTGCTCAGAATTTCTTTCAACACTGTGCTATACTTTCTACTAAAGCCTGGAAAACATGAGATAATAAACAATTGTAATAATAATACATATTATTATTACAATAATATGTATTGTATATAATACAATTATATACAATAATAATAAACAACTGCAGGATTGAGGGTCAATGGGGAAATCTATGGAACTTGTGGAATATAAAACTCAAAACACAATACATGAATGTCCCAAACAAAAGGAAATACTTGCATCAGTCATTTCTGAACACGAGAATTAGTTTCTTTTGCCTAACTTGGGAACCCACAATCACCTATATAACCCATAATCACCTAGTTTCATGGGACCTGACACTCTCTCTTGATCCCTTCTGGTACCAATATACATGTGACATTCACTCACACAGAAATGGACAATCATATGCACAAATTAAAATAATAAAGATGAAAAATAATAAAATAAAATTTCCAATACAGATGGTTTCTCTTTAGTTTTTATCACAGTGTTATGGCTGACTAACAGAAAAGAGATAACAGAAAGCAGTATTAATGCTGTTTTCACTTGATGGTATGGCTGAGAAGACCTTGGAACCTATTTGTGGGAAAGATTCAGATAGGTATGTGGTCAAAGCCTAAAGAATCACTGTAATGTAAGAAAGGTTCAATGGCTTATTCTGGTTGGAGTTCACACCACAACCGACAACAGCAAAGGTGTCTGTGCTTGTAAGGTTTTCATAGAAATAATGGTTTTATTTGGAATCAAATTATAGAAAACATATGTGATGTTGATAGAAAAAATGTGTCCATATATTATACATACTCATTCTACTCTTTGTTGGATGCCCACTTTAATGCTAGTAGGTTCATCTGACACAAGAGAGCTCAAGGCAAGCCAGCATTCATGCAGTGTCCTGGGTGCTGTTTACTTCTTTATCTAGGTTTTATTTGGGAATTCAAAAGAAGGGAAGGAAGGAAAGAATTGAAAATATGGAGGCTATCTAGAAAATGAGATCATTGAAAGTTATGGATAAGGAAGATTTTATGCTTGCTATTAAACATTAAAAAGAAACCAAATATTTATACACTCACTAACACCACCACCATTTATGAAAGTGCAAACTTTTTGAATCAATAGTTACTACATGTTGCCATAGGACAACAACAATTTTTGTTGTTGTTTTTTATTTCTTGGTTTGTTCCTTTTTTCTCTCCTCAGACTCATTTCACAGTGATTAGCTGTGAGGTACTCAGAAGTTGTAGTAGCTGTTATTCAAGGTTGACCTACTATGCAAAGAGACTTTGGATGTATTTACATGTTTTTCATTTTGCAGGCATGCAGAAAGCAAGGGTTGTAACATTGCTGAGATTTCAATAGAAAGCTTGGAAGGGCATGGGATGAGGAGTAAGGAAATATCCCCATCCTGACAGTGGATAGTATGTGCAACTATGAGGATGAAGTCAAAGATATAAAGGACACTTAGAAATGCCACAGAAGCCTCATAACAAAAGCTTCATTTGGGTCAAGCATAGAGAAAACAAGTAAAAGGCCCATGTGTGCTGCATCTAGTAAGGCCATAAGGGTGAGTCTTCTCGAGACATTCAGAACTGACATATGGTCACTGTCTTTCCAAGGTGTCAAAAACTAAGTGACAAGATTTAACATTTGCCCTTCTGAGATATAGTCTTTCTCTGGTCCCATCCATCATTATTGTGATCCATTTCTCTCGGTTGGAGTGTAAGTATTTTCCATGCATCTTTGTCAGAAACTTAAGATTTGTGTTATGACTTTCAGAGGATTCTACATCTAAGAATGCACATAGAGTCTTGGGAAAGACTTCAGACTTCAGTTTTTGAGCAATGTTTGAATGGATAGGGATTTGGAGAATACTTAGAGATGAATTGAATGCATTTGATATTATGAGATGGCAGTATATCTTTATGGATCAAATAGTGTTTCTTAAATGTACCCCCAAAGCATCATATATTAAATACAGAATTGACAAGTTATTGGTTTTTGTGATATTATTAGATTTTGTTTGGTCTATTCTATGCATTGATCCATTTATGACTGAATACTGAGGGACAGGTCTTAATTGTAAAAATTAGGTTACTGGGGACAAGTCATGGAATGATACCCTTTTCCTCAGGCCCTTCCCAGCTCTTCTGCTTTTTGTTTACTATATGATGAGTACTTCTACTCTGCTGTTCCCCTACGCCATGGAATTCAGTCTCAAAAGTAGTCTAGAAACAAAACCAGCAAGTGTTCCTAAACTGACATCATGGCAAAACAAAGTTCACTTACATGTGTTACTTTTCTCAGATAGTTGTCCTAGGAAGAGTAACAGACTAACTCAGTCAATTGTTTTATAGTGACAAACTGTTTCCAAAGCACATGTACAGGGTTGTAAGACACAAAATAACTGACCCAATACTGAGAGGAAAAATAAAAGAGGTTTCAAATTACTCAGAATCTTGACTTATTTACTACAAAGTTATAATAACTAAAATAGAGACATTAGTAAAAGAGCAGAAAGATAGATTGCTGAACTAAAATAGAGAGTCCATAGATATAAATAAATACAGCCAACTGATCTTTGACAAAAAGAAATAGGAAGTCTAATGGAGCGAAGACAATCTTGCAAACAAATGGATCAAGTAGACATAGACATTTAAAAAATGAACAAGAAGCACAGCACAAAAGCAGTGAGTCTAAAAACAGTCATTACATCATTCTTAAACTTAACTCAAAATGAATCATACATGAAAGTAAAAGGAAAATTAGAAAGCACATAGGAGATAATATAGGAGATTAACCACACTACTTAGGTATAACAATGACATTTTGGTCACATCGGAAGCATAATTCAGGAAAGAAATAATTGATCAACTCTATTTAATTAAAAGAAAAGATTTCATATTAATATACTTTTAAATATATTTATATAAATATATATTCAAAGAGGTTTTATATAAGCTACACAAAAAGAAAATAAACACAAATACAGACAGGAACACTCTTAGCCAACCATTGAACTGAGCACAGGGTCCCCAATGGGGGAACTAAAGAAAGGACACAAGAAGCTGAAGGGGTTTGCAGTGCCATAGGAGGAACAACAATATGAGCCACCCAATACTCCCAGAGCTCCCAGGGACTAAACCACCAACCAAAGGGACCCATGGTTCCAGAATGCATAGGCAGCAGAGGGTGGACTTGTTGGACATCAAAGGGAGGAGAGTCCCTCAGTCCTGAGAAGGCTCAATGCTGCAGTGTAGGGGAATACCAGGACAGGAGTGGGTGGATTGGTGAACTGTGGGAGGGGAGATGGGTTAGGGGATTTTCAGGGAGCAAACCAGGAAAGGGTACAACATTTGAAATGTAAATAAAGAATATATCTAATAAAAAAGTATTGAAAAAGAAACAAGACAACTAAAATATGGCACAGAGGCCATGAAATTAGATGTATAGCTATCTGAAAATAAGAAAAGATGTTCAGCTTCTTATGTTATGAAGGAGATGGAAAATAAAACAAAATGAAATGTTAGTTACAATGCAATGATTTGAGTGACCAAAAGTACAAACACTTTTGTGAATGTAATATGCTGGAGTGTATATGGCCCAACAGGAAGGTTCATTCCACCTTAATGGGAAAAAGTGCAGCCATTTTGAAAATACTTAGTTTAACATTGTCCATCACTTGTGCTGATTCATATCTACTCAGAGAAAATAAAAACCCTGCTAACTCATGCTTGCAGAAGGATGTTTATGGCAGACTTTTGCCAATGTCAAAAAAAATTAAAGGCCACTAAGATATCTTTTAGAAGGGAATAGATTTATGAATCATGGCACAAATAGTGGCATATCATTTCATTTAATTAGTTATAAACGTGAAAAAGGTAGGCAAGAAACTTAGATGCACCCTAATTTGGGGGCAGTCTGAAAGGATTAAATGCAATAGGATTGCAAATATGTGCCTTATGGAAACACAAAATATGGACGCGATAAAAGAATGAGTATTTTCCAGAGGGTAAAGGAAGAGATGGATAAGTGGAGCATAAGGAATTTTTAATGCATTGAAGCTCCTCTACGTGTGTTATTAATTTGAAGGAAAAATGGTTTTGTACAACTGCACAAACCCATAGAATAGTCAATCTTGCTCTATACTGTTGATGTAGAGTACTTATGTTATCCAAGTGTAGACTGAACAACTGTGCCCAATGTAACACTCAGATAAAAGATGCTAACATTGTGAGGATGGCCACGTGTGTGCACATGTGTTGTGCCACCAAGGAAGTAATTCTCCCAGAAACACTTCCTATTTGCTCTGTAGTAATGAAGCCTATCTGTTGTTGCTTACACAATCTGTGTTTGCTGGAACACCTTACTGTTTTTTTCTTAACTGAATAATTATATTGTTTTTAGCTACCTTTTCACATGTTTGTGAGTTCTTTTACATTTCCCCCCTTTTCTTACTTTTCCTCTCTACTCCTAACTCCTCTAAATTCCGGATTCCCTTCTCATGAAACACATTCCTGTGGAGCAGTTTTTACCCATATGTGTATGGCTTCTATCTTCCACAGGATTCCCTGAGTTCTGCCTAATAATATTTGGCTGTGGATTGCTGTATCTGTTTCTAGCAGTTGGTGGATGAAGCCTCCCCGATGATGATTATGTTAGGCTCCTGTCTACAAGTATAGCAGATTATTATTATGAATCATTTTCTTGACTTTTTTATAATTGTTTTTGATTTTGTGGTACTCTTTGGTTCTATCCAAATATCTGAGCTCTCCTGCCTTGGTTTCTTGCTCCAGGGGTGGTCTCCCCATCACAGCATGTGTCTCCAGCTGGATCAGTCATTGGCAGGCCACTCCTCTATCTTCTGTGCCACTTTCACCACCCCACATCTTGGCAGGACAAAATGTAGGTGGAGAGATTTGAGACTGGGTTATTGTTCCAGTTACAGGAGATGGCCAGTTGAGGCTTCCTCCTGCCTCATCCAAGATTACTTGTGTCTTACCTAGGGTCACCTTGTAGAATCTTGGGAGTTTCCATTCCACTAGATGTTTACCTTTCCCTCAAAATGTCTCCCAGTTCCAGTTATCTTTCTTAGTACACTCTCCCTATATTTTCCCCCACCAGGATCCTTTGTTCCCATCCTCACCCCACCCACTCCACGAGCAATATATTTCCTATTTCCCTTCCCCAAGGAGATTCTTCAGTCCTCCCTGGAGGCCTCCTTTTAACTTTGCTTCTATGGGTTTATCTATGTATACTGATTTTCTTTTAGTTTATAGCTAATATCTACTTCTAAATGAGAACATACCATGTTTTTTTTTTTCTGGGTCCTACTTACCTCACCAGGATGATTTATTGTACTTCTATCCATTTGCTTGCAAATTTAATGATGCCTTTTTGTTTGCTTGCTTTGTTTTTTTATTTTTTTTAACACCAACTAATCTCAATTGTGTAGATGTACTACATTTTCTTTAACCACTGTTCAGGTGAGGGATATCTAGGTTATTTCTAATTCCTTGCTATCGTGAATAAAGCTGTTACAAACAATGGTCAGCAAATGTCCTCTTGGTAGGATGGAGTGTACTTTGGGTATATACCCATGTGAGATATAGCTGGGCATTGAGGTAGATTAATTAGCCAACATTCTGAGAAACTGCCATTTTGCTCTCCAAAGTAGCTATACACATTTGCACTCCCACCAGCGATGGAAGAGTCTTCCCCTTTTCTGCAACCTGACCACCATGAGCTGTTACTTGTATTTTTGATATTAATCATTTTGACAGTTGTAATATGGAATATCAAAGTTGTTTTGATTTGCATTTTCCTTCTCAAATTTTAAAACATTTTTGTTGCTGTTGTTTTTTGTGTATTAGAAGCATGAAACATATATTTTGAATTTGTAGGTGTTCAATGTTAAGAGAATTATTACGTTTCAGAAGAAACCTTAGAAATTTGAACAGTTATGAGTATTGTTAACAATAGAGATATTTTAAAATTAGATTGAATGGTTTTTGCATTATGAAATGGCTGTGAAGCCATCTATATGAGTCATTTTAAATGGTTCTATAGGAACTGGGGCTAGGATTAATTATGGATTACAGTTATTAATAAAGACTTCTTATGGTTATATTTGATTGCCATGTTGACTAGTTAGTAATGCCTATGGTATTAGTGAAACACATTTCTGGGGTGTCTGTGAAGGCATTTCCAGAAAAGACTGATTAACCAAGGATGGAGAGCTTACCCTAAATGTAGATCAACTCATGATGAGCACACATTAAATTAAAGAGAAAAATGAAAAGTCAGCATAAAACAGCCATTTATCATCCCCTTCTTCCTTATTTTTCAATATGATAAGATTCCCAGCTCCAGATTCTGCATCATAAGATTTGTCCTTTGGAATATCTCTACCATCATAAACTCTATTTTTTAAAACTCAGAGCCAAAACAAATCTTCCCTTAAAAAGACTATATATTCAAACAATTTAGCCTATGTGGGGAGAGTTTATGCACAGTAGATTTTTCCAGAATGATTTGCTGTATCTACTTGAAAAGGAAGCCAAGATGTAGTAGAAAAAATTGAAATTTGAAGATGAATACATATACACCAAATCCTTAGTTACCACTAATGCAACATATTTTTCATTAAATTCATAATCTGTAACTGGAACACAAATCCATTTTTATTCTAGAATACCATTAACAGAATTGATATTTAGAGAAGTCACCTTCAGTCTCTACTTAGTTAACCAATAGGTCAACATGTCTTGCTAGTTTTAACTCTAGAATATCTCCAAATTGCTATTGTCTCCTCTGTATTTATGTGGCCTTTGAAGAATTAGCTATTTTGATGTATATCTATTTACAATCCTTGTAAAATATGCTTGCTAGCACCTCTGTGTCCCACCTTTTCATATGCCAGTAGAAGTTTGTCTGTATTATAAATCAATTCATGAAAAATTCTAATATTTTATTTAAGTAGTTCTCTCTCTCCTAAGAAACATAAGGTATCATCTTGGATTGTTGGTTCATTTATCATCATTCTCCTCCTCCTCCTCCTCCTCCTCCTCCTCCTCCTCCTCCTCCTCCTCATCATCATCATCATCATCATATCTCATTTTTCATAGCAACTGCTCTGTGTAATTAATTATTCCATAAATTCTCCAGCTGTCAAACATTTCCTGTTACACATCATTTTTACAGTTGGTTAATTTCTAAAGCTTTTATAGCATTCTAATCAAATAATTGTTTTCTGTGATGTATCTGTTGGATGATTACTTCTTATATCTGAAAATAACTCATAGTTGTATTTGGGTTAATCTCTCTGCATTCCAAATGTGTCTGCTTTACTTCATTTCCAATTCTCAAACTCAAATAGTGTTGTATTTCCCAGTGTTGCAATAGAATGTGGGCACATTAAGGGTTTAGTTCTCATAGATTGAGCATTTATCAGAGAATGCACAACTATAGTTTGTTCAGAAGCCGCTGAGCAATCTACTTATTTAAGTGTGATACTCTGTGAACAGGGATGTGTGACACATAGGCTCCATTTTTAACATGATTTAATGAGCAGTGAAAAGTCCTACAATAATCAACCTGAATAAAATATTGTGTAAAATTTAAATGTTCTAGAATAACTTCTGGAAGCCAACTAAATTACTTGAGAATTCATCAAGTAATTTAAATGTTGCAGTCAATGTCTCATTTTCTACTTAGAATTCCTTAAAATTAGTAAGTTCCAAATAAAACATACTGTCATCACAAAAAGTAAGTTGACGCCAAAATGTATTCATTATTTACCATGAATGAAGTGCTCTATAATGTATTCAGAAACCAAACTACTCCTGTGTAGCAACTATGTATATATAATTACTCATTCAAATAAATGCAACTATATTTTAATGCACTTTGTAACATTCTATTTTTATTTATATCGTAAAAATGTAGCATATTTTCTTTCATTTTGAACTTGTCATGATCTTCCATTGCTCATGCATTAGTTATACAGTTAAGAAATAAAGAAAAATTACTTTTTCCATACTTTAAACAACTGTAATATGAATTTTATTGCAATATTATTCTACCAAAACAAAAATTCTGACCAGAAATTTTTGAATTGTCAATGATAAAATATTTGTAAGATAATTCACAGGATAATTTGTTAGATAATTAGAAAAACTATTCACAATATGGGGCACAAACGATGACTGCTTGCTGTGTAAAAAAATAGAGAATTAGAAAGAAAATATAAAATCCAAGGAGAAATATAGGCATTGACTTGAACATAAAGTTCACACAGACACACATGCACACAAATATGCACAAATACACATACACACAAGCACACACGCATACATACACTCAATTGCAAACATTTAGTGCACAGCTTTTAAAGTTTCCGTAAGGCAAAAGACACTGTCAAAAGGACAAATCGGTAACCAACAAATTGGGAAAAGATCTTCACCAACCCTACATCTGACAGAGGACTAATATCCAATGTATACAAAGAACTCAAAAACTTAGACCCCAGAAAACCAAATAACCCCATCCAAAAATGGGGTACAGAACTAAACAAAGACTTTTCACCTGAAGAAATTTGGATGGCTGAGAAACACCTTAAAAATGTTCAACATCATTAGTCATTAGAGAAATGCAAATCAAAACAACCCTGAGATTTCACCTCACACCAGTCAGAATGGCTAAGATTAAAAACTCGGGAGACTTCAGGTGTTGGCGAGGAAGTGGAGAAAGAGGAACACTCCTCCACTGCTGGTGGGACTGCAAGCTGGTACAACCACTCTGGAAATCAATCAGGCAGTTCCTCAGAAAACTGGACACGATACTTCTGGAGGACCCAGCCATACCACTCCTGGGCATATACCCAGAAGATTCCCTAGCATGCAATAGGGATACATGCTCCACTATGTTCATAGCAGCCTGGAAAGAACCCAGATGTTCCTCAACAGAGGAATGGATACAAAAAAATGTGGTATATATACACAATGGAGTACTATTCAGCAATTAGAAACAATGAATTCATGAAATTCTTAGAGAAATGGATGGAGCTGGAGAACATCATACTAAGTGAGGTAACCCAGTCTCAAAAGAATACCCATGGTATGCACTCACTGATAAATGGATATTAGCCTAGAATCTTGGGTCACCAAAGACACAATCCACATACCAAGTGATATCTGACAAGAGGAAAGGAGTGGACACTGGGGCTGGAAAGGATCAAAGCATCAGTGTATGGGAATGCCAGAACAAGGAAGTAGGAAGGGGTGAATGGGGGAACAGGGGGAGAAAAAAGGGCATGTGGGATCTTTGAGGAGTGGGGAACCAGAAAAGGGGAAATGAAATGTAAATATAGAATATATCCAATAAATTTTTTTTAAACAAATTGAAGGAGATGCAACAGTTTGGCATTCTGGACCTTCAAATGAAAATTTAAAATAATATTTCTAAAAATACTGAACATTTAACTTGGTCTCACACCATAACTAAATCTGTATTTTAAATTAATTGCTAAATGTTTTAAAAATATTTTTGTAGTATTATATATGATATATTCAAGAGAGAGCACAGAAAAAGAATAAAAAATGACAATTGTTTTGTCATCCATAAAATACATTTAATTCTGTAAAAAAAATAATAAAAACATAACCGAGACAGAATCCAAATTTTCAAAACTAAGTAGTACTGAAGTAAAACTGCCTTATTTATAAAAGAGTATAAAACAAATAAATCACACAATTACACAATACGACCCACTTTCCTTGTCTCCTTTTAGGTTAATAATTGGCCTTATAGTGTAAATAGTAAACAGTTGGTTTACATGGAAAATTTACACCAGAATGTGGTAGGTATAAGTAAAGTAATAAATGTGTGATGTGAGAATATCATATAATTCATTTAAATTGATAATGTTTATCCTTTTCTTTCCAATGTACTGAACTTTAAATTTGAAGTGTTACTACTTACACACAGTTGCTATTGCCAGTACATAAAAATATACCTAGGTTGCACACTGAACTCAACAATTTTTAGTTTTCAGGCTAGGGAGATGGTTCTTCATATATGAGTGCTGGCTGCCAACCCAGCAGGAACAAAATTCGAATCTCCAGTATTTGTGCAAAAAGCCCAACATGAAACTCTGCTCCTATACCTCTAAACGCTGGAGGATGGTAACAGGCCTATCCTATGGCTTTTCTGTCTAGTCACCCTAACTGAAGTGGCATCCTCTGGATTAACTGAGTGACCCTGACTAATGAAACAGGTGGAGGCATGAATGTGGTCATCACTGCACAATCAAACCATCATCCTGTTCACATGAGCACATTGCTGGCTATTAGCATGAATTTTCAAAGAGTATACTCATAAAGTGTTGTTCATATGAAGCTGTTCAAATCTCTACCTCCAGCTGGACATTAAATAATATCCTAATACATGGGTTCAAGTGAGACTGGTTTGAACATAGTACACAGCTCCAAAAACACACAGACAACTATAAAAGCATCCAGTTAAAGTTTTCCCTACTTAATATTTTGCCAGTGGGCCAATGGAATACATTTTAAAAATTATGTTATCCTATTTTTGTAATGTTACAAATGAGAATTTAACAGTAGGTTGTGAAAAAACATAAATTAACATTCTTTAATTGTTTCATTTCTTGCTCCAAATTATTGTTTTTGTATAATTCACAAAATGACATACTGGCCATATATTCACATAAAAATGAATAGGTAACAGGAGACACAGATAGACTAAATAATTTTCATTTGTGCTTAAATTTTCTTTAAGAAGTATTTACATTACAAAAGAGTCCATGCCTTGTAAAGAATGAAATTTATCTCTTGAAAAGAAAAATTGCTTCTTTACACATCTGAAGTTGAAGAGAATTGTAAAGTTTTATATTTCAAGATATCAGAGGGAAAATAAAGAAATTATAGATATATTTTAAATATTTCTAAAGCTTTTCTTTGTAGTAAAGATGTATATTTTGTGAGAGAAATACTTGACATATTGCTCCTATAACATATCACATAAATATCAAAATACAAAATTGCTCATGCATTATTTCTTATTTATTAAACATTTTATTTGTGTACATTTCAATTGATATCCCTCTTACCCATTACGCCTCAAAAACCCCTTATTCCATCCAACTCTCCCCCTCCCATTTGCCTCTATAAGCGTGCTATTCCACCCACTCAGCTGCTCCTGGCCTACCATTCTAGTATCCCCTTATACCGGGGGCATCAAGCCTCTACAGGACCAAGAGCCTCTCCTCCCATTGATGTCAGATAAAGCCATTCTCTGCTACATATGTGTCTGGAGCCATGGATTCCCTTGATGGATATGGTTGGTGTATTAGTCTTTGGGAACTCTGGGGGATTCCAGATAATTGATATTGTTCTTCCTATGGGGTTGCAATCCCCTTCAACTCCATTCATTCTGTCCCTAGCTCTTCCATTTGGGTTCCTGGGATCAGTCTGATAGTTGGCTGAGAGTATGTACATCTGCATTGGTCAGGTGCTAGTAAAACCTCTCAGGGAACAGCCATACTAGGCACCTGTCAGCAAGCAACTCTTGGAAATAGTGTGGGGGTTTGCTGTCTGCTGATGGGATGGATCCCTAGGTGGGGCAGTCTTTGGAGCTCATCCATTATTTCAATGTTTGATTAAATTGCTTTCTTGTTTGCATTTTATTGGTGGCAATGAAAAATAACTTTCATCAGACTGGTACTAATTTTTCAAACTTCTTGCCACATGCCTAAATTTGTGCTTCTAGGTAGGCATGAAGAATGATTTCAGATAGGTGCTGTGTCTGAGGCACAGGGTGCCTAGTGTGGGTATTCTATGTGGCCCAGTAACCTATGTGAGATTCTTGAACTTGACTTAGCCATTATTAGATGCATGGACACTCCAGTTTACAAAAGGAGCTGAGGGAAAAAGAGAAACATATTTATTGACAATACTCAAATTCCATTATTAAAGGATGCAATGCCTGTCATGGTTGGAATATGCTTGGTCCAGGGAGTGGCACTCTTTGGATGTGTGGCCTTGTTGGAAAAAGTGTGTCACTGTGGGAATGGGCTTTAAGACGCTCTTTCTAGCTGCCTAAAAGTTAACTTTCCACTGGCAGCCTTCAGATGAACATGTAGAGTACTCAAACCCCTGCAACATCCCTGCCTAGATGCTGCATTGCTCCCACCTTGATAATGAACTGAACCTCTGAACCTGTAAGCCAACTCCAGTTAAATGTCCTTTATAAGACTTGCTTTGGTCATGGTTTCTGTTCACAGCACTAAAACCCTAACTAAAACACTGCCTTAAGAGAATATAGTGCGCCGGGCGTGGTGGTGCATGCCTGTAATCCCAGCACTTGGGAGGCAGAGGCAGGCAGATTTCTGAGTTTGAGGCCAGCCTGGTCTACAGAGTTCCAGGACAGCCAGGACCACACGGAGAAACCCTGTCTCTACAAACCAAAAAAAAAAAAAAAAAAAAAAAAAAAAAAAGAAAGAAAGAAACAAGAGAATATAGTGCTTTTCTTTAACAGCCTTGTAGAAAAATGAAGAAGGAAATATATACATTTTAGCATCAGTAATGAATATAAGACAAATCTTACATTTCGGGGCTCTTTCTTTCTCAGCTCTTTCTATTGTTCCTTTCTTTTCTGTTCTCGCTCCTATCAACCTCTGAAGTCCTGCTCCTTTAGTGAAGTGGTGGTGAACTTTGACCTTCCTCACAAGTTATGTATTCTGTGTCTGAAGGAATAAACAGTGGGCAATGAAATAATGACAAAATACTGCAGCTGTTTTCACACACATTGAAGAGCTGCTGCTCTCAGCAGGGAACCCCACTCCTTCATTCTGGATCCCTTTTTCCTCACCCTCCTTCATATATGCACTCCTCCTGTCCAGTATCAATCTTTTTCCCCCAGACTTTTAGCTTCCTGTTACTGAGATCCACCCACAGCACGCACAGTCTGCCAGGATAATTTCCCGGTTACTGAACATGGTGTTCTGTTGCCTGGAATGACTTCATGTGTTTCATCTTGATGAACAAGTATTTCAAGGTCATGCTTTTATTGCATTTCCCTCAAAGCTTTTCCTAATCTCCCCAGTCAGAATCACACCTCGGTACTAAGCTCCTGAAGCACTGTATTATTCATCATCTGCCTTCTGGAAAGATGAAAATGGTTAAATATGCCTTTGAGAATGCACTGAGATCATAGAAATCTGGGACCATGCTTAATTACTTTGTTCCCCGCTGCCCCCCAAGAGCCTATGACAGGTACAGCTACTCATCCCTGGATGAAAGTTTGATGTATCTCTACCCTGCTCTCATCACTAGTTTTTAAATATTGTCTTGAAAATTTCCTTAATTTACTTTCTCTATTTTGCTCAAATTACTTTGTGTTCTTCTTGCCAAGTTCTGGCCTGGTTTCATTCATTTTCTTATGCTTTACACCTTCATCGAGTGCCTTTTGACACTATAGTATGGTTACAGCCCACATTTTAAGCTAAGGTCTAATGGTAACACAAACTCTGAAGTCCAAGAGATCTTCCACTTGGGGCTGCCATTCTTTTTAACCAGTAATGCTCATGTGTACTTTGTGGGAAGTATTAATCTCTACAGAGCACATTATTTCTTACACGCATCATCCACTACTTTCACATATGTAAATGTTTCTGCACTATAGCTTATACTTTATTTGGGAGAAGTCAACATCAGAAACAAATAGCAGAACAGTCTAATGTTCACCTATTGTCACTGTTATTTAAATCTTTTTAAATGCAATTCATTTTGAACATGGAGGGCTGTGGTGAAAACTCTGGTTTTGGAAGTTAACCGAAAAAAATAAAATAAAATAATACTAAGAAAATAAACAAATGAAATTCTAGCTGTTCATCATGAAGAAGAACCTTACTGAGGCAATCAAAACAAAAAGAAACAAACAACAAGAAGAATATATCCTGCAGTGTGCTCCTGGCTATGTCTGTGGAAATGTTGTGATGATAGGAACTAAGTTTTACTTTTACATGTCCAGTCTCTCTCCAAAGTCCTGATGACTCACTGCATTCTGAGGTTAATATTGTTATATTTAAAAGTAGTTTTAACCTCAATTATTGCTAAGGTTAGCTCTAAAATGCCAGATGGCTACCTATATAGCCAAGCAGTAAATACACAAGAAAGACACAATCTAGTCACGCTTTCTTTCCTTTCATCCTTTCTTTTATTAAAATATTTTAAAATAAAATATATATGTTACTTCCCCTTCTTTTCCCTCCATCCAGCTTCTCCCATGTAACCTATGCCTTATTCGTTTCAAAATGATGTCCTCTTCTTTAATTATAATTGTTACATAATTGTTTGTTCTTTCCCTTTCTTTCCCTATCTCCTTCCTTCCTTCATTCATCCCTTCATTCATTCATTCCTTCCTCTTTCCTCCAATTTTATTTCTCAAGACTGTCTTACTATGTAATCAGAATGCCTTAAAGTTTACTCATGAAATTCTTGTGTCAGGATCCGATGATAAACTAAACTGACTTGGTCTCTTTCTTTCCTTTCTTTCTTTCTTTCTTTTTTTTCTTTCTTTCTTTCTTTCTTTCTTTCTTTCTTCCCTTCTTCCTTCCTTCCTTCCTTCCTTTCTTCCTTCTTTCCTTTCTTCCTCCCTTCCTTCCTTTAATTCTTTTCTTTGATCATATTTGTATATTTATTTTAATTATCAAAATTATATGTATGTGCAGCTTTGAGTAATGATTTATGCCTGTAAATACTGGTGCACACAGAGCTTGGGAGAGGCCACGAAACTCCATGGAGCTACAGTTAAAAGTGGCTGGACCACAGGAAGCTCAAGAAGAAAGAAGACCAAAGGTGTGGATGCTTCAGTCCTTCTTAGAAGGGGGAACAGAATACCTACAGGAGGAAATATGGAGACAAAGTGTGGCGAGGATACTGAAGGAAAGGCCATCCAGAGACTACCCCACCTGGGGATCTATCCCATATACAGTCACCAAACACAGACACTATTGTCAATGCCAACATGTGCATACTGACAGGCACCTGATATAGCTATCTTCTGAGAGGCTCTGCCAGAGCATGACAAATACAGAGGCAGATACTTGCAGCCAACAATTGGACTGAGCACAGGTTCCCCATCAGAGGAGTTAGAGAAAGGACTGAAGGAACTGAAGGGGTTTGCAGCCCCATAGGAAGAACAATAATATCAACCAACCAGAAACCCCAGAGCTCCCAGGGATTCAACCTCCAACCAAAGAATACACATGGAGGGACCCATGGCTTCAGCTGCATATGTAGCAGAAGATGGACTTTTCTAGCATCAGTAGGAGGAGAGACCCTTGGTCCTGTGAAGGCTGGATGCCCCAGTATAGAGCATTGCCAGGGAGGGCAGGAGGCGTGGTTGGGTGGGTAGGGGACCATCCTCATAGGAGCGGGAGGAGTAGGGATCGAATAGGAGGTTTAGTGGGCGGAGTCAGAAACCGGGTAGGGGGATAACATTTAAAATTCAAATAAAGAAATTATCCAATAAAAATAAAAATAAAAAATAAATTTAAAAAATAGTAGCTGGGAACTACCCAGTGTGTGTGCTGGGATTCCACTTGAGATTCCTCACAAGAACAGTATACTTTTAACTGATGAGCCATCTCTACAACCTGGAAATTTCCCTTGTTCATAGAGATATTCAGAACTACATGTAGTATTAAAACAAGTTATGAAATGAAATCCACATATTTCAATCAAGCAGAATTTTATATCCTGCTAACAAATCATTGACAACAAAAATGCTTACAATGCAACGAAGTGATTATATAAAGATTCTTTATCTTAGAAGGGGCATCAGTAAAAATTACATTTGACTCTCCAGATTTGCACATTCATCATTTGTAAGTCAATCCAGCTGCAACCTGAAACTATTTAGAAAATAAAATTCTGTGTATACTCATCATGTAGACTTTGTCATTATCTCCTAAACAATACAATAGGCAATACAATTTGTATTATATCCAAAGGTTACCAAGTATTAATAGTCTAGGGATGAAATAAGTATTCATAATAACTTATATAAGATGCCTATAAATATTATATTATTTTATATAGAAGACATGAATATTAGCAGAATGGAGTATCTGTCAGAGATCATGAAACTAATCCCCTCCTGATACCAAGGTATGATTCTGTCCTCATAGAAACTCTAAAAGTAAGCACGGGATTATGGTTGCCTTAACAGAATAATTGAATATCTGGGGAATACTTTCACAGGTGCTCAGTGTCTCACACTCTGAAATATCTTAGTGAAAACAAAAATGAGGTGACATAAGATAGTCACTGTGCCAGTTTTGTAAACTCTTCATAAATTACTTCTGGATTTTCGACTTCTAGTTGTGCTTCTCACCATTAGTACAGCCAGGAACCAGGTAGTGGCTTGCTCCATTCCCTTCTAAGATCCCCCAAGATAGAACTATCATAGGGCTTTGTTGTCACCTGTAGGTATAACTAGAGAAATATCCATTAACTTCATTACTTATGAAAATCTCATTATCTGAAATTACAAATGCTGCTCAGATAGTAAAGTGATTGTTGAGCATACACAAGCTCTGGTTCGATCTACCTTGCATGGGAGTAGATGCCTGCACTCACAGCACTTGAGATGACCACAGATGGATACAGAGTTTAAGGTAATCATTGACTATTCAGCATCTTAGGCCTATATGTATGTACTTCATAAGAAATTTTGTCAAAACAGCCTTGCCGTGTCTATGCCTTATAAGTAGTCTGACCAAGAAGGTAACATTCTATCTCTCTAATGATGATTTAATCTCATCATGATCATTTTGGGGGTGGGAGAATGAGAATTCATATGTTGTCTGAAGAGGGAATTCAGGATTAAGAAAGGGCAGCAGTTAGAGTTCATCCCAGCATCTGCCCCACATACTTACTTCACTGGAAAAAATATAAATATCTAATAAATATTAATACATTTTTTGTTTTTTTATTTATTGAAAAGGGAAGTAAAAACACTATGATAAAATTAAAGATTTACATGGAAAATATCTCAGATAAACACTTGAAAATTGACAATTTTCATGGAAAATTAAAGGGTAAAGTGGTAGCCATGAAAAACATTGCTAAATTAATTGAAATATAGGATAGAAACGAATTTTTTTGTTTTACAGTTTTTTCATTAATTTTTTTATTGGATATACTCTATATTTACATATCATTTCACTTTTCCTGATTTCCTGCCTCCCAAAGTTCCCACATGCCCTTTTCCCTCCCTTTGTTCCCCCATCCACCCCTTCCCAGTTCCCTGTTCTGGTATTCCCCTACACTGATTCTTTGAGCCTTTCCAGAACCAGGGTCCACTCCTTCCTTCTTGTCGGACATCATTTGGTATATGGATTGTGTCTTTGGTGTCCCAAGATTCTAGGGTACAACCACTCTGGAAATCAGTCTGATGGTTCCTCAGAAAACTGGACACAACACTTCCGGAGGACCCAGCCATACCACTCCTGGGCATATACCCAGAAGATTCCCCAGCATGCAATAAGGATACATGCTCCACCATGTTCATAGCTGCCTAATTTATAATAGCCAGAAGCTGGAAAGAACCCAGGTGTCCCTCAATGGAGGAATAGATACAAAAAAATGTGGTATATATACACAATGGATTACTATTCAGCCATTAGAGACAATTAATTCATGAAATTCTTAGAGAAATGGATGGAGCTGGAGAACAGCATACTAAGTGAGGTAACCCAGTCTCAAAAGAATACCCATGGTATGCACTCACTGATATTAATACATTTTTAAAAGGAATTAGGCAATATGTAGTTAACTTTGAGCCTGATAGTCTCATGATTCACTGATGTGTGCTCAGGGGACATGTGGAAAATACTCATTGAATTACTGAATTTGTTTTCTTATTTACTTATTTTTTAAGAAGGATTTCATGTAGCCCAGGCTGGACTCAAATTGAGAGTGTAGCTGAGGATGTCTTTAAACTTCTTATCTTCCTAACCCCATATCTGAGTGATGGAATCCCATGTGTGCAATACCCTTCTCAGCTTATGCAGTACTGAGAAATAAACCTAGGCCTTCTTTCATACAAGGCAAGTATCCTACTGATTGAGCTATATTCCAAGCCCACATTGTTGATTTGTAGAGTTTGGAGATAAAACTTGAATTTTCAAAAGTAGAGGATTAGAATAAACCACTGAGCATTTTTTTTAACAAGGAGTAGCTTTATTCCATAATGGTGACAGTGTAAGCAGCAAAATAGTCACTTATACAAATCTGGATACATATAAGAAACAGAATATACAATGTAAGTGTAAAAACTATTACATGATATAAATTATGCAGGTTTGAGATATATAGAAGTTACCATACCATATTCATATTGCATGTATAACAGCAAGAAAAGGAATAAGGAAGTACAAAGGTAACAAACAATAATGTTAACATCTAGAATTTTAAAATGCCTGAGTTTGTGAGTGTGAAAATATGCTTACCTCAAAGAAAAAGATAAATTATAACTGTATATTTTTAGTTTTGTGTTAATTTTTTATATTTATCCACTCTATATTAAATTCCTACCACTTTTCTCTCCCTCCTTTCCCCCACATTGCATCTTCCTCAGATCCACCTATTCTCCATTTCCCTTCATAAAAGGGTACCACCAGGATGTCAAAGAAGCACACCATAATGAATTATTGTAAGATTGGGCACCTCCCTTCATAGTAAGCCTGGACAGGGCAATCGAGTAGGAGGAAAAGAGTCCTAAAGGCAGGCAAATGAGTCAGAGATAGCACCTTCTCCCCTGTTAGAAGTACAAGAGCATCAAGCTACATAACTATAACATACATACAGGGGACCTCGGTCAGTCTCCTATAGCTTCTCTGGTTCAGTCTGTGAGCCCATAGCTCTGGTTATTTGATTCTGAGGGGTTTTGTTTGTTTGTTTGTTTGTTTGTTTGTTTTAATTTTGTGGTGATGCTGAACTGTATAACCCCTACACTCCTTGCTCTTCTGTTTCTTCTGGATTCTTGGAGCTCTTCCTAATGTTTGTCTGTGGATCTTTCCATCTCCTCCCATCAATTCCTAAATGATCCCTCTCTGATGACAACTATGCTAAGCTCCTGTCTACAAGTATAGCAGAATGTCAGGAATCATTTCATTGACCTTTTGTTTTATTTTGTTTTGTCTTGTCTTTGTTTTTCTTTGCCGGTAGAATTTAATTGTATTCTAGATCTCTGGGCTATCTGACCTCTGGTTCCTAGCTCTCCAGACAGTGTCAGCCACAGACTTCTTCTTGTGACATGGGTCTCAAGTTGAAACGATCATTATTTGGTCATTTACACAATACCTATGCAGCCTTTACCACAGCACATCTTGTAGGGAGGACAGATTGTAGGTAAAATATTTTGTGACTGGTTTGGTGTCCCATTCCCTTCACTGGAAGTCTTGCCTGGTTATAGGTGAGGGCCAGTTCAGGGTCCATATCCCACTGCATAACTAGGAGATTTTTCTAGTACCACCCTCAGAGAAACCTCAGAATTCCCATTATTCTAGGTTTTTATTTTGCCCCTGGAATGTGTCCTATTTTCAATCCTTTCTGCTAGTACTGTCTCCCTCCATCCCTGACCTGATCCCTCATGTCAACATCTGCACCTAGCCCCAGCCTACCCAAAAAGATCTTTTTCCCCCTTTTGAGTATTCCTTATTATTCAGCCTCTTCATGTCTATGGATTGTAACATGTTTATCTTTTATAGCTAATATCCATTTATAAGTGAGTATATGCCACTTTTTTTCTAGTTCCATCAAATGTCTGCAAATTTCATTATGATATTTTTTGAAGATCTGGTTAAAACTCCATTGTATAAATGTACCACCCTGTTTTTATTCATTCTTTGACTGATGGACATCTAGGTAGTTTCCAATTTGGGACTTTTACAAACAAAGCTATAGTCGAGCAAGTGTTACAGTAGGATATCTAGGAGTACTATAGTTGAGTCTTGTGTTAGATCAATTCCTAGTTTTCAGAGGGACCACCATATTGATTACCAAAGTGGCTGTTCAAGTTTACACTCTATGAGTTTTCCTTTGTTCTTCATCCTCATCAATATGAACTATCTCTTGTGTTTTTGATCTTAGTCATTCTCAGAGGTGTAAGATGCAATCTGAGAGTCATTTGATTTGCATTTCCCTGATGGCTAAGGATGTTGACCATTACTTGAAGTGGTTCTTAGCCATTTGAGATTCTTGTTTTGAGAATTCTGTTTAGATCTGCACTTATGCTTACTCATAGGAAAAGATAATTATAATTGTGTATTTTTTAGTTTTGCATTTCAATGAATTTTATATTCCTAAAGACAATTTAATATATCTGTGTTTTCTGTTCCATCTAGACAGCTTCTGAATTTTAACCTATTTTTCAAATATTCAATGTGAATGGGTCAAATGTTGAAATTAGTTATTGAGCTGGAGATATGACTCTGTTGGTAATATATTTGCAGCAAAAGAATGGTTATGTGAGTTTAGATCTTACTCACCCATGCAAAAATCAGAGAGAAGAGGCCTATATCTATATCCCAATGTTAGGAAGACAGTCAGTGAAATGTATTTCTGGAGCCAAGTATCTGGCCAGCATAGCAGAATGAGTCAGATCTAGGTTCATTGTGGATTTCTATCTCTAAAATGAAAGTGAAAGATAACTGAGGAAGACAGGAGACATCAACCCCTGCCCTGCCATATGTGTACACGTGTGCACCCTCTCATACTTAGATATAGCTATATACATCAGCATATACACAGATAAGATAAGCTTCTTTCTCAAAACTCTTGTAAATGTACTTTAATGTTACTAGAGTATTTTATATCTGATTAAGTCTTAATTTATATCTGATTAAAAGTGGTATCTAATGTCATAGAATTAGGATGATGTAAATTATTATGCAGTCATTTGTAACATGCAAAATATATTGGCACTGTTGCTGTATGATCATGTTTTAGTTTGCAAAATTCCCTTAGATATAAATTATTCATCCCTTATCCATTAGGAAAATATGTGTAAAGGTACCTGTGTTTCATTACTCACTGGCTAAAGCAAGTTACAGCAAAGTCCTACCGGGTTGCAGAAGATCTTAATATTTAGGAACTAAACTAAGAGCAGAAAGATCAGTATGGATAAATATATGCTTTGTGAAAATATATTCAGAAGAATATTGCTTAATGTGTAAAAACAGCATCTGAGACAGAGAATTTGATCATTTATAGCTGGAAGACTGACAAATCAGTCACTGACTCTCCATGTTTATTTATATAGTTATACATATATATTTATTTATATATAGTATATGCAATATACACTGCATACATATTACACACACACACACATTCACATACACACACAAATAGCATATACTAGAAAGGGATAAAAAACTGAAAATTCTATGTATATGCGAATTTTTGCCATAAAGACTATGTACCTTAAGGTCAAAGGTCTACATTTTTCTCTCCATTACTACACTGAAGAAATTATCTGTTTCTTGAAAATAAATCATACAGTGTGATGTAGGTAGAGTTGTAAGTCCTGCTATATTTTAGTCATAGGCAGGAGAAGCAAGGTGTATGGTTTTTCTGTATCTTTAAAAGCTGCTGATCACCAGTTTTCTTAAGATAGACCAGACTGACAGCAGTATGGCTGTGTATGACACCTTGGGTTCTTGTGAAAAGGAGGAATATACTTTCAGTGTTATTTTAAAGATACTTGTGTGAGAACCTTTGCAATGTAGGTCAGTTTATCAGTCTGTATTATTTTTAGGCCATTTCTCAGGCTCTCTCCAATGTATTAACCCCCCCTTGTCTATATCCCATTCAGAATTTGATTGTCTTTAATGTGTCTTACCTGTAAGAACTGTGGATTTTTTTAAAAACAAATCTTTCTATAGGTCATTAGCATGCACTTGACCAATATCATTAACCAGTTAGATATATACTCTACAGAGTAACACCTGTAACTTAAGAATAAATGTACAACTAGTGAAAACACCACTGGTTCAGATAGGCTGTTTCACTACGAGTATTTCTCTTTCTTTGGAGTAACAAAACACACATACCTACTCACACCAGACAGAAATACTCCCAAAAGATGAAAGCATAAATACCACCAAAATCTAACTTAGTAAACCAGTAAGTTTTATTAGGGGTATTTACAGGAATATGGGTGAGGGGTTACTTACAGGGGTAGAAATGACTCAGACGGCTGTATCATCAAAACCCACTGCAGCATGAATGACAGCTCAAAAAAAATTGGGAATCTGGAGCACACTGCACAGTCTGCAGGCAGCTAAACATGTTGAACATGCTCCTTCTCAAGTGATTCAGTTTTTCTAAGCCTCTTCTGGATTCTGCTTCTTCCAGGGAGCTGGTCTTGTCTCAGGCTTCTTTGTAGCTTCAGTTTGGCTTGTCTGAGAGTCTTCTTTGCATCTTGCTTGTTTAGTATGTGTTTCTCAGTCATCTTGCTCTAGGAAGGAGAAGCATAGTAATCTGAATTAGATTCAGAAACTTTTTAATCCCATTTTGAGTTGTTTACCTTCCATCTTGAGGAGCTTCCCTGAATGACAGAAAGTTTCAATCCGAGAGGAAACATCTACATAATGTCAATCATATAGTCTTTTGTTGTGGTGAAAAAATATGTATTTAGAATTAGCCAGCAAGACTCAGTTTTGATTGCCAATTTTATTGGCAATATTGAAAGCATCATTACCAGGAGGTAGCAGAACATATGCCTTCTCATGGTCAGGTCATAACAGGATGTTGACTTTGGCCACATCAATGTTATAGAATTTCTTCACACCCTATTGATCTGGTAATTATTTCAGTTCAGCTATCTTTTCTCTTTAGCATGCATATATGCAGGCAATGAGAGCCTCCCTGTTTTTTGAGGGAGAGTTCAATACTATCTTTATATCGCCTTGGTTGTCCAGGAGTGAACTCCATAGACTAAGATGGCCTTGAACTGAGAAAGTGCCTCAAGAGTGTTGAAGGGATTAAAAGCATGGGCCACAATTACCCAGTTGAAATCCTCATGCTTTATAAAGGTCCTTCCACCAAGGATGAGAGTCAGATGTAAAGCTTTACATTTTAAGTAGCATCATCAGGCCAATTTCAGCTCCAAAGTTACTTTACTAAAATGTCCTACACTTTAATCTGTTTAGAGATTATGGTTGAATAATTCTGCAGATTAAATGTTGTTCTGTTGGTAATCAAGACAAATTTAAGAGTAGATACAGAAATCGCATGTACTGATTTATATTTTATATTTATGTTTATATTATGTAATTCAGGCTCAGTGATAAATGGCTTTTTTCTAATCCTGACGACCTGAGTTTGATCTTCAGGACCTAGGTGGTGAAAATAGAAATGACTTCCACAGATTGTCTCCTGATTTCACTATCAGGGCTGTGGCACAAGTGAACCATCACAAACACACACTCATACACACACATAGATGTGTACACACACACACACACACACACACACACACACAAAACACATGCACAGGCACACATCAAGTTAAAAAGGTAACTTGAATATAGTGTGAATAATGGTGTCATGGACACTATTGCTAAGGTTGGAAGAAAACATGGTAAGAAAGTGGTGACATGTCATGGTAGAGGATCAGAGAGAGAGAGAGAGAGAGAGAGAGAGAGAGAGAGAGAGAGAGAGAGGGAGCGTTTCTTTGTATAGATTTGAGATTACAATGTGAAATTTTTCTGTCATCATTTTTAAAAAAATGAGATAATAACAATCATAATCTAAAAGATTATGAAGATAATTTCCTTTTTTAACTTTTTTAAAAAAATTTTCTATATTCTTTGTTTATATTCCAAATGTTTTCCCCTTTCCTGGTTCTCCCTCACCATATGTCCCATAAGTCTTCTTCTCTTTGCCCATTCCCCAATCAGCCCCCTCCCATTTCTCTATCCTGGTACTCCTCTATGATACTGGATCAAGCCTTTTCAGGACCAGGGCCCTCTACTTCCTTCTTCTTCGGAATCACATGCTCATTGTATCTTGAGATTCCCATCTTCTAGGCTAATTAATATCTACTTATCAGTGATTGCATTTCATGTGTATTCTTTTGTGATTGGGTTACCTCACTTAGGATGGTATTTTCCAGTTCCAACCATTTACCTAAAAATGTCATGAATTCATTGTTTTTAATTGCTGAGTAGTACTCCATTGTATAAATATACCACATTTTCTGTATCCATTCCTCCATTGAGGGACATCTGGGTTCTTTCCAGCTTCTGGCTATTATAAATAAGGTTGCTATGAACATAGTGAAGCATGTGTCCTTGTTGCATGCAGGGGAATCCTCTGGGTATATGCCCAGGAGTGGTATAACAGGGTCCTCTGGAATTGCCATGCTCAGTTTTCTGAGGAACCGCCAGACTGTTTTCCAGAGTGGTTGTACCATCTTGCAATCCCACCAGCAGTGGAGGAGTGTTCCTTTTTCTCCACATCCTTGCCAAAACCTGCTATCTCCTGAGTTTTTAATCTTAGCCATTCTGACTGCTGTGAGGTGAAATCTCAGGGTTGTTTTGATTTGCATTTCCCTAATGACTAATGATGTTGAACATTTCTTAAGGTGCTTCTCAGCTATCCGAATTTCTTCTGGTGAAAATTCTTTGTTTAGTGCTGTACCTCATTTTTTAATAGGGTTATTTTGTTCTCAGTTAAAACATCATGATATTTCATTGCTGAGTAATAAAAAACTGATATTTATATGAGCATTAAAAAGTAGCATTTTATTTTTACTACTTGAAGCACTGGAGAAAACATTGTGTGTGTTGATCAGAAGTATGTTTGTGTGTGTGTGTGTGTGTGTGTGTGTGTGTGTAAAACAGGTATGTTCAAGGCAGAGATGTTTTAGAAAAAAAAAGCTATATTCAGCCTATATCTGTGGATTTTATATTACTCTCCTCCATTTGTTTTTATTGTGTTGACTGCCTCTCTATTTTTATACTGTGGATTTACTACAAATGTTATCTGTTTCTCAGACCATGCGTTGAATATAGCCCGGTAGAAAGGACTCTGGTATCTTTCAGTACTGACTTTCCAAAAAGTGTTTACACTGTCTTGAAGTTAAATAACAGCCTTAAAATAGATTATTTTCAAGGAATTAAAGATTTGAATTAAACATATTATTAACACATAATAAAAACACATAAAAATTAAACATTATTTTCTTGCCAGTAGTCATCAACTTTCAGAAAATGCTTAAGATTTATTATTTTTAAACCAATAGAACTAAATTGTGTAATCAAATCATATAAGTGCACATATATTTAAAATAAAATCTGAATATATATTATATTCTAGATTCTTCTGGATTAGTTGTTAGGAATTTGTTTGTGTTTTCATTAGTTGATCATAAAATGTTACATAGATAAGCCTAATGTCATTTACTAATTATGCTCTAAGAAATAGCAATTTCTGATGTCAAGGCTCAGGTCAGGCAAATGGAGAAACCCTTGAATTGTATCTTCCATAGTTCTTCAACCTGAGCTCAATGTTGAGAGTTATTCTTTATCCTTTTTGATTTCCTTTTCTACATTCAAGTTTTATTTATATTTGTAAAATCTTATTTTAAAAAATAACTGATGAAATAGACTTTTTGTGTTTCAGGTTTAGAATTTTTTTCCTTAGCAGGGAGTTATGTTTAACTCCTGTTTTCTAATCTCTCTCTCTCTCTCTCTCTCTCTCTCTCTCTCTCTCTCTCTCTCATGGCTTTTTGAATTTCCTTATAGTCTGTGCGTAACTTGCAAGAAAAATGTTCTTAGATTTTGTCTTTCCTATAGGAGCATTATAAATCTACAGAAAAAAAAATGAAAGCACAGCCAGGAAATATGTATATGCCAGTTTTTCTGTGAAATAAGCTGTTGGAACACAATTAGTATGTCTTCCTGGGATCCAAGTTCCTACTTTGGCAGCAGAGCCTCAGCATTTCTGTCCCTGGCCTGGGACTCCTGGAGAAACTTCCCTTCAAAAGGGCTTGTTGTTTTACCTATTTCAGTTCTCAGAACATAGAATCTGCCAGACTACATTATGCTTAGGATTTCATGTTGAGAAATGTTCTATAATTATACAAGTACCCTCATTTTTACTCAACATGTTCATATCTTATCTAAAATGTATTCTTTAGCTTAAGTGATATCAAAGGGAATTTAAGATTCATTTAAAGGAAAAAATAACAGAATAAAACAAAATAGCAATCTAAATTCAAAACTCTGCCCTCAAAACTGTTTACAATGCAAAACTTATTTTTCCATTCAGCGTATCTGCAGATTTCCCTTGATATTTTTCTTTTAGACTTTTTTTTATGTGTCAGCAGACTCTCAAAATAACTCAATTATGGTTCTTATATTATGCCACCCACATAATCTTATAAAAGATTTGCAGATTTTCAGTGTTTTGTCCCCAGGATACATGGTATAAATATATTCAAATTCAATACTACATTCTGTATCTGACATGTATATATAAATATATAAGAGCAATAAAATAATTGCCTTTATTGAGAACTCATTTGTCATGTATTAGGCATAGATAATAACAGCAATTGCTAACACTTTTGCGAGGTGGGTGGTTTTTCCCACTTTTCCTGAGGCTGAGATAGGCTCAGTGATTCACCTTATGAATTGGGCAATTGTGGCTCAGAAAATGGCAACATAGAACCATCTGATTCAAAATGGAAATAATAAGCATTATTTGTGTTGTTGATGCTTTTGTATGAAAATTAATCATTTAAAACTCATCTGCTTTCCATCCAGCTGTCCCTACACTTCTCACACAAGTTCCTGTACCTTGTACTTTAAAAGTTGATGACATTTGTAATCTTCCACTTTAACTCAGTCCATTCATAGAACATTCATGCAGTCTAATTACTGCCTCCAAATCCTGCCCAATTGCACTGCTGTAATGATAATGGTATTTTTGTACATGCTTAGAGTAGATAAACATTTAAACCATCTGTCCATAGCCGTTATAGATTGGCATTCCTTTTGGGGGCAAACTCAGTACATTTCCAACTCTTGCCAGTATAAGGTACCCTACTATGTTCTATTAGCTTTCCCTAAGCCCAGTCAATACTTCCTAAATAATCTTGTCATTAAACTCTTAATTACTCAATTTAAGTGTGGCATCTGCTTTGTACAGGGATCTTTTGCCAGGAAATACTGGGGTGGAATTAAGAATGCTAAGCTAATGGCTAAGATTAAAATCTCAGGAGACAGCAGGCATTGGCAAGGATGTGGAGAAAGAGGAACACTCCTCCACTGCTGGTGGGATTGCAAGCTGGTACAACCACTCTGGAAATTAGTCTGGTGTTTCATCAGAAAACTGGGCTGACACTTCCAGAGGACCCTGTTATACCACCCCTGGGCATATACCCAGAAGATTTGCCTGCATGCAACAGGGACACATGCTCCACTATGTTCATAGCAGCCTTATTTATAATAGGCAGAAGCAGGAAAGAACCCAGATGTCCCTCAATGGAGGAATGGATACAGAAAATGTGGTATACTTACACAATGGAATACTGCTCAGCAATTAAAAACAGTGAATTCATGACATTTTTAGGCAAATGGTCAGAACTGAAAAATATCATCCTAAGTGAGGTAACCCATTCACAGAAGAACACACGTGGAATGCAGTCACTGATATTAGCCCAGAAGCTCTGAATACCCTAGACACAATTAACATATCAAATCATTCCCAAGAAGAAGGAAGGAGAGAGCCTTAGTCCTGGAAGGACTTGATGCAGCATTGTAGAGTATTACCAGGACAGAGAAGTGGGAGGGGGTTGATTGGGCAACAGGTGGAGGGAAGAAGGCTTATGGGACTTATAGGGAGGGGGGAACTGGGAAAGGGGAAATCATTTGTAATGTAAACAAAGAATATAGAAAATTTAAACAAAATTTAAAAAATCAACCAGAAAAATCAGGAAAAAAAATAATGGTGTCTTTAGCAATAGTATCTAAACTGTCAAGTTCTGGTGGGCAACCAAAAGCAATGGTAAAACCTGCATTGTTTAGAGGCCTCTGGGACCTCTCTGATATACAACTCACACAAAGGTATCTCACATCTGGCCCAGAAATTTTTTTTGTTTAGAAACCTATTGCTTCTGGGAGAAGCATTAATCTACCCCATCCCTGTCCACCAGGTAGGCTATTTCTGATCATTTTAATATGTTTGCACAAGATTAGCATTTTTCATAGGTCATATTATTCTATATTAACTTCCCACACTCTACAGCTGTAGACTACCAGAAGGACATGGCACGTCCATTGGCTAATACTGATATGAATGAGTTAATTTATGATTGGGTTTCAGGCTTGCTCCATGAGTAATGACTTATTTCAGATTTGTAAGCAATTTTGATCAAGAACCCAAGGGTACATTATAGACCCTAGGTCCCAGGGGACATTCTACAACTATTGTTTTATTGACTAGAGAAAAAACCAAACTGGCTGTAAATACTTTGTTGGCTAAGGGAACTATTGTCATTTCTTCAGTGGTCTAGTAACTGAAAAGTTTTCAATGAATGCTACAATAGATAATTTCATATGTGTGCTTATGTAACCACTAAATTAAATTTAGTGGATCGCACAGAAAAAAAAACGATATGGCAATGAGTGTTTATGGGTTGGGTGCATTTGTAGAAACAAGGTTTAAATGGCAGAGCAGGAGCATAAGACAAAGTAAATAGGGAGTGAAAAGGACTAAAATTCTCTCTCTTCTCTCTCTTCTCTCTCTTTCTCTCTTACTGTGTGTGTGTGTGTGTGTGTGTGTGTGTGTGTGTGTGCATGCACCCATGCCTGTAAAAAAATGTAAAAGCAAATGTAAGAGAGGGAAAGGAAATAGAGAGGAGAGAAGAAGGGAGAGCTGGGGAGGAGGACAATCAATGAGAATATGCAGGGTTGGTAGGAGTAGCCTCAGACTACAAAGCTGATCTGAAAAACATTGACCAACCCGATGAAGAGCTATGGAATCTATGTGGCATTGTCTGGAATTCTCCCTGGACATAAGGAGCACATGATTATCTTCTCTCGTTGATCTTTATGTGAACAATGCAAGTTGGTTCCCAAATTGGCTTCCAACTTCTTGCTTAACAGTGTTTTATACTATTTATTGTTTCCTTAGAAATATCCTAAGGTTTATGAAAATTTCTCTCAATTTTAGCCATGGTCTCTGTTTTAGATGTGCAACATGCGGTGGAGAGGGTCTGAGTTACACTTTCAAATCATTGCTCATTCCAGAAAGGAGTAGGGATGATAACTCAAAATAGGGCAGAATCCTGGAAGCAAAAGCTGATTCAGAGGCCATGGAAGAGTTCGGCTTTGTGGCTTGCTCTTTATGGCTTGCTCAGCCTGAGTTCAGATAAATCCCAGAAAAACAAACCCAGGGAAAGCACTACCCACAATGATTTGGGCCCTGTGATATCAAGGGCTACTTACAAAAAGTGCCCTAAAACTTTGCCTACAACCCTACCTAAGGGAAACATTTCTTTTCAATCAGGGCTTCTTCATCAACATGGAATCTACCTTGTCTCAGGCTGATATGAAAAGCCAGTGCGTTCTCTTTTGTGAATAGTTAACTTTTACCATTTAATTTAAAGAACTATGCTTTTTGTTGCTTTTGGAATATTCCAAAGTAGATCAAGCCTTATTTTTATTTCTATATAGAGTTTTATAGCCTGTTTTTAAAAATGAAACTTTTCTTAGTTTTTTATTTTAATGTAAATTTCTATTTTTACACTTCAAATATTTCCCCCTTCCAGTTCTCCCCTCCACACACACACCCATCCTATCTCCCCTCCCCTTTGCCTCTAAGAGGGTGCTCCTCTACCCATCCACCCAACCACCCATTCCTACCTCTAGCATTCTTCTACCCTGGGGACATCAAGACTCCACAGGACTAAGCACATCCTGTCCCGTTGATGCCAGATAAGCCAATCCTCTGCTACCCATGTAGCTGGAGTCATGGATCCCTCCATGTATACTTTTTGGTTGGTGGTTTAGTCCCTAGGAACTGTGGGGAGTCTGGTTAGTTGATACTGCTGTTCTTCCTATGGGGTTGCAAACCCCTTCAGCTCCTTGAGTCCTTCCCCTGAACTCTTCCACTTGGTTCACCAGCTCAGTATGGTTCTTAGCTGTGAGTATCTGCATCTGTATTGGTCAGGTTCTGGCAGAGCCTCTCAGGGCACATTTGTACCAGGCTTCTGCCAGCAAGCACTCCTTGGCATCAGCAATAGTGTTGGGGTTTGATGTCTGCAGATGGGATGGATTCCTATGTTGGGTGGTCTCTAGATGGCATTTCCTTTAGTCTCTGCTCCATTTTTTGTCCCTATGTTTCCTTTAGATGCTAACAATTCTGGGGTAAAATTTTTGAGATGGGTGGGTGGCTCCATCTCTCAACTGAGGCAGTGCTTAAATCTACTGGAGGCACTATCCTCAGGGTCTATCTTTCCTTTGTTGGGTATTTCTGCTAATGTCATGCCCATTTGGTCCTGGGAATCAATTGCTTTCCTGGCATCTGGGAATTTCCAATGCCTCCCTTCAGTTTCCCACCCCTGATTGCTACATATTTCTAAACATTTTCCTGACCCTCTGGACATCTCTCCTGTCTCTTCCCATACCCAAACTTGCCTCCCTTTTCTCTCACCTTCTTCTCTCCCTCTCATAGTTTCTAATCATTTGTTCATTCAGCTGGTTTGCCTAATTGAGATAACTCACCTAAAGAAATCTTGGAGTTCTAGTTAGACTAACACTATTTTTTTTGAAGATGCTTTCTTTTTTCCAATTGTATGTTTTTGCCTTGTTTAACAAAAATCAAGTGTCTGTAGATGGGTTGGTTTATTTCAGGGTCTTTGATTTACCACATGATCATCTCATTAGATGCTAAAAAAGCCTTTGACAAAAATCCAATGCCCCTTCATGTTAAACTATTAGAGAGATCAGGGATAGAAGGCACATATCTAATCATGATAAAAACAATATACATTAAACCAGTAGCCAACATCAAATTAAATGAAGAGAAACTTAAAGCAATTCCATTAAAATAAGGATCAAGACAAGGCTTTCAATCTTTTCCCTATCTATTCAGCACAGTACTTGAAGTTCTAGCTAGAGCAATATAAGTAATAGAGATCGAGGACATACAGGTTGAAAAGGAAGAAATCAAAGTATTGTTAATTGTGACTGATATAATAGTATACATAAGTGACCCCAAAATTTCTACCAGAGAACTCCTACACCTGATAAACACCTTCAGAAAAGGGGCCTGGATTCAAATTAACTAAAAAAAAAGAAAATCAGTAGCCCTTCTTTATAAAAATGATAAATGGGTCAAGAAAGAAATTAGGGAAACAACACCTTTTACAATTGGCATGAGTAATTAAAATATCTTGGTGTAACTCTCTGCAAGTAAGTGGAAGACCTATATAACAAGAATTTCAATTTCATTTATCAACCTGTCTGTTTCTATACCAATATCATGCACTTTTTATTACTATTGATATGTAGTACAACTTGAGAACACGGATGAGGTTACCTCTATAAGTTCTTTTGTTGTTCAGGATTCTGGATTTTTTTGTTTTTCAATATGAAGTTGAGAATTACTCTTTCAAGTTTTGTAAAGAATTATGTTGGAATTTTTATAAGAATTGCAATAAATCTGTAGATGCATTGAATTTGTAGTTTGCTTTGAGAAAGATAACCATTTTCAAATACTAATCCTACAAACCGGTAAGCATGTGAGATCTTTCTATCTTCTGATATCTGCCTGTTTAGGCCTCAGTGAGAGGATCTCCCTAGTTTTTCTGGGCATAGATGTCTCAGGATGGTGTGTGTGTGTGTGTGTGTGTGTGTGTGTGTGTGTGTGTGTGTGTTAGGGGTTGTAATCAGGATGTAAAGTGAATAGTTCAAGTGTCATATCTAACATATTACTGGTTTCTCAATATTTAGCACATTGCCTACCTGCTATCTGGCCTCAAATTCAAGGTTCTTCTCAGAGTTAAATGAAAAAAGACTTACAAATTATAGAATTGGTACCCTATTTAACCTGACTCGAATTTTACTGAGTAACCTATGGGGATTACCTGCTCCTGCATCATCACGCATTCCTATTATTTCCTTTCTTTTTGTGCCCCCTTCAAACAAAGTGTTTATGGTTCTTGAGAGTTTATGGTTCTTGAGATACTGGCAGTATTTTCTGTCACTGTAACATTTTGAATGTCTAAGCACATTTTCTTAAATTCTCCAGTGTGTTTTAATATTCGCTACTAATTCTCATTCAGTGACTGGAGTTAAGACATGCTGACTTCATGTAACTATTTAAAAAATTACCCTTTTCTGTGGCTGACAATCTGCAGATTCTTTTATCTGGATATTACTTGATTTTTTTTTCACGAGGACATTTAGTCCTTTCTGTAATATGGAGAATGTTTTCAGCCTAGGTATAATGGGCCAAATAGCTTTCTTCAGCTCCTGCAATGTAATTATTTCCTGCCACTAACTAAGCAAAATGGCACATCTGTTGACTAGATGAGAAAGCCAGAATTAGACTGCTTTCCAAAAGCCAGCACAGTGGTTCCCTCCTGGCACTCCTTTCATGTGCCTAAAGAAAACCTTCTGCAGGGGAGCAGGAGATCTGTGAACACACCATGGGGATTCCCAATTGAATATTGTCATGTTCCTTCTATCCATTTGTGAAGAGGCAGAGACTGTGAGAAAGTGCTGCTGGTATTTTCAACACCTTCTGTGGCTTGAAGCATAGCTGTGTCTCTAGATCTGATAATACACAAGCTACATTTATTTTTTCATAGGCCCAATGTTCACCTAGTTAAAGGTTTTAGGCAAGTGCTATTTTACTGCCTGCACATCAATAATTACAATGAAGAAACTAATGTTTCAGAGACCTGAGTTGCTTGTACTGTCTGTGCAACATGGCTATGATTGGTAACTGGGTCTGAAATTTTACATCTGCACACAGAATTTGTTTGAATAAAATACTCTACTACCTAATTTTTAACTTACCTTACTTAATATGTGTCTTCTCACAATAGAACTAAAAATTACATGAGTTCTTTTAGGCTTTATATGTTAATTAGTCATTACAACAGGCTAGTCATAATTCTGGAAAAACTCAGACTGACCTCTGAAAGCATTTTAGTTCCTGACCATCTAAGGACAACAGGGGAATTGGAAATCGCCTATGGAAAGCAAAGGAGAAAGCCTGACATTCTAGCTAGGCAGTTTTAAAGGGAATTATATGAAGACAATGATATAATGTGGTTTTTTTTTGTTTATTTTGTTTTCTATCATTGAAATTATTGAGTTTTTCATCAATGTTGGATCAGTCCTTCATTGTTGCAATGTTTTAGATAATAAACATAATAATTTCTAAAGCAAAACCAAGGCCTCCTGCTAGTTTCTCTCTTGAAAATGTCTTGGCTCTAATAAAACTTTAAAGCAGGCTTGAATTCGTTCTGCTATTAGTTTTAATCCTTTTTCAGACTAATTTACCAAGCTCTACCAAGTCTACAGCTTGCTTTCTAACAAGTACCTCCAGAGTACACAAAGCTCTTCCGCATGTACCCAGCATGTCACCAGGTAGGGAGAAGAATAAGAAGGTTTAAAAGTAACCTTACCTGCTTTTTATTCTAACAAATCATCATTGCATGCCTCTTCTTATGTTAAATTTATATATTCTTTATGCCAAGAACCTGATAAAATCATTTAAATGGATATGCATTTACTGCAGTCTGCAACCAAGGATGCTAACAGAGACTGAATGAAGTGAGATTGGAAATAGAGACTGTGTTATCCCAGGATGCCAGACACCCCATGTCAGTTTTCACACTAGATGCAAGGTCAAAGATACTGTCAGTTCCTGCCTTCCAGAACTAAAATAGGAAGACTGTGTGGAATAATACACACAATGCATGTTGTACACTCTCCTTGACAGATGATATATTGTAAATATCAGCATTATTTCCATCTTCTCTGTGTTTGGCTCTTTGCTATGACTCCATTGATTACAATGTTGAGTAACACTCAGGGATTCCCAAAGCTTTTTAGAATAAACTAATTATCATTATGAGATTCAGTGATTAGAGTGATCTGTCCACTTTATCAGTGATTTGTTTTAGGAAAAAAGATTATTGTATACTAATTGTACATATGTATGAGAGCCTTGGTATGTCTTTTCTATTTGATTCTTTAATAAAAGGAAATCACTAGTTTGTGGAAGCAACAAGAGCACAGGCGATTCAGGCTCAGATGAGAACAAGTGTACAAGTATTTAGTTATATCCATTTTTACCCTGTCCTTCAACTACTGAACTCAACATTCAAAACACTTGGAAAGAGCCCAATGTGAAGCATGTAATGAGACAAATGGGACTGAATCATCTATCTTCCTTTGGGTAGGGAGAAGAAAGTTCATCACCTTATGTGACTGCATGGAGCTGAAAAGTAACAGAGTCAGGGTGAAATCAGCAATAATAATGAAATCAGCAGAATGGAACTGATGGAGACACAGATATATCCATTACATATGTCCTCACTGACTTCAAATAGCTTAGACATTTGTATACATACCAGTATCATTCAGTTTCTCTCATCAATTAACAAAAAAATTATATTCCCTTGTAAAAATAATGGTTGACATCCTCTTAAAAAATAGCCAAAAACTAAACAGTGCATTTTTTGTTGTTGTATGGTTTCCTTAGTTTTCTTTCAGCCATGCTATAGATTTTCTGACTATAATTGTATCTTTTGTCAGACATTTTCTAATATGCAAATCTTAGAAATAAAGTAATTCTTCACCAACTTTGATTTCTATAATGATTCCAGTGCTAGCCTGGTTGAATAGTAAGCAATTGATTATAGTCTCTGATAAAACACTAAAACCAGATGGAGTTCACTTTTTGTCTTTATAAATTTGCCAGTGAATCGAAGCCAGTGACAACTTGGGGATTTATTTTAAAATGCGATTCACACTAGAGTCATCTACTCTCATTAAGCAAGTCTTTCAGGCATTTGAAAATACTTTGATTTGGCACATTTATTGAAAAAAAATCTAAGGTTATAAAACTAAAAATATTTTCAAATTTAATTGCTGTATAACAATTTTATAGAACCCTCAAATTGACTTGCACAGAATACCATTAGAAATCTAGCTTTTAAGAATTGTGTGTGTGTGTGTGTGTGTGTGTGTGTGTTTACATATTTAAAAAATGAATGATGTTCTTGTTTATCCTTGAATGTGGACTTTTTTGTTGTTGTTTCGAGACAGGGTTTCTCTGTGTAGTTCTGGCTGTCCTGGAACTCACTCTAGACCAGGCTGGCCTAGATCTCAGAAATCTGCCTCCCTCTGCCTCCCAAGTGCTGGGATTACAGGCATGCGCCATCACACCCAGCTTGAATGTGGACTTTATAAAACTAAACACAGATAAATTTACTTTGGTCAGCATATTTTGATTAAACAAAATGTTCTTTCCATTTTGCATTCTCCATTACATTGGTTTATGTGAAGTGGTATTAGGGAAAGAACCTGGTATGTCATTAAAGAAGGAACAGGAAGTAAAGACTGAAAAGTATGCAAATTAATGTAGACTCATAATGTATTGTTTAGGACATATAATCCTTACCATTTTACCCTTATCCTGTAATCCTTACCATTTTCCTTTGTGAATTAATGCTAAACTTTTGATTTTCATGTTTTCTATTCACAGTGTTTTAACAAATCATTGAAACTCCAAACATCAACATCAGTTTCACTTGGACAGAGTATATATTTTGGAAGCCTGGGCTATTTCACCATGAAACACTTCTTGTAAAATATTTGAAGCATAAAGATCTGACCAAGATCTGGATAAGGAAGCCATCATCTGCTGTGTAAGGACCTCAACATCTACACCATGACAAACCAGGAAAAATGGGCCCATCTCAGCCCCTCAGAATTTTCCCAACTTCAGAAATATGCTGAGTGTAAGTATTCATATGGAAAATATAGTTTAATTTTTGACATACTTGCTAAATAAGGTATGACTTATTACAAGAATAGACTATAGATCCTGTTTGTCCTAGGAACATATGCATGCATGTTATTTGTATTTAGGAGTAGGTCACTTTTTATTTGATATATTCTTTATTTACATTTCAAATGATTTTCCCTTTCCTGGATCCCCCCTCCCTGAAAGTCCCTTAAGCCCTCTTCCTTCCCCCTGTTCCCCCATCTACCTCTTCCCATTTCCCTGTTCTGGTATTCCACTACTTTGCTGCACTGAGCCTTTCCAGAACCAGGGGCTACTCTTTCCTTCTTCTTGGACATCATTTGGTATGTGGATTGTGTCTTGGGTAGTCCAAGCTTCTAAGCTAATATCCGCTTATCAGTGAGGGCATACCATGAGTGTTCTTTTGCTACTGGGTTACCTCACTTAGGATGATGTTCTCCAGCTCCATCCATTTGTCTAAGAATTTCATGAATTTGTAAGACCTGAAAGAAAAATGGTTGCACCCCAGCACCTCACGCCTTGGAAGGCGTCACCCCAATCACTCACGAGAAACAGTCTTGATGCAATAGCAGGAGGAATTTTATTCCAGAGCTCTGGGGTCACAGCCACTCCCCATGTGGGGTAGGTGACTGTGAACACCAAGTGCAGAAACAGGACTGCTTTTATAGATTTACAGCAAAGCCCACCTAACACAAGCCACTCCATAGCTTCCAAGCCAATCAGTTTAAATCATCCAAGCCTGCGCTCTCTGAGAACCAATCAGTTTCCTAAAGAAGCCAGATAAACTATTTAGGTCATTTCCGATTATGTGGCCGCCATGCACAGGGTCACGCCAGGGTCATGCAGGCGTTTCCTATTACACATTTCCTGTTATGGGGCCAGCCTGAAACCCTCATCCTTTCATTCCCCACTTCTTGTCTTGTTAATAGTTCTAATCTTAGAACTAGGAGAATTAAAGGTTAGCCTCCTCTTGGCTCAGAGGGCTTTTATACTGCTGCCTAAGTACCATAAGCTGGACCACACTCACCTGTTCCCTGATGAAGGCAACTAACCTATTAACTATATAAGGTCTAACTGTAAGCAACGGGAGCATTATCATTAGGGGTCCTATCAGGGCAGAAAATAGGGTGGTCAAGAGTACAAGATAAGGGTCTTTCTACCAAGTCTTAAGGTTTCCTGTGTGGTGGCATCTAATGTAGACCATATCTCCAACTTGGAAGCGATGTGGGACTTGCGGATCTCCTTCTCTTGAGTAGGCCTCCCAGACCTCGATGCCTCATTCACTGGAGCACCTTGAGCCTAGAGAACAAAGGTCTAGTCTCTGATCAATTTGGTGAGGGTCTCTTTCACCAGGGTTCCAGCAAATGTTCCTGAAGCCTTCTTTCACAGATCCAGTAACCTGTCTGGAAGCAGTGAGGAGTCTCTGACATGCCTGGAGCATTAAAGCAGACAGTTTGAGCCAAATCACATGTTGTGGTACACCTCCTGGGAGGACCCTGTGGATGACAAAGGAATTGGGGTAACAAAGAGGATCTCCGGGGGGGGGTCAGGTTAAAATGGCAAGAACTATTCAGAAACAAGGGGAGAGGCACCACCCAGCCTAAGCCAGTCTCCAAGGTCAATTTAGTTAAGGTCTCTCATAGGGTTTTGTTTATTTTCTCTAGCTGTCTTGAGCCCTGGGGACAGTACATCCAATAATGTTTCCAATTAGTCCCCAATATCTCTGTCAATTTCTGACTTACCTTAGAAACAAAAACAGAACCATTGTCTGATCCAATTTCCTTGGGGACTCTGAAACTCAGGAAAATTTCTTCTAACCCTGGCTGCTGTTTCCTGCTTGCTAGGGGAAGTCTCAACCCATCTAGATTAAGTATCTACAAATGCTAGAAGATATTCATAGCCATATTTTCCTGCCTGAGTTTTTATAAAACCTCTATATACTCTAGGCTGTTCTCTTCTAGGTCTTTTGCCCTATTTACTTTTTGCTGCATAAGCATTTACTTGCTGGCATACCTTACACTGTTCTATTAATCCCTTAAATGAGTTCATCTGTGCATTTGGCCTGGTGAGTCCTTGGCTTACTTTCTGGGAATTATAATTCTCCCTTCTTGTGTGCCCCTTTCTTTGGTAATAGTTGGTCAGACGGCTAGCAATATCAGTCCTTTTTTTTTCTTTAGCATATTTTAAGTGAGGCTATCACTTAATTTTGTCCCATTTCTCAGTGGGTGTCTCTTGCAGACCCACAATCAGTATAGGTTCCTGTATGTCCATTCTTGGAGCCATTTGCTCTGCCTGGCTATTGCCCACCTAGTCTTTTCCCTTTTGATGTCCTGGGCAGTGGGTGATACTCACAGTTGCTGGCTTCATTAGGGCATCTAAGAGGTCCAAGTTTTCCTGTTGGTTTCCTCTGATGTGAGCCCTCCTCTTGGTATATACACCTGTGGACGTGGGCTGTGGCAAAGGCATACCTGTTATCCATGTGGATGTTGATTTTCTTGCTGTCTCCAAGTTCCAAGGTCTTGGTAAGGGCAATTAGCTCCACTTTCTGCGTTGACATGCCAGGGGGTAAAGATTCTTCTACCCAGATGCCATTTGTGCTGTTCACAATAGCAGTACCTGCTTGTCTCTGTCCTTCATGGAGAAAATTGCTCCTGCCTGTGGCAACTTTCAGCAGGGATCAGTCTCTCTTTTTAGGCCAGTTGCTGCAGCCCGTTGGACAGGAAGTATATCTGTCCTCCCCGCCATTTTGGAGAGTATGCCTTGTTCCAACAGAGAGGGTAGGAAGAGCCTGGGGTGACCTTAAATGAATGGGTTACCCATCCCATACCTAGGTCCATTGTTCTTCGGGTAGTCCATAAACACATTTTGGTGCCAGTGGCTTCTTGGACCCAAGATCTTTTCTTGGAAACAGGGCCATTGGGTTGGAAGACCGAGTGTTAAGCCCCTGTGTCCATCAAGAACTGAGTGGGTTTCTCTTTACCTCTCACAGTTATCCAGAGTTGGGGGAGGTGGTCTGAACCCCCATCTCCCCTAGTCATTGTCTTCACCCAGGGATACCAACTTTGCTATTTGGGGCACTTCTCCCAAGACCTGGGAGTTCCTGCTTCCAGCTTTTGTTAGGGTACACTCTGGCCCAGTGTCTTCTCTCCATATAGTATGACATTAATCCCTTTCTGTCTTTTAGCCAGGATTTTCTGTAGCTTCCTTCTCTGTCATTTTCTTCTTTCTTTTTTTCTCCTCTGTCACCCTGTCTCAGCAAACTATACTAAATCTCTCTATAGACTTTTCTAATTTAATACAGTAACAAATATCTCCATAGACCCTCTAAATAACCTGCACCAAATCCATCTACATATTTTCTCAGCAAACTACATTAAAGTCCCTCTAGTTTGGGCTCATAGGGTGTATAGCAAGATGCTTCTATGTGCTGCTCTAGAAAGGCTTCCAGTGACTCATCTGGTCTCTGCTTAACCACACACACCTTCGTCAAATCTGTGGGCTGCTACGCCCTTGAGACCTGCCAGTGTAGTCTGGTGTTGGTCCTTCAGGTGCGTCTTACCTTTCATCTGAGGGGGTATTCTTTTCTGGCTTCCTGTATTACAAATAAAACAGTCTCAAAGAGATTAATCAGTCTCTTGGGAAATATGTCCTGAGTGAGAGATCCACCGTGGAATAAGGATAGGTGGTCTCAGATCTTCTCCTGCTCCACTCTGGGTCTTCTCTAAATATAAATTGAACATACTAATATCATTTTGTAAATTATAAATTATAAGATAGGCCTAACATCCAATCTCTGTCAATCAAACAGAACCTTTGGCATCTTTACTATCTTAAAAGTCTAAATTCCTAACAAAATCATCAGTCATCTCGTCAGTTATCTAAGTCCCAGAACACAAACCAATATACAAAACAGCACAGAGAACAAGCACCATGTAGACAGTCTGACCCTGCCACCGTCAGGCAGGCTTTTGACAAAACAGTGAGACATACAGAAAACCAATCGCAGTACCTGTCCAATGGTCTTCAGTCAAAGACAAAGGGGTTGTCACAATCTGCCCCATGGCAAAGAACAAAAAACACAAGAACAGAACAATAACAACAGACACTAGCACACCCAAGCACTCATCCATGCCTGGACTTAATCAAACAGCCAAACACGACCTCTGATGGAGTGGATTCCATGTCCACTCCCTTCTCAGTATAAGGAGCACTCCATCTCCTTCGTTCTACAGTCAGATCCCATGACTGTTCCCCCTCCCTGTGGAACGTCTTCCAAGCAGGGTCGCAGCCTGTGGCCTGAGGGCATCCCCTCCCACGGCCCCTGGGTCCTTACTGTCCACAGTGGCAGCTGCACAGGGTGGGATTCCAAATCCACTCCCCCTGTAACATGGAGTGAGATTCCATGTCCACTCCCTCTGTTACAAACCAAAACCAAGACACACACACATACACACAGAAAGTGGCGCCGCACTCAAACACTCAGGACTGTGAACACCAAGTGCAGAAACAGGACTGCTTTTATAGATTTACAGCAAAGCCCGCCTAACAAAAGCCACTCCATATCTTCCAAGCCAATCAGTTTAAATCATCTAAGCCTGTGCCCTCTGAGAACCAATCAGTTTCCTATAGAAGCTGGATAAACTATTTAGGTCATTTCTGCTTACATGGCCACCATGCACCGGGTCACCCCAGGGTCATGCTGGCATTTCCTGTTACGCATTTCCTGTTATGGGGCCAGCCTGCAACCCTCATCCTTTCAAATTCGTTGTTTCTAATGGCTGAATAGTGTTTCATTGTGTATATATACCACATTTTTTGTATCCATTCCTCCATTGAGGGACATCTGGGTTTATTCCAGCTTCTGGCTATTATAAATAGGGCTGCTATGAACATAGTGGAGCAAGTATCCTCATTACAGGTTGGGGAATCCTCTAGGTATATGCCCAGGAGTGGTATAGCAGGGTTTTCCGGAAGTGTCATTTCCAGTTTTCTGAGGAACTGCCAGACTGATTTCCAGAGTGGTTGTACCAGCTTGCAATCCCACCAGCAATGGAGGAGGGTTCTTCCTTCTCCACATCCTTGCCAACATCTGCTGTTTCCTTAGTTTTTAATCTTACCCATTCTGACTGGTGAGAGGTGAAATCTCACGGTTGTTTTGATTTTCATTTCCCTAATGACTAATGATGTTGAACATTTCTTAAGGTGCTTCTCAGTCATCCAAAGTTCTTCAGGTGAAAATTCTTTGTTTGGCTCTGTACCCCATTTTTAATAGGGTTATTTGGTTTTCTGGGGTCTAACTTCTTGAGTTCTTTGTATATATTAGATATTAGCCCTCTGTCAGATGTAGGGTTGGTGAAGATCTTTTCCCAATTTGTTGGTTGCCATTTTGTCCTTTTGACAATGTCCTTTGCCTTAAAGAAACTCTGTAGTTTTATGAGGTCCCATTTGTCAATTCTTGATCTTAGAGCATAAGCTATTGGTGTTCTGTTCAGGAACTTTCCCCTTGTGCCCATGTCCTCAAGGGTCTTCCCCAGTTTCTTTTCTATTAATTTTAGTTTGTCTGGTTTTATGTGGAGGTCCATGATCCACTTGGAGTTGAGCTTAGTACAAGGAGATAAGAATGGATCAATTCGCATTCTTCTGCATGTTGACCTCCAATTGGACCAGCACCATTGGTTGAAAAGGTTATCTTTATTCCACTGGATGTTTTCAGCTCCTTTGTCAAAGATCAAGTGGCCATAAGTGTGTGGGTTAATTTTTGGGTCTTCAATCCTATTCCAATGATCCACCTGCCTATCACTGTACCAATACCATGCATTTGTTAACACTATTGCTCTATATGTAGTATTGTTTGAGGTCTGGGATACTGATTTCCCCAGAAGTTCTTTTACTGTTGAGAATAGTTTTAGCTATCCTGGGATTTTTGTTATTCCAGATGAATTTGAGAATTGCTCTTTCTAACTCTTTGAAGAACTGAGTTTGATGGGGATTAAATTGAATCTGTATATTGCTTTTGACAAGATTGCTATTTTAACTATATTAATCCTGCCAATCCACGAGCATGGAAGATTTTTTTTTCATTTTCTGAGGTCTTCTTCAATTTCCTTCTTTAGAGACCTGAAGTTCTTGTCATACAGATGTTTCACTTGTTTGGTTAGAGTCACACCAATATACTTTATATTGTTTGTGACTATTGTGAAGGGTGTTATTTCCCTAATTTCTTTCTCAGCCTGTTTTTCCTTTGAGTATAGGAAGGCTACTGGTTTGCTTGAGATTTTATAACCAGTCACTTTGCTGAAGTTGTTTTTCACCTGGAGGAGTTCTCTGGTGGAGGTTTTTTGGGTCATTTAATTATACTATTATATCATCTGCAAATAGTGATTGTTTCAATTGTTCCTCTCCAATTTGTATCCCTTTGACATCCTTATGTCGTCGAATTACTCTATCTTGTACCTCAAGTATTATATTGAAAAGATATGGATAGAGAAGTCAGCCTTGTCTAGTCCCTGATTTTAGTGTGATTGCTTCAAGTTTCTCTCCATTTAGTTTAATGATGGCTACTGGTTTGCTGAATATTGCTTTTACTATGTTCTTTCTAAGACTTTTAGCATGAAAGGATGCTGAACTTTGTCAAATGCTTTTTTAGCATCTAATGAAATGGGCATGTGGTTTGTTTCTTTGAGTTTGTTTATGTAGTAGATTGCGTTGGATTTCCGTATATATAACCATCCCTGCATCACCGGATGAAACCTACTTGATCATAGTGAATATTCTTTTTGATGTGTTCTTGGATTCAGTTGGCAAGAATTTTGAGTATTTTTGCATTGATGTTCATAAGAGAAAATGATCTGAAATTCTCTTTCGTTGTTGGGTCTTTGTGTGATTTTTGGTATCAGCGTAATTGTGGCTTCATAGAATGAGTTGGGTAGTGTTCCTTCCGTTTCTGTTTTGTGGAATAGTTTGAAAAGTATTGATGTTAGGTCTTCTTTGAAGGTCTGATATAATTCTGCACTAAAACCATCTGGTCCTGTGCTTTTTTTGGTTGGAAGACTGTCTATGACCCCTTCTATTTCTTTGGAGGTTATGGGACTGTTCAGATGATCTATTTGATCCTGATTCAATTTTGGTATTTGGTATCTGTCTAGGAAATTGTCCATTTCCTCCAGATTCTCCAGTTGTGTTGAGTATAGGCTTTTGTAGTAGGATCTGATGATTTTTTAAATTTCCTCAGTTTATATTGTTATATCTCCCTTTTCATTTCTAATTTTTTAATTTGGATACTGTCTCTGTGCCCTTTGGTTAGTTTGGCTAAGGGTTTATCTGTCTTGTTGATTTTCTCCAAGAACCAGCTCCCGGTTTTGTAGATTCTTTGTACGGTTCTCTTTGTTTCCACTTGATTGATTTCAGCCCTGAGTTTGATGATTTCCTGTCTTCTACTCCTCCTGGGTAAATTAGCTTCTTTTTGTTCCAGAGCTTTCACGTGTGCAGTTAAGCTGCTAGTGTATGCTCTTCTCAGTTTCTTTTTGGAGGCACTAAGGGCTGTGAGTTTTCCTCTTAACACTGCTTTCATTGTGTCCCATGGATTAGGGTATGTTTAGCCTTCATTTTCATTAAATTCTAAAAAGTCTTTGATTTCTTTCTTTATTTCTTCTTTGGCCAAGATATCATTGAGTAGTATATTGTTCAGCCTCCATGAGTATGTGGGCTTTCTGTGGTTTTTGTTGCTATTGAAGACCACTCTTACTACATAGTGATCTTATAGGAGGCATGGGATTAGTTAGACCTTCTTATATTTGTTGAGGTCTGTCTTGTGACCAATTATATGGTTGATTTTGGAGAAGGTACCATGAAGTGCTGAGGAAAAGGTATATTCTTTTGCTTTAGGATGAAACATTTTATATATATCTGTTAAATCCAATTGTTCCAAAGCTTCAATTAGTTTCACTGTGTCCCTGTTTAGTTTCTGTTTTTCTGGTCGGTCCATTGAGGATAGTGGAATGTTGAAGTCACCCACAATTATTGTGTTTGGTGCAATGTGTACTTTGATCTTTAGTAAAGTTTCTTTTATGAATTATGGTACCCTTGCATTTGGAGCATAGATGTTCAGAATTGAGAGTTCTTCTTGGTGGATTTTTCCTTTGACCATCAAGAAGTGTCCTTCCTTGTCTCTTTTGATGACTTTAGCTTGAAAATCAATTTTATCTGATATTGCAATGGCTACTCTGGTTCGTTTCCTGAGACCATTTGCTTGTAAATTTGTCTTCCAACCTTTTACTCTAAGGTAGTGTTTGTCTTTGGCACTGAGGTGTGTTTCCTGTATGCAGCAAAATATAGGGTCCTGTTTATGTATCCAGTCTGTTAGTCTATGTCTTTTTTTGGGGGAATTGAGTCCATTGATGTTAAGAGATACAAGTAGATCACCTAAAGACTGCCTTTTAGCATTTTTTTTAAAAGAAGATACCAATTAGATCAAGTATAAGATTTAAAAAATAACCTATCATGTTGGATACAAAGTTAAGCTTGGAAAACATTGCTGAAAAAAGAGAGAATGAAAATGAAGTGTTATTATTAATAATATTTCTATTTTTGGTTGCAGTTTCCTTTTCTTTGCTTGTGACCCCATCCATTAAAAAAAAAAACCAGGAGAAAGAATCATGGGTACATTGGGCCTCCATATTTGTGCTTAATCTCATTCATAAATTCCAATGAAAAAGAAGATCTGACAATTTTAAGACAAGGTGTTTAATTAATTTTTCAAATGATAAGCAAAGATATTTCACTGCATAGTAGAGTATTTCAATATAACTTTCATTATATGGTCAGTAAGTGTTTATGTACAAGACTTTTGAGATGACAAATTGATGATTAATTGTGAACTCTATGAAAATTAGTTGAGATTTCAAGATCCTCAAATTTTTTGTTCTGTTTCAAATCATTAAGACAACAAGAGACATGTTAATTACTCTTCCAGGAGTTTCCCAGCTAATAAAGAGGAAAAGTGATTAGAATGCACTCTTGTATAATAAATTTTCATTAATAAAAGGAGCTGAAAATATATTCTGGATGTGATGACTAAAGTAACTCACTTTTCTCAACATCAGTACATGCCATCAGAATATAAGTCATTTAGAGACCATAGTCTTTTTCTTACTGTGGAACAGAAATGGACATTCTTCCATAGTCTTTCAGAGAAGTATCATATTGGAACAGTTTTCTTAATATTTAGTTTTTAATCTTTCATCAACAAATTAAGATTTTAAATGCCTTAATGAGTAGTTCTTTAATAAGTTCTTGAACTATTGTTAAACTTGTAGCAGGCTAAGAATGTGCATGTCAAGTAACGAATAATATTTTGTGTGCTTTGGGGTGGTAGAGTATGGCTGTGTAATACTTGAAGAGAATGAATGATCTCATTAAATCTCTCACATCAAAATTAAATCAATATTAAACCTAGAGAATACAACAAAGATCACCTCTTTGTTTCTTACCTGACTATGGATTCTCCTCATATTGCTGCAATAAACCCTTAACTCTGTAACTATCAAGACATCTTTGCTGTTTTCAAAATGAATAAGAGATGAAGAGTGTGAAACTGGGATAGTGTTCCCTGCAGTACAGTCAGCATACCTGAAGGTGTGTTCTGACATACTGATCCTGTATCTGACATGGGGTAACTTTCCAAACATCTCTACACATTATTTTCAGTACTCTTTAACAGTAAAATGATAAAAAATAATATAAGTATTTATTATTACAAGTATGACATTGAATAAGCTATATTGGAGAAATAAACAGAATGTCTGGAAAGCTGCTACTGTTAAAGCTGTTTACAGTTGCTATATTATAAGAGAGGGGGGAGGGAGAGAAAGAGGGAAGGAAGGAGAGGGGGAGAGAGGGAGAAAATAGATTGTGCCAGTCATATGAACTTACTGTTAATAATCAAGCCAAAGAATGTCACATTCTAGAGCATGGAGAGTCAGTGTCCTTTTTTCTGCTACCAGACTAGAGCATGTTCATTGGAGAAGCTTCCACTAATATTTCTGTTTCATTTCTGTGATGTCGCTTCACATGCTGAGGACAGCTAAAGTGAAGCCTGCTGTGGAGGCCTTGCAGCATGCTGTGACCAGGCTCCTGTTTTCAGTTGCAGACTGAGTCACTCCATGGGAAGCATTTTCATTGAGATGTGGAAAGGGAGTACAATTTCTGCCTTCACACTTCATATAAAATCATCTGAATTGCAGTTACAAGATGGAAAGTTCTCCCTCCTGCTGTGTAGAGGATTGAGCTTATCTCATTATTGGTGGGTGTGTGCTTCCTGCTGTGGTTTCAGGACACAGCAAAGGGTTAAGAGACTCCAAGTTTTGTCTTGAGTAGGAATGACTTCTGAGTACATGAGACATAATGTTTTCAAATGGTTCTTTATCTGCCAGTATGTCATCATTTGGGATTAGCCTTGTGTTTGCAGTGTGTAAAGTGTGTTCAACTACATGTGAAATATTTTTGAAAGGTACTGTGTTATAGGAGGAATATCTCCAAACATTCATAAATTTCATACCATTTCTAGCACCCAGCAATATAGATACTTGCAAAATTATGGAGAATTACAGACTGGGGTAGCTAATGTTCACATTCAGGGTATAATTTCTTCTACTTGAGAGAGAGGCACTCTGATCAGTGTGAAAAACCTTCAGCTTTATAAGCAAACCATTATTATTATTTTGAGACAAGTTTGCCTGCCTCCCAGGATGCCCTCATATTCCTGATATAGTCAAGAAACATCCTGCACTTCTGAACTTCTTACCCACCCCAGAGTGCTGGGATTATAGATCTATGCAGCCGTGAGCAATTTAAGATATACTGAGGACAGAATATTCGAATGCTGGTATATTAGGAAAACATTCTATCAGTTCAAGACTATACCCAGGCTCCAAACTAATATTTGATAGTATTAACTCCCTGTCTTGTCTCTGTCTTTGTACTTACTGCAACTAAATCAGATGGGTTCTTATCTTGGTAAGCACAAAGGCAACATGAGCACAGGCAAGACATTGTACAGTGGGAAAAGATTCATTACCTAAAGTAGCCAAGGAAAGCTCGTGAGTCATTTCCTAAGCTATGACGTCCTCAAACAGAGGGAACATGGAGATTTTATTCAAAGGGTCTATGTGTACAACATGATCCATTCCCGTGCATGCTCAATTTAAGATCATAGATATTAAAGTGATAATCAGGAATGCTTCTGGGCATAGTCAGCAAGTTCTATAAAGTTTTAACTGAGAACAAATGAAAGAACACTTTGAAGATCCATTACCACAGGAAGCTTCCCCTGCAGGTGCCTGCTTTACACTACTAGCTAGTGGTATAAACCTTGAAGACTGTACAATAATTTTGTTGTTCTCATAAAATGTTTGAGCAAAACATGTTAATGAAGAAAATATTCATTTCGGCTCAGTTTCAGTTTAACACCATGCCAGTCAGGAAGGTGGTGGGAGAAAGAGAGAAAGAAAAAGAGATAGATAGATAGATAGATAGATAGATAGATAGATAATGATGGTGGTGGTGATGGAGGTGGTGGTGGTGAAGAAGATACATAGATAGATAGATAGATAGATAGATAGATAGATAGATAGATAGATTGGTAGATGATTGATGAATAGACAGAAGCTACCTACATAGCAGTCTCTCATATATTCTTCCTTTACTCTGTCCTGAATCTTAGTCTATTCAGTGGAGCCACAAACCTGATTTTCAATATACTCACACTTACAATACTAAACATCACAGAATGTAGCATAAATATAAGGTTTCCATCTCTTTCAGTTAAAAGAAAACAGACATTAACATCAGAGTATTTTCTTTACTCTAGGACTCAATAAAACAATCATTATTATATTTTATAATTTTTTCTACAGCCATACTATAAACAATTACCTCATGAAATCTATAATTCTGAGTGCAAAGTAAAATATCTTCCCTGAGGAAAAATTTTTCTGTTTGATCCTTGACCCATGGCAGGGTAAATGACAATAAAAAGGTCAAAACAGTAGTAATTTGCTTATGTATCCTTATGAAAAATAGCATGTCAAAATAGCCTATAAATAATGTTGCCCAAAATAGACCAATCTAGAATGCACTAGCCACAGCCATACTTTATATTTTTTTCTTTTTCTTTTACATGAAGGACAATAAAAATGACACAGCCACTAACTAAGGTGTTGGCTCCAATGTCACCAGAATCTGAAGTCAATATTTGTCACTCAGGAAAAGTCCAATATTGAGGAAACACACCAAATCCCATTCTGAATGTTTTAAGGAATGTGAAATGGTTTGGGAGACACAAGGAGTTAGCATGAAATAGGGCCTTCCCTGTGCCTTCCATTCCCAAGTTGGGTGGGTATACCACTTCTGAGGGTCATCTCACTGGAGCCAGGATATGCATTTTTTCAGGTGAACCCTTTACATTTCACTATTTCACAATTTTGATTTCATGAACAAGATGTTGATGGGGACACCGCACAGAGTATATTGTGAAAATACTCAATTTTAAGAAGATTAGATAGAAATGCTAGTTTCCACTTGTCCCATCCATTGCTCACAGCAGACCATTCAGGTCATTTGGCTGTGAGCCGGGCCAGCATATCTCATTTAGCTGATTCATTCTGATTGGAATTTTTCATGGAACCAGAGAGAGTTTTTATGAAAACTCTTGATATAATGAAGTATGTGCAGGAAAGAGGGTAAGCCAAAGAGGGCCAGGAGTGCTTTCCCCAATGGGAAAATAACAAAGGTGTTCTTAAGTATAGGTCATGGAAACCAAAGGGAAGGCTTCAATTCAGTAAAAAAAAAAAAAAAAAATAGAATGGTGGAGAGACATGAGGTGATGGAGGACAGGATGAGGCTCAAATGATTCCTTCTGACACCAACATACACAGAGGGAGGTCTCCCAGACCAGTGCACTGTGATGGGTCATTCATGAATCTCAGAGTTGCTCTGTCTAATGAAGATGGAGGCTTCAGTCTCTACTCACACTCCTTTCTTCTCTTCACCAACTCTCCCTAATTAAGGTCTAGGAGTAAACCTTGATGGAAGAATACTTGCTTAGCATATTTAAGGCCCTCTGTTCAATCCTCCAAATGTCACCAAAACAAAAACAAAAACAAAAACAAAAACAAAAAAACAAAAAAAGAAAGAAAAGAGGAGAAAAAGAAACCTAGAGGAAGAAAAGAAAGAGGAGGTTGAGGAGGAAAGGAAATACATACAATATTTCCATATTTCCATATATACCTGCATATACATATAGTGTTAGTATTAGGGTTATATACATGTATATGTACATATATATAATATACATATATATGATAGGAAAGGAAACCAACAAGAAGATATTCATAAAACACTGTAATAAAGATGTCTGGTTCTCATTTTAAGAGATTTATTCTTCACTTTACAAAACCCACTTTCTAGCATGAAAATCTAATCTATCTTTTAGATATGTTTTGTGATTTGTTTGTACAAGGTGAGAAAAGAAAGAAAAGAAACCAGGCTGTGTGTGTGTGTGTGTGTGTGTGTGTGTGTGTGTTTGCATGGGTGTTTATGTGTGTGTGTATGTGTGTGTGTGTGTGTGTGTGTGTGTGTGTGTGTGTGTTTAATTCATTGTTAAACAAATTAGATCACATGCAGGCTCTCTTTCTAATTTATCATGCTGAGATTTGCTTTTCCTTCTGTCTCCTGCCTTGTGCTAGATTAGCTCTATTTTGGGAGGACAAGGCACTTACTGGTAATTACTCTCTTTGTGGAAGACAAAAGGATAAATGGCACAGTGCTGGCTAGTATACTGTCTGAGGACACATAATTCGGTGTCATAGAAAGCTGGCCTTGAGGCCCAGTGCCTTGGTGTATGTCTCACTTTCCTAGGATCACAGGAATTCTGGGGACTCGATGTGCAGCATCATTCCAGGTGCTGTGCACTCAGTGCTCTGATGATGAGCACCAGGGAGCTGGTGACTGGTACTTTAATTTCACTTGACTTACTTTTCTCCTTTGACTGAAACCTTCTGGCTATACTTTTTTGGCTTACCTACAATGTTTTGACTTTACTCTCACTACTGGCCTGAAATTTGCATCTGAGGATCTATTTTAGATGCATCTCTCATTTCTGACCTTATTTCTTCTGATTCACATGGATGGACATGCCAGCTCCTGGCCCTGACCCAGACTGTATTTCTGGAATGTGTGTTGGCAGCATAATCTCCTTTGTCACATCCTGGCTCAGTTGCCTGTTTGCTAAGTGCTTCAAACTCAATTTCCTGCTTGTTTGCTTGTCTTCAGTATATCTGCTACCTTCTTTCCTTTATGATTAAATCTTGCACTACTAAAAGGAAGTGATGAGTATATTTTTCCATTATTTTAGACCCCATAGACATGTAATATTGATGAATTATTAGCATTAATTTTTCAACATTTTCAGATTGACAAAAATCTGTTGTTTAGATTTTTAGTTCAGTTGAGGAATATTGAAGGATGGCTTCTGTGGAATATTGGTCAAATGGAGCCAGTATCTGCTTTGTTTAAAATTTTCGTAGTACCTCAGTAGACTGACAAAATGGTGCCTTTGTTCTCTATTACATTTGTAAGTCTTAAATATTTCAGATAAACTTTATTGTAATAAAACTTACAAATAAATAAAATTATCACACATCAAAATTAACACAGACTTGTACCCTGAACAGCTTCATGAATTTCCTTTTTTAAGTATTTTCTATATTCTTTGTTTACATTCCAAATGCCTTTGCCTTCCATGTTTCCCCCCCTCCCCATAAGTCCTATAAGCCCTCTTCCCTCTGCCCATTCCCCAATCACCCCATCCCATTTCTCTGTCCTGGTAATCCCCTACAATGCTGGATCAAGCCTTTTCAGCAACAGGCCCCTCTCCTTCCTTCTTCTTGGGAATCATTTGATATGTTAATTGTGTCTTGAATATTCAGAGCTTCTGGGCTAATTAATATCCACTTATCAGTGACTGCATTCTGTGATTGGCTAACCTCACTTAGGATGATATTTTCCAGTTCCAACCATTTGCCTAAAACTGTCATGAATTCATTGTTTTTTTTTTCAAAAAAAAATTTATTGGATAAATTGGAATTCATTGGAACTATTGGAATTCATTGTTTTTAATTACTGAGTAGTATTCCATTGTGTAAATATACCACATTTTCTGTATCCATTCCTCCAATGAGGGACATCTGGGTTCTTTCCAGCTTCTGGCTATTATAAATAAGGCTGGTATGAACATAGTAGAGCATGTGTCCTTATTGCATGTGGGGAATCCTCTGGGTATATGCCCAGGAGTGGTATATCATGGTCCTCTGGAAGTGTCATGCCCAGTTTTCTGAGGAACCACCAGACTGATTTCCAGAGTGGTTGTACCATCTTGCAATCCCACCAGTAGTGGAGGAGTGTTCTTTCTCCACATCCTTGCCAACACCTGTTGTCTCCTGAGTTTTTAATCTTAGCCATTCTGACTTCTGTGAGGTGAAATCTCAGGGTTGTTTTGATTTGCATTTCCCTAATGATTAATGATGTTGAACATTTATTAAGGTGCTTCTCAGCCATTCAAAATTCTTCAGGTGAATTTTCTTTGTTTAGCTCTGTACCCCATTTTTTAATAGGCTTAATTGGCTCTCTGGAGTCTACCTTCTTGAGTTCTTTGTATATATTGGATATTAGTCCTCTGTCAGATGTAGGGTTAGTGAAGATCATTTCCCAATTTGTTGGTTGCCATTTTGTCCTTTTGATAGTGTCCTTTGCCTTACAGAAACTTTGTAATTTTATGAGGTCCCTTTTGTCAATTCTTGATCTTAGAGCATAAGCTATTGGTGTTCTGTTCAGGAACATTTCCCCTTGCCCATGTCCTCAAGGGTCTTCCTCAGTTTCTTTTCTATTAGTTTCAGTGTGTCTGGTTTTATGTGGAATTCCTTGAGCCACTTGGAGTTGAGCTTAGTTCAAGGAGATAAGAATGGATCAATTTGCATTCTTCTGCATGCTGCCCTCCAATTATGGCACATGAAATAGAACCTAAGCTGTAAAGTTTCATGTTAAATTTTAGACTTTCAATATCAAATATATCTTATGCCCTATATTTATTTACATTGAATGCTGGAAATGAACACAAGGTATAAAAGATAATATAATGGGTATTGTTTTCCTACTTTTAATTTTGCCATTCATATTTTTATTATGGTTTTGATAACTACATATATCTTTTTCTATCTCTATCTTCATCACTGTCTCTGTCTCTGTGTCTATCTCCTATATCTATATTTGTATAATCTATTTATATATTATGATCTAAAATGGAGTTTGTCTCATATTTGTACTCAAATATAACCCCTGGGTGAATAGTTGCCATCTTTGGAAATTGATGTAAGAAAGGGAAAAAGCTTATTAACTGGTTGCTCACCCTGAGCCTGCACTGCTGTCAGGGACAGACGTAAGCATATTTTGTCCATATTACTCAGACAATTATATCACTCCTCCAGTCTGTGGAGATGATAGTCATTCTGTGTTTCTTGTGGGCAAAGACATGAAAATGTTGGGGGCAAATGATTACTGTGATCCATATCACAGAGATGAAATACACCCTACTGTTTACATTAGACCAGAACCAAGGGGGTGATAACAGCTTATTCTTTACTATAATTACACAAGTCCATTTCTTCAAACTACCATTTCTTTACACATAAAATATAAATAATAATCTCCCATTTGAAATAATAAACCCTTTTGTTAGTTATGACAGTGCAATCAATTACAATAAAAATATTCCAGAGGCTTGTGTTTTGAGGATATCCTTGATTCTGAATTCAGTTGTACCTTAAACATTGCTATATGCATTAAAGATTGCTTTAGTCTCCACCTTATTCATTATCTCATAAAGTAAAACAAGGCAGAGAGTACAAATATAAGTAGACAAACTTAGTTTCTTTTCTTCATCAATTGCTGTATGCACCATGCTTCTTAGGCCTCATATTTCTATCTTAAAATATGATGTGGTATTTTTATTGGAAAAGCCTACAGTCTATGCAGAGAGAGACTTTCAAGTTATAGTAAATGATAAGAAAGCAATTATTTCAACACTATATATTTAAGGCTCTCAGATAGCATTTTACTACATTTTATTGGGGCAGAAGCTAAAAGGCAAGAAGATTTTAATTTTAATTGACAATATTGTATAGAGATTACAGAAGTAGAGAATACATGGAGTTAGCAGGTCAGATATAAAGGGATGAAAGAATGTTGCTTATAATTTTATGAGGTATATAAGCTTACCTTTGTCTAATATGCCTCTGTGTCCATAGCTATGTAGATAAATCCGAAGAAAAACTGATAAATTCAGCTATAATCACAAAGGGACTCTACAAATACTTATAGTAAATGTCTATCATTTAGTAAAATGTTTGTCATCATTGCAAGACTATGAATATACTAATTTTGGGGTGGTGAAATAGTATTAAAGCTGAAAGAATATATATATATTCTTTAATATATATATATATTCATATATATATATGAATATATATATATATATATTTATATATATTTTTATATATATATTTAATATATATATATATTCATATATATGAGGGACTATTGGATATACAGTTTCAAATAATGATTAAGTCATGGAAATAGTGAGAAGAGCAGATATGAGAGAGAGAATTTGGAGCAAAATAAACCAATTAAACTTGAGATCTAAGGAAGAGGGATGCTGCACTTGGTTTTGCACACTGAAGTCAGTGTCATTCATTTGACAGTGGCATGGAGTATATAACAAAGTCAAGTTTTTTTGTGAACATCTGAGATATATGATTCCATAGAGATTCGTACTGAAATACAAATGAAATACTTTCACATACATGTTGTAAGCTCAAGAAAAACTCAGACCAGGAGATGTAGAACAGTGTGCCTTTGCATAGAGAGTAGTTATCAAATCAGGGACATTTCAGAGAAGGCCTAGGGAAGTCCACTGTATTAGTGAGAAGGAATGGGAGAAAACAGTAGGGAGCACTGTGTGTGTGATAGAACTAGAAGATTAGTGTCTTAGGTTTTCTATTACAATGATAAAATATCATAAAGAAAGAAACTTGGAGAGGAAAAGGTTTGTTGGCTTACACTTCCATGTCTCTCTTCATTATCAAAGAAAGTCAGGACAAGAACTCAACAAGGCTGGATCTGTAAGAAGAAGCTGATATAGAGCCCACAGTGGGATGCTGCTTAGTGGCTTGCTCATCATAGCTCGCATAGCCTGCTTTTTTTTTTTCTTTCTTTTTTTTTATTGTATATATTCTATATTTACAATTCATTTCCCTTTTTCTGGTTCCCCACCCCCAAAGGTCCCACATGTCCTTTTCCCTCCCCCTGCTCCCGCATCCACCCCCTCCCACTTTACTGTTCTTGTACTCTCCCACAATGATGTTTTGGTCCATTCTAGCACCAGTGTCCACTCCTTTCTTCTTGTGAGACATCACTTGATATGTGATTTGTTTCTTTGGTGTTCTAAGCTTCTAGGCTAATATCCACTTATCAGTGACTGTATACCATGGGTATTCTTTTGAGACTGGGTCACCTCACTTAGTATGATGTTCTCCAGCTCCATCCATTTCTCTAAGAATTTCATGAATTCATTGTTTCTAATGGCTGTATAGTACTCCATTGTGTATATATACCACATTTTTTGTATCCATTCTTCTGTTGAGGGACATCTGGGTTCTTTCCAGCTTCTGGCTATTATATATATAAAGCTGCTATGAACATAGTGGAGCATGTATCCTTATTGCATGCTGGTGAATCTTCTGGGTATATTCCCAGGAGTGGTATGGCTGGGTCCTCCGGAAGTATCACGCCCAGTTTTCTGAGGAACCGCCATACTGATTTCCAGAGTGGTTGTACCAGCTTGCATTCCCACCAGCAGTGGAGGAGTGTTCCTCTTTCTCCACATCCTCGCCAACACCTGATGTCTTCTGAGTTTTTAATCATAGCCTGCTTTCTTACAGAACCCAGGACTACCAGCCTACAAATGGCACCACCCAAAATGGGCTCGGCTATCTACTATCAATTGTGACATTGAAAAGACTAAGACAGAAGGATCTCTGCAAGCATACAGCTAGTCAGTCAGAGCTATAAAATATAACCTTTTCCCAAATACACAGAAGCAACATACAAAAATAGCAACACAAATGATGAGGTATAAATTAGGATACCACAATGTGTGCATATTTTATAACATTTGGCATTTCCAAGTGGGTTGGGGTTCTTATGTATTAGTTTTAGTGTAGTAGGTGCAATGAAATAAATGGAGGAGAAGCCGTGGGGAGAAGACATATTAGTCCATTGTAGAATGCAATGAGAAAGAGACTACCATAGCTAGAATGTGTAGGGAAAGTACATCACGTTTATTATTTTCCAGGAAAGAAAAATAAGGGTTTACAGAGAACAAAACTGGAGTGAATGATTCTTTTTAAAAAGGAGAATAGTTTGTAACAAAATGTTGTAAACCTATGGCCAAGTGTTGCTTTCTTTGTGGTTTTGATTTAATTTCCCTAGGTCTATCCATAGTGTTTATTTTCCAAACAGTAGTTTCGGGTTTTGACAAGTTATATAACCTTCTTAAACTTTAATCTCCTTTGCTGTGTAATTAAGGAAATAAAAAAGACTATTTCAAAAGAGTTTCGTAAGATACAAATAAAATATTGTGTATGGAATTGCCTTGTAAACAGCAAGCTCCCAGAGTAAGTTAATTACCACTTCTATTGTTACTACAAGAGTGTTCTGAGTTTTTGTTCAACTATATTTCCTTTCCATGGAGTTCAGTGTCTCTGCTTCTCACAAGTACATATTTCTATTTTTATTATTTGCTGAATAATGTACTTTGCTTCTTTGAGACTGAGATATGGACTCCTGCACAAAACAGCTCTCATTTACCTCTTTTACACAGTTTATCTTCAAAGCCCACAGCTGCTTTCAAACCTTCCCCAGGTATCTGAAGACCCAATTTCTCATTCCCCAAACTAGATTTTATGTGTTTGAATACTGCCAAGTTTTATGGATGTGCAATTTTGCTCTATTGATGATGTAATACGCTAGCCTGCTGAAGATTCATGGCTGCTAGAAGATGCAATGCCCCTGGGTCAAAGGAAAAGGGCCTCCTTAATCATGTCACAGTAAGCTGCATGCACCTCATGTATGTAAAGGCTCCTTACTCAGTTCCCATAAGAGAAGGGGCAGGTCACCTCTATGCAGGCAGAAAATCAAGTTGTGGGAAGAAAACTCTGAGTTAAAGAGCTTTGCATCTTTTACAGTGGAGAATAAAAATGCCTGATTTCTGCTCAAGATATTTATAAAATATATGATATAAAAGATACTCAAAATGCTAGCCTGGAACTGAGGCAGTTGCCTGGTGTCTCTGCTTGCGATATCCACAGAACATGAAGCAAGCCCACGAGTGTCTTTCAACACAGAAGCTAAAAGCAGCCATCAACACCACAGTGTCCAGAGGTGGTGCACACACCTGATGGCCTCTGAGGCTGCCTTGCAGAGTAAAGCATTCTTTGATGGGTGGTTTGTCACTTTATTTCTGGTCTGATCTATTCCCTTCCCCCTACTCACAGGTTTGTGGTATATCCCAACTGTACCGTCCATTTTCAATGTAGGAAACGCACCTATTTTCTATATTTATCCCAGGAACAGGAAGCAGAATCAATTTGTTGAATGTTTTTGGATCATACTCCTGAAAACTGAGAGCTCAAATCCACTTATTTAAAGTAAAGATCTCCTTTCTCCTCCTTCTGGTATCCTACCTTTCTCTCTCTCTCTCTCTCTCTCTCTCTCTCTCTCTCTCTCTCTCTCTCTTCCTCCCTCCCTCCCTCCCTCTCTCTCTCACGCACACACAAACACACACGCATATACACACACATGATAGTCTTAAAATATAATTATTTTATTTATCTCTTTCCCTTCCCTTTCCTTTCCTTCTCTTTCCCTTCCATTCCCTTTCCTTCCCTTCCCCTCCCTTCCCTTCCCTTTCCTTCTCCTTCCCTTCCCTTCCCTTCCCTTCCCTTCCCTTCCCTTCCCTTCCCTTCCCTTCCCCTCCCCTCCCCTCCCCTCCCCTCCCCTTCCCTCCCTTCCCCTCCCTTCTCTTTCCCTTCCCTTCCCTTCCCTTTCCTTCCCTTCCCTTCCCTTCCCTTCCCTTCCCTTCCCTTCCCTTCCCTTCCCTTCCCTTCCCTTCCCTTCTCTTCCCTTCCTTTCCCTTCCCTTCCCTTCTCTTTCCCTTCCTCTCCCCTTCCTCTTCCCTTCCCTTTTCCTTTCTTTTTTGTTTGTTTAATATATACCTTTAAAAACATTTTATTGATTCCTTGTGAGTTTCACATCCTGCCCCCCAGCCCTACTCATCTCCTTAGTCCCTCTTCTCCACCCTCCAGTTTTACAACCCCTCCCACTCCCAAAATAAAAAACACACAAACAGACCAAAACCAAACAAAACAAAGCATACAAAACATCTCAACAGGAATATGTAATGTATCGCAGTATGTCCAACAGTATACACCTCTCTCACACATCTTCACTTGCAACTGTTCATTGCAATGACTCTTTGGTTTGGTTTCACTGACACCATCAATACTGAATACTCAATGAGATTCTTCCTGGTCATCCTGTTGTTGCCCTGTGTCAAGGAGATCCTGCAGTTTTGAATCCCCAGTACTGGCCCTTTCACACTTCCCAACAGTTCATAGATGATATAGATTTGGGGGTGGGTCATCTGGAGGTCCTACATCTGGCCCTGAGTGGTCAGCTTCCTTGTTCTCCCTATGAGAGTGTACTCTCCAATACTGTACCAGCTAGCACACCTAGTGCTGCCATTTTCAGGAGGCAGGGTCAGCTACCTCCTCTCATGTCCTCAGGGCTAGCTCAGCTATACCCCTTCCATCAGGTCAGTTCCACTGTGATAACCAGGCAAGGTGCAGGGACCACTGTCCTGAGTGCTTTAGCCACTGAGTTTTAGGGATATTTTAACTGCTCTCATGATCCAGGATCGGCTCTCCTGAATGTTAGAGGTGGTGAGAGGCAGGAGATGGGGGATATCAACTCTGCCCCTGCACCACAGCATCGTAGATAAGTGACTGGGCCTGCTCTCTGGTGCTCAGGGATTAGGGCTAGCTTACCTGCACACTGCTCCTCTGAACAGCTCTACTCTGTCACCCAAGAGAGGGGCAGGACCCACATTACCAAAGGCTACAGCTGGTGCGGGACAGGGACAGCTCTCCTGCTCTCATGACCTTGCATATGACAAGGCACCCCTTGGGAAGGGATTTACCTTGGGGTTGCACAACCTTCTGGCACAGGGATAGTGGAGCCATCACTTCCTAGCTACCATAGGGGCTGGCTCAGTGTGCCTCACCATCAAGGCCAGCTCTGTTGTCCTGGCCAGGCAAAATGAAGGGCTGGCCCACCTGAGTGCAGCTGTGGCTGGTGAGAGGTAGGGACAGCTTTCCAGAGCACTGCAGCTGTTAAGGGGCCAGGCCAGTTCTGTTCAGACTCTGGACTTCAATGTGGTTATTAGCGATTGCCCAGACCAGTGTCTTTTGTGATCACTAGTGGTAATACACACCAAAGGCATTGACAGGGACACCTGTAGCTGCATAGCCACAGACTTAGACTTGGCTTTCAGTGGCAGCAAGGGTTAGGGCTTCACCGTGGCCTCCAGTGGAGGGGCTGGCTATATACAACAGGCCATTATCTTCCACCCTATGTTTCTAGTTCCATCTCTCTTCATAGTGCTCAAATTATTCCATTTTTATTTCTCCTCCACTTGTCTGCTACACATGGGTACATTGTAGTGGCTTCCACTTCAGGTGGGCCACAGGGCTGGTTGGCCCCTGTGTGACCTTCCTCTGTCTGTACTGTGTGGCATGAGGCTAGTGTTTACTGCCTGCTCACTCATGTATAAGATACTTGTTTTTTTTTATGGGAATCCAATTAGCTTAACCATGATACCACCCCTATAAAGGCTAGAAGACCACATGCCAACTGTTCATAATATCCACCAGAATCTCAACTGTAAGACATACCCCTTCAGTTGACATATGACCCTTGCCTCTTGAAATAATTTTATCATGTTCTTTGTTTCCTGTGATTCTTTTTTATTTTAATCAAAGCCACACAATGTTCCAGTACCTTAGAGAGAGGGAGTTTGACAGGTGCTGCTGCAGCCAGCTTTTTCTTGAGACTCAAGTAGCTCGCTTTTCCTTAGCCTTACTCTCTAGCGTCCTTACTATATCTTTCAAGTATGACAACATTGTTGATGTTTTATATTCTTTTTCCCAGGTGGCCAAGAACTTATCCCGACATGGTGTAACATTTTGAATATTTGATTTCCAGTAATAGCACAGACCTCAGTTTTACTCCTTTCTCCCTGTGTCCCACTGGTGTTACAGGATCTATATTTCTGATGTGTAAGTGGCTATTAAAATTGCTCCTTCCTGGAACTTTTGTAATTGTATCATAAATATTTTGTGATGCCAATGCCTGATAAAATGTGGTACAATATGTGCCACTTACCATTGTGCACAGAGAGACTCAGCCTGTATTTCTACCATATCAGTTCCCTCACAGACTGTCTGCATAGAGACCTCATTTTTTATATACACTGGATAATATATATATAATGCACAATATTTGTAGCAAGCCCGTACCCAGTTTTTTATAGAAAAAAAATACTTCATTCAGAAAAATACACATAATATTGATTTTTTTCTGACTTGTAAAGTTTAGTTTCTTTTAGTGAGTCCATTTCTAGCATCCCATGCTGTTGGTGTTCATCTCCCAAAGCTCTGCAGCTATGTCTCATCATTGATTCAAACGCCACAGTAAAGCTTTCTGGGGCTTTCCATGGAATGCATGAATTTGGCACAAAGTGTGGCACATTCTTTAACTTGGCTGAAAATCAAAAATAGTGACAGGGGCTTGTGAGTTATGCCTCAGACTCATAGGCCTTTTTCCCCATGGGGCATGAGAACTGAGCTATAGAATTAGACATGTAAGTCTGACTGTAGCATTATTGATGCTTTGGCTGGAAGATGTTTTTCTGTTTCCAAGAGTGATGCTAAGGCTCTGATCCCTGAAAGTTATTACTTCCAAACATAGTAATCTTCAAATTTACTAAGCTTACTGCTCAGGGATTTAAATGCTAGTGGCCCAGCATCCAGCAGCTTAAAGTAGGTTCAAACTAGGTTTAGATGTCAGGTCACAGATCTTAATCCTAATGGCTCAATTGAACTCCTCCATGGTTAGGATCTGTAGTTCTTACACTAAGCCTCTCATCAATAGTATTCCTAGGCTCTGTTCCAGTTGTTCTCTGGAGCATGTTAGCTGCTTCTAGCCACTGCGGTGATAGAGTCATTAGAACTCTGATATTCCCTAGAGGCCTTCAGGTCCAGCACCTTCTACTTGTCTGCTCTTTAGGTACTCTACTTTAGCTTTCTCTACTCATGATTAACTCCACAAAGAAGCATAAAAGGCCACTTGGAGGAAGTTATGAGGGGCTTAATGCTACAATACAAGAAAGCAGTACACAGGATGATTACTTCTGGGTTGAACTCACAAACTGAAGACAGCACAGGCAATGTAAGCTGCTAGGACCAGGCTCCCGCTGTTGAGATGAGAGTATTTAAAGCCCTCCTGAAGCAGAAGGTGGGGTCACAATGAGCTTGGAAGAACATGAAGAAGGCCTTCCTGATCTTTTTTCACTCATAATTTTTTAATTTTTAAATTATAATAATTATATTTCTTCCTTCCATTCCCCCTACAAGCTTTCCAATATACCCTTCATTATCTCTCTCAAATTCCTGATCTCCTTTTTCATTAGTTGTTATTTTATGCATGTATATTTGAATATGTATACATGCATACATATGTTCAATGTTTATAATGTCACAACATAATACTTTTTGTTCTAAGAAAGTTTTACATTTATTTGCATGTGTAGCTATACAAAAATAGGTATACAAACAAAACATACTGCTAATAGATCATCAAGGAATGTATTTTAATACAATTCATAATACACATAATTTTATGATTCATTAAAGCTGAAAACAAATTTGATTTCTAGTTCAAATTTTTATATAAAGAATGAAATCTTGGTTGAATATTTGATATGTATAATGTATGTATAATATTTGTATGTATTTGTATGTATAATATTTTAATGTACTTTCAAGGTGATCCATATTATAATATACAACTGTCAGCATTAAGAATGGCACGTCACATACAGAGTAATATATGGCAGAATTATTTTACTGAAAAATTGTTGAAAATTCTTTCCTGATCCTTTGCCAAACTTCATTTATGAATTTCTTTTAAAATTCATCAGCAACTCAAATAGAAATTTTAAAAATAAATATTCTACAATAGCACAAAAATATAAATAGGTACTAATTTGATAAACATATGCTGAACATTTAAAGTATGAAAATTAATCTTAAATTATTTGTAATTAATTTATCACACTTTTGCAAGAGTAGAGAACTTTGCATACACAAGAAATTTAAAAAAAAACTTTGTAATGTGTAACCTACTACCGAGCCTTCAATTTGAGTCAAGATAGTTTAGGAGCATTGCTTGGCATTGCATGGTATGACAGCATGCACAATGCAAAATGTGTATTCAGAACCTCATTTTCAGTATCTTTGCAGGACTCACATGTATGCATATTGCCAGAAACACCTTGACCTCATTGTGTGTTTCATTTTTGAATGCTTGGTTGTTTTATATTCAGAAATCATTTCTTACTGCCAAATTATTCATGACCTCTGCATTCAGTTGCTGAAACACAAACACACATTTTAGGAACTATGGGGTCATTTCCTTTGTGAATCAGTCAAGTGGTTCAAACATTTGGGATACCATAAAGACAATGTGGTCATTTACCAAAAACTGGACTTCGGGGCTGAGCTTATTGCAAGGGAAGGGTCTGCTAGCTATATTAAATACCCAAACCCCTAGATGATGCCAATTTTCTTCATCAGTAAGGGAAATAATACAAAGTGAAAACATGGTTGGAATAATGACCTGAGTTGCAATTAACTTTATAACAGTGCTGAGCCCGTTAAGGAGCTGAGAACCTCTGATCTGCCTGCTTTCGTTCTTGGCCTTTGCATAAGTCAGACATCCCACAAAATGCTGTCTCCACTGTCTTCCTGCTGGTTATTATTGGAATGTACTAAATGGAGTCTAAGTACAGTCACTGTCATGCATGTATGCACACACACACACACACACACATACACACACACACACAAAGTAATATTGTGAGTTAACTGATCAAATTATACAAAAAGCCAAATGGTAAGACATAACATCTCTGTTTCCTTCTTTTCTTTCTGTAGTTATCCGTAACATCTTATCCACATACCACATGAGTCTTATGATTATAGAGGTTACAAGACTATTACTTTAGTGTCCTATGTAGTCCAGATCACTATTACCTATGGAGTCATTCTCTGGAAGCAAAATATGTTGAATTGTCTCTCTTGGACAGTCAAGTAATTCATTTTTAAGAAAAGTCAGTCACATAAAGTGTTTATATGAAGACTGATATTTAAGTATGTCTAGGGTATAAATACAATATAAAGACAATACTTACAAAAAGCTATTAAGAATATCTATAGTTGATATAATCTAAATAGCTGTGCCATAACTACACTAACACATTAATAGCAAACCTATAAGAATAGTAATTATTGCTACTATTAAAATACTATATTACAAATATAATATGATTTTGAAAAATTGGTTTTGAGGAAATAAATGTAAATGAAAATGATTAGTATTCTAATCGCTGATAGGTTGTTGTTTTATATCAAACAGTATATAAAATGTTTCTCTATATTGAAAGTAGTAAAGAAAACCTGAAGTTCTTGAAGATGGTTCCAACGATAGCTTTTTCATTATATATTTTAGTTTTCTGTATTCTAAAGAGAAATAGAAATACTAAATTATTTTGCTAATTTTATTACAGGAAATAAATAAATTCGATCTACCATTTTCTTTTTCTCAATTGTGTTTTTTCTTCCTCCTACTCTTTCCTGATTCCCATATGATGTGTTGTCAACTTGACCAAATTTAGAATCTGACTCAGCAAAACTCTGGACAATCCCAGTGAAGGATTATCTGGGTTACACTAATTTCAAATGTCTGAGACTATGCCCTTTGTAGGAAAATCTGAAGTGTATAAAATGGGAAAAGGGAATCGAGCCCTGGGTGGCACTGACACATCATATTTTACTTCTTCTTCACTGTGGATGTGAAATGACCTGCTCCCTCCTTGATTCCAATGCCACATTATTCCTTCCTTTATGGAGTCTGTCTTAGAACTGTAAGCCCAAACAATCCTTTCTCCTTTAATTAAACATTTTTAGGGCATTTTAGTGTAAGAACTAGAAGAGCAACTAAGATATATCCCTTATATTGTCCTTGTCTATCTTCTTTCTCAATGAGAGAGAGAAGAGTGAAGCAGAGGTTGGGGAAAGAGAAAGACAGAGAGACAGAGCAAGGCAATGAGAGACAAAGTTTGGAGAAAGAAGTAAAATGGTGAAAGAAATTTGTATTCCAAAGCATGTCAACATTTTTATCAACTAGTATTAGCTTAGGATAAAAAGAAAAAGTGTTATAGGAAAAAAAAACCAGGCAGAGGAAGGCGGATTTCTGAGTTCAAGGCCAGCCTGGTCTACTGAGTGAGTTCCAGGACAGCCAGGGCTAAACAGAGAAACCCTGTCTTGGAAAAAAAACAAAGAAAAGAGAAAGAAAGAAAGAAAGAAAGAAAGAAAGAAAGAAAGAAAGAAAAAAAGAAGGAAGGAAGGAAGGAAGGAAGGAAGGAAAGAAAGAAAGAAAGAAAGAAAGAAAGAAAGAAAGAAAGAAAGAAAGAAAAACCAATTGTGATATAGGTTATATTACCAGAGGCATGTGAGTAAAAGTTACTTATTTTGAAAAAGCTATATAAATCATTTTTTGTTGAGGATTATAAGAAAGTGTTAATACCCTCAACCTTTCTTGCTTTTAGGTTGTTTTATTTAATTCATTTTTTCCAAATAGATTACTACTTTTTTTATGTGAGAAAATCTGCTCAGAGATATTAAAACCTAAACTTCTATTTCCCTTTGTGTTGGTGAAGGCAGAAATTATGAACTATAAAAATATTTATCAATTTTAAATCTGACATTATAAAGTAGGCATAAGCACATCTCTTATTTTTATAGAAATTGTAAAATTTTGTCATTTTTATTTAATAAGGTTTTATAATAAATGATCATTGTTTTTTTCTCCAATGGCTGTTTTCTAACAATGTGAAAATAATATATTTAGAATACCTTAGGGATTAGACTTTTTTTAATTGAGAGAACAGTTTTTAATTGGATGGCTTTATGAATAAAGAGTAGTAATTGAGTATATTAGGAAATGGATAAAGAGAAGCAATTAAATTGTGTATTACCCTTTAATTATGGGTTTTAATAATTCATGTATTAACTTACACATTTTGCCTTCTGCCCAAATTAATTTCATTTGTATTGAAATTTGTTTCCTTAATTACTGTTTTTTGAACACTTTCCTCATTTAATTTTACTCAATGTGAAAAGATTGCTTCTTATAAGTGTGCAAAACAGAATACTCTGACATAAATTTATTCTAACATTTAACATATATTCTCTAAGAGTATATGAATTGTTTTAACTCTTTAGTGAATTAAGTTGAAATGAATTGTACATCTCATGGTAGTTTACATTTTGACTAGAAAAATATTTTCTTTGGAGACATCTCTGATTTCTGAGATAAAGAAAAATATTTCTGGAGTCAGCTGTTCATTATTCAGTGGAAAGAACTTAATTTCTGTTTTGGTGCTTCTGAGACTCATTATCAGGGACATTAACATGTACGTATCATTTGAGAGCCTAAGGTTGTGTTCTATAGGTGTCCTAGCTTATTCCGAGCTTTTGGGTTAATATCCACTTACCAGTTAGTGCATACCATGTGTGTTCTTTTGTGATTGGGTCACCTCACTCAGGATATTTTCTAGTTCCATCTAATTGCCTATGAATTTTATGAAGTCATTGTTTTTAATAGCTAAGTATGACATTAAATGACATTGTATAACTATACCACATTTTTTTTGTATCCATTCCTCAGCTGAGGGACAGCAGGTTTGTCTCCAGCTTTTTGCTATTATAAATAAGGCTGCTATGAACATAGTGGAACATGTTGGTCTGAAAGATTTTATCTACTTCTAGCCCCTAGTCTCCTTAGTTCTTCTCATCATTCTGTAGGCATTATTAACTTGAGAACTGTTTGGTCAATTGAAAATTATACATATTACTCATCCATTTATCTGTCTGGCTTCTGTAGATAATAACTCCTAAAGCCAATAAGCCTATAGTCAATGCTCCTGAGTACCTTTACAGGCAAGCTTTAAGTTATTTGACATACATGACAACACTTCTCCCTGGCAACTGTCTACTTTCTTTCTTTTAGGCCCTTGATTTTAATTTTTCCTCCTATATCTGGAATAGGATATTCTCCAATTTCCTCTTCAATTTCTCCCTACAAACTTAAGACTCCTTTCTAGATTATAATCTGTAGAAAAATTCACACTCATTTTCTGTCTGATCATCTGTTCCAAAGTTTTAAATAGCATGCCTATATGTGTCAATGTCTCCCAAATTTAGTTTCCTAAGTCAATCTTCTCTCAATTGATGACCTAACTGTGCAGCTGTCTAGTTGACAGCTCAGTTTGATGGCTCATTGGATTTTCATATTTAACTACTTAAAAATTGAATTGTAATAAATTTTCTGCACCATGAACACAAAATAACATTTAAAACATATCTCAGGTTATGTTATTATCATTTTTTTAATTCGCACGGTTAACTTTCCATAAGACTTATTTTTCAAAACTGACTATTAATAATTCTCAGCATTCACACTGTTAACTCTCAAAAATCTAAGTTTTTCTGAATGATACAGCTTTCTCTGCAAAATCACTATTTACCATATCGCATTGATGATAATGGTACCTTCTTTCATGATTGTCCTCTGCATCCTCTGCACCCTATTCTAACACACCATACTCAACATGCTAGAAAAATCATTGGAAGAGGTAAATCCAACTATGTCATTCTCCTACATAACACTATGAAGTTTTATGATAGGTAAATAACAGGCATTTCATCTTAAAACAAAAGATTATAGATTCTTCTCAGCAACTCATGGTACCTTCTCTAAATTTGACCACATATTTGGTCATAAAATAGGCCTCAACAGATAAAATTGATTGAGATAATCCCATGCATACTGTCAGATCAGCATGGATTAAGGCTGGTCTTCAATAACAACAAAATCAAAAGAAAGCTCACATACATATGGAAGCTGAACAACGCTCTACTCAATGATAATGTAGTTGAGGTTTGCCATCATGAAAAGAGCCTATGAGAGGCTATTGGTGAAGTGTAGTTGTAGTTGAAGACAGCAGTGTATTGGAGATGCTATTACCATGAGATAACTACTAACAGCGGCAGCACTGGAGTACAGGTAGCTGGAGCCTAAAAGACAAGGTGTGTGCTACAAAAGGCAGAGCTGGAGAAGTGACCCAAGCCCTTAGAGGAGCCTAGAAGATACTGGATCCCAAACATTGGAAGGTTTAAGTTTGATTTTGCTTTTGTTTTTTTTTTCAGTTAAAATTTATGTATTGATTTCATTATTTCTGTATTTCAAGTTAGTGATTCTTTCATGAAATCTATGTTGAACTTAAAAAATGTTCATCTAATAATCATCAAACACTTTGTAAATGTTTATGGATCATTCTTATTACTAACATAGAAAATGGCTTTGTCTTTATTCACAGTGAGGGGCACAAAAGAGGGAAGAAGCTATTCTACTATTAATTAAGGTTTATGAGTCAGTATGCTTCAATAATTTAGTAAAGAGCTGATTACAAAATAAATAGATCTTTTTCCTTTTTTGTTTTTCCTGGAATCTAGTCACCTGTCACTAAGAGGAAAGTGTGGCTCTGCATCTCTACTCCAGTCACCAAGCTTGTCTCTTAAAAGCCTGACCTGAACTAACAACTAGGAATTTAGTGCCAAAAGGTAGACATACTAGAATTCTCCAGGTTTAACTTTACTTTGTCATTATGTTTTGCCTACGTTTTAGTTCTAAGATGAATCTTAACAATAGCTTTGGGTGGTAAATGTACCATGTAATGCAGGATATTTGATCACTCTGTAAACCTTAACATTGCCTTATTTCCTAAAATCAAAAAACAATACAAAAAGTCCAACTTTTTAGTTGTGGTGTAGCTCATACCATAACTACTTTTAATCTCTGGTTGGAACACAGATATGCCCTTAGTACAGTCCTTTAATCCAAAATAATGAAGATAAAGTTAGTTTGTAGAAGAAAGCATCCATGTTTTAAAGTGATGTCTAATTGAGTGTCAGACAAACTGATAAATCAGAGAAAGATTTGACAGAATAGAATATACACATCTTTCAGTAGAACAAAGAGACAAGAGGGGCTACTAGAATGGCTAAGATTAAAAACTCTGGAGACATCAGGTGTTGGCGAGGATGTGGAGAAAGAGGAACACTCCTTCACTGCTGGTGGGACTGCAAGCTGGTACAACCACTCTGGAAATCAGTCTGGCGGTTCCTCAGAAAACTGGACATGATACTTCTGGAGGACCCAGCCATACCACTCCTGGGCATATACCCAGAAGATTCCCCAGCATGCAATAAGGATACATGCTCCACTATGTTCATAACAGCCTTATTTATAATAGCCAGAAGCTGGAAAGAAAAAAGATGTCCCTCAACAGAGGAATGGATACAAAAAAATGTGGTATATATACACAATGGAATACTATTCAGCCATTAGAAACAACGAATTCATGAAATTCTTAGAGAAATGGATGGAGCTGGAGAACATCATACTAAGTGAGGTAACCCAGTCTCAAAAGAATACCCATGGTATGCACTCACTGATAAGTAAATATTAGCCTAGAATCTTGGAACACCAAAGACACAATTCACATACCAAATGATGTCTGACAAGAAGAAAGGAGTGGACACTGGTGCTGGAAAAGATCAAAACATCAATATAGGGGAATACCAGAACAGGGAAGTGGGAAGGGGTGGATGAGGGAGCAGGGGGAGGGAAAACGGCATGTGGGACCTTTGGGGGATGGGGAACCAGAAGAAAGTAAATGAAATGTAAATATTGAATATATCCAATAAAAAAATGAAATACTAGTGCAAAGAAAGAAGAATGAAAGGGTGAATTTACTGGGCCAGTTGTACAGAGGCAGGTTTTACATAGAGAACAAATTAGATACAGGTGAAGACAGAATGAATGAGAGAATCAAAAGGAGCCAGAATATCAGAACATCTTGTGAGAGTTAGCTTGAGGCCAAGCAGAGCTATAGGTCTGATAGAGAAGCCATATTGATTCATTTAGCTTGGAAATGAGTTTTATCCAGAAAAGTTGATTTGAAACAACCAGCCAGAGCTCAGAAAGAACTAAAAAGCATGAGTTTATTCAGAAGTAAGTCTCAGAGTTCAAAATATTCTAGGCTCAACTTAGATTTCATAGAGGCTAGAAGTTTCTAGGATTAGACCCTGGTTAGCGACAAAGGGAAGAAGAAGCCTCACAAACAATTACCGTATTAGATGAATAAATGTTACTTTTAAAGCCATATCTTAAATTAAATGGAGAATTCATATCAGGAAGTCATCCTTCTGTGTAGCATTTCAAACATAGTTCACTCACAATAAGCCTGCTCCTGTTACACATCTCATAAACCACTAAAGTTAATTAGAGTACTTACTGCTTTCATGAATCCCTTACCTTAAATGGGAAATGATTTAGAAGCTTCAGTGAGCTTAGCTAATAAAAGAAGGAAGGTAATCATGTTAAACATACCGATCATGTATACAATTTAAAACTGAAATGTTGTATTTGAAAATGTTTTAATGGGATTGCTTCAATTTTTTTCTCCATTTAGTTTGATGTTGGCTACTGGTTTGCTGTATATTGCTTTTACTATATTTAGGTATGGGCCTTGAATTCCTCATCTTTCCAAGACTAACATGAAGGGATGCTGAATATTAACAAATTCTTTTTCAGCATCTAATGAAATGATCATGTGGTTTTATTCTTTGAGTTTGTTTATATAGTGTACTATATTGATGTATTTCTGAATATTGAACCATCCTTGCATCCCTGGGATGACACCTACTTGATCATGGTGAATGATCATTTTGATGTATTCTTGGTCAGTTGACAATAATTTTATTGAGAATTTTTGGATCAACGTTCATAAGAGAAATTTGTCTGAGTTCTCTTTCTTCGTTTGCTCTTTGTTTGGTTTAGGTATAAGCTTAATTGTGGCTTCATAGAATGGATTGTGCAGTATTCCTTGTGTGTCTATTTTGTGGAATAATTTGAAGAGTATTGGTATTAGGTTTTCTTTGAAGGTCTGATAGAATTCTCCACTAAGCCCATCTGGCTCTGGGCTTTTTTTGTTTGTTTGTTTGTTTGTTTTTTTTTTTTTTTTTTTGTTTTTTTTTTTTGTTTTTTGTTTTTTTTTTGCTTGGGAGACTCTTAATGACTGCTTCCATTTTCTTAGTGGTTATGGGACTATTTAGATGGTTTATCTGATCCTGTTTTAACTTTGGCATCTGGTATGTGTCTAGAAAATTGTCCATTTTAATCACATTTTCCAATTTTGCTGAGTAGAAGCTTTTGTAGTAGGATCAAATGGGTTTTTTTTTATTTCCATGGTCTCTGTTGTTAAGTCTCCCTTTTCATTTCTGATTTTATTAACTTTGGGACTGTCTCTGTGCTCTCTGGTTTGTCTGGCTAAGGGTTTATCTATGAAAATGTTTTAAATTATCCTAGCTTAGAACATTTCTGTATTTCTGTCAGGCATTGTAAAAGCCCTACTGTTAAGGGTTCACTGAGCCTTCACCATTTGACAAGATATACTATAAGCTCTATGTTGAACTGTGCAGTGGTACAAAACATTTTCAAGACAATGAAAAACATCTTACTGTACATATGCTATTGCTCCAAAATTAAAGAGTATTTGTTTCTTAAAATTAAAGAGTACACATTTTAGGGGAAGCACAGAATGATAAGTAGGGAAGAGAGCCCTTACTAATCTTGCAGAATCCATAAATTCAGTTCTTAGTACACACTTCAAACTGCTCACAATTGACTGTACCTCTAGTTGCATGGAAAAACCAACAATATTGTAAGACTCTGAGTGTACTGGCATTAACATTATAATATTCACTTACACACACACACACACACACACACGTTTGTGTGTGTGTGTGTGTGTGTGTGTGTGTGTGTGTGTGTTTGAGACAGGGTGTCTCTGTGTAGCCCTGGCTGTCCTGGAACTCACTCTGTAGACCAGGATGGCCTTGAACTCAGAACTCTGCCTGCCTCTGCCTCCCAAGTGCTGGGATTAAAGGTCTGTGCCACCACCGCCCAGCAACACACACACACACACACACACACACACACACTCTTAGAGATAAAAACAAATCTTTTACAAAGTATCTAAAAAATCATGAAGTTAAATCTTAGATGGAAGGTATGTTTTTGTTGTTGTTATTAACAGAAAGTGGGGTTTTTTTTTGTTTTGTTTTTGTTTTGTTTTGTTTTTGGAAAAAAGTGACCAGGTTTGTGCTTCAGTCATAGAAAAATCATTACATAATTTAATAATTGAAAATTACTATTTTTGTATATTCATGAGTTGTGATTAAGAATTATATTGAAAGAGAAGAAAACCAATTTTGTTCCTATAGCTGGATTCTCTTAGATCCATCATGGATATAAATAATGGTAAAGAGGCATTTTAATAATTTAAATGTTATGCTTTTTATCTATGGGAGTCTCCCAGCCAGCTTTCTAGCCTAACCTGAGTAACTCTCGCACTGTGTCCTGACATGTGGATAGCTGTGCCTATTTGTCCATCTCTGGTACTTTGTTCACTTCCATGTCTGCTAATCAATACTCTGCATCTCATTTCCTCCCTCACCATCTCTTCATCTCTCTGTCTCTGTTCTCTCTCTCTCTCTCTCTCTCTCTCTCTCTCTCTCTCTCAGAAGTTCTCTCCTCTAGTTCCTGTCCATCTATTAGCCATAAGCTCTTTAATACAACCAATCAGCCTCAAAGCTAAATTGTCTCTAGGCTAGTGAAGGAAAACTGATATGAGACCTGTGATGGGCCATAGAAATACCAATAGCAAGACCTTGCCAGCATTTAACTCTCTACTGGTACAGAATTAACAATTGAATATACAGAGACCCAACTTCACACAATATACCCTAACATGTTCCTTTTGTGGTCATTTGAATGAGAGTGTCCCCCATGGGGTCATATATTTGAATGCTGGGGTCCACAATTGGTAGGACTATTTAAGAAGTATTAGGAGGTAGAACCTTGTTCAAAGAGGTCTATCACTGGGAGCAGGCTCTGAATTTTCAAATATTCAGGCTTTTCAAGTTATTTCCCTCTATACTTGGTACTTGTGGGTTAAGATGTGGGTTCTTAGTTGCTGCTCCAGTGCAGTACCTGTCTGCCTGCTGCCATGCACCTTGCCATAATGGTCTAACCCTTCTGTAATCATGAGCCCCAATTTATATTTATTTGTTCTATTTGTTTTGATTTATTTTGTTTTTTTATTGTTGTATAAGTTGTCTTCATCATAGCATTCTAATAACAGTAATTAAAAAGTAAGTAAGATACTATTTTCTGTTTCTTCAAAATCTTTCTGAATAAGAACACAAATCAAGGAAAAGGCGGAAGTGTGAGGACAGAATATACACTGGTATGCATTTGATGTTCAGCTCTGGCATGCCATGGCTGTTATTGTGTGGATGGTTTCCTTTCTGGAGAAGAGTTGGAGGTTGTGCAAGGAGGTTTACACAAACTTTGCTCCTCTGCTTTCAAAATTCTTTTTCCCCTTGGACTTATTAGTTTATTAAATGCTGACACATTTCAGGATCTCTCTGTATAGATCAGATGTTCTAAAATTAACCACAGTAGATTTGACTGGCTTCAAGTCTTGCAGCAATCCTCCTGTGTCTGCCTCCCAAATGATGGGATTCCTGGAATGGTTCCCCAGCCTAGCATTTTTATTTCCTTCCTTTATTTTTGTAGTGCTGTTAATCAAACTCTAGACCTTATACATGCTAAGGAGGTACTCTAACATTGACCTGTATCTGGATCCCCCCTTTCTTTCTTATATAGCTACTAGTCCTCAGTCATAATTGTTACCTGGATTAAGTTTTCTAGTGCTAATCACCAACAGAGACTCTATATCTAAACACTGTAATCAGCCTAAGATGCCATGCTCTGTTTTCTATTAATATATTATTTTATGTATTTACATTTCAAATGTTGCCCCCATTCCTGGTTCCCTCCCCCTGAGTTTTTCACCCCTTCCCCTTCCCATTTGCTCCCCCACCCACCTGCCCACCCCTACCTCAACCCCCAATATGCCCCTTCCCTGGGGCATCAAGTTTCTATAGGATTAAACAAATCCTATTCCACTGAGGCCAGACAAGGCAGTCCTCTACTACATATGTGCCAGGGACCATGGACCAGTCCAGTTATGCTCTTTGATTCATGGCATAGTCCCTGGGAGCTCTTGTTAGTTGACACTATTGTTCTTTATATGGAGTTGTTATCCCTTTTAGCTCCTTCAGTCCTTTCCTAACTCTTCCATAGGGGTTTCCAGGCTGAGTTGAATGGTTGGCTATAAGTATCTGCATCTGTCTCAGTGAGCTGCTGTAGAGCCTATCAGAGGATATCAATGCTAGGCTCCTGTCTACAAACATATCGTGGCATCAGTAATAGTGCCAAGGTTAGGTATCTGTGCATGGAATGGATCCCAAGCTGCCCTGATCACAGTCACTGGATTGCCTTTCCTTCAGTTTCTCCATTTTTCCTTTAGATAGATACAATTCAGGGTCAAAAACTGAGAAGATGGGTGGGTAGCTACCCTCAACTGGGGTCCATGTCTATTGACTGGAGATAGTCTCTTCACGTTCCATCTCCCAACTGTTGGGCATTTCAGCTAAGGTCAATCCCATTGAGTCCTGGAAGCATCTCACATCCGAGGTCTCTGAGACTTTCTAGAGGTTCCCCTCCTTCCCTCACTCTGCCCTCCATTGCTGCACATTTTCATCCATTCTCCTGGCCCTCTGGACTATTCTACTGTCCTGATGGCCATTTCTGATCCTATTCCCTTTCCCCCATCTCCTATCCCATTCAGGCTGTTGCCTCCCTTTGCCTCCTATGATTATTTTCTTCCCTCTTCTAAGTGGGATTGAAGCATCCTCACTTGGGCCTTTCTGCTTGTCAAACTTGTTACAGTTTGTAGGTTGTATCCTAGGTATTCTATACTTTTGGCTGATATCCACTTATCAGTGAGTACATACCATGCATGTCCTTTGTGTCTGAGTTACCTCACTCAAGATGATATTTTTTAGTTCCACCCATTTACCTGCAAAACTCAGAATGTCCTCATTCTTAATAGCTGAGTACTATTCCATTGTGGAAATGAACCACATTTTCTGTATCCATTCTTCCACTGAGGGGCACTCAAGGAAAAAAAAAACAGATGGTCATCTCATTAGATACTGAAAATGCCTTTGACAAAATACAAAATCCTTCATATTAAAAGTCTTGGAGAGATTAGGAATTCAAGGATCATACCTAAACCTAATAAAAGCGATATACAGCAAAGCAACAGACAACATCTAATTAAATAGAGAAAAACTTGAAGCAATCCCACTAAATTCAGGGACAAGAAAAGGCTGCCCACTCTCTCCCTATCTATTCAATATAGTACTTGACTTTCTAGCTAGAGCAATTAAACAACAAAAGGTGATCAAGAGGATATAAATTAGAAAGGAAGATGTCAAGTTATCACTATTTTCAGATGATATAATAGTATATATTCTGTCAGAGAAGTTCTATAGCTGATAAACAAGTTCAGCAAAGTAGCTGAGTGTAAAACTTAACTCAAACAAATCAGTAGCCTTCCTTTATAAAAATGATAAACTGGCTGAGAAAGAAATTAGGGAATCAACACCCTTCATAATAGTCACAAATAGTATAAAATGTCTTGGTGTCACTCTAACCAAACAAGTGAAAGATCTGGCTGCGATGCTGTTAAAACCTCACTTTAGGCTTAACTGTGCACACATGGGCCATTGCATGACACAATGAAACCACATCCCGACCACACCAAGTTTGAACAGCAGTGAGCACACCATTGTTTTCGACATCATTTTTTTCTCTAATAAGAAAAATATTGCAGTTCTTAGATAAAAGTTGGGAAGAGTGCCAACTCTCCACAAAGAAGTGATTTGCTTAGTCTCTTGTGTCATCTTTACTCCCAATCCTTGCCGCTGTTTCCTTTGTGAGATAGTTCTTTCCACAGGTTCTGTCTTTGTGTCTTCTACTGACAGTATTAACCAGGAGGATTTTGGAATCTGTGGCAAGATGTGAGGAAACAGCAGGGAACAAGTAATAGCATTTGCAGATATTTAGTGTGCTGTAACTCTTTGCTACTGGGGAATCTCAGAGTCATTTACCCAGTCTACTTATTTCTCCCCCCCTCCTTTTTTTTTTGTATTAGTGTTGCTATTCACCAACACTTGCTAGCTTGAGATTCTATATCTACATGCATTATAGTGTGTAGAGATAAGTATTTAACTTAATAATGGACTGAAATTGGGCCTCCCCTGACTTAGCCATTTTACTTCTATTTCTGGAAAATACCTTGTTTACTTTAATTACTTCTTGTAGGAGGACTACACAAAGGCCCAATTTTCCTTGATATTTTTGAAACAAATATGCTTAGCTGTTAAGTACCTCCTTTGGGTAAGTGTATAGAGGCTTAAGGATCTTAAGAATTCATGTTCTAATCTTCTGGAACATTGGTATTATCACAGTTTCCTTATAGAAATCATGATTCCTGTACCCAAGGGGAAATCTGGAGTTTTTCCCAGTTGGTGATTGGATTGCCTTTCCTTCTATTAGCACATAGTATAGAACTCAGAATTAGGTTTGGCAAGTACAGGAGACTGCTCCTGGGTCTGTTCTTTGCTTTTGTTATTTTTGTTATTCTTCCTGGACCTGATTCTTGCTACCATGCCATACCATAATTTGTATGCTTCTGCGTGGGCCTGCATGCTTGTGTTATTATATTTCACTAGGAACAAATTAAATAGGACTTCTCTGTGTACTGTGTTATTATCAAGATCCTTGGTGGAAATTTGGAAATATATACTAAAGATTTAATTAAACTGATATTATGATCAAAATATTGTGTCACTTGCACTTGTTTCATTTGAAATGTGTATTCCTCAGCAAGAAGGAAAATGTGTGTTCATTAAAACACCTGAGAAAACTTTCATAACATATAAACTTCTACAGAAATATATATGTATTGAGAAAGAGAGTAAGAGAGAGAGAGAGAGAGAGAGAGAGAGAGAGAGAGAGAGAAGCAGAAAGAGATGGAGAGAGAAGAAAAAAGCATGCAAATTAGAATTAAATATTTACTTGTTTTAAAATTCCCTGACACATTTTCTGGAATGTTTCTGTTACAGTTTACATCTTTGGTTCATAGATGCTTATTTCTATCTGGGTTTTTATTTGATTTTTAAAAATATTTTATTATCTAGCTATATTTAATTCTTTTCTTTGAAAATCAAGCCAAACTTTGACCCCAGGATTTTTGGAAACCATTTCTATTTCTGGTATTACTAGGTGTATGTTAAAATTGACAAAATAATATTTATATCATTCGATAAACTTTGAGATATGTTTTGAAGGGGACAGACACTTTGAAACTTTAGCATTATTTAGTCATACATATGTGGTATAAATGCATATAAATTCACATACACATGAAGTGTGTGTGTAATGTGTGTGTGTATCTGTGGGAGCTTATGTGAATATTTGTGTGGTATGTATTATATGGATATGTGTGATATTTATGTGTTGTATCTGGTGTATGGTATATGCAGGTATGACACATGTGTGTTTATGTGGCATGTGGTGTGTGTGTGTATATGAGTATGTGTATTTGGCAATGTGATTGGCCATTTTGATGATATGTGGATGATATGTTGGGGGTATGTAGTAGGTAAGAAATATCAGAAGTGAATTTCTGGGAAAGATTAGGAAACTCATAGCCTTCAGTTTTTTCTCAAAAATCTTAAATAGCAGATCTGGTCTTAATTTTAGTAGAGATTTGGAAAGAAGAAAACCAATGCTACTTACTATGAATGGCACAGAAAAAAAATCAGTAGCAGCTTCGGTTTTTAATGTCTTAATATCTTCTATAGTTGGTGCAGAACTGAAAGTCAAAGGTACCATCATCAGCTTACTGCTAAGTAGTAGTCACTGTCTGTCAGCTACGTTTGTTCTCTGCTTTGTCTCTAAGACCAACATAAGCCCAGATAAAGTAGCTGCCTTCTGACAATAATAAAGTCTATTCACTATTGTGTAAAATGTGCCGAGTTTTTCTCTCCTATTGCCCCATTCAGTCTTTGCATCAGACTTATAAGTTAGTACTGATTTCCCTGTTTTCCCAAGCAAGAAAATACAGGAGTGGGGTGCTGGTGCCTCTTTAACAGACAGGCAGATATGGCCCATGGCTTGATGCTTTGGCCTTCTTGATGTCTTCACTCAGCAGTTACTCACATGAGAGGCCGCAAACGTAAGAGTCAGACTCTGAAAAGGCATCAGAATGGCTTCAGTAACCCCTAAGCCACAAAGAAGATAAGACGAAAAAACCATGGCAATAAAAAGTAACCTTGGGTCAGAGCAGCAGCAAGATCTGTGTGTCTACTTTTTTTTCACTTGGCAGAAGAAATAAGTAATGTTGGCTTCTGCAATGATAAAAATAGCCTAATATTATTAGGTTTCTGATTTTTTTCCCATCTCTTTACTAGGCTATTTTTGGTGAGGGTTTGACCCCAGTCTGCTAGTTATGTAGCTGGAGAATTCACTGCCAATGTCCAGAAGTTGAAAAACACCATTTTTCTCATGGCTTTATTAGGAAAAAAGATATTTTCTTCTGAAGCTCCTTAAAAGAAAACATTCTTTCATCCCTTGCTGAGCCTACTTGGGTAACTCAGTTAACCCTGAGCCAGTCCCTCACAGTCTTGGATGACACACCTAATAGTAAACATTGGGAAAACACTCACTATACCTACTTCCATGATCCAGCAAGTAAGAGGAAAACCAAAATACAGACCTGAGGAAAATCCATACCATGAAAGATTAGCAACAGTAACTGAAATAAGAGATTAATAAAAAGTGCTATATAATTTTTCCAAATGTATCTTGAGGATGGAAATTTTCTTTCTTTTTTTATTGGATATATTCTTTATTTACATTTCATTTCCTTTTCCTGGTTCCCCACCCCCCAAAGGTCCCATATGCCCTTTTCCCTCCCCCCTTTCCCCCATCCACCCCTTCCCACTTCCATGTTCTGGTATTCCCCTACACTGATGCACTGAGCATTTACAGAACCAAGGTCCATTCCTTCCTTCTTCTCGGACATCATTTGGTATATGGATTGTGTCTTTGGTGTTCCAAGATTCTAGGCTAATATCCACTTATTAGTGAGTGCATACAATGGGTATTCTTTTGAAACTGGGTTACCTCACTTAGTATGATGTTCTCCAGCTCCATCCATGTCTCTAAGAATTTCATGAATTCATTGTTTCTAATGGCTGAATAGTACTCCATTGTGTATATATACCACATTTTTTGTATCCATTTCTCCATTGAGAGACATCTGGGTTCTTTCCAGCTTCTGGCTATTATAAATAAGGCTGCTATGAACACAGTGGAGCATGTATCCTTATTGCATGCTGGGGAATCTTCTGGGTATATGCCCAGGGAAATTTTAAAATTATTCTTTCAAAGCAAATATAGCAACATAATATCACATAATATAATGAAGATAATGTAACATAAAAGTGAGCAGCTTATAGTTTTGATTCCATGCCAACAAAATTTCCAAATAATTTAATGATCAGTTATTTTATAATAATGTAATTAATGTGATCTGTTTATATGACAAAAAAGTCAAAGACAGCATGATCACAAAAGATATAAAAGAAAAAAATTTGAAAAAGACTAAAAGTAAGTGGCTATTCCTAAGAAAAGCCTTGGTTGGAGAAAGTGGGGGAAGTGTCTCTGATGAGTATAATAAGTTTGAGAGTATATTGTTTGCTGGAAATGAAGCAAGCAATGTGTACATTTCAAACTTTTAATCCACCTCTTTCCCTTTAAGTTTGCTGATGGACATATTTGGATGGAGGAGACACTGTGTGTTAGAAAGGCAAGCAGTGAAAGTCCTTGAAATAGTTGTGCTCATTAATAAAATCGTCATGCCTTTCACAAGTCTTTGAACACTAAATAGGGCATTGAATGGCAAAGAAGCAGCCTGCATGAGCACTTCTTGGGATGTCATGAGCTCACACTCACTATTTTGGGACCAGATTCAGAACATCGTTATGCTTATTTTGCTCTTTCATTGGGATCCCGTGTACCTCAAAGCTGTATTTAATGGAAGGGGAGACATCTCAGTGCTGTGCTAGCTATGAGTTGTGGAGGAAAGAGGACTGAAAAGGAAGGTGAGGATCAGACTTGCTGATGTTCTAACCCTACTAAGGTGAAATCTTACAGGCCTCAGTTAAACCTAACAACCACAAGTTGCATTTCAGTTGTTGAAAATATATTCAATTAAAATGAGTTTATAATACCAAAAATAGTTCATATGTGGGAGCTGAGAGAAGAATTAATAGAGCGAAGAGAGTGAAAATTTGATGTCTCTGGTATTTGACAAGATAAATTACAATAGAAAATGTGAAAGTGGGATAATTTATCTGAGCGCAGAGGCTCTGGGAGGAGAAGCTTAGAATATTCTAAACCTTTCTTTAATTTTGCGAACTCATTACACTAACATATCCACATGTAATATGATTCAATATAAAAAGGGTTTCTTAGGATCAGGAAAGGGGATAACATCTGAAATGTAAATAAATAAATAAAATATCCAAAAAAAACTAACTTCAGAAAATATACAATCACAACTAAGTCTTGAAGGGCAGAAATATTTACAATGTTTCTATAGGACATTTTTTGTTCTAACAAAAAGAAAAACTATATACTTTATCAGAACAAAACAGAAAAGACTCAAATTATTTCCTTCTAAAGTAAACTATTTGCAAGTATTTTTGCTAGAGTGAAAAACAGGGCAGAGAATCACATTTATACAGGATTTCATTTCTTTTTTCAGAAACATTTCTAAGAAGTAATCTGTGTTTGTAACAGGCATAAATTTCTTTAAATCTCCAGGACTTAGATAAATTCAAGGAACAGTACCAGGTGGAGCATTAATGATCTGAAGGGTGAGTGAAGGATTCATGGGTGTTTAGCACTGACTTGCTTAATACGCCAGATACAGTGCCAAGGAGTGAAATAAATCAATCCTAGATGCCTCCACTTGGAAATCTGCATAGCTAATGCTCTAAAGCAAAGGTAACTAGACATGTTGTTACTATGCTGAGCCCTGTAACTAGTGTTACCATAAAAAGCAAAGTTTCTATGGCAGAGAGTAGGAAGGTTTCTATACAATACTCTGAGGCCTCCTGCTTCAATGATTCTATTTTGTACCATGTTTGTTTCATTGTCAGCCGACACTGATACTGAGCTAATCAGCATTGTTTGTCCCCATAATTGATAACTATGTTTAAAGTCCAATTGCTCAGTTCTTCGGAATAATTTACCATGTGATAAAATAGAAGAAAAATAACATTTCTTTTTGTTATAAAGCTCAAGACACTAGACTCAGAATTATAGATTAAATGGTTTGCTATCTTTTTTTGTCACAACAAAACTTTATTTACAAAACAAATCATGGGTCATATTTTGTGGAAAAGTCATAGTTTCATTTCTTTTTTTCTTTTTTACATAATTTTTATTGGATATATTCTTTTTTTCTTTCTTTTTTTAAAAATTTTTATTTTCTATATTCTGTTTACATTCCAAAGGCTTTCCCCTTTCCCAGATCCCCCCACCATACGTCCCATAATTCCTCTTCCCCCCAACTATTCCCCAATCATTCCCCCCCCAAAGATTTCTCTGTTCTGGGTCTACAAAACTGGATCCAATCTTTTCACGCCCAGGGTCCTCTCCTTTCTTCTTCTTGGGAATCATTTGACTTGCTAATTGTGCCTTGAGTATTTAGGGCTTCTGGGCTCACTAATATCCACTTATTAGTGATTGCATTTCATGTGTATTCTTTTGTGATTGGGTTAACTCATGTAGGATTATATTTTCCAGATCTAACCATTTACCTACAAGTTGCATGAATTCATTATTTTTAAGTGCTGAGTAGTATTCCATTGTAGAAATATACCACATTTTCTGTATCCATTCCTCCTTTGAGGGATATTTGGGCTCCTTCCAATTCCTGGCTATTATAAAAAAGGCTGCTATAAACATAGTGGAGCTCTTGCTCCTGGATTGGCAGGATCAATATAGTAAAAATGGCCATCTTGCCAAAAGCAATCCACAGATTTAATGCGATCCCCATCAAAATCCCAACTCAATTCTTCATAGATCTAGAAAGAGCAATTCTCAAATTCATCTGGAGCAACAAAAAAACCAGGATAGCTAAAACTATTCTCAACAATAAAAGGACTTCTGGGGGAATCAATATCTCTGACCTCAAGAGGTACTACAGAGCAATTGTGTTAAAAACTGCATGGTATTGTTACAGCAACAGGAAAGTAGATCAATGGAATACGATTGAAGACCCAGAAATGAACCCACAGACGTATGGTCACTTGATCTTTGATAAAGGAGCCACAACCATCCAGTGGAAAAAAGATAGCCTTTTCAACAAATGGTGCTGGTTCAACTGGAGGTCAACATGCAGAAGAATGTGAATTGACCCACTCTTATCTCCTTGTACTAAGATCAACTCCAAGTGGATCAAGGACCTCCACATAAAGCATTTGACGAAGTTCAGCATCCTTTCATACTTAAAGTCTTGGAGAGAACAGGAATTCAAGGTCCATATCTAAACATAGTAAAAGCAATTTACAGCAGACCTGTAGCCAACATCAAAGTAAATGGAGAGAAACTTTAAGCAATCCCAGTGAAATCAGGTACTACACAAGGCTTCCCCCTCTTACCATATCTCTTCAATATAGTACTTGAGGTACTAGCTAGAGCAATTCGACAACATAAGAAAATCAAAGGGATACAAATTGGAAAGGAAGGAGTCAAACTATCACTATTCACAGATGATATGATAGTATACTTAAGTGACCCAAAAAACTCCACCAGAGAACTCCTACAGCTGATAAACAACTTCAGCAAAGTGGCTGGTTATAAAGTCAACTCAAGCAAATCAGTAGCCTTCCTATACGCAAAGGATAAGCAGGCCAAGAAAGAAATTAGGGAAATGACACCCTTCACAATAGCCACAAACAATATAAAGTATCTTGGTGTGACTCTCTTTCCAAACAAGTGAAAGATTTATATGACAAAAACTTCTGAAGAAGGCAATTGAAGAAGACCTCAGAAAATGGAAAAATCTTCCATGCTCGTGGGTTGGCAGGATTAATATAGCTAAAATGGCAACCTTGCCAAAAGCAATATACAGATTCAATGCAATCCCCATCAAAATCCCAACTCAGTTCTTCATAGAGTTATAAAGAGCAATTCTCAAATTCATTTGGAATAACAAAAAAACCCAGGATAGCTAAAACTATCATCAACAGTAGACGAACTTCTGGGGGAATCAATATCCTGGACCTCAAGCAATACTATAGAGCAGTAGTGTTAAAAACTGCATGGTATTGGTACAGTGACAGGGAAGTAGATCAATGGAATAGGATTGAAGACCCAGAATTGAACCCACACATATATGGCCAATTGATCTTCGACAAAGGAGCTGAAAACATCCTGTGGAAAAAAGATAGCCTTTTCAACAAATGGTGCTGGCTCAACTGGAGGTCAACATGCAGAAGAATGAGAATTGATCCACTCTTATAACCTTGCACTAAGCTCAACTCTATGTGGATTAAGGATCTCAACATAAAACCAGACACAATAAAACTAATAGAAAAGAAACTGGGGAAGACCCTTGACGACATTGGCTCAGGGGGAAAATTCCTGAACAGAACACCAATCGCTTATGCTCTAAGATCAAGAATAGACAAATGGGACCTCATAAAGTTACAAAATTTCTGTAAGGCAAAAGACACTGTCATAAGGACAAATAGGCAACCAGCAAATTGGGAAAAGATCTTCACCAACCCCACATCGGACAGAGGGCTAATATCCAATGTATACAAAGAACTCAAGAAGTTAGACCCCAGAAAACCAAATAACCCTATCCAAAAATGGGGTACAGAGCTAAACAAAGACTTTTCACCTGAAGAAATTTGGATGGCTGAGAAACACCTTAAAAAATGTTCAACATCTGCTTGCCTGTTGCTATACCAATACCATGCATTGTTTAACACAATTGCTCTTTAGTACTGCTTGAGGTCAGGGATGTTGATTCCCCCAGAAGTCCTTTTATTGTTGAGAATAGTTTTAGCTATCCGGGGTTTTTTGTTGCTCTAGATAAATTTGAGAATTGCTCTTTCTAGATCTATGAAGAATTGATTTGGAATTTTGATGGGGATTGCATTGAATCTGTAGATTGCTTTTGGCAAGATGGCCATTTTTACTATATTGATCCTGCCAATCCAGGAGCAAGAAATATTTTTCCATCTTCTGAGGTCTTCTTTGATTTCTTTCTTCAAGGACTTGAAGTTCCTGTCATACAGATCTTTCGCTTGTTTGCTTAGAGCTACGCCAAGATACTTTATGTTGTTTGTGGCTATTGTGAAGGGTGTTATTTCCCTAATTTCTTTCTCAGCCTGCTTGTCCTTTGAGTACAAGAAGGCCACTGACTTGCTTGAGTTAATTTTATAACCTGCCACATTGCTGAAGTTGTTTATCAGCTGTAGAATTTCTCTGGTGGAGTTTTTTGGGTTGCTTAGGTAAACTATCATATCATCTGCAAATAATGATAGTTTCACTTCTTCCTTTCCAATTTGTATCCCTTTGACTTCCTTATGTTGTGTAATTGCTCTCGCTAGAACTTCAAGTACTATATAAAAACCCAGGATAGCTAAAACTATTCTCAACAATAAAAGGACTTCTGGGGGAATCAATATCCCTGACCTCAAGCAGTACTACAGAGCAATTGTGTTAAAAACTACATGGTATTGGTATAGCAACAGGCAAGCAGATCAATGGAACAGGATTGAAGACCCAGAAATTAACCCACAAACTTATGGTCACTTGATCTTTGATAAAGGAGCCACAGCCATCCAGTGGAATAAAGATAGCCTTTTCAACAAATGGTGCTGTTTCAACTGGAGGTCAACATGCAGAAGAATGCAAATTGACCCACTCTTATCTCTTTGCACTAAGATCAACTCCAAGTGGATCAAGGACCTCCACATAAAACCAGACACACTGAAACTATTAGAAAAGAAACTTGGGAAGACCCTGGAGGACTTGGGCACAGGGGAAAGTTCCTGAACAGAACACCAATAGCTTACGCACTAAGATCAAGAATCAACAATTGGGACCTCATAAAATTACAAAGTTTCTGCAAAGCAAAGGACACTGTCAGAAGGACAAAACGGCAACCAACAAAGTGGGAAAATATCTTCACCAACCCCACATCCAACAGAGGGCTAATATCCAATATATACAAAGAACTCAAGAAGTTAGACCGCAAAGAACCAAATAACCCTATCAAAAAATGGGGCACAGAGCTAAACAAAGAATTTTCACCAGAAGAAATTCAGATGGCCGAGAAACACCTTAAAAGATGTTCAACATCATTTGTCATCAGGGAAATGCAAATCAAAACAACCCTGAGATTCCACCTCACACCAGTCAGAATGGCTAAGATTAAAAACTCAAGAGACAACAAGTGCTGGCGAGGATGTGGAGAAAGAGGAACACTCCTCCACTGTTGGTGGGATTGCAAAATGGTAAAACCGCTCTGGAAATCAGTTTGGAGGTTCCTCAGAAAAGTGGGCATGTCATTTCCAGAGGACCCTGGCATACCACTCCTGGGCATATACCCAGAGGATTCCCCTGCATGCAATAAAGACACATGCTCCACTATGTTTATAGCAGCCTTGTTTATAATAGCCAGAAATTGGAAGGAGCCCAAATATCCCTCAAAGGAGGAATGGATACAGAAAATGTGGTATATTTATACAATGGAATACTACTCAGCAATTAAAAATAATGAATTCATGCAATTTGTAGGTAAATGGTTAGACCTGGAAAATATCATCCTGAGTGAATTAACCCAATGACAAAAGAATGCACATGAAATGTAATCACTGATAAGTGAATATTAATGAGCCCAGAAGCCCTAAATACTCAAGACACAAATAGCAAGTCAAATGATTCCCAAGAAGAAGAAAGGAGAGGACCCTGGGCCTGTAAAGATTGCATCCAGTTTAGTAAAGAAACCGAGGGGGGAGGGGGAATGATTGGGGAATAGTTGGGGGGGGAGAGGAACTATGGGAAGTATGGTGGGTGGGAACTGGGAAAGGGGAAAGCCTTTGGAATGTAAACATAGAATATAGAAAAAAAATGTTCAACATCATTAGTCATTAGAGAAATGCAAATCAAACAACCCTGAGATTTCACCTCACACCTGTCAGAATGGCTAGGATTCAAAACTCAGAAGACATCAGGTGTTGGCAAGGATGTGGAGAAAGAGGAACACTCCTCCACTGCTGGTGGGACTGCAAGCTGGTACAACCACTCTGGAAATCACTCTGGTGGTTCCTCAGAAAACTGGACATGATACTTCCAGAGGATCCAGCCATATCACTCCTGGGAATATACCCAGAATACTCCACAGCATGCAATAAGGATACATGCTCCACTATGTTCATAGCAGCCTTATTTATAATAGCCAGAAGCTGGAAAGAACCCAGATGTCCCTCAACAGAGGAATGGATACCAAAAAAATGTGGTATATATATACACAATGGAATACTATTCAGCCATTAGAAACAATGAATTCATGAAATTCTTAGAGACATGGATGGAGCTGGAGAACATCATACTAAGTGAGGTAACCCAGTTTCAAAAGAATACCCGTGGTATGCAGTCACTGATAAGTGGATATTAGCCTAGAATCTTGGGACCCAAAGACACAATTCACATACCAAATGATGTCTGACAAGGAGAAAGGAATGGACACTGGTGCTGAAAAGGATCAAAGCATCAGTGTAGGGGGATACCAGAACAGGGAAGTGGGAAGGGGTGGATGAGGGAGCAGGAGGAGGGAAAAGGGCATGTGGGACCTTAGGGGGGTGGGGAAACAAAAAAAAGGGAAAGGAAATGTAAATATAGAATATATCCAATAAAAAAAGAAAAAAAGCCAGACACACTGAAACTATTAGAAAAGAAACTTGGGAAGACCCTGGAGGACATGGGCACAGGGGGAAAGTTTCTGAACAGTTTGCTATCTTAATTGGTAATGAATTTAGTAGTATATCCTTGAAAATTTATATTTATTTGGTCATTTTATTAGTCGAGTGGCTTAGGCATTTTAGTAAGAACTGGCCATAAAATGGTTAGCAAGGTATAGTTTGATCCTTGGGTAATATATACTACATTGTACATAACACTGATACAAAGAATAGTTATTTACAAAATATAGGGTGTGAGATGAAAAGAAAATACCTACAGTTTGAAACAACCCTTAATTGGTTTCTGCAATAGGAGATATAAAGAAGTTACAGGCTCAGTTATAATGTTTTATAGCTGTTCCAGCCTCAGGTATGTCTTCATTTTCTTTAGAATTTGTCCTTCTTTCTCAACAATATTTCTCTGTCTATGGAGCTCATTCTCTTTAGTTTTGTTAGCACAATTATTCTGGCAGTGGTAGGAGACTTTACAACAACTGAGTTTGCAACAGCAACTAGGAGAAGTACCTTACATTTAATTCTTGAGATCCCTAGAGCTAATGATGCTCTCAGGGCTAACAGCATTCATGCTCATTCCTGCAATGACTCTCACAGCTGTGCCTGCCTGGGATTACACCATGTGCTCATCCTTGGCATTGTCAAGGATATGTATAAAGAGGGGAGATTAAGCATATTATAGAGCTACCTGAAATTGGAGGGCAACCCCATGTGTACTAAATAGAGAGCTATAATACACCCTCATGGAGTACAAAGGTACTATGGGAAAATAGAGGAGATACCATAAGAGAATGTAAATATGTTCATATAACATACATTCATATACTTATAAACAAAAACAGTACAGGTAATATTGTCATGTTTTAGAGAGCAGAGAAAAACTCTGAAACAGCTACTTACATCTCCTAGTTCCTTTACTTGGAACTACAATATTTATACTCTTTTCAATGAATTAAGAGGGAAGGTATTGTGTGTTAATAAACTTTTAATATCAACATATTCTAGCCTTGCATTATTTCAGCATCTTCAGTAAACAGCACAATGCTAGTAATATGAGTTAGAATTATGCAAATACCAATTGTTTGAAACAGGTTTTATCTCCCAGAATCTCACATTTCAGCACAGTAGAGTACAGATACCATTTAAGAAAGACTTAATCTAGAATCAGCAAGAATCCAGGAATGTTGAAGGTCCAAAGAAAACTTAGAATGGGAGAGTAATTAGAATGGTCATTTGTCATTTTCAGTAGAAAGTTTTAAGAAGTCACTTCAACTATTTTTGAAGTGGAAAATGAGGGTCCATAAGTATTATATAAAGTAATAATCTTTTAAAAATACTAAAATTATTACTTTAAAAACATTTTTTAAAATTCAAAACTGCTATAATTTAGATCAATTTGACAGTAGAACAATGTCTTCTAAAACATTTTTATAACTCTAAGATGCTTTAGTTAAAGGATATAAATAAACTCCATATTCAAGTTCCGTGAACATGTGCTAAGATTACTTTGGAAGGAAGATTTACAGATTAAGACATTGTATTGAGCCAAAATGAAGCATAATGATCACCTTCTTTGAACACATATGAAGCTGGAGTTGTAACTCCACATTCTTTGAGCAATATTTGTTAATATTGATGAATTATGTATCAAAACCCTTAAGCAAATAGTTTTTCTAAATAACAAAATAGTCATCTCTACAGGCTAGTAACTGGAGAGAAATGTGGACCACCATGGAACATTCACATTTAAACCACAGATTTACCAATCTGTTCTACAAATTACCTTCATAACACGTGGAGAAATACATATAAAACATATGAATTTCATGTTGAGGTTTTATTGAGGCATCTTATTATATAAAAATGAATATTCCAAAATCTTGGGAATTTCAAACCCACAATATTTCTACTTTCACACATTTTAATGAAGGGATATCAAACCTGTCCAGATGTTATAGGACTCTTTACTTAAGTTATTATGCAAAAACATGAAGCATACCTACAGTCAACTATTTTAACATATTTATTAAATAATTTTCAAAGTTTTATCATAATATCTTAATTTCTTCATATGCTTTGAGTTTTCCAGATAATTTTTCCTGCATCTATAAAGGCATGTTAGGATACTGGGGTTGTCAGACAAGCAAAGATTATAAAAAGTGCTTGATTTTTCTCAAAATCTGAAGTGTTCTTGCTTTTACTAGCTAGGACTTTCTAGAAATTTCTAGTCCCAGTCCTTCATGGCTTCCAAATATCCTTTCATTATCTAATCCTAAAAATAAGCATGTGAAAAGATTCTATTAATGATAGGGACATATATACCTTGTGTATAAAGGACTTAATTCACAGTTAATACCTTAAATTCATTCATTCGTTTAGTTTTATTATATCTGCTTGAAGTCAGCAGCATAATTATCACAAATAAGTGAAAAGTCACTTGTAAATACCACCAACGCAGGAAAGAAAAACTCTATAATTTACATTCAAGGTTGTTTGAAACTGTTGAGGCTTAACCAACAAAATTTCAATCTTCTTCATCTGAAAATTCAACAGAGCCTCCTGACCTTGTCCTTAAACAGAGCAAGGAATGAACTGTGCAAGGTTCTCTTCAGTAACAAAGCAAGGCTGTTGCCAGGCATCTATTTTCTCTCCTTTGCACTTAAATTTCAAATTACATTGTCCTTTGAAAAATCTAAATGTCTCCAGAGTCCCTCCCGCTCAGGGCTTAGGAAAGCTTGTGGAGAGGCAGGAGGAGGAGAAAGAAGAGAAGGAGGAGGAAGAGGAGGAGGAGGAAGAAGAGGAGAAGGAGAAGGAAAAGGAGAAGGAGGAAGTGGAGGAGGAGGAGGAGAGAGAAGGAGAAAAGATTGTAGGAGTCAGAGGGCATGGAGGATACCAGATGAACATGGCCTACTGAATCAAATAAACAGGTATCACAGTGCTCATAGGGCTCACAGAGACTGGAACAGCAAGCATGGTGCCTTCCTGGGTTGGCACCAGGTCATGGTGTTATGGCTATTAGGTTGATGGTTCCATGGTATTCCTAAGAATGGAGCAGAACAGGTATACCTCTAACTCTTGCCTGCTCTTTGGATTTCTTCCCTCCTATTAGGCTGCCTTGTTCAGCCTCCTCAATATGAAAGGTTTGCCTTGTCATACTGTATCATGACTTTTTTTGTTTGATTGTTGTCTCTTTGAGGACTGCTTTTGTTTGTTTGTTTGTTTGTTTCATTTGCTTTGTTTGTTTGCTTTTGTTTTGTTAGGAAAACAGATGGGAGCAAATCTGTGAGAGAAGAGACTTGAGTGAGCAATTAGTATTATTTAGGGTTTTAGGACTGAGAGACCTGGATTTGATGACTTACTTGGTTCATAAACACCAATCAGTTGTTTAGTCTCTGATATCACATGTTTTCTACCATAAGATTATGAATAATATAAGTCTCAACGACAATGAAGATATATTAGATCTGTACTGAGCATCTTATACATAGGATGCAAAATAGTTGTGAGCTATCTTTCACCTCTACATGTTATTATTTTAATTAATATTGCCTAAAGATGAACATTTTTTAGTTTTCCATCCTCCTAACTAGTAGATTAAAATGAAGCTTGCTTCTTGGTATATGTCAATGAATGACACTGTTTTGAAAATTTGAATATAAACATTAGTATTCACTAATTTCATTATATAAGTCTAAATGTGTGCAGAAAAAAATTTTATAGGACTCATTATGAGGAAAGAATACAGGTATTGGATATTGAATTATAGCATAGTTGCTATTCTTCTGTTGCATTTAATTCATTTTATGCTAAATTCCCAAGATTGTATAAATCATCATAAGTAATGAAAGCTACCCACAGCTCTTAATCAAGGCAGTAGAATGTCATTGTGCTGGAAAGCCTTAGAAGGGTAACTTGTGGCAAGGGTGCTGTTAATTGGATTGAGGGATTACTGTCTGGAATGAACTGCACAGTTTCCAAATTCCTATATTTAGTCACCATTAGAACATGGATGGGAAGGAAAACCAGGTGATCAGTCTGAAAGGTATACAAGTATAAAATAATCACAATCTTCTCAAGGTTAGCTCGTATTTGTAAGATAATCTATTTCCAGAACAGGTAAAGCAATTCCACATCCTATTCACTATTTAAGGATTATGATATCAGATGCCAATCATGTTATTAAGGCAACTCCTGCAACTATTATTGCTATGTTTCCTGCTTGGAGCTGCCTGTCCCTATATAACCCCTATTTCCAATATTCCCTACTTTGAAAATGTAACTCTAACTACCATTCAGGAAATCTGGCTTCTTAATGCCTGGTAAGGTTGTCAAATGTGGCAGTGGTATGTCACTATAATGGATCTATCTAGGATATCCAAAAAGTGCAATGCTAGTTCCAACTTTTATTACAGCCTGATGTATTGAGGAAAGCAAGTCTTTGACTGGCATCTGAATCCATATGTGAGTGACAAGATTCAAGTAAGACTTATTAGCATTAAAAGCTTTTGGTAGGAGGCAAGAAATGCCAGAATAGAGGATATCATTAAGTGTACAAATTGAAGTCTATTAGAGTCTCTTTATAGGCTCACAAAGCACACATTTATTGGGTTCTTGTAATTGGCAAACCTTTATTGTACTGTCTTTAAAGAAGAACTGGAGAATGAAGAATTTGAGATTCAATTCCAAGCACTTAGATGACTGTTATAGTAGTGAAAAGAAGGACCACTAAGAGATGGTTGTAATTTATTCTAGACAAAATAATAGAATCTGCTTTTGTGTAGGAACATGTCATTATATCCTCATTTAAAAAAATAGTTCTTTGATAGATTTGCACAATGCATTTTGGTAATGTTCTTACCCTTCCTAAATCCTTACAAATCCATTCTCCTTTTGCCACCAGTCTAACTTCTTTTTATGGTCAATGAAATTTGATTTATGTTGCATATACTATTGACTCTGTGGACATCCATTGGAATCTGACCAACCAACCAGGAGAGCATATGCTTAGAGAAAACTGACTCTATTTATCTTATAAGCCATCAATTTTCAAAAGCTTCACAACCTGGGATGGGAAGTCATTAAATTGGTCCTGTACATGATGTCACAGTTTTGAATTCATATTTGAAATTGCTCAGTATGTTTACAAAAATACTGTTTGCTTGCTTTTCATCACTCACAGTCTCTGTACCCACAATTTTTCCATACCTTCTTCCACAAAAGATCCCAGAGTATTAGGATGAAGAAGTTTTTAGGGCTGAGACTTCTTAAATCTGCTCTTTTCTCTGCCTTGAACAGTTATAAATTATGTTAATTATTGTCTATCGCCTGAAAGTCTCGTCTGATGCACTAATCAATGGTTATAAGTCTAAATCCTTCACTGTCAGTTTAACATTGTGACCATTTTGCAGAATAATAGGAAATACATCCCTAGTGTCCACTAATTGTCTAGCCATAGGTTCTTGGACCCAGTAATAGTGCCAAGTAAAATTATCTTCTGTTGTCATGCTTTTAAATTAAGTCAGAAAGGGATGGGCTACTCCCATGATATCGACTATTACACCTTGGGCGTGGGTTACCAGGCTAGTCATTGTGGCTTTCAGGGTGCAAAGTGAGATGATACAGATCATTTACTCTTTCATCTATAGTATGCATAGTACCTTCCAGCTCTACAGACAATAGCCAGTAGTAATGAAGCTTCTAGGTGAGTCCAGGCTTGATTTTTCCATGTTCAATGACTCAGTATGTAGTGGAACAATGCTATCTTATCATCAGGTTCTATAGAAAAATCAAGAGCACTGGCAACCATATGTAATATCTGTAAGTCTACAGGACCTCTTGGTCCAATAATTCCAAAAAGTAACCTATTCCTGGCTAGCCTGTTATATCTGTAGGGGCATTGTCACTCCTTAGAGGTAACTCTATCTAATCTTATTTTACATGTGTATAATTATATATTTAGAAAATTATTCAAATAGTAGGTTTTCTTATTACTTTCTCTTTTATTTAAAAATATTTTATTGCAAATGTTATATATTTACATTTCAAATGTTATCCCCCACTCACTATACCATCCCCCCTTCTGCCTGCTTCTATGAGGGTACTCCCCCAACCTCCCACATATCCCTGTCTTACTACCCTAGCATTTCCCTATGGTGGGGCATTTAGCTTTCACAAGATCAAGGGCCTCCCCTCCCACTGATGTCCACAAGGCCATCCTCTGCTACATATGTAGCTGGAACCATGGGTCCCTCCCTCTTTGGTTGGTGGTTTAGTTCCTGGGAGATTTGGGGTCTGGTTGGTTGATACTGTTGTTCTTCCTATGAGGTTGCAAACCCCTACATCTCCTTCAGTCCTTCCCCTAACTCCTCCATTGGAGTCCCCATGCTCAGTCTAATGGTTGGCTATGAGCATCTACATCAGTATTGGTCAGGCTCAGGCAGAGCCTCTCAGGGAACAACTATACCAGGCTCCTGTCAGCAAGTTCTTCTTGGATCAGCAACAGTGTCTGGGTTTGGTGTTTGGAGGTGGATGGAGCCCCAGGTGGGGCAGTCTCTGGATGGCCTTTCTTTCATTCTCTGCTCCACTCTTTGTTGCTTCATTTCCTTTAGACAGGAGCAATTCTGCATTAATATTTTTGAATTGGTGGGTAACCCCATCCCTCAACCCAGGACCCTGCCTGACTTTCAAGGAAGTCTATAGTGTTAATTATCTATCCTGATATTCTATCCTCTACCTAAACCTTCTATCTTCTAACCCACTTTCTATCTTTCCCTGTACACTAATGCATTTCTTCTCTTTTCCCTGGAAAACACTTCTCCATTATACATTAACAATTTTATTTCTATGTGTATTCTAAATGAAATGCAGATATCTGGAGATTCTCAGCTAACATCCACAACTGAAAGAAAAAGTGGTGTTTGCCTCAATTGGTCAGCATTATCTCACTCAGAAAGATGGCTTCCAACTTCATCCATTTACCCCTGCATCTCATGCTTTTTTGTTTATATCCAAAGAACAATCCATTTTGTAAATATAATACGTTGCATTGCCCATTCATTAGTTGATAGACATTTAATTTGTTTCCATTCTCTGGTGATTATGAATAGAGTCACAACATAGATGAATAGGTATCTCAATAGTAGGATATAGAGTCCTGTTAATACATGCCCAGTATAGCCGTATCATTCAATCATGCAGTAGGTCTTCATAAAGATTTTTGAGAAAACCCACATACTGATTTCCACAGTTTTTTCAGTTATTTGTTTGTTGTTTTGTTTCTTTGGTGTGTGTGTTTGAGTGTTTGTACTGTAACAGGTAGTGTTCCACAGTACCTCTTTCCTCACATCTATGCCAGTAACTGCTGTTACTGTTGTTTTGTTGTATTGTTTTGTTTTTTTAGTTTTGGGTATTGTTGTTGTTGTTTGTTGTTGTTGGCTATTATGAGATAAAATTTCTAGGTAGCTTCGATTTCAATCTCCTTGATGTGTAAGGATGTTTAATATTTAAAAAATATTTCTCAGGTGTCTGTATTTCTTATTTTAGGACAACACACTTTATTTCTATGACTCATTTTTCTGTTTTATTTTTAAATTAATCATTTCATTCTTTCATATCTCAGATGATATTCTCCTTCCCAGTTACCTTTCTACAGATCCCACATCCCACATCCCCCCTCCCCTCTCCCCTTTGCCTCTATGTGGGTACTCCCTGTCCCCCACACACTCTCCTACCTCACTCCTCCAGCATCCTCCCCAGGACCAAGGTTCTCCCCTCCCACTGCTGTCAGGTAAGGCCATCCTCTTCTACATATGTATCTGAAGCCATGGGCCCATGCAAGTACACTCCTTGGTTGGTGATATAGTTTCTGGGAGAACTGGGTGGTTATGTTAGCCTATGTTGTTCTTCCAATGGAGTTGCAATTCCCATCAGCTCCTCCAGCCTTCCACCAGGTTCCCTGAGCTCAATCTAATAGTTGGCCCATTTTTAAATTGGCTTTTTTCGTGATGTTTAGTCTTTTTTGCTCTTTCTTTAATATATATTCTAGTAATATCTAAGTTGTATGTTTGGTAAACTGTTGAAAAGGGAGCTTGCTAAATAGGCAATGATAAAATAAAAGCAAAGTAAATTGTATTTGCAAATTTTATTATCAATTCATGTTCAGGAGTTTCAGGTAGGCACAAATTAGTTATTTAGAAATCAATATGCATAATGACTCTGACCATGACTTAGTTACCAGAGATGGAGGATGGGATAGGCAGGGTGGTATTAAGAGAGGATTAAGATGTAAGAACAAGTCACCTTGGGAGAGTTAACATATTCTATTTCATACAATTGTTTTCTTTTGTATGTGTGTGTGTGTGTGTGTGTGTGTGTGTGTATACACGTGTGTGTGTGTGTGTGTGTGTGTGTATGTATAACTCTTGCTTTTATTCTGAAATTAAAAGTAGAATTATTCAGAACACATGAGGCATATATTTTTATAGTGTCTTTACAGAATTCAATCTTTAAAAATGTAATCTTGATAAAAACAAAAACAAAACCACTGTTGTATACACAATATTTCTTTCCCTAACAGCAAGATGCCCAACATTTGTAATCAAATACTACAATTTATATTTTCTATTTAAAATAACAACCCAAAAATGTAGCATTATCTCTTCACATTTTCTAGATTCCTTATATACAAGAGTTTAATTTTTTAAGGGGTTTAATAGCTGTGGGTACAATAGTTTATGTTATATTTTTTTTTATAAAATATGTATTTTACTTTTTAATTTTATTTTCTATATTCTTTGTTTACATTCCAAAGGCTTTCCCCTTTCCCAGTTCTCCCCTCACCATGTGTCCCATAAGTCTTCCTTCCCCCCACACCCCCCATCACCACCCCACCACCCCACCCCCCTACACACACACATTCCCCAATCACCCCCAACCCTTTCTCTGTTCTGATACTCTCCTGCAAAACTGGAACCAGTCTTGTCTGGAGCAGTGTCCTCTCATTATTCTTCTTGGGAATCTTTTGATTTGCTAATTGTGCCTTGAGTATTCAGAGCTTCTGCACTTATCAGTGATTGCATTTCATGTGTATTTTTTTGTGATTGGGTTATTGCACTTAGGATGATATTTTCCAGATCCAACCATTTGCCTACAAATTGCATGAATTCATTATTTTTAATTGCTGAGAAGTATTCCATTGTATAAATATACCACAATTTCTTTATCCATTCCTCCTTTGAGGGACATCTGGACACCTTCCAGCTTCTGGATATTATAAATAAGGCTGCTATGCACATAGGGGAGCATGTGTCTTTATTGCATGGAGGGGAATCCTCTGGGTATATGCCCAGGAGTGGTATGACAGGGTCCTCTGGGAGTGTCATGCCCAATTTTCTGAGGAACTGCCAGACTGATTTCCAGAGCTGTTGTACCATCTTGCAGTCCCACCAACAGTGTAGGAGTGTTCTTGTTTCTCCACATCCTTGCCAGCACCTGTTGTCTCTTGAGTTTTCAATCTGACTGGTGTGAGGTGGAATCTCAGGGTTGTTTTGATTTGCATTTCCCTGATGACTAATGATGTTGAACATCTCTTAAAGTGCTTCTTGGCCATCCGAATTTCTTCTGGTGAAAATTCTCTTTTTTACCAGGAGCAATTAGACAACACAAGGAAGTCAAAGGATACATATTGGGAAGGAAGAAGTCAAACTATCATTATTTGCATATGATATGATAGTATAATTAAGTGACCCAAAAAACTCCACCAAATAACTCCTATAGCTGATAAACAACTTCAGCAAAATGACTAGTTATAAAATCAACTCAAGAAAACCAGTAGCCTTCCTGTACTCAAAGGACAAGCAGGCTGAGAAAGAAGTTAGGGAAATAACACCCTTCACAATAGCCACAAACAATATAAAGTATCTTGGCGTGACTCTAATCAAACAAGTGAAAGATCTGTATGACAGGAACTTCAAGTCCTTGAAGAAAGAAATCAAAGAAGACCTCAGAAGATGGAAAAATATTTCATGCTCTTGGGTTGGCAGGACCAATATAGTAAAAATGGCCATCTTACCAAAAGCAATCTACAGATTCAATGCAATCCCCATCAAAATCCCAAATCAATTCTTCATAGATCTAGAAAGAGCAATTCTCAAATTCATCTGGAATAACAAAAAACCCAGGATAGCTAAAACTATTCTCAACAATAAAAGGACTTCTGGGGGAATCAATATCCATGACCTCAAGCAGTACTACAGAGCAATTGTGTTAAAAACTGCATGGTGTTGGTACAGCGACAGGCAAGTAGATCAGTGGAATAGAACTGAAGACCCAGAAATGAACCCACAGACTTAAATGGTCACTTGATCTTTGATAAAGTAGCTACAACCATCCAGTGGAAAAAAGACAGCCTTTTCAACAAATCATGCTGGTTCAACTGGAGGTCAACATGCAGAAGAATGTGAATTGACTCACTCTTATCTCCTTGTACTAAGATCAACTCCAAGTGGATCAAGGACCTCCACATAAAACCAGACACACTGAACCTAATAGAAAAGAAACTGGGGAAGACTCTGGAGGACATGGGCACAGGGCGAAAGTTTCTGAACAGAACACAATTGTTTTCAAACTGTCACAAGTCCTTCAAGTATTCCATGATGGGCAATCCACAAATAAAAATCATGTATACACAAACACACACACACACATATGCACACACACACACAAGCACACACACAGGCACAGACACATACTCACAGACACACACACACATAGACACACACATGCCTACAAATTATGTTCTGTTTTACTATTGTTTTGTTGATGTTGTTCATTTTTGCTTGTATGGAGTAACAAATAAATGAAGAGATTATAACCCTCCTAAAAATCACTTGATTTACGTAAAGTTTAATCTCTGTACTGCTCATTTCAAATACTAGTTACTATTCTCTACTTTTTGCTGGTATAAATTCTTTAGGGAAAGCAAAATAAACAAAAACAAAAACAAAATAAAAAACCACATGTGATCTTAGTCTTCAAACAGCTTATATAAAAAAGGAGCTGCTTTTACCCCTCACTCTGAGCCTCTCCCTTGCCCCCTCTTGGACTCTCTTCCCCTTCCCCCTCTCTCCACATGGTCTTTACTAGCCTCTGCTTCTCTACTCTTTCCTTCTCTCTCTGCCTTTCTTTGCCTCTGCTACTCCCTCCCCATGCTCTGAATAAACTCTATTCTATACTTAAATAAATAAATAAATAAATAAATAAATAAGGAGCCCTTAGAAATAATTTAACAACTACATGAACATTCAAAAACAGTCATAGACTTTTTTGTTTTGTTTTGTTTTGTTTTTTGTTTTTCGAGACAGCGTTTTTCTGTGTAGTCCTGGCTGTCCTGGAACTCACTCTGTAGACCAGGCTGGACTCGAATTAAGAAATCCTCCTCCCTCTGCCTCCCAAGTGCTGGGATTACAGGCGTGTGCCACCACGCCCAGCCAGTCATAGACTTTTTAAGTGAGCTATACAAACACTTAAAGAGGACAATGTAAAATTTGAAAAATTGAGGCTTTATTCACAGCTGCTTGCTTGCTCTGTGTCTTTGCATTTTCAAGGCATGGAATCACTTTTCTCAGCTTGTTTGTAACTTCCCTTTTGAGCTCTCTGTTCCCCCAAAATGTTCACTGCTCTATGTGAATATTCCTGTCTCCCTGATTAATCGTTACCCTGTCCCCCACTCTCCCATATGAGCTTATTGTCTAGTAGTAATTACTTCTTGGCATAACATTTAACTTCTTTTCCTCATATTTGTTCATCATATATTTTCATAAAAAAAGCAAATAGCTCTGTGTCCAACATGTTCTTCCCTAATACTCAGAGGATAGAAAAGGAAATGAAACTGTATTCTTGAATCAACAATTCTATTAACTAACAAGGACATAGAAATTCTGGCAATCTCTCACAGGGGTGTTTGTTCATTTTGTTTTCTCAAGGAGGGAGCAACATATTAAAATCTACTAATAGTGTTATCTTAGTATTATTTAACTCACTTATTAAATCATTGAAATTTACCTAATCTTTAAGGCCTTTTCGGTAAGTCAAGTATTTGCTAAGGATTAGGGATTAAAGATGAACAAACATTGCTCCTTAAGGATGAATGAATAATTAAAGGGAGGGATATAAATTCCTGATTTAATTATTCATGTTCATCATGCAAACACCAACCAACAGAGCAAAGATCCACAGAGAAATAAACAAAAAGCCCACTTCATTGTTCAGAATACTTGCAAAGAATTGGTAAATTTGATAAATATACACTCTTGGTATATAGTACATAGAACTATTTACAAAACTAAAAACATCACTTATAAGTTTGCTCCTTAGAGCAAGCTACATAATTTTTTCAAGTGGAATAATAAGGTTAAAAAAATGATATGCCCATTCTCATTTCCCAAGAAAAAGTGAGTCTCTGGATAATTTCTTTTGTCCTTGGAAAGTAAGCATGATTGGATACTAAAGCAAAGGAAAAAACACCAAGAAAAAGATGTTTGCTTAGGAAATGATAGTTGTAGCAAAGACTGGCTATAAACAATGTGTCTTGTACAGACAAAGTGTGATGTGGTGGCAGCATCAGAACGGTTCATAGGTGATGTGACAGGTCATCTGTTGCAGTGACTTTCTCAAAGCCAGGGTTTTCAAAGAGGGAAGATTATGGACCAGAGTGTACCTACTGTGGCCAGACTGGATAGTAAATTGTAGGAAACACAGGGCAAGAAAAGTCGCATGCCAATATACTCGAGTACTTCCCAGCTTTATATTTGGTTCCATAATGGTCTAAGCATCATATAGCAAAAAAAGGAAGGGAAGAGAAAGCCAGCAGCAGAAGGGACTCTTGATGTGTTCTGGCTCAGTGTCAGAAAAGATCTCTTTTTTGACACTTCATATTACTTTGTTACCTTTCCTGGTCTTTCTTCCAGCTACAGAAACTATAAATCAAGAGTAATGATAGTGACATTAAGAATACCAGAACAGGGAAGTGGGACGGGGTGGATGAGAGAGCAGGGGGAGAGAAAAGGGCATGTGGGACCTTTGGGGGTTGGGGAACCAGAAAAAGGGAAATGAATTGTAAATATAGAATATATCCAATAAAAAATTAAAATAAATAAAAATAAATAAAAATAAATGAGAATTAAAATAATTTTTAAGATCAATAGAGCATACACAGTACTCTGGAACTGGCACACTGAGATAAGCTTTTAATGGAATAGAGTACTGGCTGCAGTTGTGTCAACTTGACACAAGCTGGAGTTATCAAAGAGAAAAGAGCTTCAGGTGAGGAGGTGCCTCTATGAGATACAGCTGTAACACCTTTTCTCAATTAGTGATCCTGTAGGGAGGGCCTCTGTGGGTGGTATCATCACTGGGCTAGCAGGCTTGGGTTCCATAAGAAAGCAAGCTGAGCAAGCCAGGGGAAGCAAGTCAGTAAGAAATATTTCTCCATGGCTTCTGCATCAGTTCCTATATCTTGACCTGCTTGAGTTCCTGACCTCCAGTCCTGAACTCCTTTGGTGATGAATAGCAATTTGGAAGTGAAAACTGAATAAACCCTTTCTTCCCCAATTTGTTTCTTGGTCATGATGTTTTATGCAAGAATAGAAACCCTGACTAAGAAAATTGTTACCAGAACAATGGATTGTTTCTGTGACAACCTGACCATGTTTTGGGGAGGACCGTGGAAGGACTTTTGAAATTAGGGCTAGATCCATTTGGTGTTAAGAGCTCTGTGGGATATTCTGTAGGAGTTTGGAAGATAATGTTGTAGAAGATGGGAATTTCAGAGGGAAGAATAAAGACTATTATCAGAGCTATTGCTGTTTTGATTGTGAAGACTCTGTAGTTTTGGTTAGTTGGGGCTGAAGAATCTTCTGTGATTAGCAATATACCAGAACTATGAAAGCAAAAACCTTTGCATTACTGGATCTATTGATGCTGGTTAGCTGGAACTTAGAAATTAGTGATTAAGAAGAGACCAGCATCATTGAAGTGACATCTTCTATGAAGCACTTTCTGAGATAGCCAAGGTTGTACCTTGTGCTGTGGCTGGACTTGGTAATGTGTAAGAGTCACCCAGGTGGTACTGATTCTGAAGGCATGAAGGGGTCATGAAGAACAGCTGAGGTTCGACACTGAGAGAGGCCATGGAAGGCTATTGTTGAAGGTGCAACCTCAGTTGCAATTGATGGCCCAGGACTGAAGGAGTCATGCAAAGGAGTTGAGGCTTGGCACCTTGAAGAGAGCCTATGAGAGGCTGTTGGTGAAGCCTAATTGCAGTTGAAAATAACAGTGTATTGGAAATGCCAGTACTATGAGATGACCTCCAGGAACAGCAGCATCAGTGGAGCACAGGCAGGTAGAGCCTAAAAGACATTGTATGTGCTACAAAGGGCAGAGCTGGAGAAGTGACCCAAGCCCTTGGAGGAACCTAGAAGATCATGAGTCCCAGACATTGGAGGGTTGGAGTTTGATTTTGCTTTTGGTTTTGACTGTGCCCTGATATTTTTCCCTCTTGAAGGAAGAACGTGTTTTAGTGAAGTCTACAGTTAGTAGTGTTTTAATTGTAAAAAGACTGAATTTTAAAAGAGATTGGGTATTTTAAAGGGATAAAAATTTTAATTTGCAAGAATTTGCAAAGACTGTATATTGCTTTTGGTCTTTGCAAATGCAATATACAGATTCAACGCGATCCCCATCAAAATCCCAACTCAATTCTTCATAGATCTAGAAAGAGCGATTCTCAAATTCATCTGGAGCAACAAAAAACCCAGGATAGCAAAAACTATTCTCAACAATAAAAGGACTTCTGGGGGAATCAATATCCCTGACCTCAAGCAGTACTACAGAGCAATTGTGTTAAAAACTGCATGGTATTGGTATAGCAACAGGCAAGCAGATCAATGGAACAGGATTGAAGACCCAGAAATTAACCCACAGACTTATGGTCACTTGATCTTTGATAAAGGAGCCACAACCATCCGGTGGAATAAAGATAGCCTTTTCAACAAATGGTGCTGGTTCAACTGGAGGTCAACATGCAGAAGAATGCGAATTGACCCACTCTTATCTCTTTGCACTAAGATCAACTCCAAGTGGATCAAGGACCTCCACATAAAACCAGACACACTGAAACTACTAGAAAAGAAACTTGGGAAGACCCTGGAGGACTTGGGCACAGGGGAAAAGTTCCTGAATAGAACACCAACAGCTTATGCTCTAAGATCAAGAATCGACAAATGGGACCTCATAAAATTACAAAGTTTCTGCAAAGCAAAGGACACTGTCAGAAGGACAAAACGGCAACCAACAAAGTGGGAAAAGATCTTCACCAACTCCACATCCGACAGAGGGCTAATATCCAATATATACAAAGAACTCAAGAAGTTAGACCGCAAAGAACCAAATAACCCTATCAAAAAATGGGGCACAGAGCTAAACAAAGAATTTTCACCAGAAGAAATTCGGATGGCCGAGAAACACCTTAAAAGATGTTCAACATCATTAGTCATCAGGGAAATGCAAATCAAAACAACCCTGAGATTCCACCTCACACCAGTCAGAATGGCTAAGATTAAAAACTCAAGAGACAACAAGTGCTGGCGAGGATGTGGAGAAAGAGGAACACTCCTCCACTGTTGGTGGGATTGCAAAATGGTAAAACCACTCTGGAAATCAGTTTGGCGGTTCCTCAGAAAATTGGGCATGTCACTTCCAGAGGACCCTGCCATACCACTCCTGGGCATATACCCAGAGGATTCCCCTGCATGCAATAAGGACACATGCTCCACTATGTTTATAGCAGCCTTGTTTATAATAGCCAGAAATTGGAAGGAGCCCAAATATCCCTCAAAGGAGGAATGGATACAGAAAATGTGGTATATCTATACAATGGAATACTACTCAGCAATTAAAAATAATGAATTCATGCAATTTGTAGGTAAATGGTTAGACCTGGAAAATATCATCCTGAGTGAATTAACCCAATCACAAAAGAATGCACATGAAATGCAATCACTGATAAGTGGATATTAATGAGCCCAGAAGCACTAAATACTCAAGACACAAATAGCAAGTCAAATGATTCCCAAGAAGAAGAAAGGAGAGGACCCTGGGCCTGTAAAGATTGCATCCAGTTTAGTAAAGAAACCGAGGGGGGAGGGGGCATGATTGGGGAACAGTTGGGGGGGAGAGGAACTATGGGAACTATGGTGGGTGGGAACTGGGAAAGGGGAAAGCCTTTTGAATGTAAACATAGAACATAGAAAATAAAAATTAAAAAAAAAAACAGTATATATAAAACTTAAAAAAAAAAAAAAAAAAGAATTTGCAAAGACTGTGGAACTTTAAAGTTATTTAGACCTTGGGGATGAATAAGAAAGTAAGGGTTGAGGGTTAATAGTGATGTGTTTGTCAAGTTAACAAGGGGTTAACTGTACTGGCAAGTTTTGTGTGTCAACTTGACAGAAGCTGGAGTTATCACAGGGAAAGGAGCTTCAGGTGAGAAAATGCCACCAGGAGATCCAGCTGTGAGGCATTTTCTCAATTAGTAGTCAAGGACGAAGGGACCCTTATGGAGGTGGCATCATCCCTGGGCCTGCAGTCCTGTGTTCTGTAAGAAAGCAAGCAGAGCAAGCCAGTAAGAAACATCCCTCCATGGCTGCTGTATCAGCTCCTATATCTTGACCTGCTTGAGTTCCAGTCCCTGACCTCCTTAACTGATGAATAGCAATTTCAAAGTGTAAGCTGAATAAACCCTTTCCTCCCCAACTGCTTCTTGCTCATGAACTTTGGTGAAGGAATAGAAACCTTGACTAACCCTGACTAAGACAAAGAGTTACAAACTGTCATTTTCAGAATGAAGACAGTAAAAATGTCAGTATCCATGTGTATGTTTGCACCATATTTCTCACCTTTTCTAGCAAGGGCTCAATGACATCTTGTTAAGCAGGATTACATGTTTAGTTCTAGGGTTTCTGGTGCGCTTGGTTTTGACTTCACACAATTATTGTTTAAATAATTAGATCATGTAGGTTTAACTAGGTTAACATTAAATGATTATGATTGTCACTTTATAATTTAAAAGAGGAAAATTCTGAGAAAGGGTAGCCATGGCTCCTAAGGAGCAAGGGCAGCCCTTCCAACATTTGGTTTCTGTTTATTTAACCAGTTGGGATCAGAATAAGCACATGAGATTTATCTTTTTCTACTATGCAAGCTCTAAAGAATTAATGACTATATATGTCATTCAAAATTATCCACCTAAGTACAAAAATTAAAAGTTAATTGCTTCTATTGGCTATAAACAAGAAATATAAAGCCAATTAATTCTTAGCTCTCTGAACATTTTCTTATTAATAGCTTTGCATGAGACCATGATTAACTTATTCCCCTTTATTTTGTGAAAAAGATAAGGGAGTAGAAGAGAGGTTCCATTTGCCAAGGAATCTGGAGTAATTGGTAGTAGAAAATTAATACATATTTTCTTTTTGTATGTGCCTATGAAATGAGACTTGACCCATGAGCCACCTAGCTTTTTCACCTATAAAGAGTCTTTAATTAAATTTCTGTAGCAAAAAAAGAATGTGAACATTCTATACAAAAACCTATGTGTTAATGCTTTAGGAAAAATAAGAAAATAATTTTCAGCGTTCTATGGTTTTAGTGTTTTAAAATAAATGTAATTATGTTATTCCCCCTTTCTTACCCTCCATCCTTTCCCTTAAATCGATACCCTATCTAGCTCCCTCTCTAATCCAGCATCTTTTCTTTAAGTATTATATATAATTATGTTGAGAAGCTTATATACTATCTAAATTGGTTTTTGTATGTTTGGGTTTTTGTTTTTTTTTCATTTAGAGAGAAACACAACACTGACACTGTTGTGATGTTTCAGGAATATGTTTGCCTGATCCCACTGCCTCCTAACTCTGAACCTTCCTCTTTCTTAATCAGTACTCCTCTTTTCCTCAGTCACTTATCTTCCATAGTCTTCTCTCTATGGGCATTCACTATATTATGAGAACTAAACAGCCTCTCCTAGTAATACTTAGGTCCATGTGATTAATTCCCAATGATGTAAAATTGAGTTAATATGATATTTTATTTTGCACATTTGATTATTGTAGGAGGATAGAAACACATATATTCATCTATAAATTATTATTAGATAATTGGAAATGACTGATAATACTGATGATAGTGTTACTGACAATTAATAATTGCTTCCTTATTATATTCTACTCTGAATAAGTAAAACAGTTCAAACTTGCTGAATATCAAATTATCAAGACCAAATGTCCAAATGTCTGGGAATATTTTTGATCTGTCTATACTGTTTTGAGGCTTTTATGGTATCAATAGAAAGAAATGTATGTGGTTTTGTGCTTTTATTTCTTTTATTATCATTTTTCCATTTTTGATTAGGTATATTCATTATTTACATTTCAAATGTCCCCTTTTCTGGTTCACCCCCCCCCAGAAAATCCCATAAGTCATCTCTCCTTCCCCAATCAACCCTCCCCCTGTTTCCCTGTCCTGGTATTCCTCTACACTATGGCACCAAATCTTTCCAGAACCAAGGGCCTCTCCCCCATTTGGTGTCCAACAAGATCATTCTTTGCTGCCGATGTGTCTGGAGCCATGGTTAACTCCAAGTGTACTCTTTGGTTTATGGTTTTGTCCCTGGGAGCTCTGTAGATCAGGCTGGCATGAATGATAAAGACCTATCTGCCTCTGCCTTCCAAGTGCTGGAATTAAAGTTATGTGATACCATCTCTCAGCCACTCACACTTTCTTACAATTCCAGTATTTATAATATTTCATTTTTTGTAAACTGAATCCTTAGTACTTAGTATCCTAATAAATGAACTTATGAAAAATCTACCCAAAGAAGCACCATCTAACCATTAATTCCGATAGTATCAAAATACATGTGATAGCATGGAGAATTATTTAAATAAAATATATGATATACAAAGCATATTATCAATACCATGTAATTTCATCTTTGTAATCTCTGATACTAATTAATAAATATGTATTTATATTCTTTTTATTGGATATATTCTATATTTACATTTCATTTCCCTTTTTCTGGTTCCCCATCTCCCAAAGGTCCCACATGCCCTTTTCCCTCCCCCTATTCCTCCATCCACACCTTCCCACTTCCCTGTTCTGGTATTCCCCTACACTGATGTTTTGATCCTTTCCAGCACCAGTGTTCACTCGTTCCTTCTTGTTGGATATCATTTGATATGTGGATTGTGTCTTTGATGTCCCAAGATTCTAGGCTAATATCCACTTATCAGTGAGTGTATATCATGGCTATTCTTTTGAGACTGGGTTACCTCACTTAGTATGATGTTCTCCAGCTCCATCCATTTCCATAAGAAGTTCATGAATTCATTGTTTCTAATGGCTGAATAGTACTCCATTCTGTATATATACCACACTTTTTGTATCCATTCCTCTGTTGAGGGACATCTGGGTTCTTTCCAGCTTCTGGCTATTTTAAATAAGGCTGCTATGAACATAGTGGAGCATGTTTCCTTATTGCATGCCGGGGAATCTTCTGGGTATATTCCCAGGAGTGGTATGGCTGGGTCCTCTGGAAGTGTCATGTCCAGTTTTCTGAGGAACCGCCAGAGTGATTTCCAGAGTGGTTGTACCAGCTTGCAGTCCCACCAGCAGTGGAGGAGTATTCCTCTTTCTCCACATCCTCACCAACACCTGATGTCTCCTGAGTTTTTAATCTTGGCACACTTTTTTCAGTTTATTTTCTTTGTGGGTTTCTAATGTGGTATTAATTGTGCAGTCACGAATCTTATGTTCAAGCCAGATGCTTTTGCAGTTTAGTAATGAGGGAATATGTGCCCTTAAGTCTGGACAGTTGGGGCCACAGCACAGAAGCACAGAAGCAATCTGTTATGAAAAGATGAACACCAAAAAGAATAAGGAAAATGTTTTAAAAGACTTTTAAGACAAAAAAACTTTTTTTTTAATCTTACAAATTTAGATAAATTGGCTGGCCACTTTACTCTGTTGGCCATCTGTCTTTATTAACTTAGAATTTCTGAGAAAAATCTAATAATTTTGAAGCCATTACATATGACGATGTAGATACTAATGCCAAAGAAGGTATGGCTGATTTACAATCATAATTTAGTAACATTTTAAGTAACATTTTTAAATAGCTAGTTATTTAAATGTCACTAGAAAGACTATGCTAAATCAAACTAATATTGATAATTGGGCAAGTACAGGTAAACTAAGATTTAAGATTATTTTCCTCTCATACTTTTTGGTTTTTCTATAATTTCAGTTTTAAGTTGAACAAATATGTAGTTAATTGAGAATCATTTTGGCAGTGGTGTATTTGCTTAGACAATGCTCCTAAGACAAAGTTCTTACAGGCTAATGTTGAAGTTTGATTTTTCCAGGATTTCATCCACTTAAAAGTATTTTCCTTCACAAAATCTTTTCCTCTGCAGAAACTCCTTTGCAAGTCTTTCTCAGTCTCTTTCCACTGTAGAGAAATATCCAGAAAATATCTGCGAGGATCATACACATCAGTGCAATCATTCGGCCTTCAGTTTGAGTCCTGGAAGTAAAATAAAATAGCACCAAGGAAAGCTATAACCAGGCAATTAATTGTCACAAACCAGTTCACTGAAGCCTATTTTTGAAAGCCATATTAGAGATTATCTGTTAGGGAAATTTTTCCTTTGCATTAAGATTATGCAAATATTGACCAATATGCATTCATGAAAATATAACTCCTATGTTAATATACCTTTATCATGAAATCATATATATATATATATATATATATATATATATATATATATATATATGTGTGTGTGTGTGTGTGTGTGTGTGTGTATACTACTGGACAACTTAATTTTATTGGACATTTATGTACCTATGTTTCCTAGTGATCTCATCTTTTTATTCAGTGTAGCAATGTTCCTGTGCTTCCCTGAAGAGCTTTTCATGAGCAGAGGTACTTTGATTCTGTCTTTCTCTGGCACTCATTATTGACAACTCATTTCTCACAACAATAAGGAGAGGAGCTATTCTTTACAGGAGTCAACACTGGTGACTATACATGATCAATATCTAATTTGTTTGATTTAATTCTAGTGGCGTTCTTTACTTTTCTGACAAAGGGTTGCTTCCTTGCTTGCTTGCTTTGTTGTCCTTTAATTACTTTTACTGTCTTTAATTTTCCTACAAAGAATCAGTTCTTTGCTTGCTTCCTTATCCTTCAATTACTTTTTCTTCTTTTATTATTATTATTCTTTAAACATTTTTACAGCCCAGTCCTTGTCCCCCTCCTGGTTCACACTCTGTCTCTTCCTCATCCCATACCTCTTCTCTCATGTCCAAGCAGATGTCCCCACTCCCCACCCCTCCTAATCCCCACCCCTTCAGACCTCCCAACTCCCTGGTCCCTTAAGTATCTCAAGGGTTAGGTACTTTTTCTCTTACTAAGGCCAGACCAATCATCTGCTGTATATGTGTCAGAGCCTCACATCACCTGGTTTATCCTGCCTGGTTCGTGGTACAGTGTCTGAGAAATCTCACACGTCTAGACTAGTTGAGACTACTGGTCTTCCTCTGGGGTACTCTCCGCCTCAACTTCGTCCAGCTTTTCCCTAATTCAACCAAATGGGTTCCAGGATTCTGTCCATTGGTTGGGTGTAAATATCTGCATCTGACTCTTTTAGCTGCTTGTTAGGACTCTTGAAGGGCAGCCATGCTAGACTCCTGTCTGTAAGCACACCATAGCATCAGTAATAGTGTAAGGCCTTAACACCTCTCCTTCAGCTGGATCCAAATTTGGGCCTGTCACTGGACCACCTTACTAAACATAAAGTTTTAATTTTGACTTTTCCATAGTAGTACATATATTTCTTACTATCTAGATACAGAATATCACTGAACACATGTTAAATATTGATTACTTTAAGAAGAGCTGGTACTCTACTATTTATTTCTTTTTTTTTTTGAGACAGGGTTTCTCTGTGTAGCCCTGGCTGTCCTGGAACTCACTCTGTAGACCAGGCTGGCCTCGAACTCAGAAATCCACCTGCCTCTGCCTCCCGAGTGCTGGGATTACAGGCATGCACCACCACCGCCCAGCTACTCTACTATTTCTAATTGAAGAAAATATATTCCCAACTTATAAAACACCCAACCAAAAATGTTCAAGCAATAATAAATATTTAAATATTTGTCTGAAATTTAACAAAGACTTTTGTATAGCATAGAGCAGGAAAGTGCCATTTACCTACTCTTTTGACATCTAATTATTTAGCACTTTGTATGCTTATTATTGCCTGGATGTGCAGTATACAATAATACTGTTCTGTATTCAATGCAAAGTACTTTTTATTTGTAATCAGGAATGAAGGATAAATAATATAATAGTTATTCTTATAAATAAAAACAACTAGACAATTACTTAAAATGAAGGTTCATTTATATTAAAATATTGATATCCTTGTTGAAGATTCATAGGGAAAGCTAAAAGATTAAAGAGCAAGAGAGATGGAGAAGAGCTGGTAACAGCTGACAGGAAGTAAATGTTTGTCCATGCTTGAGGACAGAAGCTAGTGGATAATTTTCTCTTCTTGTTGTCTGTTTGATTGTTTTTATTGGACAGGAAATTCATGTTATCTATGAACTATTGATATAGGAAACACAGGAAGAGATGTTGAAGCTAAAATTTGGTTCCTGTCTCCATGTACCAGGCATGAATCGAAGCAAAGACAATATAGAGTACAGGTAGCATTACTTGCATTTATTATGACCAAGTTATTACATCTTCTTGGCTTACCACTTCTTAAAGATTTACTTTAAGAATATCATTCTAAGTGAGGTAACCCAATCACAAAAGAACACACATGGTATGCACCCACTAATAAGCGGATATTATCCCAGAAGCTTGGAATACCCAAGATACAATTCACATATCAAATGATGTCCAAGAAGAAGGAAGGAAAGGCTCCTGGTCCTGGAAAGGCTCAGTGTAGCAGTGTATGGGAGTACCAGGACAGGGAAGTGGGAGGGGTTTGATTGGGGAACAGGGAAAGGGACAAGGGCTTATTGGACTTTTGGGGAGGGGATATCCTGGCAAGAGGAAATCATTTGAAATGTAAATAAAGAATATATCTAATTTTAAAAGAATTTATACCTTCCTACAATCAAAACACTGGATTTAGCAAAATTCTATATTGTAATTTTAATGGGAAAAAGCTATTCTTCAGTATTATTACTATGCATTGTATGCATAGTATGACAATATATGCATAGTATGACATGGTATGACAATATCTCAAACATCTGTTTTGTGTGGCTCTGCTCATAAAAAGACTTGGTCATTAGGAAGGAATCTATATGACCCTGATCCTTGTTGTAGCTTAATCAAACATGGTAACATTTTTCCTACAGGGCTATTTGCTTAATTCTCTATTAGAGAAAAGTAAGTCATATCTACACCAAGTTCGTAGTTGGGCTGGCAATATTTCCTAAAAGTAGTGCCTAAGACATTAGAAGACATGAAGATCATTTGGTTGTCATAATATAATCTGCAATCCTAGAAAGTTTCTTTGGAATGCTTTCAGATTTCCCAAGATTGCAAAAGGAGCCATGTTTCTATTAGTTTTCGTCTTTTATTAGTGTTGTAGTTAATGGGAAAGGAAGTTTCCCATATGAGCTTTGGCTGGGTGTTCACTGGGAAGCATTGCATACTGGATTTGCTCCAATATTGATACTGAAGCCAAGATCTTTTTGGAATGGAACCAGGTTATCTTGTATAATGGTGAGGGAATATCAAACAATGAATTTTTTCAGTAGTTAATATCTGCAAGGGAAATCCCCTTTGATCAGAGGAGGCATAAAAAACTACAGCACAGCCTGAAGTGTTGCTTCCTAGAACCCTCTTATCTTGTCCCTCTTGCAAATATTTCAAAGTTCAGAGGGCTTTTGCTCCTTTTCTGTTGACCAATAATAGGTGTTTTTCTAAGGTTTAGTTTGGGGTTTTTTTGGTTTTGGTCATTTTTTTCTTTTTCTTTTTGATTGCTTATTTTATTTACATTTCTTTTTAAAAAATTTATTGGATATTTTCTTTATATTTCAAATGTTATTCTCTTTCGTGGTTTTCCCTCTGGAACTCCCTACCCCATGTCTCCTCCCCCTGCTTCTATGAGGGTGCTTCCCACCCACCCATCCACTCTCTCCTCCCCTCACTGGCATTCCCCCACACTGGGGCATCGAGCCTTCCCAGAACCAAGGGCATCTCCTCCCATTGATGTCCAACAATGCCAACCTGTGATACATATGCAGCTGGAGCCATGGGTCCCTCCTTGTGTACTCTTTGGTTGGTAGTTTAGTCACTGGGAGCTCTAGGGGCTCTCCTTGGTTGATATTGTTGTTCTTCATATGGGATTGCAAACCCGTTCAGCTCCTTCAATCCTTTCTTTAATTCCTCTATTGGGACCCCGTGCTTAGTCCAATGGTTGGCTGCAAGCATAGCCTTTATATTTGTCAGGCTCTTGCAGAGCCTCTCAGGAGACAGCTATATTAGGCTTCTGTCAGCAAGCACTTCTTGGCATCCAAAAATAGTGTTTGGGTTTGGTGAGTGTATATGGGATAGGTCCTCAGGTAAGGTAGTCTCTGGATGGCCTTTCCTTTAGCCTCTGCTCTACACTTTGTCTCCATATTTCCTCCTGAGTGTTTTGTTTCCCCTTTTAAGAGGTCTTCCTTCTTCTTGAACTTCATATGGTCTGTGAATTGTATCTCTGGTATTCCGAGCTTTAGGGTTAATATCCACTTATCAGTAAGTACATACCATGTGTGTTCTTTTATGACTGGGTTTTCTTACTCAGGATATTTATAATGTTATTCCTCTTCCCAGTTTTCCCTCCACAATAAACGTATCACCTCCCCACCCATTCTTCCTGAGGGATCTCAACTCACCCGCCCATTCACTCTGGCCTCAGGACCCTAGCATTCTTCTAGGCTGGGTTATTTAACCTCCACAGGAGCAATGACTTTCCCTCCCATTGATGCCAGACAATGCCATCCTATGCTACCTATCTAGCTGGAGCCATGGGTTCCCTCCCTGTGTACTCTTTGGTTGTTTTAGTCCCTGGGAGCTCTGGGGTGTCTGGTTGGTTGATGTTCTTCCTAAGGGCTGCAAACCCCTTCAGCTTCTTCAGATGTTCCCTGAATTTCTCCATTGTTGTTAGAATTTCTTATTATGTCTGTGTATTTTGTTTTTGGGTTGTGTGCTGATGTAGGTGCATGTGTGTGTGTGTGTGTGTGTGTGTGTGTGTGTGTGTATGCATGTGTGCTTAATGTGCTTTTTCAAAGGCATTAAAATACTATTAGGGCCTTTGCTTGTCAGACAAAAGCACTAATAGGTTTTGGATGAACATACCCTTTTTTAAAATTTTATTTTATATATTCTTTGTTTACATTCCAGAGGCTTTCCCCTTTCTCAGTACCCCCCTCACCGTGTGTTCCATAAGTCCTCTCCACGACACCCATGCATTCCCCAATCACCCCCCAACCCTTTCTCTGTTCTGGTACTCTCCTGCAAGACTGTAACCAGTCTTTTCTGGACCAGTGTCCTCTCATCCTTCTTCTTGGGAATGTTTTAATTTGCTAATTGTGCCTTGAGTATTCAGAGCTTTTGGGCTCATTAATATCCACTTATCAGTAATTGCATTTCATGTTTATTCTTTTGTGATTGGGTTAACTCACTTTGGATGATATTTTCCAGATCCAACCATTTGCCTACAAATTGCATTAATTCATTATTTTTAATTGCTGAGTAGTATTCCATTGTATAAATATACCACATTTTCTGTATCCATTCCTCCTTTGAGGGACATCTGGGCTCCTTCCAACTTCTGGTTATTATAAATAAGGCTGCTATGAACATAGCGGAGCATGTGTCTTTATTGCATGCAGAGGAATGCTCTGGGTATATGCCCAGGAGTGGTATGACAGGGTCCTTTGGAAGCTTCATGCCCAATTTTCTGAGGAACTGCCAGACTGATTTCCAGAGCGGTGGTACCATCTTGCAATCCTACCAACAATGGAGGAGTGTTCCTCTTTCTCCACATCCTTGCCAGTGCCTGTTGTCTCTTGAGTTTTTAATCTTAGCCATTCTGACTGCTGTGAGGTAGAACCTCGGGGTTGTTTTGATTTGCATTTCCCTGATGACTAATGATGTTGAACATCTCTTAAGGTGCTTCTCAGCCATCCAAATTTATTCTGGTGAAAATACCTTGCTTAGCTCTGCACCCCATTTTTAATAGGGTTATTTGGTTCTTTGGGGTCTAGCTTCTTGAGTTCTTTGTATATATTGGATATTAGCCCTCTGTTGGATGTCTTGGTGAAGATCTTTTCCCAATTTGTTGTGGTTTTGACCTTCTGACAGTGTCTTTTGCCTTACAGAAACTTTGTAATTTTATGAGGTCCCATTTGTCAATTCTTGATCATAGAGCATAAGCTATTGCTGTCCTGTTCAGGAATTTTCCAGCTGTGCCTCTATCCTCCAGGGTCTTCCCCAGTTTTGTTTTTCTCTTAGTTTCAGTGTATCTGGCTTTATGTAGAAGTCCTTGATCCACTTGAAGTTGATCTTAGTACAAGGTGATAAGAGTGGGTCAATTTGCATTCTTCTCCATATTGACCTCCAGTAGAACCAACACCATTTGTTGAAAAGTCTATCTTTTTTCCACTGGATGGTTGTAGCTCCTTTATCAAAGATCGAGTGACCATAACTCTGTGGGTTCCTTTCTGGGTCTTCAATTCTATTCCATTGATCTACTTGCTTGTCTTTGTACCAATACCATGCAGTTTTTTACACAGTTGCTCTGTAGTACTGCCTGAGGTCAGAGATATTGATTCCCCCAGAAGTCATTTTATTGTTGAGAATAGTTTTAGCTATCCTGGGTTTTTGTTACTCCAGATGAATTTAAGAATTGCTCTTTCTAGATTTATAAAGAATTGATTTGGGATTCTGATGGGGATTGCATTGAATCTGTAGATTGCTTTTGACAAGATGGACATTTTATTATATTGATCCTGCCAATCCAAGAGCAAGAAATATTTTTCCATCTTCTGAGGTCTTCTTCGATTTCTTTCTTCAAGGACTTGAAGTTCTTGTCATACAGATCTTTCACTTGTTTGGTAAGTGTAACACCATGATACTTTATATTGTTTGTGGTTATTGTGAAGGGTGTTATTTCCCTAACTTCTTTCTCAGCCTGCTTGTCCTTTGAGTATAGGAAGGCTACTGATTTGCTTGAGTTGACTTTATAACCAGCCACTTTGGTGAAGTTTTTTATCAGCTGTAGGAGTTCTCTGGTGGAGTTTCCTGGGTCGCCTAGTTATACTATCATATCATCTGCAAATAATGATAGTTTGAATTCTTCCTTTCCAATTTGTATCCTTTTGACTTCCTTATGTTGTCTAATTGCTCTCACTAGATCTTCCAATACTATATTGAAAAGATATGGAGAGAGAGGGCAGCCTTATCTAGTCCCTGATTTTATCAGGATTGCTTCAAGTTTCTCTCCATTCAGTTTGATGTTGGCTACTGATTTGCTGTATATCTCTTTTGTTATGTTTAGTTATGGGCTTTGAATTCCTGTTCTTTCCATGACTTTTAGCATGAAAGGATGCTGAATTTTGTCAAATGCTTTTCAGCATCTAATGGGATGACCATGTGTTTTTTTTTTTCATTTAGTTTGTTTATGTAGTGGATTACATTGATGGATTTCCATATATTGAACCATCCATGCATCCCTGGGATGAAGCCTACTTGAGCATGGTGAATGATCATTTTGATGTACTTTTGGATTCGGTTGGCAATGATTTTATTTAGTATTTTTGCATCAAAATTCAAAAAGGAAATTCACCTACAGTCCTCTTTCTTTGTTAGATCTTTGTGTGGTTTTGGTATCAGCGTAGTTGTGGCATTGTAGAACGAGTTGGGCAGTGTTCCTTCCGTTTCTATTTTGTGGAATAGTTTGAAGAGTATTGGTGTTAGGTCTTCTTTGAAAGTCTGATAAAATTCTGCACTAAAACCATCTGGTCCCTTACTTTTTTTGGTTCGGAGACTTCCTATAACCCCTTCTATTTCTCTAGGGGTTATGGGACTCTTTAGCTGATCTAATTGATCCTGATTTAATTTTGGTATTTGGTATCTGTCTAGAATTTTGTCCATTTCCTCCAGATTCTCCAGTTGCTTTGAGTATAGGCTTTTGTAGTAGAATCTTATGATTTTTTTTGAATTTCCTCAGTTTCTGTTGTTATATTCCCCTTTTTGTTTCTAATTTTGTTAATTTGGATACTGTCTCTGTGACCCATTGGTTAGTCGAGATAAGGGTTTATCTATCTTGTTGATTTTCTCAAAGAACCAGCTCCTAGTTTTGTTGATTCTTTGTATGATTGGCTTTATTTCTATTTGATTGATTTCAGCCCTTAGTTTGATGATTTCCTGTCTTCTACTCCTCCTGGCTAAATTAGCTTCTTTTTGTTCCAGGACTTTCAGGTGTGCTGTTAAGCTGCTAGTATATGCTGTCTTCAGGTTCTTTTTGGAGGTACTCAGTGCAATGAGTTTTCCTCTTAGTACTGCTTTCATTGTGTCATAGATTTGGAAAGGTTGTACCTTCATTTTCATTAAATTCTAAAAAGTCTGATTTCTTTCCTTATTTCTTCCTTGACCAAGGTGTCATTAGGTAGAGTATTGTTCAGTTTCCATGTGTATATGGGCTTTCTGTTGTTTTTCTTGCTATTGAAGACCACTTTTACTCCATAGTGAACTAATAGGGGGCATGGGATTTGTTCAATCTTCTTGTATTTGTTGACATCTCTCTTGTGACCAATTATATGATTGATTTTGGAGAAGGTACCACGTGGTGCTGAGAAAAGGTATATTCTTTTGTTTTGGGATGAAATGTTATATATATATATATATATATATATATATATATATATATATATATATATCTGTTAAATCCAATTGGTCTAAAGCTTCAATTAGTTTCACTGTGTCCCTGTTTAGTTTCTGGTTTCCTGATTGGGCCCTTGAGGATAGTGGAGTATTGAAGTCACCCAGAATTATTGTGTTAGGTGTAATGTGTGCTTTAAGCTCTAGTAGAGTTTCTTTTAAGAATGAGGGTGCTCTTGCCTTTGGAGCATAGATGTTCAGTATTGAGAGTTCTTCTTGGTGAATTTTTACTTTGACCAGCAAGAAGTGACCTTCTGGGTCTCTTTTGATGACTTTAGGTTGGAAGTCAATATTATCTGATATTAGAATGGCTACTCCAGCTTGTTTCCTGAGACCATTTGCTTGTAAAATTGTCTTCCAGCCTTTTACTCTAAGGTAGTGTTTGTCTTTGACACTGAGATGTGTTTCCTGCATGCAGCAAAATGTAGGGTCCTGTTTCCATATCCAGTCTGTTAGTCTATGTCTTTTTATTGGGAAATTGAGTCCATTGATGCTAAGAGATATTAACGAATAGTAATTATTACTTCCTGACATTTTTGATGTTATTTTTTTTTGTATATTAGATAGGTTATCTTCTTTCGTGTTTGATGAGAGTGGGTTTCTGTCTTGATTCTTCTGGGGTGTGGTTTCCCTCCTTGTGTTGGTGTTCTTCCCCTAGTATCCTTTGTAGGGCTGGGTTTATGAAAAGATAGTGTGTAAATTTGGTTTTCTGATGAAATATCTTGGTTTCTCTATCTATGATGATTGAGAGTTTTGCTGGGTATAGTAGTATTGGCTGAAGTTTGTGTTCTCTTAGAGTTTGCATGATATCTGCCCAGGATCTTCTAGCTTTCATGGTCTCAGGTGAGAAGTCTGGTGTAATCCTGATAGGTCTTCCTTTATATGTTACTTGTCCTTTTTCTCTTACTGCCCTTAATATTCTTTCTTTGTTTAGTACATTTGGGGGTTTGATTATTATGTGACAAGAGGTATTTCTGTTCTGGTCCAGTCTGTTTGGAGTTCTGTAGGCTTCTTGTATATTCGTGGGCATCTCTCTCTTTAGGTTGGGGAAGTTTTCTTCCATAATTTTGTAGAAGATATTTGCTGGCCCTTTAACTTGTACATCTTCATTCTCGTCTATACCTATAATCCTTAGGTTTGGTCTTCTCATTGTGTCCTGGATTTCCTGGATGTTTTGGGTTACAAAGTTTTTGCATTTTGTATTTTCTTGTACTGTTGAATCAATGGTTTCTATGGTATCTTCAACATCTGAGATTCTTTCTTCTATCTTTTGTATTCTATTGTTGATATTTGCTTCTATGGCCCCTGATTTTTTCCCAAGGTTTTCTATCTCCAAAGTTTTCTCCCTTTGTGATTTCTTAGTTGCTTCTACTTCTGTTTTTAGATCCTGGATGGTTTTGCTCAGATCTTCCACTTGCTTGTTTGTATTTTCATGGATTTCTTTAAGAGTTTTTTTTTGTTTCCTCTTTCATGACTTCTACTTATTGGCCCACATTCTCCTTTATTTCTTTAAGTGATTTTTTTTACTTCCTCCTTATTGGCTCCTAATTTTTGATCCATGTTCTCCTGAATTTCTTTAAGTGATTTTTGTGTTTGCCTTGAAAGGGCTTCATATTTTTCATCCATTTTCTCCTGTATTTCTTTAAGAGATTTATCTATGTGTTCTGCTATCATCATCTGGACCAGTGATTTTAGATCCAAATCTTGTTTTTCTGGTGTGTTGGGGTATCCGGGACTTATTACTGCCAGGGTACTGGGTTCAGATGCTGCCATAATGCCTTGATTTCTGTTAGTAACATTCCTATGTTTGCCTATTGCCATCTGGTTATCTCTGGCCTTAGTTGGTCCTGTAGTCACTAGCTGGTGCTTGAACCTCCTGTGGGCTCAAAAGGCTATTTCCCCACCATTGGATGACTTGGTTTCCCCTGGCACAGATTGCTGATGTGTTGTTCTCCTCTTGGGTGCTGTTGGACCCCTGGTGTATCTTGCTCTAAGCAATGTTATATTCGGTTATCTCTGTGGACCTGATGCTGCTTGTCTTCTCTGGTTCTGTTTGCTTAGTTCAGTCAGCAGCAAGGATGCTGTCTGCAGCCTTGGGGAGTGGGGAGTGTGGAGTGCAGGGACTCCCAGAGGGCTGGGACCCCACACCCTGCTGGAACACAGGAACTGCTGCTCTGCCAAGCTCCCTTTTTTAGATGACTGGCTGTCCACCCGGGTCCCCTGAGTTCTTAGGCTTGGGCTAACTCAGGTATCTGGTTCTGCCCACTCAATCTAAGCACCCACCACAAAGATGGCCGTAGTTAAGCAGAATGCAGGGTTCCTCTCAGAGTACAGAGCCCACACCTGGTTGGGGCCCAGGAACTCTGCTCTGCCGGGTTTGCTGCCAGGTGGTCTTGAGCCCCCAAAGATCCCAAGTTCTGGATATCACGGGTACCTGGCTCAGCTCTCCTTAGTCTGGACCACTGCAAGGATGCTGGTTTTGGCCGCTGGATATTCGGAGTGCTGAACATACCTTTTAATCATTTTTAGCTAAAAACTATTCTCTGCTGCAGTAAAAGTAATTTTCTTTTTAAAGATATATTTAGGTAACAATCGTATAAAGTGAGATATTATTTTTATTTGTTGGGGGTGTAGACAGTGATGAACTTTGCAAATTCAACTGTAAAGAATTTCAAGAGAAGTTTTCTTGAATTTGGGATGAGCTATTTCTGAATACACAGCCAGTATCATATCATTTAGAAGGGAAGAAAATTATTGAAGACACATGAAAGCAGGGTAGAGCTAGAGTGATGGACCCACAATCCAGGCCACCAAAGAATTCCAGGAGTCACCTCTAGTCATGAAAGACTCAGAACACATGTTTTACCAGTTTTAAAAATCAACCTTGACTCCACACTTTTCAGCTCCAGTTCTCTGAAGATTTAAGTACACCTAGTGTACTTTTCCCCCTCCTGTCTTTCCTTTCTTCCTTTCTTTTACACATTCCAGAGTGTTTAAACAAACTGGAACAACCTCAGCCATGTTAGTTGAATATCTGAGAAATAATTGAGAAACATCACCAAGAACCATACATACATTTATACTCCACTTGTGTGGCAGTTTTTACCTGATAACAGTTTTAGAAAAAGTTGCTATAAAGAACATTCAAGGTTTCAGACAATATTATAACTGATTCCATTCCATGAAGCCACAGGTATAGCTATGTATACATTCTAAGCATATGTTGCAGAATATTTGGAGGAGCCAAGGAACTATATATGCATACAGTGTTTTCCTCCATTTAACATATCTTTTAAATTTTTGGCAATATAGCAAGATTGTCACAATATAGTATAGCTCAAGGTATAATGTAACCAATTTAATTTTTAACACAGCAAGATTTAAAAAGCTGATCAATTTTCAATATATAGAATATCATTCTAAATTTATTTATGAAGAAATAATGGTAATATGAGGGAAAATAGAAATTCTGATCTAACTGGAGAATTTGACTTATCAAAATGTCAAGTTCCTCTTAGAACTGAATTCTTTCCTTTATTTTCATTCTGTTAACCCAGTATAGAGATTAGAAGTTTCACATTCTTCAATATGAATTTTGTTTTAAAGTGTAGAAAAAGAAGAGTTGAGGGAAATCAAAACTAGGCAGGGAAATTCCAAGGAAGGTACTGTTTAGTACATCTAAAATGTTCATTTCAACGAAAATACAGAAAATTGCAGATGCAAGACTCTCTCCCTTGCAATGTCTCTAATATTTAGACTGAGCATGGCGAAGAGTAAATTTAGTGAGAAAACTTTTTATTAGTCATCTAAGGACCAAGACAAAGAACAAGTCTCCTTAATATGTAATATTAATATATAAATTTTATATATTTACTCTATATAGTTATATGTAATTTGTATACAATTATATATGAATTATATGAGTAAAATATATAATATAATATATACATGCATTTTATGTTTTTTTACAGTATATTGTTTACAACTGCATGAATTGTAAAGGTACATAAAGTCAGTAGATGACAATGCCATTCCTCCTTCACTTGCATTCAGCATTGTATTTTATAGTCTTGGGAACCATCTCTTATAACCATCTTTTGGTTTTGAGTGAGTAATCTATTACATACATAGTAAGAAAATTAAGAGAATCCATACAAATAGTGGATAAATAAATTGACAAAGGCAAGCAAACAGCAGGACATAATCATATTATCTGAAATATGCAATGAAAAATGATTGGAGAATCCTATTTGTGGTTGTCAGCTACCATTTCTGTTAAAGCACCCTAGGCAAAGTAGAATATTCTCTTATGTGAGACTTTCAAGTGAAAAACCAAGTAACAGGTAGAACAATCCACAAAAATTTACTGGGAAAGTTGAGGCAGTTGACTGGAATTCCTGATTGAGTTTCCTTTCCATGAATGAGATTACCATAGCTACATTCCTACTTTTCTGTGCCATTGTAGACATTTTTATGTCATGGAATAAACAATAGTAACTTTTCTTGTAGATATTTACTTTCTAGCCATTCTCAAGAACATAGCTTCCTACTAATCTTGGACTCTTTGCTGTTTTCTTCTTAGTGGAAAGACAAAGTTATTGTAGGATACATCGAAACAAATGTTTTTTTGGGTATGAAGTGTGGGTGGATCAGCTGCATTCCCAGTGAGCTTTTCAGTGAACTCAAGTAATACATGATTATACCTGTAGGCTTTTCCACCTGCTCCCCTGTTCCTGAAAAACCACTTCTGAGAATGATATAGGAAAATGCCTAGGCCATAAGCTTGGGTTTGTTTCCCGATCTGCTTGTAACTTACTTAACCCATTCACTCTACTCTATGAGTGCCATATGGCTTGTTACCTCTTCTCCACTTCATACGACTGTATCCTCAGTGTCCGAGACTAATTTCTTCCCATACCTGAATATATTTTAGAGTTGCTCTTTCCCTACTTGAACTCCCATTTCCTATTTCCTTCCTCACTCGTTATCAATCAGTTTTATATTGAAACGTCATGCTTGCATAGAGTACACAGGAGATTCTCTCTACATTTCCCCCTTTTAGTCCAATAAAAGGCTCTTTCTCCATCAAAAATAAAATGTAAACAATAATAACAATTATAAAAACAACCAGGTAAGATTATGTTCACAATTTCTAGTCCATATTTATTTGCCATACATACTTGGAGAAATTGTTCAACTCTCTATCATAACTTGGTGAGTTGAGTACTGTACCTAAATTAATTTTTATTTGCATTACCAACCTAAAGTATCTTCTTAAACCTTAAAATTCTTTCTTAAATCTTAAACAACTTTATTGTGAGACCATAAATATATAATCTTCAAACTCCTCAGAGACCCAGGAAGGAAAAGATAGCCCCCATGTATGCAGGACATGTAGGCCAGAAGCTTCAAAAGCTAAAGAAATGGTTGAGAAAGCTGGCTGCCTGGATCGTCCCTCAAAGTTTCTCTGTGTTGTTCCTTGGCCTTCTGACCTTGAATATCTGACAATGTTTTCCTGTCTAGTAGGAAATATTGAGGGATCACTTACCCTGTTTGGGCAAAGCTCAGCAGTTGACTTTCCTGTGTCTATTTTGTCCAGTTTTGGTAACATACTGTCAGCAGTTGCCCCAAAGACTGTTTCTTTCCTAATGGCTAGTTTGGCACCTATAAAGCAAGCTGCATAGGGAGGTTCTTTTTTACACATCATCTTCTTTGAAGCAGAATGGGGGTGCTGTCAGGAGCAGACCTGTCTCATTGTCAAAAGAATCTTTTGTTACTGACATAGCCTTAAATGGAATTTTCTGTGGATCTCTGAGGTTTTGAAAGACCATCAATCTATCTAGGATATATCTTAGTAGGCAACCATTGCTTGTTTCTAGCTATTAACTCTCTGTTCATCTCTGAAAATATCCTACTGTAATTAACTAGACTAGTATTTAGCATGACCAAAAGTTTAATTGTCTAACTACTAACTTGAATTTTTAATTATCCTAAACAATTATTCATCGCACCTTTGAAGGACTAGAGCTTAACAGTGCATTTGTAAGAATTATATAATTATAGTACCTTAAGAAATAGTTGATACATAGTATGCTATAACCTTAATTTGTATAAATATACAAAGTTCATAACAAATATAAAATATTTGTGTTGTTGATATTCATTAGTCTAAAACTTAACTCAATAATCTACCCTTGTATCTTATTAGTCCTATATCCCTCTTTTCTTGTTATTTTTTCTACCTTTCTATCCCCCTAATGGTAGACAGGAGAGAAAGAATGATGGAAGAAAGAAAATTAATAAAAAAGAAATTCCTGAGTCTAACCTCCTTTATTTTGTTTCCTTCCTGCCCAAGACCAGAACAAATTTAACCAATACCCTTAAATGAAAATATAGATCATCATCCATTGAATGAACAAATCCCATCCACCCTATCCCTTGGGAATGGAGACATCACTGTTTTAAAATTTATTCCTGCTGTCCAGGAGTGTTGTTTTCTTACTTGGGAGTCCCTAAGAAAACTGAGATATTGGTCAATGATAGGAAAGCTAGAGGAAACATTTGCTGTCCAGTTTCTGCATACTGAGAACGTTTAGGGCTTCACTGAAGGACTGACTGGAACAGTCTGTGGTTGTGGGATATCTAGATAGTCATTTTTAAATCATCCTGGATATAGACTTTTGAGGAAACAGCATCAAGACTGTCTGAGGTAGAATCAAGCAGAGAGCTGGAATAAATGTCTCAGTGTTACAGCATCCTTTTCAGTATCCCTGAGGGTGAAATCTTGTCACGATCATGGTATCTGTAAACATTTAAACTTCTTCAAGTAATATACATTTCTGTATTGGTATATATAGAATATACAACATGCACAATTCATTTAAAGATGATTTTTGCTCCCTTTTTTAGATAAGGCATCTATCTTTCTTTATGAATTAGTTTAGACTGTATAACAAAACTCTAATACCTTTTTATCTATGCCATATGACGGCATAACATTACAAGACTTGAGGATTTTGTAACTAACAAGATTTATTGGCTAGGCATAGGTGATGTCCTACTGGGAGGCATTTTCATGTCTCAGCCAGTCTCAGAGCTGTTTCCAAGTAGAGGGATCAACAATACAAGTTACATGTTTTGTTGGTTTTTATGATTTCTTTATTTATGTTTGAGGCTAAGATCTTTATGGGGTCTCCCATTGTCAAATCTGATATTCTCATTTTGAATAGAATGAATAATAATTTTGCCTCCAGCTAAAATAAAAGTGCAATTGCTCCGCCCCCCCCAATAACTTATTTCTTTTCTTCCATTCTAAAGTTAGGGCATCCTTAATATAAACAGGCTGATTCATTCAACAGTTTTTCCCCCCTAAAATCCAATGTATTTCAGCAGATTTGTTGTCAGTCCCCTTGACATTTAAAACTTTAAAGTCAGTAAACCATTATATAATATATCTCTGGGAAATCTAATATTCCCCTTCTGTTCTAAGAGCATTTCCTTTAAAGTCCTGTCAGGTTTTGTGTGTATAAATGTGTATACATATAGGTGTATATATGTATATGTTTGTTTGACCTATAGGTTTGTAAGATATAACTGCAACAGGTTTCATGCCATAATGTCTAAATTATTGTTGTAGTCTGATCAACACACATTCCTGAAAATCATCGGCTTAATCTGCAAAGGAATTTCCAAGACATTTACTATCTCCAATAGATGTTCAATCTCAGAATCATCCTTTTCAGAACTTAAGGCATAAACCTATTAGATTTCTGAATATATATTAGTAGTATGGTGTATCAATATGTGCACATATCTAAACTGTCTAAACTCTACAAAATCAAGCACACAATCTATTGTATGACTGTCAGAAACCATTAAGAAAAGCCCAAGGCCCATTTGTCAATTCTTGATCTTAGAGCATAAGCTATTGGTGTTCTGTTCAGGAACTTTACCCCTGTGCCCATGTCCTCCAGGGTCTTCCCAAGTTTCTTTTCTAATAGTTTCAGTGTGTCTGGTTTTATGTGGAGGTCCTTGATCCACTTGGAGTTGATCTTAGTACAAGAAGATAAGAGTGGGTCAATTCGCATTCTTCTGCATATTGACCTCCAGTTGAACCAGCACCATTTGTTGAAAAGGATATCTTTTTTCGACTGGATGGTTGTGGCTCCTTTATCAAAGACCAAGTGACCATAAATCTGTGGGTTCATTTCTGGGTCTTCTTCTTTTTTTTTATTTTCTATATTCTGTGTTTACATTCCAAAGGCTTTCCCCTTTCCCAGTTCCCACCCACCATAGTTCCCATAGTTCCTCTCCCCCCTCATTCCTACCTGCCTGTTGCTGTATCAATACCATGCAGTTTTTAACACAATTGCTCTGTAGTACTGCTTGAGGTCAGGGATATTGATTCCCCCAGAAGTCCTTTTATTTTTGAGAATAGTCTTAGCTATCCTGGTTTTTTTGTTGCTCCAGATGAATTTGAGAATTGCTCTTTCTAGATGTATGAAGAATTGATTTGGGATTTTGATGGGGATTGCATTGAATCTGTAGATTGCTTTTGGCAAGATGGCCATTTTTACTATGGGCATATACCCAGAGGATTCCCCTGCATACAATAAAGACACATGCTCCACTATGTTTATAGCAGCCTTGTTTATAATAGCCAGAAATTGGAAGGAGCCCAGATACCCCTCAAAAGATGAATGGATACAGAAAATGTGGTATATTTATACAATGGAGTACTACTCAGCAATTAAAAATAATGAACTCATGCAATTTGTAGGTAAATGGTTAGATCTGGAAAATATCATCCTAAGTGAGCTAACCCAATCACAAAAGAATACACATGAAATGCAATCACTGATAAGTGGATATTAATGAGCCCAGAAGCCCTAAATAATCAAGGCACAATTAGCAAGTCAAATGACTCCCAAGAAGAAGAAAGGAGAGGACCCTGGGCCTGTAAAGATTGGATCCAGTATTGTAGACCCAGAACAGAGAAATTGGGGGGGGGGGAGAATGATTGGGGAATAGCTGGGGGGAGAGGAATTATCGGACATATGGTGGGTGGGAACTGGGAAAGGGGAAAGCCTTTGGAATGTAAACATAGAATATAGAAAATGAAAATTAAATTAAAAAAGAATATATCCAAGATAAAAAGAAAGAAAGAAAAGAAAAGAAAAGCCTAAGGCATACGATGAAGTTTTCTGGAGATGGCCTACCATTTTTATGGCTTGCAATGGGTGAGCTCTGACATGTAAGAGACTTTATCCTAGGATTACTTCTTGCTGCTGATATGATATGCCTTTTTTTCTGCCACTATTACATAGCCTAATGATTCCTGGGTATCAGCCCCACCCTGTTGAGCAAATCTCTTGCACATCAACTTGAAGATGAACTTTCATAAGTTAATGTTTTTCATATGAATTAGTGACCAAATTTAATTCAAAACTTTAAAAAAAAGTTTAAGGAGATGGTTTTAGTTGTTCTGTCAAAATGACATAATAAGGCTAAAATCAAGAATAGAATGTGTGCCTTCCTCATGGGATAGTAAGTAAAGGCAACATAAAAAGGAATATAATGAGATTTCCCAACTACACTAGGGAGAGAAATAGGCTTGAAACCAATTTGTGATCAAGAAAAAAAATCATTCTTTTTATGTTCGTAGGATGAAGCCACAGCTATAAACTGTGATAAAGCTCTTGCTTTGAACTTACAATGAGCTAATATAATAAATCATTGCTTTGAATGTAGTATCAACATCCTCCTGTAAAATGTTATCTATGAGGTAATTTTTTTTACATAGATAATTTTTGTATAAAGGCTATATAAGCTGAAATCAACAATGAAATTGAGGTTTAGACACTTCTGCTTCACCCAGTGCGCATGTTGTCTCTGTGTGTCTATGTGTGCTTGAATTCTCTCTTTCTTTATCTTCTTTCCTCTCTTAGTCACAAAGAGTTAAAGAACTCCAAACCAGGGAGGGTTCCCTAAGCTAGAGAGAAAAGATACCTAGCAATTAAGTCTTTTTGTTGTTAACCTCATGGTGCTAAACAACAGGAGTTATATGCCACAATTGAGCAGTAATATTTGGCCTTAGTATAGAAAAAGAGTTAAAAAGAGAAGAAACAAACAAACAACAACAACAGTGAAACAAATGTAAGTTACTTTGGCCACCAAAATCCCACCTTTTGTCACTGCAACTGACTCCAGTCACTCATTGTTGCCAGTTAAGTCTAACTAAATGTCCAGAATGTCCCTGGCATATGACATTGTTCTAAGGTCTGGGGCCACTCTTTGCTCTTCTATGAGAGTCAAGCCTTATACCCACAGTTACTGGCTTTCTGCCAAACCTACCTGTCTCAACGCTCAGAAGTTGTTTGCCTACAGTGCATGTCTGAGTCTCTGATTCCACACTCTATTCACTACTCGTAGGATTCCACTTGCTCTCTCTTAAAGGAATTTAGCTGTACACCCAGCCAGGAAATTGTGTCCAGCTCTAGGAAGTGCTTATTCCCAACTTCTAACTGATATTATAGCTTTCTTGCTTGGCTTTTTGAGCTTTCTCAGTCCCTCTAAAGTGCCCAAACCTGGGCACGAGTTGTAACCACAGGCTTTTCCACCTGTAACCCAGTTCCTGTAATAACAACTCTAAGACTTATTATATATGAGTGAATGCCTAGATCATAAAGGTGGGATTTTTCCCTGAATAGCTCTTAACTTTGTTGGTCTATTTATTCTGTTCTGTGAGTGTCACATGGCTGGTTACCTCTTCTCAGTTTCAAATGTCTGTCTCCTCAGCATTCAGAGGGAATCTCTTCCCCTGCCTGAATCCCAGCTTCCTCTCTCCTTACTGGAGCTTCCACCTCCTTTTTCCTGCCTCTGTTCCTTGGCCAATCAGCTTTGTATTGACAAATGATGCTTCAGTACACTTCACAAGGGATTCTCTCTACAATATTGTGTATACTTCACAGATTCAGGATTTGAGAATATATTTCAATATATTCTGAAATTTTAACTTCTTTAAAATATGTATTTGGGCCCAGTAGTGTGGCATTTTGCTACTTTGGGGATTCTCCTTTCTTCTACCCTTCTTCAAAACTTTTCCAACTCTTTTAATCCCCTAACACTAGATAGGAGAAAAAAGAATAGATAGGAAGAGAAGCAATATTATCATTAAGACTACTTATTGTGGATTAGGCACATCAATTTCTTTGGGCATGTTTGATCTTTGCCTTCAGGATATATAATGTCTTCTTTCTTCTTTGTGCATAACTATCCAACAAACTGCAGGCAACAACAATCAACTAGCCAACAATCCAACAACAACTTCCCTTGGGGCTCTATCATTAATATACCCTTTCAAAAGTCAACAGAATTAAAAATATCACATAACGAGAGAAACTATTTGTTGCTGGCAAAATCATGCTCCAAGATCATGAGGCACATCATAGGCAGCTGTTGTGGACAATCTGAAGCAGCATCATATCCCAGACCTTGGTTTAATACAAAAGCATATTCCTACTATATTTCTCTGTTTTATAAAGAAGCCAAAATACCAAAATTGTCTTTATGTAGAAGTGTGGTCAGAGTGTAAAGTCACTTTTTGCTAAAGCAGAAAACCCAGATTTAATTACTAGGTTTCATACGCTAGAAAGAGGGACCTAACTAAAATAAGGTATCTTATAACCACACATATTCTATGATATAAATGTATACATACACATACACAGACACACACAGACACAGAGACATACACACACACACACATAGACACATGTATACACACATACATGTATATATGCACATACATATGTGTGTCTGTCTGTGTATTTAATGTCTAGGAATGTTTGAAATTTTATGTTGGTATTGAAAATTCATGTCCACCTGTTAGTAATGAAATAATTTCTCTGGCACCAGATTATACTTTTTACAGAATCAAAAGACTGCTTTCTACATCTTACCAAATATTTTTTCTGTTTCTAACTGTAAAGAGAGCTGAAAATTCAGAAAATAACTTCATCCTTTAGCATTCTGTATTGTTCTAAAACAGGATGTTATTAGCAGTGTAACTAGAGAATGCAGCATTGTTGCCAGGATGTCTGCTTTCTCACTAAGTGTTTTCAACCCACATAAGTACTTTAAAAACAAAACTGTCATCTTCTGAACTAGTGTGGGCTTATTTTTTAATAATCTAGAGATTCAAAACAGTAAGTTATAATTCTATTTCACTAAATGTTTTGATTTAGCACATATAATGACTGCACTTAATGCTATTGCCCACAGAAGCAAATTTTCTACAACAAAATATTTTAAACTGGCATATTAAATATTACTTTACAGCAGTTTCCATTACTTTCTTTTTCTTGGTTTATAAAAGAAGCTTAAACCATCTAGATAAAAATTAAAATAATACTGAATAAAGTTTGTAATAACATGAAATTTGTAATATGGAAAAAATTAATTGCAAATGTCATTTATTATAAGACTGACTACAGAGGTGATGGTAAAGACACAATGTATTCAGTTCTAAGCCATATACTACTCCTAGCAGAAGCATAAACACAATGTAGTTATTTTTACCCTTGTTTATCTATAGTCATAATTTTAGTAAACATGGGAACCAGGATAGAGGCTACTTTGATAAGAAGGAAGAAGATTAACAAAGTAGTCTGGTAGCAACATGTTATTTATAAAAGTGATTAATGCATTTCATATTTTATGTAGATTTAATGGAAGTAGCTGACTATATCATTCCTTTTTAATGACAGCTATGACTATTCTCTAACTTGTAAAGCTATTCTCCTTCATGTACACTTGTCAAACACACATGTGTACACACACACACACACACACACACACACACAAACACACACACACAAATGATCTGGTAAAGAAGAGGCAGCAAGATACAGTAAGAGTCTATGTCAACACTAACAATCAACTAAAATTATAAATATAGGCATATGTGACATATATTTAAGGACATATATTTAATTATATAATTTACTTCTGAACCAATGAAATCTGGTGTTCTCATGAAGAGTAATGAGACTATGCTTTGCAGAACTATTGCTTTAATAATTTTATAGAGACAGATCTAAAAGACAGCTCCAGGTACACAGATATAGCCTGAGTCTAACATGGCTTTGGTCTCGGCCTGTCAGACTTCTGCCTGTACCCAGGGACTGGGCAGCTCTGCGGGCTGTCTATGTGCCAACACTGTTGGGGGTTCTTTGCCCTGCAGATTGACTGGCACTTGGAGGGGCTTTCTGTCATCTTGGCTCCCAGACACCAGACAGATCTAACAGCTAGCACCAGGTATGCAGACAAAGCCCAAGTCTAACATCAGGCACTGGGAAAAGGTCCCCGCAGCATCGGCCACCTTCACTCCCTGACTGAGCAGATGGGCAGCACCAGGTTCACAGAGACAACCGTAGTATAACATTGCTTGGGGCAAAACACACCAGGGCTCCAACAACGCCCAAGAGGAGGGCAGCAGATCAGTAATCTGTGCCAGCAGAAACCCAGTCATCCAGCAGTGTGAAAATAGCCTCACAGGAGGTTCAAGCACCAGCCAGTGAGAGACAACAAGACCAACTAACTCCAGGGATAGCCAGATGACAAAATGCAAACATAGGAATGTTACTAACAGAAATCAAGGCAATATGGCAGCATCTGAACCCAATTCTCCAACAACAGCAAGTCCTGGATACCCCAACACACCAGGAAAACAAGATTTAGATTTAAAATCCTGGTCATGATGCTGTCAGAGGAACACAAGAGGACATAAATAAATCTCTTAAAGAAATACAGGAGAAAATGGATCAAAAAGTAGAAGCCTGTAAAAGGGAGACACAAAAATCATGTAAAGAAATTCAGGGGAATATGGGTCAAAAGAAAGAAGCCAATAACATGGAAATGCAAAAATCACTTAATTTAGGAGAACTTGGGTCAACAGGCAAAAGTCATGAAAGAAGAAACACAAAAATCTCTTAAAGAATTACAGGAAAACAAAAACAAACAAGTGAAGGAATTGAGCAAAACCAACCAGAATCTAAAAACAAGCATAGAAAGAACTAAGAGATCACAAAGGGAGATAACTTGGGAGATAGAAAACCTTGGAAAGAAATCAGGGGTCATAGATGCAAATATCAGCAATAGAATACAATAGATAGAAGAAAGAATCTCAGATGCCAAAGATTCCATAGAAACCATTGACTCAACAGTGAAAGAAAATGCAAAATGCAAAAAGCTTATAACACAAAACAACCAGGAAATCCAAAAAACAATGAGAAGACCAAACCTAAGAATTATAAGTATAGATGAGAGTGAAGATTTACAACTTAAAGGGTCAGCAACTATCTTCAACAAAATTATGGAAGACTTCCCTAACCTAAAGAGAGAGAGATGCCCATGAATATACAAGACGCCTACAGAACTCCAAACAGACTGGACAAGAACAGCAATACTTCCCATCACATAATAATCAAAACTCCAAATGTACTAAACAAAGAAAGAATATTAAAGATAGTAAGAAAAAGGCCAAGTAACATATAAAGGAAGAATTATACCACACTTCTCACCAGAGACCATGAAAGCTAGAAGATCCTGGACAAACCTCATGGAGACTCTAAGAGAACACAAATGCCAGCCAAGGCTACTATAACCAGCAAAACTCTCAATAGCCATGGATTGAGAAACCAAGATATTCCATTACAAAACCAAATTACACCATATCTTTCCACAAACCCAACCCTACAAAGGATAATAGGTGGAAAATGCCAAACAACAAGGGAAACTACACCCTGGAGAAAGCAAGATAGTAACATTCTTTCATCAAACTCAAAAGAAGATAACTACTCAAATATAAAACTAACATAAAAAATGACAGGAAGTAATAATCACTATTCCTTAATATATCTTAACATCAATAGACTCAATTCCCCCAATAAAAAGATATAGACCAACAGACTGGATATGAAAACAGAACCCTACATTTTGCTACATGCAGGGAACACACCTTAGTGTCAAAGACAAACACTACCTTAGAGTAAAAGGCTGGAAGACAATTTTACAAGCAAATGGTCTCAGGAAACAAGCCAGAGTAGCCATTCTAATATCAGATAAAACTGACTTTCAACCTAAACTCATCAAAAGAGACACAGAAGGTTACTCCTTGCTGGTCAAAGGAAAAATCCTTCAATAAGAACTCTCATTTCTGAACATCTATGTTCCAAATGCAATGGCACCCTCATATAAAAGAAATTTTACTAAACACATTGTACCTAACACAATAATTGTGGGTGACTTCAACACTCCATTATCCTTAATGGACCAATCAGAAAAACAGAAACTAAACAAGGACACAGTGAAACTAACTGTAGCTTTGGACCAAATAGATTTAACAGATACATATAGAACATTTCATCCTAAAGCAAAATAATATACCTTTTTCTCAGCACCTCATAGTACCTTCTCCAAAATCGATCATATAATTGGTCACAAGACAGACCTCAACAAATATGGGAAGATCAAACTAACCCCATGCCTCCTCTCAGATCACTATGGGTAAGAGTAGTCTTCAATAGCAAAAAAAAAAAACAAAACAAAACAAAAAAAAAAAAACCAGCAGAAAGCCCACATAGTCATGGAGGCTTAACAATACTCTACTCAATGATACCTTGGCCAAAGAAGAAATAAAGAAAGAAATCAGACTTTTTAGAATTTAATGAAACAAAGAATTTACACCTGAAGAACTTCGGATGGGTGAGAAGCACCTTAAGAAAAGTTCAACATCATTAATCATTAGGGAAATGTAAATCAAAATAACCCTGAGATTTCACATCACACCAGTCAGAATGGCTAAGATTAAAAATTCAGGAGACAGCAGGTGTTGGCCAGGATGTGGAGAAAGAGGAACACTCCTCCACTGCTGGTGGAATTGCAAGCTGGTGAAACCACTCTGAAAATGTGTGGTGGTTCCTCAGAAAACTGGGCATGACACTTCTGGAGGACCCTGCTATACCACTCCTGGGCATATACCCAGAGGATTCCCTGTCATGCAATAAGGACACATGGTCCACTATGCTCATAGCAGCATTATTTATAATAGCCAGAAGCTGGAAAGAACCCAGATGTCCCTCAATGGAGGAATGGATACAGAAAATGTGGTATATTTATACAATGGAATACTACTCAGCAATTAAAAAATGAATTCATGAAATTTTTAGGCAAATGTTTGGAACTGGAAAATATCATCCTAAGTGAGGGAACTCATTCACAAAAGAACACACATGGAAAGCAGTCACTGATAAGTGGATATTAGCCCAGAAGCACAAAATATCCAAAACACAGCCCACATATCAAATCATTCCCAAGAAGAAGGAAGGAGAGGGCCCAGGTCCTGGAAAGGCTTGATGTAGGGGATTGCCAGTACAGAAGAGTAGGAGGGGGGTTGATTGCGGAGCTGCGGGAGGGAAGAGGACTTATGGGACTTAGTGGGAGGGGGAAACCAGGAAAGGAAAATCATTTGGAAGGTAAACAAAGAATATAAAAATAAAAAACATTAAAAATAATTTTATAGTGTGTTATCAAATGATATATCAATAAGTATATATTTATTTTGTAACATATGAAAAAATGGGTCAGTGGCTGAAGCACTTGCAGTACAAGGAAGACAATATGTCAGACTCCCTGCCCCAATAAAAGTCCAGGTGGGTATGGCAAGACCCCTGTAATACCAGAGCAAAAGGGAAACCCAGGGAAATCATGGAGAAGAGTATACAAATAAACTGTCAATTTGGTGAGCAATGAAGATAACTGAGATACTTTTACTCAATATATAAGGAGGCAATGAAAGAAGAGATCCTATCTTATCTTCAAGCCTCCACAAACATGTAAGCATACACAAAAAGACATGCATATTTACCCTCCCCACAGTAATACTTGCATACAAATAATGCTTATGTATCTGTTCACATTCTAAAACATATTTCTGGTATTGAAAAAAATTAGTTAAAATAACTATTCTTCCAAAGTCAATCTACAGATTCAATGCAGTCCTATTCAAATTCCAACACAATTATTCACAGTCCTTGAAACAGAATTCAGCTTCACATAGAAACATAAAACCTAAAATAGAGCCGGGCGGTGGTGGCGCACGCCTTTAATCCCAGCACTTGGGAGGCGGAGGCAGGCGGATTTCTGAGTTCGAGGCCAGCCTGGTCTACCGAGTGAGTTCCAGGACAGCCAGAGCTACACAGAGAAACCCTGTCTCGAAAAAACCAAAAAAAAAAAAAAAAAAAAAAACCTAAAATAGGAGGAGTTAGAGAAAGAACTGAAGGAGCTGAAGGGGTTTTCAGCCCCATAGGAGGAATAGCAATATCAACCAACCAGACACCCCAGAGCTCCCAGAGACTAAACTACCAACCGAAGAGAAAACATGGAGCGACCCATGGCTATAGCCGCATATGTAGCAGAGGATGGCCTTGTCAGACATCACTGGAAGGAGAGGTCCTTGGTCCTGTGAAGGCTTGATGCCCCAGTGTAGGGGAATATCAGGACAGGGAAGTGGGAATGGGTGGGTGGGTTGAAGTACACCCTCATAGAAACAGGAAGAGGGTTTTGATAGAGGGGATTTTCAGAGAGAAAACCATGAAAGGGGAAAATATTTGAAATGTAAATAAAGAAAATATATCAAAAAGAAAAAAATTAAAATGCATGCAGCAATGCTGAAGAACAGTTGGAGATCTCACCTAATTTCAACTTGTACTACAAACCTATAGTTGCTAATCATCATCATCATCATCATCATCATCATCATCATCATAATGTATTATTATTATTATTATTATCATTATTATTACTATTAAGCATGGTATTGACATAAAAACAGACATTCATTTTGAAAGTCCTGAAATAAATCCAAACACCTATGGACAACTGATTTCTTGAAACAAAGCCAGAAAGACACATGGAAAAAAGATAGTGTCCTCTAGGTGTGCTGTGCAGAAGAATGCAAATAGATCTATACTTATCTACCTGCACAGAATTCATCTCAAAATGAATCAATGACAACATAAGTCAAGCACACTGTATATGGTAGAAGGGAAAGTAGGGAATAGTCTTGACCTTAGTGGCACAGTAGAAGACTTCGTGAAGAGAATAGCAATAGTATAGGCACTAAGATCAACACTTAATAAATGGAACCATGTGAAACTGAAAAGCTTCTATACAGCAAAGGGCACCAGCATTTGGAAAAAGTAGATACCTACCTAAAAGATTTTTACCAACTCAATACCTGATAAAGTGCTTATAGCCAAAATATATTAAGAACTTAAGATATTTGCTTTAAAAAATGAAATAATCTGATTTAAATGTTGGATACCCACCCAAAGAGATAAATCATAATAGAGAAGACTCAAATGACTGAGAAACATTTAATGGAATGTTCAACATACAAAAGGAGGGGTTGCAAATCAAAAGCATTATGAGATCTCATTTTACCCATCATTAAGTTCAATGATTAAGTGACTGTCCATGCTGGCAAGGATGTGCATTCTTCCATTACTAGTGGGAGTGTAAACATGTATAGAAACAAATCAATATGGCAGTATATGGGAATCAATATACTTCAAGATCCAGCTATAGTTTCCTTAGACATATATTCTCAAAGGATGCTACGTTCTACCACATAGACACTTGCTAAACTAAGTTCATTACAACCTATGCTATTTGTGGACAATAAGTAGCTCTCCACACACTAACAGTATGGTCCCATTGATAAAGACAACATCCACACAACTCATTGAACATGGATAAGCCAAGCCAGTACCTACAATTAAACTTTACCTTCATGTTCTAGTGTGAATGATGCACAAAGATACTCTACAGGCTAACAAAAGAGAAAAGTGAACACTAGGATAAAGACAAATGCTACATGTCAAAAACAAAAACAAAAACAAAAGACTATTAATAAAATGGTTCCTAAAGGTATTCAGTTATACTCAGATCAATGCCTTAAGTTTTCATCAGAGAGGCTTTTACTTTTGAAGCATACAGGAACTTATACAGATGCCTACAGCCAGATGTTTTACAGAGAGAGAAAAACCTTGTACACACAGCTCTAAAAGATGTCTCCATCATATTCCTTTTCTCAGAGTTCAGAAAACCCTATGAAGAAGAAAAAGAGGAGTTGGGGAGAAAGAAGGATGGAGAACATTAGTAGAGCAAGGCCCTCTAAAACAACTTAGTCAGACTCCTATGAACTCATAAAGAACGAGGTAGCAATCAGAGGCCTAGATTAGTCTGTAGCAAGATTTCTGCATAGATGTTATACATCACAGTATTTTTTATGGGATTCCTGAATGTGTAAACAGTGAGCCCCTGATTCTTGTGCTTTCCCTTGGGGTTCTTTACTTTTCTGTTGGCTTCTCTTATGCAAATTTGATAAGATGTTTTGTTTCATCTTATTATGTTTTATTTTGTTATGTTTTGTTGTTATCTGTTACAAGCCATTTTTTTCCTGATGAGAGACAGAAAGGGAGTAGATCCCCATGGTAAAGGAGGTAGAGAGTAATGGGAAGAAATAAAGAAGAGGAAACTGTATTCATATTATATGAAGAAAGAATCCAGAAAATGCAAAACAAACAAACAAAAAACAAAAGTTCAGGAAAGGGGAGGAATGTTGTTCCAATATCTTCTGATGACAAACTACTCCAACAATTATTTATGTGGGGAAATTGTAATCCATTGTTTATGATTAACCATTCTAGAATCACTGACCTTATGTAATAACCTGTACATTTTTGTTTAGTCATGATACAGATTCTTTCTCATAGAAATGATAAACACCAAAAACGAGGGTAGCATTTGTGTGTCTGTGTGTGTGTGTGTGTGTGTGTGTGTGAGAGAGAGAGAGAGAGAGAGAGAGAGAGAGAGAGAGAGACTTGTTTTGCTTTGCAAAACAATAAAGATTTTTTTCATATAATATAGGCTGATTAGAGTTTACATTCCCTCTACTCTTCCCATTCCTCCACAACAGTTCATTCCATACAGATACATAGTCTTTCTATCTATCCTTAGAAAACAAACATTCATCTAAAGAATAATAATAAAATGAAACAAGATAAAAACTAAAACAAACAATTGGACAAAAAAAAAAAGAAAATAACATGAAAAAGTATAGAAACCACAAGACTCAGAGACATATACATGATGATACAAAGAATCCCATAACAACACAAGACTAGAAATCATAATACATATACAAATGACTAATATGAAAGAAAGAAAGAAAGAAAGAAAGAAAGAAAGAAACAAACAAACAAACAAACAAACCCACCTGCCCTGATATAACATTAGGAGAAAGAATGTCCAAAGATTCCACTGAGTTTATTTTGTTTTAGCCATCTACTGCTGGGCATGGGGCCAACACTTAAAAGTGTTTTTTATTTTGGTTTTGTCTAAACACTAAGTCTCTGTTGTAGCAAACTATTTTTTATTTACACATGGTTATCAATTGGAGATAGCTTCTAGGTTAGAGAAGTGGCATTCAATCCAGTTCTTCTTTTGGGGTTAGGATCCCACCTGGTGCAGACATGTGTAAGCCCTCTGCATTTGCTCCAATCTTTGTAAATTCATATGTACCTAGGTCATGTTGTATTTAGAAGGCCTTAATTCCTTATTGTTTTCCATCTCTTCTAGCTTTTATCATCTTTGACCACCTCTTCAACAACATTCTCTAAGTCCCAATGCTGGGATGTTATGGATACATCCCAATTAGGAGTAAATGTTCAGTTTTCTAACTTTCTCCACACTTTCCAACATTGGTTCTCTGTATTCATTTCTATCTGCTGTAGGCGGAAGACCTTCTGAGGATGGGTAAGCCACGCTGTGATCTATGAGTGTAGCAGAAGTTGCTAGTAACCATTTTATTGTGATGTTTGTTTATCACAGTGGTTCTCAACCTGTGGGTTGTGACCATTTAAAAGCGCACATTTCCTATGGTCTTAGGAACTGAGACATGACTCTGTAGCAAAACTACAGGTGTAAAGTAGCAATGAAAATAATTTTATAGTTGGGAGACCATCACAACATGATAAACTGTATTAAAGGTTTTATAGTATTAGGCTAAAAACCTCTTACTGTCAGTTTGTGCAGGACAACATCTTACTGTCAGTTCGTGCAGGACAACAGCCTGAATTGTTTGAGGGTTGCCATTAACAACTCAATTAAATATGACCCATCCCTAGTACTACAAGTGCCATTTTTTGATAAGTGTCATCCAATAAGAACATTCTTTGGCATTTTAATTTCGATTACCTTCATATATGTATATATTTTAGGAAGCTTCTACTATATTAGGTTTTCTAATATACATTATATTTTATCTAATAGAATACATTCTAGGTACAAGAACATCATCAACAACATGAAAGTTTTAGAGTCACAGTATGATTTAAAATGCATGACCAGATGCTAGATACTGAGTGTTAAATGTAAATAACATAGAATAATTGTTGATAAGAAAGATTGAGTCACATAGGTATATATTTACAAGGTCAATATGCATTAGTTTATACTGAAGTCCAAATTCAAAATAAAATTGTTAAAGGTTAAATGAATATAAAATTGTTCAAAGTCACATTGAAGATGGAACAACATAAAATTACTTACTAGACCCTTCTAGATACAGTATTATAAGATTTTCATCATTTTGAATTTTAAGTTTGAAAACTGAGCCACAGAATGTTTGAAATATCCACAAGATAACCAACTGAGAATTGCAAATAAAAGATCTATATCCAAATCTTTCCATATCTCCATTATTCAACAGGGCCCCTGAAACAAGGGTTCAAAGTGTTTGTTTCTTTTCATTAAAGCAGAAGAAACAATGAAATCACACACACGCACACGTGCACACGCACACGCGCGCGCACACACACACACACACACACACACACACACACAAAATCTGGTCCAAGATGTTACAGATGCCTAAAGGCATATGAGATTCATTTGTTATATAGTAATTTTGAAGACCCTTATGTTAATTTTTAAACACTATAATGCACAATCATTAATTCAAGCTTATATCAGAGAAATGCAAAGATAATTTAGTTTCCTCAAAGGTTATGTGAAATTTAGAATATTTTAGAAGTAAATAATTAATAAATTAAAATTTATTACTAAAATAAAACTTCTTTAACTCTTAGGAAATATATATATATAGTTAGACTTCACTAAGTACACTATAGGGCACAGATACTATGTTTTTACTAAAGCAGATACAAGGATAACATTGGTACCAACTGTCATTCTATAAGTCCCCCTTCTCCCCTAGCCAAGAATACTACTTCTGGAATTATTTCTGCATATGACAATCACAAGTTATGCCCTTCATTTGCTTGTGAAGGAATGGATTATTTCTATTTTGAGTATTCTTTCTGATCAAATATCCCAAAGATTAAAAAGCTGCTTGAATCTGGATGTTTGCTTGCCATTTGCCAATATCCCCAATCTCCATAACTTCATCCCATTTTAGGTACATACTACCTGGTTATTGATCTACTAGCTCATAGAAGCTGCCTGCCTGGATGCTGCCTTGGATTTCTTAGCATCACTGAAAAATGAAGCTGTCACTCTTGATGTTTAACAATGGGGCTCTTGTATCAGCTGCAATACGAGTAAAAGTAGTTCTTAGAGTCTTTTGCAGTTGTAACTTTCTTACTCTCTGCCTTGCCCTTGAGGTTGATGAAGACAGGCCATGGATCCATTCTCTCTCTGTGTTGATCCAATGTTTTGTGTCTTTGTTGTAACAGAAAATGTAAGCTAGAGTGGGCATAACCAAAAAGAAAGGACTGTTTATGGTAAAGGCTCATGAAAAAAATTTGCAAAGCAGCTAAAATTAAGTAGCTTCTTAATGTGATAATTTATAATATATTTATAATAATCAAATTATGCAGCCTATGGCAATAAAGAGCAAAAATATACATGTAGATAATTCATTTATTGGCTTTGTTTGAGGATTGTGCAGCTTGGAAAATTTGTATATATTTCATAATAGGTCCCCAACTGTATACAAGGCTCTATGGACCTGTTGAGTCTCAATCGTGGAGAAACTAGACTCAGGGAAAAGAAAAGAAAAAAATGATATTTAGGTTGAAAACTAGACTGTGAGGTCAAGATTCAGCCACAGGTGATCTTTATGCCAAGAATTTTATAGTGGAGCTTTAAAATTAAGAAAAGGGTCTGGTTGAATAGGTGCCTAATCATAAGAAAATTAATTCCTTTCTTAAATTGCCTGGGAACAACATCACACTTCAGGACAGTTTGATAAAAAATAATATATATTAACACTTCAGCTTTTGTGGTTATATCATATAAATGCATGTGAATAGTGATGTTTTGACTTCTTCCTTTCAAATGTTTATTTCCTTGACATCCTTTTGTTGACAAATTGTGCTAGCTAGAACTTCAAGTACTATATTGAATAGAGGAGGAGAGTGGGTAGCCTTGTCTAGTCCCTAATTTTAGTTGAATTGCCTCAAGTATTCACCATTTAGTTTGATGTTGGATACTGGTTTGCCATATATTGGTTTTTTTATGTTTAGGTATGGGCCTTGAATTCCTGATCTTTCTAAGACTTTTAACATGAAGGGATGTTGAATTTGGTCAAATGCTTTTCCAGCATGTAGTATTTTTCTTCTAGTTTTTTTTTATATAGTGGATTAGATTGATGGGTTTCCATATATTGAACATCCCTGCATTGCTGGTATGAAGCGTATTTGATCATGTTGAATGATCATTTTAATGTGTTCTTGGATTCGGTTTGTGAGAACTTTATTGAGTATTTTTGCATCAATATACATAAGGAAAATTGGCCTGAACTTCTCTTTCTTTGTTGGGTCTTTGTGTGGTTTAGGTATCAGAATAATTGTGGCTTCCTAGAAAGAATTGCATAGTGTTCCTTCTGTTTCTATTTTGTGGAATAGTTTGAAGAGTATTGGTGTTAGGTCTTCTTTGAATGTCTGATAGAATTCTGCACTTAACCCATCTGGTCATGAGCTTTTGTTGTTGTTGTTGAGAGACTTTTAGTGACTCCTTCTACTTGTTTAATTGTTATAGGCCTTACTTTATCAAATCCTGTTTTAAATTTGGTATTTGGTATCAGTCTAGAAAATTGTCCATTTCATTGAGATTTTCTAGATTTGTTGAGTATAGGCTTTTGTAGTAGGATCTGATGATTTTTTAAAATTTCCTCAGTTTCTGTTGTAATCTCTCCCTTTCATTTCTGATTTTGTTAATTTGCATACTGTCTCTGTACCTGCTTGTTTGTCTGGCTAATGGTTTATATAGTTTGTTGATTTTCTTAGAGAACCAGCTCCTGGTCTTGTTGATTCTTTGAATAGTTCTTTTTCTTTCTACTTGATTGATTTTAGCCCTGAGTTTGATTATTTTCTACCATCTACTCCTCTTTGGTATATTTGCTTCTTTTTGTTCTAGAACTTTCAGGTGTGCTGTCAAGCTGCTAGTGCATTCTGTCTTCAGTTTCTTTTAGGAGCTACTCAGAACTATGAGTTTTCTTTTAGCACTACTTTCATTTTGTTCCATGAGTTGGGGTATGTAGTGGCTTCATTTTCATTAAATTCTAAAAAGTCTTTAATTTCATTTTTAAATTTCTTCCTTTACCAAGTTATCAATGAGTAGGGCATTGTTCAGTTTTCACATGTCTGTGGGCTTTACGTTGTTTAAGTGACCCCCAAAATTCCATCAGAGACCCACTAAACCTGATAAACAACTTCAGCAATGTGGCAAACAAATCAGTAGCCTTCCTATACTCAAATGATAAATGGGTTGAGAAAGAATGTAGGAAAATGACACTCCTCACAATAATCACAATAATTACAAACAATATAAAATATATTGGTATGACTCTAACAAAACAAGTGAAAGATCTGGATGACAAGATCTCCAAGTATCTGAAGAAGGTAGTTGAAGAAGACCTCAGAAAATAGAAAGATCTCCCATGCTTGTGGATTGGCAGAATTTATATAGTAATAATGGTCATCTTGCCAAAAGCAATTTACAGATACAAAGCAATCCCTGTCATAATCCCACACAGTTATTCATAGAGTTAGAAGAGCAAGGCTCAAATTCATTTGGAATAGCAAAAATTCCAGGATAGTAAAAACTCTTCTCAACAATAAAAGAACTTCTGGAGAAATCACCATCCCTGACCTCAAGCTGTACTACAAAGCACTAGTGATAAAACTGCATGGTATTATACAATGACAAGCATATAGATCTATAGAATAGAACTGAAGACAAAAAATGAACCTACACATCTATGGTCACTTGACCTTTGACAATTGATCTAAAACCATCCAATGGAAAAAATGGCAGCATTTTCAACAAATGGTGCTGGTTCAACTTGAAGTCAACATGTAGAAGAATGTAAATTGATCCATTCTTAACTCCCTGTATAAAGCTCAAGTCCAAGTATTTCAAGAACCTCCCCATAAAATCAGGTACACTGAATCTAAGAGAAGAGAAAGTAGGGGAAAGCCTTGAACACATGGGTACAGTGGAAAAGTTCCTGAACAGAACACCAACAGCTTATGATCTAAGATCAAGAATGAACTAATGGGACCTCCTAATATTGCAAAGCTTCTATAAGGCAAAGGACACTGTCAATAGAACAAAACAACAACCAACAATTTGGGATAAGATCTTTACCAATCCTCCATCTGATAGAGGGCTATTATCTAATATACATATAAGAACTCAAGATGTTTGACTCCAGAAACCAAAAAACCCTATTAAAAAATGGAGAATGGAACTAAACAGAAAATTCTCAACTGAGAAAATTCAAATGGGTGAGAAGCACCCAAAGAAATGTTCAATATCCTTAGTCATCAGGGAAATGCAAATCAAAATAACCCTGAGATTCCACCTCACACCAGTCAGAATGGCTTAGTTCAAAAACTCAGTTGACATAGATGCTGGTGAGTGTTGGACCTTGCAAGGCAGCCTGTTTTCTAGTTGAGCTAGATGTAAACCCTGGTGACCCAGCAGATAACTCTGCAATGGACTGAAGGCATTTGCCACACTCTTAGACACCATGCTCCTGACAGGAGGTCTCAGCTCTCTATAATTCTGTGGCCATCAGTCACCATAGGGTAATGTCCCAAGCCCCTCCACCAAGGATGTGACCACAGATCATGTAGCATCAAGACAGATCTCGATTTTAATGAGGTACCGAAAGGCCTGAACAGCTTAGCCACTTAAACTCTCCTTTCCTAGATACTCCTCCCTTCAAAAGGTATTTAACTTCAAGCCTGCCCTGAGAAAGAGAGGAGTACAGTTTCACTTATCACAACTCTTTGCCAATAAACACTTTAAAACAATGAACTGCCTCTTCTCATCTGGATTGCCATGGAACGACAGAGCAGGTCTTCCTGTAAAGAACCAGGCCTAGTCTCATGCAAGAGGACTCTGTATATTCTCAGCCATGGTCACCACCAAGCCAAGCCGATTAAGTGAGTCAAGGACTCTTGTCCCAGCAGGAATCAGTCAGTGCTCTCCTCCCCACCCTTTTCCCTTTGGCCCCAGGCCAGAGCCAAAGACCAGGGCCTGCACACCATTCTCAGTTCTTCTGAGGTATCCAGGGGCCACTTATGTACTCAAAAGCTAGGACCTGCTGTCCCAGGCCTCCTGCAGTCTGGGGAGCCAAGAGCCTGTCCCTGCTGGTTCCCCAGGTATCCAAGATTGCCCTTCCCACACCCTGAGTGGGGTTCCGCAACTTCTCACAGCCAAATGCCCAAAGTGTGGATGCTTTAGTGCTTCTTAAAAGGGGGAATAAAATACTCACAGGAGGAAATATGGAGACAAAATGTGGAACAGAGGTTGAAAAGGCCACCCAGAGTCTGCCCCACCTGTGGATCCACCTCATATACAGTCTCCAAACCCAGATGGTATTGTGGATACTGGGAAGTGCTTGCTGACAGAAGCCTGATATGGCTTTCTCCTGAGAGGCTCTGTCAGAGCCTGACAAATACAGAGGTGAGGCAGATACTTGCAGCTATCCATGGGACTGAGCATGGGTTTCAGTTTTTCTTTCTTTTGTTTCTTCTCTCTCTCTCTCTCTCTCTCTCTCTCTCTCTCTCTCTCTCTCCCTCCCTCCCTCCCTCTCCTTCTCTCCCTCTCCCTCTCTTCCTTTCCCTCTCCCCCCTCTTCCTCTCTCTCCCTCTCCCCCTCTCTCCCTCTCCCTCCCTCTCCCCCTCCCTCCCTCTCTCTCTCTCTTTCTCTCTCCCTCTTCCCCTCTCTCCCTCTCCCTCCCTCTCCCCCTCCCTCCCCCCTCTCTCTTTCTCTTTCTCTCTCTCTCTCTCTCTCTCTCTCTCTCTCTCTCTCTATATATATATATATATATATATATATATATATATATATTCACTTATATATTTAGAGATAGGGTCTTACTATATAGCTCTGGCTGTCTTGGATTCATTATCATATAAACAAGATGGAACATTTATATTGATTTTCATTATCTTCCATTATATTCCTCCAACTAAAGTGAATAATCAATTTGAAATGGCTTGATCAGTGGATATAATCTTATGAGAGAACTGTTTAGTTGAAATTTTAATGTATTATTTATCAGCCTCTGAAATTATTTTTATACAGGGATATTTATCACTTCTTAATATGAAAGACGCCAATGGTTTTATTTGGTCACACAAAAACTGATCTAGCTGATGTTCAAAATAGCATTGTTTACATTAACCCAAACTCAGAAAAAATTCAAAAGTAAATTTGCTGATAAAAATATAATATGAACAGAGTGTAGTTATATGGTTATTAAAGAATGATGTCATTCTACAACAATGATATGGATATGATCAGCAGGCTATAATTTAACAAGGTATGATGATACTCTATCTTTTTAATTTAGGTTTATTGTATTCAGTTAGATTTGACACTATCAAAATACAGCCACAAAAACATAAAAATCTCATTTATTTGCCACTGTTATAATAGACAGACTGTGACCTGAATCCTGAAAAATATATTTGGTGTGTGTATGTGTGAGTGTGTGTGTGTGTGTGTGTGTATGTATCTCCTTACTTTGTCATTATCATTTATGGCTGAGTACACTTTGTGTACAGGGATGTACTGTAATGGTAGAATCATGATCTCATTTGTGCAAGAACTTGGGTTTCCTCCTCAGCTTCCTGTCTCCCTCAAAAGAAATTTAATGTGTTGATTTTTAAATTTTGACTTCTTTGTGATTATTTATATGATGTATTTTTGTTTTTGAGGTGGACTACTTAAAATATTAGGATTATATAAATGATTTTTGTGTTCTTTCTCTCTTTTGTTGTTGTAGATTCTACAAAGAAGTTAAAGGATGTTCTTGAAGAATTCCATGGTAATGGTGTGCTTGCAAAGTATAATCCTGAAGGGGTAAAGCTTCTTTATTTCTTTATCAGTTTAATAATGTGCTTGCTAGATGAATTTTCTTTAAAGAAAATTCTATAGAAATATGTATATGTGTGTTTATATAAATGCACACACATATACTTATACTCTGCATATATATGTATATGTATATACATGTATATATCTCACATACCATAAACCATTTAGCACATTTCATATAATAAAATTCATAACAAATAGCTACTCTGGAAGGCCACTAAACATAGTATATTTTATACTACCTTTATTGATGAAAATTTTTCGAGAATGTGTGTTCTTGAGAAAATCTATATCATTAAAATATTGCTTGAGATTTTTTTCCCTAGACATTAGGAAACAGATTAGATAGAAAAAACAAAGGATATATTTAATCAATGCCCTATGCTCTGCAACTTTTAATCTAAAATGGGCATGGGTAAGGGACAAGGAGTAATTTCCTCTTTTCAGGAAGTGATTCCTTAACGAAAACTTTTGAGGTGGGTATAAACATTGTATCTCAATAAGCCACCCAAAGGATAATTAAATTCTCTTCTTATAGTGTATTTTTTAGTTTATAAATACTTTGTCTGCTCCTTCAATTCTTTTTGAATACATTTTAAAGAGTTCACTTCCAAATTGTTTATTAATTAATTCTCCATTTATTATGATCTGAGAGATGTTATATAATGTCTGCTCATAATTGCAGTGAGTTTGTGTGTAGGTTCATCAACTGATATTTGAATATAGGAGAATAAAAACAAACAGATCTCTGCAAAAATATGTCTAAATATGTCATCAAGATTTGTTTGTAGAATGATATATCACTTTTTTGTTTCTGCATATTTATAATAATACAATTCCTACTCATCGTTCAAGATATTTCTTCTGTGGAATGAGTATGTTTTAACAGTTTTATAATCCCCATCAGTATTTCTCACAGGTTTTTGTTTTGTTTTTAAGATTATTCCTCACTTTATAACTCAGACTGGTCTCAAACTTGCAAAGTCTTGCCACAGTTATACAAGTGTGAAGAAGGAAGACATGCATAACCATATCAGTTTTCATTTCATGTTTTTATTTTCTCTACATAGTTCTACTCATAATTACACATTTCAAAAGTAACCCATGTTTTACAATGTGACTTTAATGATTGCTAATGATGGAGAATGTATCAGCCATTTTAATTGCATTTCCCCTATCAAATGTCAAGAATGAATAAGATACATGGCATGTATTCCCCTGCTATTTTGTACTTATAGATGTTGCATAGTAAAAGAGTTAAAATTAGTGGATGTTTATAAAACAAAAGTTTCAAAGTACACAAAAATAGATTGGGGGAGGAAGAGAAGACAACAATAGTGAATTTTTCTCAAACTGCAAATGCTGTGTAGTACTCATTACCCCATAGATACTTGAAAATACACATCTTTACATATAAACTTAAAATATTTATCCTTTCTAAATATAGCAGCTGCTTGTCAGTTCACTTAGGATTTGTATATAGCAATATTTTTTGAATTGTATTTCTTCTATAAAAATCTGCAAGATTTTCTTTGTAGCACTATTTGCATACTGATGATTATAAGTCACCATAGAATTATGTACAGTAATTAACAGATGTATTCATAAATACAACATAATGTCAGCTCTTCAGTAATGTGCTGACTCTCCATGAATAATAAAATTTATTGAAAGCATTAACATAATTCTAGCTGAAAAACAGAAAAAATGGATCTTATCATGACCCCAAAGCAACTCTAAATTAAGAGTAAGGAGAAGGAAACTACTATTTAAACTAAATATCAATATAAATTTTTTAGGATAAAAATAAGCTAATATGACTCTTTTAAGAGTAATTCTGCATTTTATAAAAGCATCTAGAAAACAACTAGAGATATATGAGGTAGATAATGAAATATCCCAAGATTATTGCTTTGTAGAGACCTCATCTGATTAAATAAAATTAAACCAATATTGTGAAACAATTCTTATAATCAAGTCACACAAGAAGTTATTAGTCTATCTTAACAGGTCAAATGGCTCCAATGTTTCTTACATAATTATATATAAGTAAGAATTTGTGTAAAAACGAAAACTTAAGAAAATTTTAGCCAAGCTTAGTCTTAGAAATGATAACTGATCCCTTACTTTAAAATAATTGTCATTACTCTTGAAATGTTTTTGTAAATTGAAAGAGAAGCATCCCTTGTGCTTCACTTATATCTCAAGAAAAATTATTAAATGCATTGCTTTACTTGTAGTTTATTAAAACAATATAAAATATTGTGTGGGAAACTTCTATCAAAAAGTGTGGTCTATTTAGAGCTGTTTCAAAAGTCAAGAATCATAAGACAAAAGATTTGAACAGAACCAGTTATTTTCAATTTGGTATTTAAAAGCCAATATTTGGTATTTAATAGTGCTTTCTAGAAAATTTGTGTAAAGAAAATCTAAATAATAGTTTTAAATGATCTCTAAAAATTAAAATTTTAAAACATCTGATGTTCCTACATTAACAAAAGTAAAATATTAAAATAATTTTATATTCAGCAAAATAAAATGATAAATCTCATAAAATTAGTAAACTTTGGTATATGAGAAAATCCAGCTTGTTTTTGCATGTATTTCCTTTTTTTGTTTGTTTTGGTCTTGGATGTTTAATTTGATTCCAAACTAATTTTGGACTATTTGACATCTTTCCCTAATAAAAGGAAAAATGTAAGAGAGGAACAAATACACTCTAATATACTTTTATATATACCTATTTTTTATTACTAGTTCATGAATGTTGTAATCATATTTGCTTTTAATCCTTATATTTGATTCAAAGCAATAGAAACTATTGGTGTATGCTCAAGGAATCATGTAGCCAATTGATCTCGATTTTTGGTTTAAATAAAACTCACAGAGATCTTTTTAAAGCATGGATTGTCGCTTGCCTCCTCCCTGCTCTAGATGTTCCTTGGGTATTTCTGGGGTGGGCTCATGATTTCCTTTCCTGACAGTTTTCTAATATATGTATATGCTGTTATCGTGCATCAGCATTTTGAGACCCCAGCTACATAGGGCATATTTGAAAATCAATCTATATTCTTTAAATTTTAGTGAAAATATCAGAAAAAATGAGATATATGGGTACAAATTCTTTTACATTAACACATTTATTCTTTCTTTCCTTGCATGCACAGAAACAAGATATTCTTAATCAAGTAAGACATTTTCTTTTCTATTGAAATCTACCTTCTGATTTGAACTATGAATTACTTACCCATACCACTAATTATACTTATACTAACTAGACTAACTAGACTTCCAAAGCCATACTAGATAACCTACAGTACATAAGATTAAAACAGAACAACAGAAAATTCCCCAATTAGTATCACTAATAGAGATCTGATTTAGTAACCAGATGAAAAAGTGTCCAAATAGGTTTGAAAATCTGGAGTTTACTTTTCTCATTTTATGAAACATATCAGCTTCAGGTAAGTTTATTTGAGGGATATGATTATCAGTTCAGAGTGTGTTATTTGAAAATTTAATAAAAATAAAATAGTAAGAACATTTTAATTTTATTTTGTTTACAATTCTATGTTAAATCTGTAGAGAAAACAGAGCTAAAAGGCTTCTGATATTTCGCTCTTTGGAGAAGAGTAAGAAATCTTCTGTTGATAAAAATCTCTGCTGTGAACACAGCTCTTCTAGAAGTTCAGTAAGGGTGTAGCATCTATGTACATGACTGAGTGCTAGAAATAAATATTACAATGAAGTAGATATGCTATAATTATATTTTTATCAATTCAAGAATATTTTTGGACCTGAAGAGAAGCCTCAGTAGGAAATATGTTTGTTTTGTAAATATAAGAACTTGGTATTTTGGCAACTAGCACCCACATAAAAAGCCTGGCATGGAAGTGTTGTACAAAATTCCAATTTTGAAAGGCAGTGAGAGAAGGATCCTGGAAGCTTGCTGGACAGTCTAAACAATCAGTGAACTCCAGCTTCAGGAAGAAAAGGACAGATAAAAATAGAAACAGACAGCTGGCATGCAACTCTGACTTCCTTTATGAACATAAACTCATTGTCATGAATACATATATACAGGCTATCTCTACATATGGATATATATGGTTATTTATATTCTAGTGCAGTGATAAACTGTGTGATCATGATGTAGAACATAGCAATAGTCAGGGAGGCATGGTGCTTGAGCTTTAACTGAAAACTTACATCTTGAGAGCTCACAATCACAAGGCAGAGAAGCAGAGGGATCCTGGAAATCAGAGGAGATTTCTCCCCCCCCCCCAAGACAGGGTTTCTCTGTGTAGCGCTGGCTGTCCAGGAACCCACTCTGTAGACCAGGCAGGCCTTGAACTTAGAAATCTATCTGCCTCTGCCTCCCAAGTGCTGGGATTAAAGGTGTGCACCACCACTTCAAATCTCACCTTCAGTGTCACATTTCCTCCACCAAGGCCACATCTCTCAGTCGCTCCCAGACAGCCCCACCAACTAGGGACCAATAAGTGGTTGTCTTCTATTCCAGCAAGCTCAGCTCATCGCCACTAAATAGCATTGTTCAGCATCTTCACTCAACAAACACATCTTTTCATACCACCTGCATCACCACTTGGGGCTATTTGAAAGATGATCTCAAAATTAACTCTGACTTTTTCTCCGATCAGCAAAATGTTTCTATGTTCTGGTATCTGGCACAACCTCTGTTCTGTATGCTAACATACTTCAGTAGCTAACTGACCTGTTGTAGAACAGAAAGAGCAGACAAAGTTGAGGAGTACCACATGGAAGGCAGGTGCTAAAAGATGTGGTAAGATGTATATGTTGTTGTTTCTAAGCAAGAGCAACATTTTTCATGACTGGGGTCTGGAGTTCTCTTTATATTTTCTATCGGTAGTTATACTTATACTTTAAGGTTCATGTATGCTTTTACAGCTTCTTTAATTTGACCCAACTGTGGTAGTCTGCTCTGTAGTTTCTGATAAAATTTAGACCTTTCACATCCATACAAGTTTGATTCTATGACTTTCACTAAGAAACCTGTAAATACAGAACCTACAGTATGTAATGTTGACAAAACTCACAGGCTAAGTTTGTTTGCCTACAAAATGTAAATATTTTAAGGGGGTTATATTGATAAAAACCTGAAAAACAAGTAACTCCATATCTGAATCAGAGTAGTTGTTCCTTTAGTGCCTAGAGACATGTTTAACTAGCCTTATGACCAAACTAGTTCTCCACTCCCTAATACATCCCAGATGAACTCATGTAAGTGAAGTGGTGCTAGATATCAGTCTAGAACACACCAAGTTCAGTTCAATAGTGGTACTGGGTACTTGAGTCCATTCAAAAGAGTTCTGTGGGTAAAAGATCAACAGCCACTGGATCTACATATGATCAGTCTTATAAAAATAGAAATTGTTGCTTCAAGAGGAACATTGTATTAGTTAGGGTTCTCTAGAGTCACAGAACTTATGGGCAGTCTCTATCTAGTAAGGGAATTTGTTGATGACTTACAGTTTCTAGTCCAACTCCCCAACAATGGTCAGCAGCAGCTGTGAATGAAAGTCCAAGGATTTAGCAGTTGCTCAGTCCAACTAGGCAAGCAGGCAAAAAAGAGAGAATCTTCCTTCTTCAAATGTCTTTATGTAGGTCTCCAGCAGAAGGTGTGGCCCAGAAGGTGTATGTCACCACACCTGGATCTGGAACTTGCTTTGTCCCAGATGACTTAGTCTCCTGGGATTCATAGCCATTATGCCTCAAGACCTCCATAACAAGATCTGGGTCAGAAAATTGTATCTCCTAGACTCAAGATCAGGATCACAGGTGACCCTTCCAATACTGGATTGTAGTTCATTCCTGTTATAGTCAAGTTGACAACCATGAATAGCCACTACAAGCAGGATATACAATGAGGTATAAGCAGAAGACAGAGAATGAGCAGGATAAGGAGAAGAAAGCAAACAAACAATGATGGAGAGAAGCTGAAAGAGAAAGGGACCTTCTCTGATGCTGATGTAAAAGAGATATCTGATCCATTTGTCCCAAGACAGACACAGAGAAGTCTTTCTGAGGTAGTCAGTTATCTAAAACATATAACATCCAGGATGACTTTGAGAAAAATAAGGCTGACTTCTACAAGGAGGACATGGATGAGCAAGATAACACAAATAAGAAAAGGATGGAACCTGAGTTTGATGATAAGCCCAAATTCATTTCTAAGATCATTGCCTCAGAGCCAGTACAAGAAAAAACTAGGAAGGAGTCAAGTCAGGCAAGTAGAATTTCTTGGTGTATGCAAGGAAGGAGAAATAGAGAAAAGCTGAGAAGCTGGAGAAGGAGATCTAGAAAGGGAGACCATGCACCTATCAAGCAGAATAAAAGTGGACACAGGGGCTTTGTGCCAGAAAAGAATTTCCAGTTGACTGCATGCAAAGTGGTTCAGGAGAAAAGTTCATCACCTCCCTCAAGGAACACTGCTGAGAGAGCCATAGTAAGCTTGGGGGGAAAAAGGAAATTTTTCCTCATGGAAGTTCTCCTTTTCCATTACTCAGCAGGCCTCGTCAATGTTGAGATGGATTCATTTGATGAGGACCGTGCATGATTCAGTGGCTTATTGGCTCAGGAAGCAAAGCTTTGTCAGCATCTGGACCATAGCAATAAAAAGGAGCAGGAATTTAGTTACATTTTCCATTACATACAGTCAGCTCAGTCACAGCATAGACCCTTAGAATTGCTTATCCAGCACATAGTGATGATTATTCATCATGTTAAAGAGGATCACTTTGGATCCTCTTGAATGGCATTGCTAATTACCTAAAGAGAGGAAATGAACAAAAAACAGCTAAAAATAAGAAAATCCCAGAGATACACAGGGAATTAGACATTTTTCCCAGTGCATTCAGAAAACATGGTTTGCTTCATGAGGAGTTAAAAAGTCTACAAAGTTGAAGGAAAATACGAAGATGATCTTTTGACCTTTTCTTCATATTAAATGTCATAAAAACAAGAAGGGAAAAACAAACAAAAACATAAGGAGAGAGATCTTAAGTGAGGTAAATCAAGAGCATCAGTGGATTTCCCAGACTCTAGCCACTCAAGAGAAAGGTCAACAGAGAAAACCCAGAAGGGATCAAACCCAAGAAAGAAGCACTACAGTTCAAAGAGAACACTCTAGATAGGTCCTCCTCTTTATCTTCCCAAGTGTCTTACTCATAAAAAAATAAAAAATGCACCAAGGAAGCAGAGGAGAGAGAGGAGAATACCTCCAGTTTTGATAAATCCAGATTGGGAACCAAATAATTTGAGACTTCGTGGGTCTGAAAGAAAGAGGCAGCAGAGCTCAGGGAACCTTTCAAATTCGAACAAGAGGGAGAGTTTGTGGCAGAGGAAATATTCTGGTAACAACAACAAAAATAAAAACAAACAACAAAAGAGCAAACAACAACAGCAAAAATGATTTTCAAGAGAAGAAAATGAGAAAAGGAATGGGATCCAGAGTACACACCAAAAAGCATGAAGTATTACTTGCATGACAACCAGCAAGGCAAGGGCAGTGACAAATGGGTGAGCCATGGCTGTGTAGGTTCATGAACATGTAGGTTCATGTTCCAAAAATCCAGTACCAGCCCCAAGTAGGCCCATGACAAACTCAGTGGGGAAGAAGGAGGTATTGGAGGTAATGAGAGTGGCACAGAGATCAGAGATTGCTTATGTGGCACAGAGATCAAAGAGAGCTGATTATGATTCCTTGATGCCCAGGGGAGAAAGGATCTTAGAGAGGCTTGTGAAGCTAAATAAGGAGCCTCAAAATTACTGTAAACCCTACCATATAACCCATCAGCCATACAGAATCTATAATACCAGTTTGTCGCTGGTGCCATCACAATAAAAAGAGAATGCTTTGAACAGAGGTGTATAGCAGTAGGGGATGAGGAACTGAGGGTACCCACTAGAAAGTCCCAAATGCCAGAGACCCAAGAGGGTCCCAGGACCTAACAAGGATTACATTAGCTGAAATACCCCAAAAAAGGGGGAGAAAAGAAGCTGTAAAGACCAAATCCAAAGGTTGGGCATGGCCCCTGCTTGAGGGATGGGGCCACCCATATGTCTCAAAAATACTAATCATGAATTGCTTCTATCAATAAGAAATGCAGGGACAAAGAGTGGAGAGGAGACTGAAGGAAATGCCATCCAAAGACTTCCCCACCTAGGGATCCATCCCATCTGCAGACACCAAACTCAGAAACTATTGCAGATGCCTAGAAGCACTTGCTGACTGGAGCCTGGTATAGTTGTCTGTCCTCTAAGAGACTGTTCTAGAAGCTGACCACTACAGATGTGAATGCATACAGCCAACAATTGGACTAAGCTTGAGGACCCCAATTCAGGGGTAAGGGGAAGGACTGAAGGATCTGAAGGGTTTAACAACCCCACAGGAAGAACAATATCAACCAACCAGACCCCTAAAGCTCTCAGGGACTAAACCATGAACCAATGAGTATACATGATGGGACCCATGGCTCCAGCCACATATGTAGCATAGGATTACGTTATCTGACATCAATGGGAGGGGATCCCCTTGGCCCTGTAGAGGCTTAATGACCCAACATAGGGGAATGCTAGAGCGATGAGGCAGGAGTAAATAAGAGGGTAAGGGAATGCCCTCATAGAAGTAGGGGAGACAGGGGAGGGGATAGGTGGTTTAAGTGGGAAGGGGATAACTTTGAAATATAAATAAATAAAATAACCAATAAAATAAAATAAAGAAGGAATGCTGTCACACAGTCCAGGATTAGACTCATGTCTTGCGCAGGCACACACACACATACACAGACACACACACACAGACACACACACAACCACCAACAACACTATCACTACCAACAACAACAACATCAAAATTACAGGAATTAACAATCATTGGTCATTAACATTCTCAACATTAATGAAACCTTCCCCAAAATTGACCATATAGGTGATCACAAAGCAAGCCTCAACAGATAAAAGAAAATTGAAATAACTAATTGTATCTTATTAGACCAACATGAATTAAAGCTGGACTTCAACAACAACAGAAATATCAGGAAGCCTACAAAGTCATAGAGACTCAACTCTCTACATGATGATCACTGGATAAGGAACAAAAGAAAGAAAGAAATTAATGACATTCTAGAACTCAATGAAAAAGGAGGGGGTAACATACCAAAATTTATGAGACAAATGAAAGTATTGCTAAGAGGAAAATTCATAGTGTTAAGTGCCTTCATAAAGAAATTAGAGAGTTCTCATTCTGGTAGTATAAAACTATACCTGAAACATCTAGGAAAAGAAAAAAAACAAACATAGCCAAGAAGAGTAGACAGCAGAAAACAATCAAACTTGGGCTGAAAACAATCAATTAGCAACAAAGAGATAATACAAAAAAATTAATGACACCAAGAGTATGCTCCATGAGGAAATCAACATGATGAACAAACTCTTAGTCAAACTGTTTAGAAACAGTATCTAACTTATCAAAATCAGATATGAAAACAGAGATATAACAGCAGATTCTGAGAAAACCTAAGGAATCATTAAGTGTTACTACAAAAGATTATACTCCACAAAATCAGAAAATCTAAATAAAATAGATGATTTTCTAGATAATTCTCACTTACCAAAGTTAAGTCAAGATCAGGTAAACCATTTAAACAGTCCCATAATCACTAAGGAAATAGAAGTAGTCATTAAAAATGTATTACCCTCCCGAAAAAGCCCCTAGGGCCAGATGGTTTTAGTGCAGAATTTTATCATACTTTCAAAGAACTGATAAATACAAATACTTCATGTTGAAAGTCTTGGAGAGATAAGAATTGCAAGGAGTATGCCTAAACATAATAGATTTAATATATATGAAGCTCATAGCAAACACTAAATTAAATGGAGAGAAATTTAAAATATTCCCATTAAAATTAGAGAAAATACAAGGCTTCTCATTCTTTCCCTATCCAGTATAATACTTGAAGTTCTAACTAGAGCAATAAGACAACAAAAGGAGATCAAGGGGACATAAATAGGAAAGGAAGAAGTCAAAGTATCACGATTTGCAGGTGACATGATAGTATACATAAGAAACACCAAATATTCTACAAGAGAACTCATAAAACTGATAAACATCTTGAGCAAAGTGACTGGGTACAAACAAACTGAAAAGAAAAATCATTGTCCCTCCTTTATATCAACAACAAGTGGACCAAGAAAGGAATTACAGAAACAATACCCATCATAATATAAAATACGTAGGAGTAACACTAACCAAATAAGTGAAAGATTTGCATAACAAGAACTTCGAGTCCCTGAAGAAATAAAGCAATGAAAATATCAGAAGATGGAAAGATCATCTATACTAATGGATAAGTAGGAGTAATGTGAAAATGACCATTTTACCAAAGGTAACCTATAGGTACATTGCAATCCCCATCAAAATTCCGACATAATTCTTTATAGACTTTGAAAAAGCAATTCTCAAATTCATATGGAAAAAAAGGAAACCCAGGATAGCTAACAGTCTTGTACAATAAAAGAACTTCTGGAGGTATAACCATTCCTGATCTCAAGGTGAACTAAAGACCAATAGTAATCAAAAACTACATTGTATTGGTATAGAAACAGACAAGCTGAACAATGGAATAGAACTGAAGACCCTGAAAAGATTAAAAAAGCATTCAATTGGAAGGAGCCCAAATATCCCTCAAAGGAGGAATGGATACAGAAAATGTGGTATATTTATACAATGGAATACTACTCAGCACTTAAAAATAATGAATTCATGCAACTTGTAGGTAAATGGTTAGACCTGGAAAATATCATCCTGAGTGAGCTAACCCAATCACAAAAGAATACACATGAAATGCAATCACTGATAAGTGAATATTAATGAGCCCAGAAGCCCTAAATACTCAAGGCACAACTAGCAAGTCAAATGATTCCCAAGAAGAAGAAAGGAGAGGACCCTGGGCCTGTAAAGATTGGATCCAGTTTTGTAGAGAAACCATGAGGGGAGGGGGAATGATCGGGGAATAGTTGGGGGGAGAGGAATTATGGGACGTAGGGAGGGGGGAACTGGGAAAGGGGAAAGCCTTTGGAATGTAAACATAGAATATAGAAAATAAAAATTAAAAAAAAGAAGCATTCACCTATAGACCCTTGATTTTTGACAAGGAAGCCAAAAACCATACAATGGAAAAGGAAAATGTCTTCAAGAATAGTGCTGGTCTAAGTGAATGTCTGTGTAGAAGAATGCAAAGAGGTCAATATTTTTCATTCTGTACAAAACATAAGTCCTTGTATATCAAATACCGTAACGTAAAAATAGATACACTAAATCTAATAGAAGAGAAAGTGGGAATAGCTTTGATACAGGAGACAACTTCCTGAACAAACTGGCTCAGGCTCGAAGATCAACAATTTACAAATGGGACCTCATGACATTGAAAAGATTTTCACAAACTCTACATCTGATTGAGGGTTAATATCCAAAACATATAAAGAATTAAGAAATTAGACACCAACAAACCAAACACCCAATTAAAAGATGAGATGCAGAGCTGAACAGAATTCTCAACAAATGAACCTCTAATTGCAAAGAAGCACCTAAAGAAATGTAGTTTCCTTTCTCATTAGAAAAGTGCAAATCAAAACAACTGCAAGATTACATCTTATACAAGTCAGAATGACTAAGATAAACTCAAATGGCAGCACATGATGGGAAGGATGTTGAGCAAGGGGAACACTTGTCAGTTGCTAGTTAGAGTGCAAAGTTATACAACCACTTTGGAAATCAGGTTTCTCAGAAAGGAATACTTTTACATCAAGACACAGCTATCAAGAAACTTGCTCGACCATGTTCATAGCAGCTTTATTCATAATAGCCAGAAACTGGAAACAATCCAGATGTCACTCAACTGAAGTGAAGAATGGGTAAAGAAAATGTGGTGCATGTACACAGTGGAATACTATTCAGCTATTTAAAACAAAGCATCATGAATTTTTAGTCAAATGAATGGAAGTTGAGAATATCATTCTGAGTAATGTTTTCTAGAGCCAAAAGACATTAGCCATAAAATACAGGCTAACCATATTGCAATTTATAGACCCACAGAAACTGGGTAATACGGGGGTCCCAAGGGAGGATACATGAATATCAGTCAGAGGGGCAACTAAATAATCACAGAGAGGTGGATGGAAAGAGAAAGTGGGAACTGGGTAGGAATGGGGGTAAACAGGGGAATTGGTGATCAGGTGTGAAGAGAAGAGTGGTGGGAAAGGGCTGAGCATGTGAATGGAAATTGGTGGGATCATCTCTGGGAGGTTTGGGATGGGTAAGGATACTATAAGTCAGCCTAGGTGAGATTCTTACAAGATGGAGATATAAACCATGAAGTGGCCAGCTACTAAAGCCAGACAGGACTATAGAAGAGAGGAGGAGACATCAAAATACCCACAAAACCTTCTACTCACAATTTGTTTTGCCTACAAAATGTGCAGGGATAAAAATTGAACAGAGACCAAAGGAACAGCCAACCAACAACTGCCCCAAGTTGAGACCCATCTCATGCAAGAAAACCAAGCCCTGATACCATTAATGATACTCTGCTATGCTTACAGACAAGGACTGAGCATAACTGTCTCCTGAGAGGCTTTATCCAGTAGTGGATGGAGGCAGATGCAGAGACCTACAGCCAAACATCAGGCGGAATTGAGGGAGTCTGAGTTGAGGATAGAATTGAACAAACTGGAGGAGTTAAGGACACCACAAGAAGACCTACAGGATCAATTAACCTGGATCCATAGGCTCAAAGAGACTAGGCCACCAACTAGCAAACATGCAGGGGCTAGTCCTCGACCCCTTACACATTTGTAACAGATGTGCACCTTGGTCTTCATGTGGGATCACTGACAGTGGAGCAGAGACTGTCTGAGTCTGTTTTCTGCCATTGGATCCTCTTCCATTGACCTGGACTTCTTGGCTTGGCTTCAGTTGGAGAGGATGTGCCTAGTCTTCAGGGACCAGATGTCCCAGAGTAGGGTGGTTCTCAAGGGAGCTTCCCTTGGGGAAAGGGATTTACCAGAGTTGGTTTGGAAACTTGGAAGGTAAGGGGGCTATGGTCAGAATGTAAAGTGAATAAAATATAAATTATTGGAGAAAAATGATTATTTTCATTTAATTGTCTGAATTTCCCAAAATAAATGACACTTGTAGAACTCACATAAATTTGAAATTTCTGCACTATTCCATATTGTAAAATAAATGTGCAAATTATGTGTATAATACATTTATGACAAAAGTCATTGTTTAGGCAATGTTATTTTAGGTGATCTTTCAAATTGTTTTACAGAGAAAAGCAATGGTCATTCAAGAAACATTGGAAAATATTTCCTCAGTGAATGTGATTTGGGGACATTGAGTCAAATGAGTTTTGGCAATAAGGTCATTTCAGTTTCAAAACTTTGTTCCATATATAACACCAGAAGTGTAGTATAGAGATTTTCCCAAGGTTATAGTAAAAAAAATGCCAGGAAACAGATTCACATAATATTTTAACTATAGATCTTATGAAATCATTTCCTGTATTCATTGAAAAACAAACAGAATACTCCATTCTTATATATTCAGTGGTCCACTTTTTGGAAGTAAGATGTTTTTAAAAGTTTTATACACTGAACTCAGTAGTTTGAAAGTGTTGTCTGATTACAGAATAAAAAGAAAAGCTGAAGTTTTGATTTAGGAAGAGAGTGAATATTATCATTTTTGAGCCAATAAAAAGACAGATTAAAATATATAACAACTAATATATTTCCAAGGCATAATTACTTTTATTTATTTCACTTATATTTTTATTTTACTATCAATATACCTGATTCTGAAAAGTACTTTATGCTTATTTTTATTCATAAAACTGAAATGTTGATATCATACATCAAATTTTATGAAAAAACTACTAATATGAATGGTAGTAGATTATTTTAATTTCTTAGGAATATAATCAATAAAATAACTGAATATATATTCCAGTGTCGAGGGAACGCCTCTCAGAAGCACATTATACCTGCTCTCCCAATGTAAGATTTCTGCAGTCTCCCAGTCTTTTAACACTTCTTATTGGTTTAATTCCACATTTTTTCTATAACCTGATAACTCTCAGTTGTATGCATGCATGTACATATATATATACACATATATTACATATATACATATGCATGTATACATGTATATGCATATTACATATACAGGTACCTAGGTTAATTGATACATAGATATAATTTAATAAGATCATTACCCATATTTTAAAACTTTATATTTTCTACTGATACCTTAAAATATATAGTTTATTTTAAGCTTATTAAAAATAATAACATGACAAACTATGTTCATAATGAAGAAAAATATAGAGCATATGCATTCTCTTTTACTTTCCCCCAAATAATATTAAACATAACGATAGGCACTTTTTCATTTTAAAAGAGATAGCTTACAGAAATTTTCCCTACCTTTCACTCAGTCTATCAAAATGAAAACTATTTCATCTTAGTGAGCTGGACAACCTAGGTGAGGAAAGGTCTCTCCAGGGCTCTAGAGGTGAGGCAGATCATTCCATGATATCTGGTGCTCTTCAGAGGCCAGCAATTTTTTTCTGGGTTGTCTGTAGCAATGCTCTGTTTAGTAATTTTCAAAATCTTTCCTTGTTCAGTAACTATACCTGTTTCTAGAAAACACCATATTCTATGTGGCCTTTCAATGATAAGAGTACTTACTATTCAAGCACAGTCAATATCATCCACATACTGTTGTAGCCAAAACACCCCCAGTGGTCTCCATTTCTCAGCAATAGTCGTCTTACATGTTCTCTGCTGTGAGAAGGCCTGCTTTCTGGAGTCTCCTGTGCAGTCATATTAAGCTTGAGGTGATAATATAACTTCCTTCTGTAGACTTTAAAGTGGCCCAGGACTCTTACCCTGAAATGACTGCCTTGAAATGAGTACAGATTGTTGAAGGCTTAAAGACTATATGATATGTTTTATTAGAATTCTTTATGTGATGGTTTGAAATGATTAATCAATTCATGTTGGTTTTGATTTGACATTATTGTTGATCACATTTTACAATTTTCTTTTTTATTGGATATTTTATGTATTTACATTTCAAATGTTATTCCCTTTTCAGGTTTCCCCTCTGGAACCCCACTCTCCCCTCCCCCTCCCCCTGCTTCTATGAGGATGTTACCCTCCCACCCACCCACTCCTACCTCACCACACTGGCATTCCCCTACACTGGGGAATTGAGACTTCACAGGACCAAGGGTTTCACCTATTGATGCCAGACCATGCCATCCTCTGCTATACATGCAACTGAAGCCATGGTTCCCTCCTGTGTACTCTTTGATTGGTGGTTTAGTTCCTGGGAGCTGGGGGTGGGTGTCTGGTTGGTTGTAATTTTCAGAACAATGACCATTATTGGGAAGAAAAGAGGTGAAAATATCAGTCATTCTATGTGCCCAATATATATAGATGTACAATACTACATTAGTTTGTTCACACTGTATATCTGAGCCACTCAGCAGAACGCTGTGGGTTTAGAAATAAAATTTCTAATTGATGGAGGTGAGAAGAAATTCTGAAATTTGAAAGAGTAAAATTTTATATCATATGGTTGCCATGGAAATAGAAACATCTAACTAGAAATCATGTTACCTTTGTTCTACACTATCAAAGTGTGACACCTGTCTGCCATTGACAACAATAGCTTTGAACAGCTAAGTCTTAGCCTCATCTTTCTTTTGTAGACTTGGATATAGAAAACACCTCAGGTAATTTATGAACATGTTAAATGTCTTGTTATTTCAATGGATCTGAAATTACATGCTTAAATATGTTTTTAGACCATAGATTTTGAAGGCTTCAAGCTGTTCATGAAGACCTTTCTGGAAGCTGAGCTCCCTGATGATTTCACTGCCCACCTTTTCATGTCATTCAGCAACAAATTCCCCCATTCCAGCCCAAATGTAAAGAGCAAGCCTGCTCTACTTTCAGGTGGTGAGTACGTTTCTGTAAAAATGTACATAATAGTATGCATTGTAAAAGAGACTTCTGAGTATCACAACATTGAAGAAAGGAAATTTGTTTGAAAATTGTCTATGTGTGAATGGATACAGAAAATGTGGTATATCTATACAATGGAATACTACTCAGCAATTAAAAATAATGAATTCATGCAATTTGTAGGTAAATGGTTAGACCTGGAAAATATCATCCTGAGTGAATTAACCCAATCACAAAAGAATGCACATGAAATGCAATCACTGATAAGTGGATATTAATGAGCCCAGAAGCACTAAATACTCAAGACACAAATAGCAAGTCAAATGATTCCCAAGAAGAAGAAAGGAGAGGACCCTGGGCCTGTAAAGATTGCATCCAGTTTAGTAAAGAAACCGAGGGGGGAGGGGGAATGATTGGGGAACAGTTGGGGGGGAGAGGAACTATGGGAACTATGGTGGGTGGGAACTGGGAAAGGGGAAAGCCTTTTGAATGTAAACATAGAACATAGAAAATAAAAATAAAAATTTAAAAAAAAATGTACATAATAGTATGCATTGTAAAAGAGACTTCTGAGTATCACAACATTGAAGAAAGGAAATTTGTTTGAAAATTGTGTGTCTACATGGAACTTATAATGGTTACTGATTTTTAAAATGTCCCCAGTAAAATAAGCAGTATATAAAATAAGATTCATTATGATTTATAATTTGACATAGAAGTTCTTCACATTACCTTGATGACTTTAAGAGACATTTTCAAGTTTGGAATATTTGTATTCCAAAATTGCCAAGCAAATATAAACAACTGTACAGCTCTGAATACTCAAGCCACAATTAGCATATCAAATGGTTCCCAAGAAGAAGGAAGGAGGGGGCCCTGGCCCTGAAAAGGCTTGATCCAGTATTGTAGGGGAGTACCAGGACAGAGCAAGGGGAGGGGGGGTGATTGGGAAATGGGTGGAGAGAAAAAGACTTATGGGATGGACATATGGTGAGGGGGGAACCAGGAAAGGGGAAATCATTTGGAATGTAAACAAAGAATATAGAAAATTAAAATAAAAATTAAAAATAAATAAATAAATAAATAAACAATTCTCTGGGAAATAAAAGAAAATGTAACAAAAGAACCTATGCATATGAAATATAATATTTAAAAATCAGTGGTGGCACCTATCATTATATATTTAAATTCATATCTGTGATCTCAGAACATTTTTGATTTATCTTAGTTACATTTTTGCACTATAGATATGGTCCAGTTAGGATGACACATATTTTGCTGGATTTCCTCAAGAATATAAAACATGAACTTGTTTAGAAGGTGATGGAGGACTAGAGATAAAGATAGCAATAACATTGAGACAGCTGGAACAGTAAGCAGCCTATATTGTCCTCAAGTTGGAGGAGCCAAAAAGCAGTCAAGGGCCTGGGGCACAGTCTGAAATAAGAGCAGTGTTAGAATGATTTAACTCAGTGTCTTCTGTGTAGAACTTTCTTCTTGTTTTTCTTTTACTGCATATTTTCTTTATTTACATTTTAAATGTTATCCCCTTTCCAGGTCTCTCCTCCAGAAACCCCCTATCACACTCCCTCTCCTCCTGCCTCTATGAGGGTGCTCCTCCAAATACCTACTTCTGCCTTTCCACACTGGCATTCCCCATGATGGGGCATCAAACTCCCACTAGACTGAGGGCCACTTCCCCCAATGATGTCCAACAAGGCTATCCTCTGCTACATATTCAGTATGAGTCATGGGTCCCTCCATATGTACTCTTTGGTTGGAGGTCCAGTCCCTAGGAGCTCGGGCAGGGGTGGGGAGTCCTGGCCAGTTGACATTGTTCCCTCCACCAGACTACAACCCCCCTCAGCTGCTTTAGTCCCCTCTCCAACTCCTCTAACTAGCTCACTCCAGTGGTTGGATACAAGTATCTGCCTTGCCTCTGGATTTGTCAGGCTTTGACAGAGCCCCCCAGGAAACAACCATATCAGGCTCCCTTCAGCAAGCATTTCCCAGCATCCTCAATAGGGTCCAGGTTTGGTAACTGTATGTGGGATGGATCCCCAAGTGAAGCAGTCTCTGGATAACCTTTTCTTTAGCCTCTGCTTCACACTTTATCTCCAAATTTCCTACTGTGAGTAGTTTCTTCCCCCTTCTAAGAAGCACTGAAACATCCACACTTTGGTCTTCCTTCTTCTTGAGCTTCAAATGGTCTGAATTTTAACTTGGGTATTCCGAGCTTTGGGGCTAATATCCACTTATCAGTGAGTGCATACCATGTGTGTTCTCTTTTGACTGGATCACCTCACTCAGGATGATATTTTCAAGTTCCATCCATTTGCCTGTGAATTTCATAAAGTCATTGTTTTTAATAGCTGAGGTAGTTCTCCATTGTGTAAATGTACCACATGTTCTGTATCAATTCCTCTTTTGAGGGACATCTGGGTTCATTCCAGCTTCTGGCTATTATGAATATGGCTGCTATTAACATAATGGAGCATGTGCCTTTATTACATGTTGAAGCATCATTTGGGTATATGCCCAGGAGTGGTATAGCTGGGTTCTCAGGTAGTGCTGTGTCCAATTTTCTGAGGAACCACCAGACTGATTTCCAGAGTGGTTGTACCAGCTTGCAATCCCACCAGCAATGGAGGATTTTTCTCTTTCTCCACATCCTCACCAGCAGGTTTTGAACTTAACCATTCTGACTGGTGTGAGGTGGAATCTCAGGGTCATTTTGATTTGCATTTCCCTGATGACTAAGGATGTTGAACATTTCTTTAGGTGCTTCTTGGCCATTCGAGTTTCCTCAATCGATAATTATCTGTTTAGCTCTGTTCCCCCATTATATTAGGGTTTGTTGGTTCTCTGGAGTCTAACTTCTTGAGTTTTTTGTATATTTTGGATATTAGTCCTCTATTGGATGTAGGATTGCTAAAGATCTTTTCCTAATATGTTGGTTGTTGTTTTGTTCTATTGCCTGTGTACTTTGCCTTACAGAAGATATGCAATTTTATGAGGTCCCATTTGTGGATCTTAGAGCATGAGCCATTGATATTCTGTTCATTTCCCCCTGTGCCCATGTGTTTGAGGCTTTCCCCCACTTTCTCTTCTATTAGATTCAGTGTATCTGGTTTTCTGTAGAACTTCCTTCTAAGCTTTCTCAGACCAGAAGCTGTGTGAAGACACTAATAGATTTTAATCTAAGACTTTGTCTTAGTACTATGACAGTTGTGCTTCACCAACTAGCAGGAGGATGACCATGTCTAGTCATAGTTAGTGCTAACACTAGCTAGAGAAGAATATCTGCTACCCAAATCCTGTGTTGTAGGATGCATGCTAAGGGGATTGACCTTGTCTTTGCTCCCATATTCTCATCTCTGACAGTGCACCTCTTCAAACCTGACAGACATGAGGCTTGGGTTCACATTCTCATTCATTGATCTTAGGATTTGTTTTAATTTGGAGAACAAATTTATTTGTGTGATATCTATTAATATTTGCTTCATTAAAGATAAGACCTTGTAGAAGTAAGGGCAATTGATTCACCACATGATAGTAAAGTAACTTGTTTTAAAAATGCTTATTATCTTTAAAAGCCAAACTTATGTGATTTTTGAAGTATAGTATTATTTTCCACTGTTGGAACCCCTTGCGAATTGTTTCCTGGAAGTTAGCTGGAAGCTCCCATCTGCTTCTGTTTATATTGTCGTGCTGTGTCCTGCGCTCTCTTAAACATTTCAGTACAGAATCCTGAGAAAGTGAGAGTGAGAAAAACAGTATCATTATGAAAATGATTTAAACAGTACAAATCCCTGACAGCTCTGAGTACCCAAGACAGACAGGCACTAACATGGACTACAGGCCATAATACTACTGAGAGGGTATAGGGACCAGGAGTGAGAGAAAAGTGTAATCCCTGAACTCTGATAACACAAGTTTCAAAACTATTTTAGAAAATAGATGCTAGAACCATCATCAAACAATAAGCTGTGGCAATTTAATAATGCTCCTGCAACATGACAACTTGCACTGCTTCCACACAAACCTTTCAGTTTTCTTTACATTAAAAAAAATGTTAGGCATTAGGTACAGCAACAAAGTTTGTGTATGCAAATAAGTATGTGTGTAGCTTTGCTTTGTCACAGATTCCCTAATAATCTAAATGGCATTTTGTGAAATGGAGAAATTAATCCTGTGAAGACTTTTACTGCCACCTGTTCCACATTGCCTATTATTAATAATATTGGCTTTGAAAGTGTGGAGCTCCTAAGATGGTTAAATAGCTCTATCTTGCCACTTCTACCTCAACAAAGTTTTAGGTACCTGACATGCCACTCCACTGAACAACTTCTGATTTCTCTTCCATATTATGAAAATTACTGAATTGTAGATATTACACTGTCCTTACAAACATTTCAACACTTTAGAATTCCTCTTTAGAATTTAGAGTAACGGTGATTCTCAGACACTCTACTAAGATCTCCATTTCAGTCACCATGGCCTTAGTATGAAGAAAAATAGCAGAAAGAAATTGATAAATATGTATACTTCAGAATTTTACTGTCCAGGATTTCTTTAAGTGCTTCTCAGTCCTTTGAGATTCCTCTGTAGTCATTTCTCTGTTTAGTTTTATATCCCATTATTTGATTGGGTTTGTTGGTTTATTGGTGGTTAGTTTCTTGAGTTCTTTATATATTTTGGACATTAGCCTTCTATGTGGGGTTAATGAAGAATTTTTCCCAATTTTAAAGTTTCAGGATTGTCCCATTGACTATGTCCTTTGTTTTATAGAAGCTTTCCAGTTACATGAGGTCTTATTTATCAATTCTTGATCTTAGAACCTGAACCATTGGAATTCTGTTTACAAAATTTCCCCATGTCAATAAGTTCAAGTATCTTTCCAACTTTCTCTTCTTTTAGATTTGGTGTATCTGGTTTTATGTTGAGGCCCTTGATTCACTTTGACTTGAACTTTGTGTAAGGTAACAAATATAGATCTATTTTCAGTTTTCTACATATGGACTGCCAGTTAGACCAGTACCATTTAGTGAAGATGGTTTCTTTTGTTCCATTGTATATTTTTTGCCTTCTTTGGAACTCAGAGTCTATTGTCAACAGGGAAATAATTGATTCCACTAAGCTAACTAGTAATACATTGTGAGATGACTTGGGCACACTTGACTCATGGGAAATCGCACTATTAGGAGCTGTGGCCTTGTTGAAATTGATGTGGCCTTGTTGGAGGAAGAATGACACTGTCTTGGCTGCCTTCACATCAAGGTTTCAGGTCCTTCTCCAGGACCATTTCTGTATGCATGCTGCCATGCTTCCCATCATGATGATAATGGACTGAACCTCTGAAACTGTAAGCCAGCCCCAATTAAATGTTGTCCTAATAAGAGTTGCATTGGTCATGGTATTTCTTCACTTCAGTAACACCCTAACTAAAACACTTGGTAAGCAAACATTTTTTGTTGTGGGTATGGAGTAATGAACTCAGATCACATTATTGACTGAGCCATCCCCTATGCCCGGAATTTGTGTCTTTGGTTTTTGTCTTGTTGATGTTTGTTTGTTTTACAGTTTTTAATTTATAATTACATCATTTCTCTCACCCCTTTCTTCTTTTCTCACCCCAAACACTCCTATATACCACTTTGCTCCTTTTCCAATTTATGTCCTCTTATTCCATTAACTATTGCTGCAAACATGTGTTTATGCATATGAATATATATATATATAGTCTTTGTCAGGGTTTCTATTCCTGTACAAACATCATGACCAAGAAACAAGTTGGGGAGAAAAGGAGGGTATATTGAGCTTACACTTCCACACTGCTGTTCCTCACTAACGGAAGTCAGGACTGGAACTCAAGCAGATCAGAAAGCAGGAGCTTATGCAGAAGCCATGGAGGAATGTCCCTTACTGGCTTGCTTCCCCTGGCTTGCTCTCACCTGCTCTACTATAGAACCCAAGAATACCAGCCTAGGGATGGTACCACCCACAAGGGCCCTCCCCATTGACCACTAATTGAGAAAATGCCCCACATTTGCATCTCATGGAGGCACTTCCCCACCTTTCTCTGTGATAACTCCAGCCAGTGTCAAGTTTACACACAAAACCAGCCATTACATATATGCAGCTCAGTTTCTATAATGCTACTGTAGTATGTATGTTTTTATGTCTAAACATTTATATTTGGATAATAAATTAGTGTGCCTTTCCCTGGAGACAGTTATTTCTCCCATTCTCAGCATTCCTACAACAAGCCTGTAGTTCTTTGTATATAACAGAAAGCTAACATTGTGTAGCTGGAATAAGCAGGAAGACTGGATATTAGTATGAAAGGTTGAGCAAGGAATCTAAAAAGATAAATTGAGGTATTTGAATACATACTTTGGTTTGTTTCATAAAATACATATTATAAAATTCCCCCAAAGAAGCATTACATGCATTTTAAGATATTCTTCATTTATTTGGTAACACTTAATAATTTCAAACATACACCTTACTGTGCAAGTTGCCCTGGCTATGCTAGTGACCAACACAGCAGCCCTTTTCCAGTTCTTTACGATTTGCAGAAGACAGTTTTCCAACAAAGTAACAAAATACCCAAGAGAATTTATAAGGACAAAGAGCAATTCAACCATTTAATTTTAGAAGACAAAGCCCATGATCACCTGCTAATTCTTGGTTAAGTGGCACTTTGTGGCAGTAGTGCACAGAGGAGCAAACCTGTTCCCTTCAAGGTCAGGATGCCAAACCCAGAGGGAAATGATGCTGGTGGGGAAACAAATAAGCAGTCAGGGTGTGGTTGGGAGCCGGGCTCAGGACACAGAGCAGAGGCTGTCAGGGTTGGGGGAGGAGCAGAGTAGAAGCCAAGCCCAGGTGTGGATCAGAATTGCTTGTCATGCTTAGTTATGACTCCTTTCCAAATGAGATTAGAGATCATTACAAGATTTTAAGCCTGAAGGACATCGTGTGGCTGCTGATGTGAAAGATGTCCTGAAGAATGAGTCAGAAGCAGTGACAGATCCAGAGGATATCTCATATTGAGAGAAATAATCCATGCACACATTAATTTCAAAAAAGTTAATGTACTTTTTCATTTCTAAGTATTTCTATTGCTCATCCAGTATGAAATACTTAATCAGGTTGAGTTTTTTATTTATGTGTATCCATATGTCTTGATACAAAGAGTGAAATCTGGCTCATTTCATGTTTTCCATGAAGTTGAAGAGTTATAGAATGCCTCTTGTTGACTGAAAAGGAGAAAAATATCAAGTTTTTAGTAAGTAGGCTAATAAAGTAAGAACAGAAAATTATATATCAAGAACTACGTATATGTAGGAAAACACCTTTTTTATAAATGGACTTTAAAAAAAACAACCCAGAGGTGCATTATTGTCTTGTGGTTTGTTTGTTATGTGTGCAGGAATGTGTGTGTGTGTGTGTGTGTGTGTGTGTGTGTGTATACACATGTGTATGTTTTTATGTGTGTGTGTTTTCCATTATAAAGCAACTTTGTAGATCTTTTTTAATCTAAGGAACTACTTGAATTTCTAGAAATGAACCAGTGGATGACAGGGTCTCCTCACACTTAAAGTGCACAGACATTTGCAGTTGTATGACAGACTCTTGGCCTGAAGTCAGTCTTTAAAATAATGTGCTGTAGATATCAACATAAATATAATTGTTCTTTTTAATACAATAAGCTTTGAAACTGGTGCCCAAATACTCTAGAAAGGATCTAAGGATTTGTAGTCATTAGGGAATTCCCTTAATTATATAAACCATAGAATATCTCTCACTGCTCTAGAGCCAGATTCACACTTGTAATTCTCTATATTTGTGGTAGCTGTAATTTGAATTCAGTTTACTTCAACAAATATTTGAAGATGCAACCAATAAAATACACATCTTCAAGACCTTACACATGTCAGTTAAAGAAGAGTCCTCTTTTGTTATAATTACTAAATTGATTCTTCATATATATATATATACATACATATATATATGTATATGTATATATATATATATATATATATATATATATATATGTGTGTGTGTGTGTGTGTGTGTGTGTGTGTGTGTGTATGTGTGTGTTTGTATGTATGGGTGTGTGCTTGAATTTTCTCCAGAAATAAGTCTTCAAAATGTTACCATTTTGTTATAAATTTAGTCTTTCCAGAATAAAAATTTAAAAAATATTTAAACCTTAATAATTGTATGTTAAATATCAGCATTATCTTAATATTTTTCTACTTCCATGTTAAAATATCTTAGCAAAAGCAAATAATACAGTTCATTCTGCAGATGACCAGATCTGTCTGCTCATCATCTAACAAGGGAAGTTATACAGGCTTATCTCACAGTAGCTCAAAAAAAATTAAATGTACAGTGAAAGCTTGCTTTCTCTCATGACTTATGAAAGTGAGGAGTTGAAATCGGTGGTCAGCACTACTTTACTGTTACTACTCATTGCCACTTTTAAATGTTTATTCTAAATGCCCTATGTATTAATTCAGATTTGTGTTTTCAAGCAGCATACAAGTTATATATCTGGCATAAAAGTATAGATAAGAAAATCATTCATAACCCACTACAACCCACCTGGATAACATTTTTGTAAGTATGTTAGCATATGTGTAATTACATCTGCAAACATTTGTTCTACACTCATTCACAAACACATAATATTGTATTATCTGATACAACGCATGGCCAATGTGAAGGATGAAAGTTGAGGATGTTCGGCTGTGGCCTCAACTCTTTATTTTCCTCTAATCCATTTTAGACAGTTTAAAGTACAGAACTGTATTTCTGAGTGTCATTTGAATTGTACTCATATAGACACTCTTTGTTTTCTTAAAAGAGAATGATGAATGTTTCTATTTCACTGGGTTTAAAGAGTACAAAAATATATAGAAATCTTAAATGTAAATATACTGTAAATATTCATAAATGACAGTCTATCATCAGTATTCATTGACCCGACTGTAGTCTAGTATTTTGGTTTGCACACATCATGATCAAATCTCTTTCATTTTAATTTTTTATAATATCCTACATTCTGAAAGAGGTAGCATGAGTTTAATTAATGTTATTAGAATCTATTTCAATGTACAGATTATGGCCAAATTGAAATAATGTACGTTAACAAGTACTTTAATTTCTATTATCCATATAAGAAGGAATAAGTGGTCAGGGATTCACTCTATATCTCAAGCTAATCTAGAACTCATGACCCTCTGTCTCATAAGCTGATGATATTGCAGGTGGATGGCACTGTAACCAGCTTTAGTCATCTTTCAGTTATCTATGTATACTAACAAGCCATAGGCTAAGAATCCCTGGGGTTTGAAAGTCAAACAGTATCTGAATCTCCAAGATCCAGCTTAAATGAGAGAATTTCTGTCTCAAAATACATAACAGAGAAATTTTGGGAAAACGATGCATGTCTTTCTCTCCCTTTCATACCCGCACTGTGTGGAACAATATATTATAAGACAGCTATTGACTCCTGGAAGACACTCCAATTTAAATTAACTGAAGTAGAATTTACATTTCATTCACTAACTTGTGTCTGGTAAAAATCCCTAAGTTGTTTATGGTAATATACTGTGGAATAGAAAGTTAAAACATTTCTATCATTGCAGGAGTTTCATTGTGTTTAGTTTGAGACAGGGTCTCATGTGACGCAGTGTTACCCTCAAACTTCCAGCATTGCTAAGAGTTGCTATGAACTCTTGGCCTTCTAGTTTCTAACTCCCCAGTGCCAGCCGGTACGGCGAACGAAAGAATCATGTTTTAGTACTTCTGAATTGAACCCAAAGTTCAGAATTAGATGGCATGTCTGTGATAGTTGACTCCTATGCAGCTTTCTAATCAGTAATTGATATTGCACCCTGACTTTCATCCTTCCCATCGCCCAAAAGAAACCATGGGTTCAAAACAACCACTCTACCAAAATGTTGGACCCAACAAACAGAGGTGTTAGCACCACTCCTTCAAAGTGATCTCTGTGGTCTGACACAAACATGCCTGCAATTCTTATTGTGTGCTCCTTAAGATTCTATAATTTGCATTGTTTATCCATATTCATACAGATGAAATCAGAGGGATTTGTCTTGTCCTAGTCACTGGTACCAGAGGACTGTTCCTCTGTCTATCCCCACCTTATGAAAAAAAATCACATTTTATATTTGTTTATTATTGTTGCCCTCTTTGCTGCTGGTTTCGTTAAGCAGGCACAAAAAGTAAATAGAACTATACATTATATTAGGACAAGTATATTTTGAAGTTTAAGATGTTGATGATGATGATGATTATAATGATGATGATGATGATGATAATAATAATAATAATAATGATATAAACCACAGTATTATATCACCTGTACTTATTTTGCCTATTTCTGACAACCAACATGACCATCATTGTCAGTATTAGATAGAGTATCGTAGTCTTCAATAACTTGCTTAATAAGAACACTGAATTTCTGCCTGTTAGTAGGATTAACAAAATAGAAAACCTTTATTTCTAGTGTTACATTACTTTGTAGACTTAGAAACATAATTAATCTTGCATATTTCTATTGAAAGGGTAAAGGAAATGAATAAAAGTCATTATCTGGAATAGAATTGCTTGAAAACTAAGGCAAATGCATTAAAAACAAAACCCATGTGTTATCTGAGCCTGCTGTGTGAAACCTGTAACTTCACTCATGACTTTAGAGATTGAGAATGGAAAATCTGGCCAGTCTCAGCAATCTGGCAAGCTAGATGGTCACGCTTAGTAATCTGGCAAGGTAGATGGCCACACTGGGCTTCATATATCCTGTTTCAAACAAAATGAAACAAAGTAATAAAATACATAAAGTAAGCAAATCAAACAAAGCAAGCAAAACTCATTTATTAAACACTGAGCCATGTGAGGCTAAGGAGATGACTCAGGCTGTAAGTGCTTGCCCTCCAAGCATGGAGTTTGATCCACAGCCACCACATAAGTGATAGGTTTTGGTTTACCTGTAATCACAATGGTGGAGAATCAGATTCAGGAAGAACCTAGGATCTTGCTAGCTATTCAGTCTAGCTGAATCTGTAAACTTCAGGCACTGAGAGTTTGCTTCTTATATGGTGGGGGGTAACTGGGAAAGGGGAAAGCCTTTGGAATGTAAACATAGAATATAGAAAATAAAAATTAAAAAAAAAGAATATTCTGAGAAAGTTTGAGAAAGACAGCTCATGCCAATTGGTATCACAGACATGTTCTCTCTCTCTCTCTCCTCTCTCTCTCTCTCTCTCTCTCTCTCTCTCTCTCTCTCTCGATAGGCAATTAAGGGTAAGTGCTCATTAGCATGCCTAAGGTCCTGAGATTATTGATCCTCATCAAGAGCCAAAAAAGAAAAAAAAACAAAACAAACAAACAAAAAAAAAAAACAAGTTACAAAGACAGATCCTTCAAGCTTTTTCTTGAATGTCAGTGTTTCTATGAGAAGACACTGAAGGCCATTTTGTTGAAGAATGTAGTATAGGCATTATTTAAGTTCACTAATGTTGTGTTCTATAATTACAGCTCTTTGAAAAACTTTTATAAATATACCCATATGAATGTATGTACATAATGATATTATCTGTAAAAAATGCTCTTTTTTTTTTGGTTTTTCGAGAGAGGGTTTCTCTGTGTAGCCCTGGCTGTCCTGGAACTCACTCTGTAGACCAGGCTGGCCTCGAACTCAGAGATCTGCCTGCCTCTGCCTCCCAAGTGCTGCGATTAAAGGCATGTGCTGCCACCACCACCAGCGAAAAAATGCTCTTAAAGTTCAAATTATGTATGCCCAATCAAATTAATACACTACAGTTATAATTTTATTTTTCTTTTATTATCTTTTTTGTGTATTAAAATAAATGTGCCTGCACTATAGTTTAAAGGGATGTATGAATATACATACTATGTATTTGCACTTGCTTTAATTTTCTGTATTTTAAGTCATAAAAGTATTTAAAGTCATAAAATCAAGACAAGTTAGAGAACCAGAAAATTGATATCACTCTCACAATCTTCAGAACTAAGAGCTAAATGCAACTACTTGAGGCAAAAGAAACTGTGCTTGTTTGATGTGACCTTCATGTTCACTTTCATTTTTTACAACACTATTTATTGGGAGACATAAATGTCATTGTTAATTGAAAATAGAATTTCAGTGTTTTTGTCAGAGCTTCCTGACATGCTGGATTCCACTTATGACAGCAGTTGAGGATTCCTGGTTACAGCCACAGCCACACTGCTCTGTTGTCATGTGTCATCTCTCTGTTCATGAATGCAACATCCTAAAAGGACCTTAGAGAATTCTAAGAAACAGAAAGAAATAACTGATAGATAGATCTAAGAGATAGATATCTCCAGCTAGATTTGGGGAAAGACAGTAAGGTTAACATCTAAATTATAAATATGACCTCTATGAAGAAAGACTAAAACACAATTACTGCTTTCAGAAAGTCAAAATATGACAGAGGACTTTTTATTTCCTAAGCAAGGCTGTGGGGGTCATGTAGTAGTCTTAGGAATAGGGATAAAACTGTCCAATTCATTATTTTCTTGAATTAATTACTTCAGTTTTATTCAAATCTGTGATAGATTGAAAAAATGTTACTCAATGCAAAAAGAAACAATTAAGTCAGAAAAAGACATGGAAGAAACTAAATAACATGTTATTAAGTAAGATAAACTATTTGGAAATGTAACTACCATATGATTCCATCTGAATTTCAACACTGAGAGTGGAAGTGATTGTAATAGATTATGGAGGCAGGGGACTAGAATGTGCATGTAGGTCATTGTGTTAGTCATGGTTTCTATTGCTGGGACAAATCACAATGACCCAAAAAGCAAGTTGGCAAGGAAAGGGGTTTACTGGGCTTAGAGTTCCACACTGTTAACCCATCACTGAAGGAAGCCATGACAAGAACTTAAACAGAGCAGGAACCTGGAACCAGACACTGATGCAGAGGCCATGGAGAAGTGTTGCTTACTGGCTTGCTCCTGTGGCTTCCTCATTCTGCTTTCCTATAGAACCCTGAATCACCAGCCCAAGGATGACAGTACCCACAATGGGCTGCATTCCCCCAATCAATCACTACTTAAAAAATAAAACGTACCTCAATGGTAACTTGTAAAGACACATTTCTCTATTTTATTTTTCCTCTTTTTAGATAACTCTAGCTTGTATATCCATTGGACACAAGACTAGCCACACAGTCACCAAACTTAGCAACTACAGACAAATGTTGACACTGAAGACTTGTGCATAATGAAGAGGGTATGCAGGATTTAAACTGGGACCTTTCTTGCTCTATTATATTTTCAAATTACACACACACACACACACACACACACACACACACACTGTCCTCACAAATACAGATTTAGAACATTAATAATGCATACTTGATTTTTTTTGTCAAAATTGTCTTGGAAGTTTAACTTTACTCAGATAAACCCTGTGAATAATTATAAAGAGTACATATTTTACACTCCAATTCATTTTAATTAGTGTTTTGGAAACATCTCTTAGCTTTTCAATGTACAGATTGCATATTTGACCAAATTCTTTCACTTAAAACATTTAAAACATAGTGATGATGACAAATGTACATTTAAGCTCTTATTTACAAAATGATAGATAGCAGCATAAAGATAGCAATATTTATTTATAGTCAAACAAATACAATAAAAACATTTTCTTTCAAACAGTGATGCTGAAAGTCTGTGTAGACAGAAAGCAGATGACCAGCTGCCTGGTACGGAGTAGAGGGAGGCAGAGCAGCTCCTAGTGAAGGCAGGTGTTTGGACAATGACAAAAATCTAATGTTCATGGTGGCAATGGTTGCCCAAGTCTATGAACATGCTAAAAGCCATTGAGCTGTACTATTTAAATGGCAGAATTACATGGGACATAAATGTTATACTCCTAACAAAACTGATATTTGCTAAAAAAAAATAAAAGTGTTGTGACCACAAATGTGGATATTTATAGACTTTTCCACAATATCCACTGTACAGTGAAACAAAGGAAATTGTGTGGCTCTCATAGTCTCCATATTTTACTTTTAAAATAGTATTATGAAAGTGGATAGACAGATACCTTAACTCATGAAGAAAAATGTACAACTTAACTTCCTTTCAAATAAGTTAGACAGTGTTCCTTCCTTTCTCCCTTGTTCTATTTCAAGACTTTGTGTTAAAGAGTTGAGTGGATGACATCATTTTGGAACCCTGGGCTGGGCATTTGGGACAAGGGTGAGATCCCCAGCTGGATGACTCATGTCATAGTTCATGACTATAATTTACTGTTTTGTGCTCCAAATCTAGATTTATGGCCAGCTCAAGGGTCAACACCACAGTGCTTCCTATCATAAGTTAGAAGCCGTGATGTCCACAGCTGGCTAAGCTTTAGTTGGCCAGTTATTATTTGGAAACTATTTAAAGCTCAGTATTATCTTGGATTTTTTCCTTCCTTTGAAGTACAAAGAACTATTAGATTGTATGGTGTAGGTAGTGTTCCTTGCATTATGAAGAAAATTACTTTCAAAAATGTAGATCTCATTGATAATTGTGAATGAAAGTAAGAGTTGGTGTGTAATGACATGCCATGGAAAGAGGGAAGGGAGGAGGTAAAGAGTGTCCCATAGGTGAGGCTTTGTGCAGTAGATTCAGGTGGACGCTTTCCTGATGAAATTTTATGAAATAAGACATAATAAGACCAATGTAGGTTATCGTAGAAAATATTTGTGTTCCTAAAAAAGCTACGCATTGTACTTGTGTGTGTCTAGGTTAAGGTGTAATTTCTTTTCCTTACTTTCAATAGTGTCTATAAAGGAAAATACTGCCTAGGTTGGCAGGGCTGAATGGGGGAAGGCAAGACTGGATGCCTGGCAGTGCAACTCAGGGATGGCCATATTCATAAGTCATATTCATATTCATTGTGCCTCTTCTGTCAAATGAGGATAATATGGTCGACCTCACAAGGTTAACGTGAACATTAAGTGAAATGATGTGTGAAAGGCCCTGATAGTGCTTCTAGTCTGGAATTAAAAAACGCTCTAAGTGAGATCTTTTATTAGAGCCAACATCAGCAAATATAAACATTGAAGATATTCTATAAAGCCTTAGAGTGGATATTTGAGAATATCAAGATAGACAGATGAGATAAGATGTACAGAAAAAGTTAGAGTTGCAAACATATCTCTCAGGGAGATTCGTGCCAAGAAAAGGCAGCTAGTCAAACTGCATTTGTCCAAATTATTCTTCCTCAGCTGATGTCAGACTAAGAATCCATGAGATACTCAGTCCACTAGTCACCCTGGTCAAATACTTCTTGTCAAGGGTACACTGTGGTTACAGTTGAGGATGACGTCAGGACTTTTCAGGTGCTCATGACTTAGTTTCAAAGGCTTCTCTGTGTGCTGAATCTTCTGTGTGAAGAAGCTCCTGTCACATCAGCAGCGCACACTGTGACCACTGTGATGTTTATGAACAAATATTTTATTTCTCTACAATGGTCTTAGAACAGGAAAATTCATAATATTCCTGGGTAGTGAGATGACCCAACAGCTAAAGGTACATTGATCTGAGTTGCAACCCTGGATCTACATGATGAAAAGTTGAAAGCAACAACCAAAATGATCCTCTATCTGTGTGTCATAACATGTACATGTGTATATATATATATATATATATATATATATATACACACACACACACACACACACACAGGCACATACACTATAAATAAATAAATAAATAAATAAATAAATAAATGTAGCATTTTTAATATTTCAAAAGTGATATGAAGGCTTTTAAAAATATATAGTAAGTCTCAGTGTTTGGATCTGGCTGGTTTATAATTCACTGGGCTGGCCTTGAAACTATATACATCAAGTGAAGACCATATTGAAATCACACAGTAATGCACTCTGCCTTTTGCCAAAGTACCTATCATGCTGATTATGATTCTTCTTTATATTCTGCTTATTCATTCTCATAGATAGTATGGTGGCAGGTGAAATTCTAATTCATGGTGCTGGCAAAAACTTGACAAAAATATGTATTGTATGAATGATTACTTTTATCTGATATCTTAATCATAATATGATGGACTCACATTGCATTTTCAGTGTTTATGAAAAGGCAATTCTGGTATTATCAAGTTAACTTTTATTTGTTACTGACTAATACAAAGAAAGGAAGATAAGCAATGGGTTTCTTGTATGATACCTCTTCCCATTTTCTCACACGCTGGTGAAGCTAAGCTGACTTTCACATCCTTCAGTGGTAGACTGCTCAGCCCCTGCCAGGGGACCCTGGAAATCTCTTTCCTATTTACACCATTCACAGAATACATGCAAAGTTAATATACTGGCATTATAGTGCATTTGATTGCCTTATATTTAATAAACACACACAGGGACATATACATGCGCAGACACACACATACATACATACACATACCCATGAGTTCACAATATCTAGTTCTATTTCTTTTGGTCATTTCATACTTGAGAGCACAGGGAATATTTTAGAATATTGTAAATATATGAAGATAAATATATTTTGCAGGTCTGAGGATGAATAAGGGTGCCATCACCCCTCCGCGCTCTTCTCCAGCAAATACGTGCTCCCCAGAAGTGATTCACCTCAAGGATATCGTCTGTTACCTGTCTCTTCTTGAAAGAGGAAGACCGGAGGATAAGCTTGAGTGTATGTATGTTTTGGTAATTCTGTTTACTCACCAAGCTGGAGTTTGGAGGAGAGATTCATTGTGTATTGATGTAATTATTCTTGCCTAAATTGTTCATTCATATTAGCTTGTTTAAAATTTAAAACACAAAACACAAAAATCAAAAACCCAAAGATCTTTTGTCAAAACCAATCAAAAAGTTATTATTAAATTTAAATAAAATTGCATCTCAATCGTATACATGTTTTATTAAGAAGTGTTAAAGCGTGCTTAGCATGATGTGAATTCTATCTGTGCTTATCTGTCAATCAAATGGCTCCTAAATGCTTTATCCTCAGCTCTTTTGAGTTAACAAGAAGTAATTGGAAACTTTGAAATGTGTGGCAGAGCATTTATTCCCCTTTAAGAGGAAGACATTCCAAATCTTCCAAACAGGAAGTGAAAAAATCCCTATCCCCTCTTGTGTGCATAAGTACACACATCCCCACACATCCCAATCCCCTCAAAACACACAATTTACACTCTTTTCCATTGCAACCTCTCTTTGCCATTATGTTAACACTGTCTTTGACAGTGCAGTTTTTCAAATACCTGATATACAAGGCTTGCTTCTGTATACTAGTAATAATCAAGCAATATCTTTGTTTCTTTTGCAATACTACAGGTAGGAAATTTCTAAGCACCTAGTTAATACTCTTTAATAAATTGCAGTGACAGAGCTCCTCCTGGTGGCAATATATACACATTGCAACTAAAGAGCATACTCTTCAAATGACTATAATTGTAAAACTCATTATAACCACAGCAGGTGCTGTATACTCACCAAATAAATTAATCAGTAAAGATTAAAATGAATTAAAAATTTACTACCAAAACAATAGTAAAGATAATAAAACCAAACTTCCATATTGCTTAATAAAATTAAAATTACTGTAATGTATTAGAATTGTAATTACAAAATGTTTTAGTTAAATTTAATTGTAACTCTTTGATAATATGTCTCACACGGAAAGAATTTACAGTGATTATTTAGGAGTTACACCAGCTTAGGATATGAATAAACCATATGAACATTATTCTTCAAATATGTATTTATTATTCATAAACATTGACTATTTGCATTTCAAGATTTATTTTGTATTCCTAAGAACGTGTAGAGATTTCTCTCATTCCAAAGTAAACAGTTAATTTCTCTTGAAGTGACAGCCAAAGAGAAAGTTTGCTCAGGTGTTGCCATTGTTGTTTGTAATGACGATGACCCACTGGTTTGGTGGACATCACTCTGACTGAACAGAAAATTATTCAGGAATTTTGTGTTTTTACTTTTTCTTTTGAAATGTTTTATATTTTCCTACATCAATGAATCAAATCTACCCATCAACCATTATCTCAAGAATTTGGTTCCTTTAACCTGTTTTCATTTGTACATTCACAAATTCCCAATATACTTTTACATTTTTCAGTTTCTAGTTTTACTCTTGATAAGATATACATTGATAGTGTCTGATGAACTACACAGTTGCTTTCAAGAGAGTTATGCTGTATTAAACATAAGATATACAAGAACAGAAAAGAAGACAAGGTGATTGGAAGGAGTGGAGGTGACTGTGATGAGGAATGTAAAATAGTTACTACTGAGGGAGAGAATTGAATTTGGGCCTTCCTTTGAGGTAGCTAAACGACCATGATATGTACACACCTTGGTTTAGGTCAGACATTCCCACATAGACACCCACCAGAATTACTTGCCAGACCTTTATGCATAGATTGCTGAGTGCCCCTCAATGTGGCACCTGATAATTGGCTAATTAAAATGAATGTGCATGAGCCTACAGCCCACGGTCCCATTTCGAGGAGAAATGGAATATGCAATCTTTTCCCTAAGGAGAGCATTGGTATTTCTGATTCTTTTCTGTTGGTGATTAGACAGCTTGAGTACCTTGTTTGCAACATCCACAAAAGAAAAGCATGGTCTACCAAAATGATGATTCTGATGATTATCTCTTCCTATCTTGTGTGTGTGTGTGTGTGTGTGTGTGTGTGTGTGTAAGACTTGGCTCAAAGCCTACCCAATTATGAAGAAACAAACAGAAATACTGAAACACAAACCATTTCTTCACCAGCCTTTCCTTAAACCAGGCTTTATTGCTTTGTGAACATCTGTGCTATTCACCTGAAAAGTGTACATCTGTGTTGGCGCTGTAAGAGGATTCCTTCCCCTTTCCTGGTAGCTATCTTTTAGATAGCCGTGTGGGTCAGCTATCCTATGACCAGACACACAGGCACATTCCTCCCTTGCTGCCATCTATCCTGCACATTCACTCTGCTCTTCTTTCCCAGTTTCTGACCTAGCCTACTGCCACTTGAGACCCATCTCAAATTGTGAATACTCTTTCTATTTCCTAGTAGGACATCTTATGTTGACCCTTATTATGTCTTGCATTAATGAGAAATCAACAGGAAAGCAATTGAGAAGTGGTCAATGGTCATTAAGAACCACCATGTTGTCACTGTGTGTAATCTTAATCTGAGAAATGCTGAAATATACTACCAATAGGCCTAAACAGCCATTCTCAGAGCCGTTCAGATTTCTTATAGATTATGAATAAAAGTGACTAAAGCCACCAATCCTCCTTACTTGTCAAAGGTCCATGACTCTTAGCTACTGCATGATCATTTTCTATTTAAAAAGCTGCTATTTGTACTTTTCATTGTTATTTTTCTTAAGGAAAATTTGAAGAGAATGAGAATAATTTCTATGAAATTAAAAGATTTCTAGGCACTCAATTTTTAACTTCCATCTTTAAACTTTAATATTAATTGTTGAAAAGAAGGTAACTGAAATTTGAGGATTGAAGAATTCCCAAATTATATATCATTAAAATATATTTTTCTTCTGTCTAATAATTTCTAGAAAAGTGCAAAGACTATATTATTTGTATTGTAATATATTCAGCCACAAACAGACAGCCTTTCTCAAAATTTTTGAAAGAGAAAAAGTTTTAGAAAAATAGAAATTCTCTCATCTTACATAATGTGCCTCAATTCTGACCTTTGAGTTAAATTCAAGTGTGGGCACATAACTGTCTCTATGTAAGGTAAAATGACATGCTTATAAAAATAGAAAAAAGTGGGCTAAACTAGCTCAAATCTGCATCACAGGTCCTCACCTTTGAAACTTATTACATTGACAGAATAACATGAATTTGATCTCATTTTATTTTGGCACTGAAGCATCTATAAATCGATATTGGTTCCAAAATTAAAACCTGATTTTTTTAATGACCTTCTTTACCTCCAGGCGCATCTCTACTTTTAAATGTTAGCAAATGGGAATCTTACTAATATTTAAGGTTCAAAATGTACCTTCACCAATATTGTTTGGAAAGATGAGTTTAAAACAAAGTCTTCAATGGCGTATCAAGTTGAATATCTTTTATTTTCCACAAAACTAATGCCTGACCCACCTTTATTTGATCAATTCTCTTTTTGTATCAAGTGAATTTTCCAGTTCTTGACTGTCTATTTTATTTGAGCACTCATGATCTTGTCATTTTAATTGATAACCTTTCCTCTACCCCTTATGATACCTGCTACAGTCTTTGGAGACATTATTTTAAGGTTGCACTTTGAAGGCAGAGTTATCTTCTTGTTCTAATTTTGAATGTATTTTCTTCTTTTGATCACCCCCCATTCTCTTGTTCCATATCTGGCATGTACTTTGCATCTTGTTATTGCTATTTTCTCTAGTTTTTCCTCAACATTTTAGTATTTACACCCAAAAGGAATTATTCACCTATTCCTGTTTCTTGTTTGAACATTTTCTTTTCTTACTGGGTCTCCTTAAACTCAGCTGCCAGTGGTCACCCAACTCTTACATGTATGAGTCATTTGAGTTGGGTCTACAAGCATTTTCTTTAGTAGAGACAAACAGAGTTACTTTGACCCTACTTCTGAAATTGAGTTGGGTTTATCTCTTGCTTCACCTTGTTCTTGGTTTTGGACTCTTTTCTTGGTAGTCTGTGAACTCTTTCCATTTATGGAAATATTTTTACTATTTCTGCTATAGTAGAAAATCTTGAGATGCTTACTGTCTACTTGGAGGCTTTTTTACTGCAAAAGAATACAAAGCCATAGTTAACTCGATAATATTTGAAAATTTTTACTGATACACAGACTAATTTTGTATATATTATGTATCTTGTATACATAATCATGCCTTAGTTGGTAGAATTCTGTGACCATTAAATGCAAGAATAATTACAGAGATCCTTACTCTCCAAGTTGCCAATGTCTCTGCAAACATACGGAGCTCAGACATAAGACCCTCCAGGAAATTATACAAAGTCAATATTAACCCTCACCTCCACTCTTCTGTTTTTACAGCTGAGTCATTATCCTGTGTTTACCTTAAAAAGACACCTGCAGCTTCTTCCATGATCTCCCTGAGGGCTGTGAATTATACAAGGGAGACCACAGGCCTTGGACTTCTGCTTTTCTTAGCTCACTAAGAGAGTCTGTGTTATGAAAGTCCTTACTTGATTAGTTTAAAGACAGAATGCCTAGTGAAGCCTGGGTAGCAATCCAACCCAAGAAACCCCCAAACCCCCAAAAGAAAAGTCATGCAAATACTGTATGTACTGTATGTTCGGGAGCTGAGATCCCCCACTAGAAAGAATCTTTTATTATAACCTCCTGCTTCCTCCCTCACATTGTTTGGGATGAGTCGTAACACTGGCTTGTGTTCATGCACAGGGCCCAAGCTTCCGGCACACACCTGTGTGTCCCTTTCCACTTGGTTGACACAGCAAAGGTGACCTGATAGCAGCATGAATACTCTTCATGTTTGGCATGAGAAAACAGTCCCATGGAGTCTAAATTTTAACTGATTCATGAAATTCACTATTGATTGCTTTTCTGCCTCCACTCTGCCCTTTAATATCCAGAAGCTGACTATTTTGACTTCTCCATATTTAAATTCACGACTAAGAATCAAAAAATCAAATCTAAGCAAACAAGGCTACTTCATTTTCTCTAAATACCATCTGAGATCCAGTATTTTTATTAGTCAATTAATTCATTTTTAAAAATTTACACTTCAAAGGCACTTAGCATCTGAGTTGATTTCTCTTCATCAGAAACTAAATTTAACAAAAACAATCTGCCTTAAAGCAACATGACCTTTCTCCTCTTTAAACTCCTTTTTCTATCTCTTTTATTCTAGTTATGTTCCGCCTTTATGACACCGATGGGAATGGCTTCCTGGACAGCTCGGTAATTCTTTTCTTTGAACTTTCTGTGAAAAATTGCAAAATAGCTTCCTCTGAAAAAAGCAAATATGAAGTTATAGTTATCATCATAGAAGGCATTACGCATAGAACTTATATCCACTCATGCAACATTTTTGTCAACGAAAGAGGCAGGATTGTGAGCATTCTATAAAATGGTTTTGGAAAAAAATCTACAAAGAGGTTTGCCGACTTGGGAAGAAAGCATGGACCTAAAACACACCTAGAAAAGCAGAAAAACTATCAGTAAGATTCGCCTTTAAAAAATAATGAATAAGCATAAAACATCTAAAGGAGTTATGAAATTGATTTATTTTATATTTTCTCCTCTTAAAGTATTCTTACTTATAAATGCAGTAAAGAAAGATAAATAAATGAACTCACAGCTTGATGTGAGAAATTTCTTTTGATGACATCTCTAATTTTCCTATAGCTTAAAGGAGAAAAGAAGATGAAAGGAGAATAGTGTATCTGAATGATAACATGGGATGCATAATTAAATGTTTATTTCATTTATAATATGTGGAAATCAATGGCAGTTTTCAGAGAAGTAGAAATGAGACACCCAGTACACACATCAGAACTGCATGTTGTACTTGATTAGCTATTCTATATTTGATGCTAATATAGGTTGCATCTCTAGGAAAAGTGAAAACAATAACATTGTCATAGTTGATGCAGGCTGTGCATGTACATCAGATTTCATATTTTTGTTGCTGTGGGGTGTTGAAGATTGAACTCAGTGAACCACTACATAACAAGCACTCACTCCTAACTTTTACAATATATTTAACTGCGAGGGAAATGCACGTGAACTCATGGTCCAGGTTAGCCGAGAGCCTTTCAGTTCATTTGACAGACCTTGCTGTAGCTCAAACAGACCTAAGTATTTTTGTAAATTTATTTCCATATATGTCCACGTACAGCCATGCTTCGATGCTATTGTGAGTGTGTGGAGTTCAAAAGATAACTTGTAGGGCTTAGATCTTTCACTCTGGGTGTCTCAGGCTCAAGTACAGGTGGTCAAGTTTGATGGCAGAAGCACTTAACCTCCTAACCCACCTTACCATATAGATTTTGACAAAGACATTAGTGAAGTTAGACATGTCTTTCTGTAGCACTGCGTAGAACAGTTCTTGCATGCAAGCTTCTCCAGAGGTGAGCACAATGCTTAATCCCTAATCCAGTGAGCAATACCACCATGAGCTGATGCTGGGATGGATGGACTTCTGAGATTCAAACCTCAGTGTTCCCTTGTTATTCTTCTTCTAGGTGTAGCAATCTTCACTTAGGAATACTGAAACCCAGGGCAAATTTACTCGTTTTCCAAAGGCCATTCGTGCCTACAGTGATGCAAATTATATTCTGATATATCAAATGCAGATTTGTTTAATGAGAGGTTTCTTTTTAATTTTAAATTAAAATCATATGTCCTAACTAGGTTTTTAGCCATGGGTTGGCAACTGATTTGAAAATTCAGTTAAGAGCCTTTTTCTCCTTCTCTCATTCGTGGATTCTGGCCATTTCTGAGGGAATAGAGGTAATCAATTATTGCCAACTGTTATAATTAGATTCCCAATATCAAACAATGATTTGAGAATAAATGGATTTATTCATGATTAATTTTTTATTTGTATTTTCTTTTTCTTCTTTTTAAATTTAAACATCAAAGTTTAATCCCCACGTGGACTTTTTTCCTCAACACCATCTACTAACTTCAGTATATTTCATTTAATATGTTTCAAATTTTTCTTCCAAAATAATTTACATTGCTACTTTAAAGATGTAGCAATTATACATTTAGAAGCAAAACAGAGAAATCATCATTGACTTCAATGCTGACTGTGGCTCACCCAACTTAGTAATGTTTATTGACTATTTCCAAAGCTCTGATGACACGAAACATCTATTTCATGTAATAACACATATTATCTTTGTAGAACTCTGTAGTAATCATAAATTTAGTCAGGTTAGGATGTCCATTTTACTCGTGAGGAGACTGTCTAAGAGAGGCTAAATGATTTACCAAGATAACGTGCCTATGACATAGTCCATGAACCAAGATTTCTAGTCCTTCTATTCAAACGTTTTAACTTCTCCAAATTACTGAGCAAAGGTGAGTAAATGAAAGGCTGGCACTCACCACTCAGGTGTTAGCAGGCACGGATGTTAATCAGTTACTAGTAAGTTTTCTTAAATTGTAATTTTTGTGGCAACAGTTCTAACCTGACTTATTTCTTAGTTATATTCCTTCTGAGAGGAATGTAGCTCTCATTTGTTTCTCAGACAATCCCTTGGGTCCCCATAACTTAACTCCTTCTTGCCATATTACTGTCTGTCTCACGAACTTTGACCACATGAGTGTCTATCTCACGAACTTTGACCACATGAGACAGGAAGTCCAGTAGAAAAATCTTTCATTTCTTTCAAGATTTTTTTATGTAAAAAGCCTTACAAGCCTTATCTTTATGTAAAAACAAATGCTAACTACTGTTTAAAAAATTAATTTTTATATTTTAAATAAAAATATAAAGAAATATTTATTTTTCTGGAGATAGATGAAGAACCCTAAGTTTTATATTATTACACTTTAAAAAGTGGAGACGCATTTAATCGAGTCATATGTATTTACTAGCACTTCCTCAAAGCGTTGAGATTCCTAGGCTATGAAAATTCAAACTAAAATTTGAGGGTCTCAGCAAATGAACTCCGCATATGCTTAGCTTCATCTGAGCTTTGACCTCCAAACACTTCTAGTAAAGTACCCAGAGAAGCGGCTCTATAGTCAATATATGTTCTCAGTGAATGGAAACAAAAACAAACCTCTCAGTTGTCTGTCCAGATTTCCTTCCATGCTCCCGGACATTTGGTGTTTTGAAAAAAAAAATAAAAAATCTCATCCTGTACACATGTGCTTTCAAAAGGGCATGGCTAGAAGTAAGCCGTGCCTGATATCGTAGCGCCCTCTCCTGGTAAAGGTTCTCAGCAAAGGGCATGGCTGATGCTCTAGTTGGGCTACACTTTTATGTACATCAATTATATAAACCCATGATAGTTAATAAAATGTATGTATAAATACTCTTTTCAATGCTGTTAAAAGATATCTCCACTAGTTTCTGTGTATGTATATGCTTTTAGAAAATTGGTCACATAACCATTTAATCTCTTGTACACACTGAAAAAACAATGTTGTAAAATCCTAGACTAATAAATACTTTTCTCTCTCTGTATCCCTCCCGTATACCCTCTCTCATCCTCCCTTCTCCCTTCCACCTATTCAGGAATTAGAAAATATCATTGGTCAGATGATGCACGTCGCAGAGTATCTTGAGTGGGATGTTACAGAACTTAATCCGGTAGGATGGGGTAACTGTTGACCTCTTTCTTTTTTGTTTTCTTTGGGAGGGATGAGGGGCTAAGTATAAGGATTTGTTTTAAACTTTTTTGATTCAATTATTATGGCTAACCAGAGGTCAAATAGATTCGGAATGGGATGATAGGGTGCATGTGGTGTCTTGACCTTGGCTTTCTTCCTAATGTTACATTTTGACTCGTGAGGTTATACACGTGGAGGTAAGTGGCTGCCGCTGGACACTGCTAAGTTCATTCCATGCTGTTGAAGATGCTGGTGTATTTGTTTCCAGGATGCACTGGGCAGCTCCTGATCATGGGTCATTTAGTGCCTGTAACTCCTGGGGGCACTATTTTGCTTATTCTTTAGATGCGTAAATTAAGACACAAACATGTTGAAATTTCATGCTTAAATCTCTACAGCTAGTTACAAACACAGCCAGTAAATTTTATCCAACTTGTTTAAAGAATCAGTGTTTTTTTTCAATGTTTCTAAGAAAATAAAGATGCCTTATTATATATAAATTTATACAAAATTACAGAATCATTCAAATGTATTGAAACATCGCTTTTTAGGCAATTTAACTTCAGACATAAATAATATTTTGAATAAAATTGGTAGCAGACAGTTGTTTTATTTTTGAAGTCAATTATGTTTACGACGTGTCTATGAAGAAAGCAATTCCGTTTTATTTAAAGGTCTGCATGCCGTACGAATTTGAGCTTATTTGTAAATTAGCACTCATATTTAGATAGCACCTACCAAAAAAGTCATGACTCGGAGGAAAGAGCTTAGTCTGCCTTCCCTTTCTCTCTCAGATCAAAGGGTGGTCAGGTCTGACCCTGTGCAAAATGGTGACACCATTCTTAAGGCAACCAAGACTTCTTCCAGTTCTGATTCAATGGTATTTCAGTTTCATTTACATTGTTGTAGAAATCTGCCTGCTGTGCTCACAAGTGACATCTGTCATTAGCAGTTTTGTTTGAGAAATTCTAGGAATTGGCAACTGTGCTTATAATTTATGGAGGAATTTGTCCTAATATTCTACTGAAATCATGCAAATTACCAGAAGCTCTGTTACTCTTTTTCATCAGAAAAAAAAATTAAAATAGTATTTTCCAACCCTGCTCAACTTTCTGTATGTGACAGTCGTTCATCTGCCAGGGACATCTGCTCATTCTCATGGCAATCAGATAAGGGGGCCTTGTTTTCTGTCAGTCAGTTTTCATAGCAGCAGGAGATACCCTGACTTCTCAGAAAATAGTATGTGGTGCCCAGTGCTGCACCAAAGTAAGATAGAGCTGTTGCAAAGGAAGCAGCAGTTCTTGTTTGGTCAGTTGAATATGAAGGTGACCTACTCGCGATTGCAAATAACAACCGTGACATCATTTGTCCTAGGCAATCCTGACCTGATGTCCTCCCATCTGGACAGTCCAAATAGTGGAGAGTTAGAAAAACAAGGTCACTGAGGACATTGTGTTTTCTATCATAGCTCACCACGCTATCTAGTCTACAGCCTCAATAGCTCTTTTCCTTTTTAACAATTATAGATGCTTTTTAGTTATGCACAAATAGAGAAAAGTGGACACTCGAGGTTGGTAGAAATGAACAGGAAGACCATTGGAAAGATATTTTGCTATTGAGTCCAAGCTCTTTCAGAGGACTTACTAAGCAAACAAATTAATGTATGAGGCTCAGTGTAGTGGTGCTCACTTGCAGTCCTATCAATCAAGTGCTAAAAGAGTTTCATCCTTCAGCCAACCTGAGCTAATTAGAGAGACCCTGCATTACACAGCCAGAAAACAAGCATGGGGTTGGTTTCCCCATGCCTGTTCTTCCCTTCTTCTTTGCTTTGGATGGAATCTTAGTGTTTCATCTTGTCTGTCCTCAGAAACTGTGGAGCAAGCTCAGTTTCTTATCTGTTCATTCTACTAAGTCACTGACAAATCTCCAAGAGGCAGAACACTGTTGTCAGGTCCTTTGATCAAATTCTAAATTGTTTATTTTGAGAATAATCAAATAGTGATGTTGATGTGTTGTATTCTCTGTTCAGTAGATCCTTATGTTGCTGTGGGGAAAAACTGTATGACGAAAGACACCTAGCAGAGAGCTAAGAAAATACTATGTACACTTCAACTCACAGGCCACATTTACAGTATCTTTTTGCATCTTTATTTTCATGCTTATTGAATGTATTTTTCTTAACCAATTAAAATGTCCTTATTATTCAAAAACAATGTGCTCTTTCTACTTTATAGTTTCTATCATATTTAGCTTCCTGATTTAACTAGATGGGAAGTTTGTTGACCTTTTCAGCAAACAAGGATAATATAGTGGAACTTTGTATATAATTCTTATTATATACATTCCTGTATATGCCAGGGGTCTTTAGCTTATAATACATTGTCTCATTACATCCTTACAACCATTTGAAATAAGAATCCACACTATAAAGAGGCAACTTTAACACAATCACACATTGTTTAACATTACTTGCAAGCCATCTTCAAAGAAGTCCAATCAAATATGATCAGGTCATTAAGTTTGGGCTCTGTTAAATTGTTATAGTCAATTAAAAGTAACTTAATTCCCTCACTCATTACTACATGGCAAAGACGTATTTGAGCTCTTTGCCCTGATGTTAATTTTTTCCAGACACTTTCTGGCATACATAATGAACTTAAAAGGCAATCTTGAAGAAGTAATTAGAAACTACTTTTACGTTTAAATTTAAAGTACCTTTTAATTTTTCTTTGCTTCTTTTCCTTGGGAGCTTTTTAAAAGTTGGACACCTATTTCTAAAAATTTATCAGCATAGAAAGGCAGACTGTAGAGTACAGGATTAATAGACTTACTTAAAGATATTTTTCTCTACTCTCACTCAGTTTCTTGTCACAATGTGGTATAACCAGTTGGAGAAAATGCTTTGTTGAGATACAAGGATTTTAAAAATCAGTTCCTTGACTACTTCTCCCATCTCCTTTTCCAGATCCTTCATGAAATGATGGAAGAAATTGACTATGACCGGGATGGCACTGTGTCTCTGGAGGAGTGGATTCAAGGAGGAATGACAACTATCCCCCTTCTAGTCCTGCTGGGCTTGGAAAATGTAAGTCTTTGCAATGAGGAGGGAGAATGGGGTCAGTAGGACGCTCTCTGGCAACATTTGGTGATCAGTTGCCCAGATCATTTTCTACCATGAGCCTGTAACAAGTTTCTCAACTTTTAATAATCCCATGGTTCAATTTTGTGATGCACATATTGATGTGAACTATGCTGTCACTCTGGGGCCAGAACAAACAAATGGAATTAGGGATTAGAAGTGGCTGCAGCTTTTGGAATACATAAACCAGATAAGGAGATTAGCATTTGTCTAATATTCATCTTGATTTCCCAGTTCTTTTGATGTCTCCCTGATCTTGTTCTTCAGAAGACCAATGGGATTCTAGGCATGGTCAGAGGGAGAGAAATCGAAACACACATGGGAATTATCCTTAAAACAATCTAAGACAATAGTAAACATTCACCACTCTGTTCTTATAAACATTTGTTCATTTTGAGGGCTCAGAAGTCAGCTTGGTGGTAAAGATCGTCTGGTAAGTACAGAGCTCCAGGCCTTGCCTCCTTATAGTCAAAGAGGGCGAAAGTCACAGAAAGATTAAAAAAGAAAAAAAACAAAAAAAAAAGAAAAACACACAAGGGAACTAGCACATTCATTCGCCTTGAAAATAAATTACTCCATAAGCATTTAACTTTCTATGCTATATGTGACCTCTAACTTCTTTATGATAACTCGTCATATATCACATAATTGTTTATAAGCATTATGAAGAAAGAGTAATGTCAGCAGGTCAGCATGGAGAAAATAAGAGAACAGGAAGGTGTTGATGTTTAAGGCTTACAGCGGGAAAGTGCAGCTGCTGGCTGATTTCCGTGAGGATGTTGCAAAGCTACCACCTTCTAGAAATTAACCACAGAATTTCAAAGTTGAAATCTCTATATTCTAAGTGGAGTAAGTGGTTCATATAAGAGAGGCTTAAGCAGGAAGGTGGGAGATATGTGCAGGATGTTTGCTTGTCTGGAGCTGATGCTCTCGCACAGTGGGTCAGGACCTGCCCAGCATGCCTTAGACCACAAGTTCTATACCCAGCTTCACACACAAAAAAAGAACTTTGCCAGTCTGAAGCAAGGAACCCATCGAAGGGGAGATGTTGTTGTGTGTATTTCAAGGCCAAAATGTTAACAAGGTATTTTCGTGTAAAGGTAATTGTTTAGCAATTCTTCAAATGTTATTTTCTAGAAATACTTGGTAAAATTATCAAACCATAGCATTTTTAAACTACAGAGCTATAAGAATTTAAATCAGGGAATTTTAAAGTAATAGACTACTTCATTTTAGTGTGAATAGATGATAATCTTTAACTTTAATATATCAGTTATTTATATATAGTTTAATACTACAACTAAATTTTAAATGCTTTGTGTTTTGAGTATAAAAAGATTATTCAGATGAGCAGAGATCAATATGGAGTGTTTCCTTTGAAATAGCGAGTGTGTTCCCAATTATAGCCACTAGATGGCAGGGTTACATTGCTTAATACACAGAGATCTATTTTAAATATGGAACTGGAGAATTCTACCCTCTGTAAAAAACAATTTTAAAAAAAGAAATTTCACTTCTTTTCATTCTTTTATAAAAATATACTACAAAAGTTTAAAAGCACCTTTAGTAAAATGAATAGCTCCTATAATACGCAATCACCATCCTTAGCGTGTACTAGTTAGAAATGGCCTCTTGTCCTATAAGACATAGCGTATGTTTGAATAAGCAAGAAAAGCACTAAGACCCTTGAGTGATGAGAGACATGGTTTTTCATAAGTGAGACTCACTTCATTGCAGCAAGCAGTTAATGTGCTATTGCTTACAGAGATCTCGATTTATGACACTGAACGTCCCCCTTCTCCCCTACCTTGGTGTTAGGCTTTTATTGGAAATCTGTGTGATTCATCTTGAAGTGGGCCATTTATACAAAGTCTGCTTTATTAAATTGTCCTATATATTCCTGTATATTGTCAGTTACGATCATGGGGGAGTGGATGCTAATTAACCATGTGCTAAATGCCATAGTACATTTGAAAGTGACTACAGTGTGCCATCGAAAGCACAGACAAGAGTGGCCTCCTGTGTGAGCACGATTTGAATGGGAATCATAGCACTGATGATTTTATTGTACTTTATTGGTTCTCTTACACACACTTCCAGGAGTGTCATCATTTTCAGATGCAGACAGTAGTATAGGCTCTGCTTCTAAAACAAGAAACATCATACCTTAGGACCTGATGCTGAGCGAATTACTAGAGAGTGAATACCACTAGCTCAAAAGATACTAAAGACTTTACAAAATTCAAAACAAATTAATCAGTAAAGGACATGTTAAGGGGCATAAGGAGTGTTCATAGCTTTATGAGTTTGATCATATTTATGCATGTAGTTATCCCCTTCCTTATCAGGATTTATGTTGCTGAATAATGTGGACCTTATATTCATTTACTTTCCTTTATAATTGTTTGTTTTCTGGATTGCACGTTTGCTTAAATGACTCAGATTTATAAAAAAAAAAAAAGAAAACCAACAAAAACAGAATGAAAATTGTATCTTACAAGGACCTTGGTATACAAGGCTTGCTTGAAAGGGTCAATAACAACAACATCTACAACAACAATAACAGCAATAATATATAATGTAATAATAATAATAATAATAATAATAATAATAAGCTTCATCTTCAACTTTTTTTCCAATCTTGACATTTAGAAACCATGCTTTCATTAGAACATTCAGAAGAAGAGGGCCTAGCTTCACTCTGCCATGTCAGAATATCATCCTTCTGAAATCCCGACAGAAAACCACGTTCTCTGCGCAGGTCTTACAGCTCTGAGCTCTGTAGACAAGCTTCCACAAGGATGGAGACACACAGAGCACTGGTCTGAGGAATCTACCTAGACCTTAAACTTGGCTCTGACAGTCCTCAGTAGCTGGTGCTATCGATTCCCAGCAAGCCTTGCTCTCTCTGTCCATTTTCCTGAGAGCCCTACAAGTGCTGCGTGTGGCTTCATCCCCACCAGGCCCAGAGTTTATTTAACGCACTTTTAGCATTATCCATGTTTACGAGAGTAGCTCACACTTCCAGGAAGAGCTCCAGTCTCTAACAGAAACATAAGACTATGGCTAAGATTTTTTTTTTAAAGTATCAGTAAATAAAACTGTTACTCTTTGTGAGTAGCCAGTGCTTCTTGAGAGACTTCTGTATTAATACAAAAGGGAAACAAACAAAAGTTTATTTCTCGAGAGAATTTCATTTGTATATACAACAAAAAATGATCAGATTTACTCCCCATTTCACCTCCAGTTCTACTTGTATCAACTGACATATGCACGGGTCTACGGCCATGCATTATAGTAAGGGTAATCTACTCCACAAGTGGACACAGTCACAAAGAATGAGGCCCTAGCATTCGTGGAGAGCTTCTCAACCTGGGGGTCATGACCCTTTTATAGGGCTGACCATCCCTTTCACAGAGATCATTTAACACCATCAAAAATCACTGATATTTACATCACAATTTATAACAGTAGAAAAATTACAGTTGTGAAGTAGCAGTGAAGATAATTTTATGGTTGGGGGTCACCACAACATGATGAACTGTATTAAATGGCTCCAGCATTATGAAGATTGAGAACCACTGCATTAGCAGGGCTCAGTAACCAGCAGCATCCTAGTGAAGAATGAGATCTCATGAGCCATCCACATCTGAATATTGGCTGCCTTGATATTTGCGGATCTTGTGCAGATTCACATATATGCTGTGAGCTCAGGAGTGTGATAACTATGTCACATCCAGAAGACAGCATTTCATAATGTTCTTCCTGTGATGGCTCATATATGATTGGCCTAGGGAGTGACCCTATTACTGGTATGCCTTTGTTGGAGTAGGTGTGTCATTGTGGGTGTGGGCTTAAGATCCTCACCCTAGTTGCCTGGAAGTGAGTCTTCTACTAGCATCCTTCAGATGAAGATGTAGAACTCTCAGCTCCTCCTGAACCATATCTGTCTGGATGCTGCCATGTTTCTGCCTTGATGACAATGGACTGAACCTCTGAGCCTGTAAGCCAGCCCCAATTCAATGTTGTCTTTTTGCAGAAAGATGATGGAAATGGAAATCATTATATTATTTATACAAAATGAGCCAAACTTGAACAAATACCATGATTTTTTTCCTTATATAAAAAATTTAGGATGAAAACCATGAAAGTAAAAGGGGGGAAAGAGAAAAGGAAAAAGACTACCAAGAGAAGAGAAGGAGGCTAAAGTAAGATGAGAATGGGATGAAGCCTGAGCTGTGTTAGAAGAAACATCACCATAGCTCATTATTTTATGCAATCACCACTTTTGAGTTAGAGGAATCTTACTAATCTTTCCAGTGTGAGCATTTGATCTCCTTATTGTGAACCTGTTCCACCTTTGTTTTAACGTACCAGGAAGTTCTCCTCTGGCAACTAAGGTGAGGGTCTTAAGCCCACACCCACAGTGGCACACCTACTCCAACAAGGCCACACCTCTAATAGGGTCATTCCCTGGGCCAATCATATAGGAACCATCACACGCATACATCAGCTTATGTACTGTTTACATGATCTCTTCTTAATTCTTGTCCCTCAAGCCTTGGCATGGCAGGTATAAAGAGGTCCTCGTTAGGACTCGGCACTCACCCTTATCTTTCATACTTTTACTAGTTGTTTGAACTGACCACTACCTGCTGCAAAAGGAGGCACTTTTGACAACACTTTAAAGATGTCTCAGAAGACATCAGGTGTTGGCGAGGATGTGAAGAAAGAGAAACACTCCTCCCCTGCTGGTGGGAATGCAAGCTGGTACAACCACTCTGGAAATCAGTATGGCGGTTCCTCAGAAAACTGGACGTGATACTTCCAGAGGACCCATCCATACCACTCCTGGGAATATACCCAGAAGATTCCCCAGCATGCAATAAGGATACATGCTCCACTATGTTCATAGCAGTCTTATATATAATAGCCAGAAGCTGGAAAGAACCCAGATGTCCCTCAACAGAGGAATGGATACAAAAAAATGTGGTATATATACACAATGGAGTACTATTCAGCCATTAGAAACAATGAATTCATGAAATTCTTAGAGAAATGGATGGAGCTGGAGAACGTCATACTAAGTGAGGTGACCCAGTCTCAAAAGAATACCCGTGGTATGCAGTCACTGATAAGTGGATATTAGCCTAGAAGCTTGGAACACCAAAGACATAAATCACATATCAAGTGATGTCTCACAAGAAGAAAGGAGTGGACACTGGTGCTAGAATGGACCAAAACATCATTGTGGGGGAGTACAAGAACAGTAAGGTGGGAGGGGGTGGATGAGAGAGCAGGGGGAGGGAAAAGGACATGTGGGACCTTTGGGGGTGGGGAACCAGAAAAAGGGAAATGAATTGTAAATATAGAATATATCCAATAAAAAAATGCAAAAAATAAAAAATAAAAAAAAATAAAGATGTCCTCATGGACTTGTACAAACATAAATAATTTAAAGACAGTCTGGGCCCTTTAGCAAAGCAGCCCTAGCAGGCAGAACCTCAGTGTCTTCATTGTACCTGGGTGTGGCCACCTTTACCCTGAGCTGCATTTGAATGAAAGTGTTTTCATCTCATTACATGGGTTCAAAGAAATACAATCATTAGCTTTTATACGTAATATATGCTATGTGCTTGATTACGACCATAGAAGGACACATTTTTCTCTTTACTTTTGCTTGAATTGATAACAAAGAAGTAATACATTCCCTGATGAGATTTATAGTTGGCGGGCAGTGATGCGCTTTGAGTAAGTTAAATCCTATCTAAAACTGGCACTCCACATTCCAATAAAAGGTTAAAAAGTATAATTTGGTTAGGAAGCTTTTCCCCACTCTCCATACACGGATCAGTCTATTAAGAAGTTATGAAACCATGCAAGATTCAGAAGTCTGTTGCAAGTTATTAAACAAAACTTAGTATAATACTTTGCAGTTCGACATGGTGGACACTTTGATCCCCGGGGATGGCAGGGCCCTTTTCTGAGTGCAGAAAGTACAGTCTGGAAATTAGCAACTGACTGTGACTGAGCCCAGATGTCAATACATCTCCCTGAGTTATTTTTTTCCCTAGACTTAATATAGCCCAACTTTATTGCCAAAGATAACTGTTTCCTTTATAGTGATGATGTAATGCTTCAGAGATAATTGGACAGTATAGTGCACGTTATCTAAGAATGGAAGTAACTTGCAATATTTGCTCTTCAATGTACTCAAGGAACTTGATGAGATATGGGGTTTGACCTGGAGTGTCAGTAATATAGCTCGTTAAAAAATCTTTGAAAATAAATATTTAGAGCAGTCTCAGTTCATTTGAGCCTTGTCAACATTCTGGGAAATAATGCCAAAAAAAGCGCGGAACTTTGGAAAACTTTAGAATAAACAAACAAATAAGAAAATAATATACCAAAAGTCATTTTTGGGGACATCTGTCTAGCTTTCAGAAGCTAAAATTTGGAAAGTGTACTGCTAACTCTTCCTAATTGTGGACTGCCCCAGGCATTACTAAGCATTCTCCCCTGTAATAGTCACAGAACAGTATTATGTCAAGTATATAGAAGGACATAAAAGGCAATATTTTATGAAATAACTTACAGTGGAATGAGACACATCATCTTAATTATTTAGGCTGCAACTTTTGGATGTTATAAATTTCATCCCCATGATTGTAATAATATTTGCTGTTTATATAACACCAGTCTTCAAGGAGCTAAATTAACTTCACAGGTGTTGTGTAATGAAACCTCACACTGTGGCCTGAGAAAGAAAGTGAGCACCTTCATTTTCTCAGACAGGAAATAGAAGGAAGACTGAAACAGTGTCTTCACATTTGCACAGTGGGCCCTGATACAGGTCTTTCCAGTTCTCTGCTCATTCCCTTAAAAAAATAACAGAAGGAAATTCCTTTCTTGCTAATAAATATTTATTTGTTATAAAAACATTAATAGGAATATGTTGTGCTGATAGAATGAGACTGACTCTCTTCTACCAACTTTGCAATCTCACTAAGACAAGACAAGACATGAAAATCCAGAGAGCCAGGGTGCAATTTGCACTACTAAGAAGCAGTTGGCGCTTGGTTTCCATTTCTTCTCTGAAAGAGGCCACATACATATTTCATCTCTGGTATATTTGGGCAGTGCATTGGGCTAAGAGCTATAAAGCCATTTAATTTTTTTTCTTTTGGTAAAGCATTTTATGCCCGGTAATGGATTTGTATATCACTTGCAGCCTGTAGCATGGCTAAGTGTTCTGATTGACAGAACACCCACGTTCAGACTTGTTTATTTTTTGATAAGGAAAATGCCAGCTGACTTCGTCCATATGTGCTCTCCAACAGGATGAGGCTTATTCACATGGAATGGACAATCACTTGAGATGAAATGACAAGAAGAACAAAAACAGCAATAAATGTGAAAATTCCAATGTTTCTCCTTTGACTTGAAAATCTTTTAAAGCAGTACATTGCTACTTTCAAAGATTTTTTTTAAAAAAGCCAACAGTTTCATATTAATACTTTTATATCAAGATGTTTAATTCTTAATGTGATGGAAATAAAACTATAGATTATAAAATACGGCAAAGTTAAACATGTATTATCCTATTAAAATTAGTATTACACATTCAAACCAGCACTAAGGAATAACTGCAAACCTTATTTTTTTTAAATTGTGGATGAAAATGTTTAAAACCCTGTCTCCTGATGTGGTCACTATGAGAATCCTCTCCATTCACTCAGCATTTTTTGTTGAAATCGTCTTATTCCTTTATCCGAAAGACAAACTTGAATGCTGCCTAAGAAATGGGGAAAGGTCTGAGATTAACCTAGGTTGAAGGTAAGGGATCAGCACACTTCAGCTCTCTCAGTTCCTGAGAACCCCTTGGACCAGAGATAGTTGGCATCTTACAAGAATGGAAGCAATAGGCATTTCACAGCTCAGCTGGGTTGCCTTTCTCTTAGTCTAAGGAAAGAATGTGAGTCAACTGAATGCAGTGCTTAGTATAGAGCCTGGCTCCAATGGTTTGGGAAACCGAACCTTTCAGTAGGGCAGAAGTCTATGTAGCCCGTTTTCATTAGCATGGGTACCATATAAGCCTGGCCTCTCATCTGGATTGTTACATCTCTACAGTACAAGGTCTTCAGTAATCAATTGTGTTTGAAATGGCTGTTTGGGACAAAAAGCAAGGCAGTCTTTCTGCTATCAAAACTTGCTATAAACTTCAAGGGACCACTGACAAGTACCTCCCAGGAAGCATGTTCATTAATGTTTCATCTTATGATGCAAATTTGACATTTCTAATTCTAATGTGAGAAGTAGTTACTGTAGATTCATGGATATTATAAATCAGTGTCCTGGCTCTCACTGTGGTAAGAGAGAGGGGATAGAAGCATTATTATTAATATTTTATTATTAATAAAAATAAGATGATCTGAGCTGTGTTATCTTTCTATAGTGCCCCTACACATAATATATACTCAGATATTACTTGGTGAATAGTGTAAGAATATGTATTATTGCTAACTTGAAAAATTATGCATTACATCAGTACTCATAGAATATCCATCAAGAATTTTGAAATTTGGTTTCACGCAATTGGTGAAAAAGTTGAGATATGTAATAACATACAAAATTAGGGTACCAAAAGTAATTATATATTATAATTTCATGTAATGTTTTTGACCATTTAATAAATATTTAAACATGGAATAACATCCTCTAAATTCATATATTTTGATCTTAAGCAATACAGATGTGATATCATAAGAGAAGTTGTTAAAATATCATATATATTTACTTTGCATAGTAAGCAATATATCACTTTTTTTACTCAATTATAAATATAAACCCAAGGTTTTATGGTGGCATGTGACTATGGTGAGAATTATAAACACCATAACACAGTTTTTATATTGTATTATCTATAATTATAGAAAAATCATTTTTACAGGATAGCTAAAAAAGGTCATATAATTATACTTTTGTCCTCTCTATCAAAATTATTATTTAATACAGAATATATTGTTAGTAATCATATTCGGCATCTGCAGGTGAAGTCCAGAGTCCACCATGTCTGACTTCCAAGCATGGCTTGTACAATTGCATCACATTTTTTCAGTCTTATAAAACCTACCTTGATTCTAAATTCTGTTTTTCCCACCACAAATACACAGTTAGGAGTCTTTACAAGTTTCAATTTCTCAGGCTTAAACCTAAGGCTCTTCTCTTTCTTTATTCATTTGTTTATGGAATTGTGCTAAGCATGAGCCTGTCCAAGGCTCAGAAGGCGTGGCCTTGTGTTCACAGAGAGTTCTGTTTGGTGATTCATCATGGAGGTCTGTGTGTACTCTGTTGAACTGCTGACATTAGAAAAGATTTCTCGGGTCACTATAGCCTCTCAGATTCATTTCATCATCTCACTAGGCAAGAAACACTTGGGTTTTTCTGAAGTCTTCATGGCGCTCTCATACTGTAGAGAGCCAAGATGAAGGAACAGCTTGTCTTCACACACCTCAGTCCAGCCTGAGCTTCGTTGGCACTTACAGAGTCCACTGTTTCTGTCATCAAAGTGAAATCTGTTTCTTTCCCGTCCCGTGCAGAATGTGAAGGATGACGGGCAGCATGTGTGGCGACTCAAGCACTTTAACAAGCCTGCCTACTGCAACCTCTGCCTGAACATGCTGATTGGCGTGGGGAAGCAGGGCCTCTGCTGCTCCTGTGAGTTCACTGGCTCTGCCCGATGTCATCACCTTGCTTGAGGGAAAACTGAGCTTATGCGGCTCTCCTATTTGTGTGACATACCTCAGGCCAGGATGCTTATGGTGCATATGTCTCTGTAGCTTCTCAATGCTCAGGTTGCTGACCAACTTCCTTTCAAAGAAAACAGATGCTGTGTCCCAATTCCATAGGTATTTCTTTGTATTGTAGTTTAATTTTTATGTATTTGTGTTTCTCACTTCTCCCTGGAGTATTTAGACATTTTTCACTGTTTTCTCGAACATATCTTATTTGCATTTGATAGTCCCCTCATAAGTTAACCATTTGCAGCTCTAGGTCTTACATATTTATTGAGTACACAAGTGTGTGAGGGGGAGGATAGATGGATAGGTGGGAGTGTATTCTTGTGTTTGTGATTGTGCATGCATGTGTGTTCATGTGGAGATCGAAGATTAATATCTAATAGCTTTCTCCATTGCTCCCACGTTATACACTGACCAAGATTTTCATATTGAATCATATCTCAACTACTTTGGCTAGTCGTATTGCACCTGGGAGACTTTCTTTCTACCTCCAGTACAGTGAAGTACTCACAGATGGTCAATTTTTTAAACGAGGTCTCGAGATCTAAACTATAGTCATTGTGTAGTAAGTGCTTTCTCTGCTGAACCATCTCCCCAACACCTCTGATACATTTTTTACATAAAGGCGAATCTTCATATGAACATAGATATTAGAATATAAGGCATTATAGGTTGTGTTCATTTTAATAATTTCAGTGTCCTTGTCTTGCAAGTTTATTTTATTCTAATAAATCTATATAACCAGTTAGACATTTGCTAAGAGACTGTATATAAATATGTGTGTCAGTTAATTTATAAAATCATCTAGTATTGATTTAATCTATAGCATTTTTATCTAAAATAAAGTTTATGTTCTTTGAAATAAGGATAAGTTCTCCACTTATCCAGCAATTCAGCCACATCAAATTCTGCCATGTAATATGCTTTAAGATTGTTTCTCTAGGTATATTATTTAACATTAAGAACTATACTCAATGTCATAATGTATATAATTTATAAATTAATGGGATCTTTTTAAGGTTTTATAACATTTGTCAAATATCACATAAGAGGAATATTTCTGATGACAATGTTGGAAGATCCAGATATACTAAAATAGTCTCCATTTCAAAAACAAAACAAAACTATCCCAGAACTTATATAACTTTTTAAGAGAATGAAGATTTTCGGGCAGATTTACTTGACTAACACAAGATAACTTTCAAAGAAGGGGAGTGGTATAATATTAAAAGACAGGACTTTGCTATTTACAAAATGGTTATTAGGGGAACACTCATATGATGAGTACTACCATAAAATAATAGAAAAGATGTATGTTTTTCCTAGCTGTTGTCAGAATTCACAGACAGGGTATTTTAGAGTCTTTTTAATAAACACCACGAGCATTACATAAACTTCACTCATATTTCAAGAACTGGATTTTTAAGTTGTTGATCTGTTTGCTTTTAAAAATTCTTCTAAATATTTATGAAATCTGAAGTGGAACAGTCAAGTGCATGCAGCCCTACTAATACTTAGAGTGAAACCAGGAGATATGGAGATGCACCCCCAAATACGTTTTGTTTTGTGGCTTAGATTATACACATGCATTCATATATACATTTGCTGGTATAAATGTGTTATTTTTTCATATAAACTTTTGCTTCCTGGCACCCTCTGTTGCCTTGCGAAGGTGGTTGTTTGAAGAAACAATATCATGATGGAAAATGAAGGATGAACTTCCCTGAAAGCCTGGCACGGCTGGCAGAATCTGTTCTTTAGCAGTAGACAAATCTGCCATTTAAAGTTTAGATAAGTCAATAGTAGAAGCACACAGACATTTACTCCTGTGCCTGCCAGCTGCTCTTATGCCTATACTTTGTGAAAGATAGACCTCTTCCTTCTAGCAAATGACACAAAGCCATTTGCCAGTCATCAATTTGTCTTTAATATTTTTGTCATCTGGGAATTATTGTGAAAAATTTGAGCAAGGACTGATTTAATTAAGCATTTCCTGTTCCTGCTATGCCATGATAGAGGAGCCTTGGTTTCTCATATGCATACTATTTCCTGTACTAATTGGCCTTTTGCATTCCATGATAAAAACAGCCGACTTGGACTTTTTTCCTTGATGCGGCTGATTGGATTGATTAGAGAACAGTGGATGCGAAATGAGCATCTGTTAATGCCACTCTTCCCTTCGTAAATTTGCAATCAGGACCAGGGTCAGCTCTGAATCTGCGTACCTGTTTCCTTTCAGTCTGCAAGTATACAGTCCATGAGCGCTGTGTGGCCAGAGCCCCGCCCTCGTGCATCAAGACCTATGTGAAGTCCAAGAAGAACACGGACGTAAGTCTGGCAACACAAGCTTTCTACATGTGTCACCATGGATAGCGCCTCTTACCACCCTGTTACTCTTCTATTCTAGGTCATGCACCACTATTGGGTCGAAGGCAATTGCCCTACCAAGTGTGATAAGTGCCACAAAACAGTGAAATGTTACCAGGGCCTGACAGGGCTGCATTGTGTTTGGTGTCAGACCACAGTGAGTACCATAACAGCACTGTACCGGAAGGGCTTCGAAGTTGGAATAAATCAACTAAAACCTTGACGGGGTGTGAGGGTGGGGGTGTTCTTATCTCATCTGCCAGAGAATCAGATTTCTCCTTAGGTTTAGGATTTTAGAGATGAAGCCTTCACATGCTTTTCACACAAGGGCCCATGGAGTGGGTTCTAGCAGTTCCCAGGAGAGCAATCAGAAACCGAAAATGAAAGTTGGCAAAGAGAAGAGGATCATTGCTGCTTGGTTATCATTGCTTCTCAGGACAGACCAAACCATCCTCTCATGTATGTTTCTTACCTCCAGATACTTTGTGAACTGGGACACAAGAGGTTTTGGTATAGTAATAACTAGGGGAAAAGCAATGGCCAAAGCTTTAGGATACCATCTGGTTAACTGTCAAACCTCTTCAAATAACTTGCATAAACACAGTTATTAGATGGTATTACTATATCTGTTTAATTTCTGAAATTAACATAAACAAACATTTCTTTCTTCTGAGTTTTTATTAGTCTGCTTGGGTGTCTTTTCTTCTTTCTCACAGAATAGTTCCTTAGTCCTTCAGTTCTTTGCACTCTTTTGTCAGAATAAACAGCAGAGGGCACTGTAATAATTGGCAAATCAGGTTTTGGTAGAACTACAAGGTTCTGTCCAAACATACAGGTTAAATAGTGTTCTTAAAGGTCACACACACACATCACACACACACACACACACACACACACACACACACACAGAGAGAGAGAGAGAGAGAGAGAGAGAGAGAGAATTTAAAAAATCAAGTTGATTTACATTTCAAACTGCAGTTATGTTTTTGAAGAGTTGTTATTACAATAAAATGTCTAACCATTGCAAGAACATATCAATGCTCAATTTTAAAAATACCATAGCAATCTCATTTTTAAAAACAATTATATATACATATATTATTACTTTTGCTAGTCTTACTACTACTACTTCTGCTACTACTATTATTATTAGGTTTATCTATTTCTTAAAACATAATATTTATGAGTGACTATTCAGCTTGAAAGATAGGAATTATTCTGCTAGGTCTGTAGACCCGAGATGGTTGGAAGTTTACTATTAAATTCGTTTCATCTTCCCACTTTGTTTCATCAGTCTGTCTCTGAGTACTTCAGAATTCTAACTTACAGCAACAGTAGGGACACCTTTATTAATTAATCAATTTTGGAGAGAGTGTCAGAATATATCCACCTGAAGATATCTGTATACTTAGTATTATTCAGAGCTTTCTTGAGCTGTCTTATGAAAATGTTAACCTGAGACTTATCTCTCAAGTAACAGTGTCTAATGTGACATATCTCTAAAGAACCAAATATCATCTTCACACTCTGGGAGTGTGGGAATGTGGTGCTGCCTGTAATGAGCTTTTTAAGGACCCACCCAAGTGGATTCCATGAGAAACTTGCTTAAACAGAAGATGAGAGGATGAAGTATAGCTTCACTTCAGTCTTTCTCCAAAAGCTATTATTTACTTTGCATGACTTGAAGTCACAACTTGAGAAATGCAGAGTATTACCATGGCCAGAGTCACTTACAAACTGTGCCTCTGTACCCATGAATTGCCTCAGTTTGGGACAATGTTCTTACACTCTAAAATGGAGTTGATAATACCTAACTTATATGACTGTTGTAATGATTAAATGGGTAAAAAGTCAATGTAGATAAGTTTACAAATGGAGCACATGCTTAGTAAATGCTTAGTGACTATACTATCAACTCAGTGGGCAATGGGTAAAATCAGCCATGGTGCCTAGTGTGAACCCTGGTGGCCATGGGGCATGCCATGAGTAATATTCAGGGTACTGTGGTCTCACCTTGGTAAGGATTTATAAATGGAAATTTCCAAGGCATAGTCAGAATAACAGCTTGCATCCTAAAAGACCATAGGAAATTGTGTGGCTTCAAGCATCACTAACTTTTATGTCAAGGTCCAGAGAGCTGCCTTCTCAAGAGCAACACCTCAACTCACCCTGCTCTTCACAAGAGCTGATCCTCTAATGATGTTTCCAGTTACTATGTGAGTTAGAAGTCAGGTTTTTCTTGTCTTTCACATTTATCTCCTTCATAGAGCCTAGTGCTAAGCCCTTACATTTCTTGCTTAAAATATCTCTCCCAGATCTGAGATTTTGACTTCATGTTCCCAACCTTAGTACAAGCTCTTAGCACCCCCTCCCCACTAGATTAGAGTAAGACTCTCTTGGCTTATTTCCCTGACAGAAGGTACTTCTCCTATATGTAGGCTGCCATAGCACCACCAGAAAAAAAAATCTTTTGAAAATCTTATTTTGTTATAATATGTCCTCTTCAGCTAACTATAATATTCCATGACAATGAGTGCAGCCTCTCCACCACTTAGCTTGTTTTGATTTTGAATTCTACAAAGCATAGATTTAAGAAGCACAAGTTTTTGTATTCTCCTTCACTGCTGACTTCCCTGTTAGAGCTGGGTATCTGCCGAAGAACCCCTGAGGAGGTCATGATTTATCCCCCGATTTTATTTAAAATATCCCATTACTTGGACTGTACTAGTCTTAAATACTTACTAGGAACCAAGTCCAGTTCTTTATTTCCCTTGATGTTTTCTTTGATGCTAAAATTTTCTTCTTTAATTTTATTATTTTACTTTATTTCCTTTTTTTTTCTTTTTTTGCTTTTCTACAAAGTTTTAGTCAGAATATAAATTCCTCAACTGTATAGGACTTTCTATGTATAATTTTCATAAGGTATTTTTTATTGGGTATATTCTCTATTTACATTTCATTTCTCCTTTTCTGGTTCCCTAGCCCCCAAAGGTCCCCCATGCCCTATTCCCTCCCCGTGTTTCCCCATCCACCCTTTCCCACTTCCCTGTTCTGGTATTCCCTTACACTGATGCTTTGAGCCATTCCAGAACCTGGGTCCACTCCTTCCTTCTTGTTGGAAAGAAAGACTGAGCTGTTCTCCATTTGTTTCATTTCTGCATGCCATCAATGTTATATTCCCATTTGCCTCCATTGCTATAAGTTGGTAGCACAGATGTTTTCCTTAATCATCTGATGATCTTAAGGGGCTGTCAGATTTTGTGGAAATCCTCAAGTTCACTATCATGAGTAATATAGTGATCTTCATGTTAAATATTGAATCTCAAATGCACTTCATCTTTAAATTTTATCTCAAAATACCTTGAAATAACTTGTAATGCTCAAATCTCATTAGACTGGTAAATAAATCTTAAAATATAAATGATAACCATCCATTTCTGCACTTTTAAGTCAGTGAAATGTATCTTCATATACTATGGCAGACAGGCATCTTGTAGACCTAAAGCTAAGTTCTAAGAAGGACATTGTACCTCTTCTGTAAAGCTTTCTACCTAACATGGAAAACTGGTAAACACCCAGGAGAACAATAGTGAAAAGCTGTATCTCCTACTTAAGCAAATATTTTCTGTGCTTTCAACTTCATTCCTTTGAGGCAGACAAATGCTCATCTTGGTTTTTGTTTCTTTTTCCTGCTTATGTCTTGCCACCATTGAGATCATGCTGCCAGGCCTAATTCACATCTGTTGAGAGTGTCCTTTGCAAGGTGTTTATTCTGTGTGTTGAGTTGTTACTAATCAAGAAAAGATGAGTTCTTGTCAGGCAGGAATCACTAGGATGTGAGGTGAATACAACTGTTTGAGATTAGAAAGAGAATTCCTATCTTATCCATCTGAATTCGTAACTTGTTAACATCTAAGAATACATTTTTAATGAAAATAATAAGCTCCTGACAATGACACTTTTGAAATTGTCAAAAGTTTTGGTAAGCAATAGCTTAATATTTAGCAAATACCATCATTAAGGAAGTACCCCCAGTTTATAAAATATTGATTTCATGTGAAAGTGTCAACTAACAAATATATTTCTTTAAGTCATATCATTGAAGTTTTATTTGTAAGAAGGACCTTTATTTGTATATGAATCTCTAAGTTCTAATGAAAACTTTTCCTATTTTTCTTTTTTCTACTCTTCATTTCTACCATTAGCTCAATACCTCTCCATAACACACACACACACACTCACTCACACTCTTTTTCATCCAAACTTGAGACAGATTTTACTAATAAACATAGAGCTGGCTCTAAATTAGGTGCTACTGTGAGCTGTCAAATTCTGAAATTATTTCCAAGTGTTTAATTCAAGTCCAAGAAAAGCTGGTTCATATTATTTGACTTTAGTAGATATATGCCTCTATCTGTTACCCTGAAAGAGAGTTTCTGGGTATCTTAAAAATAAGCTTTACTTTTCTATGTGCCATCTTTTAAAATATGAAAGGATAGCTGTGGACAACATTTTCAAAATGACTTTTGAAAGGTGGGTACTACACCTCATGGAAATTCTACTCAAGAGGCAGGATGCATCTGTGATCCAGTTCATTTATAAACTCAAGGAAGACTTCTGTTTGTCTTTGCTTACTTTGGGCCCTTGAAGATAGTCAACAATCCTGGGCATCTTGCCAACTCTGTATTTTTTATGCATCCCAATGCATGGGATGACATGGAAACAAGTTGTCCTAACCTCATTTTATTGCTATCACACAATGTCACAAACTCGGGAGTTTTTAATAACAAAGGATGTGCTTCTTACACTACTTTCAGGTCAGGGGGCATGCCATATTAAACCTTTCTTTTAGAGTCATAACTTGCCAGATGTCATTATATGTCAAGACAAAATAAATATTTGTCTTCCAGCCTATTTCTGATTCATTGTAGAGTTGCTAATACCCTCATATGTCCATCTAGTTCAAGTTAGCTCCCTAAGGCTCCATCTCTAAATACTGTCTACATTTGAATTTAGGGATTGCTCTACATAGACTGTAAAAAGTGTACTTAAGAAACCGTGCCTATCTTAGCACTGTGCTATGGTTTGCAATAGATTTTGACAAATTTCCCATTGTGATCACTTATTGAGAAGACACTTACATAGCTTCTCAGAAAACACAATATCAGTAACCAGGGATGTATGGTGGGGGGGGGGGACTGGGAAAGGGGAAAGCCTTTGGAATGTAAACATAGAATATAGAAAATAAAAATTAAAAAAGAAAGAAAAAAAGAAAGAAAACCAATTTGTTTTAATTCTATTATGCAATTTCTATTTAGTTGATACCTGTATTTTTAATAGACTTTTTTTTCTTTAGACCATTTTCAGTTTACAATACAGATAATACACTTATTTATGACTGATAGTCTAGATTTGCAGCTATTTTTAAATTTGTTTTTATTCTTTGGCTAGTTGGTTGTTTGGTTGGATTTTAGTTTCTGTCTAGTTGTCAGGTACATTTCTGGGCAATGTTAGGCATCAGTGACAGCTGCTTCTATATTGGACTCACAGCTTGTTAAAATGGTCAGTCCTTTAACCATGTTGCCCACAGCTTTGACCTTTCCCTCTAAAAACAATAACATGGACTGGATAGGCACTAGAATACCACTTCAAGATGTTTGATTATAGTTTTCAGAAGAATAAAGTATTCCAGTATATGATTAGTTAATATAAATCTCTTAAGACATGTTCCTTTTAACATGTGTCCCTGTTTTGCTGATGTTTCCTCATGTTATACACTGTGCTACATGCTGATGCTTCTCCAAGACTGAACAGAAAAAATCAGAGGCATAGCAAATTATGAAACTTGAAAATATTATACTCAACGAAGTTAGATCTATAAAGGTGGCATTCAATGAGACATGAGATATATTGAGTTTTATCCTCACTTACTCTAGTCTCCTGGTCAATTGAATATTTCAAAGTCCTTAGTTCTTTCCATTTGGGCCTAAGTGTAAAATATGTCACTAATTTTACTTAATGTTTATATTGAAAATATATGCAGTGGAGGAGCACACGAAGTTGAGACTCGAATGCTATCTGTGAGCTATGTTGGCCTGAGGCTGCATGTTTCTTCCTTAACTGCATTTTCTGCAACGTATCATTTTAGGATGTCCCACAGAGTATGAATTCAAGACAGTCTCACCACATACACACAAAGATTGTCTTATCAGAATATTTTAGCTTCTGCCTCCGTTTTAAGGTAGTTGCATGATATCAAAGAGTAAAACCTCAATCTTTGTGACAAGGCAAAATCCAGTGGAGACTCAAGACATAGGGTCTGCTTTGAGTTTTCACTCTGTCAATGGACTTATTTTCTAGACCTTCTATAACAAAATGTCATAAGCTAAATGGTTTAAGACAACATAAATTTATTCTCTTACATCCTGGGAGAGAAAAAGTTTAGGATAACAATGTCAGCAAGGCCATTAACCCTATGAAGAATTTAGGGATGAATACTTGACTTTTAGCAGATGCTGGAAGTTTCTAGAAATTCTTGGTGTTGCTTGCATTGTAAAGACAGCATTAATATCTCTGGCTTGTCTCATGTGGCCTTCCCTCTTTGTCAGTATTTCCTGTCCAGATTTCCTTCTCATTATAAATCTTCCAGTCAAGGGCCAGACACATTCAACATGATTATATTCTAGCTTGAGTATATTAACATAGGCTATATTTGCAAAAAACGTTCACATTCACTCATATCAAGAGTTAAGATTTTGATCTTTACATAAAATTTAGATGGGATCATTTTCACTTCACCCCTAGACAGCTTACTTATAAATCTATATATCCAGGATCATATTTATTTTATGAGAATAATTTCAATAAACCAATAATATATTTTAGAGTTATTTTAAGGAAGTTGCTTTTTTTTGCCTGGGCAGAATGTAGGTTCATTTAGTTCTATTGTACACAAGAATTCAGCTGCTTCTGTGTCTTGAATGCCTTTTAACTTTTGGCAAAGGTTAGCAGTGCCTAAAAGGAATCATGACCCACGTTTCTATAAAGAAGTTTATGTGCTACTGTGAGAAGGAGATGCTGATTGTAGATAGATGTGAAAAATTACTTCTATTTCGTATAATGCAGCCTGCTGGGCATCAATCAGAGAATCAAGTTGGGCCTCTGTGTGACAAATGCTGAAGAGTACAGGACAGCCCTCAGCCTCCTTCAATGCAGTTCTATTACTACCATTAAATCAACAAGAAGCCTAAACTCGGTGGCCAATGAACTGCTTATACAGAGGAGTTAACACAGCTAAGGCTTAAAGGGAATGGCCTTCTCAAAGGAGTGGGACAGAAACTGAAAACTACTGTGGTATTAATATTTTAACAACACACATGAAGTATTTTGCATTAAAAAGATATCAAGTGGTAAAGGGAGAAATTTCTGAATATCTTTGCGTAAGAATTATTTTCATCAAATCTGTAATAAAAAACCATCTCTGATTTCAAGCTATCACTACTTTATCATTTTGTTATAGTTACATTTTAATTTAAACGAGTGACCAAGGTTGATAAAAATATCAGCTAAGGTTCATACATATTGTAAAATAAATATCACATTATATGATTACATGTTAACCTAATGTCGAGCTGGTAAATACAATATAAAGATCCACTTTTATAATCATAATCATCTTCTTTTATTTATATCCTGCTCCTACTGAGATGAATCTCAGGTTACATTTACATATTGAATTACAAAGTTAAAACTAATGATGGGATCAATTATGCCCCATACTGAGCTGTGCACTTTGGAATGACTTTGAGAAAACATGAGGGTCAAAAAGAAGAAAAAAAAGAAGCATCAACAGTGCACAGTGGTTTCAAGATTATATTGAAGGATAAGCAAGGAAACACTGTAGTTGGCAATAAACTGTCTTGGTAAAAGAAAGCATGGTTTCTTAGTGTAAAATTTTCAGGAAGTGTCTGAGCCTGTTCTTACAATTCTTCTAGTACACTTTTAATATATTATTGTAACTAGTCTGCAATTAACTCTTCCCTGGATGCTATTGTCATGTCGGTTTGATATTACTCCTGTCTCCTTTCCTAGCTGCACAATAAATGTGCGTCTCATCTGAAGCCTGAATGTGACTGTGGACCCTTGAAGGACCATATTTTGCCACCCACCACAATCTGTCCAGTTGTATTGGTGAGTTCGTCTTCATCATTTCAATGTCAGTTGTGCATACTGTGAGAAACTGAAACACTACCAATGAGTACTTCTGGAAATAATTTTTCATTACTGAAACAGAGGCACAGTTCTGTCAGTCTAACCTACACCATAAGAGCAGAAATCTCTCTCTGATCATGACATTCTCTTCTTCCTTTGGTGTGTACACAGTGGGGTAACGGATGCTCAAATTGAAGCAGACTCGGGTGTTGTCTCTTAGTCATGCTGTACGTACTAGAAATTGTATGGGCAGAATGAATCTACATTTTACATGTTATATAGATGTAGCTTCCTAGAAAATGAGATTATCCTTGTGGGCATTTTTGCTAGGAATGTACATTCTATGTCTAAAGTTTTGAGGTCTCTCTTTTAGGTCAGAGGCTACCTTGAAGTGATTATACAGATTTTAAATTACTTTATGCACAATTCACATATCAAATCATTCCCAAGAAGAAGGAAGGAGAGGGCCCTGGTCCTGGACAAGCTTGATGCAACATTGTAGGGGATTACTAGGACAGAGAAGTGGGTTGATTGGCAAATAGGCAGGAGGGAAGAGGGCTTATGGGACCTACAAGGAGGGGGTAACGGGGGAAGGGAAAATCATTTGGAATGTAAACAGAGAATATAGAAAATAAAAAAGATGTGTAGAAAAAATACTTAATGCATTCCTACTAGCTGTTTCGTTTAAATTACTAAACAATAAATTTTGCTACCTGCAAGCTAATTACCTATTAAATAGATATAGAAATGAAAAATGGAGTGGGGAGTAATCTGAAGACTCATAATAAGGATAGAAACAAATATTCAAAGACAATGTTCATTTTCAGAATCCTAATTGTTGATGAATGAAAAATTATTTCACAAAACAAACTATGTTATATCTGTAACACACATCATTCTCTTCAAAAACAACCCAGGAATTAAATGTCTAGAGTTTTATATAATAAAACTACAACAACTAATAAATGTTACACAAATACATTTGTAAAGGTCAACTGAGAAATTAATCAAATTACTCAATTTTCACCTACTTATTATTCATTTTTATGATTATATGCAAAAATGCAAAATACTGATGGCGTTTTAAAATCCTTTTGCATACAAAATTATTCTAAACATTTTACTATGTTAAATTACTAAAAGAAAGAAAGAAAATATCTACAGTTGCTGAGGAAGGTAATAATTACTTTTAATAATTTTGCAGTTAACATATTATGTATGTTAAACATACATAATAAATGAGATTAATTATAAATATTGAAGTCAGAAAATAGATTTTAAATTAATTTGTTGCTATCTTTATGCATTTAGAAAATGAAATAATCATAATTTTAACATTATTTTTCTTTCTACAAAAAATTGTAATTTTGATGACTTAAATGCATCTTTGAGGTTTTAATTCCTACTAAATTCTGACTAGTTTTTCTACCGTTAAGATTTATGTGGGATACCCTGCTCAATGAGAGCCCTTCCTGCCAGACTGTGTCATATAATATCAATTATGGGGTGCAGCTTTTCCATCATTCCTTTCTTTCAGGAGCTGAAGGCTTCATAGCATGTGTTACTTGAATATTCCTGCCTTCCCACCATGTAGGCAAAAATTCCATTCCTGCCGATGAATATTTTTGATGCTGAAAAGTTACTTTCAATCATCAAATATTTATGTGGTATCTACCATGATTTGTATCTCAGCTTTTGTTATTGAATCATTACAATATGGTTTATGGAATATGTTGCTGTCTGAGGAAAATCCTTACTTACATTTATGTCACTGTCATTGTGACACACTCAGTCCTAGCTGTTTGTTGAGACCTTGCTTTCAGAATCTTTGCAGGGTTACAATGCCACCTTGATGGCTACTGGTGTATCACTTGGATCTTGCTTCTGGTGTCAGTTTTAACACTTTTACTATTCTTCCTAATGAGATGCCATGGTTCTTGTAGACCCCATGACTCTTTGACAACTTTGTCACCTGGGATTGTCTTTCTCAGTGGCATTCTTACAATCCTTCTTCCTTTCCATGTGTCTCTAAGCTGCTTTGTGGGTCTACATTCTAAAAGGCAAACATGAACTGTCTCTTTCATGTACAAAATGGTTGCCACAATTCCTTATTTGAATTCCAAACATTCTTCTATGGTAAAGAAAGTTCTTAACTGGGTCAATGGCACTCTATCTTTACAAAACAGGTAAGACACTGGAAAACAAGGATAATTGAGCTGAGTGTAATGCTCAAAGTACACCTGTCTCCTAAAGCCTCAGCAGTCTTGTGTATGTTAATAAAGCAGGTGAAACTATTTCATCTTAAGATTTCTACTGCCATGCAAAACAAGAGTGAAAGACCTTTTTTTGTATAATGGAATAAAAACATTGAATATTACATCCATTGACCATTTAAAAGCTCATCTTTTATGTTCAGCCTAGAAAATTTGGTAAACTGTTCAAACTGGTGGCCACTGAACCTTTCAGACTGATAGAACCTCATTGACCATCCCAGGAAGGATTTTACACTCTTGTCTGCTCTACATTTTTAGTATTTATTTAAAACTACTAAGTCTTAAATAAAGTAAAACTTGTCTAAGTTGGCTTTTTACTGCTGTTTTCCTTTATTGGATGATTCACCCATTTTAAATGTCTTTGCCTAAGATTTCTGAGATAGTATTCTTCATGAAGCCAGAGGTGCTGAGTGCAGATATTATAAAATGGCCACTCACTTCATCTATATCACACCATACAAAATGTCAAAGAAGAAGTAAAAATGGCTACTTGTATGGCATTATATCTTAGCTTTTTTGTTGAAGACAGTTCTATTGAAATGAGATTCACGGGCCATAACCTTCACCCTCTTAAAAGATACATTTCAGTATTTTTCAGTGTACTTGGAATTGTGCAGCTATCAATCCCTTATCTCATGGCAATGAATATGCCTGTCTGGGGCCTGTGCTTTTGTTTCTGTTTGGTATAACACCTTGAATGCAGAAGTTTAATTACCATAGAGATGGTGTTTGTTCAGGCTTAGTATTTCTCAGATCAGAAATAGCATTCTGAATCCTTACCATCATTTGGCACTGTCAGTGTTTTCTACTGCAGTAGTTCTGGTGGCTAAAAGGTTTCCCATTATAACTAATACCCCTTTGTTTTAGCTCCTCACTGCAGAATGGGCCATGAGAACGAAAGATGCAGTTACATTGTCAACCAAGCTAATTTTATTTACAATAAATAGTTGATTCATAATTCACTTTGTTTCATAAAATGAGAAGTTGCTATCTGTGTGACATATAACTTTAAGCATTGAGAAGAGATATCAGATGTGGGACTGTGACATGCATGAACAAAAAGACATCTACAACATGACAATATAAGGATAGCCTGAAGAATGTTGTTATAACAGAGACCAGAAGTTTGGAATTAACTTTGTGTTGCTTTGGTTCGGACAAAGGAAATCTTCAGCCATGTGTCTGGGTGTGCAGGGTGTTCACTGCATATGTAAAAATTAAGATACTCTGAGAATGGTTTATTGGATGCTGCCCCTAACACTACTCAGAATAACTGCAAGAACTTGCTCCAATGATTACTTTCTGTCAGTGATGGATGAAGGGACATGGTAGGACTAACTACGTGGACCTTAGTATTGGTGCTATAATATTTTTTGATGGAAGCCAAGAGTCTTCTCTATTGGAATCATTACTCATTGTAAAGGCTGAGAATTTGAGAACACTCTTTACTTGAGGCGTTATAAGTAAAGTAAGTATAAAAGAAGAACACAGATAGTTCATCGGTCACAGATCACTCAGTGAAACTTTCGGAAAAGAGACTTGGAAGATTGAAGGGAAAGAAAGTAGCATGGGGTAGTTGTGTGTAGAATATTTAACAAGATGCTGGTGTTTAAGTGTGATATAGGAGAATGCTATTTCCTTCAGGGTGTTCATAATGACTGATATATCAGTCATTATGAATGATAATTGATATGATAATTGATATATATCAATTATCTATAACTATTTGTGTGTAGGCATAATGTAATCAATTATTAGAAAAATTCATGATTATATACAAATTATAGAACTTAATACCATATACACATCTGAAATGTAAGATGAGATAAGTCCTAAACTTCATCTAAGCAAATGGCTGCTCCTCTGCTGTAGGTGGAAAAATAACTAGATAGGCAAATCTAGACTACACATATCAAGTCACTTGCATGTAGGTCCTGACAATCACTTCTTATTTTACCAGATGAGCTAATAACATCTCTCTTTGGTCAATGGAAAATGTCATATTAATTCAGAAAAACTTCTATAAAATATACCTAGCATTAAAAAATGATTAGTCTATCATCTTTATATTATTAGGATTGCACTAGAACTTAAAATTTAAATTTTAAGCTTTAATTGTAAAATTAACTTAATATTCATAAAATCTAAAAGGATGTACATTTTAAGTCTTTAATTCAATAATTTAAAAGAACCATATAATAAATAACCTTTGTAGTACATAGATCTTTTTCATATGTTCCTGCAACTAAACGAGATATGTCATGTGGCATGCTGCCTTAATATTTAAATATATATAATTAAATATATTTCAAAGTATTAGGAATTTGTATGAGGAATAGCCACATAATTTCTGAAGAAGAGCACATCTAATGTAAATACTGTTGTGGCTACCATTTTGCCCATACCTTATTTTGGTAGGAGTAATCTCTTAGTGGAAATCTTCTAAAAGGCCAGTCTCTCCTGACTTCTCCTACCCAGCAGTGCAAAGTATCACTGTCATGTGCTATTTTGTTCTAGAAATATTTCTGTTTTACAGTGATTCTGGTTTTTTTTTTTCTGCACTGCATGCCCATCTGCAACACAGGACCATAATAGATGAGATATTTGTGAAATAGACACTACATATTGACAGATATAATTAATTTTTAATCCTAAATAAGCTTCAAATGATTATCTCATATCCTTTTAAACTCAAACGTATCCCTGTAATGCATAATCAAAGTAGTATCCATTAACAATAAGAGAATGCATATTAAAGAATTGATCCGTTTAGCATTTTCTCTCCTTTTGGACAACTGAGGCATTCCTGTGAAAAACTGTCTAATAGATATAGTATATTACTAAGTTTTAGTTAAGAAGTTTATACAAATGCCAACCTGATAAATAGTGATGCTTCTTAGATCATATAAAGTGAAAGAAAATTATTTGAGTGATTTAGGATCTAAGAATATTCCTTCGCTTTGAGTCAAATGGTTCCGATTCTACCTCTTTCTCCCTCACTGTTAACTCTGTAATGTGGCCAATTATGGTGTTACTGCAGCAGTCATCTACGTAGTCCTACGTATAACACCCTCAGAGAACCATATGCCATATTAACTTCTCCTCTTCCGATCTCTCTTACTCTTCCACAATTTTAAGCATTCTAAATTATACATTGTAAATATGGTGATTACATCTTAAATAGCATAGGGTATGTGAAGTCTTCCTTAGAGCATGTGTTAAACTAAGTCACTACTCCACAGAATGTCAGAAGGTCTGTTAGGGAGTGAATATGGTGTGCGAGTCTTCTTCACAGCTCGGTTATTATGGGATCTTTTTGCGTCTACCTATCACTTACCTCACGCAAGTGTGAATTAATAATAACAGCCTCAATGGTGAACATCAGCCAGTGTTACGAGGAGGGATACATCTAAATTCTCTACAGTTCTCAAACTTGCGAACAGTCTGTAACTTCCTTACGCCAGTTCTTGAGCTTCCATAGATGGAGTGTGTGGTGGGGAGGTGTGAACACTTGGTTGAGGCTGGAGCTTGCTGCTCTGAGCTTCATATTTTACTTTTATACTGGTTGAGCTTCTTTGCTCTTCTTTTTGACTTACCTCTTTCACCTTCAGCTACAGCCACAGGACTCATGTATCTCCTTGGAATTTTCTGCATAACCTACCTATTATTTGATGATTTGCACCTATGCAGTTTTCTTTTTTTTTCTTTGTCAAAAGAATGGGGATAAAGTACATTGTCAGTTCTCAATAAATGTTTCATCAGTGTCATTACTTAATATTCATTTAATTAATATTCATTATAGGTCAATTCATAATTGTCATCATGGTAATGATAGGCAAAAGGGATCTCATTTTTTCTATATTTTGAAACTCTAAAAGATTAGGTTTCATGGTATTATTCTCAGAGGAAAGTTGCTTTGAATTTATTTAATTTTTAAGATGGGAAGAATTAAATCGTAGCATTCAAATCACTGTGAAGAGTATAGAACATTAGAGAATTATCATGTGTATAAAATAGGTCAAATTTGTTTGTGGCTAGGCATATTATTCATGTATGATACTAACAGTTGTATCATAGGAAAGAGGATAACACCACTTGGCATTACATGACTCTAACAATGTCTATACCTGTGAGATGGGCCAAATTTCATGACATTGTCCTGGCTAGCTTTATAATTAATTATAATGCTCTGATTAGATTAAGTTTGCTATGTTCTGAGGAACTCAACGATATGCTGTTGTCACACACATACACATACACACACACAGAGTATGTCATTTCTTAAGAAAAAGGTCATTATGTCCACTTTTATTTGTTTCTACATAAAATAATCAATTCTGATTTTGTGTTTATTTTTAATAGGACTACAACAATATTTCTATAAGTTTGTACGATAGTTTCTACTTGAAATTTAATTGTACACAGAGCCAGAAAAAAACTCTTTTTAAGGAAACAAATTTGTGCCATAATAAGTTTAGCCCAGTTTATAGAAAAGCCAAAACACAGTGCCAATAAAATATAATTTGGAAGTTTGATGAAGATAAAAATGAAATGGAAATCAAAAATATGCACCCATACATAAACATCTCAAAAGGGGATTTAAAACCATAACAAGATAAAAATCTTAAAGTAAATGCGAATGAAATTTAAAAATTCACATGTGCCTGTGATTCACAAATAAGGATGTGAGTTTATCTACTAATGAATGGTTTATGCTCTTCTTCAAGTAATTTCCAACAATAGTTAAAGCAGGACATATAAAAATACAGTACATAACAAAAAGTGAGTCAATTCATACCAAAGTTATGTTCAAACTAAATTTTATGTCACTGAATATTACAAATTTGACTGTGCTATTTTTCCACCTGTAGCTTTTAGTAGGTTTACAAGGAAATGAAAGATCCAAGCTTGATAGTGTTTATCTAGAGAAATGCTTTGGAGTTTTATTTGTATATAAACTACGAGATCAATATATGGCAGTGGGAGGTATTGCCCCTGTATCCCATCACCTCTCAGTGCAAAACCTAGTTTCATTTTGTGCTGCATTTTTATAATGATAGTTAATAGTATGTAGGATGATCGCTTATGGTTACAGCTCACTTTAAGCTCACTTTACTATTGCCAAAAATAGTAATAATTCTGCAACTATAGAACAAGGAAGTAGTATATTCCATAAATGTTAGATAAATTGCGTGCCTGAACATTCATTACATATAATAAATGAAATAGCTATTGCAATTGTTTTTATTGATAAATGACAACAAACCAAACATTTATTCCAAATCGGCACCATTGAAGCATATGACTAGAAGGTTGAAGGATAAAGAGGGAAAATAGGAGAGAGAAGATAAGCCAAATACATCAGCACCAGTGTAATGCAAAGAAAACATCCAGGACAACTGACCCTTCTCCTATGCATAGGAGGATTAACGAAGTGTCTTGGATTCCTGGAGGACACAATGTTTTCAATAACAACCAACTAGACCCCTCAGAGTTCCCAGGCACTAAGCCACCAACCAAGGAGTACACATGGCTCCAGCTGCATATGTAGCAGAGCATGGCCTTGTCAGGCATTAATGGGAGGAGAGATCCTTGGTCCTATGAAAGCTCAATAGATGCCCCAGTGTAGGGAATTGAGGGTGGAAAGGTAGGAGTGGGTAGTTGGGTGGAGGATTACCCTCATAGAAGCAGGGGGAGGGAGGATTTAATAGGGGGTTTCTGGGAAGGAGTGGGGGGGACCAGAAAGGGGATAACATTTGAAATGTAAATAAAAAAATATCCAATAAAAGAAAAAAGGAAACAAAACTAACAAGCGTTTTTAATTTAGGTATATTGAGAAAAATCAAACTGAATGAAAAGCATCTGTGTTTTCTGATGATTGATTTCCTTCATGAAATTTCTATATAACTCTTTTTGCCTCATAAAATTATTCCAAGTTTTCCTGGAAAGGAAAATGTATTCAGGCACATAATATTGGAAAGAATAATGAGGAAAACCTGTTCTAAGAGCTTGTAGCAATATTTTTGTCTTGTTAAAGGTGCCCTGATTAAAAAATGTTACATGGCACTAGATATTAGGGACTGGTGGAAAATCTCAAGACACATGGAATCACATGTAATAATGAAATGTATGATGTAATCTCATGTCACACTTGTTAGACCATCATGCTGTGCTGAGATTGTTGTATGATTACATGGACACTTGAAAGAAAGTTAAATTTCAATCCTCAAATAATCCACATGAATTAAATATCAATTTCTTGATAAGAACACTATTAAAAGATTTTTTCCCTAAAAGGAGAATGTTAAAATGATAGACAACTAGTAAAAGAAAAATGGTTATAATGATAAATATTAAATTTTTTAAATCAGAGTAAAAGCTTATTATGGTATACCATAACAAAAAGCCATCTTCTATAAATTCATGCAATTTCCAAAATTGTCCATTGGTATCCAGTATGTATCAAAACGTTGCTCTAGTTAAAAACTGACAAGGCAAAGTTGCCACAAACCATGTCATAAAGGTGTCCAGGAATGTGAACTTCTCTATTATGATTGTCACCTTCCTTGGATGATTTTGGTGGACAGGACAGACATCAGATCTAATGACATTATAGATAATGCTTTGTGTCACTGTCACCTCCTAAGGTTAAAATGTTGAATGCAACCCAAACCAGACTTTCTGAAAGCCATTAGACGTGTAAGGATATGTCTTGCTAATGCAATCTGTGGATTTAATGTTTCTCACTGAGAAGGATGATTAGGAAGGACCCATGTGCATGCCTTCTCATATTGGTGTCAGTTTTCAGGTTCATTTTTCCTTCAAATGTAAGGACAATTGAATTTATCTGTAAGTTGTTCCATAGACTTCTCTTTCATATTTCATATTCTTCACTCATATTTTCACTGCCTATGTCAACCTGTGTTTCTGTTTATCCACGAATTGTAATAATTCTGTAAAAGCCTCTAGGCCCTCTCCTTGCTGTCAAATCTGGATGCTAAGACCTGTCATTTAAAGATACCCCCACCCCCACCACCTACTCTCTCTCTCTCTCTCTCTCTCTCTCTCTCTCTCTCTCTCTCTCTCTCTCTCTCTCTCTCCTGGTTAGTTGGCTTTTTGTTTGTTTAGCTTGGTTTTTCCACTTGACAAAAACTAGTATTTGGGAAGAGGGAGCCTCAAATGAGCTGCCCCCCACCAGTTTGACCTGTGGAATATGTTTTTATTGGGATAGATATGTGAGAAACCAGCCCATATAGGTGGTTCTTAGTTGTATAAGAAAGCAAACTTGGCAAGTCCTGAGAGGCAAGGCATCAAGCAGCTCTCTTCTGTGACTTCCTCTTCAGTTCCTGACTCCAAATTTAGGCCTTGAGTTCCTTCTCTGGCTTCCCTAAGTAAAGGAATGTTCCATGAGAGCTGTAAGCTGAAATAATAAACCTTTCCCCCAAGCTTGCTTTTGATCAAGATCTATCACAGCAAGACAGCAAGACAGCAAGACAGTCTCTCAAGGGTCATGGTATTTCTAGTTTCATTTGAAAAATCTACACCAATCCAGAAGGAATGTCACTCTGGAACACTGAAACATTCTCCTCTTTTCTATAGTATGCTTGCTCTTATGCAATCCATAAATGTATTTCAGTGTTTTCTCTAATTACTGTTTTGTTTACACCTACGTATGTTACTGTGCATATGGGCCTCCCTTTTGTCTTTTATTATTTTATTTATTTACATTTCAAGTGTTGTTCCTGGTCAACCTTCATGAACACCCCACCCCCTTCCCCTATCCTTTGCCTCTTAAGAGGGTGATCCCCATACCCACCCACCCACCGAGAGAGATGCAGATACATACAGCCAACCATTGGACTGATCTGGGGGTCTCCTATGGAAGAGTTAGGGGCAGGATTGGAGAAGCTGAAGTGTCAACTAACTGGACTCCTCGGATATCAAGGCTAAGCCACCATGATAGACCATAAATGGGCCTGTCCGTGGCTCCTGCTTCATATGCAGCAGAGGACTTCCTTTTCTGGCCTTGTAGGAAAGGATGTGCTTGGTCCTGTGGAGGGTCGATGCTCTTTTTTTTCATTCTAGTACTATCTGCCTTCTGGAAAAATCATTTCCTGTGTACACAGTTTCTTAAAAAACAAAACAAAACAAAAGAAACAGGTCTTTGAGCACTCTGGAGCCTCCATGCTATGTGTGGGTGCTCCTGGAGGAAGCCATTGGGCTACCAATAGGCAATTTTAGAAAACCCTTTCTGATCCTCTATCATGTTTGACGTAATTAGAAATTCTCTTCCTCCATGCTCTGTATGGTCCATCCACCATATTTCTTTAATTTTGATTTTTATTCTCTAAGCATGATATGAAAAATATGGATTTGTATGTATTTCTTTATTGAAATACTAAAACTAAACAAATCCAAAATAACAACAACAACAACAACAACAACAACAACAACAACAGCAATTACAACAGCAAAAAAAAAAAAACCCAAAAACCATTCATGTTAGAAAAGAACATAACTGTGTGAGAGAATCCATTTTTTGGTCTATGGAGTTATCACATTATTCATTTCCAAGAAGATATATGTAATATTTGGGAATAATACTATCTTAGAATATAAGGAAAACATGGATTTATAATACACATATACATACACACATGTATAATATTATGGAATAAATATTCTTGAAAAATTAAATGATTATTTACCAACTGATTGGAGTGTACTCCTAAAGAGCATATGGAAAATAACAATTTAACTTAGTGTTGATCAAAAATTAACACTGGAAACAATATAGGCATTTTTTATAATGAATGTCAAATTCTAATAATAGAACTAAGGTTTATAAAAGTCTATTTCTAAATCCATTTATAAGATATAATTTTTTAAAAAACATATCTAATTTAGTACATATAGATCTTTGAAATTATTTTCTGTTTATGGCATTGTGCTTTTAAAATTTGGAATATTCATATGATAAATAATTTGATACAATTTTATTGAAATGGAACATAATACATGTATTAGGAAAATATGAAAATATAGACTAGAGGTAGATTAATTTCATATAAATTCATACTTTCTTGTGGAAAGTATCACATGTCCCTAAGATTTCTTATGCATTTGCTATTTTTGCCATGTTTTATATAATCTGAATGTGTGGTATGATATAATATGCATCGTTTAAAAAAGAATATATTCTTAGGTGCATACATATGTTCATCTTAAAGAAAATATGGTATTAAAATAGCTTAAGCTGGGTTAAGGGGTTTGGTGTTTTATTAAAATACAAAAATAGTTGGTACTTTTATACATTGGAGCAATTTTGATCATTATTTCATAAGCTTTACAAATATAAATATTTATTTTAATATCTTGATTTATAATATAAAGGTAAAACAGTTGCTAGACCCTTTGAAATTAAAATAGTTTTGCATACCAAATATATTCAAGCTCATGGTAACATCATTTTGGAATTTTCAGAGAACAATGTGGTATCTAAAAGCTTACCCAAACCTTAAATATATTTTAGGCACTATCTAATAAATCCTTTTCAAATCCAAAGATACACATTGATTTGTTTAGTCAGATGTCAGAGTATGGCGCTTGTATCTCATACTACATCTCAAAGTTCCTTCTCATGCTAAATGGATTTGAACACAATTTGTGCATGCAGATCTCAAGTGGTAGTCTCTTAATAGATGCCAGCCACTCTTTATTGCTGCCCTCTTTTATTTCAGTAACATTTTAATTAATTCACACTGATTGAATAAATGTACATTGAGACTTATTTCCTAATGAGGGCGCATTTAGAGGAAAGGTTCTGCATCATCCTGATATCCTGTGGGTAATTATATTCTAATTATATGGTCAGGGGAAAAGAGGCTATAACTCAGTACTGATATTGTTCGCTGGGCCCAATTAATTACAAGCACATAATGAAAGTTCATGATAAGGTTGAATGGCAGTCAGTGTAAATTTTGACTCAATTGAATTGTACCTAAAGTGAGTACAGCGCTGGACTTTAACCTGGTTAGAGAATGCTTTGGCATGAGATCAGTGGACAAAAGATCAGAATGTATTCTGTCACACACTCTGTCTTCAATGTTTTTTACCAAAGGATGATGAAAGGAAAACTAAGCTCTGACTGTAAATATTATCATCAATACTCTCTCATCACCTGTGCTGGTCTTGGAAAGCAGGAGTAGACTGAAGACATGATGAGAGAATTGTTCTAGAATTGGCTCAAGTTTTATAAAGAGGAGCAACAAGCATAAAAGGCAGCATTATACACATATTATGGATATAAATATATAGGTATCAATCTGGTCCATTAGCTTTTGAACGTGGATTCTCTTCTTTCTCTTGCTCAAGCATCTTTCTCTTTCTTTCCCATTAGACTCAAGTGATACAGATGTAGATGTTTTCCTCAAACATAATGTGTGTGTCTATTCATGTTGTGTGTACAGGTGCATATGTATTTTTGAGACCCTTTTATTTCAAAATTTCATTAAGATATTTAAATATTTATATGGAGAAATAGAAATAAAAGGAAATTCAATAAATTTAAATATATAAAATTCTATTTAATTTTTAATTAAGTTATATTTTTACACTCCGTATTTTATCCCCCAACCTCGTCCATCCTCCAATTGTTCCACACCTCATACCTCATCTGTACACCTCTGTCTCCATGTGGATGATCTCCTCACCCACCTGACCTATAAACTCCCTGGGGCCTCCAGTCTCTTGAGGGTTAGGTGCATCATCTCTGAATGAACATAGACCTGGCAGTCTTCTACTGTATATGTGTTGGGGGCCTATGTCAGCTGGTATATGCTGCCTGTTTGGTGGTCCAGTGTTTGAGGGATCTCTTGGGTCCAGATTTCTTGAAACTGCTGGTCCTCCTACAGGAATGACCTCCTCCTTAGCTTCTTACAGCTTTCCATAATTCAACAACAGGTATCAGATGCTTCTGTCCATCCTTTGGGTGCAAATATCAGCATCTGACACTTTCAGCTGCTTGTTGGGTCTTTCACAGTTTGGTCATGGTAGGTCCCATTTTATGAGTGCTCCATAGTGTCAATAATAATGTCAAGACTTAGGACCCTTGAGCTGGTTCCCACTGTGAGCCTATCAATAACCTTCTTTTCCCCAACCTACTCTGCATTTCCATCCCTATAATTCTTTCAGAGATGCACAATTATGGGTCAGAGTTGTGACTGTGGGATGGCCCCCTTTTTCCTCATTTTATGCCCTGTCTTCCTGCTGGAGGTGGACTCTATAAGTTCCCTCTTCCTACTGTCGGGCATTTCATCTAAGGTTCCCCCCCACACACACATTGAGTCCTGAGAGTCTCTCACCTTTCAGGTCTAAAACCAGTTACACTGAATCTAATAGCAGAGAAAGTGGGAAAGATTCAAAAATTCTATTTAATTTTTAAAAGATGAGGTTGTATCATATCTACAATTCCTTTTTTCTCTTCAAACCCTCTTTAATATCTCCCTTGCTCGCCTTCAAATTCACGGCCTTTCTTTGTTATTGTGTGCATATATGTACCTGTATATCCATATATGTTCCTAAATACAAACTAAATACATATAATACTTCGTTCCTGTTCATTTCATATAATATTGCTTTTATATTTGCTTTCAGGGAAAAATATTTTAAGTCAAGGTCTTTTACTTGCCAGAAGAGTGCCAAGTTTGGTAGGGTGCTTGCATGACTAGCTCTAGGGATCTATCTGCCTGTCTCCTCTTCCCTGGAGCTCAAATAAAAAGCACATGTCATTCTGTAGACATTTGATGTCGATTCTGGGGATGGTGTTTAGGTTCATAATTTATATTTACCAAGTATTTTACTAACTTATTTCCAGAGCACAAGAGAAATAATTTTACCATTAACTTTCTGTAAACACAAGCTTGTAAATTTAACTTTGGCAAAATTTAAAATAGAAGTGATTAGGCAAGAGATTGAGTCTTCCCAAGTGGAAAGGAAATGAGAGGAGGGGGAGAAGGAGGAGGAGGAGGAGGAGGAGGAGGAGGAGGAGGAGGAGGAGGAGGAGGAGGAGGAAAGGTAGCCATAAATAGAATTTAGTGTATGAGAATATTTTTAAAAAAGAATCCTGTAGTATATATGGCTTCTAAAATTTTTATTTTTGATAATTAGATTAAATTACATATAACAGTATCTATAGGGAAATATAGTTTACAGTCCTTTGAGCTGACACAAAGTATTGTGTTACACTTTACTGATGGGTAGCAGTAATGATAGAACCACATTGTACAAAATTCTGTATTATTGCTCGGGTGTCCGTGTCTGCACACATGACAGTCTACAACATATAAAGCTGACATTATGAAATTGGAGTATGAAAAGACAGTTCTTGAAAAACAAAATGTATTTAGTTTCCATACCTTGGGTATCCTCCAATATTTACTCTCATGTGTGAGAGAAAACAAACTTCAACCCTCTAGCTAAGATTATATGCCTCTTTATGAGCATTTTCCCTTATTCTGATATTCTCTTTCCTTTTAATGTTCATTTTTCTTTAATTGAAAATACTCTTTAGCTTTAATCTTTTAATACCAGAGATACATCCCTATATAGAGAAGATAGGGAGCAATTTAAAATAATTTAATTGTGTACTTTCAGAGTACTTCTGGAGTAAAAGGTAATCCATATTGACCTTTAACAGTCTTTTGATTTCTTTACTTTTCTGCATATTATAAATTCTTCATTAACATTTAAAGATAAAAATGGAAAATTATTTATAAAAGTAATTCTATCTGTCTCTGTCTCTCTGTGTGACTCTGTCTCTGCCAGTCTCTTTCTCATGCTTGAGTGTTTTAATAAGTGTGATATATTATAAATCAAACCTAGACTTCTGTATACTAGACAATTTCATGATAACTTATCTATATCTACAACTGCCAACAAGACAACAAAACAACAACAACAAATCTTTCCTGTCATCTGAATAGTGAAAGCATTGGGTAGCAAACAAATTTCTGTGTCTAACTCTAATTTTTAATGCTAAATGTTTCATTAATAAAATGTTACTTCCTAATCTTAAAAAATGGGTTAGTTTGGTTCAATGGGAAAGTTAGATGAGATTTTAACTGTAAAAGCAATATCCTATAGATATGAACTTTCATATGTAAGTGGAAGGCTGAATTTTGTTAATTTCACATTAGTTTTAAAATAACAGATGACTCTTGTAATGTGAGTACTCTGTGCCAATAATATTTTAACTAACTAACACTTCCACTAATCACCAAAGATTTTTCTTTGTGCTGTGACGATCTGGATTAAATTGTCAATTTAAAATGATTACATAATAAGAAAATACAAAGGCAAAGATATCCTAATGCGTACTTAAGAGTAATAGGATTTCAAAATTTCTTCGATATTAAATTGAACTTAATAAGTACCCTGAAGGCAAATGCATCTTTTAAACTAATTATCTGTTCTGTGTATTCTATTTAATATTAAAAAGATACTGATTAAATAAAATCAATCTCATTCTTCTGTAGTCACAGCTCTCATTGATTAAATAAAAATATACAGGTCCTGTATTAATTCTAATTAAAAATATATTACACTGAGAATTATATACTCAAGATAATTTTCAAAACTAAAACATTTATTCATTTTATCCTCAATATTTAAAAATATGTACAGAGGAGTGAAAAAGCAGTAATATGATATCTGAATTTATATCCTGAGAAGGAGCAATTGCCTTTTTCTGATAAAGACTTAATGTAACTCAAGAAGATGAAACCTGCAAGCAAATTAATTTAATAATTGCCCTGCACCTACACATTCTGATTTTAGGGAGCTCACAGATGGAACATCTCTACAATTTTCATTTCAGGAGGCAGGACACTATCTGGAAAAGTTCTCAGATGTGGTACCATTATTAGATGGGCCTTCAGTTTCACTTGCTTCTCTTTCTCGCCTTTAGTTACTATATTTCAGCCTTCTGCCTTCCCTCATTCATCTCCATGCCTCTCTGCCCAAACTACCTGCTCTAAATTCATGGTAGTAGCTAGCTAGCTAGCTAGCTAGCTGTAGTAGTAGTAGTAGTAGTAGTAGTAGTAGTAGTAGTAGTAGTAGTAGCAATCTCTCCTGATTGAAGGAACAGGAGTACATATATTAGTATCCATAAATCACTAATTCAAAGCAAGTGGTAACAAAGTGACAGACTTTTAGGACCCTCTACAATAGTTAATGCTTGTTTTTATACGGGAGCTATTGGTTTTTTGTTTTGTTTTGTTTTGTTTTGTTTTGTTTTGTTTTGTTTTGTTTTTGCCAATGTACTATATAATTTTTGGCTTCTGATATCAGATCTTAGAGCTTCTTATAACATCTTTTATTACCCTCTGATCCCTGTAGGTTCTCACATTGAGATTCTTATGAGGTTAACTGCATACTTGTGTCTTAACTATCAAACATTAGGATTATATGAGCATGATGAAAAAACTGCAATATCTGTGTATCCATACCTCATCTGATTGTTCATAGTAACTAGTTCCTTGGGTATCATTCATTATGACCCTCACCTCCAGATCACTCTGCTTTTCCTCTCTATCAGCTTACTAAGTTATATTTTCTCATTGTGGGGATGAGAACTCTTACGTCACCATGAAAACAATGTCATTATTTCTGTCCCATACATCCAGGCATTTTCTCCAAATATTCATTGCGTTTACCAGAATGGGCTGTTTTCCTTCTGTTTGCTGTTCTGATATGTTTATTTTTATTTCATTTTGTTTTATTATTATTTCTCAGAAACCTCTTAGTTCTAAGGAGAATGAGAAAGAAGATGTATCTGGATAGGAGCGGTGTTAGGGAGACACTGGGAAGAGTTGAGGAGTGAAAATTATAATAAGGATATATTATATAAAAATATACTTCAACAAAAGAGTCTTAATGATTAAGCTACTGACTACATAGAGATGAATAAAATTATCCTTGTAAAACAAAAGTATAATGCACAAAGGAAATGGAAATTTGTGTTCTTGATGGGGTGATGGTCAGTGTAGAGTGCTTGGCTGAAGTCATGGTAAGTTGCAAGTTGTTTCAGTCTTGTATATTCTGATTTGAGCATGCCTTGTTTGATAGAAAGATGCCCTTTAATTTAGTACAGGGAACCAAAATATATATGAGAAGTTTATAGTTCCAATTTATGTGTCTCATAGGCACATGGTGTTATGGTAACAGGCATTGGTGTTTTATTCTCAGCTTTGTTTTTTTCTGCTTTTTCATAAACTTCTCTTTTTCAGCAGACTATGCCCACTGCAGGAGCCTCCGTTCCTGAGGTATGTATGAAAATTTGTTATAATTGTTACATCTGAAAGTCATGCTCATCTTATATTTATGTAAGAGATAGTTAAATGACTCCAAATCATACATGGTATTATCATTTAAAATAAGTACAATAATGTTAATTTTATTTCCATCATTTTGATATTAAAAGTAAAACTCTTTGCATTTTCAGTGGTGGGATAGTTTTAAAGAATTTTCATTTATATTTGTGTCAAAAATTAAGAATAACAGAAATTCTGTATCACAAAATGTATAGAGAAAAATGAATATTTTGTGGAATATGGCTGCTGTGCATTTTATTCTCAGTAACAATGTCTACGAAATTCTCAGTAACCATGTAAAATAAATAGCAAAAATCCAAATCACTTCAACATTTTAAGACTATCAGCATGTAGTATTTGATAATAGTGTGCTGAGAAACTTTTGCTCACTAGAGTGGAATAACTATCATGTAATACATGGCATCATATGCAACTTTACCAGAATAGTATCTAATCGAAGTAAATATCTTTTGTTTACAAACAAATTTGCTTGTTAACACAGCCTTTAGGTAATTTTAATGAAAACTTTTTCATAATTTTTCTACTCAACTTACATCCCCATTGCAGTCTGCAGCCCCTCTCATTCTTCTCCTCCCATTGTCACCCTTGCAGATTCCTCCCTCCATCACTGCCTCCCCATTTCTGAGAAGTGGAAGCCCCACCCTTAGATACCACCCCATTCTGGGAAATCTAGTCCCAGCAGGAATAAACATCTCTTCTCTCACTGAGTCCCAACCAGGAAGTCTAGGAAGGGAAAGAAGATCAAACAGCAAGTAGTAGTGTCTAAGTCTACAAATATAGCAGAGAATCATTAAGTGTCAGGGGTGGGCTCTCTCATGGGATGGGTCTCAAGTGGGCACAGTCATTGGTTCCTACTCAGCTCCATCTTCATCCCTGCATATTTTGTAGGCAGGACAATTTTTGGTTTAAATGTGCTGTGAGATGATTGATGTCCTCTGCTTCCACTGGAATTCCTGCTTTGCTACACAATGTGGCCACATCAGTCTCTATATCCCCCATTAGTAGCAGTCTCAGCTAAAGCCACCCATAGACTCTCCACATCCTCCCCTGTTCCAGGGGGCTGCATCTGTTCACAGAGATGCACTAATATCCATCTTTCTCCCATCCCCCCTTCCTCCATACCTGATCACCATCCCCATGCCCCTCTTTAGTTGCCAATATTCTGAAAAACCACCAAATTGTACATCCAAAGTGGTTGTATGAGATTTCAAGCCCACTAGCAATGATGGAGAGTTCTCCTTGCTTCACATCACTAGTGTTTTTCGACTTAGATGTTCTGCTAGGTTTAAGATGGAATCTTGTTTTAATTTGCATATTTTTTCCTGGATAGGTAAAGATATCGAACATTCCTTTAAGGGCTTTTTGGCCATTCCAGTTTCCTTTGTTGAGAATTCTCTGTTTAGCTCTTTACCCCATGTTTTAATTAGGTTATGTGGTTTGTTGATATCTAATTTCTTGAATACTTTATATATTCCTGATACTACTGTTTTATGTAGGGTTGGTGAAAATCTTTTCCCATTTGCAGGCTTCCATTTTGTTCTGTTCATTGTGTCTTTAGACTTGAAAAAGATTTTCAGATTCATAATATCTCATTTATTATGTATTAATCATAGTTACCGAGCTAATAGTGTTCTGATAATAAAGTTGTCTCCTATACCAATGATTACAAAGTTATTTCTCACATTTTTCTTCTATTAATTTTAGAGTCTTGTTTCATGTTGAGGTCTTTGATACACTTGGAATTAAGTTTTGTGCATGGTAAATATGGGTCTATTTGCATTCTTCTACCTACTGACATTCAATTGAACCAGGATCATTTGTTGAAGATACATTTATTTTAGTATTATATGGTTTTGGTTTCTTTGTCAGATATTAAGTGAGTGAGTTCATTTCTGGGTTTTTATTTTATTCCATTGATCACCCTGTTTCTATACTAACACCACAAAGATTTTTATTGCTATTACTCTGGAGTACAACTTGAAGTCAGGGATGTTGGTACCTACAGAAGTTCTTTTATTTTACAGGGTTGTTTTAGCTAACCTAGGATTTTTTTGTTTTTTGAAGTGAAGAATTGCTCTTCCAAGGTTTATAAAGAATTGTGTTGGAATTTTGATGGAAATTGCATTGAATCTGCAGATGGTCATTATTTGCTATGTTAATTCTTCTGATTTATGAGCTTGTGAGATATTTATATCTACTGATATCTTCCTCAAATTCTTTTTTCATAGATGAATGATCATGTCATATGTCTTTTATTTGCTTGGTTAGAGATCCAGAAAGATATGACATAAGATTTGTAGCTATTATAAAGGAAGTTGTTTCTATAATTTCTTTCTTAGCCTGTATATTGAGGGAAACTGATTTGTCTAAGTTGATTTTCTATCTAGTTACTTTGTTGAAGGTATTTATCAGTTGTAGAGGTTCTGTGGTAGAATTTTGGGGTTATTTATATGTACTATAATATCATCTATGAATAGTGATACTTTGACTTCTCTCTCAAGATTTGTTCATTTATCTTTACTAGTTGTTCCAGCTATAATTTTTTATCTATGTTTTTTGTTTACATTCCAAACATTTTACCATTTCCCATATTCCCACTCACCATATGTCCCATAAGTCCTCTTTCCTCTGCCCATTCTCCAATCACCCCTCCCATTTCTTTGTTCTGGTGTTCTCCTACAATACTGGATGAAGTCTTTTTGGGACCAGGGCCCTCTCCTTCCTTCTTGGGCATCTTTAATTTGCTAATTGTGCCTTGAGTATTCAGAGCTTATGGGTTAATTAATATCTACTTATTGAATTTCATTTGTGTTCTTTTGTGAAGGGTCTAGCTCACGTAGGATGATATTTTCCAGTTCCGACCATTTGCCTACAAATTCCATGAATTCATTGTTTTTAATTGCTGAGTAGTATTCCATTGTATAAATATACCACATTTTCTGTATCCATTCCTCCTTTGAGGGACAACTAGGTTCATTCCAGCTTCAAGCTATTATAAATAAGCCTGCTATGAACATAGTGGAGCATGTGACTTTATTGAATGCAGGGGAATACTCTGGGTATATGTCCAGGAGTGGTATAACAGGGTTCTCTGGAAGTATCATGCCCAATTTTCTGAGGAACCGCCAGACTGATTTCCAGAGTGGTTATACCAACTTGCAATCCCACCAACAATGGAGGAGTGTTCTTTCTCCACATCCTCGACAACATCTGCTATCTCTTGAGTTTTTAATCTTAGCCATCCTGACTGGTGTGAATTGGAATCTCAGGGTTGTTTTGATTTGCATTTCCCTGATGACTAATGCTGTTGAACATCTCTTAAGGTGCTTCTCAGCCATCCAAATTTCTTCAGGTGAAAATTCTTTGTTTATTTCTGTACCCCATTTTTAATAGGGTTATTTAGTTCTCTGGGGTCTAACTTCTTGAGTTCTTTGTATATATTGGATATTAGCCCTTTGTTGGATGTGAGGTTGGTAAAGATCTTTTCCCAATTAGTTGGTTGCTGTTTTGTCCTTCTGAAGGTATCCTTTGCCTAACAGAAACTTCGTAATTTCATGAGGTCCCATTTGTCAAATCTTGATCTTAGAGCATAAGCTATTGGTATTCTGTTTAGGAACTTTCCCCCTGTGCCCATTTTCTCCAGGGTCTTCCCCATTTTTTTCTGTTAGTTTCAGTATGTCTGGTTTTATGTGGAGTTCCTTGATCCACTTGGAGTTGAGCTTAGTACAACTAGATAACTGTGGATCAATTTGCATCCTTCTGCATGCTGACCTCCAATTGAACCAGCACCATTTGTTAAAGAGGCTATCTTTTTTCAAGTGGATGGTTGTAGCTCCTTTATCAAAGATCAAGTGACCATAATTCTGTGGGCACATTCCCGGGTCTTTGGTTCTATTCCATTGATGTACTTGCCTGTTGCTGTTCCAATACCATGCAGTTTTAAACACAATTGCTCTGTAGTACTGCTTGAGGTCGAGGATATTGATTACCACAGAAGTTCTTTTATTTTTGAGAACAGTTTTAGCTATTCTGGTTTTTTGTTGTTGTTGTTGTTATTCCAGATGAATTTGAGAATTGTTCTTTCTAAATCAATGAAAAATTAATTTGGGATTTTGATGGGGATTGCATTGAATCTGTAGATTGCTTTTGGCAAGATGGCCATTTTTACTATATTAATCCTGCCAATCCAAGAACATGAAATATTTTTCCATCTTCTGAGGGCTTCTTTGATTTCTTTCTTCAAATACTTGAAGTTCCTGTCATGCAGATCTTTCACTTGTTTGATTAGAATCACACCAAGATACTTTATATTGTTTGTGGCTATTGTGAAGGGTGTCATTTCCCTAATTTCTTTCTCAGCCTGCTTATCCTTAGAGTATAGGAAGGCTACTGATTTGCTTGAGTTGATTTTATATCCAGCCACTTTGCTGAAGTTGTTTATCAGCTGTAGGAGTTCTCTGGTGGAAGTTTTTGGGTTTTATGGCATACTATCATATCATCTGCAACTAGTGATATTTTAACTTCTTCCTTTCCAACTTGTATCCCTTTGACTTCCTTTTGTTGTCTAATTGCTCTCAATAGAACTTGAAGTACTATATTGAAAAAATATGGAGATAGAGGACAGCCTTGTCTAGTCCCTGATTTTAGTTGGATTGTTTCAAGTTTCTCTCCATTTATTTTGATGTTGACTACTAGTTTGCTGTACATTGCTTTTACTATGTTAGGTATGGGCCTTGAATTCCTGTTCTTTCCAAGACTTTTAGCATGAAAGGATGCTTAATTTTGTCAAATGTTTTTTCAGCATCTAATGAAATGATAATGTGTTTTTTTCTTTGACTTTATGTAGTGGATTACATTGATAGATTTCCGTATATTGAACCATCCCTGCATCCCTGGCATGAAGCCGACGTGATCATAGTGGATGATCGTTTTGATGTGTTCTTGGATTTGGTTGGCAAGAATTTTATTTAGTATTTTTGCATTGATATTCATAAGGGAAATTGGCCTGAAGTTCTCTTTCTTTGTTGGATCTTTGTGTCATTTTGGTATCAGTTTAATTGTGGCTTCATAGAAAGAGTTAGGTAGTGTTCCTTCTGTTTCTATTTTGTGGAATAGTTTGATGAGTATTGGTGTTAGGTCTCCTTTGAAGGTCTGATAGAATTCTGCACTAAAACCATCTGGTCCCTTACTTTTTTTTTTGGTTGGAAGACTTTCTATGACCCCTTCTATTTCTTTAGGGGTTATGGGGCTGTTTCAAATACTATGTTCAAATACTATGAAACTTGTCTTGTCTCTGAGGTTGCTTTAAGTTTCTTCACAATTAATTTAATATTGGGTTGCTGTATACAGCTTTTATGTTTAAGAATGCATCTTGTATCCCTAATCCCTCCTATACTTTTTAATATGAAGTGGTTTTGGATTTTGTTAAAGGCCTTTTCAGTATATAGTTTGATGATTATGTGATTTTTTTCTTTCAGTTTGTTTCCATAATGGATCTGGTTGATAGATTTTCATATATTGAGCCACCCCTGCATCCCTTGGGAAACGCCTTCTTGTTCATGGTGGTTGATTTATTTTTATGTGTTCTTGGTTCAGTTTGTGAGTATTTCATTGAGTGTTTTTGCTTCAATATTCATAAGGAAAATTGGTCTGAAATTCTCTTTCTTTGTTGAGACTTTTTGTGATTTAGGTATTGGCATGATTGTAGCTTCATCGAACGAGTTTGATAGTATGCCTTCTGTTTCTGTCTTGTGGGATAGTTTGAGGAGTATTGGTATTAGCTACTTTTTGAAAGTCTGGTAGAATTCTGTGTTAAACTCATCTGGGCTTAGGATTTTTTTGTTTTGTTTGTTTGGTTGGTTGGTTGGTTGGTTAGTTGTTTGCTTGGTTTTGGTTAGAAGGCATTTAATGACTGCATCTATCTCAGATCAGCAATTATTCCAAGTTAGGAAGACATAGTAAACAATGAAAGTAAGAAAGTCCTTCTTCACATCACATTTCACTTCAGTGTACAGCCTCAGCAGCAGACACATGTTGAGCTTAGCGAAAACATGTCATAAAGCTTTACTCACTTATTTGAGTTCCTGCTATTAATGAATTGCTATTTTATACCAGTATCGGTGAGTCCATTTTTATGTTTATCCTGGTATAAGTCTTCCCACATTTATGGTGAAATAGTGATTTTCAATGGGAAATAACCTGGATAATAATAAGCAACAAGAATGGATGTGGCTCTAACCCATACATATGCCTTTGTCCAGAGATACTTTTATTTAAGTAATTTTTTACATAAAGTAAGAAATGGGGGGTGGGAAGACATTTAGGTGTTTAACAGCATTTGCTCATCTTGCAGAAGGCTCAGGTTTCATTCCCCTTGTCCACATGGCAGCTCACAACTGTCTATATCAGTAGTTCTGGGGCATCTTAATACTCTTATCTGACATCCTTCTCTGACCTCCACAGGTGTACATGTCAAATATGTAGGCAAATCACTCATATACATAAAATTAAATAAATAAACTCTAAATAAGTTCTTAAATCAAAAATGGATATTATCAGACTCTATGTTATTCATTTTATTTGTGTTTAGTATTTATACATATATTTAATTAAGAATTCTAGTCATTAACTAAGTTTTAATATAGCTTCTAGTATTTTCAATAGATTTATAGGATTTGGCTGTTTGTAGGTAAATTTGGCCAGTAAAATATTCAAATTACAGAGTGGGTCTCGACCAATAGCAGGTACAGCTGTGTAACTTTTACTATATTTTTTGTCTGGAAACTATTAAATTTGATAGCCCTGAAGTCTTGAAGGGACTCTTTAAATACTGTGAACAAGAACATGACATGGTGGGTTAATTTTCTCAGCATTTCTGGGTGATTTCTGTGGCCTCGCTTTCATCTCAGAAAGGGTGGTAATCCCATGCATACCACTGGTGTAATGGCTGAGAAGGCAAGTTCTGGGATCCAAGAAATGGCTGCAGTTAAAGGCAGAGTACTTTTTCTTTTGGCTTTGTATGAAGCCAAGTGCTCTGTGGTTGTGGGTTTCTCATGCTGTGACTGCACAGAAAGGAGAAACTCCTGCACTGGAGGTAATCATCACTCTCTGCTTGTAGTTGTCAAGTGATCGATAGCAGCATTGTCATGAACATCTCTTTTGAGAGAGCAGTTTTCACCAATATACAAACACTCTGCCTCTTAGAATCAGCATGGTACAGAAAAAGCTTGTTTGTAGAGCAAGTATTTAAAATGATATGTGTGTGTGTGTGTGTGTGTGTGTGTGTGTGTGTGTTTTATTCTGACTTTCTGTTTTCTGTTAATGGTGCCTGGCTTTTCTGCTCTGTTTATTATGATGATTATTCTCTCGGAATTCAAATACAATGCATTTCCCTGTTAAGATCTGTTGTGTGACTCCTGAAGCCTGAGAATCAAAAAACATTGAATTTTGTGTTTAAAATGACTGCATAGCAAACACAAGTGGTTGATATTTGAAAACTCTCAGATATCAATAATTGCATTTTTTATTTTGTGGTTATACGTTCTATATTCTTGTAGTCTTTTAGAGTAGTTTTTTTCAATGTTTGAGTAATTTCTTTTGACTAAAGAAATAATTTTCCTACTCATATTTACCTAGGATAATTTATCTGGCAGAAGGGAATTTGTCTTAAATTTGTGGTTTAGAGCTCGAAATGCTGAAACATGAAACTTTAGGTTAAAAGGCAAACCCATCTCACTATTGTTCTCAAAAGATTCTTCTGTGTGAAGTGGGGGGAGGGGGGAAAGATGGGAAGCTCTCCCTGAAACAAAATTAACACTGGTAATTTGCTCTCTTAATATCATAATGGCAAGATGGATGCACTCTCAGACTGGCAGGTGAAGTGCTCCAAACTACCTTTTATGAGGACATAAATGTTTGCCCTCCTTGGTCCTCACAGGACAGAAAGTAAGGGTTATTTAAATGGATATCAGAAATTGTATCTAACTACTCTCTTTATTAACTTATGCTATGTACATAAAATAGTATAAATATCTCAGAAAACTTCTAGACAGGTTGGATACAGATGTGAAGCAAGTATAATAATAATCAAACTCTGGGGCAGGGGAAATAGTTATTAGTTTCTCCTGATACTTCGACTCTTGTTTATTACTCCAAACTCAGCCAATTATCACATTTTCCCAAAGTAAGAAATACCCTTGTTTTATTGACTTATGTCTTTCTAAGTGAATGTTTACCATTTCAATATTAGGCAAATTATACACAATAGACTATATATATATATATATATATATATATATATATATATATATATTTGTAGTAGTCCAGACCATGAGAGGCTAGGTAAGTATTCTAACCTGGTGCCATCCCCTCCCTTTCTTTTTTTTAATTTTCTATATTCTTTGTTTATATTCCAAAGGCTTTCCCCTTACCCAGTTCCCCCCTTCCCCTCCCTTTCTGCTGAAATTGCTCTATAGATCTTGGTGGAGTTTTGTTGTTTTATTTTAGATTTTAAAAATAAAATTTCAGCAGCTTAAAATTCAGTTTTAAGTGACTTTTTAATGTTTTGTAATTTTCTCCTATTTAGCATTTACTTAGTGCCCCCCACAGATTGTCCAGAGAATGATCTTTCTATTCACTGCTCTTGATGATATCTGGAGAGTCTTAGCACAATGGCCAATTCTAACAATAACTAAATAGATTCTTCATTAGCTCAATAGAAACCAATATTTCTTCTCATAAATTTTCAGTGTGGAACAAATAAGTACTTGGCTATAAAATTGCAGTAATAAAGATACTGAGTTTTATTTTCTTCTTATCTTGGCATTTTTGAGTTTTAAATAACAATGTGATATATGGTAGAATTATTGCTTTAAACTATTTTTACACAAATATTTTTGACCCTCTGCCTTATATAAATTCATCAAATTATCCCGAAGGAAGCTATTTCATTACCATCTACCATCATGTTATATTTTTCAACTGACCAAGTTGAGCACTTTCAAATACAAATGCTTACCTCTGTGATTTTAAAATGTCTTATGGAGCCAGGCAGTGGTGGCGCACGCCTTTAATTCTAGCATTTGGGAGGCAGGGGTAGGCAGATTTGTGAGTTCAAGGCCAGCCTGATCTATAGAGTGAGTTCCAGGACAGTGAGGGCTACACAGAGAATCCCTGTCTCAAAACAAACAAACAAAAAACAAAAATAAAAACAAAAAAATGTGTTATGGAAGCATTTTTTTCATGAACATGAATTTGAAACAAAGAATCTCAAATAGCTCATGAAGGGTTTTTCCCTTCATTCATTCTACATTACTTGTACTTTGTATTTATTGGGCACACATTCTAATCAGTAGAGATGCACCTCATCCCATGCTTCCTAATTTTAAGTCTCATCCTATGACAGAATCTTCTTATGCATAAAAAGGATTGAAATTGTGTATTTAAACATCTTCATAAAATTTAAATAGAAAACTTTGCAATAAAATGAAGTTACCCTGAAAGCAAGCACATGCTTTCAAGGTCATTGGGCCAAACAGGATCCCAAATAGGATAAAATAATTTGCAAAAGAGACTGAGACCACACATAGTGAAATATGAACATAGCCACGAGGAGGGGCAGTATTCTTGAAGCAGGGTGAGGCATGAGCTCAAGAAGAAAGAAGACAATCACTCTGACACCATCTGCAGTGTAGGTAGAGAGGAAGACCATTTAATGTATCAAACTCAAAGAGAAGCTTATTGATGATTTGAAAAGAAGATGACCAGTGGTAAGAATGCTTGATTGATTTGAAAAGGTTAAGGAGAGAGAAAAATGAGAAAAGAGGAGAGTATATATATATATATATATATATATATATATATATATATACACACACACACACACACACACACACACACACATACACACAAACACACACACATACACACACACGCAAACATGCACTGTGTGTGTGCATTCAGTTTTTCACCTCTTTATTTCATTATTGGAACAAAGGAATTCCAAGGAGCGAAAACTAAATATATATAAGATCTCTAATATAGATAGTAGCTTCGAAATTTTGTTTAGGGGCTGAGGGCTGTTTAGATGGCTCAATACTAACTGTTCTTCCAGAGGTCCTGAGTTCAACTCCCAGCAATCACATGCTGGCTCACGGCCATCTGTAATGGCATCTGATGCCCTCTTCTGGTGTGTCTGAAGACTGCAACAGTAAACTCACATACATAAAATAAATCTTGTTAAAAAAGATTTTTAAAAATTCATTTTACTTAGAAATTATTTTGAAAGCTGAATAGATTTATAAATATTATTTTAGTACTCATTGAAATCTTTCAATAGTAATCTTTCTATTTTATTGCTTATGTAAGCAATCCTTACAGACTTTGGGCATTAGGTGCTTCTGAATCACTAAATTTTGATGTCATCCATACTGTTTCTTTGATTGATGTAATATGTTCTTCATGTTGCTATGAAATATACTGATTTGGTTAAAAGCAAAAGTTTTGTATCTTTTTTAGAATACATTCCAGATTAACTAATTGGGCCTAAATTTATAATCTCAGAGATATTATAAAAGACTGCTTCTAACAATCATTTCTGACTCTTAAATTTAATTCAGTTTATATAATATATTCTATATTTTTTCTTTGTTGCAGGAAAGACAGTCAACATCTAAAAAGGAAAAGAGCAGCTCCCAGCAGCCGAATAAAGCGGCAGACAAGAACAAAATGCAAAGAGCTAACTCAGTTACGATGGATGGGCAAGGTTTGCAGGTAATGGGTTCAAAAGTCCAAATTATAGTAGCATTCATATTTGTTACTTCCACACTCTGAGAAGCACATATGTTCAGTTATCAACACATTCTCTCATCAATTATATTATTTCAGTAGACTTCTTCAGAAAGATTATTATTAATTTGTCAAAATGTCAGTCTTATACTTGATTGACAGAATGACATTCTGGATAGATTAATGATTTATAACGTTATCTACATTTAAAATAAAATTGGCAAAAACCTAATGTGAATCTGAAAGTTAAAACTAATATTTAACTTTATATTTACACATATGCCTTTGGCATCTATTATCTGCCTCTATCCAGTTATAATCACATATACAAACACACACATATACATGCATATGTTCACTCATATACATGCACAGGCTTTGTACGGGTCTAATTTTGAGGAGTTAATTTAATGGTAAACATATACCTTTAAGAAAAAATGCTATCTGTGTGAATATTTTTTAAATAAAAGAATGAGGTATTCAATGATGTATCAATATTTTAAATTTTAAATTGAACTCAAATATCATACATAAAACATATTCTTTCTACATACATTATAAAATGTTTTATAAGAGGAATATATTTAGCTTATTTGCTGATGTTATAAAAAATAAGTGTTTGCTAAGGTAAACATTCTAATGTTTAGAAGTGTTTGATTACATTACTCTTTAATGGTTTTCATTGTATGTTCTTTGGATTGTATTTTCTTCTTAATGCATTTAAAGTTCCAGGCTTGGCATTGACTGCTTATCACATGGATGATTGCAGAACACAGTTTCATACAACACTTGGGACTCTAATAAATATTAATTTTAGTCAGATTTAGTTAATTATCTTATCTTTAATAATTATTAAATCATTTGTGATACTATGTATCACATACTTCATATCCCATAATCAGTAGCATCACTAAGAATAAACAAAATTTGTCAAATAATTGCTTAATTAGAATTTTGAAAAGTTCACTGAAACTTAAATAACCAATTGATAATGAGGTAATTATTGTAATCTAATTAAATATACTACAAAAAAATATTTCCTGAGTAATTAAACTTAAATGCAAAGAGAAATCTCAAACAAATGATATTATAGGCATATATATATATGTATATACATATATATATATATAATTCAATTGAGAAAGAATATGTCTCTGTAATTTTTGGAAATCATATCCATGTATATGATTCATCTCAAATTTGACTACAATTTTAATAGCAAAAATTTTAGTATGCGAGCTTATCTATTCATTCCAAGACAATCAACACTGAAATTTGATATAAAATTATAAGCCCTGATTAGTTTTACATTGTTAGCAATTCTGGGTTACTACCTGAAATCACAATTTTAAAATTTAAACACATTTAACATGTGCTTAAGTACATATCCCTTACCATGAAAAAGGAAGCTTGGAATATTTGCAAATAATTCAGATAACATAAGCATTCTGACACTATTATATATATGGCATAGCTTGTATTGGAGTGATAATTCTCTCAACATGAACTCAGTGTCATTATATATATTATTACCATTTTTGAAACTATTGCTTTGATGGTCAGAGTTCAGAAAATCCTCCTTTTACCTGACATTAGTCAGGGTAGACCCACAGTCTGACTAAGGAATGCCCTGGCTCAGATTATATGTTTTACTCATACAATAGCTTGTACCTTTCTCAACAAATCCAAATATGTATGTAAGGTTAGAATTTGTAAATACTGTGCCAAGTCATGCATCATTGTGTTGTTTGAGGGTCTTATTCACAAAATAACTTATTCACTAGAAAAATAATATCTATACTCTCTATTTCCCAAGCTTTAGTCACATTTGATGTTTCTCAGCTTAAAGCAAGAACTAAGTGGTGCATACGGCATATCATAAAGGTTTTATAGTTATACAGTAATATGTTTTTATTTTAATATTTATTTCAGAAGAAGCTGAAATACTTATCCCTTTATGGATAAGGATAGACATGTTAAACTGCACATGATCAACAATAATAACTCTCCATAAAAATGCTGGTAAATGAAATTATCAGCTTAAAGTGTTAGTTGGAAAATGCAGATACAAATACAGACAAAACAATGTTAAATAAATAGAGGTGCAATTGTCAAGAATTTGGAGTTTAATTGTGTATTATCCTGTGCATAATTGTGTTTCATGTTGGATGTAGGACCTCACATTGTTTTGGTCAGAATGAAAAACGGGAAAAAAATCCCTGAATAATTCTTTTATTTCCAAATAGAAAATATTTTATGGTTGCTTATCTCTTTTGAAATAGTAAAATCATTGTTTCTTGAATAAATGTAAAAATATATACCAGAAAATTAATTATCTGTGAGCTTTATAAAATGTATGTCCTGGAAAAGCATTGAGTTGCAGCCCAGTTTGCATATAACTCATTGACAGGAGAGGTCTACACTGCTATAAGAAGATTAATCATAGTTAGGCACATTCATCTTCTTCCTTTCCAACTAACCAGTATAATGATCAGGATTATTATTTCTAATTAGAGGAAGTAATAGATCATGCATAACCCTAGGATGAATCTCATTAATTAACCCAAGTCCTAGGGGACTTCAAATAGCAGTGGTTTGGCACTCTGTCTTTGTCATTGCTCACACCATAGGTTTACACTTCAAACATAATATCAAATGCAATGGAAATGTCAGGTTTTAACATATGGGAACTCTAATGATAATAAGGATGATCCTATGTGTGAACAAATAAGGAAAAAACAATAATCAGATTAACTTATTATGAGATATTTACCTTCATCCTAACTATTATGGAAAATTCCTTAGTAAAAACATCAGAAGATAGTAAAAAATAGTTTGCATTCAAATTTATGATAAAGGGGAACTTAATTCTTAATATCTTAATTCAAACTGGTGTATTTTTTTCACACAATTCATTTATCCTGACGGCTTTCTTACTGTATGTTTTATAATCATCATGAATGAATTAAAGATAAACACAAGTACTGTGACAACAGTTTAGTATCTATGCAAGTCAGTTAGTTTCTTTAGTCAGTGTATATAATGCCCTAATCTTATTGACACTTTTTAAATCAGGTCTTTACAGTCATTCTAACCCCTATGTGTAGGCTGAGTTATTGGTTTACGGTTTTAAGAGCAACAACCTTTCAGCTTGATGGTGGTGGTACATGTCTTTAATCGCTACATTTGGAATGCAGAGAAAGACAGATCTCTTGACTTTGGCACCAGTCTGCTCTACAGAGTAATTTTCAGAAGAATCAGTGCTACACAGAAAGAAATTTTCCTCATAACTAAAACAAGCAAATAAAACAATACAACAACAACAAATCAAAACAAACTACCAACAACGATGTAAAGCAGCTAACTACGAGTTTTCAACTGAGTTTACTAAATAATACACAATACACAGAACTGAGTAAAGCAAATATCAGGGCCAAAATTTGGAGTCACATATAATTAAGGAAGACAGGCCAGAAAAACATATGTGGATAACTAATTCAATCAGAGTTATCATTAGCTATTTGGGCTTATGAGACATAGACAACTCTAAGCCCTGTCCAGATTATGCCTTCTAAGCTTTAGAAACAAGAACCTTGCACCTAGAGTAAAAATCAGCATGGAAAACTATAGAGTACTCTAGAGAAGTAAATAGTAACAGATGATCCACATCTCGGAAAGCTTTCATGAGCACTTTTACTTTTAATGTGAGTGTAAGAAGAAATACTTTGGAAAAGGTTATACAGAAAAAACTATATCACACAGTGTAGTTTAAAAGGCTCACTCTTGTTCAAATTAGTTTATCAGAGAATTAAACATTGCATAATTACCTAGATAACAAAAGGTTATAATATCAAAGGCTCACCATAAAGTTTTGTAGTAGAGAAATGTTTTGAGAATAGAATTCAGCTGGGCAATGATGAATACATGGATAGTGAAACTGTTAGGTCTGAAATAGCAAAATTGACATCCACTGAGATGCTGAGTGCTTTGGGTGATTGTAGTTTGAGAAGAAATTTAGCACAGGCAAAGAATATAGCACAAGTAGTCAGACCGATATATAAATCTGTAATTCATGAGAAAAATGAATATGAATTTGAGGTAAAACGTATCTTGATGGTACCAAGAATGATCAAATAAGATGAGATTACTGAGGTCATGAGCCTGTGTAGGGAGATGCTGACCTGGACCCACAACCAGTTTAACTCAAGAGCCATACTCTAAATTTCCTCTACTAGACTTACAATGATGAAATCTATGCAGCATGGAGGAGGAGAACTCAATGTTAACAGTGTCTATCTATTAATAATTCTTTACTACTTTGAGAAAATATAGGATGCCTCAAAGACATTTTAAGCACAGAAATTGGGTAATGGGAGACTAGGAGAATATCCCAAGATGGTTTCCATCTCTATTACATACTGTTCTATTCTACAGTGATCTCATATGCCATATTAATATGTGCCTTTAAGTATGCATTATTTTAGGCTGAAAGAATTATTTATGATGGTTATTTCTTTTGCTTTTTAATTTTAGTAAAATGTACAAAATACTTAAGTATACATTGCATGTATATTTGATGTCATACTTTTTGACTTCTTTTCAAAATGGTTTTATAATGATGATTTTTAACTCTAATTGTTTTTAAGACTCACTGAACTTGAGATAAGTTATTTCTGGTACTAAAACGCTAGCCAGCTACACATTGATGGACCTTGAAGGAGAACACTCAACCCCAACTTACTAAACCAGCATAATTCCTAATAATAATCTAAGCACTGTTCTTATATATGCAGATATGTGTAGTTCTCACAACTCACCCAGGTGAAGCATATTTCTTCTGAAATAAGCAGTGCAGAAAAATACATCCTATAAAAAACTAGAGTCATGATCCCAGTCCTGTTGATGGAAATATTCACAAAACACTCCCACGCCTCAGGTTCAGACAACAGTGCTGAAGAAGGGGCTAAAAGATTTTAAAAGTAAGATGATCAGGGGATTTGTTGTAAGACTGTGTTGCTTTCTAATGTCAAAAACTACCCCCATAAACTCTCACCAACATGTCAGCATAAATATGAGCTGAACAAGCACAACAACAACAGGTATGCTGAAGTGGATGGCAGAAAACTTACAAAGCCTCAACTCTACACAAAGAACTTCAGACAGCTAAAGAGTACAGAGAGTGGGAAAAATAGTCATCCTTAGGAGAAAGCACCCCAATTGCCTAACCAACACAAATGGTCCGACCTAAAAATATACATACGTGAAACATCCAACAGACTGAGTAGATTATATTTAGAAATAAATATGTATTCAAATATACAACTATGTTAATAATATCAGTTAATGAAAAGAAGTTGTGAATTTAAAAGAAGCATGTGACAAGGTTAAGAGGAAAAAAAGGGGAAGGGGAAAATATGTAATTATAACTTTTTCATGTTCCTTTATCTGCGACAATTTAAGTTATGAAGCAGAAGACTGATATTGAGTATGCACATAATCTGAGTTGACAATGGCATAATGTAAGATAAAATAGAATGTCTTTTAAAGTTTTGACACCATTGTTTTAATTGCTTCTTTTGAAGGAATATATATATATATATATATATATATATATATATATATATGTTTGATAAACAATATTTGTTAGTATTTCACTTTGCCTGATTTCATATGAAACCCCATCGGTCTTATTTTTCTTTTTTTTAATTCTTTTATTGGATATATTCTATATTTACATTTCATTTCCCTTTTTCTGGTTCCCCACCCCCCCAAAGGTCCCACATGCCCTTTTCCCAGCCATACCACTCCTGGGCATATACCCAGAAGATTCCCCAGCATGCAATAAGGATACATGCTCCACTATGTTCATAGCAGTCTTATTTATAATAGCCAGAAGCTGGAAAGAACCCAGATATCCCTCAACGGAAGAATGGATACAAAAAAATGTGGTATATATACACAATGGAGTACTATTCAGCCATTAGAAACAATGAATTCATGAAATTCTTAGAGAAATGGGTGGAGCTGGAGAGGGATCCTTTTTAAAGAGAGGGTTGGAAGAATCTCAGAGCAAGAGGCCATTGAGTCCATGACTCGGAAGGAACAGTATCTTCTGGACACACCAGGACAGCTGCACATATCAATCCACATCAGTTATGACAGCATGCACATGCCGCATGATCTGTGACTGCTCAATTCAGATCACATGCCCACATGGAGAGAAAAGGTGGGTACACAGCCCCGCTCTATGCAGAGGAGTCACTGGCAATTGATAACTCCTGGGAGAGTCAATTTTCTTCGAGCATTAAGCCCCAAGGTAGAGCTTTTTAAAAGCATGACCCCAAAGAGACCTAAACTATAACAAAAATCTAACAAACAAAACAAAACAAAACAAAACAAAACAAAACAAGAAAACCCCAAGACCATAGTCCATAGCTTTCCTTTGAGATAATGTCCGCATAATTTCTCAATGGAATTTTGATACGAAGGATTCAGGCAACACTGAGTTTTGCCAGTTCTCATAATCTGAGAACTGAGCTGACTCTTGAGTGTAGCAACGTCACATGTGGTTTTTGTTCCCAGTGTCCCATCAAGTGGTAAAGTCAATTCCATTGGATGTCATTCAGCCATGTTTCCCGGCCAACTCTGAGGTGCAGCATCCATCAAAGTCATCCTCAGTATTCACTTCCTGTCTGCCATTGGTACAGCAATGCCGATGCGGGAAGCATCGACTTCCATGGCTGGTGCTGCCCAGAGGAAAAGATATTTGAAAATAATGTATTTTACTGTTGATGACTCAGTAATGGCTTGATTGATATTAAAGGCCATCAAAGTTTAGGCCTCCAGTTTCTGCCAGGGTGTCTTTTTCTCTTTTCGGATTTCATTATGAAACTCTGCATCTTAAGGGCAGATCTCTAGCGGGGACTGGGTAATGGCATACATAGTTTGGTTGTTTCCTCCTGAGTGCTGGGCAGCTGTTCTCCACTCCTCCAAACTGACACTTCCAACGGGCATTGCAGTGCATTATTCTTAGTGATCTAGAGTGGCCTCACACTCACAGCCACTCTGTTCACACTCATGCTCCCAAACTCCATGTAGATTGTGCTGACCAGACTTCAATGTTATTTTCATTATCACCCTAATCAAGGGGTTGGGGGCTGTTCTAGAAATACAAAACAAACAAACAAACAAAAAACGAAACACAGTTCATCATGGAGAGAGCTTAGACCCACATGTGTGTGCTGCACCCTCCAGTTTCTGCCAGGGTGTCTTTTTCTTTTTTCGGATTTCATTATGAAACACTGCATCTTAAGGGCAGATCTCTAGCGGGGACTGGGTAATGGCATACATAGTTTCGTTGTTTCCTCCTGAGTGCCGGGCAGCTGTTCTCCACTCCTCCAAACTGACACTTCCAACGGGCATTGCAGTGCATTATTCTTAGTGATCTAGAGCATGGCCCCACACTCACGGCCACTCTGTTCACACTCATGCTCCCAAACTCCATGTAGATTGTGCTGACCAGACTTCACTGTTATTTTCATTATCACCCTAATCAGGGGGTTGGGGGCTGTGCTAGAAATACAAAACAAACAAACAAACAAACAAAAAGAAACACAGTTCATCATGGAGAGAGCTTAGACCCACATATGCGTGCTGCAGTGTGCCTCTTGGGTGGAGCTACTGTCCCGTGAGGTAAAGGTAGCCTGGTGCAGGTGGTGTGCTAGAGAAAGACCACCGTGAGTCTTTGGAAGTTTTTCCCTAGAGTGCTGAAACTCTACAGGAAAAGAAGGCTGTGAGTCCCCTGCAATGTTGATTATGGGAGTAGTTAGCATGCTACGCTCTCCATGCCTTTATTTGAAAAACATGATTAATAAGGCTCAGTTGGCAGGAAGCAAATTCGCCATTCAGGAACTCATTATTTGTGTCCTGAGACTCAATCTAAACTGGTATTGCTTTGTCTCATCCATTCTCATCCTTTGGAGATGAGTGTGGACATGTCTGACATAAACATGAAATATTCTATTCTGCAAGCAACACACAAGAACGCCGAAGTGGCTTCCTACCTCCAAGTTCCAGGCCATAGATGTCTTTCCTGTGGATGGGCCGTTGATGTTCTAGCATTCTCAGGACCAAGTCTATGACTCTACTTATTGTACAAATACTGCCTGCCTTGGTCATCCCTGCTCATTGTATGAGTGTAGACACAAATGAATTTAAATCTACCTAGAAAGGAAGGGGAGGTTTTGTTTGTTTGTTTTATATTTCGGTCTTATTTTTCATCCACATCCAGCACAATTAGATTTTACAGCATGTAAGAGATGAAAATCAAGGCAGTAGCAGCCAAGATTACCGTTAGTATTTTTGTCTCACTTAAGCAGAGTAGTGAGGTAGCATATAGGGACAACTCCACATTTTCATTGAGAATAGTGTGCTCAGTCTGTGGTATCTTCAAAGCCACCTTGAGCTCCTCCTCCTAAATTATGTGCTCCATTCTGAATAGGAAGGGCAGGGATAGAGAGTCTTCCTCCTTTAGAGAGCACATCCAGCCATTCTGTATTTGGGTCAGGGGGTCTTTGGTAACAAAATGCCACAGGACAGCTCTGGCTTATGCTTGAGACATTTTTCGTATCACAGAGATAGAGGTAGAGATGCCCATGAGCATGGCCAGATGAACTTGTTGATTATGAGCTCCCTTCTTTGGGCAGCAATTGTCTCACTGTGAACTCGCATGTCTTTTCTCTTGCTAGAATGAGGAGGAAATCATGGCAGCTGCCAGTGTACATCACCAGATGAGAAGGAGCGTGCTTTTCCACTTATTATTTATCCTCTTACCTGAAAAGACATATCGGAAGCTCAGTACCTTAAACACTCATCTGTATTTGTACACATATGCATATACTCATGTTCTACAAGCATCAAAAGCCACTGAGATGAAAATACAATAGGAGAGATCTCTAAACTCTATTGTCCTTTTTTTTTTTCTTTTCAGACCAAAAGTATTTCAACTTGTCAAATTTGACAAAGACTAAATAGCTCTGCAGGTCTCTTTGGCTCTCAAATCTAAGACTTCTGTCTGCTGAGCATACACTTTTACTCAAGCAGCTAGGCCTTCTTTTTATAGAAGCAAAGGTTAACACAGTTTTAAAGCTTTTTCTCTGAGCATAGAAAAATATGCCAGATTTGCCTGGAATAAAATTTCTGCTCTGACAAACATTATGTGTTCCCTTAACACCTGAACCTCCAAGTTATTGCTTTGTCTCTGACAGCGCTGAATGGAGAGAAAATGTGTATTAACGGAGTTAGTTGGGCATTACTAAAGTAGCACAGATCCACGGGAACTGATGACACACAAACAAATGCTTTCGATATTATCTTATTTTATAACCACAGTGATGCAGAGGGAAAGATGGAACTGACCTTTCTATTTCTGTATTCCTATCTTGGGCATTTGACTTTCTCACATGTAAAACATCATCATTCTAAATTCTTCAGGCACTCTTGTATTTTTCTAAATTATTTTATTTATTTCTTCATCCAGCTATCCTCAAAATGACACCCTTGTATTATTTAGTGTTATTCTACAGAACACTGCTTATTTAATAATTTAGTCTGTGATATATATATATATATATATATATATATATTCATAATAGTAGGAAATTTAGAATTCATTTTCAATAATATTTCTTAGAATTTAGAATGATGTCTTTCAATATTTCAATATCTATCTCAGAAAAGGATTTCTAAAGTTTGCATTTTAAATATAATCTAACATAGTGCTTAAGCACATAAGAAGTAAAGAAATAAAAAACAATCATTATTTTATTAAGTGTATAAATTTTTATAATTTTGCTCAAATCCTTATTTATGAGCTGAAAATAAGGCTCAGTCAGGAAAGTACTTGCAACAGAAAAATGATGACCTGAGCTCAGGTCCCCAGTATCCATCTGGATATGCCAAAACCAAAGAGTACACATGAAGGGACCCATGGATCCAGATGCATATGCAGCAGAGGATGGCCTTGTTGGACAACAAAGAGAGGAGATGCCCTTGGTCCTGAGAAGACTAGAAGCCCTTGTGTAAGGGAATGCCAGGTCAGGGAAGTGTAAGTGGGTGGATTGGTGAGCAGGAGGAGAGAGGATGAGTTAGGGAATTTGGGGGGGGGCACCAAAAAGGGAACAACATTGGAAATAAAAGAATGTATCTAATAAAAAATGGAAACAAAAACATAAATAAAAAGAAAAGCCAAGAGCAGCAGCGAGAACACATCAGAGAAGGAAGATCCCACGGTTTGGTGTTTTTTTTTTGTTTTGTTTTTTTTTTTACATCTAACCACAAAACATTGATCCCCATTCCCCCTCTCAGAGTCAGGAGCCCCATCGCCCCTCCCCTTCTCCTATGAACATATTCCTTCCAACCAGACTCATTAGGCCTCTGCTGTGTTAGGGGCATCCTCTCCCAATGAGGCCTGACAAACCAGCCCTGTTTGAGAACAGATTCCACAGTCAGCAGCATTAGGGACAGCCTCTCCTTCAGTTGTTAGTGCACCCATATGGAGACTGAGCTGCAAATTTGCTATATACATGTTGGTGGCCTTGGTCCAGCCTGTGTATGTGCTTTTGTTGGTGATCCAGTCTCTGAGAGCTCTGAAGAGTTAAAGTTAGTTGAGTCTGTTGATCTTCCTGCAGAGTTCTCATCTCCTTCAGGGCCTTCAGTCCTTCCCCAACTCTTGTATAAATGTCTCTGACCCCAGATGTTAACAATCAACTAACTATAGACACTGAGAGATTTGGATTCAAACATGTATAGTGAAGTGTTTGAAGAAGATATGTAACTCATATGAAGATATATAACACATATATACGTAGAAATATATATATACATATATATAGATAATGTACACATATATATACACTTTCACACATATGCTGATACCTACTTAAATAGAAATATGCATACATACAAATACCTACTTATACCTACTTATATAGAAATACCTACTTATATAGAAATATGCATACATACAAATACGCACACATACATATACATAACTTACTTTGAGATTCTTATCTAAAACTAAAGAATAACAATTAAAATTAAAATTAAAAGATAATATGAAAAATAAAAGAAAATGTACATATGTTATCACATTTATTTTGCATAGGATAAATTTAGAACTTCTAGTTTTGCAATACAAGTAGTGTAAAGGAATTTGTATGCTAATTCTAAGATAAAGGTGTTTTTTATGTTTCCTCATTTTAGATTTTGATAGGTAAAATGGACACCTCTTTGAAGCCATCAGTACCAAGGGTATAGGAGAGTAGACGTTTTATTCATATCAGATGAGCACATTTGTTACAAGAAAGAACAGGAAGTAACTGCAGACCCTTGGGCTCTCCTGCACTTAATAAGTTAGAGGAGAATTAGAAGAACCATTTACCTTATTAGAAAATGTAGAACAAAGACAGATACAGTTACTGACTTCAGAATTCGTTTGGCTACAGTAGAAAAAATGAAGACTATTTCATTCATCCTTCTCATTTAGCCAGAGTGAAGATTTTAACTTTTCTTCCTTGCACAAACTCATTAGAAAGACGCTATTTCAGTTAAGATTTGGAGGAAAGAATATTTAAACTGATATCATTAAAACAGACAGCAAGAAAGGGCACACTGTAATGAAATGATTGCTTTCAATTGTCACATTAAATATTTAAGGATCATCTCTATGGGAGAAATAGCACCACATAAAGATTAACTTGTATCTGCTTCCTATCTTAGTATTTAACCAATTCTGTTGGTTTCATATTTTTTTTGCTAAAATAGTTTTAATTAATTTGTGTCCTAAGTTCTATTTTAGCATATAAATAGTCTTTGAATAATGATGTTCTTACACAGTATACATTTACTGATTGAATATCAATCAGATACAAGATATCTTTGCTACCTTACCTAAAACAATAATTCATGTTATCATTGCACCAGCACAATACCTGTATTGTTTTTCTTCCTATCTCGTTTCTCTAGAGTCCAAACTTATCTGTGTGCTTGTGGAGTGAGTATGTACTTATTACTAAATTACAGTTCCACCAGGAAGGCATTTTGTCTTCTTGATCTACCTCAAAATAGATAGTGGTGAAGATAGTCTACACAGTCAGAGATCAGGAGCTCTACCCACTCAATTTATATAGGGAGACAAATAGACAGTAAATTTCTGCTTAGCAAATAGGCACAGTTCACTGCAACTCTATTTACAAAGGAAGAAAAAGCAAGACAGAATGAATTGAAACACAAATTCTGAGAGTGACCCACAAAAGATGGATTTCATAAAGCACATGCAATCAGCTCTGTAAGGGAAACTCTGTAAAAAGAAGTTTTTTTAATATGCAAGATGGTTTTTTTGTTTCCCTGAAAATGATTTGTTTCTATTTTTCAGAATGTTCCAAAACTGTAGCTTTTCTTTCCATCTGTTATTGTTTGCTTGTTTTTCTTCTTTCATCTCTTGCCTGTTATTATTTGCTATGCTTTTCCTGGTGACCACAGATACACTTTAAAGAAAGGCTCACTTGTAGATGATGAGATCCAGCAGGGGTTCTCTACATATGCCCCATCCTAATAATTCCTCCATATTTCCTTCTAGATCACTCCTGTTCCTGGCACACATCCGCTTCTAGTTTTTGTCAATCCTAAAAGTGGTGGAAAACAAGGAGAACGGTATGCTTTTAAAACACATGTCCTTTTCTTGTATCAAAAAAGTGAATAGCTAAGCTATGTTCATGATGTAAACAGCACTACTTCTCAACCTAGCTATCACCTATATGTAACAAAGTGATAGGATACTCTTCTCTTCATATTCAAAGTTTCATATAATGGTCTTTTATAATCATTGTAACTATCAGAGTTTATACATCTGCATTTTCTCTACCCTACCCATAACAGTTAGCCTTTAACAAGGATCTTGACATATGACACAGCTTCATAAACAAAGTTCAGCAGATATTGGTTTTCTAAATTACCAACTAGGTTTGCCCTAGGTGAATCATAGCCATTGCCAAGGAATAGAATGTATGTACAACATGTAGCCAAAATATATTGAGGTAATTTTCTGCCTACATTTTATTTCATGATACTGTGAATCTTAGTGAAACACAGAATATCTAACATAAAAAAATAAAGCTACATTGTCAGGAATCTCAGTGCTTATTCTAGTTGATAATACAAAATTTTACTTTTGTTTCAAATTAATGATTATGTGATATTATGAAAATACATAAATATGAAAAGGAAACTGTTAAAAAGTGTGTCCTAGTACAGACCAAAGTCATGAAATCAGCTATACCTGCTGGGATGCTGTTCTTAATCTCATAGGTACAAAATGAGAAAAGTAAACATTGTGACTGTAGATCAAGATACAGTGTTTAAACTAATTAGAAAATTTTTTCAACCAAATCAAGGAGTTTTGAAAGTTAATTTTTCTGCTGTCATTTAATGTGAATTACTTTAATTCAATTAATCTCAGTTTTTCTTTCACTAAAATATAAACTTTTACAGCACTTATTACTATTACTATTGCTTTTTACAGCACTTATGTTTTATTCAGGAAAGCTAACAAAATAACTGAAAACTTTAAATTTCTACAATATTTCCTTGCCTAGAGAGATCAATTGCCTTGTTCATGAAAATAGAAATTAAATGATAATGCTAAATTACTTTTTTCAACAAGTTTCATATGTTACACATAGCTTTGTAGCTAAATTTCTTTAGAAATAATAAAAGCAGGGAAATGTTAAATAAGAATAGGTTGTCTTGTGGTATTTTTAATACATTGTTTAATGTATAATCAGGTAAAAATATCTATCTTCTCAAATGTTCTCATTTCTTTGTGGTGAAAATTTAAAACTCTGTTTTTATTTCAAGCTTAATTTCAAGTAAATTATCTCTGGCTACTTACCTAGGCAAGAACATTTTGTTCCTATGTAATTGTTCCTTTGTCCCTATTTGTTAACCTTCCCACACCTGTTCCCTCTCTGTAATTATTACAGCATTTGATAACTTACAATGTACTCTTACTTTTAAGATAAGCTTGTTTAAATTCCGCAAGTGTGATCTTCCTTTATGTATCTATTTATACTTAGCTCATTGCACTCAACATTATGATCTAGGTCTATCCATGGGATAACAAAACAGGCTTCTGTGATGTTCATGGCTAAATGTTTCTCACAGCAAATCTTTGCCTCATGTGCTTTATCTGCTCATAAGTTGGAAGACACGTTGGTTACCTTCAGTTCTTGTCTGTTGGGAGACATAGTGCCACAGGGTACAGTTGTTTCTTTGACACATTATTTTAGTAATTTAGATATGTATCAATTAATAGAGCAAATAGTAGTTCAGTCTACAAGATTTGGAAGATATCTATACTCTTTTCCATAAAAAAATATATCATTCAAATCTATAGCATGTAGGGGAATCCAATTTTTCCACATCCTCATCAGTCTTTACTCATTTTAATAATTCATATTTTTACTAAGGTCATGTGATATCACATTGTACTTTTCTCTTGCTTTTTATAAGAGTTTGCCACAATGGTAGTTTTAATTGTTGTTGTGGTTGTTTGGTTGGTTTTGTTTTGTTTTTCATATATCCAACCAATCATTTGTAAGTCTTCTTTTGAGAATGACTATTTAGGTATTTTTGATTTTAATCAGAACTTTTCCAATTTTTAATTTCTTATCAATAGCTGATATAACACTCCTTACAATTTGCATGTTTTGCAAATATTTTCTTCCATTTCATGTATTAGCTGTTTCCCTTGATGTAAAAATTTTATCCACATTATCATGTTAATAGATGCAAAAGATTTAACACTCTTAATGATAAGATGCTGGAGAAATTTAATATAGAAGAAATGAACCTGTGCATAACATAATGTAATTTGTGAAAAACTCATTAAGAGTATTGTAAGAAGTGTGGGAATGTTAACAGCATACTCTCCAAGGTCCAAACTAAGACAAGGATGCTTACATATCACTATTAGATATAGTTCTGGAAATCTATACAGAACAATAATGCAAGAGTAAAAAACAGGACATCCACATTAGTAAAAGTAAATTCATGATATCACAGACAACCAAAGGATACAGCCAAAAATATGAGTATTTATAAACAGTCTCAGCAAAAAAGAAAAATACAGGTTAACACAAAACATTGGTAATCTTGCTAGATGCACATAGAAAGTTATATTAAACAGAAATCAAGAAAGCAAACCCAAATAGCTGTTGTGGTAGAAGCTGATGTTCCTATGCTCCTCACTTAACAGCATGAGGCATGAGGTTAGCCCAGGCTGCATAGTGTGAGATTATTTTCTGTTAATCTAGGCTTTGTAGTGATTGGCTTTCTCAACAACCAACAATTTATCATAGCTACAGATGTTTTAAAAAGTTATTAAAGCATTTTAAACCCAAAAGACAAAATTTTTATGATAAAATTTGTGAAACCTTGATTAAAGGTCTATATACAACATAAAATATATAGCTTCCCATATTCATTAGTTGGGACAACCAATGCTTTTAAAATATATAAATCATGTAATTGTATCTATAGACTTGATGTAATCTCAATGAAAATACCAAGAATATTCTTAATAGAATGGGAAAAATCCTAAAATTTACATTATCTCAAATCAAGAAAATAAGAAAAAGACAGAGGCTCAAGTACAACAAATATCTAAGGACAAAACACAGAGGAATTATACATTCTGTATTTGCCTGGACACACATAATACAAGGGAACAGAACAAACATGTTTAGAAGTCAGTTTCTTCCTGCAGAGTCAGCTCTTTGAGGAGAGGTGCAAGGGTGTGCATTGCAGAACAGACAGCATTTCCTATAGGCTGTCATGGGAAAATTCAGCACCCATTGCAGAAGACTCAAGCCACCTTATTCACACTGAGCAGTAATAACCATTAACTCAAATCAGATCGTAATGTCAACCACAAATATGAAATTGCTAAAGGAAATAATTTCAATATATTAACATTAGTAAGAGATTTTGGACAAAATTCCGCAAACACAGACAATGAAAGCAAATAAACGAGTATCTTAAAGACAAAATGTAAACTGTTCACAAAGTATTAGATAAAACTGAACTCCATTTTGAACAGTAAGGATAAAAACTTAATAGAAAAAGTATAGGCCATGATTTTAAAGGAGATTACTTTTCTCCATTCTTAATATAAGATAATGTAAACCCATAGCTAAATAGTATGCTCCCAATTGGTAAATATATACTTTATCAAAAGCAAGTCACATAGAAGTACTTTAAAGTCATAATAATGTGGTAAGGACCAAGATGCTTTGAGTGATCTTATGAATATACTTGTGTCTTTTTTATTTATAAAGTTGACCTTGACTATTGGGAATAGCTGGGGGGAGAGGAATTATGGGACATATGGTGGGGGGGAACTGGGAAAGGGGAAAGCCTTTGGAATGTAAACATATAATATAGAAAATAAAAATTAAATAAAAAAGTCAAATTAAGGGAACTTGAGAGATGGTTTGGTGATGCTAACTGGAAGCATAGCTACTACAACAGTCTTTACTGGAGACCAAATGTCCTCTGCCAGGATTACTTCTCTCATTGTGGGCACAACCTAAGTAGGAGACAATATGCAGTAGTAAGGGAAGAAAGGGACACCTTCCTCATCAACTGAATCAGCTGAGATAGGCCTAGTAAGCAATCGGAATATTCATTATACATGTGCAAGAGTGCTGGGAAATATTATCTTCTGAACATGATACAGCTTTTTATTCATAAACACATTAGCTGTGCTTATGTGTTAGAAACTCAAAACAAGCTCTCACAATCACTTCAATTTGCTTTTAATGGTCACGGGCAACATATAAATGACAAAGAGAAATGGACAGAAACAGGTATATGGGCAAGCATGACTGTGTTTCACTAAACACATTTGTAAAATTTCCAAAGAATAGACAATTTGTCAAATAAAACAAAAAGATGTGTTGAAAGAGATCTTGTCAGAATATGAGCAGTTTCCTGTGAATGGTCTCTTTACCAGTAGGATTCCATACAGATATTTACTCTTTATTTATTGTTGTTGTTGGCTTTTGTTTGCATTTTTCAATTTTGATTTGATGAATAAATTGCAAAATGGCACAGGATTATATATTCACACAAATTTTCCTGTAACAAACAATGTTCCTCCTACTGATGGATCCAAAATGCACGAGCACCATTTACCACTAGACTAAATGACATAAGATTTAATGATGAAGGTGGGGTCATGTCAAGACATATTTTTGCAAAACCACATTAAAGAAGGTTAACATAGAAAGGTTTAAAATATAGTTGCTATGAAAGTTCCAAGAAATATATGTGAAAAATGTGAAGTCTCAAAAAAAGCACTTGTGTATTGGGTGTGACATAAATAGACATTCTCCAGAGGAATGAAGTAGAAAGTGGATTCGTGAAAGGTCGTGTTGTCAGCCAGGAGCATTTCACTAAGGATGTACTCTAAGAAGAAAGTTCAGAGATGGGCTGTAGGTTCACAGCGAAGATGGTTGCCTTTCTATTCATGGAATGCAAAGTGACAGAAAATGACTCTAAAATCTTTCTTTAGACACTTTATAATAAATTAAGGTAAAAAGAATGGAGAGTTTCGAGATTTAGGGTTAGAGTAACAGATTGATTTCTTAGAAAGTAAAATATTTAAAATCGACCTATTGAAACAATTTATCAGTTTTGTGAGCTGAAAATATTTATGTACAAATGTCTACTTTCTTTACTTAGACAATGTGCACTACAATATATATAATCTTGCTTCACATGTGAGTTATTAGTTATGTCCAATAACACGATTGATATATGTGGAGAGCAGCATATAGTCACAGCTATTAAAAATATTTAAGAATTTAATACTGAAATATATTTAAATATTTATTTAATTATAATTTCTTAAATAAGGTTTACGGAAGACTAGCAGCTGCTGGATTATGGCAATGTAAGCATTATTTCTAACTTCCAGACTGTATTACCTTTAAAATATCTGTCTCCTTTCATTAGAGGGTCAATAGTTCTTTGAGAAGTTATAAATCTGATGTTATTAAGGACAAATTTATAAAATATCTTTAAGTACAAAACTATATGCTTGTGACATTGAGGTATATAATTTTTGGAATTTTTGCTGTTTTATGCTAAATTCTCTGCATTCCATATTTATCCCATTTATAGAATTTACAGAAAATTCCAGTATCTCCTAAATCCTCGTCAGGTTTACAGTCTTTCTGGAAATGGACCAATGCCAGGGTAAGTAAGTATAAGTCATTACCATTGACTACTTAATAGTTACTAATCAAGTAGCAAGTGTGATGTTTCCAGAAAAGTTATGTAACTCCTTCAGACATTATATTGTGAAAAAATGACAATTAAATAAGAGAGACATGTGTTCTTCAAAATTGCTAGCAATGCACTTCAGTTTGGGGTTTGTTCTATATACTGTAAACACTACTGTACTACAACAAAAGGAGAAATACACCCTCACAACATACTCATACATTAATTCACACACAAACTCACTCACACTCTAACACACATACATACATAAACCCTCAAGCATTCACACACACAGACTCTCATACACATATTCACTGACAGATATACTTTCACAAACACACACATATATTCACACACAAGGTCACACCGTCTCACACACATATACACACACAGCAGAACAAAAAGCAAAGCAACTAAGTCTTCTTAGAACTGCTGTCTTTCACTTGTTTAATATTAAATATAGATTTGTTGCGGACTGAAAAAGAAACTAATTAACAAAGACTAGAAGTCATAATATAATTTTCTCATTTATTATCTGTAGAATCCAATGAATACCACTCTCTTTTAACCTTGTTTATTATTTTTTTTTTTTTAATTTTATTTTCTATATTCTATGTTTACATTCCAAAGGCTTTCCCCTTTCCCAGTTCCCACCCACCATAGTTCCCATAGTTCCTCTCCCCCCCATCTGTTCCCCAATAATTCCCCCTCCCCCCTCGGTTTCTTTACTAAACTGGAAGCAATCTTTACAGGCCCAGGGTCCTCTCCTTTCTTCTTCTTGGGAATCATTTGACTTGCTATTTGTGTCTTGAGTATTTAGGGCTTCTGGGCTCATTAATATCCACTTATCAGTGATTGCATTTCAGGTGCATTCTTTTGTGATTGGGTTAATTCACTCAGGATGATATTTTCCAGGTCTAACCATTTACCTACAAATTGCATGAATTCATTATTTTTAATTGCTGTGTAGTATTCCATTGTATAAATATACCACATTTTCTGTATCCATTCCTCCTTTGAGGGATATTTGGGCTGCTTCCAATTTCTGGCTATTATAAACAAGGCTGCTATAAACATAGTGGAGCATGTGTCCTTATTGCATGCAGGGGAATCCTCTGGGTATATGCCCAGGAGTGGTATGCCAGGGTCCTCTGGAAGTAACATGCCCAATTTTCTGAGGAACCGCCAAACTGATTTCCAGAGCGGTTTTACCATTTTGCAATCCCACCAACAGTGGAGGAGTGTTCCTCTTTCTCCACATCCTCGCCAGCACTTGTTGTCTCTTGAGTTTTTAATCTTAGCCATTCTGACTGGTGTGAGGTGGAATCTCAGGGTTGTTTTGATTTGCATTTCCCTGATGACTAATGATGTTGAACATCTTTTAAGGTGTTTCTCGGCCATCCGAATTTCTTCTGGTGAGAATTCTTTGTTTAGCTCTGTGCCCCATTTTTTGATAGGGTTATTTGGTTCTTTGCGGTCTAACTTCTTGAGTTCTTTGTATATATTGGATATTAGCCCTCTGTCGGATGTGGGGTTGGTGAAGATCTTTTCCCACTTTGTTGGTTGCCGTTTTGTCCTTCTGACAGTGTCCTTTGCTTTGCAGAAACTTTGTAATTTTATGAGGTCCCATTTGTCGATTCTTGATCTTAGAGCATAAGCTATTGGTGTTCTGTTCAGGAACTTTTCCCCTGTGCCCAAGTCCTCCAGGGTCTTCCCAAGTTTCTTTTCTAATAGTTTCAGTGTGTCTGGTTTTATGTGGAGGTCCTTGATCCACTTGGAGTTGATCTTAGTACAAGGAGATAAGAGTGGGTCAATTCGCATTCTTCTGCATGTTGACCTCCAATTGAACCAGCACCATTTGTTGAAAAGGCTATCTTTTTTCCACCGGATGGTTGTGGCTCCTTTATCAAAGATCAAGTGACCATAAGTCTGTGGGTTAATTTCTGGGTCTTCAATCCTATTCCATTGATCTACCTGCCTGTTGCTGTACCAATACCATGCAGTTTTTAACACAATTGCTCTGTAGTACTGCTTGAGGTCAGGGATATTGATTCCCCCAGAAGTCCTTTTATTGTTGAGAATAGTTTTAGCTATCCTGGGTTTTTTGTTGCTCCAGATGAATTTGAGAATTGCTCTTTCTAGATCTATGAAGAATTGATTTGGGATTTTGATGGGGATTGCATTGAATCTGTAGATTGCTTTTGGCAAGATGGCCATTTTTACTATATTGATCCTGCCAATCCAGGAGCAAGAAATATTTTTCCATCTCCTGAGGTCTTCTTCGATTTCTTTCTTCAGGGACTTGAAGTTCCTGTCATACAGATCTTTCACTTGTTTGGTTAGAGTTACGCCAAGGTACTTTATGTTGTTTGTGGCTATTGTGAAGGGTGTTATTTCCCTAACTTCTTTCTCAGCCTGCTTGTCCTTTGAGTACAAGAAGGCTACTGATTTGCTTGAGTTAATTTTATAACCAGCCACGTTGCTGAAGTTGTTTATCAGCTGTAGAAGTTCTCTGGTGGAGTTTTTTGGATCGCTTAAGTAGACTATCATATCATCTGCAAATAATGATACTTTGACTTCTTCCTTTCCAATTTGTATCCCTTTGACTTCCTTATGTTGTCTGATTGCTCTCGCTAGAACTTCAAGTACTATATTGAAAAGATATGGAGAGAGAGGACAGCCTTGTCTAGTCCCTGATTTTAGTGGAATTGCTTCAAGTTTCTCTCCATTTATTTTGATGTTGGCTACTGGTTTGCTGTAGATTGCTTTTACTATGTTTAGGTATGGGCCTTGAATTCCTGCTCTTTCCAAGACTTTTAGCATGAAAGGATGCTGAATTTTGTCAAATGCTTTTTCAGCATCTAATGAGATGACCATGTGGTTTTTTTCTTTTAGTTTGTTTATGTAGTGGATTACATTGATGGATTTCCGTATATTGAACCATCCCTGCATTCCTGGAATGAAGCCTACTTGATCATGGTGAATGATCGTTTTGATATGCTCTTGGATTCGGTTGGCAAGGATTTTATTTAGTATTTTTGCATCTATATTCATAAGAGAAATTGGCCTGTAGTTCTCTTTTTTTGTTGGATCTTTTTGTGGTTTAGGTATCAGCGTAATTGTGGTTTCGAAGAATGAGTTGGGCAGTGTCCCTTCTGTCTCTATTTTGTGGAATAGTTTGAAGAGTATTGGTGTTAAGTCTTCTTTGAAGGTCTGGTAGAATTCTGCACTAAAACCATCTGGTCCCGTACTTTTTTTGGTTGGGAGGCTTTCTATAACCCCTTCTATTTCTTTAAGGGTTATGGGACTGTTTAGCTGGTCTACTTGATGCTGATTTAATTTTGGTATTTGGTATCTGTCTAGGAAATTGTCCATTTCCTCCAGATTCTCCAGTTGTTTTGAGTATAGGCCTTTGTAGTAGGATCTGATGATCTTTTGAATTTCCTCTGTTTCTGTTGTTATATCCCCCTTTTCATTTTTAATTTTGTTAATTTGGATACTATCTCTGTGCCCTTTGGTTAGTCTAGCTAAGGGCTTATCTATCTTGTTGATTTTCTCGAAGAACCAGCTCTTAGTTTTGTTGATTCTTTGTATGGTTCTCTTTGTTTCTGCTTGATTGATTTCAGCCCTTAGTTTGATGATTTCCTCTCTTCTACTCCTCCTGGGTGAGTTAGCTTCTTTTTGTTCCAGCGCCTTCAGGTGTGCTGTTAAGTTGCTAGTGTATGCTCTTTCCAGTTTCTTTTTGGAGGCACTCAGGGCTATGAGTTTTCCTCTTAGCACTGCTTTCATTGTATCCCAGAGATTTGGGTAGGTCGTACCTTCATTTTCATTGAAGTCTAAAAAGTCTTTGATTTCTTTCTTTATTTCTTCCTTGACCAGGGTGTCATTGAGTAGAGTATTGTTCAGTTTCCATGTGTATGTGGGCTTTCTGTAGTTCTTCTTGCTATTGAAGACCACTTTTACTCCATAGTGATCCGATAGGAGACATGGGATTAGTTCGGTCTTCTTGTATTTGTTGAGGTCTGTCTTGTGACCAATTATATGATCAATTTTTGAGAAGGTACCGTGCGGTGCTGAGAAAAAGGTATACTCTTTTGTTTTAGGATGGAATGTTCTATATATATCTGTTAAATCCAATTGGTCCAAAGCTTCAATTAGTTTCACTGTGTCCCTGTTTAGTTTCTGCTTTCCTGATCGGTCCATTGAGGAGAGTGGAGTGTTGAAGTCACCTACAATCATTGTGTTAGGTGCGATGTGTGCTTTAAGCTTTAGTAAAGTTTCTTTTACGAATGAGGGTGCCCTTGCATTTGCTGCATAGATGTTCAGTATTGAGAATTCTTCTTGGTGGATTTTCCCTTTGACAAGCAGGAAGTGACCTTCTGTGTCTCTTTTGATGACTTTAGGTTGAAAGTCGATTTTATCTGATATTAGAATGGCTACTCCAGCTTGTTTCCTGGGACCATTTGCTTGTAGAACTGTCTTCCAGCCTTTTACTCTAAGGAGGTGTTTGTCTTTGACACTGAGATGTGTTTCCTGTATGCAGCAAAATGTAGGGTCCTGTTTCCGTATCCAGTCTGTTAGTCTGTGTCTTTTGATTGGGGAATTGAGTCCATTGATATTAAGAGATATTAAGGAATAGTAATTATTACTTCCTGACATTTTGGGAATTGTTATTATTATTTGTATTTGAGTGGTTCTCTTCTTTTGGGTTGGATGAGATGGGGTTTCTATCTTGTTTCTTCTGGGGTGTTGTTTCCCCCCTTGTGTTGGTATTTTTCCCCTATTATCCTTTGTAGGGCTGGGTTTGTAGATAAGTATCTTGCAAATTTGGTTTTGTCGTGGAATATCTTGGTTTCCCCATCTATGGCAATTGAGAGTTTCGCTGGGTATAGTAGTCTTGGCTGAAGTTTGTGTTCTCTTAGGGTCTGCATAAGGTCTGCCCAGGATCTTCTAGCTTTCATGGTCTCAGGTGAGAAGTCTGGTGTAATTCTGATAGGTCTTCCTTTATATGTTACTTGTCCTTTTTCTCTTACTGCCTTTAATATTCTTTCTTTGTTTAGTACATTTGGGGTTTTGACTATTATGTGACGGGAAGTATTTCTGTTCTGGTCCAGTCTATTTGGGGTTCTATAGGCTTCTTGTATATTCATGGGCATCTCTCTCTTTAGGTTGGGGAAATTTTCTTCCATAATTTTGTAGAAGATATTTGCTGGCCCTTTAAGTTGTAGATCTTCATTCTCATCTATCCCTATAATCCTTAGGTTTGGTCTTCTCATTGTGTCCTGGATTTCCTGAATGTTTTGGGTTACCAGCTTTTTGCATTTTGCATTTTCTTTAATTGTTGAATCCATGGTTCCTATGGTATCTTCAGCATCTGAGATTCTGTCTTCTATCTCTTGTATTCTATTGTTGATATTTGCATCTATGACTCCTGATTTCTTCCCAAGGTTTTCTATTTCCAACATTGTCTCCCTTTGCGATTGCTTAGTTGTTTCTACTTCTGTTTTTAGATTTTGTATGGTTTTGCTCAGATCTTTCAGTTGCTTGTTTGTGTTTTCCTGTAATTCTTTAAGGGATTTTTGTGTTTCCTCCTTTATGACTTCTACTCGTTGACCCATGTTCTCTTGTATTTCTTTGGGTGATTTTTGTTTCTCCCCCTTATTGGGATTCACTTTTTGCTCTATATTCTCCTGGATTTCTTTAAGTGATTTTTGTGTCTGCCTTGTATGGGCTTCTAGTTTTTGATCTATTTTCTCCTCTATTACTTTAAGAAATTTATCTAAGTGATCCTCAATCTGCATCTTTACCAGTGATTTTAGATCTGAGTCTTGTTTTTCTGGTGTGTTGAGATATCTGGGATTTAATTGTGTTTGTCTTGCAATGGCTTCTAGCTTTTGATCTATTTTCTCATGTATTACTTTAAGAGATTTATCTAAGTGTTCCTCTATCAGCATCCTGACCAGTGATTTTAGATCTGAGTCTTGTTTTTCTGGTGTTTCGGGGTATCCAATATTTATTGCTGTTGGGGAACTGGGTTCGGATGCCGCCATATTGCCTTGATTTTTGTTAGTAGCGATCTTACGTTTGCCTTTTGCCATCTGGTTAACTCTGGTGTTAGTTGGTCCTGTAGATACTAGCTGGTGCTTGACCCTCCTGTGGGGTTGTAAGGCTATTTCCCAGTGACTGGGATACCTGAATCACTGTCCTGCGGGGCTCTTGCTCACAGATTGCTGACAGGTGGCCTGAGTCCCCCGAGGTCTTAACCTCAGGATATCCCAGGTATTTGGTTCCGCCTGTTGGGCGGCTGCTCTGCACTGCTCCTGCTCAGGGTTCGCTGTCTGATATCCTGTTTCCCCAGGGGTCTTAAAGTTGGGATATCTCAGTTATCTGGTTCCGCCTGCTGGTCCCAAGCTGCTGGGAAGCTGGCTGGGTCCGGTTTCCAGCTTCCCTGCCACTGGCTGGATGGGAGGCTGGTTCGGCCTCCGGCTGGGTCTGGGTACCTGGCACACTGGCTGACTCTGGCTTCCTCACCACCAGCTGGACGAGAAGCTGCAGACAATATGGCAGCTGCCTGCAGGGAGCTCGGGGTCCGCCCCGCGCGCGAGTGCAGAGTGCACCCGCTATTCTGTGCCCAATTCCCACTCCAGGCCTGAGTCCCCGAAGGTCTTAAGTTCGGGCTGTGTCGGGTACCTGGTTCTGCCGCCGCCGCTGGATGGTTCTGAGCACCTGGGACGCTGGGTGACCCTCCGGCTTCCCCACCGCCAGCTGGGCGGGAAGCTGCAGGCAATATGGCAGCTGCCTGCAGGGAGCTCGGGGTCCGCCCCGTGCGCGAGTGCAGAGTGCACCCGCTATTCTGTGCCCAATTCCCACTCCAGGCCTGAGTCCCCGAAGGTCTTAAGCTCGGGCTGTGTCGGGTACCTGGTTCTGCCGCCGCCGCCGGATGGTTCTGAGCACCTGGCACGCTGGGTGACCCTCCGGCTTCCCCACCACCAGCTGGGCGGGAAGCTGCAGGCAATATGGCAGCTGCCTGCAGGGAGCTCGGGGTCCGCCGCGCGAGTGCAGAGTGCACCCGCTATTCTGTGCCCAACTCCCACTCCAGGCCTGAGTCCCCGAAGGTCTTAAGCTTGGGCTGTGTCGGGTACCTGGTTCTGCCGCCGCCGCCGGATGGTTCTGAGCACCTGGGACGCTGGGTGACCCTCCGGCTTCCCCACCGCCAGCTGGGCGGGAAGCTGCAGGCAATATCAACCTTGTTTATTATTAATAGGTAAGGCATAGAGGAATAAAATTATATTTTCAACATGAAACATGTACTTTTGATTTCATAAATATAGACTGAACTAAATTATCATTAATTTGGCCTCATTAAGTTATTAATGTCATCCTCTTGCAGTGACCTCTTTTTTCTCTAGCAGCATGGTAGTAAACATTAGACTACATAAAGCAGAGAGAAGCTGAATAAGCTTTTGTGCCCCCTGTTTTATCCAAAGCAAGAAAACTAGAGATTAAAATAAGTCCTGTTATTTTTTTCCCAAGAACTAGGAACTAGGTACTCAAATAGTTGATTTTCTTAAAAATGAATAAAATTTATACCATGATAATATATGCAAAATCATGTTAATAAAACACAATTAGCATAATCTCCCATAACTCTAGTTGTCTAGAGTTCTGCTTGTCATCCAGGACAGATTTCAAAACACTGAGAGCTTTCTCGTTGCCCTTGGTGGTAGGCTTTCTCTAAGATTTATATTACATTGTATTATATCTTGTCTCCTATGAATAAAGCAGCAAAAATATAGGTGTTCAAGTTTTCCTCTGGTGGAAAGGAGTTCTTAGGCTATATGCTCAGGAGTACAAGGCAGATACACACATACACACACACACACATAAATATGAATATAAAACTCCATATAACTATATATATATTTACCTATATATAATATATTAAATAATGTATGTTATATACATATTATTTTGCATAATATAATAATATATTAACATATTACATATAATATGAAATATGACATAAATATAACCTATGCATGATATATAATAACTATATAAATTCAGATGACCTTTCCTCGTGTAGACTACAGTTTTCTGTGCTTGCATGCAACATGGATTCTTTCCTTTGCTCAATTGAATTTTCTAATTGAATGTTTATTTAAATGTATAATCACATGAACATTAATATACTCATTAGGAATTGTTCAAATTTGTTCTTTGTGATTTAAGTTTATAGTTTTTCTCTTTTTTCTATATTTATTTTCTATATTTTTTATATTTATTTTTAAGAACTAATACTATGCTGAATGAAAGCACAAAATTTTATAACTTGTAAGAAATTCTTACCTTTAAGATTTGGTCATTAAAATATTATTCCTTGACTATATATTGTAAAAATTCTAATACTATGTTAGTTATACATAATTCTAGACTTAATTGTGACACTTGCATAATTATATGTCACATGCATTGATAACATCAATTTCCCCTACTACCACATTCCTTGCCTCCCAAAGGCCACTTTTTCTGTATTTTTATATAACCTTAATTTTGATATTTGATCTTTTTTAAAAGCTGTGTTGTTCTTTACATGGTTCTTTAAAAAATGGTTTATATCATGAATGAACCTCTCTAGTCTTTATAGAATAATGATTTTTCTCCCACATAATTAAAATAAACATTTACAACATTTCTCACATAGTTTCCAATTGTTACTTTTATGTCAACCAAATCTATCTCGATTTTTGCATACATGCAATAGAGCTTTTGGGTTTTTATTGAAACTACAAAATATAGGTAGTTTATTATCAAATCACCACTAAAATTTTAATTAAAATGTATTTAAGGAATTGAAATAAAATATAAAATTATTAAAATAGGGAAATTTATTTTGTAATGCTCATTATAAGTAAGTATATCATTTATCTCTAGTAATATACTTTGTACATTTTTGTTTTATATAATAGGACTAAATATAAGACAGATTCTGTTTTAAAATATAACAATAGTCTATACACTCATATCATATATAAGACATGCTTCTGTAAGTGAATCCTTAAGACATTTTGCTACTAACAACTTGGAATTGATGGAACAGATTCCACATATTTTGTTGTATTCTTAATTTAAAATATCATCTTATATAACAAACTTCTTACCATATTTTTATTTAAAAAAAACTCTTTAATCAGAGATTATGACTCTTAGATATGTCTCTTGTTAGAGAATCATGTCAGAGGTGATGCTGTCATATCACAAAATGCCTCACAAAACTCACGAAGTGTGTACTGAAATTCAACTCAACTTTACCACAACTGTTCAGAAAATAGAAAAAAAATCTGTTATTTCCCAATGTAAACGTGATGTATTCACCCCACTTCTTCACATGAGTAACCATAAAATACAATGCGGGTGGTGTTGTAGCTCTTCTATAATTAAACATATAGGCACATTTGGCTTTTCTTTGGATGCTGGAGATACTCCATTTCAAAATTTTTAGATCCAACTTAAAGATTTATAGATAAATAAAGGTAAGAAATACGGAATGGACTACTGCAGTGAATAGCACCAACTTATTTGCTTTATACTTGAGTTTCCTCACTTGAAGTTTTCCAGATTTCAGTTGTTATGTGGACCAGGAAACAAAAAATGTTAACACTGAACTTTTATTATTTAGTTGGAATAGCAGTTAGATTGTTATTTATCTAGATATCAAAAACACCAACAATAGAGAAAATATTCTAACAGACGTATCCACACAAGTAAATATTTAAACATAAATGCTGTACACTCATATGTATACATACATACACATGCACACATAAACACAATATCAAACACACATCATTAACTCTATTCATTTTTTTTGTTCTTATTATAAAATATAATGGCCCAGGAAAATCCAAGAAAGAATCATTTGTGCTTAAGTTTTCAAAGGGAAAATCTGTTATTGTCCAGAAAGCAAAGTAACTTGAAACTGAGTGATTACACAGATTATAAAGGCAGAGTATTGGGGTTTTTCTCCAGGTCATCTTGGAAGCCACATCTGTAGAATATCAAAATGCTGTTTGCCTAACCATGAGCTGAGCTAAGACAACAACAATAGATATGATGAAGTGGTTAAGAGATAGACCTCATCTCTTCATACAGTTAACTAAATGCTGAAAATGAGAGAAATATGCCTTCAAGGGGAGAGATTATATAATACCAAATGGTCAGATCTGAAAACACTGTAATATTGTACAGACTAAACAGGTCACATTTAAAAGTGTGTATGTGTGTGTATGTGTGTCTGTGTGTGTGTGTGTGTGTGTGTGTGTGTGTGTGTGTATTTAAAAGAGAATGAAGAGGTATATATGGGAGGCTTAAGAGGGAGAAAAGAGAAGAGAGCAATTCCATATTATAGCATAATCTCAAAACAAAATGAAGAAAGACCCTTCTTATTCTGTGAATGAAGTTTTCCTACAGATCAAATATGGCTTTCCACTACAAGTTTTTCTGTGGCTTAAGTGTAATGCTGATGGGCTGGGAATAGTTTGAAGCCAATGAACAATGACAGAATTTCAAAAAGTTCAAGCATTGAGAGTTTCTATTGAATAGCACTATCCCACTTCAAGAGAAGCAGAAGGAGGCTCACATTAATTAAAGGATTTTTCTAGCCTCCTATTCAGTGATTAAGTGGAATGAGGAATAAATGAATCCTGAAAATAAATTTCATGGATTGAGTGGATTAATAAATTTAGTTAAAGGCCAACTTTTAAATCCATTTAGCATCCATTTACAGAGGGTAAGCTGTCCAGACAGTTACATAGGATTTGTGTTTGGGGATAGAACAGTGCTAAAGAACCAATGGTGACAATTTTAAGAGTCCTATCCTGAACTACAGATGACACGGCACCATGGACTAGAAGAACAGTGGTGAGTTTGGTTGGTTAGAAATAACTAAAGTAAGCTGTGGGATATCTGTTTATGACGGCATGCTTTGAAAGTCATTTAGCCTCTAAAGTCTTCACAAATACAGATGAGGGCCATAACCTGATTCAGAACTGTAACTGGAAAAAGCAGAGTTATAAACAATTACTATACACATTTTTTAAAATTTTATTTTATTGGCCATTTTATTTATTTACATTTCAAATATTATCCCCCTTACAAGTTAAAGTCCCTAATGCCTTCCGTCTGCCCTGTTTCTATGACAGTGCTCTCTGATATACCCCCTCAGGACTCAGAGCCCTGGCATTCCCCTATATTGGGTCATCAAGCCTCAACAGGACAATGGGGCTCCCCTCCCATTGATGTCAGATAAGTTAATCATCTGCAACATATGCAGCTGGAGCCATGGTTCCCTTCATGTGTACTCTTTGGTTGGTGGTTTAGTCCCTGGGAACTTTGGGGTTCTAGTTGGTTGATATTGTTTTTCCTATGAGGTTGCAAACTCTTTCAGTTCTTTCCATCCTTCCCCTAACTTCTCCATTGGAATCCCCATGCTTATTCTGGTAGTTGACTGCATGGATCCATATCTCTATTGGTCAGGTTCTTGTACAGGCTATCAGGGGAAAGCTATCCCAGGCTCCTGTCAGCAAACACTTCTTCACAATAGCAATAGTGTCAGATAGGATAGATGCCTAGATAGAGCAGTCTCTGGATGGCCTTTCCTTCAGTCTCTGCTCTACTCTTTTATACTACATTTCCTTTAGACAGAAGCATTTATTAGTTAATATTTTTGTGATGGGTGGGTGGCCCCATCCCTCAACCAGGAGCAATGCCTAACCTCTGGATATGGTCTCTAAAGGGTCTCTCTCCCCTTTATTGGTTATTTCACCTAATGTCATCTCTGTTGGGTCCTGAAAATGTGTTTGGTCCCTGGCATATGGGACTTTCTAGTGGCTCAGTTCCCTGTCCTCCACTGCTACACACCTCAGTTCAATTTCCTGACCATCTGTACATTTCCTTTCTCCTCCCATAACTGCTCCTTCTCCACTTTTTCTCTCCTCCTCCTCTCTCCCACCCAGATGCCTCCCTCTATCTCCTGTGAATATTTTCTTCCCCCTTCTGAGTTAAAATTAAGACAAATTAAGAAAGTTCATCAATCTATAAGAATCAAATGCTTATAATATTAGGAAAAACATATAAAAGCATTTTTATAATAACATGAATGGACAATTCGAGTGCCTTCTGGACTAGATTTGAAAAACATTCAAATAATTGAAAATTAATTTGTCAGTAGAAATAAAAAAGAAACAGCTATACATAGAAGGTTCTAGAGCACCAGCATTAATGGAAATTATTACCAGTGTTGTAGAGGAAATGGTGCAGAATGCAGATTGAAGCCTACACATGGCACTCCAGTAATCAAATGTGCTATGTTTGTGAGAAAGAACTATTATAGGAGGAAAAGGGACAGAAAAACATGCAGGTGGCCAGAAGTTGCTAAAATGTGAGATTGGTATGTAGGCATTTTTGTCACTGTACATAAGTATATCAAATGGTACAAGAATGGAAGAAAATATTTGCAAGATATATAATAGAGGATAAAGATATACATCATGATACCCAAGGAAATGAATGAAAGTTACTCACTAAATATCCATGGATTTTATTACCAGATTGTGGGTTCAGTTAAATTTTATGTACTTTAAAATATAATTGTATATTGTTTACATAGATCTGAAAAGTACCATTTAAAGAAATTTAACTTAAATAAAATTATAATTCATATAAAATGATTATTAAATAACATTAACAGACAGTTTGAATTGTACTGCTCATGGAGAAGGTCACATGTCTCCAAAAAAAAAAAAGAACCTATGGAAATGTTCAACTATGTTCTAAACAGAGACACTAGATTGCACACACACACACACACACACACACACACACAGAGAGAGAGAGAGAGAGAGAGAGAGAGAGAGAGAGAGAGAGAGAGAATATCAAACTGCTGTTTATGCTCTTGAAGCCAGGTTGTAATATTCAAATGTACTTGTTACTCAAGGAAATTCAATGAATTTGATGCTCTTTTTGACTCTGGGAGTTGACTCATTAAAGCAATAAAGTGTATGTACAAAGTAGAGCACATTGTACTCTAAAGTAGCTTCACATAATGCAGATTTTCACACAAATGTGATTCAGATAGTATCTAGAATACTAATTTTTTTAATAGTAAAATCCTTGGGTTTTTAAATTTCATGTTACTGGGCACTGAACTCAGCTCCTCACACATGCCAAGAAAGTACTGTCTATACTGAGCCACTTCTCCTGCCTATAATACAATACCAGACATAGTCTAAAAGGTCAAAGAAGCAAATTATTTAATTTTGGAATCCATTTACTCATATCTAATGTGAAATCCACCATATAGCCTGATTCCATATGGAAACTATAAAGATTTTCATAAAGAAGTTCATAAAGAATCTTATACCTGAAGGTAGTGACAATATAAGAAATCTTTCATCAATTTTAGAAATTGAGTTAAAAGATTTAAAATAAGCCTAATAAAACCTTCAGTTTTGTTAAAAAATAGTACCCCTAGCTTTTCTAGCCTCTTCTACCATCAACACAATGTTGTCTCTCTGTTTCTATCTGTCTCTGTCTCTTCTTTCTCTCCCCTTTCCTCTCCCTTTCAAATACATAAAACTCTAAAGTCAATAAAATATATAAGATACATAATGTAGTGTTCTAGATGTTATTTTGTATGAATATCAGTGTGTCAATATAGAGAAAAATGACCTGAATGGACCCATGCCATATTGTTCTCAACACTGATATGTGGCACAAACAGGAGGAGGAACTAGCTTTTGCTCTGCTTCCATTCTTTATTCTTTATGTGCAACAAAATAACATGTAAGCTGGATACATTACGTGCCTGTGTGACTTCCCAGAGGTAGGTTGTGTTAATGAGCACACTGCATGCAATGGTCACAGGAACAGTGGGCATTTAGCACATCTGACCTAGCAATTAAGCTTGAGCACTCATGGGTAATAAACACTGTTCAGCAGGTCAAATGACAAGGTCAAGTTTGGCTTCTGTATTGGCAGATTGAAAGTCATAAGGATATTCTGAAAGCTAGAATCCTAACTGCAGGTTGTACAATTTTTCTGTGAAGTGGAGAATAAAAAGTGGTGAATACATTTTATTGACTGACATGGTAATCATATCTACATTACTTTTTAAAACAATGGCTGATGATAATACAAGTTAAAGAAATTATACAGCCTATGCTAGTGTGTATTATGTGTGCTTTCATTACACCTAGGAGGATGTCAAAATGAATGTTAAAATTTGATATTATATATTTTTAATTTGGCTGTTTGTAAAAATTATATTCTTTACAGGACCTAGAATATATAAATTTAATATATATATTCACAAAAATATATTTTAATTATATATAAGATATCAGTTAAAATTTAGCACAAACATTTCATAAGTTAAATGTACAATGTCTTAGAGAATAGGCTAAAATTAAAAATGAGGAAGTTCTCCTAAATATAAAACATGTGCCATAAAATACTTATTTTTCAGGTTACACTTTTTTCGCGATGTCCCTGACTTCAGAGTGTTAGCATGTGGTGGAGATGGGACTGTGGGCTGGATTTTGGATTGCATAGGTAATGAAGACCTGTGTTTAATGTGGCTTGCATGAGACTAGTAACCTTATCTTCTGTTCTTGTTCTATCAATGTTTCTGTTTATCAATTATTTGCAAGTATCTAAACCCTGATGAATTCTGAATATTTTATGGTTTTCTTTTCAGAGGTACCCCTTGTTGGAACTTATTTAATAGTTTAAAACATAGGATGAATTGGTATTTAGAAGCTGGTACATTTTAAACAAATATTTACTTTAAAAATTTTTTAGTCTCTGAATTGAGTAATTTTTGTTTGATAGAGGTCCTTTCAAAATAAGTATTAATTCAAACAAATTGACAGAATTTCTTTTTTTTCCTCTTGAAAAATGAAGATCAGAACATTCTGTCTTGTTAGCACTGAAAAACATTTCAAATTGAAATGTCATGGTGGGAGTGGCAGGCACTAGTCCCAGCCTGGGCTCCCCTCCCCAGTTGCCTATGTGCCGTTAGTCAAACAAAGTACATGTTCTCACCAACAATTCTCTTATTAATTGAATACTAGTTTAAGAAACTAGTATTAAGAAATAAGTATTAAGCTACTACTAGTTTAAGAAAGTAGACATTGAAAATTCTGTTATTAGCATTCTAATAAAAGATGTAAAATATTTATGATTCCTATGAAAAATCTAAAATTAAAAAATTATAAAAATATCTGAGCAAATACATAAGTGGTGAAACAGCTGTAAGGATTTTAACGTGAATACTGGTAATTTTTGGCTCATATATGTCCCAAGTTTAGTGGTATTGCACTGGTATACATATGCTATCTCATCAACTGATTCATACACACACAAATAGACATACAAAATCACACACATACACACACACACACATACACACACACATACACACACACACACACACACACACACACACACACTGGTATTATGAGCTTAGGAAAGAAAGAAAGAAAATATATTTTGGGGATTCTTTCAAAAAACATTATGATTCAAATAAAACATGGAACTTTGTTGACAGATCTCTACTGTTTGGAACTTAAAGAACTTTATTATATAAAGGTAAAGTTAAATAAACAATAAGCAAAAAAACCCTGATCTTATCAGGTCATCCAAGAGGAATTCTCTTTGTGTTTGCTTTGAAATATTGAAATAATATAGATAGGAACACCTAAACTGTGTTACTAACAATCATTTACATTCAAAATTCAATTGTTATCAAAAGTGTTAAATTGTCTATGGAGTTGATGTTGCAAAAGAAATGTATATAGGAACCTATTTATTTACCTGATGATATGTATTTCTATATGTCATATACCTTTCTTCATCAGGATTTTAATAAGGATAAAACAGAGGCAAAAAAAATACACACTGCAAAGACACACACACACACACACACACACACACACACAAACACATGCCACAGACATTCATGAACATACATACAAGGCATGATTCTTAGTTAACTCAAGATATTTAAAAATGTTCCTGACATATGAAATATAAAGAAGCTGTTACTGCCTAAAGAATGGAACTGATATAATAAATTAGTTAGCATAACCTAAAACACTATCATTTGTAATTGTGTTTATTAAATCTAACTTGTAGGTGTTTAAATGTACTCGTGAAAGTATTTAAATTTGTTTACTTGTTAATATTGATATGTTTGGGTTAAAATATTGTTTACATTGTCCCATTCCACAGAAAAGGCCAATGTAGTCAAGCACCCTCCAGTTGCTATTCTTCCTCTTGGGACTGGCAATGACCTAGCCAGATGCCTGCGATGGGGTGGAGGTAAGCCTGCTGAATTCACCTAAAAAAGCAAGAGAATGCCTCTAATACTGCACAGTGGTTATCATAGGGTTATAGTAATAATAGAGGTGTTTTTTGGTTACTAGGTGTCTTAAAAGTAATGAAAAGTTTGAAGGAATTGGTGGTTTAGGATTTTTAGACTGGGTGATAGGCTTTAATTAGATATCAATTACAGATTTGGTCTTGGGGAGGAAAAGTTTTCAAAATGTCTCTGATTTGGTTTTTTTCTTGCATAGAAAATAAGATACACATTTAGAACTCTAAGGCAATATTTAGACTGCTAATTTGCTATTATCTTCTAGTATAGAAAGTAGATAGAGTTTACTGCAGCCTAAAATGGATCATGTTCAATGGTTATGAGTAGACACTGGACAAAAAACTATTTCCTACACTGAAATTATGACGAATGTCCTAAAATTTAAAAAACTAAAACTGGAAAAATAAACATTGATGAATTACTTTCCCAAGAATTAATATACTAAGTAGTGTTATTTGGAATTCACATTATTAAACCATTGTTATGTATACTTGTATATACATACACAAGAGTGAGAAAAGGAAAGACAAATAATAGAAATTCTCATTATAAACAAAGTTGGGTGCAACTCTTAAGAAATTTTTCAAATTTCAGTTTCTTTTTATAATTGGGAATTTTATTTATTTACATGTCAAATGTTATTCCTGGTTTCCCCTCTGTAAACCCCCTGTGCTATCCACCATTACTCTGCTTCTATGATGGTGCCCTATCCACCCACTCCTGCCTCACCACCCTAGCATTTTTATACACTGGGGCATCAAGCTGTCACAGGACCAAGGGCCTCCCCTCTCATTGATGCCAGAGAAGGCCCTTCAGCTTTTCTTTAGTCCTTCCCCTAACTCCTCTATTGAGGTCCCTATTCTCAGTATGATGGTTGGCTGTAAGCAAAGGCATCTGTATTGGTCATAATATCACAAAGCCTCTCAGGAGACAGCTGTATCATGTTCCTGACAGCAAGTGCTTCTTGGCATCAGCAATAGTGTCTAGGTTTGGTGTCTGTGTGTGGGATGGATCTTCAAGTAGGGCAGTCTCTTGTTGGCCTTTCCTTCAGTCTCTGATTCATCCTTTTTCCCTGTATTTACTTTAGGCAGGAACAATTCTGGGTTAAAATTTTAGAAATGGGTTTGCTGCCCCCATCCCTCAATGGTGCAGAGGGGGAAGGAGGAGGCATGCCTAACCTCTGAATATGGTCTCCACAGGTTCTCCCTCCCCTTTGTGTGTCATTTCAGCTAATGTCATCCACATGGGATCCTGGGAGGCTTTTTTCCTGGCATCTGGAACTTTCTGGTTGCTACCCCCAGTTCCCTATTGCCCATTGCTACATTTAAGACTTTCTAATAACAAATTAATTGATCCCAGTAATGAAAAGTCCTTACTCACTTGGAGAAGAACATTAATGCTCACATCATCCTGTTGTAGACTTTATAAGCAGAGGGAGCCAGGTTCAGTGTTTAAGGTCTCAGAAGTGGTAAGGAGCTTGTCTGATGCAACTTACAGTAGGATGATGGATCAAGCAGAGTGCACATGAAGACAATGAATTCAGGGTAGACTCAAAGATAATTTGCTGAAGCAATATAGCTACCCAACGATTGCCAAAAAACTGGCAATTGTACTAAAGAAACAATTGCTCAATTCTAAATAGTTTTGTATCTAAACACACTTTGAGATATTTGAAGCAGTCTCCAAAGACATTGTGAATCAGAATCCCTTAGAGAGCTTGTTAAAAAATAAAATGGTTGACCCTACCCTCAATATGCTGAAAAGAAATCCCTTGGGATGGAACTCAGGCAGATAATAGGTCATTTGGAAAAAAAACTAAAAAAATAAATATAAAAACCTTCCATGTAACTGTAATTAGAACAAAGTTGCAAAGTTTTGTTCAATATATGTCTACCCATCTGTTTTACTTTTAAATTAAAAATACCACATATCCTATTAGGCATTTTTAAGTGTATCTTATAGCAAAAAGATTTATTATCAAAGATAAATTAGGATATTATCAAAGATAAAGATATACCCTTTACAAGATGCTTCTGCTCACCAGTTTTCATACATGTGTATTGAATGAAGAGAAGGAAGCTATCGATGTGACATAGTGTGACTATGGTCCTACACATAGTCTGTTGTATACATTCAATGTTTTAAAAATGCTTTTGATCTCTGAAAATTTAATTTATTATTATTTTTAAACAATCAAGTGAATTATATCTTAAATTGAATAAAAAGTCCATATTTATTTATGTTAGCTTCATATAAAAGCTAAATGATATCATTTATCATTCATGATAAATGATATCATTGATGGATGAAGTAAGGTTTGTATCATAAGCCAATGATCAGATTAGAGACGAATTCTCAAATTCCTTACTATATTCTGGTCCAGTAGAGAGAAAACAAATTAGTGGCCCTTATCCTTTCAGAGACTAAATCTTTAATCACATGTGTTGTAAATCTGTGCAGAATGATATACATATACATTCAACAAATTTTGGTGCTATTGAAGAATGAATTATACTACCATATACTACCAAAAATATATTGTACTACCATTAGCTAGATGGTCAATATGACCTTCCTAAGGAGTTCTCCTTTTTGGGCTAAAGAGATGGTTCAGTGTTTAAGAGTACTGACTGCTCTTCCAAAGGTCCTGAGTTCAAATCCCCACAACCACATGGAGTTCACAGCCATCTGTAATGAGATCTGATGCCCTCTTCTGGGGTGTCTGAAGACATTAACAATGTACTTCCATATAATAAATAAATAAATATTTTAAAAGAAATAGGAGTTTTCCTTTTATCAGGTGCTTAGTTATGAGGACGAAGACAATTTCTAGTATTGAAATAGCTAAAGGAAGCCTGATGGAACTTTCAAAGTGCTCAGTTCTTAGGTGATGGATATTATGGTTGGTGAATCTGGACTAGTTTTACATAATTTTGTTTACATAATATTTTAAACTATTCTATGATTTGCAAGTGACTCACTATAAGCATGCTATTAATTTTTATTCTTTAAAATTATATATTACACAATACATTTTAAAATAATACTCAGTGGTTCTCATGTAATTACTATTTATTCTAATCTTTGTTTCATCTATTTAATAGTGCTTAGTTTTAAAATCTAGCATGAGAGTTATGATGGGCTCCAGCATTGGTGTTTCTAGGGTTGGTGATTGAAAATGTCAATCTCAAATGTAATGCACTTTCCTTTAGCCAGTGTTGTATTGGAGGCTGCCTCTTTCTTTTTCTTTTATCGTAATGAGTTCTACAAGTAATACATATGCTATTAGATGTAACCACTACTCACAGCTTCTGGCACTTCCTTGTTAAACAAATTAGTAAATTAGAGGTCAAAAGTTGGAGACAGAATGTCTCATACTATCCAAAATGTTTCAACTCAGGCTATCATTTTTGGAACATATAACACACTTGCATGGGTGAGTATGGTTCTGTGTATGAAAGAGCAAGTCAGATACAAGGATTACTTTACATAGAAATGTTAATATTTTTTAAAAGGTTTATTTACTTTATGTATATGATCACACTGCAAATATCTTCAGATATACCAGAAGAGGAAATCCAATTCCATTACAGATGGTTGCAAGTCACTATGTGCTTGCTGGGAATTGGCCTTAGGAGCTCTGGAAGAGCAATAAGTTCTCTAAACCACTAGCAATCTCTCTAGCCCCAAATATGTTAATTTTAAAAATACTGTTATATACTCCATGAGAATTAATACAAGTACTTTGATCATATCCACCCCTCTACTGTCTTTCAATGCTTTCTGAAGACATTCCCCAACAATGTCCCCTTTCACCAGTATATACTTTTGGTAGCCCACTGACACAGTTGACTTGCTAGTCTGTGCATTGATGTGTTAACCATCCATTAGAGAATGGACCACCTCTCAATGGCCACCCTGCTAAAGAAAATGACTTTCTCTATTCCAAATGCTATCAGTTGACAAAAGCTCCTGGCATACCTGCCTTCTGAACAACTCTCCCCATCTAGGATGCTACTTTGAATGGCTCATTCTACAGGTGATAGCAACTGGTAGAGGTACAGTAGTAAGCAGGTATATCATGTCCAGGAAATATTTCACCCCACTATGTTGTTCTTCTGCTTCCCAGTTTTTTTCTACCCTTCTCTTGTTATGTACCCAGATTGAGGGGAGAGTGAATATAAATAGTTCATTGTTACACCCGTAATCACCTGTTCTCAGTGTTCTGACCAGGCATGAGTCTCTGAGTTAACCAGAGCCCACAGAATTAAGAGGCTTTGTTGACTAAGGCAAGGGCAGCATCAAACTGTGGGCATAAATATAAATATGTTGAAGATAATTTGGCATGTCTCTTTAGCAAAATAAGGGTGATAAGTGTCTTGGGCCATGACCCTTCCAGTTATAGACTTTTGTTGTGTCTAACATATCAAGCATGAATTTCTTCCTATACAACAAGACTCCAATTAAGTCAGAAAGCAGTTTATTGCACCCATAACAATTTTGATTCTGTATCAGTGCGTACATTATGCCAGGTAGTTCAGTATTATAGTCTGTAGTGCCCATAGCTGAGTAAGATCATTGATTCCTTTCCTTTTTTCCATCTGTCTTACACAGAGCCCTCTGGCATTTTGACAGTTGTCCAGAAGAGATGACATGTTCTGTGTCAGTTCAAAGTTCATTTCTTTATATGTAGTAATCCAAAAATGTGTTGTTTAAAACAATGTGTCCATACCATAAATTTATCAATGTTGTCAGGCAACTGACAACAATTATCAATAGTGATAATTTTTGGGAATTGTTTTGGGAACATCTGAGACTTGCCTGAACAGTAATTGTAAGCAGGTATCCGATTCCCAGAAGTGAGATTATAATTTTGTAAGTCATGTCTTTGGGGAGTAGCAATGTGTACCAGTGCAAGTATTTCCCTTCAAGCTTGTTTTATTAATTAATTAATTAATTAATTAATGTTAACTACAGGATATTTAAATTTACATATAAACTAGTAGATTTCTATGTGCTATTTTCTATATCCCCAACTTTGCATAATTTACCCTCTATCCTTTTCTTCTCTGTCTTATTTGTCCTCATCCCTCCTTAAACCCCTAGTTTGATCTCCTCTCTTCTTTTATGTGATACATGTTTAACTATTGCTTTAATTTTGTATTTTAAATGAAACCATAAAATAGTGTTTTTCTGTATAGATTCTTTTTTTTTATTTTTTTTATTGTATGTATTCTATATTTACAATTCATTTCCCTTTTTCTGGTTCCCCACCCCCAAAGGTCCCACATGTCCTTTTCCCTCCCCCTGCTCCCGCATCCACCCCTCCCACTTTACTGTTCTCGTACTCTCCCACAATGATGTTTTGGTCCATTCTAGCACCAGTGTCCACTCCTTTCTTCTTGTGAGACATCACTTGATATGTGATTTGTGTCTTTGGTGTTCCAAGCTTCTAGGCTAATATCCACTTATCAGTGACTGTATACCATGGGTATTCTTTTGAGACTGGGTCACCTCACTTAGTATGACATTCTCCAGCTCCATCCATTTCTCTAAGAATTTCATGAATTCATTGTTTCTAATGGCTGAATAGTACTCCATTGTGTATATATACCACATTTTTTGTATCCATTCCTCTGTTGAGGGACATCTGGGTTCTTTCCAGCTTCTGGCTATTATATATAAGGCTGCTATGAACATAGTGGAGCATGTATCCTTATTGCATGCTGGTGAATCTTCTGGGTATATTCCCAGGAGTGGTATGGCTGGGTCCTCCGGAAGTATCACGCCCAGTTTTCTGAGGAACCGCCATACTGATTTCCAGAGTGGTTGTACCAGCTTGCATTCCCACCAGCAGTGGAGGAGTGTTCCTCTTTCTCCACATCCTCGCCAACACCTGATGTCTTCTGAGTTTTTAATCTTAGCCATTCTGACTGGTGTGAGGTGAAATCTCAGGGTTGTTTTAATTTGCATTTCCCTAATGACTAGTGATGTTGAACATTTTTTAAGGTGTTTCTCAGCCATCCGAATTTCTTCAGGTGAAAAGACTCTGTTTAGCTCTGTACCCCATTTTTGGATAGGGTTATTTGGTTTTCTGGGGTCTAACCTCTTGAGTTCTTTGTATACATTGGAGATTAGCCCTCTGTCGGATGTGGGGTTGGTGAAGATTTTTTCCCAATTTGTTGGTTGTCGATTTATCCTTTTGACAGTGTCTTTTGCCTTACAGAAACTTTGTAGTTTTATGAGGTCCCATTTGTCTATTCTTGCTCTTAGAGCATAAGCAATTGGTGTTCTGTTCAGGAATTTTTCCCCTGAGCCAATGTCCTCAAGGGTCTTCCCCAGTTTCTTTTCTATTAGTTTTAGTGTGTCTGGTTTTATGTGGAGGTCTTTGATCCACTTGGAGTTGAGCTTAGTGCAAGGAGATAAGAGTGGATCAATTCTCATTCTTCTGCATGTTGACCTCCAGTTGAGCCAGCACCATCTGTTGAAAAGGCTATCTTTTTTCCACTGGATGTTTTCAGCTCCTTTGTCGAAGATCAATTGGCCATAGATGTGTGGGTTCAATTCTGGGTCTTCGATCCTATTCCATTGATCTGCTTCCCTGTCACTGAACCAATACCATGCAGTTTTTAATACCACTGCTCTGTAATATTGCTTGAGGTCCGGGATATTGATTCCCCCAGAAGTTCTTTTGCTGTTGATGATAGTTTTAGCTATCCTGGGTTTTTTGTTATTCCAGATGAATTTGAGAATTGCTCTTTCTAGCTCTATGAAGAACTGAGTTGGGATTTTGATGGGAATTGCATTGAATCTGTATATTGCTTTGGGCAAGATTGCCATTTTGACTATATTAGTCCTGCCAACCCACGAGCATGGAAGATTTTCCCATTTTCTGATGTCTTCTTCAATTTCCCTCTTCAGAGACCTGAAGTTTTTGTCATATAAATCTTTCACATGTTTGGTTAGCGTCACTCCAAGATACTTTATATCATTTGTGGCTATTGTGAAGGGTGTCATTTCCCTAATTTCTTTCTCGGCCTGCTTATCCTTCGCGTATAGGAAGGCTACTGATTTACTTGAGTTGATTTTATAGCCAGCCACTTTGCTGAAGTTGTTTATCAGTTGCAGGAGTTCTCTGGTGGAGGTTTTTGGGTCACTTAAGTAAACTATCATATCATCTGCAAATAGTGATAGTTTGACTTCTTCCTTTCCGATTTGTATCCCTAGATTCTTAATCACTTTGGTTAATTCTCTTCTCAGCTTCTACATTTCTTCGTTCTCATAATACCTCACTGCCTAAATCTTTTGCCCCCTCAGTGTTCTGTTTAAAGGCGATTTGCCATGTCTGTTTAGCAAAACAAGAGTAATAAGTTTCCTGGGCCATGACCTTCTAAGTTATGGACTTATGCTCTTTCAACATTAAGCATGAATTCCTTCCTATACACCAAGCCTCAAATTTACTTTATTATTTTATCTTATTTTATTGGCTAGCTTTATTTTTGGGTATTTTATATTTTTATTTTATTAGACTTTTCTTTGACTCTTTACTTTTCAGGGTCTCTCTGTCTTCTGTGCCTTCTTCATCATGAGTATGTGTGCATGTGCCCTCCTGTGTGTGTGGCCATGTATGTATGTGTGCATGTTAAAACTTCCATGACTATTATAATATCATTACTATTCAGATATCTTTTCAGATTATTTACCATTGTTTAATTTTGGTTTGTGATGTGCATCAAGTATTTCATCCATATCTTTGCATTGTTCATTTTAGAGAAGTAAAATTTTTAAGAGTTTGCTTTGAATTCTTCCAATGTTCACTAGAATCTTTAGTATCATATCTACTTTCCCTTTTAATCTCATTATTTGTAACCTTTCTTTTCATCAATTTGGGAAGTATTATCAATTTTTCATTTTTTCAGTGAGCTAATACTAGATGTAAAGCCAGAAATTATTAGATAGATTTTGGGCTATAATTCTCTTGTTTAGCAGTTTTGGTATATCAGAACATGAAAAAAAAACATTCAATTCTTTTTGTCTCTAGAAGTATCTGTTGCTTTATTAGATATAACTCTATGGAACTACATTAAAAAGTGACTTACCCTTATCTTTGCAGCTTTAAATACCTTTTTAAAGAGCTTTCTCTCCAGAATTTTTAGTGTTTTAATATTAAATACTATGGGTTAACTTCTTTTCTAGTTCTATTTCACCTTCTATATGTCTCTTGAATCTCTATGGACATCTATTTGTCTATACTTAAAATGTTCTTTTACTTAAAATATTTTCTATGCCTTTGACATAGTATTCTTTTTGCCATTCTATGATTTAAAGGTTTGGATTTTCCTTTATCCAAAACTCTTGCATTATTTTAACTTAACCAGTGATTTACCATGACTTAACTCCTATATTTTGTTTTCATTCTCCAGTACTTTTTTCTGAAACAATCTCTGTGCTTGTCCACTCTATCATTGGGCAGCTCTGGCACAATTTGAGTCTGCCACTACTGATGTAGAAGTCTGTGTGCCTGGGCATCTAACTCTGGATCAGCACCAGACTCTTCCCTATAACACAGTTTCCACAATACATTGTGGGAGCTATGTGCTAAGTGCCTTTCCTTATATCGACTCCATGTCCTTTCTTAGGTCCACATCTCTGCTGTTAAAAGTATGAGATTGAGTGATATACTTTGGGAAAAGTCTACTATGCTACCTTGATCTTCTGGTTCCACTACATGCTGTTTGACTCCTTGTTCCATGGATACCTAAGCTTCTCTGCTTTTATATATTCTGTTACATATTTTGTGACATGCTTTCCTGTTTAACCTTATGTGTGTTCCTGCCATTTACCTGATTACCAGCTTCTGAATGTGGAACCCCATAGCCTGGGGGACCTTAGGTTGGTTTACCTCAGCTTCTCCCCTATGTTGTAGTACTGCCAGCACATATAGGCATTGCTTTTGTCTGTTCAAAAATGTAATTTTTGCTATGATCACTAGTAGTATGATGCTAAGAATATTCTATTGAATATGTTTGAGATTCATATACCTAGGACTTCTTATGCGTTATCTTATTTATTCCTCAGAGCAAATTTGATATTGGGGTGGTGAGTAAGATAATATGGAGGAAAGTTAAGAAACAAGCACAATAACTTCTCCTGGGTTAGTCTACAGTCCTAACTGTATGGATGGCATACATTCATGGATAAATGTAAGAGAATATACTATCAAATCAAATTGGGAGAATGCATATTGACCATCCAGAGCTAATTCAGTAATACCTGGATATAGCACTTTAAGCAATGGAAGCCTTAGTGATAAAAGCAAACACAAACAAATGAACAAATAAATACAATGCATTTGTAACTCTTTCAATGAAAGAGCAGCTCTGAGCACAGGAGATGTAGGCAATGAAAGTCAGGCATCTGATGCTTTATGTTGAAAGAGAGTTTCCAAAGAAGTGTTCTCTGAGTTGTAACCATGTTGAAATCTTAACAACCAGCTATCCAGAAAGCATGGATACACTAAGAGTAGATGAATTATGAAATAGAATGAAATATGCCAAAAATGAACACCTTGTTTTCTTAGTGTTTCTCTTTGTCACTAGAAGAAAACATGAAGAAAAGGCACAGATGGAAAGTCTAAAATGACAACTCAGTTTGTGACTTCAGCAATAAAGTGGATGGAATGTGGCATTCTTTTTTAAAAGGATGCTTTAAGAGAAGCATAGAATTGTAAATTAAACATAATCACAATTTAATGAATTGATACAAAGGTGTGAAAAGGTATGTGGTAGCAATGATTTTGACAGTCGGGTAAATTGAGGATTTGTACCACAAAAAGAAATATTTGTTGCAAATGAAAACTTAACACAACATCTTGGTACAAGTATAAAATTATAGTTGATTCTTAATTTACATTAAACTTAGCATTAAAATCCATTAGTCCACTTCAAAATAATTTATATTAAAAGCAAACACATATAATTGTAACTCCCTTTAATTGGTTTACTGTCTTCCTATAACATTCTTTTTCATTAGGTTATGAAGGTGAAAATCTTATGAAGATCTTAAAAGACATTGAAAGTAGCACAGAAATCATGCTGGACAGGTGGAAGTTTGAAGTCACTCCCAATGACAAAGATGAGAAAGGAGACCCTGTGCCTTACAGCATTATCAATAACTACTTCTCCATTGGCGTGGTAAGATTTGCCACTAAATTTTTTTGCTTGTCTTAAATAGTTAATTAAATGTTTTAATCTATGAAATTTTATTGATTATAATCAATTTATGTTAACATTTTGTTAGGAAATACTTATTTTCTTTCAAAATTTACATACTTATATTTCTGTCCAAGTGTCTTCTGCCTGCTTGTGTATCTGTGTCCCTTTTGTGTGCCAGTTACCCATGGAGGGCAGAAGAAGGTATTGTATCCCTCAGGTGAACTGTATTTACATATGTTTGGGAGCCATGATGAGGTACTACAAATTAGACCCAAGCTCGTCTAGAAGAACATTCAATGCTCTTAAAGGCTGACCCACCTCTCTGATCCTAGAAATGCCCATTCTGATGGATAATATGGCTCAAAAAAATCACTTAAAGGGAGACTATCAATAACTGATAAACTTCATGACTTAAAGTAAATCCATCACTTCTTGCTTGTCTGTTTCCATTACTAAATGGAGCTTATAATGATTGATAGCATAAGTATATAGTACTGAATATAAGACGTTTTCATGAAAATATATAAAATGTATTTTATAAAATTAAAAGCAAAAAAGAAGATCACATACTCCAACATCTCAGGGCATACATTACCATTGCAAAACCTCAGAATAAGGAAATACTTGATCAAAGCATGACCATAAACAGGATGGGCAAACTACATACTCAGTATTTGTATGCACGATGTCTCCAGATTTCTAATTCCTTTCATCTTTGTTGCTGCGGCACAATTCTTTCTCTTTGGCTGATTCCGCACCCTCTTAGTAGCTTTCATTAGCAGGTATCTGATAGTTCTGGCATCTCTAATACCTTGGAGTATCCAAGGTGCCTTGAACTTACAGTTTCTTGTTCCAGTTTCTGGATCCAGTCATGATCTTTGAGGCTCTTCCAAAGGGCTTGGGTCATTTCTCCAGCTCTGTGCTCTGCAGGGCTCTAGGCTCTGGTTGACTCCACTCCAGTGCTGTTGCCATTATTGGTGATTATCCCATAGCACTGGCGTCTCCAATTCAGTAGAGTCTTCCACTGCAAATAGTCTTCACCAACAGACTCTCAAAGGACATCTTCACGATGCTTAGCCTTATCTTATTTTGCAGTACACTTTCAGTCCTGGGCTATAAACTGCAAAAGATGATGCAATTTCACCAATAGCCCTCCCTGGCCTTTCACAGTGCCAAGCCTCAGCTACCTTCCATGCACCTGTGATCAAGATCTTAGGAGTAGTGGCCATGAAAAGCTTTGGCCAAGGCAAGGTAGTACACACCATTAAACCAGGAGACAAAGGCAAGCAGATTTCTGAGTTCAAAGCCAGCCTGGGTAAGTCCAAAACTGCACTGTGGAGTGCTGCAGCTTACTGGTGCTGAAACCTGGTTCTATTACATCCTTATTCTATTTAATCCTTCTTTTCGGGGTCTTGACTGTCTTGGAATTAGCTCTGTAGATAAACCTTAAACTCTAAGATCTGCATGGCTGTATATCCTGAATGCTGGGATTAAAGGCAGTTACCACCAACCTGGGAATTGCACTTTTCTTCATCTTGAACTTGGACTTACCCAAGCTGGCTTTGAACTCAGAAATCTGCTTGCCTTTGTCTCCTGGTTTAATGGTGTGTACTACCTTGCCTTGGCCAAAGCTTTTCATGGCCACTACTCCTAAGATCTTGATCACAAACCTGTGTCTTCTAGCCTAAAGATCTAGATCACAAATGTGCCCTCCATTTCTAAATTGTAGTTCATTCCAGATTAAAGTCCAAATGGAAACAATAACCAGTTAATATAACATGGTAAAATAACATGACATATCTATTACTTATTTAACTGCACACATATCAAGAAGCTTATCTGGGTGGGATCTTGCCTGGAGACCACAACTCCCTTAATCTCGTTGTCTTCTTGAACACAGAATTCAGTTCCATTTCTGTTTTTGGTACTCCCTTATTACTTGAATCATACATTTTGTAATTTTTCTCTCAAGGCTTGCTATACATAATCAAAATGTTCTTTATGAGAGTAAACCAGAGGACAAAGTCTATGCTGGTCTTTTCTGAGACTTCCTTTCTCTATTTTTAAAATTGTTTTATTTACTTATATTCCAAATGTTGCCCGACTTCCTGGCCCCCCTCCAAGAGTCCTCCACCCCATTCTCCATTACGTTTGCCTGAGAGGGTGCTCTCTCCACCCTTCTCCCCCAACCCCACCTCACTCTTTTCATCCCCTTTGATTTTATAAGGGATTACAGCTAAATGATTGGGTATATCTGAGACAGAACTTTGGACTTTTAACATTGTAAAGACTGTTACAGATTACGGGACTTTTGAAGTTGTACTAAATATATTTTGCATTGTGCTATGACTATGTATGACCCAACTAGAATCAGATGCTTGATCAAGCCTGTGGGGACCAGGGAGTGGAATATGGTGAATATGTTTGGCTCAGTGAGTGACACTATTAGGAGGTGTGGCCTTGTTGCAGCAGGTGCTGGAAGAAGTATATCATTCTTGCGGTAGGCTTTCCAACCCTCATACCAGCTGCCTGGACCATGTTCTACTCCTAGCTTTTTTGGATGAAAATATAGAACACCATCTCTAACTGCACACTCCATACAACCAGCCATGATAATAATGGACTGAAACTTGAAACAGTAAGCCAGTCCCAATTAAATGTTGTCCTTTATAAGAAACAAACTATATTTTAATTTTATATCTAAGGCATAATATTATAACATACAACTAAGAATCTGTGAAATAGTTGCTACTATCATCAAGTTATTTTAATATTTTATTTGTTTATTTATTTATTTATTTACACTCCAGACTTTATTCAACACACCATACCTCCTCCCCACACTCCTTTCTTCACAAGACTTCCCACTACCCAATTACCCACCTAACCATATTTCTTTTTTTTTCATTTCCACATTTATATTATTTTATTTCTCCATAAACTATAAATAATTTTGATCAAGTAATTCATTACATATTTAAAATATTATCAATTTCAAACATATAAACAAGCTTAGAAATATTAACATTGTTGTCAAATATTATGAAATTAATATATAGCTGAGACATGTCTCACATTTATGCATCTTTACTAGCTTGTCCTTTCCTTCCAGCTATATGATAAACATATGGCATTGAAACATATCTTTTTTTAATTTTTTTAGTTTTTTATTTTCTATATTCTTTGTTTACATTCCAAAGGCTTTCCCCTTTCCCAGTTTCCCCCTCAACATATGTCCCATAAATCCTCTTCCCCCGCCCATTCCCCAATCACCCCACCACCACCATTTCTCTCTTCTGGTACTCACCAACAAAACTGGATCTAGTCTTTTCGGGACCAGGGTCCTCTCCTTCCTTTTTCTTGGGAATCTTTTGATTTGCTAATTGTGCCTTGAGTATTCATAACTTCTGGGCTCATTAATATCCACTTATCAGTGACTGCAATTCATGTGTATTCTTTTGTGATTGGGTTAACTCACTTAGGATGATATTTTCCAGATCCAACCATTTGCCTACAAATTGCATGAATTCATTATTTTTAATTGCTGAGTAGTATTCCATTGTATAAATATACCACATTTTCTGTATCCATTCCTCCTTTGAGGGACATCTGGGTTCCTCCAGCTTTTGGCTATTATAAATAAGGCTACTATGTGTCTTTATTGCATGCAGGGGAATACTCTGGGTATATGCCCAGGAGTGGTATGACAGGGTCTCCTGGAAGTGTCATGCCCAATTTTCTGAGGAACTGCCAGACTGACTTCCAGAGTGGTTGTACCATTTTGCAATCCCACCAACAGTAGAGGAGTGTTCCTCTTTCTCCACATCCTCGCCAGCACCTCTTGTCTCTTGAGTTTTTAATCTCAGCCATTCTGGGGAAGGCCCTGGAGGACATGGGCACAGGGGGAAAGTTCCTGAACAGAACAGCAATAGCTTATGCTCTAAGATCAAGAATTGTCAAATGGGACCTCATAAAATTACAAAGTTTCTATAAGGCAAAAGACACTGTCAGAAGGACAAAACTGCAACCAACAAATTGGGAAAAGATCTTCACCAACCCCACATCCGACATAGGGCTAATATCCAATAAATACAAAGAACTCAAGAAGTTACACCCCAAAGAACAAAATAACCCTATCAAAAATGGGGTACAGAGCTAAACAAAGAATTTTCACCAGAAGAAATTCGAATGGCTGAGAAGCACCTTAAGAGATATTCAACATCATTAGTCATCAGGGAAATGCAAATCAAAACAACCCTAACCAGATTTCTAAACTCCCTTTGGCCTCCAGACTCTTGAGGGTTAGATGAACCCAGATCTGGCAGTCCTCTATTGTATATTGACAAGTTCTTAATAAATGAAATAAGTAACTTTATGTCTCCTAAAATCCTATGCATACAGAAAATTAATGTATCTGAAAAATTATATGAAATAAAATCCTTAAAATGTTCACATTTTATATGTCTATAGCCAATAATTACAAAGATTAAAATAAGTTTTTGGTAGTATTATATTTTGTTTATTTAATTCCAAATGCATGTAAATATTATTTGGGTATATGCACTAATACATTATAAAAAACCTTGGCTTATTCTCTTATAGTAATAGTCAAACTACTATAAAATATAATGGCTGAATTTCTCATCAAAATGCCTATTAATTTACCTTTATGCTGTTGTTTCTGTTATATGTATACATTATATATGATTATATATATTAAACTTGAGATATTGACATTAATAAATGACAATTTTTAAATCATAGTAACACTATGATCATTGTTATTGTTTAAAAAATATAGGATGCTTGATCCTATTTTGAAGTCCTACCATGTACTTTCAGATGAGAAATACAAAGTTTGACAACTTTGTGTTTTAATAATTCATATATAATTTAACTCAGTCCTTTGACAAACATTAAATTCCTTAGTGATTTAAAGAGATTTTCCCTGAGTATATAAAATTTTATCAACTACATAAGAACTCTGATACCCACCTATGGATTCTTTTCCAAGCACTGAACTATAACAGATCCTTCCCTGCCTCTAATATTCATGTTTCACCAACATTTCAAAAAAAGACATCATGAGTTACATCATCTTCTGCATGGGAATTCATCATTTAGCCTGATTTTGAAGCAAAATACAACTAGCTTAAGTTGTATTAATGCACTTTTCCTTTCTATTGCTAGGTAGTCTGATATAAGCAAATATAGCATATTATTGCTCCCTCATATCAAACAGTGTACATTCTGAATGTTTCTAGTCTTAAGATTATGAATAATGGTAGTTATTAGATAGGTATAAGACTTGAAAAACATTGGGATAATGGCAGCTCCTTGTCATATTCCATTCATAGTTTGTAAATAGACAGTCATGAGGTCTTTTGTTCTGCATGCTTTTGCCTTTCTATTCAGTCAGAGACCTCAGCACATGAAATAATGATTCTCACATCATGGATAGGTCTTATCACATCAATTAATCCAAACTTCATACTCCTTCCCAGACATTCCCAGATGAAAACCTAGTAAAGAAAATCCCATATGAAGTCTCTTTCCACAAGTGATTTTAGATTTCATCAAGTTTATGAACAGCACTTAATTATCAAATCTTCATCCCTTGTCATTTCAATATGTGAAGTCATCTCTTTGAACCATATACTTCTCCCACTTTTTCCTCCTCGGGCTCTCTATCATCACCTAATATAGGATGCATTCAGCCCAACTTCAAGTCACCTTACTCTTTCAGTTCCAACAAGGTTTAAAGTCCTTTTCAGACTCACTGCAATGTATTAACTGCAATCTACATTTAAAAATAATCATAGTTTACATAAACAGTGGTACAGCATACATGGTCCCATTAGAAAAAGTGATAGTGGCGTCATAGTAAGGAAAGATCACATCAGAGTGAGAATGATAACCAGCTGTGCAAACATCAAATACTGCACTCAGTGCCTGGTACCCAACTCCTGATACCATTACATATGCGCTAAAGTGCAAGGCTGTCCAGCCACTTCAGTTTTGCTTCCTGAGGCACTTGAAGCATATCTCCTCATTTGGCTCCTTTCCACAATTGTAACTTTTCTCATTATAACTCCCATAATACTGGCCTCTCTAGTAATTTAGGGTCTCTATTAAACTTAAGTTTAATCTTTGCAGCTTCAGGGAGTAACCCCCTGTGGCCTCCTTCCAAAGAACCCAATCATCTCCTTGAAACAGTAGAATAAGACCCTCAATCCTGTATCATTCATGCATGTACTACTAGCTTTATGTGGACATGGCTAAGTTCTGCTGCAAGCTTAAATGGAGCCTGACACAACCTGGCCTTCCACTGGAGCTATAGGATTTTGCATTTCTTGGTGGCTCAGGCAAAAAAATCATATTCTTAGGCATTCATTTTTCAGCAGGGAGTCTCTTTCTGATGTTTTCAATTCAATCTACCTCCTATCATATAAATTCTAGTTTTTGCAGTTTCAAACGTTAACAGGTAGGTTTTTCCCTCTGGTACCTTTCCTGTTGGTGCAGTACAGATAATGAGGTTGGTCTTTCATAATTACAGATGCTTTGCTTTCTGTACTCTTCTTTGCTACAACTATTATTATTCACAAAATTTTCATCAAGAAATCTCACATTTCACTAAGTATTTTGCTCTTTCTCTTGCTATCTCTCTTGTCTACTTAAAGATTTGAATAAGAGGGCAGAGTAACAACCATGCCACAGCCTGGTTTTAAGGCTTCTGGATATTTCTTTCACTAAAGAAGTAGATCTATTAATTCTGTGTTTGTTTTGCTCCATTTCTCAGGACATTGATCAGAGTAAAATATGAATGGCCCAAGGTCAGGTCTCTATAGAGTATTTACTCTACTCTTAAATCACTTAAGCTGTGGTTTCACTGTGTGTTTTTGCCAGCACTTTCATCTTTCAAGTTCTTGGCCATATGGTCCATTGATTTCTGGTCGCACCATATTAGGGCTTTTGTAGCAAGCAGCTGAAATGTCTCACATTCTTCCCACAAACCAGTTCCACAGGCATAAGAATTCCATGCTAACATTGATCTCAGTAGTATCTTTGGTATTAGTTCATTGAATAATTATTTGTTTTCTTGTGACAATGTATGGCAAGAAGTTCAAATTTAGAAAAAGTTTATCTTGACTCAAAGTTTGGAGGCATAAGCTTTCACAGCCCAAAATTCCTGGAGGAAAAAGTAACTCTGAATAATATAAGAAGAATGGGAGTTTAGCACTCACTGCTGAGAATGCATCTGTAGGCAGGAAACACAGTCATATAAATGCTTGTCTAAGCTCACATTCTGCATTTTACTCAGTATGGTTCTCAGCACATGATAAAGCACTGGCACTGCTCCATTTGGTCAAACAGTCCCAACTATGCATCTTATCAAATGATTTGAATATTTACTTCTGTGTCTATTTTTCCATAAATGTATAACACACTTTCTTATTCTCTCTGTATTTTTCTCAAAATGTAAAAATTGTGTAAACCATATCTTGATAATTCTGTATTATTTTTCTTCCATATGATCAAAGTTGTTATGTTTCTTTATTGGCTTGTTTATTGGCTCGCTTGTGAACATTTCATTCCTTGTAATATGAAGGCTTATTTTAGATTTTTTTCATAGATAGCTGGTGCCAACATTGTTGAGGTTATACTTAGACTTATTCTTCTCTTTCTCTTTGATATTAGATGAATCCATATGTCTTTGTATGTGTGTGGGTTTGTTTGTGTGAGTATGTGTGAAATTAAAAGTTAGACAATCAGCTTTGGATTTATATTCTAAATTCCTTTTTTTATTCTGTTCATGTACAAATTCATATTTAAATAGTGATAATAGTTAGGGACCTTATTAATGTATAAGTGACCCAGAGGTCTGGTAGAGTCCTCAGACAACTAGGGATATGTAATATTTTATTATATTCCAATGTCTTATTCCTGAAGTTACCTGTTGAATTTCTAGCTAGATCATAATGGCTTACCCCTCATCAGCTTCATAAAATTAGGTTAACTGTGATACTCACATTCCCCATTCCTTTTTCTTACAAATCATTGCCACTTCATATAAATCTTAGGCCATAGATATGTTCTGGTTTCATTTATTTCACGTGAAGAATTTTTTCTTGGAGTATACAGATCACTTTACAACTTGCCACATCTTAGTGGTAGTACAACAGCCATAAAACTGAGTGTGTGAAAGCAGATCCAGTACTAGTGTTTTTAATTATTATACAGTTTTTCCTGAATAAACATGTCACTAGTGGTTATATGTCTTCCCATCCAATTTCCAAACTCTTTCAATGCAGTAAAATTCCTTCTGCTCCTGGACACATGCAAGACAGATCAGGAAGTCTCTCAACTCAATAGTTTAGTGCTAAATAGATTTGTATTATTGAGATTCTGACATGAGCAAACTAAACATTGTAACAAAAAGTTTAATGTAAGGTTAAGTAAAAATAGTTTTATTAAAGGAAAATATTTAAAAATTTAGGTACAAAAATTTATTTGCAAAAAGAAAACCATCAAAACCCAACTACATGACCAACTGAAATAAAGTAAGATATAGCATAAGGCAAAGAATAACAGTGAGAAAAAATATTGTCTATGTCAAAATATGAGTCATTGAAACAATTATTTAAATTTATTATGAAAATAATTTCCTCAAATATTAAGAGAATTGCAAGTGATGAATTTAGAGTGAAAAAGGAAAAAAAACACAAATTAATTAAAAGTATTTAAAACATGTCCTAATTCTTTTGAATTTAATTCTTTTGATGCAGCATCACATGAGGGTTTAGTGTATAATAGGGCTCTGTTTTTGAAAGATTTACATCTCCATAGGTGTACAGTACCAGCTACACATTATCAGTGTGTAGTCAAGTAACAAACTTAATGGACCACTTATGTTTCATGTGTTCTTCACAAAGTATCATACAGGCAGCAAGCAGCTTGGATCTTCCTTTCCTGTCAGTATATCTATGTAATTACAAAACACAACAAAACTATCTTAAGCTATTCTTGAATGTACAAGTCATCAGGTTTGACTTGGGGATTTGGTCAGTTGTACAGAGCTTGCTAAATAATGTGTTTGCTCATGGGTTGTTATTATCTAGGAAAAGAAAGAAAGAGAGAAAGAGAGACAGAGAGACACAGAGAAAGACAAAGAGAGAGAGAGAGAACAAAAAGTTAAGGCATGAGAGGAATATCTCAAATTGTTAGCACAGATTCTAGAATGCAAAAGGTTGGCATATGTGCAGGTATCTCTGTGGGATGCACTGTCACATAAATATGGTATGAACACACAACTTCATTGGGCTATCATTATCACTTTTGGTATTCCACCTATCACCCTGCCATACCAATGTCAAGTACTCTACTATCTCTAAAGAGGCGTTTCTCATTTTTTAAGAAAAACTTTAGGGGAACACAGTAATCCTCATACTCATTATGATTCTGATAGAATATATACATTTAATAGTAAGAACATGATATCCCAATCCCAAAAGATCAGTGGTCTGGTAACAAGTAAATTTCCCTAATGAGCTTGGTCAAAACACTGACCTATGGGAGTTAGTACTGCTTCATCTTGTCAATCAGTTACCCAGGTTCCTCCTATATCGCAGCTCACCTTCCTCTAGATCAGATATTCTCAATCTGTGCAGGGCAACCCCTTATGAGAGTCAAAGACTTATCCAATATTTACATTACTATTCATAACAGAAGCAAAAGTAGAGTTATAAATTAGCAAAGACAATTTTATGGTTGGAAGTGACTACAACATGAAGAACTGTATTAAAGAGTTGCAGCATTAAGATGGTTGAAAACAACAGTTTTAGACTTTTTCTATTATTAAACACCTGGACAGAAAATAAATGTGAAATGTTGTGATACCTTGATTTTGAATTTCTTTATAGTATTATTTTCAAGTATTATTTTCATTGATGACAAAGATCTCAAAAAATTTTTCTTTGTACTGAAAAAAGAGAAGAGAATAAATTTTCAGCCTGCTCTGGAAAAAGGAAACAGTAAGCTTAGATATTGTCAATTTCACTTTTTATACAATTTTTTTAATTTAGCCAAATCTGTAGAAGATCTAAAAGATGCTGCCATAGTGATCAAACAATGAAAATATGTTTATGTAGTATTTTGCAATGTACTAGACATTTTGAGTAAAAAATGAATAACACATCTCTATTGTCTAGGCTTACAGGATGGTAGCATAAAAAAGCATTGCTAGAAGATGATAAACAGTTCCACATTAAAATCCTGGGGTTAGAAGAAGTAAAAAAATTAAACTGTTATCTACCAGTTGACATTCTGATTTTCCAATTGCCCAACCATACATCAAGTTAAGTTTTTGAGAAAGAAATTTTCTAGAAATCTTGTCTTCAAGGAGGTCATATATGATATTAATCTTTTTTTTTACGAATTTAATTATTTTTTACATCAAACATCTTTTTTGGATATATTCTATATTTACATTTCTTTTCCTGTTTTCTGGTTCCCTATCCCCCAAAGGTCCCACATGCCCTTTTCCCTCCCCCTGTTCCCCTATCCACCCCTTCCCAATTCCCTGTTCTGGTATTCCCCTACACTGATGCTTTGATCCTTTCCAGCACAAGTGTCCACTCCTTCCTTCTTGTCAGATATCAGTGAGTGCATACCATGGGTATTCTTTTGAGACTGGGTTACCTCACTTAGTATGGTGTTCTCCAGCTCTATCCATTTCTCTAAGAATTTCCTGAATTCATTGTTTCTAATGGCTGAATAGTACTCCATTGTGTATATATACCACATTTTTTGTATCCATTCCTCCATTGAGGGACACCTGGGTTCTTTCCAGCTTCTGGCTGTTATAAATAAGGCTGCTATGAACATAGTGGAGCATGTATCCTTGTTGCATGCTGGGGAATCTTCTGGGTAAATGCCCGCGTGCCTGTAGTCCCAGCTACTAGGGAGGCTGAGACAGGAGGATCGCTTGAGTCCAGGAGTTCTGGACTGTAGTGCGCTATGCTGATCAGGTGTCTGCACTAAGTTCGGCATCAATATGGTGACCTCCCTGGAGTGGGGGACCACCATATTGCCTAAGGAGGGGTGAACCGGCCCAGGTCGGACATTAATCTTATAACTCATTCTATCCATTTGTTTAATAAACAAAACTTGTTTAATAAACAAAAATGCGCAAATTCTTCATCAATCACTGCGATGAACATAGATGCAATAAAACACTTGGAAACTGAACTGTAGAACACATCAAAAAATTACCCACAATGATAAAGTTGTCTTCATCACAGGTTAAAAGAACAGAATGTAGGATAATATAACATATACCTACTTATACACACATACACATACATGTATGTGTACATAAATACATAAATTTATAGGGCCCTTCTCTAGAGAATCCTGATTCTCTCTAGGAAAACCTGTAACTCTTCATCTAGGAGTGGGTCTTGCAAGATTTTACACATCTACATTGGAATCTCAAATGATGCTGTTTTCATGTTTATATTAGGCAACCATACTGTCATATATTTGTCATTTCTAGAAGACACAATCTCACATCCAACTTCCTGATCATTTGACTCTTACAATCTCTTGAAGCCCTTTTTTAGATGTTCTTTCAGAATTATTTATTGTGTAGTTGTGTATAAGTGCATGTGTTCAAGTGAATAGTTGCAAAACATACAAGAAAGTTAAGATATTTTCAATAATGAAAGAACTTAAAAAGACAAATTCTAATTACATACAAACCCAGTTTTATTCCCCTCAAAATAAATAGAATACACAAACAACTGGCCTAGATATTCCTCAGAAAAGAGGGAGGGAGGATATAATTTGTTAATAAATAGCAAAACTCTATACATTATTTAATTATTTTCAAATGTAGCACTTGCATTTAAGCAGTCAAACTGAGAAATGGAACATTTTCCAGGGATCTGAAAAATCTGAAACTTTATGAAGAGGAAGAGAACTCTTTCTGTGCTTATCTTCAGTAAGGAGGCAGAAAACAGATTTGTTCAAATTCCGAGTTACTGTTTCCACCACTCACAGATCTCACAATGGATACCAGGTTACTCCAATATGTCTCAGGACTAAGAAGTTCCTGGTTGATCCCAGTATCTACTTAACTGCTACAATGTTTTTAAGAACCATTGATCTCATCCTCAGCCTTCCATTTCTCGCTGGCTCAATATGAAAAAGATCAAAGTTCCAGGATTACCCAGAACCTACTCATAATTTAAAGTAGGAACTTCTCATTATTTTAGACAAACACAAACATACACACATACACACACACTGATACACTTAAGCTATATATAAAGATTAGTGGTTCATTGGTGTTAGGATTTTTTATTTTATTTTTTTTGTTCTCTGTGTGAGTGTGTGTGTGTGTGTGTGTGTGTGTGTGTGTGTATAGTTACTAGAATGGAGGATAATTATCTTATTCATACTTTGAAGATAAATTCTCAGATTTTTAAGATATCTAAGAAAGAAAGTTGTCCTTCTGGTCTGGGCTAGTTTACATTGGGAACAAACTCCCCAGCCAGCCCCACAACACCCAGAGGAACCTCTGCTCCCAGGAACTCTAACACATCCAACATCATAGGAGCAGAGGTGAGGAGGACTTAATATCTGTCCCATCATCACAGGGATTAACTGTGACCAGCCAACAGGATAGAGGGACACAGGAACCCTGCCTGCCCAGTGGCACCAGTTCCTTCTGGCCTGGGCTGGTTTACTTTGGGAGAAAACTTCCCAGAAAGACCCACAACACACAGAGGAACCTCCACTCACAGTATCACAGGACCACAGGATCACAGGAGCTTGGTCACACCAAGATTCCAGGGCCCCAGAGACAACTTGACTCCCAGGAGATCTGATATACCCGGGATATCAGGATCACAGGAACCCAGAATCAAAGGACCACAGAGAGAGCTGAACTCTGAGGAGTTCTGACACAAACAGGATCACAGGAAGGACAGGCTACAGTCACATATAGCGAGGGTGGGTAGCATTAGAGATAAACAGATGGCGGGAGGCAAGCGTAAGAATATAAGCAACAGAAACCAAGGGAACATGGCATCATCAGAACCAAATACTCCCACCATAGCAAGTCTTGTATACACCATCACACTGGAAAAGAAAGATTCAGGTCTAAAATCACTTCTCATGATGATGATAGAGGACTTTAAGCAGTACATAAATCTCACTTAAAGAAATACTGGAAATCATAGGTAAACAGGTAGAACCCTTAAAGAGAAAACAAAAAAATTCCTTAAAGAATTAAAGGAAAACACAAACAGGCAAAGAAATGAACAAAACCATCCAAGATTTAAAAATGTAAATAGAAACAATAAAGAAATCACAACGAGAGATAACTGGAGTTAGAAAATCTAGAAAAAGGATCAGGAGCATAGATGCAAGTATTACCAACAGAATACAAGACAGAGAAGAGAGAATATCGGGTGCAGAAGATGTCATAGAAAACACTGACACAACAGTCAAAGAAAATGCAAAATGCAAAAAGCTCCTAACCAAAAAACATCCAGGAAATCCAGGACACAATGAGAATACCAAACCTAAGAAAATTAGGTATAGATTAGAGAGAAGATTCACAAATTAAAAGGCCAATAAATATCTTCAACAAAAATATAGAAGAAAATTTCCCTAACCTAAAGAAAGAGATGCCGTGAACATACAAGAAGCCTACAGAACTTTAAATAGACTGGACCAGAACAGAAATTCCTCCAGTCACATAAAAATCAAAAAACAATTACACTAATCAAAGAAAGAATATTAACAGCAGTAAGAGGAAAAGTTTGAGTAATATATAAAGACAGACCTATCAGAATTGCACCAGACTTCGCACCAGAAACTATAAAAGCTAGAAGATCCTTGGCAGATGTCATAAAACCCTAAAGAGAACATAAGTGCCAGCCCAGGCTACTATACCCAACAAAACTCTCAATTACTATAAACAGAGAAAGTAAGATATTCCATGACAAAATGAAATTTACACAATATCTTCCTACAAATCCAGCTTTACAAAGGATAATAGTTGGAAAATACCAACACAAGGAGGGAAACTAAACCCTAAAAAAAGCAAGAAGTTAATCTTTCAACACACCCAAAAGAAGATAGCCACACAAACATGATTACACCTCTAACTACAAAAATAACAGGAAGAAACAATAACTTTTCTTTAATATCTCTTAAGATCAATGGACTGAATTCCCCCAATAAAAAGATATACACTAAGAAACTGGATTCGTAAACAGGACTCAACCTTTCGCTGCATACAGGAAATGCACCTCAGTGACAAAGACAGAAACTACTTCAGAGTAAACAGTTGGAAAACAATTTTTTCTTTTTAGTATTTATTGCTTCTTTATTTAAAACATTCCCTGCATCTGGGATTTTTAAATTTTTTTCTATATTCTTTGTTTACATTCCAAAGGCTTTCTCCTTCCCCAGTTCCCCCCTCACCATATGTCCCATAAGTCCTCTTCCCTCTGCCCATTCCCCAATCACCCGCACCATTTCTCTGTTTGGATACTCTCCTACAAAACTGGATCCAGACTTTTAGAGACCAGGGTCCTTTCCTTCCTTCTTCTTGGAGATCTTTTGATTTGCTAATTGTGCCTTGAGTATTCAAAGCTTCTGGGCTCAAAAATATCCACTTATCAGTGATTGCATTTCATGTGTATTCTTTTGTGATTGGGTTAGCTCACTTAGGATGATATTTTCCAGATCCAACCATTTGCCTACAAATTGCATGAATTCGATAATAATTTTTAATAGCTGAGTATTATTCCATTGTATAATTTTTCAAGCAAACAGTCCCGAAAACAAGCAAATTTCAACTAAAATCAACTTTCAACCAAAAGTTGTCAAAAAGTACAAAGACACTTCATACTGGTAAAAGGAAAAATCTACCAAGAAGAATTCTCAATTCTGAACATCTAGGCTCCAAATGTAAGAGCAACGCCATTCATAAAGAAACTGCTAAAACTCAAAGCATACATTGCAACCCATGCAATAGTAGTGAGACTTCAACACCCAACTCTCAGCAATGGACAGATCATGGAAACAGAAATGAAACAGAGACACAGTAAAACTAACAGAAGAAATGAACCAAATGGATCTAACAGATATTTATAGAACATTTCATCCTAAAGCCAAATAATATACCTTCTTCTCAGCACCCATGATACCTTCTCCAAAATTGACCATATAATTGGTCACAAAACAGGCCTTAAAAGATACACGAAGATTGAAATAATCCCATGCACCCTATCAGATCACCAAGACCTAAGGCTGGTCTTAAATTCCAACAAAAACAACAGAAAACACACATACACATGGAAGCTGAACAACACTCTACTCAATGACAACATGGTCAAGGAAGAAATAAAGAAATTAGAGACTTTTGGAATTTAATGAAAATGATGACACATCATACCAAAACTTATGGGACTCAAGGAAAGAAGTGGTAAGAGGAAAATTTATCGTTCTATCTGCCTCCAAGAAGAAACTGGAGAGACCTTACACTAGCAGCTTGCCAGCACACCTGAAAGCTCTAGAAGAAAAGGAAGTAGAGGAGTAGATGGGAGGAAATAATCAAACTCAGGACTGAAATCAACAAAAGAGAAACAAACAAACAAAAAACTATACAAAGTATCATCAAAACCAGGAGCTGGTTCTTTGAGGAAATCAACAAGATCAATAAACTCTTAGCCAGACTAACCAGAGGGCACAGAAAATCCAAATTAATAAAATCAGAAGTGAAAAGAGAGATATAACAAAGGAAACTGAAAATTCAAAAAAAATCATCAGATCCTACGACAAGAGCTTATACTCAACAAAATTGGAAAATCTGGATGAAATGGATAAATTTCTAGACACATACCAGTTGCCAAAGTTAAAACATGATCAGATATACTTTCTAAACAGTCACATAATCCCTGAAGAAATAGAAGCAGTCATTAATAATCTCCCAACCAAAAACTACACAGGGTTTAGTGGAAAATTCTATCAGACCTTTAAAGAAGACCAATACTCTTCAAACTCTTGCACAAAATAGAAACAGATGGGACACTACCCAATTCATTCTATGAAGCCACAATTATACTTATCCCTAATCCTAACAAAGACCAAACATGAAAGACACTTCAGACCAATTTCCTTTATGAACATTGATGTAAAAATACTAAATAAAATTCTTGCCAACAGATTCCAATAATACATCAAAACAATCATTAACCACTATCAAGTAGTCTTCATCACAGGGATGCGGGGATGGTTCAATACCCAGAAATCCATCAATGTAATACACTACATAAAAATATCAAAGATAAAAAGCTACATGATCATGTCATTAAATGCTGATGAAGCATTTGACAATAGTTAGCATCCCTTCATGTTAAACGTCTTGGAAATATCAGGAATTCAAAGTCCATACCTAAACATAGTAAAAGCAATATACAGCAAAACAGTAGTCAATATCAAACTCAGTGGAGAGAAACTTGAAGCAATCCCAATAAAAAGAATTCTGGGGAAATCACCATCCCTGACCTTAAGTTGTATTACAGAGCAAAGGTGATAAAAAAAAATGGTGTGTGGTATTGCTACAGAGACAGGCTGGAAGATCAATGGAATAGAATTGAAGAACCAAAAATGAATCCATGTACCTATGGTCACTTGATATTTGACAAAGGAGCTAAAAAACATACAGTAGAACAAAGGAGACAGCATTTTGACAAATGGTGCTGGTTCAACTGGAGGTCAGCATATAGAAAAATGCAAATAGATGCATTCTTATCTCCTTGTACAAAGCTCAAGTCCAAGTGGATCAAGGACCTCCACATAAAACCAGATACACTGAAACTTATACAGGAGAAAGTGGGAAAGAGCCTTGAACACATGTGCACAGGGGAAAATTTCCTGTACCAATGACTTATGCTCTAAGAACAAGAATCAACAATTGGACCACATAAAATTGCAAACCTTATGTAAGGCAAAGAATATTGTCAATAGGACAAAACAGCAACCAACAGATTGGGAAAAGATTTTTACGAATTCTATATCTGATAGAAGGCTAATATACAATATATACAAAGAATGCAAGAAGTTGGACTCCAGAGAATCAAATAACCCTATTAAAAATGAGCTACAGAGCTAAACAAAAGATTTTCAACTGAAGAATATCAAATGGCCAAGAAATGCAAATCAAAACAACCCTGAGATTCAACCTCATAGCAGTCTGAATGGCTAAAATAAAAAACTCATGTGATAGCAGATGCTAGCAAGGATGTAGAGAAAAGGAACTCTGTTCCATTGCTGGTGGGATTGAAAACAGTTACAACCACTCTGGAAATCAGTCTGGTGACTCCTCAGTAAATTGGACATAGTACTACCTGAGGACCCAGCCATACCATTCCTGGACACATACCCAGAAAATGCTCCAATATGTAATAAGGACACATGCTCCACTATGTTCATAGAAGCCTTATTTATAATATCCAGGAGCTAGACAGAACCCAGATGACCTTCAGCAGAGGAATGGATACAGAAAATGTGGTATATTTCCACAATGGAGAACTATTCAGCTATTAAAAACAATGAATTCATGAAATTCTTAGGCAAATGAATGGAACTAGAAAATATCCTGAGTGAGGTAACCTAATCACAAAGAACACACATGGTATGTTCTCACTGATAAGTTGATATTAGCTCAAAAGCTCTAAATACCCAAGATACAATTCACAGGACACATGTAGCTCAAGAAGATTAAAGACCAAAGTGTGGGTGATTCGGTTCTTCTAAGAAGGAGAACAAAATACTCACAGGAGCAAATATGTAGATAAAGTGTAGAGAAGAGACTGATGCAAAGGCCATCAAGAAACTGTACCACCTGGGAATTCATTCCATATTAACTCACCAAATCCTAACACTATCATGAATGCCAAGAAATGCTTGCTGAAAGGAGGCTGATGTAGCTGTCTCCTGAGAGACCTTGCCAGAGTCTTACAAATACAGAGGCAGATGCTCACCACCAACCACTGAACTGAGCAAGGGGTCCCCAATGGAGGAGTTAGAGAAAGGACTATAGGAGCTGAAGGGATTTGCAACCTTATAGAAAGAACAACAATACAAATCAACCAGACTCCCCAGAGCTCCCAGGGACAAAGCCATCAACCAAGGGGAACACATGGCTCTAGGTGCATATGTAAAAGAGGATGGCCTTGTCAGGCATCAAGGGGAGGAGAGGTCCTTGGGCCTATGAAAGCTCAAAAGATGCCCCATTGTAGGGGAATCAAGGGCAGGGAAGTGGGAAAGTTGGGTGGAGGAAGTAGGGGGAGGGAGGATGGAATAGGGGCTATCTGGGAGGGGAGGAACTGGAAAAGGGGATAACATTTGAATTGTAAATAAAGAATATATCCAGTAAAAACAAAGGAAGAAAGAAAGAAAGAAAGAAAGAAAGAAAGAAAGAAAGAAAGGAAGGAAGGAAGGAAGGAAGGAGGGAAGGAAGGAAGGAATAAACAAAGAAAGAAAGAAAGAAAGAAAGAAAGAAAGAAAGAAAGAAAGAGAAAGAAAGAAAGAAAGAGAAAGAAAGAAAGAAAGAAAGAAAGAAGGAAGGAAGGAAAGAAAGAAAGACATAAAGTTAATATGGCGAGTTCCAAAGTTTATTTTTGATAGATAACAAAACTTACCATGTAAAATAAATTTACATCCAAAGGCAACGTTCCTATGGATGTAAATACCAAAGTTACAAATAAATAAATCAGCAAAGGGAGTACCAAGGCCCCTCCTGCACCCCAGGCGAAAAGCAATGAAGCCACAGCATGACTGTTGATGGTTTGTTTTATTATCATGAAAATGAATCAGAAATGTCATAGTCATTTAATTTAAAGAGAAGTGGGGGTTGTCAACTTTTATTACTAAAACTTGGTGGTGGTGCTAGAGACTGCTCTTCCAAAGATCCTGAGTTCAATTCCCAGAAACCACATGGTGGCTCACAACCATCTGTAATGAAATCCAGTGCCCGTTTCTGGTACGTCCAAAGATAGGGATAGTGTTCTCATATAAATAAAATTAATTAATATTTAAAAACAATTATTGACATAAATGCATGTGACACATATTACATCATATACAAATCCATTGTTAGCACTGTCTTCATTAGAGGATCATAGCAGCATTCCAAATATAACTTCAAAAGCGTGAAATTGTTCTTCATCATTATTTTAGTCAACAGTGTTAGAAAGTGAATTAAGTGATGAGCAATGTAAATAGTATATATATATATATATATATATATATGTATATATATATATATGAAAAAGATGTTTGTTGTTATTTTAAGGTTGATATGCAGTTATAATAAATGTATACTATTGATTAAAAATGAATCCAGAAAGCAGGATATCTTAATGACTGTTGGATAGGTACTTTTATTTAGAAAGGATGACATTTATATTAATATTTATTTTATATTTTATATCAATAATAGCTAAATCATAAATATATTATGTTTTAGTTTTAATAAGAATGTTAGCCTGGGTGAATAAAAAAATAATGTAAAGTTATAAAAAAATAATAATAATAAATGTTATTTTACAAAAAGATTTAATGTTATCACAAGAATCAGTGTTTCAGAAAAATTAATTTCCACATTTGGATCACTGCTACTGAGAACTAAAATGGGTTTAGTGGTCCTTTTAATTAGCTGTAGCTTGAAATTGGATGAATGCCATCATAATTTTCTGTAATCATGTAGCTACGATGGTCAATGTTCTTCTTCAATACTGAGCACTGCTAAGTAACTGTAGCTCTTATACTGTGGTAGAAATAGAGAAGAGAACTGAGTAGAAAGTAAAAGCCAACAAGGAAGCTCCCCAAGGCTGGCAAAATATGATATTTAGCATATGCTAAAATTCCAGATCGATAGATAAGATCAAAGGAAGCAATAATTGACGTGACAGAACTACTTATTCATTTGAATAAAAATAAATTTGTATTTCATCCTCCTGTTCATGTGTGATTTACATCTAGCATGTACTGTCATTTATGTTGGAGAAATTTGTCTGAGGCAAGGAGAAAGTTTCACATGTTTAAAGGTGAAATAAACTATATTTTCCATAATTCTCCTCATTTAAAGGTATTTAGTAACACACCAATAAGTAAATTCCTCAAAAATATTTCCAGCCACTAATATACATAACATTGGTAAACTAGAACACACAGGTTGATATCAGAAAATGAGTGCTCCTGGATGGCTCTTTGGTTGAAGGTTCATGTTGCTTTGACAGGGCAGTTGGGTTCAGTTAAAAGCACCCAGAGGATTCCCCTGCATGCAATAAGGATACATGCTCCACTATGTTTATAGCAGCCTTGTTTATAATAGCCAGAAATTGGAAGCAGCCCAAATATCCCTCAAAGGAGGAATGGATACAGAAAATGTGGTATATTTATACAATGGAATACTACACAGCAATTAAAAATAATGAATTCATGCAATTTGTAGGTAAATGGTTAGACCTGGAAAATATCATCCTGAGTGAATTAACCCAATCACAAAAGAATGCACCTGAAATGCAATCACTGATAAGTGGATATTAATGAGCCCAGAAGCCCTAAATACTCAAGACACAAATAGCAAGTCAAATGATTCCCAAGAAGAAGAAAGGAGAGGACCCTGGGCCTGTAAAGATTGCTTCCAGTTTAGTAAAGAAACCGAGGGGGGAGGGGGAATTATTGGGGAACAGATGGGGGGGAGAGGAACTATGGGAACTATGGTGGGTGGGAACTGGGAAAGGGGAAAGCCTTTGGAATGTAAACATAGAATATAGAAAATAAAATTAAAAAAAAAAAAAAAGAAAGAAAAAAAAAAAAAAAAAAAAAAAAAAAAAATACATTTCCTATAGTTTAAAGCAAACATGGGATCATTGTTTATATCTATTTTTCAAAGTAAATTTATTTTTCTCTCTCAAAAAAAAAAAAAAAAAGCACCCATGTGGTGCTCCTAACCATCTCTAACTCCAGTTCAAAGGCCTTTCTCACCCTTCCCTGTCAGAGTCCTGCTCAAGCAGGATTTGGAAGCCTGAAGTCAGATTTGTGGTGTAGTCAGCAAAAATGAATACAATGACCTCCTGATGTTCAAGCAAGTGTCCTGGAATATCTCCTGCTGTCTTTAATGACAAAATTCTGCTCACCTGAGCAGTGACATAATTTGGTTATTTTATTAAAAGAAATCATAGCATCAGCATTATAAAAATCTCATCATTACCAAAATTATATATATATATATATATATATATATATATATATATATATATATAATCTAATATATACCCTAATAGTTTCCCTTCCCCCTTGTCCTCCTTCCACTGGGTCAATCACCCCCTAACCTTACTTTGCTAACTACAAAGCACAATGTCAGCAAGCTAAATATAAATGTCTATCCAGGCACATTCTGTTAACATGAACACATACCAAATGTTAAGAAATGTACTTACACAGTTATGCAAGGTATAAGTCCATTCATCCAATAGTAGTACCCTTTGTAATAATACTTCATTAATTGTAGGCAGAGACATGCTCATTGTACTAAACAACCCTTCCTGATATGCACCTATCAATTCCTGACACCATCTTTCCATGAACCATTTTTAAGTCTGTATTGATCAGACAAAGCTTTGCTATGCTCTAACTAACTGTTGATCAGATATAGCTTCCTCATTTTAAGTCTCTTTTGATCAGAAATAATCTTCCACATTTTAAGTTACTGTTAATCAGACATATCTTCTCCAGAACAGTTATATAAGAAGGACCCATTGTACACCACACTTCTACAGGTTTCCTCGGAGGAACTGCAGCTGCTTTGCTAGGAACATGATTATGTGACCCAGGATTAATGGTCAGATATGGCAGATAGATAGAGGCAGATAGAGACCAGAAGAGGGTTTTACCCCTAGAAAGTTTTCAGAGAAACAGGGTAATTCCCAAGGCTTTCAGCTTGCATGATTCCAGCCTTGCTCATGACCCACAAAATGAAACTAAATATTGCTATGAGTATAAATAGCATAGCAAAAGCAAGGAGAACTTGTAGCACATGCAGTCTAGGTAATAAACATAGGGGCCACAAAATTCAGCACAGGTCCTTGAAGAGTGGGAATGGGATTCCTTGAGCCTTACTACAGTAGAATCCAAGGGCCTCTCCATAGCCCTTGCCACTATAGAGTTCCAGCAGAGAAATACTTACATAATCACTGCAGATGATGCATGACCAGGGCAACTCTTCTAACCTCTTTGCATTTACATGATGCACATTCATACATATAGTCAGGACACTCATACACGTACTGTAAACTGGAATAAATAAATCTCTTAAAAGTAACCCCCCAAGTGAGACTTGAAATAGCAGATGATTTGACATATACCTGTCGTCCTTGTATTCAGGGTAATGATATGAAAAGAGGGAACATTCCAAGCCAGGCTGCACAACAGATTCACTTACTGACTGAAAATATAAAAAGAAAAGAAAAACTAGATAAAGGATCTAAGACATCAGTTTTCTTTCTTTTCTTTTTTTATTATTTTTTATTGGATATAGTCTTTATTTACATTTCCCTTTTCCTGGTTCCCCGCCCCCCAAAGGTCCCACATACCCTTTTCCCTCCCCCTGTTACCCCATCCACCCCTTCCTACTTCCCTGTTCTGGTATTCCCCTACACTGATGCTTTGAGCCTTTCCAGAACCAGGGTCCACTCCTTCCTTCTTGTCAGACATCATTTGGTATGTGGATTGTGTCTTTGGTGTTCCAAAATTCTAGGCTAATATCCAATTATCAGTGAGTGCATACCATGGGTATTCTTTTGAGACTGGGTTACCTTACTTAGTATGATGTTCTCCAGCTCCATCCATTTCTCTAAGAATTTCATGAATTTATTGTTTCCAATGGCTGAATAGTACTCCATTGTGTATATATACCATATTTTTTGTATCCATTTCTCCATTGAGGGACATCTGGGTTCTTTCCAGCTTCTGGCTATTATAAATAAGGCTGCTATGAACACAGTGGAACATGTCTCCTTATTGCATGCTGGGGAATCTTCTGGGTATATGCCCAGGAGTGGTATGGCTGGGTCCTCCGGAAGTGTCGGGTCCAGTTTTCTGAGGAACTGCCAGACTGATTTCCAGAGTGGTTCGTACTAGCTTGCAGTCCTACCAGCAGTGGAGGAGTGTTCCTCTTTCTCCACAACCTCACCAACACCTGCTGTTTCCTGAGTTTTTAATCTTAGCCATTCTGACTTGTATGATGTGAAATCTCAGGGTTGTTTTAATTTGCATTTCTCTAATGACTAATGATGTTGAACATTTTTAAGGTGCTTCTCAGCCATCCGAATTTTTTCAGGTGAAAAGTCTTCGTTTAGCTTTGTTTTCAACCTGTTCACAGGAGTCACATATCAGATACCCTGAACATAAGATATTTACATTATAGCCATAACAGTAACAAAATTAAGAGTAAAAGTTATATCACCTAAGGAAGTTATAGAAACAAATTTAAATGAAAAAACCAAGTTGTTCATGAGTAAGCATATCTCTTATTGTGAGCATGAGGGAATCACAGAAACTACTTGAAGAGTATAATAACGATTAAATAATAGTGTTCTAAAGCTGCTAATGAAAATGTGTAACAGTGAGAGAGAAAAAGAGAGGTGGCAATCGAATTTCCATAATCTTATATAGCTTTGTCTCTAATACCATGCTTTAAAGCCCAAAAAGAGAGTAAGGTGTTAAAAAGGGTTTGATCCACTACATGGGAATATAAAGGTAAATGAATGTTTCTTTCTTTTGATTATTATTATTATTTATTTATTTTAATTTATTTATTTATTTTTATTAGATATTTGCTTTATTTACATTTGAAAAGGTATCCCCTTTTTGCATTGCCCCTCTGAAAATCTTCTGTCCTATACCCCCCCTGCTCACCTCCCACCCCCCAATTTCCTGACTTGCCAATTCTGTGACTTGCATTCCCCTATTCTGGGGAAATCAAGCCTTCAGAGCACCCATAGTCTCTCCTCTCATTGACGTCTGAAATGGTCATCTTCAGCTATATATGTAGTTGAAGCCATGGGTCCCTCCATGTGTACTCTTTGGTTGCAGGTCTGTTTCTTATAGTTAGTGTGATTTAAAACTGTGGTGAGACCTTATTTTTACAATATAATTCATATATGTTTAAATGCTCCTAAGCCCACACTACTATACTTATAATCTCAGCGAGATACTGAACTTTAACATTAGTATCTTCACCCTTGCGTGCTGCTAACATACTTCTGTAGTTGAGATTTGATGCTTTTTTAGTTGCCTAGAGTTTATGGTCGCTGTCAGGCTGACTCTTTCATTCACACACACACACACACACACACACACACACACACGCACACGCACACGCACACACACACACACCACTGTTTTATTTGTTTGTTGATATGAGTGGATCTATGCGACAAGTTACTTTAAACACTGAAAAGTAAAAAAATAAATAAAAATAAAAAATAATAATAATAAAAAGAGTAACCCAGTTCCCAACACTGTAGACCTTCTGTGAGCAAACAGTAATCAAGGGTGTTTCAATTGAGCAGAGTTCTCAAATCAAAGATGCAAGTTAGTGTGATAGAAAGTAATAAAGACAGGTGTGTTTCATCTGGTTGTTACTCTGCTGCCCCATGGTATCTTGTTTTGTATTACTGATGCATTTCCCACAGTGAGTTCATCTATGATATGTTGTCTTAAGGCATTAATAGCTTCTTCCATTTCAATTGTTTCTTCTTTCTATTTGTGTTTTAAGATTCATTTCTCCTTACATATTTTCCCCCAGGAATCAGACATTAGGTGCCCCAAAAGGGTCACATCCACTGGATCCTTACTTTTAGATTCCTATACTCAAGTTCTTTGGATAGCTATGGATTCTCCAGTCCACAACAAAATGGAATCTGCTTTGACATGTCATCTTCATACCCTTGTGGCTTTGAATGAATTGCTTTCAAAAAATTTAAAAAAAATGAAAGAGAGAGAGAGAGAGAGAGAGAGAGAGAGAGAGAGAAAGACATAAAGAAAAGGAGAGAAAGGAAAGCCTATTGAAGTAGGAACGTTAAAATCCATACTCCAGGGTAGTTGCCTGTGCAGATGCATTCGTTTAACTGAAGAAAGGAAGAAAAAAAGTTACCATACCTTCCATACGATATAAAAGTTGAAAATAAATTAATGGGAGATACTTTATCAAAAAATTAAGTGACTTCAAGTATTATCTTTATTATGTAATGTAGCACATTTTTAGCTAAGCTATACATATAAGAGTGTAATAGAAAGATTTCTATACATATTTTGGAGAGAGATGTTAGTGCTCAAAATGATTTTCCGAGTTGGGCACCATTCACCACATTGACTCGATATTCCCCCCTGGATCATTCCTTTGGATCTGTAAATAGAAATATTTGATAAGCACTTATCTTCTGGCTGTATACTCAACAAAAGGTTGTAAGAAAATATAATTATGTGACTTTATAAAATTCTAATATTTTTGTCCTTATTAGTATCTAATTATTGACATCATTTACTAATTCTTTAAGCTAAAGATTTTACTCTAAATATTCAGCTACTATTACAGAGTATTCAAAGATGAGTCTTGGATAGTTTAATTCAAAGCTATTACTTATCTCATATTTCCCATATCTCTGAAGCCAAGCAAAAGAAAGTCCATGGATCACATATAAGAAAATTTTTACTATGATAAATATAAATTATTTTGGCTTGCTGACATAAATGGATACTCAGTCATAAAACAGTGCTCATGAAGACTGCGTAGTGCTATTCTGTCTTCTCTGTAGTGGTTATTGACATTTTTCGCATCTGATAATATGTTAATGCTAGAATATTTCAATTTGGACCCTCTACGAAGTAGAAGTCAGCACAGTGGACAGAGACAGCAAGGGAGCAAGGGTCAGGATTTCTGCCATGGCCCTACTGATTTGAAGAACATTTTAGAATACATTTATATCATACATAATAAAAACATGAGTGGGTGTAGAAACCAAACATGAAAGTGAAACTTTTACTCATATTAATCCTCCTGAAGTCACTGTGGTAGTATTCTCCAGGACTAAGAGAAATCTGACAAAGACAAGTGGACTTTTACTGCATCATGTACATTACCACGCGAATGTCCTATCAAATAGATATTTTCATGGCTATGATATAATGCCCTTCTGCCTTAGTCAGTCCCTAAGAGCCTCTTATTCTGCCAGTGTAAGAGAAATTATGACTACATAATTTTCACAGATATAAATTCCAAGTTAGTGGAGCCCTGGATGATCTGAATGTCTTCAGTTTTCATCTCCTTCTTATAGTACACAGTATTCCTGACAATGGTATGGAAATAATCTTTCTGTAGAAATTTAGTAGTGGTGACTCACTCATTTAGAGAGAAAAAAATACTTGGTTTGGTCTAAAAGCCAAAAAATTTTATTCAGAACATGATCACTTTGGTTGTTTGTTTGTTTGTTTGGTTGGTTGGTTGTTTTTTGTTTGTTTTCTTTTATTTTATTTGAGACAGGGTTCCTCTGTATAGTCCTGGCTTTCTTGGAACTCACTCTGTAGACAAGGCTGGCCTCTGGGATCTGATGCCCTTTTCTGGTGATAGTTACAGTGTACATAAAATATACATAAAATAAATAAATAAATCTTTAAAAATATGACCACTTTTTAATCTAATTGTTTGTCTGCTAATCTCCTCTGTGCCATTACTGTGAATACATAATAGCTCCATGGGAAAGCACTTGTCTAGAATGGGCAAGATCCCATATTTGATTACCAGCACTGAAGAACTGATAAACACGAATAATTATTAGATTGCTCCCATCTTGTATCACTTAAATTTTTTCTTTAGTTAAATTCTATGGCTAAGGAATAATTTTAATCACCTGATGGTAATTTGACAATAATATTATACTACTAATAATTTAAAGTGAATACATTATTTTATTTTATGTTTATGTTTGCATGGGTGCCACTTTTACAGGTGGGGAGGTCAGAGGACAACTTAAAGGACTCATTTCTATCCTCCTGCCATGTAGGTTCAAGGAAATGACTTAGGTCACCAGGTTGCACATCACATGTCTTCTTTACTTGATGAACCATCTTGCCAGCCTGGAATAATAATTTTATGTAGATCATAAAAATTTAGACTTTGCCTTTGAGAACTTGAAACACTATGATTCATAATACTAATGAAACAAAAATGGTAAGATCATGTATATCTATAATATTTGTTATAATATTCCAAATCCCATTTTATGGTGAAAACAAATTTTGTAGGGCTATAAAATAATTTCACTTTCCTGGGAAAATCAACTCCCTATTTGTATTGCACAATTTTAGTAGGACTTTGTCTTATAAAAATTTTATTTAACTTAGCAAATTGTCAATTACAATAATCTACCTTAATATCAAGTACATGGTGATTATATATCAATTGACTTACTTTACCTATAACTTTCTGCAAGTTTAATTTGAGTTATTTTCAGATATTTCATACTATTTTAATAACAGTATATTGAGGAAAATGTATAAATATGTCATTTTCTACTGAGCTGTAGACAACCTTTGCACTAAAGTATAAACTAGTATTCCTTTTAGAAGAAGACAAGCAATAATATATACTATAATTTGATTTTGTCCACCAAGTTAAAATAAAGTCTTCATTAACAAAGTAATAAAAGAAATGCTATTTTATTAGCCAATATATCAGTAATTTTAAATTTTTTCCACTAGAAAACATGCTATATCTTAATAAAGATTAAATGCATAACATACATGCATATATATGCATATATACATGTACAGATACATACATTTTTGTAAATTTTGTTTTGTTTTTGTTTATTCAAGACAGGGTCTCACTTTGTAGCTCTGGCTGTCCTGCAACTCATTATGTAGACCTGGTTGGCCTTGAACTCATAGATCTGTCTTCCTCTGCAGTAACATTGTTAGGATTAAAGGCATGTGCTCTGTACCTCGTTTAGATAAAACATATTTTAAGAGTTATCTTTACTGAATTTTTTTTCACTAAAAGTTTGTCACTTATCTTTATTATTGAAAAAAATTGCTGACCTCTGAGCACATAAAATGTCCTGCTGGATACATTTAAAATATTTATACAAGGTATGACATATCAAATGCAAGTTTTGATATAAATTGAATGAAAAAGAAGAAATGGGCATTGTGACTGAGAAAGAATACATTATTCCTGGTTAATTTCTGCATCTCAGATACTAAACTCTCTCCTTTCATCACCGGTTTGCTGAAGCACTGATGCCAGGCAGCTGCTGTCACTCTCTGCTTCCTCCACCCCTGGCAGCGTTTTTTTTTTTTTTGTGTGTGTGTGTGTGTGTGTGTGTGTGATAGTTTGATTGATTGATTTTGTTTTGTTTCTGACTTATTTGTTTTTACAATTATTATTTTACCTTTATTTATATTTTTAGTTTTGAGATTCCAATTACAAAATTATTTCAGCATTTATTTCTTCCCTCAAACTGCCATTCAACACAACACTCTGCTTTCCTTCTAATTCATGGCCTGTTTATTTTTTTATTGCATATATATATATATATATATATATATATATATATATATATATACATGCACACACATATATCTATAAATAATGTATATACATATATATTTGTAATTATAATCCACTCAGTCCATATGATGTTGCTTGTACATATGTTTTCATATCTGATTATGACATTGACAAGCAGTTTGTGTGCTCTTCCACCATGTCTCCCACTCCATTTTCCTCAGATGCATATGTAGTTCTTGATGCTGTGTTGAAGTTTCATGTTCCAGGACCTCACTTTATTGTATCCATTGGGACAGCCCTTTTTCAGCTCACATTTGGGCAGTCATGTTAGTGAAGTTTTATGGGTACATATTCTGGTATTACTATGAGACTTTCTCATAGCAAACTACCTGATTTTCTGGTTCTTTACAGTCTTTACTATCCTCTTCTGCTGTGTTTCTTTAGTATTAAATATAAAAATATTTTGCAGATATATTTATTGAGGCTGGCCTCCACAACTGTGTTTTGATTGACTTGTTTTCTATCTTTGTCATCTCTATCTGTTACAAAGAATTTTTGTTGATTAGGCATGATGACTACACTTATCTGTGGATATGAGGATGAACATTTATAGATTACTGTTAGGGATTATGCTGGTTTTGCAAATTAGTGGTTGTAGATTCTACTCTAATAACCGTGACTTCACTAGTATTGAGCAGTCAATTAGATGTCCAGATTTCCAGTCATAGTTTCACTTTTGTTGAGTGAATCTTAAGTATAATTAGAGAACTTTTTGTTACAGTGAAGGTATGTGTGCTACTACTCCACCCTCAGGGTTATCATTCATTTTCATCATTGATATAATTCATAGATATTATAGCTGAGTATCAATTTATGGTTTTGAGCCACATTCTTAAAATATGTTTGACATCAGATGAGTGGCTCCGAAGGTAGCTCCATGTGGACCAATCAGTGATGCTAAATGCTTTGCAACACGTAACCTTGATTTTTCTGTCTCTTTATTCTGATTCCCTGACTATCTCACCAAGAGCATATCACCTTCAAATGCTTTAAATAAGAAATTTCTTTGCTCTTTAATTGCTGATGCTCATAGCAAATGTGCTTTAGTTTTAAACACCTTTTTTTTTCTCTACATATGTCTAACTTGTTTTAATTCTTCAGGATTCAGAAGCCATTTGAAAAAGATGTTAGTGTTCTCCACTCATCTAAATCTCTGTTTGACATTTTACTATTAGCCAAGAAACAGGATGAATACTGTCTTGGCCTCTTTCCTAAATGTTTCATTTATAGTTATCTAAATGCCAAGAAAGCAGGCTTCACCTCAGTCTTCATTTCTATTATCCCCACGCCTCTGCAAGATGTACCTTTGTTTCCCTTCCTTACTCTCAGGTTCAGGTTGTTGTTGGCTTCCTAAATCCACTGGGTTATGCCAATAAATTCTAGGTTTTGTATGAAGACTGGCCTCAGTTTTGCTTCAGCTTCACATCTACAAACTCTGTGTGATTTCTAAGGCCCATGTCTTGATTGTGTTCCTTTGATTAAGTCATCCATACAGTCACCCCACTGTCATTGAATACACCCATTGTTCTCATCTGCAGGTTCTATGTCATACTCTTGCCCATTTCTGAATATTGGTTTTATGCCTCATTACACTCAAAATGCCCTTTCTATACCAAAAATCATTCTTTACACATTTTTATCTTATATTAACCACATCTTACATATTGCTTTAAGTTATCTGCTAGGATAACTTTGAGCCTAAGGTTCTTAAGAAAAACAACAACATTTTTGCATTTGTGTGTGTATTTGTTTGTGTGTGTTTGTGTGTGTGTGTGTGTGTGTGTGTGTGAGAGAGAGAGAGAGAGAGAGAGAGAGAGAGAGAGAGAGAGAATCAAATGATAAAGGCTGTGTTTCATCCTGAGGCTCAAGGATTTTAGATTATGCAAACGTGCCTAGTGTTGTGGGTTTCTGATATAATTGATGGCTAGAGAGCTTATATTGGAAGCCTAGAGTTCTTGGATTAATATCAAGTATATAAAAACAAAAATTTATCTAATCTTTACATGCATATTAACATATATGGTTTATCAAATGTGTGTTATTGTTCTACTTTATGTGAAGCTACTGAATTCATTAGCTTACAGTACATACATGATATACTTCTGTGTGTATCCTGTAAACTGTGCTACAGTTTTCAATATTTGTAATATTAAAAGGGACCTAACATATGCTCAAGAATTCATGATGTGCTGTAGAATCCCCTGAATGAAATTCACAGCAGAAAATCTTTCCCCCAAAATGCCATAAAATCCAGAAACAACTTCAAACTGACTTGAATGATTGCATTACAGTCTTTTATTTTCATATCTCCATTTGATTTCTGAGACAAAAGCTTTTTTAATGTTCCATAGCTAAGTTAATCCTACCTTGTATTAGCTGTCATATTCTTTTAATGACCAAATTTGCGAAGTGGCTCACACTACAGATCTTTTAACATTGGACATGTCCCTGTCCTCCTGCTAAGAGCTGTAGTGCTACAAGAGACAGTGATAAATGAGGGTGTTCTCCTGAAGATGTAATTAGTCTGCAGCAGGGTCAGAACAGCTCCTTAGGTAAATGAAACTGAATCAGCTGTGTAGTCTATAATTAACTTACAAGGTATTAGCTCAAGTGTAATGTTATTCATTATATATGTACGTTATTATTTTCTCCATATGAAAGTTGTAATTTGCTAAGTAATGATTAAAAATTCAGTTTAATATGCTAGTCATATTACCAGAATGTAATTGTCATACATTTTCATTTTATTCCAGTTAGCGTTTTTATCTGAAATGCAGAAGTTAAGTGTGTTTCTTTTACCTTTTATATACAGAAATAAAGAATTCAAAAATTAAGTCAAGATATCTTATAATTTGATTAGTTCCTACTGGCTTAAGTCAGGTACAACAGGCTTTTCATGTGTAGAATCATTGTAGATTTGAATGTTAGTATAATAAATTTTGAGACAAAACTAGATGTGCTACACTTAATCTCCAGTGCGTATTTATGAACAAGCTATTTCAGCCATTTCTCATACATTTACATATATTAATTTATGATGATTCTTCTGTATCATAATTTTCTTCTCCATTTCCTATCCATGGCCCCTTTTTACTACCCAGGATCCTATATGTAGTCCAAATTAAACATGCATATTTCAAGATCGAATGCTAAGATGTACACGAGTGAGAATGGTTTTTTGGTTGTTGTTTTTTTTTTTTTTTGTTTTTTTTTTTTTTTGGTTTTCTAGATCTGATCTACCATATTCAGTACAAGTTCCCTCCATTTCCCTGCAAATTTCATTTATTTACTACTAAGTAAAGTTCAATTACTTAAAGATTCTACTGATTCTTTGTCCTTCTATAAATTAATTGGCATTTAGTTTAGCTCCACAACCTAGTGTCTGTGAGTAGAGAAACTGCAGGGGTAAATGAGCAAGTGTCTCTGTAGTAGCCAATAGAGTATTTAATGCCGTATATGAGATGATCCATATGGTAGATCTATTTCTTATTTTATGATAAACTCCATCTTGATGTTCAAGGTGGCTATATTAATCTACAGTTCTACAAATAGTATCAGAGTATTCTCTGTTCCACACAACATCAGCATCATTTAATTTTTTTGTTTTGCCTTTGTAACCTTAGCCATTTAGACTAGGGTAAGATGAAAGTCATAATGACTAAAGTAACTACATTGTACTTACACACTAATATGTTAGTACATGTGCAAAGGAAAAGAGATAAAAAATAATCAGGGCAAGACTAACAGAACTTAGTTGTTAGAAGGTAAAGTAGTAGGGCATACTTATGAATGGGTGTATCTGTTGCATTGGAGAGAATACATGAACATTTTCATTAATGGTAAATTAAAATGAGGAAGGTTAAAAATGTTCCCATTTGTCATAAACCAGGACATCTTCTGAGCTTTAGATGATGTAACAGTAAGAAAAAGGGATAAATGGAAAAAAGACTGAATGAAAAAATAAGAAAAAAATGAAAGAGGATAAACATAAAAGGTTAAATATGGGAACAATAGGAGTAGTATTGGCCTGCTACATCCTCCAGTGCATTTTATAGATGAATCGTAGCTGTAGGTCTGAGAGGAAAAAATGTAGAATGGTAAGACAAGGAGGACAGAGGCCTGGATGCTGATTTACTCACTGCCTGATCCACTGCTTTGAGCTCCTTGTCCTGGTTCCAGTTGGACACTAGTGAGTCTTACTGTTCTGTCTCCTCCCTAAAGGGATCCCAGCATCCTTGTCTGTTGAGTTTTCCTCATCATTCTGTGAACTAGGCATCACCTTTGAAACCCACCCAGCTGCCGCTGCTTGTGTGTAGCTTCCACAGCTTTGGCTTTCCAAGATGAGGCACTATGATGATCCTGTCAGAAGTCTCTGAGAATCCTTTGTCTAAAATCCCTGTTGGTGCCACATTGTTAGATTTCATGATAGGCAGGCATCCTTTCAATTAATGTACTTGGTGTACTAAATTTGGCAGCAGCAAGTGAAATTATATGGTAAAGAAAATTTCTGAATCTGATACTAGAGTTTGATGTGGAATTAAAGAAGTAAGTAATGGTGTCATACAATACTCTTATTCACAAATATTATTATTTCCTAAATATTCAACTGGTATCTTTTTTTATTTATTGGATATATTCTATATTTACAATTCATTTCCCTTTTTCTGGTTCCCCACCCCCAAAGGTCCCACATGCCCTTTTCCCTCCCCCTGCTCCCTCATCCACCCCCTCCCACCTCACTGTTCTTGTACTCCCCCCACAATGAAGTTTTGGTCCATTTTAGCACTGGTATCTTAGTTAAAGTTTCTATTGCAATGATAAAATGCCATAACCAGAAACACCTTGGAGTCAAAAAAGAGAAATATTTTGAATTGATGATCTGTCTTCCAAAATGACTAGCCTGTGTCAAGTTGTAAAATTCCATCTAGCTATTCCACAATGTCTGGGGATAGTTTATACTTTCAATTCATATTGTGTGTCTTCTATACATTTTCAGGGCTCTCTGACCTTTACCATCATGTCCACAAGCCTGCACCTGGATGTGCATCTCCATAAATTCATGTGTATTGTATGCCCTCTTGGAAAGGCATTTGGCTGACATTATTTAGTTTTAGTTTTATGTTCCCCATTAAAAAACTTAAACAGTGGAAGGGGTTTGCAGCCCCATAGGAGAAACAACAATATGAACCAACCAGTATCCCAGAGCGCTCAGGGACTAAAACACCCACCAAAGAGTACACATGGAGGGACCCATGGCTCCAGCCACATATGTAGCAGAGAATGACCCTGTCTATCATCAATGGGAGGAGAGGCCCTTAGTCCTGTAAAGGCTCGATGCTCCAGTGTAAGGGAATGTCAGGACAGGGAAGTGGGAGTAGGTGGATTGGTGAGCAGTGGGAGGGGATGGGATAGGGGATTTTGGGGAGGGAAAACCAGGAAAGGGGGATAACATTTGAAATTTAAATAAAGAAATCTAATAAAAATGGCAAAAGACACTTAAATAGCCACTCTTGATTTCCAGTGACATCTAAAAAGAAGGGAATTATATATTATTAATGTATTAAGACAACCCTAATGACTGTCTCAGCACAGGAATAATGGATGGGGAAGAAATGAACAAACAATGGACAGTGGAAAAAAAGGATAGTGACTTAAAGAAGGAAGAAGTGGTAGGAGAAAAGGAAATAGAAGTGTTTTTAAAAAACAATTTTATTGAAAAGATACTTTGAACAAAAGCATCTGAAAGTAAAATACTCGTGGAGTAAACTGAGAATGAGGATTGGCATATGGAAAAAACCCTGGAAAGCAGAGAAAAAAGGGACTGTCAGGGACAACACAAGTTGGTGGGGTGGAGAGCAGAGGTGGGGCATTAGAAAAATGGATAATGGCATTGCTAAAGAATGTAACTCCTTGTCCTAGCAACGTCCCTGCCCAGCCTACCAGAATATTATAGCCATAACTGATATCCAAGCCACCAAATTTTCTACCATTTGTAAGGGGCTTAATATAGATATCCTCCTTGTTAAAGAATAGTAATCTCAGGACTTTTCTATTATATGCTAAATTTTTCCTATCATATATGGGACAGTAAAAACTTATGAAAATGAACTTGATACTAATATTTGTATAATAAACTGGGTGAATTTAAGTAGATACTAATGGTTTTTAAATTTCCTTGGTACAGATTTTACATTATTTGAATACTTTTTATTAATGCACTTTGTCTTTTTTATTTTCTTTGTTTATATTCCAAATGCTTTCCCCTTTCCAGTTCCCCCCCTCACCATATGTCCCATAAGTCCTCTTCCCTCTGCCCATTCCCCAATCATCCCTCTCCCATTTCCCTGTTCTGGTAGCAACTCTTTCTCAATAAATTCATCGTTCAGGCTGATGAAAGCTGTTGCTATTATACTATCTGCAAACAGAGAAAAATAGGAATCCTTGCAACATAATTCTTGTTACATTCAGTTAAATCAGCAAATGTTCTTAGTGACCATCTTTCTTTAATCTCATAGCCCTAATCAGAGAAAAATATTTTTATTTCATTTTATTGTAACAAGAACCATCTCTTTATACTAGTATTCTTTTGAAGTCTCCTATATAGGATGTGTACATATCTAATGATTCTTATATTGTTAAGAAAATAATTTAATTTCCTAGAGTTTGTTGACTTTTCAGGGTTAATGACTACGTTATAGATCTACCAATTATGTGCTAAAGAAAAAACAATGTTGCTGGACGTGGTGGCATATGCCTGTAATCCCAGCACTTGGGAGGCAGAGGCAGGTAGATTTCTGAGTTCAAGGCAAGCCTGGTCTACAGAGTGAGTTCCAGGACAGCCAGGACTACACAGAGAAACCCTGTCTCGAAAAACAAAAAAACAAACAAAAAAAAAAGAAAAAACAATGTTTAATAATACATGCAAATAAACTCTTTTTCTTATTAATCTATTTGTTTATTCACTGTACATCCTGATCGCAGCACCACCCACTTTCCCATACGCCCCCTTCATAGTCTAAGACCATTTGCTTCTTTTTGTTTTGTTTCATTTTTGTTAGTCTCAGACACATGAAGTATCATAGCTCTTCTTATCTTCCTGCCTCATAAATAGTGTGCATAATGGGTTTAATTTCTTTATTTATTAATTTTATGATTGAAAACTACATATATGATCACTCTGCCTCCATCGCCCTCATCCTCCAATATCTCTTTTTCTTTTGCTTTACTGTTTTGGGAATCTTGTGATGAGTGCCATGGAAAGCTTCCAATCGTTGGAGTAGAAGTAGTAAAACTCCTGATTGTAAAAATTGTAGCAAATAAATTGGCATTTATTGAGTAAGCCGTGACTTCTTCATTCTTTTACAAGGACTTTCTAAATCAACCCTAATTAATCTTCTTTAAACTGATATGTACTTTGGCCTAATAGTGTTTTATGTTTTTTATTTTTGTTTACATTCCAAAGGCTTTCCCCTTTCCCGGTTCCCCCCTCACCATATGTCCCATAAGTCCACTTCCCTCCACCCATTCTCAATCACTCCCCCAACATTTCTCTATTCTGATTCTCTTCTACAGAACTGGATCCAGGCTTTTCAGGACCAGGGTCCTCTCCATCCTTCTTCTTGGGAATCTTTTGATTTGCAAATTGTGCCTTGAGTATTCAGAGCTTTTGGGCTCATTAATATCCACTTATCAGTGATTGCATTTCATGTGTATTCTTTTGTGATTGGGTTAACTCACTTAGGATAATATTTTCCAGATCCAACCATTTGCCTACAAATTGCATGAATTCATTATTTTTAATTGCTGAGTAGTATTCCATTGTATAAATATACCACAATTTCTGTATCCATTCCTCCTTTGAGGGACATCTGGGCTCCTTCCAACTTCTGGCTATTATAAATAAGGCTGCTATGAACATTGTGGAGCATGTGTCTTTATTGTATGCAGGGGAATCCTCTTGGTATATGCCCAGGAGAGGTATGACAGGGTCCTTTGGAAGCTTCATGCCCAATTTTCTGAGGAACTGCCAGACTGATTTCCAGAGCGGTTGGCCTTTTTCTCTTACTGCCTTTAATATTCTTTCTTTGTTTAGTACATTTGGGGTTTTGATTATCATGTGACAGAAGGTATTTCTGTTCTGGTCCAGTCTGTTTGGGGTTCTGTAGACTTCTTGTATATTCATGGGCATCTCTCTATTTAGGTTGGGGAAGTTTTCTTCCATAATTTTGTAGAAGATATTTCCTGGCCCTTTAAGTTGTAGATCTTCACTGTCATCTATCCCTATAATCCTTAGGTTTGGTCTTCTCATTGTGTCCTGGATTTCCTGAATGTTTTGGGTTACCAGCTTTTTGCATTTTGCATTTTCTTTAATTGTTGCATCCATGGTTCCTATGGTATCAACAGCATCTGAGATTCTGTCTTTTATCTCTTTTATTCTATTGTTGATATTTGCATCTATGACTCCTGATTTCTTCCCAAGGTTTTCTATCTCCAATGTTGTCTCCCTTTGTGATTTCTTAGTTGTTTCTACTTCTGTTTTTAGATTCTGGATGGTTTTGCTCCGATCTTTCACTTGCTTGTTTGTGTTTTCTTGTAATTCTTTAAGGGATTTTTGTGTTTCCTCTTTTATGACTTCTACTTGTTGACTCACATTCTCTTGTATTTCTTTAAGTGATTTTTGTGTTTCCTCCTTATTGGCTTCCATTTTTTGATCCATATTCTCCTGGATTTCTTTAAGTGATTTTTGTGTTTGCCTTGTAAGTGCTTCTAGCTTTTGATCCATTTTCTCCTGTATTACATTACGAGATTAATCTATGTGTTCCTCTATCAGCACCATGACCAGTGATTTTTAGATCTGAGTCTTGTTTTTCTGGTGTGTTGGGGTATCCGAGGCTTATTGCTGTCAGGGAACTGGGTTCGGATGTTGCCATATTGCCTTGATTTCTCTTAGTAATGATCTTACATTTGCCTTTTGCCATCTGGTTATCTCTGGTGTTAGTTGGTCCTGTAGTTACTAGCTGGTGCTTGAACCTCCTATGGGCTTGTAAAGCTATTTCCCCATGACTGGGACACCTGAACCACTGCCCTGCGGGGCTCCTGCTTACAGATTGCTGACAGGTGGCCTGAGTCCCCAGAGGTCTTAAACTTGAGATATCTCGGGTACCTGGCTAGGCCTGCTAGGTGGAAACAGCCGGGAAGATGGCAGAGACTGCAGGGAGTGCAAGGTCCCCCTTCAGGGCACAGAGCCCACCCCTGGCTGGGGCCCCCGAACTGCTGCTCTGCACGCGGCTCCCCCTAATAATGTTTTAATAAGATGGATATTTGCTCATCCTGTGTGTATGGAAAGTATTAGCAATCATGAGACAAAGAGGATGATAAGCAAAGCGTTGCATCTTATATGCAAAAGTAACTGACATGCAAAACCTATTTTGATCATGATATCTTTAAGTGACCCAAATGGGCCTACCTTTTCTGCAGGCCTCACACAAAATGAGCTAAGATGCACCCAGAGAGTTTTTAAGAATGGGGGAATAATCAGTTATTTTTTTTAAATAGAGCACTTTCTTTCTGTACCAACAGATGAAATTCATCAATGTCTTCTGCGTGCAGTTAGTACTCATGATAACAGTTCACATTCTAAGAAGATGCTGTCATCATAATGCTTCCCAATAGAGAACCTGGCGTATATGCACACCACTGACAGGCAAAATCATGATCTCCAAATTTGAATGTTAGACTTATTGGCCTTTTCAGGGAGAAGCAGCTACATTTGATTCACGCAGCCAGGCAAAAATCACAAAATGCAAAGCCTGAAAAATTATTCAGAAAATCTTTAGAGTGGTATAAGAGAGTGCAGATCTTAAATAAGAAACTTAAGTTCGTAACAGTGCAAGACTTTTCAGGAGAGAGTGACATCTCAGACTTGCACAGGGTCTTCTAGGAAAAATGACAATGACAGAGCAGAAGAAGTGCAATAGGAGCTTCAGGAAAAAAATACCTACAGAGGCCAAAGCTATCGAAGCCTCAAAAAACATGGGTAGTGGTGCACAAACTCACAAGGAGCTAGAGCTCATTGTGTGCTCTTAACTTGACACTGCTTTCACTAGAAAGCCCATGAGCCATTCTGTAGATTCAAATAAAATGACAATGATACCACTTTGGTCAGATTTGTCATGCTTATTTTTTAAATTTGTTATCACTTTCATAGTCTCTTGTCCACTAAGCCTTGCACTAGAGGATTTTACTAGTACTGAATGATAACACTATTCACGATGGCAGGCTATGTTTCTCTTCAAAAAAATATTTTCTAGTTAGCATTGTTACTCTTCTTTGGTTGTATGCACATTCCATTAAAAAATGAGGTACAGCTCAAAATAAACCAGTAGAGTATAAAAATATGAGCAAAGCACTCATCAATTAGCACCTGAAACAGTGAGTGAACCAAACTACATTACAAAACTGTAAAAGGTAAATCTATACACTATCCTGTCAACAAACTGTCAACTGTGATGAGATTGCAAAGATAGAACAAACACAAGACTATGATAGGAATTACGAAGACAAAAATCTTTTGAAATGAAATTTTATTGGATTGATGACTTTTGTAACTTCCCCTAGAGCCTTTTAGGTTAGATATCTTGGCTAATTTGGGTCGTGAACTTTTGCAAAATTTTCTGACAATGTGCAGTCCCATCTCTTCTAAACCAATTGAGTTATTTCCAGACAATTGTCATACAATGTTTGCAAAATAAATTACTATTGTTTTAGCCAGAGGCAAGGATGGGACCAGCCCATCTAAGCTATCATTAAAATTTCATCTTCATAGCAAAGTCCATAGCATGTGGCCTAAAGCATCAGACCTGCAATGGCAAGACTAACACCAAATACTTTATTAAGAACAAAAACCATAGACAAACCAAACAAATAAACAAACAAAAAATGGATGTATGCAAATGGGTGTGTTATTATTGATTCTGTCACAAAACCAATTTCAGATTCCTTTAACAAAAAAATAAAGTAGGGACTTGCTGAATGTTTCGCTTCAGTGAAACCCACAAATAGGTCACAGAAAGAGACATACATTCAGTCTTTTTATGCTTTGTTAACATTTGTATTATAAGCAATTAGCAAAAACAATTTTACAAGTTTTATTGAAAACTACAAAGGTCTATTGTGATAATTAATAAAGATAGGTTGCATTATACTATTAAATAGATACTCTGGGAACCCTGTCATGTGCTGTGAATCTTCATTTTGTGGTGGCATGCACATTATGATCTTAGTTATTGTAGCAAATCAATAGTGTAGAGATGAAGGACATGTAGTGAGTACAAAGCTTTCTGGGCGCTGGAGAAGAAGTTGTGTGGCAGCTTTCAGCCAAACTTTTACATTGTTGAATTACTGCTGCTGTCTAGAAGACTATTTATAATATGAGTTTTGAAATCATAAATGAAATCGTTTTCAAAACCTTCTAGATATAGGTGACAAGGAACTTGCTCAAATTTCTGTCTCAGCGTCATTTTTTAAAACAGGCTATGGAGATATAATTTATAAGCATTATAATTAGGCTTTATAAAAACATAATTCCATGACTTTTAGTGGATTTACTATATCATAAAGTTTTAAATTTTGCCTTATTTAATGAGCAATTTTAGTGACTATAAATACTTTCTGTATCTTATTTAATGGCATAGACTGAGGTAAATACTGAAGTGTCAAGTTTGACTCCTTTCTTCTTGCCCTTATTGAGATGTAATTGGTATACAAAGTGAAATATGTAATATTAATTTTTCTATAATTTGGTAAGGAGATATATATATATATATATATATATATATATATATATATATATATTCTGATATGGTCATTATAAACAGTAATTATATTAAGCACTTCTGAAGGTTTTTACAGAAGATCCACCATCTTAAAGTTTAAGTGTACTAAACTTATCATGACTTCAGAAATCACGTTGTAGAGCAGATTTCTGCAACTTAGTCATCTTCATAAGCATTGACCAAACCCATACTGTTGTCCTCCTCTCTTCTGTCCCATACATGCTAAGTTCTTTTTTTTTATTCTCTACTTCTATATATGCATCTCCATAAATAAGTCACACAGTATTAGAGCACACAGACTACCTTATTTCCTTAGCATATAGCCACATCCCAACCAAGTATCTCAAATTGTAGGAATTTCTGTCTTTATGGCTAATGATATCTCAATGTTCCTAGATACTGCAACCTTATTATCCATTCATTTCAATTGATATTTGTTTTGTTTTGTTTTGTCTTGTTCTCATCTCTTGGCCTTTGTGAAAAATGCTCAGAACACATGGGCAAAGACTTCTTTGTGAGAATTTGAGTTGTGTTCTTTTGGGATATGTGCACAAACATCATATTGTTAGGCCATAGTGTACCTGTTTGCATTTTTTTGTGTTAAAAATCCATAGTGTATTTTATAGTAGATCCACTATGTTACATTCCCACTAACTACATACATGAAGAAAATTTTTTGTAAATGCCAAAACTCACAGGTTCTTTCATAATAACAATCCTGACAGATTTAAGGCACTAGCTCCTTGTGTTTAGCTGATAATAAGCAATGCTCAGTTTATGACTATTCATTATCTTTTGTGTGTGTGTGGAGAAATGTCTACTCAAGATCCCCAATGTTTAATTGCCTTTATTTTCCATGCTTTACAGTTTTAGAAGTTTGCTGTAAATTTTGGAAATTGACCACATATTAAATATGCAATTTATAAATATATTCTAGCATTTTGAAGATACTATTTTCATTTTGTAGATTATTTCCATGCCTGGTAGATACATTTCGAAGTGGAAATGTATCAAGTACAACATAATTTTAAATATTTATTTTTATGTTTATTGTCTATCCTTTCAGTGGGGGCATCCAAAGTAGTAGTTCCTCAGTAAGAAGGTTTGTGGTTTTCTTCTGGAATATTTATAATTTTATATCTTATGTTTCTTCTTATAACAATATTTTAATAATATTAATAATTTATTATTATTGTTGTTGTTTTCTTTTTTTACACTACAGATTTTATTCCCTTCCTGGTCCACCTTCTGATTGTTCCACATCCCAAACCTGCTACCTACTCTCCTCTCTCCATGAGGATGCTCAAATCCACCCCCAAACCCAACATATCTCTAAATTCCTTGGGGCCTCCAGCCTCTTGAGGGTTAGAACCTCTAACTGAACTCAGATCCAGTAGTCCTCTATTGTACATGTGTTGGGGCCTCATATCAGCTGCCTGGTTGGTGATCTAGTGTCTGAGAGATCTCCGGGGTCCAGGTTGACAGAGACTGCTGGTCCTCCTACAAGATTACCCTACTCCTCAGCTTCTTCTAGCTTTTTTTCTAATTCAACCACAGGGTTCAGCAGCTTCTGTCAATTGGTTGGGTGCAAATATCTGCATCTGACTCTTTCAGCTGCTCTTGCATCTTTCTGAGGGCAGTCATGCTAGGTCCTGTTTTGTGATTGCTCCATGGCCTCAGTAACAGTGTCAGGCCTTGGGGCCTCCCCTTGAGCTGGATCCCATTTTGGGCCTGTCGCTGGACCTTCTTTTCCTCAGGCTTCTCTCCATTCTCACCTGTAGTTCTTTCACACAGGAACGATTATGGGTCAGAGTTTTGACTGTGGGACAGCAACCCCACCCCTCACTCGATGCCCTGTCTCTCTGCTGGAGATGGGCTCTACAAGTTCCCTCACCCCACTGTAGGGCATTTCATCTAGGGTCCATCCCTTTGAGTCCTGAGAGATCTCCCATGCTCATGGATTGGCACAATTAACATAGTCAAAATGGCCATCCTACCAAAAGCACTCTACAGATTTAGTGCAATCTCCTTTAAAATCTTATGTGTCTTTTGAATCTATTTTAAAGTAATCTTTTGTGATATAAGATAATAGTCTACTTTTATCCTTCTGGGTTCTGATATCTAGTCTTCCTAAAACCATTTGAACACATTTTCCTTTTCTAGGGTATATGCTTGGCAGCCCGTCTGAAGATCTGTTGCTTGCATATGTGCAGATTAACTTCTGAGCTTTCAGTTCTCCTCCACTGGTCTCTGTACCTGCCTTATGTCCTTATTGTGCTATCTTGATTGCTGTAGGAAGTGTGAAGTCTCAGATTTGTTCAAAGTTGTTCTGCCAATGTGTGTATTTTTTGGTATTCCATATGAATCTCAGAATTGTTTATTTCTCTTTCTTTAAAAGCACTTTTGAGATTTTGATAAAGATGTCACTGAATATGCAAAGTCTGTTTTAGTGCTGTGGATATTTATACACCATTAAGTCCTTTTACTTATGAATATAAGAGGTTATCTGTTTGTTTCTTAATTATCAGGCTTTGCTTTATTTTTTTTTTAAAAAAAAGATCTTCCTAATAAGTTTTTTTCTGTGTGTTTTACTTTTTAGTGCTATTAGAAATGGAACTAGTTTCTTAGTTTTAAGTCTAGATAAGTTATTGTTTGCTTATAAAAAAACTCATTTTAATGCTAGTGATCATGGTAGTCAATCTTGCTTTTCAGTCTTATACATAGAGAGGAAGGAAGTTCAACTGAGAAATTGTTTCTGTCTGATTGGCTTATATAGGCATGTCTGTAGAACATTACCTTGACTGAGGATATATGTGAGATGGCTCAGTACACTCTGCGTGATGCAATTCCTGGTTTTGTGTTTTGTGCTGTATGACTAAACTGGCTGGGTGTGAGTAGGGGAAGCAAGCCAGAAGCCACCATTCCTCCATGGTCTTTCTTCACTTGTTGCCTCCACGTTCCTGTATGAGTGCTTGTGTTGACTTCTTTCAGTAATGAACCATAACTATACTATAAGACACATAAATCCTTCCTTCGTCCAAGTTTGTTTCAGCCACTGTTTATCTCAGCAACAGAAAAGCAGACCAAGATAATTATAAATTCTATATAGTTATCGAACGTTTAAAGTATTCTTTTTAATTTTGCATCTTCTCTGTAGCTCACATCATCATCAGAGATAGGTTTTCTTCAACATCTGTGATTTGAACACCTTCTCTCCCTCCTTTTCCTCTTCTTGTACTTCTTTATCGATCTTCTCTTTGTTATATGCTTTGGCAGAGACTTTCAATTTGTATGGTTAATGAAAGTTGTTTCAATGATCATCCTTTCTCATGCATGGATGAGAAGCATTAAATGAAATATTCAGCATCCTTAATCATCAAGGAAATGCAAATCAAAGAAACCCTGATATTCCACTTTACATTTGTAAAAGATTTTTAAGTTCCATTTTATTTTCATGTATCTAGTTGTTCAGTTGGTCATCTCTCTCTTCACTGAATTGATTTATGAGAATAAAATTGAGTTCATTATCTCTATTCCCTTAGGCTCAGTAAGACACCCTCTTAGTTTCCTTTGGAGGTTTTTTTTTTTACTTTTATTTAAATAATCGGTGTTTCTTTTCTTTTAAAATGGTATTTGTACTTTTGAAGAAATACTTGTCTCTATCTTCATGTTTTTCTCTTTGTTAGGAAAAAAACTGACCACTTAGCTCAACTACAGTTATAAGCAAGAAGGGGATCCTATATTGGAGAGTTTCTTTTGCTGTTATAGACAATGGGAGATCACATTTGGCTGGACTCAGAAGTTGACCAGAACAGCCTTTGTTGCTCTGTCATTAGACAAAATAGTTTGTGTCAGCATGCTGGCTGATTAAAATTTCCCTTACTTCGGGTTCCTCCAGATAGTGTTGCCATGTATATTCTTCTATTCTTTCCATGTTCCCTGTAAGATAGAAAAGAAATAATCATTTCATGTTTCTCTGAATTGTGAAGGTATATGAGCAAACTCTTAAGTCTCTTCCTTTTTAGAGCAAACAGATGCTTAGGAAAGCCATCCTTGGGCGTGGAGGGTGGGCAAAATTTATCATGCTCTCATTCTTTTAATATAAAAATAATAAAAATTCTGTTTTACTACTCAAGGTTTCTGTTGCTTCTCCCATGGTTTCCAAAATATTTCTATTTTTTACTCTCTGCTCATTTGCAAGCAGGCCCTTCTCTAATTATGTATGGCTGGAAAATGCCTTTCTCACCACATTTATCTTCCAGGTTATTTCAAGTTAATAACCATAAAAATTAAGTTGTTTCTAGCAAAGTTGCAAAGCACCTAACAGTAATTGCTGTTACTACTTTGTAGTTATTTATGTACATTCAATCATGCAAAATAGTTACTTCTTATATTAGCTATCACACGTGTAACACACATATTCCAGATCTTGCCTAATAAAATGCCTGTACACATATACTTTATACAGTTGCACATTTAAACTTTATACAGTTGTACATTTATTATGGGGTAGATGAAGGTCAAATGGTAAGTACATCTCAAACTTAAAACCTGACTGATTAAGTCTTTAAGTGACTCTTTCATTTGATACTCCTACGATAAATGTGTCCTGCTCTCATTTTATTCACATCCTGTCATCTTGTATCTTCATCATTTTGAATTGTGTATGTGTGTCTGTTTGTGTGTGTGTTGGTATGTATGTATGTGTGTGTGTGTGTGTGTGTGCATGTGCATGTATATAGTATTTATATGCATTTTCCTGTTGGCTGATGGTATGCTTTACTATTTCACATGCTGGATGATAGATATATAAATAGAAAGATAAGATAGACATAAGAAAGACAGATGATACACACATGTTAAGTAAATAAATGATTAACAGATAGGTGATATTGAAATATGATTGATAATGATAGATGTCAGATAGAAGGACAGTTGAAAATAGATGACACACAGTCCGTAGATTACAGAAAGATGGTTAATAGATAGGTAATATGTGAATAGATCTATCATTTAACGTTTCTTAATTTCTTTCATCACTGTAATAAAATATTCACTGTAGATGTCTATCATTCTCTTTATTAGGTTCACTTCAAGATAAGTTTTGTTTTCTATAGATAATGTGAACAAGATCATTGTAATTATTGTTTACTATAAGTTTGTCCATGGTTTAATAGACCTTATGAGTAACAAGTCTATAGACATAAGAGCATTTTCTTTACAAGGTAATAATTTTTTACTACATTATTGTTTCTGTAATTATAATTATATGGACATTTTGTGCATAAATGCTGAAACTGGAAATCTCTCTGGTTATATCAATTGTGTGAGAAATAAAGGAAGACATTTGCAGGTCTGCTGCTCTTTATATGTATTTGCCAATAAAGAAATGTAGAATTAATTTCTATATATTGAAATGTGTGATAATGTTAACTTTCTTATGTCTCTTAGGTAGTAAGTTTTTATATATTTTTATTCTTGTTATAGTTTATGTCTATGTTTCCTGGGATAGTATACAATGTCTTAATTTAACTGATAGACATCCAAGGAACATCAATGAGGCAATTCCTTTTTCCTACACTAATGCCATTTTCTGGGGCAACTTACTAGGAGATGGTAACACAAAGAGAGGCTTACTCTAAGAAAACTACATAATTGTTTATGGTAATATAGTCAAAAGTCAATCTAAATTGCCATCCTGTTTCATTTCTAAGAAATGTATTATAACAGGCAGCTGGAATATATATACGTGTGTGTGTGTGTGTGTGTGTGTGTGTGTTAACATATATTTTATAGTAAGCTACTTTAAAATATGAACTTTGTCTTAGTCATGTTTTTGCCTTACTATTGCTATAAAGATACAACATGACCAAGACACCTTTTTTTTATAACACTTTTACTGTTCCTACAGAAATATGAATTAAAAATATTAGTATCTTGGTTTCTAAAAGAAAACATCTTTGCATGATCACCAGTGAAATAGTTATTTTAATCCAAATGTCTATTGTCATCTGAAATAAAGTTATACAATTTAAACAAACAGATGTACATATATTCCTGTCCATCATTTATGCTAGTTTCGTACTAGTTACTGACATACTTACTAATTTTTCCAAGGCACTTAAGTGATGTTTTGTAAGCTCATAAAATATAATAAAATCAATAAATAATGAACATAGTCTATGGTAAGCTTAGAAAGAAGTACAACTCTTAAAAAGAAAATGGTTTTCTGGGGTCTAACTTCTTGAGTTCTTTGTATACATTGGATATTAACCCTCTGTCTGATGCTGGGTTGGTGAAGATCTTTTCCCAATTTGTTGGTTGCCGATTTGTCCTTCTGACAGTGTCTTTTGCCTTACAGAAACTTTGTAATTTTATGAGGTCCCATTTTGGGGTACAGAGCTAAACAAAGACTTTTCACCTGAAGAAATTCGGATGCCTGAGAAACACCTTAAAAAAATGTTCAACATCATTAGCCATTAGAGGAATGCAAATCAAAACAACCCTGAGATTTCACCTCACACCAGTCAGAATGGCTAAGATTAAAACTCAGGAGACATAAGGTGTTGGAGAGGATGTGGCGAAAGAAGAACACTCCTCCATTGCTGGTGGGACTGCAAGCTGGTACAACCACTCTGGAAATCAGTCTGGCGGTTCCTCAGAAAATTGGACATGATACTTCAAGAGGACCCAGTCATACCACTCCTGGGCATATACCCAGAAGATTCACCAGCATGCAATAAGGATACATGCTCCACTATGTTCATAGCAGCCTTATTTATAGTAGCCAGAAGCTGGAAAGAACTCAGATGTCCCTCAACAGAGGAATGGATACAAAAAATGTGGTATATATATACAATGGAGTACTATTCAGCCATTGGAAACAATGAATTCATGAAATTATTAGAGAAATGGATGGGGCTGGAGAACATCATACTAAGTGAGGTAACCCAGTCTCAAAAGAATACCCATGGTATGCACTCACTGATAAGTGGATATTAGCGTAGACTCTTGGGATACCAAAGACACAATCCACATATCAAATGATATCCGACAATAAGGAAGGAGTGGACACTGGTGCTGGAAAGAATCAAAACATCAGAGTAGGAGAATACCAGAACAGGGAAGGGGTAGATGTGGGAACAGGGAGAGGGAAAAGGGCATGTGAGACCTTTGGGGGATGGGGAACCAGAAAAAGGGAAATGAAATGTAAATATAGAATATATCCAACAAAAAAAATAGAATGACAAAAAAAAAAGAAAATGGTTTAAATAGGGGCTTGGTTACAGTTCCAGAATCACACTCCATTATCATTATGATAAATATGATGGTGGCATGCCTGGTAGTGTAGCAGGAGCTGGAGTTACTTTCTGATCCACAAGTGGCAAGAAGAGAGAGAACTAGTACTGGCAAGAGCTGCTTCCTAATTCTTCTTAAATTGTGCCATTCCATGATGAGTAAGGATTCAAATACATGAGACTGTGGTGTCCATTTTAACTCAAAGCACTACAAGTTTCTTTTTATTTTTGACACATACCATGCTTTAATTAAATAAATACCTAATTAATTTTGCTATTAATGAAGGTGAAAAATTTTAAATTATAAGTTAATAAGAATGCATAGTTACTTACATGTTATTCACACCTTAATAAAAAGGTTTAAAAGGAATAAAGGAGAAAATGGACTGTGGATTGAGATAAATATACATCTCTCTCTCTGTCTCTCTCTGTCTCTCTCTGTCTCTCTCTGTCTCTCTCTCTGCACACACACACACACACACACACACACACACATTCATCACACTTATACCCTAATAAAATAACATTCTTTTTGAAGAAACACTATTGACACTGTAATGTGAAGTAGAAATCACTAATGAGTTGTAATTAAAGATAATACCTTGGGAGTTATACATATATTAATCAATTCTTATCAATCATATCTCTTATATTACAGTTCTTATTTTACTCTATAAGTAGATCACCTGGTTGCAATAAAAACATCATATATGATCACCAATACTATTTTACTGAACTGAATTTATTTCTAGCTAACTGTACATGACAGAACCTAAATTTATTTGTGATTTATTTGGGAATAGATTTGGTGAAGAACAAAATGACAAATTAAGGATTAATATAAAATAAGCCTAAGGCAGCACTTGGAGGGAGTCCATGAAGCCTCCACCATCTTCCCTCCTGGATAGACGAGGCATGCAGCACCAGGTACACAGAGATAATCTGAGTATAACATTGTTTGGAGCAAAGTACATCAGGGCTCCAACAACACCCAAGAATAGGGCAGCCCATCAGCAATCTGTGCCAAGGAAAACCCACTCATCCAGTGGTGCCTTACATACTCACAGGAGATTCACACACCAGCCAGTGACAACAGGGCCAACTAACTCCAGAGATAACCAGATGGCAAAAGACAAATGTAGGAACGTTACTAACAGAAATCAAGGCATTATGGCAGCATCTGAACCCAATTCTCCCACAACATCAAGTCCTGGATACCCCCTACACACCAGAAAAACAAGATATGGATTTAAAATCACATCTCAAGATGCTATAAGAGGATTACAAGAAGGACATACATAAATCTTTTAAAGAAATACAGGAGCGCATGAATAAGTTAGAAGCCCTTACAAAGGAAACACAAAAATATATTAAAGAAATTCAGGAAAATATGGGTCAACATATAGAAGCCAATAAAGAGGAAATGCAAAAATCACCTAAAGAAATACAGGAGAACTTGGGTCAAAAGGCAGAGTCATGAAAGAGAAACACAAAAATATCTTAAAGATTCACAGGAAAACACAGACAAACAAGTGAAGGAACTGAGAAAAACCATCCAGGATCTAAAAACAGAAGTAGAAACAACTAACAAATCACAAAGGGAGACAACTTTGGAGATAGAAAACCGGGAGAAGAAATCAGGGGGCCATAGATCCAAATATCAACAGAATACAAGAGATACAAGAAAGAATCTCAGATGCTGAAGATAACATAGAAAGCATTGACTCAACAGTCAAAGAAAATGTTAAATGCAAAAAGCTTATAACCCAAAACATCCAGGAAATCCAGGACACAATGAGAAGACCAAACCTAAGAATTATAGGTATAGATGAGAGTGAAGATTTGCAACATAAAGGGCCAGCAAATATCTTCAAAAAATTGTGGAAGAACACTTCCCTAACCTAAAGAGAGAGTTGCCCATAAATATACAAGAAGCCTACAGAACTCCAAACAGACTGAACCAGACCAGAAATACCTACCATCATGTAATAATCAAAACCCCAAATGTACTAAACAAAGAAATAATATTAAAAGCAGTACGTCCAGTTTTCTGAGGATCCGCCATACTGTTTTCTAGAGTGGTTGTAGCAGCTTGCATTCCCACCAGCAGTGGAGGAGTGTTCCTCTTTCTCCACATCCTCGCCAACACCTGATGTCTTCTGAGTTTTTAATCTTAGCCATTCTGACTGGTGTGAGGTGAAATTTCAGGGTTGTTTTAATTTGCATTTCCCTAATGACTAGTGATGTTGAACATTTTTTAAGGTGTTTCTCAGCCATGTGAATTTCTTCAGGTGAAAAGTCTCTGTTTAGCTCTGTACCCCATTTTTGGATAGGGTTATTTGGTTTTCTGGGGTCTAACCTCTTGAGTTCTTTGTATACATTGGAAATTAGCCCTCTGTCGGATGTGGGGTTGGTGAAGATTTTTTTTCCCAATTTGTTGGTTGCCGATTTATCCTTTTGACAGTGTCTTTTGCCTTACAGAAACTTTGTAGTTTTATGAGGTCCCATTTGTCTATTCTTGATCTTAGAGCATAAGCAATTGGTGTTCTGTTCAGAAATTTTTCCCCTGAGCCGATGTCTTCAAGGGTCTTCCCCAGTTTCTTTTCTATTAGTTTTAGTGTGTCTGGTTTTATGTGGAGGTCCTTGATCCACTTGGAGTTGAGTTTAGTGCAAGGGAGGACCCAGCCATACCACTCCTGGGAATATACCCAGAAGATTCACCAGCATGCAATAAGGATACATGCTCCACTATGTTCATAGCAGCCTTATATATAATAGCCAGAAGCTGGAAAGAACCCAGATGTCCCTCAACAGAAGAATGGATACAAAAAATGTGGTATATATACACAATGGAGTACTATTCAGCCATTAGAAACAATGAATTCACGAAATTCTTAGAGAAATGAATGGAGCTGGAGAACGTCATACTAAGTGAGGTAACCCAGTCTCAAAAGAATACCCATGGTATACAGTCACTGATAAGTGGATATTAGCCTAGAAGATTGGAACACCAAAGACATAAATCACATATCAAGTGATGTCTCACAAGAAGAAAGGAGTGGACACTGGTGCTAGAATGGACCAAAACATCATTGTGGGAGAGTACAAGAACTGTAAGGTGGGAGGGGGTGGATGAGAGAGCAGGGGGAGGGAAAAGGACATGTGGGACCTTTGAGGGTGGGGAACCAGAAAAAGGGAAATGAATTGTAAATATAGAATATATCAATAAAAAAAGCAGCAGTACGAGCAAAATGCCAAACAACATATAAATGAAGACCTAACAGAATGACACCAGACTTCTCACGAGAAACCATGAAAGCTAGAAGATCCTGCACAGATCTCATACAAACTCTAAGAGAACACAAATGCCACCTAAGACTACTATACCTAGCAAAACTCTCAATCAGCATAGATGGAGAAACCAAGATATTCCATGATAAAAACCAAATTTACACAATATCTTTCCACAAACCCAGCCCAACAAAGGATAATACGTGGAAAACATCAATACACGGATGGAAGCTGCACACTGGAAAAAGCAAGATAGTAACCTACTTTCATCAAACCCAAAAGAAGATAACCACTCAAACATAAAAATGACATCAAAAATAACAGGAAGTAATAATCTCTATTCCTTAATACCTCTTAACACCAATGGAATCAATTCCCATTTAAAAAGACATAGACTAGCAGACTGGATATGTAAACAGGACCTTACATTTTGCTGCATACAGGAAACATACCTCAATGTCAAAGACAAACACTACCTCAGAGTCAAAGCCTGGAAAACAAATTTACAATCAAATGGTGTCAGGAAACAAGCCGGAGTAGTCATACTAATGTCAGATAAAATTGACTTTCAACCTAAAGTCATCAAAAGAGACACAGAAGGACACTTCTTACTGGTCAAACAACTTCAGCAAAGTGGATGGTTATAAAATCAACTCAAGCAAATCAGTAGCCTTCCTAAACTCAAAGGATAAACAGGCTGAGAAAGAAATTAGCGAAATGACACCCTTCACAGTAGCCACAAACAATATAAAGTATCTTGGTGTGACTCTAACCAAATAAGTGAAAGATCTCTATGACAAGAACTTCAGGTCTCTGAAGAATGAAATTGAAGAAGACCTCATAAAATTGAAAAATCTTCCATGTTCATGGATTGGCAGGATTAATATAGTAAAAATGGTCATCTTGCAAAAAGCAATAAACAGATTCAGTGCAATCCTGATCAAAATTTCAACTCAGTGCTTCATAGTGTTAGAAAGAGCAATTCTCAAATTCATCTGGAATAACAAAAAACCCAGGATAGCTAAAACTATTCTCAACAGTAAAATAACTTCTGGGGGAATCAATATCCTGGACCTCAAACAATACTATAAAGCAATAGTGTTAAAAAAAGCTGCATGGTATTGGTATAGTGACAGGCAGGTAGATCAATGGAATAGAACTGAAGACCCAGAAATGAACTCACACACCTATGGTCACTTGATCTTCAAAAAAGGAGCTAAAACCATCCAGTGGAAAAAAGATAGCCTTTTCAACAAATGGTGCTGGTTCAACTGGAGATCAGCAAGCAGAAGAGTGCAAATCGATCCGTTCTTACCTCCTTGTACTAAGCTCAACTCCAAATGGATCAAGGTCCTCCACATAAAATCAGACACACTGAAACTAATAGAAAAGAAACTGGGGAAAAGCATTGAGCTCATGGGCACAGGAGTAAATTTCCTGAACAGGACATCAATAGCTTATGCTCTAAGATCAAGAATTTTCAAATGGGACCTCATAAAACTACAAAGTTTCTGTAAGGCAAAGGACACCATCAAAAGGTCAAATGGCAACCAGCAAATTGGGAGAAGATCTTCACCAACCCAAATCCGACAGAGGGCTAATATCCAATATATACGAAGAACTGAAGAAGTTAGACCCAAGAGAACTAAATAGCCCTATTATAAAATGGGGTACAGAGATAAACAAAGAATTTTCACCTGAAAAAACTTCAGACAGCTGAGAAGCACCTTAAGAAATGTTCAACATCATTAGTCATTAGGGAAATGCAAATCAAAAGAACCCTGAGATTTCACCTCATACCAGTCAGAATTGCTAAGATTGAAAACTCAGGAGACAGCAGGTGTTGGTGAGGATGTAGAGAAAGATGAATACCCCTCCACTGCTGGTGGGACTGCAAGATGGTACAACCACTTTGGAAATCAATCTGGCGGTTCCTCAGAATACTGGGCATGATACTTCCAGAGGACCCTGCTATACCATTACTGGGCATATACCCATAGGATTCCACATCATGTAACAAGGACACATGCTCCACTATGTTTATATATGCCTTATTTATACTAGACAGAGGCTGGAAAGAACCCAGATGTCCCTCCATGGAGGAATGGATACAGAAAGTGTGGTATATTTACACAATGGACTACTACTCAGCAATTAAAAACATTCATGAAATTTTTAGGCAAATGGTTGAAACTGGAAAATATCATACTAAGTGAGGTAACTCATTCACAAAAGAACACACATGGAATGCAATCACTGATAAGTGGATATTAGCCCAGAAGCTCTGAATAACCAAGGCACTACTCACATATCAAATAATTTCCAAGAAGAAGGAAGGAGAGAGCCCTGGTCCTGGAAAGGCTTGATGCAGCATTGTAGGGGATTACCATGTCAGAGAAGTGGAGAAGGTTGATTGGGGAATGGGCAGATGGAAGAGGGCTTAGGGAAATATGGGGAGGAGGGAAGCAAGAAATGGAAAATCATTTGGAAAAGAATATAGAAAATAATTAATAAAAATACAATAATATAAAATAAGCCTAAGAAATATATTCATAAGAATGTTGTGACTTGTGGAATGTTTTTGCATCATAGAGAAACACTGAATATATGTGAGTAAAACAATAATGATAGGAAAAGAACTCAAATTATTCCTATTTTTAGATGATATGTTATTATATATGAGAGCCTACGACCAGAGAACTTCTAGAAACAATGGACAATGTCAGCCAAGTGGCAGCATACAATAAAAGAAAAGTCAGTAGCTTTCTAATATATCACCAACAAATACACTAAGAAATCAATCATTTTTATACTAGTATTTATAGTAGCACCAAGGACAATAAGATACCTTTGTGTAAACTTAGTCAGAGCTGTTATGGAACTTTACAATGAAAATTTTACATATCATAAAGAAGAGCTTGAGAAAGACTAGAAAATGGAAAGGGATCTTCTGCTCATGGATCTGTAGAATTAACAATTTGAAAATGACCATTGTAGCAAAAACAATTTGGAGAATCAATGCAACTTCTGTAAACATACCTATGACTGTCTCTATAGAAATAGAAATAAAAGAAATAAAATATTATCAAAGAAAGATATTACTATGGAAGGTAAAAAGAGGACAGCTAAACAAATGAACAGATAGAGGAATGCTACTCAAGACTTCAAGATATATTATTGATCTTTAGTTACAAAAATAATATGGTACCAAAACAAAAACATATATAATATATATAAATATATTATATATATATAGTTATATACATTTATATTTTATACATAATATGTGTGTTATATAATATATATTATATAAAATATTATGTATTTTATATGATATATATGTAAAACAATGGAATAAAATAAAAAAAAACAAACCTGAGTATGAATAACTATAGACATATGATATTCGATAAATGCAAAAATTATAAATCAAATAAAAAATATGGTGTCCTCAAAATATATTGCTGGAAAAACTGAATGTCTAAGTGAAGAAGAAAATTGGATGAATATCTGTCACTCCAACCTCAATTTGAATCCTGAAACACTAGCAATATTAGAAGAAATCAAAGGCAATATTCTCCAGATACAGGTGTAGGAAAGACCTGCCTAAATAGGACTCCATTAGCCCAGTAATTACAGACAAAGCCAACAATTGAACAATAGGACAGTACAAAATTGAAATGATTTTGTGCAACAGAGAAAACAACTGAAAGAAGAAGAAAAACATGGAATGGAAGAGAATCTTTGGAAGATACACATCTAGCAGAGAATCATTACCCAGAACATAAAATGGATTCAAGAAGCAAAAGACAAGGAACTAAATGAACAAATGAAAAATTTGTAAGGGATTTAAGCAAAGAATTCTTTATAAAAGAAATTATTTTGGCTAAGAATTACCTCAATTTTGTTCATCATAATTGCCAGATAGGCACCTGCAAATCAAAACTATTTTGAAATTCTTATTTCCTCCCAGTCAGAATGGCTAAGACCAACATAAGAACTGCCAAGAAGTCATGGTTTGGGGGAAAGAGGAAACCTCATTCACTGTTGGTGGGGCTTGACCCTCATCTTTTACAGCTCTACAGACTGACCCAAGAGGGGCAGAGAAGGAACAAAGAAAAGACAAGCTTAATTACATGCAGGAAAAACTGGGATCAACTGGACTAGGATCCCTGATAAGGATTCTCTAGCTCCTTTGAAGCTCGCCATGTTTATTGTCTCCAGTTGAACAGGGTGATGGTGTTAGAGCATGAACTGAATGAGAAAGGCAGGTTTCACTGTTTACAGCTAAGTCTAGGAAGGAGGCTTACATAATCTCAGTAGGAGCAATCTCTGTAGGTGAGCAGTCTTCAGGCTAGAAATATCCACAAGGAGGAAGGTAGGATGGAAAATTTCTGAACATAACTATGAACACCCACACATGGGAAGAGGAAGGCTTTGCTACCCCTGGATATCCCATTGGAGTAAGCTCTTGCCATTTCCATGGGAATGAGGTATCACGGTTCTTGACATACCTGTGCTCATGGCAACAGCTTACATTCACTCAGAATTTAATTCATGCAGGGCTCCCACCATTTCCCATAATTCGAAAATCAAATTGAGAAAATGCTCTGAAAATCAGTATGGAAAATACTCAAAAAAAATCTAAAAATAAATCCACTGTAAGACCAAGTTATATCACAACTTGGCATGTGCCTAAAGAATGCATAGTTTCTTAGCAATATTCACTGCCACCTGTACACAATATCCAGAAAATGGAAGCAGTGTGGATAGCCTTCAAAAGATGAATCGATAATAAAAATGTGTTTAATATAAGAAATAAAATACAATTCAGATGTAAGCAAAAATAAAATCATAAAGTTTACAGATAAATGGATGGCATTTGAAAAAAATTGTATTGATAGGGTTGACCCAGACCCAGAAAAACACTTCGACAAAGAAGCCTCTCTTTAGAGCAAATGGAGAGCAGCATAGAAAACCACAACTGAACACAATGCAAAGGTTAACAGGCTGTGGGATGTCCATTCTCAATAGATGCATCGACATCAGCTCCTGCAATTATGGTTGACGAAACATCATGGAAGAGGGGCTGGAAAAGATTGTAGCACCAGAACACCAGAAAATCTGTTATGAAATGTTCTTTGCAACAAGTAGCTGCATAAAGTAGACCAGAAAATGGCAATATCAACAGACATGAGAAGATGGAAGGGAGAAAACGTCATGGATTTCACTCCTAATCAAAGAACTATAGATAGCAAATGACTGTTAGAAAAGGGAGAACTGGCTTCTCCTACCCTTAAGCCCCAACATTGGTTATCCAATACAATGACAATTCCTAAACTATAAATACAAACAAAAACAGACCCAGCAGGGTTTATTCTACATATTGTGCATACATTTACATACAGATGTATGTGTATATTTGTGTAACAATAATAATCATAGAAAATGGGCTATCAAATTGAGAACGGAATGTGGGAGAGTTTGGAGAGTTAAAAATAAGAAGACTTCAGAGGAGTTTAAGGGAGGAAAGGGAAATGGTAGTGCTGTGATTCTATTATAACTAAAATGAACTTAACATTAAAATAAATTACACTTACTAATGACGTTGCCAACAAAAATTTTTTTCAAAAAAAAATCAATGTAACCGTGTTTTCTTTTGATGGCATTTGGATAGTATTAGTCATTTTTATCCTTCAGGCAAGAGATTTAAATCCATCACGCAATGGCTTTACAGAAAATGAGTATATTGCTATTCTAGGATTCCATATGTGTTTACATATAAAATATCATAATCTCTTCATGATAGACAAATATGATCCCTATTTCAAGGCTTAAATTATTAGTTTTTCTAGTCGTCTTTCTTTTCCAGCCAAGGGAAAAGCAGCATGCTCTTTAAATATGTTTTTATATAATTATCAACTTAAATCATAACTGTTCAACATAAGAGTTAACAATGTCTTTAAGAACAATGGTTCTCTACTTATGGGTCTCAATCCTTTGGGTTTGTATACTGGATATCATACATTTCAGATATTTATGTTATAATTCATAACATTAGTAAAATTACAGCTATAAAATAGCAACAAAATAATTTTATGGTTGAGCTTCACCACAACATGAGGAGCATTTCTTTATATATTGGACATATTATTTATTTACATTTCAAGTATTATCCCCTTTCCCTGTTTCCCTTCTGCACACTCCCTATCACATCCCCCTCCCCCTGCTTCTATGAGGGTGCTCCCCCTCCCACCCACTCCCACCTTACTGCCCTAGAATTCCCCTATACTGGGGCATCAAGCCCTCACAGGACCAATGGCCTCCCCTACATTGATGCCAGAGAAGACTTCTTCAGCTCCTTTAGTCTTTCCCCTATGGGAACTCCTCTATGGGGTCCCTGTGCTGAAGATTGGCTGCCAGCATCTGCATCTGGGTTGGTCAGGATCTGGCAGAGCCTCTTGGGAGACAGCTGTTTCAGGCTCCTGCCAGCAAGCACATCTTAGCATCTGCAATAGTGTCTGGGTTTGGTGTCTGCATGTGGGATCGATCTCTAGTTGGGGCAGTCTCTGGATGGCCTTTCCTTCAGCCACTGATCTACTTTTTTCCCTGTATTTCCTTTAGACAGGAGCAGTTCTGGGTTAAAATTTTGGAGATGGGTGGCTGGTCCCATCCCTCCACCAGGGGCCATGTCTAACCTCTGGATATGGTCTCGACAGGTTCTCCCTCCCATTTGTGGGGTACAGCTTTACTTTTTCACACCATTAGGATGCTTGAGAATCATTGTCTCATTAGAAACATGTAAACAAAAAAGGGAAATGAAATGTAAATATAGAATATATCCAATAAAAATTTAAAGAAACATGTAAACATCATAAATTCCCCATTTTATTGCTCAGTTTTGCCACCCCTAAATTTATATTTCTTTTGAAAATATAACTGTTAGAAAAGACTCCTCAAATATTTCTTAATAAAGTTGACAAACATGTTTGATAAGAATCTGTATTGTGTTCTGGAATCACTACACATAGATTTTTATGCAGTCTTCATTGAACTTAATATTCACAAAGACCATAGTGAGAACTGTAAATGACAGCAACTTGAATCTTGCATTTACTAAGGAAATTAGGCTATATTGTTTTTTATTGTGTATTTTTTTTTAATTTTTATTTTCTATGTTCTATGTTTACATTCAAAAGGCTTTCCCCTTTCCCAGTTCCCACCCACCATAGTTCCCATAGTTCCTCTCCCCCCCAACTGTTCCCCAATCATTCCCCCTCCCCCCTCGGTTTCTTTACTAAACTGGATGCAATCTTTACAGGCCCAGGGTCCTCTCCTTTCTTCTTCTTGGGAATCATTTGACTTGCTATTTGTGTCTTGAGTATTTAGTGCTTCTGGGCTCATTAATATCCACTTATCAGTGATTGCATTTCATGTGCATTCTTTTGTGATTGGGTTAATTCACTCAGGATGATATTTTCCAGGTCTAACCATTTACCTACAAATTGCATGAATTCATTATTTTTAATTGCTGAGTAGTATTCCATTGTATAGATATACCACATTTTCTGTATCCATTCCTCCTTTGAGGGATATTTGGGCTCCTTCCAATTTCTGGCTATTATAAACAAGGCTGCTATAAACATAGTGGAGCATGTGTCCTTATTGCATGCAGGGGAATCCTCTGGGTATATGCCCAGGAGTGGTATGCCAGGGTCCTCTGGAAGTGACATGCCCAATTTTCTGAGGAACCGCCAAACTGATTTCCAGAGTGGTTTTACCATTTTGCAATCCCACCAACAGTGGAGGAGTGTTCCTCTTTCTCCACATCCTCGCCAGCACTTGTTGTCTCTTGAGTTTTTAATCTTAGCCATTCTGACTGGTGTGAGGTGGAATCTCAGGGTTGTTTTGATTTGCATTTCCCTGATGACTAATGATGTTGAACATCTTTTAAGGTGTTTCTCGGCCATCCGAATTTCTTCTGGTGAAAATTCTTTGTTTAGCTCTGTGCCCCATTTTTTGATAGGGTTATTTGGTTCTTTGCGGTCTAACTTCTTGAGTTCTTTGTATATATTGGATATTAGCCCTCTGTCGGATGTGGAGTTGGTGAAGATCTTTTCCCACTTTGTTGGTTGCCGTTTTGTCCTTCTGACAGTGTCCTTTGCTTTGCAGAAACTTTGTAATTTTATGAGGTCCCATTTGTCGATTCTTGATCTTAGAGCATAAGCTGTTGGTGTTCTGTTCAGGAACTTTTCCCCTGTGCCCAAGTCCTCCAGGGTCTTCCCAAGTTTCTTTTCTAGTAGTTTCAGTGTGTCTGGTTTTATGTGGAGGTCCTTGATCCACTTGGAGTTGATCTTAGTGCAAAGAGATAAGAGTGGGTCAATTCGCATTCTTCTGCATGTTGACCTCCAGTTGAACCAGCACCATTTGTTGAAAAGGCTATGTTTATTCCACCGGATGGTTGTGGCTCCTTTATCAAAGATCAAGTGACCATAAGTCTGTGGGTTAATTTCTGGGTCTTCAATCCTGTTCCATTGATCTGCTTGCCTGTTGCTATACCAATACCATGCAGTTTTTAACACAATTGCTCTGTAGTACTGCTTGAGGTCAGGGATATTGATTCCCCCAGAAGTCCTTTTATTGTTGAGAATAGTTTTTGCTATCCTGGGTTTTTTGTTGCTCCAGATGAATTTGAGAATCGCTCTTTCTAGATCTATGAAGAATTGAGTTGGGATTTTGATGGGGATCGCGTTGAATCTGTATATTGCTTTTGGCAAGATGGCCATTTTTACTATATTGATTCTGCCAATCCAGGAGCAAGAGATATTTTTCCATCTTCTGAGGTCTAGATCCAACAAAGAAAGAGAACTACAGGCCAATTTCTCTTATGAATATAGATGCAAAAATACTAAATAAAATTCTTGCTAACCGAATCCAAGAGCACATTAAAACGATCATCCACCATGATCAAGTAGGCTTCATCCCAGGGATGCAGGGATGGTTCAATATACGGAAATCCATCAATGTAATCCACTACATAAACAAACTGAAAGAAAAAAACCACATGGTCATCTCATTAGATGCTGAAAAAGCATTCGACAAAATTCAGCATCCTTTCATGCTAAAAGTCTTGGAAAGAGCAGGAATTCAAGGCCCATACCTAAATATAGTAAAAGCAATCTACAGCAAACCAGTAGCCAACATCAAAATAAATGGAGAGAAACTTGAAGCATTCCCACTAAAATCAGGGACTAGACAAGGCTGCCCTCTCTCTCCATATCTTTTCAATATAGTACTTGAAGTTCTAGCAAGAGCAATTAGACAACATAAGGAAGTCAAAGGGATACAAATTGGAAAGGAAGAAGTGAAACTATCATTATTTGCAGATGATATGATAGTTTACCTAAGCGACCCAAAAAACTCCACCAGAGAACTTCTACAGCTGATAAACAGCTTCAGCAAAGTGGCAGGTTATAAAATTAACTCAAGCAAGTCAGTGGCCTTCCTGTACTCAAAGGACAAGCAGGCTGAGAAAGAAATTAGGGAAATAACACCCTTCACAATAGCCACAAACAACATAAAGTACCTTGGCATAACTCTAACCAAACAAGCGAAAGATCTGTACAACAGGAACTTCAAGTCCTTGAAGAAAGAAATTTATTGTGTATTTTTAAGGAAAAGCTTTGCTATAGAGCCTGGGCTAGTCTCAAACTTGCAAGAATCTTCTCTAAGCTGTCTTAAGTCTTTGTGGTTTACAGTTGTAAGCCACTATTCCTAAAATGAAATATGCTTTTGATTTAGCCTCAGCTATGGCATCCAGTGTTCGTACTTCTTTTCTATCACTTCCCCAGTTATTGACACCGCTCCATATTACAGAGTATGCCATTAAACAGCATAATGGCACATTGAAATGCATTTTTGAGAATGTTGTACATATGTACAATGTGTTTTGACCAAATATACCCTGATCCCTCTCCCCTTCTAGGGTGCTGTCTATCCCTCAACACTTTTTCTTTGTAACTTCAGGTCTTTCTTTTTAAATCTGTCGCTGTCTCTCTGTATATGTCTGTTTCTGTGTCATTGTGTCTGTGCTTTCAATCTTTCTCTCTCTCTCTCTCTCTCTCTCTCTCTCTCTCTCTCTCTCTCTCTCTCTCTCTTGTTTTAGAAGCTGCAGAGTCTACTTATTGTTGCCTCTGACAAACATGAATATGCAATACCTGTTAGAGACAGGTAGACTTTCAGGGCTACACACCTGAGGAAAATTCATTCTTATCCCCTATCTGTTAATAACTTCATGAGATTGCCACACCTAGGATGCTGTTCCGCAGGGTTGTTCTTGTGCAGGTCTTGTACATACAGTCAATCTACTGTGTGATCAGTAATGAACTAATGTCCATGTTTTACACGCATACCATAGAAAAATATCTATTAACTATTCTTTTGAATAATATATATATTTCCATTGACCTATTTCTTCATGAATCATGCAATATCATTAAATACTTACACCTTATTAGCATAATATATTGATAAAATTTCCTGTGATTATATTATGAGTGTGATATATCATGTCTACCCTCCCATCATTTCCCAAAAGAATTACAAATAAAATACATTTTCTACAGGTTACTTCAAGTTACCATGTAGTTCAATGACTAATCACCATGTTACTTGCAATTTTTATATCTTGTAGGCCTGCAGTTTAAAAGACAGAAATAATCAGTTAATTAGTCTTTGATTACATAGTACTCACCCTGTTCTTAAGTGTACTTAAATGGTCAATAATTACCATGCAATTACACAGCAATTATTGTACATTCACACCACCGCATGTAAGGCACTGTTAGTGATTTCATTCTCTGTGTTTAGGAATTCATGACTCAGTCACAGAAAGGTTACTGCAGGCTGCACTGTGGCAAAAGCTGTCCAAGAAAGTAAGATGTTCTGTGGCGCTGAAGTAGCTTTCAGTGCAATGGATAAGTCTGTTCAGAGAAAGTTTTAGAGCCTGGCTTGTAAGACTTCAAAATGCCAAATATGTAACCTAAATTGAAATAGAAAATAAAAAGCTTAGAACCAGCTATTGAAATGTTTTTAAGATCTGTAAATCCATTCTGTTCAGAAAGATCTATTTCCTTTACGTTATCTTTTAATTTTACACAATGATGCTAATGGATTCCTTAATATCAAGTATTAAAAAGTTGACACACAATTACTCTCACTTCCACCTATCAGACATAGTTATGTTCTAACACCTGAAACTGCCACGAAGGATCACAGTACTATTTTATTGAGGTTTTGCAAGGTGTGAGTTGACAGCTTCCTACTCTGGGATTAAGGAAGTTTTAGAAATAAACATCAATATTATGTCTTCATATCACACTACATCATTCACTAATTGTATAATGTTTTATTTTAAACGTGTTTCTCTTTATTTCAAGTGTATTTCATTGAAGAAGTGGGATTCCTCCTGTCACCAAAAACAAAACCTTAAGCTACCAAAAATCATGGCATTTTCAGATAATATAAGACATATACTTTCTTTGTGTTTTTTGTTTTGTTTTGTTTTATTTTTGTAAGTGATAGCTCCAAGTGGAGTAATTTATTTTATTGATAAAAGAAAAAATCAATGATTAAAATACAGTCAGTAATCAGGGAGGTAAATATGAAAGTGGTAACATTGATATTATAAGACATATATGCCTTGTCTGAAAAAAAACTGACTGCATGTAAACATTTCCCAATCTGTTGAATGGTAATGAAGCAAGCCCATGAATTACCTAGCGATGGTGAGTAACCATCACGATACTAGATAAAACATGACTGAAATGGTAGACCATGTACTTTGAAAAATAACAATTTTAGAACACTGTTTAATAGATTATTCTTATGGCACTAAAGGCTAAATAAAACAGTCTATTATAAACACCAAAGCAAAATTGAAAACTGTAAAAGCAATGGGTACAATATAAAGATCTGGTTGTGTTATAAAATTAGAAAAATAATGAAAACTATCATAAGTTTTTAATTAGGTATATTCTTTATTTACACTTCAAATGTTGTCCTTTTTCCTGCAATCCTCCTCCCCCCAAAATCCTGTAAGCCATCTCCCCTTCCCCAATCAACCCACTCCTGTTTCCCTGCCCTGATATTCCTCTACACAATGGTATCAAGTCTTTCCAGGACCAACGGCCTCTCCCCCATTTGGTGTCCAACAAGATCATCCTCTGCTGCCTATGTGTCTGGGGCCATGGATAAGTCCAAGTGTACTCTTTGGTTGATGGATTTGCTCCTGGGAGCTCTGGGAGTACTTGGTGACTCTGTTGTTCCTCCTATGGCACTGCAAACCCCTTCAGCTCCTTTGGTCTTTTCTCTGTCTCATCAACATTGGTACATCAATGGCTGGCTGAGGGTGTCCCCCTCTGTATTTATCATGAATTAGCAGAGCCTCCCAGGTGACAGCTATATCCAGCTCCTGTCAGCAAGCACTTGTGGGCATCCACAATAGTGTCTGGTTTTTGTAATTGTATATGGGATGAATTCCTAGGTAGGGTAGTATCTGGATGGTCTTTTCTTCAGACTCTGATCCACACTTTGTCTCTGTATCTCCTTCTGTGGGTATTTTGTTCCTTCTTCTAAGAAGGACTAATACCCACAGAAGCTTATTATAACTTTTCAAAAAGATCTGCAGAGGCTCTGAAAAGGATGTCATATGATATCAAAGTCTTCTCTTTTCAGTCTCTCACTTTCTCCAATCCTTTCCTGCTTTTGATTACTTTGTTCAACATTCTTTATATTATTATTATTATTATTATTATTTGTATTATTTGTATTATTTATATTTATTTTTTTAAATATTTTCTTTATTTAAAATTCAAATTTTATCCCCTTCCTCATTTCCCCTCTGAAAATCCCCCATCTAATTTCCCCTCCCCTTGCTCACTAACCGACCTAACCCTGCTTCCTTGTCCTGGCATTCCCCTACATTGGAGCAACTAGCCTTCTCAGGACCAAGGGCCTCTCCTCTCATTGATGTCCAACATGGCCATCCCTTGCTACACATGCAGCTGGAGCCATGGGTACCTCCATATGTACTCTTTGGTTAATGGTTTAGTCCCTAGGAGCATTGGGGTTACTGGTTTGTTCATATTGTTGCTCCTCCTATGGATCTGCGAACCCCTTCAGCTCCTTTGTACCTTTCTCTAGCTCCTCCATTGGGGGCCCTGTTCTCAGTCCCGTGGTTGGCTGAGAGCATCCCTTTCTGTATTGGTCAGGATCTGGCAGAGCCTCTTAGGAGACAGCTGTATCAGGCATGCAAGCACATCGCATCCACATTAGTGTCTGGGTTTGGTAACTATATATGATGGATCCCTAGGTGGGGCAGTCTCTGGATAGTCTTTCCTTCAGTCTTTGCTCCAAACTTTGTTTCTGTATCTCCTCCCATGGGTATTTTGTCCCTTTTTTAAGAAGGACCAAAGAATACACACTTTGGTCTTCCTTCTTCTTGAGTTTCATGTGGTCTGTGCATTGTATCTTGGGTAGTCCAAGACTCCAGGCTAATATCTATTTATCAGTGAGTGGAAGTCATGTGTGTTCCTTTGTGATTTGGTTACTTCATTCAGGGTGATATTTTCTAGTTCCATCCAATTGCCTAAGAATTTCATGAATTCATTGTATAAATGTACCATTTACACTTTGTGTAAATGTATCCATTACTCTTTTTAGGAACATCTAGGTTCTTTATGGCTTCTGCTATTATAAATAAGGTTGCTATGAACATAGTGGAGCATGTGTTCTTATTACATTTTGGAGAATCTTCTGGGAATATGCCCAGGAGTGGTATAGCTGGGTCCTCCAGTAGTACTATGTCCAGTTTTCTGAGGAACCACCAAACTGATTTCCAGAGTGCTTGTACCAGCTTGCAATCTTATCACACTCTTTCTTGAAACTTCAAAAGTGATTTACATGTGACCAAGTATATTTCATGGAACTAAATTAAGCTGAAAATTGTTTAATGCAATTATTATATTCCTTAGTAATGTTTACAAATTTGTTAATTGACTGCCTATTTGAATATTTAATTAACTTAGTCTAGTCTTTAGTTCTCAAATAATTTTTAATTGATTATATTATAATGAAAGCCCAACAGTAAATTGTTATGTTTCAGATCACTCTACAAAATTGATTTACATGTAATTTAAACTGTTATAGTGAATAAGAGTAGAGTTTACCATTCAAATAGTCAAAATACATCAATTCTTGTATTATGAAAAGGATACTATTGTTAAGTTCAGGAAAAGTAAGAATCAGAATTCTGTTCACATTCAGTTTTTATATATCAAAAGAGATATGTTCATAGGAATCCCTTGACAAAAATGTGCACATATACAAGTAAAACACGAAGGTGCTGTCAAGACATCTGTAACCCCAGGGACTGCTATTGAATCTTTCCATTAATACTTGAACAACAATTTCAGACTAAGAGCTAATGAGAGGTCATTGTATTTAGTAAATTCTCATGTTCTATTTTGGATGATGTCATGCCTTACCAATTTCCAAGTGTTTTATAAAGTATCATTTGAATCTGGTAAATTTAACAAAGGGATTATAAAAATCTTGACAGTGTTTAGGCAACTGCTAGAACATTTATTCACAACATTTTATTATTTAATAACACCTTGACACTAAATATATTAGAATAAACCATAATAATTAATATACATTAATTTATATGCACATATATGTATATTATATAATATATATTAATTTGTATAGCACTTTAATAGTTTGAAACTCAATTCTAATTCTTTTTTCCTTTATTGAAAATATCTTTGTTTTTCTTACATAATATATTCTAATTATGACATCCAATCTTGTGGAATAGGCCTCAAGTCAAATCAGATATCAGTTGGTTGCTCCCACAAGCTTTGTGCCACCATGTACTAGCATATTGTACAGGCAGGATAGCACTGTAGTTCTAAGTGTTTGTGCCTGGGTTAATGTTTCCTTTTTCTTTAGTAGTGTGCAGAGTATCTTCCTGTACTAAAGAAACTAGCCACTATGTATGAAGGTACTCTGTAAGCATCGTGTTGACTTCTCTACGCAAGAACACAATAAGTTGTGTAGGTTTTGACTTCATTAATGGAAAATTTCCATCAGTTTTTGGAGAGGTACCTATTGTCTTAGCATTAGCCTGGGTTGTTTGGGGATGTCATAAAACAACCCATTAAAAGGAAACCCAATCCAAGTCCTGGGAGCTTCATTTGATGGCATGAGATGTCCAGTTTGGGGCTTTGTTTAGCTCATTATTTTGGAATTTCATTTAGATCACCTTCACTCACAGACACACATAGAGACACACACAAACACATACATAATACACATACATGCTCATATATATAAAATCTTCAACTGTAATAAGTTTTTATATTACCCATCATATAGCCTTTAATTTTGTCTGTCCCTCCTTGTATTCCCTCTCTCATCCCTGTCATCCTTCCTACTTAATCCTTCTAACCCAATCTCACCCAACTCCCAACCATCCATAACTATCTATACTATTTCCCTTTCCTAGGGAGATCTATCTGTCCTGTCCCACCCAAGTCCCTCTCTAATATTTCTAATATTTCTTTAGGTTTTCTGCAAATGTAATTCAGTTATAGCAGAAAATGCTAATGTATGATAGGCTGAATAAAGGATTTTCTCACATTCCATTTATGGCTGGGTATATGTCTATAGAAGGCCAGTTAAATAACTTGGTTTAATGAAAATTAAGCGAGAAGCATAGTTCTATTAATGAATAGCAAGCAAGATATAGTCGTGCTTCTAAAGATGAAATAAAGTCACCTGAGAGCAATGCTAAAATTATATAGTATCAAGGGAGGGGGGAAGACACACTAAGGGAACAATATTTATTCATATAAAAGAGTGAGTGTAGTATTTATGTGATCAATTTTAGTTGCCATATGTGAAGAATTTAATTCATCTTTTCTCCAATACAAACTGAATTTATTGAAGAAAAGATCAAAGTAAATTGGCTGAAATATATTGGTTGGCGTGCTACCACTTTTCAGGCTGTGCTAGCAAGTTGCTTTTAAAACGTCCATTTTTGTAATTCTCACAGTGATTTTAACACAACATTTGATACTTAAAATTATTTGTTTATTTAATTTAAAAAATATTTTTCAGTAGATGCACACCTGCAATCCAAGCATGTTAGCAAACAAGCCCAGTACAGAAATTTGAGTCTAGTGCAAGCTTCATAGTTGAATTATACTTTGATACAGTACATTAAAAGTTGGTTGGAAAGAAAAATATTTATTTACTTTCTTATTTTGCTTTAGAACACATTATTTAGTTGAAGTCCGTTACAAAGTATTTGGAATTCAGACAGATCCAAAGTAGGTCTCACTACTTTACAGCATATGTTTATGATAAACGTGACTTTGCCTTCAAAGATGCCTAATGATATCAGGAAGTAATTTGGTATTTAGCATAGTGGGGAGGGAAATGCTACTACTCTTTTATGTGACCAGGGATGCTCAATAAATACAATACAGCAGTGTACTGTGCAGCTCTCCAGAACAAAATGGGCCAACTTCAAAGGTCCATGGTGCTGATATTTAAAAGTTCCAGTCTGAAGGAATGAGGTCACATAGTGCTCGATAATGTCTTGTTGATACCATAGAATTGTAAGGAATGTATTTTACATCATCATTAGTTCAAACACTATCACGAAATAAAATTACTATACTATATATTAGGAGACATACATTTAGTTAATGCTCTAAGAATTATATCATATTAACTCTAAATTCAAATTTAATCTGCATAACTATAGGGGAACATAAACCTGTTTTAGCATTGTTAAACATCATCCTATGTTACTTTTTTAAATACTTAAAATTCTAATTTTAGTATTTTTTTCTTTCTGAGCTCATTATACTTTTGAAATACCATTCCTTCACAATTTAACTTTATGAACCTAGTTTGGATAGCATCTAAATATTAATATGTCCTAGAAAATACATTAAGGTAGTCATTCACTGTGTGAATAATGTTAAAAATCAAAGTATACTTTTCTATCACAAAATGAAATTATTTTACTTTCTTTACTAATTTTTTCAAAAATTGAATCCATTATGTGGTAACTGGGTCATCACTTCTTGCCTACTATCAATAGCATTATGTGTCTAATTTAAAGGTCATCAGACCCAGTCAGTTAGTGACCTGCCAAGGGCATGCACCCAATCATTAGACTAACAGGAGAGTATCCCATATTGGGCAGAATGATTTTTTTCTGCCTCTTAATGAAGACAACTTGATAACACTCTTCACAAGGCAGGGTACAAATGTAGCAGAAGAGTATAATTTCCAGAGCAGCCATTGCTTGGCCATAAGAGTCAGGCCTAACCACACAGACTTCTTACTCATTTGAACAATTGAACAAAAGTCTCTCTCTCTCTCTCTCTCTCTCTCTCTCTCTCTCTCTCTCTCTCTCTCTCACACACACACACACACACACACACACACTCCTCAGCTTCCCTGACAGAAACAAAGATGAAGTTTGGAATCTTTCAGACAAGAAAATTTGAACTGGCATGGAAGGGTTAGCAGCTTAAGGGAGCAGAATAGACAAACGAAGAAAAAGTTGCTTGAGTGTCTGAGGAGCGACTGTGTTATTTCCATCCGTGGCAAAGTCACCAAAGCAAAGAGGTTCAGGTAGTAATTTAAAAATTTGAAACATTTTTTTTAAAATTCTGGAACCATGCAACCATAGAGGAAGGAGAGAAGCTTTGACAATTAACATCTGAAACCAGCCACTCAACATCTGTGCACTTGTACCTCTTGCTCTGCTTTTTTTTCTTTTCTATTTTCTAGTTTCATTATAGTATAATTCACTCTTCTTTCTCTACCCTTATAGCCTTCCTGAATTCATTTTAAATTCATGTCCTCAAATTCATTAATTATTGTTGATATATATATATATATGTGGGGGGGGGGAATCTATTATGTGTGTGTGTGTGTGTGTGTGTAAGATATGTGTGGGTAAATACATAATAATAAAATAATATATAATATTTGTGGGTAAACATATATGATTTATAAATAATATAAATTTGCTGAGTATCTTTAGTGTTATGTGTATATATATTTTTTTATGGATTACCACTTGGGATTGGATAAATATGTACATTACTCAAGCCTTAGGAAGGCTAATTCTCACCGGGCGGTGGTGGCACATGCCTTTAATCCCAGCACTCGGGAGGCAGAGGCAGATGGATTTCTGAGTTTGAGGCCAGCCTGGTCTACAGAGTGAGTTCCAGGACAGCCAGGACTACACAGAGAAACCCTGTCTCAAAAAAAAAAAAAAAAAAAGAAGGCTAATTCTCCATGGTTCAGCAAATTATAAATCTCAAAAATAATGTTATTCTATTTACATTTATTGAATGTGTCTTTCCGATCACTAAAGTCATTTTGTTTACTATAAAGATATTATTAGTTTTCATGATACCTAATACTAATATACATATCTCAATACTTTTGGGAGTATAGTGAAAATAGATAACGTAATCAAATTAGAATTATTTTTATTTAGTAAGGGCATAATGCACAGACTATTTCTGCATGATGAAAGATAGAAAAAGAGACAAAAAGAGTAAAAGGCATACATGTCACCAAGGAGAGAGTGAGCTTTTACTACCTCATTGTTCTGATGTGGGACTAGGAATCTGTCTCCACCCAGAGGCAGAAAGGCACTGAAGCCAATGCACCAAAAATGTTGTCTTTCTAGAGATGTGAAGATTTTGATATTCAAATTAAACATTAAACTATGACATAATTTCTAATAAACTTGAGACTATCACTGCAGCTATATTTTAATATAACAATATAGCTATATGATTCAAACATTTAATAAGTATTCAATTTCTCTGGTTTCATTAAACAGATGACAAACTATCTCATATGTCAGTATAAGGAGATAACACCATTCCCAGTTTATTTGATATGTCTGTGTGCATTCCTGCAGAACTAGGAATAATATAGTATATGATTTACATGTGGATACAATGCAAAAAGAATTAATATCTAAGTATAAGTTGGGCATAAAACACAGAGTTGCTTAAATACAGTATACACAGAGTTAGGACACAGACGCTGACGTGTCCATGTTAATCCTAAAGTTCTTCCTACTGATACAAATAATATTTCATATAAATGCATTCAGAATTGCCTTTTTAGTCATATGTGGATACAACCATTGCTTGTAGAATGCACAAGGATAATCTCTCAACAACATGTTATAGATATCCATTGATATTATTTATAAATACAACAGATTATAATGCAAATACATATGTTTATAAGTGATCTTATTTTTTGATAGAATTTTAGTAAAAATACCCTCCCAGGGATTCTGAGCTTACTACATGGAAGGCTATGCTGTGGTCTGTCTATTAAAACTTATGAAGGCCTTGCTCCCAACTATATGTCATGGAGCTATGTTTAGGGAGTCAAGAAGATAACCATGGCCAGCATCTCAGGAATCTACAAGTTACTAGAAACTTACTTCTAAGGAAATATCATATGTCTACACTTAGAGAATTTCTGTGTTGCTTTTTCTGAAAAATGATATAAAATGCACTATAGTTAGAAAAGTAATTACTGTATAATAAGTTTTACTTTCAGCATATATTTTAAAAGAACTTGTTATCTCAGAAAGGAATATATTTAAAATGATATCTACTTGATCTGATTCATAACATTCTGCTATTGAAATTTCTCATATATTTTATAGTCAATAATTATGACTAAAGAGTATAATTCTAAATCTCCGGGCCTTGGGGGAAGATAATATCCTATAAGTCAGGTTCAGAGTCAATGTTGTCATTACATTTTCCAGCAAAATGGAATCAGCTTCATGAGTTCTACATTTGCACAAGAAGAGGACAAGTGTTACTTTGTTCAGCCAAATATCTTTTTATTTTTCAATAATCTCATGCAAAACAAAAGACAATGGATACCATGCTGAAGCAAGGAAGTGACAAGACCCTCTTCTTCACAGTTAGTGGCTTAACACATGTTTCACAGTCAAGTAGTACTTTACTTATAGAACTCACCCAAAGGTATAAGAGCCATATACAAAATGTTTGTTCATGAATTCATTTTTCACTTAAATACAGCATGAATCTGTCTCCTCTTTCCTGAGGGAATACTCCAATGAATCCTGTCTGCTTGTATCAGTGAAGCAGATCAACTTGATAGGCAACCTGTAATGCCTCTAACTATGGTTTATCTGGTCTGGAATACTTCCAATGGAAGTGGTTATCTCAGGGACATGCAAGAAAGAGAGGATCACTCTTTCATTGGACTTAGTGTGTAGGCCTACATGATGTAGATGGCATGGACAGGACTCTCTGACAAGAACAGTATTCTTATATTCAAGCATCCATGAGTCAGTTTGCAGTGGATGTCAGTTGCTGTTTCATAAATGGAGTCTCAATAATAGAATATAATATACTCCATATTAGGTGCTACCCAGATCTGAACAAAAGCACAGTAAATATTCATATCAGAATGAGATCTGGGTAATGGGTAGCAACTATTCACAGTGCTTCTAATGCATGTGTATCATAGAGAAAATTATACACACACACACACACACACAGACTATATATATATATATATATATATATATATATATATATATATATTGAAAATGAACCACACACACACACACACACACACACACACACACAATATGGCTCAATCCTCTGTAGAGGAAATTTCATAGTATAAATACATCACACGGGAAACAACACAAACCTAACCTGAAAAGCCTAAATAAAAAATAAATGTCTAACAAAGCAAAGAAAGTAATGGACATTAGAGCAGAATCAAACATCATCACAAAGAAGGAAGAAATAGAACAATGAAATGATTTGAAAATTATTCTTCAATACAGTGAATAAAACAGACAAAATTCTAGCTAGAGAGGTTAAATGTGATAGAGAAAACTAGTTACCAAAATTAATAATTATAGTTAGAGAGTAAAATAATTTCTATAGAAACGTGAAAGTGTACATTTATGTTTATAAATTTAGCTTAGATAAACTACAAACTAAGGTCTTATATTTAAAATTAATATATCAGCATCCAATAAAATTGTAATTATTCTTAAAATATTCCAAACAAGAAAATAATAAGATAATTCAGAATGGATTTTAAGTTCATTTGTACACTACTATATAAACTTTCTAAATTGTAAAAATAATTATCCTTTCTGAAGATTTATTATTATTATTATTATTATTATTATTGTTGTTGTTGTTGTTATTATTATTTTAAATTGTGTTTATATCTCTGTGCCAGTGTGTGGTATTCTCACATGTGTATGGTGTCTGTGAAGTCCAGATGTGTCTGATAATGTAAGATAGAGTTACACATGTTTGGGAACTTTGTGACATGTGTGATGAACTATTTTTCCAGCACCTAAAAACAATTTCTTTCTATTAATAGTAATGACTAATAAACAAAACTGAAGTATACAAATGATGTGAAATGCTATTTCACCATAATAGGTATTTTAAAAATTTTTGTTCTTGCTAAACAGTGAATAATATTATTTATTATTAGTGTACCTTAAAATTATAGTGTGAACATCTATATGGTGAATTATGCTTGTAATCCCAGGACTGGTGTAGCCAGAGGCCAGTCTAGGTTAAATTTCATAATGACCTCAATAGCATTAATTATTTGTTCTAGTTCATAAAAGAGCCAAAATGTTGTTTGATACATCTCAAAGTGTAGTCTGCGGAAATATGCTAGATATACAAGATACCAGATCCTATACCAAATCTATGAGGATATGTGGGCACCAGGGCAGGCAGTGTGTATTGTAACCAGCTCTCAGATAGACACTGGCACAATTTACATGTAACAGCCACTAAACTTACAGATTCCTATAGACACACATGTCCCTCTTTTCTTTGACACATAATTTCCTGCAACCAAAAATAATTTATAAAATTATAACGTATGGAATCAATAATTATTTTAAATAGCAATGTTACACTTACAATGTGTACTTTCACAAAACACAGCAATACGTGTGTGCTATCCTGTAGGACAGAGCTAAGACACTGGCAGTGGAAACCCCTGGAGAGGTATTCATTCTTTTTTTTTTCTATATTCTTTGTTTACATTCCAAATGATTTTCCCTTTCCTGGTTCCCCCCTCCCCATAAGTCTCATAAACCCTCTTAGCTCTGCCCATTCTCCAATCAACCCCTCCTACTTCTCTGTCTTGGTAATCCCCTACAATGCTGCATCAAGCCTTTCCAGGGCCATGGCCCTTTCCTTGTTTCTTCTTGGGAATGATTTGATATGTGAGTTGTGTCTTGGGTACTCAGAGCTTCTAGGCTAACATCCACTTATCAGTGATTGCATTCCATGTGTGTTCTTTTTTGATTGGGTTACCTCACTTAGGATGATATTTTCCAGCTCCAACCATTTGCCTAAGAATTTCATGAATTAATTGTTTTTAATTGCTAAGTGGTATTCCATTGTGTAAATATACCACATATTCTGTATCCATTCCTCCATTGAGGGACAACTGGGTTCTTTCCAGCTTCTGGCTATTATAAATAAGTCTGCTGTGAACATACTGGAGCATGTGTCCTTATTGCATGCTGGGGAATCCTCTGGATATATGCCCAGGAATGGTATAGCAGGGTCCTCCGGGAGTGTCATACCCAGATTTCTGAGGAACCGCCAGACTGATTTACAGAGTGGTTGTATCAACTTGCATTCCCAACAGCAGTGGAGGAGTGTTCCTCTCTCTCAATATCCTCGCCAACACCTGCTGTCTCCTGAGTTTTTAATCTTAGCTATTCTGACTTGTGTGAGGTGAAATCTCAGGGTGCTTTTGATTTGCAGTTCCCTAATGACTAATGATGCTGAACATTTCTTAAGGTGTTTCTCAGCCATCTGAAGTTCTTCAGGTGAAAATTCTCTGTTTAGCTCTGAACCCCATTTTCTAATAGGGTTATTTGGCTCTCTGAGGTCTAACTTCTTGAGTTCTTTGTATATATTGGATATTATCCCTCTGTCAGATGTACAGTTGGTGAAGATCTTTTCCCATTTGTTGGTTGTTGTTTTGTTCTTTTGACGTGTCCTTTGCCTTATAGAAACTTTGTAATTTTATGAGGTCCCATTTGTCAATTCTTGATCTTAGAGCATAAACTATTGGTGTTCTGTTCAGGAACTTTTCCCCTGTGCCCATGTCCTCAAGGGTCTTCCCCAGTTTCTTTTCTATTAGTTTCAGTGTGTCTAGTTTTATGTGGAGGTCCTTAATCCACTTGGAGTTGAGCTTAGTGAAAAGAGAAAAGAATAGATCAATTCACATTCTTCTTCATGCTGAACTCCAGTTGAGCCAGCACCATTTGTTGAAAAGGCTAACTTTTTTTCCACTGGATAGTTTCAGCTCCTTTGTTGAAGATCAAGTGGCCATAGGTGTGTGGGTTCATTTCTGGGTCTTTGATCCTATTCCTATACTCAAAGGATAAACAGGCTGAAAAAGAAATTAGGGAAATGACACCCTTCACAATAGTCACAAAAAATATAGAAGTATCTTGGGATGACTTTAACCAAGCAACTGAAAGATCTGTATGACATGAACTTCAGGTCTCTGAAGAAGGAAATTGAAGAAGACCTCAGAAATGAAAAAAAATCTTCTATGCTTGTGGATTGGCAAGATTAATATAATAAAAAATGGCCATCTTGCCAAAAGCAATATACAGATTCAATGCAATCCCCATCAAAATCCCAACATAGTTCTTCATAGAGTTAGAAAGAGCAATTATTAAATTCATCTGGAATAACAAAAAAGCCAGGATAGCTAAAACTATTCTCAATAGTAAAAGAACTTCCAGGGGAATCAATATCCTGGACTTCAAGCAGTACTACAGAGCAATAGTGTTAAAAACTGCATGGTATTGGTACAGTGACAGTCAGGTAGATCAATGGAATAGGAGGTATTCATTCTTAGCATTTCTCTAGAACACATAGATCTCTTCACAATCTTTGTGTCCCCTTCTAGGTCTGAAATTGCTTGCTAAGTAGTATTTTTCCTATAGTTTCCCTTTCTGCTTCTTATACTGAGATTTCAAAGCAACAGATTATGAGAGTAATATCTTATTTAGTTCAATTGTGTTGATTAATTTTGTTTGGAGTTATGCTGCTCTGTTTTGTTTTATTAACTTGGCACACACTGAAGACAATTGGTAAGAAGATACCTCACATGAGGAATTATTGCCCATCTCATTGCCCTGTGGACAAGTATGTAGGGGTTTTTCTTGATTTCTGTTAATAGAGACAAATCTTGGAAAGTTGATCATAGGCTGTGTAACAAGAGTTAAACATGCATTTGTATGTAATCCAGTAAGAATAGTTCCTCCATTATGTCTGCTCCAGTAGATTTCTGCCTTGAGTTTCTCCCCTGACTTTCCTCAGTGATGGATGATGATAAGTGTAAGCCAACAACTCTGTCCTCCCTACTTGGTTTCCGCCAGCTGTTATCATAGCAGCAAAGGGGAGAGTAGAACATTCGAATGATGAAACAATTAGTTTTTTCTCATAAAAGTACTCTAACTTTTCCACACTAACAATTTCTAGTGAGATGTCACTTTACAATTCTGAAATAATTATATCATTCAAGCATAATCCTAGATTTCAGAAAGTTGTCAAAATTATTTTCAAATAATGTAGTGACAACGAGTTTGATAGGTAGAATGCAGGAATGTTGTTTGATTCCTTTAATACTGGAATTTTAGAATGTATTCTATGTGGACTGGCTGGTTTTGTGTGTCAGTTTGACACAAGCTGGAGTTTTCACAGAGGAAGGAGCTCCAGTTGAGTAAATGCCTCCATGAGATCCAGCTGTAAGGCATTTTCTTAAATAGTGATCAAGGTGGGTAGGGACCACAGTGGGTGTTGCCATCCCTGGTCTGGTAGTCTTGCATTCTATAAGAAAGCAAACTGAGCAATCCAAAGGAAGCAAGCCTGTACGAAGCATCTCTCTGTGCCTCTGCATCAGCTCCTGCTTCCTGCCCTGTGTGAGTTCCAGTCCTGCCTTCCATTGGGGATGAACAGCAATGTGACTGTGTAACTCTTTCCTCTCCAACTTGCTTCTTGGTCATGATGTTTGTGCAAAAATAGAAACCCTAACTAAGACACCTTGATATGGAGATCACTGGATAACATATCTCAATCATTTATTTAAGTAGTCAATGCAAAATTTAATAAAAATACACATGGGTTAATAAAATTTAATTATTAGATGATTTAGATTATTCATTCCTGCTTTTTGTTTGTTTGTTTCATGTATTCAGAATAGTAGGGCAAATGAATTTTGTCTGCCTGTCAAAAATGCCAGCAACACAATCCATCTTAAAGCAAAAACCTTGGCTTTTTGTTATAGGACCTTGCAAATAATCACAAAACCTGCTATAATCAATATCATCAGAGACTTGGAGGAATCCCTATATGAAAGGTGATTCAATAAAAACAATTGAATAATCATATATGTTACATGGCATTTATGATTTTATCTGCAGATTGTCATGATATGCAAGGGGTGAACTTAAAAAATGAATACTGGTATTTGTTACCTTTTCTACCTGTAAAATTGAAAGTTTTTTTTCTGAAAGAAATATTGGAATTGAAAGAAAATCCCATCTCTGAATGCTGTTCTTGAGGCAACTGAGACTATTCTTCCTCTCCTTCTCCTGCCCCAACCCCACTTAACAATCATGTATCACTATATATGATTATAAATACATACAGCCTCTGCTCTATAATCTTATGTTAGTAACCAGCCCCTGCTTTACAATCATCATACCACGCCCATGCCTCAGCCTTCTAATTGTATGTCAGTACTGTCTTCCATAAAACACATTGTAACCATTAACTGAAGCCTCTCATTTTTCTGCTGTATATGATATAGCACAAGTTTAAAAATCTATTTATTTTGATACAAAATAAGATTATTTCATAAATTAATCATATGTTTATGTTTCTAAAAAGCTTACCAAGACTAGTAACTGTGGTGATGGTATAGTGGTAAGCACAACTTCCCACCAGAAATCAAAGTCTCCTAGGTGTTTTGGCTTTTTTTCTGTTTTTGAGATTATAATTTAATTAAAAGCATCTTTTCTTCCCTTTCCTTCCTCCAAACCTGCTCTTGCCCTGATTCCAAGTCTCCTCCAAACTCATGCTCTCATTTCCACTAATTTTTAGTACATGCATATATGTATTTTATATATATCTATAATTCTAAATATAAGTCATTGAGTCCATAATTATTTTATATGCAGTACATGTACTAGTTGGGGATACTTGCACATCTTCTAAAAGATTCAGTAGGTAATCTTGAGTTCGTGTTTGAGTAACACTGAACAGAGTCAAGTGAAAACATTGTTTGGATGAAGTTATTTTGAGACTGCAAAATGATCCCCATCTATTTTGGTTTTATCGTTCTAATTTTAAAAAACAACTTTCTATTCCCCATTTTTTGTACATTTAGGACAAAATATACTCACATGATTAAAAAAGGAAAATCAAATTTTAAAACATTTGTATCACTATTTAGAAATAACAGAAATGGTTTTATTGACTAGAACTATAAAAAGCTTTGAGATTTAACTAAAAGCAGAATTTAACCACCTCTCTAATTAGTAGGGTTTTCATTGTCATTTTATAGATATCTAATAGTTATATTTTCATTGTCTTTTAAGATTTTAATTAGCACTGATTTCAAAGAGAATCAGTGATATTACTTCAGTAATATTTATGTACCTAGAAAAGTTAGTAGACCAAAAGAAGTATCAACAAATTTTGCTATAAACTGGAATGTAAACCATCTTAGAAGTTAATAAAAGAATCCCCAAAATAAAGAGAATATAGTTATATTTATTAAAGTTATCAAATAAATTATGCATTTATTTTTATTTCATCTTACACAATTTTACTAAGGTAAACATTATGTCCTTAAGTCTAAGTAAGAAAGAAGGTAATTATATATCCATAAATATATTAATACTCTAAGATTTTACATTTTGTTTGTATGTCAAGATATAAATTTTTCAATTTTCTTATAACAAAAGTATTGTCCTTTGGCCATTGTGCCTATATATCAATAAGTACATTGAAAGTAATTTTGCTTTTTATAATTTTGTGTTACTATAATATGAAACTAAGCTCATACTTATTTGAGTCCTAGTTGCTTCCAGAATTGGGCCATTTAACTCTCTCAAAAATCTAGTGAATATATTTTAAAAGCCTTCCGGTGGTCAGTCTCACATAACTAACACATCTTAGTATGAAGCAAGTGAGAGGTACATAAAACATTTCTCATAATAAAGACAAATTTAACTGTTATCAAATATGTTAAATAAATATGATTGTTCTACATGGATGTATATAACTGCAGTGTACATTATTGATTATTAAAAAAAATCTTTTTTAGTTTTACTCTTAATTATGCATAATACTGCCAAATGTGGTCAACCCTATTTAATACATGTAGAAGATAGAATAATAAAGTATGGATTCTGTCTTAATCACTCTGTGCTATTAAATATTAACAGGCTGTTATTAATAGCACTAGTGTAATGGATGTCATTTTCTACCTTGAATGAAAACTCCATCCCTTTTCATGTGTTCATTGCTGAGCTTACATAATCTCTTCAATTTTGAATCTTGTACCAAAGAGGGCTTATCTTTTGGATATTTACCATACCTACTTTATTTATCCCCATGTTACTGATGTGTGGTAAATTTTCACTAACTACTTAGTGAGTTAATAGCCACATGATTGAAGGACAGCACATAAACATAAAATATCAGTAAATCATTAGACATCAGAAACTCCTTTAGTAAGTACAAATATTGTAGGTTTTGGGTGCATAAGCTTTGGCTGTAAAGAAGATATAATGTGTTATGTTTCAAAACTTTAGTAATAGTAAGCTACATCAAAATTGAGCCCTACAACATAGTTAACTGATGGAGAGACTTACACTGAATAGAGAAAATGATAAAATACAAAGTATTTTTCACTTTGAATAACTCATTATTGGAGAGAGCAGCATAGGACTATCCTAGCTCCTTTGGAAATGACCAGCATCCCTTGATTACACCTGAGCTATCTATGGAGCTGCTTGAGGACACACACAAAAACGAGAGATGTCAGAAGGCCATTCTAACCAAACCGATGTTTAAGTCCACTGCACAAGGAAGGCTACTTCTTCAGGGCCAGCAAACAAGAAGAAAAATATTTTCTGGGTAGTCATTGGATGTACTTGTTGAGACCATCTTTCTTGAAAGTCACAAATGGGCCAAATGCTTTCATCTGACAAATAAAGCAAGAATGATGTAGACTACTCAGATATCAGCCTTTGTGATCGTGTTTCCTGTTTAGCAGACATGATCATGTGAATATTGTTTTGAAATTTGCATTCTGCATATGCTGATGAAAATAAGGTTGGTGGTCACAAACAGACTAGGAATCAAGGCCTAAATGGCAGCATACTGTTCACTCACTGAGGAGACAGAAGTGTCTGCTTGCTAAGGATTATGGAATGTGGTATGGCTTCACCACTTAGAAAAGATACATTACGTCCATGTTAGATTAAAAACTTTGTGTTCTTACAACTGTTGTCACATACTGCTCACTTGGGAGGGGAATATAGTATCCTTACTTACATATTACCGTAAATGAACTATTTTGAGTCTGTAACCTGGCAGTATGAAAAGATTATAACAAAACACTGTGGATCTGGAGTGAAAAGACCAGATTAAAATAAATAATAGCTCACCAAATATATGCTCAATAGGTTATCCGGTCCCAGCTGATTCCGCAATGTGTCTTCAACCTGGCCTTTAAGACTTCTACATCAGCTCTTCTAAGGAAAACTAGAGATAAAAGTGTCTTGCCTAATGGATAGTATACATATAGTAGATTTAACACTATCTCTAGGATAGCTCTGGCTGAAGTGTTTCTGGGAGTCTTTCACAGTGAGTCAAAGGAGATTTTCCTATAAAGATTTCACTTCAACCTGCCTAATGTCCAAACCTGGCTTGCTGCTACATAAAATTTTTTAAAAGAGGAACTTTAATGAGATTCAGTAGCTTAGGTCGCAAGAAGTTAGGAAATTACAGGCAAATTTCTAAAATAGTGTCTGGGACCCTGTTAATGATCCTCCAATCAGAGACTGCACAATGAGTGTTCACAGACCCAGACTTGGTAATAAAGTCCACTGTTTTACAAAAGGAATTACAAGGGTTCCTTCCAATAGGCAGACAGGGTCCAAGATGACCCGCACATACTGACAGTTGGAATCTCACTCTGCTTATTACATTTGGTTTCTGAACATTACAAACCTTGTTCTAACCCTGAAGTTTGATAAGTAACTTACTGCATTTGTTTCCCTGTTATTCATACCCTATATAGGTATAATATTTTTAATATGTTCCTTGGTTGTCTTTTGGAGAATCACCTGTGTAAAGTGAAACGTCTGGATCCCAACCTTCAGAGAATCATTGCCTACTTGCTCTCTAGCTTCAGGAGCCAACGGTAGCTTTAAAAATATTTTTAAAAATTAACCTAACAGTGCTAGATTACTGTTGGCAAATCTGCATATCTGTAAGTATGTGCTATAAGCTTGGGATGGACAAGTGTTTGGACTTCCATGTCTGGGAATCATGCCATCAGTACCCACAGTTGATTCTCATGTTTTTTTGGCACTTTCCCCCCATGCCATCTGTGTGCTTGGCAGAGTGCCTCCTTCTGAGTTGGTCAGACCTGTGCCAACATAATGGAATCCTATGGGTGGTTCATAGGATGCTATAAGACACAGCATTTTAAAGAGGAAAGCTTGCTGTAAGGGGCACCACATTGGTTTAGCATATGGCCTTCCATGGATACCTGAAGAGACAGGGTAAAAAAGTGATGGAATCCACAGAAAGGCCCAAATGGCAATGAAAATAATCAAAACACCCCAGAGATCCATGCAAGGTACAAAACAAAAATATCTGCCAAAACTTTTACTTACTGAATGTATATAAATTCTCCATAATAATCTGGGTCAGATACATAGACCATTGAATTTTTTAGAACCATCAGAATGCTCAGAGGACTTTTATTTCATTTAAATAAAAAATGTATATTCTAGGAAACTATCAGAGCCTGGATGAAATTTTTGAAGTCTTGAGGGTCAGTTTATGAGGTAATGGGTTTCAAAGTGAAAAATTACATAGCTGTGAGCCAAGGTGACACACACCTATAATCCTAATTCTTAGCAATAGAATCAAGATTTTAAGGATAGGCTTGCCTACACAGAAAGTTTGACACCAAACCTGGGTATTTAATAGCCATCTCAAAATAAGGAATAAAACACTGGAGAGAAGGCTCGGTGATTAAGAATACTTGCTGCTCTTGCAGAGAAACAAATTTGTTTCCTGGCACCCACACCGTGCCTCACAACATCCTATGCTCACTTTAGGAGATCGTATAACTTCTTCTATTCTCTCAGGAACATGCACACATGTAATGTCTATGTTTACATTCAGGACCACAGACATAATAAAAATAAATAAATCTTCTAAAATAAAAAAGAAGACATTAACTTTTAAGCCAGCGAGTAAAGGTTTTAATTGTACACAGTTGTGTAAATTAAGCACTGGGCTATGGTAGGCAGCAACAGTAAATCTGGACCTCACTCGTGTAACACAGTGGAGTCATATTTATTCTTTCATTCTCTAACTCACCCAAATAACAAATTCCAGCAGAGCATTTCTGGTATATTATCACCTTCGCATCATCCAGCCTACAGGTGGAAAGGAAAAGAAGCTAAAAAAGAATGAATATGTCACTACTTCAGACACATAATGACACTGACACTCCCACTTATGACCTACTGATCAACAGTAGGCAGTGGTCGTTTGGTAGGAAATACATATGGAATAGGAGACCCAGTGTTAGTGTCTTTCACCACAGCAGATGGCCTTCACAAACATTCTTCTTTAGGTATAGAAAAGTACAGGGGAGTTTTAGTGTTGCTATTCACCCATGTCCAGAATTTTGGATGAGAAGGGATCCCCAAACTCCCATCTATACTCACATCCAGAACAGTAAAGTAATTCTTTCCAATTCTATAGTCTCACAGCCTCCAACAGTTCATGATACACTTTGAATGAATGAATGAATGAATGAACAAATGTATAAAAGTAAAATTCTTGTTTTACTCACTAGATATAAAGAGATTAAGGCCTGCCTGAGTCCACAGGTTGACTACGTATTTTAACTTTCTCTGTAGCTCTGAATCTAGGAAAAAGTTTGTTTGCATACCATTTACCTTTTCATATCATTGTTTTGAAGTTAGATGAGGTGTTATTCCAACGAAAAGTTTCAAATTGACAATTACAAAGTGATTTTCAAATAAAAGAATTTTCTGATCCTCTTGCCCCATTCTTTTCTATATAACAAGATCAAGACTTGCATGGGAATACTCAAGTGAAACATCATCCAGGTCATCAATGAGTGGATGTCCATTGGTTTGGGGAAGGTCTGGTGTTTTATTCCCCAATCAAAAATTCCTGAGTTCTCAGGAAAGGGTTAATCATGGTATATTGTATGTTTTTCAGATGACATTGTGAGTCAGACATATTAAAAATATGCCATAAGACTTTTACACTTGGAAATTTTGGGAAGACCTACAGAAATATCTGGACATTCCTGAAAGTAATAGCATTCAAAATCACACTACTGTCCTTAGAAAATCTATATAAAGAAGTGACTAGAATTTTACACCACATTAACAATCACATAGTCCAAGTTGATGAATGATACTCTTTGAGTAGCAAGGAAAAAGAAGCTAAGGGGGAAAATACAAGTTCAGTTGGAGATATTTCTTTGCCGTAAACCTTGAGCCACTTTTCATTTGTCAATACTGAACTTTAATGAGTCCCGGATAAGAAGCCAGTCAATGGATATCCATTTAGCTGGTGATAATCTGAACTCCAGCTGATTGTCCTAGCAGCTGTGTGACTTCATTACCATTAGAAAGGCATGCAGCCAAGCCAGCTGGTATCCAAACCAGTACTCCATGCACGCAGCATATCTATTTGTTGGTTTACACATCAGAATTACACAGGCTCCATGAAAAGTTTGGAGCATAAAATAGAATCTGCATAAAGATTTAATTTAAAGGGCTTATCATTACTATGCCAAGTGCAGCTAGTTTGTTTTGTTTTTGCTATGATATAGTATATTGTGGTTGTTTTCGGTTCCTCCATAAATGCAGCCTACATGCAAAATTTGCATTTAGATACCAAACATAACTGCACATCATAATTTCCCAGTTAAGAAAACATCTTTTTGGTTGTGTTTGTTTTAGTGCTTACAACAGTGCATTTTCATTTTCCAAGGCAACTTTAATAGAAAGCAGTTTGGGGAACTTCTTAATAGCTAGTTTAGCTCACATCTGTCCCCTGTTCTGTATTCCTAATGGCACTCATTGCCTAGATCAGGACTCTGTTAGCATTGTTTTGGACTTCTACAAACATTTTCAAACAGGACTTGGCTCTCTAATTTCCTCCCATATGATTCTATATGACAAGGATCTTGAATCACATTCCGGTTCTCTGCAGCATTGCTTCCTAGTGCGGTCTGGTTACATTGCCTTTACTAGACCCAACTGGAACCCAGAAGCAGGTGGAAGGTAGAGTCTAAGAGGCTTCAAATAGGTCTAAGAGCTAATGTTTGCCAAATTAACCATTACAAGCAACTTCTCTAATAAGTATAGCAAGTATAAAAGTTTTTTGCATTTTGCCTCAAGGATGCTTCTAATTTAAGGAAGCTAGTAATCCTTTGTGATAAATTAGGATGAGTCAAAATATACATCATTATTTATATGTCAACATATGTTAAGAACATCTAGGTCATACCTGTGATGATAACAGTGAACTAAAGCTGTAATTCAGAGTCTGCTCAGCAGACCAATTCTTTAGGTTAAAATGGATCAGCACCTGGAGAGAATGAAGGAATATCCACTCAGTCTTTACTATGACTTTTTGTTTATTTTCTACAAAGAATGAAATATGCTGGGGTTTAAACAAATGAAACAAATAGCAAGCAACGTTTGTAGTTCTTTTTTTTAAATTATATCTGGAATTATAAAACTCAAGACAAAGAAAATTCATCATCTTATCATATTTTCAAACTAGTTAACATTACCATTTGTTATATTTATGTAAAATATATTCAACATTTCATTATCTGTACACAACATTTTATTACTAGAAAAATACTATTTCCAACAATATTTCAAAATCCTGAATGAATTTCAAATGGCAATAAAGTTCTGGTTTTCTTGTTTGCTCATATCACCTGCTGTGTAATGATTTAAAGGGGCCATGTTATTCTGTAAAGTTTAGAAGGTAAGGATTGGAAAGTACTCAGCTGGATGTTCTGTGTGCTTTCATTTTGTTTTTGTTTTGTTTTGTTTGAATCAGGGGCATTATCTCTAGTAGTAAAAATTTGGATAATTCATCTCAAAATAGTTTCTTCACCAGCATGTCTGGCACCTGTGTCCTTGGCTAATCTCTAGTGTGTGCACTCTCTCTCCCTCCCTCCCTCCATCCCTCCCTCCTTCCCTAGCTCGTTCTCTCTCTCTCTCTCTCTCTCTCTCTCTCTCTCTCTCTCTCTCTCTCTTTGCTTCTGTGTGTGTGTGTGTGTGTGTGTGTGTCTGTGTGTGTGGCATAAGTACAAGTTGGCGGGTTATAGTAATTCTTAAGTGAAATTTAGCTTCTAATTGATACATGTAAAAGCTGCAAGGCCCAAAAAGTTACTTTAATGAATTATTTTAGTAAAGCCTAGATTTAAAGGAAGAATATACTCTGCTTCAGTTTGGTGTGACAATATGATTAAACAGAGAAAGAATGAGTAACAGACACTATTTAACCACTTTGTAATACCTCACTCTTGCCCTCCAAATTTATTACCATCCTATATGCAAAATATATGACCACTTAAGGCCTCTCTTTCTCTTTCTAGAGACATTTGTTGATGTTCCTAGGTTCCCATGTGCTGTGACAATATAGTCACTTAGTGGCCAATCATAAAATGGTAGAGACGAGGCCAGCACTCAGCTGACTTTCTTTTTTCCCCTTTTCATCTGGAGGCTACCCAGGCTATAGGATGGCGCTAGACCAAGGTTAGTCCTACAGAAATACATCTTCTTCAGAAAAGTTCTCACTGTAGTTCTCTAATATTCCTGGTAATCCTTAATCCAACCAAGTAGATTGATTAATCATTAGCCAGAAGAATACATATAGACAGATAGTTTTTTTCTTTTTTTAATCTTTTTTCTTTTTTATTAGATATTTTATTTATTTACATTTCAAATTTTTTCCTTTTTTTTTAGATATTTCTTTATTTATATTTCAAATGATTTCCCCTTTCCTGCCCCCCCCAAGTCCCATAAGACATTTCCCCTCACCTGTTCCCCAATCAAACCCCTCCAGCTTCCCTGTCCTGGTATTCCCATACACTGCTGCATTTAGCCTTTCCAGGACCAAGGGCCTCTCCTCCCTTTGATGTCCAACAAGTTCATTCTCTGCTGCCTATGCATCTGTAGCCATGGGTAATACCATGTATACTATCAGGTTTATGTTCTTGTCCCTGGGAGCTCTGGGAGTACTGGGTGGCTAATATTGTTCCTCCTATGGTACTGCAAACCTTTCAGTTCCTTGTGTCCTTTCTCTAGCTTCCCCATTGGGGACCCATTGGGGTACAGAGCTAAACAAAGAATTTTCACCAGAAGAAATTTGGATGGCCGAGAAACACCTTAAGAGATGTTCAACATCATTAGTCATCAGGGAAATGCAAATCAAAACAACCCTGAGATTCCACCTCACACCAGTCAGAATAGCTAAGATTAAAAACTCAAGAGACAAAAAGTGCTGGCGAGGATGTGGAGAAAGAGGAACACTCCTCCACTGTTGGTGGGATTGCAAAATGGTAAAACCACTCTGGAAATCAGTGTGGCAGTTCCTCAGAAAATTGGGCATGTCACTTCCAGAGGACCCTGGCATACCACTCTTGGGCATATACCCAGAGGATTCCCCTGCATATAATAAAGACACTTGCTCCACTATGTTTATAGCAGCCTTGTTTATAATAGCCAGAAATTGGAAGGAGCCCAGATATCCCTCAAAAGAGGAATGGATACAGAAAATGTGGTATATTTTATACAATGGAGTACTACTCAGCAATTAAAAATAATGAACTCATGCAATTTGTAGGTAAATGGTTAGATCTGGAAAATATCATCCTAAGTGAGTTAACCCAATCACAAAAGAATACACATGAAATGCAATCACTGATAAGTGGATATTAATGAGCCCAAAAGCCCTAAATACTCAAGGCACAATTAGCAAGTCAAATGACTCCCAAGAAGAAGAAAGGAGAGGACCCTGGGCCTGTAAAGATTGGATCCAGTATTGTAGACCCAGAACAGAGAAATCATGGTGGGGGGAATGATTGCGGAATAGCTGGAGGGGAAGAGGAATTATGGGACATGGTGGGTGGGTAACTGGGAAAGGGGAAAGCCTTTGGAATGTAAACATAGAATATAGAAAATAAAAAAAAGACAAAACAAAACAAAATAAAACAAAACAAAACAGTATTTCCTTCAGGAGATCACTTGCTTGCTATCTAACTGTAATAGGGTGGGGTTTCCACAATCTTTTCCATTTTATATTATCTCAATCCATTTTAGCCAAACCAGAAGAACTTCTTTGAAATTATACATGCCTCCTATGTGGGAAACTAGAAATATACTCACTAGACAGTAACCATAACATTTCTCTTTTCCCAATAGAAGCTTCTCTAATTATGGCTGCCCAGGTGGTTCCTCTGTGACAATTCACTTGAGATTCACACAAACAAACGACAAAATGGATTCAATAAAGGATAAAGAGATAGATATTTTGGTCATGATAGTGTTTGCCTTGTATATGAGAGAACCTGAGTTCCACTTTCAGACCACACTGTGACTTTTAGAAACTCCTCGACTAAATTTTGATCCCTTAACAAAAGATTTTATGTTTATAGTCTCATTCCTTTCTGTCTTTCTGATTCCTATGTTGTTGGGGTGCACTGGATTAGTTCTTTCTCAGAAGTTGGGTTTTTGTATATTTAGGACTCTTTGCAAGAGGAGTACTGGGAAAGGAAAATAATTTTATTTCCTAGCCCATTAAGCTTTGACTAATTAACATTTCTCTAAATTGTACCATAAAACCTGAGATTCATTTTGATTCTCTCCCTATTGTGTTTTATTATAGACAGAACCAGTGAGTTAACCCATTTCTGCATTTTGGTTAGAAATTTCCATTGCTTCTATCACATGCCTTTTGTAATTTTCATATAACAACAACAACAACAAATTGTTGGTAAACATTTCATCTGATTGTTATAGGGTATTTCTTTGCCTCAGCTGCCTAATAGCTCACAAATTTCTTGAGTTTCTTTCCATCAGCAAAGTACCAAAACTAAGCTACACCCAGCAAGAAGACACCGTAATCATACCACCATTAGATACATTGAGGGATCCGGATGAATTATTTTAAATTTTTGACAATGTCAATGATAGTCCAAAAGTTTAAAAGATGAAATTTTTACAAGATATATGGAAACATTACTTGAAATATAACTTGTTTATCCAGTTATTCAACTTTCAAAAAGACGGTAGTTAAATGAAATGTAGGAATTTTATCCTTGAAACTCTACCGAAGGGCCTAGAAGAATGGAGCTCATAATTCCTGTTACTCTTATGGAAGATTCTGGTTTGATTCACTGCATGTGTGTCAGACACCTCACAAAAAACTGTGTATTCTAGTTACAGGGGATCTGGTTCCCTCTGCTGCCTTTACTGGGCACTCATGTGATACATTTCTCTCTCTCTCTCTCTCTCTCTCTCTCTCTCTCTCTCTCTCTCTCTCTCTCTCTCTCTCTCTCTCTCTCATCTTACAAGGCACACCATTATAAAGGGAAGCGAGGCCAGGAACCTGGAGGCAGGAACTGAAGCACAGACCTTGAAGGAGTGTTGCTTATTTGCTTGCTTTCCCTGGCTTGCTCAACCTGTTTGCTTTTTTTTTTTTTTTAATTGAATATAATCTTCATTATTTTCAAATGGTAAAACCTTTACCGGTTTCACCCATCCCCGAAAACCCCCAACCCCTCCTCCCACCCCCTGCCTCCAGATATATGCCCCTCCACCCAAACCACTCCCACCTCCCCTGTCCCTCATTTTCCCTTTGGTGCATCTATTGAGCCTTCACCTGACCAAGGACCACTCCTCCCACTGATGCCAGACAAGACATTCCTCTGCCACATTTTTGGCTGGAAACTTGTGTACTCCTTGGTTGATGGTTTAGTCCCTGGGAGTCCTGGGGCATGGGTGGCCGACATTGTTGTTCTTCCCATGGGGTTATAAACCCCTTCAGCTCCTCTGAATCCAGCTCCTCCATTGGGCACCTCACACCCAGTCCAACAGTTGGCTGTTAGCATCTGCCTCTGTATTTGTAAGGCTCTGGCAGGGCCCCTCTGGAGACAACCCTGGAATGCTCCTTTTGGTATAGACTTCTTGTTGTCCATAATAGTGCCAGGGTTTGTTAACTGTTTATAGGATGAATCCCCAGGTAGGGCAGTCAGTCTCTGTGTGGCCTTTCCTTCAGTCTCTGTTTCATACTTTGTCACCTTTATTGCTCCTGTGAATATTTTGTTCTCTTTCTCAGAGGAACCAAAGCACCCTCACTTCAGTCCTCCTTCTTTTTGAGCTTCCTAGGGTCTGTGAATTGTAACTTGTTTATTTTGAGCTTTTGGGCTAACATCCACTTAGCCGTGAGTGGAGTGCATACCATGTGGGTTTTTTTGTGATAGGGTTACCTCACTCAGGATGACACTTTCTATTTCCATCCATTTGCCAAAGAATTTCATGAGTTTGTTGTTTTTAATAGCTGAATAGTACTCCATTGTGTATATATACCACAGTTTCTATACTGGGTTCTTTCAAGCTTCTGGCTATTATAAATAAGGCAGCTATGAATATAGTGGATCATGTGTCCTTATTACATGTAGGAGCATCTTCTGGGTATATGCCTAGAAGTGGTATAGCTGGGTTCTATGGTAGTACTATGCCCAATTTTCTGAGGAGCTGCCAAACTGATTTCCAGAGTGGTTGTACCAGCATGCAATCCCACCAGCAATGGAGAAGGGTTCCTCTTTCCCCACATCCTCTCCTGCATCTGCTGTGCCCCCAAACTCCTATCCTCTGAAGGGGCATATTCCCATTTATTCTCCCTTCTCATACTTGATCATAAAGTTTCCATCTTTATCTCCAGGGGATTTCCTACTTCCCCCACCAATCACAATTTATTCCCTTAATATTAGTGAAGTAACTATACCATTATATGAGATTGTTTTACCTATAGGAATTCATATTATCTGCCAAGTCCATATTACAATGGCTGTCTAATTTCCTTTACTTTTGTTTTAAGCTGATGAAAGGCTTATTAGTGTAAAGAAAAGCTCTAGCATGCAATTGAAAAAATGGTATATATTTCAAGGAAAATGCTCATTAAACTTACACTTCCTGAAAATCGCTTTAATAAAGCCCAATCAAATAAGTTATCATCATACATAAAAAGATGTATGTACTTGAATGAAAACTCCTCCATTCTATTCCTGCTTCCAATGGAATTCTGGGAAAGTTATACTTATTTTCTCAATCTATGACCTTGAGTTTCTAATTACTTTTCAAGTTTTTCAAATTCCATTTGTTATATATCCTAATATAAAATGTGTATCAGCATGACTACAGAACATTACCTATTAATTAAGTTGGCAATAATAATGTACTTTTAAAAGAGCAATTAAAGAAATGGAAAACTTACGTTTATGAATATCCTTTAATGAGATTTAAACAAATTTAAGCAAAGTCAGCATTTTTAAGAGATGTTAATAAGGGAATGTTTATGAAGACAAATTGGCTTCTCTCAAACTATGTTTATATGATGTAAAAGATACTTGTCTCAAATTAAAGAGGAATTAATAATATTCTATCCAAAGCTAGACGAAAGGTAGCTATTTGTCACATATTTTTTAATTTAGAAGAACTTAATGAGAAAAATTATGCAAAACAGCCACATAGTTAAGCAGTTATTAATATGTTGATATTCATTAAGATGAATGTACAACATATCTTAGATTTAGGGCTTTTATATTTACCTATTTATTTCTGTATATAATGATTGGGGCAAGGGTGTGCATGCCTTGGCACACATGTACAGATCATAAGATAATTGGATTCTTTCTTATTTCACAATTCGAGTCTTAGAGATTGAACTCAGGTCATCATACTTGGTAGTAAGCATCTTTACCTAATAAGCTATCTCGGCCTCTGTACTGGCTGGATTTGGGTATCAACTTGTCATGAACTGTAGTTATCACAGAGAAAGGAGCCTCCTGGAGGAAATGCCTCCATGAGATCCAGTTGTAAGTGATCAAGGCAGAAGGGCTCATTGTGGGTGGTGCCATCTCCAGGCTGGTAGTCCTGGGTTCTAAAAGAATACAAGCTGAGCAAGCCAGGGGAAGCAAGCCAGTAAGCAGTGCCCCTCCATGGCCTCTGCCTCAGCTCCTGCCTCCAAGTTCCTGCCCTCTGTGAGTTCCTATCCTGAATTCCTTTGGTCATGAACATCAATATGGAAGTGAAAGGTGAATAAACACTTTCCTCCTCCAACTCGCTTCTTAGTTTTGATTTTTTGTTCAGTAATACAAACCCTGACTAAGACAGCCTCTGTTAGGTTTTAATAATATTAGTATACCAATACCAACTTCTAAGAATAACAGTAGAATTCATTAAATATTTCAGCATCCAATAGTATTGGGAAAAATAATGTCTGTGACCAAGGGTTGAAGGAAGCAAAAGAACTGTTCAAAATACCACCAGATTTTGCACTATTGTACAATTTACCAAACATGGATGGACTCACTCTTCAACAAATGCATAGCAATAGCAACTTTCAAGAAGTCAGTGAGTGATTTCTCTACAGAGTGGCACAGGAAACCTCTACTTTCTGTATAGGAAACCCCTTCTGTGTCATACTCTCCACTACACAGTGGATGCTGTTGATGCTGTCTGTTGCCTGGATGTACTATACTGAGCAATGCATTGATCCACTCTGTTTGATGCCTATTGGAAGAGCTTCAGAGTATAAATGTAGCTAAGGCAGACCTCTCTTGCAAAATAGAAAATAGATTTTTAGAGCCTCATGTAGGAGTTATCTATAGTTTACCAACCTCAGCCTTGAAGTATTGAAGCAGAAGGCAGTCATGCTCATATTATTTGCCTTCTGCAGTTTATCTGGGAACTTTCTCACATGTGTTTAGAAATGTGTTCCTGTTAATATATTGTCTTTTATTCCTTGCACATGGGCCATAAAGAACTAAAACAATACATTAGGTATCAAATTATTATAAATATTTAAAGGATCTTTACTCTTTTCTTCAATTTTTAGTTTTAACATGAAAGAAAATCACATCTGTTTTTAAGAATTTCAGAATTACACTTGTGCTTTAAACTCACTGATAAATTCCCAGTAACTTTTATGAAGACTAAGATCTTAAAGAGAATGAGAGCTTTATAAACATCATGACTTTCCTATGCACAGATCTAAATTAGACATAATTTACTATTTAAGACTCTAGTTGCTATGTAGCATGTAATAGGTGATTGTTAAACATTTGTGAGGGAATAATTTTAATTTGATAAAAATGACTGTTGTTAACAAGTGTATTGTGCGATTTTAGAACTGTGTTTAAATTGTATTACTTAATCAGTATTCTGTATAAGAGAACCCCAAAGCACATTTTGGTATGGAAATAGGAGGTACGTACACCCATTCATAGCTTCCCTTATTTTATCTACTACTAGGTTTTGCTTCATAAATCCATATACAAACTGATCCAGCAGCTACTAAATGTTTGACCATATGGACATTGCTTCTACAATTTACATTGTAAATAGAGAAAGGAACAGCATATGCGTGTTTAATAAATAACAGGCTCTGTGTTTAAAGAAAGACAAGAAAATGCTACTTCAGTAAAATTTTTAAATGCATGCTAGTCATCAGGTTAAATATTAATTTGAATGTCAACAATAATGGGTACCCATGTTATTTAAGGAAGTCATTAGTTCACTGTTTAGTCAATAAGCATATTGATTAAAATTAATTTATTACAAAAAGTCTCCAGTAACACTTAATATCAGTTTTTCTTTTTAACAATTACCCAACATCTTTTTTTTCTTGAAGAGGAGGGTATTTACTAAAAATGTGCAATTATTTGTTTTCTGATTGCAGAGATTAGCTGTGTCAATATCATGTAACTTATGTTCCTCAAAGGCTTTCTCTCTGAGCTTTGTTTTTCTTTTTCTTTTTATCTGTAGACTGCTTTGTCTAGCTGTGTTTCTTAAAATCAGTTGTGAATATCTGTTTTCAAGTGCTGCACGCCAGTTTTAAAGAGAGACCGCAGGCTGCTCAGGGGTACTAATGAAGATATGCCCTAACTTTCTTTTTGGCATTATAATATTTGGACATCTGTTCTAACTCCTTATATGTGAAATAAAACTCATCCCAGATAGTAGAATAAATGAAGGGTTTCATTATCTTAAATGTCATAACATTTGTTTGAATTATCATGTGTATGTTTTAAATGCTGAAATTGTCATCTTGGTTTTGTTTCATCTATTTTCGGTCCTTTCAGAAGACTGTATGCCTGAACAATTCTCTTTTCAATTGCGTTAATAATTTAAAAGAAATAATTTACAATTTATATGTAATAAAACTGAAATTGTTGTTGGTGAGCTATACAGTCTGGTAATTTCTAGAAGCATAAATATTTTACTGAGAAACATACCCTTTTAAAGCACAAAAGGTTTCTTGTTATAATGGCATTCTACTTAGTGACAAATAATGCATTTTAAAAAGCCATGTGTTGACCATTATTGTGGTTCCCTTTGTGTAATGGTATTATAGAGTCATATGTGTTCATTTATTAAAGTGTCCCCATTGTGTATCTCAGGAAGGATTTGTCTCTGAATTCCATGGTGCCACTGATTAGTGAACAGTACATCTAGACCTCATGGGTCAACTTGAAACATAACAGGGATGTATTTGAGGTTTTCTTTTAGATTATAAGGAACCCATAATTTGATTCTGATAATGTTAACAATGCTATCAATTTAATTTAAAATACCAACCACAAGCTCTGCTTTTTTCAAAGGATTTTTAGCACTATTAGTAATCAAGTGTAACTCCTGTTGAATATAAAGTCATGAATCATACATCCATTAAGCTTGCAAAAGCTAGTGGTCCTACAGGCTGGCTGTCTATTTTTCCTTCTTTCATATTAGAGGAAAAGAAAAGCAGAGAGTTTACAAGTAGAAAATGATTTAACTAAGTCATGGAAGAAAAGCATCACTTTACAAATGTGTCATTTTGAAAATCTGCAAAACTCTTAAGAGCTTTTGTCTTACTGATTGTTTTTCCTATTTGGTGTCAGAAAGTGATGGTGCTCTGGCCAAGTATTTCAATCTGACTCACAACGTACTCTTCGGTTTGGGACTAGTTTAAGGCAGGTGTACTTCTTAAGGAGAAGTCATTATGTTAGGGGTATTGCTAATTTGACAAGAATAAAAGACGAATGCTTAAATTGAATTTTGCATTGTCACATGTGCAAAACCAGATTAATTTTGATCTTAAAAGCAGTGGAGACTTCAATTACAATCATCAAAATACAAAAAAAAACCCTACAATTCAAATATTAACTGAAGACTGTCTCAAATTGTTCATATGTTTTGAATAAAATATTAAAGTTATGGTCAGTTTATAAAATAATAAATTAAGGCATAATAAATAAATTAGTATAACAAAAATATATTTTAAAGACAAAAATTGAGAGATCACTATATTTTATTTGTATACTATCCAATCAATTGGGCTGGTCCTTATAACTTTGAATAAATAACATTTTAACATATTTTAAACCTTCAAAGACCATTAAACATTAAAGTTCCTCTTTTGTGATAAATTAACATTTCAGCAACATACACATTTACATATACTATATTGGATGATGAAATGGGTCTAATGTGGTAATTCAGTCCAGTTGCTTTTGTCTGTAGATTGACATAAAGTAAAATGCTGATATTTTTATTTCTTTTCAGAGTTGTCTAAGAAGTTTTTATATTGAAGACTTCAGAATTTTAGAAGGCTTTATATTTTCAGCATGTATTAATATCTCAAGTGTTCAATTAATATCTTTTCCTATTTCTTCAAATAGAAATAGAGAACATAAATGTCCAATTATATTTCTAAATTTGTTTAAATAAGCATTTAATATGTATTTGGAACCCAATCCTAAAACTACATTATAAAATATAATATAAAACACTTTTCAAAGTAGATAAATATGCCTCTAAAATTTGCATAGAATAAACATTCAAAGTATATTTGTTAAAAATGATCATGTCTACACAAATATACAGAGATGGGTCAAATTATAACTATAGTTTTTACAATATATTACAATCAACAAAAATAAATTATCTTTTCTAATTCCATACAAGTTTTACTCTTGCTTTATGTTCCTAATAATTTTTTATTTAATGTTATTGCATATAGACTATCAAAGTGACCTTCATTTATTTTGTAGTAAACACTGATTATTATTTTCAGGTTACTAGTGTAATTATTTTAATATGAAATTACTAGGATATTCAGCAATTAAAAATAAGTAATTATGAAAACAGAAGTAAACAAAGGTGCTTTAAAGATGTTTAAACAGGAGTAGATTCCTTGGCTAGATGGTGGTAAGTCCTTTTGTTGTTGTTGTTTTAAAATATTGTTTATTTAATTTAATGTGACAGTGTCACTGTCATCAGACACACCAGAAGAGAACATCAGATCCCGTTACAGATGGTTGTGAGCCACCGTATGGTTGCTTGGGCCCTTTGGAGGAGCAATCATTGCCCTTAACTATTGAGCCATCTCTACAACCATGAAAAGTCCTTTTGTAAGGAGTGACTTTGAGTGTAAAATTTTGTGGCATAAGGTAATTAGAGTATTTTATATGGTCATAAGTAGGAGAAGTCTATGGGGATAAACAGAAATTTAGAAAACGATTTGACATGGTGACAATCTAGCAAAATAATAACCTAGAAGGTTCCCTTCTTGGGACCATGATGACCCCAACCATTGTACAGGCTCCTCTTTCTCATAGAGCTGCTTTCCTTGAATCTAGTCATGAGACACTTTGTTACCTAGAAGCAACTATTACACTTTGGTATCATTGAGCAAATCTTAACTTGTAAGTTAGTATTTGAGCATGCCAGGTCTAGTGCTGGGGAAAACCATTGTTGTGTTTTCTCCCACAGAACCTTCAGAACACTGGTACAATTAGGTACAAATCTTAGGGTTTTTTGTTTGTTTGTTTGTTTGTTTGTTTGTTTTAATTGCCTTTATACCACAAGCAGCAGCAAGCAAAGATTGTGTTTGAAGTTGCTATTTTGAAAACATAAAACAGGTTGATAAGTAAAAATATCATAATGAACAAAGTTATAAATCTTATACTCTTCTTAGAAAGTGTAGTATAATACAAAAGCTTTATGTTAGCAAATGAATATAGTAGGTAATGAATATAGTAAAATCTATCACTATTTAACATTATATAAATTGAATCTTTTTTAGTTGTTTTATTTCTTTACATTCAAAGTGCTGCCCCCTTCCTGGCCCACCCTCCAAGAGCTCTTCACACCATCCCTTATTCTCTTTTCCTCTAAGATGGTGCTTCCCTACCCACCTACTCACCCAACCCTTTCCTCACCTCACTCCCCACACGTCCCCTTTCCCCGGGGCATCGAGTCTCTACATGAATAAGTACATCCTCTCTCTCTGAGGCCAGACAAGGCAGTCCTCTCTACATATGTGCCTGGGACCAGGGATCAGGGACCAGCCCATATATGTACTTTGTTCTGTGGCTTAGTCTCTGAGAGCTCCCAAGGGTCTGCGTTACTTAATGCTGTTGGTCTTCCTATGGGGCTGCCATCCCCTTCAGCCCCTTCAATCTTTCCTCTAACTCTTCCATAGGGATCCCTGACCTCAGTCCAATGGCTGGCTCTAAGTATCTGCATCTGTCTCAGTCAGATTCTTGTAGAACCTCTTAGAGGACAGCCATGTTAGGCTCCTGTCTTCAAGCACAACATGGTATCAGTACTAGTGTCAGAGTCTGATGACCATGCCTGGGATGGAGCCCAAGTTGGATCTTCATTATTATTGAATGTTATCTACATGGCACGTTTGTTTTAGTTTTCCACCAAGATCCTTCTATTACTCCTTACAATTTACCTTTGAGGAAAGAGTTTTCCAGAAGTCTTTGATAGAAAAGTACAGGGAACAATTTGAAAGAGAATCTTTCTTTATATAGAAGAACTAGTTTGCAGTTTGCCTGTTTTCTACCTAGTAGAAAACTCGGTTATTTAAATTTCACATATCAAAGAACTAATACTTTCGAAGAACGAAGCAGAAAATTCTGAAACATTCACTATAACATGCAAGTATTCTGTATCTTTTCATACTATGAGATTAAAATTTTTTCCTAAACAGATTGATATTGGTACCTAATACAAGGGCAATGGAATAAGAAAGAAAATTACTGCAATAGTATTGTACTGACATTTCATAGAGCATTATTTGATATTTAAATATTCATCCTCTACATTGTACAGTTATCGGTATCCCCATAAAGCATTAATCCATTCGTTTGGTTTAGAAATTTAAATGCATATATGCAATGACAAACTTATATGTTAATATAAATTTATAAGTGCCAACCTTATATAATGAAACTTTACCTATTCTCTATTGTTCAAAGAATTTGAACAGAGGTTCAGGTAAGTTGATTTTTTTTTAAATTTTGGACCAAGATTATTATTTTTGCATATGAGTTTGTTCCTTTCACATATGATCAATACTCAAGTCAAGACTTACAAAAAAATGTTATAAGATTATTACCCAACATCTCATCTCCAGAGCACATTCTACCAATTTACATTTTATTTTACTTATACAGAGGAAGAATAATAGCATTTTATACCATTTTGAAAATAATCATATTCTACACTTTAATAAAACTAAGCAAACAAAAACCATCAATACAATCAAAGAGGACTTTATCAAATTTGCTGAAATTTCAGATTTTCTACTTAAATTGGATTAGTTAACTATATGTGTGTGTGTGTGTGTGTGTGTGTGTGTATAGTTATATATATAGTTAGCTATATATTTGCATTTAAGTAAACAAATAAATTTGAAATTAAAAATAAATAAATAAATATTGCTACTATACGTTAATTATCTATTTCTTCTCTCTCCAATAGTAACGCTAAAAACTATCCCTCAATGTGAAAACAATTACTCCAAAATCCAAGTGTGCATACATGTTTAAAAGTTTTTATTTATCATTTTATTTGTTTACATTTCAAGCGATTTGCCCCTTCCTGGTTACCCCTCCCCAAATCCCTACATTCCATCCTCCCTCTGCACTCTCCCCATTGCCTCTATGGGAGTGCTCCTCCACCCATTCACCCATTCCTACCTCACCCCTCTAGTATACCCCTACACTGGGGCATCAATTCTCTCTCCCCTCCCATTGATGTCAAATAAGGCCATCCTCTCCTACATATATATCTGGAGTCCTGGCTCCCTCCACGTATGGTCTTTGGTTGCCGGTTTAGTCCCTGGGAACTCTGGGTGGTCCAGTTAGTTGATATTGTTCTTCTTATAGGGTTGCAATCCCCTTTAGCTCCTTCAGTTCTTCTCTTAACTCTTCCACTGGAGTCCCCAGACCCAGTCCAATGGTTGGCTATAAGTATCTGCATCTGTGTTGGTCAGATTCTGGTAGAATCTCTGAGGAAACCACCATATTATGCTCCTGTCAACAAATTCTTCTTAGCATCAGCAATAGTGTGGGGGATTGGTGTATGCAGATGGGATGGATTCCTATGTGCAGCAGTCTCTGAATGACCTTTCTTTCAGTCTCTGATCTATTTTTAATGAGCTCATGTTTTTTTTGAGAAAATTATAGCTCAATTACATGATAATAAGTAATCTCTTATTAGGTCAATAAAGCAAAGTCACCATTGGAGTTATAGATCCTGAGGAACAGCCTGCCAAAACAACTGAGATACAATGGTGTATGAAGCATGGAAGAAAAACAGGGGTGGTTCTGGCCTAATTCAGAGGAAGATGATACTAAAAATAGTGAGAGACCAGTTGGGGATTCTTCTCTGGGGAAGATTATTTTCTTCAACTCTCTGTGTTTCTTTGCTGTACTTTCCTGTAATTCTTAGCTTTATTAGAGTTGTTTTCCATGTTAACATGTTTGTTGGGGTCATCTTTGTTCAAGCCTACATGAGGTATCATGTCTTTGAGACTTCATGAGTGTAGCTTTCCTGATATTTCCAGGAGGTATAGTCTCTCAAAAGATATTTTATTCCCCTGGCCCTTAGAATCTCATAGCCTCTACTTCTATGAATTTTCCCGAACCTTAGATGTAAGTGTTGTGTTGTAGTTAGATCAGGTTTGGCTTGGTACCACATGAGCATGCATTCTCTATGTTTTGATCAGCTATGGTTTTCTGTAATAGTATGAGTACATATTTGAATGAGTAACATATCTGTGCAGGTACACATGCATGTGCATACAAGTAGAAAGTGATGTGGTGAGTATCATTTGATCATTAATTTGAAAACAGTACTTCCTTTCGCCTCGTTTAGTTGGTCAACTTGCTGTGGGAATTCTCTGATGGTCTTTTAATACTGAGATTCCAGATATGCTGCTGTGTCATACAGACTGACCTCTGTTCATCACACTTGCATGGCAGGCACATTACAACTTCAACTGTCACCCTAGTCTTCAAGTCCACACTTACAGGAATAATTTTACATGTTTCTTCTTCTAGGATATTTTGTCATTAAAAGATAAATGTATATGTAAGCAGGCTTCACATAACACTTGATAAACAAATACAATGCCTAAGCACCTTATAAAGAAATGGCATCTGAAGCATTATTTGGACAAAATTTGAATTTGAAAAGTGACCCAAGAAAAATGTTTATTTTCTATTCTTACTTCCTTTAGATATCACTGTTATGTAGACCTTTCTTCTTCTGTTCAATATTTGACCTTCTAGGCTCTAGTCCTATGGCCTGCATTTCTCCTTCTAAGATCATTTGGGACTACTCCAGAAACATCAGTATAAAAGTGGAGCCTTTTTTGCAGAACACAGAGGGCAAAGTTTGTTGGACAAGAAAAGCAGAGAAGAGTTGTAGATAATGAACTGGCCCTCTCTGACTGACCATGAGCAGAACTATGGACATCATAGCATAAAGAGTCTTATCTGACCATAGTTTATAACTAATACTAATCCTTTTTAGAACACAGAGTATTATATTACATACCATTGCTGTAGGTGGCAAGTAGTTGTTTGTTCCTTTTAAAAACTTAGCCACACTTGTCAGATGCTTCTCATAAACTATAGTGTGGTGCTTTTCATTAATTATTTGATTTAAAGATTAGTAATTCTATTCTTCAGCCTCATAATCTGTGTCACATTTACAAATGTGCAACCATACTTACCTATTCTTTAAGCAGATGAGCATTTTAAGTGATTTTTCCCTACTATAGTGACTAAAACTTTCCTTTGTGAAGAAAATATCAAAGCATACATTTCAAATATTACCAAAACAATGCACAGTGCATGCTATTCCATTGCTAGTTTTATATTTCCCTCAACTCTTACAACTCCAGCCATGGCTTCTCGGCTAGACTGACACTGTGCCCCCTCCTTCAAGAACTGCTTCTCCCACCAATGCATAAACACACTGTGTCTCTTCTGCCCAAGGTGAAAAGTCCAGAGCAGGCTGCACACACCTCTGTTTGATGGCATCAAAAGCTAAGACTAGCAAGGCATTTCCCTTCTGAGATTCTACAGCCTTTTTAATAGACATACCAGCATAGGTTTAAATTTTTACAATATGTTAAAAGCTAACAATATTGTCTCTGCAGACTTCTGTGACTTTAATCTTATTCATATAAAGATGATTACATATCTATATTCTGCTTCAATGTGGGAGGTCTCTAGTTACTTTTTATGATACAAAGCATGATGTATTTTCTAAGAAAGATTGAATCCAAGTTTTCTAAATTAATTTGGATAAAAGTCTTTGATGGCAGTCTCCAAACATTGACATACTGGTTAGCTTCTTTCTTAAGAGTATGATAACATCAAAGAATATTCAAAGTAGAAATATTTTATTTCTATTTATTTATATTGTACTCATTGCCTCTTCCTTTCAGTTCCCTTTCCTGCAGTTCCTCCTCCAATTCCTTCTCCTCCCATGCCTCCAAGAGGGTAATCCCCACACCAGCAGGACTCCCCTTTCCCTTGGGTCTCAAGTCTCTCAGAATTAAGCTCATATTTTCTTCCTAAGGCTGTAATAGGCAGACTTCTGCTATATTTGTGCCAGGGGCCTCGGATTGGCCCTTTTATACTTCTGGTTGGTGGTTGTCTCTGGGAACTCTCTGGGGTCTGGGTTAATTGAGACTGCTGATCTTCTATTTGGTTACTCTTGAATTTACCTCCTCCAATCCTTCCCCTTTTTCAACCACAGGGATCCCAGACTTCAGTTCAATAGTTGGGTATACATATCACCTTCTGTCTCAGTCAGCTGTTGGTAGGGCCTCTCAGGCTCCATTCTCAAAGCACATCATAGCATCAGTAATAGTGTCAGTCTTTGGTGTCTTCCCATGAGATGGATCCCAAGTTGGACTGGTCATTGGACCTCCTTTCCTTCAGTCTCTTCTCCATTTTTGTCCCTGTAGTTCTTTTAGACAGAAACAGTTCTGGGTCAGAAATTTTGCTGGGGGTTAGTATCCCTGTCCCTCCCTTTGAGGTCCTGTCATTCTACTGGAGGTGGAAGAAGAGTTTCCTCTTCCTGTGGGACAGTGAAAGGCAGTCTGTTTTCTGATTGAGCTAGGTTTAAACCCTGGTGACCCAGCAGGAGATTATCCTGCAAGGGATAGGAGTTTGCCATGCTTCCAGATACCAGGCTTCTGAGAGGAGGCCTCAGCTCTCCAGAATTGTGTGGCCATCAGTTAAGTAGGCTAACACCATAGACCCAAGCCACTCCATGGACGGAGGAGGATGTGACTACAGATCATGTAGCCTCAACAGATCTCCATTTTAATGAGGTACTTAAAGGCCTGAAGGGCTTAGCCAGTTAAGATCTTCTTCACAGACACTCCTCTCTGCAAGATGTATTTAATCTCAGGCCCTCACTGAGAAAGTGAGGTACGCTTTTACTCATCACTACTCTCCACGATGACAATAAATGCTTTAAAATAATGAACTGCCTCTTCTATTCAGGATCTGCAGTGATGAAGGAATAAAGCAGGTCTTCCTCTAAAAAGCTGCATTTAATTTCATACAGGAGTCCTCTCTGCATTCCCTGACATGGATTCCACCAAGTCAAACCACCCACTGAACAAGCCTAGGACACTCTTCTTCCCTGGGGAACCAGCTGGAGCTCTCCTCACCATGCCCTTTCATGGTCACAAGTTCTACATTATTCTCTCTGCTATGTTTAGTAACCAATCCCTGACATTTTACCTATAGACATGAGTATCAATAAGCCTCAGTTACATACTACCGTACATGACATATTATATATAATTTTCCATAACCATCCTTACAAAGTGATTATTTCGCCAATTTCAATGATGCAAGTATCAAGAATTCAAAAATATCTTCAGTTTCTGTGAAGTCAAAATAACAGCTCTACATTATTCTCTCTGCTATGTTTAGTAACCAATCCCTGACATTTTACCTATAGACATGAGTATCAATAAGCCTCAGTTACATACTACCGTACATGACATATTATATATAATTTTCCATAAACATCCTTACAAAGTGATTATTTCGCCAATTTCAATGATGCAAGTATCAAGAATTCAAGAATATCTTCAGTTTCTGTGAAGTCAAAATAACAGGTTCTATTCTCTCCATTTATAGAGATCACTTTCCCAAAGGGTCCATCACAGATAGGGTTGATTTAAGGAGGTGATGAAATGTCAGGATTTAAGTTAAGTATGGTTCTGATCTCACATATTAGTGTCACTTTGTTCTGTGACATGGTAACAAAGAATGACATGGATATGACCAACTTCACTGAACTGACCACATGGTGAATTATAATATTAAAAATAATTAAATGTTAATAATAGTTTGCCATCATCTTATACAAAGTACTCACTAAATTAAGGTACTTTTTTTTAACAACAGTGACAAAATAAGAACAGAATTAATACTATAGAAGAAAATATAGGGAAGAATAGTTGATAGACATGGCTAGAATCTGATTCTTTCATAAAGAGCAATTCTTTCACATTATATATTCTTATATATGTATAACTATACTATCCAAAATTATACAGAAAGTACTGTTTAAATAAAACTGTGAAACAAATTTATTTTGCTTTAATAGAGTTGATATATTTCGATTTACTTTTAGATTCAATTAATATAAAATAAAACCTTTTATGTTATGTATATAAAAACTACTTAAAAGACAAAAATGTGTATTTAAAAATTATGCAGCACTAAGCATGCTTAAGTATCCAATTTACTTTAGGGATAATCTAGCATATTCATGCACCACATGAACATCCTTTGTAAATAAATTATGTTGTATGGAATCACTGTGCTTAACTGCCATCACAACAGAGTGGATATATTTTCTTTAAACATAAGGAAGCTTTAACTGTAGTTGAAAAACCTATTTGTTGACAGTATGTAGCCTGGAACTCAAACCTGTTCTGGATTCAGTTTACATATGCTAGAAAGCTGACATTAAGCTCATTTATTTATGTTCCCTAAGAATGACATTACACAGAGCTAGGAAGGATAAAAAACAAATTTAAGACTTAATTTTACATATTTTATGTTTATGCGTACTTTATTGTACACCTGTGTGCCAGAAATGGGCATTATAACCTATTATAGATGGCTGTGAGCCACCATGTGGTTGCTGGGACTTGAACACAGCACCTCTGAAAAAGCAGTCAGTGCTCTCTCTTAACCATCAAGCCATCATCTCTCCAGCCCAGAAAGGGTAAAATTAAAATGCCCTGTTTGGATTTTCTTATGTGATCTCTCATTAAAGAATCCTAAGTGTCTCTAAAACAATGGCTGTTAAGCAAGCTGGCAACAGCTGGCAGTATTTCTTCAGGCCCCTTGGGACAGTGCCAGAAGGACCGGGTTCCTAGCAAATCTGATCTGAATTCTCCTCCAAATGAACACCTGCTGTCATTGTCCAGTGTCAATTCCACACTCACATGGCCAGCTCTCTTTGCAATGGAATCCATTGAAAGGGAAAAAGCATTGCACCCTGGCTTTATTTTCCTCTCCTTTTCAATGTTCTGAGTATCTTGGAGATAGAGATAATACTAAGTTAATCATTGGCTAGTGGACATGGTAGTTCTCCACATAAGGAGTTTCCTCAAATATATTCCTATCAGTTTAAATATTCTTTTGTTTCCATTTCTTCTCATTTGTCTTTCTCTACCTAGCTTATCTTGTATTTCCAGAACAAGATTTTTATTACAAAAGTAAATACTTTAAAGAAAATCAACCCAACTGAATTATAACTGGAAGAAACAAATAAATCAAGTAAAAGTAATTCAGTGACATTCTCCGAATGGCCAAGAAGTGTTGGCTCTTTACTCTCTTAGGCATTGAGTCTCTTTCCTTTGCTTTTATGTAATTGTTTGCTGGGTTTACACAGTTAGTTGGTACTCCAAGTTCATGTTGTTTTAGTAGCAATAAAGTTAAGACTGCTGCTTTTTAAAAAAACAATTACAGATCAATTAACATGTACACCACCAATAGCTTGCTTTAAATTTCTGTATAATTGTATAGTACTATAAGAAAAATAGATAATCTCAATGTTACATTGATTTCTTAGTGAGTATTTATAATACTTGTTACAAAATATGCAAGCTATTAGACCAAAAATAAGTTTCAAAAGTTTTTGTTTCAAAATTGCTTGTTACAAACATCAATTTGTGGAGACTGCTATGAGTAAATTTTATTGCAAGTGTTGTTTCTACATTATTCTATCTATACAGTTGTGTCCTTTTTCTTGCAAAATAACTCAATTATTTGACAATTGATAGTGTGTAAAATGTATATAAATAGCTACAGCTTGCTCTGTCTTGCAAAGACAGCCTCTTTGCCATCTGCAGCTCTTGGGCCCTCTTGCAAGTCCTTGTGCTTTGTTATGTATGAGCAAACACATTAGCCTTTTCATTTCATTCATTAGACTCTTAATCCTTGATTAGTGTTTTCAAGATTCTTTCAAATCCCCAAGTTCTGTACTTCTTTTGAGTCAGTTTTATTTTTCCTTTTGTCTTCAGTGTGAAGCAAACTTATCATTCAATCACAAAAGCTCTTTTCTATTAATGATTGGTAAATATATGAGTTTCTCATTTGAGTGATTAATTATGTGTAGCCAAAGATGGGAAAATATCTCCTCAGTTGAAATAATAAGGCTGCTTAATATTGGATTCCATAGACTAAGCTCCAAAGCTTGAGTAACAGCCCTCCACCAACATCACACATTTGTTTGATTCTTCTATTAAAGAGAAACTCTGACTGCACTACCAAAAGCAAAGTAGCACCCATTTGGCTTCAGAATCGTTGGATTTAACATCTGATCGATGAATTATATTTGTAACCAAGTCTTGTGACCTTGGCTCTGTTGGTTTTCTCCATTATAGGAGATGGGTCAGAAATCTGTGTATGTTATGAACAGTTGTTAGTTACACATCAGGGCATACTGAACAAAGTCTGAAACCAATGATTACACTGCTTTCTTAGATCACCAGACCCTCATTGTTCTTTTACCCACAATCAGTCTCAAAGGAGCAAGAGCATCTCAGTGTGATAAATTTTTTACTTAAGTCATCCTTTTTACTCTTATTTAGGAACATGTTCAACTATTCTTTGACAGTATGACAAAATTTACTCCTCTAAGCAGAATCCAAGCATGGAACTGAAACTAGGAATTAAAAGATATGTAATTGATATAGAAATCAATTTCTTATATAAATATGACAACTGAAAAGTTTTGGCATGATTATGTAGTCATACTCTCCTAGACTTTACATTTAATTTCAGAACATCTTGTCAATAATATTTTAAAGAATGAATTGATATATAATCTTGTTTTTTTAATTTATATTTTGATAAGATATAAAATCACAAATATCGCTCCTCCACTTTTTTCTTTTAGGATGCTTCCATTGCACACAGATTCCACATCATGAGAGAAAAGCACCCAGAGAAATTCAACAGTCGGTAAGGCAACAAATGATGGATTTTTAATTATGATTGCTATAGATAACTATGTCATTGCAGAAGATCACTATGTACATTAGTCCCTTCCTATGTAAGTACTGAATGAAGTTCAGAATAGATGTTCACAATAGGATGTAAGTATAAATGAATCAGTTTTCCTATTTTGGTTTTAATGGGGCTATAATGCAGGGTGCAGTGGCCATCATGTCTATTTCAATTCCATGTGTTTTAAAGTAAGTAATTCAAGTATATGTTGGAAGTTAATAACAAACAATATAAGCCTTTACATGGCTTTATATGTGAATGCTGATCATCCTTTATTCCAAGGGAAAAATATGGAGCTCTGATTTGGTAATTTTCAGTGTTCTTATTTATATAGGTATCTCAGGCATGTACTGATCCACTACCTCATGTTAGCTTCAAGTAAATGCCAGTAAAAATTGCCTTTTCAGGACTATCAATAGGAAAATATTCCTTCTCTAAGATGTAGACAGTGATTTTTGTCCTTACTCAGGGAAACAGGAAAACCTTGGCACTTTAGCTTTTATTCTTTGGGGGTAATCTGGCGTCTACCCTACAAGATGGGACAAAAGTAGTGAATCACATTCAGTTTTTGTTATACTCATATTCACTTGGTACTCCATAAAGTGTGAAACTGATAATCTGTATAGCTGTGTAGACATAGCAACAAAATACTCGCTGTATTGGCTAATAGATAATTGTCCGTGAATACATGTAATTTGGTAAATACTCCTTTAAGTTCTTGTGCCTGTGCTAATTTCTTCATGTATTAGAAGATGACATAATTTTCCTGTATGTAAACAAGTTTATAAAATAAATGCTATAAAAATATTTCAAAAATTAAATATTCCTATACTATAGACTTGAGACTTATTCATTTATTCATAATTATTCATGTCCTATCTAATTGTTTTTAAGTTCATTTAAATATGTTGTAAAAACAAATAATTCTAATATATATTTGAGGTATTTTGTTGAATTGTTTCTTGTATTACAAATAATAATTTATGAGCATATAACAAGGTGTTTCTTCTATCCCTTATCAAAAAGTTATAAAATTTCCTATTGTTTTCATTTATTGTGGTACTTACATACTTATTTAATTTTGGTGCTAGGGAAATACTAGCTTCATAAATGAGATTGGTAGTACTTTCTTCACATTTGGAGGAAGAAGAGCTCATATCGGTATGAGCACTTCTTTAAATTTTAGAAGAATTCTATGGGTCTATGTGGCCCTAGGTAGTTCTTTCTCAGGAAACTTATTACTGCTTCAATCTCACTGCTGATTGTAGATCTCTTCTAGTATTTATATCCCTTTGATTTAATTTTGGTAAGTCATATGTATCTAAGAATTTATTCATTTCTTCTAATTTGTTAAATATTTGAATATAAGCTTTTAAAATATCTTATACTTAAAAGATCAAAACATCATCATCATCAGAAAACTCTCAAGTCTAGTAAAGTAGCAGAACACGAAGCTAACATATAGAAATCCAAAGCTTTTTGCATAACAATAATAAAAAAGAATGGATAGAGAAAAATGACATTCGTGTTAGCCTCAAAATAAATACATAAAACCCTGACTGATGATACAAATGTCCTCTAAAGACCAAAGAAAGAAAATGTGAAACACTAGATGGTGAAAAGACCTCACATGCCCATGGGTTGAAAAAAAAGTCAGTAATTTAAAAGTACTTATATTATGAAAAGAATATACAGATGAAATGCAATCTCTATCAAAATTGCAATGACCTTCTTTCCAGAAACTAGAATGAAAAATTGTGTCCTACAATCCAAATAGCAAAGAAGGTATTAAACTGCCAAAATAATCCTAGGGGGGAAACCAGCAATGCTGAAGGCACCATGGTATTTGATCTCAACCTGTACTACAAAAATAAAGTTAAAAAGCCATCACCACACTTTGTTCTTACTTAGTCCTGAGCTTCATATGATCTGTGAGTTGTATCTTGGGTATTCTGAGCTTTTTGCCTAATATCAACTTATCAGTGAATATATACCATGTGTGTTCTTTTGTGACTGAGTTACCCTACTCAGTAGAAAGGTGATAGTAAGGGGGATGGGATAGGGGGTTTGCAGAGGGGAAGCTGGGAAATGGGATAACATTTGAAATATAAATAAATAAGATATCTAATGGGAAGATTTTGCTGCATGCTGCAAACTGAATTTTCTGCAATTTTATTGTGAACCTGAAATGGTTCACAATACCAATGAAGTCTGCTTCAAATATTAAAATATTATATAGTTTCAAAAAATAAAAGGTTGTTAGAGGCTTTTCCCTTTTGTCCTGATTCCTCTCCCTTGTCAGAATAGGGGGAAGTTTGGAGCAATGAACTTTTATTGAACAAGGAGAAGAAAGTCATGCTAGCAGAAGGAAAGACTACACAAGCAAATATGGATTCATCTCACATACATTCATTATATATATATATATATATATATATATATATACATATACGTATATGTGTGTGTGTGTGTATATATATATATATATATATATATATATATATATATATTCATTTGAACCAGTTGGGCCCAGCTTTCATACTATCTCATAATTACATACTTAAATACATGCATCTATACTGACATATGTATATGGAAAAGAAGACCAAGCACCAGTGTAGAAAGAACTCACTCATTCTGGATGAAAAATGAGCTCCAATCTTTATTATAAAGAGAAAGAAAAAGCTTCTACAATTTATTGCCAAATGAATCAAAACCAAGTCAGTAAAAACAAAGCTTTGTTCTCTTTCATAAGACTAAATCTGCCTTGCTATTAAAAGAAAAAGACTTCTTCTGTCCCATGGTAAGGAGAAGCTTGCCTGTTCCTTCTGTTCTCTCTGTAGCTTCTTTGTTTTTTTCTCTTTCCCTCTGTATTCTGTATTATTGCTCTCTTAATTTTTTAAGTTGCATATGGTTTCTAAGTTATTCTACTCTATATTCTTCTGATTCTGTTCTCTCCCCCAACTCTGATATTACAATGCTCTTATTCTCAATGTCTTTACTTCTAAGGTCTTCTTGAGTTCACTTCTCTCTAAAAAGTTCTCTTTCTCTTTGTCCTCAACACTTTCATATCTTTCAAGCTACACCAACATAGGGTAACAAGTTTACCACAAGTTTACACAAAAATATAAATTATAAATCGAATAAAAACTTTACAACAGAGATCTGACAGACAGCGCCAGGTACACAGACATATCCCGAGTCTAACATCGCTTGGGTCTCAGCCAGTCAGGCTTCTACCTACACCCAGGCCTGGGAAGCTCTGCGGGCAGTCTGTGTGCCAGCCCTGTTGGGAAAAGTTTGTCCTGCAGACTGATCTGCACTTGGAGAGGCTCTCTGCCATCCTGGTTCCTGGACACAAGACAGATCTGACAGACAGTGCCAGGTACACAGACATAGCCCAAGTCTAACATCACTTGGGTCTCAGACTGTCAGGCTTCTGCCTGCACCCAGGCCCTGGGCAGCTCTGCAAGCCATCTGTGCACCAGCCCTGTCAGGGGACGTTTGCCCTGCAGAGTGATCAGCACTTGGAAAAGGTCCCTGCAGCATCCACCATCTTCGCTCACTGATGGAGCAAACAGGCAGTACCAAGTTCACAGAGAGAACCCAAATATAACATTGCTTGTGACAAGACACACCAGGACTCCAAAGGCACCCAAGGGGAGGGCAGCACAACAGCAATCTGTGCCAAGGGAAACACAGTCATACAGTGGTGCTGAAATAGACTTACAGACTCACAGGAAGTTTAGGCACCAGCCAGTGACAACAAGACCAACTAAGGCCAGAGATAACCACATGGCAAAAGGCAAACTTATAAAAGTTACTAACAGAAGTCAAAGCAATATGGCAGCATCTAAACCCAATTCTCCAACAACAGCAAGTCCTGGATACCCCAACACACTAGAAAAACAAGATTTGGATTTAAAATCACTGGTATGATGTTGTCAGAGGAACACAAAAAGGACATAAATAAATCTCTTAAAGAAATACAGAAGAAAATGGATCAAGAGGCAGAAGCACTTACAAGGAAAACACAAAAATCATTTAAAGAAATTCAGGAGAATATGGGTCAAAAGATAGAAGCCAATAGAGAGGAAATGCAAAAATCAAGTAAAGAAATACAGGAGAACTTGAGTCAACAGGCAGAAGTCATGAAAGTGAAAACACAAAAATTTCTTAAAGAATTACATGAAAACACAAACAAGCAAGCGAAAGATCTGAGCATATCCATCCAGGATCTAAAAACAGAAGTAGAAACAATTAAGAAATCACAAAGGGAGACAACTTTGGAGATAGAAAACCTTGAGAAGAAATCAGGGGCCACAGATGCAAATATCAACAACAGAATACAAGAGATAGAAGAAAGAATCTCAGATGCCAAAGATACCATAGAAACCATTGACTCAACAGTCAAAGAAAATTCAAAATGCAAATAGCTTGTAACCCAAAACATCCAGGAAATTCAGAACACAATGAGAAGACTAAACCTAAGGATTATAAGTATGAGATGAGAGAGAAGATTTACAATTTAAAGAGCCAGCAAATATCTTCAATGGAAGATCACTATGGAAGAAAACTTCCATAACCTAAAGAGAGAGATGTCCATGGATATACAAGAAGCCTACAGAACTCCAAGCAGACTGACCAGAACAGAAATACCTCCCATCACATAATAATCAAAACCCCAATTGTACTAAACAAAAAAGAATATTGAAGGCAGTAAGAGAAAAAGGCCAAGTAACATATAAAGGAAGACCTATTAGAATTATACCAGACTTCTCACCAGAGACCATGAAAGCTAGAAGATCCTGGGTGGACTTCATGCAGACTCTAAGAGAACACAAATGTCAGCCCAGACTACTATACCCAGCAAAACTCTCAATCATCCTAGATGTAGAAACCAAGATATTCTATGACAAAATCAAATTTACACAATATCTTTCCATAAACCTAGCTCTACAAAGGATAAAAGGTGGCAACCTCCAATAGGAAGGAAACTACACCCTTGAAAAAACAAAATAGTAACCTTCTTTAATCAAACCCAAAAGAAAATAGCCACTCAATTATAATGATAACATCAAAAATGACAGGAAGTAATAATCACTATTCCTTAATATCTCTTAACATCAATGAACTCAATTCCCCAATAAAAAGACATAGAATAACAGACTGGATATATAAACAGGACATTTTGCTGCATACAGGAAACACACCTGTGTCTACGACAAACACTACCTTAGAGTAAAAGGTTGGAAGACAAATTTACAAGCAAATGGTCTTAGGAAACAAGCCAGAGTAACCATTCTAATATCAGATAAATTTGACTTTCAACCTAAAGTCATCAAAAGAGACACAGAAGGACACTTCTTGCTGGTCAAAGGAAAAATCCACCAAGAAGAACTCTCAATTCTAAACATCTATGCTCCAAATGCTCCTCATTCATAAAAGAAACTTTACTAAAGCTCAAAGCACACATTGCACCTAACATAATAATTTTGGTTGACTTCAACACTCCAAACTCCTCAATGGACAAATCAGGAAAACAGGAACTAAAGAAGGGCACAGTGAAACTAATTGAAGCTTTGGGCCTATTGGATTTAATAGATATATATATAGAACATTTCATCCTAATGCAAAAGAATATACTTTTTCTCAGCACCTCATGGTACCTTCTCCAAAATAGACCATATAATTGGTTACAAGGCAGACCTCAACAAATATTAGAATATGGAACTCATCATATGCCTCCTATCATATCACTATGGAGTAAGAGTGGTCTTCAATAAGAACAAAAACAACAGAAAGCCCACATACACATGGAGGCTAAACAATAGTCTACTCAATGATACCTTGGGCAAAGAAGAAATAAAGAAATAAAAGACTTTTTAGAATTTAATAAAAATGAAGGCACAACATACCCAAATTTATGGGACACAATGAAAGCAGTGCTAAGAGGAAAACTCATAGCCCTGAGTGCCTCCAAAAAGAAATGGGATAGAGCATACACTAGGAGCTTAATGGCATACCTGAAAACCCTGGAACAAAAAAGAAGCTAATTCACTCAGGAGGAATAGAAGGCAGGAAATCATCAAACTCAGGGATGAAATCAATCAAGTGGAAACAAAGAGAACCATACAAAGAAACAACAAAGCCAGGAGCTGGTTCTTTGAGAAAATCAACAAGATAGATAAACCCTTAGCCAAACTAACCAAAGGGCACAGACACAGTATCCAAATTAACAAAATTAGAAATGAAAAGGGAGATATAACAACAGAAAGTGAGGAAATTCAAAAAAATCAACAGATCCTACTACAAAAGCCTATATTCAACACAACTGGAGAATCTGGAAGAAATAGACAATTTTCTAGACAGATACCAAATAACAAAATTAAATCAGGATCAAATAGATCATCTAAACAGTCCCATAACCCCTAAAGAAATAGAAGGGGTCATAGAAAGTCTTCTAACCAAAGAAAGCACAGGACCAGATAGTTTTAGTGCAGAATTCTATCAGACCTTCAAAGAAAACCTAACACCAAACTATTCCACAAAATAAAAGCAGAAGGAACTCTTCAAACTATTCCACAAAATAAAAACAGAAGGAACACTACCCAAATCATTCTACAAAGCCACAATTATGCTGATATCAAAATCACACAAAGATCCAACAAAGAAAACTTCAGGCAAATTTCCCTTATGAACATCGATGCAAAAATACTCAATAAAATTCTTGCCAACCAAACCCAAGAACACATCAAAATGATCATTCACCATGATCAAGTAGGCTTCATCCCAGGAATGCAGGAATGGTTAAATAAACAGAAATCTATCAATGCAATCCACTATATAAACAAAATCAAAGAAAAAAACCACATGGTCATTTTATTAGATGCTGAAAAAGCATTTGACAAAATTCAGCATCCTTTTATGCTAAAAGTCTTGGAAAGAACCGGAATTCAAGGCCCATATCTAAACAAAGTAAAAGCAATATATAACAAACCAGTAGCCAACATCAAACTAAACAGAGAGAAACTTGAAGCAATCCCACTAAAATCAGGGACTAGACAAGGCTGCTCCCTCTCTCCATATCTTTTCAATATAGTACTTGAGGTACTAGCTAGAGCAATCAGACAGCATAAGGTCAAAGGGATACGAATTGGAAAGGAAGAAATCAAACTATCGCTTTTGCAGATGTTATAGCATATTTAAGTGACCCAAAAAACTCCACCAGAGAACTCCTACAGCTGATAAACAACTTCAGCAAAGTGGCTGATTATAAAATCAACTCAAGCAATTCAGTAGACTTCCTATACTCAAAGGATAAGCAGGCTGAGCAGGAAATTAGGGAAATGACACCCTTCACAATAGCCACAAACAATATAAAGTATCTTGGTGTAACTCTAACCAAACAAGTGAAAGATTTGTTTGACAAGAACTTCAGGTCTCTGAAGAAGAAAATGGAAGAAGTCCTCAGAAAATGGAAAAATCTTTCACTCTCATGGATTGGAAGGATTAATATAGTAAAAATGGCCATCTTGCCAAAAGCAATATACAGATTCAATGCAATCCCCATCAAAATCCCAACTCAGTTCTTCAGAGTGTTAGAGAAATTCTCAAATTCATCTGTAATAACAAAAATCCAGGATCGCTAAAATTATTGCCAACAGTAAAAGAACTTCTGGGGGAGTCAGTATCCCAGATCTCAAGCAATACTACAGAGCAATGGTGTTAAAAACTGCATGGTATTGGTACAATGACAGGTAGGTGGATCAATGGAATAGGATTGAAGACCCAGAAATGAACTAACACACCTATGGTCACTTGATCTTTGACAAAGGAGCTGAAACCGTCCAGTGGAAAAAAGATAGCCTTTTCAACAAATGGTGCTAGTTCAATTGGATGTCAGCATGCTGAAGCATGTGAATTAATCCATTCTATTCTTCTTGTACGAAGCTCAACTCCAAGTGGATCAAAGACCTCCACATAAAACCAGACACACTGAAACTAATAGAAAAAAACTTGGGAAAACCTTTGAGGACATGAGCACGGGGGTGGGGGGATGGGGGGTGGGGGGTGGGGGGGTGGATGGGCGGGCAGGGAGTTCCTGAACAGAACACCAATAGCTTATGCTCTAAGGTCTAGAATTGACAAATGGGACCTCATAAAATTACAAAGTTTCTGTAAGGCAAAGGACATTGTCAAAAGGACACAATGGCAACCAACAAATTGGGAAAAAAATTTCACCAACCCTATATCCAACAGAAGGCTAATATTCAATATATACAAAGAACTCAAGAAGTTAGACCTCAGAAAACCAAATAACCCTATTTAAAATGGGGTACAGAGCTAAACAAAGTATTTTCACCTAAAGAACTTCGGATGACTGAGAAGCACCTTTAGAAATGTTCAACATCAGTAGTAAATTAAGGAAATGCAAATAAAAACAATCCTGAGATTTCACCTCATACCAGTCAGAATAGCTAAGAGTTTTGTAGGAGAGTACCAGAACAGAGAAATGGTGTGTGTGTGGGAGGGGGATGATTGAGGAATGGGTGGGGGGAAGAGGGCTTATGGGACGGACATATGGTGAGGGGGAAACTGGGAAAGGGGAAAGCCTTTGGAATGTAAACAAAGAATATAGAAAAGAAAAAAAGAAAAAACTCAGGAGACTGCAGGTGTTGTCGAGGATGTGGAGAAAGAGGAACACTCCTCTACTCCTGGTGGGATTGCAAGCTGGTACAACCACTCTGGAAATTATTTGGCAGTTCCTCAGAAAACTGGGCATGACACTTCTGGAGGACCCTGCTCTACCACCCCTGGGCATATGCCCAGAGGATTCTCCAGCATGCAATAAGTACACGTGCTCCACTATGTTCATAGCAGCCTTATTTATAATAACCAGAAGCTGGAAAGAATCCAGATGTCCCTCAGTGGAGGAATGGATACAGAAAATGTGGTATATTTACACAATGGAATACTACTCAGCAATTAAAAACAATGAATTCATGAAAATTTTAGGCAAATGGTTGGAACTGGAAAATATCATAGTAAGTGAGGTAACTCATTCACAAAAGATCACACTTGGATTGTAGTCACTGAAATGTGGATATTAGCCCAGAAATGCAAAATACCCAAAACAACCCACATATCAAATCATTCCCAAGAAGAAGAAAGGAGAGGGCCCTGGTCCTAGGAAGCCTTGATGCAGCATTGTAGGGGATTGCCAGGACAGAGGAGTGAGAAGGGTTTTATTGGGGAACTGGCAGAGGGAAGAGGGCTTATGGGACTTAGCCCTTAGAGGGGTGGAACTGGGGAAGGGAAAATCATTTTGAATATCAACAAAGAATATAGAAAATAATTTTATTTATTTATTTATCTATCTTTATTTGATTTTTTGCATTTTTTATTGGATATATTCTATATTTACATTTCATTTCCCTTTTTCTGCTTCCCCACCTTCCAAAGGTCCCACATGCCCTTTTCCCTCCGACTGCTCCCCCATCTACCCCTTCCCACTTCCCTGTTCTGGTATTCCCCTACACTGATGCTTTGTTGGACATCATTTGGTATGTGGATTGTGTCTTTGGTGTCCCAAGTTTCTAGGTTAATTTCCACTTATCAGTGAGTGCATACCATGGGTATTCTTTTGAGACTGAGTTACTTCACTTAGTATGATGTTCTCCAGCTCCATCTATTTCTCTAAGAATTTCATAAATTCATTGTTTCTAATGGCTGAAAAGTACTCCATTGTGCATATATACCACATTTTTGTATCCATTCCTCTCTTGAGGGACATCTGGGTTCTTTCCAGCTTCTGGCTATTATAAATTAGGCTGCTATGAACATAGTGGAGCATGTATCCTTATTGCATGCTGGGGAATCTTCTGGGTATATTCCCAGGAGTGGTATGGCTGGGTCCTCCGGAAGTATTATGTCCAGTTTTCTGAGGAACAGCCAGACTGATTTCCAGAGTGGTTGTACCAGCTTGCAGTCCCACCAACAGTGTAGAAGTATTACTCTTTCTCTACATCCTCACCAACACCTGATGCCTCCTGAGTTTTTAATCTTAGCCATTCTGACTGGTGTGAGGTAAAATCTCAGGGTTGTTTTGATTTGCATGTCTCTAATTACTAATGATGTTGAACATTTTTTAAGGTGTTTCTCAGCCATCCGAATTTCTTCAGGTGAAAAGTCTTTGTAGAACAGTAAAAAAAAAAAAAAAAAAAAAAAAACGGTTAGAATGTTACAACAGAAAGTGTTTACATGTATATCTATTAAGAGTAATTATCTGGCTAAACATTCATCATCTGTCACAAGCTCTACAGGTTCATGGAGAATTAAAAATTACAAGTTTTGATTAAGTTATTCATGAAGTTTTCTATAGATAAACCCAGTCAATATTTTATCTTCTGTCCTTGTACCTATAGTAAATTCTGTTTCATTTTTATCACCTTTGTTTATGGTTTACAACCTCTTAGAATGTGCTCTAAGTTGTAAATGCTTATTTATTATCTCAGAACCAGTTTACTAGTAACACTTGAAGCCTGGCAGAGTTCTCAATGTAGTTTTCTATCAGAAAATATGTAATAGGAGTCCTATTACAAAAGAAATTATTGCATGCCAGGGGGGGACCCTGCTATACCACTCCTGGTCATATACCCAGAAGATTCCCTGACATACAATAAGGACACATGTTCCACTATGTTCATAGCAGCCTTATTTATAATAGCCAGAAGCTGGAAAGAACCCAGATGACCTTCAATGGAGAAATGGATACAGAAAATGTGGTATATATACACAATGGAATACTACTTAGCATTAAAAACAATGAATTCATGAAATTTTTAGGCAAATGATTGGAACTGGAAAATATTATACTAAGTGAGGTAACTCTTTCACAAAAGAACACACATGGAATGCAGTCACTGATAAGTGGATATTAGCCCAGAAGCTCAGAATACCCAAAACACAACCCACATATCAAATCATTCCCAAGAAGAAGGAAAGAGAGGGCCAGATCCTGGAAAGATTTCATGCAACATTGTAGGGGATTGCCAGGACAGAGGAGTGGGAGGTAGTTGATTGTGCAACTCGCAGAGGAAGAGGACTTATAGGACTTAGGGGAAGGGGGAACTGGGAAAGGGAAAATCATTTGGAATGTAAACAAAGAATATAGAAAATAAAAAATAAAATAAAATAAAAAAGAATAAAATGTATATAATTTCAAGAACCCTTAATATTGCCATAGTTGTTAAATAAAATTTCTGTAGGTGAAAAAAAAGAATGTATAAATCTAACTGTTGCTCAGGAAACAAACAGATCCAATGGGTTCCTTAAAAATTAATGATTACTAATATAAAATAGGAATTCTTATAGGATCATCATTAAGAATTAAGAAGTCATCTGTCTATACAGCATCACTACAAGAGAGTATATCTTCTTTGTTTTGCAGAAATTTGTTCAAAAGGATGGGCTCATACCTAGTGATTGTTATATGTATATAATAATAAGAGGAAAGGCATATAACTAGCGGGAATATTTCAGGAAATAAAATTATACTGGGCCTTGCCTGCAGAAGCAAATCTGTCATTAACTGTACAGTTCATGGCAAAACCATCTCAGGAATATCACCTCCTAGTTTTTAGCTCCTCCCTGATGTCTACTGGATCTATTTTTAAAGACTTCAGTGTTACTCACTGAACCTCGAGATCACGGATTGGCTAGACTGGCTGCCCAGTAAGCTCATGGAATGGCCTGCCTCCATTCTCTCCAGCACTGCACACATACGACCACACCCATCTTTTTCCTCTTTCACATGGGATCTGAACTCAGTTTCTCATGCCATTATGGAGAGTATTTACTGACTCATCCATGTCCCTGCTATGAAACGTATCATTTGTCATAAAGAATGGCATGTAAGGAGAAACCGGAAGATGCAGGTTTGCTAGTTGTGTGCTGCTCCACAGTAGTCTCTAAACAGGTTCTTGTCTTTAAGGAAGTCATGAGTTAGTGGAGCAAATGTGTTTTTAGACAAGTCCAACGGTCTGTGAAGACAGGAATCAGGAGCTTCCTGTCAAAAACGCAATACAACAAGACACACACTCTGATTTTTTTCTTTACTAGTTTTTGTTTTTACAATATTTATTTTTACATACATCTACTATAAAAATGGTTGTTGTTCTATACTTTCAAGCTTTTATTTGTGTATTTATTTCAGTTTCATTAGATTTCTTCAATTCAAAGATCAAATTTTTGATCAATGTAGATTAATCCTAGGTGTATAGATTTGAATATACAATTAATAAAAGGCTATATGATAGAACCCATATCTATAGCTTCAAGACAACTAGGTATATATATTCCAGCCTATAATTTTGTAGATTTTTTTTTATTTAAAGTACCAAACATTTAGGCAACTCTTAAGCACTAAGACAAAAATTTATGATATTAATATTTTTCTGAAAAAGAAAATTATACATAAAACAATTAAATGTGACAGGACAGATATCCAATTTCAGTACTGAAAAAAATACAGCTAGAGTATCCTTTCATATTTTCAGAATTTTTCAAATGGGCTCTTAGAAGTGATACTAGTAAGTGTTTCAGATCCAGGCTCTTGTCACATTATGTTCTCTACCACTAATGCCATCTTCCATCATGCTCAGCTTGAAATACATTTATGTTGTATAGAGCATTATATTTCTAAAATTATATTAAGAATATATATACATATATATATGTATATATATATATATATAATTTGCACTACCTATGGTTCTTATGCTAAAAATCAAAATAATTTGGAAAGATAATTTGCTGGTGCTTAAAAAAGTGTATTTTGCAAGGTTTATATCTTATTCTTTCCAAGTTCCTAGATAGATCTAAGTTAACTGTTAAAATATAACACACTATCTGTCTTTCGAAAGTTTAAAATAAAGCTGAAAATATATAAAGACTTCTCAAATTTAAACTCAAGGCAAAATAGCATTTGAAGTACACATGTTAATACAATTTAAAACCATATGTTATATAATATTGGTATTTAAAATATAAATATAACTTGACTGTTAGCGTCTACAATCATTTTCAAGCTGTTGTGATTTCACAGATAGTTCACCTCTTTTGGTTATATTTAGAGTACTTTAAATTCATGTTCTTAAGAATTCTTTTTATTAATTGTTCACTAGTCACTGTAAATTTGCTTACATTAAAATGATAATTATACAGACCTAATATTTTCAAGAAAAATATTTTAAATTTCAGAAGCAAGACTACTGAACAATGATAAGACATAACAAGTCAGGTGGAATTTTCTATGCCAGAAGTTTTGACTATATTTCAGATATTTCCTTTCACTTGAGTTCATAGAATTAATTCACCAGAAGTGCGTTAATTCACATTTTAATGCATTATATGTAAAAATTTTCTTGGAATGAACTAAAGGGACCAGTTACGAAACACTGTGATAAATGATAATAATGGTATAATAGTTTTACTTGTATACTGAACCTTGAAAGTATCTGGTCTCTGCTTTATACAATAAGACATAGTTTTCTTAACTGCAGAATCTAGAATTGCTTTAAGGAAAAAATTATTAGCACACCTGCAAGAGGTTTTCTAGATTAGGATAATGGAGGTGCAAGGTTTCATACAAATTTAAGTGACATCATTCGATGTGGTGGTTTCCCAGACTACATAAAAAGAAGTCTAGTTGGGTACCAGTTTTCATCTTCCTGCTTCCTAACTGCAGACTCAATGTGACAAGCCGTCTCACCCTCTTACCCCAACACTTGCCATGTCCTTATGTTCTGTATTGGTCTGTATTCTTGCCATGTTCTGTATTGCCTTGAATGGTAAATCAAAATAAAACCTTACTTCTTAAAATTGCTTCTTGGCAGGCATTCTGTCACATTAATTCAGAAAGTAAATAGTGTCAACTACAGATAATGGGAACGTAGCCACTGCTCTGATAAACCTGACCATACTGTACTTAAGTCTTTGGAGCTGGTTTGAGGGAGGGATATCAGAGAGTTTGCAGCTGATAAAGAAGCTCTAAAGGCATGAAGCTTAAGTTGATCATGGAGTCTTACTCCATGGTTTCAGAGAGGCACTAACGCCTGGCAATGATTGGCAGGGTTAGTCCCTACAGTTAAAGCCTGAGAGACCACTATGTAAAGCCATGACAATGAAACTTGTCCTGCAGTGGGATCTCCAATACATTGAGGAGAAAAGCATTACATTTCCTCCAAGGAAAGTTACAAACACAGTTTAATATAACCCAAGAAATGGTCTACATGTGCTTCAGGCAACAAAGCCAGTAATCTGGGACTATCTAAACCCTTTGGGGTCCCGACATTCCTATCAAGAATCCCAGAAACCTTACTGAGAGTTATAGCTTTTGTTGATTTCACTATTGGTTTCAATCTTCCTTTGGCCTGATCTTTCCTTCATATGCCTCCCTTCCTTCCTTTTGGAATAAGATAGACTACTCTGTGCAACTGCAAGTTGGAAATATGTAGCCTATTTTATTAGACAGATGCTCAGTTAAGAGATTACCCATGGTTCAGAAGAAATTATGCATTTCCATTTTTAACAGTATTGGAATTGTTAAAGACTGTGGGTACACTGGGATACTTACAGCCTAAACGTCAAGCAGCGAACTGGCAAGGTGACACGTTTTGACGCTATGATAGTTTATATTAATTACTAAGTTGGTGATACAATGTCCAACTGAAGAGATGAATCTCTGGGCATTTCTGTGAGGGATTTTCTACATTAGGCAAGTCAAGTGGGAAACCTAAACTCAGGTAGTATGATTCCACAGGCCAAACTCTCATACTACAGAAAAATGAAAAATATTAGCTTAGTACCACCCTTCATTACTTTCTGCTTCCTGACTATAGACTTAACTTGCCCAGGTGTATTATCTCCTTGCTGATAGACCTTTGCTGTATCGAAGTACTCCCTTGTAGTATAAACTAAAGAAACTCTCTGTTAAGTTCTATCTTGTTATGAATTATTTTATAGCATCAAGAAAAGAAACTATTTCACATTTATATATTAGTTTTTACTTCTTATTCTCAATTTAGTTGGCTAGCAAAGTTTAATTATCAGCTATCTACTAATCTTTATGTGGTACTATATTAATATACAAAATATCACCCCCTATATGTTATACAAATACATCTACATATGTGTGTATTTTCATTTTGTGAACTGAATAACATATGGTATTCATCTATTTCCAAAAGCCAACAAAATTTAACTCTAAATAAATATTATCCATCTGAAAAGATCTATTACTGAAGCAATATTTAATTAGTCAAAATAAATAGCTCATAAATCATACTTATTGATTTTTAAACTGCCGAAGTACAGCTCCACATTCTTTGAACTGTGTGGATAGTACTTATCTAGCCTTAACTGAGAAAGGACATTATTCTGTACACTCTGTATTCCATTAAATATTGGGAATTGTAATGTCTAGGAACAGAAAACCAAAATCTATCCTAAACCTTCTTCTTTGCTGCAGACAAAAGAGTGCAAAGGAAAAAATAATAAAACAGAGGATTATTATTTCTTATCTAAACAGAAAAATATCTAGTTGAGATTTTCCTATAAAAGGTGGATTGGAAATAATGGAAAGCTTTAGTGAGTTTGGGGTGACATGGTGTATAGTGTACTAGCCTAGCATGTACACAGCTTCCACTAACATTTGATCCGTGGCACTGAGAAAAGAAGTTTTAGTAATGTCAAAACTAAATACCACCAAGTAATTCTATATTTCAACACACCATTGAAATGTTAGTCCTCTGAATTTGATTAAATACATTTTGAAACATTAAAGAAGTATTCAAGTTTTTTCCTTAATAAAATAATTATGTATTTATACATCTTCATTTTCCATAATTATTTATTTCATGCTTAGTAAATGTCAATGACAGCCCCTGCACCAACTATTAGAAGTTCCACAAAAGACTAAGCTATACAACCATAACATAAATTCAGAGAGCCTAAGTCAAATCCATGAAGGCTCCCTGATTGTCAGTTCAGTCTCTGTGAGTCCATTTGAGCCCAGATTAGTTGATTATGTCAAACTAATGTAACAGTCACGTAATTCTATATGGTAATGCATGGTTGAAAAGTTGGTCCTCTGAATTTGATTAAATAAATTCTGAAACAATTGTTTGGCCATGCTCTCCTAAGTTCATGAATAAAGCCTTTAGATTACGGTTATGCTAGGCTCTAGTCTATGAGTACAGCAGATTATCAGAATCATTTCAGTGACTTTTTCTGGTTGTGTTTAGTTCTATCTTAGGACGCTGGGCTATAAAGCATCTGGTTCCTAGCCCACCAGGCAATGTCACAAGTTGGAATCCTCTTTTGGCATTGGTCTCAAGCTGGATCAGTCTTTGGCTATCCACTGCCACTGGTTCTACACCACCTTTACCCCAGCACATCTTGCAGACAGGACTTGTAGGTCAAAGGTCCTGTGGCTGTATGGTGGTTTGAATATGCTTGACCCATCTTACATGACACTTAAGAGGTGGAGCCTTATGAGAAGAGGTGCAGTCTTGTTAGAGTAAGTTTGCCACTCTGGAGATGGGGCTTTGAAATCTCATATAAATGCTCAAGTCTGGCCAGAACAATGTAGAGTCTCCTAGCTGCCTTTGGATCAAGATGGGGAATTTTTGGCTCCTCCAGCTCCACGTCTGCCTGCACACTCTAATGCTTCCCTCTGTGATGAAAATGAACTAAATGTCTGAAACTGTAAACCAGCCTTTATAGGAGGTTCCTTGCTGATGGTCTCTCTTCATAGCAATGAACCCAAAACTAAAGCAGCTGGGTTGATACTTCAGTCTCTCCAGTGGAAGCCTTGTCAGGTTAGAGGAGACAGCCACTTCAGGGTCTTTATCTCCCATTACTAGGAGTCATTACTAGAGTCACACTCATAGATTACTGGGAGTTTCCACTGCACTTGGCTTCTACCTTTTCTCTGAATACCTGGCTAATTCCAGTCTTCTCTCTTCCAGAACTTTCTCCATCCATCCTCTCCTGAACTGACCACTCCTGTTCTAGTCCCTACCTGTTGCCAGTCTATCCACAATATCATTATATTTTCCATTTCTAGCTCGATTCATGTGACTCCACTGTAGTCCTCCTTGTTACTTAGCATCTGTGGTTCTGTGAACTGTAGCACGTATATCTTTGCAACTAATATCCACTTAATAGTGAGTACATACTATTATTATCTTTAAAGATTTGGGTTACCTCACTCAGAATCATTTCTCTAGTTCTATTCATTTGCCCAAAAATGTCATGCTATCATTGCTTTTATCAGTTGAGTAATACTCTAATGTGTAAATGTGCCACGTTTTCTTATCTATTCTGGATATTACAAAATAAAACTGTTGTGAACATAGTTGAGCAAATGTCATTGTGGTAGGATGGAGAATCCTTTGGGTATATGCTGAGGACTGGAATAGCTGACATAGATCAATTCTCAGTTTTTTTAAACTGGGAAAAGCCATATTGATTGCCAAAGTAGTTGTACAAGTTTGTATTCCCACCAGCAATGGAGCAGTGTTTCCCTTGCCCGATCCTCGGTAGTATGAACTGTCACTTGTGATTTTGATTTAGCCACTCTGATAGGTAGAATTGCAGAGTCATTTTTATTTGCACCTCCAAGATAACTAAGGATGATTAACATTTCTTTAAATGTTTCTCAGCTATTTGAGTTTCCTCTGATGAATATTCAGTCATATCTGTACCTTTTTTAATTGGACTATTTGGTGTCTTAATGTCTACTTTCTTGAGTTCTTTATATATTTTAGATATCTGCCCCTGTCAGAAGTCAAGTTGGTAAAAAAAAATTTTCCCATTCTATAGGCTGTGTTTTTGACAGTATCAAAATGGGATGGTGTCCTATTGACAGTATCCTTTGTCTTTCTGGAGCTTTTCAATTACGTGGGGTCCCATTTATTAATTATCAGTCACAGTGGATAAGCTATTTGTGTTCTGTTTAGAAAGTTGTCTCTGTTACAATGAACTTGAGGCTATGCCCCACCTTCAGTTCTATCAGGTTCATTGTATCTGCTTGAATGTTTAAGTCTTTGATTCACTTGGACTTTTTGTTCAGGGTGATGAATATGAATCTATTTGCATTTTTCTACATTCAGATAAACAATTAGTCCAGCACCATTTGTTAAAGATGCGTTTTTTTTCTATTGTATGTTTTGGGCTTCTTTACCAAAAATCAGGTGTCCATAGGTGTGTAGATTTGTTTTGTATCCTTGTTTCCATTAAACGATCAACCTGTATTTTTCCATATACCATATGATTTTTATTGTTATAGTTCTATAGACTGGGTTTGAGGCAATTATAAGTTTATATGCTGATTTCAGAGTTTATATTTGTTGGATTCCTTTCTCTTGGTTTCTGTTTCCTTTCTGTTCTACTGGCCTGAGCACCCTGTGGTTCTGGTGACCCGTGAGTTCCCTTGTCCTGTAACATTCCACATCTAGGATTTTGGCAGCTTGAGAAAACTCTGGGGTGACAGCATTACCTCTGTAGGTTTGGAGTTCTAGGAACTGGGGTGGACTCTAGTAGAACAGGGGACTTTAAGAGTTCCAGATACTGTTTTGGGTTCTGGTAGCACAGCAGGTTTCCTTTGGAGTTGTGGGCCAGGGTATAGAGATGAGGAGGTGCTATTGGTGGAAATCTGGATGGGCTCGAGAAGTGACACTGAGCTGTGGGCATTTCTTCCTTGGGGTCCTGGCAGGGACTCTGGTAGAGCACAGGGTTGCTGTAGATGTTATGGGTCAGCATATTCTGTCAAGGTTTTTAACATGTTGGGTTTTTTTTGTTTGTTTGTTTCTTTTGGTTTAGTTTTTCTTAAATTCGAATTTACTGAATTCATTTACCATTTACTCTGAGCTTTTATGAATTACACATTGTTCAACATATTTACTTGAATTTGCAATGGCTTCTAGCATGTAATATTAATATTTTCACTACTATATGTCTATGATGTTCAAATACTATAATTGAAGACAAAATGGAATCTGTTTCTGACATGATCGTTAAGGCGTTTGTATTAGTTAGGACAGCATTGTCACACAATGATTTTCTTTACTGTTAAAATTAAACATAATGTATTGAGTATGTTTCTCCTTGACCAATAGAACATTTTTGTTTAATAAGCCAAGTAAATAACATTTCCAAAAATAAAATATGGGCACTTGTCACTTTAAGAACTTTTAGCACAGTATTTACTCATTAGAATTATAAGTATCACACAGGGACCATTTTGACACAATTATTCTCTCATGAGAATTCTACCTCTTAAGCTTTTGTGTATATGTTTTCTGCCTACTAGTACCATAGGGGATTGCCAGGACAGAGAAGTTGGAGAGGGTTGATTGGGGAAAGGGCAGAGGGAAGAGGGCTTATGGGACTTATGGGGAGTGGGGAACCAGGAAAGGGGAAATCATTTGGAATATAAACAAAGAATATAGAAAATAATAAATAAAAGAAAACACATACTCTTTTCCATTCTTATTTTGTACAATTAAATTTTATCTTCCATATGAAACCCGTTGAACATGCTCTGAATAAGCATTGTCATTAGTTCAGCTTTTGTAGATGTATCACATCTTGCTTGCAATCAGTGATAGGTAGGTAGATAGATGATAAATTCAGATAGTTGTATGTATTTATGTATACCATAGGGCATGGATGGTTATTTTCCATACATGTATTTTCTAAGATATTCTAAATTCATATCATTATATGTTAAACATTTACATAATTATTATATTTCTAATATAATGATCTTAAGATAAAAAACTATGCTATTTTCATAGGTTTGCATTTGTATACTGAGAGTCCAGATAATCTGTTTGAGTTGAGGAAATAGGAAAGTGGGTGGTAAGTCAACAATAGTCCTGCGCTCAGTAGTTCAGGGTCTCCGACTCTCTGCAGACTCCCTATCAGTTCCTAGTGTCATTTCCCCTGAACCCAAATTTCTCTGTCCTGGCCTTTGAAAAGCTTGATCTTGAGACAGATGCTTTGAATGGAGTCTATGGGAGCTAAGGAATGAATAAGGATGAGATTTAGTGTTTTTCTTCTTTCTTTGTTTCTTGGCCTTCTCTTCCTCTTCTTTTCCCTGTGCACGCCTTTCTTCTTGTCTTGCAGCAAAACATGGGGAGGAAAAATGAGTGAATAACCTCATTTTGGATAATATGTTGCTATTGATCTGAGACTTTTTCCTGATTAATGGTTTTTAGTTTAATGCTTATTGTCCAACTAGATGATGAGTCTGTGGAGTCACTAAGCAAATGGGAATCTGAACATAGGGTTATGGAGAGAAATTATTCAAATATTCCAAGAAAGAAATTAACCACAGAGTATTCTATATTGACACTGTACAAAGAAAGGTATGTTATGAAGTCCCAAGTTAAAGTCTCTATAGAAAACTAAAAGATATCATTAAAATAGGGGTTGTTTATATTTATATATTCTGCAGGTGAGGTTAAATAATATTTATTTTTGGACTCTGTTTGCAAGATACTTAGATTTAATTTATATAGTTGCTTTGAACATACTTTAGATTTCGCCTTGATTTTCTAGTTCTATTCCTACTATTTATATTTAATTTTACATAAAGTTGCCTGTTGTCTATGCAAAAAATTTACTTATTCACCTTTTAAGAAAACTTGGAGACAAGATTCAAAAAATAGAAATAGCTAATTCAGAAATGTCCTCCCAAAATCCACAAGAATTAGCTAAGTACTTCCTTAAGTGCTTAGCTGGTCCACTACTACTAGCAGTTTTAGAAAAATAAAAATCTACTCAGACACATAGTTTCTACCTACAAGTAAATTTTTGAAAAATATTTATCAAATGAAAACAGAAAGTAAATAACATCTTGTGCCAAACTGTGTGCATAGTCTAGAGCCTGCATTTGTAACTGATTAGAGTTCCATTCTTATTTTCTTTATGTGTTCTTAATGTTATCTAAGTTATTTGATTTGACATGAAGCTTACCTGATTTCTCATCTCTAGATGCACTAGAACATATCAATAATATAATGAAAGTGGCATATACCCAGAAGATTCCCCAGCATGCAATAGGGATACATGTTCCACTATGTTCATAGCAGCCTTATTTATAATAGCCAGAAGCTGGAACGAACCCAGATGACCCCTCAACGGAGGAATGGATACAAAAAATGTGGTATATATACACAATGGAGTACTATTCAGCCATTAGAAACAATGAATTCATGAAATTCTTAGTGAAATGGATGGAGCTGGAGAACATCATACTAAGTGAGGTAACCCAGTCTCAAAAGAATACCCATGGCATGCACTCACTGATAAGTGGATATTAGCCTAGAATCTTGGGACACCAAAGACACAATCCACATACCAAATGATGTCCAACAAGAAGGAAGGAGTGGACACTGGTGCTGGAAAGGCTCAAAGCATCAGTGTTGGGGAATATCAGAACAGGGAAGTAGGAAGGGGTAGATGGGGGAACAGGGGGAGGGAAAAGGGCATGTGGGACCTTTGGGGGGGCAGGGAACCAGGAAAAGGGAAATGAAATGTAAATATAGAATATATCCAATAAAAAAATTTTTAAATTTAAAAAAAAGAGTTATGTAGCTCCTCAGGAATAAGATCAAATGACACTTCAGAGAAATTATCCCAGGAAAAAAATTGAGGCCCCCATTGAAATGGTTCCTTATAGGGCATATTAAATATAAAATAAGTCTATCTTGAACTATTTCCAAAGAGGTTAATCACCTCATTATAAGGTAATTTTACCTAGAAAGTAATCCCCTGACATGGCTAATTGGAACTAATTAGATGCTCTGGCTACTTCTGGCTCCACCAAAGCATTACTTACTCAGACCTTTCTTTTAGAAACTATGTGGTTACACAGGCGTGGAAAGCATCATTTTCTGTCTGAACAAAGTTAATTCTAAAATATTAACTTGGAAAGGCTGTTTTTCTTTGGGGTAAAAGAAAGGATTCCTAGCAGCTACTGTTCTCTGAACAGAAAATTATTCATGTATGTAGCATTTTCAGGTGAATATTTTCTTGTCTGCAATTTACATGAACTCTATGCACATGGAGTAACCCTCATACTTCTATGCATCGATCAGAATTACTTCTAAAATTGAAACAAAACATTATTTTGAAGTTATTTCTTTATCATTATTATCATTATTAATTATTTTATTTATTTACATCCCAAATATTTCCTCCCCATCCCAGTCCCCCTTTGCAGAGTTCTTCACCCCAAACCCCTTCCCCTTTGCCTCTGAGAATGCATTTCTTTATGGTTAAATTTCTGAAAAGGTTTAGACATTAAAAGAATAAAACCTAAATATAAAGGTGAGCATCACATTCCATTTTCTCAGGAGGATCCACCTTCCGACTTTGCCCTCTCGTAAGAAGCCTTGAACAGTAATTACCAAATATTAAATAACCAGTATGTCCTGTAGTCACTGTTCATGACATTCTCACTGCCACCAAACTCAAGCTGCCCCTCTCCAATGCGTCCATTCTTATTCTCAGGACTCTCTGATTCCCCCCAGACTTTCCTCGTCCTACTTCTGTGACTGTCGTTGGAAAACCTGAGCAAATCATTAGCACCACACTTGTACTTGTCCTGGCCAACCATAAGAAGCAGAAAATCTAACAGGGATTCAGACAGGGGCCCCTACTCAGAAGCTGAATCCTGAGCGCTTATGCCCAGGGGCTTGAACCCAGAGCTTGTCCATCCTGTAGTGACAAAAGGTCAAAAGCAGACAGCAGATCTTTACCTTTTCCCTTAATAAATGGCAGATGATGGCTTGGAGTCTTGCTCAGTTGCTAAAGTGCCTGGCTAGAACGCATAAAGCATAGAAGTGATGCAAGATATTTCCTATCCATTTACACTAAGGCAGTGAGAGGCCAGTGATTGGAGGGGAGAGAGGAGGAGGAGCTAAGAGAAGGAGGAGCAGAGAGAGAGGGAGCCTGAAGCCACGCGAGGAGACACACAGATCCAGATGGCTTCAGATGTGTTTCTGGTGTCCTCTGGTGAGAGGTTAGAGATATTGGGATAAAACTTTATCATTGTAATTTGGAATTGTGTAATTCGGAGTTTCATATACATAAATTATTTGGTTAACTACTCAAGTTTAAGAGTCATGATTTGCTTGATACTTGGAAGGAGTGAGTGCTGGGCTGGAGAGAGAACTGCCGAGCCTTGGAGCAGAGGCCTGGCAGGGCAGTACTCTATTTTAATCATTTCCCACTACACAGAGTCTGATCTTTATCCACCAAGTAAAATTAGGTGTGATGGCGCACATCTATAATCCGTGCACTTGGGAGTCAGAGACAGGAAGATCATAAGATCAAGGTCAACCTCACGTATATAAGATTTTAAACCCAAACCAGTGCATGTACATATACATGAATGTGCATGCATATGCATATATCTGTGTATGTGTGATGTATGTATGTATGTGCTTATACATGCATATACATATATGTATATATATGTATTAGTGATGATTCTCTCACACACAAATATATCTTCATTAATGAAGTGTTATGAGAGAGCAGATTTTATGAAGACTAAGGAAATAGACTTCTGGAAGAAATGTTTTGATTGTTGCCTTGCCTAAAAGCTAAAGAAATACGTATGTCAAAAGTAAGAGGCTGGAAATCGAAGTATGTAACTACAGAATGGATGAATGCAATGCCAAGCAATGGATCAATACAGAGGAAAGGTTGCCTATGGCGTGATGATGACAATGACAAGTCCAGTTTCTATCTGTTGGATATGAGATATTGATACACCATCCACACCCATGCCATGCACATCAAACTGTATGGAACACTCACTGGAACAATCTGCATGCTGGAGCAGATCCTCTACCGCCACATTGGGGCCACTTTTGTCCCATTATTTGCAAAACTGGAGTGATTCCCAGTAGCATAGTCTAGGTTCCTTAACTGAACTCGGTTATTTTAAATATAATTGATGTGTTATGTTCAAGTTATTCACTTAAAATCATTGTTAAATTATATTTCATATCTTTTGAAAAAATTAAGCATACTTTGTGATTGTTCATTTTTAGTTGATATATCAAAAACAATGCATTTGAATTATTTTTGTTACAGTTTATTTAAAAGAGCTTCTTACTAATAAAGAATAAAAATTAATCAAAATTTTCAGTTATTTTAATATAATTAACATAGGGATGTAATTTAACTATAATCTTCAAGGTGTAATTGTATATACCTTTTGGAATTCTATTTAAAATACAGGTTCTCAATATGCAAAAGAGAGAGTGGGGATATCAGAAAGGAAGGAATGAAGGAAGAAGAGAAGGAGGGAAGGGAGAGAGGTAAGGATGAAGAAAGGGAGAAAGGAATGGAGAGAGGGAGGGAGAAAGGAATGAAGGAAGGAAGGAACGAAGGAAGGAGGGAGGGAAGGAGGGAGGGAAGGAGGGAGGGAAGGAGGGAAGAAAGGAAGGGAGGAGGGAAGGAAAGAAGGAAGGAAGGGATGGAGGGAGGGAGGGAAGGAGGGAGGAAGGAAGGAAGGAAGGAAGGAAGGAAGGAAGGAAGGAAGGAAGGAAGGAAGGAAAGAAGGAAGGAAGTCACTTTTTATGTCTAAAACGTTTTTAATACTTTGGAGAAATTGTAGAATCCAGCCAGCAGAGGGCGCGAGCGCATGTGTACTATGCATTGCAGCAGTCAGCCTCCTGGAGAACGTTGGATGAGTCCTTGCTGAATATGCTCTCTGGCAAAGTCATTGTTTGGTTGTTGCGTTGCCAGGACTTAGATTATTTACATCAGTAGTCCTTCTCATGTGGAAGTATGCAGCTCTTCTAACGAAGGGTAATCTGAGTTGCGTTTGAATGCCAGCCAGTGCACTTGAGAGTCTGTTATAAAGCGCCAAAGTCTCAGCAGTGTGCAGCAGGAGAGCAAAGGACATCAATGCACCCCACCCCACTGACTAATTAAAGTGCTTTGATCACATTGGATGAACAAGCCAACCTTAACCCTACGTGGAAAGAGTTTTGCTACAGCCAAACTGAAAGTCTTAGGGTTGATACTCTGACTTAATTGTAGCATTACTAACTATAGAAAAAACCAAAGTCTGAGATTATTTTCTAATGGGAACGGAGTGTACTCTTTAAAATGTTCCTTATTTTTTGTAAGTAAATATATGGACAAATTTACTCTATCATAGCACTCCTGTGACACACTGTACCGCTAATTTTATTTCCAATATAATTAAGATTTTAGAATAACATTATACAGATTTTAATAATATAATAAACACCAACCTCAATTGAAATATGGTTTTACATTTTTTATCTTTGATATTTTCGTTATTTCAGTTCTTCTTGTATCGCTATTATGAAAGCAAGCAAAAAAATTTTAACACACAAGCAAGCTACTAGCAAACAGAAACTGTTGGCTACTGTTCATTTGAGGTGATTAAAATCCTGTTTATTCTAACAATGCAGATCCTTTCCCTGCTATTTATCAGTATACTGTGATCTCTCCTTACTGTAGCACACAGCACGCTCTTCCATTTGTGTGCATTTGCACATAGGATGTATCTGTGTGGCGTGTGAAATCTGCTTACTTTTAAAGGCTGATTGGAAGCACAGTTGCTTTTGATCTTCTGTGTTGTCACATCCCTTTATGATCCAACACACTGAGCATGTAGTAAACAGTTTAAAAACCTGTGGGAAGTTAATTTTAACGACTAACAGCGTGAGGGGGGTTCCATTTCTCTTCTTCACTCAATGAAGCTCTATAGCAATTTTATTCGCAAAGATGACTATTATTTCAAAAGTGACAAACCGTCCCACTGATAGGATATATTAGTTGGCCTCTAAAGCTGTTCCTTGTCTTCCGCAACAAGGTGATAATTGGGTTTTCAGATTAGAATAAAATAATCATGTCACTTATGGAGATGTCTGTTAAAATATATTCCACCCTCATAGAAATTTGAAACAATTAAAAGCTGTAAAATGTTATTTCTGTGTGAACACTTAAAGTGATTGGAGCTGCTATACCAAGTTAATCTAAGACTAGTATGGCTCCCTGTGGAAGGCCAACCGTTGGAGAAACAAAGTAAAACACAGTTAACTTTTCAAGACGAGCGCCCATGTGGAATTTCGCTAGAATAGCCACTGTACAGCACTTTAATAGGAGCTGAGAAAACACAACTTATAAAGCCAAGCCACTGGTGACTATCCAAAGGCAGACCTTTTCAGCTAGTTTGGGTTCGATGATAACACATTGGCCTAAGGCTCTGAGCTCGGCTTCTCTCACTTTAAATAACCAAAGGTAATTTCCTCTCCTTAAAATGCACAGGGTATTGAAAAAATTCCCTAAATCCATTTCCTGAACCAAAATGGAGTGTTCAGTGCACATTCATTTCAGGTGCCTTTAAACGTTCTGACTCAATTACAGGCAGTAGAGAAGAGAATGCTGGGTGTCGCTTTGAGTGCATTGCATGAAAGGTTGGGGTTTTAGTTAGGAAATTAGTTCCTGTGCAAAGGTTATCTCTAGAGAAATATAAGTAATCACAATACTATACTTAAGGCTATTGTAGGGCATGCCAATATCAAGTACTTCCCTGAGTTTTTATGTAGAGAATTATGTCATAAATGCAGTTATGGTAAGACAGTGGGAAGATGAAAACAAGAGAAATTTTGTTGATAATACGCAAAATGCCACATCTGCTTATATTCACTTGGTGCTCATTTCTTTGCTGGAGCATTTATACAGCTGTGAAAAGCTAGAGAATTTTGTACAAAACAATTTTGACAAATGTTCATGATTCCACACCAGTGAAATGCATTTTAATTTCATTCAGAACCTTCTGAGTACTGCGGCACATAAACAGCAGTACAACTCATACTTATGTTATTTCTGCAGGTTTTAACTTCACCGTTCAATTTATGCAGCCACGTTGTCCTGATGCTCAGTAAGAAATACACAGAATTCTAATCAGAGTGCATAGAAACCAAGATGATGTGGATGGTTTGGAAATGTGAACATGATATTCAGTTTCATAGATAACTTCTCCTCAAAACACTTCATAATGTCAAATAAAAAAAACCCACAAGCTTTTAATTTTTGTCTTTATGAGAATCTAATTCTGCTTCTTACCAGCTGTAAAACTTTAGGCAAATGATTTGCTATTTAGGAGCCCTCGTGTCATACCTTGCAAAAACGAAGTAGTAATTCCTAGTCCTTGCTATTGTTACGCTAAGCTTAAATAAATAATATATTTGTGATAAAAACTAGTGTTTTACCATTTCCCTTCCTCTTTTATTTTCACAGGAATTTGTTGTATTAACCACCATTTGTTACTGTGGTGGCTTAAATTTGTAATCCTAGCACTCAGGAGGCAAAGGCAGGAAAATTAGTCGCTCAAGGCCGTGCAAAGGCATGTGTGAATTCCAGGCAAGACTGGGCAACATGAACTCTTGGGTCAAAGAAAGACCCAAACAAACCACACAATGTAAAACTTGGTGTCTGACGCCTGTGAGTGAGAAATACTGATACTGTGAGGAAAGGACACACAAGTCCTCCCATCAGTGCTTCTCAACATGTGGGCTGCCACACCGTTGGGGGTTCCATACCAGGGATCCTAAATATCAAAAATTTACATATTCTTCACAGTAGCAAAATTATACTTATGAAGTAGCAACAAAATACTTCTATGATTGGGCATTGCCACAACATGAGGAACTGTATTGATGGGTCACAGCATTAGGAAGCTGGAGAACCACAACTCTAAAATATTGGAAGGTATGACAGAAATATCAGGTGATTCCAAGAGCACTAAAATTAGAGTTGGAAATATTTGAAAACTTTAGATACTAAGGCTTTGCACGTATCTTATAGTAATCCTCCATGCTATTCCTTGGGCACAAAGACTGCTATGTGAAAATGATAACGATAATGATGGTGGTAGGGGTGGTGGTGACAACATTGGACTAGGAGGAAGTATTATACTTTCTGATTGTAAAAGTTTAAAAGCTACATCCTTTGTAAATTGGAAAAAAACGTTTGTTGTTTTGTGTTTGTTTATTTGTTGTCTGTTTGTTTTAATACAGAGTTTGGCCCTGTAAAGAAGACCTACAAAGCTACTGTAGCAATTAGACCCAATAGATAATAGTTTATTGAAACACATGACATAAGAATTGGCTTTAAATGATTGTCTAGTTGAGACTCAGGGTTAAGAGGAGAATACCTTTTTGAGAGACACAAGGAGATGCCATGAGATTTACTGGCCTTCTGAGTGTGGAGGCAAGTTTTCAAATAGCTATATTTCTTTTTGTAAGGCAGAACAAAATAAAAACTTTCTCTGCATTATACAGGATAGATCACGAGTTGGCATACAAGGCCACACATCCCAGTTCCAGGCTTCTGCCTTGGTTTGAAAAAAAATTGTTGACACATAGCCAAGGTTACTGGTTTCTCTGTCTTATGGCCGTATTGAAACCCAAAGGGCAGAGCTGAGTTATGACAGAGACCATATGACCCACGAGGCTGAAAATATTTACTATCAAGAGAATGTGTGTCACCCTTGTAACAGATGGGATTCTCTAACTGTCAGAGGAAGTGCTCAAAGGCTGTGGATGCATCTCAGAGCTGATGAAGGGAACAAGAAATGCAGGCTTTATGGGTTGCTATCCATCCAGGAGATATGGCCAGGAAAGAAGTGTATGAGTAGTGTTGAATCCTACTCGGGAGCAGTGGGAATTCCCAGCAGTTGAGGAAAAGACTTTGCAAAATAAAGCACATTTTGGTTGTGATCCGTGAAGTCCGCCTACAACCATGAACCAGAGTCACTGTTATACCTCCACACTGCTTTTTTATGAGTTAGAACTAGGAATATACATAAAAAACATAGAATTTGAAGTTCATCAGAGACAGTGCTCACTCTGCAACATTCCAGTCAAAGTATAACTTCAGGCTCCTTTGCCAACCAGCTGAGTGACCCTGGTACACACTACTTTGTAAAATGTCATAGTACTTGTTCTTTCCCTATAAAGCAGTGGCTCTCAACCTTCCTAATGCTGCCACCCTTTAATTCACTTCTGCATGCTGTGGTGACCCCGATGCATACACTTAATCTTGGTGCCACTTTGAAACTGTAATTTTGCTGCTGCTGTGAATTGTGATGTAAAAATCTGTGTTTTTCCAATGGTTTGATGGTTGATTCCTGGGAAAGATTCCATGGCCCCCTGCTCCCTCCTGCAAAGGGTCATGACCCACGGTTTGAGAACTACTGCTCCAGAGTATAAGTGAATAAATAAGTTAATTCGAATTAGAAGCTGGGAAAGGCCTGGCATATAGTAATCCCATATGTGGGAGCCATGGCTAGTGCTATCTCCACAGGCAGTTGTGTTGGCTTATGTTAGTTAGCTTTCCTTCATTCTCAGATGCTAACTTGACATTTCCCTGCGTGATATGAAGGCATTCTGTTTCACTTTGTGATTTGTCTTTATGAGTGGAGTTCTACATTAAGTTCCCCCTCAGAGAGTTTTATCCACAAATTTCAGGTAAGAAATGTCCTTAAGAAGATACACCTGTACGATAAGTGATTGTCGAATAATAGATACCCAATCCTGTTCACTATGTGTCTATTTCTTCTGTGCTTGAAGTGAAAGAAGAGTCAGTACTTCCCAAGAAAGGGGGAATCCAAATCCTAGGCTGAAAGTCTGCTCCTTACTTTCAGGATGGATAGCATTTTGAAGATGATTTGGAATGATTTAGAATTCATATGAGAACATTCTGAACAGACTATCCTCATTGTTCTTACATTCTACTAAGGCTGTTGACCTTTACCTTTATTGTTTAAATAAAGAAACAGTGCATATATACTGATTTAAGGCGTTAGATTAGCACTTATGTAAAATATGTCATGTGATCTTGAAATGTTTATGCCCAGAGATGTATGCCATGCCTGCTCTTTTCTGCTTGGCAGGAAATATTGTAAGCATATTGATGGTGATAATTAATATTTTCAAAACAGTCAAAAACAGGTGTACCTTTCCAAATAAAATTCAAGGCAAATTTTTTGAATGACTTTTTTTCAAGGGGGTGAGAGAAAAGTATCTCAGAAGTTTCAAATCAGGGTAATTATTGGTGTCAATTATAATGTTAAACTTTTAACGGCATGGTAAATATGACACGACATCTCTCCTCATATCTCCATTTCCTGCCTTGTATGTTGTAGGCAGTTAATAATCATTAAATGGTATATATTTAATTTTTTGATGGTTATATGTGCTTATGTGCTTGTAAAATGAAGATGATGGTAATAACCACTAGTTAATTACATATATTTTGCAATAATTATGTTGGTATAGCAATAAGATATACAGAAGTTACAGGTTTGTGTAAAAGACTAGGTTTTTTTTTCTTAAATTTCTACAAGTGACCTCCTTTTTGACTTTGAGTCTTCACTGCCACTGATGGAGTAACAACTGGTCTATCAAATATTCTAGTCTTTCTGCTTTTATACATTGTCTCACCCATGCAGCCACACAGCTTTCCCATGCCTTTCTCCACTGGCCTCACCCTTGATTTCCTTCTTTCTGTAACAATACTTAGGGACAAAGGGCCTATATTTCCTCTTAATACAGGTAGACAATGTCTTCTAGAGAAACAGAACTGGATAGAGAGAACCCACAATCACCATTTATATGTCCTAACCCTCATCCTCCTATTTACCCTCAGCAGTCCTGAAGGTTTGAAGTCTATGCTCCCAGGCTAGTACCTGCCTTGAATCCACTGGACAAGGAGCCAGCTTAAGCCATTGCTGTTTTCCTATTCATGTGTAGTACAAGTGATCAAAACAACATTGTCTTCCTGGGTTATAAGAACCTCTCTCCTGGCTACTTTTTAGATTCTTTGATAGCTTCATCTTACTCCATATTTTTTTCCACTTTGACTTGAAGAATGTGATGATGAACATCTGCTTCTAAACTCTTGCTTCTATATTTTTATGATTTGGGCTCCATATTGCCACCCAATATCCCTACGAAGCGCTTTGCCTTCCTAGCTTAGGAGATGTCTTCCATGGTATCTCCTTAGAGTGTAGCATCAGTGTATAGATTCTTCAATCAATCCTCAGTCTCTGGTATCTGCCTCATGATTATCAACACCTACTGTGGAAATACAAAAGTAAAACTCTTGACATTGACATGTGTCAGAAAGGGATGCTTGAGCTTTCTATCTGGCCAGTGATAGCCTCATAGAAGATCAGAGTGTCATTGATTTGGAGAAGATTCAGAGTTTCAGGAATTTCTATTATCCACCACAGTCATACATATAACCTTAAAATTCCAGAAAAAATCAAGTTCTCATTTGTATTTTTATTTTTTTCATGATAAAACAACTTGTACTTTACCGTTTTCCTCCAGAGAATAATTTATCAAAATGTCATGAGATCAAAATTAACTGTTGTTGCCTAGCAAGACATTTGCAACAAAATTTGAAATTTAAAGTATGCTTATTTAAAAACAATGCATTTCATTGTTTATGTTCTAGAAGATAGTATCTTCACATAAACCCAATGAGGCAGTTTCAATTAAAAAAATCTATTAGAATTTGACACAGAAGACTAATTAGTACACCTAACTGGTTTGGATAAAATCTTGTTCCAAGATCAATGTTAAGCCTCTTACTATTTAAAAGCTCACATTTTTCTATTCTGTCATGGAAAGAAAGCTTGCAGGAATATGCTATTATTCTAAGAAGATGTAGATGTTTGAAAGGAGGTTAAATACCAGTATATGGTATTTAGAAAATATCTTATGGATTTTTGTAATGGCAAACTATCTAAGCAGTGCTCAAAAAAAAATGATGCAGATATTATAGGCAAAGGAAAGTAGTAGGTGGTTATTGTAGCTGGAAAGCCTCCCAGAGCAGATGGTTTTTTCGGAGTTTTTGAAGGAGAAGAGCAAGGTGGCCTGCCTGGCATGTATTAATTGGGTGTCTGTTCCAAGTGTAGGGGGTGGTGGAAGAACGTGTGATGTCTTGAGTGGGCGAATGATACAAACAGGCACAACTTCAAAATAACCTGAAATTTCTAGCTCAGATACTTATAGACAATTCACAAAGACACAGTTTTGTCTGCAAGGAATATGTAAGATGCTATGGCACATAAACAGACTTTCAATTCCATGTGGGAAAAAAAAGGAATGTAGCAGAATTATGGTCCACAGTATCCAATTTAACATTTGGTTATACTCACCACCCACAGCAATAAATAATTTCCAAATTAGGGAAAACATGACTCAAGCTATTTGAAGAGTCTATACTGATACATAATAGATCTTATAAGGGGCACATGTGTAACCCTAGCTACTCATGCAATAGAAGCAGGAGGATCATAAGTTTGAGGCCAGTCAATGGAACTTAGCAATATACTGTCACCCCACAAAATGAGTGGAGAGAGAGGCATGGTTGGGGAATATGAGGAAATTTGAAATAATTGAAATATGATCATATTTCATAGTATACAGCACTTTCAACAATTAAAATTATTAAATCAAATCAAAATGGTACTAGTTAGTGGCAAATTACTCCCCAGAATGTGATACTCTGTGATCTAGCATTTAGGAGATATGATTTTGAAGTTATAAAGTTTCCCATGTCATTGATTGGTATCATTTTTGAGAAATAACATTCTCAACATTGTATTCCTGTTGAATATTTTATCTAAATTTATTTTTAACTGATACATAAAACATAAAAATCATTTATACATATTTAGAGAGTTCCATGTGATATATTTTAATGCATGTATCATTGTGTACTGTTTAAATCATGCTAAAAATAGCCATCTCCTCAAATATTCATTTCTTTGTGGTGAAGACATTTAGAATCTTCTAGTTTTCTAAAGTATGTGGAACATGCTTGTCATCCCAAGTCACCTTGACTCACAATAGCAAATCAGAATTCCTTGATGTTACATACCAATAATTTAGCACAGGATGGCCAACCTATTTCCTGTTCTGTCTACTGATCTTTGCTCTACAGCCTCTGGTGTCCTCTACTCAAATCTCATATCCCAGCAGAGCACTGCTTTTAGATTCTACACACCAGTGAAATTAACAGTGTTTGCCCTTCTAAAACTTGTTTAATTCACTTAACATATGAAGCTGAGCTCTGTCTAATGTTGTCACAGATGACAACATTGAAATTTTTATGGTAGATTAATATCTGATAGCATGTATCTTCCACATTTTAATTTTCTCATTAATCACTTGATGGACACATCTATTGTCCTATTTCTTGGCAATTTTGATAGTACTGCAGTAAAGACAGCCACACAGATGTCTCATCACTAAGAAGGTATCGCTGCATTTGCATACTTACCTAGTAGAGGGATTTCTGGATCATATGGTATTACATGTTTGCATTCATGTCACATGCTTTTGGAGTTTCTCAATATTTCTCTCCTCTTTTTATCCTGTAGCTTTTTCACAGTATAATGTCTTATTTGATGTCTTTAATTCCATTGACATTTTTCCAGATAATAAGATCTAGATATCTGTTTTTATTCCTTTGGATATTCCAGTCCATTTTTCTAGCACTGTTTATTGAAAAATTGTTGTTTTCCTGTCACTATTCTTTGAATATTCCTTTGTTGAAAAATTGTCAGCTGTAGGGGCATGGGAGAACTTGTAGATACGCCCTTCTTATCCACTAACTTTCATTCTGTATTTCTACCAATTCCATCATGACAAATTTGGATTTTATCCCCAAACACAAGGATGACTCAGTATCAGAATTTTATTAAAGAAGGAGTATTTCAAAAGTAGTTAATTAAAAGCAAAAAGTAAGGCAATAAATAAAATTCAAAATGTATTATTTGAAGTGGAAATTACTAGTTGTGCCATGTGATGCAGATTCACATGATGTCTTGCTGAGGCAGGCTCACATGGTGTTTGGAGGGAGTATAAATAGGAGTCAGTGGACAGTGACTGGGCACTTTCATAGCTAGCCTTGCAATGCTTTCTTGGTCGTGCATCCTCACTTACCTTCACATTGTTGAGAGAAGCATGGTGGAGAACTTCTGGCATCTGATCTCGTTCTGGTTGCTCCGGCTGACTCCAGCAGATCCAGCATGGGAAGCCTGGTGGTTTCTACTGGATGGTGCCACTATCACTGATTCCTCTTTGGTGATACTCTTGATCTGTTCATATCCTGTAATTGCTGAACTAGGCTGCTGGTATCCTGACAAAGGAAGATTGGAATAACATCAAAGAAACACTTCTACACAGGACCATAACTCCTTGTCCTATTTACATCTTTCCTCTCTTACCTTTTGATAGTGAGCTAAAAGTCTGGGTGAGAGTTGTCAAAATATATGAGGAGACTTATTAAAGTATGTTTTAATAAGCCCAGGCCTCTAATTCTTAATAAAATTCTTGGCATATTGAGAATAAAAGATGTCTCTGTGTGTGTGTGTGTGTGTGTGTGTGTGTGTGTGTGTGTATTCTTTAACAAGCTGTCTATAATGAAAGTTGTAAGTATACTTGTTAATTTAGGAATGATACCAAACTCAAAATGTTTTAGTCTAAATTGACGTGAAGAATATATGTCTTATATTAGAAACTAATGCAGTGCAGAGGAAATGCGAGAGGGACTGTTTGAAGAGTAACCCCTGCCAAGTGCACACAAGCTTCCACAGGGAATTCGATTCCTCAGTGTTCTTTTATCTTTCATTCTCCCTTAAAGTCATATTGGTAAGTGCCTCCTCTCTGTGAATCTATGTAAAATTCAGACATTCTTGCCTTCATAAAAGCTGAGAAAGCAAACTACTTTTTAAAAAATAAATATTCTCTGTTATTGCATAATCATAATTTTTACATTAATATAGAATGTGACATGTAAAAAATAAAAAAATAAACCTCTGAAACTTATCATGGGAGGCTACCACCCAGGTCACTACATTAAAAACAAAAACAAAACAAAAATCAAATCAGAAACACAAAACTTGGATGTGTTAACCTTTCTAGGAATATAGAATTAAGTTATACTTACTTACCCGTTTCTTTAAAAAAAATTGCTGGATTGAAGCTTTTCTTACCACCACAACTCACCACTCACTAAGGCGACTTTAAGGCTATCCTGCTCCAGAGTGTCTGTCTGGCTCTAATTTGAGATAAAGTAATAAATATATCTATGCTGTCATCTATAATTCACAGCCACTCATAGCATGGCTCATTGAAATCCCAGCCTCCTTCTAGCATCTTTCCTCCAGGGAAGGAAGACCCACAGCACTTTTCCTTCTTTTATTTAAATGATTACATTAACAACAGAAGAGAGGTTTGGGGTAGCAAATTGTTCTCAATCAACACCTAATAGTAATCTGCTTAATAATGTCCCTTTAATGAGGGAGGGTCTGCACTTAATTTCGATTATTTTTTTTAAACTTGTTTTACATCTTGGAATATGAGTACAAAGATAACCAAAGTTTCTGGGGCTTTCTTGAAAGAGGACAGATTTGCTGGGCGTAGGGGCACACACGCCTTTAATCCCAGCACTTGGGAGGCAGAGGCAGGCGGGTTTCGGAGTTAGACGCCAACCTGGACTACAGAGTGAGTTCCAGGACAGCCAGGGCTACAAAGAGAAACCCTATCTCGAAAAACCAAAAATAAATAAATAAATAAATAAATAAATAAATAAATATAAAAAAAAGAAGAAGAAGAAAAGAAAAAAGAAAAAAGAAAAGAAAAAAACGAAGAAAGAAACAAAGAAAGAGGACAGATTTGTTCTCCAAATGTCACAAATGGCTTGGTAGAATGGTGAAAAATCCAGCTTTTCTTTGCTCTTTTGACCTGCTAATGCAACTCCATCAAGTGCGCAAAGAAACATTGACAACCTACAGCCTGCTAATGAGACAGGAATCTCCACTCCTGGTGTCTTAATCCTGATTAATCAGCAATATGTTACATTCAAATTAATTTGTCCTAGTAACCCTTAGTTTTTCTTTCCTTTAGGTAGATACTCATGGTGGGATTCGGTGGGGTGGGAGGCTTGTTTAGTAACATTATAATTTCCCAAACCTCAATATCATTAATAAGGCTTATCAACTTAGGGACTGTAGGAGACTAATGGTTTTGGTCATTCAAGAACCCTACAAGAAAAAGCAGTCCAAATGATGGATTGATTTTGTAGTTTTGACATTTCTATGCTTAGGGGAAAATATTAAATTTTATTTTTTCTTATTGTTTAGTTACATAACAAGTAATGTAGTATATATAAATCTTAGCCCTGAGATTCTCTACAACACACATTTTGGATTACTTTCCTGGAAGAGCTTAAATAGAAGCCTATGATCGAGTTTGGATGTTGCAGAGTGAATAGAGAATCATCTTTTAATATCTAATGGTGAATCATTGACAATACTTTTAAGTGACTAAAGACCACCAGTGAGGCAATTCTGTCTTGAAAGATCTTTCGAAGACAAAATTGACCCAGTTATCTTCACTAAAATCATATAGTGCAGATATGTAATCCAAATAGCAAGTCATCAAATAAAACTAGCCCATGTAATCATATGTAGTAAGTGAATAATCTCTAATGAGACACTTAAAAATAGGGTTAGGATACTTTTTAAAAAGTAAGATATTTCTAATTAAGTCAATATAGTTCCTTGGTTTGGAGTTTTATTCTCCTATTCCAGAGACCAATAAACAAAGAGTTTAGGAAATACAGCATAAAAGTAAAATATTTATAAAGTATGATACTTAGAATAGCCAAAATAATTTTATTTTAATTATCTTTTAGTAAATAAAGATAAGGTTGAAATGTTAATCTACTGGAACAGGTTACTGGACATTAACTTCAGTTAATGTTTAATTATTATGTTTTTGTGAACCTCCGTTTTTCTCTTATAAGTTTATCCGTTCCTCCATATATTTAATATGAAGTGCATCTTCATAAATCATTAAGTCTTGGCTTCCAGAAATATGTTTTGTGTATTAAGGACATAAAATTTATGGTTTGCTGAGCTTGCTTTTTTGACTTACTAAAACACATAAATAAGCAAAAAGAAAAAAAAAGCACAAATGTCAATTCAGGTAAGTTCACTAAACAGGGGAAAATTAATTGAGTTAATTAATGGATACTATGAAATCGAGCTAGTACTGATGCAGCATTTAATAGTTCACGTAAGTTTAGTAGTTTCACCCTGAGGTTCATTAAAGTATTTGTAAGGATGATGCTCTCTCTTTGGAGTTCCAGTACTCTTACTCAGAAAGCACAGCAACTCTGCTAATTAAACCAAAGGTCAGCATAGTAGAGTTGGAGCTAAGCCTGGATCAGGTTTAGTGAATTTTGTGGTTAAAAATACTTGTGCATCTTGTTAATGAAACACTAGGAAATCACTGAAAGTGAAAAGACTCAAGAAAGTAGAATGCAATAGCATTTAATAACCTAAGTAATACATGTAAATTTAAACAAAGTCAAACAACACAGGAAAGCCAGATGCGGTGGCTCACATCTGTAATCTTAGCATTCAGGAGACTGAGGATGAACAACCACAATTTCAACACCAACCTAGACCATAGAGTAAACTTCTCCCTACACCAGAAATAATAATTATTATCAGTAATTAAATTTTAAGTAAAATTCTACAATTTATTTTATTTTGTTTTCTGTTGCAGTGTGACATTGTGTGAGTTGGACCCTCAATGAATGTTAAGTGTATGAGAGATAATTACAAATTATAAAGAAACTTACAGTCTGGGACTTCTTCCTTTTGTATAATAGAGGTGTGCACCATTTTAGTAAATATGCCAATAGAGACAGTTGTAAAAATAAAAAAGGCATTGAATTCCCTTTGAAACCTTTTGTTTGAGAAGAAAGTTACTTTCAGTTGAACTTTCCTAGGATACTGTCCTAGTTACAGTTGTTGCTCTGACAAATACCCTGGCAAAAAAGGCATCATGGGGGAGGAGATACCTTGGCTTATATATAACTGCAGATTAAATTACTATCCAGGAGGCAAGGCATTGACTTAAAGCATCAGAAGCAAAGCAAGAACAAAGCTGTGTATCCTTGCTTGCCTTGTTAATACACATCTAGCTTTCTTTCCTCTAATTCAGACCAGGGACCAGTACACAAAATAATTCTGCTCAAAACCTTTAGAGTCTACTTGCATGAATTAATAGTCAAGACAATTCCCAACAGACATGCCCACATACCATGTTCATCTAGGTACCTTGACATTAAAACACTCTGCCATTAATCTTAGGTGGTGTCAAGCTGATAGTTGGTAATAACTAGTATAGAAGGTATTAGAAATCATAACCTATTAGAAAAATATTTGAACTCTACATTTGAAAGAAATAGGTTGTCTAATTCCTGCCCACAGTGAAGAATATTAAGCAATTATTGGGATATCAGATATATCTCCTATAAATAACAACTCATAATACCTATTCAGGGATATCTGTAACACATATTTAGGTACTTTGGGAGAAAATAAAAGTTTCATATTTCTAAAGTCAACTTTTCAATGTTTTTATTAAAGATTGTTTCATGAGGAAACAAAGTATTGTGCAAGAGACAAGAACAAAGAAACCACAGAAAATGGAATTACATGCACACTTCGATAGCACATATTCAGTGATTAGCATGGGCCCTGCGCAAGGATGACACATAAATTTATAAAGCATTCCATATTTTTAAACAGGGACTAAACAAGGCTGACCATTCTTTTCATACCTGTTTGATACAGTACTTGAAGTCCTAGCCAGAGCAATTAGACAACAAAAGGAGGTCAAAGGGATACAAATTGGAAAAGAAGAAGTCAAAATATCACTATTTGCAGATGATATGATAGTGTACTTAAGTGACCCCAAAAAATTCCACCAGAAAACTCTTAAACCTGATAACTTCAGCAAAGTGGCTGGACAAAAATTAATTCAAACAAAAATAGTAGCCTTCCTCTGTTAAAAGGATAAAGAGTCTGAGAAAGAAATTAGGGAAACACCCTTCACAATAGTCACAAAAATATAAAATACATTGATGTGATTCTAACCAATCAAGTGAAAGATCTATATGACAAGAACTTCAAGTCTCTGAAGAAAGAAATTGAAGAAGATCTCAGAAGATGCAAAGATCTCCTATGCTCAACGGATTGTCAGGGTTAATATAGTAAAAATGGCTATCTTGCCTAAAGCAACAGATTCAATGCAATCCCCATGGAAATTCCAACACAATTCTTCATAGAGTTAGAAAGAACAATTTCCAAATTCATCTGTAATAACAAAAAACCCAGGATAACAAAAACTATTCTCAATAATAAAAGAACTTATGGCAGAATCATCATTCCTGACCTCAAGCTATAGTACAGAGCAATAGATTTAAAAACAGCATGGGGGGGAGAGGAACTATGGGAACTATGGTGGTTGGGAACTGGGAAAGGGGAAAGCCTTTGGAATGTAAACATAGAATATAGAAAATTAAAAAAAAAACAACAGCATGGTATTGGTACAGTGACAGGCAGGTAGTTCAATGGAATAGAATTGAAGACACAGAAATGAATTCACACACCTATGGTCACATGATCTTTGACAAAGGAGCTAAAACCATACAGTGGAACAAAGACAGCATTTTCAACAAATGGTGCTGTTTCAACTGGCAGGCAACATGTGGAAGCATGCAAATTGATCCATTCTTATCCCCTGTACAAAGCTCAAGTCCAAGTGGATCAAGGACCTCCACATAAAACAAGATACACTGAATCTAATAGAAGAGAAAGTGGTGAAGAGTGTGGAGCACATGGGCACAGGGGAAAATTTCCTGAACACAACACCAATAACTTATACTCTAAGATCAAGAATTGACAAATGGGACCTCATTAAATTGTAAAGCATCTGTAAGGCAAAGGACACTGTCAATAGGACAAAAAGGCAACCAACAGATTGGGAAAAGATCTTTACCAGTCCTACATCCCAGAAAGGGCTAATATCTAATATATACAAAGAACTCAAGAAGTTTGACTACAGAGAACCAAATAACCCTATTAAAATGGGATATATACAGAGCTAAACAAATAATTCTCAGCTGAGGAATACCTAATGCTTAGAAACACCTAAAGAAAATTTCAACAATCTTAATCATCAGGGCAATGTAAATCAAAACAACCCTGAGATTTCACCTCACACCAGTCAAAATGTCTACGATCAAAAAATCAGGGCACAGCAGATGCTGGAGGGGATGTGGAGAAAGAGGAACACTTCTCCATTACTGGTGGAATTGCAAGCTGGTACAACCACTCTGGAAATCAGTTTGTTAGTTCCTCAGAAAAGTGGACATAGTCCTACCTGCGGACCCAGCTATACCACTCCTGGGCATATACCCAGAAGATGCTCCAATAGGTAATAAGGACACATGCTCCACTATGTTCATAGCAGCCTTATTTATAATGACCAGAAGCTGGAAAGTATCCAGATGTCCCTCAAAGAGTAATGGATAAAAAAATGTGGTACATTTACAGAATGGAGTACAATTCAGTTATTAAAAACAAATTCATGAAATTCTTAGGCAAATGGATGGAACTAGAAAATATCATCCTGAGTGTGGTAACCCAATCACAAAGGAGCACACATGGTATCCACCTACTGATAAGTGGATATTAGACCAAAAGTTTGGAATACCCAAAATAAAATTCACAGACCACATGAAGTTTGAGAAGAAGGAAGACCAAAATGTGCATATTTCAGTCCTTCTTACAAGGGGATTCAAAATACCCATGGGAGGAGATCCAAAGACAAAGGGTAGAGCAGAGACTAAAAGAAAAGCCAGTTGGGGATCTATCCCATATACAGTTACCCAACCCTGACACTATTGTGGATGCCAACAAGTGCTAGCTGACAGAAGCCTGATATAGCTGTCTCCTGATATTCTCTGCCAATGCCTGACAAATACAGAAGTTGATGTTCACTGCCAACCAATGGACTGAGCACAGACAACTCTGAGCACAGAGTTGACAATGGAGGAGCTAGAGAAAGGACCCAAGGATCTAAAGGGGTTTGCAGTTCCATAGGAGGAACAACAATATGAACCAACCATGTTGAACCAACCCCAGACCTCCCAGGGACTACACCACCAACCAAAGAGTACACATGGAGTTACCCATGGCTCCAGCCAAATATGTAGCATAAGATGGCCTTGTTGTACACCAATTGGAAGAGATACCCTTGGTTCTGTGAAGGTTTGATGCCCCATTGTAAGGGAATGCCTGGACAGGAAAGTCCAGGGAGGGGGAAAGGGATAGAGGGAAGCCAGGAAAGGAGATAACATTTGAAATGTAAATATAGCAAATACCTAATAAAAAAGAGAATGTCGTGATAGTGAAAACTTTTTAGAACATTATTAATGTAGTGTTCTTTCAATAAAAATATAAATAACATTTATTGAATTATTTTTAATTTCTTATCTCATTTTGTTTTGGTGTAATTATATCACTCTGTGCTAAATTGTTGATTAAGACAATCTTGTTTACCTAGATGAGAGCACTGAGAATTGGTTAAATAAATTTTCCAGTTTTAGACATTGAACAAAATGGGAAGCAGGTACTGAATTCTGCATTTGTAATAACTGGAAATGTCTACAGTATGAATTTAGAAATTACATGGAATAGGTTAGCCTCTGGGAAATACTGTGAGAGATTATATAGATTAAAGTGTGGTGAGAAGACTTACCTGAACTTTAGGTAACATCACTCAATAGGTCATTATCCTGAACTGAATGAAGGTGTAATGCACGTCGTTTATTTATATCTATACTTCTGTATCTCAAACATTTTCATATGTCAACAAAAGAAGGAATTATTTTATTATATTTTAATGCCAAAGGACTTTCAATCACCATATAGTTGTTTTTGCTATGAAATTATAGTAAAAATTGAAATGAGAACAATCCTTAGTTACGTAGAAATTTAGAAGAAAAATTAATTTAGAAGGAACCTGAAAGAAAAAGTCAAAATCTGGCTGAGGCGCTAGATTTGTCTCAAACACCAAAATGCGGTGAGCAGTAACAAAGTAAAAGGATCATATTTTTTTCTCTTTGCACATATGAAGGCTTATAAATGGGAAAGAAAAGATACTTTTGGAAAGCTATGAGTATAAAGGAAAATGAAGAGAACAACAGATTAAACAAGACAAAGATCAAATGTATGCCAGGATATTGCCCTCCTTAAAAGTTCAGTGTATATGAAACATATTTCATTTCTCCATTCCATTGATTAATATCATATACTTATTGATTTTTAGTGTGTGTTTATCTTTTTAATGCCGATATACTTTAACTCCTTTTTGGTTTAACTTTTTTTTTCATTCTACTTCCCAATCACAGCCTTCTTCCTTACCCTCATACCAGTCCCAACCTTACAAGTCCCTCCCCACATTGCCCCCTCCCCTACTGCTTAGAAAGGGAGTCCCAAGATTAAAAACTCAGGAGACAGCAGGTGTTGGCGAGGATGTGGAGAAAGAGGAACACTCCTCCACTGCTGGTGGGATTGCAAGTTGGTACAACCACTCTGGAAATCATTCTGGTGGTTCCTCGGAAAACTGGACATGATACTTCCAGAGGACCCTGCTATACCACTCCTGGGCATATACCCAGAAGATTCCCCAGCATGCAATAAGGATACATGTTCCACTATGTTCATATCAGCCCTATTTATAATAGCCAGAAGCTAGAAAGAACCCAGATGTCTCTCAATGGAGGAATGGATACAAAAAATATGGTATATATACACAATGTAGTACTATTTGGCCATTAGAAACAATGAATTCATGAACTTCTTAGGCAAATGGATGGAGCCGGAGAATATCATCCTAAGTGAGGTAACCTAATCTCAAAAGAACACTCATGGTATGCACTCACTGATAAGCAGATATTAGCTTAGAAGACTGGAATACCTAAGACACAATACACATATCAAATAATGTTCAAGAAGAAGGAAGGAATGGCCCCTGATTCTGGAAAGGCTTAATGCAGCAGTGTAGGGAAATACCAGAACAGGGAAGAGGAAAGGGGTGGATGGGGGAACAGGGAGAGGGAAGAGGGCTTATGGGACTTTCAGAGAGGGGGGAGTCTGAAAAGGGGGCGATAATATGAAATGCAAATTAAGAATATATTGAATAAAATAAAAAATAAAGAAAAAAGAAAAAAGAAAGGGGAGTCCCTCTTGGGTACCACCCCACCCTGGGGCATCTAGTCTCAGTAGGTCAGGGACATCCTTTCCCATTCAGGCCCAACCTGGCACTGCAGGTGGGGGTGGGAGGGGATCCAATGGTAGGAAACAGAAACTGAGACAACCCCCATACCGGTTATTAAAGGAATCATATGAACACCAAGCTGCACATTTGTTATGAAGCTGTACTGAGTATAGTCCAGTTCCTGCATATTCCCTGGTTGGTAGCTCAGGCTCTGTAAACCCCCATCCCAGGTTAGATAACTCTGTCTTCCTGTGGTGTCCTAGACTTCTCAGCCTTGCTCACGTCTACCCTCCAGTCTTCCAAGACTTCCCTTGCTCTGCCTGATATTAGGTCTCTGCATCTGCCTACACTTGCTGATTGATAAAGCCTCTCAGGAGAAAGTTATGCTAAGTTCCTGTCTACAAGCCTAGCAGAGTATCACTAAGAGTATAAGGGGTTGGCTTTCTCATAAAGGACATGTCTCTGGTTGGGACAGTCATTGGTTGGCCACTCCCTCAGTATCTGTTCCATCTTTGTCCCTGAATATTTTGTAGGTAAGACAAATTTGAAGTTGAAGGGTTTTTTGGGGGGTTGACTAATCTCACCCTGCATTCTCTGAAAGCCCTTGTCTGTCTATAGGAGGTGGCCACATAAGTCTCTATATCCCCCTCTGTAGGAATCTAGACTAGACTAGAGTCATCCCTATAGACTCTGTATCCTCTCCTGTCCCAGATATCCACTAGTAACCAGAGATGCCCTACCCCCAGGGATTTCCGTTCCTACTTCCAGCCCTCTCTCACTTTCCCTCTTCTCACACCTTCCTCTCCTTCCTCCTTTTCTACCCAGTTCTCTCTCTCTCTCTCCACCCACCTCTGATGAATTTTAGTTTCCACTTCTACGTGAGATTTGTAATGTTCCCTTGGTACCTCCTTATTATCCAGGGGATTTGGGGGGTCTCTATGGATTATAGTATAATTGTCCTGCAATTTATAGTTAATATTCACTTATAAATGAGTACATACCATACCACATCTTGCTGGTTCTGGTTACCTCATTCAAAATGATACTCGCAGGTTCAATCCATTTGCCTGCAAACTCAATGATATCTTTGTTTTTAATAGGTGAATAGCATTCCATTGTGTAGCTCTACCACATTTCCTTTATCCAATATCAGTTGTAGGACATTTAGGTTGTTTCCAGTTTCTAACAATTCCAAATAAAGCTACTATGAACATAGTTGAACACATATTCCTGTGGTATAGAGGGGTAGCTTTTGGGTATATGCCCAGGGGTGGTATAGCTGGGACTTGGGTTAGAACTAATTCTAGTTTTCTGAGGTGAGGAACTGTCAAATTGATTTCCAAAGTGTTGTACAAGTTTTCACTCCACCTAGCAATGGAGGGGTGTTCTCCCTGCTCCACATCCTTGCAAGTATGTGCTAACACTTGAGTTTTTGATCTTAGCCCTTCTAGAAGGGTAACATGGAATCTCAGGTTTGTTTTTTGTTAGATTTCACTGATGACTAAGGATGTTAAAAACTTCATTAAATGCTCTTTTTAGCTCTATTCACTATTTATTAATTTGGTTGCTTGGATTCTTGGTGTCTAATTACTTGAGTTCTTTATAAATTTTGGATATTAGCCCTATCTCATGGAGAGTTGATAAAGATTCTTTCCCAATATGTAGGTGGCCATTTTGTCATATTGATAGTGTCCTTTTCCTTACAGACACTTTTCAGTTTCATATGATTCCATTTACCAATTCCTAAACTTAGAGCCTGAGCCATTGGTGTTCTCTTCAGAGAGTTATCTTCCGTACCATTGAGTTCAATGCCATTCCCTACTTTCTGATCTATTAGATTAAGTGTATCTGGTTCTAGGTTAAGGTCTTTGATCCACTGGGATTTGTGGAGAGTAGTTAGTATGGATCTAATTACATTCTACATGCAGACATCCAATTAGATTAACATCATTTGTTGAAGTTGCTTTTTTCTTTCCTTTTTTTTTCCATTCTATGGTTTTGACTTCTTTGTCAAAACAAATAAATAAATAAATAAATAATAAAAAATAAAAAATCAGCACAAGAACAACCAAAAAACCAAGTATCCATAGGTGTGTAAGTCTATTTTATGGATTTTTAATTTGAATCCATTGATCAACCTCTCTGTTCCTACTCGAATACCATGCAGTTTTTATTGCTCAAGCAATAGTACAGCTTGAGTTCAGGGATAATGATACCTCCAGAAGTTCTTTTATTGTTTGGGATTGTTTTTACCTATCCTTGTTTTGTTTTTTGGGTTTTGGGATTTTTTTTGTTAATGTTGGTGGTGGCAGTGGTGGTGTTAGTGATGGTGGTGTTTTTCCATATGAAGTTGAGAGTTGTTCTTAAAGGGTGTGTAAGCAATTTTTAGAATTCTGGTAAGAATTTCATTGAATATGTAGGTTGGTTTTGGTAAGATTGCCATTTTTACTATGTTAATCTTATTGTCTGTGTGCATGGAAAACCTTTGCATCTTCTGATATCTTCCTCAGTTTCTTTCTTCAGAGATTTGAAGTTCCTGCCATCCTTGCTTGGCTAAAGCGACACTGAAATATTTTATACTATTTGCGGGTGTTCTGAAAGGTGCTGTTTCTCTTCAGGAAGAATTAGCAAGTTTTATTTGGAATAATATTGCATCAGTCATAGTTGACAGACCTGCCATCTCTCTGACCTACCAGTAATTTGCCCATCTATTTCATAAAAGTCAGCTTGACTACACGTAAATCTAACTGATGATAAATCACTCTTTGAAGCAAATCTTTTAATTTTCTATTAAATAGTGTAACTTTTAGTTATAATCAAAATAGTGACTTACATCTATATTTAAATCAAAACAAGAAACACAAGATTGAAGAGAGAACCATATAATGGCAGTAATCTTACCTCTTGTGGCTTTTCTTCTCAAAATATCTCTGTAAAATTTGGGTGAAACATTTTGTTGTTGATTTGTGAAGACTTTGCTGAGAATAGAATAAATCTGTTATTATTAATACTGATTTCAGAGATTTAAAGTGCTCATTTTTATATATAAATATATCGGATTACATTGATTAAGCAACTACTATTTTAGGATTCTGTCTAAGCTCCACCCCACAATTACCTGGCAACAACCAGGTATGCCCTGCTCCACAGTTGCCTGGCAACAGCCAGCTAGGCCTGGCCCACTATAAATGGGGCTGCTTGTCCCTCCTCTCTCTCATCACTCTTGACTCTTGACACTCTTACCTCTCTCCTCTCTGCCCCTCTTGGGCCCTCCTCCCCTTCCCATTCTCTCCCCCCTCTCTTGCCCCTCTCTATGTTGTCATGGCTCACCTCTACTTCTCTACTCGCTCCTTCGCTCTGCCTCTCTCTGCCTCCACTACCCCATTAACTCCTATTTTCTGCCCTGAATAAACTCCATTCTATACCATGTCTGTGTGTGTCTGGTCCCTCAGGGGGAAGGGATGCCTGGGCATGGGGCCACTGGGGCATCCCCTTCCCCACACCACATTCTCTAAACCTCTTTCTCTTTTTATGAACCCAACACTGGGTGCCGAAACCCGGGAATAACACCATTAATCTGCTTTAATGCTTATTTAATGGCATAATAATGTTTAGGAGTTACTGTAGGATGATATTTTTTTTCTCTTTCCTGTTATATAAATTCTGGAAGAAACCAAAATGCTTACTTGCCAAGAATACTACAGTGCTGTGGTAATCAAGACCGTTTCAGTGACTTTCTGTTTAATGACCCACTTTAATGACTATTGGATTGTAGCTTCTAGTATGTATGCTCTATGTGTTGGATATTGGTAGGCAAGTAATAGCTTGTTATATTCTTTCATGTGTTCTAATGTATATGTTCTTTGTGTCAGGATTATTTTTAATTTAAGTATGTCAAAGGCAGCTTTCAGCCATGTTATTATTTGATTTAAATGTATACAGGCTGTTGTCTTCATTATATATAGATAGATATAGATATAGATATAGATGTATATATATACATATACATATATGTGTGTGTACATATCTTTACCTTTATCTAAATATGTACATAGTGAAGAGGAAGTTTTATTTATCATGACCTTGGTGACAAAACATATTACAAAGCTTCTGAATAAATATGCTTTTTATGAGATGCACTAGCTATTATTTGAGAGATATTTTAATTAAAGTAAGGATGGCAAACAATGGGAAGTTAAGCATTATGAAAAGATGTAAATGTTAGCAAACAAAACAGAAAAATCATTTAAAATTATATAAATCAAATTTAGCTTAAGTAATTTTTAGGCTACTGTAATTCTAGGTAATGTTATCCTATGTATATTTTATGGTATTTACTAGGTAATGTATACATGTTGATTCATTACGGCTTGGTGACTGAGTAAAATCAGAGGCCTAAAATATGTGGGGAGTTGCACAGGACTCATTTGCGGAGCATTAGTTCTTGCATTGGAAGAATTAGCATATTTGTGCAAGTAATTGCAATCTTTTTTTCTTTTTGCTATGAGTTCTTAGTCCTTGTATTAAACACTTTGGCTCCACATTTACTATTTGCAAATTATCAAAATTATGCAAAAAGGTTGACTGATAAAGAGCAATGGTAACTTACTTGTAAATCAAGTAAAAATTTTAAAATTAAAACATTTCACAGAATTGCTTTGAAGATTAAGCAATACCAAAGGCACTGCATTTAGCAGAGTGATTATTGTAAATATAACAGAAATTTTAGGACATGATATGGATAACTCATTTTACTTATCCACAGTGTTATAAAAGATGTTTTATCAATTAATAGTTGAATACATTAAAATTAAAGCATGTGATATACAGAAAGCTGTATGAACCATATTCTGATTGGGCGATAGAATAAATATAACCTCGGGGCTTGAGTAGAAGTGGGGCTCAGTATGGCATTGTCTATGGTAGCATCTGCCTGTGATCCTAGCACTTTGAGGTAAAAGCAGCAGAATCATGAGTTTAAGATCTCCCTGAGCTACATGAACTTAGTCATACAAACTAAAACAGAGAGAGGAATATAGTGACTGAAAGGAAAAATGAGGCATGAAGAATGAGAAATTTAAAATCAGACATCCTTAGCATACATGGCCAGAGAAGTAGTAAGAGTAGATACTGCTAAATAGTAGGACTAGAAACAATGAACAGGGTCACTCCACTAACACTTCAGTGAATGTGCATAGTGGCAAGAAGTGGGACCAGTTAGGAAACAATTGCTCATGTCTAGGCAGGAATGATACTGGCAGCACCAGACAGATGGTGGACTGGCTGGCGAAAGATGACTGAATTCTGGCAACCTTTTGAAAGTAATATTGATAAAATTTAATGATTGATTTTATATGGGTCTTACAAAAGAAGTAATAAAAATGTGGAAGACATAAGTGTGGGCAATAACTGAGGTTGTTTACTGAAAGAGAAATGGAACGGGGAAGGAAGAGTGGTAGGATGGAGCTTAGGAGTTTCAGTTTCAATAAGTTGCCACAAACCAAATGGAAAGGTTAGCTTCATTCTAAATGTTAACTGTGAGTCAATAGTTTTAATGTAATCATCATTGTGCTAAATGTCAATGATTTCAGTTAATTTTTTTCTGTAGAAATACTCCTGTTCTGATTCTTCATGTATCTTTATACTGAATCACACTTTCATGAGTCAAGGGTGAGGAACTGTTGCCAAGCCTCTCCAACCGCATCAAGCCCAGTTTTATGTACTGGTAAGCAGCAATTATACAGTTAAGTAAAAAAAAAAATAGTCTATCTTTACTCCATTCACTGGTTGTTTTAATATGAATTATGGGCCAGATGATATTTGAAAACCTGTCTTTTAAAGACTAGAAGTATCTTTCACTGTTTAGAAGACTACTTAAAGCTTCTTAAATGTCAGATGGTTTTATTAGCTTTCATGTAATTAATATTCTGTTGAAGATTTGGAAATATAAATACCATTTTTCTTTTCAGTTATTTTTAATGATAGGTCAAATATTTTATCTTACATACACAATTAGGGTATGTGGAAAATTTCAAAACACACTTCTTATAGCAAAGACATTCTGCATTTAAGAATACATAATACATATGACAGTTTCATTCTCTTATTCATTCCATTATCCAGCAATATAGCAATCTTAATTTTGTACTTTTATATCTGAAACTTCAATCTTTTCTTGCCAAAAAATTTAACTTAGGAAAATCATAATGATTTCCCCTAAAGTAGAGAGAGATCCTTTGGGCTTGTTTATAAGATATAATCATCTAATAGTGTCCTTGACCATGGCTCTACAATCCTTTCTCCCACTCTTCTGAAAGATTCCTGAGTTCCACCTAATGTTTTCTGTAGGTCTCTGCATCTCTTTCCATCAGTTGCTAGATGAAGCCTCTCTGATGACAACTAGGCTAGGTACCAATCTATGACAATAGCATACTATCATTATGAGTGATTTCATTGCCTTTATTTTTCCAGTTATGACTGATTCTGTACTAGGGCTCTGGGCTATCTAGCCTCTAGGTCCTGTCCCTCTAGGAAGTGTCATGGCATGGGTCTCAATCTGGACAAGTTATTTGGGGCCCACTCCCACAATTTATGTACCACCTTTATCCCAGCACATCTTGTAAGCAGGAAACATTGTAGGTCAAAAGTTTTGTGTTTGGGTTGGTATCACAATCACTTCACTTCAAGTTTTGCCTAGTTACAGGAGATACCTGGTTCAGGCTCCATAACCCCCACTACTAAGAGTCTTAGCTCGTTTACCCTTGTAGATTCCTGAGAGTTTCCATTGCATGAGGATTTTTAGCTAGACCCTGAGATGTCCCCCAATTCCAGGTGTCTCTTTCAGTTTCTCTCTCTCTCTCTCTCTCTCTCTCTCTCTCTCTCTCTCTCTCTCTCTCTCTCTCCTTCTCTCTCCCTTTCTTTCTCTCACCCACCCCACCCCCACCTGACTGACACCACATAAAAACACAGAAAATTAACTTACCTGGCCTCATACAGGCCCATACAGACTACACCAACAGCGAGGGATCCCGCATAGGTCTAGCTTAGGTTCCCGGGATATATGCTACAGTTGTCTAGCTTGGTCTTCTCTGGATCTCCTAACATTAAGAGAAAGGGATGTCTCTGACTCTTATGCCTGCACTGAGGAACCTTTCCCTCATACTGAACTGCCTTGTCTAGCCTTAATATAAGGGGATGTGTTTAGTCTTACTGCAATTGGATGTGCTAGGTTTGGTTGATATCCACAGGAAAGATGCCCTTTTCTGAAGAGATACAGAGGAATAGATGATTAGGAAGTTGGGTTGGAGAGACTGGGAAGAGAGAAGAGAGAAGAAACTGTGGTCATGATGTAGTATATGAGAGAATAATAAATAAATACATTGTAAAAAAATAAGTCAATATGTCCATAATAGAATTAGAACCCAATACTGCCAATAATTAGCTGTGTAGTATTGCAACAGATAGGTCTTCCTGGATTAGTGCTCACCATAGGGATTTGATAAACCTCAGAGGCTTTTCCTGAAAATTTATTGGGATGACTGTGTGTGTGTGTGTGTGTGTGTGTGTGTGTGTGTGTGTGTCTGTCTGTCTGTCTGTCTGAAGGCTACTCTGGTGGGGCAGGACATACTCAAAAGAATATTTATATGATTTATGCTTATACTTGTATTACAATATTATTATTAACTTTGAAGAACTTATTCTATCTGCAGTGTTTTAGTAGTGAAAATTAATTTAGTGCCCATTCTCATATTTAACAATCACAAGATTAAGTATGAAAATGTCTTTTAAAAGGCTAAAACAAAGCATAATTATCCTGTAAGAGAAATAGAGTCTTAAGACCTTACTATCAAGTAAACTACAACAAACCAATTTTAGGCTGAGACAGTAGCATTTGGAATCCACAACCAGCCTGGGTTGCAATTAAGAGATCTGTATCAAACTAAAAAAATAAAACAAATAAAATACAAATGTATTTCTTTTCTAGATTCCTTAAGTAGTTGAAATTAGTAACATCAAGGAGGTCTTATTATTATTGTGATACTCTGTAAGGTTAACTGGAGAAAAGTTGCATGGTTTTATGAAGTGACCATAGATTTCCAAACCCTGGTTTAAGAGAAGTCATTAGACAAAATATACATATTTATTACTAGGTCTCCTATTTGATTTAGCAGAATATTTTTTTATTGTACTCACTTATTTTTGGCATAATATTTTTCAACAACAACAATACGAAAATGAAGAATAAATATATATTTATTCTGGTTGAAAAAGACAGAAGCCCCCTGTGATAGTTCAGACCAAAAAAACAGCACAAAGTACAGTAATGTTTGTTGAAAATAGATGAATCATATTTAGAAACATTTCAAAGGGATTGGATTTAGTTGTTATTTTCCTTTTAGGTTAATGGAAATGAGGAAGGTAATATGATTCAGCAAATTGATAAAGGAGATTAGTCATCACAAGTGCACTTTTAAAAATAGGTGAACATTATATATCAATATTTTATATAAAGTTTCTATAAATATGCTTATTATTTTCCTAGGGGGGCTATAATAGCTTTTCTGGATGGTAAAGAGTGCCTGAAGTAAAATTTTATGACCTACTTATAAACTCCTAAAAGAAGGGTTTAGAATGGAAAGATGATAGGGCATTTAATATCAGCACTTAAATAGAAACTTCTGAGTCTCATATTTGTTTGAAAATAGTAACATCAGTTAGGGTATCTCCCAGAGGTGTATTTTCTTTAGCTACATCTCAAAGAACAGCTCATTCCAACAATGTGCTATATATCTGCTCAATGTCAGTACTAAATACTGTTCTCCATTATCCTTCTATTTCTATTTGAGAACTTTTAAGAACCTCCACACAATAAAGTGTCCATAGAAATTGAATTTAGCATTAAGTTTTCCATTGATTAAGGCTGTAAGGCCATACATTTCCATCCTTTGAGATGAGAAATTCTAGAATTTAATGACTAAAGACATCTGAGTAACTTACTTTATAGAAAGTGTTACTTGCCTTATCTAAGCGTAAAACTGTATTTATCAATAGAATAAGCAAATATATTATTATAAGAGCATATAAGTTACTTTGGGTTTTATATGAATTATTTTAATTCTGAGCAAAACCATGAGTTGTGATTTCTTTATGATTTTTAGTGTTTATCAACTAGAAATGGTGAAACTCATTTTGTTTATATTGAAACAGCTGGTAAATGAGGAGGAGTACATGGCTTGACTGTTCTGAAACCATTTGTACATCCCACCCCCTGTTCTTTAGAACAGCAGGAGTATTTCATGACACAATGCAACTTTTTCAGTGGCTGAATTCTGAAACTAATCACTTTAAATACTAAAGTCAGCAAATTTGTAAAGTAAGACCATTTTTTAAAACTTATCAGGTAGAGAATGCTTAATTACTTAAATGTTCCAATTAAGTGAATAAGATTCCCAGTGTAAATTTCAATGAGTTTACAATCAGTGACGCAGAGTGACAGTTCATAGTTTCAATGACATCCAGAGGAACCCATGCTGCTGGATTTAATCCTGAGCTCAGTAGGATCTAAAGGGAGATCTAAAGGTCACCTCTCTCTCAAATCTACATGCCTCAGTGCAGACCCAAGACAACGTAGGCCCGGAAGTGCTTAGGATGACAGCAGCACAGAAAATCAGAAAGCTTGTTCACCTGTCAGTTGAGCAGAGACTACATGCCAGATATTTTCCATTAATTAGTTTATTCTCTTTACATCCCAACCACCGTCCTCTTCTCCTCACAGCTCCCCTCCCCTTTCCTTCTTCTATGAGAAGGGAAAGGTCAGCCCCTGCTACCAACCCACCCCGGCCCCTCAAGTCACCCCTGTATTAGGCATATACTTTCCTATGGAGGCCAGACAAGGCGGCCCAGTTAGAGTAACAGTATTCACAGGCAGACAACAGAGTCAGAGGAAGCCACGTCTCCACATGGTGGGGGACTCACGAGAAGACCAAGCTGCACGTGGTTGGTGGTTCAGGCTCTATGAGCTCCCAAAGGTCCAGGTTAGTTGACACTGTTGGTTTTCTTGTGGAGTACTCGTCACCTCCCAGTTCCTCAGTCCTTCCCCCAACTCTTTCAGGAGACTTCCCCAGCATGAACTAATGGTTTGCTGTGAATCTGTGTATCCCTTTCAGTCAGCTTCTGGGTGGAGCCTCTCAGCTGACAGTTATGATAGGCTCCTGTTTGCAAACATAACAGAGTATCACTAATAGTATAAGGGCTGGGTCTCAAGTTGGGCTAGTTCATTAGTTGACCATTCTTGCCGTCTCTACTCCATCCTTGTCTCTTCACTTCTGATAGGCAACACAAACTTTTGAGGGAAGCTTTCGTGGGTGGGTTGGTATACTTATCCCTCCACTGGGATTCCTGCCTGCATGCCAGAATTTTTATAGCCTTTATCTGCTGTCAAAAGGAGCATCTTTCATGGGAAGTAAGAGCTGTACAAACTAAATATTTAAATATAGTTAAAATTATACTGGTTGAGGAAAACAGCAGCAGTCAATTCTCCTCTAGGATCCATGACCTCACCAACCACAAGTGCTTGGCTAGGTTTATTGCAGGGGTGTGCTTTTCTTCCTATTGAGCCTGACCAATCTAACTAAGCACCTTGGCCTTGAATAATTGCAAATGAGCTTAAAAAAAAAACCTAACAAGAAACCCTCAGAATACTTGTTCATGTCCTCTTCTGACACATAACATATATAGTCAGATGGTCACAATTATGATAATTAAAGCATTTATAAAACTCATATTCTGTATAACTGAAAAACGTTAGCTTTATATTTAACTGAAGCAAAGCACGGAAATATGGTGCAATTTCTTCACATGTGTGTGCCCTGGTAAAATTTTGCATATATAGCTTTAATCATAGTTTTATGTGTTCTGCACTAACATAGGCCACACTAAGAGAACCTACTCAAACTACATTATCTCTCTACTATTTTACCATAGGAGAAATATTTTTCAGAAATGTGTATTAAATATAAAACATTTTCCATAAAACTCTTGACTATAATTATGTAAAAATCTTTATAGTACAGACATTTTCCTGTCCCATACTAAGGTGTCTAATATACTTGTCGGGTCTCAAGTACAAAACACATAAAATGAAGGGCTCAGTAGAAGTAAGTTTTGTTCCCATTATGTGATATGTGGAACACAGGACTCGGGATATTATAAATTCCTGCACATGCTGGTGTTTCCAGAAGAAACTTTTGGGACTGATTTAAGACTTCCCTAACTTTTATTAAATGTCATTTGTGTTACTGTTTTGTGATGGACCATTTTATATTTTTATCAAGTTTTTAATCTAACTTACTGGTCACAGGTCTTTGAAGTAAGTGACATAATTATTACTTGAACCTATTGAAACCAATGTAAGACAATGAAATATAAAGTCCTATATTCGGTTAATCTCAGACACTTACCTCCAGTCATAACCCATTTTTCAACATAACCCAGGATTGTTAAAATGATAACTTATTTTATAAACATAAGCAAATTAACGTGAACTACCTGTCTCTTCAGTTGTTTAATAACACAAAGTAGCAACACCTAACACTGATAAACTAGTGGCATTGCAAACGAGCCATGGGTACTTGGTAGGACCTAGGCACTTCATTTGGCAATATGTGTTCTACGCTTTATTTAGTAGGAGTTGTTATCATTGCCTTGTCATTAAAGGCAAATCATATAGATAAAAATATAAATATGTATATACTTATATAATTTCCAGAAAAACAATCACTCTAGAAACATTAAATTCTGAATCTATTGAATGCGGATGTATAGACGTCCCCTGAAAGCCTTACCCTCTACTTTGTAACAGAAAGCTGTAGTCAGTCAAATGCCAAAGATGGCTTTGTTTTCACCATGTCTGTGCACACTTGTATTTCTCATTCCCTGGCTTTCCTTTTTAAATAAATAAGCACATAATATACTCAAGAAGTTTTCCATCCAAACTGTAAAAGGGTATAAAAGTGTTTTCTTTCTTTCTTTCTTTTTTTCCTCAAAAAAAAGAGCATTTCCTCGAATGTTCTAGAGACACCGCCGTTCAGACAGTGATCTTTTACAAAGTGACAGACAAGAATATCTCCTGAAGTTCACTTTTCATTATCCACTAGAAGCAATATCATTTTAAGTATATTGTATACAAATTAAAAATAAAATATTACCAGAGCCAACTTATTATATCCTCCAGTTTTCACATCCTGGTAATATATCTAAGAGAGTACAAGTGGAGATTTGTTTTTGGAAGATCCCTTAAATTGTATAAATAATCTGTAATCATCTTAAGTGTTATTTACCAATGGTTTCTGCTTAGCTTCAAGAAGAATTTTTACAGCAGAAATTAAAAATAAAATTATTTGTGATATGCCTGCAGGGCTATTCTGAATCAGATGATTCCTCTGAACTCTGATAGTTCTTGCCATTCAAAATGCTCAGAGTTTAAGTAAATATCCCAGAAAAGCTGCTTCTTGTGTTTTGCTTTTTAAGTGTTTTATGTGAAGATAAAAAAATTCTTATTTAATTGTTCACAGTTCATTTCTTACTCTTCTGTAGTATATGCACAGAGCAGTCTCAAAACAAGTTTAAAACAAAATCTTTGAAACTTTGGAATTAGCTATAATTTGTAAAATGTAGAACCCTAAAACATCCAAGGAAAATGAAGTTTACAAAGCACTTAGATATTATCAAAAATGAAGCAGCTTTCTCCAGGCAACAAAGTAATTGACTAGAAAAGAAGTACTGTAATATCTCTGTGGTCTTACCTCTTTCCATTGGATATATATGTCCATTAATCAGTAGTGAATACAGGAGCTGTTAGAACTCAATGGCGTCAGGGCACCTATTTAAAAGGGGAAAAGTGTCTAACAAATGCTGTCCGTTGAGGGGAGTGGTCTTACCCTTTGACATTGTTGGAAACAATTTGGGAGTTTTTCATAGGGCCACCATACAAAGAAAATATTGAAAAATTTCATGTTCATACTAGAGCAGAGCAGAAGTTATTTGCAAAGCCATCAGACTCAAAGGTTTGGTCTCATCTTTACCAGGGACAAAGGCAGAGTTATCACAGATTTTATTTGTATATATTATATTCTCCAATCATTTTCTTTTATCTGTAAGCCTAATGATATGAAAAGATGTGAACTAAGAAACATACTGACTTAGCTCAAGTGTCTAAAGCAGGATGTTATCAGAGCTTTTTATTTTCATACTCTGAATAAATGGACAAGGTCTTCAGATATTTCTTAATTGACTACTTGTATAAATAAACAAAGTTAATGGAAGGTTTTGAAGTCACTGGTAAACTTGTGGCCAGGATCCATAACAGGAAGAATGTTCAGAGGCATCTCATTTATACACTGTTTATATTTTGCAAAGCTGGGAATCTGTGACCTCTCTTACATTGTAAAAGTTTAAAATTCATCTCCATGCTACAAAGCATGTCTGAGAAGCGACATCATAGACTTTTATTCACTTAGATGAACTATAATCAAAGCAAAGCCTAATTAAAAATTCATGTATATCATTTGACTCAATCTTAATTATTGCTGCAATGCAGAAGTCTAAGCTAATTTTAACATATCCCAGAAAAACGGTCTTATTAAAAAGGATCAGAAGTAACTTTATATGTAATCACTTTGTATATTATATGTATCATTTCCTATGGATTTTAGCCTTTTTACTTCTACAATTATGTCCTTAACATCTAGATTTATTATTCTGAAACCAGCACTAATTTTCTTAAGCATAGATGACATCACATAGTCTCAAAATCATTAGCCAATTTCTTCTGGGTGTTTAAATTTTATACAGCTAGTAGAAATTACGGGTATACAAGATAAGATTTTAATAGAGAAGTTACACAGGAGATAATGTCAACTGATCGAGCTTGTCAGAAATGTTAAGTGGCCTTCACACATCCCCCTGGCTGGAAAATGTCATTTCACACCCCTGCCAATCCATTTAGTAGCCAGTCAAGCAATGTGTGGCACTTTTATCCCATTTACAGAGACCTGCAATAAAAAGTTAAACAGATACTGAAGGTTAAATCAATATTTTTTCTTGTTGATATCTTTTATCTTCTTTCGGAAATCTACAGAATTTTTCATGTTCTAAGAGTCTTACAGATGAGACAAGGACGCTCTTTAAGTACACATTGTACCACACTAGAATATGAGTAAATTAAACAGCACTTCACTTTATTACTGAGCACAGCCCTCTGACTGACTCCTTGGAGAGGAATTTCTCAGAGCCTTGGTTTTACACCATCTCTGGGACAATCTGTGTGCTACATAATATTTAGATACTGCCCTTAATACTACTGGGTTCTTTTCATCTCAGGGTAAAAAGTTTTAATTTTTCAAATAACTTCTGATATCACTCCAAAGTCTCCCCTTGTTAAATTTTGCCTACAGCCTTCAGATCCGTAACCCTTACTTATCTCTGATGAATGCCTCCCTAGTCACTCCCAGTGAGCTTTCACTTTCTGAGCTCTAGACATGTAGAAAGGGGTGCAGTTTACTTTATTTTATTTACTTCATTTTGTATTGATATAAAATAAGCAATCCCTTCTCTTATTTGAAATCACTTACTCTTTCTCTCTTTTGAAAAATTTTTGATTAAGTTATTTTGACAACTTCAGCCCTGTATATAGTATACTATGATCACATTTACTCTCCCACCTCCTCTTACCCCTTTTTGTCCCTTGCCTATCTTCCTGCCTCCATACAAACTTTCGTCTCACTTTCCTGTTTGATTCATTTTTGTTTGCTACATAACAAAAGTTTATGTTTCTCTTTTCTTCCTTTCTATTGACAAAAGTTAATATAATAGCAATTTAGTAGGATTTTATCAAGTGTATTTGAATGGTTCAACGTGTATAGATTTCTATTCTCTCACTCCCTCTCTGTAACTGTGCATTTCTCTCTTTCTCTCTCTCTCTCTCTCTCTCTCTCTCTCTCTCCCTCCCTCCCTCCCTCCCTCCCTCCCTCCCTCCCTCTCTCTCTCTCTCTCTCTCTCTCTCTCTCTCTCTCTCTCTCTCTCTCCCCCTCTCTCCATGTGTATGCATGTGTATAAATGTTATCACATTCATTTGTATACAGTATAAGGGATACTCACCGGAATTACTTAGATACATAAATACCTACACGTTTACCAAGTCCTTCCACATATTCATGCAAACAAAATTGTGGTGATAAAGCACATTTAAGATAAGATACATTTTATGACCTTGTTGACTTGGAATATTAATGCTTGTTGTCCATTCTTAATAAATAGTGTCATTTATTTTCCCTATCCTTACCACATACTCTTTCATGGTGTGAGTTTTACACATCAAATCAATATTCTCTTATTTTACTTTTAGACTTTAAATCTATGTTAACATTTTCGTATGCTAAAACGTTATTTATATTATAGTGATTCCATTAAGAAAAGAGAAATGAGAATGATGACATACTAAATAGTTTTCATCTACAGAACAGGGATGGTTTGAAAGAAAATATGCTAAAATACACATCAACTACTATGTTTATTTGCAGCAGTATATTGAGAGAGCCGTTCTGATTCCAACACGAGAGAGAGGTTATCTAAGATTCATAGTACAAAAACTGAGGTTATGAACACAAAGCAACTGATAGGGCAATAATTTCAATCCTACATCTGATTGGCCTGAGACTTACTAAATATTAGACCCCAGGCATAATTGGTATTATCTCATGTTTTATGAGGATTTCATAATAATCAGTGGGTCTATGGCTCTCTCTGAAGTCACAATTAAAGTAAACAAAACTATCACTTATACACTTTGAATTCATATTTATTTTAGTAAATGTCTATATGTTTAAGCAAAAGTAAAATTTGATATATTTTTGTGCTATTTAACTGTACATTTTGCAATTTTTATTATTATAATCTCTAATATAATCAAGGTAATCAGTTCTTCTGTTTATAAGACATACGGCATTGCAACATGTGCCTGTTATGTTGTAAATATTTACTTATCCTTAAATCCTTTCTTATTTTGTTTATTAACACTTATGTGTATACTTTTAATGTTATAGTCATGTTAACCCTTTTATATGCCAAATTGATTCAATCACAATTTTTTCCATCTGAGACTTAACTTCTGAAAACATTTTAATGATGGGTAAATGTTAACTAATTCTTGAAGAAATGTGCTTGCAAATATAAACATAGTTGGTTATATAAGTGAATGTAAATGAAATCTATTTTAGATATGCCTTACTGCATAAAAATGTCTTAGAGATATGAATAGCAAAAGGTTTTGGAAATAGAATGAATGTACACATGAAAGGAATTTGGAACAAAATGAATAGAAAGTTATACAGAACTAGACTTCATAAAAATATGCAGTTTTATTATAAATTTTAAAATATGGTAATTAGTCTGAAGGAAAATTAGAGAAAGGTTGTATATATGTAAACAATCATGGTAAAAAAGAAAGGTTTAGAAAAATTGATGGAGAAAAATTATTTACACATAGGGAGCATGGATATTGAAGGCATGAAGTTTAGGGTTTTTTGCTTTACTTTTTACTCTTTGCAATGCTTGATATATCTAATAATTGGTGAGTATCAAACACAACTATTAATTTTGAGCCATTAAATTTTAAACATTAGGAAAACATCATTTGGAAAAAATGTGATAAAGATAGGTTAGATTTAGTAATTTTTCTTTGAATTTTGAAGGTTTTTCCATATCCACTGTAATGATATTTGTCCTCAGCTCAAGATGAAAATTACTTAAATAAGCAAGTATTTGAATTTGAGTATTCATTCAAAACCCAAGTAATGCTAATACTGCAATCAGCTTAGATTAGTTTTATCTAGTCAAAATGATTCCTCCCTCCCCTGATCCTTATCATTTCTAGCATCAGATCTGGCACATGGCAGTAGAAAAAAACACTTAATTGTGTGCTTATTAATCTAAGATGCTTCCCTTTTTCCCTGGATTCCATGATCAGTAGTCACTTTATCTGAGTTGATATTTGGGTCTTATTAAAGTCACTCTGTAAATAAAGTAAAAGTTTAGTTATTCCTTTAATGGCTTCAGAGACAAATTTCTACAAAGTAGCTACTTACTAAATTCTAAAAGGGGGTTGGTGGTTTCGTTATCAGGAACCATTTCTCATTTCTCTACTAATTTGAATCTATGGTATAGACTGTGCTTTAGTGAGATATTAATGACTGGTGGTAGTAAGCCTCTTCCAACCACGTTCTCTGAGTTTGGGGAGTATTAATTGAGTGGCTTTTATGTTAGCACTGCCTTGCCACCTTATCCCTACTGTACTTTGGCGGATTTGGGAACAGAATCACATTTACTTTATTATCCTGTCTCTTCTAGTTCTTCTTGTTGCCACTGTATGGCCTTGGACTCATTACCAGTGGTTTCCAAGGATCACTGAAGCATCGGTTTACTGTATTTATCTTCTTTATTTTCATCATAATTTGAATTTTTCACTGTATATCTATAAGTACAGATAGTGCTATAGTTTTAATAATATTATCTTTAAAATATCTAAAAGCCTAATTTCAATTTGAATCATATAAATTTATATTGGCCAACAGCAATGGAAAGGATTTGTGTTATACATTTAATTGATTGGTATAATGGCTTTCCCATTAATTGTTTGTCATTCACAATGCTAAATAGATAGGAAATTATATGTATATACATACACAAGAGTATAAACACATACATGCACACCCATACACACATATACATGTATATAACAACAATTAATAAAAGAAGAGGCCATAAACTTGAAAGGGAGCAAGAAGTGGCTAATGGGAAGGTTTGCAGGGAGGAAATGGAGGAGGGAAATGATATAATCTCCAGAAGCAAAAATATTTTTATTAACTTGTTTAATTATTTACATTCCAAATGTCCCCTTTCCCAGGTTCCCCTCCAAGAGTTCTTCACCCCATCGCCCCTGGCCCTGCCCTTTGCCTCTAAGAGGGTGCTCTCTCCTTCCCCACCCCAAGCTCCTCATGCACCCACCCCACCTCAACTCCCACATCCCCCTTTCCTGGGGCATCAAGTCTCTGACAGGATTAGCCTAATTATCCCCCACTGAGGCAGTCCTCTGATACTTATGTGTTTTTTTGGGGGGGGAGGGAAATGTATGCTCTTTGTTAGGTGGCTTAGTCTCTGGGAGCTCCCAGGGACTGGGTTAGTTGATACTTTTGGTCTTCCTGTGGGCTTGCAATCCCATCCAGCTCTTTCTATCCTTCCCCTAACTCTTCCTTAGGGGTCCCCAGCCTCAGTAAAGTAGTTAACTATTAGTATCTGCATCTTTCTCAGTCAACTGCTAGTAGAGCCTCTCAGAGGACAACCATGCTAGGCTCCTATCTGCAAGCACAACAACATGGTATCAGTAATAATGTCAGGGTTTGGTGTCCACCCATGGGTTGGATCACAATTTGGACTGGTCATTCAGGGTTCTTTCCTTCAATCTCTGCTTCATTTTTTTGTCCCTGCATTTCTTTTAGACAGGAACAATTCCAGGTCAAAATTTTTGAGGTTATGTTGGAGACCATACCCTCTACTTGCAGCCCTATCTATCTAGTTGAGGTAGTCTCTTAAACTTCCATCTCTGCACTGTTGGGCATTTCAGCTAAAGATAGCATAGAAGACATGGACACCTTGGTCGAAGAAAATACAGAGTACAAAAGAAATAGTTTTTTTTTAATGCACCTAAATAATTTTATATTTGCCTTCCTGGCTCTAGCTTCTATAGTAAAAGCATATGGAATAGATATTTAGACCCAGGTCCTCTAGCACTCACAGAATAGTGGCTCAAGAGAAGCCATCATAAAGTCAATGAATATGTCCAAACCAGACACATGGACAATATCTCACATCATTTAAATCAATTGTTCAAGAGGTCAACTAGCTTAATAGCAAGAAATAAAAGCTTTATTTTTTGACCTATCTCACACTTTGTGAATCTCCCAGTACTCCTGGTGTTAGATAATCTCAAAGAGATTGAGTTTACTTTATTCTAAACACTTGAAGGTTTGTTTGCCTTTGGTGGGGTGCAAGGAAGGGACAATGTGGACATTTATTTCTTGTTTTACACATGCAGCCATCATTGAATAAGTCTAGGTAAGACTTAAGGATATAGCTTTAAAGTGTGATTTTGACATGGCCAGCTCATAGAATTACAACTTTCATCAGATTTCTCTAATACTTTGTACTAGGGCCAGACAATATTTTTCTATATTTAACCAAATATGTGTTTCTAAATTTATTTGAATTTATTTTATACTGAGATTATTTAACCCAAGTATTAAGATTTTAATTGTTAATAACCTCAGCTATTATGTTGAGCCAACCTGAACTCTAATAAAAATATTTGTTCTTTGCTAAAAAGTACTAAAGGGTTAGTTGAGGTATGGGAAGTGTTTTCAGTGGCCTTTGTAGCGACACTTTTGCCAGACACTCATGGAAGATGGTATCTTTTGCTCCTTCTCACTTAGACAGTGTCTCTAATAGAAACTGTATCTTTTTTGCAGGATCTGACTTCTCTTAAATGCACCAACTAAAAATCTATCTTGTGGTGGGTGACTCTGCCCCTAGAACACAGCAGTATAGAACAGCATCTCCCCTAATGGTGCTCCTGCCTGCAACAGGGAATGGTGACTTCTTGAGATGACTAATTGTATAAGGCTTCATCAGTCTCGGTTTAGATTCGCCTCTAGTCCTGAGTGACAGTATGTTTGCTGCATTAATTTCTCTTTCCAAGTGTTTCTGGATTACAATGATCTTTCTTTCCTCATATTGGCAAGAGAGATTCACATCTTATCCCAATGATTATCTCATACAAATGGTCCCTCTTCTCCATACTCTACCATACTTTGATTCCCTGAATGTTGTGTTACATAGATGTTGATGGTGATCTCCAATTTGATTGTAACTCCTTGATGACTGAAACCTTATCTTACTTGATTATCACTGTTATTCTCAGCATCTGGAAAGAAACATATAACACCTATGATACATATTTCCTTTGTGACTGAAAAAAATGACTAAAGACAGTCTGGTGAATAGCCTTCAGAAAAACAACCTCATATATCTTAATATAAGCTTATCATAACTACTATGATGATCCAATAGGGAGAAGCAACTCTGCAGAATGCAGAATGATGAAGGTAATCTAAGAAAAGATCAGGGCAGAAGAAAGCAGCTTCTTTCTGCTTTATATAGTGGTGGATCTTGGTATATAGTGGTAGATCTTGGGAAGAGAAAAATTTACTAATTGTGGTGAAGTAATGGATAAAGGGCTGAGATTCCACTCTACTGGCATGTTTGGTTATAAGAATGTAGTTCTGTTTTCTTCAAAGGCTCACCTTCTAGAACATAGTAAAGTATTTTAAAAATGTTAATTTTATGCATCTGCATAAAATTTCATACTAGTTAACAGATTTTTCTTTGAATATTTTCACTAGTGTATGCTTTTTGTAGAATGGACAAAAAGAAGTTCCTCTATAGATTTGCTCCTGCTTGAGTATTTGATTCCCAGCAGAATGAAAAGATGGCAAGACAGTTGGTAAAGAGAAAGTCATTGTAATATTCCCTGTTTCTTGTTAGAAGAGAATGATTGACATTGCTTCCTAAAGAAACACTTCCACCTGGAACAGCTGAGATGTTTGTGTGATATATCTGAGAATACAAATATCTAACTTCTTAACTCACTCTGCTGGTAGACTCTTCAGTTGTCCAAGATTTTAAGAGGAAAGGATCTCTTCACCCTCCCTTAGTCTATGGCTATCTCTCTAAGAATGCTCACTTCCCTGTGACATAAGTTTATTGAATTTCTAAAACTAGGTACTTTTAGTTGTGTTTTAGTAGGAGGCTCTATCGAATGGCTAACTGACTGAAATAAAGTGTGGTCAGTGGGACACTGGCCTATAGTGACCTTGCCTTTATATGAAGGGAAAGTAAAAAAAAAAAAAACTGGGACACGCGGTGCTTTCAGCAGGGGCAGCCATCTTGCCCCAGACCCCCGCGCGCAAACAGCGGGCACACTGGACGCAGTGAGTGGCTGGAATCAGGTGCGTGTCCAGAGTTATAGCTTAGCTTAGCTCTGCAGCAGATCCGGGCACAGAAAGATCAGCTGCGGGTGCAGACTAGCAGCCGGGACCAGCTCTCCGAGCGGACTAGCAGCGAGGGGCCACCGGCCGCCTCGGGGCACAGCTCGGCACTCTAGCAGCTGGAGTCAGGGGCCTGGACTCAGAGCGAGCATAGTCCAACACAGTCAACGCAGCCAGAAGGGAGCAGCAGAGCCGGGCACGAACAGCTCAGCCAAGGACACGCAGTGCATTCAGCAGGGGCAGCCATCTTGCCCCAGACCCCCGCGCGCAAACAGCAGGCACACTGGACGCAGTGAGCGGCTGGAATCAGGTGCGTGGCCAGAGTTATAGCTTAGCTTAGCTCTGCAGCAGATCCGGGCACAGAAAGATCAGCTGCGGGTGCAGACTACCGGCCGGGACCAGCTCTCTGAGCAGACTAGCAGCGAGGGGCCACCGGGCCTCCTCAGGGCACAGCTCGGCACTCTAGCAGCTGGAGTCAGGGACCTGGACTCAGAGCGAGCATAGTCCAGCACAGACAAGCTGCCAGAAGGGATCTGTCTCCTGGGGACAGGCGTGCTGTGCTTTCAGCAGGGCGCCATCTACAATAAGACCAACTAGCGCCAGAGATAAAGAGATGGCAAAAGGCAAACGTAGGAACTTTATTAACAGAAATCAAGGCAATATGGCACCATCTGAACCCAATTCGCCAACCACAGCAAGTCCAGGATACCCCAGCACACCAGAAAAACAAGAGTTAGATATAAAAGCACAGGTCATGATGCTCCTAGAGGAACACAAAAAAGATATAAACAAATCTCTTAAAGAAATGCAGGGGAACATCAATAGAGTAGAAGCTCTTACAATCCAAACACAAAAAACACTTAAAGAACTCCAGGAGAATATGGGCCATCAGACAGAAACCAATAAAGAGGAAGTGAGAAAATCAGTTAAAGAAATGCAGGAGAACTTGAAACAACAGGCAGAAGTCATGAAAGAGGGAGCACAAAAATATATTAAAGAATTACATGAAAACACAAACAAACAAATGATGGAACTGAGCAAAACCATCCAAGATCTGAACACAGAGGTAGAAACAACTAAGAAATCACAAAAGGAGGCAACCTTGGAGATAGAAAACCTTGGGAAGAAAACAGGGGTCGTAGATGCAAACATAAACAACAGAATACAAGAGATAGAAATAAGAATCTCTGATGCTGAAGATAACATAGTAACCATTGACTCCACAGTCAAAGAAAATGCAAAATCCAAAAGGCTTGTAACCCAAAACATCCAGGAAATCCAGGACACAATGAGAAGACCAAACCTAAGGATTATAGGGATAGATGAGAGTGAAGATATACAACTTAAAGGGCCAGCAAATATCTTTAACAAAATTATGGAAGAAAACTTTCCTAACTTAAAGAGAGAGATGCCCATGAATGTCCAAGAAGCCTACAGAACTCCAAACAGACTGGACCAGAACAGAAACACCTCCCGTCACATAATAATCAAAACCCCAAATGTACTAAACAAAGAAAGAATATTAAAGGCAGTAAGAGAAAAGGGCCAAGTAACATATAAAGGAAGACCTATCAGAATCACACCAGACTTCTCTCCAGAAACCATGAAAGCTAGAAGATCCTGGGCAGACCTCATGCAGACCCTAAGAGAAAACAAATGTCAGCCAAGACTACTATACCCAGCAAAACTCTCAATCAACATAGATGGAGAAATCAAAATATTCCATGACAGGACCAAATTTACACAATATCTTTCCACTAACCCAGCTCTACAAAGGATAATAGGAGGAAAACTCCAACACAAGGAAGGAAATGGCACCCAAGAAAAAGCAAGACAGTAAACTTCTTCCATCAAACTCAAAGGAAGATAACTACTCAAAAACAAAAATAACATAAAAAATGTCAGGAAGTAATAATCTCTATTCCTTAATATCTCTTAACATCAATGGACTCAACTCCCCAATAAAAAGACATAGACTAACAGACTGGATACGGAAACAGGACCCTACATTTTGCTGCTTACAGGAAACACACCTCAGAGTCAAAGACAAACACTACCTTAGAGTAAAAGGATGGAAGACAATTTTGCAAGCAAATGGTCACAGGAAGCAAGCTGGAATAGCCATTTTAATATCAGATAAAATTGACTTTCAACCCAAAGTCATCAAAAGAGACACAGAAGGTCACTTCCTGCTAGTCAAAGGAAGAATCCACCAAGAGGAACTAACAATTCTAAACATCTACGCTCCAAATGTAAGGGCACCCTCATTTGTAAAAGAAACCTTACTAAAGCTCAAAGCACACATTGCACCTAACACAATGATTGTGGGGGACCTCAATACTCCTCTATCTACAGTGGACCGACCAGGAAAACAGAAACTAAACAGAGACACGGAGAAACTCATCGAAACTTTGGAGCAATTGGATTTAACAGATATATATAGAACATTTCACCCTAAAGCAAAAGACTATACCTTTTTCTCAGCCCCTCATGGTACCTTCTCCAAAATCGACCATATAATTGGACACAAGACAGATCTCAACAAATATAAAAATATCGAACTAATCCCATGCCTCTTATCAGATCACCATGGAGTAAGAGTGTTCTTCAATAACAACAAAAACAACAGAAAATCCCCATACGCTTGGAGGCTGAACAATATTCTACTCAATGATACCTTAGTCCAGGAAGAAATAAAGAAAGAAATCAAAGAATTCTTAGAACTTAATGAAAATGAAGGCACAACATACCCAAATCTATGGGACACAATGAAAGCAGTGCTTAGAGGAAAACTCATAGCCCTGAGTGTCTCCAAAAAGAAACAGGAGAGAGCATATACCAGCAACTTAATGGCGCACTTGAAAGCTCTGGAACAAAAAGAAGCAATTTCACCCAGGAGGAGTAGAAGACAGGAAATCATCAAACTCAGGGCTGAAATCAATCAAGTTGAAACAAAAAGAACCATACAAAGAATCAACAAAACCAGGAGCTGGTTCTTTGAGAAGATCAACAAGATAGATAAAGCCCTAGCCAGACTTACTAAAGGGCACAGAGACAGTATTCAAATTAACAAAATTAGAAATGAAAAGGGAGATATAACAACAGAAACTGAGGAAATTCAAAAAATCATCAGATCCTACTACAAAAACCTATACTCAACACAACTGGAGAATCTGGAGGAAATGGACAATTTCCTCGACAGCTACCAAATACCAAAATTAAACCAGGATCAAATAGATCGTCTAAACAGACCCATAACCCCCAAAGAAATAGAAGGGGTCATAGACAGTCTTCCAACCAAAAAGAGCACAGGACCAGACGGTTTTAGTGCAGAATTCTATCAGACCTTCAAAGAAGTCCTGATACCGATACTCTTCAAATTATTCCACAAAATAGAAACTGAAGGAACACTACCCAACTCATTCTATGAAGCCACAATTATCCTGATACCAAAACCTCACAAAGATCCAACTAAGAAAGAGAACTACAGGCCAATTTCTCTTATGAATATCGATGCAAAAATACTAAACAAAATACTTGCCAACCGAATCCAAGAACACATCAAAACGATCATTCACCATGATCAAGTTGGATTCATCCCAGGGATGCAGGGATGGTTCAATATAAGGAAATCCATCAACGTAATCCACTACATAAACAAACTCAAAGAAAAAAACCACATGGTCATCTCATTAGATGCTGAAAAAGCATTTGACAAAATTCAGCATCCTTTCATGCTAAAGGTCCTAGAAAGAACAGGAATTCAAGGCCCATATCTAAACATAGTAAAAGCAATATACAGCAGACCAGTAGCCAACATTAACGTAAACGGAGAAAAACTCGAAGCAATCCCTCTAAAATCAGGGACTAGACAAGGCTGTCCCCTCTCGCCATATCTCTTCAATATAGTACTTGAGGTACTAGCTAGAGCAATTCGACAACAGAGGGAAGTCAAAGGGATACAAATCGGAAAGGAAGAAGTCAAACTATCACTATTTGCAGATGATATGATAGTTTACTTAAGTGACCCAAAAACCTCCACCAGAGAACTCCTGCAACTGATAAACAACTTCAGCAAAGTGGCTGGCTATAAAATCAACTCAAGTAAATCAGTAGCCTTCCTATATGCAAAGGATAAGCAGGCCGAGAAAGAAATTAGGGAAATGACACCCTTCACAATAGCCACAAATGATATAAAGTATCTTGGAGTGACGCTAACCAAACATGTGAAAGATTTATACGACAAAAACTTCAGGTCTCTGAAGAGGGAAATTGAAGAAGACATCAGAAAATGGGAAAATCTTCCATGCTCGTGGGTTGGCAGGACTAATATAGTCAAAATGGCAATCTTGCCCAAAGCAATATACAGATTCAATGCAATTCCCATCAAAATCCCAACTCAGTTCTTCATAGAGCTAGAAAGAGCAATTCTCAAATTCATCTGGAATAACAAAAAACCCAGAATAGCTAAAACTATCATCAACAGCAAAAGAACTTCTGGGGGAATCAATATCCCGGACCTCAAGCAATATTACAGAGCAGTGGTATTAAAAACTGCATGGTATTGGTTCAGTGACAGGGAAGCGGATCAATGGAATAGGATCGAAGACCCAGAATTGAACCCACACATCTATCGCCAATTGATCTTCGACAAAGGAGCTGAAAACATCCAGTGGAAAAAAGATAGCCTTTTCAACAGATGGTGCTGGCTCAACTGGAGGTCAACATGCAGAAGAATGAGAATTGATCCACTCTTATCTCCTTGCACTAAGCTCAACTCCAAGTGGATCAAAGACCTCCACATAAAACCAGACACACTAAAACTAATAGAAAAGAAACTGGGGAAGACCCTTGAGGACATTGGCTCAGGGGAAAAATTCCTGAACAGAACACCAATTGCTTATGCTCTAAGAGCAAGAATAGACAAATGGGACCTCATAAAACTACAAAGTTTCTGTAAGGCAAAAGACACTGTCAAAAGGATAAATCGGCAACCAACAAATTGGGAAAAAATCTTCACCAACCCCACATCCGACAGAGGGCTAATCTCCAATGTATACAAAGAACTCAAGAGGTTAGACCCCAGAAAACCAAATAACCCTATCCAAAAATGGGGTACAGAGCTAAACAGAGTCTTTTCACCTGAAGAAATTCGGATGGCTGAGAAACACCTTAAAAAATGTTCAACATCACTAGTCATTAGGGAAATGCAAATTAAAACAACCCTGAGATTTCACCTCACACCAGTCAGAATGGCTAAGATTAAAAACTCAGAAGACATCAGGTGTTGGCGAGGATGTGGAGAAAGAGGAACACTCCTCCACTGCTGGTGGGAATGCAAGCTGGTACAACCACTCTGGAAATCAGTATGGCGGTTCCTCAGAAAACTGGGCGTGATACTTCCAGAGGACCCAGCCATACCACTCCTGGGAATATACCCAGAAGATTCACCAGCATGCAATAAGGATACATGCTCCACTATGTTCATAGCAGCTTTATATATAATAGCCAGAAGCTGGAAAGAACCCAGATGTCCCTCAACAGAAGAATGGATACAAAAAATGTGGTATATATACACAATGGAGTACTATACAGCCATTAGAAACAATGAATTCATGAAATTCTTAGAGAAATGGATGGAGCTGGAGAATGTCATACTAAGTGAGGTGACCCAGTCTCAAAAGAATACCCATGGTATACAGTCACTGATAAGTGGATATTAGCCTAGAAGCTTAGAACACCAAAGACACAAATCACATATCAAGTGATGTCTCACAAGAAGAAAGGAGTGGACACTGGTGCTAGAATGGACCAAAACATCATTGTGGGAGAGTACAAGAACAGTAAAGTGGGAGGGGGTGGATGCGGGAGCAGGGGGAGGGAAAAGGACATGTGGGACCTTTGGGGGTGGGGAACCAGAAAAAGGGAAATGAATTGTAAATATAGAATATATACAATAAAAAAAACACATAAAAAAAAAACTAACTTGAAGGAGTTAACTAACTTGAAAACCTAGATGAGACTCACAGAGAATGAGTTCCTAGGACTGTCAGTTTGATTCTATAGCTCAGAAAGGTTCCTGGTTTCAAGAACAGCCTTCTCAAAAGGAAAAGAGATCATGCTAGTGCATGGGCAATATAAATGACAAAAGAGTCACATATAAATAGTTTCCCACATCTTTACCTGAGAAGTTTGCTTCCTTTTTGAAAACTAATGGATAGAGTGGGACCCTAATTAGGGTTCCCTAAGAGTTCTCCAATAGGAGTCACAGGGAGTTAATCGAGATTGGCAGAGAGGAGCATAAATTGATTTGATCACTAAAAGGCCTTGCATTTGGGGCTGATTTTAAAGTGGAAAATGGTTCCCCAAAGAAAATATATATCACAGGAGAATGAGAGGAAGAGAAGATAAAGAAAATTGAATGTCCGTCACTGATCAATTATTCAGAATCAATTATGGTTTGCTAGGGAAAGCATGCTGTGCCAAAGCCAAACCAAACTCAAGTAAGCAGGAGGATTAATTACTCTCCTGCCTGCACAGGACTAGAGGAAAGAGGAGGTAGGATCTGCCAGCAAAATTTTATTGCTCTCTGGGAGCAGAACGTAATTATGACACAAGGAGAGAGAAGATGTGCCTTCTGCCAGGCCTTTGTTAGCAAAGAAGAGAATCTGAATTTAGCTTTTAAGAAAAGAATATCAGGGTATATAATTTCTTCCAACAAATACTATCTGCATTAGTCAGAGTTCTTGAGAGAAGCAAAAATCAATGCATGCAATAGTATCCTCATCTGTATGCTTTGTATCTAGTAGACTTGATCACAAAACTACTTAGAAAAAATAGGTGTCTGGAACCTTGAGAGATCCTTAAGTTGGTAAAATGCTTTCCAGGCTATCATGAAACCCCAAGGTCTCTCTCCAGAATATACATTTTAAAAAGCTGCATATGGAGACACTTGTTTATAATCTCAGTGCTGTATAGTCAGGGCTGGATAAACGTCTGTGGTATCCCGGACAGCCAGTGTAGACTATTCAGAGAGCTCCAGGCTAGTGAGAGAACATGTCATAAAGAACAAAGTACACTCATGTGCACCTGCACATACATATGCACTTGCACACACAGTAACACACACAGACACACACACACACACACACACACACACACACACAAAGTATCTGTCATAAGCACATACAAGTTCTTTTCATTATTTAATTAAAATATAGTGTTATATCTATTTCCATCATGTTATATGTTATTATCAATATAGAGAGTATTTAAAGTACACAGGTAATTAATCATACAGAATATGTTATATGTACATGCAATTCGTTTTATATAGAATTTAGTTATACACGGATTTTAACATCCTCTTGGATTCTAGAACCAATACACCATTATGTTGAGAACTGCTATTTGTATATCTTTATGGATACTCTTCTTACTAAAGATTTAACTAATACATAAAACATTGTCTTCCCATGAGGTGTAGTCTTTTGTTTGGACAAACTGAGTAACCTACCTTTTACTAAACAAGTAATAAGTAATCCATATTTGTTGTACCTGTTCAGGGATTAGGTCTAGTGTTATGGATAAGAACTCTCACATTTTGATGAGTATTTTACATACTTTTAAAATCATAAACTATGTATGCACATCTAAACAGGGCAGAAATTTTGCTACCATGCTGTTAATGATGAAATTGAATTAGCAAAAAATATAATTCTTTTAAGACCATCAGGAACAATTCCCACTGATCTATCAAGGAGCAAAAACTATAACTTTTGAGTTGTATCTTATAACTTATATTTAATACATAGATCTCTTAGTAACTTGAAATAAAATCATCACAAACAAAATAAAAATATGATCATGAAATTAAAATTAGGTATTAACATTAGGCAGGGGCATAAGTTTTATCATTAAATTAGAATTATTCAATAGTTTTGTAAAAGTAGTTTTAATATATCTTGGAACATTTTTAAGAGACTAAGCTAAGGTATAAAAAGCCATTTTAATCATATGAACAGCACTGATATAATAAGATCATATAAGATATAATAAGATCATATAAGAAGTGCCAGAGACGTAAATGTTCATGGCTTTTATATTGAGTAAGAAAAAAGCAAAACATGATCCTCAATCCTTTACTAAGAGTCTGTGGGACTTGTTTCCTTCTTATTGAGAAGTTTAAAAGTCTTCCTCCCATACATACCTCCAATCAATCAGTAAGGACACTGATTCCTATTGGTTGAAAAGTGTATGGTGTGTGTGTGTGTGTGTGTGTGTGTGTGTGTGTGTGTGTGTGTTTGTCTGTCTGTGCCCATGTGTGTGTGTGTGTGTGTGTGTGTGTGTATGTGTGTGTGTGTGCAGAGATGCACATGTGTTCATTGTGTTACTTTTTCTTAACATAGAATTAGTCCCAATAAGAACACTTTTTTATACATAGAGTCATACAGAAGGAAAAATAAAGATGTGAGGCAGCGTCTTTCATATTTGACTTCAGGGAGTGAAGTTCTTTTCAGCTGGTAGAAATTAAACAGTCTCTTATATTCAGGGAGAAGTGGTTAACTCAAATACTAAGGGGACAGTGGTGTCAACTATTTGAACGATTTAAAAAAGTAGCCTCTTGCACACGTGATTATGTACAAGTTAATGAAGCACTGACTCCCCCAAGCTAGCTGAGTAAAGGAAAGAAAAATCTTTTGCCAATGCAAATCTCATCGGGTGATGGCCTTGACAGAACACCCCACCATTGCTGTCAGCCAGAGCTGCTGTAAACAAGCTGCTGACGGGACAATGACAATAATTAAGACAGTGTTAATGGGATATGGAGCCTCACAGTTATTTTTTCAGCTACAGTGAACTGAATGAATGCCAAGTAGTGCACATGGCTTAACCTCATAACAGGTTTCTTTTCTGTTTACTGTGGTGATGTTGGCTCTCTAGAGTTACAAATCACAGATAAGTCCAGCCTCACAAGATATTCAGTGCTGGAAATCCAATCACTATGTTCATGTTACTATGAAATAAGAGTGACGAAATTGGCTCGGTCTGGACATTGTTTAGATAACACCATGGCTATTTGGAATTTCAGAGTGAGAAACATTTTGATTTATAACTTTGATTTCTGGGGTGGTTTGAAGCAGGATGCAGATCATCTGAGACAATGGATTTCATAAGAGATTCGTTGCTGGAAAAATCAGGTTGTTAAAGCCATAGGAAGTGCTAACTACTACAGATCTGTAAGTGATCATGTTTGGTGATCATTTTCAAAAGACAGAAGAGGATAGCAGACTGAGCAAGGAAGCAGTTAGGGACAGGTTGAAATATAGGATCCTGGGAACTCTCCATACATCACTGGAGCTCATGAAAACTTGATTAGACTCTGCTGCATCTTCAAAGTTGTGCCCACACTTCAATGAGATGTTTATGGAACATACAAATACTTAAGACACACTTCAGGCTTAACAAATTACAACTTACAAAAGGAACAAACATGGTACGTCTAGACAGAATCCTTTTTTGCTTCAGCTTCTCTGCTTGAACTCAAATCAAAGGAAATAGCTGCATTACATAAAACGCACTCACTTGTGGAAAGGGAAATGTTTTGATCTCTATTAAATACTAGAAATAAAAAAAAGTTTGAATATACTCTGAAGAGTGGGATTATTTTTACCGTCCTGAATGACAAATCTTTCTGAACAGGCTTTCCAGCAATTAGTCTTGCTCTAATGCTATTTCTACACTGGCAATATGAAGGTGGTTCCTTGCCAGATCTCTGGAGAATATGGTGCTTTCTGCACAGGCACTAGTATCTATCCAAATGGCAGAGTGTATGCTTGTACTTGGCCAGGGTAGAGGCAGCAGCAGAGCCCAGGTTTATTCAAACTGGAACTGTTGGGTGATTTCTCTAAGGAGCTACCAGTTAATTTCTCCACAAGTCACAAGTATTAAACGTAATGCACAGAAGTCTGTGTATTATTCTATTTACTGCAGGACAACAATGGTGTCAGCTCCACAGGAGGCCAGAGGAGTATTTTCACCTCACACTTTCAGTTTAATTAAGAAACTGATGAGCAACTTCAAAATGAAATTTTCAAAAATTATCTCTTCATATTTCAGTGCGCAAAGGCATGTTTTGAGATAGTTTGATAAATCACTGGAGAACTTCCCTTTAAAAGAAATTATATTTTCTTGCCAGAATCCATGTTGGTTTTCATAATGATCTACAAATTCCATTAATATAATTCTCGATAAACTTTCTGATCAAAAGTGAGATATCTGGCAGTCTATGAAGATTAGTTTTTAAAAATTCTTTCACTTTTATTAGATTCAAAGGCTTGAGAATCTTCTGTGCCCTATTCTATTTTCAAGAACTTCAAGAGAAATGACTTTTTCAAAGAACACCCTGTTGAAGTACATTTTCTTTGCCAATCTAGAAACATGATTTGGATGATGTCCCATACTCTGTCTCAATTTCAGCACTATCAGCTCTAAATTTTCTTTAATCATTAGCCAACTTCAAAATTCATTTTTCATGGAAGTAAATATATCAGATAGTCATTGTATATAATAGTCAATTCTCTCTTATCTCAAATGTGAATACTTAATTGTTCAAATAATTTAAAAGTTTTTTGGTTAAGCATAGATATATTTACAGAACTGAAGTTACTGTGAGTAATTTTAAGTGATAAAATATAATTTTTCTTAAATTAATATAAATGTAATTACATGCTACTAATTAACAGTTTTGTTTACCATATTAATATTGAGTTGTAGATTGCTATAAACCTGAAATATTATAGGTGACAAGTTTTTTTTCATACATATAGTGGATTTAAACAGGAATAAATCATGGATTCTTTGATCCTAACCACTTAGCAATCCCTTTTATCTCCCAGATACATATTGTAAGTAAATTATAAAATACTTTACTGATGTTCTATGAGTAGCAATATTGCAATTTTGCAAAAAAACAATTGAGGTGCAGAGGAGCTAAGGCAATAACTCATAGTTATTCATTTTATAAGTTGCAGAACAAACTCCTGATCATATTTGTTTACATTCCACATGCCTCTGAGTTTACCATACCTTTCTTTGAGAACATCAAGAATAAATGTGAGTCATGTATCCCACTGCATTTGGGGTCCTTGTTTGTCTCTATTTAAAAGACTTGTACTCTAGAAGCCTGAAGCTCTCTCAGTGAACTGAAAATTCACTGAGAGAAGAATGAATTTCTTCCCTGAAGAAGCCTCAGTGAACTTGACTAACCTAAAAACCCTAATGACTTTTAAAATAATGGCCCTCTTAAGAGCACTCTTATATCTCTGTCTATTTTTAGATTCTATTTTCAATATCAGATTATGTGTTGGCATCTTGAACTCAATATCTCTCCATAGATACCTCTAAAGTCCCACTAACCACAGCCCCCTCTAATTCCATTCCCACGCGTTGCTTCTAGTCAACACTCTGATTCTCTTCTCATTCTGGTCATCAGATGAAAACACTCACTGTGACTTGTTTCTATAGATGAGTTGCTCACTTGAAAAAAGCAAACTGATAATATAAACAACTCAAGAGTTTACCTTTGCACGTGCCAGACCATGTTTATTAGCTTTTCTTCACTAATGCTTTTCAAAATGATAGTGTGAATTTGTCGAAATCATAATGTAAATTTGCACTTAACGCTTTAAAAGGTTCTAAAAGGATTATGCCTTTGATTCCAAGTACACATCCTGTTGATAATCACTGTAAGGTGTCCATTTTCGTAGTTTTCTTTAAATCACAAGGACATACTTAAGGACTTAACTAAAAGAAACTCATGGACTATTTATGTGTGTTTAAATGTATTTTAAGACAACTTTCAGAATGAATGCTTTCTACCTGCATTTTTTCCACTGTTCTCATCTATAACCTTTCCAAATGGTCATTATTGATCAAAATCATTTATAAGATGAGATTGAAGTAGATATTTAGGTAACTGCAGTGGGTGAGTATTTACAGAGCCGGTGTCACATTTTCTCCAATGGATAAGGCATTCTTTGAAGTAGTTCCAATGTTTATTCTTAGGCTAAATGTTCAGAGATTGCAGCAAAATTTGGCCATTTAAAGTCAGCCTCATTCATCTTGAAAGAAAACAAGCATGAAAGAAGGCTTCCAAGGCTATGACAACAAAGCAGAATTGATGGGCAGTCCAGAGCAATTAATTACTCTACTAGAGGCAGATGACTCCAAGGTTAAGCTTGTTATAAGGAAGCACCCATACACTAGATGTTAGGATTAGTTGACAGGAGCACTGTGCAAAAACTCAACATGCAACAAGGCATGGTCAAATGGAAGGGAAAGGATATCTATAGAAGAGGGTGAACACACAGCAGAGAAGAGTCCCAGGGATCATTACATTAGTAATATGGTGATTCTGTACTGCTAGCGAAAAGGAGTGATAAAGAGATTCAATTTGCATGAAAAGCAGTGTATAGAGCTAGGCTTGCAGTAGTGGGATGGCCCCAACATGTCTCTGCAGTAAAACTGCTATCTCCGTGGCAGTTTCTGATACCAAGATAGCAAAGAGCTAAGTGAAAGAAGACACTTGAGAGTGGAGAATGGAAAGGGGGAAGAGTTCTAAATGTGAAGTAGTGTGCCCAACACTTCTACAATACACCACAATTTAGAAGTAGGCCACCCATGATGATGACCAGCACACACACAGGCTTTAGACTTTTCATTTCTATAGCAATAAACCTCGCATTTGGTATCTTAGTTATTTGTATAGATGAAGATAGTGGCTAATGCTTATTGTCCAATTTTCTCTTAATGGGAAAACTTAACATTTATCTTGTCTATCTTTAAAAATGTGCAAGAAATTCTAAACTCCATAGAACTTGCCATGCCCAAACTTTTTGTTAAATCTCTCTAACTCCTCTCCTCCTTTTTTCCTTCCATCATTCCCTCACTGTATCTGTTTTATCTCTTTGTCTGTCTGTCTGTCTGTCTGTCTCACACACACACACACACACACACACACACACATGCACAAGCATGGGTGCACGTGGCAAACATACACACACTGACAGAATTTTTTTTAAAAGATGTCTTTGCCTTACTTTAATTTGTGAGTATATACACATGCTACATATCTGGGAAGCTGCCAGGGGTAGAAGTATCAGATGGTCTGAAGCTGTAGTTAGTAGGGGTTCGTGTGTTCTTAACTAAGCAATATATATCTATCTATATATATACATATATATTATGCAATATATATTTCTCTTTACTCAGTGAAAAACCTTTATGTGTTCATTTACATGACTCTACTCTGTAGAGGGCCATTGTTTCATAACTCAATAAATGATTCCATAATAGAACAGGTTTAGCTATGAGTGACATGGGTATTGATATGGGTATATTATTTCCTTAATATGAAGAATGTCCACAAGTATTTTAAACACAGTGCTTGGAACATGTTTCTTGTAAATTCAGTGTTTTCTGTTCATGTGTGCATAACGGTACATGTGTTCTCAGAGCCCAGTGAAGGACATCAGGTATTCCTCCCTTTTTCTCTCCAAATGGTCCCATTGAGGTATGGTCATGAGGCAAGCTACTAAGAATTACCTCCCTCTATCTAATAAGGAGTTACGAGCATGTCTGGACACATCCAGTTTTCATTTGTGTTCTGGGGATTCAACCTTAATTTTTTCATGCTTGCACATGAAGCACCCTCCTTACCAAGCCTGCCCCCAGCACAAGTGTGTAACATTTTGAACATAGGATGCTGATTTTCTTTAATAGATTGCCTTTAGGGACCTACGTGCAACTGCAGTTGCTGAATATTATGCTTTTTGTGTCATAAGCGAATTTAGACCTGGCTGCTTTTGGTCAATGAACACATGGAGTTAGGGTTCCTCCTACATTGGAGACCATGAAAATCATTTTTTTGCATTAAATTCCAAAGCTTTATTGGAATTTCGAACATAGCTAAGAATACACAGAGAATAATATGTCTCAGGCATTTCAGGACAGAACACATACATCCAGAAATTACAAGTCTTCAGTTTCCACCAGCTTTTGGGCTAGGCTTCATAGTTATCAAAGTGCTCCGACGGGCATTTGCTTCTTTAAAGAGGTTCTTGATGGTAAGGCTTGGTATTTGTTCCATAGAAGATACTGTTTCAGTAATTAAATCTGAGATATTTGTTCCATATAATGTTTTCGCAATCTAATGCAAAATATATGATGGTGTCTTTTGTTTACTATGAGACATTTTGTTTTTACTGATTGCCCTTTTCAAGAAATATATTCTTCTTAATTAAAAATGGTATATAGTATTTCTTGAGTAACATTTGCAGGTAGATTAAAGTTTGTAAATTTTCATTATTTATATTTAGGAAGTATATTTAAAATATATTGTTTCCTAACCAATAAAGTTCTTTCATAAAGGAGGAAAATCTAATCCAAACAGACAATCTGAGGTTGACCTGGTCTGCTACTCTCCAGTGACATAGTCACGTAATTACAGTCCAGCGGAGCAAACTTAAACCCACACAGTGATGACTCACAAGTGGGAAAACTTATATTGAAGGTACATCTTCCAATGCATATTTTATAACCAAGTCATTTTACTTATTGCAGTGCCCTGTGGAGTAGCATGCATTGGTTATGTTGAACCATTTTTAGATGAAAAAGTATTTTTTTTTTTACTTTGAGAGATCAGTAATTATATGGGTTACATATAAAGTCAATTTCTTTTCATTTATTTTAAATTTACTGAGTTCATTCTACTTAAATAATTTATATCTTAATTTATTGAAGATAAAATAGTAAAAATAAAAACTAAGAATAATACCAATAGACAATAAAATTCAGAATCTGAGATATTACATATTTGATATTTATAACATCAAATATTTTATTGATGTGAAAGTATATATTTAGACGTGGTCATTTTCTAACATACTTTACTTTCTGAATATAATAACGTTATCATTCTTGTTTACATCACTCTTCATAGGGTATATTTGTGGATCAGCTTAGAATGAGCTACATTAAATTGTTATATTATTACCTATAGGTCTCCTAGTAATAACCTCAAAATAGTGTATAAATGAACATAAAAACACAGTAATAATATTAGAAAAAATATTTTCAACCAAAATTAGCTTTCAATTGCCAAGAATTGTGTCAAAGATTTTGTAATATATATAGGAATTGAACCTCAGAATGTAGAAATTGGAATAAGTGATAGGAGTAAACATATTTCATCAATTTATTCATTACCATAAATCAAGGCACTGCTAGATTTGCCTTTATGTTTAGAAGAACAAGCATTTTATTGACTGTCTTTCATAATTAATAGCATTTACTCTTTAAATCAAATTAGTCCACTTTTCCCATTAAAGCCTTAGTGTATGATCATTTTTTAAAGTAAAGAGTGACCTTGACAAATATGACGGATCAATAATGTGTTGATTAGGAGTCTATTTGCTCTAATAGCAAATGTTTCCTTGTTGTTAGTTCCTGTTGCAACACTCTCAGAGGTCGGGGTTCATTGCTATCTCCTGGCCGTGGTACTTTCTACACAGAGAAAAAGTTGATCCTACTGAGGCAAAACACTGATGGATTGACTTAGTCATCTGTATAGATTTTCTTAATACTTCTTTAATCAGCTCATTTTTGTATTCATGGTCGTGTTAGAGGATATCCATCAACTGGTCAGGAAGAGAAGCCTGCAGTTGAATCTTGCATCATCAGAACTTTGAGTTAAACTTAATCAATGAGGGCATGGGAGACATTCATATTTCAGAAAAAGGAAATTTTACTGTGATTGAGGTTTTCAGAAAATAAAAATATGTGAACATCAAAGGGAAATTGATATCAGGAAGAAAGTTAATATATAATAGCAATTTACGTGAAAGTTCATAGTTTATAAAGCTGAACAATTTAGCTAGAACATATTTATAGAGCCTACTGGGTCCTTGTCTGACTGTAAGAAATCTGTCCAAAGAAATAAGTTTATTTTTATTACAAAAGTTTATCATAGCCACTGTCATAGCTGAGCCAAGGATTGCAAATATTTAAACAATGATATATTTAATAAATAACAGTCATTGATGATATAGTCTCCATCAATAATATATGTGGGTGATCCGAACTAAAATAAATCTAGTCAAAGAAAAGAAGAGTTTGCATTGGGTAGCCAAGGGGAATGAAGGACAAATGAGATGCAATTAAGCAGAGAACAATTTAGTATAACCCTAATAGCAAAGTCTTTAACAATGCTTTGCCGCAGATGAATTTGATTTAGAAATATCTCCCATGTTAAGTTGTAGAAACCCATCTCCTTAGCCACTTCAGTTTGGACAGGCCAAAGTTAATATGCTGAGTGAGAAAATTGGAACTTAGTGAAGGAGCTAAATGACCTAATTGATCTTCTTCACTATCACTGATTTTCAGATTCCATCCAGCCTGAATTACAGTGGAATTTTTTTTCTATTTAAGATAATAATAAATGAACTGAATGTACAAGTACATGCCTCCCTTTTAATTTCCCATACAGCTCAATCCACAGTACCACCTGAGGTTGGTCTGTGCCCACGATGTCATGTTGTTCTGATCAAAGGCTCTAGGATAGCAGAAACAAACTTCATGTCATATAAGTCAGTTCTGAAAGTATCTTCATTTTCTCTAGTATACACAGTACACATTCTTTTCCTGGTTTAGAGACTAAGAAATCATCAAATTGGTAAGCACATTACCCTTGACAATTCCATGAGCAACACTGGCCTAATACGATAGTTAAATTAATGATGAGAAGAAGGGATAGAAGAAAAATCTCAAAGACACCGTTGGTTAAATTCCCAAAGTAAATATCTGTAATCCTCTGAGAGTAAAGTGTGTCCCTGGAATATGTATTAACACAATTTTTCTGCAAAAACCAAAGTGAAAGTAATGATACTTTGGAAGTCATATTCAAAAATCAGTATGTTGTGCAGACTATAAGTAAAAAATAAAAGTGTTTCATGGGTATTCTGAGCTTCTGGACTAATATCCGCTTATCACTGAGTGCATACCATGTGTGTTCTTTTGTGATTGACTTACCTCACTCAGGATGACATTCTCCAGTTCCACCCACTTGCCAAAGAATTTCATGAATTCATTGTTTTTAATAGCTGAGTAGTATTCCATACAATTCACATATCAAATGATGTCCAAGAAGAAGGACGGAGAGGTCCCCTGGTCCTGGAGAGGCTCAGTGCAGCAGTGGGAAGGGGGTGATTAGGGAACAGAGGGAGGGAAGAGGGCTTATGGGACTTTCAGGGAGGGAGGATCCAGGAAAGGGGATATCATTTGAAATGTAAATAAGTAATATACTAACAAAAAGAAAGAAAAAAGTAAAAATAATTAATTTCCTCATACATGTAGATGTCATATAAAATTTACTGCTGAGTGGGCTTACTGTAAATTGGCTTAATTAATGAGAAAAATGGAGTTTGCTTAGGTTTCAGGCCACAGCTGGTAAACCCCCTTCCTAATTAAGTATGATCCTTTATATGAGAAAATATTATAAAATTCTTTCAGCAAATTTAGTGTGGGGCAAAAACAATGTAGTGGTTTGAGTGAAAATAGCTCCCTTAACCCTTAGGGAATGGCAGTATTAGAAGGCGTGGCCTTATGGGAGTGGGCATGGCCTTGTTGCAGGAAGTGTTTCATTTGGGGGTGGGCTTTGAGGTCTTAGATATTAAATCTAGGCCTAGTGTCTCCCTGTCTTTTCCTGCTGCCTGTTCTAGATGTAGAACTCTCGGGCACCTCTCCAGCTCCTTATCTGCATGAATGCTACCCTGGCTTCTGCCTGGGCGATAATGAACTACACTTATAAACTGTAAGCCCAGCCCCAGTTAAATGTTTTCTTTTAGAAGAATCTGGTGTCTCTTCACAGCAATGTTTAAGCTGCAATTACCCCTAATCAAAACAGAAGTCTTCTACTCATTTGAATGTGTCTAATCAAATGTTCTTCAATTCTCATTTGTGAGCTTAAGGGTGTGTTATGATTTTCACCAATGGTATTCTCAACTTTCAAATAGACATCAGTTGAATTATTTTTCTGCTATCCACTCAGATTATAGACATCAACAGCAGGTCTGTTTCCCTTGGTTGATTCACCCTACCAATGCCTATCACAGCTACAGTGAGATTTGGAGATATTGCTGCTAAAGTATATCAAGCTTTTACTGTAGAAATGAAGTAAGAGATTAAATTTATAAGCTTATATGTGGATTGTTGCTCTACTTATTTATATGTTTTTAGCAATCACATGTTGAAATACGTATACCAAACTGCATATACCATTTGCTGACAGTGATGGGGCCATAGGATATTTTACAAATACACTTATTAAGTAATTACACCATAATATCAACTTGGTAGAGGAATTGTTCAGTTTTTTGTTAACTTGATACAAGCCAGGATAACCTGAGAAGGAACTTTAGTTCAGAAAATTCCTTCATCATACTGACCTATAAGAAAAGTCTACATTTTCTTGATTAATAATTTATGTGGTAGGGACCAAACTACAGTGGGTGGTGCTATCCCTGGGCAAGTAGTTCTGAATAGTGTTTGAAAAGCTTGTAGTTGAGCCTACAAGTAGCACTGCTCTGTGGCCCCTGCTTCACTTCCTCCCTCCATGACTCTGCCTAGAGGTCCTGCTCTGACTTCCCTTGGTAATGGACTATAAGAAGTTTCCTACACAAGTTGCTTTACGGTCATGGTCTTTATCACAACAACAGAACAAATAGATAACTAGTCTGTTGCTCTTTGTTAGTGTTCCTTTCATAAATTGCTGTTTTTAAACATCAGAAAAATATATAGAAAATGAACATAGATAACATTATGTCTACATAAATTTCGAAGGTAAGTAGGTGTCTAATGTTTCCTGACCAACAATAAGTGGTCAAATACCAGCAAAATATATGGATATATTGTTTCAAGTAACACATTGAATTTAATAGATGTACTCAGTTATCACTTCTATATATATTTTCAAATAATTTATCAAATAATAATAATAATGTTCAATAATTTGAACTTTAATGGCAATGTTCAAGAAAAATCAGTTAAGAATATCGGATAAATTTTGCAATGTCCATAGTTTTGATCTCTCATTTTACACAATTCCTAGAATCTCTCAATATGTTTTTTCAACCAAAGATTAGAATGTGATCATAGCTAATACCTAGTGCTCATTTAGTCAGTATGCTAAATATTAAAGAAAAGAACAAAAATTTCAATGTTAGACATGTATCATGTCTAAAGGATGGGATGAACTGTTTCCTGCCAACTTTCTGCCTTCTAGATGCTCAGCCCTACAATAGTTACAGAACACAAAAGGCAGCAGAGGCAGAAGACTGGTTCATCGTCAGGAGACCAGATCTAGCATACAGGATAGAAAACAGAGAAAAACATATCTCCATACAAAATCAACTATAGTCTAATTCTCAAAACCAATTTGATTCTTTGTATCTCTATTTTTAACCTACCCAATAACTAACTAGCTAGTAGAAGAATTAAATAGGTCAAGCTATGTACACACCAGCTTCATATTGATTTTTTAATAGATTTTTTTCTCTAGAGCAGATGGCCACATAATTTAATATTTTCTATAAAACAAACTCTATATAATGAAGAGCAAAAACAACGTTAAAATTAAAGCACTATTACTTGAAAAAAAAAGAAGTGGCAAATATTTTGCCATGAAAATAGTTGTTTCTCGGCTTGCTCTAAATGAGGACCTTTTCGCATGTGTTCTCATTCTAAAATATTCTGTGGCAGTTTAGTTTAAAAGGATTGCATTTAACCTTGTCAAATCTGTTATGATAATTTTACTTAAATATACCCCGAAGATGTTCTAGCTGAAGTGTGGATGAAAATGTGACGCCGAGTACCTGCAATCCTCGGTGTATAACGTAGCCTCTGCTTTCTTGTTGTATGGGTTGTTTTAATAAAGGAATTCACACTTTGCCAATATATAAATTTAAACTTTTCCAGTGATCATAACTTACCGTCTTTGGCCCTCATCAGGAAAATAACAAATTTCATGAAGGTTTCTCGATATAGGATGTTTTAAATGAATTATTCCAACTTAACCCTAACCTCCTAATAAGCCAGGAAACATGAATGGCGTGTGACGGGGAGCACAGTCCACACTGAGCAAGCAAGGTGAGTCAGTTCCTTAGAATAATTACTTGGCCTCCCAGAAGACTCATTCTAAGTTCCCTCCTCAAATTTTACTAGCCAGCAATTATTAAAAATTACTATGGTGGGTGGTAGTGATGCATGCCTTTGATCCAGGCACTCAGGAGGCAGAGGCACGTGGATCTTGAATCTGACACCAGTCTGGTCTACAGAGAGCTAATTCTAGGGCAGCAGGGGTTACAAAGAGAAATCCTGTCTCAAAAAAACAAAACAAAATTAAACTATTTGAATCATGAAAGACTTTTCATGTGCTCCTGAGCGGTAGGGATGGCCTTTTGGTTTGGTGACTTCGGCAAGGGGGGTATTAAGTCACTTTATTATTCTGAGTCATTTTATTATTCATTGAATACTTGAGACGGAGGGAGTCCGGGTCCTAAAAGCTCCGAAGCCTAGTGTGCGCAGCACAGCCCACCTAGAACTGAGCTAGTGGCACATCTTGTCTCGAATCAGCAATGCATGCCTTCTCATATCCAAATTATTGTCTCACTCCCCATGGAGGGGTCTTCTGCTGTTTGTCAACCAGCAGAATTCTGAGCTCGAATTTGTCCCCTCAGTTGATGCAGTGTAAAGTGCGTTCAGAGGGTGGCTTCATCTTTGAACTTTAACAAGAGCTGCTGATGGATGTGGTCCATTTAAATGGACAACAGAGAGCCGAACTAGATAACGAACTTATTATTTCTCTCTGAGGATTATAGGTTATTCCCGAAGGAGTGCAGTAAGCCACAGCAAATCCATATCTACTGGCTAAACAATAGCCAGAAGGCTGACTAGAAATATTGATTTACTTTCTAGGCTATTTAGGCCTTAATGGCGGAGAAAAGCTGAAGTGCTGTTTACCTTTCTGCCAGAATCGACCAAACAACCAGTCCATTTTTTACAGGTTTTTGATTGATTTCGCTTAGAGGAATTAGAGGTGATTTATTTTTAAGCTGAAAGCAAGTCGTAAATATCTCCAATGGCACAGGTTCCCTGAGAGGAAATGTTAAGTGGAAATACTGAGAGGAACTTTGTTGTGGATCAATGGGGAGAGGTACCAGGCTTCGCTGAGAGCTGTCGGGTGTCATACACCTCTCCACAGCCCTGTCAGGACTATAATCTCGTGGCTTCAGCTACTCTTCTTTTTGAAAGCTCTCAAGTTCACCAGGCTTGAATAAATTTAATCGCCTGACTGAATTTCAGCCAGATGCACCCTGCTGACTTTCAACGGGTCCTAGATGGGACAGCATAATGGTGCGTGAGGCTCGTAGGGTGCATTTTCGATGTTTGATGGGTGAAAACAGTAATTTATCACACAAGTGGCAATTTTCCATGATTTTTCAATCCCACACACAGAAAATGTGTAACTCCAACAAAGGAACGAAGCAGATACACAAAAGAGGGCTCATCCAAAGGACCGTTATATGAGTCCGACTTTTACAAACTCATCCAAAATGCTGCTCGCTTGCCTGACGCTTACAAACACTCCAAGGCATAAATCGGTGCTAATATTGAAAGCTATCTTTCAATAATGATGACAAAAGTTCGTTGCAGTGGACTCTTGAAGCTGCAAGGTATGAGGAGGTCGTGAGGAACGGGTAAGGAGTGCTCCAAATGGTCTTTGGAGAGTGCTCACCTTCATGCTCTGAATTAGTTAACAAAGGGGTTAACAAAGCTCTAGCCATTCTGTGTCAAAGCCCTAAGTGTCAGGTTGTGAGGCAAGGCAGAAGGGAGTTCAACAAGCCACCAGTTTCGTCTTTGTGCCTTTCTGTCTTCCCTCTTCACTTTTCTAAAGGGTGCTGCTTAGAGAATTCTTCATTCTCCTATAAAATTATACCAAAATAATTTTAAAGCCTTTTTTATTAATAGAAACCAATTCAGAACCTCAGAATAAACATCAGTTTATTTATTCATACATTTTTAGAACAGTCATCTTTAGGTCATAAGAATTGTCCTTGGAAATGAAAGAGTCATATCATTGCATATGGATAGGAAGCTTCCATAATACTCCAAATTTTACGCACTAAAAATACAACCCAATAATCCTTTCAGCCTAGAAGGATGGTATGCTTCCTTTCATCTCTCTTCTGTTAGGTATCTGTTATAGTTCCTTAATCTATTAAAAATAATGTCAGGAGAAAGTTTTATGAGATAGATCCTCACATTTGGGCCATCTAGTCACTAGTTCATGATCAACCTGAGCACTGTAGTGCAGCTGAAAATGAACATATCTGAATTAATAATCAATCTTGTATTATGTTAAGCTAGATTAACATCTAGCTTAACATCTAGATTAATATCTAGCTTAACATAATACAAGAGCATTTGCCTAATCTGCAAAGACGAATTCTCCATGATTCTAAGCAACAGGGAAAATTGCTTCAGCTGGCAATGCAAATCTTTAAAATGGGAATAAAACACTTTCTCCTCATAGTCTTGAGAAGATGAACATGCAATGTATCAACGCATGTGCAATAAAAATGATGGCCTTTTTTTTGCATATTTAGCTCCAACATTGTTTTTCCCAAAGCCTAGGTATTTTGGTTTCATGGTATGTCCTGTCTCCTTCCTGTTTCCTCTACATACTAAGGGTGATTAAAGTGAAAAGCATCAGTCTATAATAAACTAGAAAGCTTCTCTTTGATAGATCAATTAAAATGAACAGTGGTGTTCACAATCTATTTCTGTTTTCATTTTTGTCCTCTTCTGTCCCCTGTCCCCCTCAACATGCCTGAACCTTTAGGAGAGGCCAGTTCTCCTGGGGAGACAGTGCACATGTATATATGTCGATAAATCAAACAGCCCAGTTGCTGGAGTTCTGCAGAAGCCATTGGCTGCAATACTGCAGACTTTCTATAGACCCAGAGCACCAATAATCTGTGAGCCGCGTTTCCCTAACTGGACTGCCTTGTCTGCCCTCAGTGGGAGAGAATACACCTAGGCCTGCAGACACTTGATGTGCCAGAGGGATATTCACAGAGGTCTTGGGGCCAGGGGTTACCATCTTCTCAGAGGAGAAGGCGAGGAGGTAGGGAGACTGACTATGAAAGGGGGGCACCTGGAGTGGAGCAGCCCTCCCGGGTATAAAATGGGATTACATCTGATTTTCATTCTTTCTCACCCACTTCTTTGACTAACATCTCTGCTCGTGCGAAGATTCCTGTGGTCAGGATTGCCTTAGCACCACCGGTCCCTCCGGCTTGATAAATTAGAAGGGAATAAAAGTTGACGCAGGCATCATACATTAGGGCAAAAGGCCACCAGCAGCCCAGATTTTCCCTACATGTGGAGGAGGTGTGAGACGAATCATTTTCTTCTTATCTTGGGAATTTAAACAGAGATACTTGCTAAGAAAAAAAAGTATGAAATTTGAAGAAATCTTTTAAAAATCATCTCTGAAAGTGAAATACACCAGTAAAGAAAACAACAGCTGTTACTATGGAGCTGAGCTGGGTTTAAAACGCTAGCTTAAGACAATGATTATAAATGCAGTATTGCCTCATCCCCTCCCAGGCTTCCAGAGCTACAGCAGATAAGAGAAAATTTCCCACATGCCATGTGGGACTGTGGTTCTGAAGTATTGTAAAGTTCATATGTTCAAATAAGTTCAAATAAGTCCTGTCCTCTCAGCCTTAGAAATTCAGTTTAGTGTTTTTAAAAGCTCTGCCACCTTGCTTTTTTCAGACCTTAGTTTTGTTTTTTTTTTTTTCAATGACATGTACTGTTTTCTATTTGAGTAATGGTGATGAGAGTCAATACCATTTGCAGTATTTGGAGCTTTCTCCCTAATAACAATGCCAGATATTTACAGAACACAGTATTGTTGCTTCAACTGTTATGATATACAGTTTGTACACATTGCTCTTTCCACCTATGTCATCTACAGCATCTACGTTCTCATAAACAAACCACATGCTTTCTTAATGTGTCAGTGCTAAAGTTTTAACTCTCCATCAACAGGTTCTTCCAAATGACACACTCACGGCCATTCTCTCCTGGTTATTTACAGTTCAAACCCTAGTTTTAGTGCAGTGGGATAATTACATCTCCCAGCCTCTTTCTGAACTTCACATTTCCATGTAGTTAAGTTATGGCTAAGGAGACAGATAGAAAGTTTTTCGGGGTGTGTGTGGAGGGGGGAGTGACATGGAGAATGTTTCAACTTGGATAACGTGGTTAGAATGAGACATCCTTTTTTGAACATTAGGATGTCACAACAGAAGACCAGCTATACCCATTCCATGGCGATACAGAGAAAACAGTCCATACCACATAGTCCACAATGTTTTTCTAAGTAAAACTCTCACTTAGTCATATATTCTATCTTTGGATAAAGCGATCACAAAGGAACTTTTGAAACACTGGAAACTGATCCTAAGCTGTACTTGTTGATCAGGTAAAAGCCTGTCTTCCGTGGGTATTGCTTTTAGTCCTAGTGCACCTTGGATAACCAAGACAGTAGTTTCCTCTAGAAGAGAAGGTAATAGAAGTAAGAATGACACTCAGGAGCTCTGTGATCTCAAATAATCTTCTCTAAAAATGAAGTAAGGCAGTAGGTACAGGAACCATGATTTTAAAACTATCTGTTGAATCTCATTCTTACTACAGGACTCTCTGCAGGCTGTTCCACAATAAAAGAGAGAGCTCCAATTTTGCCCCTGGGAAGTACCCCAGCAATTAGAACAAACCATGTCAATTTTCAGTGTATTCACTGGACAGGACACTGTCACCATACTTTTATTCTATTTTTAATTTCCTGGAGGAAAAAAGTAGAGAACTATTGGCTGAGTCAAGGCACACAAATTCCATATAAGGCAAATCTTTATTTTACTTTCTGGATCTATAAATATGAGAGAGACTTGAGGTTGTAAAATTGCACAAGCTTTTTGGTTCTTTATATCGTGTGTGTGTGTGTGTGTGTGTGTGTGTGTGTGTGTATGTGTGTGTGTGCGCGCACGCGCATGTGTGTTCCTTTTATAAAAAGGCTCTCTAAATGCTTAATTTCCTAAGTTGCTATACTGTCCATATTAAAGTGGTATGCATTTCTGACAGGTCATGACTAACAACAAGAACACTTAAAAACTTTCCACATGAGAAATACCAAGCTTTTCCTTCTATAAGACAAACTACACTTGCACTTTGAGATGAGTAGGTACTTGTGTGAACTGCAAACAGCATAGTGTGTACATTCATGCTCATGTACTCATTTCAAAAGGATCATTGAGAATGGAGTGCCACCGGTCAGATATCTGTCACTCTAACAAGTTCCGGAAATGATCAGCCGATCTTAGAAAGTACTGTCTTTGGCTTCTAGAATCTGGCCCATTATCAAGCAGACCTAATGCTTCTAGGCTTCTGGAGAACATTTCTGAAGTGAGCAAAGCAGAGCAAATCATCTCGCTGAAAACCTAGAAGATGAAGATTGCTTGAAATCCCAGAGGCCCATTCAAGACCTCACCCACAAGGGTCTAACAATTACCAACTGCTCTGTACTTCTTACCCTTCTCAGCATACCTAGTGGATGCAAGCAGGAGACAAATCACCAATCCCTGAGCCTTTAGGAACATGTGGTAGTTCCTACACTATAGTAAATAGTAAAAATACTAAATGTAAAAAGAAAAAATTATATTTGAGTAAATTAAAAGGTGTCTCCCTCTTGGTCATATGTGTTGGTAATAAATCTTTTGTGGAAAAAGAATGCCAACTTCTATATGTCTGTGCACAAGAACTGTAGTAACTATAGACAAGACAGTCAAGAATCATATACAGTCTCATCCCTAGGCATGCTCTTTCCTGTTACATCTTCACACAGTCATCATCCTTCTTACCAGCTGCAACTAGGCAAGCACTAGTAGACTAATAGAGGTGAGATCTGGGATAAACCTGACTTGCATTCCTAAAACTGAATTGTATGCATAAAATGTAAAGGGGTGATGGTTATTTTGATTCTATATGAAATTCATACCCTGGGAACTGAAAGAGGGAATTCTGACAAATTGAAATGACTGCCTAATTACCAAATGGCTAAAGAATAAAGAACCAGCATCCTGGGTTGCTGTGTTTGAGTGCTGTTATACTTTAAACATGGGTAGAATCTAGAAATGTGACCAAAAACTTTGCCATGATCCTAGCCTAATTTCAATCAGTAAAATATTGTTATTAAAGCATAACTTAAAAACAGGAGAAACAGGGGAAACTTTAATTCTGACAGTGACAGAATGGATTCTTATTAAATCTAAATGAAGAATTGGTTGAAAAAATTCTACTAAGATTCTCTTTTCTCGTGTATGTCTAAAATGTATATAAGAGCTGTTTATGCTCCAAAGAGTTGCCCTCTGAACTGAATAGAGCAGTGCATACCAAACTCTCCAAATGGCCTCTGACCTCAGGCATGCAGTAGGTCTTAGCTACTTGAGTTATCCTTAGAGTTACATCTGAGTTTTAACAAAAAATAGTACAAATGGTGGTACACAAAATACTAAGACTGAACTATATTTGTATCATGACTTAAATTGAGCTGTCAGAAATGATCATAGCACAACATGGGGAGCAGATTCCAATACAGGTATTTTAACTGATGAGAGATATATAGAGAAGGAGCCTTAGTTCCTATATTCTTTTCCCCAGCCTGCCACTAAATATAGACTTTTCTGTCAACCACAGGATTTCCAAATTTGGACATACCCCTATAGAGTAGTTTGTGACCACATACGTGCTACTGATGGTATACATATTACATCTGTCGCATGTAAACAAGTTGCCTTGGCTCTACAAGTGGCCAGAGACCCATCTAGGCAGAGAAATATAGGTTACATGTTCCTTGTAGTGTAGTCTGAAACGTTGAAGACCACAGGGATAATAAAATCTGAATTCTTAGATGAGGAAGATGAATTAATGAGAGAGAGAGAGAGAGAGAGAGAGAGAGAGAGAGAGAGAGAGAGAGAGAGAGAGAATATAGGAAGCATGTCTTTGCTGAGGTAGAAAATCAAGAACCTAATGGTATATGACCTATAGTTCTTATCATTTAAGACAGGTTAGTCATGATGCATGATATTTCTCTGTTGTATAAACATGACAAATAAAACATAAACTAAGGGGAAAGATGAACACTTCAGTGAGTTTAGTGTATGTGTGTGTGTATGTGTGTGTGTGTGTGTTTGTTAAATTTATTGTCTTGTTTTTATTATCTAGTGAAAACTGGAAGCACTAACAATTACTAGCTTATCAAGTTAAACCCATTTAAAACCTTTATAGATGATTATTTCAGCTTTCAAAAGTCAAAAGTCTAGATGAACTTGTCTGATTCTTATGGCCTGGTTTTCTAGGCTGTCCTTATGGTCTTCTCAGAAATTTCTGGAAAGAGAATACTTCTTCAGATTCATGCCCGAACTGCATAGAGTCCAGCTCCCTTTGGCTGTAGGACTGACTGCAGACCCCATTGCCATGCTGGCCACCTTCTTTCTCCCTTTGAGAGCTCCGGTCAGCGCTGGTTGGGCCTACACATGGAGGAAGCAACAAGGAAGTTGCGATCCTCTGTGCTTAGAATCTCTGACTTCCCTTTTCCACTCATCATGTTAGCTCTCTGCTTCAAAGATTTTTACTCCAAGGCTTACCTTTTAAAGTCCTTAGCCCTAATTATAACTTCAAATTTGCCTTTGGACATGTGGCAAATACAAATTTTAAAGACTGGATTTTACTAACCAGTCCAATAAAATGATATCTGGATGGTCTGAGAAAAGACAAAACAGCAACTTTTAAAACATGGAGGACTATAGATAGTATGGTAGTTAGCACTCTGTGCCCAATACCTGCTCAGAAAATTGTAGGACATCAACATGCGAAGGAGCAACAACTAACCTCTAAATACTTATTTCTTCCTTTTTTTTTTACTTTTACCTTTTCAATATATTGAAATGAATCTTTCCTTGTGTTCTACCACAGCAATATCGCAGCCTGTTCTTAACTTTCAATGTTTGGACAGAGTTGTACTAAGTGACCATGGCTGTCTTTGCCTTTTGTAACAGAGACTGGCCTTAAGCTCTTAAGATAGGCTTCACAGTTATCAAAGCAAAGGCATGACAGCAGTTTAGAAGAAGTATTAAATTGAAAGCAGCCATTTAAAGCCTTCATGAAGTGGAGGATCACTTGACAACAATCAAAATATTCTTCTATTCTCTTTGCTCATTCTTTGAATTACCAAATTTCTCAAGAACAAGCAAAGAAGTGAAAGTTAGATAGACCCAACATAATTCTTTTAACCTCTACCTAGTGTGAGATTTCATCATAGAATTTCTAGTGATAGTGCGTGAACTGTAAAGTTGGTTCAACAAAAATAATTTTGTACATGGTTAAGGGCTTACAGATGATGAAATGTAATAAAGGCTCTTATTTAAAGAGGGTTTCAAAACAAACACTTGCTGAATTCAGCATAATGAGACAAGAAAATGAAGCCAGAGAAATGAATTTGATAACAAAGTTGGAAAAGAAGTTTAGTGTTATGGGGAAAGTCTTAAAAGCTTATATGCAATGTAGCTGTCTCCAGTGCTCTTGAGAAGGATGTTGATAAAAATTGAAAAAAAAATTCATTACTTGACATTTATCATAATCTCTTTGCAACCTACTTCATGTTTAGTCAAAATTTCCTCCTATCCTTCCAGATCCAATTTGTTAACAACCACCTACTTTATTAAAATGGACATATTTGTAATGTATAAAAGAATAAAACACTGACTTTTCCTGTCCTAATTGTATTTGCACAATAATCAAGTAAAAGAGAGCCTCAAGAAAATGAGTTATTTATTTACAAGTCACGTTTTTATGCCTTCTGAGGTTTGTATTTTCTTTTTTTTAAATGTATTTATTTTTTACTGAATATCATCTTCATTTACATTGCCAAAGGTAAAACCTTTCCCAATATCCCACCTCCCCTAAGAGTCCCAACCCCTCCCCATCCTTCTTACCCCTACCTCCATGTATATGTCTTTCCACCCAACATACTTCCTCCTCCCCAACCTCAGTTTCCCTTTGTTGGGGCCTCTATTAAGCCTTTACCTGACCAAGGATCATTCTTCCCACTGATGCCCAACAAGGCCTTTCTCTGCCACATTTTTGGCTGGAACCATGTGTGCCCCTTAGTTGATGATTCAGTCCCTGGGAGTCTTGGGGCATGTGGTTGGTCTAAATAATTGTTCTTCCCATGGGGCTGTAAACCCCTTCATCTCCTTTGGACCATCCTCCAGCTCCTCCACTGGGGACCCCATGCCCAGTCCAATAGTTGATTGTTAGCATCTGCCTCTGTATTTGCAAGGCTCTGGCAGGGCCCCTCCGGAGACAACCATGGCATGCTCCTTTTGGTATACACTTCTTGTTGTCCATAGTAGTGTCAGGGTTTGTTGACTGTTTATAGAATGAATCCCCAGGTAGTGCAGTCTCTGGGTGGCCTTTATTCAGTATCTGCTCCACACGTTGTCTCCCTTATTGCTCCTATGACTATCTTGTTCCCTTTCTTAGAGGAACCGAAGCACCCTCACTTAAGTCCTCCTTCTTCTTGAGCTTGGTGAATTAATATTACAAACCTCCCCCAATAAACCTGGGTGTTTCATTCAGAAATATGCACTGTGTATGTGTTATTAGTCTCTAATGAAGGATAGATAGGGCTTTAAACAATTTTTAGTTCTATACAAATTTTAGTGTCTATGTCATTGTCTAGAATACAAGTGAAATTTGAAATCATTGGAGAACTACTCCAATATTCAATAAGATTTTAAAGACAATTTTATTTGGTAATAATTTTAGATTCACAGAAAATTTACCAAGATTGTACAGAGAATTCCTGCATGTGTTTTATCTCTGTCTCCCTAAAGTTAGTATCTTATGTAATCATGGTATATGTGCCAAACATAAAAATGAATATTCAAAAGTAAAAAAGTAACCTTCCTCTTTTTTCTTTGTTTATTTGTGCAAATGGATCAGAATGCCATTTTCTCTTCTCCCGGAAATTAAGAAACTTCTAAATCAATGTCCAAATTATTTCTACATCAAAATTTGGAGGGAAGAAAAAGAATCTTGGAGCCTAGAATTAAATTACCTTGTCTGCTCTTGTGCTGAGCCTTTCTAGAAGTCAACAGTCTAGAAGTAACGGTCACAGTTTGGGTGTTGTTGCCTATACAGTCTAAATAATCTCAAGAGTGTTTGAGACAAGAATTGAAATATTCCAACTGCACTTGAAAAATCACAGGGTGATGAGGTCTTCCTTCAATGAACTGGGCCCGGGAGAAACAAGAATCTCAAGACATTATAGAAGAATCACTCTAAGGAAAAAATAAAATTATATTGTCTAAAAAGGGCTTTTGGAGGTCCTTTAAGAGCTCATCTCAAGACAAAGCTGAGAAGGAGTCTCCATACAGGCAAGGGAAAAATAACACATTCATGGAAGAGGTAAAGGTGGGATTTAACAAGAATCTCAGGTGACCTCAGAATGATACTGTGGAGCTTAGTGACAGGCACAGGGACAGAGGCAGATATCACATTTTCCCCAGAAAGATGGGATTCTGTCTATGGTTTTTGCTTTGATGTTTATTATTTTGGTAGCCGTCATTTGGGCTATATTTGTTATCAAGCTATTTTTTTATCATTTTCACTTTCTCAAGTATTGAGATATTGTGTATTGGTATATACCCTATAAAGATGAGAATGTTCACTCAGTAGTTTTAAAACAAAGACAAAAGCATAAGTCCAAAGGAGAGAAAGTCTATACTTTAAATCATAATGCAAACCAAAAGAGTAAGACTACCTGCAATGCAATTTTTCATTTTCATTTTAAATTAAATCATGGGATTAAAACAATTTTCCTTTTTCTTCCTCTTTTAACAGCTTAGTACATTATAATCGCTGTGACATTGAGTGATTGCTAAGTTAATGAGGCCATTGTTAGAGTTCTCTTCAAGTTTAGAGCTAGATTTATAAAAGGTACATTTGGCTGCCTAGCTGCAAGGCCTTATTCTTGTTACATTTGCTTTGAAACAACCTAATCAGGAAACAATTTTACAGGATGGGTCAAAGATGAAACCCCTTGAATAAAACCTCAAAGCATCATGAGATAAAATGATCTCAAAGTTAGGGGTGTTCAGGATCCCAGAGCCTTTCACCTATAATCTGTGTGGTGGACCATTATGGTACATGAGCCTATGAACTGCCCATGCTATTGTGCTTAAATATCTCCGAAACTGAAGTAGTTAAATCTCTTAAGTAGTTTTGCCATTTGGGTCTCTTGTAAAACTTTCTTCTGGGTTTGGGAGCTAGTGAAGAGTCTCAAACTTATACAAGTAATAATAAAATTAATTAAATAAATACATAATAGATAAACAATATAAGAGAAAAGAAGAAAAAAGAAAAGAAAACCTAATTCAAAATTTGATAATTTATAGGAATCTTCTATCTGCCTATCAGAATAAAGTTTTTATTTGTGTGTTCTTATTTCTGATGGCACATTCATTTAATCCCAGCACTAGAGAGGAATAGGCAGGCAGATCTCTATGAATTCACAGCTAGTCTGGTCTACAAAGTGAGTTCTAGGATAGTCAGAGCTACAGTATACGATCATGTCTCCCCCAAAATCAACAAAACAAAAACAAAAACAAATCAAACAAAAAATTGTGCTCACTAACCTGCCTTTGTAGAAATATTAAAATACACCCAATCAACTTGAAAGAGTAATTTAGGCCACAATGCACATAAATTGACTTTAACTGGGTTTCCTATTGAAATAAGAAACACGTGCTGAAGAAAGAGGCAGGGATGGGAAAGCTGACATCTTATAGAGTTTGCATTTCAATTCAGGTCTCTGAAATGTAAAAGTAGTAACAGTGCTCTCATTAATTCGCAAATCATTCAGTGTCATCTCTGCTATAAAACATTGGACTCTTAATGGCTTTAGGGACAAAAGAAAATTATTTCTATGGTTTAATTTAAAGTGAAAAATTGCAGTTAGTAGCTTTGCTAATTCTGAGGAGGAGTCTAGAAAAATTTTTATCTGATATAGGATTATTTTTATGATGAGAATATACACATATATTTATTATTTCTGAGATAAGAAAATAGGCAAGATGTCTACCTCCTTTCAGCCCCGGGGCCTTCCTCTCTCTTTCTGCCCTTTCTCAGTGAAGTTAGAACCTGGCTGAACTACTGCGAACTTGCAATGGACACTCACTGTTACAGCTTTCTCCTTTGTAACGTAGAGATATGCTTGGTGTGTAAATATTTTTTAATGACTAAATATATTATTTCTGTAACTCAGATAGAACACATTCAGAAGATACACTCCATACTCAAGTCTATAGATCCTATGGGCACAATGTTCCACAACCTGAAGTCTTAGGTTTCTCTGAGGCTTCATGTGTGTTGTCATAGCCCTCATTTTGATGCTCTAACTTGATATGTGACAAGTACCATTGACCAGCAAGGTCCAAACTGTATTTTTCTTTTGGAGAAGAAAAAAGATAAAGACTGGAATCTGACTATTCACAAAAAGAAATGAAAGGTGTCTTGTCACAAAAACTGGTTTTGTTCTAGAAGTTTCTCGGGGCTAAGGATAGGTTGGACATACTAAGAAGAGCAAGGAAGAGGGACTTCCAGAAAGAAGGAAAATCACTTGTAAAATCTATACCATACAAAAGAGGGACAATGTGCCTCTTCTTCATTGGCAATTTGGAAATACTTGATTCTCATAATAAGGCCTACTTACCACCAGTATCTTTTGCTGAAGTCCAATTATGCTTTTAAACATCCAGGGATACACAGGAAAGACCCTAATAATAAAAAATTATGAAGTCCAACAGTGTGGAGATAAAAAAAGAAAGTTCAAATAGGACAAACTAAAGAAGTCCTATGTAGCTACATCTTATTACATCACACTTGTTAAGACAGGAAGAATATAATAAATCATGAGTCACTCTGTAGGTTTAACGAGACTGTATCCTAAATTCATATAAAGTCCCTGAAGAATTTTAATCAAGATGTCAGGGGTGTAGAGGTCAGATGGAGTTGACAAAAGTCAGTTTCTGTTTGAGATATATTAGTAGGATGGCAGTTTAGGTGAAGCAAATGTCAGCTGTAGTTGTTATTACAAAGACAATTTAAGAACTGAGAAAGTTGGCTGCCACAAGCATTACAAGAGAGCACCCTTCCAATTCTTGGAGATTGAAAGGGTTTTTATTTAGTTAGTTAGTTTTAATTAGGCTTTGCAGGAAGACATGCTGGCACAACTCCATCCTTCTCATTATTATTATTATTATTATTATTATTATTATTATTATTATTTATCATTATTACACTCCAGATTTTATTATTTTATTTTATTTTATTTTATTTTATTTTATTTTATTTTATTTTATTTTATTTTATTTTATTTTTGTAGTTGGTGGATTTTATTTTCTTGTTTGGCTATTATTTGTTTGTTTGTTTATAGGTAGGGTCTCATATAGTAGCCATGGCTGGCCAGGAACTCACTATATAGACTAGGCATGGCCTCTAGTTCACAGTTAGTCATCTTCCCCTTCCTCCTGACTGCAGGAATTCAAGATGCATGTTGCCATGCCTGGTTCTGATTTGTTTTTAAATTCTTTTTTTTTATTGGATATATACTATATTTACATTTCATTTCCCTTTTTCTGGTTCCCCGCCCCCCAAAGGTCCCACATGCCCTTTTCACTCCTGGTGTTCCCCCACCCACCCCTTCCCACTTCCCTGTTCTGGTATTCCCCTACACTGATGCTTTGAGCCTTTCCAGAACCAGGGTCTACTCCTTCCTTCTTGTTGGACATCATTTGGTATATGGATTGTGTCGTTGGTATCCCAAGATTCTAGGCTAATATCTACTTATCAGTGAGTGCATACTGTGCGTATTCTTTTGAGACTGTGTTACCTCACTTAGTATGATGTTCTCCAGCTCCATCCACTTCTCTAAGAATTTCATGAATTCATTGTTTCTAATGGCTGAATAGTACTCCATTGTGTATATATACCACATTTTTTTGTATCTATTCTTCCGTTGAGAGACATCTGGGTTCTTTCCAGCTTCTGGCTATTATAAATGAGGCTGCTATGAACATAGTGGAGCATGTATCCTTATTGCATGCTGGGGAATCTTCTGGGTATATGCCCAGGAGTGGTATGGCTGAATCCTCCAGAAGTATCCTGTCCAGTTTTCTTAGGAACCACCAGACTTATTTCCAGAGTGGTTTTATCAGCTTGTAGTCCCACCAGCAGTGGAGGAGTGTTCCTCTTTCTCCACATCCTTGCCAACACCTGATGTTTCCTGAGTTTTTAATCTTAGTCATTCTGCCTGGTATGAGGTGAAATCTCAGGGTTGTTTTGATTTGCATTTCTCTAACGACTAATGATGTTGAACATTTTTAAGGTGTTTCTCAGCCATCTGAATTGCTTCAGGTGAAAAGTCTTTGTTTAGCCCTGTACCTCATTTTGGATAGGGTTATCTGGTTTTCTGGGGTCTAACTTCTTGAGTTCTTTGAATACATTGGATATTAGCCCTCTGTCAGATGTAGGGTTGGTGAAGATCTTTTCCAAATTTGTTAGTTGCCGATTTGTCCTTTTGACAGTGTCTTTTGCCTTACAGAAACTTTGCAATTTTATGAGGTCCCATTTGTCTATTCTTGATCTTAGAGCATAAGCAATTGGTATTCTGTTCAGGAACTTTTCCCCTACCCATTGTCCTCAAAGGTCTTCCCCAGTTTCTTTTTTATAAATTGAAGAACAAAATGATCTTTCAACATGATCAAGTTGACTTCATCCCAGGGATGCAGGGATGGTTCAATATATGGAAATCTATCAACGTAATCCACTACATAAACAAACTAAAAGAAAAAAACCACATGATCATCTCATTGGATGCTGAAAAAGCATTTGACAAAATTCAGCATCCTTTCATGCTAAAAGTCTTGGAAAGAACAGGAATTCAAGGCCCATACGTAAACATAGTAAAAGCAATTTACAGCAGACTGGTAGCCAACATCAAAGTAAATGGAGAAAAACTTGAAGCAATCCCACTAAAATCAGGGACTAGACAAGGCTGCCCCTCTCACCATATCTTTTCAATATATTATTTGAGGTACTAGCTAGAGCAATTCAAAAATATAAGGAAGTCAAAGGGACGCAAATTGGAAAGGAAGAAGTCAAACTATCACTATTCACAGATGATATGATAATATACTTAAGTGACCCAAAAACCTCCACCAGAGAACTCCTGCAACTGATAAACAACTTCAGCAAAGTGGCTGGCTATAAAATCAACTCAAGCAAATCAGTAGCCTTCCTATACTCAAAGGATAAGCAGGCTGAGAAAGAAATTAGGGAAATGACACCCTTCACAATAGCCACAAACAATATAAAGTATCTTGGTGTGACTCTGACCAAAGAAGTAAAAGATTTATATGACAAAAACTTCAGGTCTCTGAAGAAGTAAATGGAAGGAGTCCTCAGAAAATGGAAAAATCTTCCATGCTCGTGGGTTGGCATGATTAATATAGTTAAAACGGCAATCTTGCCAAAAGCAATATACAGATTCAACGCAATCCTCATCAAAATCCCAACTCAGTTCTTCATAGAGTTAGAAAGAGCAATTCTCAAATTCATCTGGAATAACAAAAAAACCCAGGATAGCTAAAACTATCATCAACAATAAAAGAACTTCTGGGGAAATCAGTATCCAGGACCTCAAGCAATACTACAGAGCAGTAGTGTTAAAAACTGCATGGTATTGGTACAGTGACAGGGAGGTGGATCAATGGAATAGGATTGAAGACCCAGAATTGAACCCACACATCTATGGCCAATTGATCTCTGACAAAGGAGCTGAAAACATCCAGTGGAAAGAATATAGCCTTTTCAAAAAATGGTGCTGGCTCAACTGGAGGTCAACATGAAGAAGAATGAGAATTGATATACTCTTATCTCCTTGTACTAAGCTCAACTCCAAGTGGATCAAGGACCTCCACATAAAACTAGACACACTAAAATTAATATTTTATTTTTTAGCAACTAAACTGAAACTTGATTTTGGGGAAAGAACTTGCTCTACAGAACACTTTGAAAAAACTTATACATTTTATTTAATGCTATTGTGTGTTCAATACATTTGAACAAGCAAAACTGAAGAAGTAAAATTGATCCTTTTTTTAAAATAAGTATTTGGGCAAATTGGTTAGTGATCCTTTTACACAGAGACGTGTTATGCTGAGGCAATAAGCAGCCGTGGAAGGGCAGTGACTCAGATCCTCCAAGGACCGTTTTCCTGCTGCATGCCCTTCACAGGGGTTCTCCTGTGCTGCCTGTGATGTTGTACCAAAAATTCAGACTAACAGTGAGGCTACTTACTGAACTTTGCCACTCACTACAGAAAAGAAAAATACTTCTGAAGAATCTCACTGTAACAGTCAAATGTTCCAGCTTTGAAATAACAACATCACAGTGGATGCTGTTTATTGTAATAAGATTGAGCTGAAGCTCTGTCCCTATGGGAAAAGGACCAAGAAATAAAATTCTTCTCCAGATGGGAAATTTTTCAAATTGCACTGATGAAGTAATGAAGGCAGGAAATGGTAGTGACTTTTGTTTTCTTTTTTAACAATGCATATGGGCAAGTAAGCAGGCATATTCAATGTGCTTAGTTGGATAATGCTTCTAGAGGACATTATTTTGGGAAAAAATAGCCATTTAAACGATTAATGATTCCTAAGTTCGACATGTACCCCTAAAACAATATGAAAAAGAATAATAGGTAAGTAAATATAAACCTAGTTTATGTTTAGAAACTATGAATTCCTCTGAGAAATCACCATTGTTCATAGTAAGTCCTATTACACAGGTCTACCATTAAAGCAAAAATATGACCAAACAAACAAAACAAGGGCCTAGTGATATTGTGGCTTGGGGCGACAAAACTTTGTCAGGCTTCCTCTAACTCATCTGCTACATGTAGCCATGTACTTATATTTAAAGCTATATGACAAATTGCAAACTTCCTTCACAGTTGGTTTTCAAGGAATTTTCTACAGTCTTTGACCCAATAAGTTATGTAAATGAAAGTATGTTCTTTCACAGAAGAAATCTTTAAAGAAAACAAAAAGACTGATAATTTTTACTAGAATTCAACTTAATTTCTTATGTAAAAATGTCCAATCATATACTATTATCAGGTACCTAAAATCCCACACAAGTGGTGTCATCTAACTGAATTAAAAAAAGAGAATGGATTTGGTTTAAAGGAAAATAATTTAGATGATGAAATAAAGACTTGTCAATTTTTTGCCATACATTTAAATAAATGAATGAAGAAGAATCACTAAATGGGAAAATCACATGTTATGGAACACATATACAAATGACCACTTTACTCACTGAATTCCACCCTTGTAGGACAAAGGTCAGTATTTATTTGCTTGAGCCAGGAAATGGACTTGGCAGCTGTTAATAGATAAACACACTCATCTCAGGTAAGCACGGTTCTTATGAGGACTGAAGAGCATTCTTTGAAAGCATCCAAAAGGATGTGTTGGTAACATTTGATTGTCTTCCAGCTTTTAAATGGAGGTAGGAATCATGATGTTGTTTTAACCTGGATTTTACACACACACACACACACACACACACACACACACATACACACACACATACACACACACACACACACACACACACACACACATATGGAAGAGAGATGAATATCTATAGATTGAAATATTGTATTTGTAACCTTAAAATCCCTAAAATGATAAACTCTGGAATCAAGTATGTGCTCTTGATTCCATTTCTTTGTTCTTGGTGGTTGTTTGGTTTGGTTTGGTTTTATTGCTTTTTTCTTTTGTTAAGCCAATGGCCTCAAATTCTATACGTATTTAAGGATGAACTTGAATTGCTACTCTCTTCCCTCCAACTTCCAAGTACTAAGAGTCCATGTGTGTGCCACAAAACTCTTCTATTTGGTCCTTTTAAAGACCCAATCTTGTTATGTAGTTTAGGTTGATCCTGAAATCTTCAGTCTCCCAAATACTGAGATTACAATTCTTTGAAACCACAACTAGCTGGATATTATAAACCTTTGAAAAGAAAATAAAAGTCAGGCCAGGAACCTGGATGTATGATTCACAGGACATGTTGCCTATGACCATTGTCATGCTCTACCTAATTATGCTGGTTAAACTAAAAGAGGGCTGTTTACATAGCCCTGGGTGTAGAATAGATGTCAAACTTGTCAGACTCCAGGAATTGAAATAGAATCCTTTGTTTAAAAGTCATGTGTGGATATCAGAAAGGAGGAATGGCACCTCTCTTCAAATTCACTGTGTATCCACGATCCATGGATATGTTCTGTTCAAAGTCCCTATGACATGAATTCCTAAGGCTGGTTATAGAGTAACCAACCCCAGGAATTGCATTACTTTTTAGTGTCTTCTTTACAAATGTAAGAAAAAAAATTTCATGGGACTTTTCTGGCATTGCTATATACATGTAAATAAATGGAAAAATGAGGCCAAGGAAAGCTGGGGTGGGGACTGTGATTCAAGGCTGGTTTAAGTGCTCTGAAAGGCACCGCATATTCAGTTTCGCCTATCATTTCAAGTCCTTGCTTTTGTGTTATTTGAAAATGGCTAACAATGTAATTAATCACTAATAATGACACATATAGAAAGTTTTTGCACTAGAATGTAAAAATTGGTAGATATTTTCTCTTTTGTTTTAGAGACATGAAGTTTGACTTACCATCGTAGTTTTGAGGCCTAATTTTTTTCTCCCTGCTTATATGTAATTACTGTTGTGTGTATCATCCTGATTATAACTGATAAATACATTAAAAGAAAGATTTGCATGACTAAGGGACAGGCCTCTGAATAGACATTGTTGTATTGTTTGAATCTCAGGAGACAGTACTCAAGTCAAATTCACTGTCAGGTTTCAATTCTTTCCAAGAGGTATATGCAGCTTTCTGAACTGCTGAGGGAAAAAAAATGAATTCTGTAGCAATTAGTGCTTTAAAAGTTGGGTTCACTAATAAAACATGTTTTTATTCTCATTATTATGCTGTAAGAGATGAGTGGATAGAATTGCAGTGCATTGTGGAAAAATGTAAAACTACATTGGCTTGAAGAGTGCTTACCCTCAAGATGTTGCCTGTCTAAAAGTTGACATGATTCCGTAAATGATCATAATATTTGAAAGCGATGAGCTTCCAAAGTAATGTAAAGATTTGATGTTTACAGCCACTGTCATAATGTGCCATTATAACTACCAAATTTATTCATTTGTGTGACACATTTACAGATGGTGACCTTCTATATGATAATCCTGGTACATTTCCTTAGAAAATTCTGTTTTCTGAGGTCTGTTGCTCCATGACTTTTGGTTCTTAAGATTTATGCTCCTGTGCAGTATGGGTCTGGGTTTCATTAGCACCTGATTTACCATGAGTGCAGATGGTTGTTGGAAATAAAAAGTCAGCCATTTCCTATGATTAAATCTCTCATGGGCGGCATCTCGCTTACAGCTACTTCCTCACGATTACATATGATTCATTCCCAAGCAGAACAGTGATTATTATATGATTGTTAAATCTAAAGTGGAAAGGAAAGTAGAATATTAGGGAAAGTCTAGTAGCTTATTAATATATATTATGTGCTACAATGAAAATGATTTTACATAAGTATTAGCAAAAAATGATAGATTTATGGAGGATGAGAGAAAATTACTCTATTGTGACAATTGAATATAACTAAAAGACTTCAGAATTTTTCTTCTTTGTCTTTAAGTTTCACCCACTTGTCCTGTTCTAAGAGCTTATTGCTTAAAAAACAATCTCCCTGAAATGCATCCTTATTTGGGTCACTTGAAAAGTCTAGAAGCCTTTTTTATTTATTTATTTTTATTGTGAACCTGGTAAAGAATGGGAGAGATGGAGCATTGCTAATTTCAATACCATTATTTGTAGAGTTTAGGCAAAAGCAAAATCATTTTTCCACTAAAATTGATCTAACTTGAAACAATGCAAAATTTCCATCAGACATGTCTTTTATGTAGAATAAAAATAGAATCTGAGACATTTTATCCACCCAAGATTTTTCTGCTATGTTGACTTGGTAGAGTTGATGCCCACACAGAATGGCAGCTATTCTGATAGTGTAGCCTTGGTCTTTGCCTGGATGCATTACTATTTATAATTACAGAATCATAGCTCATGTGATGGTCTAATTGTTCCTTTGAGAGACAACAGTACCCGAATGAAGCTCACCTCTCTAACTACGTTCATTATCAGGTTTGTTTAAGCGACTTGGTATGACTGAAGGCTCTTCTGTGAAAGTCTAATAATGACGTTAAGCAGGTCTAGCTTTGAGGGGCACCTTTGCTGCATCTGCAGAAAGCTTATGCCGCAGTAATACAAAGCAAGTGCAAAATTTGACTCCAGAGAAAAAAAGACACATGTGCAAAGAAGTAAAACTGCTCTGTGTGTTTTTCCCCCATAGGTACTGCTACTAACAATGTTCTCCACAAGAAACTCTCATATCTGTCCCTGGCCTGCCAACATGCCCTTATCTCTCATTGCAATAACACCATATTCCAACCCTGCAAGGCTTCCTCTACTTGGCTTTAGAAGTCTGTTCCTTTCTGCCACGGGACCATTGTGCTTAGAGTTATTAGTGGGAAAAATATATTTCCTTCCCAAGAACTGTAACGTCTTGTGTAATACGCTTATTTTTTTCTAACTCTATGGTGTCATAGTAATACTCTATACTCTAGGATAGATATAGGTAGGTGTTACAGAAGCTTTGCTGATGTTAATATAGGCTGTCCTCACAGTATCTGCCATCTATCACACTTCTTTTATCTGTAGTCACACACTGCACTACCCACAGTAAACAGTTGCTTAAAGCAAGAATAAATTGGTGCCTATGTATGGGTTAGCTGAGAGTAAACTGGTAGATGAACTAAAGACAGGAGTCTGGAATACATCACCGAATTGGTTTCTGTTGTGAGTTTTTAACCACATTAGTATCAACAGTGCTCCAAGAGGGAGACCTTGACATGAACAAGCTCTTTGACTAGAAATATCTGAAGCCCACCAAGCATGATGTCTGCATCATTGCCCTGGTCATAGTCAGGATAAACCACAAGGCTAGATTACGAGGGCTAGAGAGAAATTTTCCCCTGGAAAATCCAGGCAAAAGATGAATCTGAGTTACTGAAACATTCTTTTGGTATATTCACTGACAATAAAGTAATTATAAATAAATATGGTTGGTATATTCAGTGACAATAAAGTAATTATAAATATGGTTAGCACTTATTATAAGCATTCTGCTAATCAGCTGTATTGCCTGTTATGTTGCATGACCTTTGAGAAGGTAATCTATTGAATGCCCATCTGGCTATAAACTCAAGAATTACTTCATTAATTCTGAGTGTTAGTAGGCAATCTATAATTGTGTTTAAACAATTAATGGTGAAAAGTAATATAATGGCAAACCTTATTTATTATGATCATTCAGAAATTTCCAGCACTGTACCAGGGGCTGAAATATAAAGAGACATCATCCAACACTCAATGATTGAATGAATGAATGAAAACTGATGAAGTTTTCTTTACATGGATATTGCTTACGAATGTGGATATTGCTTTATTTGCATGTTTTTCAAAGTCTAGGTTTTAAACAACTAGTGAAATGGCTACATGGAAATAAAGACCTTGTTCATATGATGAACCCTTTGAATTTTCTAATAGGAACCTCTACAACATTTAGAGACATTAAAATATATAAATAAAAATAATTTGAATGTTTTATTCAAAGCAGGGCTCACACCAAAAGAGCCTCTGGGAATTTTATTTTCTTATTTATAGGTTCAAAATGGCAGTAGATTACTCTCACTAATCTATCAGGAATCATCTTTTGATGAGTCACTAGTAAAAATGAATAACTGTAAATAAATAGATAATAAAATTCAGAATATGACGACATTGATCTGTATCTAGGTTTATATCTGTACCGTGTATTCAGGTCTCAGGACTTCTTTTGTGTGTAAGGTTTTTTTTTTTTTTTGTCCTGACTCTATAGAAAAAACAGATGATGTTTTTCTTGTGGTAATCCATAAATCATGGTGCTATTTTAACATAGAAATGATAATTGTGTTTTGGTGACTTGCTGAAATACTATTGAAGACAGCTTTATCTCTAAATAAATGTTTTCTATCAGAATTGATCCTTGTATGTTATCTGCTTAAGGGCACAACTTTAAACAGGAACAAATACTATATTGGCTAGGAAAGTTTTTAGATTAAAACAATAGAAAACATGGAAAGGAAAAGAATGAGGAACAATTCCCTTTATGCCTATCTTAGAATCATACCACATGCACCTGACAGTGTTGACACATGATTAAACCCAAGATGGTTATGACTACATTGGTCAATTAGTTTATGTACAAGTCAGCCTGAATATTTTATATAAAACACAGCTTCATGATGTGAGCAACAACAACAAAAGAACAGAACATGATATTCAGGGAGTTATCTGGATCCCTCTTGATGTACATCAGTGACAAAAAAAAATGTATTCTAAGTAATCATGGCTGTACTGATTCATGTGTTGTGCTATGCAATTCTTCAATGTAATTTAAAATATCAATATTTTCAACATAACTCAAGTAGTCTGATTCCTATACCTTATCATTATGTGAGATAATTAATGTTTATATAACGACTCTTCATAGCATCACAGAAAGGAAAACTGTCCTTTTCTTAGTACTCGTGTCAGAGAATTTTTATAAACCACAGCACTTTTAAAATGCAAAGCTGTGCTTCTTGTCAGGGAACCTGAAATGAACTGCTGATGTGTGAAGTAAAACAAAAGGTAAAACACATAACTAATTGTCAGAGAATAGAAACGAGCTTTATTAGAAGTATTTTTTTTAAGTTGTGAAACCACAGCAGTCCTCACAGAATAGAAGGGAAATAATCTGTGAAGCAGGAAGGGAGGTGTGATTTTATTCCTTGATTCTGCAGGTTTTACAAAATATACTAAAAATTGGTTAAAAGAGACATGAAAATACAGCAAGGTGCAGTAAAATAGATTCTAATGACATGTATTATAGAATTAAAGTGATGCAGAGTAATAGAAAAGAGTTTTTCAGTGAAGAGAGCAACTGTGTTTGTGTATATGTGTGATGTGTTCATGCATGTGTATGCATATAAATGTGTAAAATTGTGTGTTAATGTGTTCTCATATATATAATGCATATAGTACATTATAACTATATAATATACACACACCTTTATTTGTCATAGTGAACTTTCTACCATGAGACTACTCAGCCAACTTGTTTTAAATGAGTATCCTTTTGAACACGCTAAGTATTGCTATTAAACAAATTTGTTTTCTTTTATAATATTTTGTAAACAAATCAATTCATATTCTAGTTATGAAGTTGTTTATGGTTCAGAAAAAAATCTTATTAGACGGCTGAAACATTTACATTTAACTAACTTCTGTGAAAACTCAGTAAGTGCCCAGTAAATATCTGTTGAACTGTATTATCATAAAACTGAACAACTTTTATACCTCATAACTGACCATGAACTGAATTAAGATCAATGGATGGGGCAGGAAGAAAGAATCAAGAAGAATCAATGAAAGTCAGTTGCTGAACTATAGAGAGTCAAGCAAACTGTGATTCTCTCCCCAGCTCAGCTTATTCTATCAGGATTACCCATCTAGAGACTTCTGCTGAGGAATGCTATAGGGCTCCCTGGCTGTTCTGAAGAGGCCATGTCTCAGTGATGCGATAGTGTCCTCACCCTGGTAAACGCACAAAAGTTATTGAGTCCTGGAGTCTAAAAGTGATCAGAGTCTCTCACATTCATTTGCTCAGTTTCCCTAAGCAATTTTATGAGGGTTATATACCACGTGAAATAGAGAGGAAGCTGTGATAACTCAAACCGATCATTCTCCTATAATTCCTGATATCAACCTTCAAAATCCACAGAAAGACAAATTACTTTCAGATTGCTCTGTGAGTATGCAATGAGATCAAAGAGAGATGTTCTGAGTTCTGTTACAGAGAGCCTTTGGAAAGCCTGTTCAATTTTTGTCTATAAGGAAATTTTTCTTTTTAGCATGTGTAAACTTATAGCTTCTATTTAGCATTTACCACAATTCACTTAAAATAAGTTGTTATACAAGTTCTCATAAAATGCATGTGCTGTTTCAAATAAATACATATTCTACTATGCATATGAATACAATTTTAATGTCTTAACATTTGAGGTAGGAAATCCACATATTGAATAAATGAGTTCTCATCTCATCAGAAAAGGAGCACACTCATGTTTCTTGATGTCCAGAATAAATTCAGATATGCTAACTGCTGCATTTGTAGTAGCTTCTTCTTTGTCTTTTAGTATAGAAAATGTTTATGATAGACTTTTATATTTATGAATATAGTTATTCTTTCAATATTCTACCCATGTTTTCAATTTGAGTGACACAAAACATTTCTTACATTTAGTTATCAATTTTGGCTAGACTCTATAGGTTCCTACTTTTTATTTCTGACAGGTAACTTAAATACTTTTTTAGAAAATGTCAGACTTCAGGGAATATTTTGTTAGTACAAATATTATTACAGAACTCTCTAAACTGATAGAAGACATGTGAGCAGGTATATCATAGGAGGCATCCCTTACTGCACTAAGACTGTCTCATTGACTGCTTTTTACTGTATACTGAACTCTCTGACTATAATAAAAACATCATAGGAGAGCTGGGCCTACACCAAACAGGGGTGTTTTATGATTGGGTTTGAAGATTACTTCAAATATATACATGTGGAAGTAATTCTAAGGACAGTTGATAATACAGAAAATTGGGCTAGAAAAGTAGATTCGGAGATCTTTGCATATCTACTTATGAGCTAGAAATGTTGTGAACATAAATTCTTCATTTCAGCTTTGTTCTTTCAGCCACTGCTGAATTTCACAATTTGAGAAATGCTATTCTATGTCGATAATACCACCCCACTTAGTAGTTTTCAAATGTCTCATTGATGGCAACACACATATGCACTACTTCTCAAATTCTGGTATACTGTGTGCAAGTCTTCTTTTGCAGCAAGAAAGATTCAACAAAAAGGTCAACGGTCTGCCTGTTTCTGTATCTCACAAACACAAAAATCCAGAAACATGGCTTCACAATGTAAGTATTCGTAAATCTGCTCTGCAGGAAGCCTAATTTAGTACTTCTGAATTTTCCTTGCCTTCCTCCTTGTAGGATACAAATAGCAGCCTCTCCATCTCCTTAAAATTACAACATTCCCTAAAGACACACTAGAACAAGAAGGGAGGGGCAGAACCTGCACTCTGCATGTGGCCTTTACCAGGGAGAAAGCCTTTCCTGGAGGCCCGCATTATATGTGTTTGAGGTTCTGTCATCCACTCTAGATCACTCAGCCACATTCCCTTACTTTACTTCGGGAGAGAGAAAGAAAGGCCCTTGAAAAGGAATGTGGCCACAAGTATCATCCAGTATTGACCTGTCTGACTTTTGACCTATCTCACCTATGTTCTTTATATCTTGGGAAAAGATTACAGGTGATTCTACAGTCACTATTGAACTCAATGAGAGATATTTTTAGAAGAGAAAAGAGGCCCCTGGAATTTCTTAAGATTTCTCTACTTTTCATGAAATGTCAAAAGTCACTTCTGCACTTCTTGGACTCCATGAGAAAGTGTCACGCTTAGTAAGACTGGCAATTATTCCTACTCTAAAATTAAGTTTACTCTTTCTCACTGGTTTCATAAACAAATACTTGTGAGAAGGGGCTGGAGAGATAGTTCAGTTGTTAAGAATGCTGACTGCTCTTCTAGAAGTCCTGAGTTCAATTTCCAGCAACCTCATGGTGGCTCACAACCACATATGAAGGGATTTGCTGTATACTTCTGGTATGACTGAAGACATATAGTGTATCCACATAAATAAAAATAAATACATTAAAAAATACTCATGAGAAATTACTGATTTAAATGTGAACATTCTAAACATATCTGGTCATTTATTAAACATGTTATGTAATTATTTTCAGGTAATCACAAAATTATCAGTTCTCCAAAGTATATACTATGTGCATGCAAGTCTTTGATGATTTGGTAACATTGCTGCTTTAATTGTTTTTTATAAAGATTTATTTATTTACTATATGTTAGTACACTGTAGCTGTCTTCAGACACACCAGAAGAGAGCATCAGATCTCATTACAAATGGTCATGAGCCACCATGTGGTTGCTGGGATTTTAACTCAGGATCTCCAGAGGAGCAGTCTGAGTGCTTTTAACCACTGAGCCATTTCTCCTGCCCACGTTAATTGTTTTTAATTTCAGCTTATTAATTAGATACAATGTGTGTCACAAAGCTAAGAGAAAGAATATTTAGAGGAACATTAGCTTTTTTCTTATCCATTCATTAATGGAAAACTTTTATTCATACAACAGTGTTTCATAGGCTTTATTTTTTAAAGAAAAAATTAAAATCACTAAAAATACTCAAATTCCTTATTTCCAAGAGTATATATTTTATACACTCACGTGAGAAACTTTGTTTAGTCTTGTAAATGTAATTCAAGTTAAAAATTATATTTTCATAACACCCATCTTTTGTTACAAACCAGGAAGGAATATTATATAAGTTTGTCTGACATTTCTATGGCTTGTTGCAGTGTCTCCCTGGGATTTCACAAGCACATCTTATGAATGAGATGGAGGCTTTTTTACACATCATTTTTTAAAATCCACATCTCTACCTGTTGTCTGGAAGCGTAAGACTTGTTTGCTGTCTTTGTTGTAACTGTAAAATGCCTCAGCTAAAGTCATAGCACTGTTTCTTCCTGATGGCCTACTATCAACATTATTCTCATACTGTGAAAGACATGAAGAGCTGTAAGCAAAGAAAAATAGATTTGAGGATCTAAATAAAATAGAGTTTGCTCCGCAATTTAGAATGATATAGAACAAGACACTTGCACCACTGCTATGCTCATATAGATAGCAATTGTACTGTTCTATTACCTTTCAATATTTTATTATCAACACTATAACTTTTATAACTTGGAATAAAGCTCCCCGTGAAATTTTTATATAAGGAATCCTATATTTCTTAATTATTTATTGGTCTATTTATTTTTGCCAATTAAAAAAAAAGGTTAATTTTACTTGGGTTGAGTCAAGACTTAGTTGGAAACAAAAAGTTCTGGAGTCTTTCATGAAGCAAAGGGCTTTCAGGAAGACTTGAAGAAGTGAGCAAACCCATGTTCCAATTGAGGGTGCCACACCCACATCCATCAGCAGAACTAAAGGGACTCAGTGGTCATGGGAGAGAAAATTTGAGAAGGAAAAGTGGTGGAGTCCATGACCATAATCTCAGGGAGCATGGCAGCAGGCAGGCAAGCATGGTGCTGGAGTAGTAGGTAAGGTCTTACATCTTGGGTTACAATGAGGCTGAGAGGGGTAACTGGGTAAAGCGTGGGTTATTGACACTTCAGAGTCCATTCCCAGTGACATATCCCCTCCCAACAAGGTCATACCGCTACTCCTTCCAAGCGCTTCCAACAAGGGATGAGATATCCAACTCTATGAACTGATTGGGGTTATTTGTCTTCAAACCACCACAAATACCTCTTCTTCCCCTTCGTTGCTCCTTGCAGTAACAAGGTTTGGAGCACTGCTGACACACAACTTCGCACGGTTGCTCTGAACTGCATTCACTTCTCTAAACTAAACTTTCTAGACCCTGCCCATTCCCTGGCTAGATAAGGCTCTAATAGGTCCATCCCTCTGACTCCTGCCATACTTTTTAAGGTAAATTTTCATAATGTTTGGGGATATATGAAAATTCTGTACCCCATGTTTAATGTAATGTTTTGTCTTGGGCAGTGAAAACAAATCATAATGACTTGATTTCCTATTTTACTTCTTCAATTTACCATATTACTGTAAATTAGTCAGGCTGTGTGTCTCTTCACCAACATTGTCAGTCAAATCCAGCCCATTCTGTACTTCACAGGATCATATGGCTTTGGAAGATTAAAATGGAGAATTCCAGTAAAGTTAATGCTAAAATGTTTGCCATTCATGAAAATACCTTTTTCATGTTTGAGATGACTTTTGGAATTTGGGGACACCTTTTATAAAAATGTAAAACATATTTATACAATGGAATACTATTCAGCAATTAAAAATAATGAATTCATGCAATTTGTAGGCAAATGGTTAGATCTGGAAAATATCATCCTAAGAGAGGTAACCCAATCACAAAAGAATACACATGAAATGCAATCACTGATAAGTGGATATTAATGAGCCCAGAAGCCCTGAATACTCAAGGCACAATTAGCAAGTCAAATGATTCCCAAGAAGAAAGGAGCGGACCCTGGGTCTGAAAAGATTGGATCCAGTTATGTAGGAGAGTATCAGAACAGAGAAATGGTGGGGGGGCAGTGATTGGGGAATAGTTGGGGGTGGGGAGGGGACTTATGGGACATATAGGGGGGAACTGGGAAAGGGAAAAGCCTTTGGAATGTAAACAAAGAATATAGAATAAATAAAAAAGAAAAAATGTAAAACATACTTGATGGGTTTATAAAAAGGAGAGAGAAAGTGGATTAGAGAGTGTGGCACAGTGGTGAGGGAGAAGGGGGTGCCTAGGTGGGCCCATGCCCAGGCAACTCTTCCCCTAGGGACCACACACAGAGAGACATGGTATAGAATAGTTTATTCAGGGTAGAGGATGGGAGTTAATGATGTAGTAGAGGCAAAGAGAGGCAGAGAGAGAGAGAGAGAGAGAGAGAGAGAGAGAGAGAGAGAGAGAGAGAAGGGAAGGGAAGGGAAGGGAAGGGAAGGGAAGGGAAGGGAAGGGAAGGGAAGGGAAGAGAAGAGAAGAGAAGAGAAGAGAAGAGAAGAGAAGAGAAGAGAAGAGAAGAGAAGAGAAGAGAAGAGAAGAGAAGAGAAGAGAAGAGAAGAGAAGAGAAGAGGAGTGGAGGCAGGCCATGACCACATGGAGAAAGGGGGGAGGGGAGGAAAGCCCAAGAGGGGCAGAGAGGTGAGAGTGCAGAGAGGCAAGAGCAACAAGGAGAGAGAGGAGGTGCAAGCAGCCCCTTTTATAGTGGGCCAGGTCTATGGGGAGGGGGTAATACCTGACTGTTGCGAGGTAATTGTGTGGTGGAGCTTAGACAGAATACTAACAATACTTAAGTTAATTCTGCATGGAAAGTATGTTAAATAGAACATTATGTTTCTGGGTTCTTTTTTTTAAAATTTTTATTTTCTATATTCTATGTTTACATTCCAAAGGCTTTCCCCTTTCCCAGTTCCCCCCTCCCTATGTCCCATAATTCCTCTCCCCCCCAACTATTCCCCAATCATTCCCCCTCCCCCCACGGTTTCTCTACAAAACTGGATCCAATCTTTACAGGCCCAGGGTCCTCTACTTTCTTCTTGGGAATCATTTGACTTGCTAATTGTGCCTTGAGTATTTAGGGCTTCTGGGCTCATTAATATCCACTTATCAGTGATTGCATTTCATGTGTATTCTTTTGTGATTGGGTTAACTCACTCAGGATGGTATTTTCCAGGTCTAACCATTTACCTACAAATTGCATGAATTCATTATTTTTAATTGCTGAGTAGTATTCCATTGTATAAATATACCACATTTTCTGTATCCATTCCTCCTTTGAGGGATATTTGGGCTCCTTCCAATTTCTGGCTATTATAAACAAGGCTGCTATAAACATAGTGGAGCATGTATCTTTATTGTATGCAGGGGAATCCTCTGGGTATATGCCCAGGAGTGGTATGCCAGGGTCCTCTGGAAGGGACATGCCCAATGTCCAAGATCAAGAAGAATTTCGATTATCATCTGCTGAATCATTTAAACACCCTTGAAAAGTACACAAGCCCTTTCTGTAAGACTGATGTCTTCATATTTAGTAAGCGATCTCCTTGTGCTTTCCGCCTTCTCACTGAATACATAGTAAGTGTACCTGTAAGATCCAAACATGACCTTTAGGGATGCTATCACTGAATTAAGCTTTATGTGCGTTTGTGGAAGATTTCTACACAAGATGAATGGACTGCATTTCGTCCTTTACTATGCAGCCTTGTCAGAAGCAACCTGCAGAAGTGCATTGGCAAGTTATAATTTATTTGATTTTGTATGTTTGAAACAATCATGTTATTAAAAAAGAAGAAACAAAAGAATGGAAGAAAAAAAGCTCATAATATTCCAACCAAAAAATATTGTTAAAACTTAAATTGCCTAGTTCAAAGTTAAATATTCATGGAAGTAAATAGTACCTAAATTTCATAATGACAAAAAATTTGTTTCAGCAAAATATTGCACAGCTTACTTTTCTCTGATGATATGTAAAACACAAAATTATTCTTAGTGAGAAAATAGCAGGTAAATGGGAGTTTGTTTTTCTTCACTTTTACCTGAACATCTGGTAACTGAGCATTTTGAATATTAATTGCAGTTTTACAATTAAATTCATTGGGAAAAAGACTTCACACATCAATTAAAATCATAATTACATGCATAACTTTTGCATGTGGACTTTGTAGGACATTTCTCATCTTACTAGGAGTTATAAATCCTGTCTAAAGGTGCAATAAATTTTGCTTCTATGTGACCATTTCACAACGAGTGAATGTCCAGTTCCCATATTCTCAAATCCAATGAGATGTGATTTCTCTCACAAATCTGAGTCTGAATTATTTGAATCATTTTCTATTGTGAACCGTAAAAATAAATGGCGTACATGCCTAAATGTGCTTCTTTTGCATTTCTACAACCTGAGGATCAGTTTGCTTTAAAAAATAAAATTTAACAGCCTTTAATTTGTCATGTGGATCTGATTCTATGTGTTCTTTATTGCCTCCATATATTTATCGAAGTGAAGCATAAAATGGTTGTGATAATGGAGAATTTAAAGTAGCTTCTGCACATGAGCAGTAATGCTAACTAATATGGTGAATAAAGGCTGAATGTAAATTCTCAAGATTTCTGTTTCTTATGAAGTTTTTTGTGAAACAAATGTTTCTTTGTTGCTTGAAACAATCTTCTTACAAATGTATGATAAACTTTGAGAGGCAGAATGGAAATGAAAGGGAATTATCATTTGGATGGCCTAATCCTTGTATATTTATTTCATTTTTCATCTGCAATATAATATTATTTAGATCACAAAACCTGGAAAATATGAGCGCTGTGCCTTTCGTGTTTCCACATCCCGCTCAAAAGTAACATAGGTACAGTGCACACCAGTAAAATAGTCATGTCAGTTGCTGAGGTCTCTACTCCTGTCTGTCTCGAATTTTGACTCTTGTCCACTCCCCTTTCCTCTTGGCTTAGGCCTTCATTTGTGCTGTTCTACCATGTTCCTTTCAAGTTACCAGCATGTTAATCATCCAGCCCTTGTCTTCATTCCTAGATTTACCTGTCCATAAAATAAAGCTGGCTGTGCCACTGTACTAAACTTCTTTCAGTGTTGTGTTATCCTTAACCTTTAACTTAAGCATACATGTTGTGAAGTAGACGTCATTTCCACTTGTTATCTCATGTTCACCACGGTGCCATGTCAGATTGCACTGCCAAGAAGGACAGAACCCAACTCTTTCTTTTCATTGCTTCCTACAAATAGTCTATTAAATGAAAATTCTTTTCAAGCCTTTTGGGTCAATTGAAGTAAAACTACTTGAGCCATTTAAGAATGCTCACACAATACTTATATTTTTAGCTAAGATTGTAGTTGCTATTTTACATGCCTACCTGCAATTTTGCAACATCCTTCTTAGTTTGATCAACAATTGAACTTGTAGCTTTAGAACAAGTTGGAGATGAATGATCCAACTGAGTGTTTGTTGAGTGAATGAACAAACAAGTGACTAAAGGCACACATGACTGGAGAAACTGCTGCACAAATGTGCTACACCTGCTTATTGTAGAAAACATTGCAAAAATCACAATGAGATAGAACTCATAATAAAAATATGTTGTATGGATGTGTAGGCTTCTCCTTGAATTAATACAAATATTATGTTCTTAAAATAATGTCTTGAAGGAATCTTGCATAAACCCATATTATCTTCTCTTCTTATAGAAGGATGTAATTTTATCAGAATGAATCAATTGGGAAATATTTCAGATTTTACCTAATTTCAGCCATTGTTACTATGAATGGGTACATAGACACAGGTCCACAGATTGCAATACACTGCTCATTTACATTTTTGACATTTGTGCTCTCAGACACAAATAATTAATTTTTAATTAATAAAAATATTCTGTAAGGGAAGTAAGAGTGTATAGTATCAAAATTCTATGAAATTTGACACTGATTTTGTTATTGAGCTTACTGGCTTGCATGTGATTGAAAGAAGGACTTAGGGGATATTTTAAATTAATAAAACCTGCGGGAGCCTAAATGTTAATGAGTATGTGTAGGTAACATAAGATTATTTTCATATTCTGTAACTTTGTTACAGAAATTTTATATCAAAGGACCATAAAAGTAAGTTCAAGTTAGGTTCCATGTCATATTTCAAAACAATTCCATTTCAATTAATTAGTAACACCGTCATAGAATATCTTCATGTCAAAATGTTTCACAATGTAATTAAATGGCAACATACCAATATCTATAAGAAAAACAGAAGAAAATTCATGTGATAATTATACTCACATGCAAAATTTCAACATAATTTTGATATGTGAAAATAAATGTCATTTTACTTATATTTTATTCTATTTGAAAGCATATTCATTATCAGAGATGTGAATAATTTAAAATTGTATTTATTCATATTAAATAATTTTAATGTATTTTAGATAATATAAAAGTCTAGTCAAAATCTGTGGAGTTACAGTAAGTAATCATGAATTTAATTTTCTGATGCAAAGAAACAAATGTCATCATAGAGTGACAGAAGAAAAAATATAACATTACTTAAGATTTGGTAGTGACTTTTTTTTATATATATTCTGCTTATGGGCATTATCCTTCCTTACTTGGTATTTTCAGACTATATTCTCACTTTTTATTGTTATTCAAATGAGAAATTATATTCTGTTAAAGCAATTAATACTTTTTCTAAACTAGTAAATTTTAGTTTTATGGCAACCAGAAGTTTTTAAAAAAATATACTTTCAATCCTTTCAGTTAGTAAAGATCACGTAGCTAGCTAATTAAAAAATTGTAGCATATTGTATATATGTTCTTTTCTCTCAGGAAAATCTCAGAAGATTGCTATTTTTCTTATGGTTATATGATTGATATTTCAAAATCAAGTTATTTCAGGCATAAGAATTATAAATCCTAAGACCATTTTCAAAGTTTGATACCAACAGATAGAAAAGTCAAAGACAGACATGACTGTAAGAACATCACATCCCTGTAATCCCTTCAAGGACTGTCATTCAACTTGACATGAACATACAAAATTTAAAATTATGTGATTATACACTGCTTATCCTTAAACATTTTATGGTATATATAAGAATCAAATGTTTTTTAGTTTTATGTTAGCTTGACACAAGCTAGAGTTATTTGAGAAGAGGAACTCTCAATTGAGTTTCTCTATAGGATAGATCTATAGGCAAGCCTGTAGCAAATATTCTTAAACAGTGACTGCTGTAGAAGAGCATACCTCACTGTGGGTGATCCTACCCCCAGAAAGGTGGTCCTGGGGAAGAAAAGAAAGCAGGCTGAGTATGCCATAGAGATACAGCCAGTAAGCCAGAGTCCTCTATAGCCTTTTCTTCACTGCCTGCTTCCAGGTACCCACACTGAGTTTCTGTCATGACTTCCTTCAGTGCTGGTCTATGATGTGAAAATGAAATGAACCCTTTCTTTCTCAAGTAGCTTATAGTCCTGGTGTTTTATAACAACAACAGAAACACTAATGTAGATATAAGGCTGGGTGGAGTTAGGTAACTTTTTCAATCCCTTTGGATATAATTATTGTCTAAGTTGATTCTTTTCCTTTTTTTCAGAATGAAGAACAAATTTTGGTACTTTGAGTTTGGCACATCTGAAACCTTCTCAGCCACCTGCAAGAAGCTGCATGAATCTGTAGAAATAGAAGTAAGAAAAATGGGCTCACTTTTGTCATGGTTTGAAATTTCTTGTGTTTGCTTATTTGGTGTTGGATGGACACTATAAAAACATACTTTAGCAATAGATATAGGTTTACCCACAATTCTAAGATACAACCTTTGTCACTCATAATGAATGCAATTCTATCTGAAATTAAACTTAAAACTTGATTATGAGTTTTTTAATATCACACAAAGAAGAGATATGAAATAAAACTTTGGAAAACAATGAAAAGTTTTCTGTTTATAGCCTGAAGAAAAAAATATCAGATTAAAAAAGTTGTTGAAGAAAATTAAAAATTAATGAAAGAAAAAAGGGAAGAAAGGAAAGAAGGAAGGAAGGGAGGAGGGAAGAAAGAAAGAAAGAAAGAGGAAGGAAGGAAGGAAGGAAGGAAGGAAGGAAGGAAGGAAGACCTAACATTTTCAGGTTTCAGTATCTCATAACTTTAAAATACAGTGCTCTAAACGTCTGCTTACTTTCACAGATAAATGTTAAAATATATCCCCTCTCATTCTATGTTCTATTTCAATCGTTAGCTAGGTTTCTCAGTTCCCAAGGTTTCCATTCTCCAATATAGGTATAGTATAGAAAAACCACAAGAAAGAGACCAATTATTATGGGAAACACTTCAGAAAGATCTGTAGCTCTATAAAAAATATCTAGACCTTATAGTATTCAAATATTTGAAGACATTCTCTAAACATGGAGGGATTTTAAAGATTAAACAAAAAGTTTTAGTTTGTATAAACAGGAAAGTCAAAACTGCAAAGCAGAATTGTGAAAGAAATAATGATAACTGAAGTGAATACAAAAACATTGCATTTGACATTTTTAAAACAAATATACAAATTATCTCCTATTACCTAAGGTATTAGTGGTACATTTGCAGGTAGTAATAGTGAACAGAAGTGAAAGTAGTCCTAAGACAAGACTCATTCTTTTGTTTGTTTGTTTTATGATTTTAAGACAAGGCTTCTCTGTGTAGCCCTGTGTATCCTGGAATTTATGATGTAACCTAGGCTGGCTGTAAATACTGAGATCACCTGGCTATTCCGTCCAACTGCTGGGATTAAGGGATGTACCACCATGCCTGTCTTTTTTTGTACTTAATTTCAAATAATCCTACTTTCTTTATGAGTGTCAAAGATTATGTTTTAAAATCTTGTATAAATTCATGTGTTTACAAGTTTATAATGTCCTTGGTAAGCTCTACAAAATCATAAATTTCTAATTAAATACAGGTGATAATACAAAACACCAATATTCTCAATGTAACATATTTGTGTTATAATTTGAGAATAAGAATAAATATTGGAAATATTTAGTTAGAATATTTGAATGGTTAGAGAAAACAAAACCAGATTAAATTATAATTATTTTAGAAGGTTCAAATGAAGGTCCATCCTTTACATTTATATTTTTGTACATATTGAAATACATATGTGTATTACATGTGTGTAACCATGAGTATTTATAATATATTATTAATAATTCATGCTGTCTTTTAATCATGTGTAGTGAATATTATCTATTGTTGTACATGTTAAAATTACTTTCTATGTATGGTATGTGTGTGTACATGTTTAGGATATGTCTATGCGTAGTTGCACGTGTATATGAAAGGCAGAGATTGACATATCTATCTGCCATTGTCTATCACCACCAACATATTTTATTGAGAAATACTCTAGGCACTTAGACATGCTTGGCTGGCAAGCTTTAGAGATCTGTCTGTCTCTGTCTCTGTAGCCCTGGAGTACACACGATGCATCCAGTTTATAAGCAGGTGTCAGGAATCCAACCACAAGTCCTCGTGCACTTCATACACTGAGGCCTCTCTGCAGTCCTGAATATGTCATTAGATATGTAGTTATTATATTTATACACACACTTATTTTTAAATTATATTATCACCGTAACTTCAAAAACCAGAAATTCATGAAACCATGTTAAGCTATACATTTGAATATTTTATTCTGAACTATGTTAAAAGAAAATCTGTGCAGGAGTCAGTCTATGTCTTTTTCATAGTATGATTGGAGACCCTAAACCCTCCTGTGCCTTTCCTTCTTTGTGCCTTTCCCTGGGTACAGATTGAAAGTATATGAATCCATAGAGCAATGCTATGTGTGTCTCAGTGTAAAAGATTTTCTAGAAGTTTCATTTGATAGCAAAAATAATTTGAATGAAAATAAATGTAGAAAACGTTGATTTTAAAGTTCTAAAGACAGCTAAAATAACTCTTATTATAACATATAGCTTTACATCTTATTTGGGATGAAGGGACTATTTGGGATACTCAAGAAATCTGGACTACAACTAAGTTACTTATCTTAGAGTCATGCTTTTCCATATTTTCTTAGTCTGACTTTCTGGTTCTGTATTTCCTACTTGCTTAAGGAATTACTAGTATAGCATTTATAAACTGAAACTAATATAGTGTGTTCAACCCATTATTTTATTATATATAGATATATAGATATTATGTGTGTGTGTTTGTGTGTTTGTGTGTGTGTGTGTGTGTGTGTGTGTATGTGTGTGTGTTGTGTGGCTATCAATGCCAAGTGTGTCTTACTGCTCACATTTTAATGAATCCAGTTTATCATATTAGTAGAATATGACTTTCTACCCTCAAGGTTACTTCATAATTAAATATAAGAAATCAGCAGTTCGGAAATTTGATTCTGCTTGCTATTGCTTCCTATGTGGCCTAAAATCATACCAACTATGGTTTGAAAAATGTCTAACAAGTAACAAACCATGGTAGTAACAATAGAACCTCAAGCAATGGTTATATGTTTTAATGTCAGCTCCTTCAAAAACAAGTGATTCTCTGTGTGTATGTTTATGTCAAAGGGCTCTTTCCTGCAGAGAGCTACTTCTGAAAAAGTAAGGGTTGGGGAGAAAATAAACATCTGAGAAAATACTTCATAACAACAGCTAACATACATGTATTATTAAAATTTATGTCATGTCCTATGCTAAGCAATATACCTGCATTAGCTGATTTAATTTTTATGGTCATATTATGAATCAAAGATATAGTATAAAATCTTCATTTAATAGTTAAATATTTTTAATAATTTATAAAGAAAATAATCATATTCTTCTCATAACAATTAAATGTAAGGAACAAGTCAATGCTATATTCATGTAACTGGTCAGGATGAGACAGGGATTTAAAAATTGGTAGTTTAAATTCTAAAAACTCTGCTGTCTTCTAACTTAAGTACAAAGAATAATATAAGCAAACTGAAATTTTTCAAAGTTAAAGAAAATATGTCAAAAGCAAAGTTGGCATTATTATGTGTTGGAGGATGGGTAAAGGTTATCCAGCAACTTTAGACCAGTGCCTGAGTTAGAGCAGAGGGGAGCACAGCTTTGATGTTTCCTCCATGCTCCAAGGTCAGGGAGAGAATTAGAATGCCCATTCCACAGGACATTCAGTCTTTGTGGTGTTAGTGAATCTGGAGGTAGTAAATACCGAGATTTTTCAAAAGTAACTCAGATATATCAAGAGTTAATGCATTCTAGTGCCTCATGCTTACAAAATCAACTATAGGATTTGAAAAACAAGATCATTCTTGTTTGTTAACCTGAAAACTGAGTTTTTGAAGGCATAAGGCTTCTTCCACACTGTGGTCCTGGCCACACTGTCTTAGTACTAAGATAACCTGCCAATGCTTCATGTGTCATTGAGTAAAATTATTAACAACTAAAACTGACAGGCATAAAGGCTGGCTCCTAGACAAATAGAGGCAATCACTATTATATCTCATTAAACTTAACACCTGTACCCTCAGCTCTCCAAACTTTATAAACTAAGGTTGAATAGATATTGGCAGGAAAAAAAATGTAATAGTTCTTTTAGGCACTTAGTGGTGGAAATAAGGCCGCCTGAAAGTGGGATACATTTGAGATATAAACAAATGGAGTGATTATTAATAATCAAATAACAAAAATGTCTGCAATGGCTTCACAGCACAACGTACATATTCTTTCCACTGTAGATATTAATGACCTTGTCCTTAGCAAGATATTTAGAATTTATTAGACTGCGGCTGTTGGTTCTTAAGCTCTTTTTTTTTCTGTAACTAATTGTTTGAAAAGAATTATAAATCTTCAAAGCATATAGAGACATTACCTGACATGGCCTTATTCCTCATTTATATTTCATAACCTTCACCCAAGTTTTATTTTCATAAACTCAACTGGTGTGCTGCATGTACAGGCTCCATCCCCAGCCGTGTGCAGCTTTCCAGATTAATGAATGTCATGTCAAAGCAAACAGAGGTGGCCTGTGGGTCTCGAGCTAGTGAAGCCAAACCACTCAACCATCACCAGTTTATTTAAGTGAACTGCTCTGCACTCCTTGTTCTCCAGGACTCCTTGAGAGTTTCTGGGTTTTGGCTTTATTTTCCACACTTCTCAGAGAAGGACTAACTCGTTCCCCTCAAACCACACATGCCGTTGACTTACAAATAGGGAAAACAGCTAGGTAGCATGTGCTGGTGAGCGTCCGTGGTCTCACCTAACTCCACGAGCTCAATTAAGCAGAAAACGAAAGACTTTTGCAGCATGCTCTCCTCTTCTGCACATGAACAAAGGAATCTTCCTTCACTAATTCTGAAAGTAACTTGTCACAGCGGGGTCCGAAGGCCTAGTCACATAATTGTCTTAGTGTGCTGCCTGCTGTGTTCAATATTGAGTGGAAATGGAAGCCGGGCCTCAGCTCCAGCTTATTTCGCAATTCTTCTGTTATTTAAATGATTTTTAGTCAGTTTGGGGGAAGCCAGACCTTTATAAATTAACAGCAGGGAAATACCAAAGGTGTCAGATTGCATATTTATCATCTTTTTCGTGTAATACTTAAATATGTATTAAGAAGTGACTGACATAAATTAGGCGGTTTTCAGAAGCCACAGGCCGTGGCTTGTAGAGGACCCCCTTCTGCTTGACATTTCATCCTTGTCAAAGATCAAATTATTTTAATTTAGGCTGCAAATTATAAGGAATGAAGACTTCTTTGTGGGAATTCCCTGTGGTAATCTGACTTTTGTTGTTACTGGTGCTTGTCAGTGTGCAAAAGATATAATATGCATGCAAATAAGGTTAAAAAATATGTACTATCTAATTATCCAGCCAGTGCGTTCCACTTGAAGACAGTGGGAGGCCTGACACACAGTATGTGTTTGATTCATTGAGGCCTGCAGGGTATTTACACAAGATTACTTTTAATTATGAAATTAATATCTGTTTATCTAGAATATATAGCAGTGAGTGAGTATACACAGGAGCAGAATTCTTTAGTAAAAAGAAATGATCTTAATTTAGTATGTAAAAAGGAAGAAAAACTCACTTGTTTCAGGGAAAAAAAATGAATCGCATCCCCCAGGAAAAGGGTCCTCATCAGGGAAGCAAATCGAATGAAAACTTAGCTTGTTTTCCAGGTTTGTTTCTTCCACAGTGAAGTGGACTCGGGATGTGTGGCTTTGTAATAATGCATTGTTACATCGCTGAACACGAAGGGGCCCTGGCTTCATAAAGATGAGGCAAATGTGGAAAAGTACAGGATTCTGTTTGTTTTGTTGTTGTTTTTATATGATATTGACTCTTCAAAGACTGAGAGGGTTTTCATGAGAATCTTAGTGTTTACATCAGTGGTGATCTTATTATAGTAGGACATGGTAGTTGTAGCAACCCTTTACAGAAACACTGCTACCTTTGAAATGCTTGCCCCTAATAGAGCACTGTGAAAGAATTTCAAATTGTTATGTGTTTTTTTCTCTTAGCTTATAAGAGAATATGGAAGAATAATATTTGAGATAGTAATAATAACTGTCTTTTTGGAAAATATAAAGCAAAATAAATAAATAAACAAGTTATCATTTCAAAAAATTGGAGAATAAGCTTGGAGACATGGCTCAGTGGTTAAAAGCCCTTACTGCTCTTTTAGAAAATCCAAGTTAGATTCCCAGTGTCCATGTTAGTCAGGTCACAATCACCTGTAATTCTCCCACAATGACTCTGATGCCCTCTCCTGGATTTCACCTGTATATGCATGCGCGTGCACACACACACACACACACACACACACACACACACATACCTGCTTGCATTCCCACACATACACAAACACCTACGCACATGCTTGAACTCATACACCAACCCTACAGAATAACTTCATAATCCTCCACACAAATCCATAAATAATAATGAACAGAAAGTTCTAAAAGTGTGAAAAAACCTGACCTGTCTGCCTGTATAAAATGGCAGGTGTTTAACACATTTGTAACAAGGTGACTTGTTGCAAGGGACAAAAAAAAAAAATCTGTCAGGTTCTATCATCCAGCAAGTTGGCTGGAGAATCCTTGACTGCTCCTGCTGACATCTCCCTCACTCCATTGTCTGTCTTCCTCATTCATCTTGACAGCCATGCCTCGCATTACTTCTGATGTGCTTAGAATGTGATCTCATACTCACTCCAAAGTAACAGGGGTCTCTGCGATCGATCACCATTTGGGACTTAGTTCACTTTTCATTTATAAATGTCTATCAATAGATTTCAGTCCTTGCCAAAGAAAAAGAAAAATAGAAAAGAAAAGAAAGGGAAAGGAAAGGAAAGGAAAGGAAAGGAAAGGAAGAAAAGAAAAGAAAAGAAAAGAAAAGAAAAGAAAAGAAAGGAAAAGAAAGGAAAAGAAAAGAGAAAAGGGAAGGAAGGAAGAAAGGAAAGAGACATCAAACAGGCAGAAGAGAGAGAGAGAGAGAGAGAGAGAGAGAGAGAGAGAGAGAGAGAGAGAGAGAGAGAGAGAGAGGAAAGGGAGGGGGAGAAGGGCAAAGAAGCCAGAGACCAAGCCAGGCCCAAGAGGGTCATGAATTCAAATCTGTCATTCAAAGTGAAGTAATGATAATAACAATTCCTACATTCCTAAATAAGACCTTCTTCATTTACAATTTGCATATTGGAGTTTTAGAAATCACAAACTGTCTCTTTTCCAAATGTTTCCTCAAAACACATTGGTGATATGGTATGACCATTTTTAGTAGTTATGAATGGCAACTTTTTAATGTTACTGCATTTTTGTTCTTTGTATTGGCATGACTTTAAAATAACTTTATTGGTTTTTAAAAAAGAGAAAAATTAAAAAGTCGAAGAGACATGAAACATCTTCTCTCTCTCCCTCCCCACTCCATCTCTTTCACTCTTTCTCTCCAGTGTGATGGAGTGCAGATAGATTTGATAAACATCTCTCTGGAAGGAATTGCAATTTTGAATATACCAAGCATGCATGGAGGTTCCAATCTTTGGGGAGAGTCTAAAAAGAAAAGAAGCCATCGACGGATAGAAAAAAAGGGCTCTGACAAAAGACCCACTCTCACAGATGCTAAAGAGCTGAAGTTTGCAAGTCAAGGTAAGATTTCCAAAAATTATACATTAAATTGTTTATAACTCTTGCTCCAAAGGCTACTTGAAGAAAAGAAAGTCTTTAAGATGCTTATATACGTTAAATTATAGAGAACTCTAAAATTATATACACCTAGGTTTTACTTCTTTTCTAGTCTTTCAATGGTGATAGCTTTTCTTCCAGAGAAAGCAAAATGCACATTATGTGTTCAGTAAGAATAAAATAGAAAATACTGGGCTGGAGAGATGGCTCAGTGGTTAAGAGCACTGACTGTTCTTCCAAAGGTCCTGAGTTCAAATCCCAGCATCCACATGGAGACTCACAACTGTCCTTAATGAGATCTGATGGCCTCTTCTGGTATGTCTGAAGACAGCTACAGTGTACTTACAATGTACTTACATATAATAAATAAATAAATCTTTAAAAAATAGAAAATACTATACTCTGATCTCTTTTGGTATTGACTCATCCTAAGTGGTTGTACCAAACACCCAGTTCTTTGGTAAAAGACTTTACTCTTGTGTCTTCAGGCAAGATATGATAGTTAAATCATCTTGTATTATTCCAAGTTAATATTCCAAGTAACATATACATGAAAATGGTGTGATATGAAAAGGGTTTGATATGCTTTTATCTGCTTCTGACTTTCTAGAAAGTTAATATTCACTATAATAGCCCTGATAAACAAGGAACAAAGAATAACAAACAGATCCATAGCTGTGGGAATATATTTTTGATGCCATTATAATATGTATATTATAGAATTACAAGTAATTATTGATAGATATTATAATATCTTTAATCTATTATCTAGATATTATAATATCTATTATCTGATATCTATTATCTAGAGTGAAGATAATCTCCATAGTTTATATATATATATATATATATATATATATATATATATATTCCTTTAATATTTTTAATTTCAAAACTATATCAAATATTATTAATACCACTAAGAAAGAAAAAAGCCTGTTGATATAGGCCTGAGTATTTTTCCCTGAAGTTCTGTAACTCTGTTAGCTAAGACAAGAGCTACCAGAACTTGAAACCACCTATTGGTAAATAGAGTGTTATACAGAGTCAGACACTATCTATTAAATAAAGACAAGAATATACATTTTATTATTTCTGTAGTCAAAGCAAAATATGAAGAGTTTATAGAATGGAGCCTCAATATAAGTACATAAACAATACATGAAATGGTTGGTACACTTGATATTCTCTTATGTAGCTGGCTCAAATTTAAGCTATGGGCAATGACTTCTGTTTGCTGAATTTAGTATCCCAAAGAGGCAAACATTGAAGGAGGGTGTGTGACATGTCCTTCATAAGACCAACTCAATGCAACCTTGTGGTAGACAATTTGGGCAAGAAACTGATTGAAACATTTTATAGGAATGAGTACAACTATAGAAAATGATATAAAAATGGAATTTTGAAGAATGTATATACAGAAAACATGAGCAGCTTGTTCTATATGAATAAATAGAAAACATGTACAATTATTATTTTGTAGAAATGTTGATGTGAATATTGTATTTATAATGAGCACTAAATAATTTATACTGAATCTATTCAGGCAGGATATGATATTCATCATAGATCAAGTTATATGATTTAAATATAATTAGATTTCCCTTTATATAGAAGTAGATTTCTCAGATTATCTGTAAAAATTCTGAATGTTATAATAATCTTAGAACCTTAGTAAGAATAAGGTCATGCTATAAAACTTCTAATCATACAGATTGTACATTATATTATAAAGTGTATTTATTGTTTCTTAACTTTCAAATATTTTCATTAGACATATACTTAAAACGTAGTAATTTTTCAGGTTTATGTTCTAACATATGTATATATACATTAGTCTATATATATATTCATATATTTGTATATATTGAAATATATGGCTCATTATTCTCATCTATTCCTAACAATTACCCAAGTAAATAACACTGAGCTCTCCAGGTCTCTATGGCTCATGACAAGGCACTTCTCGGGCTGATATGTGGAAAGACATGCCTCTATCACTCTTCATAGAACTTTCAGACATGTGCCGTTTGCTTGGCTTCATCACTTCCCACTACAAACTTGTCTTTCTTGGTTGTGTACTACATAAAGCTGCAAGGACACCTCCACATGAAACCAGATACACTGAAACTAATAGAAAAGTGAAGAGTCTCTTGTTCCCGCTTCCCCCTCTCCACTGAGAAGTGGTCAAAGCCAGTTTCTCACATGTAAGGAGAAAGGAGGGAATGCGAATACATGGGGACTGTGGCTCAGCAACACTTTATCATATGGCACCTTTTGGATGTTGCTATCTGAAAAGTAAGAGAAGCGTGTGTAAGACTGATCAGGCTCAAGTCTCTGCTCCCTTTGTTAACTTGCTGTGCTTACAATCCTAACCTAGTTGTGTTTCCAGTTAACTTATCACAATGTTCTATTTGGATATTTTAAAACCAATTATTATTGTCTTTCCTTTATTTTAATTTTAGAAAGTAAAAATCAATTTGGTGTATTGTGAAACACTGTGGCCAAACATTTCTCAAAATACTCCTAAGTTTGGGTTTAATATTTATTCTGTCAATTCCTAAGTGTTATACTTAATGTGTAAAAATTAATTTAATAGTAAAATTAGCCATATGTGCCCCGTTCTTGAATAATAATATTTTTAGTACTTTATTTTCTTAATTTCTTGATACAGAAACCGGTGTGATATTGTGTCATTACAGAAATGGTTTTATACTCTTAAAATATGTTTTTATAAATCCTTTCAGAATTTATTATTGCATTTTCATTATTTTTCACATCTCTGGATCTTCTTTCCATTCTATATACATGAGCGCTGTGTTCTCATTATTTTAAAACCATGTTTGAAAAAGTCCTGTTAGTAGTGCTTATATTCTTTTAACTATGTGGTAATCCACTGGAGTGGCTCAGGTTCTTATAGGTCTCTCTCTCTCTCTCTCTCTCTCTCTCTCTCTCTCTCTCTCTCTCTCTCTCCCTCCCTCCCTCCCTCCACCCCTCCCTCTCTCTTTCTCTCTCCTTCCCTCCCTCTTTCTCTCTCTCCCTTTCTTTCTCCCTCTCTCTCCCTTCCTCTCTCCCTCTCTCTCTCCCTTTCTCTCTCCCTCTCTGTCTCTCTCCCTGCTCTGTCTCTCTCCCTGCTCTGTCTCTCTCTTTCTTGGTAGTTATCAATTATCATTAATAATTTCACAACTAAGGGTAGGGCTCTATGCCTATTCTCCCCCTCAATACAGGTAATTCATCTCTCTTGGGCTGTGTCAGGCCTTGTACACACTGCCACAGCCACTCCTAGTTCATTCTTGTCTGAAAACAGTGTTTCTTTGAGTCATCCACCACTTTTGGCTCTTACCCCTTCTGTCCTGTCACCTGCAATGAGCACTGAAACTCGGAAGGAAGTGGATATAGTATAAATGTCCTATTAACGCCTGAGACCTCTACAATCACTTATTCTCTGCCCTTTGGCCTTTGTGCTTCTCTGTGTTAATCACCATTTGTTGCAAAAATAAGGGGGGGGGGAGCTTCTGCAGTAAGGTTTAAGAGATCCAGCAACTTAGGAATAGTAGTCAGTATGGGCATTAGAATAACTCTGGTGACATTTAAACCCAGGTCAACAATTTCTAGACTTATAAAACACCTAAGTGCAGCAGTAGGAAACTGAGAAATTACTTCTTAATAAAAAGAATTAAGAAAAAGTTTGAACTATATTTCAAAACATATGTAAAGAACTAATATATATATATATATATATATATATATATATATATATATGTGCAAAGTGCAAGACTCAATTTGGTGCAGGAAACTCTCAGGTCCCTTGGCTGCCGGGAAGGGAGATGCCTAGCAGGTTCACTTGCTTGCTGTCTTTGAGAGCACTCATGAGATCAAAATATTAGTCAGTGTTTTGGTTGGGAATTCTACTGCTGACTTAATTCAGAGTTGAACAAAATTATAAGTAATTTGCTTAATTATATTATCATTCCATTGAGACACAGTGAACTAGTTGGATACAATTCTGAAACATGCACTCATATGTTCCTCATTAAGCAGACATTTTCTTTATGTGTGTTTATAAATACAAATGAGTGTATTAAATACAGACGGCATTGCCTTTAAATGAAACAATGCAGTAGACCAAGTTATCATCCATGCTGCTGCTGCTAATACTTAATCTTCCCCATGTCTCTGCAGCTACTGAGTTCATTCGCACGGCCCCTTCTTCTAAATTAACCTGAGAGAGATGTCTAATAAATTCACTCACATTAATGTATAAATGACTGATTGCAGACAAAAGGAGAGGTATTTGCATTTTAAAAGACATAAGGGCCTTCAGCTAAAACATTATTTTTCATCCCACATTTTACTGAGTTATAGCTGTGATTCTTCAGCAGTTCTTAAAGACAGTTCAACGTCATTGCAGTATTTTGGGGACACATTAAAGAAAATTTTTAATAAAAATTAGATAAATTATTCCCATTAAAATTATTTTCCACATTAACTATTTTCAAATTATGAGCACATTTATTTACATATGCACACATAAATAAATCACCATACTTTGAAAATTCTAGTCTGCAATATCATTTAGAATAACATGTCTCTGAATATTTATTGGAGTAAACATAAACACAAACTATATACTATCACCATAAAACTCATGAACCACCTGCAAATAAAAGACCAAAATATTCAGATACTTTTGTATGGCACAAGATCCAAATGGCACAAAGTAATCAGTGGATGCAAAAGATGAGCATCACCAGAATTTAAAGGCAAGAGTAGATCATTTGATAATAGTGCTTAAGCTCATAAACACAATGTGTTAATTAACTATTTCCAACACATAACAAGCTTATGTAAATAATTTCTAAAGCTGCCAACTATGTGACTGTCAGAGTAAGTTTGATTTAAGCATATTCATCACTAAACTTCCTGCAAGGAGCCAGGCATAAAACTGAAATTGTTAATTCTGCATGAACAGTGAACAAAATAGGGTAAATTAAATTTGGAGTGAAAGTCTGAACCAGGTAGCAAATTCCATTCCACACATTTGTAGGGACAGAGGTGCAAACCAATCATGTTGAAAGAGCATCATTAGCCAGCACTGTGAGATGGGAGTAGATTATGGCCAATACTCCCCTACCTATTGCTATGATATTCAAATGGTCTACAGATGAAAAATATTAAAATCCTCTTTTGAAAAGCATTTTTAACTGAAGTATGAGGATTTCACGAAGAACTGAGTCCTTTTAGTTCTAATAGATTTAACTTCGAATGGAAAGAGTCAGCCATGCATCTCACCACTGAGGTATTGTTAGTTATTACAGATGCCTAAGGAACAACATAGGAAATTTATGTGGCTTCATTATATATTACGTATCTGCCTATCATGGCAGTCTCAACATCAAACTACCAAAATAAAATGTAAAAAAAGGAAAAGTAAAAAGCTATGATATTGGCACAATTCATCAAAACATGTCCAAAAGTTATTAGAGGCTGACCATCTCGAAATTATTAGCAATTTGAAACTCCAAAATTTGAACTCTTTGTATTTATACAAAATAGTCTGGCTTATCACACTTATAAATTTTTAAATACTGCTGTATTTGCACGTTGTTGACTGCAATCAAAGGCTTGACAACTACTGAGCCAAAGTTATTACATTCAAACTTACAATCCAGAAGAGAGGGGAGGGGCTGCCAGGAGCAGCTGGACTTCTGCTTGACATCTCAGTCAGTGGGTAACTCTCTATTCTGCACACAGGTATGGCCAGCAAGTACCTGTCAGAGAAAAGTTTATCCTAAACTAATTAACAAAAATTTTCAATGATTCCATTTACATTTAACAAGGCCAGAATATCCCAACTCCAACTTGTCACTCACTGATAGAAAGTGAATTGTTTATCACTTAGCCAATGGTTTAAAACTCAGAGTCAAACACATGTATGTGCACACACATGCATACATGCACACATTCACGAACACAAGCACCCACAGACATGTACATACACACTTGCACATACAAAGATACATGCACACACAGACACACACACACACACACACACACACACACACACATAGACATGCATGACTACATAGACCCATAGATGCACACAAGTACACTAATGCAGACAGGCACACACACCACACACCAGTGAATTGGGCCTGTGCCTTACTTTTTTTTCTGGTGAGGAATCATGTTTTCTTATTCATAGTAGTGATGAAACAGTAAAATAACTGAATCAGAAAATACAAATATTCATTAGACAAGGTAAAAACTATGTAGGTAGGCTAAGAGAAACTAAAGTTTAGAAACTTTATAAAAACAAACAAGAAAAAAAAACCAAACAAACTAGTGATTAGGGCCAGAAGAGAACTCTGTGCTGATAGGTGTTTATTGCTAAGCCTGACGCCATGACTTCAATACCCAGGATACAGTGATACAAATGGTAGAAGAAGAAACCTGACTCCCACAAATGAACTCCTGACCTTCACACACATCATAGCACACACATTGCCACATACTAATACGTACATGTGAATGAACACACACACTAATACAAATATTTTTTTAAAAAATAGCCTATAATAAACTATGTGAATACTGTGGAAATGTTATTTTTCTATAAAATGTACTCTATGTGAGTTCATCCAACATTAAGCATTTCTTTAGTGTAATATTATATAGTCAGAGTTTTCTAGATTCACAGATGTTATGAAATGAATCCCCCCTTCCCCTGGTATTCGTTGGAATGATTTACAGGTTGCAGTCACACCAATTAATCTGACAATGGCTAGCTGTGAATGAAAAGTCCAAGAATCTAGCAGTTGCTCAGTTCCAGAATTCTGAACGTCACCACTGGTTTTCTTTAAAAGATGGGACCTTGACAAAAGTAGACTCTAATGCCAGTGAAGGACTATGTGTGCTAGCGTGGCAAGGGCAAGCATGAAAGAGTGAACCTTTCTTCTTCCATGTCCTTATCTAGAATTCTTCTTCCCACTTCAAGATTCCATTCAAAGGCCAGTATCTTCCTACCTTCACAGGTCTGGACTAGAAATGGATTCACTCCTTTCAAACAAAGCACACCTCTCACAGGTGTGCACTCCATTTCTAGACTGTAGTCCATTCCAGGTACCATCATTGACAACCAAGAATAGTCATTGCAAGTTCAGACTTGTCATCTTGACACACAGGCTTATCGCCATGTGTCATGATTAATTTCCAAAAGAAAACAATAACCAGGTTATAAAAAATGCCAAAACATAAGTTTCCCATCTACAAACTCAAATGGATTATAAATTTAGACTAGATGACAATATCCTCTGGGGAGCATCCTTTCAGTATTCTCTCAATTGATATCAAAATGTATGATAGAGAAATTGAATGAAAATACAAATATATATATGAATAATATACACATAATAAAACACAACCAGAGCACTTGTGTGAATTATAACCCTGGGTTCTAGAACTGTTCACATGACCTTAGCATGTATTTATATCTACTTTACTACCCATTCTGTATTTCCTCTACCCTCCGACGGAGTGACCCATACTTACATTACTGACAGGTCTGTATCCTTTGTCATCCTGCCTGAATTAGGATGATGTAGTTTCCCATTGTATTTAATCACAGGACATGGTTATAGGGAATTTAGATGCCCTAAAGAATCTCCTACACTCCAGAAATAATCTTCCTTACCTCGATTGTGGAGAAGCAATCAATTTTTACATGGTAATCTAGATCAATCACCCCTCCTAAAACTGCTATTCCTTTATTAGCCTGTTGGTTTAAGAGCATTAGAAGCCCAAAATGATTAGGGGAGAGTCTGAGCTTCCAGTTCAATGGAATGTTTGTTGTGGCTCCTTGCAGGAACACACTTTGTTCTAGAAACAAAGATCTAGCCAAGCAGAACTTCGGGTTTCAGGAACAGGAAGCAAACTCCTTGTGAGTCACTAGGAGACATAGTAAGTGAAATTATTCCCTTTTCCATCCCTTGATTCCTGGAGCTGTATATCCTGGCTATGGGAGAAACCTGACCATGCAACCCTGCCCCAGCCCTCCAGGCTGCTGCCACCTAATTGATGCTATAACTGTGCCATCAGAAGGTCATTCCGTGTTTCTAGCAATACTCCTGCTTCAGAATCATAGGGGAGATGGTAAGATCAGTGGATTTTATGATTGTGGGCCCGTTTTCACACTTCTCTAATTTTTTTTTCGAGACAGGGTTTCTCTGTATAGCCCTGGCTGTCCTGGAACTCTGTAGACCAGGCTGGCCTCGAACTCAGAAATCTGTCTGCCTCTGCCTCCCAAGTGCTGGGATTATAGGCGTTCGCCACCACTGCCCGGCACACTTCTCTAGCTGTGTGCAAAGTGAGTTCCTTGGTCAGAAGCAATAGAGTGTGTACTAACATAATAGTGGATAAAGCATTCTGTAAATCCATGGATGGTGGTTTTGGCTGAAGCATTATGTGTAATAAAGGCAAATCCATAACCACAATAAGTATCTATTTCAAATACCAAACATGTTGTTATTCCATTTTGAATTCATTCATTGTAGCACTAAGGAAGAAAGACAAGAGACAAAAGATAGTCAGTCAAGTGAGTGTTCTGATTGGATGATAAGGGGTATTGTCATATCATGTGGCTACATACATCGTCCCTTTTCTTATGAATTGCAGAAATTAGGAAGAGAAAAAGGGAAATAACTCAATACAAAACCACATGCATCAAAGGGAATAAAGTGGAAAATATCTGCAAAGCTTTGGCAAGATTTGACATCTTCTTTTGCCTGTGATGATAAACAAGATAATTAATTCTGTCTTCATCTTTTAAGTGAGGATATGAACGCTGAGATTGGATTCTAATGTATGTATACTGTACATTGCATTATGCAGATAGCTGCACAAAGAGGAGTAAAGTATGAGGACTGTCACTTTCTGCGCCTTGAACAAATCATACACATCAGCAAGTCTATGCTAAGGATATTTGTTTCCCAATTGTTATTTATTCTCTACATATTTCTGTGGGAATTTTAGGGTAATTTAGAAGGTAGTGTCTACCTTGCCTAAATAGAAAAGCAATGTTCATCTTAGATCTGTAGATACTGTATTTGGCATTCAAAGCCAGGCAAGCATAATGACTTCCAAACATTTAAATTCAGTGATTAAGTCAATTAAATTTAGAAACAAGAATAGGATTTCATGCTGCACAATTATACCTAGATGTTAAAATTGCTGAAAAAAGATCATGGCATTTGAAAGGTTTCATTTCACACACACAGACAAAATGCATTTAACAATATCATAATTTCAATGGCTGAAAACAGATAGATCCAAACATTTGCTATTTAGTAACCTTTAAAGGAGATGTCTCAAAATTAGTTCTTAATTGTATGTTTTTAAACTGCCTCTTTAGAAATGTATCAGCATTTAGAAATGAAGTAATTGCACATACTTAATAAGGCTACCTAAATACCAAAATTGAAATGAAAGACTGTATAACATATCTGGGCATCTTAAAGTGATAGTACATTGATGTATTTTTAGGATACACATAGGTGCATGTGTGTGTATACATGTAGGCATGTAGATATCAAAGATTGAATGGAACCTCAATTGTCATCCTCAGAAATGTTCATACCCTTTTGAAACAAGATTTTCCATTGGCTGGTATGCTATGGAAGCTATGTATGATAGTCTGATTGGCTACCAAGAGCTAGAATTTTTTTTTATATTTCTTAGTGACACTAGGATTTCAAATGGGCAACACCACACCTGGCTTTTTTTTTTCCTGCATGGTTTCTGGGTATCAACTCAAGTGTTTTTATTCTGAGAAGAGCCATCCCAGAGAACATCATTGTTATATATTATACATCAAATATATGGATATATGGATATATTAAATATATAATAAACAAGATACAGTCCTAAATGAAATACAGCAATAGTAGAACAAATAAGTCAAGGAAATCTGCATAAAAATGAATTTTAATGGCAATTTCATTTTGAAAAGACATCTGTATGTTAGCAATCAATATAGCAGGATCATGTGAAGACAGAAAGAGATTTTTCTCTTTGCAGTTCTTATTTAAGATACATAGATCTCTAACCTGACACTGGAGGCAAAATACTTCAGTTGCAAAGTAGTGAACACTTTCTAAAGCCCTTCTTCATTCATGGCTACTGACTTAATTGTACCTTCAGAGAAAGATGGAAAATATAAATGTTTTTAACATACTACATTGTACAGATGGTGGTGGAGTATGGTACCAGTAACAAAATTAGTTTATTTTTCCTTGTGACATATATACAGCCTTAAGTCTACTAAAAGCAATGTCAAGTTTTTATCCAGGTTAAGGGTGTGTGTGATCATAACCAGACTTAAGTTTTGCAGTAACTGAAATCATGTATGGAGATATATAGATATGTGAGTGCATGTAGGCATGCATATTTGGACGTGTGTGTGTGTGTGTGTGTGTGTGTGTGTGTGTGTAAAGTTAAAACAGTGAAGAGTATATAAGCAGTGATTAATTAGCAACCTGTAGAGACTGCATTAAAATGTAGAATGTGTGTACATTGGAGTCTTGTGAAGCTTCATACTCCAAATATGAAGCCACCATCCAGTCTTCCTCAATAGAAAGTGCTGGGGCAATCTTTTCCTTTCAGAGTGATAGATAATTTGCAGCTTCAGTGATAAATGTCCCTGGGATTACTTATAATGACTTGTCCTATTATCAAGGTTCTGAGAGAGATTGATGACAACAAATTAGAGAGGAAATTTTAAAATTGTAAACACGGGATGACTTTATCGAGAGTGAACTTAAGTTGGGATTAAGATGTCCCTTCACTATTTTGAGCTCACCTTGTTTTCCATCAAGATAAAACGTAATGCCTATGGCCATCTGGAGCTCAGTGGCTCTGCCTTGTGGAAGGACATCCATCTCCATTGAAGGTTTCAATACTGAAGGGATATTAAACTTTTCTCTCAATTATAGATTTGTTTCTAAACATTTCTGTTATTGTGATGAAGTGGACACTGTCTAACACCCGGTTCTCCAGGTATGCCCATACAGAACTCACTGGAGTGTCTCCCGGAGAACAAAGAAGCCTGTTTCTTGAATGAGTCAAATCCTACCACCTACTTATCTTTAAATAACAAACTCAGGTTAACCAAAGCAACTTGCCACTGGAGTTCCACGGCCATGAATTTGGGGTCCATGAATATAGTCTCTTATTCTAAACATCTACTTAGCATATGAATAGTAGTTTCTTGGACAGTATCCAACCCATTGCATTTTTGTGGAACTTGATAGAGATGAAGCTCACAGTCCCTCCACACTGACTAATAAAAACAGTTTCCTTGTTCTTCCTTTAGCCAGCACTACACATTTATAAAATCAGGTGTTCTTTTTAGCTGTATGTTCCAGACAGTCTTTTTGATGACTTTCCATTATCAACAATTAATCAGATTAAGCTAAGCATTGAGGCTCAAATTTTATAAAGCAGCAGACATCTGAAATAAGGCTAAAAATCTCCATGGATAAACATGACTAATTTAAATGGACCCAAGGGAGCTTTTCTGAGAAAGTTCAAATGCCTGATGAATTCCACACTGTTACTCTAATTATCCCATAACAAGGCACAAAATAACAATCTCATTTCATCCTTATATTTACAAAGCTGTTCCCATTATCCCTATATTTCACCTGTTCAGGCACTGAAGAATTGCTCCTCATTGAGAGATTCATTAAAACAGAATAATTATATTATATTTCACAGATTGGCAGAGAGAAAATGTATCTTTGAACAATTCCATTTCCCCAAAGAGTTGTTCATTTCAGAATTGCAGACAGGTCTATTAAGTATTTTCTACCCTTTTTAAATATGTCAAAGCTAACCATTAATACTCTAAGTAGTAATCTTATTCTGATTTAATGAAAGAATTAGCTGCTATCTGTAAAATACATTTTTGTGAATGAAACACAATTATGACCATATTTTCAAAAAAACCTATTAACAACAAAATCACTAGAATCTTCATTTCCAAAATGATTTAAACTAGTGGTTCTTATCTTCAAATCTGTAGAATGCCACCTTTTTTCTGCACTAATTTTTTAATCAAAAATCTACATCAAACACATTTTCTCACTAAATCTGTAGCATTTATGTTTTCAGAATATATAGTTAGAATATGAGTAAGAGAAAACTCATCCAATACCAATCAATTTAATTTTTAGGTTTTCGTTTAGAAAAAGATGACAGAACTGTGGTTTGAAGTCTTTCATACTTTAAAATCACATGGATATAAAATATGGCCAACTAGAAGGAGTCCCAGGAAGCATCATTTTCTATCAGAAAATATTGGTAATAGGAAATAAGTTAGCTATGGTCAGAGCCAAGTATAGCCTTTAATATCCTTTAAGTAATTAAGAATAATTTTAACATGTCATTCTGTGATGCTTTCAGCATGGGAATGCTAAGGAGCAAGCCCATCTCTGAGAGATCTCAGCAGACCAGGATTTGTTACATCCCACATGAGATGTTCAATCAGTCATGAGTGAGAATGAACCAGACAGCAATTTATTATTCAGTTTACCACACTGAGCAACATGGGAACACACAAAACACTATCTTCCCAAATACTTACTAGGGTTCTATGATTATAGGCAGAAGAAAGAAAAATAGGAGAGGTAAGTAGTTCAGATCTGGCTGGTCATTAAATTTGGGTGTGATTCTGCAAGCTCTTACTTTCTCCAAGGAACTCAGATGAAGGAGCAAGCAATCTGGCAACCAATATGCCTAGATATGCTAGGTTTTGTCTTGAGATAATTACTTTCATAGTGGAGGAAGTCACATCATGGACTACACAGTGCTTCCTTGTTGTTCCAGAATTTAAAATACTATAATTATATGAGTGGTGTCTTCCATCTCAAAGTAGGTATAAGGAGAGAGTTGAGGACTCCCCGACCTTATCATTATTAACATTCAGTCAGACATGTAAAGAGTTATGTGGTTCATTGACTGAGCAAGTCACACCAAAACCTGACCCAAAGTTAAGGTAGCAAAGAATACAGTGATGGCATCAAATAGCAGTTTTATCAATTTTAGCAAATATAGGATCTCATTTCCTGACACTGTCCAAACTTTCTCTACTTGGTGATAATGACTGCTTACAATATCTTTTGACTTTATGTCATTCTGTCTAGATTACCACCAAAGCACCAGAAAAATCTCATGAGCATTGTGAGCATAGAGTGACACAAAGAGTCAAATGCATCTTTTATTGGCCTATACAGGATGCTCTTTAGACTCCACCCTCCAAAAGGAGCAATACATTTATCAAATTTCAACAGTAATTTAATTATGAGGAGATTTAAAAGACTTGGATTGAATAAAACTGCATTTTTTTAAATTGAGTTGAGCTGTGATTGCATGCTCACAGTGCTTCTGTGAATTAGAAGCTGAATTTAAGAGTTATACATTTCTGTAGTTTTATATTATTTTAACATTCTTCAGGAATATATATTCTGCCATCTCTTTATTAATAAGAGCCTGAGCCCAATATGCTCTGATATTATTGAATACTATATTTTAAATTCCCGTTTTGGTTTTCAGTTTTGATTTCTGATGTTTTGTTTTTCTGTTTTATCTATACGCTATCTTATAAACATTACTTCTCATCCAAATGTTCATATAAAAGTCAGCAATCAACAAGCAACTATAACAGGTGTTTTCAATCTCCAGGAAGGGACTGAATATGCTGTTTATGATAGATACTGAAATTTAATTTCTTTTGCAAATCTAGAATCCACTTTGTGATCCAAAACATTGGAAACAAACAAAAATAAGATAAACAAATCATTTTAGAGGTAAAATATGTTTTGAACTAAGAAAATGTTCATGTAAAACCAACTGTTGGTGTAGAGTCTCATGGATAAGATTAATTACTAATAGTGCTCAGATAAAAGCCTTGCAAATGTGTTGTTATTTTTGTTTTGGGATGTGTGTGTGTGTGTGTGTGTGTGTGTGTGTGTGTGTGTGTGTGTGTGTGAAATGAAACTTGGAATGACATCACTTGACAAATGTTTATGAAGGTCTCAAACACCATTCAAGGCATTGTTTTTACCTGGAAGATGGAAAGGAAGTAGAGAGAGGCAGGCAGGAGCACAAGGTTAAACTTTGTTTTTATTGTTAAAATTGAAACAGGAACAAAGCAGCATTCTCTACAACATAAACTATTAAAGCTTTTGTTCCCAATGCAAAGACGAGAATGGGTACAGGGGTAAAGGTTTTGTTGTTGTTTTGTTTTTGACTTTGTCTCTGTCTTCTTTTCCTTGGCTCGCTCTCTTCCTTTGAGAACAATGGCATCTTCAGATGTCATCATTGTTCTTCCATTGGAAAGGGCATTGCACAGAGACACTGCCATGTGTTGTTCTCGGACATCCACACAAGTGCCAGGCACATTTCTCTCCAACACACACAAATCAATAGACCAACAAATGTCAAAATCAATCTAAAAAAATGGAATTAGAACAATTTCTGATCTTCCCTTGTTTGATAGATTAGTAGTTTCTGAGCTTTCATCAAAACAAAGAAATTGTTTTCATTACTATGGAATAATTTATCCCAATGAATGTCAATTACAATGCAGTTGACTCTTTGGAATATTAGGAGACTTAAGATTTGTTGTTGGTTTGTTTGTTTTGTTTTGTTTTGGACCTGTAATATTTCTTGGTGTCATGTCTACTTACTGATTGTTTCTCCCTCTAATTTAGAAAAAAAAATCTGGCACATGTTATTTGCTGTCATTTTCTCTTACAAATATGCCATCTCTGATTTTCTTGAAAGCAAGGTAGACACAGGACTGATTCCTAGATACAGATATAAGCCGTTGACCATGACCTCCATCTATGTGGATCGGGCAGTGTAGTCCACATTAACAACCAGTTCAAGGTGAATCTGCTGCCCTTCAATTTCAGAAGCCCCTCCCAGCAGTACAATAACACTTGGTAATGTGCAGGCCTGTTCACAGGAGCCCTCTCAAGTAGCCTTTTACTCCATTAATTTATTTATTCACTTTACATTCCGATTGCAACCCTCCTCCTGATCCCCCCTCACAGAGCCCCCATTCCCCATTCCCTTATCCTCTGATAAGAGAGAGGGCCCACTGGGCACCGGTTCCTCCTGGCATATCAAGTCACTACAGGAGTAGGCACATCTATCTGCTCCTACCTAGGCCATGCAAGTCAGCCCAGTTAGGGGAAGAGGATCTGCAGGCAGGCAACAGAGTCAGGTATGGAAAATGAAAGCTGCCTAGTAAATTAATGATATTGTTAGGTCCTACCTGCTGAGATGAGAATAAAGTCTAAGAGAGAGGACAGGCAATGGGCCTTAGCTGTACGGCAAAGCATTTTACAAACTCGTGCTGACTGTGTGCCAATAGATGGGACAATAACTGTCAACAAGATGTTTCATGGCCTCACTTAGAGGAAAAGACAGAATGAGTTGGATATGTTTACTTCAGGTCTAGAGAATTTGCTTTGTAAACAACTCTTCCCAGATCACAGTCACTATACATGTCACTTACAGATCTCAGGGGGACCTGGGTGTGAACTCTGACATGGCTAGAATATTCATTGCTAGATTCTTGAAAATAAAGTACCATTGTTGATCATACTTGGTAATGAGTTCTAGTCACCTTAAATGCTATTTCCTATTTTTGTTTTGTTTTGTTTTGTTTTCAAGGACAGACCTGGATTAGAGTGTCATTTAGAATCCTCCCAGCCTTTCAAGAATGATTTCCACTGTTCAGAATCATTTAACTGGTGCTTTAAATATGATTTTCTAACTATCTAAGTCTCTCTATCTTCCCCTTCATACACATGCACATGTAAAATATACTCATATAGCTCTTTTTTCATAAATGACAATAAATAAACAGATTATGCTTTTATTAACACTTTTTTCTCAACTTAATTATTTTCTTGATTAACTGATGGTTTCTGTCTTCATTAAAAACTGTGTGGGATGGACAAAACTTTAAATGGACTCAGCACTGGAATTGAGCAAACTGATTATATTTATGCTAAATTTGTTTTATTTTAGGGTTAGTAAATATAGTTTTAATAAATCATTTTACCATATGCCATTTATACTTAATAGACAGATAATAGGGCAAAATTATACTAAGATCAGAAATGTCTTACATATTTATGAAGCATATAAGTTAAATCATTCACTCTGTAGCTTAATGTCAATCCAGTCAATCTGATTTTTGAAAATCCTCTCTTTCATTCATCCTAGCCCAAATACTCTTTTTGGTGCTTATCAAATTCAACAAATATGATACCATTATCAGATCCTTTACATTCATATTTCCCATGATTGAAATATGCTTGTCTCAAATTTTCATATTGTTTCTCCTTTATTTCTTTATGATCCCTGAAAACAATTCAGTATTGCTATATATAGTACTAGAAGATTTATCTGAACTTCTATCTAAAACAGAATTTTACTTCTTCATTCTTCACTATTTACTACCTTTTGTACATTTTTAATTAATGAACTGAAACTTGTGCAGAAAAAAAATGTACATATTATAGATGAAGTGGATGATTTGGATTCTTTAAAGATTTATTCATTTCTATAGTGTATGCATGGACCTTTTGCCTGCTTATATTTCTGTGTACCATCTGTACAGAGTACTCAGTGAATTCAAATGAGGATGCTGTGTCCCGTTCAATTGGAATTACAGACAGTTTTGGGCCTCCATGTGGGTGCTGGGAATTGAATCTGCATCTTCTGCAAGAGAAGCTAGTTCCTTTAGTCAATGAGCCATGTCTCCAATCTCAAGTTGATGATAGACTTTGTTGAAGTATATCAACATTCTATCAGACTAAGAAACTCCATACTATCTGTATTACTGTTGCTGGGGGGAAATACTATGACCGACAGCAACTTCAAAGAGAAGAGAATTCACATGGCTTACAATTATAGAGGTTTAGAATCTCTCGTGGCAAGATAGACATGACAGGGCAACAGGAGCCACAAAGGGAGCAGAGAGCAGCAGCAGGCAATGAGACAAAGCTATGAACCCTCAAAGTCCATCCCCAGTGATGCACTTCCTCCAATATGACTTCACTTCTTAGTGGTGCAATAACCTCTCCTTTGGCACCACTGACTGGAGAACAAATGGTCAAATACATGAGCCTCTAGGAAACATTTCTCACTCAAACCACAACATTATCCTACCACATAAGCAATCAATCCATGCCTTTCTCAGGATCCTTACATCTATCACTTTGGATTCTTTTTGATAGTCTGAATTCTCTGTAATGAATATTGTGTAGCACAGCATGATGGAAATGAGTAAACCTTTGTGTCAGTGTGGATCTACTGATTCCTGCTCTGAACAGTCTTAGCATATACCCTGACTAATAAAATTTTCTGGCCTCTAGAGTATGACGGATATGGAGATGTAGAATTGCTGGGAATTTTTCATGTGTGGATCTTTGTAATTTTTCAAACCTTATTTTTTTTTAAATTTTTATTTTCTATATTCTATGTTTACATTCCAAAGGCTTTCCCCTTTCCCAGTTCCCACCCACCATAGTTCCCATAGTTCCTCTCCCCCCCCCCAACTATTCCCCAATCATTCCCCCTCCCCCCTCGGTTTCTTTACTAAACTGGATGCAATCTTTACAGGCCCAGGGTCCTCTCCTTTCTTCTTCTTAGGAATCATTTGACTTGCTATTTGTGTCTTGAGTATTTAGGGCTTCTGGGCTCATTAATATCCACTTATCAGTGATTGCATTTCATGTGCATTCTTTTGTGATTGGGTTAATTCACTCAGGATGATATTTTCCAGGTCTAACCATTTACCTACAAATTGCATGAATTCATTATTTTTAATTGCTGAGTAGTATTCCATTGTATAAATATACCACATTTTCGTTTTGTCAGAAGGACAAAACGGCAACCAACAAAGTGGGAAAAGATCTTCACCAACCCCACATCCGACAGAGGGCTAATATCCAATATATACAAAGAACTCAAGAAATTAGACCCAAAAGAACCAAATAACCCTATCAAAAAAATGGGGCACAGAGCTAAACAAAGAATTTTCACCAGAAGAAATTCAGATGGCCGAGAAACACCTTAAAAGATGTTCAACATCATTAGTCATCTGGAAAATGCAAATCAAAACAACCCTGAGATTCCACCTCACACCAGTCAGAATGGCTAAGATTAAAAACTCAAGAGACAACAAGTGCTGGCGAGGATGTGGAGAAAGAGGAACACTCCTCCACTGTTGGTGGGATTGCAAAATGGTAAAACCGCTCTGGAAATCAGTTTGGCGGTTCCTCAGAAAATTGGGCATGTCACTTCCAGAGGACCCTGGCATACCACTCCTGGGCATATACCCAGAGGATTCCCCTGCATGCAATAAGGACACATGCTCCACTATGTTTATAGCAGCCTTGTTTATAATAGCCAGAAATTGGAAGGAGCCCAAATATCCCTCAAAGGAGGAATGGATACAGAAAATGTTGTATATTTATACAATGGAATACTACTCAGCAATTAAAAATAATGAATTCATGCAATTTGTAGGTAAATGGTTAGACCTGGAAAATATCATCCTGAGTGAATTAACCCAATCACAAAAGAATGCACATGAAATGCAATCACTGATAAGTGGATATTAATGAGCCCAGAAGCCCTAAATACTCAAGACACAAATAGCAAGTCAAATGATTCCCAAGAAGAAGAAAGGAGAGGACCCTGGGCCTGTAAAGATTGCATCCAGTTTAGTAAAGAAACCGAGGGGGGAGGGGGAATGAGTGGGGAACAGTTGGGGGGAGAGGAACTATGGGAACTATGGTGGGTGGGAACTGGGAAAGGGGAAAGCCTTTGGAATGTAAACATAGAATATAGAAAATAAAAAAAAAGGCTACTTGAAATATGGACTGTCAAAACCTTGATGATTTTTTATTGTTGTTAAATATCTGTAGTTGTACATCAAACTTTGAATTGGTTTCTAAATGCCTCATGATCTTAATAACACTGTGAATTAACCATTTAAAAATATAAGTTCTCTGTAAGATCTTACTTATTAATGCAGTTTATTAGATGGTATAAAATGGTTCTTTTGATAATCTCTTAAATGCGAACCTTTTAAATCTCTAGTTTTCATTTTACTTTACTTTTTAAGATAGAATGCAGTATAATCAAGGCTAACCTCAAACTCACCATACTGATGAGGAGGACCATATACTTCTCATCCTCTGGTTTCATCTGATTACTGAAATTGTATGTGTGTACCACAACACCTAGTATGCATCTTGGTTATGCAACCCAAAGCTTCTTGATTATGCAACCCAAAGCTTCTTGAATGCTAGGCAAGAAGTCTACTAACTGAGATCCTTCCCTAGTCCACTAATTTTCTACAAATTGTGGTGTGTGTGTGTGTGTGTGTGTGTGTGTGTGTTTAAAATAATTCTCCCAAATAATCTTGGTTTCACTCTTAGTAAGTGGCTCATTGAGGTTCAGAAAAAAAATAAAAGATGTTCCAGGAGTTCAGCTCACACCACCACCAAGCCACAAATGTATGTTTGAAGAGTTTATACCTATTCCACTTACCACAAATAACATTTAAAGAGATGAACAAAGGAACAAAGACCAAACAAAATTTTAATTCTTTACTAGGGACACCTTAAGGCTTTTAGACTGCTGTGATTGTTGACAATGAAGTGTACATTTTGTCTATGGCATAGATTCAATTTGTTCCATGCCAGAAAACAAATTTTATCTAACATTGTTTTTGTCACATAAGTGAGAATGTTAAAAATGTACTATAATAGATTTTATAGCATCAGTCTGAAATGCGATGTTTCAGGGATTGCTGGTATCCATATTTGGAGAACTGCTGATATAGTGGACCAATGAGATGTTCTGATTTAAGTACATGTCCTCTTCATACTATATTTGATAAAGCTCAAGACAATTGACCGAACATGAGAGGCCCTTTTACGTATAAATCCTGTGCCATGTAATTTCAAACATTCAAATTCTTCTTAAACAAAGAAAAAGAAATGGGCGCACTTTTTATTTTGTTGCCTGTTTAGTTCACAATGAACACATTATTAGTCTGCCACCAAACATAAATACATCTTGTACTATGAATACACAGACAACTGTGCTACTATTTGATTAAGTTTATAGTTGTCTACTGTCATATACCATAGTTTATCCATATTTTATGACTTCAAGACTGATGTCATAAATGGAGATACACTAGAGAACATTGTACTTGCCTTCCATATATTTTGGTCAAAAAAAAACAAGAAATGATAACCAATATATACAGAATAAGAAACTATATGGCATCTACCAGTACCAAAGATATATGCTCCAACAATTCCTTAGAAGTTCTTAAAAATGGCCACGTGGTAAGCCCACAGGCTCAGTGATTAGGATGTGAGCTGGCTCCAGATCAAAACTCCACCTACTACTTGATTCTTATTTACATTCATTGTATTAAGGAATGGTGATATTAACAAGGTTTCAGGAGATCAGTTTCACCTTTGCCTATGGGTCCACCAATGCACAAAAGTCCTGGAAGTTCTTCTGCACCTATTTCACAATTATTTGCGCAAATAATCTCAGGCCCTTTTGGAACTGGAAAAATAACCACATATACTCTCAACCTACCTAGGTATTTTTCCCTGAAGACTGATATATCTCCTCAGTAAATAGTTAAAGAATCAAAATCAGGTCTGGAAACTGAATAAAGTACAGAGATTTTGAGCGTTGGTACATTTGACCTCAATCATTTTTTCCATACTTGTTTTTATTGCACACATTCAGCAGCACCTTTATGTACTTACTGCTCATTTACTTTGTCTATTGAGCTTACAAATCTTCTATTCTATCTTTTTCTAAAGCTTCTGTGTTTAACAGCCTATCTTTTGTTTTATGCAATAATTACATCTCCATTTTTATGTCCATTAAGTTTCATTTTCTGGTATCTATGATTTGAATATTCTATTTCTTTCATTTTCTCCGGGAATAGATAGATGCTCCACAGAGTGATCATTAACAAGGTTCCCCACAGAAAACTTCCTCTAATATTCTCAATGACACTCCTCCCTTCTTCTGAAACACAGCCCTTGCTATTTAGTAAACAAAGTGTCCTATGGTCCATCATCTACATTACATTCATCTGGTAGATTTTTCCACTGTATTTTTTCATAATATATCTATCTTCATTGGGTTAGGGTCTTTATACTGTGTCTTCATAGTATAATTATAAAAATAGATTGATAAAAGTTATACATCTGGAAAAGAATTCATTGATGGAGGAGAGAAAAATAAGGAAATATGGGGGAAAGATTGAACAGGATGCATTTTATATATATATTAAAAATCTTCCAAATACATAATCCAAAAAAACTAATCATGATTAGAGGAACTGGGTTACATAGTTCAATGCATGGCACTGACATACTTACCTGACATACATGATTCTCTGTTTTCAGTACTAAGCACTGAAAAAATATTAAACCAAAACAAAGTAAAAATCCTGCTCATAGCCTGGGAATGGACTTGGTGGCTTGAGTACTTGCCTAGCATAATCAACATACTGATACCAACCCACATAAACAAAGAAAATGAATGCCAAAAAAATTCAATAATAATGGAGAATATGAATAATGTGGAAGTATATGAAGAAAGCTTAGTGTGAATCTACATAGGGAATTAATACTATTTTATTTGTGATATGCATATATAAATTTACAATAGAATGCAATGATCTTTAAAGCCTGAAATAATAAATAATAAATTTTAAAGATTATTTTAATGTTCCTAACATTAACTTCTGCTTTTAAAATTTAAGTTTCCATTTTTTTCTTTTTGGTTTTTTGAGACAGGGTTTCACTGTATAGCCCTGGCTGTCCTGGAACTCACTTTGTAGACCAGGCTGGCCTCAAACACAGAAATCTGCCTGCCTCTGCCTCCCAAGTGCTGGGATTAAAGGTGTGCACCACCACCGCCCGGCTTAAGTTTCCATTTTTATTGCAAAAATACTTATATTTGTTCCTAAAGAATGAAACCTTTATGATTTCTATACTATTTTGTTCATATACATGAGGTGAGGTGATGGAATTGTTTACATATTATAATATCTGAATCTTTAAATAAAAAACCAATAGAGTTTATATAAAATTTTAAGTAATACATGGTCTTACACAAGAAAAATAAGATAATGATGTAATTTGAATGAAACACATTGGATATAGTTGGCAGTGGGGAATTGAAGCAAATTACTTTTTTTAAATTGACCATTATAATTTTAATTAATGTTAACTCCAACAATGGGTTTTCATTGAAGCACTTGTGGGTTGATATTTACCCATGCACATGATGATAAAGATACATTTTTGTTTGTGGACATTAAGGTCCATTTCTCTAATCTTAAGAGAAGTTCCAGCTCTCCACTTCCATATGCGTGCAGCAGCCAAAAGCTCATCTTTCATAGAGAACATCTAGTCCTTAACCTTTACTGTTATTTGACTCTACCCAATTAATATGCCCAGTCATACATTAGAAATATGTTAAAACTTGAATTAAATGTCTTACATGAAAGCTTATAATACCACATCGTTTTCTGGGAAAGACTTTAATTAATTGAAGAATGAAAATATTAAATGTCTATAAGCATTTTCTATACTATTAAAAGTCTTTTCCTCTTACAAATTAGTAGGAAGTACAGTTTGAGATCGTGACAATATTTATAAGTATCTTGAGTCTACTATCCTCCAAATACAAAGTTTATAATATCCTTTAATTATTTAATCTATTTTCTATTAATATTGTAATAATATTGGATGTTAAAATATATAGCAAATCTTTAACAAAAGGAAAAGAAAAATTAGGCTTGTAATTGGAGTAATGTATATAAATAGTACTCCATGATAAGGTCTGATGAAAAATAAAGATAAATGAGGTACAATCAAATTTTGTTGAAAGTACTAAAGGAGCTAAATATAAATTAATGTGATACCTGAAATATGATGATGGACTGGTTAATCAAAGAAGGGGGAGTACTTATGGTATTCTAATCAAGGCATTCTAAGTAAGGCAATGAGGCATGGTTGCAAAGTGATCACAATACAAAATCACAAGACAGTCTGCTAATTAGTAGCTTGACTATATTCCTTCTGTTTCTGACTTTTCGCTAACCTGCACATAGGACAAGGACAGAAAACAGAACTTACTTTGCCTCCACTCATTTTCAAAGTATTTCTCTGGAAACAAAATAGTAGTGCAGTAAATTTGTGAGGTGATGGTGAAGGTTGGGAGGCTTGGAGGATAGGGAAAAACATGAGTATATCCTAGGCATACTTTTGTGCTCACCTTCATAGACACTAAGCTGTCACAGTTGAGAGAGCTGCAACTAAGTAAGATCAGTTGGGTGCATAGCTACGTGAGGATACAAACTCAGATCTAATGAAAGTTGATGTGGTTACCAGTCAAACATGATGCTCCTTAAGAAGAACATATATTCCTAATTATCTTACAATTATCTTACTTGTATGCCTATATTATTGTATACTTGTATGTTTGTTTTCAGGGCTGAAAATTTGGCATTGGATAACCATTTCGTGTGCTCTTCATTTTCTCCAACTCTTGTCATCCCTTGGTTACCTATAGTTGTTTGTGTAGGGTTAAAGCCTGGAGCTCCTTCCCTCAAATATACTTTAGCATGTCTATTGTGGTTCATGTTTAGCTCTTGCTTTTGCTGTCATGCTGGTAAGATTTTCAGTAAAGCTTTATTTCTAGATGGCATAGCCATCTAGAAATGGCATAGTCTCATAGCAAAGTTCCTTATCATCTCGCTCTTACAATATTTGCACCCCTTCTTCTGCAATATTCCTTGAGGTTTAGTTTGGGGAATTGTACTATAGATGTATCCATTAGGACTGCATTTTGCACCTCTGCATTTTGATTTGTTGTGGTTTTCTGTAATGGTCTTTTCTGTTGCAAAGGGAATTATCCATAATGGGGAGTGAAAACTAAACCTAATTGTGAGCATCATGACAAATATTTAGGATGTAGCTGGGGATTACATTGTTTCAGTAAAGTGGCAGTTGTGGGTCCAAAATCCATGTAACTGTCTCTGGGTAGTTGGCAGGGTTGCAGTATCAGGCAAGATTGAGTAAGACAGAAATTCAACTGCTGTTGGTTACTGCCAAGGTATGCATGCCTCTACTGGGCTATCATGCCATGTTGGCTGTTGTGGTTCATGAGCATCACAGGTGGATATAACTATTTGTTGCCTTTGAATGCTTGCACAATGCCTTTGGGAATCATGAAAGCTATCTTCAGGGAGAAGACATTCAGGTCAGTTCCAGCTCAGGGGCCTCTGGGCCCTGTGTCCCAAGTGTATGGCATCTTCAACTTAATAAGGATTTACTGTTCCGCTATTGAGGGCAACCAAGGGCAATAGCAACAGTCTGTGATGTTTTGGGTATGTTTAGACATCTACGACCAAAAATTCAAAAGAGGAATTCCAATGTCTAGTCATAAGGTTTTAGTTATTTGATTGATGGTTGTTGGAAGGCATATTGTAAGCTCAGATGAGACATTGTCTTTTAACTCTGTATGTATATTTTTGCAAAGACTTACATGTATTACAAGGCTGTTTGGGTAGATGGTTAATAGTATGGTTCCTTATGACATTTTCAGGTGTCCTTACTGTTAATTTTATTCTCCTCTTTTCTTCTGTGATATTTAGCTCTCTTCTCCTACCTAGTCTGGTTCCCTCTCCTGTTCCCATTTTTCCAGTCAGATCACCTGGACTCTGTTATTCTACTCTTTACTGCTCTCCTTACCATTTTCACACTAGGCAATGCCAATGTTGTTGTTGTTGTTGTTGTTGTTGTTATTGTTGTTGTTGTTATTGTTGTTGTTGTTGTTGTTGTTATTATTATTATTATTATTATTATTATACTGGTTTTGAAAGTTACACCAGAATATATCCTCACATTTGAAGATTAAGAGCAATATATTTCTTTCTTTCTGGCCCCATGTTATCTCATACAAAGTGATCTTTTCTAGTTATATTATTTTCCTGCAAAGTTATAACTTCATTTTTCTTTCATTTTAATTGAATGTGGTTTCTTTAATCATACAATATATCCTGAGTATAGTTTTCTTTTATACAGCTAAGCTGTATTCCATAGTGTATGGGTATACTACATTTTCATTTACCAGCAGAACATTTAGGGTTTTTTTCCACTTTCTTAGCTATTAGAACAGAAACAAACATGGCTGAGCAACATACATTGATGTAACAACAAATAATAAAAAAAGAGGTCATGAAAGAGCACCAAGAGAGGTTTAGAGGAAGCAAAGTGAAGAGGAAGATAATGTAATTATATTATAATCTCAAAAATATAAAGTGAGTATTTAAAACAGGGCAAGATCAGAGAGGACTATACCACTTTGACTCTGATAAGAGAATAAAAGGAGGGAGGGGGAAACGCAGCTGAGCTTTTCCTTCACTTCTCTGCAGCCGGGCTACTCACTATCCTGGGACAGCTCCTATGAGTTTGCAAAATTGCAAATATGAGCAGATGATAACCACAGAGTGTCATATTAATTATAGCTAATTTTGGTCAGTAAATAATAGATACTCTTCAAATTTTAACTAAACTCTTACAAAATTAATTTACAGATCTTTAGTAGTCAAAGGTGGAATAATTTGTTGCATCTTTAAATCATTGTTTTTTATTTGTTTATTAAATGTGTGTATGTATGTATGTGTGTGTGTCTGTATATTCATATGCACAAGTGTAGGAAGATGTATGAGTTCTGGGAAACCAAAAATTCGAGTCTTACCCATGCTAAACCAGTTTTCTTTTTTTACCACTAGAAAACAGCCCAGAATTTGTAATATAGTTCATTTTATTCCTTTTTTACTTTATTTTAAATTTACACATTTCTTTTATTTCTATATTTATTTATTTTCTGAATTCACCATACTAACTTGTGTGTGTATATGTGTGTGTATATATATACATAATTTGACATCACTAGAAGAAACCTAAGTGGTTCCAATTAAGTAAAAAGTCCAGGAGTTATTTAGTTTACTTACAGTAAATCCTAAAATTCTATTTGGGAGGCTAGAGAGGTGGCTCCATGAGTAAAGATTCTCAAGTTTGAGCCCTAGAATCCACATAAATTTGAAGGAAGAGAATTGCCTACACAAATGTTCTCTGACCTCCATACATGTTTTATGGCATATATACCTACACACACACACACACACACACACACACACACACAGAGAGAGAGAGAGAGAGAGAGAGAGAGAGAGAGAGAGAGAGAGAGAGAGAGAAATGTTATGCTTGATTATTCACTAGTTGGCCTGATTGATAATATAATCTGTAAGAAGAGGGGAAAATATCTCACTAAGATATTTAAAGCATATATCTAGATGAATACATCTCATAGTGACCTCTAAAGTTAATCTAGGTTTCTTTCATACATTTTTCCTTAAATGTTCCACTGGTTTTACCATCTGCTTATCCCATCTTAATTAACATTAATTGTTCAGCAAATTACCTCAAACAGACCAGTGATCTTTTTGTTAAGGCTGGGGTAAGCAATTGGTGACGTAATTCAGTAGAGTAAGTATTAGAATCCTGCATGTCATCAGTTGCACAACAAAACTGAGAAAGCTATAGTAATATAGTAGAGTTTGCTACTTTCTGCCATCTACCATACAACATGGAAAACTAAAGAATTATGACAACTAAAACCATAAGGATATTGCAAATCAGGTTCTTGGAATTCCAGTCAACTGATATGTAGGACTACTCCTCAGAAAAGGCTGTAGTCTCCAAGGCTGGGAACAGTCATGTCAACTGGTGGATCAAAAACCAATAGCCTGTAAACCACTGATACTGTTCAGAAAATTTTGAACTCCATCATTGAACAGTAATTCTGTACACAAGATGTCTTTCTTTCACTTCAGCTCAAGTTAACCATGATGGTATATTTTCCTTCATGTCAAACTCAGACATAGATTCCAGAGATTAGCACTCTGTTTCATATCATCGAAAATGAGGTGATAAGTGCAAACAGTATTTTTTATGTGATGCGTATGCATTTTTATTGAGTGAGAAGTCATTTAGAAAATGTAGAGAATTTGTGTAAACGAAACTCCAAAGATGGAATTTACTTCTATTGGACTCTTTCTATACTATTGCCAAAAATAGTTTCTGTTAATAATAAAAAAAATCTTTAATAGTTTTCATTAAGTTGAAAATGGGCCTACTGGGCCATAAGTGAACAATCTTTTACTTTATTGAGTACTTGAAAAATTCCTCAGAATTTCCATTAAAATTCACAGTATTTTGCAAGGAAACATTTTATTTCTTAGCTTAAAAACCAAATATAAAATGATATTTATCAGCTGAAAGCTCACCACTGGACACTAAATTGGCAGTGCTTGCCTAGCAGGGAAAATATGGGAGAGCTGAGCTTTGGCAAGCAATTGCAGCAAAAACAATCTGTGTGGACTGTAATGTGAGAAACTAAACCAGCAATTTCTTTTGCTGAAGCTCATCTTATTACTTGGCCTTTTGAGGCAGAAAACTAGATGGAAGTGAATTTCTAAGGTTTAGCACAAAGTGGGACTGTGGAATGTTATGTATTATGACAAGAAAATCTTGGAATAATTTAGCACAAACTAAAGTACTCTTAATGGTGCAATAAAAAAATCTATAAAACACTTCAATATAAAGATAACCTGTCTCACATTAACTGGATAGAAGGATGCCAGATGTGACACAGCAGCAATCTAGGTAAGCCTCAAAAAATAAAATGTAAGTAAGAAGGTAATTCAATTCAAAAGTAATAATTTCATCTAGAAATATATGCATAAACCTTGCATATAATGTAAAGAACTGCAAGGTTTTATATATATATATATACTTAAGTGTTGTGTGTGATGTTAGTTCTGTAAAGATAAGCTAAATTCAATATCCAATACAATACAAAACCAAAGAAAAACAAGCACCTTTTCTAATTTAAACTCTTATTAAAATATTAAATTACATGCACAAGAGTCACTAAACTCCTTTTTTTGTGTTTTGTTTTTTTAAAATACTTTTTTATTCAATATATTCTTTATTTACATTTCAAATGATTTCCCCTTTCCTGGATACCCCCTCCCTGAAAGTCCCATAAGCCCTCTTCCCTCCCTAATGTTCCCAGTTTTTGACCTCTGCCAAGTTCACATAATGCAATGGAATCGACTGGAAATAGAGTACAGGAAAGCTCTGTGCTTAGACTGGATCTCCATCTCTGTGAGGGCATCGGGTCTCATTCACCATGTCCTTTATTAAATTAACAATTATTTATCTAAAGCCACTTCTGTAGGGTAAATGGCAGTAGACCTTGGGAAATGTACCTTGCTTTAACTGAGTGGCACTGATGTAAGGCATTCTGAAGCCCATGGCTCAGTAGGTGCACTTGAACACAAATGTTGTGTGTGTGTGTGGGGGGGAACTGATGTGAGCAAAAGAATTTCTATCAATATAGAACACATTGGAAAAGTATCAAAATTCAAATAAATAAAATAGGCAAATTCTATTATTTAATGACTATAAGGTAGAAGTGTCAAAAAGTATCCATAACCATAAAAAACAGAGTGTATTGAGTTGAAGGTCAACCATTCATTATAATGGTGAGGTAACTATAGCTTTCTAAAGAAGTGTGTCAGATGTTGTCTTAACCACAACACAAAATTCAACAAGCAGCATATATGATTCCATAAATAAAAGTAAAGTATGAAAAAAATGCCTTTCAAAGTTAAATTTCTGCATTACAATTTTTTTATTTCTTTGTGAACAATTGGGAATGCTACTTAAAAGAGGAAAGATAGATGGGAAAGGTTGAGGGTACATGCTGCTCCTCCTGTAACAGATTCTGTGCCCAGCTGTAATGTGGTGACTCACAAGTTCTAACTTCATTGTCAGGAAAATTGATTCCCTTTGTGCATTTGTGCAGGCAAACACATATATACATGAAACAAAGGCAAATGTTCCTTTAAAGGAGAAAATATTAATTTTGCCTGGTTTTAGAAGCCTCAGCCTATGGTTGCTTGGACTCAATTTCCTGGACAGACTATAATACTGGTACAAACATATGGTAGAGAAAGGCTGTTCACTTTGTGGCTAAATAGGAAGCAAAAATTTACACAGAATAGACAGGGTTGACAAATCTTAATGACTGATATATCTGAATATAGCTTAATTCCTTTATATAGACCCACTTCTTAAGTTTCCAAAGCTCTAAAAAATAATGCAACAAGCTGGGAGTTGGGAGTAACTATTCAAAACCTGAACTTTGGAAGGACATTTTATATTTGATAGCTACCTAAATATAAGAGGGCTTTAATTTCATAATATCTCTGAAAGAAATTCTATTCTTAGATGTAACTAACAGGATGTAAATTGTCAATTTCAATTGGCATTGAACACATGTAGATGTGAGAGAGAGAGAGAGAGAGAGAGAGAGAGAGAGAGAGAGAATAGATTTGCCTAGGAGCATAGCTATAACAACTAAATTGTATAATGTGATCTTAAATAACTCCATCACTGTAGAATAATCTTTAATAATTACAAAAAAATCCACTTCAGTATTTTTGACTATTAGTTAATTCTTATCTTGAACAAGGATGAGAATGAAGGACCAAGGTGTATTTGCCTCCTGATTCTTATACAAGGTGAAAGATGAAAGATATAACATTTCATAAGTTTTATTATATAGAGCCTTCTAATCTACAGGAAATACTTAAGGTGCTATGAAGTAACTGTTGATGTATAAGTCATGACTTATCAAGGAATGTATCTCTGATAAAGGTGGCATTATCTCAAGGGAGAAGGATGCCCAAGGAAACAATTATACAACAAGCCAGTAAACGTGAATTTCTTAAATAAAAGGACAATCAACTATATAGACTCTAACTCTGGCAGTATTTTTAATGGAAAAGAAAAAACAGTGATGTGCCTAGAAAAATATGAGCAAGAAGAAAAGTGTTCTGTTATCAAATGAACAAAGTAATGTGCACATTAGTAACTACAAGATGTTTAATGTGAGCTCAAAGCAATAGACAATTTATTATTCTCAATACAAACAGATCATATATACACACAAAGTTCAAAGCAAAATATTCACTTGGTGATTTATCACAAACTGATCACTGTGTATCCATTTAACACAACATAGCAAAGTGGTGGTGGCAGTCTCAAGAGGTATTTAAAGTTTGTTTCATCCAACAGAAGAACCATTATCTTGGCCTTGAATGTAAGGATTTTCTTTATAGTTGTTGCAAGCTTTAATACCTAACATGTCGTGCTACGTATAGTATTTTATTTTATGTGCGGAAATAAAATCATTGAGTTTCTTTTTTTCTTTACTTCCTTTTCCATATTATGCTTGAGAAGTCTAATCATGGTATAGTGCTTGGTTTTGCATTTATTGTATTCATTACAGGGTTACAAAGGTAAAAAGAACCTGAAAAATAACTGGAGTTAAAGTAAGTGTAAATGTGGCTTTTATCTTCTCAAAGGAATGGATGAGATGATAGCTGTATCCAAGCTGAGCATGTGAATACTCTGCTTGGGATTAGCACAGAGGACAATTTTATCTGTTCTAAGCATCTCTAAGCCTGGGACTGGAAGCTTCTAGCCTCTGTACAATCTAATCTTCCAAGATGGCTGATTTATTCCAGGTTCTCTCAACTTCTGACTGAATTATTCAGTTTGGCATCATACTAACTGACATTATGTTCTAATCTTCTGGTTCTGTCTCATTCTCTGGCTCATTTGTCTTCACATGTGTCCTGCTTGTTCTCTCTTCAACCTGTCTCTGTAAAAGTGTCCCAGTAAAACTGCCGTACACATACATCACAACCTCCTTTCTTACTGCCCTCCAGTAGCCTGTATTTTCTGTGCTAAAGGGGCATATTCCTTCTCTAATTCATTCTGTCAAATCTTTCTCTGATTTGTCATTTTATCTGGCCCTAAATTAGATGTCACTTTCAAGCATGCCTGCTTCCTTCTACAAAGGAACCTTTCCTTCCTAATTAGGGATTAAAGGTGTGTACTAAGGGCATTTCTGTATTCTAGCCAGGTCATACAGTAATCCAGGGTATGTCTCCATTCTTACTGGATCATACGAACCTAGATTTGGATGAAAACTCTTACCAGGAAAGTCATGTTGCTAGATTGAAATTCTTCTACATCTGCATGTTGTTTGCTCTTATTGCCAAAGCATTGCTAGTTGGGATATCATCCAAAACTAAAGAGAATTCCTGAACCCTCTCTCTAATGGAACTCAGTGTCTTACTTCTGTAAGTCTGACAAAAGCACAGTAGACTTTATTGTGAGCACCCTTCCTGGAACAAATGAAGTTCAAAGAGCAAAATAGTCTAACTCCCTACATGTCTATCTTAGCCTGATGGTGAACCAGCTTATTTACTTATATATTCAACTTCTAAGGTTTTAAATTCTATAAATCTGTATGTATGAGTGAGTGTGTCTGTCTATGAATGTGTATAACAGTAAGCATAAGCATCATACAATAGTATCTTTATTGCTAAAATTGAGCCAAATTTCTGACTTATACAATAATAAATAAAGTCTCCTAATTTGTCTTGATTAAGGGTTGATGACTACTTATTTCATTGGGCTTTACTGCTGTGAACATATACTGTAACCAAAGAAACTCTTATAAGAACAACATTAAATTGGGGCTGACTTACATGTTCAGAGGTCCAGTCCAATATCATCAAGATGCATGGTAGCAGTATCTAGGCAGGCATAGTACTGAGAGTTCTGCATCTTCCTCTGAAGGCCGCTAGGAGAAGACTAAATTTCAGGCAGCTAGGAAGAGGGTCTAAATGCCCATGCCCAGAGGGACATTTCCCCTAACAAGGCCACACCTGCTCCAACAAAGTCATACCTCCAAATAATGCCACTCCCTGCCTGGCTCAAGTATATTCAAACCACCACAACTACCTTCTTGAGACCTGATTGCTTCAGTAAAATCTGAAAATATAATTCAGATACAATAAAGTCAGATCTTGTGTGTCCCACAGATGAAGTTGCTTCCCTGAGAATGGTATCCACACAAGAGGTATTTTTCTTTTAAGTAGAAATCTGAGGACTTCATAATCATTAAGATGTGTGGAATGTGATAGATGTGAGAAGAGATGCAAAGACAGATTGTGAAGAGAAAAAGAGACCAAGTATTAAGTATTTCTGTTCTATTGTTCCTAAATACTATTTGCCAAATGAGATTTTTCTTCTTTGATGTTTATCTACATTTAGTTTTAATATTTACCATAAGACATTAGGCCTTGAAAATATTTTGGAAAGGTGATACTTATGTTAAAATGAATATAATATCAAATATCACAATATTAAATAAACTGAAGCAAAAATACAGTCTTTTATATTAAAATCTTGGCTGCTAAAATTGTGTTAAATATGCACAAATACATTGCAGGCTATATATGCCATTGAAAACAATAATACCTAATGGTATAGGAAAACTCAAATTCAATAAATCTTAGCAGTAAAAGATTTCCCCAAGAAAATACATCTAGTTCAAAACCAAATGTCATCTTAGACTGATAAACCAATTGTGTAATGAATTTCTCTGCTGAGTGACTCATTGCATCTAGTCATCTCTTAGTTTCAATGTTCTTTACAGCTCATTTTTGATGATTTAAAAAAACTGACAAAAAACAGGAAATTAGATAAGAGTATAGCCATCAATTTATACAGACTTACAGGACAGGTAAGTGCATCTAATCAGCATATAGTGATTCTTAGTAAATATGAATCACTTCACCAGTTTTAGAAGTATGATAGGTGATAAACTGGATAAATTTAATAGTATAATTTTATGTATAATCCACAAATAATGTGATTTATTATCTGAGAATAAGAAAATAAGAACAGAGAAATAAGGATGAAAAATAATTACAAAGTGTAAGGAACAACTTGCTGTTACATAACTTCTAAAACAAATCAACCTTTATTGATTAACCTTTTAGATAGTTTATCATGCAGACTGGGAATTCAGATTTATAGATTCTTATCTCTATGTGTGGAAGAAATCACTACAGGAAAGTGGTGACCCTGTTGCTTGTTATTATAGGAAGTTGTGCATTTTCAAATATCTCATATGCTTTTACATACAGAATTGTTGTGGATATTTTATTTGCATTCTGTTTTCTTTTGCTAAATAACTTTGATAGTGCAAATGATTAGTTGTAGTTTCCTAGATGGCTCTCAGGAACACTGCATATATGCCTTCATATTTTGTCTCCCTCACATCGTTTTAAAGACTTCTCTCTCATGAATATGTACGTCCCTGTCCAATCAAACTACAAGACTCTATTTTCTTTCTTTAATTAATTATTTTATTTATTTATATCCCAAAGGCCATTTTCCTTTCTACCATCCCTCCGAATCTCTCACCTATCCCCTATCTCCTACCTCCCATCCCCCTTACCTCTATGTTCTGTTGAATAAGTTGAATTCAATGAAGTAGAGTCAGTCAGTTGGGAGTGAGTGCAGTGAATGCAGTGCAGTAGAGTTGAGTTTGAGTTGTTGCAGCTCAGTGCAGGTCAGCAGAGGCGGTTGAGGCCAGAAAATAAGAAGCCAGAAGATTAAAGCAAATTTCCAGAGTTAGTTTGAAGCCAAATAGAGCAGTTTAGTGAGAACTAAATCCAGCCTGATAGAATCCAGCTTGAATTAGCCAGCTTGGAGAGGAGTGAGCAGAACAAGTAGCTGAACTAGCCGGGCAGAGAGAAAGTACTAGAAAGGGTGAGTTTATTCAGCAGTGTGTCTCTAAGACACTTATATCAGAAAAATAAAATATACTTTTACAGCTATGTGTAGCCCTGTTGTAGGTTGAAGTGAATAACTCCCGTAGGCTCATATATTAGAATTCTTTGTCCAAGTTGGTGGAACTGTTTTGGATTAGGATTGGAAGGTATAGCCTTACAGGAAGATGTGTTTCACTATGTGCAGGCTTTGAGGTTTTAAAAGACATATTGCTACTCCCAATGTACTCTCACTGCCTCTTGCTTGTGGATCTACATGTGAGCTCTCAGGTCTTCCTATAACCATGCCTTTCCTCTGCCTTCATGGAACCTAGTCCTTGGAAGTTGTAAGCCAAATTAACCACCTTTTTTTATGAATTGCTTTGACCACAGTGTTACCATAGCAGTACAAAAGTAACTAAATCAAGTAGCCAGAAGAAAAGTTCAATGTGCCAAGACTTTAATTTTAGCCTAATGTAGTTTACTTTATATTTCTACCATCTAAAATTTAGATATTTTAAGTTAATAAATTCATGGCAATTGGTTTTGACAATGGAAAACAATAAAGGAGAACAGAAAAGTCAGAGCATACGTCATCAGAGAAGACTACCATTAAAGACTGTACAAGAATTCTACAAGGACTTGTAAATTTATTTAAAGAGATATAGGAAGCCATTGCTGGATTCTAAGTTATTGTGTTTTACAATGTAAAATCCATCAATCTGGAGATTGAGAATAGATTCCTAGAGGAATATCACCTAGAAAATCATACAGACAGAAGTGATAAGGAGACAGTTTCTCAACCAAATATAAATTCCATGGGTACCAAGAAAAAAACAATAAATAGAAATATATGAAGAATAAATGAGTCAAAGGTTTAAGACATTATTTCCCTATTTGCAAAGAGCCAATGGTGTGGGCTATGGTATTGGTATTTGTATTGGTAGATACCAGTTGTGCAAACATGAGGACTTAAGATCAGTTCCTCCTAACCAAACAGAGGGCACAGCAATACCTCTAACCCCAGCACTGTAGGTAGACGATAGACACAAAAGCGGGTTCCTAAAGCTCATTGGTCAACCAGACTGGACAAATTGATGTCCTTAAAGTTCATTGAAGAAACCCAGCGTTAAAAAATAAAGATAATGAGGTGGATGAGAGAAAAACAGTGAATATCACTGCTAGCTCTCACTTGTACCTTCACATACATACACTACATATATGCACCAACATAAACAAATATATATATCACATTTAAAAATAAAGTGTGTACACATGTGACAAGTATACATACAAAACACACACACACACACACACACACACACACACACACACAATCAGTGACTGGGCTAAGAATGGCATGAAAAACAGGACCCAGGTATCCTGTAATCAACAGCCCAATTTACAAATAGAATAATACATGAGTTACATTAACAGTGTTCATATTCAACAAACAACTGAATCTCTAAGTAAGATAAAATAATTTGTAAAAGCACATTTGAAAGACATATCTGTTGATGTTTTTCCTTTTCTGCCAACTCCTTTCTCTTCTCCTAAATATGATTCAAAAGAACCATGCTTATGTTTGGGTTTTCTCAGTCGGAATCTGAGTTCTTCATCCAGAAAGGCCAGAATGTATTGTGGCTTCTTTTCTGTCTAGCATTTTGCACCATGTACAGGTGGCTTAATATGACATCTGCAGTGTTCCAAAGTTCTGTGTCTTTGGCTTGTCTTATTTTTCTTATATAAAGTACTAGCCACTTAGTCAGAACCAGCATTTCTGATAAATCTGATTTCAAAACAGAAGCCCCTCATTTCATGGTTTGAAACCAGACAGCAGGTCCACAGAGGCATTTTCTAAGTACAGATAGGTTAAGTAGTTTCCCTGGGATAGCAACACAACCCATCCATACGAAAGACTCTTCAGCTTCTGAATTAGAATGAGCCATTAAATAAAATGTAGTCTTACCTGCTGGTTTAAGGATTGACACTTACAAAGACGGAATGGTATATAGATTTGTCTAAAAATTGTTTTTCTATTTGGGAGCTCTGAAAAACATTACTGAAATATTCTTTTTATTTTTCTGACAATTGATAAAGAAACAAATAACCAGGTCTGAATTGCAGTCAATCCAAGACATGAATATGAGCAGATACCATCCAGCTGACACAGAATCGGCATGTCGCTGTGACACTTTTCACAGCGTGAGCGCACACAGAACAGCGCGAACAAGGCGGCCTAGCTACATGGGCATTCTAAGGTAGCGCTGACATGGTGGCAGCGCCATTTTCCCAGGGAAGACTCTGCAGGAGGGAGAAGACACAACATAAATGAATCATTTCCTACCCACCAGAGACAAGAGTGCATTGAATGACAGAACTTCTCATCGACAGGGTCTTTTGAATGCAAACATTATAATTAATATCCTCTCAAATAGCACACACGAATATTTTTTAAAACCCAAAATATTAGACCAATGTGACCTGCCATAAACAGAACAAACAACTGCTGTATATCCCACTGCTTTCCATAGAGGACATAAACAATGCTCACAACTTACAAGTGAGCATCTTTCCTTGTGAGATTGAGCCTCTTTTGTAAAAAAATTGAAAAGGAGGTAAAAGTAGAGGCTAACAATTTTCAGGCGCGAGTTACCCTGTCTGAAGCTCCCAAGATTAGAGCCAGCTTCTCCACACTGGTGCCTGCTTTGTTGTCTAAAATGACAATGTGCTTAGGGAAGCAAAATGTTTAGGCAACAGGAGCTTTGTTGTGTACTTATAGGGTATGTGGTTTTCACTAGTAATGGCAGAATTTTCTGCTGACCTGGAATAATTCACCTTGATGTATGTATTCCTAAGATTACCTAGAAAAAATATACTTGTATTTTTTTCCCTTGGGCAGTAAACTCTTAAAACTGAGACTTTCACCAGAGTCTCTTCAAAATGATTACATTGAAAAGCTTTTCCTCAGAATAAGTAAAATGTAAGGGACAAAGAGCTCCAAGCTCCTGTTACAGCTCAGGTCCTGAGGAGCCCACAAAACACAGACTCTTTCTAGAACTGAAAGGAAAAGCCACCTCAACCAGGACTCAAGATTCCTGAAGCAAACCTATTTTGAGGTTTGCAAAATAAAAACAAACAACCAAACACTAAGAATCTGTTTTAGGGACAATTTCAATCCAAGAAGTACAGTCTGATGGCTATGTGAAACGTTAGTGAAATTCTATCTAAATAAAAAGATAAAATGAAAGAGAACCCTTAGAACTTGTATGTGAGAAAATGGCTTGTTTCAACTTCCATTGCTTACTATGGAACATCCTGTGGACTCTTTTAGATAGCACAATGCTTTAAGTCTTAACATCAACATCTTTCTAAGTGGCTTCATGGATCTTGTAATTTGTAGTCATCTCATTTAACTGTAAGTCATGATTCCTCTAAGGACCATTAAACCAACATCCTCCATGCTGGGCCCACAGATTCCAGTTTTCTTCTTCCTTATTCATGAAGTATAATCTTTCTGATGATCTAGTCTGGATTCAGCCTTGTATTGTCCAGGAAGGTTTCTCCTGATAGGAGTAGGAATGTTCTTTTCCCTGTCATTTGTTGATAGTCACAAAAGTGACAGGGGTCACACATGTGCAGAAGTTTATAAAAAACAGTTATGTAGTCCAAGCATCTCCTCCATCCTGATATGACAAAGGCCAGTGGCCCCCCAGAGTGTGTTCTCTATCAGCCTGGATCTTGTAGATGCATACAGCTTATAGCACATGTGCATGGTGGGACACCAGGAAGACATTAAAGTTGTTTGTGTGACCATATCCTCCAACCTTACATGGCTGATACAACATTCACCTGTCACAATTCACAGTCTGTCCAGCCAAAGTAAAGCCTCACAAGTAATCCTAACTCTTGGTTTTAAAAATCAGAGAAAATGAAAAAAATCTATTTCAGTCAGTCTCTGGAATTTAATGTTACAGAGAGGATATGAGATTTCCTTTCTAACCTCCTATTTTCTAGATTTCTTTCTCCTCTTAAATTTTTTAAAATTTTTATTAAAATATAATTATATCATTTCCTCTCTTTTATCTTTCCATTCTCTCTGATGTTCCCTCCCTCAAATTCCTCCTATGTTCTTCCACCCCAGACTCTACAAATTCATGGCCTCTTTTTCTTTGAGTATTACTATTAACATACATACATACATACATACATACATACACACACACCAAACACACATACAGACACACACAAACACAAAACAAACTGAGTCTGTTTAATGTTGCAGGCACGTAGGTGATGTTAGGGTTGACCACTGGGTCAGCACCAATTAAGGGGCTAATTCCTCCCTCTCTCGACAGTCATTAGTTGCTACTAGTTCTTTGTCTAGGAATAAGCTGAAAGAGATGCTCCTCTTTAAAATCAGCCTGTCTGTTGTGGACATTGTTTAGGTCTTTTTAGAGGAGCTATTTGTTAAGAAACCCCATGTGTATTCCCTGTCACTTCTAGGAGACAACTCAGAGCAGACTTCCTATTCCTCTGGTTCTTCTGATCTTTCTGACCTTCTTTCTGCAATATTTACTTAGGCCTGGGAGCAGGATTTTTGTTATAGGTGTATCTGTTGGGCCTGGGGACACAGGTCACTTGATCTTTGCACTTTAACCAGTTCTGCTTCTTTGTGAGTAATATTATTGCACATTAGAAGATATCTTGCTGTGCTGGTCATTTTGCTTCATAGCTACATAGGATTATTGGTTGCTTCTCTTCCTCGGCTGCTTAGATCACACCTTCCTGTGATAGAAAAGCTAGTCCATAGGGAGGAGATTTTCAGTTCATATCCAGCTCAAGTCCTGTGTCTGAAGTAGTGTTAATTCAGCAATAGGGTCTTAACTTCAATGTTTAAAGGGCAAATGTTGTGTCCCCCCCCCGTGGTTATTTTATTGGATATTTTCTTTATTTACAATTCAAATGTTATCCCCTTTCCTAGTCCCTCCCACAACTTGCAAATCCCCTATCCCATCCCCACTCCCCCTGCTTCTATGAGGGTCTTCCTCCACCCATCCTACCTATTCCCACCTCCCCAACCTCTCATTCCCCTATACTGGGGCATCTATCCTTCACAGGACCAAAGGTCTCTCTTCTCATTGATGCCCAACAAGGCCATCCTCTGTTACATATTTGACTAGAACCATGGGTCCCTTCACGTGTACTCTTTGGTTGGTAGTTTAGTCTCTGGGAGCCCTAGGGGAGTCTGGTTGGTTAATATTGTTCCTTCTACGGGGTTGCAAACCCCTTTAGCTCCTTTAGTTCTTTCTGTAACTCCTCCATTGGGGACTCCATGGTCAATCCAATGGCTGGCTGCGAGCATCACCCTCTGCATTCCTTAGGCTCTAGAGGAGCCTCCCAGGACATAGCCATATCAGGCTCCTGTCAGCATGTACTTCTTGGCATCCACAAAATGAAGAGAAAAGGAATATGTTTGGTGGATCTGTAGTCAGATGTGGGGAAAGAGGGGGCCTCCATGTGCCCATGCTGAGGCACCCCTTCCGCCTGAGGGATCAGTCATCAAGTGTCCAGACAACAACTCCTCTCACCATCCCAGGGCATGGGGAAGGGACTTGAAATTGTAGTAGAGACAGAAAGGTAGAGAGAGAGAGAGAGAGAGAGAGAGAGAGAGAGAGAGAGAGAGAGAGAGAGAGAGAGGGGGGGGGGGAGGGAAGGGAAGGGAAGGGAAGGGAAGGGAAGGGAAGAGAAGAGAAGAGAAGAGAAGAGAAGAGAAGAGAAGAGAAGAGAAGAGAAGAGAAGAGAAGAGAAGAGAAGAGAAGAGAAGAGAGAGAAGAGAAGAAGAGGGGAGAAGAGGGGAGAAGAGAAGTAGAAGTTGACCATGAGCACAAGGAGAAAGAGTGGGAAGAGGAATGAGGAGGAGGGGGCAGGAGGAAGAGGACAGAGCAAGAGAAGGCAAGAGAGAAAGAGGAGGGTGCAAGCAGCTCCTTTTATTTTTTTCTTTTTTTAAATTTATTTTCTATATTCTTTGTTTACATTCCAAAGGCTTTCCCTTTTCCCAGGTCCCCCCTCACCGTATGTCCCATAAGTCCTCTTCCCTCCATCCATTCCCAAATCACCCCCCCACACACATTTCTCTGTTCTGATACTTTCCTACAAAAGTGGATCCAGTCTTTTCAGGACCAGGGTCCTTTCCTTCCTTCTTCTTGGGAATATTTTGATTTGCTAATTGTGCCTTGAGTATTCAGAGCTTTTGGGCTCATTAATATCCATTTATCAGTGATTGCATTTCATGTGTATTCTTTTGTGATTGGGTTAACTCACTTAGGATGATATTTTCCAGATCCAACCATTTGCCTACAAATTGCATGAATTCATTATTTTTAATTGCTGAGTAGTATTTCATTGTATAAATATACCACATTTTCTGTATCCATTCCTCCATTGAGGGACATCTGGGCTCCTTCCAACTTCTGGCTATTATAAATAAGGCTGCTATGAACATAGTGGAGCATGTGTCTTTATTGTATGCAGGGGATTCCGCTGGGTATATGCCCAGGAGTGGTATGACAGGGGCCTCTGGAAGTGTCATGCCCAATTTTCTGAGGAACCGCCAGACTGATTTCCAGACCAGTTGTACCATCTTGCAATCCCACTAACAGTTTAGGAGTGTTCCTTTTTCTCCACATCCTCGCCAGCACCTGTTGTCCCTTGAGTTTCAGGCACACATGGCTATTGTTTGGTAACTGTGGGGCAGAGGCTAAACAAATTACTAACAGCAACCAAGGGCAATTGCCTATACTGTTTTAGAAGTCTTTTTTTTAATTTTTTTATTGGATATATTCTATATTTATATTTCATTTACCTTTTTCTGGTTCCCCATCTCCCAAAGGTCCCACATGCCCTTTTCCCTCCCCCTGCTCCCCCATCCACCCCTTCCCACTTCCCTGTTCTGGTATTCCCCTATACTGATGCTTTGATCCTTTCCAGCACCAGTGTCCACTCCTTCCTTCTTGTCAGACATCATTTGGTATGTGGATTGTGTCTTTGGTGTCCCAGAAGTCTAGGCTAATATCCACTTATCAGTGAGTGCATACCATGGGTATTCTTTAGAGACTGGGTTACCTCACTTAGTATGATGTTCTCAAGCTCCATCCATTTCTCTAAGAATTTCATGAATTCATTGTTTCTAATGGCTGAATAGTACTCCATTGTGTATATATACAACATTTTTTGTATCCATTCCTCTGTTGAGGGACATCTGGGTTCTTTCCAGCTTCTGGCTATTATATATAAGGCTGCTATGAACATAGTGGAGCATGTATCCTTATAGCATGCTGGAGAATCTTCTAGGTATATGCCCAGGAGTGGTAAGGCTGGGTCCTCTGGAAGTATCATGTCCAGTTTTCTGAGGAACCGCCAGACTGATTTCCGGAGTGGTTGTACCAGCTTGCAGTCCCACCAGCAGTGGAGAAGTGTTCCTCTTTCTCCACATCCTTGCCAACACCTGATTTCTCCTGAGTTTTTAATCTTAGCCATTCTGACTGGTGTGAGGTGAAATCTCAGGGTTGTTTTGATTTGCATTTCTCTAATGAATAATGATGTTGAACATTTTTTAAGGTGTTTCTCAGCCATCTGAATTTCTTCAGGTGAAAAGTCTTTGTTTAGCTCTGTACCCCATTTTTGGATAGGGTTATTTGGCTTTCTGGGGTCTAACTTCTTGAGTTCTCTGTATACATTGGATATTAGCCCTCTGTCAAGTCTTTTGTCCTTCTCTCATTAATAACTTAATAAAGGAGACCTCTCCTGCTTGGTGCTCAGGTGTTTATTAGATAGTGTGGGGGTAACTTAGGGGAAGTCTTGTCAGCCTAAGTGACATAACTTAACAGATAAATATATGCCTGATATGTTACTTTAGGTAAATGCTAAATAATGTTTTCTTAAGGTTCTTTTGAACAAGCTTGGTGTAACTAATTTCTCCCTGCCCTCTCTCCTTCTATGTTCCCCTGTTTCCTCCTCTCTAGTTAAAGCCTCTCCTACATTTTTCCTAATTTTCACATGTAGACATGAATAGCATAAAAATGTGTGTCTTTGGGAGGAATGAGACACACAGCTTTCCTCCAGAGTCTGTGTTGCTGGGCTTGAGTCACACCTGGACCTGCACATATAGCTTTTCTTGGGACTAACTTCTTTTTTTTTTTCCGAGACAGGGTTTCTCTGTTTAGTCCTGGCTGTCCTGGAACTCACTCTGTAGACCAGGCTGGCCTCGAACTCAGAAATCCGCCTGCCTCTGCCTCCCAAGTGCTGGGATTAAAGGCGTGCGCCACCACCGCCCGGCTGGGCCTAACTTCTTAACAGGGATAAGAAGCAGTTTCTAAAGCCTCCAGGTTCTGGTGGCATGTTCCCCATGATGTCTCCCTAATCCATAGAAATGTAAACATTTCAAAATGGGTGAAGCATTTGATTTGAGATTTATATGGAGAATCCATTTAAAAAATCACTCTTTGGGTTGACCAATCTAGCATTACAAATCTAAAGGGGAAAAATGCTGTCACTTTCCTTAGTGATGATATCAGACCTGTTAAGTCTCATTTGTCTTATGAAGGAACTTTCTGTGAAGACTCCAAAGACTTCTCTTTCTAACTTCATTTCTCGTACAGAAATACATTGTTTTGAAGACTGAGAGGGTATTTTTCATGTACTTATTTTTATTTTTGTACTATAGTGATAAATATGAAGATTTTTTAAAGCTGAATGGAACATAGTAACTTCTTAATAGTGTTAGTCCTTATTAAAAGACAATATATATATGTATATATATACATATATATATATATACATATATATATCCCATACCAGTCATCTGCAAAGTAGAATGTTTAACGTTTCTGAAAAATTTATACCTTAGCGGTTCAGAATAGAAAGTAACTGTACTCATGCAACTTCATTTTTCTTGCTTAGAAGCAGTTTGTAAAATACATTCAAATATGCATATTTCTTTATTAAATTTTTTAATAGTGCTTTCTCTCCATACCTCTCTACTTTATTAGGAGGATAAATGTATTAATGCTATTGGTAAAGATGCCTTTTTCACATCCTGATAATAAAATATTTTAAAAGTGGCTTTTGTCCCCCAAGCAATGAGTCTCTTTTATATACGTACAAAATAACTTTTTTCAGAATCTATCCAATACAGAGTTTAATAGTAAACCTACCAATTGCTTCTGAATCTATACTCATTTTGAAAGACTGATTCTGTAATAAACAATGCATCTTCTTCGGAAGCCTAGCAGAGTCTGTTCTCGCATTCTGAAGAAGCATGCCAAGAAACAGCATGCCATAAACAGTGTTCCAAATCGCTGTAGCATCATGTCTCTGTCTCACTGTATGTGAGGAGAGCTGAGTTTTGGCTGAGGCCCAGTTGCTGTGGATGCTCCTACAAGCTTTCGGTACAGGAGCAACTGTGCATATGGGTGTGGGCTGTTCTTTCTGGTAGCAGAATCACACTGACCCACCACAACATGTCGACGGACTGCCTGTTTGGATGTGTCTAGCTGTAGAGAGGTTTCCAGCTGGTCTATTTGCTATACATTTGGTTGCTTTCATGTAAACAGTAAAAGCATTGAAGAAATTGCCCATGGAGTCTGACTAACAACCAAAGGCTGACTTTGACTACTCTACAAGGACCCAGTTCTGGAAACAAAGGGGAGAAACTCAGATGTGAGTAAGGTGAATGGCTAAGGGGGCAACAGAGAAAATCAAGGACGGCTGTGACCAAGAAGAAAATATGCACTCATCGATAAGTGGATATTAGCCTAGAATCTTGGAATACCCAAGACACAATCCACATATCAAATGATGTCCAAGAAGGAGGGAGTGGCCCCTGGTTCTGGAAAGGCTCAATGCATCAGTGTAAGGGAATACCAGAAGAGGGAAGTGGGAAGGGGAGGATGGGGGAACAGGGTGAGGGAAAAGGGCATATGGGACTTTTGGGGAGTGGGGAGCCAGGAAAGGGGAAATCATTTGAAATGTAAATAAAGAATATATCAAATAAAAAATGCAAGGGACACTCTTATTCTGGCCCTATAAATTGATGCTTAGCAGTGGGTAAAGGGGCTGGTGTGCAGGCCTGACTATCGAGTTTGATTCTCAGATTACAGAAGATTTCAAGAGAACTGAATCCCAAGAGTTGTGCTCTGACTTCCATATATGTTCTGTGATACACAGTCCTGGGTCCACATGCATACATGCATAAAGGCACACACACACACACACACACACACACACACACACACACACTCACACACACACACTCACACACACTCACACATGCTACACACACACACACACTCACACATGCTACACACACACACACACTCACACATGCTACACACAGAGAGAGAGAGAGAAAGAGAGAGAGACAGAGAGAGAGAGAGAGAGAGAGAGAGAGAGAGAGAGAGAGAGAGAGAAGAGAGAATTTTAAAAGTACACAGGACTAATTATCAATTAGAGCTAACTCTTAGAAATACATCCAGGTAATCAATACTTGAGTAATTTCTTCCCAACTTAAAAATGAAAACTGAATGTATGAAATATAGCACAAGCAGGGTACTAGGAACGACTTTAAGATAATCATATTTAGTAATACAGAGATACCTTAATGGTTAAGAGAACATCTCATTCTTCCAAAAGACTAGAGAGTTATGTTCCAAGCACATCAGGGCATCTGATTCTTTACTCCAGCCTCCTCAGATATGTGTGCTCTCTTTTGTATACTCACACCTACACATAAAATAAGGATAAAATATAACTTTAAAACAAATTAGCATATCCTCATCCTTATATTTCAGGCCATACTAATCTAAAGATATGATAGTGAGAAATTAGCCTCAGGAATAGATAATACTTGCATGCTCAAACTTTGAGGTAATTTTTACATGGGTGATAATTTACATGCTTCCTGGCTTCTGATGCTTACAATGACCAGTGTTTCTAATTCTTATAGCAATGGATGAACGGCAGTTTCCAGACACCTGCTTAGTGAAAAACTTTGTTAGACCTGCACACGTGACTATTCATTCTTGTGATTGCCTCTTCAGTACATATTGTTTTATTAACTCCAAAGAGATAAGGAAATGAGTCCACTCTAGAGATAAAATTCAATCTTTCAGATGTTCTTCTTTGTACCATATATAATATTAGAATGTCTGTCTAATGATTAAAAAATAAAAATTGTATCTAGACATATTATAATCAAGTAAAATCTTTTTGATAACTCTATTAGAGGACCCAAGATCATTTTTTTCTCTATTCTGGCCTCATAGTTCTCCTAATGAGTGAAGATGCATTGCTCAAAGATCAGCACCTGTCAAATCTCTGTTGTAGATCTAATACCTTCCGAAGAACTATGCTCACAGCATTCAGGGTGGCACACTTTTCTAGTGACTGAAAAGTGAGACCCCACATTCCTATGACAGACTTGTTCACAGGTATTGTGTGAGATCCATATAATAGATTTCAGGCAAAGCGTCCAGTGATGGTGATAAGGAATGCTTGGTGGTATTCTGGTACTGATTATAAACAATAATTTCTGACATTATAACTTAGTGGGTCAGTGGCCAAGGCATTCTCCAGCTTCTAATTGCTGTCAGTACACTGCCATGTAGTGAGAATGATGATTTCATTATCTGTCATTTAAGATTTTCAGTGGATTTGTCATGGAATACCTTGATGTCTCCATCAATGGCAATTGAGAGTTTTGCTGGGTAAAGTAGTTTTGGCTGAAGTTTGTGTTCTCTTAGAGTTTGCATGATATCTGCCCAGGATCTTCTAGCTTTCATGGTCTCAGGTGAGAAGTCTGGTGTTATTCTGATAGGTTTTCCTTTATATGTTACTTGGCCTTTTTCTCTTGCTGCCTTTAGTATTCTTTCTTTGTTTATTACATTTGGAGTTTTGATTATTATGTGACGGGATGTATTTCTGTTCTGGTCCAGTCTGTTTGGGGTTCTATAGGCTTCTTGTATATTCATGGGCATCTCTCTCCTTAGGTTGGGGAAGTTTTCTTCCATAATTTTATAGAAGATATTAGCTGGCCCTTTAACTTGTAAATCTTCACTCTCGTCTATACCTATAATCCTTAGGTTTGGTCTTCTCACAGTGGAGGTAGGAGAAAGGTAATAGCAAGAAAATGAATAGGTATAAATCCAACAAAGCTTTCTTGTGTGACCACCAAATGCCAACCAGGATCACTGCAGCATTCAAAACAACTCAGACACTCCTGGAAATTCCCATTCAGCATTCTGTACAAACAAAATAATGGCATCGAGCTCCGGTTGTAAGTGAAGTAAAGTTGACCTCTGCAGAGGGAAATACTGAAGCTGGAAGCACAGAACGCCTTTAAAACACTCAAAGTTACAAATATGAGAAGAACTCAACATCTTTTGTCTTGTTCATAATCAGCATAGTCCATGAGGTCTGATATTCCAGTCCATGGAAATAAGAAATTAATAAATCTGTTTTTCTAATGGAAGGCAATAGTCAGAGAATCTGAATGCTGAAAGAGTTGGTGGAGATTACATGGTGCTATTTTCCCTCCACCCCAACACATGCCCAAAATAAGCATGTTTTTCAGAAGTCCATATGTGTATATATCACTTCATTTAAGAAAGTGTAACCAATAGGAAAAAGTAATTGAAGTGGCCAATGGGTTGTCTGCAGGTGAAAAAAAATGTAGCACTGGTGCCATTCTGACCATTGATTTGCTTCTCTAAAATTGTCTAAGCGTTTTGGCACATAGCTTATAATTCTAAAAATAACCAAAATATGTTAAGTTATAATATGCTTATGTATTTATAACTACAGTTATTGAAACAGTCTGGAATCTCAGAAATTATCCAGACATTAAATGTTCAGTGAATTTACAAAAGTTTCCTACCAAAAAGATCTGGGGGAAAAATTAAATGTCTGTGTTTTAGAACATAGTTAAGGAAATGGAAAAATGAGGATTTAGAGCAACTATAAGGTTGAAATACAAATGAGAAGGTCATTTGTAAATAAGAGTTTTCTATCTCATGAACATCTCCCTAACTCCTATTCTGACTCCCTCTCCATTTTAAAATAGAATAGTTGGCATAAGATACTCTGCAATTGAATTGCAAATTTGCTTTCTCTCATATTCTTCAGGGCAAGACTTTGGAACCCAAGTCACACCTCCTCTGTATTCGGATACTATTCAAAATCGACATGCCAAAAAGTTGATGCTGTTGCCATGCTGACAAATGAAGCTATACTATCTCTCAAGTCTCCCTAGTTAAAAGAACCCAGCCCTCCCGAAGAACTATGCTCACAGCATTCAGGGTGGCACACTTTTCTAGTGACAAAAGTGAGACCTCACAGTTCTATGACAGACTTGTTCACAGGTATTGTGTGAGATCTATATAATAGGCTTCAGGCAAAGCTTCCAGTGATGGGATGGGGGATGCTTGGCGGTATTCTGGCACTGATTATAAACAATAATTTCTGACATTATAACTTAGTGAGTCAGTGGCCAAGGCATTCTCCAGCTTCTAATTGCTGTCACTTTCTAAGGGGAATCAGAAAATAACATCATAAACTCATAATGTATCCACTGATGCATAGTCTTACGTAAAACAACAAAGACACTTCTAAGGACAGGTGTCTTTAAAGAAACATTTAAAATGTGTTTTATCACATATGCCAAATGGAAATTTGATAAAAATGTATTTATTTTAAATAACCCTTGACAACTCTATACATATAGATGTAATACTTAAATATACTTAACTGTTTCAAAATATAATGATATTTAATATTTGCCTTTTCATATGTGGCAGTGTATGGTTAATAGACAATATGAATTATCCAGGTGCAGTTTGGCATAAACATCAGTGCAGCTAGTGAAATAGATGTTTTATCCATGAAATGATCCATGAGCCTTGCTTCTCAGAATAACATTTCCCTGGCTCTGGTAAGCAGCTGTGCATTTAATTTTGGCTCTTTGTCTTTACTCTGCTATACTCAGAATGCCTTGGGAAAGACGACTGGAACAGACAGCTTACCCATCCAGGAGAAATGGCATCTCCACTGTGAGACACTTACTCTGCTCTTTTACCCCAACAGCAATTTGAAGCTGCCCTGTTAAAGCAGTAATTGTGGTGTGGCCAGTCAGTGACTTGACTCTCACAAAGCTAGTACATCTTATAGTGTGTTCATCTTGGCAGCACTCAGGCGATAGCAATATATTTTAGGAGCCCCATTAGGACAGAGTATACATATATCAAATCAATAAAAAAATGTACAAGGAGCCTCAGTAAAATCAAGCTTCTATATTCAATATAAAACAATTATTATTTCTAAGATTTCTAAGGATATAGGGTAAGAAAGTATGCTTATTAATATTTAGGAATAGAAAGTACCTTTTCCTTTTTAAGAATAGATCTCACTACGTATCCTTGGATAGCTTATAGATCTCTATGTAGACCAAACTGGCCTTGAACTCATAGAGATATGAAATGCCTCACACCGGGATTAAAGATGTGTGCCATTGCACAGAGCCCAATTCATTGTTTTAACAAAAAGATAAGCTTTTATCTATTTAATTGATTATTTTCTTGTTATTGAGGTATCTGAGTAATCTGAGTATTTTAAGCTACTAACCTTTATACTGGGGAAATACTTTATTCCATTATAGGTCCCCTCTCATTCTGTTTATTATTCTCTTTTAAGGTAGCAACTTTGACCTTCTATGCAATCCCACTTATAAATTTCTGATTATTATTGTGTTTGGGGGTCAGATCTAGAAATCTTGCAGACAAATGTCCTGGAATGTTTCCTATGATCACTTTGAGTAGTTTTAAAGTTTGAGGAGCATTATATTTAAGCTCATGACTGTTCATAGTGACACAGTGTAAGATAAGGATCAAATTTCACCCTCCTATATCTGCATTCAGTGTTCCAGGCATCAGTGTGGAAGAGGCTGTACTTTCCTCAGCAGGGGCTTTGACATATTTGCTGAAAATCAATTGGCTTGTTTCTCTCTAGACCTTGTGTCTCACACCTCATTGGTTAAAGTATCTGCTGTTATTCCGGTGTCATGCTCTGTTGCCTGCACTATAACACATTTTAACATTAGACACTACTGGACCTTCAGCTTTGATTTTTGCTGAATATTGTTTAGGCAGCTTGGGGCCTTGTGTTTTCATATGAATTTGAAAATTGCTTTTGTTCCCTTTGGAAAAAAATGCCTTTGGACATTGGTAGTGATCATTGGTATCTGTACACATTTCACAAAAGAAGAGATACAAGTGACCCATAGACTCATGAGAAAATATTGGACATCTCTGATCCTCTGGGAACTTCAAAATAATGTTGAACTTGTAGAAATGCACAATGCAGTGGTGGTTACTAAAGACTAGGGAAGGCAGAGATAATAGAGATTCACTGGTCTCACTGTACAGTATATAGTTTCAGTTAGAAGAAATTTGAAGAACAGGGTGATTGTAGTCAATTATAATTAACTCTATATTTAAAACCATTGAGATAATTCCAAATACCTTATAATGCTGAGATTTTAGCCAACACTGCTGGTGGGGTTGCAAATTGGTACAAACACTCTGGAAATCAGTCTGGCGGTTCCTCAGAAAACTGGGCGTGATACTTCTGGAGGACCCAGCTACATCACTCCTGGGCATATACAGAGGATTCCCCAGCATGTAATAAGGATACATGCTCCACTATGTTTGTAGAAGACCTATTTATAATAGCCAGAAGCTGGAAAGAATCCAGATGTCCCTCAACAGAACAATGGATACAGAAAATGTGGTATATATACACAATGGAGTACTATTCAGCCATTAGAAACAATGAATTCATGAAATTATTTGACAAATGGATGGAGCTGGAGAACATCATCTTAAGTGTGGTAACCCAGTCTCAAAAGAAAACTCATGGTATGCACTCACTGATAAACGGATATTAGCCTAGAAGTTTGGAATACTCAAGACACCATTCACATATCAAATGATGCCCAAGAAGAAGGAAGGAGTGGCCCCTCCTCCTGGAAAGGCTCAGTGCAGCAGTGTATGGGAATACCAGGACACGGAAGTGGGAAGGTGTGGATTGGGGAACAGGGGGAGGGAAGAGGGCTTATGGGACTTTCATGGAAGGGGGATCCAGGAAAGGGACAATCACTTGAAATGTAAATAAAAAATATATTGAATAAAAAAGTGCAAAAAACAAAAACAAAATACAAACAAAAGAATACTGACAAGCATCAAAGAATAACAGAAATTATTCAGAACATTGCAATATAGGCATGATCTCTTATAATTTTGTAGGTATATTTTCCAGCAATTTTTACACACATAATGTAATGCAAATGTAAACTAGTACTATATATATATATATATACATTTATATATTTATATATATAAATGTTTACCAAAACACACATTTATATATATATATATATATATATATAACTGTATAGCAAAATTTACCCTGTATATTCTTTCATATATATCCTAAATATATCCTAAAGCAAAGAAATATTTAAGAATATTGGCATTGAAAGGTTCTATTCTGAAAATACATTGAAGTAGTATAACTAATATCTTATTAAATACTTTTATAATGAACAACAATAAAGGGGAGGAATGTAAGAAACTATTTATATTATTATTCTCTTTTCCTTTTCTTAATTGGGGAATGAACCAAGACCTTGGTCAAGTCCATCAGGCATTTCCTAGTGGTCTGCAATCCCAGCGTGAAAATGTGTCATTCTGCCGCTCTGTGAAAACGATGGATGTGTTTACTTGCCTTTATGATAAGGAACAGAGAGTGTGGGATGGAGTAACTGACAGACTTCTGCCACTGAAGTTCTCACCACAGCCAAATGACATATAATCATATCTAGTTAAGATATTCAAGCGTCAGCTGTTTATATCACACAAATATCAATTTCATGTCATGTAATTTTAAAATTAAGGAAACACAAAATATTCTCTGTGTTCTACTAAGCAAATGGACTAGAGTCCATGAGATTAGAAATTAAAAGCCTAAACAAAATTCAAAACGACTTGCATTTAAGTTCTTTGGCTTCTTTAAATTAAGAACTAACCAGTGACCTAGTGTAAAACAAAATACTATAGAATGGCAGGTTATTGTGTAATTCACAAGGTGCAGTTTTCTAAAGTTTGCCTGGATGTGTCAAGATACTACAGCAGTTAGGAGTTAGTTTTGAGATGTTTCCTGACTACTAGAATTATTCTGTTACTGGTAGGACACCAGTGACAAGGTACACGTGTTAGACCAAGGCTGCTTCTAAGAATTTCTGGTTGATTTTGTAAAAATACGCTATTTGTTTTAGCTTTTCTTGTCATCTGTCACATGTCTCAGAGAGAGGCAGCATGGCCTTTGCAGCAGGCAGAGACCTTTTGTGAATCAGAGCTATTAAAAGTTCCCCACATGGATACCATTTGACTCATTCTACACATGCTGCAATTAAGGGCCTGCTAAATGTTGCTTTCCTCTCTCTGAATGAAAAGCAATTAGGGGGAAAACTGTGAAAAGACTTAAGTGTAAGCCTGGTTTTACTGAAGAGATAGATTCATGTCGAATTATGAGCAAGGACTGTGTGTTTCATTTGTTGAAATAGAATATGCTCTTAATCATACATTTAAAAAGTTTTACTATAAAGGATTTTTACATTACTTTGTGACTACCTCCTGGCAGTGCATGTAAAGAACACTGTATGAAGATATATAAGATTTGGCACCTGCATCAAATTCAGAAGTTTTTAAATGTCCATGAGCATAAAAAAGATAAGGTAAAGCAAGACTGCCATATCATGCCAACTAATCTTAGACATTAAATATACTCAAAGAAATGGTTACCTATGATTCATTAATTGCCTGTCCTTAAGAGCAACAGGCTAAGAGATGGTCATATTTAATTTGACTTAAGGAATATTAATGAACAATGCCACTTTGAGTCAAATAAAATACATTTATAACAAAGCTGAACACATGTAAGCTCATGGATTAATGTATGCATTCCTGAAACCCACCAATGCATATTTTGCCAGTGTGATGGTATTAGGGGTAGGGCCTTTGGGGCAATCCAGTGCAGACAAGATCTTTACATTATAGTCCTGGTAATTAACTATGTCCAGGCATTTATAAAATAATAATAATTTTTTTTTAAAAAAGCCAAGCATTCTACTATGACTTAAGGTAAAGAGCCTAGAAGAAGACAAAAGCTATAAACCAGGAAGAGGTTCTCAACAGAGACATATCTGCTTTCACTCTGAACTTGAACCTCCCAGATTTCTAAACTGGAAAAGTTTCATTGCTGTTTAAGTCATTTGGTTACTTTGTTACAGCAGTCTCAACAGAGCCACATATAAAAGAAAAACCAGTAGAAAATTAGGAGTGGGAAATATGAAAGTGCTGAGGAAAGTAACATGTGATAAAGATTTCAGAAGAAAAACTAAGAGGAGTCAGTTCATAAGTCTTTTCATGCTTGCTAATTACTTTGAATCTGTGATAACAATGAATCATGGACTGCTGTTAAGAGAAACTGATGGGAGGGGGCCAGCCTGAATTTCATTATGAAACCTCTGATTTGTTGTATGAAGTGAATTATTTGTTGTTCAGAAGCAAAGCAGGGTAACTGGAAAATGTTGCCTGACACAGAAGCGACTACTTGGCATGGCCCTCCAGCATTCTCCTGGGTGTGATTCTGTCTGAGGAGGGATTTCCCAGCACACAGGAGCAAATGCCTTCTACCACAAACTCTGCAATAGTCACACATAAGCCGGGCAGCCAGGATACCCTCATCATACTTACCAAAAAGGGACATCATGGTCAAATCAAGCAAAGGCTTCCTTAAAACAATATAAAACCCTTTAAAAAATAATTCCTGGAGTGAAATTTTAAATTTTTTCTAAAAATTGTCATATATACATACATATGTGTGTGCGTATATATATATACGCACACACACACATATATGCTTTAATCCATGGTATACAGGTATACAGGTTTCTTATAAATGTCTTTTATTTGACTTGAAGTAGCCTTGTTCATTCATTTAGATTAGAGTAAAATTCAATATGACCAGATTAATATATTTATATTATAAAATATAAATAAAGTCAGATTAAAAATATCTGGGACTTTTTCAATGGCAGATACATACTCGATCTTGTCTTAATATGAACTAATTGGAAATATATAAATGAAGTTCATTTATTTAGTTATATATTTATATTTTTTGTGACATATATGCTACTATCAATGACATAGTAGTTGATGTCCAGTTTCAGAAGATCCCTTTCAAAAGAAGAGAAATGAGCTTAACCTAAGGTGACATAAGGTGATCAAAACCAGTTTTCAAAGTTGTATCACTTGAATGCTCAACAATGTCAATAGAAGCAGAGCTATAATACCCCCAGAGCATTGGTAAACCTAGTACCATAGCCTGCTGTTTCTAAGACATGTGCTAAGCCAGAGAGCCCACACTGCTTGAGATACTTGTATTGGTTATATGAGCCTGAGTCCATAATTTGCATTCATACATGAATTTGATCCTATTTTTATTATTATTATTGGAGATGGCCAGATATATTATATGTCTTTTTAGTACACCCAGCCTACTTATGAAGCTACAACAAAGAGCAAGCAGGATATAATCTCATTTCCTGGCTCTGTTATGTTAGATATCATGATGATTATCCAAACCATTCAATGATTTAATGCACTCTCCAAAAACAGGCTCCTATTTTCAGTTCTGAAATCAATGAATTATATGTCTTTTCTTTACCTTTCAAAAATGTGACTATTCAGAAAAGATTTGTAATAGGAATTAACTTTTGTTCAAAGATACTAAGGCAGACAACCTTGGGGGTACAGACCGTTAATTCCAGCTACTTGTGATTCTTGGGCAATATGATCATAAGGTCAGCCCTTGCTTATAATAGTACAGAGCTCAAGGCTGCTCTGGGCTACTCAACTGAGCCTCCAGCTCTAGATAAAAGGTTAAAGAGACAGGAGCATGACTGGCTCAATGGTGGACATCATCCTAGCTTGGCAGTGTGGGCGGAGGAGCCGGCTAGGGCAGCATCGAAGCAAGTGAAATACCAAACAGTTAAAAATTAGTCAGACCTAAGCAGCCCTCGCTCCCTGTAAGCTTTGCTCCATGGGAACACAAATGAGTACATATAGGACAGTGGGGGAGTTAGGAAGTCCTCAGAGCCACCAGATAAGGAGCAGTCCTGTGCACTGCAAGCTTCCACTCGCTGTGTGCAGGACTCTGTTCAAGTTAGAAGCTCAAAAGAAAAATGGCCGTAAAGTGTAAACAGAAACTTTGAATTCTTTTATATGTTGTTGTCACCTCTGCAGATTTGCAACAAGTACCCCATTTATTCATAGGTGTTTCTGTAGTGATAATTTGCATGGATGTATGTGGTATATAGCATTTAGGTAGAATTTTATGGAAAACTTTAGTCCTAAGAATCTAAGAACAATCATCCTGTCCATCTTAGTAATAAACTAAAATGTTTTTTCACATCTGTATTTGTAATACTTTAAATTAATAATCTATTAATTAATCTTTCTCTATAAATATACAGTGCACAGTCACAATGAAATATTTTTGAGTGTGCAATAAAAAACTAGTTATTTTTTATTTATGTTTTCTGTTTTAATCTAAGTTACAGATACAGATATACACTACTCAATACTGTTTATCCATTTATTTAAAATCAAAATATCAAACAGAGTAGAAGGAAAAAGCATTCTATTTATGCTAGTGGGAATAAAATGTTTTGTATGAGAGTATATGGTCTTTCTGTAACTAAGATGGGAAAGAACATATTGACATCTCTTTAACATAGTTAGAATATATAGGGGGAAAATGTCAAGGGAAGTTAGTCAGAATTTGAAAACTTTGTCCTTTCCCTTATGCCCTCAACATAAGCAAACTCTCCCTCCCCCTCCTCCCTCTCCCTCGTCCCTCTCCTTCCCTCTCCCTCCCTCCCTCTTCCTCTCCCTCTCTCCCTTTCTCCCTCTCTCCTCCCTCTCTCCCTCTCTCCTCCCTCTTACCCTCTCTCCTCCTTCTCTCCCTCTCTCCTCCCTCTCTCCCTCTCTCCCTCTCTCCTCCCTCTCTCCCTCTGTCCCTCTCTCCTCCCTCTCTCCCTCTCTCCCTCTCTCCCTCTCTCCCTCTCTCTCTCTCTCTCCCTCTCTCCCTCTCTCTCTCTCTCTCTCTCTCTCTCTCTCTCTCTCTCTCTCACACACACACACACACACACACACACACACACACACAGTGAAAGAGAGAGAGATGGAAACTGGTGAACCCAGTTTATAGGAAGCTGTTTTCTTTTTCTTTGGGTCCCAGATAAAAGCCTTTGTGTTTGGGGTATTTAAGCCAAGAATACCTTATCTGTAGGGCTTCCTTTTAGAGCACGCAGACCATGTGCTTTGCCATTATTTTAGAATGGTAATGCCTTCCTTTTAGATGCTCTTGTTTTGCCCCTCAAAGGCCCCATTGTCTGCCCAGGATCCTCTGTTTGGTTGCTTTTAGGCCCTGATAAATTAGTAATGGACTGGAGTCAGGACGCTCTGTGGCCTCCGTGCCCTGTTATTAAACTGTGGTTTGATGCTAAAATGTTTGCGTGCACCGCAGCCTCTGTAATGACAAGTTAGACTGATTGGACAAAACTCAACAGAATCCTAGAGCTACAGCATCTTTAAGATTCATTGGTGTAATTCTCAAAAGTTTCAGACGATCATCTAAACCGAGAGCTGCATGGCTTGTACCACAACATATTTTGACAGTTGTATTCTGTTTTGAAGTAGAAGTTGAAAATTTGATAAACCTTTAGGGAAAGTAAATTTTTATTTTACCACATACTTTTCTTAAAATAAGATTCCTTAATGAATTGTTCTAAGAAATTCAACTCATTAAAAATTTTGCTGGGTTATCAATTTCTAAGTTATTCTTTCTACATAAAATGCAGCATTTCTTTAGAACTTTATTCTTAAAACATATACTGGTAAGCTTGCCTCAAAACTTAAAAACTTATCTTCCTATGTTATCAAATATTACAAGGTGGGTAAAATGATATTATCTTTACTCATATCTATTTTCAACTACAATAAGTATGTGTTTTAGCTTTCTCTGTTTAAAAAAGTTAATTTTGTATCATACTTTATATATTTGCTTATGTAAGGCATTAATCACTAATAGTGTTGAATGCAAAAAGGCTTCTGAAAAAAGTCCCAGCATGTGTCCTAACAGGCAGCAAGTGACTTTAACCTGTTATGACACAGTCAAGGGCTACATTACCACAATTCCTTCTGAAGGGAAAAATTGCCAGTATGAAGGAGGCAAAGGCAGGCAGCCTGGTCGACATAGAGTTGTAGGATAGCCAGGGATGCATAAAACGACCCTGTCTCAAAAAAGAATGAAGGTGCTCCAGCTTTCTCCAGACCTCAAGTTTGCATATCTCATACTCCCTCCTGACTATACTGATGCTGTTTGGCTACCAGGCTGGATGCTGTCTGTATTCTGATCAGTAGCGTAGACACAGATGTATAGAGGTGATGTATAGAGAGGGATATGGGGATGGCAGATGTACATACATGTCAGCTTTGCGGAAAAGAAAGTGACAAAATAATTCAAGCTATGAGAGAGAGAGAGAGAGAGAGAGAGAGAGAGAGAGAGAGAGAGGGAGGGAGAGAGAGAGAAGAGAGAGAGAGAGAGAATATAGCAGGTATCCAGTAAAACTGGAGAGCAAGGTAAACTTGCTGATCAGTGGTAGGCAGTTTGTCTAAAACGTAAAATATTCTGAATCCCATTCGTAGGACTACAAAAAAAAATGGTGAATCAACTGTATAGAGAGATGATCCATTGCTTCTGAAGGTAAAGTAGGATTAGGGCCAAATGGCTTTTGACATTATCATGTAAATACCTTCCAAGCATACATTGAAAATGAAATCTTTCTAGTGTTACATCAGACCAAGAATATCTTCTTTATGACAGCAAACTATAAATCTAAAGCTACTCGTAGTGGCAGGCTGGGAAATCAGTGATCCTTGAGTCAGAAAGGTCCGTGCTGCTCTTTGGTCTTCCTATTGGTCCCCTTGGCGCCCTCTCTTATTGCTTTGCTACAGGGTTTCAGTGAAATAATCAAATAGTCACCTACTTAAAAAGCCATCAAATTAGCCATATGCGGTTGAATTTGATATCTATTGTGAACGCAGATCACACTGCAATACTCTTCAGGAGTGAAAGCACAATTTCCCTAACAAATATAATAATGAAGATAGAAAGGTTGTGCTGAAATAGGGTGTTTCTAAATCCATGAACTTCAGTTCAGAGTGGTTTGTCTGCAGCCTTGCGCTGTTTCCTTTGAAGCAGCAATCATCTCGACCCAGGATGCCCCGACTCTGTCTCCCAGGATATGAGGTTGAATCCTGGGAGCTTCTATTGGATTTTTGCGAGACTTATAAGTGCAGTAGGAGAAATGGTGGGTTCAGAGAGAGCCCCTAAGACCTATCATCTTTAAAACCAGACTGAGACTGGAGCCCACAGCAAGGCAATGCACACTGCTTACACTGTCACCTCTAATTCTGCAACAAGAAAACTAAGGAAACTGCCTGAAATTGTTTTAAGACATATGCAAACGGGGTTTGATAATACTTCTGGTGAGAGGCGGAGCGTACTCCCTCCCATGGAAAATGACGTACACCTGTCAGTTCCCTTCTGACACAGTGTTAAGTGATGGTGGATGTCTACAAAGGTGAGGTCAAAAGAGCCATCTCAGTTTCTATCTTTCTCCCTTGTTCTAAGGAAGGTCTCCTGCTATATGATCCTCACAAAGAGATCTACACTAAGGCTTTCCACCAGTAGCCATACTGTGGAAGCAGATCAGTGTTTGGTGGTAGCACAGCCATACCCACACAAAAGCTGGACAGAATCAACCCCCTCTCATGGTTAGACTTAACAAAAAATGGCGTTATAGTGTTCACTGTTTCAATATTTTATGTTGAAAGAAACGTTTGTCCTCTAGTGAGTCATTGATGTATAGCCCTGATAATTTACAAAGATATCAGCAAAAATGCTATTTACTTAATTTCCTATTGCTAAAATTATTTTCCAATAGAGCATTTCGTATCACAAGTGAAACATAAAATATACTCAAAATGTTTGCTGTGTGTTGAAATATGTCAGTGTATGTGTATGCATTTCTTCTTTAAATTTTAAATTTTATTTCATAAATCTGAATCTTTTGCTCCCTTGTATGTCTGTGCACCCTGTATACGAAGTCCACAGGGAGTCTGAGGAGGGTGTGCAGTCCTCTGGGACTGGACCTGTAGATGGTGGGAAGCTACCATGTGGTTCTCCACAAGAGCAGCCAGTGCTCTTCACTACTGAACATGTCTCCAGCCTTTGTGTGCTTTTCTTAAAAGCAAAGCAATATTAGCTTTCTTCAAAGTCATTTAGTGGCACAAGGAACCCTTTAAAAAATTGCATCTTTTACCATGTCCCTTTGTTTCTTCAGTTGCACTCATTTGTTTCTAAATCTTAAAATAAAACTGAGTTAAGAGACTTGTTCAGGTATCATTATACTGTTCTTCAAAAAAACTTCAGGTATCACTTCATGCTAAACCAATAACTATGTATTTGCTTATGATATTCCTACATGTATGTATTGTGTTGTGTATGTTTGCATATGTGTGTATTTATGTGTATCTATGTTCAAGTGTGTTTGTGTGTTCAAGTATGAACATGCTTGTGTGTGTGTTTGTATGTGTGTGTATATATTTGTGTACTGACCTGACTTACCTCGATAGCAGATATGGAAACTGAATAATACTTAGTGTCTTAGAGTTTTACTGCTGTGAACAGACACCATGACCAATGCAAATTTTATAGAAGAAAACATTTAATTGGGGCTGGCTTACAGGTTCAGAGGTTCAGTCCATTGTCATCAAGGCAGAAGCATGGCAGAATCCAGGCAGGCAAGGTGCGGGAAGAGCTGAGTTCTACATCTTTATCCAAAGAAAGCCAGGAACAGCCTGCGCATGATCAGGAAGATCTCCAAGCCAATCCCCAGTGACACACTTCCTCCAACAAGGCCACACCTTCTAATAGTGCCACTCCCTGGGACAAGCATATACAAATGATCACACTTAGTTTGCAAACGTCTGATTTTTTAGTAGGCCTAAAATTATTATTTTGACAGTTTCAATTCATATACTTTTTGAAGAGTTCTCTGAACTTTAATGTTTATCTATCTGTAACCTTTAAAGGATTGTCAGATTCATATATAAAATATTATATTATTTTTCTACATTCTTTTGATCTGCTGCCAAATAAATATTTAACAAACAAATGAGCAGTAGCTGAAAGCACCCGACATATAGTACAACTTGTAACTTTGGTCACTTGTTGGCCTGACTAGGGTATTTGGTTGTTCTGATTGTTATATTAGCCCAAGAGGCTGAAGGTCTGCCTTTCTCTTCCTTTCTATGTAAATTCTGCACCCTCCCGTGTGGTTTCCCTGGCTGAAAGGTGAGGCTTCATGTTTTTGGCCCCCCAAAATAGGTATTGAAATGGGAGGTGGCAAGTGGAAACTATCATCGGCCATCACTTCCACTTGTCTGTCCCAAAGATTGGATAAACCTATTCTCTTTGTTTCTATTTAGAGTCTGTTGTTTGGACTTTTTTGTTTTATTATGGTCATTGAGGTTTTATTTTTGTTTATTTAAGCAATTGTAAGGCCTTCTAAAATTTGTTAAGAACAGCGTCAATGAAATTTTGTTCGTTATACTCTGAAACACTGTGGAAGACCTCAGTGGCATGCACTGACACATCACTGTGTAGCTATTCATAGACAGAAACTAACTCATCCACCTTAGATGGCAAGGAAGTGAAAAGGAAAGCCTCCACTGTCTCTAAAGCAGATCACTTCCCTTTCATTCTAATGCACCTTAGAGTTTATCTTGGGTTTAACTGCAGGAAATGGTTAAAATGCAACACAGGAGTACAGTGTTTGCCTAGCACTCTCAAGATCTGGTTCCAGTCTCCAGCAACTAACCAGAAAAAGAACATAAAATTAACTGTATTATCCACTTCGTTAAGCCAAGGTACATTCTGTAGTGTATTAAATACCAACCACAGAATTAAAATAAAAAGTAAAAGCACAGAATCATATGAATTTGATTCTGTCACTTGTAGTGTCACTTCACTGTAAGAATTGGATAATCCTAAATATGGTTTCGCACACTGTTATTTAGAATCTCAATATGTAAAAGTTCAGACCCACGGAACCTCTTTACCTGCTGCAACCAAATGACATCATCTCTAACCCTTAGAGCTACAAACCTTTTTTTTTTTCAAACAGCAGTTTATGGACGTTGGTCTAAGAATTAGTCAATATATTTGCTTCCTTTAAAATATACAGCCAGAGCAGCAAGCCACGTGTGTTTCATTTGGCCTTGATAATTTGCTGTGAGTCCCAGGCGCTATGGATTTTGGAGACATTTGACTGAAATTCAAAATGAAAAAAATCATTTAAAAAATAGAAAAGCATTTCATTCTTTAAAAGTGCTAAAAATACATAATACAAAATGTCATGGTTTGGCTGTAATAGCAAAATTCTTAGAATCAATCAGTCAAAAAATAACTCTGTTATTTAGGCATAATTTAAAGGCATATAAACTAAAAAACAGTTTATAAAGCCACCTTTAATAGCCCAATGGTTTCCACATGCACTGATAGCTGGTTGCGTTGTAAAATTAATTGAATGAACACTGAATAAATTACCACAGAGAAAAAGTTGCTTTTTACATAGCAGTAATATCTACTCAATAGCATTTTCCTACTTTGGAGTAAGAGAAAGTATTTAACAGTCCAAAGTGCCTTCTTCATCATTATTTTCACTTTATCATTAAAAAAAAAAAAGCAATCTGGGGCTGGAGAGATAGCTCAGTGGATAAGAGCAATGGCTGTTCTTCTACAGGTCCTGAGTTCAAATCCCAGCACACACATGCTCACAACCATATGTAATGGGATCTGATGCCCTCTTCTGGTGTGTCTGAAGACAGTGACAGTGTATTAAAATACATCAATCAATCAATCAATCAATCAACACAAACAAAAGGACAAAATCAAAACCAAAACAACAACAAACCAAACAACAACAACAAAAAGAAACAACAAGGAGCAAGTCATAAAACAAAATTCATATCACCATCCTAGTTACCTGATATATTTTATATCCTTACTTGGCCAGAATATAGTATATAAGAAAAGTTAGTATAGAAACCTGACATGATCAATTGGATTTTTATTTCTATAACTATACTCAAATACAGTTATAATGAGCCTACTGTGTGTACAATATTTTTGTGAGCTCAGAAGTGGAGATAAAGACAAATAGCTTTTGCCTTAAGTAATGCAGAACCAAAGTGGAGAGAAAAGATAGAAACAGGTGGCTATATCTGAATTTGTAACACATAATTACTAGAGTAAGGCCAGATATTGTGGTACGTATAGATGAGCTGTTGTGGAGAAAAAGGGAAGGAGTTTCCAAAAGATTTCCCAGAAGGATGTGGGTGCTACCTTGTCTAATGGACAATGCAGACAGCACAGTAGAAATGAGCAGACCTGAGAATGTCTAACACTGAGAACAGCAGGCACACAACAGTTTCTGAGCAGCTAACCATAGGCACAAAAAGACTAGCAAAGATGTCCCAGAGCCTAAGACTGGGGCAGACTTTTAAAAAACAAATACAAGCCAGGCCTTGGTGGTGCATGCCTTTAATCCCAGCATTTGGGAGGCAGAGGCAGACAGATTTCTGAGTTCAAGGCCAGCCTCCTCTATAGAGTAAGTTCCAGGACAGCCAGGACTACACAGAGAAACCCTGTCTCTAAAAAACAAACAAACAAACAAACAAACAAAAACAAAAACAAAAACAAAAAACAACAATTACAAGAGGAGCCTCACAGATGGCTCAGGTGTCCAAGGAGCCTCCAGCTCTCACAAAGCCCACATTCAATGTGCAACATCCATGCTCAGAGGCTCACAATTGCATGTAACTCCAGATCCAGTGGGCCCAGGATGCTCTGCTCTCCCATGTACTGAACTCTGCACTCCTGTGTGCATCTCCACAGAGAGGCACATTGTTAAAAATAATAAAAACAAATGTTTTAAAAGAAAATTAAAGGAGAGAGAGAGAGAGAGAGAGAGAGAGAGAGAGAGAGAGAGAGAGAGAATACTTAGGGTATAGAAAAAGGTTACCGGAAACCAAAATACAAATTACAGAACAACAACAAAAGAAAAAAAAATCACAAGCCTAACTGTGGTATCATCAAGTGAAATTTTACAACGTGGTCTGATGTATGCTGTTCTTAAAGGTTTCAGAGCTGCGTTTAAAACAATGTCTGTTTGCAAACCGTAATCCTAGACATAAACTTTGGTAGAAGATGGAAACCTCAAACAGAAAGATACCCATTTGTAATATTCACAGCCTATGTCCTCAAACTCTGTCTTTATCTTACTGGTGTTCATCACAAAGCTAACATTACAAATTTTAAGGTATCTTAAAGCAAAGCTCTCTTTCTGTTTAAGTTTCTTTATTAGGTCTTTGTGGCTGACGTACGCAGTTAACTCAAATTTTCATGGTTTTGTCCAGGCCTTATGGTGTATAGCTTTAATTTCAGCACTCAGGAGGCAGAGGCAGGCAGATCTATTTAACCCAGCTGGTCTCCAGAGTGAATCCTAGGTCAGCCGTGAGAAATTCTGTCTTGGGAAAAAAAAGTGTGTTGTTTAAAACAGTAGTAAGAATCATTATTCTCATGTGACTCAATATATTTAGTGAGTACAGCAGCTTTCTACTCCAAATGAAACTTTCTTGGGCTGTGGTTCTGTGGGTGTGGTCCTGTGGGCGTGTTCATGGGCTGAACACCCCAAGGTGAGGTGGCTCATGAAGCAGCCACACTATGATGCTGAGATACCTTGAACCCTCCCCATGAAGTGTTTCCACAGGAAAAAGAATAGGGAGGCTTTTCACTTATGTAAGTCAAACTGAAGCAAAACAGCATCTATCTGGCTGCTTTCGCTTTGGGCACCTGTTTGTTGATGAGTTTTCCCCACTCTCAAACACCGTACTCCAGGTGCAATCATCAATTAGAATCAGCACTTCCAAATAACCTTTAGCATGCCTGATTGGAAAAAAAAATAAAAAAACAAATAGGGGAATCCCAAAATGTCTCACCCATTCAGCTAATTGGTGGCTAGAAGCTGAGATTTTCTTTGGCCTTTTCTTTTAATTTGGTATGGATATTAAGGCCAACCTAAGAGTACATGGTTTTGGTCATTGCAGAGAAGTTTGGGGTAAAATGAATTTATTCTAACAAACTGGTCTTTCCTATAGTCCCTTCCTTCCTGCACCAGGCTAAAAGTGCCTGGATTCACACCACAAACCATAGAACATAAGTTGCCAGTTGATTACCTTCCTTCAGCACCCATTCCTAGTCATTCCTCCTCTCACTCTGTCATGGACAGTTCTGACAGTTCTGGGTGTGCCCATTCCAATTAGGTGGACTTTTGCAAATAGCATTTAAAGTCCTGAAGTCTAAAAAGCAGAACCATAATCCATTCATGCCTGAAGCCAAAGTAATGATAATAATAATAATAATAATAATAATAATAATAATAATAATATGGCAGGACCCGGAAAAGGCAATCCATGACCAATGGCTGGAAATGGGCTTTGAACTAAGATACATGAAACAGAAGAGTTTAAGCAAACAAATAGATGTTAGGTAAAACTTCATCACCACACCATCAATATCCACCAAAGTATTTAAATAACAATATAACCATAGTGCGTTAGAAATTTTAGTATAGATTAAGAACAGTGCAAAGTAATATAAAAAGAAGCTAATAATGGCATTTAAAATGTTACCCTCCTGTTGAAGGGTTACAAGCTCACAGATCAGCTATATATAAATAATTGATCTTATCAGGAATCAATTTAGTGTATTTTGTTTCCACCTGTTAAGTAAAGTCCTATTAAAACTGCCATATTCTGATGGCCAAATGAATCTTTTTACATAATATCCAGTGTTTGTAATTTTAAAGAAGTTTCTACTATAAGAAACTTTTGGAGTACTTAGCCATATGTATCTATCACTACTCAGGTTCTATTCAAGATACGGTCTTGATGTATGAAAAGAAGCTTAAGGTCTCAGCCACTTCTGTTGTGGGGGAAATGAAAACTGAACATGTTAAATACAATACTCTCTAACTTTCTTGGCATCCTGTGCCATAATTCCTGTGTACTTAATAGCTATTTTTTTTCTAGAAAGTATATTAAAATGTATTCCATGTTGTGATTGTTTGTATATGCTTGGCCCAGGGAGTGGTACTATTTAGTGTAGCCTTGTTGGAGTAGGTATGTCACTGTGGGAATGGGCTTTAATACACTCATCCTAGCTGCCTGGAAGCCAGTATTCTGTTAGCAGCCTTCAGATGAAGATGTAGAACTCTCAGCTTCTTCTGTACCATGCCTGCCTGGATCTGGCCATACTCCTGCCTTGATCAAAATTTACTGAACCTCTGAACCTGTAAGCTAGCCCCAATAAAATATTGTCCTTATAAGACTTGTCTTGATTATGGTGTGTGTTCATAACTGTAAAACCCTAACTAAGACAGAAGTTGCTACCAGAGCCTGGGATATTGCTATGATAGGCCTGACCATGCTTTTGTTCAGAAAAAATATTTATCGAACATCTCTTAGGGTGTTTCTCGGCCATTCGAATTTCTTCTGGTGAAAATTCTTTGTTTAGCTCTGTACCCCATTTTTTGATAGGGTTATTTGGTTCTTTGGGGTCTAACTTCTTGAGTTCTTTGTATATATTGGATATTAGCCCTCTGTCCGATGTGGGGTTGATGAAGATCTTTTCCCACTTTGTTGATTGCCGTTTTGTCCTTCTGACAGTGTCCTTTGCTTTACAGAAACTTTGTAATTTTATGAGGTCCCATTTGTCAATTCTTGATCTTAGAGCATAAGCTATTGGTGTTCTGTTCAGGAACTTTCCCCCTGTGTCCATGTCCTCCAGGGTCTTCCATAGTTTCTTTTCTAATAGTTTCAGTGTGTCTGGTTTTATGTGGAGGTCCTTGATCCACTTGGAGTTGATCCTAGTTCAACATCATTAGTCATCAGGGAAATGCAAATCAAAACAACCCTGAGATTCCACCTCAAACCAGTCAGAATGGTGCAGATTAAAAACTCAAGAGACAAAAGGTGCTGGCGAGGATGTGGAGAAAGAAGAACACTCCTCCACTGTTGGTGGGATTGCAAAATGGTAAAACCGCTCTGGAAATCAGTTTGGCGGTTCCTCAGAAAATTGGGCATGTCACTTCCAGAGGACCCTGGCATACCACTCCTGGGCATATACCCAAAGGATTCCCCTGCATACAATAAAGATACATGCTCCACAATGTTCATAGCAGCCTTGTTTATAATAGCCAGAAGTTGGAAGGAGCCCAGATATTCCTCAAAGGAGGAATGGATACAGAAAATGTGGTATATTTATACAATGGAATACTACTCAGCAATTAAAATAATGAATTCATGCAATTTGTAGGCAAATGGTTAGATCTGGAAAATATCATCCTAAGTGAGTTAACCCAATCACAAAAGAATACACATGAAATGCAATCACTGATAAGTGAATATTAATGAGCCCAGAAGCCCTAAATACTCAAGGCACAATTAGCAAGTCAAATGATTCCTAAGAAGAAGAAAGGAGAGGCCCCTGGGCCTGAAAAGATTGGATCCAGTCTTGTAGACCCAGAACAGAGAAATCGTGGGGGGGGGGATGATTGGGGGATGGTTGGGGGGGAGAGGAATTTTATGGGACGTATGGTGGGGGGGGGGTACTGGGAAAGGGGAAAGCCTTTGGAATGTAAACAAAGAAAATAGAAAATAAAATTAAAAAAATATTTATTTTGGGACTTTGAATTCGGAAAGCCATGGAATGTTTTAAGTGAGGCTTAATGAGAAATATGGAAGACTTTGTTGCTGTGGGTGATTTAAACTGTGCAGACCTGGCCCAAAAAGAATTTCAGAATGTGGCATAAAAACCTGTTTTTGTGGTATTTTGGTGAATTATGTGACTGCTTTTACCCTTGTCTGTAGAATCTACTTGAGGCTAAAGTAAAGAGATTTATATTAATTGTATTGACAAAGGAAGTCTCAAAAAAAGCCCAACAGAGACTTTGTTTTCTGGTTAAGTTTCATGAAGAGCATTTTGAACAAGTGTTGCAAACTTAGAAAGGAAAAATGTAAAATATATGGTTCAACTTTTAAAGGGGCACTAGGAAGTGAAATGGAGCTAAATCCTGTGTTCTAGGAGATAACAGATTAAGGAGTGGGATTTGGGGGCAAGATTGTATCCAACTATGTTTAGATCCAGGCATAGTGGTACACACCTTTAATCCCAGGTGAAAAACCAAACAGATCTCTGAGCCCAAAGCCAACCTGGGACATAGACAGTTCTAGGTGAAGAAAAGCTTAAATCCAGGTGTGGTGGTACACACCTTTAATCCCAGGAGACAAGCATGTAGATCTCTGAGTTCAAGGTCAATCTTCAGAGCAAGATCCAGGACAGCCAAGCTTAAGCAGGAAAGGAGTTGGAAAACAGAAAGCTAATGATAATGTAATAAAACAAGGGGCTCATGTTCCAGCTCCTGCAAGTAGCAGAACTCAGCAGCCTCAGGCGTGTGGCTCTGGCTTTAGAGTAAGAATAGAAGGGAATATTGGGACAATTGATACTGGTTAACTGGAGTGAAGAAATTAGTGGTGATTAAGAGACCAGCATCACTGAGGTAAGATATTCTGGGAAGTGTTTTCTGAGAGCACAAAGAAGCTGTGTCTGTAGCTGTACTTGGTAATGTGTAAGAGTCACCCAGGTAGCAGTGATTTTGAAACACGAAGGGGTCATGAAGAGCAGCTGAGACTTGGCACTGTGAGAGGCCATGGAAGGCCATTGGTAAAGGTAGTCTAAGTTGTAGTTGACATCCCAGGAAGGAAGAGGTCATGCAAAAGAATTGAAGTTTGGTACCATGAAGGGAGCCTACGAGAGGCTATTGGTGAAGCCTAGTTGCAGTAAAGACCGCAGTGTGTTGGAGATGTCAGTACTATGGGATGATCACCAAGAACAGCAGTAGGAGTAGAGTAGATCAACTTGAGCTTAGAGTACTACAGAGAGCAGGGGTAGAGTAGTGACATAAGCTCTTGGGAGGAACCCAAAGATCATGTGTGGATCCCAGACATTGGAACAATAAGCTATGACACTGAAATTGTCTTAGAGGCCCCAAATAGTCAAGATGCCAGAAACCCTGAGATATGTGCTGAGGAAAGCTGTAACAAAGAATGGAACCAGTCTAAGAGAAAGAAATTTGTTACAGTCAGTAAATATGAAAAAGGAGTGGAGACTTTTCTTTGATATCAGACATGGAGGTACAGAGATTAGAGTTTGCCCAGCTGGTTTCCTGTCTTGCTTTGGGGATTACAGTTAAGTGATTGGATGACCCTCAGAAGAGACTTTGAACATGGACTTTTAACATTGGTGAAACTGCTATAAACTATGGGGCTTTGGAATTGGACTAAATGTACTTTTTTATTATGCTATGGATAGGTATGGCCTCCATAGACTCATGGGCCTGAACAAGCCTTTGGAGGCCAGGGAGTGGAATTTTAATGGTTTATATATGCTTGGGCCAAGGAGTAGCACTATTTGGTATAGCTTTGTTGGAACAGGGTGTCACTGTGGGAATGGGCTTTAATACCCTTGTCCTAGCTGCCTGTGAGCCAGTATTGGACTAGCAGCCTTCAGATGAAGATGTAGAATTCTCAGCTCCTCCTGCATCATGCCTGCCTGCATGCTGCCATATTACTGCTCTTGATAATATTGGACTGATCCTCTGAACCTGTAAGCCAGTCCCAATTAAATATTGTCCCTATAAGACTTGCCTTGATCATGGTGTCTGTTCAAAGAAATAACTAGGACACATGTAATTAGTTGGAGTTGGTTTGCTCATAATTCTGCATAGACCATCCCCCAAGCATTCTCTGTGAAGGTGTGTCACATCCATGTCCTTAGTTCTAGGGCAGGTACAGGAGTTAGCTTCCTGCCTTTTACTCCAGGAATGGCGACTAAAGATGGGTTCCCTCTGATTTGTCTATTCAGGTGGCTATAGCAGATTATCACACAAAGAATGGCCTATGAACTAAGATTTATTTATCATAGTGTGGAAGCTAGAAACTCCAAAATCTGGTTGCCAACAGTTTCCATGTCTCATGTGTGCTGACTTACACACAGCATCTTTGCATTAGACCTCTGCAAGCTAGATGAGTCAGCAAATATCCCTTGGGCTTATTATTATTACTAAGTAATATATTACATTTATTCTCTAGATGTAATTGTCATCTCAGAGGCATACTGCTGAATAAGCTTACCCTTTCTAGCTCTTTCTGAACTCTGGCTGGTTAGTTCAACTCAGATGTTATGGCTCAAATTCCTCTTTAAACTGGCTTCTCTAAGCTTCTCTGAATCTCTTTGCTCAGCCTCAAACTGTCTCTGGCGCAAACTGTTCTAAACTTCTGGATCCTTAATCTCTGGTTTCAACTACCTAGCACAAACTCAAAAATGAACTCAGTTCCACTGCACTGACTGAAGTGATTGAACAGGACTGAGAAGAGCTGAATGGAACTCAATTCCACTCAACTCAAGTGACTGACTCTCTCTCTCTCCCTGCACTGTTCTTAAGTAGACACTCTTTCATACCTGTTCTGTGAGGGTTGGGCATAACCTCCCTCTGACTCATTCTGTCAAGCCTTTCTCTGATCCATCACTTTTTCTGTCCCTCAGTTAGACATTATTGTTTGGAATTAAACCTATACACTAAGGGCATTCCATCCAGATGATAAAAGGTGTGTGACATGTCTGCATTCCACATCTAGAAGGTCTTTGGATGTGATCCCTTCCAGAACAGCCATGTTCCTCAATTAAAACTCCTCTACAATTGATGATGGACAATAGGAGAAAAAGAGTCCCAAGAGCAGGCAAAAGTGTCAGTGATACACCTGCTCCATCTGTTAGCAGTCCCACAAGAACACCAAGCTAACAGCTATAACATATGCAAAAGACCTGGTGGTAGGCTCATGTAGGCCCTAGGATGGTTGCTTCAGTCTCTGTAAACCCATGCAAGCTTTGCCCCTCTGACTCCTATAATCTTTTATCCCTTGCTCTGAGAGGAGAAAACCAGAAGAGGTCTCTAGTGTAGACACTATACATCCGTAATGCCTGGCTGTGGGTCTCTGCACACAATCCTATCTGCTGCTGGAGGAAGCCTCTGATAATAACTGGACAAGACACTGATCCTATATCTCTAGGTTATCTACTCTCTAGTTCCTGGCCATACAGGAAGTAAAAAAAAATTTTTTCAGCATAGAAAATCCTGGTCTCATAGATTTTGAAAGGTTAATTAATTGGGGAACTTCATATAAGATGTCAGTTTTTTGGTTTCTTGTTTTGTTTTGTTTTTGTTGTTTTCTTTTGTGTTTTTTTGGGTTTTGGGTTTGGGTTTGGAGTTTTGGGGTTTTTTTTGCTTTTTATTCTCAGTGACATTTAATAACTTTTGCTTTTCAAGAAAGAAGACATAACTAAAACTCTGTAATATTGTGTGTTTGAACATAAAAGAATCAGACTGGCAAGACTACTGCATTCTGGGGTACAAAATCAAAATCACTATAAATATATTTGCAGAAAATACACTTGTTTACATCTTATACCTATTTAAAGGTTAACAGGGTTTGTTGCTTAATTTTACTTTGTCATGTATATGGAACACATTGATTTGATTATGTATTCAATGACTCTAGACCTAATGCCTCACAGTGAGGATAAGAAGTGAAAAGACAAAATTATTAACTCAGCTCTTGGGGTGGGGGCTGTTTTTGTTGTTGTTGTTGTTGTTGTTGTTATTGTTGTTGTTTGGGGGATATGTTTGTTGAACAGGTATGTCCAAATGTTCTCCTTACCCCATAGCCTATGGCAGCTATATTATCCCATGGGCATTTAGGTTTTCCTACATGAAAATGTGAAGAGGGCACTTATATGTTATTAAAAATCAGTTATTGAAAAGCAATAAATTCATCCTGGAATAGCCTTTTGTTTTCTATGACAGTTAAACATTTGCATTTTGACTTTTTAATTGAAATGACAATTTTTTTTCATGTTTACTTAAATTATTTTGGCCAATAATTACTTAAATTATTGGATAACCCAACACATTAAAAAAGAAAAAGAAAAAATAAAGCTAAAGTAACTGCCTGGAGAGTTTAAGCTGATGAAAGCACAGGAAGAAGCATCTGTGAGTAGCCAGGTCATTTTTCTTCTTGAGCACATGTAAATATTTCATTCTGAAGATATTGTCCCATTAATTTAATTAATTTGACCAAGCAAACCATTGGCTACAATTAGTACACAGAAGCCCCAGGTCTATTTTATTTTACTTTTAATGATTTCCATGACTTTTTTTTAAATTATTATTTCACTAAGGGTAGAACTGACAATATTCTACTTTACTTTGGATCATGTAGACAGAAACTTAATGAGCAAGAAATCATCACTCTAGGGACACAGAGCCAGCTCTAATCACAACCTTACCCAAGTTAAATGTTAACATTTTGGTTAGCAGCAAGGTTCACTAAAAGTGAAATGTTACTATAATTTCTTGGTATTAAGTGGCCACATTTACGCCAAAGAGTTGCTAAAATTAACTAAAAAATGCCTAGCGACCTGACCTTTAATAAGCTGAAGCCTCACTCTTAATTATATTGGTAGAAAGTTCCTAACCTAACTGATTTAATAAGAAATGAAGGCTGGAGGCACTGCCACATTTTATTAGGTGTAATAATGTCTTTCATTTGAAAGTGGAGATGCGCCTCAGTTCATGAACAGTGATGAACCCTGTGTCAACAGCCTCCCCAGTCCTGAGGTTCCTCACTTGCAAGATGATCAACAGCGTAGTTTGCTTCTAAACTTGCAAACAAAATAGTAACTGGAAAGCAATTTGTTTCACTTATCTCTCAGTAAAATTATGATGGAAAACTGTTCACCTGGGAAAATCCAAATTCATACCATAAACATAATGCTGCTTATGAGGAGTCCTAATGATATACTTTATGAATTTTAATTTCTGTTTGGAAGTCAGCAAGTGTGCATTCTATAAATGTAAACCATCTGTTGGCACCTTCTAAAGACTAGATTTCAGTCCATCTCAACATGAATTATTTATTTTGATAGATTTCCTTCCTAAGCAATTCAAGTATGTGTGTGTGTGCGCGCGTGTTTGTGTGTGTGTGTGTTTGTGTGTGTGTGTGTGTGCGCGCATGTGTGCTCACGTGGATGTGTACAGTTGAGTGTGTGGATGTATGTGTTTATATGTTTTTAATGTGCAATATTGTTTCAAAGTCAATAGTGTCTTTGTAATTGAAAACTTAAAAGATGAAATTGTCTGATAATTTAAAATGTGCTTATTTGAAAAGTAAAAAGTATTTACAAAATTAAGAAATACCATTTAATGTTGGATCAAATACAAAAAGGGAAATGGGAGTAAACAATAAATTATTTCTGCAATTTTGATTTTAAAATGAAAATAGCAGAAATTCTCATTTCTTACTAGAAAAAGAGATCCACATTAACTGTCTACTGAGAATCTTGTATGCACCATAATTAGGGGCATGCACAGAACCAATGGATATTTTTGCTACTTGGACTCTGCTGGATAAGAAATTACCCATATTTTGAATAAATGCATAGAAATTAATTGGAATTAACAGATCTTGTTATAATGCCAACAATGCAACTTAGAAAAATCCTTGAAAATTATATAAAACGAAGTCTCCAAAAGTCACTGATTCCTGAAAGCAACTGTACTTTATTTACTCTTTTAGGTTATTTAATGTTTGCCTCTGTGAAAAAAAAATCCACTAAGTAGGGCAGAGCCTTGCTCCTTTATGGATCCATCCATGCTCCTTCCAGGAAGAAAGAAAAGGATATGCAGTAGTTTTTATCTTTTTAAGTCCTGTGAAGTTGGGAGTCAGAGTTTTAAAAAAATATTTAGGTTATAAAGTAGCGGCTATGAGACTGTTGAGTGAATTTTACTCAAAGAAGTGAATCCAAAGTCTATGTTACAAATTAGAGCAGAAATTAAATCATAGTAGAAGAATCAAAACTTTCTTGGCTTAAAATAACTGTCTCCCAATAATAATGCGAGAGCTGTTGGTTTTGCTAGACATGCTTCTGTCTGCTGGTGGCTGCCGGGGAAGGGCACAGGTGGCTAGACTAGAAACAGCTTACTTACCTTGGGGCTATGAGTTCTTTTTTTAAAATTCCTTTATGTGTTCACTGCTCCATTTTATAACATGGGAAAATCTAATCAGCTGTGAAAAGTCTATTCCTTTTAGTACCAAACCCCAAGTTCCTGCTGTCTGTAGACCTGATTATGCCGACATGTATTTCCATAACACTTGTTGCCACTGGAGAACCACAGCTGCCTTGGCTGGACTGTCTCAAGGGCTGCTCCCTCCCATCCCTTTCACCCTCCAGCAAGTTTTGTTCTCTTCCATTCAGGCACATTTGAACTGATTAAATGTTCTTGAATTATGCAGGAAAACAAGAGAGCAAGTGGCAGAGAGAGTCCTGTTACACGTCTCCCTAATTTCAGCTATCTTTACATATTATCGGTTGTCTTTCAAAGTTACATTTAGTAAATCCTCCATCAACAAATCTTAAATTATACTTAATTCTGACTATTTACCAATTCTTCCTCTAAAATCTCCATAATGTCTTACCAAGAAGAGCCAACAGTACTCTTAAAATTCCTTTCCCAAGTATGATCACCCCCCGTATTTAACATGAAAGTCTTTCTATATTATTTGTTTATTAAGATTCTAGATAAATGGTATCATAAGTATTTCTTGATTCTGAAACAATGGGTGTCTAATAGTATTTATATACATCATTTCACGAAAGAAATCCTATTACTATTTGGTGTGTTAAAGCCCACCTTTCATCATTGGTTGGGGATGACATAGAGAGACACCTACCAATAAAGAATGAGTTCCACCTTTTTATCCTCACAATGCTTTAAAGCCCGAGTCCTGTTATATAGTATATATACGTCTTGAAACTCAAATGCAAATTTGATTTGGCATCCTTTGCTCTTTTCTAAAGTATTATTCGTTTAGTTAGTGTGAAAAATATATGGTTTCCTTATGTCAAGCTAATGAAAATATTTTACCTATGTTTAGTTGAAGGGATAAATAACAGGTGAAGTTAATAGTTGTGGTAAGTGAAAATCCTAGACCTATTATGAATAATGCTCTTTCTTAAATTAGAAGAGATACATCCAGAAAAGTCAGGGCAAAGCTACAGAATCACAAACTATGGTTAGCATTCCCTCAAGGTTTAACTAATTTTTATCATGAGGATACTACTGGCTTTGTCTGTGGGGCAAGATTTAAATATATTTGCTTTTTGTCTTCAATATATGTTATTTAATGAGGCCACCATCTCCTTTTACTATATACTAACATTAGCATGTCTCCCAAGATCCTCTTTGGCTTTCACCCACTGCCAACAAAATAACCAGCTCGTTGAAGAATACAACAGATGATTGCATTCTTCCACTTATTTTCTTTCAAAGCACCAACATTGTTAAAATACCAATATGCTTTAGAGATTTTACAGCATTAAAAATAGAATATTATAATGGAATTAAATAGAGCACATTTTATAGAAGGAAACATAGCAAATGTTACTTAGGGGGAAAATACGTAAATATTAAGAAAGAAGAAGCACTGAAAATGAATTTAACATGTAATCAAATCCTTCAGGAGGAGGAAATAAAGAAGTTATAGGAAGTAAAACAAAGACAAAAGAGTAGTCAAAATTAGTAGTTCATGAAAAGAATAAAGATGAGACCTGGTGAGCTCAAAAGTCAGTTTACGAAGACAGAAAATTGACAAAGTAAACATAAAAGGAGAAAAAAAAGAATAAAAAAAATTTTTAAATAGAAAATAAAATGGAGGACCACCAAGATAGCTTAGTGGGTAAAGGTATTTACTGTGTATCTCACAACCTAATTTCTATTCCAGAACAGACATAGTAGAAGAAAATCTACTCTTGTGTGGTGCTATCTGACCTTTATGCATATGTGTCTTAACATATGTGCCCCTATACCATAAAATGAATGAGTGGATAAAAACAAAAACATTCAAAGAAAACAAAATGAATAAAAGTCTACCAAGAATTTAAAATAATTAATGAGTGAGGATAGCTGTCAAAATATTAGCAAAAGTAGATAAAATGAGAGAGCTGTTCTAAAACTTCAGAGAAGTTGAGAGAATACCAGCCATACCACTCCTGGGAATATACCCAGAAGATTCCCCAGTGTCTTAGTCAGGGTTTCTATTCCTGCACAAACATCATGACCAAGAAGCAAGTTGGGGAGGAAAGGGTTTATTGAGCTTACACTTCCACACAGCTGTTCATTACCAAAGGAAGTCAGGACTGGAACTCAAGCAGGTCAGGAAGCAGGAGCTGATGCAGAGGCCATGGAGGGATGTTACTTACTGGCTTGCTTCCCCTGGCTTGCTCAGCCTGCTCTCTTATAGAACCCAAGAATACCAGCCCAGAGATGGCACCACCCACAAGGGGCCCTCCTTCACTTGATCACTAATTGAGAAAATGCCCCACAGCTGGATCTCATGGAGGCACTTCCCCAAGTGAAGCTCCTTTTCCTATGATAACTCCAGCCTGTGTCAAGTTGACACACCAAACTAGCCAGTACAATTGACCCCTTGTCAACTTGACACACCAACATATCACTATTAAGCCTCAACCCTTACTTTCTTATTCATCCCCAAGATCTCAATAATGTAAAAAGTCCCACAGTCTTTACATATTAAAAGTTCAATCCCTTTAAAATGTCCAATATCTTAAAATTCAAAGTCTTTTAAAAATTCAAGTCTCTGAACTGTGGGTTCCACTAAAATACCTTCGTTCAAGAGGGAAAAATATCAGGGCACAGTCACAATCAAAGGCAAAACTCAAACTCCAAAGTCTGGATCCAACTCACGATCTTCTGGGCTCCTCCAAGGGCTTGGGTCACTTCTCCAGCTCTTCCCGTTGTAGCACACACCTTGTCTTCTAGGCTCCAGCTGCTTGTACTCCACTGCTGCTGCTGTCCTTGGTGGTCATCGCATAGTACTGGCATCTCCAAGCCTCAACTCTTTTGCATGACCCCTTCAGTCCTGGGCCATCAATTACAACTGAGGGTACACTTTCACCAATGGCCTTCCGTGGTCTCTCAGCGTACCAAGCCTCAGCTGTTCTTCATGATGCCTTCATGCCTTCAAAAGCAGTACCACCTGGGTGACTCTTACACAGTACCAAGTCCTGCTACAGCACGAGGCACAACCTTGGCTATCTGGAACACACTCTCTGTGCTCTCAGAAAACACATCCCAGAAGATTTCACCTCAGTGATGCTGGTCTCTTCTTACTCACCGCTAATTTCTTAGCTCCAGCTAACCAGCATCAATAGTCCCAGTAACACAACGGCTCACTTTAGTGGTTCTGGTATCTTGTTACTCACAGCTGATTCTTCAGCCCCAGCTAACCAGAACCACAGAGTCTTCATGGCCCTGATAAGAGTCTTTAATTTTCCCTCTGAAATTTCACAAGCCAGGCCTCCATCTTCTGCACTGTTCTCAACATAATCTTCCAAGCTCCTCCACAATATCTCAGAGAGGTCTCATCACTGAATGGACCATCTAGCCCAAAGTTCCAAAGTCCTTCCACAGTCCTCTCCAAAACATGGTCAGGTTGTCACAGGAATACCCCACTACGCTGGTACCAATTTGTCTTAGTCAGGGTTTCTATTCCTGCACAAACATCATGACCAAGAAGCAAGTTGGGGAGGAAAGGGTTTATTGAGCTTACACTTCCACACAGCTGTTCATTACCAAAGGAAGTCAGGACTGGAACTCAAGCAGGTCAGGAAGCAGGAGCTGATGCAGAGGCCATGGAGGGATGTTACTTACTGGCTTGCTTCCCCTGGCTTGCTCAGCCTGCTCTCTTATAGAACCCAAGAATACCAGCCCAGAGATGGCACCACCCACAAGGGGCCCTCCTTCACTTGATCACTAATTGAGAAAATGCCCCACAGCTGGATCTCATGGAGGCACTTCCCCAAGTGAAGCTCCTTTTCCTATGATAACTCCAGCCTGTGTCAAGTTGACACACCAAACTAGCCAGTACACCCAGCATGCAATAAGGATACATGCTCCACTATGTTCACAGCAGCCTTATTTATAACAGCCAGAAGCTGGAAAGAACCCAGATGTCCCTCAATGGAGGAATGGATACAAAAAATGTGGTATATATACACAATGGAGTACTATTCAGCCATTAGAAACAATGAATTAATGAAATTCTTAGAGAATTGGATGGAGCTGGAGAACATCATACTAAGTGAGGTAACCCAGTCTCAAAAGAATACCCATGGTATGCAGTCACTGATAAGTGGATATTAGCCTAAAATCTTGGAACACCAAAGACACAATTCACATACCAAATGATGTCTGACAAGAAGAAAGGAGAGGACACTGGAGCTGGAGAGGATTAAAGCATCAGTGTATGGAAATACAAGAACAGGGAAGAGGGAAGGGGTGGAAGAAGGAGCAGGGGTAGGGAAAAGGGCATGTGGGACCTTTGGGGGGTGGGGAACCAGAAAAAGGTAAATGAATTGTAAATATAGAATATATCCAATAAAAAAAGAAAGAAAAAAAAGAATAATAAAAAAAGAATATAGCAGAATCACAGGAAATAAATGTTGCAGTCAGTTGAACATTAGAGTCAATAAAATGAAACAGACATGCAGTGGACACACACAGTATCACTCTGAGTATGTGAATGTCTTAGTCAGGGTCTTATTTTTCAGTTGATTAATTCTTATGTTTGCTACAGAGTAAGCCTCACCAAATAATCTCAACACATACCTCTTGTTCTAATGTTTTCTGTAAAGATTTCATGAAATCTTTGTCCTTTTATCTTTCTTCCCACTTAGGGGCCAAGGAAGCTGCTTTGCGTAGAGAGAAATATTGTTAATTGAATTCAGTGTCATGGTCTTTATCATCATAAGAGTATACTGTATTGACTTTCCTGATTGCATTATGTGTAGTAGCAATAGGAGGGTGATTAATATTAAAATGATTTAATCATTAAGATGTCTCTAATTAAATTATTTTATTTTTGCCAAGTCTTAAAATGGCAATGCTTTAAGTTTTATTTGAAAGTTGTATCTATCATTTGAAGTTTATTGCTTATAAATAATTGTACGCCAGGCAATGTTAAAGTAAAGCTAAATTAATTGGATTTGTTACCACATCTCATGTTATCCTTTTTTTATGTTTTTTTTTTTGAGACAGGGTTTCTCTGTGTGGTCCTGGCTGTCCTGGAACTCACCTGTAGACCAGGCTGGCCTTGAACTCAGAAATCCACTTGCCTCTGCCTCCCAAGTGCTGGGATTAAAGGCATGCGTCACCACCGCCCAGCTTCATGTTATCCTTTATATCTGACTTTTCGGTTATTCCATTCTTTCTTTCCATAACTAATTCTTTACCTGAAAAAAACTGTACTTTTAATAGCCCTTAAATGAACTAAATGTAAGACTTCTTCATTTTATGTTGGCTAACCTAGCAACTATAAATACTAAGTTCAGTAATATCACATGACATTGTTTGCCCTGGGGTAACAATAAGAACCATTTTGAGATATTTGTCAAAGGATTTATGAATGAAAACAGTATCTCAGTCAGCCTCTATTTTTCTTTTCTTTTTCTTTTCTTTTCTTTTCTTTTTTTTCTCTTTGTGGACAAATCAGATCCCACATTGTAGTGAGTAATATGGAGACAAAGTTAGGTAAACAAAGACAAAGATGATTATGGATGCTTAAGAGACTTTTAAAGTATTTAAATAGCTCAAAATGAAAACTTAAACCTATAAAGTCCATTGGTGTTTCTCAGACATAAAGCAGCACTTTCTCACTTTCTCATTTTCTATGACAAATCAAAATAAATGAAGCATGATTAACATACCAACTATGGGTAAACAGAGGGTCAGTTTCTGAGTAATCTAAATAGTACATATTCTGTTGACATTGAAATTGTAATGGATTCCACATTCCCTGGACTCTTTTTTACTACAATTTTGCACATACAAAATAGCAAGCTCATTATGTCATTTGCGCGCGCGCGCGCGCGCGCGCGCGCGCGCACACACACACACACACACACACACACACACACACACATATCCTTTAACTTGGCTGTTATCGGTACTCACTTCATTACTGTTCCTTCCTCTGGTCCCTTTGGAATAGCACTCTTTCTCCTCGTCAAGGTTAATGTATACTTTCTACTGTGATTTTTAAGAACAAAGCAATAGAGTCCTGCCCAATAATTCACCAGCTGCTTGTATATTCCCATGTGCTCTTTTTTCTACAATATTTTTATTCACCTCACATTCCAATCACAACCCTCCTACCCCTCTCCTCCTAGTCCCACCATTACCAATCTCTCTCCCCATTGCCCCCTCCCTTTCTCCTCAGAGAAGAGGGAGGCCCTCTTGGCTACAACCCACCCTAGGAATAGCTATCTACCTCCAATGAGATCATGTTGAAAGCAGAGAAAATCTCTTTAAAATAATCTGAAGACAGTCTTGGGATACAGCAGCACATCTTCAACTCAAATCTACATTCTTCCTCCTACCAGTTCCACAACCTCAGAAAAGTTGTAATGTTGCCCTAGACATTCTCATATAAAGAAAATAGATGTATCTCTATTTTCCTTTCTCCTTCATCCTCTTGAGTTTATATAAATCCAAATGAGATACTTAAAGTACTGATTCTAAGTAACAATATTAGTAAATCGTTTAACAATTACAATAGATATAAATAACTCAGAAACTTTTGTTCATAGCCTTCACAAACCATACTTTGTTTTTGAAACATAAGCATTCATTTGTTTTAATAAGATCCTATTAATCTGTTTATAATTGACTCTAACATTAGTGTTTAAATCAAAGGTACACATCTTCATACAATATATTTTAGAAGATTAATGGTCAAGAACATATCTCATAAAAGAATACTGTCCAACAGGGGTGCTCCATTTCAGAAGGTGGCTAGTAGACCTAACTGCCTCTTTCTCCCTGTGCAGTTGGAAAGAGAAAGGAAGGAAGACAAAAAATATTAAATTAAGCTGAGTTGTGATTATTATAGTTAAATGACATCCCCAGAGTAGAAGCATACTTCAAGAAGATATCAAATGATGTGAACATCATTTCAATATCCAAGCAGAATACATCTTAACTGGCATATTTAATTTTTTAATAATATCAGTATATTTAAAAAAATATAGTCCCATGCAGTATGTGGAAAGAGAGAGAGAGGTAGTTGAATGCCAGAGAGATTTCAGATAGAGCAATAAGAGTGAGAGATAAGAAATGGTAGGTATTTCAGATGTTAGTAATTATTGACTAAATATTAGACAACTCAGAGATAAAGTTAGGTCAGACAAGTCCAGATGCAGGCAGAGGAATCAAGGGACTCCTTGAGTGAGCTCAGCAAAATGACGGATTAGGAGGATTTAGCATATAACAATAAGTTCCAGTAACCCTCTGCATATAAATGTACGTTCTTCACAAGAGTAGAGCAAGCCAAATGGTAGTTCCCAATAGTTTGGAGGAACATAGACAGAAAAGAGTGATTCATTGACTAGAACAGGAAGCATACTGCTTACCAGTCACATATCCCCTTCTTATCTAGCTTCTCATAGGGTAGCAAATTCTCTACATATGAAATCATATAAGGAGTACACATTTACCATGGACCCTAGAAATCCTAATCCAGTTAAATATAGTCCTAGACTAGCTTACATACGTCCACATTCCAAGATAGTTTTGAAGACCCAAATCATGATACTGCTCTGAGGCTATATCATCCCACAGACTCAGAGTGTAAGATCATTACTAGTCTTATTATTGTCAAACTTACTTCTGTGAAAGCAACTTGCCTGGTACGAGGATACCCACTCACTGAGCCGAGATGACAGGTAACTCTATTGAGTGCCTGCTTAGGCATGAAATTTGATGACCAGCTTGTTTATTCAACATCTCTGAAGGGGTTAATGTGAGGAGAATGTTTCTTGCCAAAGTATTTGTAAAGAAGATGAGATATAGTGACTTCAAATGATAGGATATCAAAACAAGACATCAACCATCACAACATATGAGGGAAACCTGATGCAAACATAGACAATTAATAGACAAACATAGACAATAGACAATTAACCCTAAGGAAACCAACATGCATTAACCACCCGAGGAAAAGTTCAAATATTCATCTTTTTTTTAATTTAGTATATGTAAATGTTTTGCCCATGTATCATTGCCCAAGAAGCCAGAAGTGATTGTCAGATCCTCAAGAACTAGAGTTATATATTGTTGTGAGTGGCCATGATGATTCAAATACATGCACATATACCCATTAAAACACCATGCAATGCACCTGAATTATATACAGTTTTTATTCTCTAGTTGTACCTCAATAAACATTGAGGAGACAATTTAAAGGATTAATATTTGAACCATATCTCCTATGTTATCTCAAATTCCTTAGCTAAAAAGATAAAATAATTTAAAATTTTATTGAATTTGTTGTTAGATGCAACATTTTTCCGTGATGGATAAATAGTGAATTACAATATTCTCAAAGAAGCAGATGGGTTGAGACATTTTCAACATAGTCCTAAAGACTGCTTCTTCAATGATTGCAAAGGTTAGGTTCACATATGTACATTAATGTCATGTTGTTTGGTCTCCACTTATCAGCTATGTGACATTCAAGGGTTTAGTACCATTAACCATGAAAGACATTCACTTTAAGCCATGTCACTTAAGGTTATTGTCAAGATTACACATGAAGAAGAAAATCAGCTTGAATGGAATCCTTTTGTTTTGTTTGAAACAGCTTTGCTGTGTTGCCCTTATTAATGTGAAATGCAGTACATATTACCCCAGTCTCCTTGGGAGATGGAATTATAGGCATATGCAACCATGTTTGGCTACTAATCATTTCAGGAAAGATTTGACAATTTAGTGTACCCATTCACCATGGAGGCAAGAATTAAGTTCTCAGATTTACTGAGAGAATAACAATATTATTAAGAAGAAACAAATTTTTCCTTTATCAAATAAAATAGGTTTAGTGGAATATTTTGTCCCAGAATTAAACATCTGAAAAGCAGTGCTCCTCACTAATAATTTAAAAAGGCACTCTTGCGCACATTTGGCTTAGAGAAAAGGCTGCAACCCTTTAATAAAGTTGCTCACTTTTGGGTAACCCCAACCATAAATTATTACATTGCTACTTCATAACTTGTAATTTTGCTAGTGTTATGAATCATAATGAAATATTTTCTATGCATATACATCTGATATGCATAGTATTTGCTTTGTGACCCTGTGAAAGAGTCGTTTGATCCCACCAATGGGGACACACCCACAAGTTGAGTGCCTGCAGCTCTAGAGCGTGAAATGCAATGCTGGTTCTCTCTAAGAGGACTGCTCCCCTAAGCCAACAATTGTTTTAAGCAAATGTAGAAAAGTTCTTGATGTTTCAGACAGGCAGTTGTGCACATTTGTCACTCATAGTGAAATCTAATGTGTGGGAGGCAACCAAGGGTAATGGCAATAGAGTATATTGTTTGCAGGCTCCCTTTAACTAACCAACAACATGAAAGGATGTTTTTCATGCTTGATACAAGTGTTCTATTAAATACTTTATGACTTCTGGCATAATATTATCATTCCATGTGATATAATTCCATATATATATATATATATATATATGTATATATATGCATATATATACATATATATGAAAATTTACAATATATTTTGATCATACTCATTCCCTCCCTGAATTCCTCTCAGATCTTTCTCCACTTCTCTTTTCACTCTTCCTCCTCTTGCTGATCCTCCTCCTCTTTCTCCTTCTACTCCTCTTTGTTTTCTTCCCCATTCCCTCTTTCAAACTAATGAGTATAGTTTGCTTGACTTCTCCTGGTTATGAGAACTGCCCTGGAATGTGCCTAATATACCAAGAAAAAAAAATCTGACTTTCTCTCACCCAAAAAAATCAAATGCCTATAGCTCCTTGGCCAGGAGTGGGACTTCATTCCCTCATGGCCACTTCCCCTTCTCTATAGTAGGACTCAGTCTTGCTTGAAATTGTGCAAATCTTGAGCATGATGTCCCAAACTCTGTAAGTTCATATGACCATCTTCCCTGTTGTATCTGCAAACCACTATTTCCTCAAAGGTATCTGCTACCTCTGGCTCTTAAAATCTTTCTGTTTCTTCTTCTGCATAGATCCATCCATGAGCCTGGAGAACAAGAGTGTGACATAGATATCCCCTCTGGCATTTAAAATTCCAATTTCTCTTTCTTTAAAGCTGGATCACCTGTGTGTTTCTGTATTAATTTGTCATATCCCGCAAGAAGGAGCTTCTGTGACAAAGGTTGACCAATGACTTGATCTGTGGCTATAACAATATGTTTTTAGGGGGTCATTTTATTATTATGTTCCTCTAGGAGAATACCATTAGTAGTAAGCTTTAGCAACTCTAGGTTTAAGCTAGATTGTAGACCATATTGGTGAAGGCACCACAATTCAGGCTACTTAACTTGATAGAACTGACCTGGAATGACTCAGAATACTCTTTGCTAACAACTGGTTCTTATAATACCAGAAGGTAATATTTGGTCTTCAAAGAAATAAACCAGTAGTCATACCATATATAAATCCTACAAATAACAATGACCACTCAACTAAATATACCCAATATGCAATAGTGTGATACTTTTACCTTGGTGGTGAACTATATTTTTCCAGTTGGACATAAATAAGCCAGTGTAATAAGAGGGAATTAATGGCTGGTTCCATAAACTTAGCCATAACCAACTAACTGTGATTGGGTGGGTCATAAATTCTATGGGAGAACCTTCTAATGCCCCTTTGCTATATCAGCATAATTCCTAGCCATATTCTGTATATTTATCTTTAGTCTCACAGTTAAGTGCAGCTCTCACCCTTAGCAAGAAGATAGTTTTTGCAGCAGATAGGACTACTACAGGGATACAACTGGTCCAAATGCAAAGAATAGTGATTAATGGGTGCCCAACTCACCTGATATATCTACAAGCCAATCCCTATATCTAAGACTCAGAGCAAATTGTAAAAGAGAAGCCAGAATGGTTGGATGAGCCAGAAGGTAGCAGTGTTTGTTATGAGGTAGTGTCTTATAAACGTAGTAAGGGAGCAGTATCCATGAAATCTCAAAAACATGATTGTTTAATTACTTGCATCAAGATTACCCCAGTTGCCATGACAATATGTTTTGGGGCATTTACAAATAAATAAAGAGCTACAGGTGGCTACTGAGAGAGGGAGAATTATTTTTTCCAGGAGCAAGATTCCTTATAGCTTATCCAATCTCAAGTGGTCAACCCGAAGCATATATACATATAAACATATATACAAAACTCAGAAAAAGTTTGTGTGTGTGTGGTTTGTGCGTGTGTGTAAATGTATATGTATATGTGTGTGTGTGTATTTCTAATAATAATTAAAGAAGAGATTATACAGTGAATGAGAGGAGTGGAACAAGGGAATTTAGAGGGGGAAATGGAGTAGACATGATATAAATATAGTTATAATGTACTAAAATCTCAAAAAAATGTAAAACCCAAATGAAATAACAAAGGCACTGCTTTACTGCCCAACTGTCTCTAGGCAATCTACACTATCTCTCAATGGCTTGCTTCTCCCCAACAGCTCTGTCCTGCGCTCAACTTCCTTGAACTCCCTCCCCACACAGGGAGTACAAGTTCTGTTTCACTCACTCCATTGTCCAGCTTCAGAGTTGGACGTCCTGGGCACATAGAATTAAAATGTCAATTTCATTCACATCACTTTAGCAGGCACTGGACACAATTCTGGCAACATTTATACAACCTCAAAGCAATAAGAAATTTTTTTACATAAAACAAAAAAGAAAAGCAAAAACAAAAAACAACCTCTTTGATTTTTTTCTTTTCCTACTTCTAAAACTCTGAAGATAAAATCCTCTAAAGTCACCATAGCTGAAACTGTAAGTTATTTTTAACTCATTTACATTCAATTTCTAGAACCACTTTCTAAACAACTATCTTCTCTATCCTTCCCATCTCCAGTATTCATTCTGTTACCTTTGCTAACTGTTGTGCTTCTGCTTGCTGTTTACAGAAAGTCCAAATTCCAAACATTTACAGCATTTCAAGGAAACCCAGAAGGCTTTGTGCACTTCTGTTTCTTTCTTTCTTTTTTTTTAAGCTTTCATATACTTGGCTGCAGCTCATATATATTAACTGCTGCTGACACTTCTATTGAATTTAGAAGCACTAACATCATCTTCAGTTATTATTATTGACTTGGAGGTTAGGAAGGATATAGTTGAATTTAAGAACTATAACCCTGCTCTGGGGTCACCAATTAAATTTCATGACTTACCTTATGAAAAGCTGGATTCAAAAGAGGTATAGAATAACTTTTTCTCCCTTCTGGTTGCAATATAATTTATGAGCAACCATCAGGATTCGCTCAAAGTATTGCCACAATGTAAGAGATTGCTTTGAAGGGTCTGGGCGGCAGCGCTGGATGAAATCTGACCTAGATTCGCAAGAGAAGCAGGTCTCCCAGCTCTCTGCTCCTTCCCAGACAAACAGCGTTCCAATTCTCAAGCACAGAGAACAGTCAAGATACGTGACCTTTCCTGTGAATGACATTCGCTAAGCCACAACTGACAGAGAATTACCTCTCACCTTGCGGAAAGTCACACTTGAGGTTACCTTTGGGACAGTGTAAGGATTGGTACCCTCCTGCTTCCTTGCACCATTTGGCATTTCCTTCTGAGTGACATATTCATCCAGCATGTGCCTTGTTCCCATCACTCAAACAGGCCACCCCCTACTAGAGATCAATGATGGTCGCCACCAGAAACTTGCTGCTGTGGGAGAGAATTGCCAGCCTGAAGGCGGGTCAGGGACTGAGGGAATCAGATGAAAGTCTGAAGGTTTTGCCCTCATCTGTCTAACAAATAGGAATCAAATGATACTCATTTGCCACATTTGGGCCTGTTTATGCAGATGTTATTATGTATTTAAATCACTGCAGGTCATCTTGTATCAGGTGCACCTAAAAATAATTCACCATAATGTGTTTTCTTTTATTAAACATTAACTTGTAATCATTCCTAATATATTTGGAAGACTGTTGGTGTTTCTCAATATCTTTCCTAGCACATTGCATGTGTCATCTGAAATGCTTTCCTCGCCTCTGTGATTGGGTCTTTATATGTGTTTTTCTGGTATATTCATATGTTCCTGTGAGTCCAGGAAAATACATTTTACTTCTTTGTTTTAATTCTTTTTCTATTTTCATGACAAATCCTCTCTGTTATAACAAGAAAATTTTAATACATTTAATTAAATAATGACTTTCTGATTTATATTTCTTCTCGCAATTTACTTTAAAGTCAACTTGTATGCAGAGACTTTTGTAACACATATAATTGTAATACAATGTTATTTATGTGTTCTTGTCATACAAAGCTCTATGACCGAGTTCAGGGATATATTTGCATTTATAATTAATTGTCTTTTTGTAGATTCCTTCTTCAGATGGTCTAAGTAGGTCAGAATTTTAATAACATTCTTAGACTCATAGCTAAACATGAGGAGAAATGAAAGGTAACAGTCTTCAGGAAGGGGTTAAAGAGCTGGCTTAGCAAGTAAGAGTACTTGGAATTCTGGCAGAAGATCTGAGCTTAGTTCTCAGCATCCATAGTTGGTGGCTCAAAATTGCCTTTAATTTTAGTGTAATAAAATCCAATGTCCTCTTCCAGCCTCTGAGGGTTCTATATATACTCATAAGACTTCGTTAAAATGTTAGGTTGCAAGACCATGTTTAAAGTTCTAAGGATTGTCCTGGTGGAAGCTTTTATGTGGAAAATATTATATATCATATACAAATTTATATTTTTTATAGCAATGAAGATAATAAAACCTTGAATTTTGGAATGAACATAGAACGAAACTAGAAGAATACTCTGCAAATTTCATTAATGTTGACACTGGTTAAGCCTAGGTCAGACTCTAAGTGACTTCTAGAATATTTCTGGAGAATGCTTGAGTTTCTAAGCACTAGAGGGCATCTGTAAGTGAGAGTCAGACAAGAGGACAGAACAGAATGAGGAACTAGGTTATGTATATGACCACATCTAAAGTAAAAGGTATATAGCCCCTCTCTTAAAGGTTCTTGGTGTGTTTAGCTCTCAGCTTTTGCTGATTCATTAAGGAATACCTATAAAAATTTTCAAAGACTGCTAAAGATGCAAGCATTAATCTGGCTAATCCTTGCTGTCTCTGGCTTATTAAGTTAATGAAAGAGCATTAAAGAGTAAGATATCAGAGTATGGACGTAGCCTCTTGTAGCCAGTTGTATTTTTTCTCTTAACTTTTGGTAAGCAAGAAATGCAAATGGAAGAGATTTGTGACTTCTGCAGAATTTCCTTATCTGGGGAAGGGAACCATGGGTTGCAGATATTTCAAACTAGGAAATTGAAAGAGGGACATAGTTTGCTTCTCCTAAGGAGTCATCAGGCAACTTACGGACAGAACAACATTAATCAGGAAGCTGGAGTTCAAATTTGAAGAACCCAAGATGACAGGACCAAAGTAATATATATATATATATATATATATATATATATATATATATATATATTATTCTTATTCTACATATATATATTCTTTATTGATAATTTGATGATAGTTTAGTGATACCAAGGATAACTTACAAAATTTATTGTATGTTTGGCCTTGAAGCAATAGAACAGCTAGAACATGATTTAGATAAACAAAGCTCAGTGCAATGACTTAGGCTAGTAATATTAGCACTGGGGAGACAAAAACAGACAAGTCATGGGCTCATTGGCCATCAAACCTAGTCTACCTGGTGGGCTCCAAGCCAAGGAGAGAATTTGACTTAACAAACAAACAAACAAACAAACAAACAAATACAAAGGTAGATAGCACCTGGACAGCGATACCTGAGCTTGCCCTCTGGCCTCTATACCCACGCACAAACACTTGCTCCAAATGGAGCTTAGCTCCTTGGTCTGCACAAGGTCTAGTCTAGCTTTATTTGGTGTTTTTTCCCTGGTACACACAAGTAGAGAGACCTATCAGGTAGATATAGCTTCAGGCTCAGAGATCTGTTGACCTTTTGACCTTGCATAATATCATGTAATGTACTTTCTCTTTTTTTGTGAAAACTTAAAATGAAAATTCTAATTTTCTACTCTAAAAGATGAGACAATATAATGAATGAGCAAGCATGATAAAATTGTCAAGGTAAGGAATCACTATGACTATGTCACTTGAAAATCTGGTATTAAAATGTGCAGCAAACAGAAAATTGCACAAGGCAATTTGCCACAGAAAGATTGAACAATAGTGAGCTATTCCTGAAAACAGTACTTAGATCCCATTCACCCAAAGTTTCAAATTCATCATACCTATGAGCCTCAAAAGTTTCCTGAATGCATGTTAGCATTTTTAGAACCTTTTGAAAGAAGCAATAATGTTCATAGAAATGTGAAAAACATGATGTTCCTAGTGCTCTGTCTTTTTTTTTTTTATAAACTCTGTACTCCTCTCTTGGTTTTATTGCTAAAACAACCCATGGAAACAAAAGATGCAGAAAAGATATGAAAGGAAGTAATGGCAGCCGAGCCGTTATCCTGTAGATGAATAATAGACAAGGACATAAACAGATGCAGGCAAAGCACGGATGCAAACGGAATGAGAGGACGCACACAGCAAAAGCAACTAGAGTTAGGCACTGGGACTTGGCATTCCTCTCCCCCTTGGAAGATGTTTTGTTTGTGATAAAACAAACCCCTCTTTGGTGATAAAGTCGTGCCTTTAGGCATTCAATAGTCTCTTGACAAATAAAAATAACGTGATATTTAATACTTTCTTAAAGGCAAAGTCTAAATTTAAATTTAAGACAAAGCTTGTTTAATTTTTAAGAGGGTATTCCTTTGATATTTCAACAAGTATAAAATGTAACAACTGAGCTCACACAGGATTCCTGCACAGCATCTTAGCTGACTCTGTAGCATGTGTTCCAAGAATGCCCAATATGTCAGTGATGAGGTGAACTCACTCAAATCAATATTTACATTCTGAGGCTGAGTAATGACTGACTTCACAATAGTAGGGATGTGTTTGCCTACTATGCACTATGCATGCTTCCCATGCATTCTCCTTTCATGTAGTACAAGTTCTTTGACTTGCACAGTAGTTTAAGAGCTGTTAAACTTAAGCCCATCTGACTGTAGATTATTTCAACTTCCATTAGAGTTTCAAATGGCACAGTGCATGATATAACATTAATATATCTGACCATATTTTAAGTGATGTTTCAAAAGAGAGAATGAGAGTAAACATAAACAATATTAAAAACATTATAATCCAAATCAAATACTTGGGTTAATATGCATCCCTGATTTATTGGTTTCCCACCTGTAAAGAAATTAAGAAAATAAGAAGTCCATATGTTATGACTTAAGGAAACAAATAAGTTGAAAATTGACTAAGATTTTTTTAAAAAACTCCTTAATACTAAACTGGCAAAGTAGGTATAGTTCTATTGCCGGTTGTCATAGTTGTATGTCTATATGTGGATATGGGGGATGGGATGAATATATATGAAAATATGTATACTTATGCCTACTTTTTCTATGTTTCTTTTATTGCAAATAGATGTTTTTCATTCAATATACTCTGTTTTCCCCTCCCCCAATTGCTCCAATAATCTCTCCACCTCCTCTCCTATCCAAACCCACAGCCTTTCTGTGTCTCAAAACAAAACAAAACAAAACAAACAAAAAAACCCTAGTATCTAAGAATAATAACTAAAGATAAAGTAAGATTTAAAAAACTAAACACATATGAGAAGGATAAAACAAACAGAAGAAAAGATTGTTTGTTTGGTGTCCCTCTGTCTCTTATAATCTTTCTGACTCCTCTTCATGGTTTCCAAAGTCCTCAGGGGAGGGTTCTAAGGAGACGTCTCATTTAAGACTGAGCAAACATTTCAGTGTCTAACTTTATACATTGACTGGGTGTGTGTGTGTGTGTGTGTGTGTGTGTGTGTGTGTGTGTGTTTCCCTCTATTGAAGGAGGGCGCTTCTCTGGTGATAGCTGAGCACAGAGATGATCTGTGAGTATAGCAGAATCACTCATTTTATTAATACATTCCTTTGAGAATAACATTAAGATTTGACTTCTCTTTATGTATCTGGCGTAGCCTGTCTAGTCTCAGGCTCTTAGCAGAATTAAGTATGGTTTCCATCTCATGAAGTGGGCCTTAGACATATCAGATATTGGTCAATTACCTCCACAAGCTTGTATCAGTTTCTTGTAGCACATTTTTCAAGCAGGTGTTCATTGCAGAATAAAGGGCTTGTAGCTTGGTTGTTTACATGTTGAGGTCTTTAATTCTTCTGCAGGGAGTTTTGTGATTTAATTAATTGCTAGTATTACTGAAATAAGAATTAATCTAACCTGTATGTGACATAATTGGCTTTTTTGTTTTTATGACTATGTCAGAAAAGAGAAATTCATAATGAATTGTTCTTTTCTGCTATGCAGTTCATAGATGGCAAACAGGTAATTGCCCTGAATTATTAGAAAATAATTAATTATTCTACTTCTTACAAATAAAGATATCCCACCATTTCTAAAGTCCTTGATTAAAATTATAGTATTATGTCATCAGTTGCATGAAAACTTGATTCTCATTGAGAACAAAGTCATGTAACAAAATATCTTCTGTTTCATTCCTTTTCATTTTTCTCCTATTGGCGCTATGGCAAACACTCTGTCCTGCAAGACATTAATATCAAAAAGTCACTAGTTTCCCTTACCTGTGCTATTGTTTCCACAATTTCAGATAAAAATAACAGTTTGTTAAGGTTTATTCCTTCCGTAATTGACCATTTTCTTCATTCTCCTATAATAACTGATCTCTTTGCTGCTTGTTTCAGAAGGCCTTCACTGTTGGATGACCTTTGGATTGGTACTTAGATCACAACAATTTTATTTCATTTAATTAATGGTTTTCAGTATTAAGGATACCTTTTTATAAAATCTGAAATTTGAAAAATCTAATTGAATGGTAGACATCATTTTATGCTATCTTTAAATCTTGTATTAAATTATTATTAATTAATATTTGATAAAAACAACATAAAAATAAAGTGGCTCATTTTTTATTGTTTTTGAAACTTTAATTTCAGGTAGCATATCCTGAGATTTTAGTGGGTGTGTGTATGTGTGTGTGTTTTCATGAGCAAGTATGCATGTGTTTGTAGTGTTTGTATTTGCATGTGTGTGCATGTAGCTGTGTATAGGTGTTTTCATGTATATGTGTATGTATGTTAGTGTTTGTGCATGTGTTTGTGTGTGCATTCATGTGTGTGTGCATTTGTGTACTGTATGTGCACGTGTATACAGTATGCAGCATATTTATATGAATACATATATAGAAGGTAAAAAAGCACTCCAGAAGTGTGATTTACTATTTATACATATATCTTATGCTACCACAATTTTTTAGCATCACATAATAGGCAAATTATCTTCAGGAGGCTAAACATTAATACACAGCCTAAGTATGCAATGAGAGCTTTACTTTTTAGAGAAGCTAAAGCAGATGGAGATGAAGAAAATTAGTTTCCATTTTCATCCACCCTTACCTGTCTGGTGGTATTTTACATCACAGGTTTCTTGATTACATTTTCAGCAATTGGCATATACCATACACTATCCTTACCAACTGTATTATGAAAGTATATGAGCTGCTGATTCTCAGAGCAGTAATGATCAAAAATTGGAATTCTGCCTTATGGATGAGATTTGATACAATTGATATTCAGTTTTATCTCTTGCAATGAGGTTCCATTAACAAAGTCCTACTCTGTTGTTCAGAATGACAGTTTAGTTTCTTAATATCAAATTCTTTTGCCTGTTCCAAGCAAAACAGATGGTTAAGATAATTATGATGGAAATGGCATGCTGAGAGAACTGTTGAGAGACCATTCATTCTTGGATTTTTCCTTTTCCTCATTTCAAATATAGTGAATAACACCGTGCTAGGATAGAATAACACACAAGGTTTTGTTGTTTTGTTTTTGTTTTTCTGACTTTTAGGCCTTCTCTGAAAGATGAGCTCTGTAACTCAGGTGAGGTAGTTAACACTGTGGTCTCAGTTTCTTGTATAAGATCAAGAGGTCGGTCGGGGAACCTGTTTCTCCCAGAGGCCTTCCATCCAGGTACTCAGTAGAGGAAAATGGGAAGGATTTCTGGAGGAGGAAAAATCAGCCTGAGGAAAAGAAAACGGGGTTCCAGCAAAATCAAACCCAAGTTACTTTTTTGTTGACCAAAAGAATTTTTATGCAAAAGGCATTTCAAATTAGTTTAAAACAGAGAGCAGAAATGAATCCGAAATGCCTACCGTATGCTTTTTCAGCACTTTCTAGCAATTATGACAATTTAGGTGGTTATGTAAATTACACAATTCTTGCAAAATGATATAATTATGAAATGTTGGGGCAGAAACAGAAAAGGAGTACATTGCTTTAAAGTGAATACTGAAACTATACAAGATTGGGAATACATCCCTCCCCCTCAGTCACCTTTTAGAAGTCTTTTAAGATTTTATTCTTTCCAAAAGAAAATGTCAACATAAAGCAACTGTCTGTGGCCAAAAGCCTTAGTAAAATCTAGAGAAGAAGGTAAAATACAATGAGAAGATTTTGAGCTTCTTTTGTTAATGTTTGGATTCACATCATTAAATCCACATTTGCAAATATAACATAGCCATATAAAATTATTTTCACAAATATTATATTCATTCTTTGTAATTCATTTGGCAAGTTGAAAGACTAAACCCTTGGAGAGATATTTGTGGCAAGTGTCTCACCTGGCATTGTGTGGCTCATGTTTTCAAGCATAAGGCTTTAGGGAGTAAATAATATTCAATTGCAAAGGCTGACTCACTAATTTAACGATAGTTGGGCTGGTGAGATGGCTCAGCTGTTAAGAGCACTGACTGCTCTTCCAAAAGTCCTGAGTTCAAATCCCAGCAACCACATGGTGGCTCCCAACTGTAATGGGATCTGATGCTTCTTTGGGTCTCTGAAGACAGCTACAGTATATTTAGATATCAAGAATAAATAAATCTTTAAAAAAAATAAAGCACTGAAAGAATACTTAATAATCTTATGCTGTTTCTAACTCTTACAATCACTTTTGGGAAAAAGCATATAAAATCTATTCTCCTTAACAGTCTACCATAGTTACCTGACCACCACCAGCTCTCTAGCTAATGTGCAATGCTAATATCTATATGTAACTGCATTTGTGAAAAGGGGTAAAGAACACTCTTTTTCTTTATACTATTTGAGAAAACATGGTCACAGACCAATGCTTTTTCTCTATGCTGGATAGTTTCATCTCAAAGAGATAGAAAAGCAAAACACATAGCCAGAGATTTGTAGCCTAGAGATACGGACACTGGCCAGCCAAACAGCACCCAACACAAAGAAAACAATACAGCCTACAGTTGTCGTCCTTTCAGGAACTTTGAAGTGTACACTTCTTACTCTAATTTGGAGTTTAAATTGCCCTTGACAGGCTTCTGCTCACAAGTGTGTATATGTGAAGCAGGGTGGTCATGGAAGGCTTATTTCCAGCTTGTTTCCCCTCTCAGGGTTGAAGTGAGGTAGAAAGGGTTAGAAAGGTTGAAGTGTTCCTCCTGAGCTACTTCTGAACAGTTAATGCACTAACCTACACTCCACTTACAAAAGAATCAAGGGGCATTTACATCCTAAGGATGTAAACAATTTTGGTCTTTGAGAACCTTTTACTCCTTCTACAAAGACAATTTATACTAATGTTCTAATCAATAGTAGAAAACAGATGATGTCAAAAAGTGCCTGGAATCTTCATTTCAATGTATCCAAATTCCTTCCTGTTCCTAGTTCACTTACGTGATCACCTGTTGCAGCCCCACCAAGTGACAGAGGACATATTATTGAGTATTGTGGACCCTGATGGAGAAGATACCCCACCGCCTTTTCCAAGCTAACCTCAGACTTGCTGTGACATCAAAAACAAAATTCTAAAACTAGATGTAGGACAAGAACAAAGGGCATTATTGACATGAAATCTTGCTTTATAAAGTATCAAATATGGGTGATCTTCCTTGGCTAATGTATAAAGCATACTGAAAAGAAAGAGAAACTTTTATAAGTTACTTCAGACAGTCTCATAGGTCACAGGCTTACGAGACAAGGGGGCAGAATTGTCTGAAACCTCTTATTTCACCACCCCTTCCTTTCTGTGGCCCTATTCAACCTCCCTTCCCCACAGCCCCTTTATGTAGCTTAAGGCAGTGCTGTGTTTACTCATAAGCTTGCATTATCTTGAGGACTCTTCATGTGCCCCTCTGTCTTCCAGTTCTAGTCAAGCCACCTCAAGAAATGCCTCTTCCTTTTCTGTTACTGTGAAGGCAAATTAACAGGCATGGAAAATAAGCTTGAGCTGTCTTTGTGTGGCAGAAACAAAATGCCATTTTCAAGATGCCAACCAATGCTTCCTGTTGCTCTCTCTGAAGTCAGAGATCTGAAAACCTTTAGAGCTGTGAACTGCCACGTTAGGGCTTGTAAAAAGTTCCTGCTGATGGGGTGAGGCCTTAAATTTGTTCGTAAGCAGGCACTCCCATTACTCCAATACTTGCCAATTCGTTGAGCATATTTTGATATTCCAAGTACCTCTTTGTTGTTTTGAGATCAATAATACATAAACTAATAAAATAATCAGACAATGTACACTAAATAGTAAATTTGCTAACTAGTGTTTCTATATTTAATCTCCATAAGCTTGATTCTCTATCTACCAAGTTAGAAATATGGTTTGTCCAATTTTGGTGCCTGTACCATGTGGGCTGGAAAGGATGGAATCGTCCAAGCATTTGGTCCACTCTAATGATCATCTTTTCCTGCCTCAGAATCCAGAACTCACTGTACTGAGACAAACGTATAGTTATCTGTTAATCATTGTGAATTCAGGTGGCAACAGCAGATTTGCTCTTGAGGGGATTAAAATCATATTTTCTGTCTCACAAAGTTGCCCTAACATTGGAAGAAAGGAATTTTGAGAAGTTGTTCATAGAAGTTGTTAGAGCTATATGCCACCTAGAAGCATTGACTAATTTAGTACATAGTGGACTAGTAGGTGAAGGTCCTTAACAGAGCCTGACTCAAGGATTCCAGAAGGGGATGTAAAATGTCTTTATCTAGCCTTCTACAGTTTTTAATTTAAAATTTTTCTCTTTCACTTTTGGATCTCTGCTTACTTTTGTCAAACATATGAGGAGACAGGACAAAAGACAGAGGATGATAGTATAATACAAAATAGAGTAACTAGGCAAACTAAGATAGACAAATGAAAAACTCAGAGGACCAGACTATAGTATGTATCCCCCCCCAGGAAGTTTTGAGTGGCGTAAACATGTGTCTAAGAATTCTCAAACTAATAGAAAAACCCAGTAAATCAGATTTCTTAAATTCAGAGTGTGGGGATTATACTATATTGAACATCATTAAAACTCTTAATAATTCTGGCATATTTAAATAATTTTAGAAATACACTGCAAACTAAATGTGTTTTCTCATTTAGATGCATCAAAATTGTGTATCAACAAGGCTCAATTTCCTCTTTTAAAAGGCAATAAAAGTTGATCATCTTTTAAGGATTATTAGAAAATACAACATACTATGTGCACACATGCATATATTTATACTGTTGCATATACATGCACAATAACATGTATTTGCTAATGCAAAATAAGTGACTCACAGTATATAACAAGTCATGCTTAACTTTTTTACTTCATGTTTGCCTTCTTAAAGAAGATCTTTCATGTTTTCCTGATAGATTTAAAGTTCCTCAGAATGCTAATAAGCTATTTTTATTGAATATCTTTTATGGAATGTTGTCAGGACACACAGAACTTTTGGAGAGTTATTTAAAAGCATACTCTCACCTTAGTCCAATGTGTTAGCCAGCCATGAACACTAGATACTTAACTCTTAGGATGCTGGAAACCACAGCATACTTGTCAAGATGTAAATAAGAACAACTACTCTATTGCTGCGAAAACACTAGTGTTAAACTTAGATCTTAGGAACATCTGTCTTTCAGGAGAGGATATAGCTCTTCCCTGACCTACTTTGACTAGGAAGCAGTGTACAGAAGGGGTTTTCTGGACAGACACATGATAGTTATGCTGAAAAGAAGATAATTTTTTAATGGAAACTGAAATAAGAGTAGACCTCAAAACAAGAGGAATGAAACTAGTGAGGGTGACTGTCCAGTGTCAAACATGACTCTGAAGTTGAAGCTAACACGTTCAGTACATTTGAAAAGCCAAGCTCTCACAGCACCTGGTGACATCACCTGTATTACAGCATCTCGGTGTCCATGCCAGCTTTGCCACAGAAACTTTGGCCATGGCCCATCTTCCCTTGAAGCCATTAATTTTTACTTCTTGTCAACTTCTTAAAGATTCTGACTTATCAGATTTCACCAATCATGCTTTAGTTAGTGGCACTGTACCATTAAAAGGTCTCTGTAAATATCCATCTTTATTTTTGTGTTCATACAAGACTTCCTTTTCCCCAGGGTAATGATTTTTTTTCTTCAAAAAATGTACATAATGAGTAGGCCACAATAGGTCTGATTGATGGTAGGGTTTGGGGAAGAATGCACGTACCCATTTGTGTGAAGTCATGTCTTCCAGTAACAGAAATTATGTGGAATGAGTTTTAGATCAAATATTAGAATGAAGATAAAGTATCTTATGTAGAATTGCAGGATCCCATCGACAAACTCTACTCATCATTTTGTTGAAGCTCTTAAGTTAAATACTCACCTCACCCTAATAATATAAGATCGGGTTTATTATAAGATAAATGACTCAAACAAAACTAAAAAGAGTTTTTAAGTGGTGCAATGGAATATAGTGTTATAAGCATATAAAGGAGTTATTATACAGGGATATTTAATGTAATGGGAGGAGAGAAGACAGGTGAGGGTTTGGGAGAAGAACTCCATGAGGGAGGACTGGGAGAGGGCAACATTTTAGACATAAATAAAAAATAATTAATAATAATCTAAAATAATAAGGCACATAATTAAATTAGCAAGAGGTCTTATTTTCTGTGTTGATTTAGAATGGGTTGCAGTGGGGTGTGGTTTCTGTGCAGTGTCTAGTATCCAGTAACAGCTTAGTCTTTGTCCTTTGGTGTGTTCAGACTCTTTCTGGCCTTCAGAGTAGAAAAACAACACAAAATGCAGCTGTTTCTATCCTGTGGTCTAAAAGCCTAACAGGCATCAGTTGTAAAAATAAATTACAAAGAGCTTCTGTCACTGGAGTGGGTGGGCCCCAGAGGACACTGATGAAACAAGCCTCAGGTCAACAGCTCAGAAACTCCTCATGAGACTGAGCTTCTGAGGCTACAGATGTGTAAACCACTGCGTACATTAGCTGTGTCAAAAGGGACAATGAGTTAATAAGTACTTTCAAGTGAAAGTATTCTTGTCAACTTAAAACAGTAAAACATAGCTGATTATATTACCTTGTATTTTCCAGAAGCATACATGGTCATACAGAAAATCTTATTTGCTGTTTGCTCTTTGCTCTTTTCATACATGTATACATTCATACATGCACACATGCAAAAATTCTCACTAATCTCACTGCAAAGTTCCCTTGTGTTACTGCCACCCCGATTAGGCCCCTCTCCTCTGAACAGGTCTCTTTTTCCATATTCATTTGTTTTTATTTATTATGCGATTAACCAAGGCTACTGTGTTACTGTGGGCTTCGAAATCTCCACTGGAGCCTGTTAGGTTCACTAGTAATTACAAGGCAAATGCTGATAATTTCCATTTCCTAGAAGCTATCAGTGTCCACTAGTCCAGGGGCAATATGGTAAAGGGTCACTTAAATTTTTTCCACGGTGATAGTAACCTGTTGACAGGCCCATGAATATACAGTCTCGGATTAGATGAATATACTTACATTAGCTTTTGAATTTACATTACATTTGAATGGGTGTGTCATGGCAAAACGATGCCTTTCATAGCATTTCTTGCCATCTTCTGGCACCTAAAACAGTCACGTGTCTCAACATTTCCACGTTTTACTACAAACAGAAAGTTTTCTGGTTAAAGCTGAAAGTGACATCTATATTTATGGATATAAACATAAATAATTATAAGGTAACTTGATCCTGTGTTAATTTAGCTAAATTTTAGTTGGTTCCTCTCTAGAACCCATTACTTCCTAAGGAGAATGTTGCAGGATTTTCCATGTACAATCATATTAGGGCAGTGGAACGCCTGTGATTGGACAGAAAAGGGGAGCCGGAGCTAGGAGTGGGTGGGGGTCACAGAGATCGCAGGAGGAGAAAGAGGGGCTTTGGACATGTGTGATATATACGAGCCAAAATAGCTAAGCTTTTAAAAGGTTAGAAATATTGGGATGATACTTTTATCATTACCTATTGGCTCTTAAATTATTGTATTGGCATCTTGTAAATTGTGATATTACTGATACATAGATCTGACTGATTAATTAAGCTTTAAGAGTTTTGATTTACTTGGTTACTGGAGTGTGGGTCCACCAATGGCAGAGAGGGAACACAAATGAGATGCTGTGGGAGAAAGCAGTGAGAGAGTAGCCCTGCATTGAGAATGGCAACGGAGCTGGACCCTGCTGGGACATGGTGCTGAGGCTTGTTGGGGCAGGAGAGTTAATGGGATCGTTTTTTTATACCTCCCACAACAGGAGAAGATTTTTACTGGTACTTACTTTAAGGAAAACCATTTTCCTCATGTGGAGCTTGTCTGTTACTCCTGTAACATTCAAATCACTATTTCTAAATTGAGAATTTCCTCTAGGTTGCTTTTGTATTTTATAGTGTTAACACTGGGTAAGAGCATAGCAAGCTTTCTGCCCCTGCAGCTTGCATAGTCTAGTAGGGAAACTAATACCTCACTTCCAGCTAGTGTATCTTTCAATCAAGTCACTGGTAACAGCTTACCAAGTTCTAGTGGATGATCAAGACAAATAACAGGAGCCTATATTGTTTGAAGGATGCTCTGTTTCTACCTTTCCAGCAAAGCAAAAAAAAAAAAAAAAGGTACCTCATACTTGGCACTGAGATTTTTGTTTAATAACTCACACGAAATATGATGACAGATCCGATCTTACAGTCCAAAGATAAAAGAGAATAGATAAAAAGTTAACAACATTTCAAGACTCCTTCAATTTTTCATCCTGGAATTTTGTCTTAGTGAAACATTAATGTTATCCTTAGTGTTGTGTCAAAGGTATAACAATTCTACAACTCGTTTCCGTGTTTTTAGTATCTGAATATTTATGCTTTTTCCTATAGGACAATGAAAAGTTTGGACCAATGAGGCTTCTACCTCTTGTTCTGTTTCCCTCTTCCCTTGCTCTTCTTGTATAATTTAACCAAGATCAAACCAAATGAAACACAGTTACTATACTTTTGAAACAAACCTTAGCTGACTCACTTCTGCTTTTTCAACCAATCTTGACAAACCCCTTTAGTTACATTTTTAAAATTAATTTTATAAGTGTGATTATCTATGTGTGTTTGCACATGCCCACAGGTGCCTGAAAAGCACAAAGACACTAAATCCCTGTATCTGGAGTTATTGGCAAATTGTCAGTGGGTTCTGGAAACTCATCTCAGTTCTCCTTAAAAACAGTATGCATTCGTACTAAACACTGAGCCATCTTTCTAGCCCTTCCTGGTTACTTTTGCTTTTAGTTACTTTTTTTTCCTTTCTACTGGGTGCTTTTGTTACACAGTTTGACTTTTGCTCATAGTTATCTGTAGACTCTTGAGAAATGTTTTGAAATGTGAACATTTAGCTACTCTAAATGCTTCAGAAAAGAAGTAGCCAAAAAGAATTGTTCTAAGTATGTTCCGTCCTGTGTATGCAGGAAGAAGTGGGGGCGTAGACCTTGTGAGGTGACCATTTCTAGACTGAAGCTCATCAGAGTCAAGAAGAAAGCACTCTGTAAAGTACAGATTATGATGGACTGGGGGTCAGAAAATCTGTAGTGTAGCCCCAGTTACCAAATAGCGCACTGTTTCTAGTGCCCCTTAATAGCACTTATGGATGCCATCTTTCTTATTTTTCAAATGAGTTTGTTGTTATTGTTGTTGTTCTTTATTTTCTGTTTGTTTGAGGAGGTGCTTTCTTATTGTATTTTTTGTTTTCTTTGGTTTTTGAAGATAGTCTCATTAAATAGTCCTTGCTGACCTGGAACTCACTGTATAATCAGAGCTGGATTGGAACCCATAGAGATCTGCCTGCCTCTGCCTCCAAAGTCATAGGATTAACACCACGAGCCACCTGACCTCAAAAATCCCTTTCTTAGCATGGGCTATCAGTGGCAAGAAGTCAATTTAAAAGTTTATGATTTTATGTAAATTGAAAAAGACAAACGTTTTTTTCTTTAATAATCACAAACCTATATTCCATCGCACCTTTCATATACATGAATCATTCAGTGCATGGATCTAGAAACTGATGAAAGTCTTTATCTCAAAAATTTTGGCATGGACATAGTTATCTGTAAAATTTAGTTTCATATATGTATGCATCAAGATCCTAAAAACTAATGACTATTCTCCTTATAAAAATCTGGATTTGTAATCTTTCTTTAAGAAAAATTCCCATAAGACTAAAATTTTAAAACGGAAGCTATGCATGCCAGTAAAAATAGTTCATCGTTAGAGCTGTGTATAACTGTTTTCCTTTTAAGAAATAGATATTAAACCCACTTTTTTTCTTTATCCATTTGTTTTTTCACATTTTAAACCTAAATAATGTGCATGCCTTTAAAAACTCTTCGAGTTAGAAGGAACAAAAATATCTATTTTTCTTCCATATAATCCTCTTAACATGAACATGCCAGATGGTGTTTCATATCAGGTCAGAAATAATGAAGGAATCTGGCTTTGAATCTAAGAATCAGGGTGTTGGGGGAGGACTGAGTAACTAAAGATTACATATTTATAATAGCATTTCCCCTGAAAACCAACCATTTGTATGAATTTCTGATGTGCTTCTGTCTTAGCCTGTGGATTTATTTTTACTTATTTCATCTCTATCATACCCTCATCTTGGGAATCTCAAAGGTTGTTTATGATGAGCTTGGGAATTTTTTTTCAGTTCTTAGGTAACCATGGCCAAGTAATCATCCATCCTGCACATATTCCAAACTGAAGCAGAGCAAGTAGCAGCTCCGAGAAAGGGAGAAAGGAAAAGTCTGTCAACTGTAGAAGAGACCAATGTTTGCTAATTAGTTTTAGGAAAACTAATTATAAGGCTGAAAATTTACTTCTTTAAAAGAAAATAGTATAATGTATAGTCATAATTGTTCATTATATTTAAAGAATAAATATAGATTTTTTATCATAGAGGGAAAGCAAAGACTTAAACATTAATTAAACTGATAATTTTTTCCTATTGTCTCCATTTCTAGGTATTATCACTTCCTTCCTGATAGATCACATGATTGTTTTATTTATTTATACTGATCAAAATAATATTTGAGACTATTCTATTGATTGTCTTCAATAATTTCTTCATAATTCTCTTCATAATTTCTATATGCAGTAATAATCTTGAACCATTTCCTTGAGTGCTTCTAAGCTATAGGAAAAAGGGTAGTTATGTCCTGAATACATATAGCAAGAACTTTTAAAAACCATCTTATTGGTTCTTTCTGACTTTCACACCATGCATCCCAATCCTGTTCATCTTCCTTTCTGCAGTACCTGCCCTCCATGTTTGCATCCTCTCATCCTCTCCCTCAACAGTGAGGGGTGGAGGAGGATAGGAGGGAATCTCCTTATGGAAGTTGTAGTGTGTCACAGTGTCTTATTCAGTATACCCTTTGTCCACCCTTGTTTGCTTACAAATGTTCATCGCAATGAGTCCTTGGTCTGGCGAGAGGTCTTTGGCTTCTGCCATTCTATCATGGAATATCATGTGGACTCCTCTTAGATATCATGTTGTTGCCTTCTGTCATGGGGATCCTGTAGTTTTGGATCTATAGGAATGTTCATGCACTCCAGCAGTTCAAACAAACACAAGAAGCTGCCTAGGTTGCAAATGAAAGACAAGTTCTCAAAACATCCATTAAGACTATGCCCAAAAAGAAAATAAGAAAAAAGAAAGGAAGGAAGGAAGGAAGAAAGAAAGGAAGGAAGGAAGGAAGGAAAAAAGGAAGGAAGGAAGGAAAGAAGGAAGGAAGGAAGGAAGAAAGAAAGGAAAAGAAAGAAAAAGAAAAGAAAAGAAAAGAAAAAAGGAAAAATGGAAGTCAGGAGCACATCAGATAATCAGTATTAGTATAATAGATAAAACTTAGTTGTATGAAGAGAAATTGAAATGGAAAAAGAAAATATTATTGTTTATGAAATGGACTAAAAATCCAATTAATGAAGATAAGAAGTGACATATTCTGTCAGAGAAGCAAAAGACACCATAGAGCAGTCAGGCATACATATACTGAAGTATCATAGAGCAGTCAGGCATACGTATACTGAAGTATCATAGAGCAGTCAGGCATACATATATTGAAGTATCGGAAGGAAAAGCCAAAGCAGCAGAACGTATTGAAGAAAATTATGACTAAATCCAGCTTTACTGAAAACCATTTCCTATACAAGCAGGAAGCTAAGCAAATTCCAACTTCAAAAAATACAAACACATCCCCCTACACACCACAGTAAAACTATTGAGAGCTCAGAGGGGAAAAAATCTTTAAAGCAGAAAGAGGTTGAAAAAGAATGACTACCTTCCCATGCATGTTTTGACATTTTCACTTTAAGATAGAATATTGAACTTGAAAAGTTCATATGATGGCATCACACAATTGCATGCACATACACACACACACACACACACACACACACACACACACAAATGCACACATACATGCTGATGAAATGCTGCAGAACTCACAGTTGCATCTGTCGACAAGAGGCTGCATATGACAGCAGATTTACAAGTTAAATCAAATAGTGTTACCAACTGATTTTCCATCAGAAACATGAGGTCCAACAGTACTGAGATGACAGGCCTCAATAAATGAAATCATTAACAAGTAATTCCACACTGAGCAGGACACTCATAAATGGGTATAACACCCCCCCACACACACACATACAAACAACCTTTTTTTTTCTTTATACACAAAAGATGTTTAAAATAGTCTAACTAAAATCAAGTCGGTATAGAAAGAATCTTTGGTTCACAATAAGTGCAATAATAGAGATAATTGCATAATTATAAAATGCAATTCAAATGCAAGTTTCATTTTTTTCCCTTAACTCAAAAACTTACTGGAGTAGAGATCGCATCATATGTACAAACTGTCTGATTAGGCCCATGATACAGGAATATAATACATTTGGTAATAATAGCACTAAGGAAACGGGGGCAATCAAAACAGTATTGGCTGAGGAATTGATGCCAGACTGTAATGTGTTACACAATAACCAATGAAAAGATTTAGTCACTATAAACAAGCTAATCAGCAAAAGCACAAACACGGACTCCATGTTCTTTTATTCTTTTGGTTTCAAGAGAAGACACTAATTATGAATTTAATAATAGTAATGTGCATTTGTACCATTTATACATATTGTGAGAACACACATAAAAAAACATGGCAAAAGTATGGAGCTATGGATAAGCACTATTGATTTAGTATGCAGATGACCTTAGTTCTGATAAGAAGTAGGTAGAGGCCTTAGACCCACTGTTCAGGTTGCTTAAGAAAATATAATAAAAAGTCATTAAAGTCAATGAAATTTACAGTAGGAGAGTTTTGTGTAATGCAGAAGGAAGCAATGGAAGGTTCAAGAAGGATAGGACACATTTGAAAAGTGAGCACTAAAATAGTAGGCATGGGTCCAGCTCTGTCAAACTCAAGTCAGTCAAAGATGATGAGAATTGGGAAGCTGTGAATTTCAATCATACAAGTACACTGAAAGTGATTGAGAAAGTATCTATCATTCAAATAGCAATCACAGATAAGTTTATGCCCACATGTCTGCTCATGTTTGTGGGTGCAAATATGTGTAGATGTGTGTGGAACTTAGAGGACGACGACATGGGTTAGTTTTCAGTCACCATCTGGCCACCTGCACTCCTTTTCTCTTTCTGAGACTGAGTGTCACATGGCTTTGAACTAACCAACTACAGACTGGCTATCCAGGGAACTCTAGCGATCCTTATGCCTGTACCTCCTCAGAGCTGAAGTGACAGGTCTGTGTCACTGTGCCCAGCATTTTGTTATGGGAAGAAACTCCTGTCCTTGTGCTTATACTACTAGCTGTTTGCAAACAGAGCTGTCTCACCAGTTCTAACAAGTGTATTTTAATTGAATTTAAAATAAAGAATGTTACTATTGGTGGAAAAGGGGTGAGGGACATTTTGAAATGACCCACACATCAGTCCTTCAGTGGTGCACGTGCATTATAAATATATATAGTGTCAACACGAAGGAAAACTTAAGAGTGAAAAAGAGAGATAGACAATTTACTAATCCTACATAAATGAACTAGAAAGAGGAAAACATATAGTCATACTAAGACGTGCACATCAACTTTTACAGAAACATGATTCATAACATCTGTGCAAATAGTTCTTTTTAAATGGAACAGAATATATGAGAAAAATCAACTTAAAGGAAGAAAGACATTTTGGCACTTGATTTCAGAGGCTTCAGTTTTCTGTTGGCTGTTTCTGTTGCCTTTAATCCTATGAGGAAACCAAGAACTATAGCCAGGTTAGAGAAAATGCTCAGTTAATTGCAACCAGGAAGCAGAAAGACCTGGTTGCCTTTTCTGGCAACGCCCCCACAACACTATTAAACCACAAATAAACCACTGGATGAATCCAGGCATGTTACAGTCTCATTCATTCGGCTCCATCTGGGCTGCAGTGACATAGCTCGATGCGTAAAGGGGTTTGCTGTCAAAGCTGATTGCCTGAGTTTGATCCACTGGCTGCTAGAATCCAGGTAGTAGAAAGACAGAGTCCCACAAATTGACACCCACACACATGCTATGGCACACTGTTGCCTGCACATACACTATGCATGCATAAACAAAGAAATCAATAAGTACATCTGGAAAGAAAGGACTCATTTTTAAAGTCTTACCTCTGAATCCTGTTGTAACAGGTGACCAAATATTCAATACATGAGCCTTTTAGAACACTTGAGATACAAATTATGACAGCAGGTAATGGCTAAAACAATTAAAATGGAAGTTGGTGCTGGTAGTGTGTCATACCACTTACCCATATGCTGGCTACTGTGGAGTTTTAGATAGGAAGATCATAAGTTTAAGGCCAGCTATGACTATAGAGTAGCATCCTGCAACCTCATCCCCAAATGGTAAAACAATGGACGAGAGAATAAGCAAAGCATGTTATATTAGCACTGGCATCACCCATGAATAGGATAGAAGGGCATAACATAATTAATACATGCTGTAACTTGGAGTAGCCTAAGAAACATAGTTTAAAATAGAAAAAAAAACAATAAAAGCCACATATAAGATTCCACTTGTAAGGATTATTTGGAATGTACAGACCTATACAGCTGATCATTAGTTTCTTGGTAGATAGTGGAACTCACAGTCAATCACAGAATAAGCAATCAATGTAGAGAGGATGTAGGTTTCCTTCAGAGATTATGAAAATAATGAGATTTAACATGCTATCTTTGAATTTACAAAAGTTAATGAAGACTGAGTGGTAAAGTTTAATATACAGGAGTCCTACATGTTTTAATAAAGCTATTCTTAGAGTCTCTGTTACAAGAATAATGGTTCAGCATTTTTCCTCAAAGGATATCATGCATTATTTTAGCTTAGAAAGTCCATAAATGGACATAATTATGATCAGTTTCTCTTTATCTTCCTTTAAACCATCTCTTATTCATCATGGGCGTGAGCCTCTTCCAGAACAGAGCAGGCCTTCGTTTCCATTAGCGTTTGGCCTTTAGTCAGCTCCAAGCACAAGAAGAGCTTTTGTTGGCAGAAGCCTCAGACCACCAGCACACTCACCTAGGCGGCTGAGCAAATACCAGTGCAGTTTTTCACCCTGTTCTTTTATTAGACTAATATTTTTATTTAACTATTGAGTGTTTTTTTTCTAACTTTTTCTAACTATTGAGTGAGGTTATTTCAGTGTTAAGACACATTATTAATCGAAATCGAGATTTACAACTTTTAAGATATGCTGTAGAAAATATGATTTCCAGTGTCATGGTTAAGTTAGGCTAAGCTCACACTACTTATCCCTTTAGAAAAGATTTCTAATCTCATCTCCATGTTCTCCTAATTGAGTAGTATGCGTCTTTCTGTGTTCTCTGCTTTAGAGTACATTAATACTAATTTTTTTCATTTCAAAATGTTCACTCCTTTTTGCTTATCTTCCATATCATCTGCTCTCTTAAGCTCTCTTAAGATTACAATCATGTACAAACACTGGATTGTGTATCTGTTTGTATAAATCCATCATAAAAAGTAAAAATTAGTTTATTTGAAAAGCAAATGGTAGCTAACCTCCACTTAGTAGAAAGGGTTGTGATGGGAAATGGATAACTTTAGAGCAGACTGTTTACAAAGGCGTGTATTGCAAAGGCATGAGTAACGTGGCGAGTTCACAGGGACTGGAGGCATCATCACCTATATCTAAATAGAAAAGCAAAGTGAGTAACTGCAGAGTAGAGAAGAAGCTGCCTTGAGAGAAGCAGGGTTACATTTCTGTGGAATGAAGGTGTACCCACAAAGCCCCTGGTGAACCTTCTTTAACTAAAGGAAGACAGCTTGTAGAGCAAGATCTATAGATCTCTATATGAAGGCATGGTGCTCCCTTTTCCTACGTGCACTGTTTTGCATTTAGCTTGAAGATTCCAAAATGTCTGATCACAATAAGATTTTTGCCTCAAGGTGCACTAAAATGTGCAGGCTATCAAGGCCATGGTTATGAATTCGATTTTCTAAATACAGAGTACAGTAAAAGGAGGGATCAGGGACAAAAGCCACACAATTGCATTCTTTCTTTTATTGTTAATTAGGGGACACAAAAGAAAGCAGAGGGATCTCAAAGGAAATGATCAGAGATGTAGGAGAAAGGAGAGCGAATACATGAAAGAGACTGTTACAGAGTAGAGAACTGTAGGAAGGAGTCAAAAAGACTCTAGGAAGCGTTGCACACATCTCTATTGAAATGGTAGAAATGCTGGACTTCAGCAACTTGAAGGGGCATGATTTACAAAATTAACAAGAGCAACTTTAATGAGAAAAATCAAGAAGCCAGAATTGAGTAGTTTGAGGAGTGAAGAGAACACAGTCATGTGGTCTGTAAAGATGCTTGATGGTGAAGAATTCGGGGTGGGGGGGACAGTAGTGATGAGACACAGACCTGACAGGCTCCTCTGTGGATAAAACTCCTGAGTGACTGAGCTTCACAGGGCAGGCATCTGGGAGGACGATGGCAGAGATCCCTGGGCAGGATGAGCCACAGAGAAAGAGCAGAAAGGGACTTCTTAGCAATGGAAAGGTGGGAGTCACCAACAGGGAACAAAGGGGCTTCGTGGGATGTGATCTCTGTTGTTTTCAGAGAGAAAGGGGCTAAAGCTGTGAATGCCTTATGAGTTCTGTGGGATGTTTGTCTCATTGGAGTGGGGAGATAAGAGTACTTGAGAAGTGTGGTGTCATCTTCACACAGATAGGGCTGTTAGACATGCGGGGGTTGTGTGATGGAGACTCGCAGAAGGGACATCTCTGCCATTCCTTTGCCCTCCACGCATACTCATTCTGAGAATCAGATGTATGTTGAGCCTTGGAGCCAAGTCACATTAAAGCTCTGTTACAGTTCTGTCAAAGCGGGGAAAAAAAAAAAAAAAAAAACCCTGTTATTTCTCTGGCAACAATATCTAGAAACAGACTTTTAAACTGAAGAGATAAATGTCTCTAGATTACACACGTGATTATGTAAGAAAACTGACAGGACAAAGCAGCTATCACGCTGAGTGCTGGGTGCTCATCAGCCTTGGAGAGCTGGCTCGCTGCCCGTGGGCCTGAAAAGAATTCCTATTTGCCTTTGTGTTGAATTAAAGAGTCAGGCATTTGCCCCCTGAAATGGAACCAAGACATTGCCCCTTCTTGTTTGGCTGCTGCTCCGCCCAGATGTATCACATAAATGCCGCCATGGATAGTGGTGGACTGTGAGCACAGGAGACAAGCTGATGCCGCCAGATGCTAGCCGTCAAGATGACTCAAGCTGTATTGAAATTTCCTTTGCACCTGGCACTGGAGGTGTCAGCCATGCCAGTTCAATCCCCCCAACACAGATGTTCTTGTTGTACCACTTTGCATGTGTAACGTTTAGGCTTCTGTTCAGTTTTGCCACAGCACACATAAATACAGTAATCCAAAGACCACCCATTTATTAGTGCACCTGCATCTTCAACTACATTTCTTTCATTCTTTTCATTGAATTCTTCAATATTTAAAAAAAGAAGGGGGAAAAAAAGACAGTGAGGTGGATAATGTTTTTGGTGTGTTAGATTGCTTTAGAAAATGAAGATAATGATAAAAATAACAATACCCACACTATTCAAAACAGTCTTAGTAAAACATGGAATGAAAATGAGCCTTGTTTAGGAAAGAAATATATTTTGTTATCTTTTCATGAGCTTTTATTTTATTTCCTTACCAGCAAAGGAATAGAATACATAAATCGTGTATCTTCTAACAATAAACTCTGATTTCTTCAAATGAGAAACTGGTAGAGTTTACCTTGTAAGGTACGGATTTTGCTGAGTGTGGACCTCTGACACCCCCATTTTAAATTAATAGGAGTGGAGCTCAGTGCAGCTGAAGGCTGACGGTGACCTCCTGAATACAGGATGAAAAGCCTTTGGAGAGAGACAAGATCATTACTCCAGAGAATAGCCTCATGCAGTTGCGGTCCTAGTGAAGTGAGAAAGAACACCAAAATGTTTTGATCTTGTTCCATAGTTACACATAGTGCCTGTATCTTTCCAAACACCCAACTCTGTCAAATGTCTATGAAAAGGAATTTCAGAGATATTTAATTTTGGTTCGTGGAGAGATGGGTGGGACTGTCTCTTATTATTCAGTTGAAGCAAATAAATTTTTAAACAAGGAATTCATTTTAAAAATTGATGAGGGGTGACATTTTTAAGTTTGATATTTTTAATAAGTTGTAATAGTTACTCAGGTTGACATGTTCTCGGTTTACATGCATTGTTTGTGTCCTGACTATCATATAATTGTATTCTGTTGGAAGTATGCACCATCCATTTCCAGATCAATGTCCCATCAGAAATTGAGTCAATTGTGTTGTAGAATAGACAAACACACACATGGAGAGAGAGAGAGAGAGAGAGAGAGAGAGAGAGAGAGAGAGAGAGAGAGAGATCAAGTTTTTCAGAGACAGAAGAATGAGGAGAAGAATGTTAAGGAAGAATAAAGAAGCAAAAGGAAAGATGAAGAAATAAAAGAAGTATCTACATGAAGAGGCAACGCCTTCCTACATTTTCATATACGCTAATTCTTGGAGACATGGGATAGGGAGAAATATAGTCAAGCAGGGCAGCCAGTAGTAAACCCAGCCGGCTTCAGAGCACACTTGATAACTCCCATGCTCCAAATATAAGGTGGGAGAGAGAGAGGGAGAGGGAGAGGGAGAGGGAGAGGGAGAGGGAGAGGGAGAGGGAGAGGGAGAGGGAGAGGGAGAGGGAGAGAGAGAGAGAGAGAGAGAGAGAGAGAGAGAGAGAGAGAACAGTAACAGCTGGCTTCCTCATACCCTCTAAAATTAATGTAACTAGTTTTATTCTGAACTCTCTATTCAATATACATATGAAGATGGCATATGTATACACAGACAGAAAAACCTCAACCCACAGGAGAAAGAAGGAAGGAGGAGATATAAAAATAGGGCTATGTTGGGGGGTTCCTTGGCAAGCCTTGTCTTCCAGTAAAAGTTACTAGAAGTATAATAGGCACAACCATTACTGTTTTGCACCTTGGACTTCAAACATGAAGGCTGAATAAGGAATATACCTTTGCCCTATGCTACACTTCACTTTCCCCAAGGGTTTAAGGCTCCGAGTACAGCAAACCACCATTCATGAATCCTCTCTTCTCACTCAGTCTCGAAATATTTTTCTAGTTCACCTATCTGACGTTTATTCTAGTTCACCTATCTGACGTTTAACACAAACCTGTAGTAACTGAAAGCACTAACCATGTGTGCTTGTATCACTCATGCAACTAAGCAAGTAAAATACACTCTGTAAATGCATATTTTATTTCATTTTACAAGTGAGCATGTGGTTAGAAAGAAAGAAAATTTTTATTGTCACACAATTGATAACTTAAAGAGCAGTAGTCTGCACCAGAACAGGTTCAATGAAGCCTGGGTGTTGAATCATGTTACCCTATTCCAGAAATATTACAATAGAACTCGATAAACAAAAATAGAAATATTCAATTACCTAAGAAAGTATATTGCTGATGTATCTGAGTTTCAAGGTTATTAACTTAAGATGTATATTTTACTTCACTGTGAAACAATATTGGCAAGCATCTCCTTATCTGTTTCGTTGCATTTCTAGTAGTATCCTCACTATGCTAACCCTGTGATTCCCACATATAATAATTAATTGGAACAAATAAGAAATTGGCACCTCAGGATGAAAATCATGGCTTTTCGTTTTTATTATTGGAAATTTTCTTTATTTACATTGCAAATGTTATACCATTTCCCGGTTTCCCCACCCCTAAAAACCCCTATCCCATCCCCCCTTCCACTGCTTCTACGAGGATACTCTTCCACCCACCCACCTACTCCTGTCTCCCTGCCCTGGCATTCCGCTACACTGGGGCATTGATCCTTCACAGGACCAAGGATCTCTCCTCCCATTGATTCCCGACAAGGCCATCCTCTGCTAAAAATGTGGCTGGAGCCATGGGTCCTCCATGTGTACTCTTTGGTTGGTGGTTTAGTCCCTGGGAGCTCTAGGGGGTCTAGATGGTTGATATTGTTGTTCTTCCTATGGGGAAGGACTCCTTTAGCTCCTTCAGTCCTTTCTCTAACTCCTCCATCGGAGACCCCGTGCATAGTCCAATGGTTGGCTGTGAGCATCCGCCTCTGTATTTATTTGTCAGGCTCTGGCAGAGCTTTTCTTTGGCACATTCATCATTTGAGACAAGCAAATAATGAATTCTTTTTCTTTTCAGTTAAGGTGAAAAGCAATGTCTTTAATATTATTTACCTCATAGACGCTCCAAAGGCAGAGAATAAGGATTAAGATCTACACAGCCAGAAACCTCTTGTGAAGTGCGTCTCTTTGCTTTTCTTTAGGGAGCTTTTCTCCTTCTGCTGATGTTCAATGGTCCTTATGAAAGCAGAGTTACCAGACAAAGAATTCTATTCCAACAAATTCTGACTCTGGACCCTCAAAACCTGACTGGCCATGTGCCCTGGCAAAATAGTTTCTGCCATTACTTCCCTTTTCAAATTATTATATTCCAAGCTAAAGTACTTCCTTGGTATAACTATCTGTCAAAGACTGGATCACATGCTAAGGGATTACACTTGTTCCAATTCCGTGTTGCTGGGTCACCCATTGATGGGTGAAACAGAGAAAAGTGACACATTTTTACAGCTCACAGTTGATGAGTTCCACGCAGATCCCACAGGAGACTGGGGTAGTTACTTTCTGTTCTTCTCTCACTATTCCTCTTTCCCAACCCCTTCCCCTTTCTCACACTGCTTGGGAATGCACCACAGAAGTTGTGTGTGCTAAAGAAGTACTAAAGTGCTAAAGAGTTAACTTCTGATATCTTCTGAAACCAAAATTTATGTTCTTGAAACAGTAAAGTCACTTAAAATATGCTGGGCAGAAAGATGATTGACACACGTCTTCAACTCCCAGTAAGAAAATAGAAAATAGAGTAAACTCCCCCTCACATCTTTCTACCCCAGTCTTAATATTTTCTGTCCCTTTCTTTCCTTTACTTGAGAATCTGCTAATGCCTTATCCAGCTGTGCTTTTCCATCACTGTCCTAAGTGGCAAATCTCACTTGCTACCCACTCTCCTCCTACAAAAATTAGTGGCAGCATCAAAAAGTTTTGTCCACAGCAGTGTTTATTTGTATTGCAGTTTAATGTTATTTGATTGGCTTTGATTTGATTTTTGAAGTGATCCCATGAGACAATAAGAATTCTTGGAGCTTCTACAAAGGGCTACTGGCCTTCAGATACATATGCTGTAGATAACATAATCAGAAATTTTTCTCTCCCATCTCTTCATGTACTTAGTTTATCCTGATCGCTTTCATGCCTCCTCCATCACCTACCTACCTGCTCATGTGGTGAACTTCATATTCTGTAGGATGATACTTACATATATCTTTCTTGTGGAAGTATTCCAATTATATTAGTAAATTCTTCTTCCTGGCAACTATCTAGTAATTAGATTGATCGGCGGCATTAACAACCCCAATTTGGGGCTTTGATTGATTCTTAAATGAATTGTTGGCCTACATGGGTTCTCTATAACGTCCTAATTTTTGAGCCTAGTCCTAGAATCTCTGTAAAGCCATATACCATACACACACACACACACACACACACACACACGTGTGTGTGTGTGTGTGTGTGTGTGTGTGTTATATAGTGAGTTTTACATATATGGTATATGGTGTATATAACATATATGATATTTGGGATATATAACATATATATATGGTATTTGGTGTATATAACATATATATGGTATTTGGTATATATAACATATATGGTATTATATATATATATATCTCAGTAATGTTTCTCAAATAATACATATATTAATTAATAAACAAATTATTTTTTACTCTGTTCTTTGCTAAATTGGCCAGATAATGATTTATCAGGAATGGTCTTTTTAGTCTACAGTTTTACTTTCATCTACCCATCTAATAAAACATAAATATATGGAACCTCCTCCACGACTTGGCTAGTTGGCTTGTTTTCAGACATTCCTAGATTTAATAAGAAGAAATCAGACCATGCTTTCAAGTTTTACATTCTGCCCTTGAACCTTTTTGCACAATAGAAGCTAGACACATTTAGGAATTTTAACTCAGAAGACAAAAATTAATGAGGGCTGTAATAAGCCACTTAAGTAGGGGCTGAGGTAAAAGCATATCATGCCAAAAGGCAAGTTGCTCTATAGAAGCACAAGTTGTGTCCAAGATTGTTAGGTACCCCAGACTTTCAAAAATGTCTCTGAAACACTTGGTTATGTACAATCATCATGTTCTCTCTGTCTCTCTGTCTGTCTCTCTCTGTGTCTGTGTATAGTAATAATAGTAGTAGTAATAGTAGTTGTGTGCACACATGTGTATGTATGGTTTCTTATTGAATGTGACTGTAGAAGACTAGTGTTAACTCTTCATGGTATATAAGAAGGCAAGGCGTCACATTTGGACCCAGATGACCCATTTAGCTAGTCTAGCTAGCTCTCTTGCTCTAGAAATCCATTGTCTTACCAACAAACATTAGGATCATAGACAGGCTTGCCACACCCACCCAGTATTCATGTGGGTGCACTCCTGGTCCTCACCTTTGTATGCCAAGTGACTTTAATCATTGGACCATCTTCCCATTTCTGAATCCACTTACTTTTTACTGTTAGTGACTACTTCATGTCATAAAATATAACCTGAGCCAAACAATTCTGCATTGACAATATGACGTAAAAAGATCTGGAAGAGAACTAATTAACAAGATAAAAACATCTTTCTTAGACACTCTAAACATTCTGAAAAATCAGTGAACACACACACACACACACACACACACACACACACTTTTCCAAGTTAATAATTATATTCCTTCATCGTAACAAACTGCTAGAAACTAATTTTAAGAAATGGAGAGCAAAGCTATCTGTAGACATGTGTTCCTTTCCTTCATTGATTGGTTCACATGAGCATATGTTTCTCTCCCATATCCATGACCCTATTTTTAGCATCCTTTTCTATGTGGAAAGTAATTGTTGCTGTATTGTGACAACATAGGTCTTGTATATTTTCCAACATTCTAGAAATGTAGAAAATTACTTCTCAATCAGTGAACTAAGTATGTAAACTACTAAGTTCTTATGGAAATAGTGTTGGTGAAAATTTTATGAGATTGCTCAGGTCACAGGAATCACTAACCAAATAAAAAACTTTATATTTTCTCAGCAGTCTTACTTTCCCCAACTTAAAATGTGTGAGGAGAGGTGATGTCTTCTAGTGTAGTAAATTATGGCTGATGATTTCATCAGAGTGTTCCAGCTGATCATTTTCTCAACAGAAATCCAATCAGAAGGTGCAGGTCACCAAGGCTATTCATAGAAAACTGTAGAAGATCTGTGACCAATCAAAAAAGTTGAAGTTAGAATCATATCCAAGTTGAACATGGATACATATATAAAGGACTCTTGGTATGTAAGTTTCCATGTGTAAGTACTAGCTATTCATTATCTTCGACCACACACCATCAGTCAATACTTCTCCAGGCATCTATGATTTCAAGTAGATGGTTGGAAATCTAATAGGACAGAATATCAAATATTCTTCAGCTCACTGGAATAACAGGATAAAGGCAGCACTTAAGTACCCCATTCTTTACTGCTGCAGAGAAGTTTCAGGTGTACTAAATATTACCGACAACCAATCAACATCAGAGTCTTTACCTCACACCTACTGAAGTGAACGAGGAATTGACATCTTTTAAACAGTAACCAAAACATGCCTTATGTAATACTTTAATTCTGGTGATTCCATGAGAACTATCTTCAGATCTCACAGTCTTCTGGTGTTGACCAGTATCCCCTTATCGAATTAAGCGGATATGTTAAATGATGCTCGAGGAGGTTCATTTAGATTAGGGTATGGATAACGATTCCTAGAACCATGCACCACAGACACAGGCGTGTACACATGTATTGACCTTTATAACTTGAAGCTTTTCTTTGTTTTCTTGCATTCTTGCTGACCCCTATTTAAATGCTTTTGTGGTAAATATTCTGACTATACATATGGAATCTCTAGATGTTCTTAATGCTATTGCTTCTAATCGCTACTTTGAAAATTAATTATTAAAATAGAGAAATATCAGAATAAGGAGAAACATATACACATATATTCATCTCTACATCTACTGTTGATTTTGTAGTTTTTATTTATTGCTCAACCCAATTTATTATTCATTAATCTAATTATTATGATTAAAATGTTTAAAATGTTGTAGGAGTGTGTGTGTGTGTGTGTGTATGTGTGTGTGTGTGTGTGTGTAAGAGAGACCTTTAATTCAAGTGTAGAAAACCCTTAGAGGACAGAAAGAATAAAGGTTAGAAAAACACTTTGTATATATACTGTTCTTTTTGGTACTGGCCCTCAAGCAGAGATGATTCGCACATCTGTTGACTTTTTTCACGTTGCACACATTTGCACCTTTTTTTAAATGTTGACTGAATCGCTTAATTGTAGACAAGCGTTCATTTTAATGTAAATCTTACAGTATTACATGAGTGAATGTATGAAAATAGCTTGGAACAGTTTAAATTGGGCAGAATTCTGCTTTGATCATAATGTGCCTCTTCAGCATTAAAATAAACTTGCAACATATGCTGAAAAACATGTGTAATAAGTAAGTGCCTTTTGCTGGTGACTTATCTGGAAAAAAATAAGTCATCACTTAATAGAAGTCAAAAATGTACAACCCACTGCCAGCACCCAGCAGCAATGGGACAATATGATTAACATCTTACATTGATAAATAAGTTCCTGTTTCTCCTCCCCACCCTAAGAATGAAATTATAACCTAATAACCTTAGAATGCTTTGACTTTAAGCAATTCTTTTAAATATTCTTTGATATAAATCATTTAGACGACTGACTACTCTTTTAACACCTTATTGCTTCAGAGTTGATCCTCATGTGTTTATGAACCTTAAAGAATACCCAAGAACATGGTAACTAGACTTCAATTTTCAAAATGGTCAGGAAACGTAAAGAAGACATGCATATTAGTGAGTCATGATAAGAAGGCGATGGCGAGGTGAGGGAAAGTTAGTACACTCACTACCTACAAGTGTCTTGAAAGGATATTATTAATCAATGACAATTAGTCCAAGAATTTGTCTGTCTGTAACCTTGAGCTATGAGTGCTAGGACCCTGGACTCTGAGTGAAATTGTCACAAAGCATTTACCTTCTCTGATTTTAATTCTTGTGTGAACCTGCTTCAGGCAGGAATGTTTTTAGTTACAGGTTTTTAGTTGTAAGTAACAACAGCTTACACATAAGAGATAAGACACTGCACGCTCATATTAAATATGAAACAATGGGAAACTGGACTGAGCTAGACAAATCTAAGAAAGCATTACACAACATTGGCTCAGTGTGGTGGTTTTCTGCCTAAAGTCCAAGCATTTGGGAGGTAGGAGTAAAAGGATCAGGAATTCAACCAGCCTTTGGTACACAGAAAGTTTGAGGCTTGTCTAGGCTGCATAAGACCATGCAGAGATAACCTATAGATAACTACCTATAATCAAATCCATTTGGTTATAATTTTATACTTGTCACCTCAAGAAAATTTCTCAAAGATTCTGAGCCTTTTCTTCCCTGTCAGTATTCATGGGAAGCTAAATCTGAAGGTGAATCTTTCTTTTAGAAATCCTGCAAAAGACTCTGAAAAAGAGTGCAAGCATACGTAATTCGGTACAGTATTGTGAATTTGTCACACATTTATTGATGGTCTCCTCTGTGCCAGATTGTGCATTTGATAGTCTAAACACAAAACAAGAATCACAAGTATGATTCTCACCCAGAAATATTTTAACTTAATTTGAAAAGAATGGTTGCACCCACAGCTATTTATTCTCTGAAAAGCCTTCACTATAGAGAACTGTATGGCTATCCAACAGAGTCCCTGATTATCAGTACATCTGAAAACATATTTACAGGATGCTCTACCTCAACCCACGTCTCTTCCAGCTTTTCTAGTCATGGTTGGTGGAATCAACTCTGGAAGTGAACCTGTGTGTCTTCTTTTCTCTTTAAAGATTTCCACCTCCCTGTCAGTAAAGTTATCAGTTTTGCTCTTGGAACAACCTTTGTTTTTGCACATGGATACAGCATTGTTTGAATTTCTGTCATCTTTCATGAGGATTACCTCAGGGCTTCTCTAACTGAAAACCTTGCTTCTTGTAAACAATCCAATTGTGAATTGTGTATCTATGCCCCCCCAAACCTATATGGTTTTGTTAACCACAGAGGTAATGGCATAGAAGGTGGGGCTCTGGCAGGTGATTAGATCATGAGGGCAATGTTGTCACCGCTGGGATTACTATCCTTATTTAAATGGCATTAATGAGCTTCCTTCTGGACCTGCAAGCCCAGTGAACAGATAAACAACATTCTCTCACAAGACACTGTTGGCATTTTGATGCTGGGTTTCTTATTCTGCATTGGAAAAAACAAATTTATGTTCTTAAATAATTAGTCCAGGAAGATTCCATCATCTTCGACTCCCTGAATATTCTTTCAAAACTTCAATCCATGGGCTGTCAAGATGGTTCAGGATACTGGAAAAGTTTATCACCACCAAACTGAGAACCTGAACTGATTCCACCGACCCATGAGGTCAAATGAGAAAACCAAATGTGTAAAATGACTTGCAATACAAATTCATAATTTTACAATAATTCCTCACTTGTTCTATTTTCAAAATGTTTGAAATTATAATAATCACATCATTTTTCCTCCCTTTCCTCTCCCCACCCCCAAGGCTTCAAATGCACCCTTACCCCTTGCTCTATTTGAAATTCATGGCCTCTTTTCCCTTACTTTTTGTTTATATTGATATTGCTGTTTAATTGTTGTATTATGTTCCTTAATACATAAACAAACTTTCTCAGTCTATATAATGTTACTTGTATGTAGATGTTTTCAAGGGTGACACTTTGGTATTGAATACAATTACTGTGCTCTTCCCTGGAGATAACTATTTCTCCTGCTCACAGATTTCCTTTGTTGCCTGTAGTACATTTCCTAGTGTTGATATCTAGTGAGATTTTTCCCCATCGATCTTACCAAGTTTAATAGTTGTGCAGGGCATGCTTAAGCAGCCCAGTTGGTAAAATATAAATTGTGAAGTGTGGCACGCAAGTGATAAACATCCTTCCTACACTTTAGAGGAGTTGGTCTCCCTCACCGGTGTGATTATTTGTTCTGAGTTCTTTAAATAGCAAGACCTTGGCTTCTAACCATCTATTGTCTTGACTTTATTTCCAATACTCTTCCCTGCAAATTCTAAGATCTTGCTCCCAATATTACTTTTTATTATTATTTTATTTATTTATTTATTTATTTATATTCCAAATGTTACCCCTCCCTATCCCTCTTATAGTCTTGCCTCTGAGAGGGTGCCCCCAACCCCCCACCAGCCCCCACACCATCACCTACCTCCATATAACCCCCTTCCCTGGGGCATCAAATCCTTACAGGATTAGGTTCATCCTCTACCACTGAGGCTACAAGGCAGTCCTTTGCCACATATGTGCCAGGGGACAAGGACTAGCTCATGTATGCTCTTTGGTTGGTGGCTTAATAACTGGGAGCTTCCAGGGTTCTGGGTTAGTTATTACGGTTGGTCTTCCTATGCAGTTGCAATCCCCTTCAGCTCTCTCAGTCTTTCCCCTTTCTCTTGCATAGTGTCCCCAACCTTAGTACAATGGTAGCCTGTAAGTATCTGCATCTGTCTCAGTCAGCTACTGGTAGAGCCTTTTAGAGTACAGCTATGCTATGGTCCTGTCTCCAAGCACAACATAGCATCAGTAATAGTGTCAGGGTGTGGTTCCAACCCATGGGATGTATTCCAAGTTGGGCTGGTCACTGGATGGCCTTTGCTTTCCTTCAGTCTCTCCTCCATTTTTGTTCCTGCATTTCTTTTAGACAGGAACAATTCTGGTGCAGAAATTTTGAAGGTCGGTTGCTAACTCTGACCTTCCACTGGGGGCCCTGTCTATCTATTGGAGGTGGTTTCTTCAGCTTCCATCTCCTCACTGTTGGGCATTTTGGCTAAGGTCATCCCCATTGAGTTCTGGGAGCCTTTCATATACCAGGTCTCTGGGACTTTCTAAAGATTCACCTGACTCCCCACTCCTCTAACTGAATATTTCCAGTCATTCTCTTGGCCCTCTGGGTTTCTTTCATGTCTCCCCACCCAGTACCTGCTCCTATTCCCCCTTGTCCCTGCCCCCCTCCACTCTGGTCCCTCCCTCCCTCTGCCTTCTGTGAATACTGAAGAATAGATACAGAAAATGTGGTTCGTGTACACAAGGGAATACTATTCAGCTTTTTAAAAATGAGGACATTATGAAATTTACAGGCAAATGGATGGAACTAGAAATCATCATCCTGAGTGAGGTAACTCACACCTCAAAGGACATGTAAGATATGTACTCACTGATAAGTAAATATTAGACAAAATGTACAGAATACTCATGATACAACCCACAGACCATATGAAGTTTACCAAGAAGGAAGACCCCAGTAAGGTCGCTTCAATCCCAATCCTGTTTACAGTCCCTCCAGTGATCGGATGCCACTGTCTGAAGAACAGAAGCTTAAATTCCTCTGCTATTTATATGCGGCCTGTCCTCTAAGCTTCCATGTATCCCTTAGTCTCTGTCCCCTGGCGAGAGTCCTCAGAATGTTCTAAAAGCATAGCAACTTTTGTTCCCTTTTGATTAACCTATACTGTGACACAGTAATCAGAGAAATAAAGATTCACAGTATGGGCAGCAGTGCTCAGGAATCTGGGTAAAAAAAAAAAAAAAAAAAAACAGGCACATGCACCTTCCTTCATGATTATTTCACTTCCTAGGAAAATACCTAACTGCACCCACATAAACTGTGCAAACAGTCCCAAGTTCTCAGCTACAGAAGTATGGTTTTTATGACTGACTTCATTTCTGCCCTTTCTCTATACTATCACTCTCCCTACTGTCTTTAAGGCCCTCCTGTTTGTGGAGTTAAACAGCCTCCATTTTCTATAGCACTATACTATAGTGCTATACTCTTTGTACACATCTGATATTTTGGTATATTGTATATGTGATGTAATTTTGTTGGATGAAATAAATGAACAAATAAACAAAAATTTTGGGGTAGAATTATGAAACCGTATGGATAATATAGGAAAATAGACATCAAACAACCCAGGAAAATTGAAATTCTTGACAAATTTTCCATCAAGAGGAGATAGCAGAGAAAAGCCAAAATGGATAGTTCTGAAAAACTGCATGCTCCATTTGTGGGAAGTTTGGAGGACCAGTAAGGAGCAGGCTAACAGGGTTGTGCTTGTCATTCTCAACAACTAGACCTGGAGGGCTCTTGGCCTAAGAAATGTAGACTTTTAATATACTTCTTTGTGTATGTGTGTGTGTGTGTGTGTGTGTGTGTGTGTGTGTGTACACTTGGCTTTTTTGTAATTCTTCAGACTCTAATAAGCTTGTACGGTAACAAACATTCTTCTTATAATAATGTTATTGAGAGACCTAAGAAATTGTACACAGTTTCTAACACAGAGTTCCATTACATTGATGCACCACCCACATTGCTCAAAGCAACTTTGTTCTCCTTTACGATAGAGTCCATTGCCCTTTTAAATTCTACTTTATACCTAGAACATCTCTAGAGTGCCATCACTCTGTTCCCATTCCTTGTAGCAGTCTGGCTCTCATTTCTGGTCCAAGTTCACAGTAAGCCTAATGCTGTCCCTTGCCACATGCAGAGTGTTGGCCTACTTAATCTATCCCCTATTTGACTTCATGGCAGAAATGCCCATACTCCAGTTCTCTCATGAGGCACCCATGTAATTGCATTTCATATTTATCTAACCCGCGGGATTCCTTAGCTTATACATCTCACCACCATTCAATATCTACACTCAAATGTCTTCCATCTGAGTCTCTCTCTCTCTCTCTCTCTCTCTCTCTCTCTCTCTCTCTCTCTCTCACACACACACACACACACACACACACACACACACACACACACACATTTAATTAGTTTACCTCCAATATTTTTCAAGCCACTCTCAAGGAAATGTTGATCCATCAAAAGTGTAGCATTCACAGAATTCATAATTGCATCACTTAAGCATAAAGTATATTTAGTCTAGGGGATAAAGAAAGAGAATAAGCAAGAAAATTACTGTGGGATTGATTGAAACAAGAGAGCTAATCACAAGGTAAAGCAAGTACCATTCCACTTTTAGAGATTGGGTAGCTTATCCCAGAAATATTAAATGATTTGCCTGAGATTACCTTTGTAGCCAAAGCAGAAGTTTGGAATTAAAATCGGAACTTCTAAGGTATGTTTCAGTTAGTACCTTCCTTTTGGATCTAGCATTCAGTGCAGCCATACTAAATGTTACATTTGAAAAACATTTCAATACAAATATCTGTGACCTTCAAAGTTCATGCTATTCCTCCTTATGGCCTTCTAGAAACTAAACTGTCAGTAGCTGGCATGTTTCAAGCCTCTGATACTTTTTAACTCACAATAGTTAATATTCATTCTCAGTGACCAGTTCCCTTTCAGATCCTGAAAATTTTCTCTATTTTCCTTATTTCAATACCAACCTGATAGCTTTTGATTGACCCTTGACCATAAAAATAGTGTTGATGTGTACACTTGTAACAATGTTTACACCTAGAAAAAAAGTCAGATAGGATTGTACATATTTTAAAAATATGCTAGTGCACACCTATAACGCCAGCATTCAGGAACCTGAGTAAAAAGGACTGCTATAAGTTTGAGGGCAATTTGGTCTACTAAGTACACGATCAGGTGATGCTAAATCAGGAGACCTTTTAGTAAAAGAGACCCCAAAAACAATGTCACCCAGAAATTAAAGGTATGCCCCTATTGTTAAAGACATCTTCAGACATATTCCTCAGAAGACTGAGTTATATCTAACCCAAAAACTTCCTTCCTGACAACTAGTTTTTAGGGTACCAGAAGATGCTATGCAAGATTCCAAGGCAATAAAATAGTCAGTAGTTCTGGTCAGCTATAATGCCTATGAGTTGTGTCAAGCAATATCTAAAGTTGCAGTAGTAACATTCCCATCCTGGCCATAACTAACAGCTGTCTAATTGGATTTAATGTCCACTCATCAGGATGGGAATACTGTCTCTTACTGTCCAGTAACAGATGGTTACGGATGTCATGAATTTTAAAGGAGAACCTACTACTACTTTCCTAAACCAGTGCAATTCCTAACTTCATTCTTCTTATCCTTATACTCACAGAGACCTGTAGCTCTCACTCTTGGTGAAAGAAGCGTCTATGTGCAGAAGACAGAGAGCATAACTAAAAGCCACAGGTGGTCAAAAAGCAAAAAAAAAATTGATTCCACAAAGTACCCAGACCCAACTGGTACATGTAAACACAACCCCATGCCTAAAGCTCAGAAAACATCTTGGGAGGAGGAACAGAAAGATTATAAGGACCAGGAAGTCTGCTGTGAGATTGTGTGTCCTATAAGTGACAGGGCAGCTCACATGAAGCCTCAACAATAAGGATGCCTAAACAAGATGGGAACAATGGCAGCACCAGTTGACAGACCAATGTGGATGCGGAAGTCTCGTGGGACATGACCACAAGATGAAGAGCTACGGAAAATTAATGGTTCCTGAAAGAGGGAAAATTTGTATTTGCTAGAGAAAAGGCTCCTAACTGGTTATCTAATACCAAGTGTTTAGCTCCAAAAGCAAATATATGTAGTGGGTTTGGCCTAATGCTACTTGTATTCTAATTGTAGTTTTGATCTCCAAAATTGCATGAGAGTTGCACATCCTCACATAAGATATTGAGGGACCCTGTGTCCAGTTGGTTCTGACTGGTAAACAAAGATACTGGCAGCCAGTGGCTGGGCAGTGCAGACAGAGTTGGAATTTTTAATTTTTCCTGGATTTGTGATTGGGAAATCAGAGGAGGAGACTCTCCATGCTGTGAAGGAGAGAAAGATGCCTGAGATTAGAGCAGGATAGAGAGGCAGCCATGTGATGGAGCTGGAAGAACTCAGCCCAGAACAGCCAAAATAAAACACAGAATTAACTAATTAATTCTAACTCAGAATTATCAGTGGGAGGCAGATCTCATTAGTAGTGGAAGTGAGGCTGTGTGTGTGTCTTTCATTCAGGAATGTAAAGCATTGTGGTGGGTAGTGAACCTGTTGATGGAATTTTTAATTAATTAATTCAATTAATTAAATAATTAAATAATTCTCACCTTGATGGATCCTGTAAGTGTCAAACTGAAGCTGTTAGTAGGCATTCTTTGAAATGTATATTTCAGCTGTAAAGTCACTATTTAAGAAACAGATCAGCTGGGCAGTGGTGGCGCACGCCTGTAATCCCAGCACTCTGGGAGGCAGAGGCAGGTGGATTTCTGAGTTCGAGGCCAGCCTGATCTACAGAGTGAATTCCAGAAGAGCCAGGACTATACAGAAAAACCCTGTCCCGAAAAAGAAAAACAAATCCAAAAAAGAAAGAAAGAAAGGAAGGAAGGAAGGAAGGAAGGAAGGAAGGAAGGAAGGAAGGAAGGAAAGAAAGAGCTCATTCTAGTATATACTTAGCATTGCTTAAACATATACGCAAACTTACTAAGCAAACAGTATGTATTCATACATTTATTCATTATTATTATTATTATTATTATTATTATTATGAAGAAGAAGAAGAAGAAGAAGAAGAAGAAGAAGAAGAAGAAGAAGAAGAAGAAGAAGAAGAAGAAGAGAAAAAGGCTATGAACTTTAAATGGAGTGGGTATTTGGGGAGTTTATGGAGCTAAAAGGAAGGGAAAACGCTGTAATTCTATTTTAAGTAAAATAAAAAATATATCAAGTTTGTTCAAACCAAATAACAAATCTTACTCTGTGTATAAAAATGTGTCTTGGATTTCCCTTTCTTTATGAGAATTGGAAGTTAATGAACTGCAATAAATATCTACACTATGTCACTGCTATTGCTATAAGCAATAATATCTTTGGTCTCTACCTACCACAAGAGTCTTCTATTATACTTCACAGAAACTAAGACATTAGTTTTTAAGAAAGTTAAATTCTCAGGTGTTTCACATCTTGACAGTTTTTGTGTAATTTCTTAAAGAAAATTATTTACTAAGCCAACTATTGCTTTTTAATTCTTCCTCATTACCTCTGTTCCCTGAATTCAAAACTTTCTCTCTCTCTCTCTCTCTCTCTCTCTCTCTCTCTCTCTCTCTCTCTCTCTCTCTGAGTGTGTGTGTGTGTGTGTGTGTGTGTGTGTGTGTATTCTATGCAGAACAAATTCCTTTTGCTGTGTGCAAATTAGCAGTCCTGTGTGAATCTATTTAGCCTCAAAAACTGGCTTTAATTCTTTGTTGAGGAAAAGGAAAAGACTGAATAGATCCTAAGGTCAACTCTAAAATGTCACTAAGTGACTCATTTCTTTGACTCAATACCCATACATTTCGAGCCCTAATGTTATGAGTTTATCAGTCCAAAAGCTTCGCTAGGGTTTGGGGAAGACTAGGTCTATTTCAGACATAGTGACCTTAGTTGGCTGTCTTCATGAGGGAGATGCCATGACCCACTTAAGCATCTGCTCAATAATTCCCACCTTGTTCGATGGTTGCCTGTAAGTGTCAAACCGAAGCTGTTAGTAGGCATTCTTTGAAATGTATATTTCAGCTGTAAAGTCACTATTTAAGAAACAGACCATTCTAATAATATTTTTTTCCAATAAAGTCAACACTTATTCTGTAGTTTTTACCTGAGAGAGAGAAAAATAAAGGAATAATAGGAAGGGCTTTCACAGGGGCTTTAAACTAGCTAGTAAAAGTGGTGCTCAGTGAAAACACATTAAAATTCTATTTTCCTTTACAAGTGTTTGGTGCAGATGACCCCCACTGATCTTAAATATATTTCTGTATCTCTAACTGAATAGAGGTTTTCCGTACAGCATGTTCTAATGGCACTCTGGCCTTTAGCCAACAAGGCACTGAATAAGGCTATTTTTAAAATACAGAAGCTGGGAACAGCTGCAGCAATCAAATTTGATAAAAACAGAGAGGAACTTTGCTATTTTTTTTCTCCTAACGGTTTGTCCAAGTTTAGTCTTCTTTCATAGAACTGCTTTTGTCCTGTTGTATGAAGGGCTACAAGACCAATACAGTGAAGCCCTTTTAAACAAATGACTTCTATAAGAATACAAGTAAAATGAATCATTTTCCTTTGTACTAAGGGTATCAATGCAGTGGTGTTTTGAACTATTTTATTTAAAGCTATATGTCTTGTGTGAGTAGGTAGAAGAAAAGTGAAATACTTGAGTAAAGTCTGCAATCAGAAAAAAAAAAAGGCTTGGCATCCTCAATCCCCAAGAACAATTCCTTAAAAGGGAAGATAAAGCCCTTTGTTTCTTAGTGTTAAGAATCAGAACATTCTCTCTTGAACATCTCTTAACCATCTCCAGTGCTGGAAGGTGGGGCTAGAGATACTTCCCATGTTTCAGTTTGCTTCTCATATTAATATTTGTCAGCAGAATGCTGGAATTTTCTAAACCCTGAAATCATTATCAGTACTGAAACTTTGCTGAGATAATGAATCGCTTTGTAAAATATAAGGGATTTTCTAACTCCCTCAATAGGTCTGCATCAAATTGCTTCATTTTTGAGATTCAATCTCTTTGGAAACTTGCAGTACAAGAGTAATAAATACCATGATATTACTGGACACTGAGAATTTGTGTAGTGATAGGTGGTTAATGCTCTCTAGGTGTTGCCTATGAAAAATGAGTTTTTCTGCTAACTCTGTAATTGACATGGCAAAGGATATTGTATTTCTTTTAAGTATTTACAAATGAAATCAATTTAAAATCCCATTCAAATAAAACTACTTGTGACAACAATAATCCAATTTAGAAATCCAGGGCAATAGTACAATTCTTTTTCTGTAGACATAAGGTCATGAAATAAAATTACCTTACAGCCTGGGAAAGAGGAGGGGGAGTTAGCTACAAAATGGAAGGAGTCAGGTGTCTACAAGATTATTCTTATTTGTTAACCGGCAGCCCATTAGATAGGATCGTCCATCTGTCAGCAATCTGTCATAAGCTTTCAAACAAATAAGACAAACCCAGCAGAATCTTCCCTGACCAGAATAATTCTTTCCTAGAAGCAGCATGAGTCAAGAACTGTTCATCTTTGTATAGCAGGTAAGGCTTCTAGAAAGGGTATTCAGTTTTTAAGAAAACAGACTTTTTCATCTGGGTTCATGAGGAGAGATTGACTGTCTTTCATTAAAACAAAACTCCTTAAGCACTCTTATGAGCACATCCAATACACACACACACACACACACACACACACATGCACACACACTGTTTAAAATAGGAACAATTATATTCTCAGTGCAGAGAACCTTAAAATCAGTAAGCTTTCAAGGGATCTCTGGCAAGATACCAGATTTCAGGATACAATCCTATATTTTATTGGCACTTAAAGGTTCCAAGTACGAAATTGCTGAAATTTGATTCTGCTTAGCCATCTAACCTTTTCTGTGGAGACAAACTACCAGAAGAGGAAGATTTACCTCTGACCAGTGATGCTTTTATGCACCATAACTCCAGCTATAATCAAGTCTTTCAATCACTTACTAGAATATGCAATATTTATTTGTAAGCAGGATAGACTGTATATCAAAACAGCTCTGATATACAGAGAAACACAGTGTAAATCACTATTCTCCATCACTACATTTTGTCTTTATTTGACCTCTCATCATTGAGTTTGTGTGTTCAAGAGTACCATGCTTTGAAGAGTTTGATGCTAAAATGAAGGAAAGCAAAAGTATCTCTTTAAGTTCTACATCTTTAAGAAAATAACTGATATTCTTCATTCTTCTGGAGAGTCTTAGAAAACCCAGATAGTGCTTTAAAAGTGCCATGGGATTTGCATCCCCTTTAGGTTGAGATTTAGATGTTTTGTTTTGTTTTGTGTGAAGCATGTAAGGGTTGCTGGTGTCCCTGCTGACTGTGCTCCTTCACTGGCGTCAGTGTGAGGGCGCAGATGCCCCTCCAAAAGCTATTCAGAATCTGCTGACATCAGCCTTCATTCATGAGCATTGCTTTGTTCAGTGATGGCACTAATATGAGGAGACACATGAAGTAGCTTGGTTTATAGAAGGGGGCAGAGGAGGCAATGCGCTGTGCAAACATTCCCACACACTAATGGCCCATTCACACAGAAAACAAGCGCGAGCCTTCAGCCCCTCCACAAAGCTCAGAGAGAGCAAGTTGACTAGAGGGCCCAGAAGCAGCAGTGTTCCATTCATTCTCTCCTCTCCTCTCACACACTCTGCTTACATTTGCTGATGCTACACACTGAGGCTAGAAGCCGTGGGTAACTGTGGGAAATCTTTAAACTAGTTCTCTATGGGTCTTGTGAATGAAGTGATTTCTTGGTTTGAGTGTCCCGTGGTGAAGATCATTTTTCAAGGGAACCATTGCCAAGTGATTTACAGGCTCTCAACTGTTCTCGGCACAATGGGGAGGTTGTTACAATACACCATAGGTTTGTACTCTTGTTAGATCATTGTAAAAAGGTTCAGAATTTTAAAATGTAAACCCATATAGGAGTAGTCAACTCTGATTTTCAAAAAAAATAAGTGGCATTCAATGAGACAATTAAAGGATAGGCATGTGATAACACTGTGTGTGTATGTGTGTGTGCACATATACATAAACTATTCGTGCACTTTTTAGATTTTATAGGAAGTAGACCCATCAGAATCTTCTCTTTCTGAGATTTTTAAATAAATATTTTGAACAGAAATAATCTCCAAATGTTGGTGGAATTTCTTAACTTTGGTACAGAGATTCATCTGAGCTTCAGTTAACGTGACTTGGCACAGTCTTCATTGGTGCGGATTTTTTGTAGTAATAAACTTTTTTGTTTTATTATAGGAATAAAATCTAAAATATTTAGTATTGTTAAGAGAATGTCTTTAAGATGTAGGATTTTGTAGCATTTATTATTTTTTCCGTCAGGTCTTACTGTGGGTAAGTCTATACAACAGCATAAATTTGAACCCAAACATGCCTCATTGGAAAACCATATTTTTCAATCATATGTGAAGACTTAAACACATGTTATATGTTTGTCATCACTCAAATGAGTATAATAGCATTAACCTCAAAAACTGTTGGGAGTTTTATCTAGGAGAATGTCTTTGAAGCTTTTAAAAGAGAGTATGTTAAGAGCAAGCATGAATTGCATATTGTAGCTCTTCCTTTCCCTCAATTGTTGACGTTATGCAGTCACACATTATGGTCAATAAGATATGAAATATCTGCCACTGTGTTATAAACAGACCTTAGGATAGTAACTTATTACTTAAAGTCACTCCAACATCAGCCCCTTTTAAATACTGCATCGTCTCAATACTGAAGGCAGAGATAAAGCTTGAAACATGTATATTAGAAAGCAGTGGACACTTGTTGTAACTAGGGGAAAGAATCTTTGAAGGGTTCTGATATGTATTTCTTTTAACCTTGAATTTTTAAAAGTTTATTATGGCAATTGGTTTGTATCTCACTTAATCTGTGTCCTTGGCCTCACCTACATTAAGACCATTGGCCATCAGTTTAGTCTCCAGCAAAAAAAATAAATAGTTAAAAAGAATAGATCACTCAGGCTCCTTGCTCAATGTCTTAAACTCTTGCTAGATAAAGTAAACATTACGATGGGGAAGCACATAATCGACATATGTGCAGAAGCTAGATGTGTCATTGATAGTTAAAGGCCAAATATGGAGTTGATAAGTGGTGATGTAATTAGGAATTCATTGTTATGATAAAATGCACCTGCTGGTTAACCCCACATCTCCCACAGTGGGGCAGCATGCTGCTGGATGCCATACACTAGAAGGATTTTCCTACTCTGGTCCACATCTCTCTCCTCCCCCTTCAGGACAGATTATTCTGAAATGCTACAACCCACACTCAGTCTGCATTTGCAGTGCACCCTCTTCTGTTCTCTCGCATATGGCCGTCTGAAACAATTACATAATGAGACATATTATCAGAGCCTGCCTGTCAAGATGAAGAGACTATGAATAAATATTACCCACTTATTAGCTCCACTCCTCCTGTGCTCACTGATCTATCTGTGCCTCCGAGATTCAGATTTTACTCTTGTATCCCTGGTATCCTGTGTAATAAAACAACAGTGCATTACCAGTATCAGGAAAGGACTTGAAAAATCAAAGCTGGGCTAGGACTGAGGTTAGAAACAGAACCAGCCTACATCATGTTAAGCACCAGGATCTGTCCCCTGTATTACAGAAACAAACAAACAGAATCTTAAGTCCCCTTTGCTATTCTTATGAAATGTGCTGACTTTTCTAAGGCTAATACTGAGTAGAATTCTCTTTCATATTTTGTAAATATTATCCATAACAAAGTTAAAGAGAAACACGATCTATCTCAGGAGACAAACACACATCCTAAGTCAGATTTTTTTTGTTTATTCATTGCATGTGTGTGTGTGTGTGTGTGTGTGTGTGTGTGTGTGCGTGTACCCGTCACAGCTTATATATGAAGATCAGAAGATAATTGTTTTTTCTCCCTACTATGTAGATTCAGGGTTTTCAATATAGGGCATCAGACTTAGCCAGAACTGAAAACAATTGGCTCTACTCTGAGCCATTTCACCAGCCATTGTGATTACTCAACAAGTGATATCCAGAAGGAGTGAATCACCTAGATCTCTAGGTCAGGCCATAATTTTGCCTTCCTGTCTGTGAGTTGATTCTTTTTACACATGAAAAAGTGAGCAAGAATTTAATGACTGAGCATAAAGGAGCATGCTAGCTGTCCTACTTCTTTTGATATAAATTGGAAACATTGCTATTTTATGATAAATCTATATTTAGCAAATGGATTGTGGCAAACCTTACAATACAGGAATATAATGAGACACCATGGTGTGAAACATCTGGGGGCCACATGGATGTGAATACTGACATGTGTACCCAGATGTTATGCCTTCAAGGCCACTGACATCATTTATCTATAAGAGTGAACTAGAACAGAAACCTTTGTGATCTGAAAGAGTTAATATTTCTTTTAAGTAGAGGTAAACAAACATTGTTGCAAAGGCCCATACAGTGAACATTTTTGGGATCCATATTGTTCCTGACACAGAACACATCCATCCTGTCTTTGGAGTGCTAGATAGCCACAGGACTAAAGTAATTATGAAAATTGGCTCACCGGCAATGAAATTTTACATAGTTCTCATGTCACAGTTTATTATTATTAAATATTTAGCACTCATTTTATGTATGTGTTTGTGTTTGTTTTACTAATAATTAGTAACCCAAATACAAAGAGACAATGCAGTGGTTTTTTGCTCAGGAGCTACAGTTTGTTACAACTCTTCTAAAATGTACAAAGGATTGGCAAAGTTCGCATTTTATTTCATTAAGTGAATGTTATTGTACAGTACAGTGCTTTGCAAGGACATCCAAGCTTAAAATTTGGCTAGATGTGAAGTGAAGAGATCTTCAATGTTTTAAAATATTCTACAAATAGAAACAAATTCGACAAAATACAAATGGAAATTATTTGTCCAAAGTCAGTCAAGATCTTAATCTCAATGTTCACAGGCAGACAAGTGGGTCACATAGCATCAAAATGCCATCATATTATGGGAGCCAATTTTACAGCTCAAATGCAAAGTTGTTTGGGTTTTTATTTTTGCTATTCCTTTTCTTTCCTCCTAATACCTAAGTAAAAGGAATATAGTATACATTTATTCTTAATTGTGTTCCTCAATATTCTCTAATTGCCAGAGAACTCTTTTCATACAGGGGTATGAAAGTTCAAAAATTCAAGTCCTCTGAATTTGTTAGATATATCTTCTCTACTGATTATTAACAGTAGAATTGATTTGCAGGGTATTTTTTCCATAGATAAAGAAGACAAATTAAAGATAAAAATCAGCAGGAGGGTGGTAGACAGTAGCAATATGGTGTGGGTGTAGACAAACCCTGTGATTCATAGAAAAGTTAGGGCTCACAGATCAACTCTGTTGTGAGAAACTGCCTCACTTGTAGAATAGTTCCCGGTCTTAGATCATTAGAAAAAATGCATAAAATCTCACCTATTTCAGAGCTGAGCAGTACAAATCACAGCCCCAAATCCACGCTCCTTCTGTGTGATGCACTTTCTGTCTATTACCATGCACACATCTGGGCCCTCGGCACCTGCCATGATGCCACTTTCTGGTTGACATATACCTAAGAAATGTGAACACTAACACCCCAACTATGAAGCCAAGCACATTTGAGTGCCGGCTACAGCTGAAAGAATATGTTTCTATTCCCTGTCCATCTGTTCTTGGCAATAGAAATTTAAGCTAAAAACAGAGAATAAGCTTCTGAGAAACAAGTCTAAATAGGGTGAAAGCGGAAAGATGGATGGATGCTCTAAGGTTTCAAACCTAAGCCATAGCTTAGTAACGCAGGTTTTTTAGCTGAAAGGTGGTTTTCATTTGGGACTGCTTCCTGCTGCAACTGCAATGTAAAGTTTTTAAAATGGCATTCTTTTACCATTCAGTAAAATACATTGGTTTGGCCATATATTCTGTTCTAAGTTCTGCTGTTATACTTCCAATGATCATGAGCCTAGTGAAGTTTAGAGTTTTCAGGGTGCTCTTCACTGTGGTTGAATCCTGTTGAACATGAATCACTAAGAACTCAGAACTCTGAGCCATCAGACACTCCTTAGTAATGAGTGAAAGCTCTCTGTACAAGTTGGATCCCATACAAACACATTCGCTTCTCCCCAAGTTTAACATCGACTTTGCAGAGCTGCCAAGCATTTATCTTGTGTAATTGCTGTGGCTTCCCACTGTGTGCTGCCTCCTCCAGACTTCCTTTTGCTATTAAAACAGCACCAAATTATTTATTTACAACTATACAAAAACACCAAGAACATAACAGAGAATACCACACTGGGCATGATGGCATGTAACTTTATTTTCAGCAGAACAAGAGTATATCTGTGTTTGAGCCCATCCTGTTATGAATATCAAGTTCAAGGCTACCATGTCTATACATTGAAACCCTGTCTTGAACAAAAGAAAGGAGGAAAGAAAGAAAGAAAGAAAGAAAGAAAGAAAGGAAGGAAGGAAGGAAGGAAGGAAGGAAGAACAAAAATAAAAAGGCAAAACATAGAACATCACAAATAAAGGAGCATGTGTAGTCACCACAGTACATGTATCCTATTAGAATCTCAGCACTCTGTTCTATAAATGAGCTAGTATACTCTCAAAGTGTGGGGGCAGGTTCCCCTGAGATTTAACTGGTTAGAGGAGACATGCTGTTTCCTAAATGAGTACAAACATTTAAAAGAGCCAGTGACTTACAAAGTGCGATGCTTGGGAGAAATGCATCTATATTGTTAAGTGTCTCCTGTGCATAATAACAGTGTACATTGTTTACACTTCAAAGTGAGTGGGTTCAACTTTGTCATCATCATTTTCCTTGGTATGTGAATATTGAAAAAGTGATCCTCTAATTTTAAGTTTCTTTATGTTGGTTTAAAAGATGTATCAGTGATGTTTGCCTTGTGGTATGTGCTTAATAAATACTTAAGAGGTGGCAACTAGAAGATTCAGTCCCTTTCTGGAGTCTCTCTTAATAACAACAAGATGCTGTTTGCCATATGCTAATTATCTTATCTGTTCTTAAATGTCATTCTTGTAGAGTATATAGTCCTTAACCTGAGGCCATATTTCCAAAAACTTCTATCATTTCTTCAACTTCAACACTTACCTGGTATACAAGCCACTTGATGAAATAAGACACCGTCTTGATAACCTATGAAATAAGCTTCAACTCCATGATCTCCAAGGTCTCTTGTTTGAGGAATTTAACAAAATCATGTCTAACAGCAAATCTGTATGCTGTATTTATAGTGATGAAATGTGTGTTTTGCTGCCAAGTATGTGATGTGGGCTGTATAGCTCTTCCGTGTATACATGTGGAATAACATCAAGTTTGTTGATGTTAGTAACTACTGGTATGTTTCTTTTGGTATTATTTGGCTCTGAATTTGTTCTTCCTACTCGTTTTAGAATAAACTGACAGCAAATAGTTTTCCATAGAGCTTCAGAGATTAGTTATACTAACACAGAAGCATCGTGTTTTTTCATTGCTTTTGATTTTCAAGACAAACACTTTGTGAAATGGCTTGTGTGTACTTCCATAAGATACAGTGTCATTTCTGTGGCTATGCACATGCACTGCAATTGACCAGGTTTCTGTTGTCTTTCAGATCTGAGTGACCAGCTGCTGGAGGTTGTTGGCTTGGAAGGAGCAATGGAAATGGGCCAAATATACACGGGCCTGAAAAGTGCTGGCCGGCGGCTGGCTCAGTGCTCCTCAGTGGTTATCAGGTACTTCTTTAGCTCTTGACAATGTGCTTCGACATGACACGATACCAAGTTAACAAAGAGGATGCAAGACAACTGATAGTGATATCTATCTTATTTTTGTTTCAACTGATCAATAATTACAATTTATTATGTATTTCAAAATGATAGAAATTAACAAATTTATAGTCTTAGTATTTACTTCTTAGTATCTACTTTTATTTTTTACCATGCTGTTTGCTTACATTTTTATAACTGTGGCCAAAACAAACGAGAAAACATATTATAGGAAGGTAGGTTTATTTTGCTCAGAGTAGATGAGTGTCAACACATCATGTGGGAAGGTTGTGGTAGATAAGTGGCTGGATCATGGCACCCAGGATGGAAAGAAAGGGGAGAGGCTAGGGACAGCATACTCCCAAGGGGCTATTCCCAGTGCTCAACATCTTCCCAACAAGGGCTATCTACTGAAGCTTCTAGAAATCTACAAACTATTAGTTAGGGTCGTAATATTTAATGTATGAGTCTATGAAAGATATTTCCAATTTAATCATAATCTATGGATGCACCAACTAATATGTGAGTTTAATCTACCTCGTGTTCATTCATGCTCAATTCACTGAAGCACAAAAGAACTTACTAAACAAATTATCCAAAGGGGGAAAGCAAGCCAAAATACTGTTCTCTTAAGTTACAGTTTTTCTCATGTGCTAAAGCAGAGCATTGTTCTTAGAAGCCTAAATTACAAATAGGTTCATGCTAAGCTTTCTAACGTTTGGATTTTTCACAATATTTCATCTATAGAAGAACATAGAATGTGTCTTGAACAAAATAAAACAAGAGACTGTGGTGTAGATGCATTAAATATTATTTGGTGAATGTGTTGATCCTAGCACGTCTCAGATAACCAACATGCTTTCCTAAGGTTTGCAGTGCATGTGGTGGTGGTATTGCCAGTAGTGGTGGTGAAAATGTATGTGTCAACAAGGAGAGTCTTTGGTGTTAAGAATTCTAATAGTGTCTTTGAACACAAACCCTGCTATTTTCATTTGGCGTTCAGAATTATTCTTTATGTCACCACATTTACCAGGAAGCTTTTAACATTCTTGTGACCAAGGAACCTTTCAGTGTTCATTAATAGTTAATGAAATACCCCTTTCAGAAGAGGTCAGCAGTGATCATATTTGCCTTTCTTGGACTTATCATCTTAGGTTTTACAGATAATCTGTTATATTAAATATTTTAGCATTATACTTAAAGTGATTTTTTTCCCCAGGACAAGCAAGTCACTGCCAATGCAGATTGATGGAGAGCCGTGGATGCAGACTCCATGCACAGTGAGTATCAAATGGAGAAGAATCATTACCAGTATTGCCTTTGCTTTCCAGTGATCATGTATTTCTATGGCTATGTTATCCCAGTATCTAATGTTTTGTCCTATCTTCTCTAGGAACTATTGAGCAATTCCCTTTCTTCTTTTTATTTATACAGAGAAGTTATTGCATTCAGTCTGGAAGCACTGTCCACCCTTGTCAGTGACTTAACTTGAGCCTAACTGCAGATACCAAAGACCAACTGTAAACTCTGAGACAGCAACATAATGACAAAATGTCTCTTAATTCTCTTAGGATTAATCTTTAAACATGTAATAAGGAAATGACTTGTGGGATTTTGACATATATGAAAGAAAAATCTGCTGATGTACTATTAAGTAATAGCTTTGTTGTTTCTGAGCATTTCTTATAGTTACTAGAGGCTAATATGTTCTAGGTAATAAAATAAAGTAATTCTTGTTTTTTCTCGATAACTGCCACTCCAATAGAAGTAAGATAGAGTCTCAAAGTTTTGATTTGCACTTATTTGAAGGACAGCGGTTGTATATTTTTTCTTCAAGTTTATTAACTTAATATTTCATCATTTGAAAAAATATGTTCTAATTAACATACCTATGGTTGTTTAAATTGTTATCATTCAGTTATCTCCACATTTTTGTGTATTCCAGACAGAAAGACAGCTAGCAAATTTTTCTCTCATTCTGTAGGCTGTCTCTTTATTTCTTTGGTTAATTCTCTTGATGTTCAGGAACGTTTTTATTTTGTGAATTCCCATTTGTTAAATGTTTACATTTTTTCCTGAATAATGAAAGTCCTATCCAGAGTTTGTTACAAAATCTATAAGGGTTTGCCCTACTTTCTCCTTCATCAGTTTCAGAGTTTTGAGTCTTATATTAATGTTGTTGATTCATTTAGAATTGATTTTTTTATAAGATGAGAAGAGGCAAGAATCTAGTTTTATACTTCTACATGTAGATAGATCTCCAGTTTCCCATCACCATCTGATGCAGATGCTTAGACTGACGATTTTCAAATGTTTTCTGCTGTCTCTTACTGTAAATTACAAAGATCCTTTATTTTTCTTCTTTCACTTACTAGATTTTATGCATTTGTGCTTCATCTGGTATTCTTTAGACTCTCTGAATGGCTCTACTATGTTCATACATATAGTCTCATGGACATTAGGTATTGTCATTGTTAGAGTTCCCAATTGTCTTAGCTAGGGTTACTTATTGTGATGAAGCACCAAGAATAAAAGCTACTTGGGAAAGAAGCAGTTTACTTGGCTTACAAATCCAAGTCACAGCCCATTGAGGAAATCCAAGACAGAAACTCAAACTAGGCAGGAATCTGGAGGTAGGAGCTAATGCAGAAGCCATGGAGGGGTGCTACTTAGTGTTTTTTTTTTCCCTCACCATAGCTTGCTCAGCCTAATTTCTTATAGACCCAGGATTACCCTCATAATGGGCTTGACCTCCTTGCATCAATAACTAACTAAGAAAGTGCCCTATAAATCTGACTACAACCTGATTTTATGGAGACATTTTTCTCAATTGAGTCTCTCTTTTGTGATAACTTTAGATTGTGTCACGTTGATACAAAACTAGCAAGCACGCTAATGGTGGTGGCAATTGTGCTCTTGGCGAATGTTGGGAATGTTAGTGGTAACAGAAGTGATGATAATGGTGATGATATACTAGAAAACAATAATAGTAGTGATTATGGTTATGGTAGAAATTGTGGTACACTTGTAGTCATGCTGGTAATCATTTTGTATTATGTAGGATGGGAATGGTCATGGGAACACTAGTACACTTATCTGTAATAGAGTCATGGTCACAAGAGAATAAGTAAAAATAAAGCAAAAAGAGTTAAACTAAATCTCTTTGCATTCTTTCAGATGCCACAGTGGTCTTGAATAAAGACCCTGATACTTCATACTCTAAGACCTTCACGTGTCCAGATATCAAAATACTTGATCAGTAGATCTAATTCTCTTTGTCTCTGTCTCTGTCTCTGTCTCTCTGTCTCTGTCTCTCTCTCACATACACACACACACAAATTACATTTAACTTCACATTTATGAATCAACTTACTGAATAGGGAAAACTAAAACACTTTGTCTTATTCTACAGTGCTAATATATGGCAGAGTCTTAACTAAAG